>OY288108.1:107936090-110791340 GCA_958431115.1 Syrphus vitripennis
AAGAAAATCTTAAAATACACAAAAACTAAATTTGATAGACTTTTGAATGAAATGAATTTTTCTGAATTATATTATCTAGAAAACTTTGATGATCTTACAGAACAATTTAGTCACAAAATTGAAAGAGCGTGTGAAGATATGACTGTTGAAAAATTAATAAGTGTGAATGGTGATTGTCATTGGTATGATAGTGATCTGTGGAGAATGAAACAACAAAAAATTGATGCATTTAGAACTGCAATTTACAGTAATGATTTGTTAAATTGGAATATATATAAGTCAATACGTAATGATTATAAAAGAAAGGTCAAGGAAGCTAAAAATAATCATATACGCCAACAGATATATGCAAACAGTGGTAACCAAGTTGGAACGTGGAAAATGATCAAATCTTTGATAATTAAAAACAATAAGAGCAAGGATATTATTTCAGTAGTGTTTAATCAAATATCTTTCAGTGATGAGGCGCAAATAGCAGATCAGTTTAATTCTTATTTTATTGAGAGCGTGAATGAAATAAATAATTCTATTCCGTTGCGACAATATGTTCCCCCAAACTTACAGACGGATTGTGTTTTTAACTTTCAGTATGCAAGTGCAGAAACGTTAATTAAGCTGATTGAAAAAGTGAATAAAAAGAAAGATTTGATTGGGATAAATAAGAATATAGTTTTAAATTCAATTGGAGAAATTGGCCCGGTACTTCTAAAAATTGTCAACAATTCGCTTAGTGCGGGAATATTTCCAAGCAATTGGAAAGAATCAACAGTTATACCGGTTGAAAAAGTAGTGAATACCGTGAAATGCGAGGAGTTTCGTCCAATTAATATGTTACCAACATTTGAAAAGATTTTAGAGCGAGTTGTAGCGGGACAATTACAAAATTATATGGAAACAAACAATATTTTGATAAAAGAGCAGTCTGGGTTCCGAAAGGGTCATTCTTGTGAAACTGCTTTGAACTGTTTATTGTATGAGTGGAGGAAGGAAATTGATCGTAAAAATTCAGTAATGGCAGTGTTTTTAGATTTTAAGCGTGCGTTTGAGACGATTGATAGAAATATATTGGTGAAAAAGTTGGAAATGTATGGGATACGGGATAAAGAACTGAAATGGTTTAAATCGTACCTAACAGGAAGAACCCAAAAAACAAAGGTTGGCAATACTGTTTCTGGTCCATTGAGTATTGACCTTGGTGTCCCTCAAGGTTCAGTTTTGGGAGTGTTGCTTTTCCTTCTTTATATAAATGATATAAAAAGTGAATTAAAATTTTGTAAAATTATGTTGTTTGCAGATGATGCTTTGATTTATATTAGTGGAAATGATCCAAAATATATGAATAAATGTATTAATGAAGACTTGAGCAGCATAAACAAATGGCTTCAAATGAATAAAATGAAATTGAATGTGAAAAAGACAAAGTGTATGAAGTTTAAAATGGTTGAATCAATAACTTTATGTATGGATGGAAGCAATATTGAATGCGTTGACAGTTTTAAATATCTTGGTGTGATATTGGATTCAAATTTAAATTTTAAAGAACATGGAAAGTATGTGTGTGCGAAAATTGCTAAAAAGATTGGTTTTTTGAAAAGAATTAGAAGTAGTTTAACATTTGAAAGTTCTTTACTATTATATAATACTATAGTGTTACCTCATTTTAATTATTGTTCAACGTTGTTGTATGCTTGTCAAAGAGAAATATTGAATCGGCTCCAGTTACTTCAGAATAAAGCAATGAGAGTTATTTTGAGAGTGAACATTTACACACCAATAAGGTTAATGTTGAATGCGTTGAATTGGATGAATGTGGACCAAAGACTGAAATATAGTGCTATGATGTTTATATACAAAATGAAAAATAATTTAGTGCCGGATTATCTACAATCAATTATTGTGAATGTTGGAGAGGTGCAGCCTTTTAATTTACGAAACAACGACGACTTAAGGCCGGATAGATGCAGAAGAAGCAGTACTCAGAATTCGTTAATGTTTTTGGGATTTTATGTTTTTAACAGCCTCCCAAATGAGTTGAAATCTGAGTCAAGAGTAAATGTTTTTAAATATAAACTTATTGCACATTTAAAAAATAGTTAAATTTAATAATATAATTTTCATTTTTTCTTGTAAGGTTTACAGACCTCATAAATTGAGTTTTACTTTACAATCTAGGGCAAATATAGAGCCTAATCTCTGCAATGCAGAGATAGGTACTCTTGGCTTTTGCCGAGATGGTTGCTGAAACTCTATTATTATAGAATGCTAATTGCAGTTAATTTACAATCTTAAACAAATGAATCAATGCAATCTTGTATTGAAGTCAAAAGAGATTGCAATCTTTTTCAAATCTGGCATGATATTAAACAAAACAGGAAACCTTTCCAATGTCATATTGTCCCTTTTATTTCAGAAGCTTGAATGTTCAAATAAATATTTTACGATACAGATTTTAAAAATTACACAAAATGCGAATGCAAGATAAGTGAGGAAAACGGAAACCCTTATAATATAATCGATGTCTCCTAACATACAAGGGAAATTAACTAATTATGCTATATGCAGACGTTTTAGAAATTAATATTGTTTTGTGCGAAAATTAAGTTGTTATGGAAATAGTTCTTGATTACAGTTGAAACGGTTGTAAGCCACTATTAGAAATATTTCATGAATGGTCAGAGTTCGAAATAAGGATCCTTTTAAAAACAGGCATTTTAAAGGCCTATTGGCAAACCCTCAGGGAAATTTTAACTCAATGCCTTCGGCTATTGTGAATCGCCCACTGATAAATTTCTATCGAACTATAATTCAAATGTGCTGACAGCAAAAATTTATTCACGATACCAATAAATTCCGAAGGAAACTCTTAAGCATTATTTTGATACATGTTCATTTTCATGGGAGGAAAATATTCCCAGCAATATTTATATAGTACACTATGTCTTAATTTTTTGTTCACATTGTTAAATCCTTCTGTTTTTTTTTAATATTAGGAGTATGAAGAAGAAGAAACTGAGGACACCCAAAACACTGATACAAATATGAATGACAATGAGGAGTCTATTAATCTAACAATTGAAGAAGATGAGCAACAGTTGTTGCACAATGAAGTAAATATACTAAAGCAATAATATTTTTAAAAAATCGTTTTTCTAAAAAAAATTTAATTTAATCTTTTTTAGGCTCATGACGATAAGGACAAAACCATAAGTAAGTTTAACTTTATATTTTTTATCCTATTTGAAATCTCGAAAAATACCTTGGCCTCATCCTTCTAAATCCTACTATTATGTTATGTGCATAAAGTTAAATAAAGGACAATAGATGTAATATAAATTAGAAATTAAAAAAGACAGTTTTTGTTGTGATTTTTTGCATAAATATTTTAAATAAATTTAAAAAAAAATTAAATGGCGAATACAAATATTGTAACTTACAATAACTCACTACTGCCCATACACACAGCTGATGAGACTATTACCGAAACAAGCAAATCAAACAAGGAAAAAGATGGTTCAACTGAAGAAAAGAAGACCAAATCTGACACTAAATCTAAATCTGATTCGGACAAGGAAAAGAAATCATCATCATCGTCTAGTGGAAAAGAAGATTCTTCTAAGGATGATAAAACAAATGATAAACAAAAGGACGAAAGGTGGGTTGATCATCACAATTGAATAATGGAAGAAAAAGAAAACGCAAAAGAAGAGATGGATCTAACAAGACTTGAAACTGTCGAAAAAGTTTATACTTGACAATTTGTGCCTTAGGTTGATATGCAATTGTTTGAGTGTGTGTGGTGATGTTGTATTTTGCCACTTAAAATTTTAATTTGTTTTTGTTTACCTACTAATGATATAAAAACATACCACACACCGTACTTCTGTATAACCTATGGCACATTTTTGCATATAATACATAAATTCATATAATAATTTTTAAAAAAATCTTTGGATTTTCACCACCAGCGCTGAACAAAAATCGTCATCGAAGTCAACATCAAAGGATGAAAAAGGTAAATAATAAATAGTAAATTGAAATTTTAAAATTTTATTTTAAAATTCGCTTAAAAGGGCAAAGCAAAGGGCTTCTAATGATAGGATATTTTTTTTTGGAATCTGAAGCAGTGTATTTAAATTGTTATAATAAAAAAATCATATGCAAACGTTTTAGGAATACAAACGTCATCAAAACCATTTGCTGTCATTGTATAGAGCCTAAATTTAAAAATAAAATTTGAAGGTACATTCTTAAGAGTCTTAGATTAGATTTTCCATCATTTCTTCTATTAAAAAAAAAAATATAGTTTAAAAAATCAATTGTATTTCTGCGGAATATCTTTGACTGCGACTGGGATGATTTATTTGGTTGAACTCATAAACCAGTGACGAGAGCTCTGTTCATTGAACTTTTCAAAATATGATGTCACCTTATTGTCTACATATTTGTTAAACCAAATATTATAATTATAAAAAAAAAAAAAAAACAACAACCTAAAAGTTATGATGACGAGTGTATTCCCTATTCTTACAAACGCTCGAATTAGAATACGAAACAACAAAGGCGCGACGGGATAAAGTTAATTGCCGTTTTCAATTTAAAAAAAAAACTAAAGTCCTATAGGTTTAAAAAAAAAATGTAAAATGCGTGACTTGTTTATCGTATTACTGGAAAATGAAGACTTCTCTGATGATCTCCGCTAAACTGACAGAATTACATCTATGACGAAAGTAGCAGAATTCGCCTAAGCCGAATGATGATGAAGCAAACAACACCTCTGTGAATCTTGTTTAGAAGGAACAACAATTCCGCGCACCGTCCAGCAGCCACAATTCGTTTTATATTGCTCAAATTTCACTTAAACGCGCGATTCCATTCTTCTCAATTTGTCAAAGAGTGTAAATTCGTTCGATTATGATGACGACGTCGATTTTTGGAAGGGAAGTCGACTGAAAGTGACATTAAAAGGGGTGAAGATCAGGAAAGATCAGGTGATGATATGAGGAATTAGTTGACCTGGAGCGTAACATTTTTGTAAGTAGTAGAAGGAGGTATTGATTCTGTATTTTAGGGGGCTAGAGATTTTCCGGACGGAAGCTGTTTTTTTTCATGGACTAAAAAAAAGGCAGATCTTTGGTTGTGTCGAGAAGGCGTTGAAAATTACAGGAGCGAATTTTTGAGTATGTTAGTGTGAAAGAGGAACTTGGACGAAGACAAATTCATCATAAGAGAGAAAAAGAGTAACAAAGGCCTACGGAGCCGAGACTAATTCCATTCCCTTTTTGGTTTTGTACTTCCCAGAGACCAGCAGAAATCTTATCCCTTTGGAATGCAGGTAAAATCATCATCATTAATTTGGCAGTTTTTTCAATAGGTGCCCAATTCGATTAGGAGGAGCAATTCAAATAACCCGCCATTCATCCTCCTTATGCAGAATCCTACCAAACATCCAAGAAACTTCTGGAAAAAATGTCATATTTGGCCTTCACGAATGCTGTCTTTCTATGTTAACCAATACTCCTTCCTCATCTTTAAACTCTCCTGCAGTGTAGCAGTCATTAGCAGCATGATCAACAGTAGTCTAATCGAACGATAAACACTCAACTTGACATTTTCGTTGTCGTCGTCGCGCTTAAAGAACTGTTTCAGATTCCAAATATAAAAACAAATGCATTTTAATATATACAAAAAAAAAATTATGGGGGCCAGTTATATAGAGTTCCAAAAAAGTGTTTCTTTATTTTCATTGCTCGTGCAAGTTCTATATTGTAGTAGGTATTATAAATAACTAAGCAAAAAAAAAAAAATAATAAGTCCCAGTATTTTAAAGAAAACATTTTAAATGTGCTCACCCGACCACTATTGTTATTATGGAATTTCCAGAAAAATCATCATCGGGTCCAGCATCGGAATCATCAAAATCCAAAACATCTTCGTCTAGTCGCAATCTCTGGGTATCTGGACTGTCGTCTCTGACTCGTGCCAGTGACTTAAAGACGATTTTTTCCAAGTATGGTAAAGTAATTGGCGCCAAGGTGGTTACCAATACCCGCACACCGGGTACCCGCTGCTATGGTTTCGTAACAATGTCATCATCATCGGATGCAAGTCGATGTATTGATCATTTACATCGTACCGAGTTGCATGGACGTATCATCTCTGTTGAAAGAACAAAGAATGAAATTGGTTCTGGTAATAATGGTCATGCGGCGGCAGCAGCTGCAGCAACAGCCAATACCAGCAGTTCGTCTTCGACGGCCAAAAAGAAGGAAGAAGACTCTAAAAAACCAACACCGACAAAGGACTCCAAGTCGAAGACAACAGACAGCGATAAAAAGTCTACAACATCGACCAGTGCCTCTGCTAAGGATGAAAAGGACAAACCAAAGGCGGGTGCCGCCTCCAAAACAGCATCTGATACAGAAACGAAGGCAGCTACAGGCGATAGCGACAAAACCAAAGCAGACTCCTCCGTACGCGGTGGTGTTCGACGAAATTCACGTTCACGAGACCGGCGGCGAATCGAGCGACCACCACTTCCACCTCGTAGACCAAGCATTGATCGTGAAGAACGTGAGCGTGAACGTGAACGCCAACGTCGTGAAAGAGAAAAGGAACGTGAACGCCGAGAACGTGAGATCCTCTCCTACCAGAAAATCCGTGAAGAAAGGGAACGTCAACGTTTGAGAGAACGTGAACGTGAATTGCGTGAAGAAGAACGCCGTCGCCGAGAAATCCGTGAGCGACAACGTGAAGAAGAACTTCGTTTAGCTGAGGAGCGTAGAAAACTTGCAGCCGAACGTGAACGTCTGGAAAGAGAGAAAGCTGAGCTATTGCGTTTGGAACGGGAACGCCAGAAGTTGGAACGTGAAAAAATCGAACTGGAGCGCCTAGAACTCAAGCGCCAACAAATGAAGTATGATGAAGCTTTCTCAAATCTCAAGTCTCAGACTTTTTATATATTCGATCTCTTTAAATATTGTATACTTTTTTACTTGTAATTTTTTTTGTTTTCATTTTAAGAAAAAATGTCCAAAGAAAAAAAAAAACAAAAAAGAGAAAAAAGGCGCTACCGGCGCCTTTGTGTATCAATTAGATTGTAGCTAGTAGCGCCAGTGTGTTGATGTTTTTTTTTTTTAATTGATTTTGTGGTGTAGAATTGGTAAATAATTTTTGATTTTGTTTTTTAAATTAATTTAGAATCATGGCAACATCACGCATTGAAGAACCGCCAAAGAGGGCTGTAAAGAGATCCAGCGATGATCGCTATCCTGAGGCAACAGAACGCAAAAGGAATCCTGGAGCTCGATTTGAAGCACCACCTCCACCGAGATTTGATGCTTCCATTGCTACGAGGTTAGTAAATATTTGTTTAAGATATTATTCATTTTAATACTTAGTTACTTAGATTCAGTTTTTCATTACGTCAAAGTCTCGGTGTTAAAATCGAGTTAACTTCTGAATAAGATGAAATAATTTCCAATTTGCTAAAATATGACGTTATCCATACCTTTCTCGATAAAGTTACATAAACCATCGAAAGTCAGGGATGGAATCGTCAATGGTTATTTTTGATAATTATCAAGGAATTTACACTGACAAAATCCATTGGTAAACACTATCAGTTATTACAAATCAACTAAACCTTCTTTTATTTGAAGAAAGGGCTGAAGATTTGTTGGCATTCAAAATTTTGTTGAGTGAATCACAGCAGCTGATCGCTGCATGTTAGATTCATATTCAAAGCTAAGCTTTTAATTTCTTGGTTTATGCATTGGAAAAAATCTCCTCGGTTTAAAAACGATATACAAAATGTGAATTTCCCTTTTAAATTTTAAATTTCCTTTTTGTTAAGAATTATTGAAGCAGTCACATTCAATATCCAAACATTTTCTTTAGGGTTATTAAAGCAATTAAAAATGTAAGAGAAACTGGTGATGAAATATCAGAAAAACGAGTTGCTGAAACTGAGGAATGGAATCGTTATGAAGAATATATACATAAACAAGTTAAATACAGATATAAAAAAGGAGAAAACACAAAAAAAATAACTCCATGGTTTAATGAAGACTGTTGTCGTTTAATGTATTTAAAAGAAATTGCATTCGAGTTGTTAAAAAAACACAATACACCTGTGGCAAAAAGTTTTTATAAAAGCAAAAGTAAAATTCTTAATAGAGCTGTTAGAAAACTTCGTCGTGAATATGACCGAAAAGTTATAGAAGATTCAAAATTACAATTTGATCAAGCTGAAGCCCGAGCAGCTGTGTATGGAAATAAAAAATAGAGAAAGCTGGTATGGATGTTGAATAAATACAAATACAAAAAAGAACCACTCTTCTTTCATATAAATAGTAACTTAATATTTAAAAAGAATCATTGAATTATTACAAAAATCCAAGTTTTATGGAATTTTTAACTAAAATACTATAATAAATATTGCAAACACTTTCTAAAAGTAATGCTATAATTTGTTTTTATAACAAAAAGGATCTTCAATTCTCATCTAAGACCTACGACAAATGTTTTCAAATCCAGTCACAATGAAAATGGGAAAGGGTCCAGCTGCGTTTGAGGCTTCGAGTGCAAAAGTGGTGCTATACACTTTAAAAAAAATAATTTGGTCTTTAAAAGGGTTAAGACTTCCTATTCAAAATCTAAAATATTTAATTTGATATAAAGGTGCTCTACATCATTAGGTTAGGCTAAAGTGGTTGTTGGTTGGGAAATACAATACACTTAGACCAAAGCAATGTCCGTTGTGATACCACGTGCATCAACCTGATCAACCTTACTCGTTGAACCAGTTGGAGCTTCGAATGAAGCGTAGGAGACAAGTGATGTCGAAGTTTGCTAGGTCGCGGGGGTCATTAAAGTAGAAGTCTCCAAGGTGGAATCTTCTTCTTTGTGATGGGGCAGGACAACTGAATAGAAGATGAGAGACTGCTTCTTCTTCCTCTTCGACCTTGCAACTCCTACAAAAATCATTTGCAGGGGCTCCAAGTCGTAGTGCATGTCTACCTATTCAGCAGTGTCAGTCAGGACACCTACATATAACGTAGCTAATATGCAATCTACTCAAGGAGATCAGCTGTCTGAGAAAATCCGTATATCGGTTGATATAATGTTTTCTGTGAGCCAGGAAAGTACTTCTTTAATAGCCAGGATTTCAGTTTGGAACACACACAATGATCAGACGATAGGAGAGACTTTAGTAAAGTCTGTCGGAGTATACCCCTCCACCAACCCCATCATCCGTAGGTACATCATTAGAACAATGACACCTATTATCTTAGCTGCTCTAGTATTTTTGTTTTTTGATAGGTCAACTGATTATTGAAAAATTGGTTCTTAAACGGTTTGACTTTGTTGTTCCAGATCTGCTGGTGTTATTAGCCAAACGCCTTAATAAATCATTATTTGTATCTATCCTGATTGATACAGCATTGCTGCATGTAAAAGTTTCATAACCAGAGATCAGTTTGTCTTTACTTTTTTTTGTGACTGCATCTTCAAATTGAAAAAATCTCATTGGTTTGAAACCGATCCACAAAATGTGGATTTCCCCTTTTAAATTTTAAGTTCTTTTTTTGCTAAGAATTATTAAAGCGTAAAATATCCGAACATTTTCTCTAGGGTTATTAAAGCAATTAAAAATGTAAGAGAAACTGGTGATGAAATATCAGAAAAACGAGTTGCTGAAACTGAAGAATGGAATCGTTATGAAGAATATATAAATAAACAAGTTAAATACAGATGTAAAAAAGGAGAAAACCCAAAAAAAATAACTCCATGGTTTAATGAAGAGTGTTGCCGTTTGATGTATTTAAAATCAATTGCATTCGAGTTGTTCAAAAAACACAATACACCTGTGGCAAAAAGATTTTATAAAAGTAAAAATACAGCTGCTAATAAACTTCGACGAAGACTTCGTCGTGATTATGAGCGAAAAGTTATAGAAGATTCCAAATTAGAATTTAATCAAACTGAAGCCCGAGCAGCTGTGTATAAAAATAAAAAAATAGATTAAGCGGTATCGTCGTTGAGTTAATATGAATAAAAAAAAAAAGAACAATTCTCCTTCTTTTAAGAATAGTTACATTATGTTTAAATGTAATCATGGAATAATTATTAAAATTCGGGTTTTATGGAATATTGATCAAAAATACTATAATAAAAATTGCAAACACTATCTGACAAAAAGGATCTTCAATTCTTTATTAAAACCTGCGCCAAATGTTTTCATATTCAATCGCCTTGAGAGTGAGAAAGGGACCAGCTGCGTTTGAGTCTTCGAGCGCAAAAGTGGTGTTTAACACAACAAAAAAATGATTTTTAAAAGAGTTAAGACATCCTTTTGGAAATCTTAAATTTTTAATTTATGCTCTAAGCATCATTAGAAAAGAAACAATCACCCCTATTACCGTTGTCGTTTTATCTTAAATTTTTAATTTATGCTCTAAGCATCATTAGAAAAGAAACAATCACCCCTATTACCGTTGTCGTTTTATCTCAGCGACGCTGCTCTTAAAACCACAATTGCTGTCAATAAAATAAGAACTTAGAATAGGATAAAAGTATTTAATCAATAGGTTACAACCCACTTTTGCGCTCAAAGCCTCACTTCTTCACTGTGGCTTGGATTTAAAATAAAACTGGATTGGCCGGCCACATCATTTGTTTCACAAAAAAATAAATGTTAAAAGTGGACTATCATATAAATTCATTTGCAAGAAGAACCAAGTTATTGGTAAAGGATGCGAAATCAACTTTAATGTAAATTGGAAGGAAACTATGTGCAACTGATCAATAACCAAAAGGAAAATAATCGAAATTGGACAAAAAGGAAAAATTAAAATTATATTTTTAATTGCTGCATCTGGGAGGAAAATATAATTCCTCTATCAGGACCATAACGGATTAAACAAAGGTCAAAGCTAAACCTAAGGCTGTTAGTACCAAAAAGGTAAGTTTTAAGAAAAACAAAAATAAAAAGAAACAAATTTAAATACCTATTGTGACTTGCGATTGACAGAAAAAAATATATTTTTGGAAAAAAATTCTTGAATTTAGATGTTTCTCCATTCGAATCCTAAGTCAAACTTTCGACTCGCAAATCATAATAGGAACATATTTTTGTAAATAGTCTTTTTAAGTACATATAACAATTCAAGGAATGCGATTTGTTATGAAGCTAGGTAAAAGATTTTCTAGCTCCAACAACTTTAAAAGAGAAAACGCGTCTAACAGGTCAAATAAACTCACTAGATGATTACCGAACCATTTTTCCATAAGAACATAATCAGAGCAATTCTCTCATTTGCTGTGAAAAGGTAAACGATTGCCATTTGCTTACCTTTATTTTTCCCTTGTTGTCCCTTTTGGGGGCAATGCGTCGCTCACGAAACTCCATTTCTCTTTTTAGGGTGTGTTCAGAAGCAGGTCAGGCGACACGGCTGAAAGGATATGAATAATCTCGTTTCGAATAATAAAATAAATATTACTATCAGCTCGTAGATAACCTTGGCCTAGTAATGTACAAGTTTCAACGCCCAACTACTCTTATGATTGTTGTAATTCGGCAAAAAAAAGAATGGAACATAGAATTTTCAGCTGAATCCGAACTTAGGCTACAGTAACTTTTTGTTGAAAAGAAGTTTTTTTAATTCCTCACAAGGATCCGATTCCTTGAAAATTTGTTTATAATTTTAGTTCTTGAATTTGGCTGTATTTCAATTCTATGTCTCCCTGCGTAATATCCAACGCAATACCCATCTGGGCTACAAGAGACTACATCTAGAATCTTTTTTTTTGTGCTCAATAGTGTTCAAGTTAAAGCTAACATAATACGAATGTCTTTGCTCATATAATTTTCTTTAAATATATTTTTGAATTGGTGAATTTTGCGGAACGAAAACCTCAATATTTAAGGGCAATTTCCGAACGCTTTCAAAATCATGCGTCTGAAATGAACTTTTAATTCGCCTAAATTTCAAAACTTACAAAAAGAAAGCTTGTATGTTTTTATTGTAAATTTTGTCATTTTGATAAGTAAAACTTTATTTTGTTCAATCTGACATTAATATTCTTGTACTTTGTTTTTGTAAAATGAAGAGATTTCATTACTTATATAAAAAAGAGAGGAAATACTGTTCATTTGATACCGATATTATTTTTCTACTATTTTTTGAATTTGTAGGTGTACGCAATTATGTAGAAAAAAACGAAAATGTATTTTTTTGCAATAGCCAACTTCAACCTCAAAAATGAAATGAATCTGGAAATAATTCAACCATAATCCAGAATTTAATTTAAACCAGAATTTAGCAATAAGCAATACTTTCATATTCAATGAATAAAAGTTATAATCAAAACGAAATTAATCATTTTATACCTTTTCATAGTGTTTCGTTTTTAGATATGTAGACTAGGGTGGTAATTATTTTATTTTAACACTAGTTTTAAAGTTTGTAGTACTCGTATAGATGTTTTGTATTAAACATCTGAAATTGCAGGTTTTTGAGATCTACATATTGACAATATTGAAAACCATTGAAAAAACGTTTTTTTTTTTTTAGATATATTTGAGAT
Organism: Syrphus vitripennis; assembly: GCA_958431115.1. Taxonomy (NCBI): domain Eukaryota; kingdom Metazoa; phylum Arthropoda; class Insecta; order Diptera; family Syrphidae; genus Syrphus; species Syrphus vitripennis. Next base: position 107,948,679 of record OY288108.1, read on the forward strand.
TGTAATTTACAAAAATAATTTTATAAATTTCTAATACTGATTTTTTACTTTTAAAAATCTGAAAAATTCAATATATCTCTTCACTCTCATACTAATTCTTTGTTGTAATTATTTTTGGCTTATAAGTTATAACTGATGAGAGCCATCTCCTAACATTTTCAGCATAATATTGGTATGGATGTTTGTTGTAACAAAATAATTTATTAATGATGTAATAGTAATATGTGTCGTTATTTTCGGAAGTCGAATAAGTCCTCAAATGAACGGTAAAATTATTTCATTTTAAAGGCATGTCTTATTTTTGTATTTAAGAATTGTGATCAATATTTCTATTAAAAGTTATTTTTTTCTCTGAAAAAAAATTGTGTTTATTCCTAAATTAACTTTTTTTTTTTTTTTAATTTATTTTTAGCTACGACAAGAAACGTGATGATTATGGAAGCTCGTCAAAACAACGTGATGACTACTCATCAAAACGTGACGATTATGGTACATCTAAACGCGGTGGCGGAGGAGCTGATGACTATTCGAGCAGCATAAAACGCAGTGCAGTTGGAGCAGATGATTATTCCAGTAGCTTGAAACGAAGTGTAGCCGATGACTATCCGAGTGCCAGTAAACGCACAGTAGAAGAATACTCATCCAAACGAGATGATTATATTTCTTCGAAACGTGGCGGTGATGAATACACATCCAGTAAACGCAGCGGTGCTGATGATTATCCATCGAGCAAACGAGATGAGTACAAGCGTGAAGTTGAGATTCGTCATGTTCCTTCGTCCAGTTATCATTCGAATGGTGGAGGTGGCGGTATGAATTCATCATCATTCTTTCCGCGTCATGGTCAAACTGCAGGTGGTGGTAGCAGTAGCAGCAGCAAGCGCTATGAAAATGCTTCATATGGTTCGGAACGTCAAAGTGGCGGCGGTGGAAGTAGTGGTGGCGGTGCCAATTGGCAAATGGGACATTCTAGCCATGGAAGTCATTCCGGTGGTCATGGACATTCATCACATTCAGGTGGTGGTGGTGGACCATCAGGCATGAAGTCATATGCCAGCAATGGAATATCCTCAAATGGAGGCATGCCTGGCAGGCAATCATTGAAGTCCGATGAAGTTCATTGGCGACCGATGGCAGGTGACCGTTACGATAGAACATATAATGAGAGATCTGGTCAATATGGTGCAAGCGGCGGCAGTAGCCGTCCAGTGTCAGATAGATATGGTGGACAAATATCGTCACGTTATGAGAGTAAATATTAGTCAAGTTGGTAGAAATATGTATGGAGAGATGATCAGCGTATTAATAGATACACATATATGTATGCTTTAAAATACGACTAAGATTAATTTTAGAATTTAGTTTTTTATCCTCTTAAAGGTTCTTTGGTTTATTTTTCTAACCAAAATTGAAGAATAACTTCTATCATTGCGTTGCATTGATTGTGAAGTTGTTTTAACACTCTACTACTACCTACTGCCCAGGTATGTCACCATTAAATATGAGTGTGAATAAAGAATGTAATTCGTTTTTATTTTTTAAACTTCATGACACATCATTTATAAATAAAAAAATAAAATGAATATTAAATACATAAAGAATGTCAAAAAATTGTTGTTGATTTGTTCAGTTTATGTTTTTAGTATTCTCAAAAACTATAAACTGGCCAATTTTCTTTTCGGAATTTTTTCAAAATCTAGATAATGTAAGACGTCAGAAAGGACATTCAGCTTGGCAATAGAAGCGAAAACGGGTAAGAGAAATAATTTACAAAGATCACCAGAGGCGAATTTCCCGAATGCTGGTTTGAAGAGTTGCGCGGCCGGGAAAATACATATGCCTACTTCATTTCATCGGGACCAACAATAGAACTTAGCAAGCAGTAAAATATTTCAGTTATGGTCTATTTCAATGAAATATTTAAGTCTTCATTATTGGTTAGTGTCTCGTCACGAACAGAAAATCAGCGGTAATATACCGAAAATAAACGAAGTAATCGCTTATAAAATACTCAAAGTTAAAAATTGTAAGCGAAAGCGTTCTAGAATAGGGGACACTTGAGTACATACTTAGAATTATTCATTCCCTGTTTTATATTATTTGTATTTTAAACAGAAAATTAGTTTGAAGTAGGCCTTTCATGTTCAACAAAACGGCTGAAAGGAGAGTCGAAAGCTTAAGTTTCCAGAAGTAACTTACAAAGGCAGGGCTTGTTCCAAGTGGTTCAGAATTCTTGGCGATATAGTTATGTATCATACTATTAAGCTTGTTTTTTTACCAACATTTTGTAAAAAAAAAAAAAAAAAAAAAAAAACTGTTTAAATGAGGATAATTTCGGTCTCTTCTGATGACGTGCAACCCAGTCTTGCATTTTAATTTTTATAACTCATTTCCGTTAACAAAACTGGATTTTAAGTCGAGCTGAAGCCGAAACAAAATGTTTACGCACCCAAATAGCATTCACCCCAAACCATTGCCAAAAGCCGATAGTCAATTTGATAATCAACTCGCCAAAAGAGCAAAAAAAAATGTACATGTTTACGGAGAGTTTATCATGCTCCCGTTGAAGATAGCTGTGTTTTGTTTGTAAAGAAATATTTACCCTGTAGAAAATTTAAAAAAATAAATAAAGAAAAAACTTTTAATTTCAAATTAAACACAAATTACCAAGTCCATTAAATTTTGTTTATGGCGCATGTCCTCTGTTGCACGGTGACCATCAATGACCAACACAAAAAAATTCAGTTGATAACTTAATCTTAAACGCTAAACACCTAAATTCTTTGACTGCCGTTCGAAAGTATAAAAAAAAAATAACCGAATTATGAAAAAGTGGAAATCAAATACAGTTCCAATATTTTCCGGAAAAGTTGCCGACTCGAGTACTGCAATAAAACGAAACTTAACATATAATCCCAAATTTCCAACTCAAATTCTGAATGTGCCTAATGAGAACACCTCCAAACCAACATCAGAACAATCAGCGACCTTAAATATAGCCGGACCTGAACTCAGTAATTATGAAAAAGTCAAAGTTGTTGGGCAAGGTATGGAGAAGGGGAGATAGAGGGAAGAGTCTTAATTTAATATTTTTTCTCATCCAAATATGCATCATGTAGGTTCATTTGGTATAGCAATTCTTTATCGTCGCAAATCCGATGGACATCCAATAGTTTTTAAGCAAATCAATTTAGTTGATTTGACACCATCTGAACGTGATTTGGCTATGAATGAAGTTGAAGTATTTTCAAAACTCCATCATCCAAACATTATAAGTTATTTGGGAAGTTTCATAAAGAATAATACACTGTTGATTGAAATGGAATATGCTGATGGTGGGACACTAGCTCAAGTTATAGGCGAACGAGTTGCGAGGGAATATTTTCCGGAGAGATATGTTATAGCTGTTTTTGAACAAATTGCAAGTGCGATAAATTATATGCATTTGGAGAATATTTTGCATAGGTTTGTACATAGAGGGTGGAGTTAATTTGTTACGTTTGCTTGTTGTTTTTTTTTTACATTCCTCAGAGATCTTAAAACAGCAAATGTTTTTCTAAATAAGCGAGGAATTGTAAAAATAGGTGACTTCGGCATATCCAAGATTATGAATACAAAAATTCATGCTCAAACTGTGCTGGGAACACCTTACTACTTCAGTCCAGAAATGGTAAGTGTAAAAATGATCTTTATTCTGGATTCACGACTGAAATAAATGTTTAATTTTTCGCAAATTGCTATGGGCATGTCTATGAACAAAAATGGCTATAAAACACCAATATTTAATCAACTAAATAAAAATCAGTCAATTCAATCTACTACCAAAATAAATTAAAATATCTCAACTTTTATTTTATTTGTTTAGTGTGAAGGTAAGGAATATGATAACAAAAGTGATATCTGGGCATTGGGATGTATTTTGGGTGAGATGTGTTGTTTGCGAAAAACATTTGCAGCTACAAATCTATCAGAATTGGTTACCAAAATTATGGCGGTTTGTAATTATTTTCAATACTTATTCGATTCGAAATTATCATTAAAAACAAATGTAGGCCTCTTACACCCCCTTGCCTCCTGGCTACTCTTCAGGTTTGAAAAGTCTTTTGAGTAACCTTCTTCAAGTGGATTCTTCTAAACGTCCGAATGCATCAGAAATTCTAGAATATTGGATACCATTGATATTCCGAAATCTTGGAAAACAAAAAGGGTATTAAAATTTTTAATGGGGTTTATAATTTTGTTCTTAAGAAATATTTTTATTCTCAGATATTGCTACGAAGACGACATTGGTCTTTCTGATCTAACATCTACAACTGGAAATATGTCACTAGGACCTACCGCACAAACGCATACGAAAGAATTAATGAAGGCCTCAACTGTACCACCAAGTGAAAGCATTGAAAAAAGGTATAATTTTCTATTCAAAGGTTCCAAAATTGTTTGTCATACATAAACCACAATAGTGCTAAAAAAAACTGCCCAAGCCTCTGTATATCTATTTTCAATATAAGTGCGATGCATTTTGTTTTTTTTTTTTTTATCTTAAAGGTCAGTTCTTTATCAGTTAAAATCATTCGGTAGCAGTTTTAGCTTAAATCCAATTCAATTGCCACCGAAAGCAACAATTCTCACAGTCGCTACAAGTGATTCACATTTTGTTGTTGTTAATGAAGGTAAAATTGTTGTTCGTTCGTTTTAAACAAAAGAGCTGAGTAGCAAACGTTATTTTTTGTTTTGAATTTATTTCGTATTTTAAAAGATGGTTCCGTTTACACTTGGGGTGAAGGATCACATGGACAATTAGGTATTAGTTCATTGGAAGCTTGGAAGCATTATCCAAGTCGGATGGAAAGTGTTCGAAAACTGCATGTCATAGGGTAAAGGATTGCTTTAAATAGAAATACCTCTTGTGTCATAATTTATATTTTCTAGAGCTTGTGCTGGAGATGCTTTTACAATACTTTGGACAAAATCAGGTGTAGTTCTTAGTTGTGGAGATAATTCAAAATATTCTTTGGGGCATGATGACATCAAAACCTATCACTCTCCAAAAGTTATTGGTAAAGAGATTTTCTGAAACAAAAATATTAACATTTAACACGCACTTCTAAATTTCCAATTTCAGAGAAACTAGAAGATGTAGAAATTAAACAGGTTGCTGCTGGTATGGATCATGTTCTTGCCTTAAGTGCAGATGGCTCTGTATATACTTGGGGTACAAATTCACATGGAGCTCTTGGATTAGGAAGTGAACAAACTCAGCAGTAAAGTGAACAAGTTGCAATTTATTGAAGATGGATTTTTCAAACCGAACTGTTGAAATGTCAAATGTATCGGCTTCAAATTGAAAAGTCACTCATCACCGTCTATTTTAAAAGTTGTCCATTAAAAAAATTTAATTTTTAAATTATAAAACTAGTTGTATCTCAATGATAACTTTGCTTTTGGTGAAAAGCATTTATTCCATATTTTCATTTAGAAAAAAAATTTAACGTTAAATCGCTACTTTGCTATTACTAAATTATATTTATTTATTTTATACACTTCCAAAATGGATGACTTAATTTTCTGTTTTTAATATTTTTCATAAAGGACTTTGTTTTCTAGAAAAACACCCCAAAAGATTCTTTTGGCGCACATCAATAGCAAACCACAAAAAATCTTTTGTGGACCAAATACATCGGCGATACTTTTTCAAAATGGTGATGTTCATGTTTGTGGGAGTAATGATTATAACAAGTTGGGATTCAATAAGCCAGGGAAAATTATGGCATTTGTAAGTCTATAGTCTAGTTATATCAAGTACTACTTATATAAATTAAAGTTTTTGTTCATAATGTGGAAATCTCACAAATTTAAAATTGCTTTTATCTCTTTAGAAAAAGCTTATCCTTCCACGCAAAGTAATCAATCTTGATCTATCTTCAACACATTCAGTGTTTCTTATAGAAGGTGGTTATGTTCTCACAATGGGACGAAATTCTGAGGGACAACGTGGCTTGGGGCATTGCAATCCAGTGGATGTTCCTACGTTTGTTCCCGGAATTAAGGATAAATACATTTTGGTAATTTTGTTTGCTCTATTATTTTAGTTTTTGTAAAATTTTAATATATTTTTTTTTTTAATTTAAGAAGGTAAAATGTAGCGATCAATGTACGATTGTTTCATCAGATGATAATGTCATAACATTCTGGGGAACAAGAAATGGAATTCCTGAAGTACAACAAAATGCCAATGGAAATTCTATTAAATCTGAGGTATATTTAGAGTGATGCTAATAATGCCGACCCGCCATTACATGCTTTGGTTAATGTGTTTTTTTTTCTTTAAAACCATATAGAATCATCAAACTGACATAGAATTAGGAAATAATACAGCAGCCTTTACGAATTTTTTGGCATCTGTTTATAAATCGGAACTTATCTTAGATCCAATTGATATTTTGGCGTAAGTACATAATCCTAGTGTTTTGTTTTAAACTTTATTTAAGACAGTTTATTGAAATGTATTTATTTGGGATCTTAAAGAGAATTTCACTAGCGTCTTTTATATTCAAGCTGTAGGTACAATACATAATGTACTTTTTAGAGTGTGTCTAAATTCCATTAATCACTTGGGTTTAATTTGTTAAACTGATGAGTTTTAAAAACATTAATGAAACCAAATCGCTTTTTAAAAAAAATACATACCCTCATGTTTGCTTATATAACCTTTTTCGTTTTTATAGTCTGCTCTAACAAAACTAAGCTATTACATATTTTTATTCCACCCATTAAAATATTATGTCATTTTAGTTTGTATTCTTCAAAGGAACAATTTGATAAAGGATATTACGTCGAAGTCAACAATATCCATCCTCTCCCTCATAGTATTTTAGTTCTTGTTGACACCACAACTCCATTGATATCGTCTTATGAGGAACTCTAAAAATATCAACCTGAAATTACTTATAAATGGAAAATTAAAAGTAAAACAAAAATTAATAATGATCTTGTTATATAATGTAATTTATTATTTTTAATTAATTTAAATAAAAAAAAGAACATAAATTCTTCCTTTTCTTCTTTTACTTCAAATACAACTTTTCTTTTCGGTTGCACTAAAAAAAATTTCAAATATTTTACCTATTTCTTTTTTGTTTTTTTTTTTCTTTTGCAAATCTTTCAAATAAATTTTTTTTTAATTTCAAAAAAATTGAATTTGCCATTTTGTTTCTAATTGACATAAACCTAAACAATCTTTTTTTCAAATTCATAATATTTCCTTATGTACAGCATTTTTTTTTTTTTTGTAATATACATATTTAATTTTTGGTTGTTTTAATTTTTCGTTGGGACATAATTATATATGGTTGTAAATTATACAGTAATATATAATTAATTATAAGACTGATTTAAAACAATTGCACATTTGCCATTTCAAATAAATTTACATAGGTATTTTGTTTTTAATAAATAAATTTATATTAATAGGTACGGTTTTTAAACTAAACCAAAAAGTAATTTGTTTTTTTTTTTTTACTTATTTTAGGTTTTTTTTTGTGCGAGCATCCAAAAGTTTTTTTTTAATATCAACTTTATTCTACTATTTGTTAAGTTGTTCATTTTCGAATAATGCTATGAGAGCATTTTTACTAAAAAAAAAAAAGTCGAATAGCCGGCTTCCGGAGTTTTTACTAATTTTTTGACCTGTTGTTGGCGAATTTAACAACTCTGAGAAATTTTGGGATATCTAGATAGCGAATTTGACTGATATTTGATTCGTTCCAGTGTTTTTTTTTTTAACTTGAATTTACGCTAGTCTGTCAAAATTTGTATCTACGTACATTTGAAAGTCATAAAAATATGCATTTTCTTTTGGGATTTGGGCCGTTGCGTTGCATAAAAAACTTCACTAGAAATGTTCACTAGTAATCAATCATGAACGTTTGTGGTTTAGTTTATATATAAAGTTCTCAGAGTTAGCATAAAACATGCAGCAGAATAAAGCTGAGTAATGTGAATAAAAATTGGATATATGTAAATGTCCGTTGTTTCTTTTTTTTAATCGCAGCTATAAATTCATTATATTTCTTGCACAAATGATCAAAGCAGTTCATTTTTACATTGTCGTCGTTTTATTTTTCTCTAGTATAAAATTGTATTTTAAAAAATTTTAAATACACTTTTATAATTATGAGTGTTGGAGTGTTAAAATTATTTAGTTGGTTTAACTATGGAAATAATAATATCATTCATTTGTTGTTTTAAAATATTTCATTATCATTAAACATATTTTTTTTTTTTGTTCGATGTTACATTTAATTCAAATGGGTGTGAAAATATGAAGTGAGTGTCATTTGTGCCCAACAAAATCAATATTTTTTTATTTTAAACTTATTATATAAATAAAATGTCTGATGCAGGTGTCATAGTATTATGATGATGATGTTAATGATAAATACATTATTTTATATTATGTAGTTGTATATGAGTTAACAAAAATACGATTAAATTTTAATACTAAGGTCAGTTTCTTTATTTTTTTTTTCATTTTTAAATTCTGAAGAAACAATTATTCATTTAATTTTTCTTTTTTTTTTAGTTATTGTTAAAAACAATGATTATTATATAATTATAAATATATATATAAAAAAAACTTAGCAGGAACAACGGCTACCTTCGGAAATACTACCTAACGTAAATGTACCAAGTCCGGTGGAGCCAGGTGATTTCTTTTCTTGAGTCTTATCATCCGTATCAAAATTATCACCCTGTTAATTATTTTTTGTTATTATTTATGTTTTAAAGTTTTATGAACGGAAATATTTACCCTATGTTCACGTTGTTCTCTAATTTTTCTGGCAAGTGCTAAGAAAGCTTCTTCTATGTTAATATTTGATTTGCATGATACTTCAAAGAATGGCATTTCAAAGTTTTCAGCAATCTGTGGGCGAAAAAGTAAAATTATTTATGTATTACTTTTAGTTAAGAAATGAAATAATAATTAAAGCAATCATTCGTGTATAAAAAATGATTAATAACGTTTGTGGGTAGTCAACGAACTGTCAAAATTAACATAACAATTTATGAAATCGTATTTTCATGACTTCCTAGATCTCACAATTTAACGATATCGTAAATTATATAGTTTTATGACGTCACGTCGTCGTACTTTAACGACATTATATTAAACCTTATATAAGTAACCGTGTAATCATATGGTAATTATCGAGACTGAGTTTATTTTATACACTATGACTTCTGTTCACAATACGCTGTCGAAAAACAAAAAGACCAACAAAAATAATATTTCGAACGACTAACAACTTTATTTAAAACTAAATAAAAAAAACAAAAAGTTATCACAAGTACAAATATCATTAGTGGTGATATCCCGAACTCAATAAGGATGAGTAAGATTCTTGACCATGAACGTTAGATTCTGGAGTGGCTTGGACAATTGGAGCAGACTTGTAGTAAGATGGAGCACTATTATATGAAGCGTCATCTGATTTGTAGTAACTTAAAGGCGATACATATGAAGCTGGAGCAACGTTTTTAACCAATGCTACAGGAGTTGCAGATTTGTACGATGAGGAGCTTGATGGAGCAGTGTAAACAGTTGGAGCATGAGCATGATAGTTGACTGGAGCTGCATATTGAACAGGTTGTACTGTCTTAACTACTGATGGAGCAGCATATACAGCAGGGGCAGCCTTTACCTCATGATGAGAACCGTCATGATGTAAGTCATTCAATGGAACACGGCTCACAACAGCATTGAATCCATGTTCTACATCAGCAGTATAGTGAACAATACGTTTAAATCCATCAGCGTCGATCAAGGAGTATTCTCCCTCAACAACATCTCCATCTCTTGTCTCAGAGTGACTTTTCGAATCTCCAGTTATGGAATCCTGAACATCATAAGCAAATTTGTATTGTGGATGTGGATCGTATTCTTCGACTTTTTTGGCCACCAATTGATGTGGACCCGATTGAGCTAAAGAAACTGTATGCTCTGCAGGAACATTTGCCGTCTGATGATAGAATTGTTGTTCTTGAGCTTGAGGGATGTATCCTGCACTAGCAACAGTTACAAAAGCAAGAACAACCAAAAACTATTTATATAAATGAAAAAAAAAAAAAAATTATTCAAGTATAGATTTTGAGGTTTTGGAATTCTGATATTTCTGTTTACCTTAAAAGCCATGACGATTGATTTGGTTTTATTTTTTGATGTGGTCAAGAAGCTTAATCGAATAGAAATGATACTGTATCTGCTTTTACAATCATGTTTTATATACAAATCGAATTCGCAAATCTTATTTAGCTCATAATATTGCCAGTGATAGAGTAAGTCATGTTTTTAGCTACACATAGGACCCTCAGGCAATGAATGATTTAGAGTCTCTCCTACTTTCCTTGTGTTTTTTTGGAAATTCTTTGTTGTGTATATAAATTAATCAATCAAAGCAAAAAAATAAACATAAAATGTATCAAATGATACAGAGATTATTCTCCTTCTCTTAAAAGTACTATGTAAAAACTGCTTGTGTAATAACAGTAAATGACTTGACATTCTTTACCATTACAATAGTTATTTAAATCTATATCTGTGACTGGAACTCAATAATTTTTTTAAGTTGTTTAAAGGACTTTAACTGAATTTAAATACGACCTAAAAGTTGCCATAAACTTTCGTAAAATGTACATACAATAATGGGGAAGTTTGTTAAAATATCAGTAGAATAATAAAGTACGTCAGGGCCCTTTTTCGAAAATTAGAGATTTGAATTTATGGTGGAAGTGACCTAAAGTATTGGGTAAATATTTGAGAGACCATCATTTCAATAAATTTTGGAAAAAGTAATAAAAACTCCGAGAGAGAATAACTCCACGCTAACTCTGAATGTAAATATATATGTTATTTATGTTCCACTTTAAAGTTTTTTCACTAATCAATTTTAAATCGAAATAATTTTAAAAGGAGTAAATTTGTAAATTAATATTCTTATTACTTTGTATTTGAAGTTTGTTGTTTTATCCCAAATCAATTTCACGTGTCATCTTCATCTGCCTGCCTATATTTTGTTTAGTTATTTTAACATTACTTCTACAAAATATACCATCATTACCACAAATAAACTGACGCCGGGTTTTTTTTACTGTCTATCACAGTTTTGGTTAATTTTGCTAATCCGTCTAAAACTATTTTTCTTCTTTGTCAACCTCTAAGTAAAAGTTTGGCTATACACAAAACGGTTAGCAATCCCATTCAAAGGTCAGACTGAATTACTTTCGATTGTACTTAGAGCAAGGTACATAATTGGCTTTGAAGTATTTGATACAGTTTTTGGGTGGAACCTGTTTGATTATTTTCATTAACCACTACATCAGATTGTAGGTGCGATTATTCGAAGTTTGATCATTTAGATTAATGGATCGAATGGCAGGTAGCGATAGTCGTCGTATAAGAAAACACCTTTCGCACTGCATAGAAGGTGGTAGGTATGTTTCAATTGATAAGCTTTTGGAGCATTTGTTTATGGCCCAGGGCAATATTAATCATTTTATTTTCTAAGTCAATGAATGCGGGGTCTTACATTTACTGTCCAAGACTTTAATTTTGTTTGCAAAAAAAAAAAAAAACATTAGGTACAAATGTGAATTTCTTTTGGGAATGTAGGTCAGAAAAATGTTTTAATTATCTATGTTACGTTATCTAAGTTTAACGTCCTTGAAAGAGTATGGGTTAGGCTTTCAATCTTGGGGTACTATAAAATCAAACTACAACGCCTAATTCAATATCACTCGAGCACATTCCTTCTCCTTAGTAACATTGTATACAAATCTATCTGAGAAAAATGGCTTTCAAGGTTGGTATACAAGGAATATTTTAACTTAAAAAAGTTTTTGCATTCAAATTACGAATTTAATATTTTCTTAATTTATTTTTAGTTCATTGCTGCTTTTACCCTAGTTACTATTGCCACTGCAGGATATGTTCCTCAACCGCAAGTCTATCATGCTGCTCCTGTAGCGCATACTGTAGCTGTATCTCATGAACCAGCACAGCACATTTTGACTAAGAGTGTTGAGGAATACGATCATCATCCACAGTACAACGTTGCTTACAACGTTCACGATTCCATTACCGGAGATGTGAAGAGCCAATCAGAGAGCAGAGATGGGGATGTTGTTAATGGAGAATACTCTTTAGTCGATGCCGATGGATACAAAAGGACTGTCTCATATACAGCTGATGCGGAACACGGATTTAACGCTGTCGTCAACCGTGTTCCATTGCATGAAGTTGCTCATCATGATTCACATGCTACCCCAGCTGTTGTCAAGCATTTGACTCCTGTTGTTCATTCATCTCCATCATACACATATGCTGCTCCAGCTGTTGTGAAAACCGTTACACCAGTGTCATATGCTGCCCCATCAAGCTACCACCAAACTGTTTCAACTCCAATTGCCGCACCAAGCCAATATAAGGCAGCTCCAGTTACCTACACAACATCCAACCTTGTTAAAACTGTCAGCCCATCAGTCACATATGCCGGAGCCGCTCCAAGCCATGCCCAACAATATGTTTCGTCACCATCATACACAGCTCCAGCTAACTATCATGTTCAATCCACATATGCAGCTCCAGCAACCTACCATGCTCAACCCACATACTCAGCTCCATCAGTTACCTACCAGGCTCAACCCTTATACGCAGCTCCAGCTAACTACCATGCCCATTCTCAACCAATCTATGCGGCTCCATCTGTGGTAAAAACTGTTTCTCCAGTGATCAGTGCTTCTCCAAGCTATTACAAATCTGCTCCAGTAGCTTACGTTAAGTCTTCTGAGCATAGCAACCAATACCATCATTAAAAATTTTAGTTTTTAATTATTTGTTTGTTGAATTTATTATTTGTTGGAATTAATAAATACTTTATAAAATGTTATACATACATACTTTCGTCTGAAAAATGAATATTCACAAAGTTATGCTTAAATGGTTTTAATTTGAATACTTTCTTTCACTTAAAGTTTGTCATTTGCACTTATCTCTGTAATGGCGAAAACTCATGCTCAAGTGCTCATAACACATTCACGACAATGAGTGCTCTTTTTTAAATTCATTTATTCCATTTCCATATTAAATATAAAAGGATTTTTCAAAATTTATAAATGGAAATTTATACAAGTTAAACGAAAAATATTTATTTAAAAATGAGCTAACGTTTGCTTTAGCCAGCCATTAAACAATCAATATTTATTGTATGCACCCAAATTAGTTTACATTAAAACCCATAAACCTTGAAAGTATCTTTAAAAATTCTTTATAACTCTTCTCACACTCTAGTAATTTTATTTGCCAAGTCTATCACAATAAAAAAAAATGTGGAGACAAATTTAAACTCATTTATATTTTTCTCATATGGAGATATGTATGTAGGTATGTATATTTATTTCATCACTCACCTTCTCGCCCCTTTCCTTATCGACCATCCTTTGTGTGGACGAACATTCACATTTGTTACCGGCAAGGACTTTCACAACATCCGGTGATGCATTCTATATTTCAACAAAAATAAGAAGATAGAAAAGTCTATAATCATCAAAATTGGAGCGCGAAGACAAACAAAATGGTACAAACAAAAAAGAAACTACACTGAAAAAAATTGCTACACTAAAAAAAATTTTATACATCAGTTTGTTTTAACGGTTTTTTGTTGACCTTTGCATACAAAATTAAATAGTTTTTTTTTTGGGAGATTTTTTTTTAATATGTCTAATGTTGTTTCATTTCAAATTGATGCCTACCCTGGATGCGTTTTTGTACTGTGTACAATTTGAGGCCAACTCATACCGATGCGAAACTGTCGTGACGACGAAAAAAAATAACAGCGTGTATTTGTCAATCATAGCATCGTGTTGTTATTGTTGTTTCATCGTCGAATCCGAATGTTTCGCATTGGTCTATGTAAGCCTGTAAAGCGATTTCGACAAAAACTTAGCAACCAAATTTAATATTTAGAGAAGAGACTATTGCCCTATTGGCAGTTTAGCATCAGTTCGCATTATTCTATGGCAGGTAACGTTAATAAGGTAATTTTAATTACTTACAAAACCAACTTGAAAAAAAAAACTTTAAACAGATGCCATTGTCAGTTTCACCTCTATTCACCTCTAAGCAATTATCTAAACACCTTAACCCCCAAGTTTGAAGAAATTCGATTTAGTAGTTAAGGCTGTAGATCGAATTTCATTGCTGCATATTCAAAGTCGTTTGCTATATGCCTTAGAAATTTCGTTCAAACCATCAAATTGGACAGTCGCATTGAACAGCTTCTAAGCCGTTAAATTTTTCTCTTGCGTTGATTTCACAAGATTTTTTCGCTCAGTGTAGACAAACATAAATTTCAAAAAAAAAATAAAGATTAAATTATGCATCCTTCCCCATTCCCATATATACACCACAAACAAAGAATTAGTAATCAAAACATAAAAACTTGTCCAATTTGATCCCGGCCCAGCCCGACCACTAACCAAGAACAACAACAACAACAAAAATACAGAAGCAAGAACCATGAAAAATTACCTCTTGGATGTTACGTAGCCAATAAGACAAGTTGTTATAGCTCTCCAAGTTTGTAACATCGTACATCAAAAGGATGCCCATGGCTCCACGATAATAGGCTGTTGTTAGTGTGCGAAACCTTTCCTGGCCAGCTGTGTCCCATATTTGCAATTTAATTGGAACTCCATCTAAGTTTATTAGCTTTTGCTTAAAGTCGATACCTTTATGGTGTGAGGTTAATTGGTCAATTAATTATGTAGAATTTGGGTAATTTGTTTTTTTTTTCTTGTTTTCCTTTTTCGGCAAAAAAAAAAAACAAAGATTCCAGCTGGTAGATATTAAAGGACGCTCTTACCTATTGTCGAAATATATGTGTCGTAATATTTTTCATCGCAGTATCTGTGAACAATGCAGGTTTTGCCTACATTTGAGTCGCCTAAAACAAGGACTTTGTATGTGGCGACGAAATCTAGGGCCATTTTATTTTCTATTTTGCTTCTGTTTTTTTTTTCAATTTGAAATAAAAATATTGAGTATTTTTTTTTTAAGAATAAACTTTAGTAAATGTTATTCTTTTTTACTTTTCACTTAAAATTAAATTATCACTTAGGAAAAATATTTAACAAAAACAAAAAAAAATGTTATGAGTTCGTCCCGTAAAAATAAGGGACTCTTAAAAATGCATGTACAATAATACTTAAGTTTTCACTTCAATTATTTATTCTATTTAAATTAAGTTTAGTTGTGTTATTTTTTGATTTCGGTAAATTTAATTCCTTTTTAGGAAAAAGGAAAACAACATAGAAACTTTTTCTTTTGGAAGATAATAACTATTTCACATTCGGTTAGAACCAAGACAAGGTATGATTCAACAAACAAGAAAAATCGATATCCTTTGATTGGTGGGTTTTTGCATTAAATAACGAAGCATGCGCATTTTGTAAAAGGACAACGATGAGAAAAAAAAAACTTACAATAAAGTTTATTTTCTTTGTGGTGGCTAAGCCACCTGTAGCCGTTATTTTTGTGTAATATGATTTTTTGAAAATGACATACCAGCTTATTGCAGGTGAGGGTTTAGTAGGTGGTTATTTGGTTGTAATTTGAAAAAAAAAGTATGATTAGAGATTGGTGAATATTTATTCTGAGTATGGTGAGTTAGGTTTATATTGGTTTATTTATGGTTGAAAACGAGTTACAAATTTTATTATAAGCAAACTATGAATATTAATTACATTTCTCGCATTTTGCTTTAGAATGACGTAGCTTTTTTGAGTTTTTGTAACCAAGTGACTTCGATGCGCAGAACGGCAAATTCAAAGCGTATCATACCATGCATTCCTAACACCAAGGTACGTAACCGTTGTATGCAATAATTAATTATATTTAAATTCTAGAAGCAACGAAAAAAATCTTTTCTTATTTGTTAACTGATAGAAATCTTAAATTTATCTCAAAAACGGCTCTATGAATTTGATAAACATTTTTAACTTCGATTCCCGTACGTATAGGTACCTAATGAAATTAATCTTTTTTTCACATTAATCGAGTAAATAATATAGAATTATGGATTAAAAACATCTGGATTAAATGATTGAATAACATGACGGTACCTTAGTGAGAAAAAATTAAAATTATTATTAAGTTCGCTTTGCTTCATCTAAACGCCACCTTACCTCATAATTATTTGCTTTTCCAAAGCTAAGAGGGAGGATATTTTGAGTGATGAGCCCTCGATGAGTACCAGCCTTAATGAATTAATAAAAAACCTAATATCCCACTCAACCCAGTAAGAACAAAAATCAATTGTATCGCATATTTCTTCAAAACATTGCTTACAGCGTAATACGCTGTTGTTCTTTTTTATTTTACAGTTTGGGAGAAGCGCATTATTCCACACTCCGCAACTCTTTCGTCTACAAACTTCGTTTTAAACTACTAATCCATTAAAATTTTTGTCGAAAAATAGTTTTCCGGTGCAATTTTTATTTTGTATGTTTTTGTCATTAATTTAAAAATAATTCTTTTAAAATTTACGGCCATACCTTTTTAATAAAGTTTGAGGAGCTCTGATTAATTATCTTCCACAGAATACTCATTCCACCATCTGTTTTTGACAGTTCTACAACAACCTACTGTGAAAACTGAAAAGTTATAAAAAAGATATGTCGCAACAAATTAGAAGAGAAGTTGGTATTTAATCAAAGTAATGTATCATATATTTTTAACATTTGTTCACCTACAAATTAGGTATTGAAAGCTTTCAAAAAACTCCATCGAACTCGTGAATATGTTTTCAAAGGCGATCATCACGCACTTACGGCTGCACGAGCCGAAATAAATACGAACTTTCGCAAGAATATCGAAGTGAATGATGAATTGGAAATAAAAAAGGTTTGTTTTCGATTCATAAATGAACATTAAATTTAAATTACACTTCTTGTTCTTTTATCAGCTGATCAAATTGGCTGAAGATGTTGATAAAGAACTTCGCACAAATGTCGTCCAAGCTGTTGAAAAAGAATCTGGAGTATATGGTAAGTTTTTTTTGTTTCTAGTAGATCTGAGTAGTTGGAAACATTGTTTTCCCGATTGCAGAGGTAAACATTAGAGAAGAAGTACCTCGATTGGACAATGTACTCTTCAATCCTGATGCTGTTATTGAAAAACCAAGACGAGGTGCTCCAAAATGTGGTGGAGGAGCAGAACCACAAGTTGGCAAGACATAAATAAAATTAGCAAAATACTCAAAAGAAGTTTGTTGAAGTCAAATGTTTATTCAGAAATTAAAAAAAATATTTTATAGAGTTAATTTGCGCCCTAGATTCTTTCTAACCACTGGAACTAGAAGAATCGTGTCTCTTAGATTTCTTTTTCGGTTGCTTCTTGGATTTTTGTTTACTGGTCTTTTTAGATTTTTTTGATTTCTTTCGTTTGTCATCTGAACTCGAAGATGAGGGGGAGGACGTTGATGATGATGATGAAGATGATGAATCTGATTCAGAGCTACTGGATGATGACTTTTTCTTCTTCTTACTTTTCTCGTGAGTTTTTTTGGATTTGGACTGTTTTTTCTTTGAGCTTGTAGAAGGATTCGATTCCCTTCTAGACTTTTCTATTGGTAGATCCCTTCGGTCTAATTTTAGTCTTGAATCATCTACAAATCGACGACTATCATGACCATTTTTTTTATCAGGAGTACGTTTTCTAGAATGATTTCTGTCATTGGACCGTCGTCTTTCCGTTGGTGGTGATGGTCTGGCAAACGGTTCTTGCCTTCTTCTAACTGGAGACCTTTCCCTGGACGCGGAACGTTGCCTAACATTACGTCTGTCTTTAGGCGATGACCGCCTAGCAGGGGATTCTCTTCTCTTTGTTGAAGATTTGTCTCGAGAGTTAGAACGAGGTCTACTGTTGCGTCTTGGACGTTCATCTTGTCTTCTCTTGGATGGCGGAGAAGCTCCTCTATTTGAAGATCTCTTCTGTCTTTGAGAATAATCATTTCGGCGTCCACGTGAATCAATTTCTGATCTCCTTGGTGACCGACTATGATTTCTGTTCTTCCGTCTATCTTCCCCTCCTCTTAAATTGTTAAAATCTAGCTTCCTATTTTTCTCATCATTATGCACAACTCCTCGGCCTTTGCCTTTCCATTGAACTTTGGAAACCGATTGCGAGAAGTCTACATGAATCCTGCGGTCATCAATGAGAACATTGTCCATTTTGAAGTAAGCCGCTTCACACGACTTTTGTTCCTCAAATTCCACAAAGGCATATTGCAGTGAATCTCCAGTAATCTTATCGCGGATTACTTCGCAGCTCTTGACCTTTCCGAAACGACTAAAGATAATTTCCAGATCATCATCGGTGGTAACCGGATTGAGTTTGCAAACGAAGAGAACATTCTCTGGTGGAGCAATATCTGCATCTGGCAAATCACCAACTATCTCTAGGATAGTTGCTCTGGCTTTAGCTTCCCGTTCTGCTAGCATTTCTTGGATTTCTTCCTTTGACTTGCCGGCGGTATCGTCGATGTCCTCGTCAGCGCCAATTCGACCATTTTGCATTCGTTCAGCAGATGGTGATGGTGACCGACTGGGAACTTGAAATCCCCGTGGATCGCTAAAGGGATCATCTAGAATGATGGTGTGGGTAACACGAATGTCCTGGAAGGGTCGAAATTTTTCATCAACAATAGCTTCGTTCAATTTTATGAGAACCTCTCTTCCTGAAAAAAAAGTTAATACATAATTCACCCATGTTTCATAGAATATCTAAAGTACCTTCAACAACCTCGCCAATAACACAATGCACAGCATCCAACGATGTTAAATCCGAACCAAGTGTAAAGAAAAACTGCGACCCAACCATAAATTTTCCAACACTCACCAGCGATAGAAGTCCTGGGATTGTGTGTTTTATCTTTGGCAATGATTCCGCCTCAAAGAAACGCTTATGCGAACCCTCAACAACACCCCAAATGGATTCACCGCCATCTCCAGCACCTGTGGGATCACCCGTTTGGGCAATGAAATCCCGCTCGATTGTATGGAATAAATTGTAATTGTAATATTTCAACTTGCACAACTTTATAAAGTTCAAGCATGCTCTGGGGCGTTCTTCGATAAATAGATCCACTGTTATATCGCCAAGAGTTGTTTCGATTACAACTGCCATGGCAAGGAAAATAAATTTTGTTGAAAAGAAAATAAAGAAAAGCCGTCGTAGAAGCCAATTTTGCAAAACAAAACGTTTGTCTTTGAGTGCATGAGGAATGACAGCTGTCATGTGTTGCGTTCTTTTTTTCCTTAACTAGAGTCATTGTTATTGGCCTCGTTCACAAAGTTATCCTAAAGCAATCCAGATTGGTTTGTGTTGTTGTAAGTCTTGAGAAAAAACAGCTGATTATAAACAGCGGCTGTTTTTTCCCAAGAGATTACAACAACACAAACCAATCTGGATTGCTTTAGGATAACTTTGTGAACGAGGCCATTAGGTGAGTTCGGCAAGGTGAAATTTCGTTGAACCTTTTACAAATTTTCGCAATTTGCAAAACAAATTATAAATGCGTCAAAAATGTGTGTGAATTTGTAAAAAAAATTCAATATTTGCTGTCAAAACCAATGAGAAAAAATCGCAACATTTTGATTGCAATTAAGTAAGGTAACAAAATACATACTTAGTCAATGATTATAACAATTCGACTATAAACAAACTTCCTCTAAATTCTAAGATAAAATTTTGTAAACATTCAAATTTAGGACATTTGACCATTTTAGTCCAATTTTAAGAAAATGAAAATCAGTGCTTTCCATGTTCCCATATAATTACGTTTATTTATTCTGATTTGTCAATATTTCAATCATTGTAGATCTGTTTCCGAAAGGAAAGCAGAATAGGAGTGAACGGTGTTATCCGTTATTCTTAAAACTCTAATCAAATATGTTCAATTCCAAAACTATATAATTTTCGAATCACTTTGAACTATTATTTTCCAAACAGGAATACTTCCAGAATCAGCAACTAGAAGTATAAACCCAAAATGCTTTGCTCTGAAAATGAAATTTTTAATAAAAAGCTCACCAAATCTCTTGTTAATTTTTTGATTCCTTAGCAATAAAAAAAATACGTTGTTTCCATTTTGACCTTCATGAAACGAAAGAAAGAAATTTATTTTCATAAAACATCTGAAGAACTCTGTAAAATATTTTCCAGTGTTCCGTAATTGTTTGTTTGTTGATTAAAAACTAAAATAATATTTGTAATTATTGAATTATATTTTATATGTAACTTTTTCAAATCTAATCATTAAAACTTAGCACCGGATTTGGTGCCTTGTCCAGCTGATCTGATAATCTCTTTTGCTCCGACGTCAGACGAAAGATTTCTTCTTGTTCTTCGTTGGTTAATGGCCTTCGCTTCTGCTTTGCCTGTACTGTTCGCTTGTAGGCCTCCAGAATTTCATGGTCCACAACATCGAGTTTTCGTTTGATTTCTAATCGTCTTATCTCACATTTAGCAGCTTCCTGCAATCGACGCAGTTCAGAGGCATTATAATCAGCAATTGCCGATAGTTCAGCTGTGACTCGCTTGATTTCTGAGTAAACCTCATCTTCGTCGGGCTTAACAAACTCCTCAGTTTCTAAAAGACCCTGTTCAATGAGCTCCTGCTTGACTCGCTTTTCTAGATCGATTCCGTTCTTTAGAAGTGACAAGGAACACAGCGTAGAGTTTGTGGAATTTGTATTGTCCGAACTGCTGTTACTGTCGATGTTCGACATAACATCACCGATGAGGTTCTCTTCGAGAAAAGCCGATACCAAACGCTGTGTTAGCGGTCCAGTCACTCCCTCACCCATAAGTTGCTCGCCTTTTCGCAACAAAGACATCACTTCATTGTTCGAGGTATTCTTCGATCTTGACTTTGAATTTATATTAGGATTGGAACTATTTTCTTCTTCTTTAAGATCTTCAAGCGCCCAAGTTGTAGAATAGTGAGCTCCTAGATCGGGAATAGGAGGAACCAATGGCCCCGAATACTGCTCAAGCAGATCGTCCAACAATCTGAGATCTTCATTTGTTATTGGCATACAATACGGCTCCACAGACAACCAGAACTTATTGGGTGTGTCGTTCTTCAGCAGAGTCACCTTGGGTTGGTCTTTGTGCTGATGTGGGAAGGTGGGCAATGCATCCATGCTGTCGTCAGTGTTCTGCGACTGAGCTGGACTAAGAGCTGATATCGTCCTTTGCTTAGACAGTTTGAAATGTGGTTTCTTTGGCTTTCTACTCTCTTCTCGCTTTCGCTTACCCGGAGAATGCGGAGGTTTCTCTTGGGCCTTTTGCCGCCTATCAAAGCGTTTCTCATCTCTGTCAATGGCGTCGTATTCTGCTTTAAGCACTCTGTATCTCAGAGCTACATTAGTCAGAAGACTCTCTAGCTCCAGTTGTACACTGTCTAAATCCTCAGCTGGCAATTGGTCGTCTTTGCTTCGTTCCAAGGCAGCTGCGTACTTGGAAAGCAGTCGACTGTTGTCTTTGATTTTGATATGAGGAATGTTGATGGTTCCTTCAGTTTCAGGAGATTCGGGGGCTATAACGTTGCTTGGAATAACTTTGCCTGTCATTTTGGATGTTGATGGTGAGGGTTGGCTGAAGTTGCTGGTACGACTTTTCGCTGATGATGTTATTGTTCTTTTGTTGAACATATTTTTTATCTGTCGGGTTTGTTTACCTTGAAAAGATAAGGAATATATGAATTTATTTTAATAGATTTTTGTTTGTTTTTCTTTATTCAGCGATAAGGTGTAAATAATTTTGTCAGAGATAAAATATCCAAGAAGAAACACAAAAAAACTTCAATCGATTCTAAGAATTTTTTCCGATGAATAAAAAAAATACATTTGTCAAATTTTCCTTTCAGGTAAGCAGCTTGCCTAGGGATGTGTTGGTAGAGTCTAAAAGTCTGTCCCATACCAACGCGATTCTGTCGCGGGGACAACGAACACAATGGTTGTGTTCGCGTGATTTGCCGCCGAACTGAACTTTTTCCATACAAAAACCATTTTATGCAATAACAATTAAAAGGAATCCGAGTTATTTTTTGGATTATAGATATCCAATTATATCCTATTCAACATTTTCTCGAATGCGAGTAAAAACAAAACGTCGTTGTCAAAGAAAGCTACACCTTGATTTTATTGTTTTCATTTTCCCCGCAACAAAATTGTATCGGTTTGTGAATGACTTAATGCTAGAATACACTTTACTTCATTTGGCTCAATAAAAGAGCGATTTCAAGGCTTTTACAGTGTTATTTGAAACGAAATAATCCAAACCAATATAAAATATTCGGATACGTTGATGAAACAGCAAAAACAACACTTTGCTACGGTTGACAACAAAATGTTGGTACTGTTCTTTTTGCGTCTTCAGCGAATAATTCCACTTTGCACAAACTTGTGAAATTCGTATGAACTTTTACAGAAGTTGATGAAGTTACTACAATTTTTCGGTTCTAGTGGCAAAGACTTAACAAATATTTAACGGGCCTTTAAGTTTAAAAATGACATTTGTCCCATATGAAATACGTCATTTTAAAGTTTAAAAGCCTGTTTAAATATTGGTGCAACCGAATATATATTTAAATATTCTGAAAGGCATTGTATATAGAACCTTTAGTACTATCATCAAGATGGTTTTTGTGTTGTGTGTACACAGAAACAGCAACCAAAAAATTAGTAAGTGATGTGATCGCTAGGTGGCCGACGTGTAGAACGTGTTCATGAGAGTACTATAGATTTCATATGCAAAGCTGAAAGGTAAAATTCCCAAAAAAATCAACTGCTTCAGATAGGTTCCCGAACGTGGCTGTTAATTAGTCTTTCAACACATCCTTAATTTCATCGCATTCCATCGCATATGTCAAACTTAAAAAAAAAAAATAACAGAAAAAAATCAAGCTGCCAAGAAAATACATGACAGCTGGTTGGTCAGCC
This sequence comes from Syrphus vitripennis, assembly GCA_958431115.1. Classification (NCBI taxonomy): domain Eukaryota; kingdom Metazoa; phylum Arthropoda; class Insecta; order Diptera; family Syrphidae; genus Syrphus; species Syrphus vitripennis. The sequence goes on from OY288108.1 coordinate 107,971,743, forward strand.
ACTTTCGAAATTCGACAAAAGTTTTTAGTTCAATTTGTTGTTGCGTTTCAATTTGTTTAATGTAGCGGAGAATAATATTTGTTATTTATGTAGTTTTTTTTATCTTAAAATTTTCAAAAACAAATTGTGAGTTGAATTCAACCACATCTATCTCAGAAAAGAATTAATCAAGCCTATAACGGGAAAATTAAAGAGCATACATAAATTCTATTCCCGAAAAAAAGTGCGTTTTTGTGAAACTTGGAAAAAAAATCAATTTTCTTCCGCTACTTCGCTTGTTTATAAAAATCGTTTTGAAAGTGAATTGAGAAAAATATCATTGAAAACAAATTTAAAAAAATAGGCAACAAAATAAGTGAAATAAAATATTTACCCATCACAATGGATGACGAGGAAGACGAAGTCACAGATCCAAAATTACAAGTTTTTCATAATACAGTTAGGGAACACATCGTAAGTACCATTCCTATATTTGCATGCCTGCATCCATCCATATAAAAATATACTTTCGGAAAATTAAATTAATAATCAAATTTATATAATTACGTTTCAATATTTAAAATCTTTCTTTTTCGATGGTTTTGTTCTATACAAAACAAAAAGGAACGCTGGCATCATATACATACCTATAATACAAGTGACCTTTAATTGTTTTTTTTTTCCTTCATTTCATGATTATAATTCAAGATAAGGTGTTCTGATAAGATTTTTTTTTTTATTATTTTGTTAACAATTAGCGCGGTGTAGACCCATGAATAATTATATCTGAATTTTGAAAAAGTTAAACAAAAGTCAAAGGGGGTAATTTTAATTGTTACATTTGGTGTAATGACCAATTAACATCTATTATAGAGAGATGCTCCTTCCAGATGAGTGCTGAGACAAAAAAGCATCGTTCTTTCCTTTGGTGTGTTTTCCAATTTCGAATATTGGTAACTTGAATTATGGTCGGCAGCGTTCCTCTTGGAATTTATTGGCATCATGAATTAATATTTTTGGGGAACTGGGCTCTTATTTTATTTGCCCCAACCGATCTTATAAGGTTCAGTAATAAGGTATTGGCTTCGAATTTCCAATTTTCGAAGAAGGGACAAATTATGAAGTAAATTTCTTCCAGATATCCCTTATTGTTTCTGTGCTTTTATGTTAATAAATCTTACACTATAGGTGAGCTTAGATTAAAAAAAAAAAAATATTAATCTCCAGTCATATAAGACCGAAGAACTGAAATTCGCGGAAACCTTGAAAAAACTGTAAAAAATCCCCATCTACATATATAAAAGTTGATTATGGAATTTTCTAAGGAAAAGGCTACAAACTTTCTTTTTTGTTGGATTTTTTACTCCCCTAAAACTTTTTACAAATTTTTGCAAAGCATCATGTGGAATCTGGATCATAATAGTGTGACTAGACTGACTCTGGAAGGAAGCGTTACAAGATGCACCTCGTCTTTGCGAACCAGTTAAGCATGGACTTTCTGTAATCTATATGTCAAAGCCTCGCAAAAATTAAAAAAATGTTCAGAAAAAAAACCTCAATGATTGAAAAATTAGTTCATAGATTCAAATGAAATCATGATACATTTGGGAAATATTGACATTTGAATTAAGTACTTTTTGAATGTCATTTCAAAGCATATGTTCCAACAAGAAGCCCACCATATACAAATCTATATAACAGATTAAACAAATTTTACCATTTGATAATGTTATCGGTTATTTGTTGATATGTGTTTTTTTTACCAGATATAATATTCTTTGATTAAGGTGTAGCACTTGTGTTTATTATTCAATATGCGCACTTAACAGAGAAAAAAAAACACTTTCGCCGATGAAAAATCATCGTAACCCATTGACTAGCGTCTTTTAGAAAATAAAAAAATGTTAAATTATTCAAATAAAAATAGGTCAGACATAAAGAATACACTATGTTCACTGCAGACAGTTTATCTACGTACAAAATATTTTCTTATTGCTTTCCATTTTAATGCAATGTACGCATGAAATAATTTAACGTGTGCAAATATTTTTTATAATTTTATTAAAAATTCTATTTATACAAACAACAACAAAAAATTATTTGGATATTTTAATTAATTTCAAGTAGTTCAAGTTAATGAGATTCAATCAAGAGCAAATACCGCGACACAGCCATACATATTTTGAAATTGATCATGGCCGTCAAAATCTTTTGTTTTTTTCTTTTTTCAATCAACACACCAAGCGCCAACTAAATTGAAACGAATCCAAAGGAATTTTGCACTTTGTACCGAATGACGGTATATTGTTTCTTTTTGTGCTTGTAAAAAAATCCCTGTTCAAAAGTCAAATCGATTAAAATGCAGCTTCTTTTTCAATTTATTTTTGTAAATTTTGTTTTTGGGTGGGGAATGCTGTGATGCGTACGTTAAATAACTCTTGGCAAACATGCAAGTAATTCTTACAAAATTTAATAAAATCTTAAATTAGTTTGTATTTTATTAAGTTAACTAGTAGACCAATTCTAACTTTGTTTCGCTTAGTTTTCAAAATTAAAACATGAGTTAAATAAATACTTAACTTTTAAACCAAGCTTTAAATGAACTCTGCGTAGAAGATTAGATTTATTTAAATTGAAGATTATGATTTGATGTTTTAGAAGACAATTTATCGCCAAAGACGAAGGCTCAAGACCCTCGTGTAATAGGGACAGAATTGTACCACAATATGCACATTTTCTGGCACAGATTTATTTGGAGGAATTCTTGAGAAAATTGTTTATTATAAATGTTCGCCTTATAAAATTCAAAACCCTGAGGAACTCCCAAATAACAGTACCTTCTCCATTATAGTGATGTCAAGTTTGATCAGATTTATGGTCGCAAGTAAAATTTAAAGTCTTCTTAATCTTTGGAAAATAATAAAACAAAGATATTTTTTCACAATTCTTATCATAAATTGGTGGCAATCAGCACCTTTTTATCTAATTCGGCTTTTTGTGGCATCCACAAAAATGTCTGTTTCGTACAGGCGGCGCGGCGGTTGCTATATACTTGGTCTTATAATAACACAATATTTTTTAAGTACACCAACCATTATGATTTATAATTTCATTTCATGATATTTTTTTAAGGATGGATTTAATAATTAAAGGTCAAAAAATAAAATTAAGAATCAAGAGTGTCTTTACCAATCACCAATTTCTTTCTTTTGACTGTATCAAGAAAAAATGCTTTGGCAGGAGCCTTAATAGACTGGCGAAATAAACTGAATCAAAAGTTTGATTCTTAATAAATTTTGAACATAAGAGTCTGTAGTTTGGAACAGTAAATTAACTAACCAAACTTTCTCTCCCGAATTATAATTTAATTATAATCAGAATTGTCGAAAAAATATTGTACATAGCTGCATAGAATTTTATTTATTATTTCAAGCAAAAGTGATAAGATAACACGAACGTAAATTCATTATTAATTACCTTGAATGTCCATTTTGATGTTCACGGCCTTATTGTTTTTTTATGAATTTTTATTTCAAATTATTACAATAAATATAATTAAAACAAACAACACGCGAGGAGCAATACAAAATAATGTTTATTTATAATTATAAATTGCAAACCAAAAATACAAGCGCGGACATTGTTTAAATGCCTATAGGTATATAGTTTGTATGCACATATGTATACAATTATGTTGGTCAGCTAATAATTAAAATTTGTATTTATTTTTGTTTTGATTGGCAAAAAAAATGTAAACAATAAACAAAACATACATATATTCGGTAGGTGTGAAAAGCCCCTGCTTGAGAGGCAGCATTCGTGGGAAAGAAAACGATGATATCAATTCATTTTAATTTTTCGATTAAAATATGCAATTCAGATTAAATTTTGATTTTTTTCTTTGAATAAATGAATAATAAGATAGCCTAATCGAAACTTGATTCTTTTCAGTAATTTTTAAAATTGACTGTGGCTGTTGAATAAGCTAAAGCGAAAGATGTACATACAACCATGCAAACAAGCTATACAAACTGAATTGAACACGACTTCTCTTTTGAATGAAAGTGAAATCGAATTTTTTTTTACACTCAACCAGATATCTGGATGTAAGACAAGTGAATATGACAATAATAATTATAAAAAAAAATTAAATGGACAGTGAAGAAGATAAACTATGTATATATCTACGTATGATGTAGGGTGTTATTGAATATTACATTTACAAAAAAAAATATCAAATATGTAACAAAGCGAAAGAAGTCGTAATTAGGTTAATGGAACCTTTCGCGGTGCAGTTTTTGGGTTCTTCTTGACAAAGTTAGTTTTTGAAAAGTTATATCCGAAACATGTATTTTATTGTAGTGAGAAAGTATGAGGCAGTGTTTTTATTGGCACTATAGTATGATTCAAGCTTTAACATTGATTAATGTGCCTTTCCCATCTGAATGGGAACTATAGTGTGAAGCAAGCTTTAAAGGTTGACATACATAATTAATTTATTTAAACAAAAATTAATTGATTAATTTTTAAAATTTTATGTTCAAAGTTTAATGATTTTATGACGATTTGTTCATTTTCATATTTTATTTTAACAATAATTTAATGTGCTGTATCATTTCAAAAATCTATGACTTAACCACATTTAAAATCAAAAGCAGCTTGATTAATTTATAATTATTTAATTAAAATCCCAGTTATAGGGAGAAAACACTGATCTGTTGTTACATCTTTTCGTTTTCTTCTGATGATGTCGAGTCAATAACCCCAATCAGTTCAACATATCTATTTTTATGGATGAAAAAGTATGTCTATTATAATATATTTAAGTTCGTTGCTACTCTTATTTACACCCACTTTGGATACATTCCTTGGGCAAAATTAAAAATAAAACATATAAATAATATTTTTTTTTTTACAAAGAAATTCCCTCCTCTTTTCTTCGATTGTGAATACTGGGTTGTTAATTGTTGTTGAGGCCGATAGACTTGATGGATGGGTGTAATCCACAAGTTCGCAACTAATTTTCACCACCGACCGTCAACGACATCAATAAATTGGTATGAATTCGAAAGACGATACCAGCTCAGTGCACTTTGCATTCCAAATGCATTCACGTTTTTAATTCAATGCGATTTGTGTACAAATACCAAAGAGTCGAATAAGCTATATTTTTATATCGTCGTCGTCTACCATATGGCTAGCTTGCTAAGGTGGATATTGTGCTTGCTATGGTTTTTGGTTTGAATTTCTTTTTGTGTGACCCATCGTTTCGCTGGTTGGTCATAGATATAAAATAGAGTTCCGCATTTGTTTACAAAATTAGACTGACTATACAACAATGTGTGGAGATATTAATAGAATTATTTATGAGCAGAACAAAAACTAGAGGTTTAGCTTTCAAATCTTAGTTTTTCGAATGGAAATCTATTTTTATAGAATTTGATGGGTTTGGTAAACATAGGAGTTGCAATCGATGAATTTTTGAAATTTAGAAGTTATAATTTTAAAGGTCCAAGCTTTTTAGAGAAGTTAAAGGTTTGCTGTGAAGATTGAACAGTCTGGATCACATATGTATGTGTATAAGTTTAAAAGATATTTAATTTCCTTACTGACCAATTTTTATTTAAACATGAAAAGAATGAAAGTTCTGAGCACTGACTAACTATAATGTTACTGACCTTTCGATTTAGTGGAACGATAAAGAACCTAAAGTACAAAGTTATCGTTTCATAAAATTAATCATTTCATTATTAATAAAACTTTAAGAATTTTCATTTTGTATTTTTTTGGTGTTAACATTGTTATTATTTTATTAAATAATCATAAGAAGCCATTTCAACACGTACATACGTAATTTCATACATATCTAATCTTTACTAAATTTTAAACTAAAAATAAAAAAAAAAACACGTTCAAACAATCCACCAACCTATCTCACATACCAATAAAATTGTGTTAGCCTTATTGTTTAAAGTTTTATCAGACTACAGCTGTTTAATTTGATTAACTTGCATGATTTTTTATAATAATAAAGTACGTAGGTGCAAGACAAAAAAAAAAAAATCTGTCAATAGTTACTATGAGACATAAGATATGGAGATAAAAACATAAATTATATTTGGTAAATTTATTAAATAACCTGTAAACACAATTTAAACAAGTCTTATGTAACAAATAATGCAAAGAATAATAATTTGTTCTAAAAAAATTTGAGGTTTCACTTTTATTTACATGTTAAGTGAAATGAAAATTTCACGAAGCTGTGATCAACGATTTTAGCAATAAAAATCGTAAGTATTCTAAGTTAAGTGCTATTTTGCAAGTTTGGAAATAGATGTTTGTGCGTGAATTTAGTGTGTCCAAGCTTAGGTCAAACGATTTTTTTTGTATTATTAAAATATTTGTGTACCGAGGAAGAGATCTATGGAATTTGATTTCCTTATAATAATGACTCCGATCTTTGAAGTTTGAACTATTTTTCTTTTAAGGAATTACGTATGGATTTAGTCAGGTCTCGTTGAGAAGATGTTAAAGTTATATACGGGTGTAGCCTTGATTGACCTGGCAGCATGATCTGCTTCTTCTTTTTTTGGGGATTTTGACAAGATTATTCTTTATTTCGCATATGAGTTCATTATTTGGATTTCCGATGGCATGTTATACAGATATGCTTTCGGAGCAGGTAATTATTTTTCCGCGAAGCTGTTCTATGGCTTTGAGAATACCAAATGCTTCGGCTGTAAAAACGAATGGCTAATCTAGTAGAATACCAATATTTAGAATATATCCATCATCTCGTTTCACTGCAAATAAAGTATTATCGTGAACTTCCATTCTTTATCCTTTGTAAGCCAAAAATTAAAACAAACAATAAACATGAATCTTATAAATGCTTTTTATTTCAACTCAATACGACAAACTTTCACATATAGTAGTTCTTCTAAAAACACTTAAATTTAATTGAAGAAAAAAAAAATTAAATACTCAATTAATAAATTTGACAAAACAAACATAATATTGACTTGTTTTCTTGACCCTACTCTCAATTTCATGAGAAAAATTAAAGCTTATTCCTCATAACATAATCAAATATTTATTTAATGCTTATTATCATATAAACCGCACTGTTACTTCGGTTTTTATTCATTCATAAATAGAGAAATCGAGTTAAATACTTTAGGTTATCTACATGCCTACATACTTGTCTAGAAAAATTTTGTTATACATAATTTCACACGTGCAATGCATTCTCTCACTTATTATTCTTTTTGTTCGTCATTACTCATTTCATTAACAACAAATGAATGAACAAAGGTCAAGCATTGCTGTGAATTGCCGACAAAGTAAACAAAACACTTGGCAATTTTATGCGTGCGAAGTTCAACAAAAATTCTGATCGTCACTCTCCGATAATCATTTTTACTTGCCTTTATAGGTACTAAGGGCAAGTCTAGCATTCGTTAAAAAAATTTCGATATTTTTATCAACCTCGACATAACTATGATGGAGAAGACGTTTTTAGGGAGGGCACCTTGGTTGGTTTTTTCTTTTTTTTTAACACCAAAAGTATCGGTACCTTCTATACTGCTATACTTTTCTCAATAACCTGTTCCAGAGATTTTTTATCCAGTAACTTTTATTAATTTTATATGTTGATGTTGATATTTTATAACTTTTACCAAAAGCCTAATTTTATATATGTATATTTGTTCTTAAATCAAATTAGTAACTGTTTTTTACTCAGATTTCAAAAACAGATATGTCGCAAGTACGTGAGACCCATTCGTGCCAATTATTTTTTGTGCAATACTCTGTATTATAAAAAATGAGGTACACACAAATAGTCAGTGAATAATTTTCAAACTAAATTACTGTTGTCATGCCTATATGGAACTACCAATACATTTTAAATTGTATTATTATAAAAGATTATAATCGATAAATTTTATTAGCGATTAAACCACCAAAACAATGCATATATTTTTATTGAACTGTTTTAATATTAAGAGCGAAAAGAGGTCTTAAATGTTTTGTTAGCTAATTTTCTAATTTTTTGTAAATTCCTTACAAGAGGAAATATTTGGCTGTCCCGAAATATTTTTCTAACCAATTTGTGTCAAATAATTTTTTATTTTTGAATTAATCTCTTCTAATTTTACTGCACAAGCAGAATCAAAAGTTTATGTTTAGGTTAATAGGTACCCCGACAGAAATATTATGTACAGGCTTTTAATTTTGATAAAAGAAAACAATTGCTAATCTTTCTTAAGAACTAAAATTAAGACGATGAATGTTGCAACGTGCAAGTAACATGAGTACTCGAACATATTTGTATAGTTTTTACTCTTTATGATTTTTATTACGATCGATAAAATAATATAATAACAAAAACTAAACGTATCAGATTCGTTTAACCATATTTGCATACTAGGTTACGTTACTCATAAATTTAAGAAATAAAAAAAAATTAGTGTTTTCATTTAAACAGCTGTTACGTTTTTACTTAACACAACAAATTAAAGAATTTAAAACAGACTTTGCTTTTGAAACAAAACAATTCAAATTCTGTTGTGTGTTTAGGTACCAACTTCATTTTTATAGTCAGCTCTGTCTTAATGATGCCATTTCTTAGTGATATGATAAATATTTATGTTTTCATTTGCGACGGTTAATGCCTAGATAAACTTTTGTTTTACCTCAATTAATTTTTTTTTCTTATTTTTCTTAGCATCTACATTTGTCTATCCATTATTGATTTTTTGTTTAATTTCCTGATGTGTAAATATTATTGTGCAGGAAATAAGATCTCGAAGCACCACGTCAGTTTATATTTTATGACGTGATTCGTATTCGTATCTATTCGATAAGATTGATGTTTAGGTTTTAATCAGTAAGAAATAATGATTGTTATATCGAAAGGTGGCAACAAACTTCAAATAATAATTCCCACAAAAACAAAAAGCTATTGCAAATAAATCTACCATCTCGTAGTTTGACTCATACCTTTCCAATGACCTAGGCAAACAAAAAACATTATAATTATAAATATTAAAATTTCGTGTAGAAAATATTTCTACAGTTGTCTTTAAGATGATCTTTTCTGGAGATATTTTATGAAATTGTTTATTATACCCAAAAATCTGTCTGTTATCTCGAAATACAACCTAAACTACTAAAGCGAGTTTCAAACATAAGGTTTTTAAAGTAATTCCCTAGAAGCGAAATAGATTATTTTTAGCTCCAAAAACAACGGTAGGTACCTGTCATATAGTTTCTCATAATTTTTTTTTTAATTTTGATATAAAAAAAAAACAAATTAAAGAATTGAGTTTTGGCTATAGTCAAACATTGAAGATAATCGCTGTTGCCTGCTCCCTCTTATACAGTTTTTTCTTATCTGGTCATAGCAGATCACTTTATATAATACATCTTTATTTTGCTCAAAATAACTTTAAACTGCTTTTATTGTCTTTGACTCAAACCCCATCTAACATCTTTTATGCCCCCGAATTAAATCAATCTTTCTACTTCAATGATGGATTTTCACCCAATGAAGAAAAGCCTTTCAACTGTGCTCACTTCAATTTCTTCTAATTTAACAACATCCACAAACCCCAATAGGAAGCACTCCCACTGGAAAGCCTTCATGCACAACATGAAGGAAATGAGATTCCTACATATCGCTGCCGCCGGGCCGATTCCAATTTAATTAATTATGTTATTTATACATTTTCTTTTACTTCATTTTTCCAGATTTTCCTCCTACTGTTGATGCTACTATACTCCTCGTCATATGCATTGATTGTACGTTTTCGTAGAAACGACCGCGAAGATTTGTTCTCCAATGATAAGGATGAGATACTTGTATATCGGATAAGGTAAGTTTTGCATCATTAAACAACTTGATTATATTTTTAATGTTTGTATAAATTTTTTCTGTTGCAGTTCATGGTTATGTACTTTTTCACTTGCAATTGCTGTTGGAACTGCCCTCCTTTTACCCATTTCAATAGCAAGCAATGAAGTTTTGCTATTGTATCCAAATAGCTATTACGTTAAATGGCTAAACAGCTCATTAATACAAGGTGAGTGACATTATGTGATATATTCAAAGATTGTTTGGGGTTATGAGAGAAGTTATCTATTCGAAGTCGAACTAAATATTTTTAATTATATATCAATCAATGTAGAAAATACAAATTGACTCTTTAGATAGAATTTATATTGTTTTAGTTCTCTTGCTGTCATTGTGGAAATAAAATTGAATTGTACATGAAAATAAAGTGGGTTTGAAATAAAATCATGAGAGTCATACAAAAAAAAAGTCGATGTATATTTTTTTATCAAACTATGTAGGTTATGGTAATAGACTTTCGAAGCAAATTATACTTGAAGAGTATTAGTTGAAGAGTTAGAGTTGAATTAGTAATTATTTTCCTTTTCGTGTTTGTCGCATTGAAAAGCTTCAATTCTGAAACTAATAAAATAAATGCTGGCGCACATAAGAGCTCTGTTTTTTTTTTTTTTTTTTGTTTAAATTCATCCTTCACTAATTTTGATAACTTTAAACTCATTAAATTCTGACTTTGACACCAATTCGTGTAGTTTTAATTGAAAACCCAATTACTATTCGTTTGTAGAGTGTGTCAAACACCTATTAAGGTGCCTATTGACTATATTCTAGAAACTAAATCAAAAGAAAAACACTGCACTGCTCATACACAGGGTCTAACAAACCCAGTAACGAGTTTCAGATGCCGAGATGGAGTTTGGCAAAGTCGATTGCTTTAAAGTTTTTCAAACAATGTCCTAATATCCTATTGAAACGAAAATCTAGGAAAATATGTTAAATACTCATTTGTTGGTAGTTGGCAAAGAGGAAGAAAGGCATAGATCTTAACTGGCGGGGGTTTGAATTCAGAGAGATTTTTTGCAGCAGACTAGAACAATCAATGGCCTAAATTCATAATTGGTGAACAAAAACAATGTCGGAAATATCAACACCAAAATTGAGCGATAATTCAAAAATTTGAATTGGTGTGCTAACGGAAGAAGGTTTCAAGGATCATCGCAGAAAAGACCACGAAATATCAAGCGTAAAAATCGGCCCTGTGACGGCTTTAATACGTTGTATGTAAAGATGCTGCTTTGGTGACCATACTTGAGAGCCATTTTCTACGACAAGCCTAACGAAAGTCGTATAAAGGGCTTTGGTTACATAACGACAAGACAAGAACATTCTTTTGACCAATTAAGTGTCGCATATTACTCAGGCAACGAATAGAGTCACTACACCACAAATATTTAAACTCTTTAAATACTACTTATATTTTAAAAAATTAATACTCATAAGATTAGCTCAATAAAAACAACCTTATTTAAGAGTAAATCCATTACGTTTTGCCAATTTGTCTTTCAACAAAAAAAACACATTTAATATTTTTGTTAATATTTAAAGCCATTTTCGTTTTTAAAAAATAATTTACTAATTTTGTATTCCAATCTCTTCCAGGTCTCTGGAATCACGTGTTCCTATTTTCCAATTTATCACTATTTGTATTTTTACCATTTGCGTATTTATTTTCGGAGTCAACCGGATTCTCGGGACACAAAAAGGGAGTAATTGCCCGTGCCTATGAGACATTTACAGTTTTCAGCTTATTGGCGACAGTGGTACTTGGACTAACCTATGTCTTGTCAGCTGTAATGGATCCAGAGAAAATTGGATTTCTGTCACTCCTGAGTAAGTAATGCACAGAGGCATATGCAAAAGATTCACATCGATTCAATTTACCTATATGCTTCATGATTTTTCCTATCAACTGAAGCTACGGCACCTACTTCCGTTCTTGTTGCAATTGTTTTTATTATTATTGTTTGGTACTCAGAGATGAACCAGCAAATTGCATTCATTCAACGGAAGTAGGAACTCTTCGTTGATGATTGTGTGTTTAAAATTGTTCCCCTCATTATTTTTTTTTTTTTTAATTTTCAGATCTGGGGAGTGTTCATTTGCCCTTTTTGTATTCTTGTGTTTCGTTCCTGGGTGTGTTACTTTTACTGGGTAAGTTTTTTTTTGTCATTATACAAAATGTAAATGGTTTGCTCATTATTGTCTCTACATTCTTTAATATCATAATAAATGAGAGAAATTATAAAAGGTAGAAATACATACATATATTTCAGGCCAAACTGCGTAATATAATTTACAAGAATACTCCTTTGGGTAGGGAAAACACGTGTAACAACGTGAGGCTTTCAATTAGATTTATTATGTGATAATCGATGTTTGATAAAATACTTTTTTTTTTGTATTCATTAAGATGAATAGGTAATTAGAATTATTAAAGTAAGAGGTATATAGGTTAAATACCAGATAAACTGGCCACTAATCACTGGTATCGACTGTGAGGAATAATAATCATAGACAACAGTGTCTTATTATGTTGAATAATAAATTTGAATTAATATTGCATGATTATTTTTCTCTTTAGATGTTAATAACTATCGTATGAGAGTCAAATTATTATTTATTTATATAAAGTACTATAAATTTGATCAATAAAATGAATTCTTTCCGATTGGTGAAAAATGTCATGGTCATAAAAGAAATGCCTAGATGCATGCAACAATTTTGTATGCACACCAGAAAATATGAAGTTGTTTTATGTTTAACCCAATTCAAATTCAAACTCAAACGGAAATTCTAAAAGTCCCCGAATAAGCCTACAAATAGGTATCATGAGTAAGTTTTTCCTGTGAGATTCGTTTATGATTTTGTTGCGACCGTTTAAATTTATATTTAAACTACAGTTTAATATTTTTAATTTGAAGTAAAAGAGCCAGGAGTCAACGAACGAAATTCTTAGATATTATTGGCTTTAGCATATAAGATATTTAATCTTTTTGAATAAAATAATTTAAAGATTTGAATCAGAAAATAAATACCGTGAGTACGAAGTACAAATTATTAGGGAGTATTAATTGTTAAAAACAACTTATAATAATGACGACACCAATCAAGGTTTTGCTATGGTGAGATTTATAAGCTATTTCCTGTCGTTTACTTGCTTTATTTTTTGTTGATTGTATTGGATAATGAATTATTATCTTAATTGTTACTTATACTATACGAATATACTTGCTTACAACTTAGATTTCAGTATTCTAGAAAAATATAATTGAAATTTAAAAATTCTGGAGCGTTATAATTTTGACGACCTAGAGAAGTGTGTAACCAGGCTGGCTGATACCTGATAATATATATAATATAAAATTTAACCAAATCCATATAACATAGTAAGTTCTAATACTTAATACATCGAAAACCCATTCAAATTTCTTATTTTACTTACGATTTTTTATATTGACATCCATATCTAAAACCGTGCTTAAATACTAAAAAAATATGAATTTATCTAATTTTAAGCTTTAAAATACAACTGTTCTCAATGGACACGTATGTACATAATCTAATCAATAATATAAATTATTCGCAAACAAAATCCCTGTAATTATTATTTCATACCGTCGACCTTGTCAAGTCTTTCTTGGACTTTTAAGTTCAACTTAAAGATCGATGCACTATAATACACACCCATGCAACAGAAATGTATAGATGTACAATATATAGAAACGTGCTAGCATTCACGATTTCCTTAAAACTTAAGATGCAAACCGCGAAACATAAGTTGTTCTCTTTATTTTTTTTTCTTCTATATTTATTTTTATATTTTCGTGCTTGCGTTGTCTTTAAATAATTCACCACGGGGGTTTACATTGCGATTTTAAGACCTAAGAATGATGTCTGCCAATCTCGGTAAATATTGTTTAAGACAATTTTTATAGGAAAATAAACCCCTAGATTTATGACACATGGGTAGTTCCCATTTTTTTTTCATTAAGAATTTCATTAGATTTTTTGTTTTGTGTTCTTATGAACAGAGAAATATTAAATGTTTTTTTGTAAATTACTTAAATAAGGTGTTAAGGGTCAATTTATTAGATAAGAGAAAAAAATTAACGTTTTGCTTAGGAGTTGCTTTATCTGAATTTTGATGGCTATGGTTTCAAAATTATCTGTTAATTAAATTCTTAGTCCTTTCTTGTGTCATTTTTCGCACCCAAGTCTTGTTTCGACTTCAAAGCGAAATGAAATCAATTTCCATAGAAAACAAAAAATCTTTTTCTTCATAGTGCTTGCATTTGAAAATTCCAATGATTTGTATTTATTATTTGACAAATTTGTTCCTGATTGTCAAAATAATTGCATTTAAATTTTTTCTCGTGAAAAATTAATTTTTGATATTGAAACTTTTGTTAACTGAAGTAAAACCTGATTTGTCCTCAAATTCCGGGAATTTTGAATAAATTGATTTTAAAAGTATTGTAGTAGAAGTAGTTTTTTTTTTTTAACTTTTATTTATGCGATCATCTTATACAGGACTGTTGCAGTTCTATTCAGAATATTTTTATTTTAAGTCATCGGTTTCAAAAATAAACACGTTCTCATGAAATTCGAATTTGTTTTTGCATTAACTATTTTTGATTTATTTTCAGCGAAAAAAGTTAAAGGTTGACCTTTTCCATTAATTTTTTTCGAAAAAAACTCAACCATTGAGATATTTTTGAAGATTAAAAATAAGTGTTAATCGATAACAGAAATTTTTATTTTTAAATAAATCTCAAACCGTAACCAAATTCTTTATAAAGAAATTTAGTTATTCTCTGAGAAAAAACAATTGAAAATGAAGGTTGACAATTATTTCTGATCTCTTATTTAAACATAAATTAAAGTTAGTAAAATGCAAATTGTCGCAAAGGTATTCGAAAAAAACCTCCATTTAAACATTTTAGGGGCATAATCAAGAGTTGTCGAGATGGATTGCCCATTCAAAATATTCTATAGTCAACATAACTATATAGTCCGATAAATTGTAGTTGGTTCAGATTACTGATATTAACTTCTTCTTTAAATTTCCTTCAGCTATTCCCTTTCAATTGATTTATGAAGATAACCGGCGAATAATGTGTAAAAAACAGATAAGACCTATTGACTTGTAGAATAAAAGCGTGAGGCTCGGTTTCATATTATGCGCCTAAGAAAACCAATGAAATTCCCGAGTTGGATAATGTTTTTTCTCGATTGTGGGCCCTCAATTTCAACTTATGTACCTCACTCGGTCTTCAGTCTTTTGAAGTTTTTATTTTTCAGATGTCGGTTTTGCCAACTATTTTCCACAAAGTTTCCGTATTTCAATCCAGCCTTTCACAATTTTAGACAAAAAAGCAATAAAAGGGAAATTGAAGTGGAGAAGTAATTAATAAATACAATATTTTTTCAAAGCTATAAAAACTTTTTATAGTAGATATTATTAAAAATTGAATATACATATTTTTTTTTGTAAACTTAACAACTAAATACATATTTACAAACGTAATTCTAATTTGAATACATTACTATACATCATACACACATATAAAAAAATTTAAAAAATATAAAATTTAAAACTTATGTTTTTAACATGGCCATTGCTCTGTTCCCTACTTCCGGATCGACATTATATAGAGCATTCAAAATTTTCGTCACACTTATATCATCAGTTTGAATAAGAAACTTTAACATAGCTTCACCATTTGGCCATAAAAATAGCAAATGATCCAATTTCAACTCGCTGCCCAGTTTCTTCCACTTATAGTCAACATCCAAAATTTCTGCCAAGCGACGAAATTTCGTCTCATCTTGAAGTGATCTCTTCATATGCGATTCTTCGTTGCGCTCATCAAATTCCGAACCCAGCGAATCATCTTCTTCGGTAGAACTGTCATTGTTGTCATCTTCTGTGGGTTCGTCTTTGATCAAATCTGCTGTTTGAGTGTCCACACTGCTGTTGATGGTATTTGAAGGCAACTTCGCCATCAGCAAGTCGAGGATTTCCTTTTTTACATGACCATCTAAGGTCTTGGCTAGATCGATAGCTGTGTGTCCAGAACGATTTTTAGCATTTACTTGAATTTCTCCATGCTTCAAAAGACATTTGATCATTTCAAGACTTTGTTGTTGAACTGCTAAGTGAAGAGCATTGTTGCCATCGCGGGAACTTGCAATCTTTGCTGAAGCATTACATTTTTGAAGAAGAATCTCGATGAAATTGAGATTGCCATGTCTTATGGCGGAATGTAGAAGAGTAAACCCATTGTCGTTGGCCAAATTGGCATTGAATTTAACACAATCTGGCGATAATGATGATATGAAGGTCGCAAAGCCTTCCAAACATTCTTTGAGATTTTCAGTGATTGCGATGTGTAGGGCTGTATTGCCTTCAGAATCCTGTGCATTGGGATCGCACTTGAGACCCAACAGAGGTCTGATAAACATAGGCTGGTCATACATGCAAGCTGCATGCAGAGGTGTCTCTCCAAGGTTATTTGTTTGTGACAGCAAATCAGTCAAGTTGAGTTTCGAAAGAATCTTGAAAAATATAATGGCATCATTTTGCTGGTTGTTTTTTACCATGTCATGTACTATCGTGTCGCCACTGTCGTTATCGGCTGAAAAATCTTCAAATATCCCGCGAACTTTTTCTGCGATTTGATCTGTTGTCAATGTCTTATCCTTGATGGCTGCTATGAGATGCCTCATAGCGAGATGATGTGGTTGCTGTGACATTGAGTTTGACTTTATTTGATTTGGAATTGATGATGGAAGAGCTAGGTCCGCTTGGAACATTGTTCTCTGTTTGCTGCTTGTTGTAGCTTCCCCATCCGTCTGAAGTTCACCATCGGGGCCAATCAAATTACACAAGTCATTGAACAAATCCGGATTGATATTCTGAGCAAGCTCAGCCGAATCATTTGTTACTTTTTGCATATAACTCTGAAATGAAGTTTGATAATTCGGTTCCAAAAGGGCATTCAACTCCTCGCTCTTATTGAACTCCTGACTTATGGTCTGAGGTGAATGTGGTGCCAAAGGATGCATTCCTGCAACTACTGGCTCTGGAAGTTCTGATGAACTGACGGCACTTGATGTTGTCGAAGTTGAATACGATGTGCGTCTTCTCTTCCTCGAAAGTACAATTTCACGTGGCTTGTAACGAAAATCAACTGGAGTACTACGTTCATCGTCACTCTTTCTCACCAGCTCAATGGAAACATCTACACTCTTGTCGATGTCTTTGTTTTTATATGGTGGCGTTCTAACTGTTATGGCATATTGATGATGAACATCAGCATCGGAGAAATCACCAAATGCCTCCCAAACCAGATCGTCATCACGCATTTCGAAGAAACGAACTTGAATATTTTTCTTGCTGACTTTTTCCACAAGTAGAATGATGTCTTCGCCACCAGCAGCGCTACCTGCCACACTACTTAGCCGACAGATTTTCAGTTCACCTGTTAGGGCACTTTTGCGATTGTTAATTGGGCGGGAATATATTGGTTCGCAAATTTTTACCCAGCCACCTTCGGTAATTTGGAAAGCTTCGAAACATAAACGGACCTACAATTAAACAAAAATAAAGCAATTTAGAAAAAAGGTTGAAATCAAAATTTTAAGTTGGTAAGGAGGAGCTTGTGAAAGATGAGTGTCTATAGGGCTGTCAAAATGATTCATTGATTAACACGTATTGATAACTTAGTGTAAAATTTAAATTAAATTTGTCTTATAATTTTTGCCTTAACATTGCATCAGCTGCAATGCATTTGAAAAAGATATGAATTTTGCAATTTGTGTCTTTTTATTTTACTAACTGTAATTTACGAAGTAGAAACTTTATTGGTTAACACGTCAAAAATACATAAAATATTGTATGCGTCGTAATTTTACATTTTGCAAGTCATTTGTATTGCATTAAATTTCTCACGAAGAATTATCATTATTTTTGCCTTACCCAACAATTTTTCTTTTCATCAGAACAAAATTATGGATAAAAATAGCAAACAAAATATGAATATTTATGGCCCCTGTTGGTGTGTAAAACCATTTTATTACAACTTTCCATTATATTACAAGCGATAAGTCATAATAATTTCTTCATGTGAATGCTGATTATTTTCAATTAAAAAAGTAGGTACAGTTTATCTGTTTTAACTAAAAAAACAACAACAATAGCATTAAACGAGTCATTTACATCATTTACAAACAATACCGTTATTATTGTGTTATAAATTTGCTTCTTTAATTGTAACAAAACACCGATGCATTGGGAATATAAATTTAAAATAAGAAACCCCACATTAATAAAGTGGGAACTCCCTACATAAAGATTCTAAAACCGCATCATCGATAAAAATAAACTTCAAATTAAACGTTTTTACATTATATGATGTGTTAACACAAATACTCAACTCTCAACTAAAAAGTAATAATGCAAAAAAAAAAATAATTATGTGGGTATGTACACTTAGAAATATCAATTAACGTGTAATTGTACCTGATTCAAGTTCATATGTTTTCCTTCACGTTCCGCCTCATCTCGCAAGGCCTTAGCTTGTCGCTGTGATAATTCTGTGATGCCGTTTTCAAATTTCATTTTATTCTTTTTTTTTAATTCAAGTGCCTTCACAATGTCTTTCTTTGCCGTATGAATAATTCCCATATTCTCGAATCTGGCTATGTAGCCTTTTTCAGGGGAGACACGAACATCATGGGGATCACATTCGTCATTATCCTCTTTGCGTACGACCAGCTGATGGGAATGTGGTGATGGTTTATCCAGACTTGTCTGATATAAACTACAGCGAATGACCCCTAGTCCTGTGAAATTTTTTAATTCGACTTCGGGGAAGGTTTTTTTGTTTTTCTCTGAACGTTGACCATTGAGAGATCCATGGGTTCCATGCATTTCCGATTTATATCGGAAGCGAAATTTTTCTGTTGGTTCTTCATGCAAAATAAGCTGACTTGTGTAATTTATTTGTTTGTTGCAATTGATAAGGATATTGGCATTAGGGTCTGTTGTTGGAACCGTCCTCTGGATGAAATGTGTTGTATCGAAATTTTCGATTGGCATGAATGTCATATTTATATCACCGTTATTGACATCGTATCTGGGAAAGTTCATCAAAGGTAAATTGTTGGCGCTCGAATATCCTGACGTCGACGAGGACATCGAGGATTGTGACGAACAGGGTGAAGGGACAGACATTGAATTCGAACAATCACTAAAACACAATTTTTTATCCATATCATATATTTCGTTATGCATAATGTTTTTATTGGTGATGATGCACAAGCACTTTAATTGTTAATATTTTAAAAGAAACACTTTTAATTCCAAATAAAAAAAAAACAATAACCTCACGTGAATTAACACGATTTTCTGGTTTTAATTATAATTTTCTTTTAAATCGATCCCAATATTATAAATAGATTTATTTATTTTCTTGTCAACTTAAATAAATTGATTCACTTCTCTCTTCGCAGATAGTTAATGTTATACTGAATGCAATTTGAAATTGCGACAACACGATTACGGCTTGCTTTACTTGTTGGCTTTCAAAATGAGAATAATAATATTGTAAATACAAAACAAACTTTCAAGTTCCAGCAAACTCAAGCACACAAATAAAAACAACAATCGCAAACGCAATTCCTGGAAAATATACTATACATAAAATCTTTTGGGTAAATCCCCGAGTCGGTTGATGATTAATAAAACCAATACCTACCTACATTGAATGTGTTTAAGTTTAAGTGTGTGGTGGAAAAAAAACGGAGCGGGCTGAAATTGTTGGAATAGTGTTCATTGACGCAAGGCCCTGTGCATACATAAATTTCTGTTATCAAGGTGATGTTTGCCAAAATAGTGAAATTAAACACGTGCAATTGTAGTGCGAACAAACATTTTCGGACTTCTCCACCAGGAAAGTCAAAAGCTGGAATATAAAAAAATTGGCTCTAAAACTCAAATGTCATTTGTTCGCACATAAAAAATTGTATGGTAAATAATTGTGTGTTTAGAGTCAGTGGAGACTTCCAATTTCGCTCAAGGAACTGCGTACTATAGAACGAAATTTTTCGTTTGTCATTTTTGTATGGAATTTTTCGTTTCGCATCAGTTTACACTGTAAGCGTTAAAAAATAGTGTACATCTCAATATTATGGAAGTAATTGAATTTTAGAAAATGGGATTGCATGTAGGAATCTTTTCGGATTTTACTTGGCTATAAGACCTGGGACTTGGGTCGTTGTTGTTGTGAACTCCTCATAGGGCGCTACTCTAGTTTTCTTATTCCCATCCTGTGTATGATTATGTTTTTTTTAAATTTGGTTCTTGAACCTTCGAATACCTATAAAAAAAATTATATTCTCTTATTTCAGACCATCTCTCACCTCTGCTTGCTTAACTTATCGAAAGATTTGTGTTGACATGTTTTTAGTTCAATATTTTGCAATTATTATTATCTCATCATTGAAACTTGGGGACAGACTTCTTATCTTTCCCAATAATTATATTTATACATAAGAAGCAGAGATAACTTTTTGTCTGCAAGTTTCTTGGAAATTGCTCGCTCATACACGATCGTTTTTGTTAGTCAAGTTCAAGTCTAATGTTGACCTTCTTTTCTTATTAATCTTCAAATATTATTTAAATTAATCCATCATACGAGTATATTTGTTGTTATCAAATTCACTTATAATTTATATACATACATACAATATATTGAATAAATTTTAATTTACTGTCTCATTATTGAATAGTCAGCATTATTTAATGGGCCTGATAAATTATGACGGTGTAAACTTCCGCTCGTGCTTGAAATTGATTAAAAAAAATAATGTGGTAAATTTTGCCATTGATGTCGATATGAGTGTAGTCTGTGGATGGCTCTGATATGTGTTTATAGCGAAAAAAATAACAAGTTTTTTCATCGTATAGGTGTGTAGATACAGATACTTGGAAATGAGAAATTTTACTATTGATATACTGATACTCCATGAGAAATCAAGAAAAACAACTGCATAGCACAGTAGGACATTTGGAATGAAGTTAAAGTATTTTTTTTTTAATAAAAAAAAAACTAACAACAAAAACCATCTTACAATTTTCAAATCGTTTAATTTAATAAATAAGTCAACTAAAATAAAAACCATAAGCAAACTAGTACCTATTTATTTTTGAATTCAACTGAAGCCTTATTTTTGTATTTTGACAGTAAGTAATCAAAAAATACAAACTCCGTGGGAAGCTTCTTATTATACTTGCCTTGTCTAAACATTTTTCAAAATTACTGAAAATAATTATTCTCAAATAATAATAAATAAATCTTGTTACTCCATCTACATATGTATATTATTTCTTAATAATATAATTTCCTATTTTCGAAATTATTCAATCCCACTGTGCGTCACTGACGTATGATATTCGTTTGTATATCATACATTCTTCATGGTGGAATGTTTGTGGTTTTAGGGGAGTTATAAGGCGAAGTATTTCTGGTTTTAAAATTTAGTTTCTTTTACTTAATTTTTATCACAACCACGAACAACTCAGTCATAATGTTTAAAATAATTTAACAAACCATCCTTATGATTTTCGAGCTATTTTTGTTTTAACTTGTTATTGTTATTTATTTGTTATCTTTTTTTTGTTGAATTTTTGATAAACACAAAAAGTTTACTGTATCAGCTGTCTGTTGAAAAAAGTGTTGCCGAATGTAGTTTCATTTCGCATAACACATTTTTAATAGTAATGTTATGTTCTAAATTCCACAAATCCTTTATTCAAGACTAACAATCTAGTACCTAGCAACCTATAACAAACATTTAATTTTTGTTTAAAAAACTAAAAATTACTTGATAAATTTAATGCACTTATGTAGATATAAATATCTGCGTCTTTGGTACCTATAAATATGATTCATTGCATTTTTTGAGTAAATAGGCTTAAATTTTTATTTAAACATTGTACCTAATATTACTTTCAAAAATTAAAGAATAATTTATTTTTAACTCAATGGAAATGCAAACCAAACTTGAAGCAAATCAATTCTCCCGTTTATCGCTGAAGAGATAAATATATATGTATACCTACAGTGCCGGTAAAAATAATAGCACTACTGGTACAAGTTTCATTTTTACTTCTGCAATTGAGTGAATAGAAAAATATTTAAAGCAACTATACTGTTAATTGTTATTGCTTGAACTGTCATCTCTCTGTATTGTGTATCTCTGGCACTAAAAAGGTAACGGTTTTTTTTCACGAAATAAGTAGTTAAGCAAGGAGGTTCGAGCATAATGGTGTGGGCTTGTTTTTCCTACTATGGAGTTGGGCCCATATATTGGATTAAACCCATCATGGATCAACACATTTATTTAATATAGTCGAAAACATTACACTCCCTTATGCAGAGGAAGAGATGCCGCTTTTATGGTCTTCCAACAGGGCAATGACTCCAAGCACACCAGTAAGAAGGCAAAAAAATGGTTAGCAGATCATGAAGTTAATGTGATGGAGTGGCCAGCGCAATCGCCTGACCTAAATCCCATCGAAAATCTTTGGGCATATGTTAAGATAGGAGTCTCTGACGCTAGGCCGCTAAGTAACCAAGCACTCTGGTCTGCCGTGAAGGTCGCCTGGGAGAATATTTCGATTGAAAGGTGCCAACATTTGGTAAATTCGATGAACAGACGTTGTAAAGCTGTAAGATCCAACAAAGGCTATGCAGCAAAATACTGATTTTGGTGGGTTAGGTTCTTCTTAAAAATAAAATGATAAAAACAAATTGTATTCTTACGATGTTTTAGTTTTAAGTTGCATGATAAAGCAATGGTGCTATTTTTTTTACCGCCTATTAATAAGAGTTTTTGCAGAAAATTTAAGTTTTTTTTTTAAATTGATGAATAAAAGTTGCAATTCTTTTTTAAATGTGTTCTTTTGATTAAATTTAGTCTTTTTGCATATCTAAAATTTCCCTCAAAATATTTACATAAACTTTATTTTTGATTGAAATTGGGTTCTCGTAGTGGTGCTATTTTTTTACCGCAGCTGTACATGCCTTTATTCACATGGCAAACTTGCCATTTTTATATGATAGTCTAATTCTACCTTTTTAACACTTCACATCAAAAAATCTATTACATATGCCTATGTATATACGTATCGCAAAATTCGTTAAACGATTTGCGAAAAAAAAACTTATTATTGTTTTCCTCAAAACCGTTTCAATTTGGTGATATCGAATAATGTTTTGTCATAAATAGAATTCCCTTTTGCTTTGAAGTCGGAGACTGAAATTGTTTTACAAAAACTCTGACACCGATTAATCTATTTGTTATCAGGCCGCCAGATTGTGATATCAGCCTCAAAATCTCAATTATTTTTTCTCTACTTAATTCATATTAACTAAGAATACGTTGATGATATGATACGTTGTTCTTGTTTTAATATTTCGCTTTAAAATACACAACCCGACAATTACACAGAAAGCCGTAAACATTTATTTCAGAATTGTTCATTCTTTACATTTGCAACAAATTTCTCAATAGTTTCCAATTCTTTGGAATTATTTTTCTTTGCCCATTTAATACTGGTTATGAAATTCTTGTCATCTCCCAATTTGTAATAAGCTGCCGCTCTATATAACCAAGCACGTAAATTCTTATCGTCCAATTTGTTGATTACATAATCACAATCGATAATTGCTCTTTTGTGTACCTTTAATCTTAAACAGGGAATAACTTAAGAAATTAATTTTTCTTAAAAAAAAAAAAAAAAAAAAAATTACTTCATATAACTGAGTGCACGATTGTTATAAAGTATCGGACTATCCTTGACATGATCTATGGCTTTGGTGAACATATTTATGGCCTTTTCAAATTCTTTCTTATGATAAGCATCATTTCCTAATCTGGAAGAAAAAAAGAAACAGAAATTTAACAAATACACAACTACTAAAAGGACTTGGAAAATAGTAAAAAATTAAATTAAAGAATGGTAACTAAAATCCCCCCAATGCTCGCAAAATAAACAATTCACAATCACAGCTCATTTTTTATTAATAAACGTGATCTGAGTAACGGTATTTCCTAATGGAGTCATTACCAGAGTTTTATCATTTGTATAGTTGGTGCATGGCGTTGAAGTTAAATTAATCATTTTATTTTTATTCTTGGAATAAACAAATGTGCTCTTGTTGGCGTTCATATTTAAATACAATAGATTACTTTTTATATGATTTTGACCAATATTTTATTTTATAACTAGTGAAACAGCCAATTGTATTCCTCTTCTAAAACAATTCCACCGTAATATTCACCCCACTGGAAATGCATCATTTTGCCGATAGAGAAAATACTTACCTAGATAACCTAGATGTGGAATGTTATCCCATCTCATTTCTTCCCCAGATTTAACCAATGTGAATTGGTTTTACCTTATAAATTCTATATCATAGTGCGCATTTTAGAGTTGCTCTTAAAATTGTTCCTGCCACGCAAGAATCGATCGCGAATGTGAATTACACACAGCAATATCAAAGCTGAGTACATACATACATACATAATAACTTAAAAAAGAAAAAAAAACTATTAAAAGGGACTCCTTTACTTCATACGTAAATATGATTTGTTGAAAAAACCTTATTTTAGATTCAATTAAAGAAGAGAAAAGTAAAGAAAAGAAAAGTTAGTATCCTTGACACTTAATTGAGTAAATAATGCAGTGTAAAAAAGCACATTAAACCTACTCCCAAAAAAAAATTTAGTTTAAATATTTGTTAAAATAAATATTAAACCTACTTTCGAAAATGCTGAGCAATCTTCTCACGTTCCTGTCGCACTTCATATCTTTTTGCAGCATCTTGTTCGATTTGTTGCATGAATGTAAATTTATCCATTTGCCCTTTTGTTGTATCAGCTTCGGATCCACCTTTATTGATTACAGTTCGATTTTCTCGAACTTTCACAATAAAATTATCTTCATCAATGTCGCTTAAGTTATTAGATTTTCCCTCAAGAAACCTGCATTATAAAAAAATGCTTTTTAAAATGATATAAAAATATTTGAGTTTTTGCTTATTACTCACGATTCAGCATTTTTCATTGCCATTCCTTCCATTGCCGAATCACCAGAATTCATATTTTCAAGAATTTTCATAACTTGATTGACTTTTGATTCGAAATTATTGAAATCAGCATCTAAGGAAGTTGTCTTGGATAGTTTTTTTGATAGAAAATTTGTCTTTTCTTTGAAATCTGCATCTAGAGGAGTGGCCTTTGACATTATTTTTGAGAGGAGATTCTTTTTCAATAGTTTTCTGAAAATCTGTTTGTTTGAATGAATTTTGAGCTGTTCCTTTATTGATAAAACATTTACTTTATAGTAGACAATGTTGCTAAGAAACAATGTTAAAGCAATTAGTTACTTTGTTTTGTGTGTAGTTCCTTCGATTGAATATTGAAATCAATGAATATCAATTCAGCTATAGATAGCTAGATTTGACTGTATAAATTTTCAATTGAGTGCATCTATAAATAAGTAGCAATACATTCCATAAATTCATTTCTTTCCTCAATTTTCACCTTTTATTATTTATTATTATTTTCAGTCTGCACACCATTTGGATTCATTCGGCTTTTTGGAGTTGTGGGACAAGTCCTGGTGAAACCTCATTTGCTGCGCGATGTTAATGATGAATACACAGCTTTCCACCTCGAGGAGGCAAGTGTAAGACGCAAGCTAGCAAACATTGGTAAGTCAAATCAAAATGATTAAAAAAACAACAACAACAACAAAAACTTCAAATTTTGATCTTTTCCTACCCTGACAGAGCTACTTAACGTCAGTGTAACTGACATTAACGGTCGCACACGCCGATTTCATCCCAGCTTTGAGAGTATTTATCAACGAAAAACTCTCAATGGTGATTCCACCGAGTTGGCCAAATTAAATGAAAGACTGAGATTGTTAGAGTCTGAACGACAAGAACTAGAGAAGCTGCGAAGCTCTTCAGCAATGCAAAGGAATTTTGTCTATCCTTTGGCAATGCTTTTGTTGTTATTCTTCACTGGCATTACCATATTGTTGGTGGTACAAAACACGCTGGAGTTACTTATTGGCATTAAAGCACTGCCATTAAGTACAAGGGTAAAATTTGTTTGTGTTCTTGATTCAACTAATGTACCGATATTTATATATGTTTTTTTTTTTGTTTTAGCAATTCACATTGGGTATTTCATCGCTTTCAAAACTCGGTCCATTTGGTGCTGGGTTAGAAGTGTGTCTGATATTCTATTTGGGTGCAACTTCAGCTGTTGGTTTCTATACGATGCCATTTATGAAAAATGTCCGCCCACAAAAAAGAAAAACATCACTATCACAATTAATTATGAACTGTGCACTGGTGCTGATATTAAGTTCAGCCTTACCGCTGCTTTCTAGAATTATAGGTAAGCTTTAGATTTTAAGGTAGTTATTTAATTTGATATTCTAAAGTCTAGGTAATGGTTTCTTTCGAGAAACCAAGGCTTGTAAAAACGTCTAGCTTTCACTAGTGTACATTTTTAGTTACATATTTCCATTTTATTTATGTAGTTGTCGATAGTAAAATAGTTTAAAACTCGACCTTAGTTAAACTTAGAAAAGTAAATCTTTAAATCGTTTAAAAAAGAAGTAAGAAACCAATGAATTATATCCAGTATGTCATACCCACCATATTATACAACCTAGTAAAATTACTCTGTTTTACAAATTGAATTTTTTTAATAAACCAAGCCTTTCTTTTGCTACATTTAAAAACTGAGTCCATAATTCTTGTCTTTGTCAAACCACTGCAAATTTTAACATTTACTCTGCAACTATATTTAGGTTTGATAATTCGACTTTATTACTTCTGTTGGTATTCTTCGTAATTTTATCAAAATAAGAGGGAACAATTCAGAAAGCATTCCACAAAGATTTTATGTGGCTTAATATATAATAATATCTTAACTTGATAGACTTAAAACACTCAACGTTGAGCTGAAGAGAGTTCCCTTTAACCTCAATATTATACGGTTGATTTGTTGTAGGTGAGAAATGAGGAATAAAATAATATTTTATTAAAACAGCTCCTATATAATGAGAGACATGAAGCATTAACAGATTAATTCTCCGCAATCGAGATCAAAATTTATGAAAATTATCTGTCAGATTCAAATAAATTATAAATTGAATTTGGTGGCGCTGTAGCTCATGTTTCAGACAAGAGATGCGTTCGGACTAGCTTATACAATGCAAGGGAGATTCATCAATACCAAAAGCAAGCATTTTCAATAAGAAAGCTTGATGTTCCCCCAAAACTATGGTGAAATTTCAGCAATTGTTCGATTTTAAATTTTTCAATCTGATAATTAATCATCGCTTCCAGGACCTTAGGAAGAAGGGACATAATCGCAGATTGGGCAAATGTTATTTTCTATCCATTCGCAACAAGGCTTTTAGATTAGGATAGATGAAAAAGCTAATGCAGTGGTTTGCAAGCGTTGAAGAACACCCCTTTTAATCTGAACGAGGAGATTATCCTCATACATAAAAAAGAATTCATTGGTAGCTAGACGTGTGGAGTTTGTCTATCTTGAGTTTTTTTTTCTTTTGAGAATCTTGGTTTAGTTGAAGTTTACACTTATAGTATAATTAACTGCATTTAAAAGACTTATTGACTAAAACCAAAAACAGACCAGTACTGAAGACTTTCATCTGACTAAAAAGACTAAGTGACTAAGTACTAAAATATTAGTACTGACTGTGGTGACTGTTTTTTTTGTCATTTAAAGTACTCAGACACAGTATTAACTTGCAGTCAATTGATAACTTAATTAACTGCGACTTAACTGACTGCATTACTAAAGTACTGCAGTCTTTTACAATTCTGATTTCTAATTATAAATAAATTCCATCTCATAATTTTGTACGTTTCTATAATTTGAATTACAGTGGACCTCTTTTAATATTTTTTTTTTTACTTTTCATATTTATCTTAAATTTTATTTCAGGCATTACAAATTTCGATTTGCTTGGTGACTTCGGTGCCATCGAATGGTTGGGCAACTTTCAGATTGTTCTCCTTTACAATTTGGTTTTCGGAACCACTACAGCACTCTGCCTGGCGAATAAATTCACAGCTACTGTGCGGCAAGAACTTTGCGCTCGGTTAGTAGAAAACTACGTTCTCTTCACGAATTACATGTCATTCATTAACTGATGTTTTGTCAAGCAGAGACCAACAGTAGCAGCTGCATTTGCTGCTGCTGTTGCAAGGACTGCACGTAAAAGGCACAAGTTTTAAGTGATAATAATACATTACAAAACGAAACATACACATTTTATTAATTATAATATTTACATTATCGAAATAATATTAATATGCTTCAACTTTAAGCTATACACGAGGATATAAAAAAAATGTTAAATAATATTTAAATAAAATAGACTGCCTTTCATATATTTAATTCTAACTCTTCAACCATACGCAGCTCTATTAATTCATATTCAAATGCATCACATGGTTGGAATAAATCTATGAATTAAGGATAGTTATCAATAGTCATGAAAATTTCATTTTCGAATGGATACTCTGATAATGTTTGAAAGAAATTCATTTGAAAATTCCAATTATGGAAGACTTGTTAAAAAAAGATGTGATTTAAATTCATTAATTTTATGTGTCCGTGTTATTTTTCCAATACACAGTAGTTACTCAATGTTCGTTTTAAATGCTTTTGTTTTGCGTTTTAAATAAAACAAAATGAGTTACTTCGAGTATATGAAACTGAACACAGATTATATGTCATTAAAAAAGATCTTAATATTCATTACCATTAAAATGCACTTACTAACAAATGAAAGTTCACTAAATTATTATTAATAATTACGTATGGTTTCTTTAAAAGTTTGCATTAAATATTACATGCTGTACTTATAATAAAATATATGTATTATCTTATTTATATGTGTACGTTTAAATAATCCTTAAATAGGCATAGTTATGTAGAAAAACAAAAAAAAACTTTTTTTGTGCGACTGTTTTTTTAAAATAATTTTATAAGTTTTAAATCTTAAACTATTATGTACATATAAGTTTTAACAATTTATTTGTCTGACTGCAAATTGTGAGTGAGTTTAAATTTAAACCAAACAAAAAGAACTATTTTATTTTATAATTTATGAAAAAAAGAAGCAAAAAACTAATTTCTAATGAATCACACCTACCTAGTCGTTTAAATATTTCATTTTATTATATAGATTTGAGATTTTTATATTTTTAGATTTATAATTAAAGAAAATTTGTTTTAATTTTCTTCTTTTTTTGCTCGTAACTACAAGAAAAAAAAATACAGATTTTTAAACATAGAAAAATATAAAAAATATTTAAATTTATACGATAATACCGTAAATTTGTCTTAGCTAATTCCATTTTTGTTTTGTTAAAAAAATACTTATAAACTATACAGCGATATCGTTCAAATAAATTACTTATCTTGTGACAATAAAATAAAGCAAAGAAAATTATAAGTATAAAAAATGCTATTTAAATGAAAAATAAAAATACACAGTCATAAAAGTAAATAAAATATTCACTTTAGAGAGAGAAAATAAAAGATTTTTATCAAAATTAAAAATATAACTTGTTAGGCAAAGTGTCTGCACTTTTTGATCTTTTCAGTTTAAGAAGATGTTTTTTTTTATTCGAAGTGACATTTATTTAACGTCACAAATTGTGCGGCCCTTAAATAAAGGCTTTCATTTTTATTATTTTGTCTTGTATTTTTAAATTTAAAATTTTCTGTTTTCGGAGCACTGGGGCATCATCAAAAGATACCGTTTTGATGATGTCTCTTTTTGTCTCCACTCATATACGACGGAAACAGATTAGAGCCTCTTATGGTATTCTAATATTATCATCTTCCAGTGGTCCAGTTTCGCGTTTAAATTTCAAAATACTAGGTTCATAAGATATTCAATATATTGAATTTTTATAGAAAAGGTCTGTTCGGTATAAATTCTTTTATTTATTTATTATTCGAGCTAAGTATCGTAGGTAAATCCCTACATAATGTACCATGTACTCATTTTAATGAAATATTTCAAAAATGCAAAAAGGTATCAAGTCTTTCCAGTTGTTTTTCATATATTGAATAGGTGTTAAAAAATAAATAAATAAATTCTTGCAGTATTTGATGGCATCAATTTTTTTAAATATTAATGTTAGCAATGGGATATTTTTCAAAAATCATGTTCTAGATTATGTACCATTAAAAACAATAATAAAATAAATCTTTTTTTTTATTTTTGTCTACCAACTAGACATCTATTTATGTATATTTGCGAGAAAACATAAAAAAAATCTTCATTCGTCATTTCTGACCTTTTGTAGATTTGCCTTCAAATAGTTAACCTTGTTAAAGATTAAATTTGCGAATTGTTCCAAATAAATCAATTTCCAGGAAATTGAATTTAATCTCTCGACTTCAAAGTAATTTAAATATATGATTGTATAAGCATTTGAAAGAGTTTCGTTTCTTGAGCAACAACAACATCAATGAGTAAATGCTAATGTTGTAAAATTTTTTTGTATAAAAACGGATTTTTATAAATTTACTAACTGCCCCGGCGAACTTTGTTTCTTCTTAGAGGCAATAAATGAGCAGATTTTGGATTTGATTAAGTTTATTTTTTTATAAGGATCCTGCACCTTGTGATAGACGAAATTTTTTGTTTTATTATCAGGCGCAATAACATATAACAGATGGTCTTCCGACCCGTATATAATTGACCATGGGGAAAAAATGTATTTTTTGGATTCAAACCACAAACTTTCAAGGATTGGCCTTTAGTTTAGCCTTAAGCCTTTAGTGTCGTACTTAACTAACTTATTAATATTATTGCAATGTTTGTTGCTACATAATTTCAATCAACTTTAAAGGAAATTCAGTGTCTTATTGCTGTAAATGTTCTCATAGAGGATTGAATATAAAACCATTGGAATGCACCCAGACTGGTTGACAAAAAAGTACGGAGAAAAAATTCAGAAACAAAAATTTCATAAACAAAAACTGAAAGGAACCACATCACTCTGGCAAAATTCGCGAAGGAGATAGGATAATATAGGATATTTTGGACATAACTAAAATATTAAACATTTTAATGATGTTTGAAGTTTTTTTTTGGTACAATTGATTTGACTGAGCCAATTAGACCATAAGGAGATGGAACAAAAATAAAAATGGACCGTGTTTCATAACCAAAACGGGTAAATTCAATATTGCATGGCATACACATTGTAATCACCTGGCTTTAGCTTGAATCACTATTAACAAGACTTTTGCTTTGAAACATTTAAATCATCAGCGAACATGAAGTTTTTTTATTACTTTCAAAACTGTTCTTCTTAATACGGAATTTTATTTATTACAGATTGGGTTCGTTGATGTTCTTTGTGTTCGGCTGATCTTATTCTATTATGTTTGTACATTTAAAGTGACTTCCTTCAACAGCTGTGATTTTAATAAAAATTTATCGTAAGCACATGATCGTGTTTTTATGTTTTGCAACATACGAGTACTTTAAAAAACATCATCAATTTTATTACTTTAGAATATTATTTTATTGTTCATTCCTTAACACGATCTATTTGTTTTTCTTTTTAAATCATCCTTTACAATTTTACATAAGTTATTTTTGACATAGTAACTTTTCATATACATTACACACATATAATTAGGGTGGGTGAGGTTTATGTTGTGGAAATAAGAGTACAACGTACGTTTTATAAAGGATACAAGCAATTAAACGATATTTATATCAATTCCCTGCTGACTAGTAGAATATAAGTTAAAAAAGGAATACATATTTGAATATTTCCTTCACTAATGCGCTGCTTCTTCAATCAACGATTCTTCGAATTCTTGTACATCCAAGTCATGTAATGCTTTCTGGACCATTGCAGCCAATTCCGGTGGCAAATCTTTAAGATCGTCTAATCGTTCTTTGGCAATGGACGATGTTATCGATGTGGCTTTTGTATCGACATCTTTAAATGTATACAACGATGTCATTATGTCATTTGTAAGCAAGGTACATTGAGCTCCAGTGCCACTACCGCTACCAGCTATATCATACTCAGACGACAGAATACTACGACCAGATTCGGTTGAGAGCGACGAGGACATACCATCTTCTTCCACTTCGGAGACTCTTGAGGTTTTTTGTGAATCATCTGGTTCAGACATTGTACCAGAATCTTCGGTAACATTTGGTGATTTCGTTTCGGTGTCAACACTGGAGGGACAATAGCCATTGAGTAGAATTTGTGATGGTGAAAAACACATCATCATATCAGAGGAACCAGTGGCGGTTGATTCACAGCCAGAAACAATCTGTATTCGTTGTTCTAGTTCGGCTATTTTCGATGCTAGAATTCTATAAATAACACGAAAGAAAAAAATGTATTATGTTTTAAAAAGTGGTGTTATATAGTTCAAGCTACTTACTTATTCGTTTTCTTTTGATGATTTAGTGCGAGATTCTTATCGTTAAGATTATCTAACAAAGCTAGACATAGAGACTTTAAATCGGCTATAGTTTCCGTTTTGGTGGGCAAGTCAACACCATTATCTAGTAATTTTTTCACTAAAAATATAATAATTTTGTTAAATGTATAAAGTAAGAACAATAGAATAAAAGTAATAAGAGTTGAATAAAAATTGTAAATGAAAATATTAAGTTAAAATAAAAAACACTGCAAAAAAAATATTGAAAAAGCGTCAAATAAAATAAGTTAATGTCCGGTTTCATCAATATTTAATAGGCTTTTGAATTTTAATGAAAGGTATTTTGTTTGAAACAAACGACCTTTCAAGACTCAAGTCTGTTGAATTATTGACAGCGTTCGGTGCAAACTGCCATATATATCTAAAACTTTCTGATAAGGTCCATATATTGAAAAAATTGGAGCTGTCGACAGTGAAATATGGTTGGTGAATAAAGAGGAAAAGAAGCGGAACAAAAAATGTTATATTGTCTGAAAGTTATATTCAAAATTAATATAATCTAAAAAGCAAATATAGTAAAAATAAAAAAAAATATACACAAAGTTCAACAAAAACTACAACAACAGCAACAACTAGCGCGTTTACCTTGCTTATGAGACATAATATCTTGACTGTTATTTCCTAATTTAATGATACCTTTCTTGCGTTTTGCATCCAGCATTGCCTTTGAATACAAATTTGGTGTGATAGCAAATAAAAATGATATGTATTTTAAGACACAAAACATTGTTAGTAGCTTATCTCTTTAGAAAATTGGATGCAAATCATAGGGAAATACAAATTGAAATGTCTACCTTGTATTTGTTCATCGATTGGGTTGTAAGCTCCAATTCTGATTCGGAATTCTTCAGTCTCTCTTGCAGGTACTTATTCTCCAGAACTATGCTATCAACGTCAAGGAGCTGAAGGAAGGTAAGGCGTTTAACCGAGTTCAAAATGAAAAACACTGAATAGTTAAGAATACCCTTGGATGTAATTCGTTGGTCTTGAGTGCCAGAAGTAGTTCATGATTCAACCGATGTACTTTGCATTTGTAAGCATCTCTCTCGGTTACAGCTTCTTCTTTTTCGTCAAGAATTGCCTTTAAATCAAAAGCCAGCTGAGCATTCTGTTATTATAACGAAATTGTAAACACAGTTAAATAGGTACACAGTTAAAATACACCTTCTAACCTTCTTTTTAAGATTTTCTAAATGACAAATGAAATCTGCCTTCTCTTGCTTCCATTGACCTTCTTCTGTATTCAAACTAGAAGCAGGTAATGGCTGAGCATCCTTTGGCTTCTGTGTTATTCCCATTGTACCACGTATTCTCAGAACTTCAATGTCCCCTTGCAATTCACTAAGTTTCTGCTTCATTGCTTCTAACTCTGTGGTAAGTTTGATATTTCTCTCCCTCGTCTCATGCAACATACTAGCTACCGATGACTTTCCTCCAAAGCCACAATTATTGTAGTCAGTGTTCCTGCGGACGGCAGAATAACGTAGTTGTAGAGTCTCTGCCATTAATTTGAACTGATCTCTTTCAGTGCGAAATTGTTCGAGTTCTTTGCGTAGAATACGTAGGGCTTCGACTTTACTTTGCAACTTGCGATGAATTGCTGAAGCCTGCAAGAAGTGTTATTATTGTAAAGGAATTATAATTTTATTGATGATTTATTTTTGTTTCTAAAGATTGATTTTATACTTCGACATTATAGTTTTCCATATGCTCGCCAAAGAGTTCCAATTGAGAACCGTGTTGTGAATCGATTTCGGACATTTTTTTGAAAATTGTTAGTTATAATTATCGCTTGGGGATTTCTTGATTCAAATAAATAATCATAATTATTTTTGATATCTTGAACTAAAGGAAAACGTAGTGAAAAATGAGTAAAATTTCTTATTTTTTTCTTCTGAAGGTTTTTCTACTTTTGACATTTTCTTTTACTTTGACGTTTGAAACTGTCAGAGAAATGTCAAAATATTTTATTTTCAAAAAGGCCAGTTCCATGAAATCAATTAAAATTTCCTACCCAAATTCACCCAATTGCTACAATTGGAAATGCGAAAAATTTTCCACAGATCCTTGCAATCTGAAAATTGGTCAATCAAATCAAATGAGCTAGGCCATGGCATATTCATTTCCAATGCCAAAAAATTCCGAGAGAAACTGTTACCTACCACAATTAGCGTTACCTTGAAATATTTTATGAACTTGCATCAGGAAAATAAACAAATGCTTTTTTATCAAAAATCCTACTTTCAATAAATTTTTTTTTTACATAGTGCATTAAAATTGTCATTTGTCATCGATTACTTCAGCTTATGTGTTTCAAATCGATCGAGAACTTACTAAATAATCCATCAGAAAAATTTTCCTGATCCATTTTCCTGTTCGCTATAACTCGCCCCTAACGAAACCCTCCAATGTTCAGAATTCTTACGTATTTTTTTAGATGTTGGATCAAAAATCTATGTTTGCATGTATGAAATACATATATCAAGGAAAAAATTGTTAAATGCAGAATTTTAAAGTCTTCACTTAGCCATGAGATTTCTCGGAGATTTACTTCAGTGTGCATAGATAGAACATAGAATTTTCTTCTTTTGTCCTTTCCAACCAACGAATTCAAATTTTTCAAAAGAATTCGAAATTTTTGACATGAAACCTATCGCATCCAGTTTTGGTCATTCACAAAAATAATGGATATAACTCTTTGTAAATGAAAAACATAGTACTATCCTATCATGGCGAGTATTTTTTTATATTGCCCCGACCCTTGTTGTAGCGCTGCAAAATTTTAGGGTGTATTCATTTGGGGAGTCTTTAAGTGCCGGAATTGGTAGTAGGAGCAAGAAGAGACGTATTATTTGGATTATTGCATCCAAAAAATATTAATAAATATGAATTAAAATGTCCATAAGCTCTCCGCAAAAAAAATTGAGGAAGGGTTGCCCCCACATTTTAGATGTCGCTCCATTTGACTTCCACCAGATTTACTATGTTTTTCATTTACAAAGAATAACTATTCTACACTTACCACTTAAAAACTGAACGCGGCCATAATGTACATACATAGCTTCACACTTCTAGTAAGCGAACAAACCTTCTACCAATAAATCCTATCGAAAACTGAACGCGTCCATAATTTTGAACAGTAAACACTGCATGATTTTATATTATGATCATTTCCGGTTTAATCAAAAAGTCAACTGTCGCGGTAATAATAAATTTATTTGAAAAAAAATGTCACAGAGTACCTTACCCGGTTGCTCCAGACTTGTGAAATCACATAAACACATGCAAGTTATGTATAAATGTATTTTAATGTAGAAATTTGCAAATATCGGTAATCGGTCGCACAAAAAAAGTGATTCCATTCCCAATTTTTTCCCGCCTTTCTGTTTCCATTTGAATTTGAACACTTAATTCTTAAAATTTAGTGTTCGTAGTCTCCGCTTCCGGAAAATATAAAAAAATGCAAGTGCTCCTTCAGCATTAAATATGTGTTAAATTTTTGGTTCTTCTATTCGTTTAAAAAAAAATGTGAATAATATATAAAAGGTGGGAAAAGGTATTTATTTCTGTTTGTTAGTGCTAAAACAGCCAATTGTACTTTTCTAATAAAAGTCTTTCTGTTCGGTTTATAACAAGTTTTGTTTCCGGTTCCGGTGAAAATATCTTAAATGCAATTCGATTCTATATTTGTGTTAAAAAGGGAAAAATACAATATAATAATTATATTTTCCTCCTGCCTTACTACCTTATATATGTACTTACGACTATATATCTATGACCAGAGTTTGAGTTGAAGGGTTGACAATAAAAAAAAAATTAAATAGGTAAGTAAGTGATACATTTTCTTAACCAAAAATATAATACAAATATTAATTTAATTTCAATATTTATTTGCTCATCAATATTAATATGTTCTTTTACATAATGTAGGTATTTAGTAGTCGTTTTAATTTAGTAGAGCCCTGAGATATAGACGAATTTAGAATAGAGTTTAACATAAGAAACTTGCAAACTAATTTTCCTGCAAAAGGAGGTGATGACGGCTACATCTAACTTCTTAAATCTCTGTCTTAAAGTTTACAAAAATCGTTTACAAAAATTTCGGCTTGAAATCTTAAAAATCACAACTTTGGGAAGTGGCACTTGTGAAAATTATATATCCTGCTGAATTTCCTTCTTTGAGAATGACTTTCAAGAAAAAAAATACTTAAAATAATAATAAAGACAGAATCGTATATATGTAGTTTTCAGTTTTTGATTAATAATTAAGAAGAGCAACGAATTCCTAAAAAAAATTAGGTAATGTATTAAATTTTGAAAAATTCAATTTTTAAATTTCTTTTGACCGAATTTTGAGTTCGAAACGAGTTTTTTTGTTAAAAACTATTATAGGCATAGATTTCATTCCATTTAGAAACAGGCTAATAGAACACAGTGTTCGGTTTAAGAGACAATTTATAATACTTAGTGTTAATATTGCCGTTATTTTTTAACGTCTTTTTTTCATTTTTTCATTTTATTATAATAAATTTTAGAACACAAGAAAGAATAAATGTTAAACTTATTTTTATTTTCATTTATGGATTTATCGAAATAATATATACATACTCGTATTATAAAGAATAGTCCGAAATCTTTTTACACTAAAAAAAAATTGAATAAAATAATATATTTTATTTGAAAGGGAAAGACTTCTTAAGTTCAGTCAAATGTCTGTGCAAATAAAACAAAAAAGCAGGAAAATACACAGAAAGATACTTCAGTTTCTTTGTAATACTTTCAAAAAAAAAAAATGTTCCCATTTTTAAAAACTATAACTTTAATAGCTCTCTGTATAGCACTTTATTTCTCCAGAGTGCCTTGCTGAAATACGCTCTGGCATTAATTGAACGTTATTACGATATTGCAATACACCTTCTTGTCTTAATTTTCGAGTTAAGTTCAAAAATTTATTGTAGAGACAACCCTTTGGATTTTTAAGGCCTTTTCTAGACATGTAGTATGTAGCCTAGAGGAGCAAAAAAGAAAATCATTATCAGAAAAAAAATGTTAGAATTACAATAGTTTTTTTTTTTTAAACCCCGGGGAGTTGACGAAAAGAACAGTCTCTGGATTTAAGGACGCCATTTTAGAAGAAAAATGAAGTTTCCATACAAACTATCGATTACATGTATGAAAATATTGCTTGCAGCCCATTTCTGTCGGCGTTTAAGCTAAACCCCAAGAACTCTCTTGGGTTAGCTAAACACTTCAGTGGATGAGTTGCTGTTATTTCTAACATGCAAATTGTTTGCCTCCGTTGCTGTTTTTTCGTAATATTCCCTCGGGGCTAAGAAAAAAACATGGCTAATGAGGCAACACAATTAAATATTGTTCGAAGTCGGCGTCGTAAGCCTCATTCAGCCGTAAAGGTAAGAACGAATTATATATTATAGCAAATCTTACCACATCTTCCCTTGGAAACAGCTGAATTATTTGATTTGATATTTCATCAAAATCATCCTGCACCAACCATTTGTTTTTGCGTACAACCTCATTTATTATTACCGTAACAAGCCTTCTGCGATGGCTATAATCAAAACTTCCGTGCACTGAATAGTAAGCAATGATTTGGCGTCCTTCTGGGGTTTTGGATAGAATTTCACTTACATTCTGTTTAATAAAAATTATTAAGAGCACTCAATTTTTTTTTAGCATTTCTGCAAATACGCAAACAAAGAAAAAACACAAAACCAATTATACTTACAACAGAATGACTGTTATTTCTCTTCGTCGGCACAACAACATTGAATTTCTTTACATCTGTTGGTGTGCCAGTAGATAGTGGATTTTCCAAAGACTCTTCATCGTCATTTGAATCAATTTCTTCAAAATCATCACCCGCCATCACATCATTATCATCGTTATTGTGATTTTGCATATTTTCACTTATTTCTTCTGATTCATAATCCGAATGCATTTGTTCATCTTTTATAACAGTATTCAACATGGGCGCAATATTATTTGCCGGTTCTTCATTATTCGTATTTGGTACAGTTGACGATTCTGGTTCAACTACTCTGGAGGAGATTCGAATTGATAATGGCGGTGGTGGTTGTGGATCTCTTCGTTTATCATTGATATTTCTTCGTCGCCATTCTTTAAGGTTTGATCGGAAAATCGCTCGACGTCCAATTTTTGGTATGAGTTCGCAAATGTCTTTTTCAGTGAGACAAAATAGTGCTCGGGATTCGATTTGGTGTACTAATAATTTGAGATTTCATTTAAAAATTAAATGTATGTAATTATATTGATTTATACTTACTTCTGAATTTCGATTGGAGATCTGATAAGCCCCATAAAGCTAGCAATGAAGAAACATTCGTTTCGTCTGACATAGAAGTTGTTCGGGGATAATTAATTCTGTGATGAGATCCTAGTGAATAAAAAATAGTAATTGTTTAGTACAGGAAAAGATGGTAATATGGAACCTGAAGTTGAATCGGAACCCCCTTCTATATCCAGTGCCATTTATAACTGAATAACTACAAGTTGCGAAGACTGAAACCAAATGCTCATATTATAAAACTTAACCGCTTATTCGTCACGACTATTTCACCGTAAAGGTATTTTTAATAAAATGGAAAACTTTTTTTCCTTGTTTTTGTTTTTGTGTAACGTTTATTTACGGATGTGTTTTGGGC
Source organism: Syrphus vitripennis (assembly GCA_958431115.1). Classification (NCBI taxonomy): domain Eukaryota; kingdom Metazoa; phylum Arthropoda; class Insecta; order Diptera; family Syrphidae; genus Syrphus; species Syrphus vitripennis. Next base: position 108,010,941 of record OY288108.1, read on the forward strand.
GTGCAGAAAATTTATAAATAATTTTCAGTATTTGGATGAACAATTCTTCAGGTTAGAATTTTCATTTTTTTAACAAGTTATGAAAACTAGGTTTTTTTTTATCAAAATAGTAGAAGTATTGTGATATGGAACCATGCAATGATTTTTTTCCTCAAGCCACAGTTATGCCACGAAGCCAAATTAAAACGCAATCGAAACCAAAAAGAAATTCTTGGGACAAAAAAAAAGATTGATGCAATTAAAAACGTTATTGTAAAATGTTACTTTTTCATACTTCATACTTTTTTTTCCATATTACCAACACAAAAACTGAAAATGTAAAAATGACTTTTTTTAAAATAAATACTAAAATTGAATACAATAAGTATTCAGAATATGTTTTTTTTTTTCTTATATATAACGTAAAACTAAATATTAATATTTTGATGTCTTTAGGTATAACGGGTATGGACAAAAAATTTAAAAAACCAAATGGGTTTCCATATTCCCACCTTCTCCTATGTACATATTTATTTTGTTTCGAATTAAAAATTTTTTCAGTTCATTCTCAAAGACAAGAGCGACATTGTTTTGTCGTAAATTGACGTATGTATGTATTTTATGAAAGAAACCATCAAGCCAAAATTATCGGTTTACTTTCAAATTAAGCGATATTTTCATACATGTTATCGATAGTTTGTATGGAAACTCCATTCTTATATAACGTTAATAATATGGCATTGGTACCTAATCATAAGAAGAATATCAATCTTTTGTTTTTTGAAAACTCAATATTTTGATAATGGGTGAACATTTTTTTTTTTTTTTTTAATGTTGTTCTCAAGTGTACATTATAAAATACCTAAAAAAGCTCCAATGATTTTATAATTTTGAATTTATATTTTCAAAATTCATTCTTTATGACACATGTAGGTAATTGTTTTAACAATTATTCAAATAATGAATATTTTTCCTTTTTTATACTTAGTGTTATCCAGTTGTTTCCTTATATTTATTGTATTAAAGAATCGAAGCATATCTCCAAAAACTAAAAAAAAAAAAGAACAGTGTCCAGGCAGACACTCGATTAAAAATAAAACAGGGACACAACGAAATTAGTAAAATAAAATCAATTCTTTTGAATTGCTTACAATTTACTTATATGCAAACTGTAACTACATAGTACATACAATTGCCAATGCACACTTCTTTTTCATTACGTTAAAAACAAAACCCAACCAATTTGCATGGTGTAATATGCCAACAATATAAAGATTCCCCTGCTCCTTGTATTTCTTTTTTTCGTTCATACATAGGTAGGTATTTATTTATCTGTTAAAAAACATCAGTTCAACAGTTTATCGAAAATCAAATTTTAAAACAGCAAAACATTCGATAGCACAAAGGGTAGGTTTACAAAAAACCAGCTATATCAGCACATTCCGTAAGAAATGGGGTGGTAAAAAAAATATAATTTCGCGAGGCAACACTAAAAGGAAAAAAAAAACACAACATACAAAAATACAACTCAATGTAGCTCTAGATAAATTTTAGATACATCTAGAGATACATAAATTGTAAAACCCGAATATACATTTTTCTCCCATATGAACAATTATTTTCATTATATTTTTCGCGCATGCTTTTTGATGTCTGGGTTTTTACCTTCCTCGTCAGCCATGCCGTATGTGTCCATTCGCCACCTCCTTTAACTATGAAGGTATATTTTATTCGGGAAACTTTTTTTTATCAAATTGTAATTATTTTAATTTTATTTTGGCAACAATTAACTGACACACACAAAATTACAATAAAAAGCAATTTGACAATGAAATTGCAACTCAAGAAAATGTGTTCATCTCTCGAGAAAGTAAAAACAGAGTGGAAAATATTTATTGATACAATTTATTGTTTTTTTTTTGCAGATAATTATGCCCGGCGAATTTGGATATTGAAGACATAAAACAATTTTTATGTTTTCTGTTATTGTTACTGCAGTTGTCGAATGAAATATGTTTAGATATTTGTAAAATAATGTTTAATGATTTATCTCATTTATCAATTTCAATTTTCTACAATTTTTTTTCCGGTTGATTTTTTACACTTTTTCCTTGTTACTTCTTCTACCAGACTAAACTAAGAAAATACAATGCCTTCTACAAACCTGGAACAATTTTATGTACAGTTTTTTGTTTTGTTTTTGTGTACAATATAAAATAAATGCAGGATGTACTGTTCTTGCATGGGTGTCGGTTATGGGTGTGAGTATATAGTGTTGTCTCAAGTTATTTTCAGTGTTTGAGAGCAAATCGAAAATCGATAGATGGACTGGAGAATTCGAATATTGTACGAGTAGGTAATAGTTTTGTTGTTTTTTTTTTGTGTGATTTTTGTTTACATTTTGTATACCTACCTATTTGTATCTTCATTTTTTTATACCATTTTTTTTGGAATGGTAATTTTGGATGTTATATGTAGATTTCATGATGGTGTATCTTATAATAAATTGTATGGTGTACATATTTGTATTTTTTTGTTGGTTATTTTAGGATTCTCAGCATTTAATTTTTTAAACAAAAGCCAGAACCCAGAAGTCTTGTAGCTCAAAAATTCAAGAGAGTTGATTTTTGAATGAAAAAAAAGAGACACATTTAATATATATGCAGGTAGGTATTTACACTGATTGAATGGATGATGGACAGATAAGCTGGCCGATGGACTGGCAGACTCTTTAGGCGGTGTAAAAAAATTGCTTGTTCGCTCACAACTTTTGCGACAGAGCTGCTGAACATTTTTTAACAATTTTTGTTAACCCACTTTTGCTGACAATTTCTTTGGAAGTTTTTTTTTTAACCAATAAAAAAAACAATCACCACTTGTTTGACGATATTTTCTTTTGTCATTGTTGGTTTAAACATATGTAGGTACCTACATTTCAAATAAATTGAAAAAGCATAAAACTCATTATTTGTATTGCTGAAATAAGCTACAACAGAAGTTTGAACTCAAAAATTGAAAATGCTGATGCATAATAAAATGTAGGCATATGAATTTTTAAAGAAAAAAGATTCAAATATCGTTAAAACTGTTGGTAGGTACAGGACCTCTTTTATAAAAATTTGTATAATAATCCATCAATGAGAAAATCCGTTTTGAAAAAATCAAAAATCTGTACCTGCTGTTAATAACGGTTTTTTAAAAACAATTTGCTAATTTACAAATTTGATAATTAATAAATAATTTAACAGTTAAAAACTTTTGATTCTCTGAAAAAAAAATAAGAACGACATTCGAGGATTAACGAGTTAGATTAATCATGGATTAAAAGTGATTTCAGCTCAACAATTACAGTAGTTTGTACTCGCGGCCTCATAATAACGAAATAAATTGTTTCCAGCGTCTATCTTCATTCCCTATTTTTACTTGCGACTATATGGACATATACATAAGTACACGTTTTGGTTTCGTAAAAAAAAAACGAACTCGAGATAATTAATCAGACCTCTAATACCTATTACGATGAAAGAAAACACGAATAAGTGGTTCCGTAATTCTGTTAATTTTTTTTTAATTTATATAATAATTTAATAATAATTTAATATTTTGAGTACGAATTATGAATAATTTATTTATTTTGGGTTTAAGAGTATATTGTTAAATATTTAAAGTTTGCAAACCATTTTTTTTTTAAATACTTAAAAAAATTAATATATATTGTATAATGAATTATTTTTCGAATTTTTTCTTTTCAAAAACTTGTATTTTTATGATAAATAAGATGGCATCTTCAGTTTTGAGGTCAAACTTCCTTTTTTTTCAATAATATATGTAGGTGCAAATTCGTACGATCAAATTGTGCATTTTATTAAATCATTCTTCTGCCCTTTCTCCATTTTAAGTGCCGTCTCGAAAAGTACCTATACCCATTGGTTTTGGTTCAAATAATAATAATAACAAAGACAATTTGAAAATACCATCACATCGTTTCTATCAATTTGTTTGATCAATACTTCAAATCAATTATTCAAAAGAAATTCCATTAGTTTGATAGAATTTTATAAACGTAAATCTTCTCCAGTGGAAAAGAACAAAAAACTGTGTCAGTAAAATAAAAAATTATATTCATTTGTGCAATAAAAATCATAAATAAATTGGGTGGTCACAGCCGCCGGGGTGGATAAGAAAAAAAAATGTTTGTTCACAAAACTCATCATGGAGCAGGCGATTCTGGTAGTTCGGATGATGAAGAAGAAGTGGGAGACATATTACAGGTATACCCCATAACGATGGATCATATAATGTTTGTAAATATTTAAAGACCAAAATAATTCATTTAAATACATATTATTCAAAGAAATTAATTTCAGATACATATACATGTGTAAATACATATGTATGTATTATGTATGTATCCATACAGAAAATTAATGTGTAAATATGCACAACAATTTTTATTTTTTCAAAAATTAAAAAATAAATTGGATGTTTGGCCTTCCATTTCCTGCATTATTCATTTTTCAATTTATTAAATTTTAAATTAATTAATTTTTGGTAGTAAATTTAGATTTTAGTAAAAAGCTTATAGAAATAATTTTATTTTTAAGAAACAAGTTTGACGCCAACTTTTTTTGGCAATGTATTTTTTTTTGTTTAGTTCTTGTTAGAAGTTTTAATAATTCTCAAAAGATTTAACCGATTTTGATGCAAATTTTGGACATCAGTCCAGATGAACGTAACTTTTTGTTTCTGGAAAAATTGGACTTAATAAGGAGAATTGTATTTTTGAAACACTGGTTGATAAAAAAGTTTGCTAAGTGCAGAGTAGTCAAGGGCATGCAGAAATATTTTACGGTTTTTTTTTTAATACATTTTTATTCAGTTCAAACTTATAACTATCTTAAAACTTGACAAAAATTCATTGAAAAAACTAACCTATTTATCACTAACTTACTGCCCCAAGGCGATCGCTCTAAGTTTATTTTTTAGGGGTATTCATACGACCGACGACGACGGTGTAAAGTTCTCTTTAACGTGGTAAACTGCGTAAACCCGTCAATATTTACCATTTACTTAATTCTACAATTTAGTTAATGAATTGTCAAAATTGGAGATTAATTGAGGCAAGTTGGTTAAAATTATTCAAGGTTTAGCTACAGAAAATCAAGCAGAATGATATATTTGGTTAAATCTTTGTATATGATAACTATAGTACTATCATGGCAAGTTTTTTTTAGGGTTGCCCAGACCCTTGTGGTGGCGCTGCAAAATTTGAGGTGTAAAATTCGACTTTGGGAGTCTTTAAGCGTCGGAAATTGGTCGTAGGGACAAGAGGAGACTATTTGTTGGATTATTGCATCCAAAAAATATCAATAAATATCAATTAAAACCTCCATAAGCTCTCCGCAAAAAAAAAAGTGTAAGGGTTGCTGGCACACTTTTGATTAATGAAATTAGGCATGTTCCTTATATAAAACCTAATAATCTATATACAAAGGGCATGTTCAGAAATATGACATCTTTATTCTTTCAGATTTCAGAAAACAAAAATAATGTATGTGGACGTTGTCATTTAGCCTATCTGACACACAATAATTTTAACGAACATCTGATTTGATTTTACAGCATTTAAGCAAAAAGACCTTAAAGGCATTAATGCAAACTGCTCCGTAAACTTATCATTTTACAGAGTTGATAAACCTACGACATTAAATGTCAAACTAATAAATTTATAATTTAAATAAATACATTTTTATTTTTTGATAATAATATTTTCGTCAACAACATTGTTTTAATAAAAGAAGTATGTTTTTGGATGAAAACCATACCGAAAACTTATATTTTTCTTTTATTTTATGTGGTTCTTTTTTCCTTGGGTACTAAGATTGAAATCCTCATGTCACGGCTATAGCTTTAAAAATTTACCATGATTTGCTACTAATTTCTAAAGTCTACTCCCTTAAACCCCTATCCGCTTTTCTGTTACAAATTTTGAGTGTAATGAATTTACTTAACTTTTATTTAGTTTGGAGTGCAGAAAATATTAAGTTCAAAAATTTGATCAAAAAAATGTTTATAAAGTATTCTAAAACTTATATTTAAAATTATATTTTATTTTCAGAGAAAAAAACTAATATTTTCGAAGCAAAAAAATAAATTCACTTTGTAATTATGTCGCACAAAAAACCCTAAAAGCCCTAACCCTAACAAAAACACCACCCAACGTATTTTAGCACAAATGAATATTTTTGAATGCAATTTACACAATTTTTTGCTGTAAATATGCTATAAACTTCATTAAAAATTAATGTATTATTTTTAGATTAAAATTTCTCAAAAAAAAGGAAAAATTTTCCAATATTTTTTGTGAAAAAAAAAAAAACATTTTTTTCGAATACCAAACCTTAATTGAGATACGATTTTTTGATTTTTGTTCTCAATTTTCGAATAAAAAAAAAATAAACACTTTTTGATCGTCGTCTTAAAAAAAATAAAAAAACTCGCACTAACCGATAAATCCAAAATCAAATAAAAAATGACTGAAACCGATGACGAAGCGCAGCGTCGACGTGAAGAATGTGAACGCAAAGCTCGTCGAGGTGAAATGGATCCTCGATTGGAGTTCACATTTCAGCTGTTGATTGATGGTACAGCCTTACCCAGACATCAATTGATGGATTACATTTTCGAAGGAGATATGGTATCTCATCTTCATTTCAACATATTATGATTTTTTCCACTTAGAAAATGTTCCTTTTTTTGTGAAATTTGAAACAGTTGGATGAAATAAATCAACTCTTCCTACCAAACATGAAGAACAAACTCTTGTGGTTCTATCAAGAGGTAGACGAACCAGAACCACAACCTGTTCCTGATGCAAATAAGCCGGGTCCATCAAGAGCCGGTGGTGTTTCCACAAGTTCAAAGACTCCTCAAGGTTTGAAAAGATAAGAAAAAAAAATCTTTTACGTTGTGAAATAATTCTTTAATTTATTTTAGGTGTCTCACCTTCAGGAAGCAATCCGAAACCGAAGAAATTATTTCTTACTGACGGTTGGACGTGTGCTTTTACAGGTGTTTGCATCTACATTTTCCGGATTAATACTTCAAAACAATTGCCCGAAGAAGGATTCCAAAAGGATTTGTGAGTTTTATTTTTTCCTGAACTTTTTTGTGAAAAAAAAAGATTTGTGTGTGGTGCAACTTTGTTTGAGGTCGGTTCCCAAACAAGGTCAACAGAGGCAAATTGTAACGCTTTGGATTGGATAATGCAGGAAAAGTTTTCTTATCATTATTATTATTAGCGTTTTTTTTAGAGACCTACCTTAAGAAAAGGTTTTCGATTAAAGTGTTAAAGTATTATTTATACGAATTTAAAATTTTCTCTTTGGACTCCCACAAAACCAAGGAAGGAGTGGTACTATCGCTATTCTAAGCAATTCATGGATATCGCGATGCCAAGAAATTTCTGGGGGCATCACCTATACCCCGATAGAGATGAGGCACTAGCGATATTGTTATAGTTGTTATCGACGTAGTTCAGTCTAGCGGTAGTGTTTTTAACACCACAATTAAGGCTTTAAAAAACCAAACACCTTCTACATAATGTCCAAGATGGTATTTTTAAAGACAAGGCTCCTTCGGATTTTCGTCCTTCCTTTTCAAACAAGCTTTGTAACCCTTGCTGTCATTCGAAGCATCTTCATTTCAGGTTACGTCAGCAATGAATTTATGATTTACTCTGGATGCTCAAGTAAAAAGTTAAGGACTGTAATAAAGAGCAAAGGACTCAAGACGCTTCCCTGATTTACATCCATTTTAGTTGGGAACATTTGGGTTATTCCTGCTGGTCATCTTATCTTTTTTTTTAATTTGCTCGTATGTATATGTATGTCCATAATCATTGGTATGTAAGTAGAATTCTGGAACTTTTTGGAGCTTGTGGAACAATCAATTAGCTTTTTCATTCGATTTCAAATAAAGGGATGTTTTTCTTGTAAGTTCGGACGTTGAATTTTTTATTTTATTCATCTAGACGTCTTACAAAGAAAGTTTCAAAAAATATTGTTTTATTTGTTGTCTTATATGGCATTTTCAATTATTTTTGTTTCTCCTCCCATAAAACAGATATTGTGGCGTCATTGATGCGAAAAACATTGGTTTAGTTACATCAATCGAACGTATAGTCGAATATGTATTCATGCAGGCATTAGCCTTTCCCAGTTTGGAAGGCGATGACGAAGACATCAGCTGTGGTCTAATTAAAGGACAACTGTTGCCCGGACTACGTTCTTTCTGCAGTGCTCTTCGTGTATGCGAACAAGTTTGTGATCATTTCAATGTGTTTGCCGATGGAATGGGAATGTTTGAGAAAATTGATGAAATCGAAGAAGTCAAAGAAATGGCTAAAAATCAAGAATTTTGTTTGCAATTGGAGGAGAGAGTTGCCAATTGGATAAAAGCGATAATGAAAATTTTAGGGGAAAGTGAGCAATTGAGAATGGAAAATGATCATAGTGGTCCGCAGGATGAATTGGAATACTGGAAGAAGCGAGGAGCACAATTTTCACAGCTGTTGGCACATTTACAGGTAAGTTTTCTCTTTATATACATTTATATATAGGTAATTTATCTCTTAGCAACTTTTGTCCGTTTGACAGAAAATGGTAAAAAAAAATTTCACCGTTTACTGTCAAAATCCTTAAGAAAATTTCTAGTAAAAAAGTTGCAAACAAAGATAATATTTAAAATCTCCTTCCGAAAACTGTTGACTTTTATAAATGGAAATAAGGGACTGCAAATGCATTCAATTGTATTCTTGAATGCAAATTTTGTCAAAGCCAACTACTTATTTTTTTTTTTTTTACTTTCACAATACATTTATATCAACTGTTTTCACTTGATTTAGGCCGATATTCACCGAACGCCGATAGGTTTATTGGACTCATAACTCAAAATATCCTGCATTATTAGCTCACCAAAGAGAAAGGATTTTTTGAGTTATGCGTCTCATAAACTTCTCAGCACTTTGTGAATAACTCCCTTAAGATCAAGGGAGATTTCTCTCGCATTACTTAACCGTCATTTTCTAGTGAATGTAACCAGCATATGCAGACAATTTTTTGACAGCTGCTGCCCGATCAGAGATTAGAAAATTCCTTTTGCCTTGTATTGGTCGTTTGAACTTACCCAGTTTTAGTGCAAAGATCTTTCAAAATTTCATATACAAACAATTAAATTGGACTAACACTTTTAGAATTTTCCACTCTAAGTAAACGATTGATTTTTTTTTTTTAAATATAATGCAACAACTTTTGATAATTTTTACAAGTTCTTACGAAATTTCACGTTACCAAACACACCTAATATTAAGCTTCAATAAATTTGTTTATTTGTTTTAAATTTGATTATTTTTTTTTAGGAAAAGGAAGTTCAATTCACACTACACTGTTTGTTCCTAGCTGGATCGAGAATAATGCGTCATTGGAAAATCACTGATCGTAAAATTACTTTTTGCTATAATGAAGCAAGAGATAATTCGAAATTCATACAAGCAATGGAATCATGCTGTCACTCTTTGTATTTGGATGACCCGGTAAGAAAAATTGGAGCTTAAAAAAAATAAAATAAAATTCTTAACAAAAAGAACATGTAGATAGTTATGTACCTACATATGTATGTACATATATCATAAGGCATAAAATGCAATTTTTTGAAATGATTCTATACAGACTTAATAATACTTCAAAAAACCTTATTCTCAAGTTAACTAATCCATGAATAAATTTCTTTTTAAGTCAAACCGAACAGAAAGCAATTGACTTTGTGTGAAGTCCAGATAGTTCTTAATTCATGGATTAGTCATCCTGCAAATAAGAATTTATATTTTAGTTTTTTTTTTTATCATAGGACAGTCAAATAATTATTTTTCAAAATTTTATCTTTTTGAGCAAAACATTAATTATTTTTTATACGAAAGTTTTTTTTTTGTTGTCACAACACAAATTCAATATATGTATGTACATACCTTATCTACTACTGAAATAAATTAACCAAGTAGAAGAACAGTTCGAGTGTCGAAGTGACTAGAGCTAACAAATCTTTTGATTTTAAAATTCAAAATTGACAAATCTTTTTGATTTTCTATAAGTGTTCATCGTTTATGCTTGCGAAGCTTTAACCAAAAAGTAAGGACAGCATTAAATATATATGTAAATCATATAAAAAAATTTAATTAATTATTTCTTTAAGATATGATAAAATTTTATATTTCTTTTAATTTTAAACATAAAAAAAAATTAAAAAACGTCTTTTTTTAACTTTTTGTTTCATTATATTTCTAGGTCTGCATGAAAGAATCAATATTGAGCCTACTTCAAACAGTACGTTTAATTTACAGTGTTTCACAGTTTTACAACACATCCGAAAGGACATCTGCACTAATGGTTAAGGTAAGTTATTTAAAATTAATTAATGATACAAATTAAATAATAAAATGAATTCAATAATGTATGTATGTATATATGTACATACATACATGTACGGTGAAAATTGAAAAATGATTTAAAATGGTTATATGCATAGTTATACAGATAATGTTTATAGTAGTAACAAAAGTTTTAAAAATTTAACTTATTATAAGATTATCATCATCATCATCATAATCATTGTCTTGTATTGCTGGCTCTGAAGATGAATTCCTTCCACTTTCTTTGATTTGTTTATTATTATTGTTTATTTGCGGTTTTATTGAAGCAGCTTCCATTGCTTTTTTGCGCAAGAAATCTCGCCGAATTCCATGAAATTTATTATAAATTGGAGGTCTAAGCTTTTTTCCCTTTCGCATCCAATAATCCTCCTTCATAAAAAAAAACAAAATTAACAAACATTTTCTTAAAAATAAAATTAACAAAATTTAATTTACCATTCGTTCGTTTGGAAATATTTCAATTATTTCCTCCGCTATGTCCTTACAGTAAGTTGGTGTAATATGAATTTTATTATCGAAACAATACTGAGCGATTACTTCGACAAGAATCTTTCTTGTATGTTCATCGAGAATTTCTTCAGCTACATATCGCTTGATAACACGTCGACCGAGTGCTGAGCACATTAAAATATTTCGAATGTCCTAGAACAGACAAAAAAGAATAATTAAAAAATAAATAACTCTCTAAAAGATTCCTTGAAACACTTACAATTCTATTGATTTCCCCTTTAGCATATTGAATATCCTGAGAATTTTCAGAATTTTGCGAATCCTTAGGTTCTTTCATAACCTCTAAAAGATTTTTGTCGTTGTTATTATCATTTCCCCTTTCCTGATCTGAACGCGAATCGGAATCCATAAGTTCATCTTTGATTAGGTCGGGTAATTCTGAAACAGCATCTGCTAGTGTAAACTCTTCGACTTCTGGATTTGGTTCTGCATCTAATCCAGTTTCTGCTTCGGGTTCAGGTGCGGCTTCAGGTTCAGGTGCTGCTTCAGGTTCAGGTCCTGCTTCCCGTTCAGCAACAACTTCGGGTTGTTTTTCTACAGCTGTTGGTTGTATTTCTGGATTTGATCGTTTTTCACAAAATTCATTCCAACCTGTTGGATCCAACGTGTCTTCGTCATCTTCAATTACTTCAATAGGTTCTTCTTTTGGAACTAAAAGAGTTTTAGGTTTCGGTACTACCGGAGATTTTCGAGCTGGAGTTGCAGATTTTGCAGCTACCGGAGGTGTTTGTAGTTTCTCTATAGGCCTAGACAGCATAGGTTTTGCCATTTTTGTGTTTTGCGTTGGAGCAGTTTTCTTATCGGGTGTGAGTTTTTGAATGATTGTAGTGCGCTTAAATTTGGTTACAGGATTTTGGGCAGATGGTACTCCAGTATTCGGATATGTTGTTTCACAATTAGAAGTTTCAACCCTTATTATAGACGTTGCAAATGGTGTGAGATCTGCAACAAGGCCTGGTGCAGTTCCACGAGAAGGTGTAGGAAAACGAGCACTAACATTATTTAAATTATCAGATTTTATAACTCTTGAAGAAATGGGCGTGTGCATTGGTTTAGATACTGGAGTGTGAATTTGAGGAGGGATTGGAGTGTTAATTTGATCGTGAATCTGAGGAGGAAGTGGAGTGTTAATATGACTGTTAATCTGAATGGGAAGCCCAGCATGTATCTGGAATTGAGAAGCTCCTGCAGGACGAAGTGTGGCGTTGGGAAAGCGTCGGCATTCAATATGCGGTGGAAGATTATACAACAAAGAAGGTGGAGAATTGATAGCAATTTTTTGACCATTTGAAGCAGTTGTATCAAAAGGGGGAGAAGAAAGTCGACAGATACCCATTCCCGTGCCCGATGTCGTCGTTGAATTTGAAGGCGTTGTGAGTGAAGTTGTTGAAGGTGGTGAACCTATGAAGAATTGTTGTACTCTTGACTGCATGTTGGGACCTTGATTGTTATTATTAGGTATTATAGCATTTTTGTTAATTTTCTTTGCTCTTGGCTTTGGGGTGATTGGTTTTAAGTTTCCGTAAACTTTGTGAAGAACATTTGTTTGTGGCAGTGGTTGTTGCGCTGAAATCTGTTGTTCAATTTGGGGTAGTTGCTGTAATGGTATTTGTTGTTGAAATGATTGCTGCGGTAGTGGAGGAACCAACTCAATTTCGGGTTCAAGTTTGATTTTTTTTGGCTCCGGTACATTGATGTTATTCAGTGATGTTTTTTCTTGTCGCCATTGATTTAATCGTGCACGAAATATAGCCCGTTGACCAATTTTTGGAATTAATTCAATTATATCGGCTTCCGTAAGGTATTCTAAAGCTTGAAGAACTATATAGTTTGCTAGAGTTTAATCAAAAATTTTATTGTTAAAAAATTGTACTTGAACAAATAGAAAAATAATAACCGAACCTTTAAATTTGCCTTTGAGCTCAGAAAGACCCCAAGAATCGAGAAGATTAAACATTTCACCTAAAAAGAAGAAAAGATAATTAGACAAAAGTAATTTTCAAAATTTAAAAAAAAAAATCGAATCAGAAAATTATGACATTTTAAAATCCTTTTCAAAAAATCATTTTGTTAAAAATTTTAAAATTATGCATATAAAAAATCTCAGTGAAAAAAAAATTTATTAACATTTAATTTAAGATTATGTCTGATATAAAAATGTTTTTCGTCAGAAGTCAGCAAAAAATAATTTTGTGATACCTTTTAGTGAGGAACACTACCAAATAACATTGTAAAATAATTTGAAATTTGACCTCGACTCCCTAAAAAGACATTACCTATATTTTATGTTCATCATTAAAAATGTGTGTAATTTAATGAAGGTTAATGTCATAAAGATGATATTAGTAAATAATTGCAGTTTTGCCGTTTAAAGAATTAATGTTAATAAGCTTTGTTTATAGGAATATGTTTTGCTTAGAAGAAAATAGAAATATGATCTTCAACGCACCATGTTTGACATCTGTATTATTACTACATCCAGGCTCTGAAATTTGTCTATTGCTTCTATTATCTTCTTTATCTGGTTCAGGATAATCTCCAATTGCACTACATACAAAAAAATTAAAAATTAAATTAAATGTGTAACTGCCATAAATGGTGATAAAATTCATCTTACGAGTCTTCATTTTTTCCATTGGCGTATTTAATGTAGCGATATTTTTCTTCAATTTGAGTCGCACTGAAAAAATACCCAGCCATTTCAAGTTTTTTTTTTATAAATTTCCAAAATAATGGCATGTTCTTAAGATATCCTTCTGCAACGCCTAGTTGATGCTGTTCAACAAGTTCGAGCATAGTTTTTAATGAATTCTGCGACCATTTGCTTCTTATTACTGCGGAAGAGAGATGAATTTATCATCTTGAATTGGGTTTCATGGGCACATATACACCTACAGTTTTTTTTTTATATTTTGCATTTTTTTAGGAAAACAGATTGGTTTATTGCGAATTCTTCTTGTCAAAGAAAAAAAAAAAGATTATAGATAGAAGTTTTTGTGGGCATTTCAAAAGAAAAACAGAAACAGATTTGCACTAGCGTGTTAGTAAATAGCTCTTCCATCGATTTGTTTTGATGTTTTCAATGTTCCGTTAAGAAATTTAGTTGGGAAACAGTAGATTCGAATAGGCTACATGAAATATGACCCCTAAGAAAAATGGACTCAAATCAAAAATTTGAGTAAACATTTACATGTGTATGTACATGTAAAAAATAAAGAAAATTTTATAAATTAGGGTGATTTTTTTAGTTTTAATTTTACAATTTTAATTTCTTATAAAAATTTAAAAGTCAAAGCCGATAAAAAATTCTCTGTGGGGACTTTTCAATTTTATCTAGGGTATTATTTCATTTTGAAAAATAACCTCATTTTTGGGATAAATTTTCATATTTTATTTAATTAAAAGTTTGGGGTCATTTTACATAATGAAGTCTCAACTCAAACTGTTAAATGAAAAAAAGCCCCTAATTTCTCATCTTAAAAGATGCCCTCAGTTTTGGGGTCAATTTTATTTAATTAAAAGTTTGGTGTCATTTTTCATACAGTGAAGTCTCACCCCAAACTGTAAAATGAAAACAAATCCCAAAAGTATGAAAAATCACCCAAACCACGAAAATAAAACTATTTATGTTGTTGTTGCTTTGCACATACAATTTTTGGGTTTTTTAAAAATTATTTTGGGGCATTCTCATTACTAGTGCCCCCATTTGGGGTAATTTTTTATTTTCCTTTGGGGTAATTTTTTATTTTCCATTGGGACATATTTCATATTGCCATTCGGATACAGTAGCCCCAAAAACATAACATAAAATATAATTATAATTAATCTTTTTCTCTATTTTGAACCAAAGTAGGTATATAAAAATTTATCAAATTAATGAAGAATGCAATACCATTTCCTTCACTCGCTATTTCACATCTCAACCTCGTCCATCTCTTATCAAACAAAATTAAATAACCCATCTAACCAGAAGAAAATTCCAGGCAGAAAAAAAAGTCATAAAAAGAATCAAAACAAATTACGCGCAAAGTGTTCATGGACTACATTACATGCAGTTGTTGTCTTTATCATGAAGTATCTTCTACCTGTCTAGCTGAACCAGCTTGTTAAATTATAAAACTATAGATGGATTAAACAAAAAATACCTAATCCCCAAACCAAATGTCAGAACTCATTTCAAAAGAAAAAATAATTATAAATGTATCGTTCATACTTTAGGAATTCGCGGGATATTTTGTTGTTGTTGTAAAATTTCCGATACTTCCACTCTACCTAAATTAAATACCGATATTAATGCGCCATAATTTTATATTTTTTTTCTTCTGTTCAAAGACATTTCATAACGTTGTTGCTAGACATCGCAAAATGGTTGTTCCACAAGCAAAATTACATATGAGAACTAGCTACATACAAACTCCGATAGAGTTCGCTGTGTGACTTTTTCTTGGTTTTTTTGGTTGGTATTGTCATATTTTCTTCTTACAGTAAAGACATTTTAGAAGAGTTACTTACTTGGACTTTGAGACATTTTAATGTATTTAAAATGTCTAAAATAAGTAAATATTTATCCGAATCGAACAACTTTATATATTTTTTAACATTTATAAACAAAATTGCGAGTGATTTATGAACTTTAACTTATGATTTCAATAAAAATAAAAATTGGATTGGTTCTTTAGCGCGACGTATATTAATTGAAATTGTTTGACAACCGAACACTTGGACAGTACACTTTGATATGAGAATGACAGCTGGTGCGGGTAGTTGTCATTTTCCGTTGTAGTTTCTTGGAATTTTGTGTATATGAGCGCGCTGTCAAGTTGTGAGACTGCAATGAAAGCGTTCAGTTTAGGTTGAAAATCAATAATTATGGACTTGTCATTTTCGATTTTGGAGGAATGTGGCAGGGGATTTTTGGTAGACCATTTATAATGCTGTTTTCTTTGATCTTTATTTAAAAAAAAAGATTTGTTTAACTAGAATTTTTTGAAGAAACGTATTAATAAAAAATTAAATATCGAGAATATTATGTATAATAAAAGATCTAAGATTTTCTATTGCTCCAGAAGTATGTGAATTCTGGTTTGCCAGTACATGTTTAAAGCTCTATTTAGACTATGACAGCTGGTCGATAGTTGTTTGGTGAAATCAGTGTGTGAAAAAGTGAATCGACAGTCATAAAAAGAGTATAGAAATTGTAGTGAGCACGCAGTTGTTTTCTTAGGCTGGTGTTCACCAAAAAATAATTTTATGATGAGGATAATTTTTTCTCGCAGACCAATGCGAAACATTCAGATACGACGATGATGTAGCAAAAATTAAGGCCTGACAACATTCACCTTCTTTCCTTCAAAAGTTTCAAAAAGTGCAAAAGTGAAAAACTAAATATGCGATGTCTGTGGGTGAAAAATGTTTGAAAATTGTTTTTAATTGATAATTTCAGGTTGATTTTGTAGCTCAAACAGCTAAAAATCTCTAAGTTTTCTATTTTCAATTTTTGTTTTCAACCTTTTCCACTTTTCGTGGCTTTTGGTGAAAATTAAATGAATGAAGTTAAGCTTCGCAACGGTTTTCTTTTCTTTTTTTTCATTACATCGTTTAGAAAAGTAACAATATAATATGTACAAATTAGTTTTTCTTGGATAATTGAGATAACATCAAAATACAAACATTTGTAACCCATCCCGCCATTTCATAACAGCAAATAACATATTTTTCGCTGAATGTTTCCATTAGGCATGTTTAGGTTTCAGAAAATTTGGAAATCTAAGATCTAAAGACTCTCCATGTGTGATAGCTGCGAAGTGATAAACTTGTTCAAAATTTAAAATAACTACATCGATTCTGGATGTAGGTAATTATGTGAAAACAAGAAATTAAGGCTGGTATTTACCGCACTCTTAAGTTAAAGGGCCGGAACTGATAACACCTCCCTCGTAAGTTCATGAAAATATAATTTTTATGACCTAATTGGGAAGAATTTTTTTCGAGTGTAGAGGCCCTTAAAGTTAAGAGCGCTCGGTGAATACCAGCCTTAATCTCAAAATTTAAATAATTTTGAGATTGATTTCACACTAAAATAGCATTTACCCAAAAAGTGGTTGTTGGAAGATCATCATTGAAGATATGAAAAGAACCCGGTAGAAAAAGGAACGTGTAAGCCGGCACGAGGCCGGTATTCTCGGAACTTCCAAGCTAATTTTTATGACTTAATGAAGTAGGATTTAGTTTAGTTATGAGCTCTCGGTAAATACCGTTCTAAATCCTTTTAACGACTAGTGTGAGCAGGGCTTGAATATTTTCATTTCAGGATATTTTGCATCGTTTACAAATGAAAAACAAGACAATAGAGGTACACGGCACGATTAAATAACTTAAAAAATACCGCTTCTTTTTATATTTACAGATTACTAATCAAATGATAGAAACCTGCAAATCCTACATCACATGTCGAAGTAAAGAAACAATTTGGTCTCAAGATCGCAATGTAATTCGCATAAAATTAAGCAACTGCATCAAATTAAATCACATTTATCACGAAACTTACTACACCGTTCGCGAACAACCATTCCTTCCCAACCAAACACCATTTGGATTTTCGGAAAATTTTGTATTTGGAAAATTTGACACTTTCTGCGAACGACTTTCGAAAATCATATCAATGTTTAATCTCATCGATGATTATAATCATTTATTTGAAAGAAGACTGGAAGGTCTATTACTTGGCGAAGCCCTCGAAGAAGCCTCCACAGCTTTCGAAGAAGCAAAGAAGGAAATTCTATCGAAAAAATACGATTATCTCGATCATCGCAATTCCGATTTCAATGATGATTTTGACAGGTTCATTGGGAAAACTGACACTTTAAAAGACACCATTGCCAGTTTGATTGAGACAAATTTCGATACAGTTTGGGAGACACCACAGTGTATAAGGTTTTTAGTGAGGTTTGAAAAAGTCAGTGAGAAAATACCGTTATCCAAAATGGATGACAAATATCAGAGGATTTTGAAATATTGCGACAAGGAAATCGACCGAATTTTGAAATTATTTCGTAAGCAACGAGATGATCCACCTGTTCCAAGGAATTTCCCACCAATTGCCGGCAGGGTAAGATGGTGTCGCGCATTAGATTGTCATTTGAATGAGCTTATGATGGAAATAGCTGATCATTTGGTACTTCAAACACTTCCTTTAACGAAAGACCTTGAGAACAAATACAAATCGGTTCAGGGAATATTGATAGAGTATGAAAATGATGTTATATCAATATGGCTGGATCAGGATGTAATATTTTTAACTAATTTTTGATGTCTGATTTTTAAAGCTTTTCTTGATTTATAGGTTAGCGTTGCAGATGCATGCCTGATACAACCAGTTCTCTGTCTACAAGGCGAACGTTTATTTGTAAATTTACATCCTACAATTCCGTTACTTATTCGGGAAGCTAAGGCTCTGGCCAAACTAGACGTTGAGCTGCCAATAGTAGCAGCAACTTTAATGTGTCGTCAAAATTATTTCACAACCATTCAGGATTCCCTTAACGTCTGTTTAAATTCGACATATTTGTAGACACTTTTTTTATTAAACCAGATTATCATTTTTCTTCCATCAGAGCCTCATTAAGATGTTCCTAGCCACAGTGAAAGCAGTTAAACTAGAAGTTCGCCCATTGTTTCTACCGCAATTGGTGCGCCTTACGGCAATGCTGCAGCCCGGATTAAGCACAATAAATGTCTGGAATTTGAATTTATTTATTTTTAAAGTTCCCTTTTTGTTGAAGAAAAACATTTCGTTTTCTTTTCCTTTTCTTTGTTTTATATTTTTTTTTTACTTTATTTCAATTCCAGTGGACACATCACAATTGGACTGAATTCCATGAACGTTGCAAGCAAGCAATTGAAACATTTGAAGTTTTAGTAGCTCGAGTTCATGATATCTATTCGAATAGGATATTAAATGTTTTAATGTCAATGCAGGATGTGTCTCTACAGATATTGCCGTGTGGTAAGTGAATTGAAAATTTTCTACGAATCGATTTGAAATTTTGTTTACTTTTGGTGTTTTTTTTTTGTTTGATTAGATGATGAGATTTGGACGGTTGATGAGTTCCTAGAAAAGAGCGAAGAAGCATGCAGGTAAATAACGAAATGTAATAATGTATCGGTTTGAATCATGTCAGTTATTTTTAAGGCAGCAATTCAATGAGTTCAATATAATGCCTCTTGCTCTTATCGTTGTAGGGAATATGTACGAATATTTTTATTTTTTTTTGTGTTGACAACAGGTCATAAGACAGTTGAAAATGTTTTTTTTTTTTTTTAATTCGAAGAAAAAATCTTCCATAAAATGCAAAAAATAAATTTGTAAACGTTTGCTTTGTAATGTGGGTCATAGTCTCGCAAATAAATAAAATCCTAATTTCACAATCTCGTAATTTAAAAATCCCACTTTTAACAATCTAGCACTGAAATTCTCGCAACCATCAATCAAAATCTTGCAAACCAAATAGAACACTTTGGAATATTTCAATGAAATAAATAAAGTTAAAACTTACTACAATCTGCAATCAAACGTTCTCTCCTTATTGCAAATCCCGCACCTAGGATTGTTTTACTCTCATAATCACCCTTTATTCATTATGTAGATAAATAATTATTATACTGAAATTCTTTTGAATAGTGAATTTAATTTCTTTATAAAACATTCACAGAAAAGCTGCAATCGAATTAAATCGCAAAAGTCAAATGGTTTCCGAAGCTGTGGAGGAAGTCCTTAGTTTGGTTGACAAGGCTACAGCGACATTCAAAGAAATCGCCGGTAATGATGTGGTAACATTATTCGATGGTAAATTTTATTTTTTCAAACAAAAATAAAAAAAAAAACACAAAGAATAATCGTCCTTTTATTCCTCTTCTCTTTATCCTTTCGGATTTAGCTACTCCCAAAGATCAACAATCATCGGCAAAGTCCAGCGGTGATAAGGAAGGTAACCAACAACAGGATTGGAGTATTTTGTGGTCTTGCTTCGAGAATCCACTTTCACTACTCTCGACCAGTGAGAGTTTACCAAAAGGGATGCAGGTGGGTGTTGAGATGAGATAATAAAAGGTTATTTTTGTTCAATTTTTTTATTTTGTTTTCCAAAAAGGATATGGTTTGCAATGCGGTTGTGGAAATGCGTCGTTATTATAGCAGAAAAGTAATCGATGTCCTCATTAAGGTTATAAGAGCTGCTTTGGATATGATCCGAAGACGTTTCATCCCCGAGGACGACATCAGCAGCAGCGAAACAGCTACCTCAAAGAAACCAATTTTAGCCTTAAATGCTATACTCATGATACCCCATGTCACTATCAAGCCAAGCATCGATGAATTGCAGGAAATGGTAATTACAGTCGGAAAGAATATAACTGGAATTTCCAAAGGTGTAGCACAATGGACCAGTGGTAGGGACAGTCAATTGGCCACAAATACTACTGTGAATCTACCACGTGTCAGTCGACATCAACCTGATGACAAAAAGGGCAGACGTCGAAAAATCTACTGTCTGGCTTCAGAGGAACGTCCACAAATGCCGCATATGTTAAAAAGTTTCTACAGCTCAATAATGGATAATAAGGAGGTTGTCAGAGCTCTTTCCCTCCTCTCAAACTGCACGAAAAATGTTAAACCTGAAGTTCAAGCCTACATCAAACGATGGAAACCATATCATTTTTTGTGGAAGAATGATAGGACAACACGCCAGCTGATGGAATTCGGGTTGCAGGAGTTTGAGACTTCGTTGCGATGTTTGGCTGAACTGGATGCTAATCTGCTGGTTGAACCTGATATTGAAGTATTTGGGCAGTGTATAGCGGTCTACAATGAGAAATTAAAATACGGCCTTGCTATCGAAATTAAATGTAAGCTACTACCTCTGATTAACATTTAAATTAGTTGTTTATTCTGCTCCCAGACTCATATCACATCCTAAAAAAAATAATAAAAAATAACAGGGTAAGGATAAAAGAGTATCTCCATAAATCATGATGTATAGAGTCTATCTTCTGGCATAAAAATGTCCTTTTTTTGTCGCGAAATTTTATATTGGGCTCCCGAAAATCGATTGATTGGTTCTTCTCGTCAAAAGGTGTGTGTAATGGTTTTTTCTTTCTGTGGGAGGATTAAGTTATAATCCCAAAAAACAAAAACCATCAGGGTGAGAAGAACGTGTTTGTTGCGGAATTACTGTTATTTTATTTTGTTTATACTCAGGATATTGAAGTTGATGGTTAGAAAAATAGACCTTCGAATGGATTACTGGAATTTCAAGGATATTTATGTTAGAATTATGCATTATTTCGTTGTAAATGGGGTTCTATATCTTAAAGCCAACATTCCTTGGTTTATGAGCCTTTTTTGTATTTTTTGTATTAAGAAATCAGCTAAGTTTATGTGACTTATTAAAATTGAATTGAAGATATTTATGTAATTGCTATCAGAAAAACAAAGATTAATTAACAAAGCAAACCTTTCTGCATCGTTCTCCGAATCGTTTTGAATAGAATTTTGCGCTTTCTTTTTTAGGCAGTCGGATAGAGTCCTTCAGGATTTAAAAAAAAAAACTAAGTTATGAACAACCATTTCTTAAGATTCTAAAATCCAGTTTTGGTCATAATCCAAATGAAGGGAGGGTTTATAAAAGATACCTAAAGTGTTTTGAATCCAAAATCCAATTATTAAGTTTTTATAATTTAAGCTTTGGGATTTTGATTTTTGGAGAATTCAAAATTCTGAAAACCCGAATTCCACAAAACTCGTAATACAGACAACCCAAAAACCTTACAGCCTAAAATCAAGAACACTCATAATCCCTGCATTCTAAAATAACTATTTTACCTTTACTTTAGCCTGCAACCACAAAATCGGCCAAGCCATGAAGAAGAAATACAAAAAAGAAATGGACTACGTTTATGCTGTAATAAATGAAATGGACCGAAAACTGGATCGATCAATACGGGACTTGGATGACGTTCGTATGATTATGGAAACTTTGGGTAAAATCCGAGAACAAGAAGTAGACATGGAAATGCGAATTGATCCCATTGAGGTAATTCAACTTATTGTAAAAAATCTCAAATCTAGAACTTCTGCTTTTTTTCAGGAAGCCTTCAACGTTCTTACACGTTACGAAGTTCAAGTTGAACGTGAACAATTCGATTTGGTCGATAATCTTCGTTCGACATTTCAAAATCTTCAGGCGTGCGCATTGCAAGCACAAGTTAAACTTCTTGATATGCAACCGACATTCCAGGGTGATTTGAAGACGAATTTGCAGAATTTCCGACAGGATAAAATCGACTATGTTAACGAGTATCGAAATGCTGGACCTATGCAACCAGGTTTGACACCCCGGGAAGCTTCTGATCGATTGATTTTGTTTCAAAATCGATTTGAGGGAATGTGGCGACGTCTGCAGACTTATCAAAGTGGTGAAGAACTCTTTGGCCTGCCGCAGACAGATTATCCGGAATTGGGACAGATAAGAAAGGAGCTTAATCTTCTTCAAAAACTCTATAAGCTCTATAATGATGTCATAGACAGAGTGAGCAGTTACTATGATATACCATGGAATGAGGTTGACATTGAGGAAATCAATAATGAGCTGATGGAATTTCAAAATCGCTGTCGGAAACTTCCAAAAGGTCTTAAGGAATGGCCAGCTTTTCATGCTCTCAAGAAGACCATCGATGATTTCAATGATATGTGTCCGCTGCTTGAGTTGATGGCTAATAAAGCTATGAAGCCGCGTCATTGGCAGAGAATTATGGACGTTACTCAGTATATTTTTGAATTCGATAGCGAAGGTTTCTCGTTGAAGAACATACTGGAGGCTCCTTTATTGAAACACAAGGAAGATATCGAGGATATTTGTATTTCAGCAATGAAAGAGAAGGATATTGAAGCCAAGCTAAAGCAAGTGACTAATGAGTGGTCTGTGCATGAGTTGCAGTTCATGAGTTTCAACAATCGTGGAGAATTGCTTTTGCGTGGTGATACCACAGCAGAAACTATCGGCCAGCTTGAAGACAGTCTCATGATTCTTGGTTCACTGTTATCGAATCGATATAATGCTCCTTTCCGTAAACAGATTCAACAATGGGTCTATGATTTGTCCAATTCAAATGAGATTCTTGAACGATGGCTATTGGTTCAGAATATGTGGGTATATTTGGAAGCAGTGTTTGTTGGTGGAGATATTGCCAAGCAGCTGCCGAAGGAAGCTAAACGTTTTTCAAAGATTGACAAATCCTGGCAGAAGATCATGCAGAGGGCGCATGAGACTCCCGGAGTTGTTGCCTGCTGTGTTGGGGATGATCTCCTCAAACAACTTCTCCCCCATCTGCAGGAACAGCTTGAGATCTGTCAAAAGTCCCTGAGTGGCTATTTGGAACGCAAACGAATGATGTTCCCTCGATTCTTCTTTGTCTCCGATCCAGCTCTCTTGGAGATTCTTGGACAAGCCTCAGACTCCCATACAATACAGAATCATCTTCTATCGATATTCGACAACACTCGCCATGTTCGATTCCATGACATCGAATACAATAAAATGATGGCCATTATGTCGTGTGAGGGTGAATCCATACAATTAGATCGAGCTATACGAGCTGAAGGCTCTGTCGAGACATGGCTAACTCAATTACTGGTTACCGCACAGCAATCCTTGCACTCGATTATCAGGACTGCCTATGCGACCATAAACGATCCCAATTTCGCTTTGGTGGCATTTTTGGAGAAAGTACCAGCCCAGGTAGGTCTATTAGGGATTCAGATGATTTGGACGCGAGATGCTGAGATGGCATTGATGCAGGCCAGGCATGAGAGGAAGGTCATGTCGGAAACGAATAATAAATTTTTGGAATTACTGAACACACTTATTGATCAGACAACGAGGAATTTGACAAAAATCGAGAGGACAAATTTTGAAACTTTAATTACAATTCATGTTCATCAGAGGGACATTTTTGATATTTTGGTAAAAAAATAAATACATTTTTTGAACTGAATTGCATGATTCTACATTTACAGTGTAGAATGAATATCAAATCTGCAAACGATTTTGAATGGCTTAAGCAATGTAGATTCTATTTCAAAGAGGATTTGGACAAGACGTGGATTTCCATCACCGATGTTACATTTACATATCAAAATGAATATTTGGGTTGCACGGATAGACTGGTTATCACTCCCTTGACTGACAGGTAAATTACGCTATGTTTTGCAAATAAATCAGAATTTGATAATAATTTTGAATGTGGCAATTCAAACATACATTTTTAAATGATTTCAAACTTTGTTTTGGGTGAGCTGAGCTTACTCTGGAATTTACCTGCCCAAAAGCCTTGGCCCATTGTGTGAATGTCAAATATAATATCTTTTTATTTTTTCAAATGCGCTTCAGCAACGCAGACAGCAAACCGTTTTTCCAGAAACTCAAATATCACCTTATACTATTTCCGAAATTATTAGCTACACAACATTTTGCTATTTGAAAAATCAAACAATAATGATATGTCGCATAACCTATAATCCGCTATAACGAGAAGAAAATGGAAATTCAATGATATCAAAGGTCCTGCTGTTTCCAAGCACGTACTTTTCTCCATAGACTTTATTCAGAGTACCTATCTCCACTCTCCTTGGAAAACAAAAAATATATTCTTATTTTCCTCAGCGTTCACGTAAAACCCCCTTCCGCTATCTTACTTTAGTTTCCTTTCGTCAAGAATTTAAATTTGTTTCTAAATTCCCACGCAAAATTTAACCAAAAATCAGTCTGATTATCCACACTCCCACGTGCGGCATAAAGTTTATACACGTCGCGTGCAGAAGTTTTTTTTTCTTATTAGGGATTCCTTTCTATATAAGATGTGAGACAACGATTATTATATGCCTTGAGGTGTTGAAATACCTTAACCCACAAAATACCTTCATTGCCCTAATCATGTTCATTGGTTAAAGTGAAAATTTACCAAAATGTTATTCCCGCAACAACAAAAAGAAATTATTTATATTCCTCTCAAAGCCCGAACGGATATTTATGTTTTTTGAAAATTGTAATAAAAAAATGTCTACAGGGAGAATAAAGTTTAGAGTGCTTATAAATACTAACGATATAATGTATGCACAAAAAAATACAAATGACATGGCAAAAGGATACAAACACTTTGCAGAAACAGGCAGGGAATAAATGGAAGACATTTTGGTGAAAATTCCCAAAATTTAAGATTAGAGTTCCTAAGAAACCAAGGCTGTCTTTTTCGACATTGACACATTCGTAAATTCCCCTAACTTTCAGCGCTCCAACTGATATGAAAAATTAAAAATTTTACTCTCACGATTGTTATTCTTGGTGTTAAAATTCTAGGTTGTTTCCAATTATTCTTTTCAAATCCTTCCTGTCACTTGTCGCAAGTTTTTTTTTTCAATTTAAACTTTTCTTCTAAACGGAAGGAAGTGATGCACATAAAACACAACATGGATGCTTGATTTCGTTGAAAATGATATTTTCGTAGTTAGATCGAAATGTCAAAGGATATGTTAACCTGGTATGTATCTACTATCTATAAGGAGCATCCGATCAACTATCCCAAATGCACTCAATACATATACCTAACTACTATGATGACGAATTTGTGTGTATTCTGGAATCTTTTGGGAATTATCCCCAAAAAAAAAGTAATTTTTTCATTCAGTTCGGCTGTTGGCATTTTGTGTGTCTTTTCGCACAAGAACTATTTTTGCTTTGCTCACAATATCCTATAACGACAACTCTACTATGATACGCTGTAGAATTTGAGTCAGCATGTGTGGATAGGAAAAGAATGTTGTTAGGTGAAAAAAAAAACACTTAAAAAAATGAAAAACACTTAAAAAATTAAAAATAATTTGATGGCACGACAGTTCATGAAGAACGAGGACCTAAGTGACTTACAGCTCTCAACCATTGATAAGTGCGTGTTATTGCAGGAATACAATTGTATGCCGAATTTATAAGGCTCCACTTGTGGGGTCGACACTTCGACAGGCCTTCTAGTACCAGGCAATTAGACTTTCGCTGGAACCTATATCCGAAGCTTTGTTTGAATTAGGTGTTCGAGTACCTAGTTTCATTTCGCCACCATTTTGTTTTTAGTGATCATTTTAATTTTTCCTAATGACTTACGCATATTAGCAATTAACAAAAACCATGCTACCAATAAAATTTTCTACATTTATTTACGGTCTGTCTCTATTACATTTCATCGTGTTCTCCATTTACTCTTTTATCAGTTTCTCCATTTTCGTAATTTTTTCTATCATCACTTGAACTGTTTGGAAAACTTGAACCTCAACATTCATTCCTTTTTCCATTTCTGCGTCAGGGATTCCAAAGGTCTTTTTGCACTAGTACCTTAAAATAATTTCATTGATATTTTTCTCCGTGTAAATGCTAACTACGTGTTATCATATCTTCTTGATAGAGCAAAAATAACTTCTAGAGAAACT
Source organism: Syrphus vitripennis (assembly GCA_958431115.1). Classification (NCBI taxonomy): domain Eukaryota; kingdom Metazoa; phylum Arthropoda; class Insecta; order Diptera; family Syrphidae; genus Syrphus; species Syrphus vitripennis. The sequence continues at coordinate 108,037,448 of OY288108.1, forward strand.
TCAAAGCTAAATTTTATTTACAAAATAAAAAATACAATCTGTAAGGATGTTTTAAAGAGTTCAAACCTCGTTGATGGGTTGGGAATTTTCTTCTCATAACTCTGTCAGTCCTTTAGAAAATATTTACCATAGAAATATCTCTTAAATAACTATCATCATTGTCTATGTACAAAAAAAGAAATAAAAAAAAAAACAAAGAAAACATTTTTCTTACATTTTCTATCTCCTTTTTCAGATGTTATATTACTCTAGCTCAGGCATTAACCCTCAGCATGGGAGGAAGTCCATGTGGTCCTGCGGGTACTGGCAAAACAGAAACTGTCAAGGATATGGGCAAGACATTAGCTAAATATGTGGTCGTATTTAATTGCTCCGATCAAATGGATTACAGGTAAATAAAATATTTGTAGAAAGGTAGTATGGAAGTGGAAGGGTTTCTGAAATTGAAAAATTTCACCCAGTAGAACTATCTTCATTATTGCATTCCACTAATTGGATGTCTGTTTTATTTAATCCGGTTGTTCGCCGGGAATGACAACAAAAACATACAACAAAAAAAAATAAATAAAACTTTGAAATGAATTCCAACGTGTGTGCAAAGCTATTTATCCTTTTATTTTTGTTTTTTATTTTTATATTTTCTATTTTTTTTAGGGGATTGGGACGAATTTATAAGGGACTTTCACAATCCGGAACTTGGGGTTGTTTTGATGAATTTAATCGTATTGAGTTACCTGTTCTATCAGTGGCAGCACAACAAGTTGCCGTCGTCCTTACAGCGAAAAAAGAAAAGAAGAAATCATTTGTATTCACAGATGGTGACACAATTGAAATGAATCAGGAATTTGGAATTTTTATTACAATGGTAAGTTAAAATGATAGCATGGGGTGTTTGGTTTGGGGTTCGAATGTGTTTTTATGTATGTGAACTTTTTTTTTATATCTAAATAAATGGTGAATAGTGTGAATGGTGTAAAGTAAATAGAGTGAATGGTGTGACCAAGTTTGCACCTTTCGATGGGTTAAAAACAACAATTTCCACAAAAAATGTCAAACGCCTATTTTTATATAAAGAAACTAGCAAACCCGGCGAACTCTGTTTCACCACCAAATGGCTTCGTTTTTTGTAACATTTCGTTTGGGGATTAAAAAATGAAGAAATTTTTTTTTTGTTTTATATTTAAAAAGGAAAATTTTTATTCCATTTCACAACAGTAATGAAATCATTTCGATTACAAAAATGAAGTGTAATTTAGTTGAACTTCTCTAAGTAAAAAATGAAAGTGAATCTAAAGTAAATACTGAATCGAAGCGTTATACGTGTCCGCAAATTATCCGTTTCATTGAAGTGCTCTTTGGTAAACCACATTTTTTGTTTTTTTGTTCTGACGTTAACACAAACAAAACGGACGGTTTCAAACCTTGTGAACACGCAACGTATAGCTGCCCATGTGGAAACAATGATTTTCTAAGTACATATGTATATCCCGCAAACACTAAGCGATTGGCCTTGCGACTTATTAATTGTCATTGCAAACCGGAAATAGCAATCGTTTGAAGTCAAACGGAAGATCAGTCGGAATCATTGGTATTCGAGGAATACACACATTTTCACCTGCGTACTTTCCGTTAGTAATGGTTGCCTGAATCAAATTCGGCATAAGACTTTTCACCGCAAGTCGAGTACGGTTGCAAGGTCGCGGTGGATTCAAATTACGCAATATCATATTCACGATGAGAGTAAAATTAAAGTAATAGATGCACAGAAAAATTAAAATAATACGTATAGTCGTATAAGTCACTGCTACTATCGATACACAAATAAAACAAAAAAAAATGGTCGAAAACTGTATATTGAGTAAGACAGGAGACCGGCTTCCTTCTCATCCCTACTCCTTGATGTTTGCTGGATGAGAGGTGACCCAGGTAGACTTCTAGCGGGGATAACTGATCGATTGATCGTTGATCGGTTATCGACCGGTGAAGGCGGAAGATCAAATTGAATTGAGAAAAAAAAAGAAATTATTAAAAATAAAAATCGCGATGGTAAAATAGGGGTTGATTGTAAAGGGTTGAAAATTCAGGGTTATATGTATTTACTAATGCTGTTTCATAAAAAAATTATCTAAAAAAAATTTAGTGGTTGATTACCCTTAACATTTAGGGGGATGAAAAATAGATGTTGTCCGATTCTCAGACCTACCCAATATGCACACAAAATTTCATGAGAATCGGTAAAGCCGTATCGGAGGAGTTTAACCACAAAGTTAACAAATGATTGGCTTTGTTAACTCCGGAATACCTTTGTATAAGAAAAACATAGTACTATCATGGCGAGAATTTTTTAATGTTGCCCCGACCTTTGTGGTGGCGCTGCAAAATTTTAGGTTTAGAACTTGATTTGGGGAGTCTTTAAACATCGTAAATTGCTAGTTTGAGCAATTTACAAGAGGAGAGTATTATTTCGATTGCCATAACCTTTGTATATGAAAACTATAGTACTATCACGGTGAAAGTCGAATGGGGCGACATCTAAAGTGTGCCGGCAACCCTTGCTCTTTTTTTTTGTGGAGAGCTTATGGAGGTTTTAAATGATATTTATTGATATTTTTTGGATGCAATAATCCAAAAAATAGTGTCCTCTTGCCCCTACCACCAATTTTCGACGCTTAAAGACTCAAATCGAATTTTACACCTCAAATTCTGCAGCGCCACCACAAGGGTCCGCGCAATCCTAAAAAAAAAACTCGCCATGATAGTACTATATTTATATATACAAAGCCATAACCAAAAAATATCAAATAAATATCAATAAAAGCTTCATAAGCTCTCCGCAAAAAACATTTGAGTAAGGGTTGTCCCCACATTTCAGATGTCGCCCCATTCGACTGCAACCATGATAGTACTATGTTTTTCATATCTTCAAAGCGAATACTCTTAAATATCTACAACCATTTCGTTTCCCTTATAGAAACTACTAAATACGAGTACAAAGGCCATAATTCAAAACATTTTTCTTTCAACAAAACAAAATGTTGCCCCAAGTTAAATTTTCCATTATTATAATAAAATTTATTTGAACCTGATATAATATCCATAATCCGCTATGCCTCTCAAACAAATAACGCCGATTTAATTAATTGCCTAGTATTAATTTTCCGATAAGAAAATCTACAACCAGCCCTTACCTACCATAACTTCTAATTTCAATAATTTGTTACGATACAACCTGACATTTCCAATATATAAAATTATATAGCTATAGGTGAATTTAAATATATAGATATCTAATATACATATATAGTATATATTTATGTCTACGAAAATAGATCCATCTTTAAACAACTTACCTCCAGCATAGTGCCTAATGGGGAAAAGGTTAATGAGACAGGTGTAAGTATGGAAGAAGCAAAGATATAGACTTCCAATTAATCGTCAGCTATATCTGGATTTTTTGATCAAACGGGGTGGATTGAATGGTTAGAAAAGGGAAAGGGTATAAAGGTGAAAGCTTCATTCCTTTGAGAAGAGAGAACGATAAATAAATATAAACAAGACGTTTTCTCGGCGGCTGGTGTCGAACAAATTTTTTTTTTTTTTTCATATCATCCACCAAAGACGTCACAGACATACACTAGGACCAAAAGTTTATTTAGTCTGTACAAAAATCAATTTATTATCTTCACAAGTTGGAAAGCAAATTCCGATGTCAGTAAAAAGTCATGCGAAGAATTGTTGAGATGACCAAAATCACGAATTACGAGTCACAATTTTTTTTTTCTCAGATTTTTATTTGGCGATTTTTGCTTTGACAGATTTATGTTTAACCAGTTGCCTGGGCGGCGACGCGGCGTAGTGCCCCAAAAAGTGAGTTAACGGTAAACAAAATAGTAAAAATGTAGGTATATTTTTTATTGACGTGTTGATTAGAACCTGTTTTTCAAAATAGCAGCGGTTTTTTAATACTTCTCAAGTCTCCCGTATAAGTTGTCCCACTGTCAAACAAACGCTTAAATTTAAGGTTTCTAATCTTGAGAGTTTTTAGTAATCCTTAGTGTAAATTCTAAAAAATAAAATAATTTTTTTTAGAAAAAAAAATATGCCTTCCTAATAAAACTTAGCTGAGCAAAAATTCCCTGAACTTGTCTTTAATTTCAAATACTGTTCCTCCTCTTTTCCTCCCCCCCTTATAGAACCCCGGCTATGCTGGTCGTAAAGAACTACCCGAAAATTTAAAAATCCAATTTCGTACGGTTGCAATGATGGTTCCCGACCGTCAAATCATTATACGTGTCAAACTAGCATCGTGTGGTTTTTTGGAAAACATTACACTAGCAAGGAAATTCTACACTTTGTACAAATTATGCGAGGAACAACTAACAAAACAGGTGCATTATGATTTTGGCTTGAGAAACATCCTATCGGTGTTGAGGACATTGGGTGCTTCGAAACGTAGCAATTCAAAGGATAGTGAGAGTACGATAGTTATGCGGGTGCTGAGAGACATGAATCTGTCCAAATTGATTGATGAAGATGAACCTTTATTTATGTCTCTTGTTTCGGATTTGTTCCCAAATCAGGTAAATTATATATAATATATGGATAAGATTAATATTCTACTTTGGGTTTAACATATTTTTCTGTGAACGCAGACTTTGGAAAAGACAAATTACCCTGAGTTGGAAACGGCGATAGCTCAGCAAGCTGATGAAGCAGGATTGGTATATCATCCACCGTGGGTGTTAAAACTGATTCAGTTGTATGAAACACAAAAGGTTCGTCATGGGATCATGACATTGGGTCCAAGTGGTGCTGGCAAAACAACCTGTATACACACATTGATGAAGGCTATGACCCAGATGGGGACCGTGCATAGAGAGATGAGAATGAACCCGAAAGCTATAACTTCAGCTCAAATGTTTGGGCGACTGGATGTGGCGACAAATGATTGGACGGATGGAATATTTTCAGCTCTGTGGAGGAAAACTTTGAAAAGTAAGAGTGGCGAAAATATTTGGCTAGTGCTGGATGGTCCCGTCGATAGTATATGGATTGAGAATTTGAATTCAGTACTCGATGATAATAAAACTCTAACTTTGGCCAATGGAGATCGTTTGGTTATGGCACCGACTTGTAAAATCATCTTTGAGCCTCATAATATTGATAATGCTTCACCGGCAACGGTTTCAAGAAACGGAATGGTTTATATGAGTTCATCAGGACTCGATTCGAGGCCAAGTTAGTTTTTTTAAACATTTCAAACTTTTTGATAACAAACAAAAATATCCCCGTTTTAGTTGTTCAAGCTTGGCTCAAGTCACGTTCACCTGGCGAGAAGACCGTCTTCAGTGATCTTTTTGAACAGTCTTTTTTATCTATATTCAATTGGGGCACACAGAATTTAAAGTTGCTGATGTCGGTACTGCAGTGCAACATTGTCCAACAGATGTTATTTATTTTGGAAGGTTTGGTGCCGGTAAAAAAAGACGACGAAGGTGCTGTTAGCATGTCCAGCAAGGACAGTCAAGAAGGTAAGGTATGGCATTTGGGGAAAGCTAAATTAAAAAAAAAAAAAACGTAGCAGGTTTTAAGTGCTTGTAACTTCAATGTGAAGCACGATTCGATGACTTTAACATTTAAAAGCCTTCAAACTCAGGCTGGTATCACTGAGCGTTCTTAATGTAACTCAAAATATACTTCCTCATGAAAGGGAAATTTTTATGCGGGCGGATTTTTTTGAGTTAAGAAGCTTTCAAAGTTGAGACCGCGCGGTGAATACCAGCCTTAAAATGCTATTACTTGGGTAAGTACATTTAGTGACATCATCCCTTCCAATTATAGCAGTTCACTTGGTAAAGCACCTTGCCCCCGACACATTTCCGGCAAGTGTTTTTTTAAGTTCCGAAAATTCCGTTAGTGCATGATCATTCAAAAAATGTTATACTTAGTGATTCTCTTGTATCGTCCTCTCGTTGGTTGTTTTTCTCAGACCTGTAAATTACTTAAGTATTTCAGGACTGCAAAACTTTCAGGACTGCAAACCTGGCAAGTACCAGTACTTTTTTGAAGTAACAGGTACTTAAGTACCAAAGTACTTGAGCAGTACCTGCAGTACTTTGCAGTACCTGCAGTACTTTGCAGTACCTGCATTACTTTGCAGTACCTGCAGTACTTTAGGTTATTGGATGGTAGGTACTGCAAAGTACTGCAGGTACTGCTCAAGTACTTTGGTACTTAAGTACCTGATATTTCAAAAAAGTACTGGTACTTGCCAGTTTTGCAGTACCAGTACCTGGTACTGGTACTGGTACTTGGAATTTTACAGCTCTGGTTTTTCTTTTTTAATACAAATCTCAAGTCAGCAAGAGCATGTCGAGCTTATTCTGAAAATTTTCTGATCTGAACGTTTTCTGTTCTCAAATTCCTAATATATTTATGAACCACATTTCACCAGCTGTTACCTTTCCACTGCTATCATTCTTCTGTTCTACTGCTCAACTCCATGTGCTCTATTATTAACTTCCCATAGGGAGTTATTGTAATCGGTCCGATTTGTCAAATTGAAATTTTTGACATTTCTCGACGTTTCAAGGTCCCTAGAGCCTATATCAATCATTTTTAGAGAGATGTCTGTGTGTGCGTGTGTACGTACGTTCTGGTACCATTTTTCGTCGTCGATATCAAGAACGAGTAGAGATATCGACTTGAAATAAATTTTGTTTTACAGATAATAACTTCGAAAGAAGCTGAAAGGGCCTTTATTAATATTCAACCAGTTGTTTTTTTACTATAGCAGTTTAAAAAAGAAGTGAAAATTTTGGTTGGGCTCAAATATCTCACGAACAAATAATGCTATTGACTTGCAATAAATTTTATTCGACACATTATGACGTCATACAAATTTGACATGAATTTGGAAAAAAATCAATATACCGTTATTTTTTAAAATCAAAAAAACTAAAAAAAAAATTTTATAACTCGAATATCCTTAGATGGAAAAACGATATAAACTTTAAAATAATTTTATTTTATAAAAAATGTGGTTTTTGACTACTGGTACAAATTTCAAAAAAATCAATGGACAGTTTTTTTACAAAAAATTAAAAACTACAAAAAATTCTACCAAAAATTGGTATAAATTGTCTTTCGACTCAAATTTCTCAAAAACGGGTTACGATATTGACTTCTTGTTTGTTTTATTTTCTACATAGCATAATTGTTAGCAACTGATAAAATTTTGACAAATATTGAATGGATAGTTTTTTAACAAAAAATCAAAAACTGTTAAAAATTCTAAAGAAAAGTAGTGACAATATTGTATTTCAGCTCGAATATCCTGAGAACGAGCAACGATTGTGCCTTCTAAAATATTTTATTTTATACATAGTACAATTTTTTATGAAAGGTTAAATTTTGACAAATATCTAATTGACAGTTTTTGACAAAAAATATAAAAAAAAATAAACTAAAAAGTGGTAAAATTGGTATGATACTTCGATCATAGAGCACTGAAGATCGGAGTAGATGGTTATTGTTATTAGCCTATTTGGGATATACCTCGTTAAAAAAAACGCGTGGAAGTTTACCTCCTGGGTCACGTGGAAACAACTTATACATCAACAATCTCTATAATATATGTGCATTTCGTAAATCTCTTTGAATAATTAAAATGCTTTTCAATCTTAAAAAATGATTGTTTGAATTAAACAGCTAAAGTTTGTTTCGCAGAAAATTTGTTTTTTTGAAAAAAAACTAAATATAAAGTTTTCAAGATCACAAATGGGAAGTTATCAGTGTGGGTCGCACCCAGCCTCTTTTTCTATATTGAAATCAGAGAGTCCGCTCTGAACGAATTTTGAACATGCTTTCAACGAAAAAAGAAACACAAAGGAGATGACGCAAAATATATGGGGTTTGGGCCATGAGCGTGCAGGAACAAGAGTGGTACCAAAAGAAAGGTAATAACTTGTACATCAAAACTGTGAAGTTTTAGGAAAATCGTAGGTGGGAATTTCGAGATTTTCACGTTTAAACTTCATTGATCAGATGCACTTTTTGTGCATATATCATAGAAACCGTTAGACACATGCATATGTTTTTGGTAACAAATAAAAGGTGTGTTTTCAACCTTTCAAATGGCGTTTAAATCATGAGCCTACGACTTTTAGTTTTTGAAATATTGATATTGGTTTCTATGATATATGCACAAAAAGTGCATCTATTCAATGAACTTTAAACGTGAAAATCTCGAAATGCCCACCTACGATTTTCCTAAAACTTCACAGATTTGATGTACCTACAAATAATTACCTTTCTTTTGATACCACTCTTGTCCCTGTACGCTTATGGCCCAAAAAGCGTCATCTCCTTTGAACTGTTGAACGAAAAAAGAAACACAAATTTGAACTGTTATAAACTAACTCAGAGCTTAAAAAAGAAACGATTTTTCTTTGAAAATTGTGTGTGTTGGGAAAACGGTTATATGTAATCTGGTACCAATTTAACTGGTTCTGTCTTAATAATCACGGAAACTCAGTTTTAATAAAAAAAAGTAATTATTAGGATATTTTTCTGAAACTTTTGGAAAATGTTTGTTTTTCTGTACAAATGTGAATCATAAATTGATCCTTCCGAAATTGTCAAGTTTGCTATGTCCTTAAAAAAATGTTAATTGAAATACTTCTTCAAATATGTACAGTGACCGACAAAAGTCTACGTACGACCGATATTCTTCTACCTTGGAGACTTTAAACAAAACAGAACAAAATTAATGATGCAGTTATACATCAACTATCTATCTATTGTATTGATATAACATAAAAAAAGAAGTTTTTTTTTAAACAACTTAAACCTTTATTTAAAAAAAACTGAAAAAAAATATTGACCAAACTCTACATACGAAATGTGCATGTGCACATTAAATCAAATTTTCTTTATAATTGGTGATAAAATCAATATTTTGTTGGGCCACCACGGGCATCTATAACAGCCTGCAAACGTCTGGGCATCGAAGAAACCAAATTTTCGAGTTCTGCCGATGTTATTTTCTGCCATTCTTCTTCAAGCCTTTTTTTTAGTATTGGCGCACTGGTGATGGTATGTTTGCGGATTTTTCGTTGCAAAATCTCCCACATGTGCTCAATAACATTTAGGTCCGGGCTTTGCGGCGGTGAGTAGAGTTGCCGTGGAGCGTAGTAAAGGAGCTAATCTTTGACAATGTGAGCCGTATGTTTTGGATCGTTATCTTGCTGAAAAATCCAACTCGGACCAAGATTTAAAGCATCGACTGATGATTTCAAATTTTGTTCCAAAATGGATTTATATTGATAACGATCCATAATACCCTCGATAAATACCAACTTACAAACTCCAAAAGCTGCCACAGCACCCCAAACCATCACGCTGCCTCCACCATGCTTTACAGTAGCAACTAAGTTCTTCGGATCCATCGCTGTATTTGTTTTGCGCCATACTTTTTCTCTTCCATCACTTCCAAATATGTTGTATTTTGACTCGTCAGTAAACAAAACTCGCTTCCAAAAGTGCATATCCTTGTCAATATGCATTTGCGCGAATTCCAAACGAAGTCTTCGATTTTTCTCGCTTATAAGGGGTTTTTTTTTGCGAGGAGTTCGGCTATGGAAACCATTATTATTCGAGCTTCTTTGAATGGTTCGTGGATGTACTATTGTATCAGATCTTGTTGCGAGTTCTGTGGCCAATTTCGTTGCATTCACTTTAGGATCTTTGTTAACTTCCTTTAAAATAAAGCTGATATCTCTGCGATTAAGCTTCTTTGGACGGCCACTACGCAGCTTGTTTTCAACTGTCCCATTGTTTTCAAAGTTGTTTAAGATTGTCTGAACTGTCGACTTGCTTAAATTCAAAAGCTTTGCTATTTCACCATAGGATTTGCGTTCATTTCTGTGTTTAACAACCAAATTTCGGACATCAATTGTAATTTCTTTACGAGGTGCCATTATTAAAATTGAAAGTTTGTTTAAAGTGTTTAAAATTCAACTTAACACTGATATTTAAGAGAAAAACAAATAAACTATTTTTTTTTCTTTTCAACATTCGACTAAAAACAAACACATACTTATCGTATGTAGACTTTTGTCAGTGCTTTTTAATATTTTTCAGGTAATAGTTTTAAAAAGATTGCATCGTAGGAACTTTGTGAGTATGCAAAGTATGCAAGAAAAAAATTGAAAAAAATAGTACATCATTAATTTAATATAAAACGCTTTCGATTTAATAGAATGGTAAAAAAAGTCATCGTACGTAGACTTTTGTCGGCCACTAAAAAATTTCAGTGTTTCTAGATTAGGAAGTTTTTTTTCATTATATTTTTATTTGGAAACCTGTTTGTTTCTTCTTGAAATTGGATTGAATTTTCAAAATTTTACCGAATGGGCGAATAAATTATTTTCAGGCAAAACGGCCGGAGGAACGGCCGCTCCAGCTGCTTCCGCCAAAGGTACTGAGAAACCTAGTGACAAAGCTGCTTTGCCAGGTTCGGCTGCAGTGAAACCAGGTTCGGCCACAGAGCCACCCAAATCTTCGTCATCAGCCAAAGGGGCTGTTGCAGTATCGACCCCAACAACTGCTCCACCTGGGGAGCAGCCAAAAGAAGAAAAACGGCGTAGTTCAAACGCTAGTGAGGGCGGTAAAGTATCCCTCTAGACCAAAATCTCTCTTTGTTTAAACGTGATTGTCCTGTGATGTCTCTTTTGTGATATTTGTTGTGTGTCCTTTCGTCTTGTGTATTTTGTTTGTCCGTAAGAAGCACTTTTTAACCTTTTTTTCAACACAAAAATCATCTCCTCTTCATGTGAACTAATTTTCTATCCACTGGCATTCAATAAAGTTTTTTTTCTACTTCCTTCCTGGAAAAAAAAATTCTTCCAAAATTTCAGATGAAATCCCCGAGGAAGTAAAATCCGACGAAAAGGAAGATACCTGCACCCCCGAACATCTACACCGGTTGTATATTTTCTCAATTGCATGGGGACTCGGTGGATATCTTAACTCTGCTGACCGTTGCAAGCTGGATGTCTATGTTAAAGAAACATTCCCCCATTTCGATTATCCCAAGATGAAAGGACAAGATAGTACGATATTTGATTTTTTCGTCTCGCCCACTGGAGTGTGGCAATCGTGGAAGACACTTGTTACTCCCTACATGTATCCGGAGGTATCAACACCAGACTATCTGAGTATCTTAGTGCCGATAGTCGATAACGTCCGGATTGACTATCTAATTGGAACCATTGCGAATCAGGAGCGAGCTGTAATGCTGATCGGAGAACAAGGCACTGGGAAGACTGTTATGATGAAGAATTTCATGAAAAAAATGAATCCTGAATCATATATGGGAAGGTCATTTAATTTCTCGTCGGCAACTAGTCCGTATCAATTTCAGAGGACAATCGAGAGCTATGTAGAGAAGAGGGTTGGAGTGACTTTTGGTCCGCCAGGGGGACGAAAACTTATTGTCTTTATCGATGATATCAATTTACCTGAGATCAATGAATGGGGTGACCAGATTACCAATGAGATAGTTCGTCAGACGATGGATATGAAAGGTTTCTATAGTCTTGAGAAACCTGGCGACTTTACGACTGTAGTCGATGTGCAGTATGTGGGAGCCATGGGACTCCCAGGTGGAGGCCGTAATGACATCCCATCCAGGTTGAAGCGACAATTTAGTGTCTTCAACTGCAATATTCCCGACAATGAGTCCATTGATAAGATATTCCGAGTTGTCGGAGAGGGTCATTACAACAACAAACGTGGATTTGCCCCGGATGTTCGCAACCTTGTCAAAAAATTGATCTTCATCACTCGGTACATTTGGCAGAAAACTCGAGAAAACCTTCTTCCAACTCCGGCAAAGTTTCACTATGTTTTCAGCTTGAGGGATTTATCCCGAATTTGGCAAGGCATGGTGGGAACCCTTTGCACAGTCATCACCTCAGAGAGTGTCCTAATGTCCCTTTGGAAACATGAATGTACCAGAGTTTTTGCAGATCGTTTCACTACCGTCCAAGACAAAGAATGGTTTAGCAGTGAATTGATATGTTTGGTACGAAATGAACTTAGCGAGAGTCACGTGGAAATGATCGGACCAAGTCCAGTATTTGTCGACTTTATGCGAGATGCACCAGAACCAACGGGAGAGGAAGGAGAAGATGCCGATATGGAGCTACCAAAAGTCTACGAGCCTGTAAGTTCACATGATGTTCTTCGGGAGAGATTATTTATGTTTTTGGCACAATTCAACGAAATGGTTAGAGGATCCGGGATGGATTTGGTCTTTTTCCCTGATGCAATGTTACATTTAGTGAAGATCTCCCGCATCATCAGACATCCTCGGGGAAATGTAATGCTTGTTGGAGTAGGTGGATCTGGTAAGCAGTCACTTACAAAATTGGCATCATTCATTGCTGGATACAAAACATTCCAAATTAGTTTGACAAGATCTTACAATGTCGCGAATTTTCTGGAAGATCTGAAGCTTCTTTATCGAACGTGTGGAGTTCAGGGCAAAGGAACAACTTTCCTTTTCTCTGATTTGGACATTAAAGAAGAAGGGTTTCTGGAATATTTAAATAATATTCTTTCGTCGGGAGTTATCTCGAATTTGTTCACAAGAGACGAACAAGCAGAGATCGTTCAAGAATTGACTCCGGTTATGAAGCGTGAGAATCAGCGGAAGACTGCAACTCCAGAGAGTGTCATGGAATTCTTCTTAGCTCGAACATGCACCAATCTGCATGTTGCTTTCTGTTTCTCTCCAGTGGGAGAGACCTTCCGGGCTCGAGTTCAACGATTTCCAGCATTGGTATCTGGATGTACAATCGATTGGTTCCAGCCATGGCCCAAGGACGCTCTAATCTCAGTAGCTCAACATTTTCTAAATGATTTTGAAATAGAATGTACCCCATTGGTTAAAACAGAATTAGTTACTGCCTTGGGGTCAATACAAGATGTTGTCTCAGAAACTTCAACGGAATATTTCCAAAGATTCCGTAGAGCCACACATGTGACTCCCAAGTCATACCTCAACTTTATTGCTGGCTATAAGAATATATATCAACAGAAACAAAAAGAATTAGGTGATGGTGTTGAGAAAATGGACACTGGTCTGGAAAAGCTCAAAGAAGCTTCAGCTTCGGTAGAGATTCTCAAAAAAGACCTAGCTGTCATGGAGCAGGAACTCGTAGAAGCTTCGAAAAAAGCTGAATCTGTGCTGGTTGAGGTCACCGAGCGAGCAATGCAAGCTGAAATCGTGAAAAACCAAGTTATGATTGTAAAAGAGAAAGCTGAAGCTTTGGTGGCCTGCATCGCGAATGAGAAAGCTTCTGCCGAAGAGAAGCTCGAAGCAGCTAAACCGGCTTTAGAAGAAGCTGAAAATGCCCTAAATACTATTAAACCAGCTCATATAGCCACTGTAAGGAAGTTGGGACGCCCTCCACATTTGATTATGCGAATTATGGATTGTGTATTGATTTTGTTCAAAAGGAAGTTACATCCATGTATTCCGGATGCTGGGACGACATGTCCAAAGCCATCTTGGCAAGAGTCTTTAAAGGTGGTCATTTTTAGCTCTGAGGTTTATTTCCATTTTTTTAAAATTCTTTTATATTTTTTTAGATGATGTCAAGTGCAACATTCCTTCTACAATTGCAAAACTACCCTAAGGACACTATCAACGATGAAATGATTGACTTGTTGCAACCCTATTTTCGTATGGAAGATTATAACATGGACATGGCACGAAGAGTTTGTGGTGACGTTGCCGGTTTACTCTCATGGACAAAAGCTATGGGCTTCTTTCATAGTGTGAATAAAGAAGTTTTGCCATTGAAGGCAAATCTCACGATGCAGGAAGCCAGGTTGAAGGTAATTTTCAAGTTTTCTCTTTTCTCCTCCCAACCTCCCAACAAACATAGATCCTTTGTATACTCAACTTTTATGATAAATATCCGTTTTGCAGCTTGCGATGGATGACTTAGCTGGAGCTGAAGAGCAATTACGTGAACGTGAGGATGCATTGCAGCAGGTTAAAAATCAGTATGACAAAGCTGTCGGCGAGAAACAACGTCTAACGGACGCTGCTAATGTTTGTTTGCGTAAAATGACAGCTGCAACAGCTCTTATCAACGGACTGACAGATGAAAAACATCGCTGGACAAATCAAAGTAAAGAATTTAAAATTCAATTAGGCAAATTGGTGGGCGATGTACTTTTGGCAACAGGATTTCTATCGTATTGTGGACCATACAATCAGGAATTCCGGACGAATTTAATCAAAACTTGGATGACAATTCTCAAGCAACGTGTCATTCCGTTTACGTTGAATTTAAACATCACAAATATGCTGGTTGATTCGTCAACTGTTTCCGAGTGGACTTTGCAGGGTTTGCCTAATGATGAGCTTTCAGTTCAGAATGCACTGATTGCAACTAAATCAAGTAGTTATCCGCTGTTGGTGGATCCACAGAGTCAGGGAAAGATATGGATTAAAAGCAAGGAGGATAAGAATGAACTACAGATAACCTCACTCAATCATAAATACTTTAGGACGCATTTGGAAGATTCGTTGTCGTTAGGGAGACCACTGTTGATTGAAGATGTTGGAACAGAACTTGATCCAGTGATTGATAATGTTTTAGAGAAGAATTTCATCAAATCTGGAAGTATCGAGAAAGTGCTCGTTGGAGACAAGGAGTGCGATGTAATGCCGGGCTTTATGCTATATATCACCACAAAGCTCCCAAATCCCGCCTTCAGTCCCGAGATGAGTGCAAAAACCTCAATTATCGATTTCACTGTTACTATGCGGGGCTTGGAGGATCAACTTTTGGGACGAGTGATTCTCATGGAGAAATCAGATCTTGAAGCGGAACGAGTGGCCCTCTTCGAAACTGTCATGCAAAATCAAAGAAACATGAAAGAACTCGAAGCAAATCTTCTGTATCGTCTGAGTTCGTCTCAAGGCTCTTTGGTCGATGACGAGGCTCTGATTGAAGTCCTTCGGGTTACCAAATCCACCGCTGAAGAAGTAAATCAAAAATTGAAGATATCCGAAATCACCGAAAAGAAGATTATGAAAGCTCGTGAAGAATACCGTGCTGTAGCAGCTCGAGGATCGATTCTTTACTTCTTAATAACTGAAATGAGCAATGTCAATGTGATGTATCAGAATTCTTTGAAACAATTTTTGGTAATCTTCAATAATTCGATTACGAAGTCGACGAAATCCAGTGTCACTGAAGAGAGGATCAATATTATTCTCAAATATTTGACTTATGAAGTTTGGGCATTCACTAATCGTAGTTTGTATGAAAGGCATAAGCAGCTGTTCACGTTGATGTTAGCTATCAAAATAGATTATCACAAGGGTAATATAACTCATGAGGAGTTTATGGCATTTATCAAGGGTGGAGCATCGTTGGATTTGAATGCCGTGGCACCGAAGCCATTTAGATGGATTTTAGATATAACTTGGTTGAATTTAGTGGAGATAAGCAAACTGGATACGTTTGTGAATGTTTTACAAATTGTGAGTATATTTAGTCGAGTGAATGCGGCGAAATTGTAGATTTAAACTTTCTGTACTATTTTTTTTAATTTTCAGATTGAATCTAGTGAGAAAGAATGGCGAGCATGGTATGAGGCTGAAAAACCTGAAATGGAAGATATACCGTGTGGTTATCAGGCTTCGTTGGATGGTTTTAGAAAGTTGCTGTTAGTACGTTCGTGGAGTCCTGATAGAACAATTTCTCAAGCCAAGAGATATATTGAAGGTAGGTTGGAAATTATATTTTTTTTTTATGTGCACTCAAACTAACTTTAGAAATCAGCCCATGCATAAGCTTATTAAATCGGATTAAGTTGTCAAGTAACGTTTTTAAAAAAGCAGAATATAATTACATATGCGTCAATGGGTGCGTTGAGAGTCTAGTTTACAAGGATTTTAAGGTAAACGTTGATTCTTTTTGTCAAATACTACCAATGAGTTGACGGTTACGTTGAAACGCAAGTTGCCAAGAGTTAATTTACGGTTAATTTGCGTTGACACAATATTACATTGACAATCGATATTTTTTTGAAACCAAAAAATTAAGGCTTTTACATCAAACATTTCGCAACGGATGAGGTCAGTGATGTGATTGTGATATTGTGATTGTGACACTAACACGTTGACATCAAAAGATACAAATGCATCAACGCATTTTGAAAATAACGTCTTTTTTTTACGTCAAAGCTAAATTTTTAAACAGGGACGTGTTTGCGTTTTTATCTATAGGCAAATTCCTAAACGCAATATTTGCAAAGCAAACCACATGCTAAGCAAATGAAGAATGCAGTTGAAATGTCAAAAGCAAGTGAAGTGCGCAAGATATTTTTGACATTTGCACAAATACATTTGCATTTGCGCATGAAAATAAAATCTTCTTCATTTAGGGACAATCTGCTTAGCAGGGATGTTTACGTTTGCATTTTGGAACTGTTTGCTTAGCATAATTTGCGTAAGTTTTGGGCTTAGGAATTTGCCTTATAATTTATGCAATAATTTCTAAAATCACTTAGGTTAATTATTTACAGAATCTCTTGGCCCGGAATACAGTGAAATGCAAATTCTTGATTTAGAAGCAACATGGTTGGAATCAGAACCCCGCACGCCATTTGTATGTTTATTATCTATTGGTTCAGATCCAACAACACAAATAGGATTACTAGCCAAACAGAAAGGAATCCGTGAGTTAAATTAAACACTACAAAATTCTCCCTCTCATATTTTACCTACATACATATATTGATTTGAAATTAAACAAACATAAAATCTACTCGACAGCACTGAAATCGGTTTCAATGGGGCAAGGTCAAGAGTTCCATGCCCGCAAGATGATTCTCGAAGCCATGACTACTGGTGGTTGGGTACTTTTACAAAACGTTCATCTTTCCTTGCCATTTTGTACAGAAGTGATTGATTTGCTGGTTGAATCAGAACACATCGATGATTCATTCCGTATGTGGGTAACTACAGAACCACATTCGGAATTTCCTATTGGATTATTGCAAATGGCTATAAAATTCACCAATGAACCACCTCAAGGTATTCGAGCAAGCATGAAACGAAGCTATCAGGTAAGAGAGTTCGGCAAGAAACTTTATGGGTAATTTCTTGAAAAATTGTTTTTCTTTTTTTTATTGGGGATTTTTTTTTTTAATCAAAAGGCATTTAGTCAAGACTTCCTGGACTACACTTCAGCCCCACAATGGCCACCACTTTTATATACTGTAGCTTTTTTGCACACCGTCATTCAAGAACGTCGTAAATTTGGTCCTCTTGGTTGGAATGTACCTTACGAATTCAATCAGGCTGATTTTGCCGCAAGCGTGCAATTTATCCAGAATCACTTGGATGAAATGGATCCGAAGAAGGGTGTCTCTTGGCAAACAGTATGCTATATGCTAGGTGAAGTACAGTATGGCGGACGGGTTACAGATGATTTCGATAAACGACTTCTGACTACTTTTACGGCTGTGTGGTTTTGCGAAAGTCTACTGACGTCGGCATTTGAATTTTACAAAGGCTATCGTGTGCCGGTGACGAAGAGTTTGCAAGGATTCGTTGACTATATAAATAGTTTGCCAGCAAATGACACCCCGGAGGTGTTTGGATTGCATCCGAATGCAGATATCACGTATCAGATAAATACAGCTAAAGGTAAGTATACTAAAAACAGTATTTTTGTGTGATGTGTTCTATGATGAGGAGAGGGTGAGAAGGAAAAAGGATTGAATGTTTATCCAGGGTATGATGAAAATGCTAATTTTAGGTCTGGCTGATGAAGAGGATATTTATGTATATACCGCCTTCAATAAAGCTGTTAATGGTAATGGTTTTGTAAAAAAGTTTCACTAAAGGTGGCCTTTAGATTTTGATGTGCTACATAGACCATGACGAACAAAGTTTTGAAAAATTGCTATAGCGCACTTCATATTTTTGGAGTAAACCAGCTGTCTTGAATTTCGAAAATAGCCCAAGAGAGCGCCGCTCAGCTTTTAAGACAATCTCAGATAGCAGATATTACAATAAATCACAATTAAACATAGTCAGATGTTCATGCACCAAATTGCGATTTGGTGCTTTTCGTTTAATTTTCTCTAAAGATAGCAAGAGTGCTCATCGTTCGCTCCAGTTAAAGGGAACTGAAACTGATAGCCACCAAAGTCAGTTTCATGTCACTGCGGTGTGCTTGGGACCGATGTTCTCTTCCGAAAGCAAAAGTTAACGAAACTTATACCATTGCCGCATCATTTAATTTATTTATAATCGCTTATTTTAGCCCGATTAATTTAGTGAGCTTGTGACTTTCATAAATGTATCTACTCCTTATGCCAGATGATTTAGGAAAGGGTTTATATCTATACATTTTATGGCCAGTTTTATCCAAATCCCTTTCATTGTTTGTGAACCGTCCCTGGATCTTAACACCTGTTCTTTAAATTGAACGAAAAAGTTAAACCGGTGCAAGTGAGATATCAGTATGAGAGACATGAAGCTTCAATGAAAAGCCCTGCCATACCATCCTATTCCTAGTATTAACACAATGTCAACAAAGTTTAAAAATACGTTATGTCAATATTCAGTAGGATGTTGTATTTTCGTTCAAACTAGATTTTAAAACTTATCTAGGGGGAAATGGAATTTAAGTTTATTGGCTTTACCTAACAGCTTTTCTTTGAACTGGCCATTAAGCTTAACATTAACATTAAGCTAGTTTCTAATATGACTGAGAAAAACTAATGTCGTTTTCAATTGGCAATCCGGAATTGGCTTTAGATTCGGAATCCCAATTGAACAGTTTTTTTCGATTCTGAAAAATTTGAAGTGTGGTGTGACTGTATTAGTAAGTGTAACATGTGTTACATATTATATGTGTCAAATTTCATTTGTTTTTTCGCTTGTAAACATGGAGGAATGAATGTGTGAGTGATTCTGTTTTTGCTTCTGATTTCAAATCCAGAAGGGAAATTCTCTTTTTTTTAGAATCAGAACTGTCACTTTTGCCCAATTGAATGCATTCAGAATGCTTTTTTCTGCTTCCAGATTGCCAATTGAAAACGACATAAGTTATATTAAATCTCCATTAATAAAAGTAGACTCAAATAATTATTTTGATGATTTGTTTTCTCACTGAACTTCAACATTTTTCAAACAAACAAAACAATTACTTTGACACTTCTGATGTGAGCGAAAAACGTCAAATTAAACCAATTAATGTCATGTTATACATGTTTATCTCTCTTTAACAGTTATTTCATTTTATTTTTAACCTTTTCAGGTAGCCAAGAATTAATTACAAGATAAATTAACTTTTGGTATCAATTTTAGCTCCATCAGGGTGTCTCATGCAGTTACACTTCACATCATGTCAACATGATATAAATTACACATCCTATCTACTATATATAGGTAGATAACAATTACCATGTGTTATGAGTGTTGTTTCTGTCACTTTGTATAATAATGCAAATTTTTGACGTCTCTGCTTGCCTTTATTGTTATTGTCATACTCGTCGTCACATCATATTATCTAACAGAAAAGAACAGAACAGAATATCATAAAATTCATCATCACTGCGTCAATAGGCTTCAGCAGCTTGGTTCGAGTCTTCGACACATGAAGTTGGGAGCATGGTTTGGTTTGAAAATTTCATTTCTCTTGATGGATGAATAGCAACGCCGACCATCATGTCAGAAAAAGCACTTACATATTCATGCCTGTGTGCTCTGTTTTTTTTTGTTCATTTTGTTGCTCTTTGTTATTGATTCAATTATTCAAAAGGCGAGCAACAGGGCTATACATGGGTCTTGAGATATATTTTTATAACGCAAAGGTTTATCAATGTAGAGGGTACAGAAACAAATGTATGTACATATGTATATGCACAAACTCCCCAGAGCGTTAAGACGGTTTTTCTTATGACATAATGAGTAAGGGTACGTCGGGGGTTCAAAGAAAAAAAGAATAAACATAAGCTTATGTCAAAAACCCCTTTGACATTAACATTTTGATTTACATTTGGACATTTTTGAAATTCCTCTCAAAAATGTTCCCAAAAATCCTTAGAGTATATATAATATGGAGTGCTTGTTCCTATATCAAATACATTGTAACGCCAGAAGCACAGATAGGGGGCGCTAGTATCGACTTTCTTACAGTTTCGGGAGGCACCAGCGCGGACCTGTCAAACTTCAATCATAGTTTTTTTTTGTATTTTTTTGAAGAGGGATGGAAATTAAAAAAAATTTAATTAAATTCTGGAGAGGGATAACCACTAATCAGTGGGGATAACGCATTTTTATTCGAGGTCCGCGCTTTTGCTTCCCGAAATTAGTGAAACTAGCGTTCCCTATAAAAGCTTCATGTTTGAAATTGAACAAGCACTCCATGTTATATATGCTCTAAGCAAAAATCAGAATTTTCTTGAAAAAGATTTTACCTATTCAATGCTGCAAGACCGTTATTTTGTAAAGAAACCTATACTTTTTCAAATTTGAGAAATTGGTTTGAAATTCACCTTTCCAACCTCATTCACAAATATGGTTACATACCTATCGGTTTCTGTTTTGTGTTGAAAACTTTTAAATAAAAAAAAAATTGATGTCAAACAAGGCCACGCCACGCCAACGTGGGGCCAACAAGGAAAGTCCTCGAAAAAATACCAAACTACACTCATTTTTTGGGACTTGTTCTCACTAATTTTAAAGTAGTTGGGACGTCGTCCCTAAAAATAAACTAAGCCACACACAAGCCACAAGCTTAATATTGACTAAACAAAGCCCCTCATTAGTTCATGAAAAGAAAATATGTATTGCCTAATGAGGGAGGATTTTTTGAGTTGAGTTCGATTAATATCCATTAATGTCGGTTTGATATCCATTTGCATTTTGCACCAAGTTTTTAAAACTAGTTTTTTTTTCTATTTCAAAATGTGTCAAACTTCATACAAAAAAAAAAAAAATATAACCTGAAATTTCGGACAAGTAAACGGACAGATCTATTTGGTCAAAATGATAACATATTCCACAAATTTTTCTCCGTGAAATTATTTGTCACAAAAGCACGTTCTGTCGACTCAACTGTGGCACTTTATTTTTAATCGAAAAGAAATATAAAAACATACGGCCGCATCGCATTGGAAAAGGTAAAAGTGTGTATATGGTTAGGTACGAAGTGGTGTGGGCAGGGGTGGGTAGGTAAATAAATAAAATTGCCCGTTCAAGTGCAAAATATAGAAATCTCAATGCATGTCAACTTTTTCTCATTCACAACGCCCCCTGTTGAGAGCGGCAGACACTTATTCACTAGGGAAAAAAAAAAGATATACTATGTATAGCTATACCAAAAAAGGGAGGTTCATACATTTAAAGATGATGAAGGAAGAAAGCCATCATGATGTCTATACTTAACATATTCTTTTTTTTTTGTTTATTATTTTTTTTCTTTCCAGGAATATTGGATACCATCTTGAGTGTTCAACCAAAAGAAGGTGGCGGTGGCGGTGGTGAGACTAGAGAATCTATCGTCTATCAATTAGCTGATGATATGCTGAGGAAGCTTCCGCCTCAGTATAATGAGTTCGAAGTACGCGAAAATCTCAACCGTATGGGTGCACTGCTCCCAATGAACATATTTCTAAGGCAAGAGTTGTTTTTTTTTTTTTTAGTAAGATCGATAAATTTTTGATTAAAAACTATAAATATTTTTTTTTGTAGACAAGAAATCGATCGAATGCAACGTGTCATCAAAACGGTATTCTCGTGTCTGCGTGATTTGAAATTAGCTATTGATGGTACAATTGTTATGAGTGCAGCCTTGAAGGAGTCACTAGATGCAATGTATGATGCAAGGATTCCTGAACGTTGGATGAAGGTAAATTGTGATGATGTGATAAAGAAGATTTATGCAAAGGTTCTTGTGTGGGTTGTGTATTGTGATGGCGGATATAAACGCATGACGATTTTGTGTCTTTGAAAATTTATAGGGGAGAGTAACCAACAGTGAGACACTTTTTGAAATGTTCACGTTCTTCCATAACTTTTAATTCTATAGTTTACTTCATATTTTGTGCGTTTTTTGCATTAAGAAAATTAGTTTTACGTTTACTAGAACACCACTTGTCTCACCGTTGGCTTCGCCTATGCCCAGAAAGGTAAATTTTCATAATTGTTATCGATATTTTCTATAGAAACTCTACTTTTTTTCAAGATGGCGCCATTCAGTCCACATGTAGTTTTTTAACAGTCCTATTGGGTCATTAAAAAATTAACATTTGCCTGGAAAGAAATTTTTTCATACTTGTTATCGATACTTTGTATGGAAACTCCACTTTTTCCCAAGAAACTGGCGTCAGCTCCATAAACAGGGCATTAAAAAATCACCTTAAGTATTGAATTCACATCGCATCACGGTTGTTATTACATAGTTCGAAATATAAATTCAAAATTTAACTGAAATTTTTTTCAAGACGTTGAGAAATTAGGTACCTACTTAAGCAAATGTTTTTGTACAATCTTTAAGGATTTAAGCTTAAAGTGCTTCATTCGGAAGAATAAATGTTATATAATTTACGAAAGACAGTTATTAGGAACTCACTGTTGGGTAGGTTACCCTACCTGTATAGTTGAACTGCAATAAATAGTAATAGGTGTGGATGTTTTTCAATACTGAATATTAAATCAGACTATTGAACAGGAGGAAATCGATTGATATATTGTTATATTTGATGTATGTATGTACCCCTATATAGTTTGAAAATTGAATTTGACAACAAAAAGATTTAGTATTTTGAGCGGGTAGAGAATTATAATAGAAATAAATTGATGTGGCGAATATTGAGCAATTGAGCTAAAATAAATTGAATGCGAAACCATATCTCAAAATAAATGAGTCTGAAGTTCAATTTGAAGAAAACTTTATGCATACATAATGTAGGTATAATGTATTTCCGTAAAAAAGCGTTTGAGATTTATTATTTAAATTTTACTCGGTCTCATGGGTTTTTAATTTTATTACTTAAGGTGGCGCTGCAGTTGGGTCGAATCAAGACATCAACCAACATGCTTCTCCAGCCAGGTTGTCTTCATATCGCGCACCTGCGTGCAATACTTAAGTAACGGTCTTCCTCAACTGCGCCGTTCCTCGGTTTTGAATTAGAAAACTTTCCGGTCCGGAGATTTGGGGTCCTTTCGCTCGGCAACACCCAACCAACCAAGTCCCCTGACCTTGAATCGACAAAGTCAGTGTAGCTGTACGGACCTTCTTCTTTCTCCTCCACTCTCCATACATGCAAATGAGACCAAAATCACCCGAATATTTCGAAGCATCATGAAGCGTTCTCATCTACCTTTGGCAAGATCCATGTCCCTGCGTCAATGTAAAGATTTTTGAATGATTTTTATTAAAGTTGTGCGGGGTGCAAATTTATCGAACTAATTGTTTTTTTTTTTTTTTTTGTAAATTTGAAATCTTTCGTACGGACTTTCAGAAATCACAAAAAATCCAAATGAATATTTGATCCTTATATACCTAATACTTTTTCCCTAAAGCCTCTTTAAACGAATTCTTTTTTGGTTTTGAATGATACATCAAAAAAAAAATTGAAAATCTTCTTCTTAGTTTTAAGTTGAAACATTTTACTTAAACCTTTCGCTTTAACTTCAATTTTTTATGCCATCAGATGTGTGACACTAGATTACTAAAACCAACTGTTTCCACTTTGACCGACAACATGGAACGTACATTGTTGAATGTGCTTTTCTGTTTTCTCTTTTCGAATAGTGATTTAATTAAGTCCACAACTTTATACTTTTTTTTATTAAAAGCTTTTCCCACATCCCAGATTTCTTCCTTTCTTCTTCTCTTACATACACAAAAAAAAAACTCTCATGATTCATTTATAGCTTCCACAATGAGTATATCCTTTTTGCAATTTTGTTGTTTTTTTTTTTTTGTAAATTTTACGCCATTTGCACTCAACGTGTTAAGCAAGCAATCTACACCGCCTACTTCAGTATACATTCATTGTCCTTATTTTTTATTCACATCTCACCGGTTGGTGCAGTTGTTGGTATATTAAAATAACACCTTCTCAACTTTTCATACAAAAACAGAAAATAGAAATTCAAATTCAATTATAATCCTTTTGTGTGAAGTGAATTCGCAGTTTTTATAGAAAAAGATATAAGAGAATTATCGCAGATGGACATGAACAGGCAAAAGGACATGTACCTATCCAAAGTTCAAACATTTATTATTCCAGTCAAAGGATTCAATATGTTTCATGAATCTCTTCGGATTCACAATTTTTATATAGGTGGGATCTCTATGGATTTTAGTGTACCTGTACACAGGATGAAGTCCTTTTTATCTTGAGGCATCAATCGTAAGTGATGGTAAGTCAGAAAGAGATTCTGTGATGGAAAATGCATCATCTCAAACAAAAAAAAAAAAAAATAAAAATAAAAAAGAAAAAGAAAAACATCAAAGTATCTTTTCGACCAAAGTGATGATGGTGATGATGAATAACCTTGTCTAAGAACCAACGACAACGCAGTAACAACCTACAACGAAACCAAGGATGACACAACGTTCTTTGGTTAGATAGCCGTGTGCATTGAGGTGAAAGAGATGAAAAGGAGAGCAAAAAAAAAATATCTACTTATGTTGATTTGAAAATAAAATTGAAATAATATAATATCTTAACATTTTTCTTGCCTCTCCTGGTGGTTTTTGATTCTAACATGACTTGAAAAATATTTAAGATATGTTGTGTTTTTTTTTTTAAAATCAACAAAATAAGAATGTAGATTGTGCGATGAGTTAAACTCTAACGTCTATATTCCATTACCTCTCGACTCGTGACAAATTTTGTACTAAAATGAGATATTCTTAAATCCTTATTTTTATATATAATTGGAGTCTTTATTGGAAAAGTTGAAAGAGCACAGGTCCGGACTTATGTATCACTGAGCAAAAAAGGACATTGTCTTTGAATATGAAAGACACATCTAACCTTAATTAAATGTCGAAATCGAAATGAAAGTTATTCCTGAATTGAAAAAAAAATATTTTAATAACAAAGAAAAAATAGTTTAAAAAAACAGAAAAAAAAAACATAACCATTTTCTGCTTTCTCTCACTTCAAATATAGTACAAAAATAATAGAAAACATAGCACAACAAAACTATCGCAACTAATTCAGGGCCATAAACTATTCTACAAAAAAAAGTGTTAAAACTTTTTTAGGAGATGTTTTGATGCAAGTTAGCAATGCAAAAAAAAAACATAGAAAATATATCATGACAAAACTTTCTAAACCTTTAAAATAGAATATTTCTTTTCAAAATTGAAGTTAACGATGAAAAATGTTAAAAGGTATTTATGCTAAATTAATTTCTTTAACATTTGAATTGAAGCTTTTCTAATACCAATCAGGGGGTTGTTCTGCTAACTTAATGATGAAAATGGTCATGAAGTGAGTTTTTATAAAATACCGATATCAAAATTTGAATTGAAGTCTTTTAAAAGAAAATACAAAATTGCAAATTTATTTAGTTCAATCGGGTTCTGAGAAAAGGGTATGTACTGATAACTTCACAGTTAATTTGGGAGTTAAAATAAGATTTTTTTAGATCACTTCAAATTTAAATTTTATTGAACTGCAAATTGTGGAACCTTATTTCAATTTCCGATAGCAATTTCTGAGAAAAGAGCATGTACTACCAACTTCTCATTGAAGCCAACAGTACATACCATGACAACCAGTTTTTGATTACCTACAACATCGGGAATAGGAAGGCAAAAAACATAAAAATTCCTTTTTCAATAAGTGATACAAAATTCTTACATTTACTAACCCGTAGTAAGCTTCGTCCGGTCCTGGATAGATGCAGAACTCTTCATCGATGAAGTGATGGCAATAGAATCAAAATATTTATATCAATATACTATGTTCATATATAAACACCATTACCACTCACCTATCATGAGTTAAAACTGATTTCTGAGTTTGATGGCTGTGTGTTGAAAATTCAAGGTTTCTCTCTTACCTTAATCTTCTATTTACGGCTGGAGTCTTAGGTCTTAGGTCTAGATATATATTATATCTACGAATAGCCATAACTTTCTTTTTTATTTCCCAATTTGTTTTATTGAAATAACTCGCTTGGATTTTTTTCTCATATTTTTCTTTATTTTTATGGGAAAAAATTAAATAATCATCTTTTATTTCATAGCTATACAATCATCAAAGAAGATTATTTTATTTACTTTTTCATTCTATATCTCGTCTTGTGGTGAAAGTTTGAAGAAACAAATAAATTTAGACAAGGATAATATTATCTGTAGGTAGAGGAGTAGGTGTATTTCAATTTTGTTCATTTAATTTTACTTTGACTGCGAATGAGCTTAAAAATTAAACTTTATATGAATTTTATGTTCTATTTGCCTTCGAAGCATTTATTTAATTTGCAAATCAGGCGAGTATTTGTTTTTGGGATTTTATTTGGCGGGAATTGAATCCTTTTTTAATTTGTTGAGCTGTGCGTTTTCATTTCGCAAAAACAAAAAAATGTTTATATAGATAATTTTGAAATTATTTTAGGGGAGAATTTAGAAAAAAATACAATGTGCCGTAAAATAAATAACCCAATTATTTTAAATTATTTTTTACTAAATAACAAAAAATTATAGACATCTTTATTGGCAGCTTTCCAATTTTTCTGTTAACAAATATACAAATAACAAACAACAAATAACAAATTACAAACAACAAATAACAAATAACAAATAACAAATAACAAATAACAAATAACAAATAACAAATAACAAATAACAAATAACAAATAACAAATAACAAATAACAAATAACAAATAACAAATAACAAATAACAAATAACAAATAACAAATAACAAATAACAAATAACAAATAACAAATAACAAATAACAAATAACAAATAACAAATAACAAATAACAAACAACAAATAACAAATAACAAATAACAAATAACAAATAACAAATAACAAATAACAAATAACAAATAACAAATAACAAATAACAAATAACAAATAACAAATAACAAATAACAAATAACAAATAACAAATAACAAATAACAAATAACAAATAACAAATAACAAATAACAAATAACAAATAACAAATAACAAATAACAAATAACAAATAACAAATAACAAATAACAAATAACAAATAACAAATAACAAATAACAAATAACAAATAACAAATAACAAATAACAAATAACAAATAACAAATAACACGTAACACGTAACACATAACACATAACACATAACACATAACACATAACACATAACAAATAACAAATAACAAATAACAAATGATAAATGACAAACCACAGATGAAAAGTGGCAATAAAAAAACTGTCAAATGACATACGACAAATAACAAAAAAACCAATATCAAATATGATTTATGATATGATATGATGACATTTGTAAAAGTTATAACAACTTGGATAGGACTAATTTTATTTTTGACCGAAACAAAGTCAAAAACTTAATAATTTGGCGCTCTGCCGTCTGTCTTTCTAAATTTTGACATTCGCAGCCATTTAGACTGATTAAGGTATTTTAAGATTCAAGACTACAAGGCCTTGCCCAAAAAAGTAAGTTAGTATTATTATGTCCTTATAAAATATGTAAAACGTATTCATTAAGTCTTCTAAAATACTGGTAACTACTGAACAATTTTCCAAAAAAAATTGACTTGTTAACCATTCGATTCAAACACACAAAACACCTCTGCAATTAGAGCGATCCTAAACAAAAACCTTTAGCCTAACCCTTCAAAAGTCAACCCCACTCATTAATTTGTTGACTCTCACCGTGCGTCGTCGTCGGTCGTCAAAAAAAGGGAAACATTAATTTGTGTGTGTACCATTTTGTTAACCACAACTAAAACCACATCTCTAACAAAATAAACTTTCTCTCCCTTATATATTTTAGATTTCGTGGGAATCCACAACCCTTGGATTTTGGTATACTGAGCTTCTTGAGCGTAACGCCCAATTTCGCACTTGGATATCAACAGATAGACCAAAGGTAAATGACTTTCTTTATTAATTCTTTATTCAGTTCGGGGATACTTTAAAAAATATTATAACCTACTTAGTTGAAATTGAAGGAGTCCTAAAATTATGTTTACAATCTTTTAAAGGAAAAAAAAAGTAAATTATGGCAATGTCGTTAAAATGTTATACAACGCCGCGCCGCGCAACGCTGCTTCATTTTTTCAAACTCAATTAACGATAATGAATTTTTTATTATTAATATTTTGTTTTAATTTGTTTTTGCACAGGTCTTTTGGATGACTGGATTCTTTAATCCTCAAGGGTTTTTGACTGCCATGAGACAGGTGAGTTGAAAACATTAAACACGAAAAAAAAGTTAAAACAAC
Source organism: Syrphus vitripennis (assembly GCA_958431115.1). Lineage (NCBI taxonomy): Eukaryota > Metazoa > Arthropoda > Insecta > Diptera > Syrphidae > Syrphus > Syrphus vitripennis. Next base: position 108,065,970 of record OY288108.1, read on the forward strand.
CAAAACAAATTGGGTATATATATTTTTTTTAACTTCATTTGATATGTACAAACAAACTGCCAATCAATTGGGGTAATACAGGTGTAGGAGGGGTAGGCGCACAGTGGTGAAACACGATATTACATTATTCTGGGGGACTTAAAAAAATATTACAAAAGTTTATATTAAATTTTACAAAAATTCAGAAATAATGACAAAGAAGGATTAGACAGGGAAATCTACTGAAAAAATAGGACCAACATCTGATACACGAAATAAGATCCGGAATCTAAGCACCGCATTTTTGAGATATTGACAAAACAAATATTATTTTTTAGATCAGTGAAAGGACAACAAAGGTCAGCTAGTTTCACAGAAAATAGTCACCAATACAAAGTTTGAATTGTTTTTCAATGTTATCAGCGATTTGTAGTACCTAATTTTAAGGATATTCGCAAAAACGCTAGCTAGCAGCTAGTTTTAGAAATGGGTTAGCCATACATTTTTTAACAAATTCTCAAAGTTTTTTTCAAGGTCATAGTGATTTGTATGTCCCATCTAAGTGTTATGAAAAGTTACTTATTTAATATAAAAGGTCAACTAGTTTCAGCAGTAATTGGTTGTCTATAGTTTAACAGTTTTTATTTTCAAGGCCATTGATTTTTAGCACCTCATTTTTTTTAACATTAATAGATGATAATTTTTGAATATATATTCTGAATTTACAGTAAATGCGATCTTAAATCATTCCATTGATCGTCGACATCAGTTATCAAATTGCACTGATAAAACTTGCGATAATGTTGCCCCGCAATGGTTTCCTTTCGCCAAACGAGTACCTACTTTCTGCGGCCGTTTTCAACAACGACATGGTACTGCATTGGATTCTCGATTACCCTTATCGCAGAACCATAGAAAAGGTGGATATTTGGTCTGGCTTCAGATATACATACTTGCCTTATGGTGTTCAATTTGCCCACAGAAAGACCAATAAAGTCCGACTATCGTTTTTACTTACTAGTACTTTGTCTTACATTCATTACTGGAAGATTATTTTAATCATTTTCCAATCATACCTAACAGTCCACATCCAAATAAAACAATTTTACATTTCAAGATTTGGTAGATAAAAATATTTCCATTATGATTATCAACTCAATATGGGATAAAATAAAAGTCGATTATCATCCTAAAGACTTAGAAAACATAATTCTCCCGATTGATGTTTTTGTTTTATTTTGGAAATTATGTCGCAAAATTCGATTCCTAGAAAGCAAGCCGCAGCATTAGAATTAACAAAAAAATTTAGAGAACCCAGGAACGAGTTAGCGCAATATTGTACGGTTCCTGGAGATGTACATACTTATACTTTAGCTCGCTCCAATTTTTCCCCAGTTGTTCTAATTCTCTTCGATCCTTCTTCGCCAAGTACTTTTAGATCAACTCACTCATATGCCTGCCTGCATGAGAGGGTTCCATTGCATCGCTAGATGTGCAATTCACTCGTTTCCCTTTTGTAGCGTAAGACCAATTAACTATCACTTACATTTTCATCAATCAATGGTGTCCTGACCTGTTCATCATTGGATCAGATAGGCCATGAAGTTTTGCAGCTTTCTTGTGGCAGATGATATGACTTTTCAAGTGGAGTTTCCATAAAGAAGCTTGGATTCAACATTGAGTCTTGGTCTTGAGTTTCAAGAGTTGTTTCTGCATTTTTTGGACAATATTTCGAACGCAGTCTTTGCAATTCCAATTCTACCTGCTAATAATTAGTTCGGTTCCGCCATTAGTAAAGACAGTATCCAGGTATTCTGTCATCTCAACTGGTTGTCCAGGCGTGGAATCGCGTAAGGCGATAGTTATCTGTCACTGTTTTGATAATCAATTTTCAAATTGACACCTAAATAGCTGTTATTTTATAATCACCTTACGTGGAACAAAAGCATCGCGATTCCACCCAAGAATTATCTACTTGAAGTGATGAGGAAGTTAAAATGCTGATCCTTTTTGTTTAGGTAGTCTAACAATTTTAGCTTCTCTCCCTACCTTTAATGGCATGCATTTGATGTTAATGTGGTTCAAACAGGAAGATCCAATGCAGGATGTGTTTAGAATTTTTCAGCTTTGAATGGTCTTTTACTCAAGGACGAACCCTGATTACTATAGGAAGCAAGCAAATCCCTCCCCAGTTTTAGCACTGAGTTAGATCGCCTTTCTTAGGGAGCTTGACAATCATTAATTTTTTTCACTTTTCAGGAAATTTATCAGTTTCCCAGGCTCTTTCAAAGAGCGGGTGCAAAAACTCACTCGATGCTGTTGACGTTGCTCGTAAGAGCTCTGCGGGAATATTGTCAAGTCCAACCGCTTTGTACTTCAGTGCTTTGATTGCGGGTAAGATTTCTTCTCTTCCGGAAGGTATAGTGCGTTTTCGGGAAATTGTAACTTCTGCCGATTTACTGGGCGTTGGGCTTACTATGCTCCACTGGAGAGAACACGACTTAAAATTATAGAAAAGTACTCCTTCCACCTTTTGAAATGGTCCTCATCCGAAACTAGCAGAAATGAATTGATTTCAAACTTAAATTTGCATTTCACCCAAGCAACAAAACGTGCCAAATTAAGATCTCGAAATTCTTACATTTTCCACACTAAAAAGAACATAATCCTCAAAAGTCAGTGTAATTGCTCAATTAAGATAATATTATCTATAAATGCCATCAACTATCCCATAGAACTTACTTAATTGCACAGTCATTAATTGAGAACACAGTCTGCAAAACTTTTGTAGCTTTGAACCTGATCTGCTATATGCACAATAAAGTGTTTTTTTGAAAGCCCTATTGATTATAACTTGTTCAACTAAGTTTATTTTATGGATAAACTTTTCACAAAGTGAAGAATGTCCTAAAACAAAAATTATAGACAATTGCTTATTAATTAAGTATCAACCAGCATTGAAAAAGTATATCAGTTACTTAAAACTGTACTTTTATTAATTGCTCCAAATGTATAGATTCAGATGAAAAAAGATCTCAGCTAAGAACGAAGACGATTAAAGCAATTAACCTTTCAAATAAGTCAAGCGTTTGAGTTGGATTTATTTTTCGGTGAGTTTTTATAAGAAAAATACTTCAAGGGATTAAAACGATTTTAGGTTTTTTTTTTCATCACTGATCCTTTATGACTAAGGAAAAACTTAACTAACTGTAAATCCTATTTAATTTTAAATTATTCAATAAATCTCATGAAAAAAAAGAAGATGCGAAGAAGATCTTAAAAAAGTCTTCCTATTAGAGTTATACCCGCACTCTAATAATCCCCAAAAAAGGTTAAAAGAAATTCGATTGGAAAATGTTCTATTTTTTTTTTTTTGCAAAATATTTCACCTGTCATGGAAGACTCCTGTTGCCATATCCACTAGATTGTGTCCCTATGAGTTTAAGCGTTAAATAAAATATCCTGACGCAAATTAATCCCTTCAAGGATAATCTTTACAATTCTGAAGTCTGTTTTTTTTTTTTTAATAAAGACCCTCTCAAAAAAGGTCACACAAAAAGTGGCCGATATATACCCATACACCGAATATTTATATCTCAAATCCGTATTCCATCGAAGCGTGAAGAATGATGCTGATGATGTTGGCGATGTGAACATCATGGCTGCAACATTTTTCCAGCTTCAAAAAATATATATGTAGGTATGGTAAAATGAACTGTAACAAAATGAATAATGTGAAATGTCAGGAACTAAGCTCTAAATCAACTTTAGAAGCTAAGCACATGCATGCTTTGGCTTTTGTTTATTTATCTATATCCACATCAAAAAAGGATGCCTTTACTCTTGTGGTTGTGGTGTTCATGTTCATGTTCTCTTTATAAATCCTGATGAACAACGGCCGGATAGAAGTATAGGCTACAGAAATTTCCCCCAAAAATGAATTAAATTTGATTTAAATATTTGGCAGTTTGGGGGTAAGTGTAGGTACATACATGTGCACTAAAACAATTAACTGAATCACCATTTGTTTTAACGTATAAGTGAGAGAGAAAATTACAGAAAGCACATCGTGGGATAATTCTATCGCACAAACATTTCTTAGGAGCTATTGTTTACTTAACTAAACACTCACCGTAGTTTTCGATCACCAGTTGATTCAAATCTTTAAAACAATGAACTTTTACAAAATATATTCGAGAAACTATTGCTTACAGTAGAAGTTAGGTTAATTTATTCGAAAGCTATTCCATCTACTGTAAGCTGCATCTCATCGCACAGGCAATACAGACTATAAAATGATCAATTTGCAAAATTAAAATAACGGACAAAAATGTTTGGTATTTTAATCTGTATGATCTATCTGTATGATATACATATTATATTCTTATCTTTTAAGGTTCGCTACGCCATAAGAGCTGATTTCAAAAGTTAGCGATCCACATAGTAGCTAGTAAACTATTAATATAAAAAAATCTAAAACAAGTTTCCCTCACTTTTTTTTTTATTATTGTCACAAGAAAATAACTATAGCAGATTTCAAAAATTTTAAATAAATAATGGTCGGTCTCACTTAATCCACCAAGACCAGTTTTTTGTCTAAAATGTTTATAAAATTTATAAGATTGATAAAGTTTATAAGATTTAAAGTTGCACCAATACCCTTCACTGCTTGCGAACCATCCCTGGATTTTAACATCTATATTTTAAATTGAATTAAAAATTCCCCAGTGCAATTGAGAAACCAAAAGCTTTGTTCAGTGAGAAAAAAAGTCAGATCAGAACAAATTTTTGAAAACAACAAGATGCCAAAAAAAACAACAGCTGATTTTGAAAGCTCTAAGCTTTTCTAGCCTGCATTGTCTCAAAAAATTAAGTGCGTTCTAAATGGTTTCAAAATATTCGCTGAAGTGCAAAGTTGAAATTTTCTATTCCAAACTGTTTGGAACATTCTCACTGAACATAGCTGATAATATGAGAGATGTCAAACTTGACTTAAAAAAAGCTCTTCCACTCTAGCCCACTGAGTAACAATAGAATGTCATAAAAGAATACGAAAATGATGAACTTATGTGTGTTAATAATCGAATTGTAAATTTTCGTTAAAACTAGCTACTAAAAATTGGTTGGAGCAATCAATAAATGTAATTTTAAAATTTCTCGAAGCAATAAATGTTTAAAAGTTGGTATATCGTGCCCTTTCCCCTATAAATAAGAGCTAAGATCCGCGCCTGCCCTCACAACCCACAAAAACATCTCTTCTGATGTTTTAGAGCAACAAAGGGACACTTTTCTAAACAAAACACAGGTTCCTACTCACAATGCTTCACTGGCACTTCAAAAATAAATTTCGTGGTGACGCTATACTTTTTTTTCATACAAAAAACAAAAAAAATAAACATTAAAAAAATGACTGAGTTTTACTCGGGTATAAATTTTTCCTGTTTCGTAACATATTTCAATTTATTACATAAATAATATTTGTGTTCTATTGATTTCATCCATTTTTGTCACCACATCTCTGGGAAAAAAATAAATAAAAAGGAGGTAACACGAGCACATAAAGGATGGGCCCTTGACTCGGTGGTGTTGCAAAATCAAACAACTCGCTATAACAAAGAAGACATCACTGAATATCCTGCCGAGGGAGTTTACGTACACGGATTGTTTCTTGAAGGTAAGTGAAAGCTAAGGACCATATCAATAGGACGCACAAAGTTACCTACATTTTTCCTATACACAATTTTTTTATTCCACTTTTTTTTTTTTGTTATCCTGGTGGTTCTAACCTTCCTGTCTACAGCCCTTCCGGAAATGATGTGTTTATTGTTTTGTTTAACATTTGAGTTGGGAGGTGGAGGGAAGCTAGAAAAAAGCGCCAACCTTGAAAATCCAATAATTTTATTGAAAGTATCTTTGTGGCTTGACGTGGGAATAAACCTCTGTGTTGTGACATCAGACAAAAGGGAAGTAGGTACAAATTACAAGTTTAACCCACCTCCTAGGGTTAAGTTAATCTCCACCAAATTAATGGTTTTTGTAGGATCAAAGGGAGCAGCAACAAGTAATAGAAAGAACGAACGAATTGTACATGGTAAATGATTTGAAAAGGGCTTAAGGGTTCAATATTGTAAGTAGGATAAATATCAATATCAAAATCGAACACAATATTATGATGGTAGATTTTTGAAAAATAAAAAAAAGAAAACAAGGAGTAGGTTAAGTGGATATTGAGAATGCGCGCTCCCTTAAATAGGAATATTGAATTATTTCTTTTTTATTACTTCTACTTATTTTGTGTTGTCTTATATTTCTTGTTTTTGGAAAGAGGATGTTATGCTTTAAGTATTAAATCCTGATGGTAGAAAAAAGAATTTGAGAAACCATAAAATGTGTATTTAAGTACCCCAACAACAGGATGTTTTACAACAGTAAACATAATTAAAGGTTTCCCTCAAATCCTTGGAGTAAATAACAAATTGATTTTGTGCATTAAATGAAGAAAAATTTCGTTTTATACATATTTAAATTTTAAAACATTTTCCAACTTATTTTCGAACACAAATTATAAATATGTTTTCTGGAGTGTTTTAAAACCGACACCGACGGGCGACGTCTGTACAAATTTGTGCTCATAATATTAACGAATAGACCTTCCTCTTTTCGGTTTTTTATAGAATTTGTATGGGAAAGGACACATTTCTTATTTGGATTTTTATATTTTAAAAATGACTAGTTTCTAAACTAACTTTTTTTATAGAATATTAAATGTTCTATAAAAATGGTCTTGGTAATATTAATCCTTTTAAAGTAAAAGCTACAGATAGTCATCGAATAAAACTCACATAAAACTAATTTGCATTATTTTAACTATTTTAGATATTTTAGTAACAAGTATTGGTGTTATAAAAAAAAATTACACTTTTTTATTGAATTTTTTTTTTGAAAAATTATTCTATTTTTCTATTTTTTTACTTTTTTTCTTGTTCAAAAAAGTTTCCACTGGTTGGGTTTTTGAAAACATTTTTTTTTGCAAATTTTTTTTCTGACCAAATTTTTTGACAATTTTTTCGGCATTTTTAGTAACAAATATAACTCTTATCAAAAATTAATTTTTCGTCATTCAAAAGGGTTTCCACTAATTGGGTTTTTTCTTGACAAAGTTTTCTTTGAAAAATTTTTATATGACAAATTTATTTACAATTTTTTTTTGACGATTTTTTGACTATTTTTTTTGGACATTTTTTTTAGTTTCTTTGGAATCCTTGTCAAAACATTCTATTGGATCTAAGAACTGTAGCTGTAGGTAATCTTACGCTAGCAACCATCAGATGGTGGTCCCGGGCCATTCCCATGTCTTCACGTCTTCTGTTTCAGACGTCCTTACAAAAATCACACTGATCGTGAATATAATTTGGTCTATCGAGAACAAATAGATAAAAGTTAAATACTTGCCAAAATTCCTAAGAATTAAGCTTTCGTATTTTTTTTCCAAGCGTCGAATCCTCCTAAAACAAAATCCTTTGTGGTTTCAAGTATTTTCTATAAACATTTTTGAAAAATGTTAAGCAAGAGTTAATCAAATAAAAAATTTACTTTTTTTTCTTCATTCTATGCAATAACTTTCCTTTCCTTCAAACTCATCAACATCACTTACGACCAACCACATCACTATCACAGTAAATTACCTGTTCTTGCTTTAGAGGTCATTGCCAAGGTTATGCTTAAGGCTTTCCGGAAATGACATAATTCTTATTTGCCCACATACACGAACTTTTAATAACAACAAGCTGCTCTTTGAGCTACTACGTGTTCAAAATATAAACTTTATTAAATATTTCCCAAAATAGAACAAAATCCTTTATTATTCTTGAATAATAAACCAACTATTCCATCACAAATGAAAGATAATGTGTTCCTTATTGTTTAGCTAAATCGACCAGTTAACCAGGTGTTATTAAATGACAGTACCTTAGTGTGATAAGAAAACGTTTTAACTCTTAAATTATGAATGCACAACCGGATAACACGAACTTCCTTCTACGTTAAAGTATTTTGGAATAAACAAAAAAAAAAAGCAAAAACAACAAAGTCATAAAAGAAAAATGTGAAAAACCATAAAATTTATTATATGAATTGCTAAACAGTACAAAAAAGCAGTTTAAGTTCCAAGTATTGAAAAAAAACGTAATTTCGTAAAAAAATCAAAAAAAAAAAAAAAATGGGGTTGCAAATTTTTAATGTTTAATAATATACATACACTTATGAGCAAAATTTCAAAAAAATGTCCATCCCTTTAATAAAATTTGATTTTTTTTTTCAAAAGTTCAATAAACAGTTTTTGTCAAAATTTTGACATACAGTAAATACTATTGAAATTACAAAAAAATTTGAGGGTCAAAGCATTTGTGAGAAAATCGAAGACCAAAATCAAGCTCTATGGCAAATGCCAATAATAACTGTATTTGGAAAAATATTTTTTGACCAAATAATTTTATTTGGAATATTTTTTTCGACTAATCTTTTTTCGGGGCGTGAAACAAATTCCAGATAAATTTTTTTTCTATTTTTTTTTTAATTTTGAATAATTTACTCACAATTTTTGTTCAAAAAATTCAATTTTTTGATAAAATTTATATTTTTTTTATTTTTAACAAAATTTTATTTTTTGTCTGATTTTTTTCGCCATTTTTACTTTCACCAAAATTTACTTTAGAATCTTTTTTCTAGACGAATTTTTTTTAAATATACGGGCAAATTCTTAAACGCAAAACTTGCGCAAATTATGATAAGCACACAATTCCAAAATGCAAACGTAAACATCCCTGCTAAGCAGATTGTCCCTAAATGTAGTAGATTTTATTTTCATGCGCAAATGCAAATGTATTTCGGCAAATGTCAAAAATATCTTGCGCACTTCACTTGCTTTGCCTTTTCAACTGCATTCTTCATTTGCTTTGCATGTGGTTTGCTTTGCAAATGTTGCGTTTAAAAATTTGCCCTACATTTCAACATTTAGCCCCATGCCTTTTTGTAAATTTTTTAATTCCTTAGAAGACGTATCTTTTAATTTATTTTTAGAAAAAAAGGTATGGACAAACTTTTTAACTAATCAATTTTTTTTTTAAAGAAATAAAAAGAAACTACATGCCTATATTCAGAATTTCTTGTAACAATGATTAGGTATATATTTATATCATCGCCAAAAAATGCCTTAGATAAAAGTTTTTAAATGATCTTTCACACCCTCATCAGCCGCAGGTGTTTCTTAATTTCTTCTTATTTAATATTTTATTCTTCTCAGCTTAAGTTGAAGACATTTTCAACAAATGGTCATATTTTCCACTTGAAATATTTTCGAAACCTAATCCATCAGGACAGTCAAATTCATATAACACCAACCACAATGTAATAAAAGTTTTTAAATATTTTTTTTTTTCTTTCAAAAGATAAAATACAGGGAAGCATAGAAAATGTATATACATTGTTACAAACGGAAAAAAAGGAAATAAATATTTCTGTCTTCTAATATTAGGATCTTCATTTCTGGGGAACATGGAAAAAGGTCAAATTTCACTAACAACCAATATTGGTGGTGGTGATAATGACCTACAAACTGTGTACAGTGTTAGAAGAGAAATTTTCAACCCTCCCCCCACAAAAAAAAAAAAAAAAAAACGTTTACGAAATAATAATAGACACGAGCAAGGACCTTTCAATGATAACAGAAAGGAATTTGTAAATCTAGAGAAGAAAAACCATTTAAAGTTTGTCCCGAAAAAAGAACCTAATAACCTGGAGAGGAATCTGATTTTAAGATTTCAACACAAACATTCACTAGGACATCAGGCGGATGTACATATAAGATTGGTCTTTTTTTTACTCTGCTATCGATTCAAAAAAGAAAAAGGATTCATTGAGACATGTGTTCGATGGCGCTTATGAGATAAGTTCTTTTTTCTTCTTTTTCTTCAATATATAGAAAAATTTATGTCCATTCAATTGGCCATCAAATTTTGTTGGTCTTATGCTCGCTGTTGGGTAAAAGAACTTTATCGATTTTGAAAAGGCGGAAATTTCGTCGTTGCGGGATGGTTGGAAGTTGTTTTCGTTTAATGAAAGCAATAGAGAAAAGAGAGTTGTTTTTGATATTTATCTAGATAAAAATTCTTTGACAGTTTTTACACCACAAAGGTTCATGTAGAGTATGTTGTAATATGTTGTGGGTATCAATTTTTTTTTTTTTTATAAAATACACCGGATTTTTTCTCAAAGGTTCTATAATGTATTTTAAAATTGCAAAACAGCAATCGACATTTTTTTTTTGATTTTTGCACTCGAAAACTCACTGCAAAAATAAAGTAGGACCATAAATTTTCCGCACAATATACAACACTCCATATTCATATTTTTTGGATAAAACAGCATAAAAAACCACAATTTAACTATTTTTTGAAAATATTTTCATTTTTTTTGTCAGGAAGTTTTAATTTATTGGGATGGATGGCAACACTAAAAAATTTCCAAATTATTCACCTATTCAACGCCTCTTTTATGAAACACTAGCAATTGTATCGAAAAAATGTCCGCCGGGTTTCTTCTTTACAGTGTCATTTCTGTTGTGCTATGTTTTCTATGTTTTTTTTTACTTCAGTTCCTAAGCAGTCCCTAGAAAAGGGTTAAACAGGTCTTAGACTGGAGTTTATTAAGGCTTAATTATTGTCTTTTACTTAGTCTAGTTTCGAATAGTTATTATTGTAATAAATGGACGCAAGCTATAAGCGAGCACCCTCTAAGAAAGGGGCAAAATATTCTTATAGACAAAAGTGTATGGATTGGAATTCGGCGATATATAGACCTGAATAAGTTGTGACATCTTCAATTTTGATAAGCTTTTTTTATGTTTTTTTTTACTTCATTAGAAGTTAGCGATGCAATCGCTTAAATCCCTTATATTAAATTTATTTAGACTTAATAATTGGCTTTTACTTGGTCTCGAATAGTTTCAATTTTAAGGTGCTACGTTTCTATGTTTTTTATTGTAAAGTTATTTGCTAAGTTCATATAAAATTAGCAAAGCTCCCCTCCATTTTATTTTTTTTAATCTTGAATATACATCACGATGAGTGAGCTATTTGCAAACCAATTTTTTAAAGTCAAGTATAGATTATTATGAGACGGCAGTAATATTCATTATTGTTTGTTATCCCGATAAATTTAATATTCGAAAAAAAGATCAATCCACCTTATAATCCTGCACTTTAGAGCACTACAAAACCGCATTACGTCAATAACACATCCTCCATATCGCACAGACTCCTTTTAGCAATTAAAACGGCAATGTGGTTAATGATTAACGTTTTTTTTTCTCTTCCAATCTTGTTTGTTGTTGTTTTTTTTTCCAATTTTACAGGTGCTTCGCTAGATCGACGAAGCGGAAAACTAATTGAATCAAAACCAAAAGTCCTTTACGAACAAATGCCAGTAATATACATTTATGCAATCAATACCACAGCAGGAAAGGATCCGAAGCTCTACGAATGCCCTATTTACAGAAAACCACAACGAACCGATGCAAAGTATGTTGGTTCGATTGATTTCGAAACGGATTTTAATCCAAAACATTGGACATTACGTGGTGTTGCATTGCTATGCGATATAAAGTAGATTCAAGTAGTAGAAGTGTTGGCAAGGGATTACAAGCAGGATGATGAGGAGGTGAAACCAACAACTCTGATGATGACTGTGGCTGCATCAGGATCAGGACTCTTCTTTGGGAGAAAGTGTGTTTATTGGCTTTTGTGTGGAAAATGCTTTATTGTGGTTGGATATATGTGCGATTTTTACTCTTGGGTCGGTGCTCTGTTGACTGTGATGATTTTGTTTTTTTTTTTTTTGGGGGAAAAGAGCTTTGAAAAAGTTTTCGGAAACAATTTTGTGAAATATATTTGTTAAGAAACTTATTGAAAATTAAAAATAAAGTTTGATATACCAAGTTCAAAACAGTTGTTTCAGGTTTGCTGTTGAAAAACTTTGGGAAACAATTTTAGCACTTTTGTTTCAATGGCTTAATTTTTCAGATGGGAGCTGTGATGGAATATCATTATTTCCGCCTTGGGAGTGATTGCCGAATATTGTGTGAAAATTGAAGTTCTTTTTTTTTACCTAAAAACATTAAAATTTATTCGAATGGGAAATGTTTAAAGTTACTCAGTTTTTTTTTATTATTTTCAAAATTTTGTTTTATTAAAGAAAAATTAATTTTTTTAATTTTTCTCCTCTTAAGTAAATTAGTTTCGAATTCGTAAAAAACGAACTCGAGATCAGACCTTTCATTACGATGATAGAGAACGCGAAATTAGTGGGTCCTGTAAGCCTTAAGGAAATTAAGTTACTTTGATGATTCCTCTGAGGTGAAATTGATTTTTTTTCTAGATCCAAAAATAACGGTACCTGTGCTAATTTGTCTTAAAAACAACTTTGACGATTTTTATGAAATTTTTTCTAAAAATTATTTAGTACCTTTTTTCGAATTTCTCTTAAACGAATTGCAAAAAAATTATTATAAAAGAGTTCCTTTTCTTATTTAAAAAATATCTAATAATATTGCATACCTAGCTATCCAATTTTTTGTTGAGAATTCAATATTTTGAAAACGGGTTGTTATTTTTTTTTGCGTGTATTGAATTAATGTAATTTTGTTTTTAAGTTTATACTAAAAATTTGGATGAAATTTTTTTCTAAAATTACCTTAAAACGGTTTTTGATTTTTTTTTCGAAAATTTATATTTTTACTATAGGTATGTACATATGTACATCATATAGTGTCTTCAATTTTGAACTTTTACTTCCCTGTGACATTTCTTTGTATTTTTTTATTTTTTTTTTTGAAAAGTTCTTCAATAAATCGTGCTATCCAGTCGTGTCCCTCCGAGCTGTAAAAACAATCTTGAAGCAAATCTAAAGGGACGATCTTTTTAAAATATTGGTTTATAACTTTTAAAGCCAGAACTATGTTTTCCGTGGCTGCCTCGCCTAGCTTCGACTCGTGGCCATATTTGATCAAATTTATAAGAAGAATATAAATTAATGAATAAAATAATAACCGTTAAAAAAAATTATTCTTTATAACTACTCGTTCTAAAGGGCTTTAGACAAAAAACCTATCCAAATCTTCAACATTGAAGAATATTTAAAAAAAATCATTTAATTTTCAAAATAAAAATTGTTAGTTTTGAAAACTCAAAAATTATTTTTTTTTTGGTAAAAAATATTATTGTAACAATAAAAACATCTAACGTAAACACTTTAATCGACAATACAATCAAAAATACAGTTCTATAAAGGTAACGTTAATAACGGTTTTTTTTGTTGACAAAGGTTCAGTGTCCATCAATATCGTTGGAGCCATTTGAGGTGAATATTTTTTTCCCCAACCGTTAGCCGACAAGTACCAGCTCCGATTTTTATGATCCTTTATAGTACGGAGTCAAATTAGGATTTTGAATCGACTTATTTTATTGTTCCTCGAATTCTAAAGCATACAAAATTAACATTGAAGTATTCTTCTCTCACCATACTCCCCTTTCTTTATTCTTAAAATCGATTTATTTCAATTATACTCAGTTTGGTATTTTAAACATTTGGTGTCTTAGGTCCGTTCATACTCAAGCATATAGAAATCATATGGACATCGTTTTTTCTTTATCATTTTAGGTACAAACTATATAGAAAGTTTGTCAAAATTTTGCAGAACTGTTCCTAGTTTCATTTGGCTTTCAATTTTATCTAAGCGGCCATTTTGTTTATTGCTTATTACTATGGCACATATTTCGATCTTTAAAAAAGTCATACCACAAAATTGTAAAAAATTAAATTTAAGTTTAAAAAAGCGGTTAATTTTTGTATATTTTGATTTGACACTGGTATTAAAAAATATCAAAGTAAAAGTTATATAGAACTATCAAATTATCTATATTTTGTGCCCTTATTTCTTAATTGGAATAACGGTTTTCGATTTGGAGCAGATACCTATATGTATGCCGAAATTTGGTAATTAGGTTCGTGTATTCACTCCAGAGCAAGAACCGTAATACCAATTAAAAATACTGTAAAGGTACAAAATATATAGACAATTAAAAGTTCTACAACTTTTTTAATAACACTTTTTAGTACTATTAGACTTTGATGAACAATAAAATATTATGTACAGACGCAAATTTTTTGCGAAGTACCTATTGATTGTAATTAGCAACTTTAAAATCGTAACTCTAGCCTTGTATCATACCCTATGCATAGCACCCTGTGCAATCACTATTCCTAAAAAGCTATGTCCGAAATCCATTAAGAAACGATTTAGAAAGACTTCCCAATTCTCATATTCTGCTCCATATCGTCTTCAAACTTCAAGAAAAAAATCAAAGAAAGCATGCTTGCAATAATTTATTTTAAATATTTTTGTTTATTTTATTATTTATTTTATTTTTGATTTATATACATTTTGGGATTTCTCTTCATTTTTTTTTTGTCTTTTAATTTTCATTAAAATTTAGCATTAACAACATTTATTCCAAATATACATAATAGGTTTTTTTTTGTATATATGTATAAGATTTTTTTTTTGTTTTGTTTAAGGATAGATAGGTCATAATTTTTCTATCTTTTTTTTTGTATTATTTAATGAACTCTTGCAACAGATAATATTATTTTTTAATATTAAATATTTTCTGAAAATGTATTTTTGTGTTTTTTTTTTACATAATTGAGATTAAATTTTTGATAAATTTTTTGTTTATTTAAGTTTTTCAATTAAATATGGATGAAGAATAATATATGTATATGTAGTTGGATCACTGAAAATAAAATAAAATAAAAATCTGATCTGTTTTATGGGAAAAAAATAATTCCTTAAAAATGTTTTTTTTTTGACACGGATTGAATTTGCAGTTTTACCATATTTTTCTTCATCATCCTTATTTAAATATCTTATACACATTTTAATTTAATATAACTTCTTTTATGTTTGTTTCTTCACTTTGTGCTTTGATTTGGAAACTTAATAAAATTTACATTGATTGAGTATTTATTTATATAAATTAATTTTTTTTATTTAATTTTTTATTTTGATTGAATCATAAAATAGAAAAATACATTTATTTATAATTTTAAAGATAAACTAAAAAAAAAAATACAATTATAAATATATATATATTTTTGATTTCACTATAGTTTAATTTTTAAAATATTCGTTAGGAATAAAAAATTTATTTAGGTTATTTAAAAAAAAAGCAAAAAAGTATAAATAGAAAAAATAATTAAGCCAAATTAAATATTTTTTGTTTAAATGCAGCTTAAGGAACCATTTTGTAATTTATCATTATCAGTTTTTTTTTTAGAGCGATTGTATAAGCCAAAAAAAATAGTTATTTAGTGTGCCCCCGCCTTGTGACGGAGTGGGCTCATTTATAGGTTGAAGCATAAAGTTAAAAATTTAGTTAAGTTTTTTTTAAAATTTTTGTCCCGTTTTGTAACACAAACCATATTTTTAAAAATTTATTTTGTAGTAATTTATTTTCTGTTGTAACGATTCTTATGTAAACGGTAAAGATACCTCAAATGATAGTCATTGTCATCATCATCATTGTCACCAAGTTCATTGGTGGCATATTCCCGATTCAAGGTTCGAATCTTTTTTGAGTTTTCATCTTCGATGTTGTCGCCACTGTGTAATAGTTCGTAGAGAATACTATTTGCATCTGAAACGGAATGATGTTGATCTGGACCCCGTTTGCCGACATTCTTCAAAATTGCACGGTTTATTTCAACCTGTGGAAATGGAAGAAGAAAAAACGAAAAGGCTTTGAAAAATCAAAAAAATTTAAAGAAAATAAAAAAAAAATCGAATTTTAAAATTTAGAAAATCAAAGTTTTGACAATAAAAGAATTTCCAAATTCAAACTTATTTTTATAACAACTAAGTTTACTTAATATTGACATTTCATTTTCCAAAGTAACTTCGACCAAAACTTTCCTTTGACATTTTGTCTTTCTCAACAGATTTTAAATATAAAATATAATAGTATAGCAAGGCAGAATTATTTTTGAGTCAAAGGATATTTTTATAGGAGTGTGAAGAGTCGTTCCAAGCAAATTGCGTGTCATCTCAAAAGTGTTATTCCATTTTAACACTTTTAACAAAACCACATTTTAAACAATCACTTTTCACCATTCTTGAACCGAATTGGGTTTAAATATGAATGATTCAATAAAAAAGGAAGGAGAAAGTAAAATACATTTGGACATAAGTGTCTGTCCTCATAAATGTGAAAAATTTATTTCTCTCTCTTTCTCTCTCCTACTCTTGAACAAATTTCGTTTTTTACAATTTATTTTACAGACGCATTTATGTATGTAAAAATAATATTTAATTTTATTTAATGTAGTAGGTACTTTCAGTGTTTTAAGAGGTGTAAACGTTTATTTTTTTTTACACCATCAACAATAACAGCCACGACAAAGGACAACAACCTTTTATCACCTTTCAAGATAAAAGAAATAAGTCTTCTTTTTGGCAGAACTGCTTTTATTTTTCCTTTTTTGTTTATTTGGGAAGTTTTTTTTCTTAATGGATTTGTTGTGCGGGTATTTTTGTTATTTTTTTTTAAGCATGAAATACAAAACAAATAAACAATAAAATTTAATGCATTTTTCTGTGTGATTCTGGTTGTTATTTTCATTTTCAATATTTCGAAGAATATTTTTTAGGAGAATGGAATTGGGGATATGCATTGGGTGGATTTCGGGTCTGTTTATGTTAGGATTGTTTTTTTTTTTTTGAGAAAAATGTTTATTTTTCAATCAAGAAGTCTCGCTTTAGAAAACTTTTTATAGTTTTTGAAAGTTTAAAGTTGAGACATTTTTTGAATTGTATGTATGTAAAAGTGAACTTAAGATACTCTCGAATAAGTTTATCTAAGATAATAGATCTTGTAATGGGACCAAATTTGAAGAATGGGCACAAATGAGAAAGTTTTTGATTTTTTTTTAATGGCAGAACAAATGTGTATTAGGAATTTTTTGGTGTATTTGAATTTTCACAACAAATCGTGATTTTTATATTTTTGTATTCTTAAAGTCAAGTTTTCACTGAACATAATGTAAATCTTCGAAATCAACAAGCTTTTCCAGGAAAAAAAAACAGAATTCTTATTGTTAAAGAAAAATTGAAATTTTTGAAGTATTTCTAATAAACACAATTAGAACAATTCCTTTTGATCGGAGAAAAAAGCTCAAATAATTTCGACTCCTATCAATCATAGAGATAAGGTTCGCAGGCAAAAAATGTTGATTTTAAAATCACCAATTTTTTTTGTTATAGTCAAGACTTCGAGGAACAGTATCTAAAATTATGTAAGTGCCAAATTTCATTTTTCTTCTGAAAAAAAACGAAGTTCTGTATTTCAAAATTATGTATCCCGAAAATCTGTGTTTCAAAAGTCTGCATTCCAAAATTCTATAAACGATAAAAGCAAAATTGTTTGAAAATGAACAAAAAAAAAATGCAAACTATTTTTACAGAACCTTGAAACACAGAACTTTGAAATACAGACTTAGGAAACCTTACTTTTTGTCGGTTTCAAAATATCAACCGGGTTAAAAAATACTTCCATTAAATCCAAAATATTCTAAAAAATTTTTGGTGGTTTTTTGGAAGACCCATCAAGTAGTAAGCAAAGTTGAATTTTGGATTTGCAGCATTTTGAAATATAAAATTTTGGATTCACAGAATTTTGGAATACACAATATGGATCCGTTATAAGATAAGATTAAGAACACTCCATGAAGTTTGTGGGTGTATTTAATAAATTCCCCAAAACTTAATATAACACAACCACAAAAATATCAAATGGTTTTCGTTTCGGTTTTTATTTATTCGCAATCTTGCAAAATGATTTTCGATCAAACCTCATAACCCCAGTCTAAATATTTTTTGATGTAAATGTGTTATTATTGAAGTAGACATTTTAGTCGGGGTAGGATTTATAGACATAAGAGCCTGTTCGCTCAAAGAAAAGATTGAATTGAATTTTCGAGTGAGATTAAAGATTTTTAAATGATATTTAAGATTTGTATTAGCTACCATTTGTGATAAATTTTCTAGCAGCTCGCAGTCAAGGGGTTATGGCCCATTAAATGTTGTTAAAAAGATATTGGTACATGAGTACATTTGTCTCAAACGGCTGAACACTAAAATGGAGTGGGAGAAACAAAGCCGTGTGAGGAATTTCACATTAAAGTCGTACGGCTAAAGAACAAATCCCTATTTCACTAGAACATCGATTTAAAAACATCGATAAAACAGTGACAGCCAAGAGACTATTCGACGATGTTGCAATAAAGAAATGTCTCTGAAATGTGTCTGTCAAAAAAAAACAAAAGCTGCCTTGTCTGTCTCTCCAATCGGCAGACAAATATGTATTTAGACAGTCATAAAAATAAGAGTTTTTCTCAGGTATTGTCAGGAATTCTTGGGCTCCATTCTGTCGAATCCAGCTCTGTATTAGGTACTGATACAGAACTGACAAAAAAACCTATATCGTATCAAACATGATGTTCCATAGTATTTGCCTGTTGGGAAATTCCAAAAGCTATATATTAGAAGCAATACCTGGTTTAGCTGTACCCTATTCTGTATAAGCTCGTAAAATGCCTCAGGGATAAAAACAACCATCACACATGTTGTAGCGGTTGTAGCTAGGTATCAATTTGCTTTATATAAAACAAAAAAAAAAATATTAAGTATGAGTGAACGAGATTGGCTATGGCTATATGTCGAAGCCGGCTACACATTGTCCCATTCTCGTAGCCTAATCAGTTTTATAGCAAAATAATGAACCCCTAACCACAGGATTTCTATTGGTAAAATTCTCAATAACCGACGAAGAACTACTATACGACAACGAAGTTGTTATATATGTATGTGCGATCCAGGACGTTGTGGATATGGAAAGGACACATACTACGATTTCTACTATAATGTGTAGGTGTGTTTTGAATTTAGATTTCCAATTATTTGTTCCATTTATGTATTAACACACACAAAAAAAAAATACATTTCGTGGGCTGGATTATTCAATTTGATTTAGAAAAGTTAATCAGGATAACCTTAAAGCAACAATCATTTTTTTTCCATAGAATTTTTAAACGGATTCATTCGACAATGGCATATGTGCTCGTACTGGTCGTATATCTTTTAATCGAGCTTGTTGTGAAATCCTTTTTTTTTTTGTTATCTGATTGTTCGGTCATCAATGTCAGGATACAAACATCGATTAGATAAGTAGATTGTTTGGTGCTATATGAGTGAGAAGGTGTTTAGTGTTGAACAGAAAAAAAGGACAATTACCCAAGACCGAAAATAGACAGTATCCTTTGTAGACACACCATCAGCAACCACAAATATATCGGAAAGTTAATTATTATTACTTAAGGCGGGGTTGATATTTTATATACATAAGTGGTTGTGGGTTGGTTGGATGAACTTTTTTTTTAGGGGGAAATAACTATTTGGAATGTAGGTTTTTCTAATGAAAAAAAAAAAGAAAATCCAATCAATTAGGTATATTTGGATTGAAATTAGATATATCTACCTTTCTCACTTTTTTTTCAAAAACTATTTAAGTGGCAAAATGTTTAGAAGCTCTTGAAGGTTGAGTTGGTTTGTATGTTTAGACTTTAGAAATGCTAAAGTCCAGCCCATTACAAGTTTTTGCGATGTCAAATCCTAGTTTGACTGTATTATTTGGAGAATTACATAAAAATGCACGATACCAAATTTTTTGCGTTGTATTGAGCTCACATTTATGTCCGATATTTTTGAACTTTGGATATATGTATGTACTTGTACATACAGAAATTTTTTTTTTGACATTTTTTTTGGAAAATACTTTTTTGACGATTTTCGTATTTTTTTTTTCACAAATCATTTTGTTTTGAAAGAAAGGACGAACATTTTATGGACAAAAATTTTTTTTGAAGTTCATTTTTTGCTTTTTTTGAAAACTTTTTTTTACAATTTTTTAACTAGTTTCGCTGACAAATTTTATGTTTGACCAATTTTGCTTGGCATTAATTTTTTTTTTATTTCGAACTAAAGCAACGCGGATTTTTTGAAGAATTAACAAAAAAACATTTCTATTTAAAAATTTCTGGTACTCGCAAAATATTTTTCATCAGAAAAAAGTTCATAATGGCGTCAACCTGACGACTGAACATACTCTAAGCGGAACCAAGGATTTGCGTGAACGCCCAGTCTCCGCATAAATTCAACTTAAATGCATTTTTTTCGAAGTTTTTGATTTTTTTTTGTATTCTTTTTCTGGGCTATTTGGGATATAAGATGTTGTAATAGCGACATTTTTGAGACAAAACTATGTTTTTTTTACTTAAAAAGTACCTTTACTTTGCATAAAATAAGAAAACCATATCATGTGCTACGGGGAAAGTGAGTGATGATTCTAAATTCTCGTATCACGCAATTGAATTTCGAAAAATGACATTTGTCAAACTTGATGTTTTTCAGCTTGTTCATTCACTTGTCTTTTAAGTCTACTGCAAAAGTCAAACCTTTTAAACGCAAATCTTATACATTTTAAAACCATAAATGCAAACATTTATTCTCTTTGTAAACCAAATACGTATTCGTCTATCCGCAGTAAAAGTTCTTTTGATGGAAATTCCTTTGATAAAAAAAGTAAAATAACAAAAAAGGAAATGTTTCCAAATGATCATCTATACTTGGGTATGTCTTCTTCACATTTCCACCTTTTCATTTTTTAGATGAAATTTCTTACATTTTCACTTTTTCATCATCACTCATTTTATTTTTTTTGTTCATTCACAATTTTTGTACCTATAGTACAAAGTGTGTAAAGAAAGAAAGAAAAAGTTTTATTTCAAAACAAATTTTTATATAATACAACCATTTTTCGTGATTTTTCATTTTTTTATTTTCTTCAAACCTTTAAGTTTGCTTTTAACTTCTTACCTGCCTCGTGTTTTCCTTCATTTGTCTTCGGGCTATTTCTAGTAAAAGTCGCTGTCGGAGTACATCTAGTGGGTTCACTATTGACAATGAAGGTTTTGTTCGTTTATCAAGCAAATAATCGTCCTGCAAAAATAAAAAAAAAAACAAACAAATATAAAATAAATTAAATGAAAAAGTGTTGCGAAATAAATTCAAATAAATATTCTTATCATTAATTATTTATAAAGGCGTATAAGAAAATGAAATTAAACGAGCCTGAAACGAAAACACTCGCTGATGAGTATAAGAACCAATTTATCGTTGATTTTGTAGACAAAATTCAATTTTGTTTATACTTTAGCGCAAGTGTGAGAATGACTTATGTAAGTACCTATGGATATAAAGTGAGAATAATTTGTGTCATTATTCAGAGAGTCCTTTTGAAGGATGGTTACCAATACCATATCGTTGTTTGAAGAAATGGCTCGTGTCTAATAAATTGTGTTTCTTCGCAATCACTTTTGAGTTCGCTGTCAATTTGTTGTTCGAAAATATGGTTTTGCAATTTTATTTCTAAATACCTATTGTATTTTGCCATTTATTTGATTTACGCATTGTGCTGTTTTGAATCTCATCGTTTTTACCAAATTCATGTAAAACTATAGTATTAGTGTATTTTTGTGCATTTCATTTTGCAATTTATAGGCATTCAAAAAATTTTTCCGGCTATTTCTTTTACATCAATTGCTTAGCAATTTTTATCTTGCAATGGAATGATTTTGTTTTTACTCGTTTGCTCAATTCCGCAAGTTTTCGTTTTTGCTCACTCAACAACAACGCAATGTATGGCTTTGAAAATATTTTCATTTCTCAATTTCAAATTTTGCAAAATGTCGCAATTAAGCAATCACCACTTATGTAATTTTTGTTCACACAACAACTTTGTCTCTTAGACGACAATGACGTATAGTCTTTCACAACTCTCGATGGCTGTGTTCAAAGTAGGGTCACTCTGAACACAGCCATCGAAATTCGTGAAAGTCTCCAACAAAACTGAAATATTACAACAAAAAAAAAATAATGATAAACTGTTGAAGACATTTTTTAAGTTCAAAATGTGGTTTTAATTTCGATTTTGCTACTTTACACATTTGCTATTTTCAATTTTGAGTAAATTAAAAAAAAATTCTAAAAATATATTCATCTAAAGTTTGGTAAAAATTGACATAATCACAAAATATAAAACACCATTTGGCAACCATGTCTTGTTTGGTCCTCTCTGTCTTTAAGGATTTTCTTTTTGTGTAGTACATGGGGGAGTTGTTTTAACGAATTAGTATTGAAATAAATTTGTTATGGATTCTTGTCAATTTCAAAGTCCATTAGCTTGCAATAAATAACGATCAGCTTAAGGGTGCCCTTTTGTTGTTGGTTTGTTATAGAATAAGCTATATAAGTTTTGTTGTGTAAAACAACTTCTAATGAGCGCCATAGAAATGTTAAAATGAAAAAAAAAACAAAACTAATGTTTATTTTAATTATTTTTTTTTTGTTGTTTTAATTGCATAATAGCAATGGATAATGAAAGTCTTATTACACAGCTTACTGGATAATACTTTTGCTTGCTTCAATTTATTTTGTTGTTCTTAATGAAGTGGAAGATTGTCTTTTTAGTGAAGGAAGGTAGTTTGATGCAGAAAAGGTATGAGAACTTCAAATTGCTTTTCTAACAATAAAAAGACTATTTATAATTCTTTTATTTTTTTTTTTTCTGTTTGAAGAATACAAAACAATAAGACATTTATTTGTCTTAAACTAGCGATGCGCAACAGTGATTTTCTAAGACAACATCAGGATGGAAAATTCAGAAAACAAAATCATCCAAACATTCAAATAGAAATGATTTCTTTTGTTGAGGAAGAATAAGATCTTTTTTTTGGAAGTAATTACTGAAGTGCAAACAGTTCTTGTTTGGTCATTTTCAAAAAAAAAAAAATCATTTTCCACCTGAGTGAGTTTTCAGAAAGATTTTTCTTATTGAAAAATGATAGAAATTAATATTGACATACAAAAGGTGTCCAACCACGAGCTTGATTTAAAAAAAGCATGTTTTCGACTCTCCCTCAACATTCGACGACGACAGCTCATAAAAGGAATCGGAAACAGATCCCCTCATAGGTTTTAAATGGTTTGAGAAGAAGAGTATCAAGACATTAGAAGCGAACCTAGAATATTTTACCTACTTACAAACTTAAGTCCTCGGACTTATTGTCCGTTAGTTTAAAGGGCAAGGGTCTTCAATAAATAAGAGTAAGAGTTCCACAGGAACACCGTCAAGTCCAACCGTTTTGTGGTTCTTATGCATTTTCAACAGTGTAAACAAAAACAGTTACGCCAGTTCATGAGATCAGAGACCATACATTATTTTTTGTTCGCCATCAAAGTTCATCCGATTGAATGCAACAGACATAAGCCCAGATACAATTTTCAGTGAAGACGTTCTTGTTTAATTTTAAAATCTCTCAAAACCCAGACATCATTATTTTTAGAAAAATGCATTCATATTTTTATGAGTAGAGTATGTCTGCGTCAAGTAAAGTAATTCATCTAACTTCGATTAAACTTTTTAAACTTTCTCGCAAATCTTAATTTCTTACGTTAGCAGTTTTCTTTGGTCTTAATCAAATGCAAATAATAATTATTCCTGAGTCTTACGCAGACAGAACTAGAGACAGGATTCTTCTGTGAATGATGATGCACACACTTATTCCATGATGCTGTTAAACATTAACAACAACTTCATATCACCTTACATTCAGCCAGAGGGTGTTATATATAAATGTACCTAGAAGAAGTCCTTCCAACACGTGTATAATATTGTTATCTCGGAAATTGCCTTCGGGTGGAATTGTATGCATTTCTCAACCTTCAACTCTTACTCGTTCCAATATACCTATGTAGTTAGTGTCTCGACACAATGAATCTTTGTTTTCTCAAACTTATAACCCATAACAATCTCGGTGTCATCCTGTCATCGTTGTACATTGTCGTCGTTTTGCCGACGAATTGATACTCTTGTATAATCAGATTGTTTTATCGTACGTAAAACTTTTTCAATCATTCCCAGTTCGAAATCAAAGTTTTTATCTTCTTTTTTTTCTGTGATGGTCCTTTGGGCATTTTTATTCTTATTTATAGAGGGTCAATTAAAATTCAGTGCCACAGAGCGAAGCAATCATTTTTAACCCTTGGAATTATGTAAACAAACAGAGCTAGGGTTCAAATCATAACGTACCTCTCTTTCTATGAACCTGGTGAATGAGACTTAAAAACAAGTTTTTGGTTCGTTAACATTTTTTTTCCGTTGACAATTTTGACGCACGTTCACACTTTCATTTAAATTTTTTGTTTAATATGTCGGAACACGAAGGTGTAGGATATAGGGTAGGAAAAAAATAACACACGTCTTGTTAAAATGTTGATTTCTCATTTGTTTAAAAAGTAGACGTGCCGCAGTGAAATTCGTCGTCTCTTATTATGCGAAAATGCTGCTTCTGTTTTGCAAACTTTTTTGAAACTTTAACTTGCTATGCAAACTTGATTTTGAATATTCAGTTTATCATAGAATGGATTTTCTTTAAATTATGTACACACCACATACTCCTTTCCTCATGTTGACGAAGAAGGCATGTTGGTTCATCATTCCACATCAAAGAATCTTCTAATTATCGTGTGGAAAAGTTTGAATTATTATGAAATTGTTCTTGTACCGAGTGTAAGAAAATTCTTAAACGATATTGCAGAAAAGTTGCCAGAACTTTTTGGAAGCAAATAAATAAACGATGAATGTTATTTTTGTTGGTACTGCATTGCATTGCATAATGAATACAGATTGTGGATAAATCATTTTGTTAACACCAATATTTAATTCAAAGAAGTTTAATCCAGTTTTCAGTTTTTCAATGCATAAGTACAGAGTTATTCATTTTGTGGTTTCAAGTTGGTAGCACTGACATTTGACACCTGTCAAACTCAGCTGTCATCTGAAGAGCCATAATATTATGTCGTTTTCAATTGCCAATCTGGAAGCAGAAAAAAGCATTCTGAATGCGTTCAATTGGGCAAAAGTGACAGTTCTGATTTTAAAAAAGAGAATTTCTCTTCTGGATTTGAAATCAAAAGCAAAAACAGAATCACTCACACATTCAAAGATTTAAATGTCACACTTGATAAAATGTCATATCTTTTTAAATTTACAAATTGTGCGAACTGTGAAGTGATTGCTGGAAATACTAATACAGTCACACCAAACTTCAAATTTTTCAGAATCGCAAAAAACTGTTCAATTGGGATTCCGAATCTAAAACCAATTCCGGATTGCCAATTGAAAACGACATTAGTTGAATGTTTGCCCTTTACGATAATGGATAATCATTAACAATCGAACGAGAAATACCTGAATCTTAAGAGGTGAGAATAACCTCGTGGAGATGAAGAAAAAATTATAAACAATTTTTGTTTTAAAACAATTAGATAATTTTATTCTCTGATTCCCAACAAATCGATATTTCAAAATCAAGTATTAACTATATTTGACTAGAAGAATTAAATAAATAACAAATTTACTGACAACATTTGTAGCAAAGTTCCACAAAATTCTTCATAAAAGTTCATTATGTATTTCACAAAATCTTAACAGTTGATTTAACTTTGAGTTGAGAGCTGTCAAAAAGCTCTCAATTCTTTAACCAAGAAAAAAATCAAATTCTCAAATTGTGTTATCTTCAAATGTTTCAATTAATAGGCATCTACTCGTATAATTATATATTTCTGCACCTGTGATTTCATGTTCAGTTTTCTTCGTCACACTTCCCAATTAAAGTTGAAAACGTTTTTTTTAGGATCTGCCTTTAAAACTCTTCAAACCGAAAATGAACAAACGTCTCTACTGACTGATTGTGGGATAAGGAAACTGTCAGCAACAAAATGCTCATATTACATGTATGACAACCAAGGACATCTAGAGATTAAATTTCTCTTTTCATAGACTTTTTTTTCAAGGACTTTAACCGATACGAAAAAAAAACAAACAAAAATCCTCTCACAATTTTATATGTTTTTACCTAACAAAGAATTAGAAAAAAATTAATTATTCGGTCGTATGCACATTTATATCGTTAAATGGATTTTATTTTCTATTATTTGTGTGTTAAGTGAATATAAACATTTCATTATCTAGTATACAATGTATATCCATTCTCTAAACAATTTTCTATTTACGAAATAAACATTTAGCTAAGCTTGCCTAACTCTCGTACATATGTGTAAATTTGTAAATTCAACTGCAAAACAAAATAAAGTAGTTTTTCATTTGAATAATATTTAGGTTACCTAACGCTATAACGCTGCTGTTACCATCAAAACAAATAGAGACTATAGAATACAAAAAACACTTGTTGATGAAGCGGGTGTTTTATTTGAAAATGGGTGTAATCAAATGATATTTTCAGGAAATAGCATTTGGTTAAACAAAAGTGGAGCTTTGGTGTTTTATCACATCAAAACAAACAACGTTCATTCATATACAGTAAATTTTACCTTTATTACTTCTGGAAGCTTTGATGATGTACTTCTCTGTATGAATTACGGGTGGATAAACGTTTTCCACAGTGTCTCTACACTCGAAAAAATATTGTTAAAAGAAGAAGAGGATAATCGAGATAGTCTGGGTTAAAACAGAGAAAGTTAAAAAAACATGTGCAAATGATTTAAACGGCGGATTCAAATTTTATCTCATCGATTTCTGGGGATTAACTGGGGTTATTCGATGGTTTTAGGGTTTAGTTTCTGGTTGAAGTTCAGTTAATCTGCTAGAAGAAAGTTTTTCAGTGTTGAGTTAAGGTGGAGTTAAATCAGAGTTTGTTAGGTGCAGTTGTACAAACAAATTGATGAGTTTTAAGTATGCAATTGAGTTAAGCCCGAGTTAAATCAAGGTTAGTAAACTTGTACAAACAATAAAATCCACAGGTTTCAACTCGCCTCTTGAATCTTGAGCCTTCAGCCTTAAACCATGCAACCGAATTTTGAATCAAAATTTTGAGTCTGAATTTTGAATATGATTCTGAATCCTGAATCCTAAATTTGAAACTAAATTCGGAATCTGAATCATTTAATTCATTTCAACTCTCAATTTATTTCAAATCAATCTCAATCTTGAATCCTCTTCTTGAAACTTGAATATTAAATTTTAAAACTTGTGTCTAGATTTTCAAAATGAATCTGAATCTAATGGACACGGAATATAAAAATAAAATCTTTCTACAACGTATTTTTAAATTTTCCTCTGATATTCCGTTCAGTGTTTCTGACTGTAGCTATAAACTCCCGAAAGGAATTGTAAATTTAAATATGTCACGGGTATTGCGGTGCCCTTTAAGGATGATGAAAAAAATGAATGAGAACGCAGTCCGGTATTATTTAATCACGTGTAGCGAATGCATCTCTATACCTACATATGTATATATTGCCAAGCCTTATATACATATAAACATTGCTCGCATGGTGGCAAAAATGTAGCTACTGACAAATTAATCGACATTAAAAGCAACCCAGAAAATTTACAACATATAAGTTTACCTGCATAAAACTTCGTTCTACTTTGTCGTCCTTGTCGTATTTTTTTTTTACAATTTACAATTTCATGCAACAAGGTGTGAAATGTGTGATATGTCGTTTGTTAAATAATATAACTGTGGCTTGTAGCGCAAAATATGG
Source organism: Syrphus vitripennis (assembly GCA_958431115.1). NCBI lineage: Eukaryota > Metazoa > Arthropoda > Insecta > Diptera > Syrphidae > Syrphus > Syrphus vitripennis. Next base: position 108,093,745 of record OY288108.1, read on the forward strand.
CATCCTTTGTAAAGTTATGTTTCAGTCATCAAATCAATAACTACTGGTGTATGTACTAACTGTAGGGAATATATCTCAATTCATGCAAACAAAATTGAGTTAATTTGACGTAACCAACTACTTTTTTAACATTTCATTACACATCACGACCACCACCGCCGCCGCCGCCGAATTATGTAATTTCATCAATGTTAACGTAGAGAACCGTTGACTATTGAATTATTTATCAATAAGGATGTTGGATGGAGAGGGTGGTAAAGGTTTTATGGAAAATGAAGCCATCCACCATCGACTAGAAAGAAAGCATCTTGTCTTTAAAATGCCAATACAATTCGCCAAGAAAATGACTGCTGCAGTGCTGCACACACTGCCCTTGTTGCAAATGTAAACTTTTGTTGTTAAATTTTACAACAAAGTTGTAAGGAAATAAAGAAGAACATTTATTAGTTTTTAATAAAAATGTTATTGCTCTTGGTTAGCATCAGGGTTGTAAAGGAATGCAATCTTTTGTGAATGCAATCATTTGTTAATACAAACTTTATGAATTTAATTTAATAATAAAATAATTTTAGACAAAACTTATTTTTCGCAATTTATTTTTTGAACAATTTTTATCCTCGCGGTTTAAAATTCCATTGCTTGATTCTTTGGTTTTTTCCCTAAAAGACAATTATCGGAATTAATTTTTTGACATTTTTTTTTTGCCTTCTTTTTTTTGAGATCGAACCTATTTTTCGATAGAAGTTTTTTGATTAATTTTTATTTTATTTTTAACCAATTTTGTTTCTTCAGTTTTTTGAGACAAAATTTATTTTTAGAAAAAAAAAATAACCGAAAATTTTTATAGCAAACAAAAAAACGCTAGCATTTTGGTGCTTTGCTGCTATCTAGGTGAAAATAATTGGAAGTTATTTCTTTTTGCATTTTTTTTCAATTCGTTTTTGCTCTACCTAACCTAGAAGATGGCATTCAACTGATTGTGTCAAAATGAACGAGGAAAATTATTGTATTTTTTTTGCTTTATAACGGCGCGGTGCCATCTTGTCTTAAAGCAAGCATTGTATCTTCGTTTGGATCAAAGTTCTTGATTTGTTTAATTTCTTCACAAATTCAATTTACAAGACAAAAATCATATTGAATATTTTTACGAATGTATGTATAACTTGTCCTTAAAATATCCATAGTACACATAAAGTACGAACGTTAGGTACACCTGAGGTAAAATTTTATTTGAATATCCCCATTTTTTTCATCACATAATCGTGAACTAAAAAAAAATAAAAAAAAAAAAATACATTCATGGGAATATCGCTCTCTACCCTGAATGTGATCGAATGCTCCTCGGATATAAAAAAAAAAAAAAAAATATTAACATAGAAGCAATATTGAATCAAAATTACTATTCAACTAATTTATACCTGAATCATACTGCTGGGTGAATCTATGGCGTTATATTCATGGTATCCTCGTTGAGCTGTGCATACAAACCGACTGGCGCAAAGTAACGTTATGACCGGACAGAGCCACGCTGTAGCTTTCATATTTCTGTAAGGATACATTAAAAAAAAATATAAATTTTTTTTTTTTTTTTTTGAAATAGGTTATGCTTGAAAAGAGATATAGGTTTTTTGTGCGAATTGGCATGATTTGAGGATTCATAAAGGGTTTGATATTGGGAATTTTCGTTAGGGGTTTTGATATTTCATCATCAATTTAATTAAAACTGACAATTTCGGTTGAATGCACACTTCCATGTGAGTTTTAAAGTGACAAAGTTGTAGTTAATGGTTATCGGGCTTGGGGGTATGCCAATAGCATTATCGCAATAGGTAATTGGTAAATATTGTTATTCATGTTATGATGATATTAGTCACAAGCTTTTGTTGATTGTTTTTTGAGGTAATTTTTGGTAAACGGATTTTATTTTATTTTGGAATATCTACTAAAATAAAAATTTTTTTCTATAAGGTAAAGCACATATAGCTATGAACGTAATCACTGAAAAAAAAATTTAAGTTGTGACTTCACACTTCTCACACGATTCTTTGGGAATTTTAATTTTATCTACGATAACTTTTTTTTGGAATTTTTTTGAATTTTTGTTTTACAAATCATTTTTTTTTTGACAATATTACTTTTTTTGTCATGCTTGTTGTAGGTTTAACAAAGCAATCACTAAGAATTGCATTCCAAAAAAAAAGTTTTTAAGATTCTGCTATGTTGGTGTATGACCATTATTTTTTAAAATCTAAATTCAATCTTGTTTTCTGTTGTGTTCTGTTGTGCTATATTTTTCATCAAGTTGTCTTTTGAGGTAAAAATATATCGTGAAAATATATCGAAATAATTTAAAAATATATTTTTTGTGAGTGTATTCATATAAAGTTGATGAATTTGAAATTAATTTTAAAATTTTTTAATTGGAATTTCAAAAAGTAAATATCATAACTAATCTTCACATAAAATTAAGTCAACAAAATAACAAATTATAATATTATGAACGAAGTCCAAACTGGATAGGGGCAAGGCTGACGAGCAAATCATATAGATAATTGAAAATTCCTGTTCATAGATTTGTCACATAATGACTTAGTAACGTACATATGTAGGTAGGTTCATTTTAAAAACAAATACGAGTTAAATTGGTAAGAAAACAAACCACCCAAAATTTAAACCAAACTGAAAACAAATATTTAATATTAAATATTAAAAAAATACAAAAACAAAACAAATATTGGACTAAATTAAATAAAGCGATATTTTGATACATGTTATCGATAATTTGTAGGAAAACTTCATTTTTCTTCTGCCATAGCGTCCTTAAACCCAGTTTTAGACATTTCCCCCGGGGTTTAAACTAAAAACAAAAATGTTTTTTTTTCCACGGCCTGCTCTCTCTCTCTCTCTTGTGAGAAATTGACAAATTCTTCAAGAGTATCACTTATCAGGAAATCAGTGCCTTCGGATTCGGTATAAAATTGTTGGTCCCTTCCATTTCAGCAGTAAATGCAATTAATGTACTGTTGTGCTACCAAATTTACCTAGACAAATTTTTGTCTCGTAAAATGTCCAGATTCAATATTTTTTCTTGAAATTAATTTCCATCAAAGTCCCAAACAAAAAAAGAAGAAAAACACATTGATTGAATAGACATGAAAAACCCTCCTTTGAAAATAATTATAACCATATCCACTGAATGACATTTATCCGCTCGATTTCCATCTATAGTTCCATTGCTCCTCCTGAAATTTTTTTTCACGAAGGTTATAATAATTTGCTTTGCGAAATAATTTTTCTTTTTCATCGTGAGATTAAATGCAATTTCAACTGAATATTCAATTGGATCAGAGATTATTGGGGTGAGCACTTTATAAGTCTCTTGGTTGGTTTATTTTTGCTGCTAGGGAAGATGGTTGTTAAATATTTTATTATATTATTTTTTTTTTATATTTTTTTTTGTGTTGGAACGCATCCATCAACCATCGAAAATAAAAATAAATAAATAAAAAATAAAACTCGAGGAATGAGTATGATGTGATCCCAAAGTGGCACAATCACCACTTCATCGCACATAAAAACTTCCATTAATCCCTGTATTCTTTCGGGAATGTCCAAAAATGCATCGAATTCATTTATCGTTGTCTTGGTTTTCCTGCTGTTGGTATGATGGAGAGAGGATATATGATACGACCATTGATGTTTGGTCAGGGATGGAATATAAAAAGGGGTAAATGTTCTAGCAATTAAGGCCATCACATCAGGATTTAAAAATTATGGAATTACGGTTGAGATTATAAATATTGCAATAATTCCTTGTCCCATTTCTTTGACCATAACCAATTGAATGTAATCTCCTCTTGTCATATTTTTTTGAAGTATTTGTTAATGGCACATAGCATATTTTTTTGTACTGGTTTAAAAAAAAATCTCATTCGTTAAAATTGCAAATTCGAAGTTCTAAAAAATATTTACTGCACCTGGCAACACAAGTTGAACACATTTATAGTAATGGAAGATGTTGGTGCTAACTGAGTGGTTGCTCATTAATGATTGCAATCTTTTAAATGTCCAACAGTTCGAATAATTTTTAGAAACTCATAAAAAATTGTATTCTTTTACAATCCTGGGTCATTTCGAATGAAAATAATAAATATTTTATACAAACAACTATAGACTTAGACCCACCGAAATGTCCTCCTTGAAATTACATTAAAACTCCCAAAATCTCGAGCCCTTCAGGTTTCTATGGAGCCCTTAAACAGTTAATTTAACTTCTCCTAACAATCTGACCATGATTCTTGTTCTACTGTCGCCGCGCCGTCACAGTTTGGAACTTCCGAAAAATAATAAAGTTCACACGGAGTTCTATAGAGGATTCTAACATTTTTGACATGAATATCGTTCTAAGCAACATAATATTTTCTCCATTCAATTTATTTCTATGAACAGACAAAGTGGTAAAGATAGCAGATATATTATGTCCGAACTAACACTTTATTACATTATTTTTTTTTAGGAAACTCCATATAATCAAAAGACAGTAAGCTTAATATAGACTAACGTAACTATATCCTGTGCCTTCATCTTCATCGTCCTATAGTGTGTCGTCTTGTCGTCTCATCGCCATTGTCGATGGACAATTTTATTCACTTTGGTTTTTACGAGCATTATATTATAAGGATGTTTTCTCAAATTGTTTTCTTTTAATAAATCAGACATGTTCTTGATTAAATATTTACAAGAACAAAACACTCTATTTTGTGAGTATAAATTCGCGTCGGAATCAATTTCATGAGACTTTGATAAAGAATTAAGGATGTGCGATGAGCTTCCCCTGCCTACCTATGTATTATAATATTCATTTTGGAATGGGTAATGGTTATAAGGTGTAGCGTTGAGTAAGTTATAACATTGTTTGGTGTAATAAAACAAAAGCAAAAGTGATTTCCTTTGAGGAAATTAAAAGGTTAATTTGTGTATTCTACCTTAACTTTACAAGATTAATTTTTTTTTGTACCTATTGGGATGAACAGACTTAAAAATTTTAACTTGGTTTTGTATTTTGTGGTGTGGCAAATTATGTTTCACCCTATGACCTTTTGTTTACTTTTATGGAAACTTTTCTATTTCTTTGAAATATAACAGTACCTGTACATGAAGCACAATTGGTGTAGTATTTTTGCAGCCTACAAATTTCATTAAGACAAGACCACAGTCGGGATATAAAAACCGATAAAAGCTTCAAAAATATAAATTAACAAATTCAAATAACAACATTAAATATTTAGTTCGATAAAACCTCAAATAATTTGGATTTTTAGCGCATAAAGAACAATAGGTGCTTTTGTATGTAGTGCGTCCTATATCATAAGAAAGGTCTACGATGCGAGCTATAATTTGTATAAAGGCTAAACCTTGTATTTCGTGGAGGGAAAGTCTTATAGTGCTTTACATGGTAGTAAATGTATCTTTCACTTTATCGGCACGATATTCAAATTTTTGTGCAAACAAAAAATAATAGCACTCATCGAAATCTTTTCAAAGATGTACCTAGGTCATAATATGTTGAACTGTCCAAAAACTTAATAACAAAATTTCAAAAAAAAAGAGGCTGGGTGCGACCCACACTGATAACTTTCCATTTGTGATCTTGAAAACTTTTTATTTAGTTTTTTTTTCAAATAACCAAATTTTTTTTATATTTTTTGTCAAAAACTGTCAATTAGATATTTGTCAAAATTTAACCTTTCATAAAAAATTGTACTATGTATAAAATAAAATATTTTAGAAGGCTCAATCGTTGTTCGTTCTCTGGATATTCGAGCTGAAATACGATTGCAACTACTTTTCTTTAGAATTTTTAACAGTTTTTGATTTTTTGTTAAAAAACTGTCCATTCATTATTTGTCAAAATTTTATCAGTTGCTAACAATTATGTTATGTAGAAAATAAAACAAACAAGAAGTCAATATCGTTTCCCGTTTTTGAGAAATTTGAGTCGAAAGACAATTTATACCAATTTTCGGTAGAATTTTTTGTAAAAAAACTGTCCATTCAATTTTTTTGAAATTTTCATCAGTAGTCAAAAACAACATTTTTCGTAAAATAAGATTATTTTAAAGTTAATATCATTTTTCCATCTAAGGATATTCGAGTTATAAAATTTTTTTTTTTAGTTTTTTTGATTTAAAAAAATAACGGTACATTGATTTTTTTTCCAAATTCATATCAAATTTGTACGACGTCATAAGGTGTCGAATAAAATTTATTTCAAGTCAATGGTATTATTTGTTCGTGAGATATTTGAGCCCAACCAAAATTTTCACTTCTTTTTTAAACTGCTATAGTAAAAAAACAACTGATTAAATATTAATAAACGCCCTTTCAGCTTCTTACGAAGTTATTATCTGTAAAACAAAATTTATTTCAAGCCACGAAAAATGGTACCAGAACGTACGAACGTACGTACACACGCACAGACAGACATCTCTCTAAAAATGATTGATATAGGCTCTAGTGACCTTGAAACGTCGAGAAATTTCAAAAATTTCAATTTGACAAATCGGACCGATTACAATAACTCCCTATGGGAAGTTAAAAATATCCTTCCATTTTCAAGACATGTAGGTATTGAGTTTATAAAAAAAAAAAAAAAATTGTTTTAAAAATTTTGATATGCAATATTATTAAGATTCATTAAATCATCATTAAATTTCTATCACAATTCGTCTAATTCTTATGAAAAAATCAAAAACCAATCAAAATAAATACACATCATCGAGGCTTCCCAAAAATAGTATTTTACGTCTTTGGGTATGATCTACAGAGAGTCAAACTTCTGACATAAAATGTTCAAAACTTCAAGCTGAATATCTGTTGCTAAACACCTTTTCTCTCCGATCATTAGTATACCTAATTGAAATAAATTGATTAAAAAATTAAGATGTTGAAGAGCCAAAATGAAGTAATTTTGCGAATTACGATAAAAGCGTTCGCATTACAAATGAGTCTGACATTGTTGTTTTCTCTTTCTGTCTAATTGTGAAGTTTCAAATCTATAAGGCTAGTTAGCAATCGAATCTTTGTTTAAATTTTGCTGAATGCGTTCACCAAAAATCTGGAATAATTTCGTGCAAACTGAATTGAAATTAGTTCATTTGGAAATGTGAATTTGTAAAGGAAATTAATTAAAATTATAGCCAAAAGGACAGGCTCTCAAGCTTAAGACTTCAAAGACCAATAAAATGAAAAGGTGCAGCCTCTTACACATTTTTTTTTTGACCGCACTTTGTCATGTGTCCGTTTTTTTTTTAATAATCGTATTCTTCTTTAACAAAGAAGCAAATACATGCGGTATTGGAACCAATTATAATTCACCACACATAATTGATAAACCACACATTTTATCTTGTAGTCCTATTCCTTAAAAAAAAGGACCCTCATAATAATCATATGACCTTTTTTATTAAGCTTCCTCTATTACACAATAGAAAAACAACCATTATTAATAGGAAAACTTATTTTCCTTAATAAAATCTAATATGACATAAAAGGATTACAGTCTGTCTCCTATACGATTTGGATTGAAATTTATGTTGTGATTTAGTTTGTTGTGTCTTTTTCAAGTATTTGTCATATTTCCCACTGAATGTTTTCATCCCAAACTGTGTTTAATAAAATTTAATAATTTGACATTGTGTTTGGCAATTTATCAAACCGAAAGTTTGAAATGTATGTTCTTTATTGTTGGAACATGTGATTATAAGTTTGTTTGTACCTAATTAATCTGTTTGTGTTAGTAATTAAAATTTGAGTGAATTCATGAATAAAATTTTCATCAATGGGAATAAATTGTGTTCGGTTTATTAAAATTTAATTTAAAGTAAATTTATGAGAGAATAATGAAAAAGGGAAACAATTTCTGTTGTTTCAATATGCTTTAGGAGAAGGGTGGGTTAGGGACTCCCCTTAGTTGAAAACAAAAGCTACACAAAAAACTAAAATTTTAAATCAATTTAAATGTTATTTTGTAGGTATAGGTACAATTAATTGATTAAATCTTTCAAAGTCATTTATCACAATCATAACATAAGTAAATGGGAAATCATAAAATAAATATTGATTAAATTTCGTATGATTGCAATTGATGAAAGGTAATTTCAATGATGTAATATTTTATTAAACGTTTTTAATTTCAATCGATTGTTTTATTGGATATGGTTGGAGTCGTCCATCCAATTCCCCCAAGAACGAAGGCCAACAAAAATAATATTTCATTTTATCGTCATCCTATAAAAATCATCAAAATATTGTTTCCATTGAGTGGAACTTTCAAAAATTGTGTATTTAACTTATTATATTTTATTTAAGTCAACTGGAATATTATACATTATTAGATATGGATATCTAATGTTGGAGTCGAAAGGGTTTTTCTCTGCGGTGTTCGTGTTTTTTTTTTTTAAACCACTTACCCTTTATCGTTACTAATTCATTTTCAAATCAATAAACAACTTCTTTTATCTGTTATATTTTATATTTTGTGGCTTTGACCTTTTTGGTAAAAGAAATATTTATTCTTTGGTATTTATTATGGTTCGATTAAAAAAGTTAAATTGAAAATTTGTTACGAAAAAAAAAAAATAGCTCGTCTTCAAAATATGGATACCACTTGCATGGAGGTAGAGGGGGTTCTCATAGAAAAAAGAACAGAAACAAGTATAAGATGCAAGAAGTATTAAAACAATGAAGAAAATCGTATTGATTAAATGGAAATGGCTGGCCGCAAAAAATATTTATTTATTTACTCAATTTATTAGTTTGACATTTAATTTTGTTATTTTTTTCAAGTGACAGTTGTTGTACTTATACTAAACTTTGAACCTGGGACCTTCCGATTCCCGGCCATACACTTGGTAAAAATATTAATTAAAAGTTAATCTCATCAAACTAAATTTTAATAATATAATAATTTTTTCTTATTATTGACATAAATTTTAAATGTTATTGTTCTAAAAATAATACGAAAATCGTATTAAATTTCATAAAATTTTTATTCATTAAATCTCGGATTTCTCTTTAAAAATATTTGGAACAACTTTTTATTTTGTTGTTAATAAGATTAGCTCATTATATTCTTGTTTTATCTTATTGTTTTTTTTTTCTCTTTTATCTTTTACTTATTAATGAGACAAAAATCCTACTTCGTTTTCTCTTACCGACATTTTATGAATTGTGAATTTTTGTGTCGAAAAATTGAAAAGAGAAACTAAAAACTATCACAAATATATTGATATCAGGTACAAAATAAATAGGGGCCTTAATTGATTATTCTTAAGGAATCCTCATCGATCTACATCATCCCAAAATTTATTTGACAATTTTTAATAAATGTTTTTACTAACTCAAATGTGCATCTTTTCAAACGGTGATTCTGGTGTCCATCCAGGGGCCGAATTACCGCATCAGTTCACGAGTAATACGTGACTGAATTGTGCGAGTTTGGCATTACCGCTTACGTTATTGAGCAATCTAGTACAGTAATTTGACATTTCCTCATCAGTTATCGAGCAAAATTTCATTCGATAACTAAAGAGCTCACTGATTAGAACAAAACTGAGGGGAAATGTAAGAATTTTTCGATCACTGATGGCACTCACTCGTTCACTGATGCGGTAATTCGGCCCAGGCTTCGCAAAAAAAGTAAAATTTATATATTTATTTCATTGTTTCAACTTGAAGATTAGTAAGTTTATTTATAGTTAAACATTTCTACAAAAATTCTGTTTTAAAAGAAGAACAAAATTCTATCCTATAATAACCTTTTCTTCAAAATGAGTCCAAAAACTTTGTTTAAAGATTATTGCTGCTCACAAAACTGTTGCTCTTTTAATGCCTAAAAAGGTTAGGTACATAATCAGAATTATCTATTTGTTTAAAAAACTATACGTACAATGTATATAGTCTAGTCATTTGTAGATATTTTTAGATCCTCTACCTATAATTATTTTAAACTGTAGGTAAAACAAGATAAGATGACAGATAATTTAACCCTTTGACAAGTGTCCCAATCTTTTTGTGTACCTACCTATCCTTTTCGCCTTAATTGAATACTTTGTTTTAAGTTTTGAAGTAGGTACATAACAACAACTATGAAGAGTCAAACAAGAAAGGTTATCAAACGATTGAATTGTCCCTTAAAAGTAGACTGTAATAAAGCATTTCTTCCAGGCATTTGACTCAAAATAAGGGTTTTTGTTTTCGTGAATTAAATATAATAATCTTCGATGAAAGGAATATTGAAGTTGGCGTAGGGTATCTTCTTTATGTCTTTTTTTTTTTCAAAATGCTGGCTTAACATACAGTACCTTTCTAAATTTATCGTTATATTAATAAACTAAATCTTATCTCATATGACAATAGATTTATGCTTGTAAAACTTACATATACTACAAAAATGCTGGTGAGAGTAAACAAAAACTTAAATTTCAAAAGGTATTCATTTATGAGTATAAATCTTCAAACTTTGTTGTTTCCTAAAAAATGCTGATAAATGATAACTGATTTTTTTTAGAACCTTTCTAGAATTAAAATTAACTTTATTTAAAGCTGCTTCCGGTTTTTATTTTAAAAACGAAATAACGGTTATGAGATGGAATATTTTGTATTGCTTTTAAATTATGGTTGAAAGAACCATTTTACCAGGATATATCACAGAAGTGAATTTTCTTTTATTATGAAAAATACTGGTAAACAGAAAATTGCTATTTTCAAATTAGTGATATAAAAGTAAATACAAATATTGCTGAAATCCATCAAAGTCTTAAATTTGAATATTCTTAGATTTTCTTGAATGAGGGAATGAAATGATTTTTGGTCAAAAAGTTCAATTGTAATGAGAAAAACCGATATTTTCGCCATCTAGTCCATCAGTCATTTCTTTGCAATTTTAAATGATTCCCTAGTGCTTAAATTTCTGATTTAGTTTTTCAACTTTTACCAAAAACGATTCCAGAGATTTTCATTGATCTTCTTGGGAAAAATTGTTGCAAGAAAACTTACATTTCAGGTTTGTAAAAATTGCAATTCAAAATTTTTTTTTACCTTCAAAGGAAAACGCCTATTTCATAGATATGTTGATTTGGGTTGCACACTGTAACAACTTATTAAAAGATTTTCCCAAAAACGTAAGTTGTTGAACAAGCAAATGATATTAGAGTGCCCAAAAAAATTTTCTTTCCAATGTCAAATGTTAGTAAGAGTGAGTGAATGTTTTTCTGTTTTGTAACGTATTCGTTGTTTCAATTTATTTTTTCCACCTCACTTGCTTTATTTAAGTGTTCACTAAATAGCAAAATCAAAATCTAAATGTCGACACTGATAGTGAAGGTGAAAATTTTAATTCTATAAACAAATTTTAGGAAAAATTATATTCTATTATAAATTTTAACTCTAGTACCAAACAATAATTTTGTGCACACTGTAAAGACATCACCCAGGGGAGAGCCATTACCCCATGAACCTATCGATACCTGTACACTGCCAAAAATCTAACGCTCAGAGTTTTCGAAAACTGAATGCATAGAATTTAAAATCAAACGAAATAATGACAAGTAAAATGGGATATCGTATCTTTAAGCTTCTCGGTTATTTTTATCTGAACTTATGTACATCCACAGCTTTTAACAACCAAAAAATCTACACGATTTTGGTTTAAAACTATTTTCTTTTCTTTGTATTTTATGATCCAAAAAAATTTTGAAAATATTTTAAAGGTTATCCTTTGATCTTTATCAAATTGTAACCAGGTATAAAATCTTTGCTATCAAATACATTCCTTCCATTCTCAAAACTATGTAACATTACATAGTAATCCGTTTGAAATACCTCCAAGAATTTGTATGATGGATTTAGCAGAGGAAATAGTGTTTCTCAACTAAATTCTGAGTTTGTAAGGAAATTACAAAAAAAAAAAACTTTGAGCAACTAAATTTAATGTACATACAGGTTATCCCTTAAGAATTTTATAGGAAGAAATATATGAATAACATCCTCAATAACTCCTAGTCTAGGATCTCTTAGAAGAATGTTGGTTAAAGTAGTTGGGTTCTAGGTAAAGCATGTCATCTGCAGGAAGTTTGATCTTGGGGTTTTTGTTTATTATTATATTTTCTCGTAGGTTGTGCTTCTGGTTTCGCCTTCTTCGGTCCATCCATCCATCGTAATATCATAAACTATGAGTGTAATTACATAATATCTGTTTTGCTATAAAAGGACACACATTATGGTTATAACACTTTCTATCACATCATAGAATTGTATCCTTGTAAGGTGTTGTGTGCTCTGTAGAGTGTTGTAATAGGCCACTCTTATGTGTTCAAATTCTAACACAAGACAATGGAGCTATACAAATATACAAAAAGATAGGACACTTTAATATCCTGTTCACTATGGTGCCATATAGTCTTATGTTTTGTGCAGAGCATATAGTGGGAGGTAGACTCAAGGTCAGGTATTATGAAGAAAGTAAAATGTTCTAGTCTGAGTTTTGTCTCTTTTTTTGTATTAATACAAATTTCGTTGAAAAAAATATTGATACCCAGTACATTTGTTTATGTAATTTTCAATTTAAAATTCTTGATATTTTTAAAATTCTCTGAATTGAGTAGAAACGACATCGTTCACATATAGAAAACAAACTATGTAATAAAATATTTCTATAGAAACATTGGAAATTTAATAAGATTTTCATATTATTATTATTTAAAAAAGTTAACTTAATTAAATTCAATCCGCAGAGAAAAAAATGTTTCTTTTATCTGAAGTTTGAGTTTAAACATTGGAATTTTTTTTATTACGAATTGGCACAGAGGTAGAGTGTTCGCCGGGAATCCGAAGGTCCCAAGTTCTATAAGATTTTCTTCTTGGATGAGAACCGCATGCCGGTATTGTTTTTCTTTACGAAACTACCCTTTGACCGTTCTTTAAAATATAAAATATTTAATTATGTACTGAAAGACTGTGAAATCTGAAGTCTTATTTTATTCTTTAACCTGTCTGAGTTTAAAAAAATTAAATTTCGTATTCTATGAGAAATTTTAAATAAAAAATTAATGTTTCATCAAAATTTAGTTCTTTTTTCAAAAATTCTGGAAATTTGTTTATTCGTAATTTTTTTTTAAATTATTAGTTCATATAAACTGGCTTTGAAGAAGAAGTGTTTATTTTTTTGAAAATTCGTTTTTGAGCTAAAAAATGGAGCTATTTTTTTCTATAGTTTCTCGAAAAAGCCAGCACACCAAGAAAACTAATCCTGTGCTAGATGGAGTTGAATTGAAATCCATATTTCCATCAATGAGAAATCGATGAATTGATTATTTTCCGAAAAATACCACTTAAAATGTCTTTAAATAATACGAAATCCATATTGTTTTGAAAAGTTCACTTATTAAAATTTAATCCAAATGAAAAAAGTTCAAGTACTGCCAAAGAATTTTTAAGTCTGATTTAAGATTAGTATTTCATGTTTTCGAATTGGCGCAGTAGCAGAGAGCGCGGCTGGTATTACTACGCAACAAATTTTGACTTTTATATGATTTCTTTAATGTAGAATTACCTTTTTAAGTTCATTTTTAAGTTTTGATAATGAAAACTATCATGAATAAAATAAGTTAGTTAACGTTTTCGAGAACATGATCTAAAAAGTAGTAAAAGAAAGCTTGGGTTTGTTGTAACTATTTTTTTGGCCGTTTATCGAAATTTGACAGTTTTTTAATTGATTTTCTGACATGCTCTCGAAAGCAACCAATTTAGAAAGACATTTTTTTTTTTGAAATGTTTGTTCTTGGTTTCGTTAATTTAAAAAAACTTGAACTCAGTTGTGAAAAGCTCGAAAATAAGTTCTACACTAATAAATTAGTATTAAAAAAATTTAGTACAAAAAATCAAACTTTATCGAAAGTTTTTTTCGCTGGTATTGAATTGTTTTTTTTTTTTTCCTAATTTATTTCAATTACAACCTTAAACTTTCTCCAGAGGATTTTAATTCATTTAAAATTCAACCAAGTCGTGCACTGATTTTCAAAAGGCAGCCGTCGGCGTTGCCCGTCAGGAAATTGTGAGGGAATTTGAGACCTTTTAAATTTTAATAAAACAGAAAAAAAATTAAAGAAAAAGTCTTAGTTATTAAAAAAAAAAAATATTTGTTTCTAAAAAGCTTCAGATCAGACCAGAGTTCGTGAAATCGCGTATTCTATTTTTTTTCGAAAAAAAGAGAAGTATTACAAAAAAAAAAATCTAAGTATATGATATTTTGAATTTTAAAAGTTTTAACAAAATATTTTTGTTGTAAGTACTTATCAGCAAACTATTGAAAATATCCTTTTTTTATTGTAAATTATTGCTATTCACGATGACCATTAACCAACACAAATTCACTTTTATTTTTTGTTTTGTTAAAAAAAAAGATAACATTTATAAAAAATTCAAATTACCAAATTTAAACGGTTTTGATCTGGTAACACCAAACAAAAGAAAATTTAATTCTTTTTTATTTAAACTATTTAACAATTTTGGTTTTAATATTCAATTATTTTTTTTAGCGCACTCTTTTCTATTTATATTCCTTTTTTTTATGTTTGTCACAAATATAACCACAGACAGTAACTAGAAAAACAAAAGGACTATTTTTGTAACTTTATAGTAGAGTAGAAAAAGAACTTAATTCAATTGGATCAAAGGATAAAAGCGGAAATGGAACTTCGTTGCCGGAACAATAATTCTCTGGTTAACCGTAAAATGTAATCGTATTTTTATCACAACCCCGTTTTCATACAAAAACAAAATATAAACCTCCCGCTGTTGTAAGTCGTTCGTAGTCGTTTTCGTTGTTGTTGTTGTATAGTGTGATGGTAATAATGAAGCAACAACAAAAAAAAGTCCTTTCACTTTTTGTACTTTATATTTGAAAAAAAATGACCGAGTTGTCCCGACCGGAAGTGTGAACTTTAACACGAACACGTTAAATCTACTTCGCACTATTGACAAAAAAAAAAAACAAGAACGAGTGTACAATCCTTTTTGTCCTTTTTTATAACACGAAAGATAAACCTTACTCGCTGATGATGGTAGTAGGAATATTCTCGAGAGGACTTATAATGCTTATGGTACTACTGCTGCTGCTGCTTGGGAACGCAACAGGCTAACGACTTGTATACAACTCTGGATGGAAAAGGATCTACAGTTGTTTTTATGGAAATTCTTGTGTTGCTAAGAGCATGCGTCCCAAACAAAAAAAAAAGAAGAAAAAAACAACAAAACTCATCTAATAAGCAGAATGTTGCGGAGAAGTGTAGCAAATTTGGTATGAATGAAAAAGGATGTGTCCAGCAACATCATAGAGAACCCTTTTTCAGGTGGGAAGTATAAAAATGGTATCCTTTCTTCGAGTTATTCACAAAAAAAAAACCTTCTCATATGTAAATCGAAGAGACACTTTCGATTAAACGTCCCTCAGGTGTAATAATGAGATTTTTTTTGTATATTATAATCTTGTGAGTCCTTCGTGACTATATTAACTGTTTAATTGAGTGGAAACATTATGTGTGTTGCACTCTTTTAATCGTTATTATTTCTTTTTTAATTTCGATTAATTACATTATAACTCACAAAGGATATTTCCTTATCACACAGGACAGTTTTGCAATTAAAGTCAGTCATTTGAACTCAATGGAAAACCGTTGAGAATTAGATGGGTTGAAAGATGATGATGATGATCATCATCATCATCATCATCACCATCATGAAAAGCAAGAGCAATGAGCGTGCAAAAGAAGTCTTCAATTAACGCTTCAAGTTCTATCTAAATATATGTAGATTATAGTGTGTCATATCTTTATAAGTACATGGACTGATGAGTGGGATTGGGACGATTTGTGTAGATGGTGGTCTTCTATAACTTCAGATAAACGCGTGCCTTGAAAACTTCGTGTCCCAGCAATTAATTTCAAATTACAGCAAATGTTCAATTTTGATAAAATGTTCATTATATTGTGTTGCTTTTGATAGAGTGGACGACAGACAGGACATTATGGATTATGGTGGGAGTCCATCTTGTGCGTCTAGGTAACCATCAGTTCTTTTTCTTTTGTTTTTGTTGTTGGTTTCAAACACAATCCTATATATTCACATTTTTATTATATCAGATGATGTCAAAAGTTTTAGGGATTTGCGTCCAAGTGTCGGAGAAGTTATTAAATCCTTTCTTGAATTTCTGTAGGTACCTATGTATAGTTTTATATATGGAAGAAGATATGAAGTAGAAAAAAATCCGGGACAAGCAAAAAAGTTTTCTGGAAGCTTAAGTTTTTGTTAAGTTCTTTTTTTTTCGATGATGCAGTCTATCTGTGAAGAAAAAAAATTACACAACACCTATAGTAAAACCTATAGTTTTTTTTTAAACATTGAATTAATTTTGAAACAAAAATAGAAAAAAAAAATGGGTGATGAAGTAAATATAGATTTTTCTTTTTAAATGTCCTTTCAAGAGATATAAATCACTTAATTTTGAATAATGATGAAAATAAGTGGAAGAAAGGCAGAAGCAATTAAAATTAGTTTCAAAAGAATATGACATAAATTATTAATTGATAAACTTTAAACAGGGAAACGAAAAGTAGTGGTAATTGAGTGTTGAAAAAATGTAAGTAGGTTATTGGAAAAGGGACAGGAAAGTTGAAAACGTTAAGGTACAAAAAAAAAAACAAATAAAGTTACCTAAACAATTTAAACTGCAATTTCTTTATTATATAGGAAAGAATGTTTTAACTCATAAAGTTGTTAAAAAAAATCAAGAAATGCCATAATTGGCTTTAGGTGCTTCAACTTTGAAAGCATAAGAACTATGAAACAATGAAAGATAATTAAGTATAGGTATATCAAAAGAATGTTAAAAAATATCTTGAAAATGGCAGCTAACTGTTGTCCGAAATCGTTAATATCATCAGCTTGATCTTCCAAAATGATGCTGTAAGAAAATCAGCCCAAGTCACATTTTTGTACGGAAATATAAAATGCAATACTCGATTCCAAAACATTGAGATTTCAAAGAAAAGTTAATTTTTTTCAAAAATCCAAATGTATGAAAATTTAGGTAACGGTAGCTACCTATAACGACTATTTGAAAAATATTTTATTGCCAAATAACATTAATTACTAAAAGAACCCCAAAGAAAAAACTTCATCAAAATCGATAAAGCCTTTTTCGAGATAATAAGTTTTGTCATAATGGTTATGACATCAGATAAGTACCTTTTCTTTTACAAAAAAGTTTTGGTTGAGGTCCGTTTGATTGACAGTCCGTTTATGATAAAACCGTTTATAAAAGTTTTTTGGAAAAAAATTTCCTGACGAAATAATTTGAATGACTTAAAAATAATGTAGATACAAAGAAAAAATTGCAACAAGATTGTTGCACCCGTTCTTGAGATCAATTATTATGTCTTAATGACATGTACCGATATTTTTGGGCTAAGAAAAGAATATTCTTTGTATATGAAAACTATAGTACTCTCATGGAGTTTTTTTTAGGGTTGCCCGGATCCTGGTGGTGGCGCTGCAAAATGTGAGGTTTAAAATTCCATTTGGTGAGTCTTTAAGCGTCGAAAATTGGTGGTAGGAGCAAGAGGAGACTATTTTTTGGATAATTGCATCCAAAAAATATCAATAAATATCATTTAAAAAATCCATAAGCTCCGCAAAATAAAAAGAGTAAGGGTTGCCGGCATACATTAGATGTCGCCCCATTCGACTTCCACCATGAGAGTACTATAGTTTTCATATACAAAGGAATATTTCAATTTTTCTATAGACACTGTGTCTGTGACATATAAAGGGTACATAAAAATCCCCTTGAGTGCGCGCTAATTATAAAAAAGATCATCGTTAAACGTTTAAATAATGATTAAAATGATCAAATGTTTGAATAAAATCGTTCCAGTGGCTTAGGTTGGGGGTCGGAGTTGTGCGAATAAACAAACAGAAGATAGTCATAGAGGGTCGAAGGAATCACTTTTTCATTAAAATGTATAGTACAATTTAGTAAAAAAAGCGGTTTTCTTTTGTATTCCAGAAGTAAGTCAAGTGACTAAACATTTATATTTGAAAAGTAACAATTTATATTATGCTGTCCGTGCCCATACATATTATACAACTTGTTCATGACTTAAATATGTTAATCGATGTTGTTTGATATTCAAACCAAAGCCGATAAAATTAAACGTCAAACGCGAGTTGATCCCTTTAAATTCACATAATAATCACCAAAGCAGATATCTTTCAATCTCATCAGTTAAGCGTAATTAACTAAAAAAGCCTACAATAATTTAATAAGATTTTCTCTTGAATCGATTTCCTTTGTACACAAGTATGTATTCGTGTATAACCAATACGCTATTAGTGTAATTCGAATGCTAATACGCATTATTAAAATTTGCATAACCATGTCAAATCCACATTTCATCTATCACTTACATATACATACCTGGTATTTTATACATATAATATGTGGGTATATACAAGAGAGATTTTAAGCTTATGCAATATTTTTGTCATCGCGCGTTGTTGCCACCATTGCTACCACAAAATTTGCCCCATTTTGTGGTCATTTCGAATTAACCACAAAACATTCACGACCACATTTTAGGCTATAGTACGAGAGCTAGCGACGACGAAGAAGAATTCATTTTTGATGTATGGTTTTTAGAATATATTTTAAACCTAATCCCTGAATTCGCATGGTGCATTTTCCCGTTAACAGTTATTTTTTTCCATTGTGTTCCATATAACCTTTTAGAAAAATAAAAATAACTATGCTAGAAGTTTCTAGCAACGTACACGGTACGAACGCGTTACTCACACATTCCGTACGCGTTACTCACGCGTTACGCACACGTTACGCACGGTTTCGCACCTTCTTTCAACTTCTTTTTCAAATTTCAAATTTCTTTTTTTATTTGAAAGTGCAATCCTTCCGGTTAATAATGGAAAATAATTTCATTCAAAT
The DNA here is from genome assembly GCA_958431115.1 of Syrphus vitripennis. NCBI lineage: Eukaryota > Metazoa > Arthropoda > Insecta > Diptera > Syrphidae > Syrphus > Syrphus vitripennis. The sequence continues at coordinate 108,112,802 of OY288108.1, forward strand.
TGCTGCCTTGGCTGGCCATGCAGTAGCCTACACGATCGGTCCAATTTTTAAGCACACTATCGATTGTGTGCAGCTGTATTTCACCAATGGCTTCATGCATATTGTCCTTTAAAGCGTCAATTGTCACTAGCTTGTCGGCTTAACACTTATCATTTATGGCACCCTACAAATAGTAGTCCAACCGTGTCAAATCCTTGCTCATTTTCGAAGAAAAATGGCCCAATTATGCTCTGGACCAAAATCCGCACCAAACCAGGGACTCGTTTTAGGTGCATCGGCTTTTTAATGTATGCGTGCACAACCATATTCGTTCAGCGGAAGGATAAAACTAGTTATCTGTCAAATCAGACATGAGCATTGTATATAGAACCTATAGTACTATCATCAAGATGGTTTTTGTGTTGTGTGGTGTGGTCGTTTGAGGGCGCACTTGTATATACACAGAAACAGGAACCAGAAAATTAGTAAGTGGGGTGATCGCTAGGTGGCCGACACGTGTGGAACGTGCTGATAATAGTACTATGTAAATTTATATACAATGGACATGAGCTAAGTGTTCCCATTCACGAAATAAGCACTAGTTAAAAAAAAACGTTAGATGGCGGACCCTTTAGAACACAAAGGAAAAAAATGGTCGTTAAATAATGAGTACTTTTTTACCGTTATGTCACACTCACTGAAAAATGCACCAATTCCCACCATTTCTACCGCCTGCAACTCCAGAGGCTGAGGAGTAAAATATGCACATCCAAAAATCTACCATTAGAAAATGAATGCTCCAAAACGTTTCTAGCTCTCAGACTATTAGTACAAATGCAATATACGTTGTGTACTTATAGGGATAGGAATCGTCCAGGACATAATCTCATAAGCTAATTGACAATAGATAAAATGCCAATATTGTAGATATACTCATAGTTTATAATACAGTGTTCAAGTAAAGCGATACATAAACGATATTCCTTCATCCTGTTCGATTTGAATTAAATCTAAACACCTGAATACCTACATTTTACAAATATAGGTAATTGTGCGTTAATGCGTAGGGAAAAGTGACATGAGAAATCTGATTTGCATTTTCTAAATTCCACCAGTGAAACTGACCACCACAGCGCACATGCTAGGTTTTGACATAATATTACATACATTTTTGACCACAAATCTTTTGAGTCCTGTGGCAATTTTAAGTCAATGGCATGCTTTTGTTTAAAACTGTATAGTCGCAGCATCAGATTTGAATTTAAAATTGTGGTTTTTATTGAGAATTTAAAGTTAAAATGACACTTTTTTTAATGAATCTAATAAAAGGGAAAAATGTGGTTCAGTTGTAGAAAATTAGTGGTTGCCCCTAAAGTATTATCTCAGTATTTGTTAAAAACAAATTGAATGTGTAGGAAGAGATTTTCTTCTCTCCAATCGTCTCAAGGACCTTTTAAAATAAAAAAAATATAAAACGATTCCTGCCTTAACGTTTTGTAATTTATGATCAAAGCAGCCAAACTCCTAATAAACGCACTAACCCTTAGTACTTGTTTATACTGAAGTTCCCTTTTTAACTCCTCAACCTATATATTTTGAGTTTTGTGTTCATTTACATTTACAATTGGTCTAGGGAATTACTTACTTTCTTATGATGATAAGCAAATAATAATAATTGAAAGAAGAGAAAGTTTAACGGCCGCCAGTTGTTTAATGATTGAAGTGAAATCTGAGAGGATGGTGTCAACAACACACTGTTTTGTTTTTATATTTTACAAACAATAAATTTTTCAATATAATTTCACTTGAAGTTGCTAAAGTTTTTTTAAATAATATGATGCAAAAACAAATTGTTGATATAAACTTCTTTAACTTTTAAGTAATTAAAGAGCTGTTAACCCATTTAGTAATGATCAAACTTCAATTTTTTCATCCACTGTTTGTATACCATACACAGAGAAAAAAGCTACCATATTATAAAGATTTCTCGGGAACGGTTTCTTATTCTCTATTTTAAAATTCTGTATGACCAAACTTTTGATCATGGATCAATAAATTTTAATATAAGTCTATATTTTATTGGTGTGCTTTTTAATTATTCTGCAGTAAAAAATTCTGTAATTCCAGAATTCTGCTTTAGAAAATTCTGTAAATGACTGAACGCACTTTTTCCACCTTTTCGGGATTTATGTCTTTTGTTCTGAACGGGAGCGAGTCTATGTGGCCAAAATTATTTATATGGTTAAAAAAATCTAAATGAATTTTGCAATAATTTTAAACAAGTTTTTAAGTCTTCGTTGAACAGCTTTTATTTAATTTATAAATTTTGGAGACTTAGCTTTTTTATTTTTTAGTACAGTTTTTCGTTCTGAACTTAAACTACTTGTACTATTAACCAAATAAGTCGTTTCGTAAATCATCAATTGGCTTATAAATTACGACTTCACTTCTGCATTCTTAGAGTTTTAAGCATCTGCCAATCCCCAATATTATTGTGCATTTTTTGAAAAAAAAAAAATTAAATTAAAAAAAAATAAAATTCAACTACTTATAGCTTACTAAAATAATTAACTTGTTTTTCTCTTCACAAGTCCCATGTTCTTCTGTATCTTTAAATTTCATAGTAAAGTAGCTAATTAAGGCAACAGTTTTTCCTGAGTGTATAAATTCCTAGAATTTTGTTTGAGTTTAGAGTTAAGGATGCTCTTTGTAATAATATTTTTGTAAAACTTTAAGCGCTTTTTGAATCCAAAAAACTGTTCCTCTAAAGATGAGTGATTAGAGTGAAGGGATAAGTTTTTGTTTATGAGACTGTGTTGTTGGAAAATAGAATCACTGTTGGTTTCTTTTACTTCCTTAAATCAAATCAAGAAAATATAGTAAAATCACAACAAAAAAGATTGAATTGTTGTTGATGATGTGATTACTTGTACATAAACTCATATATACTCATATATATATATATATATACTTGTACGTATACTCATTTGTAGACACTTCATGTTTTCTCTAATGGTTTATGGCATCCCAACAATGATACAATCCATAAATCCTAAACAAAAAAGACGAAATTAAAATGAAACTTCATGAAACCCAATATAAAATTATAACACACAACAATGTTTCTATTTTTTGTTATTTGTATATTTTGTTTTTGTCTTTATCGTATAAAAGGACATTAAAGATACATCAACAATAGATCGATTTGAAGAACATGAAGATTCTTTTTATATTGGTAATGAATTAGCAGTCGAAATAACTTTGTGGACGGAGTACAAGGACGTAGCCAAGAAAACTTATGTTAAAGAGGAGATTTAAAAATAAAATTTTCAAAATATACATAAAAGACCAGTTTTTCAGTGGAAGATCATTTCGGGATTGAACCCCAGATAACTCTATGAAGTAAATATTTCAATCATTTTATATCTAGAGCTAACCCACCAAATTTGGCTGAGTTAACCTGAATTAATTGAATATAGATAAATCTGACGGAACTGTGTTTGAAAAATTGATGTGCTAGTGTCGCCATCTCACTTACGATAGCAAAAGCCTTTGTTCCTAACTGTCATAATTCGATTTCGATAGGTATAGATTTTTGACAAGAAGCTTAAAGTCATTCCTCCTCTGAAAGAACAACCTGTGAAATAACTCTGGTTTAACTAACTCAATGTTACTTATGTCCATTTGTTTAAGATCCAAAGTTAACTCATCTAACTTTCAGCGAGTTAACACTGGACTTACTCGTACTCAATTGACATTTTTCACAGAATAGTGTAGAAAATTGATGTGCTGCATTGACAAGGCGATTTCGATCTCAATTATCATATAGCGAAAGTGTGATTTCTATAGTGTCGCACATCGATTTCGATTCCTGCACTAAAAACAAACTATTTCTGAGCAAACTCTGGTTTAAATACTTTGAAGGATTAACTAACTCAGAGTCTGAAAAACTGGGCCTTTTTGAGAAGACAATAAAGGTGCTACAGAGACTCCAGTACGCCCCACTCATTTAACTACGTCCCTTTTTTCCGTTAAGGTTCTTTTCCTTGTTGAGTTGAGAATTTATAGAAGAAAGTTTATATTTTCTTATATAGCCTCACCAGGCTTAGGGTGTCATGAATTGGCTTAACACGATGATGTTGTTTTGTTGGGCGGGTAGTAAATTGTCAAGACATACGCTAATGTACTCCCAGATGGCTGTGTGCAAAAAAAAAAAAAAAAAAAAAAAACCAACAAGAAACACAACACGCCATCACCCATCCACTTATGGTCTCGTGTGGCTAATAAGAGGATTGTTATTATATGGGAACTTCGGTTAGGCCAGATATGATGAGGCCAACAATGACAGCTGAGCTAAGGATAAGCATCAACAGGATGAAGAAGTTGAAGATGATATTTATTTAGTTTTAATAGCTCAGAGTTTAGTGATCGATAAAATATTATATTATGACTTTGCGAAGAAGTTTTTGGCCTAAAATTGTATATCGAATACATTATACATACTCGTAGTTAAGTAGGTTCCTTCCATATTTTCATATAATATATGTAGTTTAGTTATAAAGGTCAAGGTAGTAAAAGTTTGACTTTTGAATGAGGGAAGATAAGCTATTTCGGTCATGTAATAAAAAGTAATTCAAGGACGGGTCTTACAGGCGGTGAAGCGAATGACTTTAATTTGGATAAGTCATTGGTTTAGATGAAGCTTTAAAGGTTATAATAAATTCATTTTGACTACATATATGGAATTTTCCATTTCGAAGTTATTATCTGAGGGTTCTGAGATGTTGGCCTTCATATAGGTACACTTAACAACTTGTTAATTATTTATTTTTTGAGTTCAAATGCCTTCCCACCTTTAGCTAAATTTGAGTACTTATACTTAGCCCCAGTTTTTCAGTGGAAGATTATCCTTGTTTGCGGGTTAAACCAAAGTTAGCTGATAACAAGAGTTTTTCAGTCAATATTATGTAAATCATTTATAAAGAAAATTTAGTTGCGCACGCTATGGATATGGTGATTACGATATTGAAGCCATCTTAATTAAGATAGTGAAATTGTTATTTCCATACTGCAGGCTTCATTGCATTTGTACGTTGAGAGCTTAATTTTTTCAGAAACAAAAAAACTCCCACAACAGACACAAATAAAAAAAAAAACATAAAAAATACAGTTATTTACAGCTGTTCACATTAAACCTTCAATTATAAATAAATAAATTAAAACACATTTGAATGTAGTTAATTTGGAAATTTAATTTTAAATAGCCATAAGCAATATTTAAATGAGTTAACTCATAACATAATGTTAATTCATTTAATCCTCATTTTAATAACCAAATTAACTTCAAATTTACAGAGGATTGGACAAGTAGGTACGTCATCAATTAGTAGGAAAAATCCAGTTGCGAAGCTTCAAGGGAAAGTGGAACTGACAATTACGTCACGTGTTATATCATTTATTGTTAAGTAGACCAAACGAAATGCAATGCAATTGATTATCAAGCCTCAAGGAGTTTCCATGTCAATCCTTGAATTTAATAAGTAGGGATGGACATGGAAAAAACCACCATCAAAGGTGGGACAAAAAAAAGAATGTGGGAAGAAACTGAGACATTCCTATGAAAAATTGATGGAGATCATTTGAAATTGGAGGAATTAATATTGTTGGAGGAGTCCGTAATTTAACCTTTTGCAGTGGCTGTCATTTGCATTCAGCAAAACATAAATTTGGATTCAATTGTGAATCAGGCTTATAAATTTGAAATGTCTCTCTGAAACACAAAGAGAAAACAATATTGAGCTGTCGAATTAAATTACCTTATTGGTAATTGAACGCTTTTTTCTTAATTTCCGAAATTACGTTACTTCGGCTGTAATGAGAATGGGAGTAAATCACCAGTGATATTTTCATATCTTTTATCGATAGTTTGTATGGCGACTCCATTTATTTCTCCAAGATGGTGTCGTTCAGCATAGACGTCGATTATATTATCAAACCTAATGGGGCACTACAAAAAATACGCCTTTTGCATTGTTTGGAATTTCTGAAAAAATTAACAAAGAAACAACTAAATTTTCTCAAATAGCGAAGAAAATTCATGATGCTTTTTAATATCCTTAAGTGTCAATTAGGTGCAATTCAATCACAGACACTTGTCGTGTCTTGTACCTACCACTTGATTTTCCACTATATCAATTTATGTTTGACCTTCTCTTTATATTTTCCTTGATTTAATTAATGATAATGTCACCTCAATATGCGCTCCATCACTCAAAGAATTTGTCATTATTTTGTGCTTTACCTAACCGATAAGATTATTTTATTAAAGGCAAGAAGTATCTTTTTGAATGAGATGTACCTAAACAAAACTTCTTTGAGGGGATTAAAATTCCTTGAATCATGATAATAAGCCTTTAAGCTCAGTGTTTCTATATCAGATAGTCAATAATTATTATTTGTAACAAAGTTTGCATTAATCAAACGTCTCCCTTAGCTAAAACCAAAATAAAGCGTTTTCTTCTTTAAAGAGTCTTCTAAGAAACATAACCTGGCTATGTCTTTAATAAATTTATGTTCCATTTTAAATAAGTAGTTGTACATCGTGTGTACTGTTCATCTTCCCCAGAAAAAAAACGATTTCTTTGATTTTAGACCCAAACCAACGCGAAACATTCGCTGACGACGGCGAAACAGCAACAATAGCAAGTATGATTGAAAATAGAGCGTTGGTTCGTAGCGTAGTCAATTTCGTGAAGTCATTGAAATTTATTTCCGAAAGTTTGTACACGTAGCTTCTACATATTATTACGTATACTCGTATACGTATACATACCATTGATCAATAAGTCTCTTTAACAATATTTGTTTTGTCTTTAATAAAGTTTGATGTTTCATCTAATTGTTGCTCGGGGTCTAATTTAATGTTTAATGAATAAATAGTTGATTTTTTTAAGATTTGTAGAGCATAGATATAATATCACCCTAAAATTCCAAGCAGAAGCACGCCAGCCATCCAATTAGTTGGGTATTTTTTTTTCTCCCACATACATATCTCCTGTTACTTGGCAGGGAATCTTAAAAAAAGAACAAACAAAATCAAATAAAAATGTCTTCCTGTATGACATGTCATCGTAGGTACAACAATGTCCCTGACCTTGTTAAAATTGTCAAATAAAAATAAAGAGACAAAACAAAGTCTAAAAAAATCTTTCTTTTGATTGGGGGAAATTTTATTTATAACATTTAAATATTTATACATATGTATGATTTTTTGTATTCGTTAATTTGTTTCAATCTAAAATTCTTGTTCTCCTTTAATGCATCTAAAATTTATTATTGAAATTTATCAATTTAATCAAATTACATAATTATATCAAGTGGCCTCCCATAGGTGGAAGAACGATATAATTTTATTTAAGCACCCGGAAAAAATAGGTACTCCGATTTTGATATGACTATAAGCGGGTTCCACTGTTTTTTTTTTTTGCTTTTTGTATTCAAAACAAATGTAAAAGATATTTTTATTAACATTTGAGGTGTATGTGAATTTAAAATTATTTTAATAATAAAAAATGTTTACTTTTTTTAACTGTCAGTTTTCAAAAAAAAATCCGGGAAGAGTACGATAACTTGCGCGCCGGTTTTTTGTAGAGGGGTCCAAAACAAGCATTTTTTACTATGGGAGGGGGTCTATCTTGCACCTTTTGGGTTATTGTTTAATGATTTTTTTCCACATTTAGTACTCTTTTCATAAAATTGCCCCTCCCGCCCAAACGGGGCAAGATAGACCCCCCCTTCCATAGTAAAAAATGCTTGTTTTGGACCCCTCTACAAAAAACCGTTATCAATTTTCGGCGCCCAAGTTATCGTACTCGTGCCAAAAATCCTGTTGAGTGTTGCGTCCAATTGAAAAAAAAATCATGGAAATCGTAGCAGTTTCAACGGGTTCTTGAAAAAATCCCATTTTTTGAATTTCCAGAGTAAGAACGAAAAATTGCACTAGCGTATATATAATCACGTCGTCTTTTGAGATTCATTCAAATTCATCGCCGATTTTCACTTGAGCTAAAAAGCTATAATTTAACACGTTTTATACAAAAACATATATTCTGTAGGTAGAATTTTCCTTTGAGTAAGAAAAATTAATTCCATAACGGTGCAATAGGAGTTAAAAAAGTTCTCCTTTTTAACTTTATGGAGTTTTATACAATGCTTTTAAGAGTAAACTAAATGATTATATGTAGCTTCTTTGGATGAATATATATATAGTATATAAAATAAACACCGCCGTCACTCTGATCTGTCCTGTTTTATTTTGAGATAATCTTAAACAACAATTTCATAACTACTATTATAATTTCTATTGACTTCACTTCATTAAATCCGATGTCTAATCTTCAAAACTTTAACTGCAAAAATTAAAAAAAAGAAATGAATTAAGGCGACAATGTAAGGCAGTAAGCACAACTCGAACGCGACCATCGTCAACAAGAGACATTAAGTGTCCTACCTCCCTCTAGATGTCTCTGAATCTGTTCAAAAACGAAATTTCCCTCATTTTCTGAACACTTCCCACCACTTTTGTTTGTTTGGTTGCAAAAAAAAAATAAAAATGGCGGAAGTGTTGTGTACGACATAGAACACATAATCCACAATTAATTGGAAAATATTTATTAAAAAATCGACGAATTTCCTTAAATTCTCAATAAAAATCGAGTGATTATTCTAATATAATTAATATATTTGGTAAAAATAATCAAATATACGTGTATTTTATGTAATTTAATTGAGAAAAAGTGTTCTGAAAAAATTATATTCGGAGGAAGAAAAAAAAAAACAAATTGTGTGACTCGTCGTCATTTTTCATATTTCTTTTTTCGTTTTTTTGACAAATCTCAACAAGCGAGAGCAAGACGAGAGTAGTGCGTTGAGTGCGTGTGAAGAAGAAATTTTGGGGTTTTCTCTTTTCCTCAGTCCTTAATTTTTGTGTAGTGATTTCTATAATTTTTTTTTGTTTTAATTGAAAAATTAAATAAAAAAATTTCAATTCTTCGGAATTGATTTTGAGTGTATTAATTTTTTTGTCAAGTTCTAAACTTTTCGCCTGCTTGCCGGCGAAAAGGGCAATGAAGTAAGACGACACAAATTACGTCTTCCCGCATCTTTCGAAAGGAAAACACGGAAATAAAAAAACACGTCCTTAAATCAAAGCGGAAGCGGTGGTCGAGTGAAGAAATGTCAGGCGGCGGAAGGGAATCCACATCGTCGAATGGATCGGCGGGTTCCTCGAGCAGCAGCACCAGCAGCAATGGAACGCCCCCGGTTAATGGCCACCGGTCGCGTGGCCGCCCGGCTAAAAAGCCAGCCACCTGCACCTGGTGCGGTGAGAGTAAGCAACCACTCCAATATGTTCTACCTACGCAGAACGGCAAAAAGGAGTTCTGCTCGGAGATATGCATCTCTGAATTCCGCAAAGCATACAGCAAGGGTGCGTGTGTCCAGTGCGATAATGTCATCAAGGAGACCGCTCCCAGTCGCGAGTTCTGCTCGGTGATGTGCATGAACAAAAACCAAAAGAAGAATATTAATCGCCCAACTCAACAGCAACAGCAGCACCAGCAGCAGAACCAACAGCAGAATAACAACAATCGGGGCGAGCAGGAGCGCAATCATAAGATGAGTCCAGTTTCGTGCACTCCAACTGGGCCGTTTCAGTATGAAAGTTTCCATGTTTTCGACTGGGATGCTTATTTGCAGGTGAGTTCATCTACAACTACGTCATATTTTTTCATAATTTCCAAGTGAGAAGGGCTGGTGGAGGTGGAGTTTTGGGTGCGGGTGGTTTGTGTTGTGGGATTTATTTGAGGTAAACATGCCATCGTTTTGTCAGTTATCTGCGAAGTTGAAAGAAGCCATGCGTGACCTTGAACAGAGCGCCAATGGCATGAAATTGTTATTTCTGAAAAGAATTCCATTGTTTCCTGCCTGCGGTGATGAGATTGTTATGAATTCTGAAATTCTTCACAGGGTATGATTTTTTCTATAAGTTCAGTTGGAATTCATCTAAAAATAATAGATAAGACTTACCACAAAATTTCGATTAGAATAATAAAATCCTGTCAGTTACCTGAACTGATAAGGGTTAATTTAATCTTTAAGGAACTTTACAGTTTGTTAGTTAGTTTGTTTTGATTTATATGAAATTAAAGTAGAAAAAAGGTTGAGATTTTGCCTAATGAGTTTATTATAGATTATTAGGCTCATTCCTAGAATGTTTTTAACCAGCGCATAGTGCGTGGGATTTCCATTTCTGGTGGATTAAGTTTTGAACGAGTTGAGATATTTTTTGTGGGTGAAATTCACAACTACCAATTGCATGAGTTTAAAAACAAATAGATGCACAGATATGTATGTACATACAGCGTTTTTCAGAATCTTGTGTGGAAATACGAACTTTTTGTATCATTTTTTCGTTGGGAAGGGTTTTGCACAGCTTAAAAAAAAAAAAAATATGAAAAAGAAAAAACAATTGGTTGTATTTTCAATATAGGTTAGGTTGATGGGCTGACGGTAGATCTTGTTCCCGTCAATACTGATCCCTTGTTATACCCTGAATAATTTGACCCTCACTTTAAAATAGAAAATCCTTTGGAGCATCGAGCTATTAGAAGGCGCTGATAAAAGTTCATTATCGAGATTTCTTAAAGATCGTTATAGAGTTCTTCTAGATCGTTGAAGAAATACCTACCAAAAAATTGTTTCCTTATGATTGCAGATTGTTACCCTAAGAAATTATCTTCTGTGGTAATTCCGGTCAGAAGATTCAAGGATATCGTTTTTCAGATTCATTATTTGTCTGGTTTTTTTTTTTCTTATTGTAGCTGGGCCACAGTGAGATCCATCTGTAATTGAAGTACCACTTTCTTCTAGAAAATACTGTGTTTAATGGCAAAGAGTGGAATTTAACCACTGGAGTATGTTAGGCTTGTATCTAGCCACTAATCTTTGATATTTCAGATGCTCATTCATTTCATAAAATTTCACACTGTCTAGGAACTCAACAGAGTCTGATGTGATATAGCTTTCATTGCTGTTTGTCTGCCAATGTAAAAGGTGATATCAGCTTACCAGATCCTCCGCTTGGAAGACACTTCTGTAATCAGGGTGTCTATAGGAGTTTGTTTAAATTGAGGGACTCTGAGAAAAAGCCGGCCCCTACTCTAGTATCTATCTTAGATCCATCGGTTCACTTGGTTTTTATAAACCAACGAAGGGCCCTTAATAAGATATTTAAAAATAAAAAAAATGGCGTCTGAACATACCTTAACCGGAGCCACAGAGTTGCGTGAGTGGGACAGTGGTTCCAAAAAGGAAGTTAAAAACTTTCGAACCCACCAAGCAAGAACTTTCGATAGCTATATCTACCTACCAATTAAAGCTCATCAACCACACATCGCTCGACCAATTGTACATATGTACATAAATAAAAATTCGAAATGTTTTCATCTTACTCCACTTGAACAAAAATAATAAATAAAATAAATACCTAATTGACATATTAATTTGAAATCGTGTAGAAATATGTCGTGATTCAGACCAATCACAAATAATAATAATTAGTTGTTGATAACAATTATTAGCATCAAGTACGCTTTAACTTTTGCATGAACTTATAAACAAGAAAAAAAAACCATTAATCATCTTTTTTATTCAATGAAGCGTAGCGCCTTCTGCCATGCCAATAGCATCTTCATGAAACTTTGATAATCTCATTCTGATTTCTTGCTAAATTTACCGATTAGCTTCAGAAGCAAAAGTTTGTTTTCGTCCGCACTCAATACGGACGTTAAATAAAATACATATTGCAAATTAGCTAGCCGGCCCACAAACAGCATGCTCTCTGTTCTGTGATTTCACAAAGAACAATACCCCCCACTCAAGGAAATCCATATAAATTTAAAATGAATGCCAAACTCTCCTAACAATTTAATTTAATACAAAAAAAAAAAAAACAAATTCAAAAAATCTGAAAAAAAGATGCTACGAAAAGTGTTCTATCACTTGAATTTAAATCTGCTTTTGGGACACTAAACAGAGCGGTCGGTGGCGGAACAAGGGATGAAAGGGTAGAGTTCCTCTCCACATGAATTATGGAAATTCGACAAAGTATTGCTTCTTCGTCGAACGTAGCACGTGGGTAGCTGTATTGAGGGTTGATTTTTGAATTACTGATTTTATATTGAGGTGTCTCTTTTGCTTTGATGTTTTTTTTTATAGATTTTTTTATTTTCAATTTTTAGTTTACGGAAATATGTAGTTTAAAGTAGAATAACAACTTCAAAGCATATTCAACAAAAAGTTTGTTAATACATAATAATAATTAGTCATGATACCTACATATTTGTTCCTTTACTTATTTTTGTTCGATAAAAAGGTTCAGGCAATTTGAAGTGCAGATTGGTTTTAATCTATAATCCTTTTCTAGAGAAATACTTAAGTGGGGTCGGCTGTATTATTAACCCATGGGCGGTCATTATTTTAATTAGCTTAGGTATTTCAGTAGGAGATGATTCAATTTGAAGAACCTTTCATGGAAAATCATTCTGTAAATGTCCTACACACCCCAGACTAGATTTCCTTCCATAAGTTGCTGCATGCGATAGCCTTATTATAATCTTGTCCTTAATAAGGGTAAAACCTAAATGCAAATCAGAAAATCAGTTTATATAAATAATTTAAGAAGTCGAAGATTTAATATTTTTTCATTCTCACCGCTTAAAGGAATCTGGCAGCGAAGCAGCTCCAGCTGAATGCTTCAAACAAGCTCCAAATCCCCCATCAAATGATTTTAAAATTGGCATGAAATTGGAAGCCCTCGATCCGCGCAACGTAACTTCAACTTGTATTGCAACCGTTGTCGGTGTCTTAGGTTCACGTTTGCGTTTGCGTTTGGATGGCAGTGACAGTCAGAATGATTTCTGGCGACTTGTAGATTCAAATGAAATACACGCAATTGGTCATTGTGAGAAGAATGGGGGAATGTTGCAACCACCATTAGGATATCGTATGAACGCTAGCAGCTGGCCCGGGTATTTGTGCAAAATTCTAAACAATGCGCTTGTGGCCCCAGAGAATATATTTCAACCAGAACCCGAGGGCCCATCGGATAATCTCTTTCAAGTTGGGCAAAAACTCGAAGCAGTCGATAAGAAGAATCCACAACTGATTTGCTGTGCAACAGTTAATGCCATCAAGGACGATCAGATTCATGTGACGTTTGATGGATGGCGAGGAGCCTTTGACTACTGGTGCAGTTATAAGTCAAGAGACATATTCCCAGCTGGCTGGTGTGCCAGGAGTTGTCATCCAATGCAACCACCAGGCAATAAATGTCGCATGGATTCGAGTTCGAATAAGCATCGAAGTCCTCGACAGAGGTATACGTTTATACAGGAATCAGATGCAATGGTACCGGCCTCGCCGGTGACAGCTCATTTCAAGATGAACTGCAAAGGTGGTCCGTTTGTGAATAGTTCAAAACTTCCATCGATGGTAACGGGACCGACACATCAGACTTTGGCCAAGTTGTGTTTGCAAGAAGTGCTCGCAGCGAGTACAGATACGTCGCAGCTATCCAAACTACTTTTTGCTTTGGATGGGGATGTGCATATTGTGACTGCTGCTGGAAAGAATTTCACAGTAAGTAGCTTACTATAATTGTCGTGTTTTTTTGAGATCTAAAAACTTTTATATTTTTCAGGTGAAAATCCCATCCCAGCTGCGTATGAAAGACGATGAAAGTCTGGCGACATTTATTGAAACGCTCTGCTCAACATGCAGAGCCTGTCCCAATTTGATCTCGCTGGTTGCAGACACCGAAGAGTGTGAGAAATGTTCGCATCAAAGCCACAAAAGACGCCATGCATCGCAATCCCCGCCACCTGTTGCCGAAAAACGAAAACAACATTCAGACAAACACCACTCCTCGGAGAAACATCATTCAGAAAAACAACATCATTCGGAAAAGCACCACTCAGACAAACACCATTCTACCGATGGCGGTGAGAAACACCACCATCGTCATCATCACTCCTCCAGCAATAATTCATCTACACGCAAAGATTCAACCAATTCCACCTCATCGTCTTCGACTTCTACCTCGCCCTCAATCGTTTCCTCGAATAATATCTCTATAGCTCCAGTGGTGCCGACGATCAAAATCGAAAATACAGCGACGTCAAGATCGTCGGAATTGCTATCGCCAACCAATGCTAAATTTCATTCACCATTGGTGGCCGAGGTTCATCCGGAGCAGCAATCAAATGTCTACAACAATAACAAAATTAACAATTCAAATCACAATGCGACAGTCACAACGACAACAACATCTACGGCGACACCACATGCACCTCAAATTTGTGGTAGCAATAGTGGTAATGGCGGTGGAGGGGGCAATAGTAAAATGTCAATGGCATCACCATCGGCAGCATCAATGGCCGCTGTAAGTTCGGCTGTTACGCCGACATCGTCTTCTTCATCTGCATCCGCTGTGGCTTCCATGAATGCACTGACTTCGGCTGCGATTGCCTCATCGGCAGCAGCAACTACACCTGTTGCAACAACACCTCTAAAGACACATCCTGGCGATTGGTCCATTGAGGAGGTGATTCAGTTTATCGAGACAAACGATATTTCACTGGCGGTTCATGGAGATCTGTTTAGAAAGCATGTAAGTTTCTTTTTTTTCGTTTCTCATTTAGTTAAAAATTACTGTAGCTTCGGTAGTTACTTTTAAATTTTCTATTTATATTATTATTTTTACTCTTTTTTTTATATATTAATAAATTGGCCAGAATCAGGATCAGGGCAATCAGACAAATGTTTTATATATAACTGTCAATTTCGTGAAACAGAGCTGCAGAATATGATTTTCTAATTTTCAAGAATTCATAAAGTTTTAAAGCCTTTGAACTGAGGTGTTGAACATTCATATTGTTGTCGAACTTAGATCGTGGACTAAACAGCAGGGAGGTGTGAGATTAATCCTTCATGGATATTTTGCAATCTCTGGATATTTTGCAAGCTGAAAGACAACTTTCAACAATACTTGCGGGCGTGTTATGAGAGGGCCACAAAATTTTATTTCGAATCCGAATGGCTTATATGAGAAAAACCCTTATTTTTGACGTATCGAAAAAAACTGATCCAAAATAAATGTATGCACGAAATTCATGAACTTTCTCTTTTTTGGTGCAAGGATATGCTATTTACATTTACCTGTAAATAAACAGGTTTTATTACAATATCTCTGCACAACAGTTACGAAGTTTAATCAAATAGGTTTTGCCGTTTTTTTTTTTGAAAATTTAAACAACCCAAATCGTTTTTTGGGCAAAGCTGCCCTTTCTAGATGAGCCGAAACAAATGGTTCTAGCTTGATGTTCATCGTTTTACTCTAAAATAAATTAAAACAAGACACCACAGCCACAAGAGATCTACCCATCAAGCCTGTAACTATTGTAAAATAACTTTTTTTTTATCAATTATTGAGTTAAGCGAAGTAGAATTTTTTAATAGACAGTCACAAGGAGATTTTAAAGAAACCTCCATAACATGTCATTAGTCAAACGATGAAACACGACTGGCCCTTTTAAATTCTTCAAAGTTTGCTCGACTGAGAAACAGATAACTTAATCTATTCATGTAACGGCTTTAAGTATGCCTACGATATTTGCGTACGCTTCTGTTTATTAACGCAACTGTGATGAAGTGTCCAAAGGGTCAGTTGAATGTCCTGACCCGATAATTTTCTCCATTTTCTTTGACGTATTCGTCAGATTTGAGCTTCTACTACTTCCGTTACACTCGAAGTTAAAGTGCGTGGATGGGCAGATTAATTTTGTACAAACCTGTAGTCCAAAAAAAAAAATTGCACCACTGAAAACTAATCATAACAATATTATTATCGATGCCAAACCATTCCAAATTTGTAAACGTCCAGAAATAAACAAATTTCCCAAAGTAATGTATGTAGTAATAATGTAACAAATTATAAATAACGGTTGCCACGAAAAGTACGCAACAACTGTGTATTGATACTTTTATAATTGTATCGGTAGCACTGTCGGGAAAAGGTTTTTCTTCTGAATTCAACTGCGCCTTGTTAGCTCGAATTTGGCATATTAAAATTAAAACCTAGTTCAATTGAAAAACTACTTCCGATGCCAACAAATTCCGAGAGAATCTAGACCAAAGTTCACTTTACCAGGTATATGACCATATTGCTCTGAAAACAAGTTCAACTATTCTTCTTGGATATATAAAGATAATCTTATTCCCGGCAATAACTCAGCTCAATTTTGAATGTCTCATTTTTGTTTGAGCGTCTTTGATTCATCTTTTTTCAAATCATATACATATACGATTAGGAAATTCAAAAAAAAAATCCCTGAAAGTTTTTTATTCAAGATATTCTAATAATTAATTTATTTAGTTTTAATTTTAAATTCAATTAGTTCCAATTTGATTTCTCTCTATCTGTCTAAATTTTTTACTCAAGATCTTCTAACAATTTATTAATTTATTTATTTAATAATAAGTTCCAGTTTAATTTAAAACTTTCATGAAAAAAATTGGGACTGCATTTTTTCGTTGACATTATTTTAATAACATAAAAATTAAATATTTTTTTTAATCTCTTAAGGAAATCGATGGTAAAGCGCTGCTGCTTTTAACGTCTGAAATGATGATGAAGTATATGGGCCTGAAATTAGGACCAGCCTTAAAAATTTGCAATCTAGTAAATAAAGTTAATGGACGTCGTAACAACGTATCTCTGTAAATACAAAAAAAAATATTGAATTAGATTAAGCCGTAGATAAACAAAAAAAATTACACACAAAGAAAAAATTTTTTTTTTGAATGACAAATTTAAATTAAAAATTTAATTTTAATTTAACAACAAAAAGAAAACTACAAGTTTTACCTGTATAGAATATCCTATATAAATAATGTAGGTAAAAAACTGCGGTTATAAAAAAGAAAACAAACAAATATATTATGCTATGAGTAACAAAATATATAGAAAAAGAAGCAAATCGAAATAAATAAAATAGAATTTTCAATATTAATTGAAACAATAATATACAAATAACACACAGCAGATAAAAAATTAAAATAAATTATGTAACAAATTATTATAAAAAAAACTGAGCATATTTTTTGTAAGCACATATTAATTGTGCAATCTGCACATATTGTCTATAAACAAGCAATTGCAAAAAAATGGATCACAAAATTTAAAAGATCCAACATTTTGTTACCCCTTAATCCATGAAATGCAATTACATATTGTATTTAATTAAAATTGACTACAATAATTTCTTATTATTTTTTTATCATGTTTTCTTTTTTTAATTTTATTTTGTTTGTATTATAAATATATATCTTTTTTAAAGATTTCTTTGAAGCATTTTCTGTAATAAGATATTATTTAATTTATCTTTATAAGGTTTGTTTCAAAAACATGTAAATGCTAATAATAATAAATTATCATTTTAAGCGCGTGTACAACTTTTGAAAAATAAAAAAAAATATTAATAAATATTTGAAGTAAAAGATTAAATTATAAAATATTACCATGTGCACAAGATAATAATAAATTATTCCTCAAATTATATTTTTTTTTTGTTTTATTTTTTTTTTCTTACAACCTATGGTAGGTATATTGTGGGAGAATTTTAAGGAAAAACTTATGTACATATGTGATAGTTTTTTTTTTTTAATTTCTGTTTATCTGTTTTTTTTTTTTGTTTTATTATTTGCTCTGTAGATGGTTTTGTTTAAAAGCAATGTAAAAAATACGCTTTCGTCAAATAATTTGTCTTTGCATCTCTAAATCGTGCTAGAATATTAACATATACATTGATGAGGCATATTATTTTTTTTTTGTAATTTGTTAAGCTCATTCAGAAATGGTAGCGGCCATACAGCGATTTTTCGAAATTGACTAATTATTTTGATTAAACTTCGTACCTGTAACGTCGATAATGTTTGGAATAAAATAAACAAAATAAAACTCACATAATCAAAAACAGGCAAAAACTTTAAACGACACTTATTTATGCAGGGGCATACAAATTATAATTATTCTGTTCTACACGATTGTAGTTATTAAAGGCTTTTAAGATTTTTCTTATATTGTACATGCAACCAACACGGCACTAAATAAGATTAAGAACGAAAAACCTGCCTCTATTTCTTTACAATTACACCCACTCTAAGGGTTTTGATTAGTATTTAACACAGCGCGAGATTTAGGAAAATGAGTTAGGAGTTAAAAAGAGAGATACCAATGTAAATTGGTTTTGAATGTGTGGGCATCTTAATGAAATGGAGAAATTGAGCAGGGTAAAGCATTCCACATTTGTGTGGTGTGGCTAAAGAAAAGATCTACTTATTTCTAGTGAAATGCAGCCGGCTATTTTGCTAGAATATTGCTTAAAAAAAAACGATTAATAGTAAAGGGCCGGAAACATTTCGGCTGTGTCTTGCTGTCCAGCACTAGCTTTTCAGTAATTGTGTTACATTACAATCCACACGGTGTATAACAAGGAAAAAATTATAAAAACTTAAAAATGTATTTTTAATATGTGTCAATTTCGAAGACCTTAATAAATAACAATATTCTTTTCGCTAAAGGGAATATATTCATTAATGCATACTAACCCCCTTTAATATATGAACTACATAATTTGGTTGCATTACCTCGACAAGCAGTATTTTTTATTTCATTTTATAGCATATTGTCACTTGCAGAAATAATTACAAAAAATGAGCTTTTAAGAAGGGATGATGAGAAAGTTTTCGCTCA
Organism: Syrphus vitripennis; assembly: GCA_958431115.1. NCBI lineage: Eukaryota > Metazoa > Arthropoda > Insecta > Diptera > Syrphidae > Syrphus > Syrphus vitripennis. Next base: position 108,131,652 of record OY288108.1, read on the forward strand.
TTTATTATTTAATTTTCATTTGTATAATTTATTTGAATTACCATAGTTTGATTTTACTTTTGATTATTTTTTTTAATAAAATAACGAAAAAACAAAAACATAATTATAGCATGAACAACCTCATAAAGAAAAACAAAGCAGGAAAAGAAATATCAACATGGATATGTACTTGTACATATAAAATCAGGAAAATGTCTTCACCCTCATTATAACGAATTTTCAATCAAAACTAAAATTAGATAAAGAATTTAATGAAATTACAACCCTCATCTTTACCATTCTCAACGTATAACAATTTTACTATAGACATACATAAACGCAATAACTAAAATAAAATAAATAAAAATATACAGGATCCACCAAACTTTATAAAACAAAACAAAAAATGTAAACATAAGGACATATTGTAGGTATTATATTAGAAAGAGAATATTAATAATGAAATTAGAGGATACACATATGACTCTTAATCCCTGGGGTCCTATTCCAGAAATGAAAATTAAGAAACGTTATCACTTTGACGATAGCTGAGACCCTATTCTAGAGAGCGAAAGTGAGCGTGCAATATCTTTTTGACAATTGCTGTCTATTATATCCGTTGAGAAAATTAAAGATAGCTATATCTTGTTTTCTTCACGGATATATGTAAGAGGGACAGCAATCGTCAAAACGATATCGTATGATCGCTTTCACTTTTTATAATAGGGTTCCTGGCAAAAAAGTAATCGTTTAATAAAAGGGTTGAAAGCAATTGTTTTTGGATTATTAATTTCACAAATTTAAAAAACAATTATAAAATTGAACACATTCAACACATTTTTAATTCACATACTACGCATGCATCATTGTTCCAGAAGAATAATGACATCACAACACACTTACTTTTTCATAACACGGAAAAGAAAGAAGCCTTTTCATTTGTACAGCTAGTACTTATTTATTTCTGCACATAAAAGTGTTAAACTCAAAAATCACATGATTTTTACTTTTGACAATTCTTATCAAGTGCCGACAGTTTTATTTCTCACATAATGCACTCTTTTTCCACCACTTTGGACAAATTTATTTTTCTTATTTTCATGACAGCAATAATCTATCAAAATATAAAAATCAAATTAAAGATTTTGTAAACATACAAATCTTATTTATATACACAAATATAAAAAAATATAATTAAAAATAAAAGACAAACAATTTATTTCATTAGAACAGACAAACTTTATTATTTAAATTAATAATAAGCTTGTTGAACTTGTATCTATAATAAATATATATATATTTATATTTAAGTAAAAATGTATAATAGTAATAGCAGGATAAAATCATACAACAAATAAAATGTATAAATAATAATAAAATGCAAAAAATAATATATTAATTATAAAACACATAAAATCATGTAAAACAAATTTAAGCAAGAGAATAAAATTATTTAGGAATGTATAAATAAAAAAAGAAATTGGGTGTTGGAATATGATTTTTAAATTGAATGCGTGGTAAACAAGTAGGTACAAGTAAAATTACGGTTTTACTTACGCCCGTATGGTATTCATTTTTTTCTTCATTTTTGGCTCATTAAATGTTGGCCGACCTAAAATGAGAAAGAATTGGATTCTTTTTTAAATTGAAATGTTTAATACTTGCCTGGAAAAAAAAATACATAGTGTTGATTGCTCACATCATTTCTTTAAATTTAGATTCAAATCCATTTCTTTATTTTTTCCGATATTCTCACATTTTTATATAATTTTTTTAAATTGATGTGAACTAAATTATTTGATTGTTTCATTTTTAATGAGTTTAAAATGAAGACAAAATTTAGTGTTATTCGGGCTACACTAATTAAATTTCAATCCAATAGATAATAAATTTATTCCTCAAGACCCACAAATTCAACTAATTTAGATCAGAAAAAAGGAACACGATAAACTCTTTATTCAGCCATATGTTGTAAATGAAAAAGTTGGTTTCGGTTCGTTTCAAGTAATTTAAAGATGTACTTTCTTTTGCAACTCGGCTCTTCAAATATAGCCATCCTTTTTAAATAGCTGATGTTATACCACAACGATTCTGCTTTTGGATTTTCTACGAGTAGCTTTCTAAATGTGACTTTTAATGTTTTTACCCTAGCCAGGGTTAATTTTACAACAAATCACCTGCAAAAGAATGGCAAGTGGTTTAGCAATTTGAGGCTGAGATGAATCCCGAATGGTACTAGCTTGTATTTTTACCTTTTTACTCTTATATTTCTTTTCCATGATCTATTTTTAAGTAAATTTAATTTAAACCATTCAAAGTATCAACGAAAATTGGAAATTTGAATTTGCTCCATATTTTTTTGTCCGTCGAAAATAAATATTTAAGAGGATCTAGGCCTTTATTTTAATAGGCTGTAATCCAGCTAATAAGGAGCAGTGTTAAGTATTAGCGTTGCCAATGCTCTAATATGGGATAGTATGTATGTGTTCCCGATAGCCCTAAGTTTTCTAAGTTAAAACTTAAACCGTGATTTTAATTAATAGCAAAGAATTGCTTTAATGGTAAGTTTAAACATTTCGTTTGGGTATTTGGATATTTTTTCTTCCGAATGTTATTTGGCTCATAGAACACTGTTACATATGAATACTATTTCATAAAAAACTTAAAACTCAACCATGTTGATTGTATATGAATTTGCATAGTACTCTCATGAACACGTTCCACACGTCGGCCACCTAGCGATCACACCCCTAACTAATTTTCTGGTTGCTTTTTCTCTGTATATACAAGTGCGCCCCCAGACTTTTAACTTTTATATACAATGACCATGTTATGAATTAGCAAATAGAATCGGGAACACCCTACTAACATTTCTAAAGTACTACCCTACCGACACCACCAATTTACCTTGTATTTGAACCTGTTTAAAATTTCTATTTAGCTTTGACACAAACCACATGATTTTAAAATTTGAAGTTTGATTCCATTGTATATGAAAAACAGTATGTACTATCATGGTGGAAGCTTTATATGAAGGATACAAAGGATATTTGGCAAACAATGCACTTTGCCCTTACGGGTTCAGCTTCAGTAGGTACACCTATAACATGCAATAAAATTGATTTTAAGAAATGTTACAGCAATTGCATCGCTATAGAAGGGGAAAAGAGGGCAGTTAACACCCTACTAAAATTGAACAAAATACCATTGTGTATATTGATGATAAGGAATCTGCCGAAAAGAAAATTTCAAGTTCAAATACCTTTATCGTTGGATATTTTGTCGTATGTAATAGAATGTAACAGATTCTATGGGTTGGTCCCTTAAAATTTGTAGCCTATTAACTATTACAAAGCTAGTTTGTTATGGAGAAAAACAAAGATTATTTAAATCTTGTGACAGAGTCCAATTACTTTCAACACAATACAAAACATGCAATCTACTCGTACATTTGGAGATGTTTCAATAAATCAAAATGAAAAAAAGCAGTGGGAGCAGGGTTTGAAAAAAAAATAACGCACTTATCCTTGAATAAAATAGAAATATTTCTTTTTTTATAATTTACTCGTATATACAGAAAAACAATTCACTATTATTATCCAGCCTTTTTGAGAATGAAAGATGATGAATTATTTTAAGCCACTACTAGGTGCATTCTTTTGATTCTACTAGAATTCAGATACAGAAACCTAAACCCATACATTCCGTTTGATCCTTTTACCTTCGTTCGCTGCAGTTCCAGACTAGGTATATATGTATATGATGGTTTATAAAGAATCCGCAATTCTTTCCCTGCAACAATTGAACAAACGACGGGATGAGACAATGGGGCAGCAAAGGGTTGTTTCGTTATTTTTCAATCATGCCAAAGTGAATTCTATTGTGTGGCAGATAACAATGAGCTCGGTCAGGTAACATCAGCGTCGTCGTCGTCCTTATCGTCATCAGAAACAGCAGCAGGAGGTTACTTGAGTATCATCAGTTTCAGCATCGCAGTCGTTGTCGAATGATTTAAAATAGTTATATATTTATACATTCATTGACAAGCTTGGTCATGATGATGATGTATAAAGGATTTTGTGAGTGAACGTAGGTAGTTCGCATGTAAAGTATTCATAAGAATTCCCACAACATAGAACCATTATCCTGTGCATAGTTAGGCTTAGTGTGTGGCATCATGTTTTACAGCGGCTCCTGATACTGTGCAACTCTTGGAAACTTGGAATTATTATTATTCTCAGTCAATGACTTTACAAGCTTCAGAGAAACAAAATGTAATTTTTCTGATGGGGTCTCTTCAAGCTTCAAGGGTCGAGTATGTTAGCATTTGGCTGTGTGTTTCTTATTGTTCCAATTTCAAAATATACGTTTATTTCAACCAAATGAAATATTTTTCTCTTTCAAAGATATTTAACACAGTAAGAGGCTTTACGGAAACCACAAATTCCAAATAGCTTTATGTACACTGAAACAGGCTAGGTAAAAAAAATAGCAAAGTTCTTGAAAAATTATTTTCAATTCTTTGAAAGGTCTTCACGTACAGAATTGGAAAAGGCCTACGTTTTTCACAACGAATATAAACTTAACCCTATTCCTTATATCTCCATATAATTTCATGATCATTTGAAATCGAAATTGTTATTATTGTTACCTATGAGCTTGCAAATTGATATTCAATTTTAAGTAGCACGACTCAATGCAACATGTAGGTACATATTGACACAACATAGAAAACAAACAATACAATGTCTAAAGTTGAACAAATTATGTATACATAAATTGCATGTCAAAGTCGGTTGACTTTATCGTCCTCCTCCTCATATTGTCGGTGGTAGATTGACCCAATGTCAGCAAAGAACTAGACTTGTTGTCCATGTATATGTACATTACTCCAGGGGTTCCATTTCTCAGGATGTCGTTGCTCCGTTGTCATCCTTCTCATTAGCTGATGGGTGGTGATTTTCCGTAGTTTCTCTGCTCAAAGCACTAAGTATAAGTATTTATCCATTGGGATTGTGGGATTATGTTCGTTTTTTTTTTGTAGAGATATTAATTACTGTAGTGTTTTTGTCGCTGCCGGTCGAAGTACGAGTACATTGCAATTGGAGTTCCTTAATGACTGTCTTCGATATTGAGAACTAGTCTGAAAACGAATAATAGATGTCTGAGCTTAGTTCTTATTTCATATATGGATGTAGACTGTTGGTGGTGTAGCTCGATTATCTGAGGTTATTTCTTGAGTGCAGGTTGAATGTCAGCAATTCATTGAAGTGTGTTCCCAGGTACTTCACGTTCCGTTTAACTGTTATCATAGATCCGTCAGTTGAAGGTCTCCTAACTTGTGTTGTACAAAAATTTCCTGAAAGCGAGAAAAGAAAAAAGAATTAGTGGCAGAGATGTAAAAGGTGAAGTTTGTGGATTAGGGCTTCCGTCCAAACGCTGTCGAATGCTTCCTCGACATCCAGAAAGCATATCTACAACGGTGATGTCATGTTGGAAATTCAGCAACAGATGGAGAGGGGAGTGTCTTTCCTGAAAGCCAAATTATTGTATGTTATTGAGCAATTCTGAGCAGGGATTTAAATCAATCATAAGAAAATCTTTAAAGTGTATTGTGGCTTGTGTTACGAAAACCTTGTTGCACAGTTCGTCTTTAAATTTTTTTTTAAGATTCCCTGAAGTTAACTCAACCAAATTCTATTAAACCTCATTCGCTTAATAAAGTCTCCCAGATGCGTCTCCAATTATTATATCTTTGTAGTCTTACTCATCTCTCTCCTTCTCTAGACATTTATATTTCTATCCTTAACGCGTCACAAATTCCTTCCACTTACACAGAAAATAATAGTTGAACATTTTTCTTCTCCAAGACCTGTGCATGTTGCAGATACAGGGGTTGCATCCAGTACTTCATTGAAGAATGAAAATAAAAATAGAGAAGTCTCCTTAGTGGATTAAGCAATACAACAGGAGTAGGTATATGGTTGCTCCATGATGCTCATACAAGACAACGCTATGCAATGCAGTTGCAATTGTGCTATATATCAAAGAAGAATGCTGAAAAAAGAAGAAAAATTGAAGAAAAACCGAAGGATTAACAAGTCCCACGAACCATCATCTGTCTGCTTAAGGAGTATATCACACAATTGAATTCCAACACAGTTCAACGTTTCCCAGCAACTATCGACCATATCCCTTCGTAATTTGGTGGTAAACACAGAATGAGTGAAACAGCACCACAGTTTCTGGCGATATACGAGTAGGTGTATTTTCAACAACATATAAGTCTCTGATGGGGGATACAAGGTACAAAAGATGAGGCGAATAAAATTCTCAAAACCAAGCCAAAAACTCTCTCGTCACTTCTTATAGTTCTTCATAGGAAATAGGTTCGAATTCTTTAGCGTGTCAACGAGCTAGGTTTTGAAAGGAACTTACTGTATACCTATTTCTACGTTCCTACAGATATGAGTGCATTCCGACTTTTTGGTTCTCTCTGTGGAAGGCAACGTCCGTACTAGGATCTCATATTTTATAGGAAATTCATCTGAAAATTGTGGTTTCAATTTTTTTTTATTTCCAAAGGTCTAGTATCGATTGTCAGCCAGTCCATTTATAAACAGAACTGTTCTTTCACGAGCTGCGGCCACTTGGTAGAAATTTACAAATTCTCAAGAATAGACTGCCTCTCACGTCTCACCCTACGTTCGGATTGTAAGTCCTCTCGAATCCAGCCATAACACGGACACAGAAGTGGTTGAAAGTTTTAAGTGACGAACTGTCGCGCCACCAATTTTTTAAGTTCTTAATGTGATAAATCCGTCCCTGTACTGCCCATATACAAACTTTGAAGCCAGCCATGATTATTCGTCGCATATCCTTTGCTTATTTCCCTGCAAAGCATTCGATATTGAATGGAATTTTTGTTAGTTCTTGTATGCTTTGCCTTGCCATCAGCTAACATACCGGAAGTATGTATAGTGCGATGTGTTCCGTTTCTGCTATTGCATTTGCAGCATTTTTATTACATCGAATTTTTGATTGCTTCATTTGGGAATTCCTGAACGCGATATACATAGATGGATAGTGAGACCTTTATGACTTTGAAAGTTTTTGAAGAGTTTCCATCATGGTGCTTTTTTTTTAAGCTACTCTCTAACAAAATACATAGTTCCTGATGGTTATTCTTGGGATAAGGTATTGGAAGTGTTTTTTTTTCAATGATTTGCATGCAGTTTGATATGTTGGAAAAGTTCTTTTGGTAGCTCCTAATTTCTGTGAATTATAAGAAATTTAAAGTGTTATCTCGAAATTGGAAGTTCTAGGAAGTGAATTTTGACAGCAAAAATGTAGCTTTGATTCCTTTTCAAGTTGGTTTGGAATGCAAACTAATTTGATGCATTTTGTATTGTGAAATGATTTAACAGAAAATAGATTTGCAAATGAAGAGCAAAATGTATCGTCATGGAATCAGAGAAAAATTTTAAAACTCATGCCAATTGTTTGTTATAGTACAGTTTATCTTTTTTGCGAAATTTATTATTCTTTTTGTTAAAATCTTTTTTTTTTACATCGTAAGTCTATCAGATGTAATCCATTTTAAAAAAACATGAGCTGTGAGTACAGTGAAACTTTTGATTCAAAACATTAAACAAATTTTTCATTTTTTTTGCATGAGTAGCACTTTAGGCCAGGCTCCTTTTATGTGTTGCAAATCGAACGTTGAACTCAAAGCGAAATATTTTGAATTTTTTTTCGTGACTTTTATCTTTATGTTCACCTCAAAAGACAAAAGTTTGGCGAATGCGATGTTGCACTATTCAGATGTCCAACTTTGATTTTCCTAATAAAACGAGATATTGGATTTTCCAAACGATCGCTGTGAGTCGAACTTTCGATTCAATGAGGGTCTTAAAGCGTTATCAGAGTAGAACTTATCATTCAAAAACTCAAACCAATTATTTTTGTAATTTATTTTTTAGAAAATTAGGTGCAAAGACCTTTTTTATCGCTGAACGAAGGAGATTGTTTTATAATTTTTATTTTGATAAAAATAAAGTATATCACAGTGGACCATGTGTTTAAAAACCAATTTATTTAGTTTTCTTTTATATCGACTTTAGTTGATGGAACTAAAAATGTCACATCATTAAGACCCCCAGTCTTAGGCGACCAGGGCCGTCGAGAGGAATTCCGGTCCCGTGACGGAAAAATCTCGGCCCCCCCCCCCATCTTTAGATACTCTTATGTGACAGTTTACGCAGAGGAAAAAGTAGAACATAAGCGCTTAGGGTGAACATAAATATTTAAGATTCGTTTCAGCAAATAGCCCTTAATATCCTTCAAATCTTCAGTAAACAACTTATTCAAAATATTAATTAATTATTATTACGGAAACCACAATTGAAAAACGTTTGCGTGGGATTTTCCGGTCCCCCGAAACCGAATCAAAAATTTCGCGACTTATGTAGGTGTCTTGAGCGCCATCGGCGGCGCCTCGAGTGTCTAAAGCGTGTTGGACGTCTTCGACATTTTAAGCGCGACGCCTAGGGCATCTTGGGCTTCTTGAGCGTATTTGGTTTCTCTTCCGTCTTTTTCGTGGTCTTCGGCGTCTTTAGTGTCTTGAGCTTTTTGAGCATCTCAAGTTTATATAATGTGTTTTCAACGCCTTTACCGAAAGACTGTGTCATGAAATTCTTCTTTCATGTTAAACTGATCTAATTTTCATGTACTGACATTTTTAACAACTTATTATGCATACACTTTTTCTACCCACGCTCTCCTAAACAATCACAACCTAAAATATGTACCTGTCCATATTTTAATGAAATCTGTGACCTGGGTTGGTAATTATTTCCAATCAGATATTCAATTTTCTGCAAGCAATGGTAATTGCGTCCTTCACTTAAGATAAGCATCACACCATAAATATTTTTGTTAAGGCACCTTTTGTTGAAATATGTATACCTTTACGTGTAAATATAATACCAACGCTATCATCACTTAACCGTAGGCAGGCACCTACCTCGCCTAATGACCCCTTGATGTCTTCCTGAGCCAAAATAAGCGAAACAAAAAAATAAAAACACAACCATCCAGCAATCAACAGTTCCTTGCTTCGTTGCCAAAAAATATATATAACTTCCCGAAAAGCCTCCGCAAACGATACTTGTATCATCAGAAAAATCAAAACAGTTGCCACCTTGAAAAGTGTCATCGGCATCACCCACCCGAACCCACCTCGTAAAAATCCTCAATTCCGATTCCCATAAGGATATTATCAAATCACTTGGTGAAAATGTGTCATGAGCACACACTATATAGGAATAAGGGAGGAATGGATAAGATGGTCCTGTATAAATAGAGTTTGATGGTGTGGTTAGGTTCAGTCTTCGGTAATGGCGGAGTGTGACATTTGTGTGGTTATGTTTGCTGTCAAACCACCCACTGCGTCACTAAATTAAGGCCTCATTTGTAATCAGTATATGCACTGTGTATGTTGTCATTTGCGGCGGCGGCGGGCGTGCTATTGCCGCTATAGGCCAGCAACCAACGAAACAAATTAGAATTTCTGCTAACGAGAAATTAATGACAATCAGGATCGCTGTAATTATTTCATATTTCTCGTCATTGGCGAAGACGGACTCTTTCTCAACAAAACACTCTAGCATTCTCTCCTTCCAACCCATCAAACTTCCCCCCCCCCCCCAGAATTCCAACCTATCTTCAAGTTTTCGTTCACTCGTGACTTGATTTAATGCGATATTAATTGCAAGGGCTTAATAATTCAATCGTGCTTAGATAAATAATAGCAATGATGATTCAATTTGTTCAACATCATCATGCAAGTTTTGCAGGCTTGCGGGCTGGGCTGAAGATTGATTCAAACACGTTTTCGGGTTGTATCCTGTGTCTTCCTTCCTATTTCCTTCGAATTATGAAATTTGGTTTATTTGTTGTTTTCTGTTGTGGAATAAATTGCTGATAAGAATTAAAGTTTTTGTTTTTGACAGATTACAGAAAAACTAAAAGATAGATGAGGGAATAAATAAATAAAAGGGAAGTATGTTTTAAAGTTCTGTCGGCTTGCAGCAGCATTTGCTTACCCCATTCAGTAGCGACAGTGCTCCCAAGGTATTGAAAATTTTCTTCCATCTTCCATGTCAATAGGTTGTCTAGTTTGTTTAGGCCAATGATTTCAGCTTCTCTCTCCACCTTTGTTGTCAATTGATAGGGAATAAGCATATAATAATCCCGGTTTTTGGGGTATGATGACAGAGTTCCGTTTTCAGTTCACAAAGCTGCGTGCAATATATCACTAAACTTTAAATGGAATATTATTGGTGACAGTATACTCCCTTGCCCTACCCCACTTTGGATTTCCAAACAGGCACAATGCAATGCAGGTTATCTGAAATAAATTTAGTGTTTGATATTTTAATATAATGTACGTTGGTAAACAACTCTTTAAAGGCCCTTCACACTATTCCTTTTAGTATAAACCACATTCCAAAAAAGTGACGTATTCTACTGTCATATATCATTTTCTTACACTTATGTGACATTCAGTGGGATATTATAGAGGGCCTTTTATGACATTTTCTAGATTTCAACGAAATTCCCACTTAATACCTACCGGTGCCACTTATGTGCTGCCTGCTGCAATGACCTGCCGAGAGGCATCGCTTGTTGCTTGCAAAGTGTCGATTGCTGCTTGCCCCTTTCCACATGCCGTTTGCCGTTTCGCCGCATATGACGATTGACCAATTTGTGGATTTTATTTATTAGTGCCATAAACAAATTTTCTGATTCAATACCTATTACAAATGTTAAAAAATGAAGAACACACACTTCTCATAGCGAAACAAAATTTAGAAATTCAAAAGTTTTAACTAATTCAAAGATAAATTTTATTATTTTAATAAAATCTAAAATATAGCACTAGCAATAGACAAAAGTAAAAGTTGCGTACATCGTTAAAAAGTTTCAAATAAAAAGAAAAAGAAAAAAAAAACGTAACTTTGAGACTCCTTCCCTTTCATCTAAAATCGATATTTTTTCTCACCAAAAACTTTTTATAGTTTCAGTCGAGAACCTTGAAGATTCAACAGATAAATTAAGTTTCCTTCTCAGGCCATGTAAGGTATGCTTCCTATCATCAACCTGTTTCAAAATTACGAAAATCCTGAAATATTTAACCTCCAGATGAAAACACAAAGTTGATGAATATTCATAAAATCAATTAAAAGGTTTGAAATATATTATACCTAGCCCGACCCTATCATAGGTAACCCTCATCAAAAAGCATATTTAATGGCACGTAATTATAATGCCCTTGAAACCTTTTTTTGGGGATTTTTTTGCTTGGCAACACACACCTACAAAAAAATATATGTGTTTTTGCCAAAAAACATTTAATCAAATTTCCATAATTCTTTCTTCGATTTGCCCTGACCTAGAATCATGAAAAAATCTGATGGACCATCATTTCGGCGAAAAAAAAAACTTATTTTCATTTAGTTTTTTTTGTTTGTTCGTTTTGCTTCTCAGCAGGACCTTCTGTTGGCAATATCATTGACTTACCAATTCGTATTCGTATTTATACCCCCCCTTTTCTCTTTCTATCTCTCTCTCTCTTGATAAAATGAGGCCACAAAAGGAAAAAGCCAAACAAAATTCATTAAACCCACAATGGATGGGTAAAGACACAAAAGAAATTCGGACGAGCCAAGCCAAGAGGAGACTATATGTACAACAATAATATAAAAAAAGTTTTAAATTGAATATCGTTTAGCACGTAGAGCGTGGTGTTTTGCTGACCTTTGACACACTGTGGCTTCTACACTGAGAAGAAAAAACTCCAAATTTTATATTTTCTCAATAGACGTCAAACTGCCTTTTTCGTTATGCAATTTTGTTGAAAAATTGTAGTATTAATCAAAATAGTTCAAGTAGTTTCTAAACAAGCTAAAATAAAAATTGGAATTGCATGTATAAAGCTTTTTTCTTTAAACATCTCTGCCACCGTGTTTTCGACTTTGATTTTGAAAATTCGGACGCTCAGACTCTCGGCACTTGTACACTTGGGGACTGGGACACTCGGGTTCTCGGACATCCGATCACTTGAACACTAGGATACCCAGACATCCGGACACTCGGACATTAGGATATTCGAACACTGGGACACTCGGAAACTTATTCAACTATACACTCGGGGACTCAGACTCTTGGACATTCGTACAGTGTTTTTTCAATCGGGTACTCGTACATTTTTTTTTTTGCTCGGGTACTAGGACACTTGAACAATGGGATAATTGGACACCCATACACTTGGACAGTCGGAAATTTGACTCGGAAATTCAGACAGTTGAACACTCGCAAAATTGTAGACTCGGACGCTCGAAAACTTGGGCACCCGAACCCTCAGCCACCCGGATACTTGGAAACTCGGGCACTTAGACACCTGGAAACTCCGACACGCGGTGCCGCGACGCGACGACCAGACCAGTCACTCGGACAAACGGACACCCCAACCATCGTACACTCGGACATTTGCAATTCTCAGACACTCTCGGTCGATATCTTTTTAATTGAGCTTCATATAAGATTTTGGTTTTCAGTTATGAATAGTGAATGAATCGACATTTATAGGATCTTAAGTAGAATAGTAAGAATCGATGACGAAAAAACAGTTTTTTAACAATTATTCCAAAACACGTCCAATATATGTATGTAAATATTTTTAGAAAAGGCATTTCCCAGCCTATTTTATTTTGTAAAACGAACCATAAGCTTCCTAGTTTTCCTAGATTCAACATCAACTTAAAATTTTATCAGTGTAGTATCTTAAATTAAACCCAATTCCACAAAAAAAAAAAAACTTAAATAACATCCCTTCTGACTGTTAGTCATGTCATGTTAGTCAGTTAGTCCTCAGGTTACACGGTCAATGAGAATTTCAATTCATTCTGGTATTTATTTCATTTTTGATACGTTTCCATCGAGAGAGAGAAAAAGAATCCTCTTAAACTCAATTAGGTTTTGTCCTCTGTTGAGAGATTTAATTTGGAGCATCCTTGGATTTTACTTTCGTTTTTCTCCTAAAAGGATTCCTATATCATCACGAAGATAGATAAACAGGATGAAAAGAGGTTATTTGAAGTTTAATTTTTTTTTTTGCAATTTTCTTTTCTTTTACGGAAGTTCCAGATAATTTGAGGAAATATTTGGTCACACACCAGATTTCATCAGGATCATCAGGATGTGTAATTTTAATTTACCGAATAAGTATCTATATACTCGTATCTATGAAAGAGCAAATGATTCATGTGTGATGAAATGATGATGAAGATGATGGTATTCTGGATTTTGATAACTTGAAAAGTTTTATATTTGAGAATGTGATAGGGATAGAGTTTTTTTTGGTGAACCAAAACCAAGGATTATTATGCTGAGATATTCATTATAATTAAATCTCTTTTAAGTTTAGTTATTATTGTTTTGTATAAGTAGTTGAAATTTTTAAATATATTTAATAAAAAACCACAAATTAATACGGAAATTAATGTTGGGAAAGAATAAATAAAAAGTTATCTGCAAAATAAAAAATATAGTCCAATAATGCGTGAATTTGCGACATTAAAAAGAAAAAAATCAATATTTTTAATTATTAGAGCGTAGGACTGTCATACCAGAGGTCTGGGTTCGGTTCCCAGCCTCGTCCGTGTTCAAAATGTTTTCAATAATATTTTGAAACAAGACTCCTGATCCAATGGACGGACGAATTGGCGCGTATATGCGCCTAGCCTAAGTCTTTTCTTGGGGAGTTGGTAGGCCTTGTTTCATGTCCGACACCAACTAAATACATGCTCCGTTGTATTTGTTTTTCTTCTGTGCTTTGCTTTCGGAAAACTTGGGTGCGGCTTAATGACCCGTTCGAAATAAAAGTTTTTTGGAAGAGAAGAAATCGTGACCACAGTCAATGCAGTGAAGAACAAAAAAGCGGTAGGACTTGACGGGATTCCCCCAGAGCTCTTACTGGCAGCGCCAACAACATCGAGTTAGCTCCTGCACCCACCCAATGAACTTAGTGAATCTAGCGCAAACATGAGTCCCAGAAAAGCAACGAGTGCATTGCTATTCAAGCGGTGCAATGGAACCATCACAGCTAAACTGGCAGACGAGCGGGCTCACCTAAAATTATATGGCACAATTAGGGAAGAGTTGGAGAAAGCTGAAATACATCTCCAAGAACCGTACACAATGGCACGTAAGATTAAGTAATTACATAAAATTAAGCGATTTACAACTCTCAACCCTTCCTGTGTGCTTCTTATTGTAGGTATTAGGGGTACCTACAATTTAATATTGAATCCGAACCTAGGATGAAAGGCACTCTATTCTTGACAAGTGATACTGTTTGGAAATTTCTAATTTTCTCGCCAGAGGTAGCAGTCGGGAAAAATAATAAACATTTAAGTTTTTAGATGTTCGATATGTTGGGAATCGAACCAAGACCTGCGACATGACACGTAATTAAATTACTTAATTTTGTATTAAAGTGAAGTTTACTCTTTTCTTTTCTTCTTTTTATTTTTAGAGCTTGAATTAAAAATCTTCTAGTCTTGTCCATTGCCATGCACAAGAAAACTCAAAATTAAATAAGACTTAAAGAAATAAAGTAATAATACGTAAATGCTGTAACCATAAAAAAAACTTTAATACTACTTTTTCGATAATATTATATGAAAACTTTTTGTTAAAGAAAAAGCAAAAAAAGTGCATTTCCCATTTCTTTTCTTTTTAAATGTGTTTTTTTTTTTGTTCTTTTATAAAAACAAACTTTTTCATTTTAAACGTTTTTAGAAATTAGCCGAACAAAAATGTAATTCCATTACATTTCCCACCAAAGTTCAGCAGCTCATATATGTATACTATGATGGCTGCTGACTGTGGTCTCTATGTCTATGGTTACAGGGGCCACAATGTTCTTCCTTCCGGGTTTCGTCCTTTTCATATTTCTTTCGCTATACACTTTTGCAAGAGTGTTGTCAACATCATTGTTCTAGTCATCGTAGTCGTCTTCGTTGTTTTTGTTGTTGGTTGTCGTCATCGTATAGTGCCTTGCTTTAAACTTTTTAACAGCTATCACACAACTCTCTATACGTATAAAGTTTTCCTTCTCGCAAAAAGGACATTTCATAAGAAAAACACAAAGTTTTTACTAAGAATTTAGCGCAATTTGCTGGAAGGACATATATACGATATCTGTCCAATTGTTCGTCCTGTGCAAATTTTCGAAAGTATAAAGATATAAAATGAGATAAGTCTGCAAAGAATATGTACCGCCCGTATGTTTTTTTTTTTGGTATAACTATAACTATATTCTCCATTCCATTCGAAAAGACCAGAGAAACAGAAGTGAAGACATCTTTTAATGGTTAATTCTATTTTGTTATGTTTTATTTTTAATTTTATTTCATGCAGCAATTGCACATTTTGTAGACCAAAAGCAAAAAAAAAAAGAGGAAAATCCTGCATCAGGACATCATCTAGTAGTAGTTCCTGCCACTGCAATATTATTGTGAACTGTAGGCGGAATTTTATACATTGTGCCATACAATCACCATCTTAAGTAGTATACAGAGAATTCATAGAGCCGAAGCGAAGAAAGCCTTGTCAACAAGATTCGTATCCTTTTTGTCAAGAAGAAAAAGCTTAAGAAGGAGTAAAACATCCTGAATGAGTTGAGGGTCGAACCAATGAGTGTCGGTTGCATGTTAAATGTATACCTACCATAGAAGACTATAAAACTGGGAACACTGCCAAAGCTATTTATTTCGAAATTCTCTGCACTTGTCATAATCAGGTCATTATCTTCTATTTTTTTTTTTTTTTTAAAGACAAGACATTGAATTTTTTCAGAAATAGCTACCGTAATTTATTTTCTTTCTTAAAAAAAAGCAACGAAAAGCAGACCAAAGGAATAAAATATGCAAACAAACAGGGTTTTGGCTTCACTTCTCAGTTTGGTGGGAATTGCACTACTCCTATTCTATGGAGATGTATTTCAGTTGTGCTGATTCCTCCTTAACCGTTCTTCCCCAAGTACTTCCGGTTCAATCAGAGATAGAGTTGGGCTAGAAAATCCTCAACATGGTTAGCAGACATCTATTAATTTACAAACGTTTGGAGCTTTCTTGTTACAACGGATGTGACTTTCCAAGCGCTGCATCTATTAACATTGGTTCAACAATGGAGTGGAACAATCGTAGCTTGTTTTTTTCGCATTTTGTACAGCGTTCTTCCAGTTAAGTTCCGCCATTATGATTCTGGACTGATTGTCCAGAAATATCTACTTAGGAACAAATCAGCGAGTTCCACGGCTGATCCTTTTTGTTTAGGCCATTTGATGAAGAGCAAGCTAATGTTGTCTGCGTGGTCCAGTTGTTTGAGATATGATTGTAGAGTCCATTGAATTCCTTCTTTACTAGTCGACAAAGCTGCGTGCAGTGAATCACTAGTCACGGAAAAGAACATTATTGGGGACGGTCAAACTCCTATGGCAACCTTTATTTTTGGAGAACGTGACATTTGGATTCATTTATGTAGCCTTGACAACAGCAATGCGCCTCCTGCGCCACGCAAACCAGATTCTCTATTGACACTGTCGAACGCCTTTTAGAAGTCGATGAACAGCATTTGAACTGGTGATCGATCGAATAAGGCCCCCACAAGTCGAGTCATTGGTCGTTTGCCTTATTTCACTGACGAAAACGCTTTTTAAAAACGTAGGAAAGTCCTCATTCCACCTTTAGAGCTTGTGCTCATGCGAAATTAGCAGTGAACCGCATTTGTTTTTCACCAGGAGTGGTAACCTTTATCACTTCGAACACTACCGTGATCTTCCCTCATCTTTACAAGGTATGTAGATTCTCGCTTGCTTCTACCAACTTCTAAAGTGGCTGGGGAAAATACCACATTTTTAAAATATTTTCATTTGTCTACAACTAGGCTTTTATTTTTTCTAACGATATCCTTGTTCAAATAGGGTTAATGATAGGTGGGGACTATTCTAGAAAAATTATACGGGCATTTTATAGATTCTTTAAAAATTGTTAACCAAAAAAAATATTATAGCTATAAACTCATTAACTTATTAGAAATTAACTTAGGTTAGAAAATGAGGGTCCATTAATTCATGGTTTATTTAACATTAAAACTTATAATCTGTCTTAAAAAAACCATTTACCCAATAAATAAGAACAAAAGGTAATATTTTCAAAGCTTCAAATAAAAACTGTTCATTTAAAAAATCATAAAAATGTCCTTTTCATACTTAACTTTTTAGAACCATATAACTATAAAAATCGTCTTGGTTCTCAAGAAATCAATATTTGAAAATTAAAAAAAAAAACATTTTTTTTTCACATAAAAACAAAACAAAGAATTGTTTTTACTTTTACCATTGTCGATGCCATCATCATCGCTACAGTTCATAATATAATTTCAAAATTTAATGTGATTTTATGTGACACCATTTTACGAGAAAAATCTCTTACCCTAAGCTCCGCAGGAACGACGACAATAAGGACAACATTGTGCCAAACCTTTCGTTTCCAGTATATAGTACAGTACTTCGCACACTGTTAAATAAAAACCAACTCTTCGATTTTTCCCTAACTAGGAATCAAATTGAAAATAATAAAAAAAAAAAAACTTAAGAAAACAAGGACAATAATAGCACACGAAGTTTCAATCGTGTCCTCATTCCCATCTCCTACGGAATCGCACCAGCCATACTTCATATCACATTTATCGGGAGCAATAACGACAGCCGCAGTAGCACCACCTGGATGAAAAAAAAACGCTGGAAAAAGAGAAATCCTGGTGTGGCGTGTCCTTTCAAACAATGATAATGTTGCTGCTGCTGGTGATGCTGCTTCCAAATCACTGGCCGTCGCGTCGCGTCGTCGTCGTCGTTGTCGTAGGTATTGGCAAGGAAGTGAGATTGCAAGGATTGAAAGAAGCGGAAATTACCGTGGAGCTTGCAAATATACATACATACATCAAAAATCCCTATAGAACCATCAGAGCACTTCTACTTCAGGTGTAACCAGAGTTCCAGACTCCAGACATGGTTCACCAGGGACGAGTAAGTAGGTTTGTGGTGCGGACTTTTTTTTTGTTGTTGTTGTATAAGGCAACAAGCATTTTCTGCTTTGCGGTGTTTAATGGAATATCGCAAAGTTCAACTTGACTTGGTCCAGGATTTACTGCTGCCATTGCTGGTCGTGGTATTGTTTTTGCTGATTTAGCTTCTTGTGCAGGTTATTGTTTTATTTTATTTCGTTCGTTTTTTGTTGTTGTACGTATGAGGTTTTATAAATGGGGGTGAATGTATATTGTATATACCGATAACCTGTTGATTGGATTGTTTCTGTCAATTTAGCGAAAATTTAATAATAATTGTCAGCATTTTCTGCTGTTTCGAATGAAGGTTATTATTTTCAGCTGGTTGATATCTTATGTATATGGGAAAGAATGTATTATATAAAAGTCCCTCAAATTTGGGAGGATTTATATGTTTTTCGAGCATTAAATGTTTAACTGAAGAGGAATTTGGCAAAGATAAAATTAAGAATCGTATTAGAGCGAATAAAATACAGCACTCGACGTCGTATTCCCTACTGCATCTTCCACACATTAACACCTTACGAATCATCATCGAACATTGCATTGAATATCGATCACCACTTCAACTGACGTTCATTGACTTTGAAAAGTTGAAATCGTTGGGTTCAAGATCAATACGGCAAAATAAGATTCAGTGTTGGAAGTTCAATCTTCTGTTCAAGTAAACATTTCTGGACTGTTCTTGCTCGAGTTATGTATACACCATACCCCACAACCTAAACTATCATAATATGCACTAGTACGAATAATTATAATAGTTATCACGAAACATTATGCTAAATGTACAAACAACACACCAAGCAAAAGCAGTAGTTTAGGAAAGTTGAATACCAAAAACCTGTTATGAATTATGTTATACATTTCTATAATTATTATGTTATGAATATTACAATTAGTAAAATATGTATGTATCAACTGTTAGAAACAGTCAGTCTAAGCTTGGCAGTAGTGCATTCATGATCTGTTAAATAAAAATTGTTAAAACTTTGATCAAGTTCTTGTTTTCATTTTCTGTTAAAAGTTGATTAACAAAAAATTTATTAATCGAACCACAACTGGCGCAGTCGGTTTTTTTTACAAATTTCTGGAAAGCTACGTATAATTAAAGTCGTTATTTAGTTTTGACTGTACCTACATGTACGTGAGCTTCACATCAAGATAACATTGGTGCTAAGTGGAAATTTGTGAAATAGAGGACCAGGGCACACCTCGTGTGGAGAATTTTTATTCATTGGCCCCGGACGAACATTTGCTGAACAGATTAAAAGAACTACAATTTAATATAATTAAGAATAATATTAATTTTTTTTTAATGGGTATATGTAAGTCATAAACGAAGGAATATCGTTTAAAAGCTCAAGTATATATTTTTTTTTGATATTTTGATACAAATTTATATATATTTAATTATTTTCATTTCATATCGTTATTATTATTTCAATTTAATATTACAACTATTATTAAGTTATCGTTACTAAATACTGACATATCTTTACTTATGCGTAGACATAAGTTGAACTTTCATAGTAAGAAAAATTCAAATATATATAGACCTTATTGTATACCAGATAGTGATAGTGAAGAAGACGCACTTAATTTTTCAATCGCAATGTCGAACGATAATGCAACGGAAAATAATAATCCAGTTATGCCTTCTGGCGTGGGTCTAGATAATAATGTGTTATTAAATAGTACAATTAACGGCAGTAGTTTATATAACGGCTTTCAAAATTCCAACAGCAGTTCAAGTAATGTATCCAGCAATACTAACTTAAATAATAACCTAGATAATAATACAAATAGTTTAAGCAGTGCTATGAACATTGCTCAAGTTAGTAATATATTCAACGCTTTGAAAATTCCAGATGCCGTTAAAGATCTTCCACAATTTAATGGCAATCGTAGACTACTCTACGAATTTTTAAATAATGTTGAGGAAATTTTAAGTTTCATGGGTAGTATAAACAACACACCGTATGCTCGAATTATAATGAGAGCAATACGAAACAAAATTACCGGTGAAGCCAATGAAGTTTTAAATATGTTTGGAACACCTTTAGACTGGCCTTTAATTAAGGCAAATCTGATTTTGCATTACTCTGATAAGAGATGTGAAACGTCACTTATAAGAGACCTACATAATATAAGACAATTTAATGATACTATCGAGGTATATTATTCAAAAATTATAGAAGTTTTGTCAACACTAAATAACCATTTGAAAATTCATGAAGGAAACTCTAATGTTGTTTCAGCAAAAGTCCAACTTTATTCAGAAATGTGTCTCAACACATTTATTATTGGCCTTAGGGAACCAATTGGTTCAACCATTAGGGCTATGAGACCAAACACTCTTCAGGAAGCATTTAGTTTTTGCATAAGAGAGCAAAATTCTTATTATATGAAATATACTACTCCAAATGTTCCTATTGACAATTCATTTAGGTCAAATTATTTGGAACGGACAAATCAAAATCATTTTAGGTTTAGCCAAGGAAATACATCTCTGGCTCAAAGGTCAAACTCATTTCTTTCTCGACAAAATATGCAACCGATCTCTCAAAGTAACAATGGGTGTTTTGAAAACCCCCCTTCATACTATAATCAACGACAAAATCAAAACGTGGGTAGTCAGCTTACATATCAAAATCAAAATGTGTTACCAACTAGACAAATGAATTCTTCTCAATATGTTCCCATCAATAATCAATACACCCCCAATCAGAATCAAAATATAGCACCCAGATCATCGAGTTACACCCACCTCACAGCAAACCCAACCCCAATGGATATATCCAGCGGTACAACCCGAAATACTAGGACTCAACAGTCAAATTTTAGAAACCCCAACTCTTTCAATAAAAATCCCAATAGCAACAACCATAACAACAATAATACCAACAACAACAACAATAATACTAGCAACAACAACACTAACTCTACCAACTCCAAAGCAGTATATAACATACAACAAGATCCCACGTACTATCATAACGCATCAGACTATGTAGACTTTTACTCTGAACCATATTATTATCCAGAACTAGACCAGTATATTCCTATTGAACATCAAAGTAATTCAGATGAACTTTATAATTGTAACCATGAAATAAATAATGAAATAGATGATACAAATTTTCGGTTTATTGCCTCGGAAAACAAGTAGGATATATTGATATAAATAAACAGTACACAGATTCATTACCATATATTTCCATTATGTCTGTCTCAGGCAGACCACTAAAGTTCCTTATAGATACAGGAGCTTCAGTTAACTTTATTAATCCAGAGATAACAAATCCTAACACACATGAAATTATTGAACCCGTGTCAATAACCACTGTTTTTACCAAATACAAACTAAACAAACAAGTTACACTCCCCGCATTTAAAGAATTAAACACGGACGAGAAATTTAGATTTATAGTTTTTAAATTTCATTCCTATTTCGACGGTTTAATAGGTTTAGAGATTTTGAAACGTTTACAAGCTAGAGTCAACCTCAAAGATAAACTTTTGGAAACAAATAGTGCCATAATACCCCTTCAATTCAAACCCAACTACTCTTCAAAAATTTACAATATCCCTCCAAATTCAAAAATTATAGCTACTCTACCTGTAGATATAGAAAACGGAGATATCTATATAAAACCCACAATGGTTAGTAAATTTTTAAAAATACCCGAGGGCATTTATAGATCCTTCAATTGGTATAGCCTCATAGAAGTGATAAATATGTCAGATGAAGATCAAACATTATTTTTAGAACAACCTTTGAAAGTTGAAACTTTTAAAAATTTTCATGAGGTAAATAATATTAACATTAAATACGACCCATACCAAACGGAACAAATATCACATAATGATATTACAAACTTACTGCGAACAGAACATATGAATGTAGAGGAAAAAGAACAACTTTTTAAACTCTGTAGACAGTATGATGATATATTTTTTAAAGAAGGCAATACACTGACATTTACGAATGCAATAAAACACCGCATTAAAACGAATGATGAAATACCCATACATACAAAATCGTACAGATATCCGGAGATCCACAAAGAAGAGATCCAAAATCAAATACAAGATCTTTTAAAACAAGGAATTATAAGACCGAGTTATTCGCCATGGAGTAGCCCAATATGGATTGTACCCAAAAAGAAAGATGCTTCGAACAAACAAAAGTGGAGGCTTGTAGTGGATTATCGAAAGCTGAACGAAAAAACTGTGGGCGATCGATATCCACTACCTAACATTGAAGATATTTTGGATAAGCTTGGAAGGAGTATGTATTTTACTACTCTCGATTTAGCATCCGGTTTTCATCAAATTGAAATAGATAACAAGGATATTAGTAAAACAGCGTTCACAGTAGACAATGGCCACTATGAATTTGTAAGAATGCCATTCGGGCTTAAAAACGCCCCATGTACGTTTCAGAGAGTCATGGATAATGTTTTGAGGGATTTGCAGGGGAGAATATGTCTGATCTATATGGACGATATAATTGTGTTTTCCACCTCGCTCCAAGAGCATCTAGAAAATCTTAAAAAAGTTTTCTCCAGGTTGCAGGAAGCTAACCTCAAAGTTCAACTTAATAAGTCCGAATTTTTGAGAAAGGAGGTAGCCTTTCTTGGACATATTGTTACGCCACAGGGTGTAAAACCAAACCCAGAAAAAATACAATCAATAAGAAAATTTCCAATTCCTCGAACCCAAAAGCAAATCA
Organism: Syrphus vitripennis; assembly: GCA_958431115.1. Classification (NCBI taxonomy): domain Eukaryota; kingdom Metazoa; phylum Arthropoda; class Insecta; order Diptera; family Syrphidae; genus Syrphus; species Syrphus vitripennis. The sequence goes on from OY288108.1 coordinate 108,154,558, forward strand.
AATCTTTTCTTGGTCTGTTAGGGTATTACAGGAAATTTATACAGGATTTTGCAAAACTTACAAAACCATTGACAGAATGCTTGAAAAAAGGCAAAAATATAACATTAGATGAACGATACCGTAATTGTTTTGAGCATTGCAAGGACATTCTTAGTAATGACCCCCTTTTGCAATATCCGGATTTTTCCAAACCTTTTAATTTGACAACAGACGCGAGCAATTTCGCCATAGGTGCTGTTTTGAGCCAAGGTCCAATTGGTTCTGACAAACCGATATCTTATGCTTCACGCACATTATCAGACTCAGAAATCAACTACAGTACAGTGGAAAAGGAGCTACTTGCTATTGTTTGGGCAACCAAGCACTTTCGTCCATATCTTTATGGACGCAAATTTCATATAGTTACAGACCATAAACCGTTGACTTGGCTGTTTTCCTTAAAAGACCCTAATTCTAAACTCATAAGATGGCGACTTAAGCTGGAAGAATTCGATTATGAAATACATTACAAGAAAGGTTTGTTTAATACGAATGCTGACGCTTTAAGTCGCATTGAAATAAATATAAACGAATCCTTAGAAAATCACGTAAATGACCTGGATATAAGTTCCAATGTATCAACCGTTCATTCTGCCTTAGAAAATTTAGACGATGGAATTGCAATTTCAGAACGCCCATTAAATGAGTTCACCGATCAACTAATCCTCACAAGAACTACTTGCCAAATGACTCCAAATATGTCTTATAAAATATTATTTCAAACAAAACGTCGAAGAGTTTTTAGACAATTCGATTTATACAACGAACAAAAAATAACATCCATTCTTAAAGATAACATCTTTCCAAAGAGACTGATGGCATTATACACCGATGACGACACTTTTAGAGTCGTTCAAATAGTCTTTTCAAAACTTTTTTCTAACAGTAAAATATTTAAACTTATTCGTTGTAAAGAAATGTTAATAGACTTAACAGACAGTGATGAACAAGACGCGAAAATAAACGAATATCATTTAAAATCTAACCATCGAGGTATAAACGAAACATTTCAACATCTTCGCCGAATTTATTATTTTCCTAACATGAGAACTAAAATAACAAAAATTATAAATAATTGCGAAAAATGTCAAATACTCAAATATGAGAGACATCCCCCGAAAGTTAAGTATGAGGTTACCGAAACACCTAGCCTACCATTAGATACTTTACACATCGACGTGTACGCAATACATAATCAACAAATTTTGACGATTATTGACAAGTTTTCAAAGTTTGCATCCGCCTATATCTTACCAGCTCGTAACAGTTTTAGTATAATTCAATCCCTAAGAGAATTTTTTTCTCACCACGGTCCACCGAAAAAAATAGTCTGTGATCCTGGATCGGAATTCAATTCCAATTTATTTAAAGAATTTTGTGATCGATATGAAATTATATTACACATCACAACACCCCAAAACTCTACGGGGAATTCACCAGTCGAAAGATTCCATTCCACATTAACGGAAATATACAGAATTATTTATGACAAAGACAAGAAACAAATATGCAAAGACATACTTAACGAAGCCCTTACAACCTACAATAACAGTATTCACTCTGTTACCAATTTAACCCCAATAGAACTATTGACCGGCAGGACACCTAAGTTTATTAAAAACATAAATTATGAATCTAAACATGACTATCTTAACAAATTACAATATTTTCAAACTAATCTTTTTGATAAAATAAAAACCAAAATAGACCAACAAAACAGTGCCATAATTAACAAATTAAATGAAAATAGGGAAGATCCACCAACTTTTCACGAAAATGATACTATTTACGAATTTAACAATAGACGTAACAAACTAACCCCTCGAGCTAAAATATTAAAAGTTAAATCAGATAAAAAAAATGTAATCATAACACCACAAAATAGGAAATCGCATAAAAACAAAATCAAAAGAAAGCGTAAATTCAAATAACACCCTGCATACCTTGAACTTGTGTACCTTGAAAAAAAAAAATCAAACCTAAAATTATAAAAATATAACTTAACTAACTAGACCTAATTCAGATGATAAGCTGACTGTTAAATACTGTTAAAAATTTCAACGTGAAGATATAATTTCTTTACTTTACTTTACTTCACTCACTCTGTGGCATACAATTTGCAACAAAAAAAAAAAAAAAAAAAAAAAAAAAAAAAAAAAGAGTTAATAAATTGATAATTATTAAATCTATATTATATTTTCTAATTATTAAGCTTATTTGTTTGAATTGTGCTTAAGAAACCACTTAATCTATGTAAAATTAATAAAAATTGAAAAAAAAAGAAGATCAAATATTATAAGGAAAATTACATATTTACATTAATACATTAACTTACGATTAATGTACCTATATCCATAAAAGATAAATTATAATAATGTACCTACCTATAAAACCTATGTATAGACTACGTACTAAAAGTCAATACCTATGTGTAAAATCAATTAGAATAAGTGCTATTAATTAATTAATTAACCATTATGAAATGTAAATTGAGTTAAAGTATAAAATAACTTTAATGATATAACATATACCCATGACCCATGAGCCATCACCCATCGGCGAATAAGCAAAGTTTATTTTAAGCTAATCATCGTTTTAAATCAAACAAAAAAAAAAAAAAAACAGAAACCTATGTAAGTACTCATAAGTCAACGACCTTAACGATACATCAGCTGTTCATCACTGCCATGGCAAACACCTGAATCTCGGGGCGGAGGAGTTATGTATACACCATACCCCACAACCTAAACTATCATAATATGCACAAGTACGAATAATTATAATAGTTATCACGAAACATTATGCTAAATGTACAAACAACACACCAAGCAAAAGCAGTAGTTTAGGAAAGTTGAATACCAAAAACCTGTTATGAATTATGTTATACATTTCTATAATTATTATGTTATGAATATTACAATTAGTAAAATATGTATGTATCAACTGTTAGAAACAGTCAGTCTAAGCTTGGCAGTAGTGCATTCATGATCTGTTAAATAAAAATTGTTAAAACTTTGATCAAGTTCTTGTTTTCATTTTCTGTTAAAAGTTGATTAACAAAAAATTTATTAATCGAACCACAACTCTCGTTCTTACTGATGATGGAACCAAACTAGATTTCAGTGTGATTCCAGTAATGCAATAAAACCCTTTCGAGCAGGTCGGCAAACGAGCGGGCTAACCAAGAACCATTTGGCGAATAATTGTCCAAGAAGAATCTTAGGTTAAAACTGGAGAAAAGTTGTAGAGAGCTGTAATACATCTTCTGCAGGCACCCAGAAGTAGTTTAGACCCTATGTACCGCAAGGAGAAACTGACGAAAATAATGAGTCCTAACCCCTTTCTATTTCATAAAATGCTCACCTTTCCACTTTTGCAAAACTCAAAAACTCTTTAACTTCGCAAAATATTCAAATCTTATTTCATTTTATCTTTAGCCATTATTCAAATCTCAATATTGTTTTAAAGAAGATAAAATTTAATAAACAATCTTATGGCATTATCCTTTTATATCCTTCCCCTTAAATAGATTAAAAGCCACCTTAACTTAACTAAACTCAACATCAAAATAGACCAAATTCTTATCTCTTCACTTTATCATAACAACTACTATATATACGAAAGTAGTTGGTCCTCCATTATATGAAAGTAATCCATTTTAGTTTTGTGTATATAATATCCTTCTTCCAGCGTCGAAAGTTCAACCCATAATCAGGTATTAGATTTTATCGAAAAACTAAAATCTTTTACAACATTATTTTTGTTTTGTTATTTTAAACTGAAACTCTTATCAAAACAGGGTTCGGATCCCTGTTAAAAAAGAAGCACGAACTTGAAAAATTCAGGAACTTATGTTTTAGTGATTTAGCAGACGAATTTTTGTGAATTTAACTTGAAAATAACCATGCGGTTGGCTTTTCAGAAATCAACACAGCGTTCGCCGTTGTTGTTACGGTTGCCAACACCATAACATGCCTGAGCCCATCGTTGTCGTTCCCATTCGATACCATTATAATGTCTTCCGTCAGAAGAGCTCTGTTAGGGCATACCACTGTCGGATAGTGACTCTAGCCTAGAGCCTTGCTTTCAGGTTCCCGAATTCTGTTTTGGAAAGCGCGAATCCAACGCCAGAATACCTTTAATTCAATTTAAATCCGAACCCTACCCAAAAAATATACTCTTCGATGACATTATCCCATCAGGATTCAAAAATACCTCACTATTAATACTTTTTAAACATGGTTTTATGAAAATATTTTGTTAATCCTTTTGTAAAACAAAACAGCAACAATCATTATTTGAAGTGGGGGGGAAATAACAACAAGGTAACAAAATCAAATTTACATACATAGTAGCTTTCAAAAACTACATCTCATATACCTATACAATCCTATACAATGCGGTGGTGGAATGATACCATAAACGTTTCAGAAAAAGGATTAAATCTTTGGAAGGATGTGCGCTATCCTTTATATGGATGTCGGGCAAGAGAACTAACATCAAAAAACCATTCAAAAAGTAATGAGTTTACAAAAAAAAAGTTAAAAAAAAAAAAACGATGAGACAGGAATATCCTTTTAAAAGCTACCTATGTTTTTAATGAGAACAAGAACTGCAAGGATATTCCAGAGAATCTACCTATGTATATTTGCATAAGAACATTATTGCTAAGTTCGTATTATTTTGTTTGTTAAGTCTTGGGTGATGCTTGCTTAGGTGAGTGTGGACTGCAAAGAAGGATGGGATTACAAATATCCTTTAAAAAAAACTTCAAATGAGCTTTTCGTTTTCGGAGAACAAACAAAAGGACGAAGCAATATTTATTTATTTAACTTTCTTGTTTATCTAAGGATTGGTAACTAACTTTATCTACCCGTTAAATGATTTTTTTCATGAAAACGAGTTTTTTTTTTTATTGTAAATCAAATTTAGTAAAAGTCCTTAATGACAAATAAACACAAAAAAAAAACAAGAATAAACAATCAAATACATTAAATTGTTTATTTAAAGGTCATTTTTTTTGTGAGAATTTCGATGTCATTTAAAAGCAGCAAAAAAAATCTGAACCAACTAAAAATTTAAATTTATTTACTCACCATGACAGGAGATTCTACAATGGCTAGGAATTGTAGGGAAAAATATTTTAACAGTACGATATTACACAACTTTGTTTTTTTTTTGTTTATCCAACCTCGTGCAATATTTATCTCCCTGCTCACTTTTTGTATACCTATTCTCGGCACAAATTAAAGACTTGACGGAATAATTTACCAAAATAATTCAAATGGAAAATGACCAGAGAGCGAGGAGATTTAAGTTTGGAATTTATATTTGTATTTCCAATTGAATTCAATTTAATTTTTTTTCTCTGTTATTTGGTTCTGGTCTGGATGGGATGTCCTGTATGTGTTACTCTTATGTCATTCATTTTGAAAATGCTATGGCGATATACGAATTTTAGCTGAAAATTTTGTATAAAAGGCAACAAACAAGGACAACCAACCGAATGTTACATGTACGAGTAATTCCGGGTCAATTGTCTATGACGGTGAATTGTGAATTTACACACACATTTTTTCCGCTTCATTCAAAGTCATGAGCCTAAAGAAGAAAAAAAAAACGTCATGGAAAAAGGACTCTCGGTAAATGATTGATATGCTAGGTTAGGTGTATAAGGACAAAGTTACAGGGGTAGATTTACTTAAATATGTATGATGATTTTTTTTATGAGGGCTTCAGAAGGAAATTGAGAAAGTCTTTCCTTTCGCATAGGGTTTTTTTTTAGGTTCCTTTTGCTATTTGGGGCACTTTTGCAACTATCTTGTATTTAAATGTAAAGACAGTATATGCTTACAGAAAAGACTATTTTGTGCAGGAAATTAGTTAGAAAAAGCTTCGCTTAAAAAGGATTAAATTTATGGAAACTTTTTAGAAGCTTCAACTCAGTATATACAAGTTCCTAAAATATTTATTTACAATGGAAACTGGAAAATGGAAGTTTCCACTTCCTTCCTAAGGATTGGATTAACTCTTCACAAAAAAGTTTATTTTATTTTATTTTATTTTATTTTATTTTATTTTATTTTATTTTATTTTATTTTATTTTATTTTATTTTATTTTATTTTATTTTATTTTATTTTATTTTATTTTATTTTATTTTATTTTATTTTATCTTATACTAGCGAGCCAACCCCGGCTTCGCTCGGGCAATCTACTTTAGGCTTCCTAAAAAATTGATAAAAAATCATCTTAAATACCTTAAACTATGACACTCCGTTTGTGCACAGTTACTGTAAGACCTTAAAATTTTAAAGTTCTAGAATTTACTTAAATTTGATATATTAGAAATTTATTTATACCTCAAAATTGAAAAGCGATATCCCAGAATAGACTACCCTGGCATCCTCCTACAACCCCGGTGGATATTCCAGTATACGCTCATAAAAAAGAAGAATGGAAGTTCTAAATTTTGACTGTCTAACGCCTCTATCAGTTTACTTGCTGACCTGGCCCGGGTGTAAATGCACAAAACGCTGTTCTTGGCTTTGTTAATTTTTTATATTGTTTGGAGGCTTCGGACGCATTCGGAAATGATACTCGGTTTCATCGCAATTAAAATACGACTTCTTTTGCTTTAATCGTTCGCAATCATCTTCGTTTTTTTTTTCTTCGTCTGGAACCAGTTTCGTCGAAGATTTCTTTGATTGTTCGTATGTAGAATGGAGTTTTTAAGATCTGGACAGGATCGACCTTTGCCCCAGGTTGAGTGTCAGTCATGAATCTAGCGATGCCCATGTCTTCATCTTCAGAAGATTGTTTTTATTTTCTCTTCATGAGATTCTGGAGCTTCGATTTTGATTTGATTTCGGTCGCTTTATAATAAATTTATTTTTATTGTATACTTACGAAACTTTTATCAATTTTTTTTTCGATTCAGTACCTATAGTGCTAAGTTTTTAAATTCTGGTAAGCGATGGACGGCACTGTCACCTTTCAACTTTTATCTGTCACCTTTCACCTTATATGTGTCATGTCATTGTACGTAACGAAATTGGTTCTTCCAAATCTTGGAAAAAACCAAAATTGTATATACCTGGGAAATAAGAAATAATAAAACGTTTAAACGACTATGTTTGGTCTTCAAATTTCCAAAATTGATTATTTCGCTCTTCAAATTTTTAAAGTCTTGAAAAACCCAAAATTTACATGAATGAATGTAATGTAACGAAGTAAGCAGTAATAAACCGTACCTACCTTTCAACAATGTGGTACACAATTTTTTTTTTTTTTTTTTTTTGTTGTATCTTGTGTATCTTTCCTTAAAGAATTGAATTTGGATGAATTTTTTAATTTAATTTTTGTGACCACCGAACTGAATTTTTTTTGAGCCGTTGATTTTAAATAATTTTTTTCCCATTTTAAGTCAGTTTTTTCGAAAATTGCCCCTCCCGGCTAAACGGAGGGGAATAGACCCCCCCTCCCATACGATTTTTTTCTTGTCTCAACGCAACCTACACGCCCTAGCATTTTGTCGCATTGCTCATGACTCACCCTGTATTTATGTAGATTTTTTGATAAATATAGTTCTTAGTGAGTGTTGTTTTTTCATGCCCAACGTACACCATAGATTTTTTTGTTTTAAGTATATATAAACATTACCGTATTCGAATGCAATGTTGTGTCAAAATTTCAAAGCAATTGGTGAAGAACATTTTCATTTTTATTTATATAGATTATATATTTTATCTTATTTTATTTTAGGTACATATTTCATTTTACGTATTTTACATATTTGCTTCCCCCGAGAGTTACAAGGCTCCCGTTTATGATTCTGATTTTCCCCCTCCTCGGGACTGATCTTTTCTCACTTCCTCAAGCTCTTTCATCCACTCTTCCCACCCTTCCTTTTTCTCCTTATTTTTCTTCAATTAATTTCCTTCGTCTTTTCCAGTCCTGCATCTTCCTATCATATGTTCCCACGTCTCTTCTTCTGTGTATTTTTTTTTTTAAATATTCAACTTTTCAAAAATGTGTAATTCATTCCACATTTAAGTTAAGTTCTTTTTTAAAATATTTTCATAAGAGACTGTATTAAAAACTTCAAACCACAATTTTTAAGGAGACTTTATAGAAACACAAATTTTCAAAAATATTTAATTGCCTCTTCTACTTCATAAAACAACAAAAATACTCGGCAAAGATTCTTACTATTTAAATCTTAATTATTTTAGTAGAAAGCAATCTTATAGAAGTTTTATAGATCATATCGGTTAAAAGAAGCTTAATAGAAGTGTCTATCAAGTGCCAAGCTTGAACAAAATTCAGTGTAAATAGTATCATTAAACAGAAATTTTTAGAGTTAGTATCATTTCTCATAAAAAGTCAATCCGCTCATGAAAAATATACCATCTAGCTACACTAACTTTTCTATAGAATTTTGTTTTTACCTATTTGTGCGTATAAAATGATTTGTTTCGTTCGTCTGTTGATTACTGTTTTGTGTTTGTTAAATGAATGAAAGCAAATGATTACAATGCTCAATGTTCATAATACAAAACGACAAACGATGTTGATGATGATGTGGATATTGATGAAATTCATAGAAATGGTTCATTGACTTTTTTCATAAGCTATATAAGTTGACATATACAAAAGAGAGAAAAATCAAGAGAGTTTCTTTTGATATAATATGTAAATGATATATGTCATGGAATGTGATTTGAATTGTAATTTGAATTGATTGTCAATAAAACAATGTCCTCGAGTGGGACTTTATTGTTTAAAATGTTAATATTTATACTTTTTTTAAGAATTTTAAATTGATTGATTGGAATTGGGATTGATGAGTATGGTATTTTATGCATATTGAATTAAGAAACAAATTGATCCTTAGATGTATCATCTTTGTGTTTCCATATTTTCTTGATTGTTTTTTATTACATTTTATTTAATCAGTATGTGATTTCTTGGCGCCACAGTCCATGGAGAAACAGAGCCTATAAGTGACTTACCATTCCTATGTGCGTGTTATTGAAGGAATGGAGGGAACCTACAAATTTAGCCAAATCCGAATGGTTAGGGAGAGAGGCACCATTGATACTCTCGGAAAACTTGTCAATTTTCCGTAAGAAAAAAAAAGTGAAAAAAGACATTTCTATTTTGTTTTTATACCGAAGAGTAACCATTAAGCCACGGGCTACTACCATGACAACTCTTATGCTACATGAAAAGCCTTAACAAAATTTATGAAACGCGGTCTGGGCTCGGATGCCTGATTTCTATCAGCCTCGTCTCGGTTCCGTGGGCAGCCTTAGATTTAATATAATTATGATTTCCTCAGTCCAATCAAAATAACCCTACTTTAAAATATTTTTCAAATCATTTGAAATGATAAATCATTATCCTGTTATTGACGGCTTTTTTTTGTTTCATCATGGCTTACATCCCACAGAATAGACAGCGATTTTTTTTATCATTATACCTCCCGCAGTAATTGTCCTTGAAGAAAATAATAAATTTTCAATTAAAATTGTTTTCCCATTCGTCGAAACCCAAACAGCAATTTTGTTTTGGTTTGGGGGAATTTTTCCATAGAATTCCTTAAAGGTTTATTGGTATTTTTTTTTTGTTGTTTTATTTCCAATATCATGAGAAAAGAAAAAGTCTCTCTGAGGAAAAAAAAAGAGTTAAAGTTTTACAACTCGAAATCGAAAAAGTTCTGATAAACATTCTTAATCAATATTTTCACAAAAAAAAAAAAAAACAATAAATACTTTTGAGAGTGAGAATTTAATATCTTTGCAACCTTCAGCCTTGATTTTTTACGACTTTTATATTTGTTTGCTGATTTTTTTTTGTATGAAAAAGTTGATGATAGACGTTTTTTTAAAGTGTTTTTGAAGTTCTTAAAAATCAATCAATCTTTTTCAATTTGTCAAAAGAATCTTTCAACAAAATTAAATCTTAGACGGTTTTAAGTATGAGAGGGTTATTTCTCTGCCCAACTTTGAATAGGGTTGGTCACGAGACGAGGCCAAGCGAGACTTTTGTGAGTCTCGTCTAGGTCTCGTTGAAATCAAAAACTTTATTCTGGTGAGTCCTACCACTGAATGATTTAAACTCCTTTGTCCATCACACAAAAATTTAACTTAATAATAAACCATTTCTCAACAATACAATTTGTTCATTTCATCCATCTTCAAGGATTTATTTAACTTAGGAACAGTAATCGTCTGTGTTATTATGTTGCACTGCAAAAATATTCTTGAACTCCAAAGACAAAGACATTTTCCACACCTTTTGCTTCTGAACTTTGTACTCAACTCACAACAGTAAGTCCTTTCTGACATCATCATTATGCTGATTGCCATGTAATCACTCAACTTTATCCTGGCAAATAAATTTTAGTAGATTTACCTTTCGAAGAACTAATGTAGATTATAAGGCATTATCCTGTCCGTCCGGTTTCTAATGTTGCTGATGTTCAATATTGTATAAACTAACTTGGTAATAATAATGCAATGTGTGGTGTGTGCGTTTTCTTGGTCATCTAAGTTGACAGTTTTGTCTCAAGGGGTTAAGTAGATTCAATTAATTATAAGAAAGGATGAATAATATAATAAAGTATTTAAGCAGGATAAAGGTGACATTAGGAGTATAGTAAAAAAAAAAAACAAAATAAGGAATTATTTAAGAAGCTTTAAAGGGCATTTGAAAAGGTCATGAAAAGGAAATCTGTATATGACCTAATGAGAAAAGATTTTTTTGAATTATGAGTCTCTTAAACTTGTGAGTGCTTGGAGAACACCGGCCCAAGTACAAATTTTAAATAATAGGAAATAAACACAGACAAAATGTTCGTCCTCAAAAATCGATTCACAAATTTTTATTTTCGATAAATTTTTGTTCATAAATCATTTTTTTTTCTGAACAACTTTTTTTTGAAAAATTTGTTTGGACATTTATTCCCCATAATTTTTTTCCCTTGGAAAATTTGTTTTTGGAAATTTTTTGATGTTTTTTTTTTCGATGAGCAATTAAAAGTATTAAGTCCAAAAAAGTTTTCGAAAAACATAAAACAACGGTATCTGTCTACAACCGTTGAGGCAGGACATAGTTGTCTCGAAAACTGCTTTTTTTAAATGGGGTTTTGTAAGTTATTAGAATTATTTGGTCAAAAATATATATAATTATAAAAACTAACAAAAACGAAAAAAAATTGTATTTAAAAACAATGCTCTAAGGTTTTTGATTTTTTTTTTTAATTTGTATTTTTACGATACAATTAATGGCATTCTTCAGTTTTGAACTCAAACCTCTTTTTTGGCTTGTAGCTTGTAAAAATTCAGTTAATTTTTTTTTGGGAAATTTTAAAGTAAAAATTGCATTGGTCAACATTTTTTTGTGTTGGAAAGCACGTGGCCAACAAAATATTTCTTAAAAAACAGAAAAACTTTAATGTTTTCGTGGTTTTGAGAAAACTTACTAGAGCTATTTCGCTATGTATTTTATTTAAACTTACTTTTGATATACCTATTTGCTTTTTTAGTTCCGTTCCCTCATTTTCGAAATTTCTCCTATAGAAAACATTAAATTAATGGTAAAACCCCACCTTTATGTAAATATTTCGGAGGATTATTTTTCCTACGAAAAAAATCTATTTTTACTTAAAACAATACTACGAAACGGGACCTTAATCCATTTAAATTACAACACAGAGGATTTCCAGACAGGATATTTTTATTCATTTTATTCAGTGACAGGATCATCTTCTTTCTTAGTTCATGGCCATCATTATTCCTTCACTTCGTTCATTTATTTAAGGATTATAAGCTTTCATCACGATTTAACCAAAAAAGAGAAAAAGAACAAAAAAAAACACGTATTTTCTTTATTTTTGGTATCCAACAATCCGGATGTGCTAAACATACTATATACAGTTATATAAATATAAGTATAAGTACAGCACTAGGTATAAGTTTCAATTTGATTTGTTATTTACAAAAAAAAAAAATACTTTGAGCTTAAGAACACGTTTATATTCTGAGAAGTAAGTAATAAGTGTAGGTATGTAGTTGGTTAATTAATATGCTACACGGAATATTTCTATATAACTGTACCTACAAAGGTACTATATATACAACCATATAAACATACATATGTATATTTTAATGAGAGGTTGGAAAATATAATATCTCAAATATTCATCTCTATTCTTAGTTGTGCGATTTGTAGTAATCTAATGTTTCATGAAAATGATACCCATGGGGATATAATAATTAATCAAACTTTTTTGCGTGCTTTTATATACGCTCAAATAATCTTATCTAATTGACACGATATTTAAAAGGACTCTTGTGAGTTTGATGATTGTTTTAGAAATTAGTATTAATTTAACAGATGGTACTTAAGTAGTTTTATTATTTATTTAGGTTAAGAACATAAAAAAGGAAGGATGTTTTTTGTTTTTTGCTTTTTGTTTTTTGTTTTGGAGTTATTTGGTATCTACGCAGAAAATCTTTGAATTAAAATGAATAAGATTTCGTCAAACCATTAGTCTTTGCATCTGTTTTCGTCTGGCCACTGTGGTCACATTGTTGAAATTTGGAATAACTTGTCAAGACATTTCTTCATGGCCCTGTTTTTTTAAATTAAATGATCCACAGCTAACTCCACAAGCTATTTTGAGATTTTAATTGAACAGACTTTAGTTTAATAATAAAGAACAACAAAAAAAAATGTACAAGTTTTCAAAATATTGAATTGTCAAAAATAGTGTTTTTTTCGAAATCCGAAATCATATTTTTTTTTGGAAATTTTAATTTTCTACATTGTTAAAATTTATAGAACATTTTAATAAAAAAGTGTTTAAATATTATTTGCGTAACTTTAAATTTTGAAACGCTTTTATTTTAAGTTCATCTGGTAGATAAAAAAATTTGAGATTACTAGAACCCACATAACTCAATATTAGATTAAAATAAATAGTAGGTAAAAGGTACGCATGAATAGTTTGCATGCAAAAAAAAAAAATGCCACAACTCTTCATTTCTTGTCATTATTTCTTCTTCAGAAACTTTTCCCCTTGTTGTCTTTATTGAAGAAATTTACCACATCACAGAGAATTCTCTGACGACGCCTTCGAAGCATTTTACATCTTCTTTTGTATTTAATCTTTGTTAAAAAAAAAATTCCAAATGCATTCGTCATCTCATAATAACATACCTCTACCTTTCCACTAATGTTCCGATCAACCAGCATCGGCCATCCAGAGCAAGCATCCTGAACTTCGATTGATTTCTTATCCTACAATTATTATATCCGACTTGCCTTCTCGTTTTATTTCTCTCTCTCTCTCCACTCGTCGTCGTCTCGTATAAACTTGTCTTGTTCCTTGATCGGTGAAAAAGGAATTTTAATTTACGTTGCAGTGCACAGCACCCAGTAATTCCTTCGTTTATTGATTCATCGTTTGCCTTCGTCCTGTGCATTCAAAATACAAAAAAAAAAAATATATAGATCCTTTTTGTGTTCAGCCAGAGGAGGAGAGTATGCTAAAGTTTTCTCCTTTTGGATGAGATGATGTGATGATGATGATGGTTAAAGAATTTATAAGAATTCCTTGAATTGGATTAAAGTAAATTGTGGGTTCCCTCCACTCTCTCTCTGTTTTTTTCTCTGTGGGGAAAAAGTCCTTGTCATTCAGATCTTCGCCCTCTGTGGTTCCTTTCCTTATTCCTGGCTCGTTTAAAATGTTATACGACGCTCGTTTGTCCTTCTACATATATATTTCTTCGATTGCCATGGCATTCGGTTAAGTTAGAGACAAGGTATTCCCTTTTTTTCTTTTGCAATTTCCAATGCAATTCCTTGCTTCTTTATCCCCACGTATACCAAAACTGGGACATTGGATGGATTGCTTAATACTAAACCGAAGCATCGTTGGGAATTTGAATTGCTAGTTCATATAGAAGAGAAAAGAAGAAAAAAAATGCATGCCTTCCATATTGGAAATTGCTTGGAAAAATAAAAGTATTAAAAAGGATAATAGCTTTTTAATTATTAAATATTATTTGTAAACAAAAAAAAAAACTGGTTAAATATAATAGATGTTTTGGTTACCTACAGATTCTAGACTTAAAAAAAAAACAAATGATAGATAAATAAAAGAACATCAGAAAATAACCAAGCATCTATCCTATGAGCTTCTTCGCAAGGATATTCAACAAAAACACACAAAAAAAGAACATTTAAATTTTAATAATAAAGCCATGAATTCCTTTGTTTCATTGTCTAAAGAGAAATGAAATGTATAGTTTCTCTAATCCTAGGTCGCTTATTCTTGACTTCTTATAGTTCTTCAGTTCTTTTTTTAAAGGATTTCTTTTGGAGCAGTGACAAAAAGTTAAAATATCATTTGAAAAAAAACGAAACAAAAGAAGACGACAAAAAAAAACAAAGCAAACATCTCTGGCTCAGTGCCATTAACTCGCTAAAGGACATAGTTTCATTTCACATCCCCATTTTGAATTGATATGGAATATAGAATCTTCCTCTTTGGCCCCCTTGGCTAGAGGAAATATCTTGACGTTGCATATACTTGCATATATACCTTTCTTTCACGTCATCGCTCATATTGGGAATATAGACATAACATTCATTCGTTGTGACTTGTTTAGCATCAGATATGAATGAGGCAGAAGCGTATACAAATTAAAAAAAAGGAGGAATGGAGCGGGCGAATCACTATAATAACCTGATATCCTGTTCAAGGGTTCACACATAAACCGCGACCAAAAATACAATAAGGGAAATCATTTGAAGTCTTTGCGTTGGCCGCCATCTTGAATTTAAAGTTATTTTAATTTTGTCGAAAAATATTCATCCTAGAGAAAAAAGTGCTTTAACCAAAATCGTAGATAATTAAATTTTAAACAACTTTTGTTTTGTACGTTCTTTGTCTTAATTTGAAAATAAATAATAAATAAATAAATTTATCAAAATCAAAATTATGTTAAATTCAAGTTGGCAGCCAGCGAGTTTTGAATTAATACTAAAGTGTAGTAGGGGAAAATTTGTTTGGATACTAAGTTTTTTTTTTCAAACATGCAAACCTTGTTTTAAAAACAGTGGTAGAATATAAATCAGACACAACGTATGTGACGTAAAAACAACCGAAAACCACTCAGATTTTAATTTTGAAAATACAATGTGTCAATTTTTTGGCCAATTTTTATTTTCAAAATTTTTCAAAAACAATTTAAAATGTTGGTTCTTCCGTGACAAATTTTTTCTGACTCATTATTTTCGAAATTTTTTGTACCAAATTTATTGTTAAAACATGTCATTTTTAAGAATAGTATAAGGAGTATATTTAGCAACATCCAGCTTTTAGACGATTTTTTTGATACAAATTTTCATCAAATTTTTTTTTACTGAAAATAAATTTTGACAAAAAAAATTGATTCAATAAAAATCATTTTGAAAATTTTTTTTGCCTAATTTTTATTTTCCCGGTTTCAGTGAAATTTTTTTTCGCAATTCTTTTTACAACTTTTATCAGTTTGTTAAGGACAACATGTGGAGTATATTTACCAAAATTTAGCTTTCCGACGATTTTTGTCTATAAAAAGTTTCGCCTAATTTTGTCAAAAAAATGTTGTCGAAAAAACAGTTTTTAATAAAAACTGATCTAAAAATAAATTGTGAAAAAAGTTTCGTAAATAAAATGTTTGGTCAGAAAAAATTTGTTAATAAAATATTTGTCACAGAAAACCCCAAAAAACCAACCAGTGGGAATTTTTTTCAACCGCGAGAACCGTCAAAAGAAAGTTTTGTGTTAAAAAGTCGAACAAAAATGGACTGGCCTAGTTTTTCTAATATATCAAATCAAATTTACCTAAAAATCGAAAGTGGCAATTCTTGGATTTTTGTAAAGAAGGCAATCCAAGATGCGCACCTGAATTCAGGAAAATCCAAATGTATCGTCATCATATCTTTGTCGTCCTCACATCATTGTCCCATATGTTCCACCATCCAGACAGCCCCAAATTGTACTACATTTCAAGGTAGATGCGAAATACATATTTTGAAAAGAAGTTGTGTGATGATGGCAGCAAAGAAGTCCTTTCGAGATGACATTTCGTTTCTTTAATAGAAAATGCATTCAATCGCAAACATATGCCGATGATATGTATTTAATATGAAGTTTATATGAGTATCATTCCTCCTTATGTGATTCTTTATTTGTGAAGCATGCCTTCAGTGACTTGGAAAGGTACATCATAATTTTTGAATTTTGTATATTTATACATAAATACTATACAGGAAAGTTGTAGGTATGTAGAAGTATTAAAGGACTTTGCAAAATGTTGCTACTAAATTTTGGGTTTGAGCCAGAGAGAGAGGGAGATAGATTGAATTTGTAAAATATGAAATGTCTGATATTAGCTGTTTGAATTGTGAATAAAAATCAAGTCACATATTGAAGAGGTTATTTTGTATTCAATTCCAATGTGGATTTTTATTTGAACAAAAAAAAAAAAAAAAAAACACATGATTTCCTTTGGGTGATGGTAAGAACTTGTCAAAAGCTTCGATAAAACTGTTTTGAAGAAATAAAGAAAATATGTTTTGGGAATTTTCATTTCTTTTGAAGTTCTGCGTGAAAAAGCTTGGCACAAGAAATACAACCTACCTACTTATTTTTGTGCTAACATGAAAATCTGAGTTTGAGTGACAAGTGAAGTAAGGTTATTTATTATATCCTTACTCTGCACGATTCTCTGGGTATATTAAGCCCTCAGAAAGAAAAATATATTAATTACTTTTTGACATGATTTCTGTGGAACACATATCTATGACAAGGATATAGTTTTATCCATCTAGACATATTAATTCTACACGAAATAAATCTCCAACAATATAATAAAGTATGATATCTAACACAATTTCTCACGGAATATTCATATCTTTTTTCAAAAAAAAAAAAAATAATAATAATCGTGATGAAAGATATAATCCCGTGGGATAAAAATAAAGCGTGTGGGTCTATATAAAATATAGAATGGAAAAATATGAATAAAAGCTTTTTGTATAGAAAGAAAAAAAAGGACTAGGGATAGTTTATTATATCCTCTGTCATTTATTTTTACATGTAAGCTGCTTTGACTTTAGTTGCTCTACATTCCGCATTGTATAAATGGACACAAAAAAAAAAAACTATACATTGTCTTTATTTTATATGTGGAAGCAATTTATATCCTTGCGTTTAGTTTAGTTAAATCCTGTCTATACATAAACTAAGTCACATAATAACCCCTTGAGGTAAATCATCAAATTAAATGACTTCCCCCACCAGAACATAAATGCATGTGTAATAATAACCTACCTACCTATATATTATATCAAAGCCTTAATCCTTTTGGGCTGAGAAATGTTATGTAATTTCGTGTTTATATCCTTCAAGTCAACCCTAAATATCTTTACATTTAGGTATATTTGTATAGAATTTTCTTCTTTCTTTTTTTTTTTTTTGTTGATATGATGTGTCCCTTGGGCGATTAAGGTGAATAATGAAATGGCAATCAAAATAATGATGACATCCGGGGTGGACTGTAATTTACTATATTCGATTTGAACTACAGAAAAATTACGGTCTATTTCTTATTAATGTGGAGGATGAGTTATATTTATATATTCATACATACATAAATTGTATGGTGTCTTAAATGGAATACAAGACAAGGGAATCAGACTTTTACATTCTTTTGCTTTAAGCAATGTAAAAAAATAAACTTTAGAGAGGAATTATCATTAAAGTACTACTGGAACTAGCTCCCAAAAAAACATGAACAAGTCCCAGTAGTGGCAGGGGTGAACTATTTTTTCAACTAATTCCTAAATGAGCTAAACATCGTTTTTTACCCATACTTTGAATTTATCCTTTGTCTTAATCCATATTCAATTATTAAAAAATGAACCAACTCCCACTTTTTCTTTTACTGTGGGATTTAGTTCATTGGGATTTATGTCATAACAAACTTAGTCCCAAGTAAACCAACTACTAAGTCCCAATAAAAATTGTGTGTGCGCTAGTTCATTTTGACTAGTGGAAGGCATGTAGTTCATTTAGGAGTTAGTTCGTAGAGCCACATAATAGAATAGACGAGTCAATATAAAATTTTCAATAAATAATTTCTAACAAAAAAAAAAAAACTTTTAGCGGATTTGCTGCAAGATATTCGTGATCCGCTTCTTGCTATTAGCTACTCAATACATGTTACACGTTATTCGTTACTTGCTTCTCGTTAAATACTGCCCGATACTTGTTACTCGACTCTCGTGAATCTGTACAGCGATTACCTCAAAAAACACCTGAATTCTAATTCTTTTTTTTGTGCATTTTTACCTCAGAGATTAAAACTAAAATTCTATTTTTACTTGAATTATTTTTACTACTTTTCAATATACATATACCTACAAGATTTGTTTTTTATTCCAGATACAACATACAATTGAGACATTAATATGGATTTGGACTATAATCTTATTTTTGAGAATAATATGAAGAAAATGTAAGTTTTTGCACAAATATTTATAAAAAAAAAAAAAAAATAGACCTGATATTTTTTAATAAACATTTTCAACCAGATATAAACTAAATTCACATACAAAATTACTTGTGCAGTTGGCCCTAAAGGTCTAAGTAGATGAAATGGAAAAAAGGATCACAAATTATAAATTTAGTTAATTGTCTTTAGTTATATCGAATATGTATTGGAAATTTGAAATTTGAGAAATTATGTAGATAATTTGGGAAGTTCTACTTTGAGTGCAAAACTATACCTCCTGTGACACCAACCCGCTCATGCTAAATCAAAAAAAAAAACAATCCGTCTCGTTACATGCCCATAAAAACTCTACCCCGTCAAGCTTTAAATATACTCATACGCTATTACATAATGCTATTAACTTAAATTTTAGTCATTGCAACGTACACCAACCCTGCAATGCCCACCACCGACCGTTATCACGACCTCAGCCAATACACTCAGAAGACCAAAGTCCCTCATTGATTTTCTTCCTAGCCCCAGAACCCTCTAATACTACTCACAGAGTTAAAATGTACTTTTAGTAAATGTTGTACAAATTTCGCTAGTTTCGCTTAAACTTTTCTTCATAATTCTCTTTAAAAGAATAACAAACTTCTATACTTCATGTCACAGAACAGATTTGAATAAATTTGACACTCAGAAAAGTCCTTCAACTTAATCACCAAAAACGAGAATCCTTCTTAAGATTTCCTTTATTTTTATGACGTAACTTCATCGGAAACCCAAATCTATACATACTCGTATCTTCCCAAATTAGATCTTCAATAAAAATTCATATCAATTTTCAAACGTACGCTACACACCTTGAAGTCATAATAATTCTACACCTCAAAACATACCATTTGACACGTGTTTGGCATATATTGACATTGATGTCGATTTTTAAATAAAAAAATTTCCAAAACACATCCCACAATAAAAATACGAAAATAGTCAAGTTAAAAAAAAATCACATCGTGACTGAAAATATCATATAAATAAACGTCAATATATCCAACCAAAAAAAACAAACAAACAAAAAAAAACCACCTGTCAGTCTTCTCCCTGTCTGCATCATATCGTATTATGCCTCTTTCCGTATGATAAAGTATGGATGGAGGCAAACCTAGGTAACAGGTGCTTAATCAGAAAGACACAAAAAAAACAGAATCTTCCATCACAGCTCTCTTCGAGGATACCACTTCGGTCTTGATATTTATTTGTATATGTGAAGGATCTCAAACAGGTGAAAATCCTTTCGAAAAAAAAATGGAAAGCTGAAGAAAGGAATGCAAAAAAGGATCAAAAACCACCACCACAGTTTTAATTCAATTATAAAGCAAAATAAAAAAGAAATCCAAAAAAACCACCGACTGCCATATGATTCAAAATAGTTGGTAAACAAGTGGGCCTTATCCGCGCAGACTCCAATTTAAATTCAAACTTTTATCCAGTTTTATCCGAAGATGGAGCTTTTTTGTTATGGAAGGTATTTTTCGTATAAAATACAATAACATCGTTTTATTGAGTTTCAGTTGATAATTTCTTCTCGATCTAAAGACGGTGAATTTCCTGGAAGTAAAATTCAACAGGATACGAATATCCTTTATTGTTAAGAGGGAAAACATCAAAAATTGCCTTCTTCTTCTTCTCTCCTATTAATTCATGAAGGTGAATGTTCCTTGGAAAGATTGTGTGTTTTTAGATAAAAGTAGAGTGAGTGGTGTTGTTCTTGAGATTCATCAGATTCATAGTGAGATACACAAATAGAGTCCTTCTGACTATGGCGGGGAAGAGCTAGATACTCACTCCAATTGTTTTCATTAGAAGCGTGCTTGAGGGTTATTTGGATTTAATTGCGTTTCTCGCGAGCTCGCACAACACAACCCCCATTAGCCCGCCCCTGCACATCAGTTAAGTGAAAACGATTCATTTGCCTTCCGTCCCTCGGTTTTCGTCCTTGGTCGGCCTCGTGGGTCGGTTGTCGTCTTTGTCGAGTCGTCGTTGTCGTCGTCGTGCGTCGTCTGGTCTAGTCCTGTGGGGGTAACTAAGTTAATATCATACAGTTTGTTTGTACTAGCACGTGTAGCCGACTCGGAGCAGCACTTCTCTGAAAAGTTGTCCTTTTAAATCCTGATTGACGTTTGTAGGATTCATTTTCATATGCGGTTTCGGTGCGTCCTTGCTGTTCCTTTAGACTAAACGACATCGCGTCGAGCGAGTTTTTATTGTGTGTCTTTTGGGGCGAACCCATTTTGAGAGAGTGGACGGACTGCATTTAATTTGGAGTCATTATTCCTGTGTCGTTTATTAGTGGTGACGGTAGTGCTCTTTCATATCCTGTGGCTAAAAAGTGCAAATTTGATTCTTGTTTTTCAGTGAGGTTGTGCTCTTGTGACGCAAAGTGCGCAAAGTGACGAAGTGGTTTTAATAAAGTTTCTCTCTTTGTACCGTTCGTCGTTTGCGGTGGTCCGGTGTTTGAATGAATATTAATTGTTTCAAGTTGACAGGTGGTAGGGTATCTCCACAGAGAGCAACAACAGATCAAAACAAATAGTAATATAGCACAAAAAAGGATAATTGTTTGGCAGACATTTTACCTACAGTTGGATTCTCCTGAATGCTTTATCTTCATATACCTACGTATATAATGAACCTCTGAACTGAACCCAAAAAAGTGGTGAGGATGATTTTGTGGACACACAATTTGAAGGATGATTAAATAAAGGTAAGCGCACTATTATATGGGTGCTCTGTGGGGAGACGGGTTAAAGTTGGCAAATTATTTTAAATGCTTACTTTTGGGAAGCTGACGAAGCTTAATTGGTGATAGTGGTGAAGTGGTGGGAGTTGGTGGTTTCAGTGGTAGAGCGACAATTTGGTGGTGGCGAGGATGTTGAAAAAGGTTTTTTGCTTTTGCTGACAGACAAAAGTGCCTGTGTGGAGTTTAAAATTTACCAGAGCTGTCAGCTGTAATTATGGACATAGATTTAACTTCCTAAAATTTAGATTATTTTTTTAAAATAGGTTTTTTTGAAGAATCGATTTTTGCAATGTTTACATCTACCCCTCTTTTGGAAAATATAAAGGAATATTTGAAGGGTTTTATGTAAAAATTTGGATAATTAAATACTCTCAATATTGAAACCGGAAAGTAGACAAAGTTTTAAGAATAGCTCGAATAGTGTATTCGTTTACTGCCCGAACAGAGAGTAAATAGTACTCTCACAAGTTTTCCTATGAAAAACCACTTCAAATTGTTGAAGGTCAATTAAATTAAATAGAAGGTTCATCTTGTATTCAATAATTTCAACTTTTTAGGCCCATTTGAGAGTGTATTATGTTTTCTATATTTGGGAGCTCGATTAGTATCCTTGAGATAATCGGAAGGCTGTATCCACGACTTTTGACCCCTAAAGCTGCTGGAAGTTAAACATAATATTTTTACTCTAAATTACTTTAAATTAAATTAAAATACTTAATATTATCGAATTTCAGCGTTTCGAAAATACTGAATTCAAATAGCTCTTTATATTGAAACGGAAAAAAAAGTTCAAAGAGTTTATTTGTGAGCTTCCCTAGCCGGGAGTAAAAATTAGTCTCACGAGTTTTTTCTATGAAAATGCACTCCAAATTGTCCAGGATAGTTTAATAACTCTTTATATTGAAACATAAAGTGGATAAGGTAATAAGGATTAGTTTAAGGAGTGTATTCGTTCACTCCCCGAACCGAGAGTAAATAGTACTCTCACTAGTTTCTAAAAATCAACGCCAAAAAAAATATGGAATTTAAACTTGTGTTGTTAATTTAATTTAAATAAATAAAAAATAATTTCTCAATTCTAAAATTAAAATATACACGTATAAGGCTACCTTATACCTAGTCAACAACCACCCTACACACTCAGTCCCACTTTTGTTGTGATTCTTCATTTTAAAATTTAATATCCCAACAGTCCTATATATAACTGAAGATATTTTCAGATTGAATCTACCCAAACCCATTAGATGTGAATTAAAATTAATCCCAAAAACCTCTTCAAAAA
Source organism: Syrphus vitripennis (assembly GCA_958431115.1). Lineage (NCBI taxonomy): Eukaryota > Metazoa > Arthropoda > Insecta > Diptera > Syrphidae > Syrphus > Syrphus vitripennis. The sequence continues at coordinate 108,177,237 of OY288108.1, forward strand.
TAATGCCTGACGAATGCTAGGTGCCCCAGAGTGAAACGTGACAACACTATATACACAAGGACCGTCTGACAGACGGACAACGGTGGCGCGGCGCCTGACGCAATTCCATCCAGACTCATTCAACACACTTTTCAGTGTGTGTTCAATTGTCCTTTTAAGTGCTTTCTCCCTAACGACAAATAAAACAATAATATAACAGAATTTTAAAGAAAAAAAAAATATTTATTCTAACGATAGAAATTTGTTGCAAATTTTTCCCTCAGAGAAAATTTTTACATTCAATTCGATGTTTGACAAAAAAAATAAAATATCTTTAGGGCGAATGGAATGTTTTAATATCCTTTTCTGCATATCCCTTGTGTCGTTTGTCGACGTCGTCGTCGCTGTTTAAGTATAGTCGTCCACTCCTCCATTTGTAAGTCTCTATTCTACCAAAAAAGGAGTACCACCTACCTTCTCCTCACTGTTGGCGTTCGTTGTCTTCTTTCTTCTTTTTTTGTTGATTTTTTTTGTTGTTTGAATTCCAGTCCCATCGCTAGCGCTCCCAGACCACTCGAAAACAATTCAGTTCCGAAAATTCAGTTCTTGTTTTTCACATTCATTCTTTGCCCAGTCTATGGACAGAAAATGTGTTGAAAAAAAAAAACACAAAATCCCCAAAAGGACATTTAACACTTAAGAATTCTCCCATGCTGAAGGATAATCACCCCTATATCCAACCGAGACTTGTACCTATATAATAGTTGGTATATTATCTCAGAGTATGATAAATTTGTATTATGGCGACCAAACGAAGACTGACACTGTTTTTTTTTTGTCTGTTTGTTTGGGGAAGCAACTACTGATATCGATGCTGCTATGGGTTCTTGGTTTTTTATTTGTTGAATTTTTAAATTGAAACTTCTGTATACAATGCCCTTGAGGATTAAAAGGTAGTCCTTTTATAAATAGGCTCAAAATTATTTTTGTAGTAAAATTTTGAAATTATGACCGAAGCAAGCATGTTTACATCTGATAACTGTTTTTGTGAAATATATACAGGTAGTACTTTCGGTTTTTTGAGTTTTTGGTCTTATTTTTATTTAATTTCTTTTTTCTGTTTATGGCCAATACACTGCCACTTACATCTTCGTATTTAGAGTCAATGGGTTTCAGGCCTGTTCTGGTATGAAGTACGTGTATACCAGTAAAGACAAGGGTGGACCAGAACATCCTCATGATGTTTCGCAGGCATTTACGAACGTTTGTAGCTTTCTTATGGAAGAGAATGGGACTTTCCAAGTCTTGCATCCATTAAAAGCATGGATTCGGGACTTGGTCTTCAAGCTTATAGCCTTGTTTCTCTATTTTTTCAACAGGATCTCGAACGTAGCACTTGCAATCTCGATTCGGCTGCTAATATCTAGTTCTTCTGTCATAAGTAGCTTCTACTATCTCAACTGTGGTTGTGCAGAAATATTTTCTTGAGAAGATGAGGAAGTTCCAAGGCTGGTTCTTTTTGTTTTTGCAGCATTGATTGAGCGATTTAGAACATCAGAAACCGCTGGACCTCATCCGAAACTAGCAGTGATCCGTCCGTGTCTTTTACTAGGTTTTGTTAAGAGTTGTGGCCACCTGTGAGCTCTTTGGTAATTCTGCAGAGGTCCTACTTTCAAACCTAACAGAATGTGTTTATTTGACAACACTTATCACGCCGCACACTACGCTGAACTTATCTTATATTAATGGGATATGCAGACTATCTCGTCTCTCCCTGCTGGCTGGTAGAACATCTGCAATGCTTTCGTCGATTGTTCCCGAAGCTCGGAAGTACTATGGATGTCTTGCGATCGACTGACGGATTAGAAAACATAACTCTTTGTTTTCATGTGAAATGTGTTCCCCTATCGGTATAAAACTTGGGAATTCGAACTGCAGCTGTAAAATGTTGCGGTTTCGGGCCATTCATGTATGTAATTCTTCCGTTTTGGATGTCTGAAGAATGCTTATAAATTGCCGACTGATAGATAAGTGATCAATTTGGCTGGAAGTTGTTTGTCTGCCCGTCTACAACAAACCCTTCTATAGCAAGGCGTTTGGCGAATCTAGATTTTTAAGCTGGAATCCAATCCCGGACTCCCGCCAGCCTCCAGGAGCCGCTTTAGGATAAAGAAATACAGTTCTTTGAGTTGGAGATCCAATCATTTAGTTTTACTTACTCCTAACTTGTCCAATTTGATCGCATAATTCCACATTCACATTCCAGAAACCAATCATTGCCCGGGTACAATAGCCAAAAGTCGTGAACGTGTTTTCGTTCCTTATCCGAGGCGTAGCATTAATTTCGTTAGCTGTCTTTGTTTTAATTATGAAGGTTGCTATCCTCAGTAACCTTTCCTAGAAAGTCAGGCCTTTCGAACCTCACGAACTTATATAGGGACTACGGAATAGTTGCCTGGACACTACCAGTACGAGGAGGTAAAACATGTACTTCAATGATTTTTTGCGCCATTGTCATCAAGTTGTAGACAATCAATAGTTTAATGATCAGGTAGGAGATACATGTCCCAAAAAAGTTTGAATGCCGAAGTCAAAATAAATTGTTGTTTTCCTTCTTCATAAGCCGACCGACGATTGTCATATGACCTCAAATATCTCGGCTGGGACCACAACGTCCACAACTCTCCAACTTTACTGTTTCATCTTTAGGCTACACTTGTTGAGTTTTTTTTTAATTAAATTCAAAATTGAGTTAAAACAGATTGGATTCTTTTGTAACTCACCCCCATCCCCTCCCCAATCTGTAACCCCAATTAAACCTTTCCGTTGAACAAATGAACACCTTATATTAAGCCCAAAAAATTTAATCCCCAATCAAGTACGTAATGTGACCTATTCGTGCATTTCATTTTAATTAGAATTGTGAGGTCATATCCATCTTCCCCTCGAGTTTTAATAGAAGAATCAGTCTTGCCAACAAAAAAAAAGCTCCATTTAGATGTCATTCAAAATCTTAAATCAATGCTTCGCTTTCCATTATACAGTAGATATAATGAAGGGTTGACTTTTTCACTCCCCCCCCCCTTTTTTTTTCTTTACTTATAAAAAAGTAGATGCCTTTTCGTATATAGTTCATTGAACATTGACACTAATATAAGAAGATTCCCGTTGCTTTTGTTGATACAGATACATTTCATACTTCACTGGGTTATTCAGTGAAAAAATATAATCCATCGGAAATACCTCGTTATTTTACCCCAAATGAACTTCCTTGTGCTCTTTGCTAATCTACATGTAAATTTTTTTTGATCATCCTGTTTCGTAAGCCTTTTGTTGGAATTTACAGTTGCTTGGATTGAAAATGAAAAAAAAAACAATTTAACTGAAAAGGGTAAATTTCTAATGTAGATTTTGATTTTTAGTTCCTGATTTAAACATCTTTGTATGAAAATACAATTTTTTTTTAGATACAAGTGTGAAAATAATTTTTTATCTTCACAAATGCCCAAAGGCAATCTTTGTCTTCTATAAAATTTCAACAACTACAAAAATGATTTAGAACTCCACTTACTCTACTTGAATTGAATAATATCTCACTTAAGCAAAATTACTCAAAATTACTGTATAATATATATCCACAAGGATCCTTTTAAAGATTAAGTACCTAACACAAGCAGATTATACCGGAAAATAGTAATAAATTAAGTGCACGACTGAGTCGCACGTACTTGCTTCTTTGTGCGATCACATCGTCTTTGAGTCTAAGCGTAAAATTATAATTTAACTTAAAATAAAAACCTTTACATCTTCAGTTGAGGCTCGAGAGTATAATTTTTTTATTAAAAAACGATTTTTTTTCTAACATTTGTATATATACAAAATTTTACAAAAATCGTCGGAAGCGTTTTTGAAAAATTTAAAATTTTTGAAAACGGTTTTTTAATATGTATTTGTTTAGGAGGTACGGTTATTTTCTAAAGTAAAACTAATTTTTCTTTAAATTATTAAAAATAGTATAAAAACCTTTTTGCACCAAATTTCAAAAATATATAGGTATTGAGCCGTTTTTAAAATATTAAATTTTCAAAAATCAATTAATTTTTTTTTAAACTCAAACTTTTTTTTTTATTTTAAGTACTCGATAGTTTTAATAAATTTTATTTGCTTTTGCATAAAAAATTTGATTATATTATATTTTGTATTCATAGAATGTTTTTCAAGAAAATCATCGTAGCCGATATCAGGAAAAAACTAAAACCAGACGGACAGACCAGGCCTGACTAACTGACGGACTTACTGACTATCTTGCTGACTGAGTGACTGACTTACTGACTTACTAACTGACTGACTGGCTGACTACAGACTTACTGATTGACTGACTAACTGACTGACTGACTGATTGACTTACTGTCGTACTGACTTACTGACTTAGTGACTGACTGACTTACTGACTTGCTGACTGATTGGCTGACTGACTGACTGACTTACTGACTTGCTGACCCACTGACTAACTGACTTGCTGACCTACTGACTAACTGATTGACTGACTGACTGACTTACTGACCTACTGACTAACTGATTGACTGACTGACTGACTTACTGACTGACTGACTGACTGACTGACTGACTGACTGACTGACTGAATGACTGACTGACTGACTACAGACTTACTGATTAACTGACTGACTGGTTGACTTACTGACTGACTTACTGGCTTACTGACCTACTTACTGTATGACTTCCTAACTGGCTGACTAACAGATCCATATTTAAGAACTCCTTTTCATGACTTCGAATTTTTTCACGAAACCAAAACTTTCCCTATGGCCTATAATAGTAGTCGAAAATAAAAAAAAAGTTCAATCCAGAAAATATCTTGGCATGGAGCTTGGTTTATATCCGGTACACCATATACCTACCTACACAAAACCTGGGGAGAAAATAACTTTTAAAAGAGATTAGCATAATTGCTAAATAAAATTCATATCGCACTTAGCCAGACCATAAAACGGATCGCTTTCAATATACTTACCTATAGATAGATAAACCTAAATATAAATTCTCATTCCCGTATTTTCTGGATCTTCACTCTCAAAAAACCAAAAAAAAAAATATTCAACCCACCAAGAAGGTAAGCCAAATTAAACTATAAAATTCCGTTCCACATCTCTGGCTTGCTCTTCCTACCTACCTACATACATATATATAGCCTATAAGGATATATTTTAACATCAAAGTTAATCATTGAGAAGATTTTAGGCCCAAGCAAAGGAACTTTAGACTTAAACCTCTCCATCTACTTCTATCTATCTATCTATCTTGGCATTTAGATCTGTACACGTTTTAATGAATTTACATATATAATTAAAATTTATTACGTCTCACCTGCAATTAAACGAACGCTTAATGATACTCTAGATCCCTTTTAATTCAACTACTCTCAAGAGGTTTAAATAAATTTATATTATGTGTATATGAAAGGAGGTATATAGTCGACTCACATCCTTCGCACTTTTTTCTTCTTCTTATCTCTAGAATTATATAGGGTTTTTGTGCGTATGTGACGATGCAAATTAACGTGCGGTAGATTTATGCGGGAGGAATTCTTCCCGTAAATTTACCTCATGCCGGTGATTATTTCCGAGTTTAACTTTGGGGTTTTATTGCTTTAACCTTAAAAAACAAGCAAGCACACCAGGATTAAAACAGTTTTGTTTATTTTTTTTATCTTTCTGTTTATAATTTTTGAAGAGTTTTTGGGAGTGTGAAGTGAGGAATCAGTGCCACCCTCACACGCCCCGCCCCGTCAGCCATGTGCTGAATTTATACATAGGTACGGTACCTATATAAAATTCAAATAAAATTGTAAAAATAAAAAAAGTGCTTTAATCTTAACGTCTGTTTGAAAGTCCAATTCCCCAAGTTGTTTTTTTTTTTTTTTTAAATTCTTATAAGGACTCTCGAAGGACCTTGAAAAGTTTGTTTTTGTTTTCGTTTTATTTTTTTTGGATAAGAATTAATTTTAAAAGTAATTCGCCTTAAAAGCAATGGAAGTGTACGAAATATTATGCCCTGAAGTGAGGTATGCAAAAATAGATGGAAACAAATTCAAAAGTAGTAGGATCGTATATTTGTTCAGAGGGGTCTATTTTTATGAAGCGCTAATCATTTTGTATTCTACTCACTCTCGTCGCTCTTTTTTTTTAATTCAGATATTTAAACACAACTCTGATTGGATGATGGACAGGTTGACGGTTCAATTTCCACTGCTTTGTTGGGACACATTTTTTTTAGAATTTTTTTTATATGTACATATACTATGTACATAATTTTTTTTGGCAAATACGGGGTTGGCCGTGGCGCGATGGTATGAGTGATCGCCTGTCAACCTCACAGGTCACAGGTTCGATCCCTGCCGTAGTTCTATGTCATGTTTTTATTCCATTATCATTGATCATTGTTGGGCCGCTGGTTTACTCATTACATGTTATTCAGGCATAACACTAACAACATGTGATTGAGTAAATACTAGTATGCCCAACAAATATGACAATGAAAAAAATAATGCGAATTATAAAGGGACATAGATATAAGACACAGCATTTCTCCGCTTTAGTCCAGCCGCCAACCCTGGAGATAAAATCTGAGACAACCACCACCTTCAGTCTCAGTACTTCGCGCCACATACCTTTCCATACACCTTTCCCTTCCCATCCCTATCCTACACGGCCGCTGGGTTGAACATCATAAAGGGTACACCATCCCCTTGAGCGCGGGCAAATTATAAAAAAACAAAAAAAAAAAAGCTTCAAAAGTTTCCACTTGGTTGCTTTCCGACAATTTTTCATTTGGCAAAATTTGGCTTCGAGCAAAAAAATTTGAACTTTGATCTTTATGTTTTAAAGAAATTCCCTGGAAGAGAATTGGACATTTTTTTAGCTCCAAAATAATAATTTATCTCGAAAACAGATTTAACGATCTGGATTAATTTTCTTCAGAAGGGTTGTATTTAAAATTATTTGGTCTTTTAAATAGTTTGACGCATCTCTATACATATTTTTATTGAAGAGGTTCTATATAAGCTTAATCTTTATCTTTAAAAAAATATTTTTTGAATTTTGTGAAAAATCTCAACGTCTGTTTTTGAGAGTATATTATTAAAAAATTCATATTTTTATAAAACATAAGATGACATATTCAGTTTTCAAACTCAAACTTCTATTTTTGCTTATTTCAAGAATTCAAATAATCAAAATGACAATCTTGTTTTGAATCTTTTTTTTTTTTGATTGTTCTAAAAAACTTTAACATAGGAACAAGTTCGTGCGCTCCAATCGTGTATTTAATATTTTTTTTTAATGCGAAATTTTAGTTGGCAAAGATTTCAATTTGCGAGATTGTTAATTTTGAAATTATGAAAAAACTTTTAAAAAAAAATGGAATAGTTCGTTTATTCGAGATTTTGAATTTCTTATTCTTGCGGTTCAAAAAAAAGTACACTTTTTGTTTTTTTTTTCGAAAATTTATTTTGTTTGAGAAATTTTTGTTGACGATTTGTTTTTTTTTCTGGCCAAATTTTGTTTTGACAATTTCCACAATTCATTTTTGTACCAAATTTACCTTTCAAAAAATGGAACTTGGTTGTTTTTGGATTTGACTAATTTTTATTTTCGCGGTCAAAAAAATGTGCACACATTTTTTTGCCAATATTTATTTTTAGAAAAGTTAGAAAATAATTAAATTTTTGACATATAGCACCATGCATTTTGTTAAGTATCAAAATATACTTTTTGATTTGAAAATTCTTTGTAATGCTGTTAGCACTGCTTTGGACTTACAGAAATGATAACAATAGTTGCGTGAGTGGTGTCAAAAAAGTGTCTCAAAAAAGTGAACTAACGGTAAAAACAGACAGAGGTACCGTCGGTGGTATCCAATCAACGAGTTTTAAAATAGAAGCTAGTGTAAAGGAAATAGATTCTCTCCACATGATAAAAATTGCAAAAATTGACATCTGAGTTAATTAGTCTATAAAATTATTATCGATTCAAAATTTCACTATGATTCAAATCCCCAAAAATATCCACATCAGTTTGATTAAAGACTTTATTTCACTGAACTAAAGTCACTGGGCGCCTCAATCACAAAGTACAACCGAGTATTTTTCTATGTCTACATCAACCCTCAACTCAATTAGTAAAGTTCAAACTGAAAAAGGGAAAATGTTACACATTTAATTTCGAATGTGGTGTTTTTTTTTTAATATAGTTACAATTTCGTTAGCATATTAAATTTGTCAAAACAAACCGTTCCCAGTAGTAGAATGTGGTTTTTTTTCTGAACTCCTGTTTTCATATGTGTACTTTAAGTTTTTCTATTCATACAGTTTCGAAATGAAAAGACTATAAAATGGAGATGAGAAAAGCCAAAAGAGGACGTCACCCAGTTACTGTGATGCTTGTTCTGCTAGATGTCACTTTATCTGTCAACGTTGTCGTCGTCGTTCTCTAGAGAAAAGGTGCTATTTGGTGCACTCTTGTAATAGTGTGTTTTTTGTTTTTGTACTCTGTATAGAAAAAGTTTTTTAGCCACCAAAAGTAAAAGAACCGAACCCAACCGCACTAAAAACAAAAACACTAACCAACCGCTATCGCCCATTGCCATCGTCATCGTCATCGTCATCTTCATCACCCAACGAACCCGCGTTAACGAGCAAAAGCTTTACATTTAATTACTCCGGAGAAGAGGTTGGTTTGTTGGTTGGTTGCCACTTGCCATAGAAGATGAATTCCCTCCATTTGCTATTTTATGCTGGTAATGTGGCGGCTGTAGGTTTCATTTCTGGAAATACAGATGGATGGTAAATGCGAAAAGGACAGCAAATTAAGATTGCATTTTAATGAAATAGAAGATAAGGGCACACCATTGAATTGACTGACAGGTTAGGAAGGACGATGGACTGTCAGTTGGTTGTTCGGTCGGTCCGTTGTTCAAGAGTGCAAATGGATGGACGTTCCATATCATGGGTTTTGTTCAATCCCAACAATAAAAACTGTTCATAGGTTTGGTAAAATATATAATAAAGCAAGCGAAAGGTTTACTGTGCGTTCTTTTCTTATGTCCTTTTTCGGTGAGATGACAGTCTGTCACAGCTGAGAGAAGTTTAATTAAGAGCAGGAAGAACAGAATTGAAAGTGTTTTAATGGAAAATGTACACCGAGAGAAGTGTGTAAACATTTATAGATAAAATGAAAATCTTAACTAATTCCGTTCAGCATTTTTGGCTTCTAAGTTGACTTAAGGTGAGCCGCCGCCGTCACGAAAGCTCCTAAGTGTCTTACAGGCTGTACACCGCTTCCGTTTTCAGAGAACCGGCAATGGACGCTTTTGCCATTTCTGTTTCGTGAGCTGCATTGCCTTTTCGGATGCTGCTTCCACTCCCATTTTCGTCTAATTGTCGTATACGTACTTCCTTTATGCCCCTAGAAGATCGATAGGGGTCACTCCTGCCACAACAACAACAAGGAAGGCTGGTTCCGATATCGTTCGGTTATGAGCTGGCTCCATGTCTTTGTATAGCCGCCGCGCCATTTGTGAGTCTTTCCAGATTTCGCTTTCATACAGGAGAACGCTGAGCTTTGTGGACATCAGAAACTTTCTCCGTTGGTCCACTCAAGTTTGCCATCAATCTACTGTGTGAAGCAGTTGTTTTTGAGGCTTTTGCACTGCTGTTTTTATTTGTTTTCAGCTTCGTGTTGAGCCTCCATGCCAAGTACTTCACCGCAACGAACGGTGCTTTGTGTCCCTTTTTTGTCAGAAGGATTTAAATACGTCGTTTTCTCTGTTGCTAGGCTTATTTTGTGGTCATCCACCCAAGAGTTCGAGTTTCGGAAGGTGTCTTTGAGCATCTCCATTGCAAAAGACATCGTCATAGGAGATGTTCCAGAGGTCTGTTCTTTAGATTGATCCTTGGGCTGCACCTGAAGTTATTTTTTTCGAACTTTTTTTGGCATCGAAGATCAACTCTCGATATCCGAGATAGTCTTTGACTATTCGTTGGAGATACGCTGGGAATTTAGAACCTAGAATCTGGAATCTGTAAACTCGCCGAGTTGGAAGCATTTCGTTCGTCAAGTGTTGCCATCAACACAATCTTTTTGGAGGACTAGGTCGGCCACTTCTGAAGCCATTTCAGCAGCTTTTCTAAAAATTTTCTCGTGGCGTCCAGCGTGCACAAATGTCTCTAAGTCGACGGAGAATCTGGGTCTCAGAAAAAACCACTTTCTTTTTCAAGTTTTTTTTTTTTCTCAGTGTATTAAGTCAACAGTGTAAACTGCCATCCTTTTCTTCTTTAAATCACCCTCGAACAAGAAGTAATGGGTAAAAGAACAGAACAAAAAAAAAATTGAAGAAAGAAAGATCAATTTCGTTAGCCTTTCGAATATATTCATGAACATAGCTGCGCCCAGTGTAGAGGGGATTTTTTCTTCGTTAGTTGAGAGTTACGATTTAATTTCACAAGAATAGCGCAGCTAAATGGCCAAGTCAGCTTTTGTTTGAGTTGAATTTATCGAAAGGGAGACTTTTATGTTTTAATATGGAAGATATTTTAAATTTACATGACTCACAGAGCATGAAAATAAAAAGTCAAATAGTGATGGGCACAGGTTCAACAGTGAAACTGTAAGTGACACATTATGGAAATTTTAATTTGAAAAATAAAATAGAAAAAGTAACGAAAGGAAAAGGAAATCTTATTATCCATTTGAATAATTTGTTCTACATAAATTAAGAAACTTGATTATAATATCGAAGGCTTAGGCACTTTAAATAGACGAATAATTTGGAGGATTAATAAAACAAACAGGTTTGGAATTATAGTATTAGTTCAACTAACCATGTCCTCTGGAATTTAAGAGAAGTTACCTTTTTGAAAATGAAAAATGCAAAGAGGAAACAAATTAGTTCAAGATTTAGAAAAGGACAAACATTAACTTTCCTGTTTGACCAACCGACACGCCCCGATTGTCATGAGCGCTTGACAACTCTCCCATTCCGCTGATTCGCTTTAACTCCATTTGTGTACCTTCGCTGTACTGTATAGTGTACGTGTGGAATTTGCTACGAAATCACAATACAATAAGATTAAAACAGTCATGCACTCAGGCGTATACGTACTTTTTTAAATTTCTACGGAAATGGGAATTTTGATATGGAAATGGGAAGGAAAATTTGTTTTCGAAATCGTTAGAATTATACTTAAATGCACATAGTTACGTACAACACTCAGAAGATGATGTCCTGGTTGATTGAATGTCTCGATAGGCGAATTGAACGCACTTGGTTGTTACGACAAATATTTTCGTTGACAGAATTTTTTTTGACATACATATATTTTTTTGACGATCCTTTTTTTGAGAACAAATTTTTTTTGACAGTTTATTTTCGGCAAAACATTTTTTTGATTTTTTTTCTAACCGATTTTTTTAGCATATTTTTCAACCGTTTTTTTAAGGACGAACATTTTTTTTTCAAAATTACCTGGAGGTTCGAAAAAAATTCCACTTGATTCAATTTCCGTTAGATAACCTTATAGGTAGCTCATATTGGAATCAATCCTTCCAGGGTTGCCACCGTCTCAATTTTAAGAGATAACATGAGTAAAATGAATTTTTATTTTTGTTATCGATAGATTTTGTGCACACAAGAAAGAAAGAAAAATATCCAATTTTTAGATTTTCAATTTTTATTTTCCCCCATCTCGATTTTTCCGAATTTTTAGCATAACAGAAAACTTTTATTATTTTCAAAAAATTATCGATTACACTCCTAGTTCTTTTTAAATCAAATATCGGCAACCCAGCAACGAGTTAATGATGGAAAATTTGAATTTAAAGTTCCTTAATAATACTAAAACAAAATAAAATAAAACGGCTTTCATTTCGCAATAATGAATTTGGAATTAATTTTTTTCGCACTTTAACTATTTCGTATTTTTGATTATTTGTGTTTGACAATTAATTTTAACTTCGTTTTTTGTTTTATTTTAGCAATATTAATACTATGGCAAGTTTTGCATCACAATTTTTATTTCACATTCTATTACTTGGCTATATTTTATTTTGCTAAGTTTATAATTTAAAACTAAAATTAAAAAGGAATTTTTGTGTAATTTGCAAGTAAGTTTTAAAAGCTTTCACACTTTCACATGCGCTATAGCACAAAGGCTAGAGTAACATGGGGGTGGCCCCGAATGGATTTGTGGGTTCGATTCCCAGTCTAGACAGCAATTTATTCTATATTCCCTCAACTGAACGCCACTCCTGGGATTTAATGAGTTAATCAAAACCTAATTTCTCAATCCCTGTGCCAACAAAAAATCCTTCTAGCACAAGTTGTCCTAGCATAGCGCATTGAGTAGTTCGCAGGTTCCGTATACTGCATAGTTTTGGTTCGAATCCTGGTGCTAGCTGATAGGAAACAAATATTTTCAGTGATCTTCACAAGAAAACGAATTGCTAACGAAAAGAAAACACAAGTACGCAGATGCAAACATTCGGATGGAATAAACCATAAAAAACACGACAAAAACTTAAACATCATAATTTCGCACACAACCAATAACCTGTACCGAAGTTTAGCTAATTCGAGTGAGTGAGATGAGTTTGTGAATGATTTCCATTTTTGCTGTTGTCGTTTTCGTAACCTTCATTTGTTTTTATTGCCTTACAAATGTCTTTCAAGAGTGTAAACATAAATTCGAATTTAACTAGTAGAATCGGGATAGTCGGCGAGAAAGATGAATGCTCTGATTTGACCCTCCAAATTAGCTCAATCTCGAAACTATGTGCTGAACGAAATGGGATTTTTCGTTTCTTATCAGTAGTCCTTTTGTCGTGTCCTTCATATTAGCACGTTTTTGCTAAGGAATAAATTAAAACGTGTTTATTGAGAATCATTTTATTTGTCTCAATATTTTCTCAATAAATACTTCTTTGTCTTTTGTAAAACTAATCCCATTGGATATCATTAATGCAGTTATCATTTCCTCATTGCCAAAGGCAAAACTATATTTTCAAAATATTTCTAATTCCATTCAATTTCTCAATAAATCCTTTCTTATTTACACTCTGCATCTAAATCTGCAATCTTTTTCCCAATTCCCAGCACCCCATCCATCCATTCAATCAATGGATTAAGCTTTAAATTCTCTTTGTCTTTTTGATAAAGCATCAATTGGCACGCATACCAGATACTCCTTTGAAGTTGATTACCGGGAATTCAGATTTAACTAGTTTTCAATTAAAAAACAACATACGATGCAATAAAATACAAAACAAATTTGTATGTTCTATAGATGTTCTTAGTTTCGATTTGGATATTTTAATTTTGTTCCAAAATTTGAAAAATAACAAAAACCTGAAACAAAAAACTGAACCTGCACAGGAAGTAGGATTATATGATGGATTAGTTGCTCGTTTTGAATCAGAGGAAATAAATTTCATTCAGGGATAAAACGAGAAGAGAATATTTCAATGGTAAGTTTAGCAAAATTCAGTTGTAAATCTCTGGAAATATACACTCCATATATGTATATATAAACCATGAAAGCAGTTGTTACAGAATTTTTGCCCTTTCCCCCTGTTACCACCACCGGCTCCCCATTACTTCCATAGAACACTACGAATGAATGGTTATGCGAATCCTTATGAATTATTATACGAAGAACTATACTATTCCCGTCAAACAGATGTTGGAAAGTGAAAAAGTTTTACACATTGCTCTGCTTCAACACCTCCCCCCATTAGTGTATTTGCACCCCTTCACCACACACCATCATCCCCATCATATCTGACTTCGATATTTTGTAAGGATTGGGTATAAAATGGGGGAAAAATTGTAGATATGCCCTTCTATTTGAAAAGTTATTTCCACACATTCACACGTGCCTTTCGGAATTCCTGGAAAACTGGCATTCAAGGGAAAAGCTGCCGCAAATAGTTTTCATTTGTTTGGTTTTTCAGAGCTGATTTATATGGTTGCCATGTTTTTTTTTTTGTTATATCAGTTTTTGTCTTTAACTTTTTGGAGAAAAAATGTTTTAAGCTATTTAAACATAAAGTGGGTGGTCTTTAATAAAATAAAAAATTTCTAACGGGATAAAAATCAGCAAATTTAAAAAATTCCATTCCAATTCTTAAACAATATTGTATTTAGGGATATGGTTATTTGATAAATTCTAAGCGAAAAATCGTTTTGTTGCTTTTGATATCTGAATTTATTATTTAAAAAAATTTATTTATTATGAAAAAACACAATTTTCAACCAAAAAATTATTCAGATAAAAAACATATGTGTTGTTGCAAGGCATTGAGTTTTCTTTTTGATAGTTTTTTTTTAATCAACTTTAAGATCGCGTTTTTGAAAATGTCAGCATTATTTGTTAATTTTTGTAAAATTTTATTCCGACAAAACTTTTATTTCTAATAGTTTATTTTTTAGCAGTTTTTTCCTCGCGACTCAAAACAAATTTTCACTTAGTTGTCCCGGTTCTTTTTTATTATATTTTTTCTACATAGACACTTTATATAAAAAAAAAACTATAAAATAAATTGTTTATTTAATTATATACACTGAAAACACACAATTTTAACAATATGCTAGGGCGTGTAGGTTGAGTTTAGCCAGGAGGAGCCAATATAGAAAAAATTTACTTAAAATGGAAAAAAATTATTTAAAATCAACAAAAGCCGTTGCAACGCCTTCAACCACAATGTCGTGCGATTCCTTTTTGGAAAGCCAATTTTTTCCCATTTTGTTTTTAAATAAATCTATTCTAAGCCATAGTTTTTGAAAACTTAATTTTTAAAGTCAAAATTTTGAAAAAAAAAAATGAAAAATTTCGACCTATTTTTTTCAAAATTTTATGTGGTTAAGTACTATAATCTTAGTTTCAAAATTCAATGCTGTTAATAATTTTAAGTCAAAATCAGAAAACCGGGTGCAAATATTGTATGTCGTTTTCAAGAAATTAAAAAAAACCAAAACCACCATTTTCTAAGAAAAACCTTTCTATTTATTTCAACCAGGCTGGACTTTTAAGTTAATTAATTTATAAAGCATTAAACTTGTTTTATTACTTTTTTAATTGGAGTTTTATGAGAACGCAATAAAATGAAACAGTAGTAGATTAACCCTGTATTAATTTTTTTTATTGATACCATCTGAAAACTTTCTTTTCAATATTTTTACCTTGACCCTTTTAACCTTTTTGACCTTGAAAAATTGATTTGTCAAAAACTATGCCTTAGAATAGATTAATTATTTAAAAACAGAATGAACAAAAGAAGTTTATGACTTTTAAAAAAGGTATCGCACAGTATTGTGGATGAAGCCGTTGATTTTAAATAATTTTTTTTTCATTTAAAGTGAATTTTTTCGAAAACTTCCCCTCCCAGCTAAACGGGGGAGGGGGGAATAGACCACGATATTTTTCTTGTCTCAACTCAACCTATACGCTCTAGAATTTTGGCGCACTGCTCATGACTCACCCTGTATAGGACCTCTTTCAAAAAACTTTTGATCACAATTGGTCAAACATATGAGAAAATCGAAGACCTAAAATCCGGTTCTATCACAGTTTTTGTTTTTTGAAAAATATTTTTTTAACTAAATATTATTACTTTAAATTCAACAAAATCGTTAAAGCCGTTTTCTAAATAAATTGTGTCTCCACATAATATGTTTATATAATTATGTGGATTGCGATTTTTTTTTAAAGAATGCAAAACTTGCCCTACAGTCCCACGTAAAAACATACATTTGGACTCATTTGGCAATTTTGCTATCCCAGAGGGTGGTTTAACTTGATGAGATTTATCCTGTCAGTGAAAAAAAAATATATAAAACATGAGGTGAAACAGCTGGATTTATGTAACATATGGCCGATATATGATCGATTTGCCCCTTAAAGTGTTCAAAAGTACTAGAATACATAAAGAAAAAAATTTTGCAGAACAAAAAAAAGCACATAAATAAAAACTTTTCCAATCGAATGAAAATATTTTAATGTTGTGCAAATAGTTTTTTCGTTTTCTTATTTTTTTTTTCGTTTGTTTTCCATTAAGGATTTTCTTTCCATCTATATCCTCTATTATATTTGTATGTACAAATTCTTCTTGAAGATGATGCTCTTGTCCTTCTTCAGTTTTACATATTTTCGTGGGAAATTGATAACGAAGTGGATTCTAAGAATTTGTATATATGTATGTATGCAAAGAAGAGAAGAAGTCAAAGTTCGAAGTACTTTTTCTTTCTTTTCCTTGGAAAGAATTCTCATATGGAAATTTTTTTATCAGCAAGAAGAAATATAAACATACATACATAAGTTTACCTTCGAGTTATGTATGTAAGTATATAGCCGGAGATTGATGATGGGTTTCTTTTTATCTAGTTTTACATATTATAGTCCAGGGGTTAATGTTTTTTAGTTAGTTTATTAAGAAACTAAGTGCAAACCTTTTATTTTATAAATTAAGTTCCTGGTAGGAGTACGATTTTTAATCTTAAAATCAGGATTTAAAAAATAATGTATTTAGTTCTTTTGAAATTTTATCCAAAGTCGAAAACGTGGTTTTGGAAAATCTTTGATGAAAAGTTTTAATATCTTTAATCAATTATTTGAATCATTTCAAAAAATCAACTCAACCCTCCAGACTATTTAAGAAGATTCCAGAAGAACAAACTTTTTTTTTCTTATGAATTGGGTCAGAAGAGTTTTGTTGGTGAAGGCGTGTGTGGTGTGTATTCTAAGAAATTTGTGCGATAGGTTTGATTTGATTTTATGTAAAATCATAAATGCTATTCCTAGCAGGAAACAGAGAAAATCTAAATTAAATTCATGAAACAAATGATTTAAATATATATACTTACTCGTACAACATGGATTTATTGAAAAGCTTTAGAAAATATTAAAAACTACGGCCATGTTTTAACCTAGGATTTTAGCTACACCATTATTCAGTTATAAACAGGAAAAAAAGAAACCACTTAAAATAGAAGAAAAACTGACTGACTTTTGGCATTTATATTTTTTATGTTGGAACTTTCGAATTGAAATTGATTTTAATACCAAAAACAAACGTATGGTATTTCCGGCATTTTCTTGACAATATTTGTTCGGTTATAGGTAGTTTTGGATTCGAAAAAGAAAATCAAATTCGAGATATAAATCTTTGATTATATAAACCTCCACCAACAGCCTAAACTACAGCGATTTTCTTTAGACTTAGAATTAAATGTTTTTAGGGAATTCCCTCCGGCGAAATTAAAATAACGGTACCTGTCATATAGCTGTTAAGCTAAAACTCATTTATCACGAAAACGGCTTTTACGATTTTGATGACAATTTTTCTGTTAATTAAGGTACCTGTTGTAGATAATTAAAAATATTTACTGAAAGAATAAATTGAATTTTTAAAAACTTAATCAATTTTTTGTTTCTTATTTCAATATTTTGAAAACTATATTTAAAACTTTTCTTAAGTGTATATTATTAAATAGTTAGAATATACTAATTTTTTTTTCTAACAATGGTTAGCAAATTTTACACATGATCTAAAGTTTTTTGAAAAAAAAATTCGTTCATAAAATTTTTTCATATAAAATTCCAAAAATATTTTCGCAACAAGACTATTTTAATTTCGGGCCCCACATGTAGTTTAGCCAACTTTTAAAATCCACCCCTGTTAACACATTATAATATATATTTTTATTTTTCGGGTAGAAATGTTTCTAATTTGTATTTTTTTTCGTCGGTTTTATTTAAGCAACAACAAAGTGGATTAATCAAATGGGGTATTAAATTAGAGTTGAATGGATAATGAGATTGTGGATTTATTATTAGTGATGGTTTGAGTTGACATTTTCCAAAAAGTGTTTAGATTTTATTCTGATTCAAATTATGTTTTTCTATTTACCTACCTATTAAAGCCAAAGTTTAGAAATCTAAATTGAATTTTACCCGTTCCAATGTATTATTTTGTTTACAAATATTTTCCATTTTAATAGAGATAGAAACAAATCCGTTAAATGGAAGGTAATTAAAAGCTTGTTATTTTTTTGTTTTTGACCAAAAATACAGTTTACTAGCATAGATTCCAATTAAGTAACTTAATTAATTTATATTTTAATTGTCTGGCAATTGAGAGCATCATATAATTTAATAGAGGAATAATTTTCTTTTGAAATTATTCCATATAATAATGTTAAATAGATGGACTGCATAATATGCAAATGAAGACAAAAAAAAATGCAAATTTAAAACATGGTATATACATAATAACTAGCATGTTTTATTGTGTTTTTTTTAACTCTCCCCAAGCTGATTAAAGTTGACAGATTTTTTAATTAGAAAAACATCAGTTTCTCTTGTTGTTCAATTTTACTGAAACGTCATACATATTGATTGCTTTTCATTGTCAGTATATTGTTCATTGTTCATGTACGGATACACTAATTTTTATATTCACTATTTTACATTAAACAAAAGAAAAAAAAAAATTCAGAGCTTGGTAAAAAATAATTAAATAATTTTGTGATGGAAAACGTCAGGAAAATGAGTTCTTGTATGCACATTCCATTATACACTCTTCACGATCCGTCAGACGGGATTCAAAAAAAAAAAAAGAACTAGATACTCAGTATCAAGTGGTTTAAATATATATACATATATTATTTACACACATATTTTTTTAAATATTTTTTAATTAATTGTTACATTATAATTATATAGAGACATACCAGAGGTAATTCCATGAAAAAGTCAACAAAATGTAACGTGAGTTATCAAATTATTTCTCCCTCAAAGGAATCTTCCTTAAATGCAAAAGTTAGATATGCATACATAATGGGGGTCTTCCACTACTGCAACTTAATTCATTTTCATTTTGGGCTTAATTTTTTGGATTGACAGTTAGTTCCAAAAATGATGGGCCTCATTTCATAATGAACCAAATGCCAATTTTATTGCAGTTAGTTCATTTGGTAGTTAGTTTAAAAAGCCCATCATTTAATACCACATCAAAAAAAAAATATATTTAAAAACGTAATTTTTTCGAAAACCAGCAGACCTAAAAAGATTCTGTTTTGAGTATACGGTTGTGGACTTATAGAGCAGAAAATATCGCAACAAAATTTAGTATATTTTTTTTCTAAAATTTAAATTCAAATTTTTTTCACTATTAATAAATTTTTTTTTTTTTTTTTAAGAACAAGATGATAGAACTGGCAGCGAAAATTAAATATTTAATAGATATTTATGATTTTAATGTTAAGCATCTACATCTACTCTGTGGGATCGTGTGACCTATTTTACTCAGCCCATATTGTTCACAAATATTTTTCTGCTCATTTGACCTCCAGTACTAGGTTAGGTAACCTAACCTAACCTAATCTGCAGTACTAAGGATAAGGAACTGGAGGCTACGATAAGTCTATCAAAAGAAGAAAGTCTTACCCTTTTTCAGACTTGTTAACGTCAGAGTAACGAAGCACAAAATAAAAACATAGAAAACATGGGACGAAAAAATTATCAACCTAAAATTTTTCGATTTGTGAAACTTGACACTTATGCGAATAGCCTATGGTATAACTTTAATGAATCGATAATCCTTGTTGTAAGTTGTAACTATCAATTGACAGTTGATAGATTTGATAATTCGGTACTTTTCATCTGTTGAAAAATATCAATTTTCCTTTAATTCACAACGGCATGCCTCATTATCAAATCGTATATGTATAAATTGCGTTGACAAATATCTAATTTCATTGTGTATCAACTGTCAATTGATAGTCGCAACTCACAATAAGGCTGGATGTACCGGTGGAACCTTTACTACACCACAAATCTACGCATTGTGAATTGGCTTATGTGAGGATCAATCACTCCCAAATTACGTACCTGACTTCTTACAAAAAAATTTTAGAATTCGTTTAGATTTTTTCGAGTTGTACCCCAATCAACTACTTGAAATTTTATTGCCTTTGTTGTATTTTTAAACGATTTTCATTTCAAATTAGATTTTTGTTTGTTTTTAATATTATCATTTAATTTGCTTTGAAATTATTTTGTACCCTTAAGGTTCTACCTAATGATAAGCTATTAAAAGCGCGAACGTGTTCCAGAGTCGTGAACACGTAACATGTGTTAGCATTTATAACCGAACACATAAAACACCCATATGAACAACTGTGGTGTTTTTGTTTCAACAAAAAAAAAAATAAACTTTCACCATTTCGGTGAAATGCCATCCGTTTCGAATGAAATAAAATACCGCACGTTCGGCATATAATCTCGAGAGCAATGTGAATTTTTATATTTATCGGTACCCTTCGTTTTTTTTTTTTTTGTAAATTTTGAGGGAGAAAAAAAAGTTTATTTTCTTTTTTAAGAATTACGAGGTCATTATTTTTGCTTTCGCCAATATATCCCCAATAACCAACCCTTCTTTTAAAGTAAAAACAAAAAATTAAACTTGTAAACGATGAGAAAAGATGAAAGATGATTGCGAATCTAAGAGGAAAGCTTGGGGGCATTATATACATATATTTGTTTTTGCTCTTTCAAACGAAATTCAAAAATAAAGGGTTATTATGCGTATAATGGGGGATAAAGTATTTCCGGTGTGTATATGTGGACAGGATGTAGGAATTTCAGGGTGCGTTCCCAAAAATAAAAAAAAGGTTGATGACTTATGGTTTATATGGTTATTATTTTTGGTTCTTGGAATTCTTGGAACTCCGATACCAACTAAAAGGAAACATGAATATGGTCTCTTTTTTAAGGGGTAATATATTTTTACAACAGCAAATTGGAAGTAAGTAATTGAATATTTTTATTTTAAAAGTATTTTTTTTTTTAAATATTTTTTTGTGATATAATTCATTTACAGGAATTTATTTCTTAACCCTAGGAGTACAATCAAAATGGCAGGTGTTCGCGTGAGAGTTATAAACGGAGTAACGGAATTTAATAATTGCTCTTTGGTGTTATTTTTACTTGCCCATTTCCCCACGCGGGGCATAAGACTTCCACTACTCCTGTATTTTAGCTCTCTACAAATGATAATGATTCCTCTTCGACCGTTCTTAGCTAAGTGCGTCTAGGTCGTTTGTCTGCTTACATCTTGAAAGGGTTCCGTTGTATAGCTCGCCTTGCAGTGCACTCGTTACTTTTTGAAGCTTATCGGCAATTCACTGTCCAGACTTTTTCTCCCATGAGACAGCGGATATGTCTTTCCATGTGCTCCACTCCTAAAAAAGCACAGATTCAACAGTTCATCGCGAGATTCGTGACTTGGTCTTTAAGCTTGTAGACTCGACAGCCTTACAGATTTTGCTTTTCCGATTCGTCTGCTATCTAATATCTTTTTCTTCCGCCATCGATAGAGAAAGTACTCCCAAAAAACAGACAATTTTCTACTATCTCGAATGGGTTTGTGCAGAAATTTTTTCTTGAGCGGATGAAAAAGTTCCGAAGCGGATTCTTTTTGGTTTTGCAGCACTGATCTTTGGCTCAAAAATTTCTGCTTATTTCTCCACGGACATCGTCGGTGATGTCCAAGCTGAGATGGTCCTCAGCCGAAACCGGCAGTTCTGTACACCTGTGAGTTCCTTGGTATTCCTACCGGCGCACCTGCTTGCGTCTCCTTCTGCTTCTATAACCAATACTTTAATGCGGTTACGCTTATCACGTCACTTTCTTCAGTGAATTGCTCTATTTCTAATTTGATATGTAGACTCTAGCTCGAGTCTTCCTTTCTTCGATCGTTGCAGAAGTTTCTTCGGATAACCAAGGACTTGGCTTCCTTGCGACCGGCCGACTATAATTTCAGCACTTTATATGGAAACATGTTTAACAGCACACTAATAATTTTGAGGAAGGTGAGTTCCGTTGTTTTAATTGTTCTCCATCCTTGTGAAAGGTGGTCCTCTAGTTTTTGGCGAACTACGAGATATTTTAGTCCGGTGATGTAAAACGCGAAATTCGAGTAAGGTAAGGGCAGATGTCGCCCCATTCGACTTCCATCATGATAGTACCTATTATGTTACAAATACAAATTCTGGGCAGTGAATAGTTTCCCCATCAAATATAATTGAGATGTTCTCGATATTAAGATTCAAAAAGAAAAATAAAAAATCTTGTTTCCAATTTAGTTCTATAGGCCCATCAAATACATAGATATGCCAACATAACATAAACTAATTAAAATTAATAGGTCTATCGAATGGCCCCTCTAATTTATTTACCCCTCAGACGATTTGCCTTAAACTCAATATGCATTCAATATTTTAATGAAAATGGAGAAAAAAAAAATTGAAAAACCAAATTTCGATGTCCTTCTATACCTATTTCGATTTTCGGAAAACAATTGTTTGCCTTTAAACTGTTTATTTTTTTTTCGTCTGTTCTGTTTTCTCAGGATTTTTCATTTCACAAAAGTCAACACATTTCGATTCCCTTAAATGAAAATCAACAAAGCTGCAGTGTTAAATGGGGCT
Source organism: Syrphus vitripennis (assembly GCA_958431115.1). Lineage (NCBI taxonomy): Eukaryota > Metazoa > Arthropoda > Insecta > Diptera > Syrphidae > Syrphus > Syrphus vitripennis. Next base: position 108,199,776 of record OY288108.1, read on the forward strand.
CCCCCAATACTGATTTTTTTTTCTTCAAAAAATGAAAAAAAAAAAAACTACCAAAAGAACTCAAACAACTTCAACCTGAGAGCTTGAGGGAGTTTATATCATCATCATGGTTCGTAAACCTACACCGTAGGTATAAAAAAAAAAATTAAATAAAAGATTGCATGCTCCTGTCTATAGATATAGAAGGCTCAGCAACAATTTCGTTTTCTGGCTTCTTAATTGCCATCCCGTTTTGTCTATATCCTTATGTATTATGTGCACAACCCCGAGTACTATATTGCTAGACCAAAAGCAAATCTCAGCTTATCCGGCGAGATATTCATTTGGAATCACCCTCCGTTTAACCTTCTATTCTCTTCAAAGGACCTGGACATGGACAGTCGAAAAATAACAGGCCAACATAAAAAAGGACTCGTCGACATCCATCGTCGTCGGTCTCTCTCAACCCCCCCCCCTCCTCCTCCTCAAAAAAAAATAATAAAATGCAGACTGTGGAGCTGTATAGTTTCAATCAGATATAGCTTTTCTAGAAAACAATGCGGCATCTGGCCAATGAAGAAGGATACCCACTCTGATCCTTTTTGGCATCAGTTATACTGCTACTGTTGCAGGAATACCCACTCTTAAGGTTTATATATGTATGGAGGATTTTTGTATGTGAGTTTGTGTGTTTTGTATGTATCATCGACCACGTGTCCATTTCCAGGATGAATTTCCATTCTCATTGTTTCCATTCTCGGTGTTTTGTTCACAATTGCCAATAAATTTCCTCACAAGGACGCATGAAATCCATGCTGCTAAAGCTTTTTTTTTTTCTTCTCTTTCCTTACTTACAGAAAAATACCGTCACAAAATGTCCATTTTTATACTATATATATTATTCTCGGCTCCAAATCTACTCTGTCCCGTATTTTCTGTGTAGAAAGACGCTTTATAAGGAAGAAAGAGGATTCGAGATTACGATCTGGTGCCATAGGTGTAGCCACCATGTCAATTTGGATACTACCATGTGAAGGTTTTGCAATTCGTTTACCCCATCGCATTTCCTTTTACTTCATGCGCCATGCCGTTGCTGATGCCAATGCCAATGCTGCCACAGAAATCTCTTCTTCATCTCATTTGGTTCACTGTCCTGTTTAACGTTCTTTCCTCTTAGTTTAGAGATGAGGATTTGTGTCGTTCGTTTTTCTTTTTGTTATTTTTATTTTTTCGTATTCGCATTGCCATCGCCACATGTGTGTGCGAGTTATCATTTACCCAGTGCGGAATTTAAAAGAAATGCAGTTTTTGGTAGGCTGAGGCCCTAATGTTGGAGGGCCTATAATTTTGAAAAGAATTTTCAATCCTCCATTTTATCAATTGGTAAAAATAATTTTTTATAAAAAGCGAGCAAATTTTTTCAACCTCCAGAATAAAAATTGATCTCTATTAATTCTGAAAAAAAAAGAGATTTGATGAAAAAATGTTCATTTTCAAAAAAAAAAAATGCTTTAAAAAAATGCCGAAAAAAAATCCCAGAAAAGAAATTATCAAATAAATAATTATGAAATAAAAGTTTTGCTGAAAAAAATATTTGTCTGTTAAAGAAAAAAAAATAATTTGTCAGCAAATTAAATGACGAAAAAAATTTGTGAATTCGTCAAAAAAAGTTTTCTCAGAAAAATATTTTCTCGGAACCACCAAATAAATTTATCTCCATATTCTTGATTTAATGCATTTATTTTTAATTTCTTCTATTTTTCCAATATTCTTTCTTCCGCCATTTTCTTTAAGGAATCCAAAGAAAAAATAATTAGAAATTTATAAATCTATGTTACCAGAAAACTTAAACAGAGGAAACTAAATCCAACCCTGGCCTTAACCTAACAAAGAATGAGTTTTCCTTTTTTTTTATTAAAGAGACAAACACACATCTCAGATCGGATGTATATTTCAATTTGAATCCTCTTTGTTTATGATTTTGTTAAATTGAAATCCCTCAAGGGTAAAAGGCCCTTAAACTATTACACACATACTTTAATATATTTTAAAATATGCTAAACCAAAACTCAGGAAAGGAGAAACCGAAATAAACAGAGAGTGAGAGAGAGAGAAAGGTGATGTCCCAACCCATCGTCATCAGACCACCAAGAGAGAGATATATATTTATTCATAATTGGATTTAAATTGATAAACGAATTTGATGTAATGTTAAGATATACCGTTTTGGGATTTCTGTATTTGACACCTGATGCTTATCGTTTTCCATGTTTTACTTTTATTTTTGTTTAAGAAATCGTTGCATTTTAAATTTTAATCGAAAGTTTTTTAATTTTATTTACAATAACATATCTGAACACACCCCCCCCCCTTCCAAAAAAAAAAGACAACTCAATTTGGATAACTTTACATGAGAATTTAATTTCTGTATTTTTGTTTTGATTGATGGATTTGACAAGGGCTTGTAAATGGTTAAATTTTTAACAAAGGATTGGGACATATTCATAGTCGTCTGACAAGTTGTTCTAAGCTAACCTGGAGTTTATTTTATTCATAGACAATTTGGACCCGGGTCCAAAAGATAAACTGGAGCTCAACTTTAAAAACGGCTGACTCTTTGATTAAGTTGTTTTTTTTCTATCTGTCAAAAAATGTATTGAATTTCAATGGATTGACGGGCAATACTACTAAAATTGTAGTAGATTTCTGTTTTTTACTAAACAGAGCTGCCAAATTCTTTATGAATAGCAGCTGTTTCTAACCTGTGTGTTAACTTTAGACTCGAGGCCAGTTGGACTCGGTTCTAAAATTTGACTATGAATATGCCCCATTGTCTTTAGATAGGTGAAGCAAGGAACTTCAATATATTTAAGATTATACGTTTCTGTTAATTTTTACTTGTGACCAAAGTTAGGTCGAGATTTAGACCCAACTTGACATTACGAAGATGGGAAAGACGAAAAATGTGTGCCTTTTAATTCTGTCTATATATGGGTTCTCTACAAAATTTTAATTTTGAAACCTAAAATTGAATATTTCAATGTAAATATTATAGACAGCCTCTTGTTTCTCATTTTCCTTAAAAAAAAAAGATTGGAAAGATTGGACTCAAATTTTTGAATTTTAACGAAACCGAAGCGAGACTTAAATTTTTAAATTCTCGTCTCGGTCTCTTTTCGTCACCAGCCCTAAAAAAAAATTAAAAATTTTTATTTTGTTAAAAAAAAAAAAACAATTTTTTGAATGAATCTTGAACCTCCTATCCTATCCTATTAGTGAAACGAAGTGCATTCAGTATTAAGTCGTCTTAAAGCAACACCCAGGAGAATTCATTTATTTATATTCCTTTTTTGTTTCCTTTGAAAAAAAAAATAAGGATGAACAAAAAGGTACCTAAAGTCAAGACCTAATCACAAAAGGATTGTTTCCACCTTTTTGGATAAACCTTTTTTGTTTTATTTAAATCCGGTGTCCGGACACAAAGAGGTCCCATCCGCAGTCGTAACTCGTTTCAGGTGTGAATACTGAATATGCGGGAATACGATTTCAAAGTCAAAAATTGAATGCAAAAAAAGATATAGAATGCGGACATCACCCACCGTGTCGTCGTCAGTGACTTTGAAAAGTTTTTGTTCGCTTTTCAACTTTTCAAGGAATTCATTCATAAATTCGAGCCTTCCTGGTGTTTCATTTTTTCTGGAATTCATTATTTTTATTCGCTGTGGTTTGTGATACCCTCAAACGAACAAAAGCAGAGGGCGGGCGTAGAGTGTCGTGGCGGTGGGTGGTGGCGCGTTGAGCCGAATAAATTTCCAATACGATCAATAAAGTGTGAAATAGGTTTTCAATTCGCTTTATTTTCTTTTTTTAACTTCTTTTTCTGACAGAAAGTTTTTTTTTGTATAGAAACAAAAAAAAAAAACAACGACAGATGTTACGTGGTGGATGTGTTTAGATTGGCGAAAGAAATCCTATTGATGCGATGGAACAAAAAACATCCTTTAGCTAAGCGGAAGGCTTTTTGGAATTTTAAGTGAATTGGAGTTTATGGTTTTTTTTTTCATTTTATCTATTAATTTTTTTCTTGCATCGATTGTTTGGGATTTTTTTATGAATTTTTTTTTGTTGTTGTTAGATTGGCTTGGTTTTTTGAGTGAAGTTTTAAAGATTCAATTAATTTTTTTTTATTATTTTCTATAAAAAACGGGAGAATAGTGGGAGGGGTTAATAAAAATATAAGCATTTAGTGTGGGGCGCTCTTAACTCATAACCTTTTAACGGAAAATATCGTTTCTCATTTGCTCATGAAAAGGAAATTTGTATTTTTTAAGTTATTAGTTTCGTAAGCTTATGAGCCCTTATAATAGGTGCATACCAACCTTATATTTATACAGAACAATAAAAACAAATAAATTTTCGATCCACTCTTAAATTTTCCGTATTTCCGTACTTAAGTACAAGTACTTGAAATTTTCAAGAGCTAGTAGGCACTAATACTTTCTTAGAAAAATTTAAAGCATTTATAGATTTTACTCACAAAAAACTTTAAAATGGAACTTAATTTGACAGTTAAAGCATATTAAACGTTTGCAATTATTTACGGTTACCTTACACTTATGTTTGATGGTTGGCGATGGGCCAAATAGAAAATTTCAAAGGTAAAAGTATTTAAGTAAATAGAAGTAATTAAAAAAGTAAAGTAAATTAGAAGTACTTACAGAATTATTTACTTAACGAATTAAGTACTTTTGGAACTGAAAACTTATAGAATTAAGTACACAAAAATTAAATTTTAATTTTTTTTTTAATTCTTTTAAAATCCTTTGTATCCTTTTACTTAAAAATTAAAAAAGTACGTCAGTTTTTTCCAAGAGTAGGTACTCAAGTAATAAATACATTTTTTTAATTCTTTGAGGACTTATTAGTACCAGTGTATGTGCCAATGCTGGTACTTAAAATTGTAAAGTATAAGTATTAAACAATTGTACTGCACTGGTACTTACAATTTTTAAGTACATGACACTGGTATACTTTAAATGAACTACTTGGTTATATGAACCGAAAAGAAGTTTTAAAAAAATTGCTTTCCTCTTTTAAGATTGAAAATATACTACTTATCAGATTTTATTCTTAAATGATTTATTGGTGCATTAGAGCCCTGGTATTGGTGCGTCAATATTTTTATTTAAAAAAAATACTAAATTGCAGGGAAAAACTTAACTGACTTCCATTTCAAGCTTAGACGCAATGCAAAAAAAGCGTTGCAGGCTTGAGCCATAAACTTTAAAACTGTAAAAAAAAATTTAGCTTCTCCTTTCCTCAAGATTTTCTCTCATCTCCTGAGTACATCCATAAAGTAGATTTCAGCCAAAAAAAAAGAGCAACAGTTAATTAACCCTCAAAGAAACTCATTAAACAAATTTTATTATTCGAAATGCAAATACACTATCTGAAGGTAATTTGTTGCAATTTCCATTCATACCACAATTATAATGTTGATAGCAAGTTATATCAATTTACTAGAGCTATATATAAGAAGCTCGAAAAGCTTCTCAATGGTACGCTAATAGCATTAAAATTTCAAAAGAAAACTGAAATGAACATTCTCGTTTCTGTTGTACAAAAGTACACACAACACTATCATAGTAGCTCAAAGCCTGCCTGGCTACATAAAAAATACACACGGGCTCGATTAATGCCAACATCCATTCAACAATCATCTCATATGTTAAACATCAGCATCTCATAAGGTTCGTCATTAAAATTATCCAAATGATTGAAGTTTCTACCTCTTTTCCAGATATACATCTATCCACTCTACACTACTCAGAAATGATGACTCAGTCGCGGGTTTATGGCGTGGGGTTTTGAGTTCGGAAATTCCCATTGTTTTTAAAGTACACTTTTAAATTTGGAAACATAAAAACTTGAATGATTTTATTTCCTTCATGATGTTCTCAGTCGCCATTTTGAAAACTATTTCTATATTTTAAAATATCGAAAATAACTTTTCGAACTTTCAAATTAAAAAAAAAGAGAAAATACTTTCACTAGATGTGAAGTTATTTCCCGAGTGAAATTATTTTGCGTGATTTCCTATCGCCGTTATAGAAGAATCATTTTTTCCAAAACTGATCACACGTCTGAATTTTATACCAGCGAAGTTTTGAGATCCCCCATTTTTAAACAATTCTTGATCCGTCACTGACAATTCCCGAAGAATGGTGTTTTTTCATTGCTGGTATCCATTTTCAATGAAAATGGTCGTAAGGATGCCAACATTCATAATGTATCCTTATGTAGGTATTCGATGTATGCATTCACAGGACAACGAGACAAGGTGGCATACGAATATTTAATTCACCAAGTTCCCATCATCCTCATTTCGTCTTTAACAATAAACATATATATGTTATACGTGAAATGCTAAGTGAATTCCAACAAATTGAATAGCGTAAGCATCAAGAGCTTATCTCTTTCAGTTGGTTGTTTTTGTTATATAGGTATTCGTAAGTTGTATAACCATTGTAACATATATTATAAATAATTATCAAGGGATTTAGTCATTTTGTAAAATTAATGCAAGCAGTTTAACCATCAGTTATATTTATTATACCGTGAGTCGGGGTTAACCCGAAATGGCATTCTTGTTCCTTTAACTAGATTGAGATATAGGCTAGACGGCAGAGGTTTTTTTGCTAACACACAAATCTCCAATTGTATGATTGGAAAGATATACATCTTTGAGGTCAGAAATAAAATGGCGCTTCTGTAAGTATTGCACATTGAGCGCCATTTTGAAAAAAGACATTTAAATCTTTATCTTAGAATGGCTCTACGCATAAGAAATCTCTATCTTTCTATTTTTTTTTTTGTACAACATTTCTTCAAAAGACTTATACTTTCAGAGTTAAAGAAACTTTAAATTTAATTTTGTTCGTTTTTTATCAAACGGTTAATATCATGTTTACATTCTTAAAACCAGGGCTTCTTGTTTTCACTAGTAGATATACATATATTGAATTACTGATCATTAGCTTTTCAAGTTGCAGCTGCATATAATATCTAGTTTCGGAAATATCGCCACGCAAATATCTCTTTGGGGACAAAAGTTCACTAAAATCACTGAAAAAGTCATATTTTCAAAATAGATTTTCCTCATTGTGCGATACCTCGTTGTAAAGGACTTGGCTGCCAGATTACAAAAAAATAGCTTTAAAGTTCTTTTGGCTATTATTTTGGCCAGAATTCCATAAAACAGTTCTCACGTCGGTGACAGAAGAACGCTTTATTGAACACCGTAATAATATCAATTTTTTAGGGTCGTTCTGGCATGTCATACGATACCTTGATCGTTTAGCTGAAAATTGCTTGAAAAGTGATATGACTTACAACTAAAAAAAAAACAATGATTTTTTCACAATTCTCCAAGCGATTTTCAGCTGAACCAAGTGTCCTAGCAAACTGATAAAATACCTTTCTGAGAAGGTATCGCATAACTAAACACTTGGACACTACTAGAGAAAACCAGAAGTTTCTGCAAAGCCTAGTTTTAAAAATATAGCCAACCGAAGTGAAATTACTCAATTTTGACCAAGCCACGAAAAGTTTTGTTGGCTTTGTTTTCGCAAAACAAAGTGTCCAACAACAATATTTAATAAAAAAAACAGGTGTTGTTGACATTTCAATAAAATTCTGCAGTTCCAACAATTTAATAAACACCCAAAAAAAAAATTCAGAGTTGGCATGTTCAAACGTACAAGGTTTGTATATCTACATTATAATGCCTGTTTTAAATTAAAAGAACCTATAAATGTCTTGCAAAATGCCTGTTATTACATCGAAACCTAAAACTGCATTTGTTGATAGATATCATTTTGAAAATTCCATTACATCAGCTCCCAATATCTGAATTTGCAAATGAAAACAAATTTACTTTAATATCTTCATTTCAATTGTTTCATTCCAGATCACTGGCTTATCCAAAACTGACGACATTCATTATTATCAAAGGGAACAGACAAAAACACAAAAATGCCAACCATCCATGAACATCCACATCAATTGACGTGACTTCAAGGCACTACTGCTGAATGTCGTCTGCCTACATTTTAGTTAAATCGACAAATTCACGGTCTATCAGTTCCTCCAAAATTGAGGTACCTTTACCTTTACCTGCTGGTTGCTTTATTGTTGTTTCATTATTAAAGGAGTATTAAACATCAAACCAACACCACACACCACCTAGATTCCAAAACTTTTGTTCCACAACAAAATGTCCATTGTTCATCCAAAAAGCCAATGGCAATGGCTGCTGCTCTTGTTGCTGTCATTTGTTCTTGTCCAAGCATTCGAAGCTCCAAGGGAGACATCGTCGACGTCGTCATCGTCATCACAATGCGAACATGACAGCATTCCAGATTTAATTAAGTCAAGTCCGGTGATATTGAAAGCGCTCGGTGCTCGAATATTCACCGATTACGAAAGCTATCCATTCCAGGATGACATTGAAATCACCGAAGAACTCATATTGAAGGCTCAACAACAAAGGGATGTGCCATCAATGACGGCAGCAGCAGTGTTAGCAGCGGCAGCAGCAAGCAGAAAGAGCAGTAAAACTGCTGGTGGTGCAAGGAGTGATAGCAGCAGTAGCAGCAGCAGCATCAGTTGGAGAAGCAGTGACGGCAATCATCTGGATGATGATAACGAAGATGATGATGACGTCTCCTTATCGGAGGACTCTGTGCTGACAGAGACAACTTTCGATGGAAGTCAATGGGCTACGGTTGGAACTGATGGCAGTGAATTGACATCAACACTAATCACATTAACGCCTGTGACGATATACAAGGGTGCGTCCTTGTTGAAAGTTACCCAACAACCCGATGGAATGAACAATGCTGGCAAATCATCTTATCAGTATGAAGAGTGAGTACCTATTCAATTAATATTTCTTTGAAGTATCTATCAAAAAAGTAGATTAAGCAAAAGAATAACGTAGCCATAGCAAATTCTTGACTTGAAAAAGAATTAAGTTTATCTGGCAACCACTTAGCATATTAAAAAAAATACCTCATAATCTTATTTTACGTATACCTAAGAACGTGCAATTCACTATTTGTAATTCTACTACAAACCCGTGTGCTGTTTGTTCCAAATATCCACCACGAATGAGAACGATTCAGTTGAATTGTCGGTTAAAAATGGAGTAATTTTTACTATGCGACCAAAACAAAAAAACATGAGAGTTACACCCAAAAAAGAGAGGGTGAATTTATTCAGGTGCCATGAAATAAGCCTTTGTTGTTAAACAGTCCGCTAGAAATGAAGTAATTTTTACTATTGCACCTAAAAACGACAGAAAGTAGGTAAAAAGTTATAGCCTGATAACTTAAAAAAAAATAAAAGGTGCACTTTTTTAAACGTCTGATAAGATGTTCCATCACAAATTTGACCTATGTCGTTGAATATTCAGTACAGTATTTCTTCCACAAAAAAAAAAACTCTTTTAGTTTGTTTACATATTTGACTACACATTTTAACTCCCATTGTACCTTTTTTTGACATGGTAAAAATTACTCCATTTTCGATGGAGTATCCAAACAGATGGTTCTCATTCGTGATGGACATCGCTTTTTTTCATTTGTCTGCAGCTTTCTGCTTCGATTTTTTTTTGTGCCATAGTAAAAAATACTCTATTTTTAACGGACTATTCATCTGCATTGGACTGGATCATACCAATTTGTGCATTCTACTTTGAGCATTTCTATTATGTATCTTAAAAACTTGCGAGCAATATTTTTTCAGTACAAAAAAGTCAAACGTGACCCAAAAATATTTGGAGTGCGTTCGGCAGCATTTTGTAACTTAAATACGAATACTAAAATGAGTTAAATGGTCCAAATTACATTTTTCGATCGTGTCCTTTCTTAACTTTAAACTAAATTTTTAATCTTGTCTCAATTTAATTTTTAAAATGAAATATGCCACCTGTTCAAATAAAACTTGGTTTAATTTATCTTAACATTAAGTAAGACCACGCGAATACATTTTATTTTATTTTTCTTATTTTGGAACTTAAAATAAATTTAATTAGGTACTTATCTAGAGAATCAAGAAGCAACAACACGATATTTAAATGCAGGAAGAATTTTAAGCTTTGAAATACTTCGCAGTTGATTATTTAATTGTGTCCTAAACACAGACCCATGCTCACCCTGTAATTTGAGTGGCTACTATCAAAACATGGAATTCAACGAAAGCGAACTCTCTTTACCTTTTCCTCATTTCTCTTGCAGTCATTAATCAATCAAAGTTCACTTTGTACAAAATATTTTGCCGCCATTTTTTTTTTTCTTTGTTTATTTTACGTTTTTTGTCAATTGAAACAAAGTACATGTACATGATTCTCTCTGTTTCATGTTTCGTGTTTCGACCTGTCAAAAAGTTACTACCTAGTTTGTTTTTGTTTGTGAAATGGGTTGTGGCGTTTGACTTTGGTTCTGTGTTACGCGATCCGTTAGTAAAGGAATATTAATTTATTTTCTAGTTTTCGTAATAATAATATGATAAAAATTATTCCACAAATGAATGTGATGAATATTTTGATTAAAAAAAAAAAATTTATTTTGGAAAAGTACGTATGTATGTATGCATGTGCATAAATTGTTCCTTAATAAATTATATTCGATCAATTGTCGCAGTACCTAATCGTTGCTTTGTTTCGATTCCGATTGTTTCTCTCGATAAAAAGCGATCTAAGTCCGAATTATTGTTTAAAATTACAGTATTTTACGGATATAAGAAACACTGATATAAGAAAAACTCGCTTATAAGAAACGCATCCCAAAACACCATGTCTTTTTCTTAAATTTCTCTCTGAAATTGAACGTATATAAGAAACTCGCATATGTATAAGAAAAACACGTTTATAAGAAATACCTTTTACTGCACAATACAAATTTTCAAGAACAAAAAAGTACGCATATAAGAAACTAACTTCAGCTCTACTTTTGGCGTTTTTCTTTTTTAGTTCAGAGCAGAGCTCGAACTGTCAAAAAAATAATTGTGTTTCTTTTTGAGCTCTGATCATTTAGAGCTTCAAATTCGTGTTTCTTTTTTAGTTCTGAACATGTTCAGAGCGCGTTCTGTGAGCTCAGAATAAAAGAACAGAGTAAACGGAGTAAAATGCTGAACACAACTCTACTCTACTCTGTTCGCTCAGACTCTGCTCAGTGCTCAGCTCTGAACTAAAAAAGAAAAACGCCATTTAATTGAAATAAAAATGTGTTTACACATACGCACCAATATGTTTCCACCTTAAATAACAACTTCCAGTTTTCCAATAAAAATGAGAACGTCAGATTGACAAGAGCGTAAATACTCCGTGGTCTAAAAATTGTGACATTTTGATTTTATATTTGATTGTTTGACATATAAACAGTTCCTATAAATATGAAGCTTGTATAATATGTATACCCTCTAAATTTAAATGTGCAGGTATGCAATATTTTGCTTATTAATTAGTGTTTTATATTAAATATTCTCACGTTTGAAAATAAAAAGTTTAAGTTGTTTTTTTTGAGGTCATTATTTTCAAAAACTTTATGCATTGTTTTTTTCTTAAGTCCGTTGATCTTTATAAGAAATTTTTTTTTTTCTTATATCCGAGTTGCTTATGTAAGAAATTTTCTTTCTTATATCCGTTGTTTGCATATAAGAAAAACTCGGATATAAGAAAGAAATGTCCGGGATTTTCAGACTTTCTTATAAGCGTGTTGTACTGTATTTTGCTAAATCAATCAAAATCGGTTCTCTATTGTGAATAATTTATTTCTCTTTTAAAAAGTGTCTTATCTCAGTCTTTAATTATTTACATTGAAAATAAAAACTTGTGGTTTTCTTTAGTTCTCAAATATTAAATTGGTACCTAAGTCAAGCAATTTTTGTTTTATTTGTGATTTCAATATTTTTTGTTGAAAAATGTGATTATAAAAAAATCTACCAAGTCAAAACAATAAAGCCGGAGGTTTTTTGTTTATTATTTAATAAATCTAATTTTTGCTAAGTTAGGTTAGGTTGACCTGCTTTATGCTAAGTGCCCATGAAATGAAGAGAAAAACATTTCTGTCAAACCTTACTGTACCAGTTTAGAACATTTTTGTAACTTAAGTTTCAGAATTATTCAATCTGAAATATTTTTGTTTTAACTTTAAATTTAAACAAATAAATTTTCTCTTTCGTTTTTTTTACGAATACACAATAAGCGGCAAGCAAACGTCAAAGTGTTCACTCTTGCACACTGGGCGTTTTTCTTTTTTTAATTCCGAAAAGAGATCTAAACATTCCCAGGCTCTAGACGTTTCTCAGATTGAGCGTATTCTCTCCTGAGTTTTGATTTATTTTGGTATATTTTTTAGGCACTTTTAAATCTTAATTAAGATCAATTTCGTATAATCAGAAATGTTTATAAATGTATATTTTATTTATAAATACGCTCAGACCTAAAATGTCGTACTTCTGACGAAAACGTGACTTAAGGCGAATGTTGTTTTCTGTCGGTGATTTTTGCACCATTTTTAGCCTTTCTTGAAATGCTGTTTTTTTACCCCTGATATATATACATACATACATATATAATTATAATCGCCACTCGCTAAGCTTAAATTATTGAAAGCTTTCATATATCTTGTTAAACATTCAACATTATTTTGAAATAGTTCTTAACAAAAGTTGCTGAAAATACTGAACAAATGATTCTCTAAAACCAATATTAACTGAGATAATCGACAAAGTCAGGACTTTTTCAAAATGTAGGTAGGTTTTTCTGGTTTGAAAATTCCTTGGAACCCTCAAAATATTTTTAAGTAAGAAAAATGCTTGTAATGACGCCTGGCATCGAAGATGCGTTTTTTTTTTATAAAAACATCACGGTCGAAATAAATTTTGCCAACAAAATTTTCGCAAAAAATAGGTAAAAAAAAATTAGCAGACAAAATTGTTCGTCAAAAAGTTGACATATAACAACCAAGAGAATTTTTATATTAAACCACGAGAACAAAAAATTGGTCAAAAACTATATTGTGAAAAAAAAAGTTTTATCAAAGCAAAATTTTTTCTTCAAAATAAAATGGCTGAAAAATAATTCCAAACAACAATTTGTCAACAAAAAAATTTGTCAAATAAAAATCTATAAAATATAATTTTCATCAAAAATAATAATTTTTCAAAAAAATTGTCCGAACAACAATTGAATAGCCTACCGAGTGGTTCAGTCCATTATCTAATCAGTGTGGTGCGTAACTATATACATACATATATAAAAAGAAGTTACAGTTCGTTAAATGAATGTTTAATTCGAAAGGATAAACCTAAAACTAGATCGCCGGTCTTTATCTTGTGCCGGAAACATAATTTAAATGATGAGATGATTTCTTTTCCAAAAATTACCGTTAACAAGATATTCAAGTTAAATCATTTTTGTATGGGGTACCTTTCGCTCCCCCAAAACAAAATACATACATATATCTTTTGAACATAAACCATTAGTTATTTAGGGGAATAAAGTACTTTCTAGTTTGCTGAACAAGCTAAAACAGTAAAAAGCAAAAATTCGACACAAAAATAAGCAAATAAAAATGTTATACAAATTTGTGTGTTTGGTTCTGCGGCACGGTGGCGGCGGCGCGGCGGTGAGGAAAACATTTTTATTTGGGTCCCTGAGTCGTTCGTCCTTTTTTTTTTATCTCCCTCAGTCAAGTCAGTCAAGTCAGTTTAGTTAACTTAGTTTTTTTCCCTAAGTCCTGTGATGACTTCTATTTTATCTATCGACAGCTTAACTTCACTGCTGAAACACTTCGTCGACACAATTGGTAGTGGCGGATGAGTAAGTGGGTGGATGGATGGATAAGGTTGGGTTGTGTTTTTTTTTGGTTGGATTGGTTGTCAGGTTGTGTGATGATGGTGCGGTGGTATGGTGTGGTGGACTATTCAAACTTAACGAGAAGGAAGAAATTACTTTTTTTTTACGGTCAGTTGACTGACAGTTAAATTGTCAATATTCCTGAATGAGACAGAGAAACTGGCATTTTTTTGTTGTTGTTGTATCCCTCTGCCTGAGAAAACCCAACGATATTGTGGGAGTTGTGGAGCAATTGAAGTAACAGCAGGAATATCAAAGCAGAGAGAGGTCCTTGCTGAGTTTGAAATTTTTGCGAGGTTTCAAGAATACAAAAAAAAAAATCTGTTGACCAAACAGAAAATCAAATCACAACCCATAATAGGGATGAGAGTGAGCATATTATGATATTTTTCTTCTTATTTTTTTTTGCTTTTGGTTTATTATACTTTTTATCAGATTTAGAAAAATCAACCAGCCAGAATCAGGACCCAGCTATATACCACCCACCACCCTTCATCATTATCATCTTCGGCACCTTTTGCTCTCCAAGTGCCATGGTGAGTGTCCTGATGGGTATCCTGGTTGATATAGAATTTTTGGGGAGATTCTTTTGTGTGTGGAATGTTCTATGTGGGCGTTCGAATTGAACTGGGGGAGGGGGGGGGGGAGGGGAGATATGCGTATGCAAATTTTTTGCTGAGCCAGGACTAAAATGCAAATTGCTGTCGTTCTTGTTGTCGGTTTCCACATCTCCAGCACCCAAATTGAATTTCTGCGTGTTTGCGCGTGGGTGTCTGTATTGCTATATGTGGTATTATATGCTCGATGCGACAATTTACGTGATGGCTGCTGCTGCTATACGAGCCACACCAAACCAAGCGGGCTATCCTTTCCTTTCCTAATATTCTGTTTCCTGATGGGTTTGGCTTTATACTCACATTTATATGGAAAACAACTATAAGGATTAGGTCTTGTGTGTTTGCTTTTTGTTATTTGAAATGTCAGCTGGGACTTTATGGAAATCCAGAAACTTAACGATCATATAATGGAACGTAATACAACATGCGTTCCACAGGTGTTTTTTTTTTTTTTGTTCTCTTGTTTGTTTGTGAATCAAACATTTATATAATACACGAGTAAGTAAGTCCTTGGAAGGATATATGTACGGTACGTATCTGGGATTTTGGGGAGTCGAAATTGATTATGACGTCGTTAAGATAAAGCAAATATGGGTCGTATAAAGATGATGGCATCTGTTATGGGTTTGGTTTATTGTCAATAAAATATTGGATTCTCGATATGAAGTTGTGGATCAGACAACGACTACGACGATGAAGACGATGAAGATGCCAGGATGAAAAAAAAGGGACAGAGTTCATTATTATGGATATTCTTATATGAGGTCTTCGTCACTTATTCATTTTGTTTTTCAGCTTGAGTTTTTTTTTTTTTTATTTGCTGTTTTCTTTAACTTTTTACTCACGAAAAGTTGTTAAATAAGTTTATATGGGAGTTTTTGGTTTGATTCGTTTCATACTTTTCTCTCGCTTTTACTACCTTTGGTTTGGTACTCTTTGCGAATATATATTTTTTTTGTGTCCTCTTTATTTTTTATTGAAAGTAGCAAGATAGCACTTTTGACACGTTTTATACGCAGAAAAACTTTTTTTTTTTTATTTTTGTTCATTGGAGAGAGGTATAAATTTGTATTTTTTTTTTTATGATGGAGAGACAACTTCTTCTACAACTGGTGGTAAAATGTATTCCACTTCTGATTTTATATTTATTCATTTGTGTAATGACAGATAAAAAAAAAACTTTGTTCAATAAAGAAGAAAAACAAACGTTTAGTATTCAAGATAAAAATAAAATTGTTTCAACAAAAAAAGAAAAATTAAATGAACTTTAATGGGTGCTTAATGATGAACGTTGGACGAATTAAAGAGGCGTTATACATTTATGCACCTATTATCTTTTTTTAAAGAAGAAGATGAATTCAGTTTTGATAGGAGTATGGAAAATTAAATATAATGCACGAACTTGTTCATATAGAGCAAATATATGGAACCTGTTGTTAAATCGAAACCCTCTTCTATATCCAAAACTGTCAGTGCCATTTTTTACTGAATAACTACAAGTTGTGAAGATTTAAACCAAATGCGCTCATATTACAAAACTTAACCGCTTTCGCCACGACCATTTCGCCATGAAGCTATTTTTAACAAACGAGTAAAATGGAAAACCTTTTTCACTGTTTTTGTGTAACGACTGGAAAGGTCGTGTTTTTGGCGTGCAGAAAATTTATAAATAATTTTCAGTATTTGGATGAACAATTTTTAAAGTAAAAATGTTACCATGAGGTACATGTTTTTTTAATTTTTTTAAGCCACCATCATGCCACGAAGCCAAATTAAAACGCCATCCAAACCAAAAAGAAAGTCTTGGGACAAAAAAAAAAGATTGGTGCAATTAAAAACGTTATTGTAAAATGTTATTTTTTCATACATACATATAATATGGAACCCGGGGTTCATTTTTTGAAATGCTAAAAAATGAGAGAAAGAATTTTGAGTTTAAAACTCATGTGCCATCGTTGGAGCCGTTTTTTCAAAAAATAATTTTTAATGTACATATGTACATATTTATAAATTTATTTCAACATTTTTTTCTTAAAAGAAAAAATTTGTATGCGAGTTTTTGGCATATACAGTTATACACTTGAAAAACAAAATAAAAAAAAATATTCATCCACATTTTTAAAATATGTACTGAATTAAAAAAAAAAAGATTTTAATTTTTTTCAAAAATATTTTTTTTTATAAATTTTGATAAAGGCTGTTTTTACGATATTTTAAAAAATATTTAACGAAATAATTCCAATTACATAGTTCCAAAACCCCAGTGAAAAAATTTCATCAGAATCATTAGAGTTACCTGTCATATAACATTATAACCGTTGACCCCAAACAAATGTATCTCAAAAAGGGCTCTAACGATTTTGATAAAATTTTATCTGTAGGGTTTTCCAAGTTATTAAAACTACAAATTTGGTTGAAATATATATTTCAATAAGCTTTCATTAACGGTACCTACCATAGAACCGGATTTTCGGTTTTTGATTTTCTCATGAACGGCTTAACGGATTGCGGTCAATTTTTTTTTATAAAAGTGGTGCTTTGGAATAACATTAATATTGTATTGCTATCTAGATTTTGAAAAAAAAAATACTTTTTGGAAAAAGAATTTATTTTTTTAAGTGTTATGTACGAAAAACTATCATCCCAATTTTTTTTTAGAAAAAAAACTAAAAATTAAAAAAAAAAATTTTTGAAAAAAAAACCTCGCCAATTTTAATTTTTTTTAAAATAATGAATATAATGCTTTTTCATATTTTTTTCTAATGTCATTTTTTTGCTTCTGTACTTTTTTTGTTGACTCTAAATTATGTACTTTATTTTAGGAGCAAGTACCTACGTGCTGTTTAAGTTTTAAATCTGAATCGGTTTTCCAATTAATTTATTTTGTTGAATAATAGAATTTTAAAAATAACTCAAGAGTCACTTGTATCTAGTACAAATGCACGTTTTTCCTATAACAATCGTTTAATTTTTTTATTCAATCGCTCTAAAATTGATTTGATTGTTGGTTGTTTCACATTAAATTGCCACCTAATGTTTTACAAATGAAAACGTTCTACAGCTCTAATAGACCAAACTCCGCTTCTATCAACCATTTTTGTTTCCAATTCAGCAAAATCACTTAAAAATCTGTTCACGTCAGCCACTTAAAATTTAGTTAATTCATCTATCAAATGTTCTTTTGTTATCCATATATAAAATAAATCGATTAATTTATTTATTGGCCTAAATCAACAACAAGAACAAAAAAAATAAAAGCCTAACATTTGCTTTTCATATAGGTACATAGACATACATACATATATTAATACTTGGGCACACTCAATCCTCTCTGTCTCACTTTTTGAACGTCATTAATTTCCGGTTCAATGTAACGTTGCGTTAAGTATTTTGTTATAAAAAGCGGCTCTTTACCGCTCTCGGTCTCTTTCTTTCCATAGCTATCTACCTATTATAGAACATGGAATATATTGTTAACTCAGCAAAAATTTACCAATTTCATCAATTTTAACTGCTACGCGGAAATTGTTCCATTCAGTATATATAGCGTTTCATCCACATTTAGCGGTAATTTGTTTCACAAAATCCATTAGTTATAGTCTAGGGACGAAGAGTTGATTTGATTCTCTTTTCACATTCACATTTTCACATTCTTGAAAAACGACCTTGACCATCAATCAGGCTCACTATATTTGGTGCTGTGTTTATTCATATTAGTTGAAAAACTTTTTACCGTCACCAGGATTCGAACCGAGACTAAGCGGATTACATACTTACGGTTTACGCTTGCAACAGTTTCACATTGCAATTGATAAACAATAAGGCACTTGAATTAAGATGGCCAGACGATATGTATGCTAGTGAGTAGTTGACTTTCTCTGATTGCCGGTTAGTCTCAGTTCGAATCCTGGTGACATAAAAATCCTTTTTTTTTTTTTTGATTTTCTGACTCTTTTTCGAACTTCAATAAATTGTCTCAAATTTTTTTTTTGATTTACTTGAAATTTAAGAAAAATTAAAAATGCAAGTTGTTTGTACAAAATTTATAACCTCACTACCCGCCGACTATAAATTATATGAGAATGACGAAGCCACACCACAGGAGCAGCTTGCCGCCTGATTGCGTGCGTTGTTATTATCCTCTTTTGAATTGAAATACAATTGCTAGCATTTTTCGTTGGAGGCATTTCAAATAGCTTTAGCCTTAACACACAACCATATAGCACAGCTTCGTTGCTTTTACTGTTGCTGGTGGAAAAGAGAACCCATCAGTTACATCCAGTAACATTCAAGCGCAGTGTTTCCGGAAAGGGCGACCATTGTATTGTGCTGTTGCTTGCTGTTTTTTTTTTTCATCATTTTTTTTTCTCTCGTTGTGTTGATTTGTTTGTTCATCAGTATCAGCATGTTGGATACACTCAGAGAAAAATATACCATTGATTATTCAATAGTACGACCATTGATTTAAAAGGACGTTTTTTAATAAGATTTTACTATGAAATCAATGATTTTACGATTAATTTAATGGTTTTCGTGTTATAAATTCAATGGTTTTGAAACTATTAATCTTAATAGGACACATATTATTAATTTAATGGGAAAAACTATATATTCAATAGTATTTCACCATTAATAATTAATAACACGTACTATTACCTTAATGGTTGACTACTATTAATTTCCAATAGTTTCGATACCATTAAAAAAACATCATATTAATAGTGTATCTCATTGGTTCAATGGTGTGTATCATTAAAAGAATAGTATTTGACCATTAACTCGGTACCATTGACACTATTTTTCGAAATAAAGTACATACTATTAATTAAACCGGAAAAAACTATTATTTTAATAAGATTTGTCCCATTGAGATTAATAACACATACTTTAATTTTAATGGTTTCATGTGATGAAATAGTTTCGAAAACAGAAAAACAAATTAATTAATAGTGCACCCCATTGAATCAATGTGTTCAAAATAATTATTTTCGAATATTCGAAACTTTTGCCGAAAATATAAGCTATACCATAATGTTAATAAGAAATACTATTAACTTGACATATAAATTTAATAACACGGACTATTGTTTTAATAGTAATGCAATTAAATACCCATAAAACCAAAACAAACATGTAATGAGAGTATTTAAATCGATATGCTGAAATCAAAAAACTTCAAATTTAACCACTATTTTATTACTTCATTTTAATAAAAAAGAAGAAAAAACCAAAACAATAAAAATTTTGTTTTTGCGCATAGGAACCATTTTCTATTTAATAAGAATGCTGTTAATTTTAGCAATTTATTTAAGAACGCGGACGCGGAAGAAGAAGGAATTAAGTATAACTGATTCCTTGCAATGAAAGCAAAAATCGTTATCATAATTTTTAAGATTTTGTGGTTGCTCTGAAAAAGTGTAGGTATATTATAACAAAAAATTTATTTCAAGTTTCGTGAAAGTGAAAAGTGACATAACGCTGTAAATTGTAACATAAACAGATATGGAATGAAGGTATGTATGTTTTGTCATTATTATCAATATCATTTTAGTGACATTTTATAACAATAGTTATTATTGTTTGGGAAATCATTTATTTTTATTTTTGGCTAATACAATACCTACACCCTGTCACAAGATAATCTTTCAACATTCTTTGCATCCCATAATTTTAATAACAAAAAACCATTGATCTTATAGTATTATTTATAGTACCCACTACTCTTTTAATTGGATATACCATTGATTTAGAAATGTTTAACTTGAGCAATAATAGTACGTCCTATTATTCTTGTAAATTTGGTAAACAACAACAGGGTGTAACTAGATATTTTCTGTTTAATGTTTTTTTTTATAAAGGTTTTAACAAATTAAAAAAGACCATCACAACGTTCTTAATTTTGCCAGTATTTCGTCAATAAAAATCTGACGAAGCAACTGACTTGACGTTTAATGTTATTATTCTTATGACGTTGTCTGAATAACGTGAAGACAAAATTTTACAAATTATGAAAAAAATAAAAGATATAAAGAACTTGTTCATTCTTTTCTGTCACAATGACAGCGGATCCAGGCCTCCTTTTAAAGTTGATAATTTATGTCATTTATAATGGATGTACAGTCGAATTTAATAGAATTCACTAAAACAGCTCTGAACGGGTGAATAGTTACGCAGTGTATAAGTGCTAATTAAGCCTTTATTCAACGTTGCGTAGATTCATATTTAAAAAAACATGTTTTTTTGTATGGGATTTGACAGACATTTATGTAGGCTTTACGCAGCCTCTCAACGCGTTTAGCTTAAAATACCTCTATTTAACGTTACATAGGCTTTATAAATAACTTTTTGACGTTTAGAGCATTGTAACTTTACGCAGCCTTTATGTGGCGTTTATAAATTCGACTGGTAGTCTATTACTTACATATGTATTTAAAAAAAAAACAAATGAAAGTTTTGCGATTCAGTCTTGCATTTTATTTTTTATTTCGATCAATCTCGTGGAAACAATCAGGTAAAATCAATTATAAATTAACCAATTATCGCGTTCTTATTTTTCAACATTATTGATTAGGTCAGATATTAAATAAGATAACGGTAGTCAAGCAGATAAAAGGTTTGTTTGTTTGTTGTCATGTTATTTAGTGCCTTAATAAACATGAAATTTATTATAAATAAACAGACACAGTGCTGGTTTAACACAAAATATGTGGACGGGATTTGTATTAAGATTGAAAATTAAAATTTTCTATGATAAATTTCAATGAAAGCTATAACCTAAATATTAGTACCTTTCAATATATTAAATGCAGTTTGTGGTGATATAAAATTAAAGAAAAGTAGGGGTTCAGTAATTAAACCAAATTTTATAAATATAAAACATTGATAATTATTGAATTATAAAGTTTTTCCTAGTTTTTCCTTTTTTTTAGAATTACCTAAAACTGAGGTAAAATGTATCAAGTTGCATAAAAACTCCGTTAAATTTTAATAGTGCATATCCCATTACTTCATTCACATTTATAGTATATCCCATTACATTTAGGTACCATTCCAAAGAAGTTCCGTTAGATTCTAATGGTATATATCACATTAATAGTATATCCCATTACATTTAGGTATCATTCTAATGGTATATCCCATTAAAATTATCAGTTTTATAGATTCTAATAGTATATACCATACTACTTTATTGAAAACATATACAAATTTCGCCATTCTTTCGTTGTTTGTGATCAAGTGCAGTTTGTAGTGAAAAAGGATTCGAAAACTTTTTATTTAAAATTGAATTTAAAAGGAAGTGAATCAATCAAATCAAAATTGTGTTAAGCTAAAACAAAGTGCAACACAGGTATGTCTTATAGAATAACAAAAGAGAATTTATTTATTAAGTGTTTGCCATAAGTTTTTGGATTGCCTAAAATTCACCAAAAATATTTATAACTCCGTAAAGTTCCGTTAAATTTTAATAGTGCATATCCCATTACTTCATTCATATTTATAGTATATCCCATTACATTTAGGTACCATTCCAAAGAAGTTCAGTTAGATTCTAATGGTATATATCACATTAATAGTATATCCCATTACATTTAGGTATCATTCTAATGGTATATCCCATTAAAATTATCAGTTTTATAGATTCTAATAGTATATACCATACTACTTTATTGAAAACATATACAAATTTCGCCATTCTTTCGTTGTTTGTGATCAAGTGCAGTTTGTAGTGAAAAAGGATTCGAAAACTTTTTATTTAAAATTGAGTTTAAAAGGAAGTGAAGTCTTTTTAATTAATCAAAATTGTGTTAAGCTAAAACAAAGTGCAACACAGGTATGTCTTATAGAATAACAAAAGAGAATTTATTTATTAAGTGTTTGCCATAAGTTTTTGGATTGCCTAAAATTCACCAAAAATATTTATAACTCCGTAAAGTTCCGTTAAATTTTAATAGTGCATATCCCATTACTTCATTCATATTTATAGTATATCCCATTACATTTAGGTACCATTCCAAAGAAGTTCAGTTAGATTCTAATGGTATATATCACATTAATAGTATATCCCATTACATTTAGGTATCATTCTAATGGTATATCCCATTAAAATTATCAGTTTTATAGATTCTAATAGTATATACCATACTACTTTATTGAAAACATATACAAATTTCGCCATTCTTTCGTTGTTTGTGATCAAGTGCAGTTTGTAGTGAAAAAGGATTCGAAAACTTTTTATTTAAAATTGAGTTTAAAAGGAAGTGAAGTCTTTTTAATTAATCAAAATTGTGTTAAGCTAAAACAAAGTGCAACACAGGTATGTCTTATAGAATAACAAAAGAGAATTTATTTATTAAGTGTTTGCCATAAGTTTTTGGATTGCCTAAAATTCACCAAAAATATTTATAACTCCGTAAAGTTCCGTTAAATTTTAATAGTGCATATCCCATTACTTCATTCATATTTATAGTATATCCCATTACATTTAGGTACCATTCTAAAGAAGTTCAGTTAGATTCTAATGGTATATATCACATTAATAGTATATCCCATTACATTTAGGTATCATTCTAATGGTATATCCCATTAAAATTATCAGTTTTATAGATTCTAATAGTATATACCATACTACTTTATTGAAAACATATACAAATTTCGCCATTCTTTCGTTGTTTGTGATCAAGTGCAGTTTGTAGTGAAAAAGGATTCGAAAACTTTTTATTTAAAATTGAGTTTAAAAGGAAGTGAAGTCTTTTTAATTAATCAAAATTGTGTTAAGCTAAAACAAAGTGCAACACAGGTATGTCTTATAGAATAACAAAAGAGAATTTATTTATTAAGTGTTTGCCATAAGTTTTTGGATTGCCTAAAATTCACCAAAAATATTTATAACTCCGTAAAGTTCCGTTAAATTTTAATAGTGCATATCCCATTACTTCATTCACATTAATTAATTTATTTTTTAATTTATATCCCATTACATTTTAATTTGGGAAAATTATTTAAATTCATTTGTATAGCTTCATTAAGAAACTGCACTTTAACTTCTACTGGGAAATGCACTGAAAAGTTTGCTGTGTCCATTTTTAAGTCTGGAAACAAGTTGAGCCACTCTGCCGATACTGCACAAAAATCAATTACTGACTGTCCTTGGCCGGTTAAAAAAGTCCACTCTCCATAAGTATCACCTTTAGTTGACCCGTTCAGCACAAATAGTCCAAAGTTTTCAAAAAATTCAGTAAGGAGTCTTCCACTTCTGTTTATAATTTCATCTTTGGAATTTCTCGTAACATTAAGCGTATCTTGTGAATGTAAGTTATGAGCTGAAGAATTTGGTATTCGTGCATTTAAGTCTCCAATGATCATAATATTTTCCAAATCAGAGTTGTTCACGAAGTCTACTAAACAATCAAAACCATTTTGTCAGCTGTTACAGTTACAGAAATTTATAGTTTGAGATTTGAAAAATAATTCGGTTTTCTGTATAACTAAGTTTGATAAAATTGCAATTTAAAGTTTTTTTGACCCCACATATAATCCCAGCACTAGCTCTGCCATGTACATTTGATCTAGTTGCAGTCAAAGAATTCAGAGAATTCGTGCATATTTATATATCAATGTATAGCTATTTATCTGCATTTTGCCGCCCTTTACAAAAAGTTTCGTGCTTGAATTAATTTCAAGACGTTTACTTCGGAATTCCAAAAGTGTTTCTCTTTTTCCTGTATAGCAGTTATTGTTCTCGAAAAATACTGATTCCAAAGCCCTTTAGCTGGTGTGCTGCGGATATTATCTTGTCCACTATTTCTGTTTACAGAAGTTCTATTATTACAGTTCCGCGTTGTGCATTGTTGTTATGTCCCGGGATCGTTTTATGTCTATATTGTCACCTTCATTCAGCTTAATTAATATAGTAAATACCTGTATAGTAAAAAAAATCAAAATCACTCTAAAATCTTATATTTAACTCCAAATATAGTTATGAATTCCTGTGAAATCGGAGATATAATTCATCTTGCAGCAGAAGATGATATAATTCATCTTGCAGCAGAAGATGTCTTCGAGGTTAATGCTGCTAATAATACCAAACAAAATGAAAATTTAGAATTGAATCGAATACTCGAAGAATCAATTGCTGAGACAGTTGAGAACTTTGAAGCAGAATATGAGATGAAAGAATTAATTTGCAAGACATTCGGGTTTGAGGAAATGGTTTATAAGCGGGTTATTGGTGCGGCTTTATTCCTTTACATCATAAGTATAGTATATAGCTCAAATATATGTATTTTAGATAATGGGTTTGACCTTGAGAGCCTTCTGGTTGCGACTGAGTCAGAAATAAATGATTTATTTCCTGCTCCCCTTTTGGGTACAAGGGCAAAATTTAAATTTCATTTGAACGTGTGGAGAAAAAATGTATGTAATTTAAAATTCAATGTTTTTATTTTATTTTATTTTATTTTATTTTATTTTTCCTTTCTAACTATGTGTATATAGCCGTCGAAGAACGTTTCAGATGCCTGTAAGAATTGGATTGAGTCTAATTGTCAAACCATCAGATTAAATTCAACTGAAGCATACAGTTCTTTAAGTTCACCAACATCTTCATACGCTTCCTTTGAGGATAAATGTAGAAACTTAAACAGTGTTACATTGCACGATCTTTTAAGGAAAACAGAGAAGGGGTTGAGCGTATTGGACCATTACGAGAAAAAAAATTTTCTAGACGAATCAAATAAACAACTTTTGATCTCTATTATTGTTGACAGCTATGCATCTTGCAAAAAGGGGATGACAATTAGGGACATCGAAGAAGCCACCAATGCTATTCATTCTATCTTTCCAACCGAATGCAAGGTAAGAATTTTTCACTTTGACTTGATGAGTTCTGTTTTAAGATTTTAGAATATACATAATAATTATGTATAATTAATCAAAAAAAAAAATAAATGAATTGTACATTAAACCATACTCCTTAAGTCAGAAACATGAATGTGCAAACTGCAAATTAATTTTTTCTGAGTTGATTCGTTAGTTTGATTAATCTTTAGGTGTTCCATGTTATTTCAGTGCGGTTAATATAAGAAATCAATCAGGTAAACAAATTGTATCAATAATTTTTTATTTTTGCACATTCATGCTTTGGGAATGAAAGGACCAGTACAATACTTTGAAAGACAAAAAAAACTTTGGTCATAACAAAATCAAATCATAGCCTACATAGTACATATGTATATGTGCTATTGTAATTACTATATTTAAATACACATTTTCAGGAATATTATTTGCATAAAAGAGGTCGTGGCCTCAATCCAACCGGTAAGCTGCATGATAAGGCTGTTAATGCCAGGATCAAACTCAAAGGATTCAAAAGAAAGCTCATAATTGAGAGCAGAGACCAAGGTAAAAAAACAAAACCCTTATATTAGCTTTGTTTCTTAAAACTTTTGTTCGTTAACAGAAACAATCATATCTGATCAAGAAATACTCGAGAAAGATCTTAATAGTCCAGAAGTTGAGCAAACCGTTATATGGCTTACACACAATAATGAGCCATGGACTGAAGTTCAGGCAAAATGGACAGAAGTAGCTAGACAGAGGCACCAAGATATAAACACTAATAGTTTAAATATCCTTACGAAATGGCCGCTTTTCAAACATTCTCTGGGACATACACTTGTAAGTGATTATAAGCATATCGACATACCAGGCAGAAAAATGTTCATGTGTTAAATCTTAAATTTCAGGTACCTAGAAATTGACTATGGGATTTTAAAGCCCAATAATACATCGCAGCTATTTCAACTCTGGCCATCATTTGTTGCAAAAATTGTTCCAATTTTCAAACAGAAGCTGAAGGATAAAGACTCATTGGCCCTACTTAAGGATTTTGACAATATTGAACCAAGTAAGATAAATATTTTGATTCGTTTATTTATTTATACAGGTAGATATAACGTATATTGCATAAGATGCTATAAAAAGCTGGGGCACATAGAGTTAAGATATCAAAGACTTATTGGTAGATAAATAAAATAAAATAAAAAATAAAAATCAACTTCAACTGGCAAAAAAAATATTTTAAAAAAACGACTGAGAAAAATTTCAAACTTATTTATGTTTAAATCAAACTCAAATACCTATGATTTGGCATAGATTCGTTGAATATAAATCTATTAAGTTTTAGTTGAGTTTATTTGAACTTAATTCTTTTTATATTAACTTCATTTTCTTTGAAAGTAACATTTATCTATTTATTTTAATTCACTTTATTCAAAGTTGCTTTAAACAAAATTGTATTTAGTTTTTGCTTACTATGTTAAAATCAAAGATTTTTCGATTTAAACCAAGCAATCTCATGGTCAGTCTTATTAACAACAAATCTAGTTTTTTCAACCATTCATTACTTTGATTTTATTAAGCTCTTTGAATTAGCAATAGCAATAATTCCGTGGGAAAAATAATTTAAAGAAAGCGGAACCAGTTAATATTTTATATCAAAAGAACGTAATTATAGATGTGTGAAAAAATTAATAAAAGTTTTTTTTTGTTACAATCGACCACATTTTTTTCTTCGAGTAGATACCCATACAAATGCAAACTTTAGCTGAAAAAAGTTATAAAATAACTCTATTAACAGAAGAAAAACAAGAACAATTACTTTTTACAAAAATATATTTCTAAAGAAGCATTTTCCATTGTTTAAAGTATGAACACTTAGCGAAGGACTAGTAAAATAAGTTTTATTTTTTATATAAAAACATTTGTTCAGCTTTTTACCAATCTCGTAGGATTGTTAGTGTGAATCAGATACTTTAGTGCCGACAGAAATTGTATCATCGATGTCAAACTGCAAACGTTTCAAAATAATTCATATACAGATGTCATTCAGTTGTTTTCCAGTATATATCAGTAAATACCTTTTCTTTCTTCCATTTGAAAAGCCTTTCTCTAAATTCAGCTCTAGGACCGACTTTTGGAATTAGATCTTTGATATCTTCAGTTGAAAGAAATCTCAGTCTTTCAATAGAAACTTCGCTTTCTTAAATATATTATAATGAATTAACTGACAAGATTTGTACACAATTTGTTGGAATTGATATCAAATGACAATCTTTATGGTGAATGTAAGAACTTTAACATACTTACCATAGAAAGCTGGAAACAATGAAACTAAGTTCCATTCCTCAAGCAAATCCTTTAATCCTTTATAGTCTGGGTGCACAGAATCTGTCTCAATTACGTACACCGTGTTCAAACAGTCGTCCAATGTTATGACTTCTTGATTTGGCATTTTTCAATAATAATCAGTTTATATAATATAATTATTTAAATGTAACATTCTTCTACTCATTTTGTTCTTTCGTAAATATTTTAACTTCGTTCTTGTTTGAGTTTAACTCGTTCACGATTGTTTTATGGTAAATGTTAACGATCTTTTTTCGTTTGAGTTAATAGATTCAGAAGTATGTTTCTTTTTCCTCCGTTTGAGTTCGATTCGAATCGATTTTAGTTTGACTTATAATATTTCATAATTTGTTTCTTCTGTAAATATTTAAACTGCGTATATGTTCAAGACAAACTCGTTCATTTTTAAATACTTTTAAATAAGAAAAATTAATAAGAAAATTTCAAATGGAATTCACTTCCACTGATAAAATCCACAGAAGCTAGATTCTTTCAAATATGCTACGAAATTTTTCACTTCTTCCAAAACTTTTTTTCAGCAATATATTTTCATACCAGATTTTAATAAGATTTTGTTATATTTTTTCAGACGCTCGTGATTTCTGGATTCTTTCTTCGCTGCATACCTTATTGAAGCCACCAGTGTTGTCCTTGGGAAAAAAAAATACTAAAAAATGCAAATGGAAACCTTCCATTAAAGACGCACAAGAGTCGTGCATCATACACTGTTCCTCAGTATCCGAGTATAGTGAAAAAGTGGAGGCGTTGCGGCAAAAATACTTGAGTAAGGGACTTACTCTGCAGCCATTGATAATAGTTATAGGTAAACAAAAACAAAACCTTGAATTATTTTATACTTTTTACGATGGTATTTTGTATAAGTTCTCTAATTTGTTAAAATGCCTAGATTCAACTTTTAAATTATTTCATGTAATGAATTTCAACTACCCTAAAGAAGGTAAAAATTTTTATTTGTTTATTGAGAGCTTTTTCTATAATTTTGATGCACAATCGAACGCCAACATCAGTAGCCTAATAAATAACTTGCGTCAGTAAAGGGAAAATTAGAAATTAAGTTAATAAAAGTTTT
This sequence comes from Syrphus vitripennis, assembly GCA_958431115.1. Classification (NCBI taxonomy): domain Eukaryota; kingdom Metazoa; phylum Arthropoda; class Insecta; order Diptera; family Syrphidae; genus Syrphus; species Syrphus vitripennis. The sequence continues at coordinate 108,228,568 of OY288108.1, forward strand.
CAATCAAAATGAAATGTTTTCTGTGTATTCAATCGAAAACTAATTTTTCGGCTACAAGTTTAATTAGTCATTTGAAATCCGACCATATCTTAAAAGGTTTGGATTTTTTTTTATGTTCCGAAAAAGATTGCTTTCAAAAATTTCAAAATATTTACACATTTAAACGACATTTGCAAAGAGTTCACGAGAATAAAATTTATTATTCCAACACAAATCCTATTCCTAACGAAACAGCACAAAGCATTTTAAGTCCGCATGAAGGTGATCCGAATACAACAAGCTTGTGTCCTCCAATTATATCAGAACCTCTTCCACAAAACCTCCTGCAGAATATATCTGAATTTACATCTCAGCCTGATGATTTTGCAACTGATTTAATTGGAGTTACTTTTGCGCTATCTCTACACAAAAATGATAATTTCAATAGAAAAAATGTTTCAGATATTATCGAACAAGTTCAAAAGAATGTTATCAACCCCATTTTAAAAGCAGTTGTTTTGCAAATTGTGCCTCTTATTGAAACCGAAACAGATAGGGCTGGTGCTGTTCATTTACTAGATAAGTTTATGTTTCTTTTTAGTTCTGTCAGTACTGAATATAAATTAATACAGGAGTTAAAAACGAAAGGTTTGTTTAAGAAACCTCAGTATTATATTATAAACGAAGAGGTATGCGAAGTTATTGTTAATAACGCCCCCACATTAGATACTAATAAGGTCACAGGAGTAATCATGCCTTTAGAATTTCAAATTCAACAATTTTTTCAGTGTAAAAATGTTTTGCATGAGACGTTGAAGAATACAGATATGCTGAATAGTTGTGCACCTGGTGTCTACAGCAGCTTAATAAATGCACAAGTTTGGAAAGAAAAGACACAGAGTTTTGAAAATAAATTAACAATACCTTTTATTTTTTTCTTGGATGACTTTTGTATAGACAATCCTCTCGGCTCACATGCAAAAGATCAATCAATATGTGGTGTTTATTATACATTCCCAACTATTCCTAAGCATCACCTATCGAAATTGAGAAACATTTTTATAGCCGGTTTTTTCAAAACAAAAGATAGGTCATCATTTGGTAATTCTTTTTCGATGAAACCATTTGTTGATCGTATAAAAAATCTTGAAGAGCAGGGTTTGGAAATAAATGTAAATAAAAAGAGTTACCACATACATTTCATCTTGGCATTCGTTGTTGGAGATAACCTGGGTCTCAACACTTATTTGGGATTTTCAAGTAGCTTTAATTCAAACTTTTACTGCAGAGCCTGCAAAAGAAGCAGAAGTGATATGCAATCTGACGTAAAGGAGCATACCTCGTACTTACGTAATATTAACAATTATCAATCTGATCTTGAGATAAGAAACGAAAAACTAACTGGTATTAAAGAAAATTGTGTTTTTAACCAAATCAAGTCTTTTCATGTGTCGCAAAATTTTTATTTTGATATTATGCATGATATTTTCGAAGGTATTTGCAGGTACGATATATCAAAGATCTTGGTACAGTTTATCGACAGCTCAAAATTTTTTTCTATAGAGGTTCTAAACAATCGTAAGCAGTTGTTTAACTATGGAGAAACTGAGATAGGTAACATCTCGCCTCCATTTGTACTGTCGTTGTTAAAAGTAAACAATTTGAAAATGACAGCTCGGGAAACAATGACTCTAATACACTTTTTGCCACTGATGATAGGAGATCTTGTACCAGAAAACAATAAGACATGGGAACTACTTATAACACTAGTTAAAATAATTGATTTAATACTCTTACCAAAGATAAATGAATCAAAACTAAATTCTTTGGAGCACTTAATTACTAAACATAATGCTTTGTTCATTAAGATATTCAAAGAACCCTTAAAACCAAAGTTTCATTTTTTGGTGCATTACCCATCTGCAATTCGAAAATGCGGACCACTTAGACACTTGTGGTGCATGCGTTTTGAAGCTTTACATAGACAAAACAAGCAAGCTGCAAAAGCTACGAATTCAAGGGTCAATATTTCGTACACTCTTGCTTTCAAAGCTGGACTTAAGTTTTCTGACACTCTGGTTAAACAAAATTTTTTTGAAAACGATTTTATTTTCGATGAGAAGTTAGTTTATACATGTGATTTAAATTTGCTCTATAATAACATTAATTATAACAAAACTAGCATAAGTCTCTGTGATATGAACTGCATATCAAAATTAATATTTCAGGGAAAGCTATACAGGGAACATTTCTTTTTAGTTAAAGGCGAAGATTCGTTATTGCTTTTTGAAATTCAAAAAATTTGTATACATGAATCTAAGTTTTATTTGCTTTGTGAAGACTGGAATATAAAATATTTCAATGAACATCTACAGGCTTTTGTTATAGACAACCAGCAAAAAACTTTTTCCTTGCACTCCATTAATGATTTCGATAGCCCACCAATTCACATTAATTTATTACACAATGGATTAAAAGTGTTTCGGTTAAAAAAAATTTAAAACCGCTTTTGATTTTGGAGTAAACGATTATTTTAAACATTCAAAATTTTATCATTATATTTAACTCATACTCATATGTAAAAAAAAATCATTCATCCATATTGTAAAACTGTTTAAAAGGAAATAATTTTTAAAAATAATTTGTTATTTAATTCAAATTCGTATCGTTATATTTAACTCATACATATAAAACTATTTACAAGAATTAATTTTAAGAAAAAAATTTGTTATTTAGTTTAACAAGGTCGAATAAATTTTTTAAGTTAAATAAGTTACTTAAATTGTTTGTATTTCATTTCTTTCTGGAGATTTCTTATTAAAAAAGTTATGGACATGGACAACATCGACTGTTTATTATGGAAAAGTAAGTATATTTTGAAAAGATTTGGATGCAATAGTAATACACTATAATTACAACAGTACTACACTATTAATACAATTGTACTGCACCATTAAAAATAATGGTACTACATTATTAAATACAGTAGTACTGCACCATTAAAATAATGGTACTACATTATTAAAATAATGGTACTACACTATTAAAACAATTGTACTGCACCATTAAAAACAATAGTACTACACTATTAATACAATTATACTGCACCATTTAAATAATGGTACTACATTATTAAAATAATGGTACTACACTATTAAAACAATTGTACTGCACCAATAAAAACAATAGTACTACACTATTAATACAATTATACTGCACCATTAAAATAATGGTACTACATTATTAAAATAATGGTACTACACTATTAAAACAATTGTACTGCACCATTAAAAACAATAGTACTACACTATTAATACAATTGTACTGCACCATTAAAATAATGGTACTGCACCATTAAAATAATGGTACTACATTATTAAAATAATGGTACTACACTATTAAAACAATTGTACTGCACCATTAAAAACAATAGTACTACACTATTAATACAATTGAACTGCACCATTAAAATAATGGTACTACATTATTAAAATAATGGTACTACATTATTAAAATAATGGTACTACACTATTAATACAATTGTACTGCACCATTAAAAACAATAGTACTACACTATTAATACAATTGTACTGCACCATTAAAATAATGGTACTGCACCATTAAAATAATGGTACTACATTATTAAAATAATGGTACTACACTATTAAAACAATTGTACTGCACCATTAAAAACAATAGTACTACACTATTAATACAATTGTACTGCACCATTAAAATAATGGTACTACATTATTAAAAATAATGGTACTACACTATTAATACAATTGTACTGCACCATTAAAAACAATAGTACTACACTATTAATACAATAGTACTACACCAGATAATACTATTAAATGAATGGTACCCACTTTAAATTCGAGTTCGAATTTCGAAAAGAAACAATGGTATTCGACTATTGAAACAATAGGATTACCACATAGACTTTCAATGGTACATGTCTTATTGATATAATTTTTTAATGGTAGAAACCATTGTTTTTTAATAAGACATACTATCATTTTAAAACGACAAAACTATTGAAACAATAGTACACACATACCATTAAAACAATAGTTTCAAAACTATTACGGTAATGGTGTGAGTCCCATTGACCAATTTTAATTGTATAAAACCATTGATACAATGGGAATTCCTATTGATATTATGGTATTTTTCTCTGAGTGTATATACGCATTATCATCTGAACAAAATTATAATAAAAAAAAAAACACAAACAAGGACACAATACGCAGTAGTTGGGATAAAATTCACTCGGAGCTTTTTTAATGGAAATAAATTGATAAATTATCATATCGAGTGGAAAATTTTCAATCATAAATAATATCCCCTATAAAGAGAAAATAGGGAAATTAAAGTCAGGTTATGAATTTATATACAAAAAGGAATCATCGAGGTCAAGGTATGACATGGAAACATTCGCAGAAAATTAATCATTAATTCCGTCTGTCTATCTATCCACTATGATTTCCAGTTCAAGACTTTATTGAATTTGCGAATTCGCGAATTTACTCATACCTAGTCATTTGCGGCTTTTAAAAAACTTAAGTATATTTTTTTCGTGTACTTTTCTATCAGTTGAAGTATTGAACCATGTCACGGATTGACTGAGGGCTATGGTAGACGGTTCAATTTCCAATTGTTGATTCCACAATTTTTTTTGGCAGAACTTTTCTGAAAATCTTTTTTCAGAATTCATTTTTTGAACAACTTTTATTTTTTTAAGATTTTTTTTTGACGAAAATTTTTTCCGACAAACCTTTTTTTTTCAGAGTTTATTTTTTAACTAATTCTTATTCTCGGGGTGCAGAAAAATTTCCAATTTGTTCCCTCACAATTTTTTTTGAACATATTTTTTGACTAAATTTAAATTACTTAAAAAAAACACCACTTTAAAAAATTTGATCAAAGCTTTCGAGATAAATATGTTTTGTATTAACGGTTACATAACAAGCCAAAAAAAATTCTGATTTTGTCTGTAGGGAATTGCCTAAGCTCCAAAATTGAAGAAAATTGCTTCTGAAGTTTAGGTACAGACAGTATTGAAGGACCCAATATTTTTTCTCTTTCTGAAACATCTTTGGGTAACGTCTAATAAATATTCCGATTATTTTTACGAATCCAAAACTTGCCCTATAGTATAACAGCAAGTTTATACATGTTTGCTTAAATGATATATCTTTTCGAACCTACCAAGAGCCTTTCAAAATGAATTTTGAAATAATTTTTTTCCAATAGATAAATTATTCTGTCAGACCTTGTAGGACATTTTTATTTTGATTTATGTATATAACCATTTCTGAAAAATAAAACACAACAGCCTTCACTAGCATATGGCTATTTCGTCAACTCCAATACCACACACCACTTGACAGTCTTTACAATTTGCAATTTTATACTCACTTTGATTCATTTGAGATATTATTTCTTGCAACCAGAAGATGGGCACCAGTGCCCATATAAGATAATCCCTTAACATAAACATTTTTATCATACCTACAAAAAGAAGGGCTGAAATGCATGTTAGGAGTTATAAGCCTCCTGTCTAAGGCTTCACGTTGCAAACAAAACAACACACTTGTGTCAGCACAAAATGTGCACTTACATACATACGAGTATATGTACATAGTGTAAAAATATATGCATCTACATAAATGTATATGATTCAACAAATATTGGCAAATATAGAAGGAGACATGTCTTTTCCCAAAAGCCAATTAAATTAATTCCACGAAAGGAAAAACAAGAAGAAGAACTTGACAGCTGCCTGGATTAAACCGAAAAAGGGAGGGATTATATAGGAAAATTAACCGCCACCCATATAAAACTCCAATCTAAATGGTATAAGGCACAATCTAAATAGACAAACCCCCATATATATACCACCATCTACCCACAAAAACCTTAGTCATATCCTCTTATAGCCATATCACACCTCGATGGTTTTGAATAGAATTGGAAATCCTATCAGTGTTGAAATTAAGCAAAATTTCAACAGTGTGAAATATTTCAAGCATCATATAGAAATTTGTCTGTACGGTAGTTTTTTTTTCAATTTGAGATAAATATGTTTGGTAAATATTGAAATTGATAAGACAACTTTGTTTTAGCTTTTATCAATACTTGAGCTTTGATAGAGATATCTCACAGAGAAATTCTAATGCAATGAACTGAAAATATATGTAATATAAAGATATAAATTTACATAGTTTGTATTTTTAAAGTCAATCTCAGAATTTATCAATTCACATACCCATTTCTGAATTTTTAGACCAGTTTATACCATTCATTTTATTTAATTTTTTGTTTTTATTTTGAAGGCTTTGTCTTGTGAAAATCGGCTCCAAGTCATAAGGTATATTTCCATCAATAGAACCTACATATATTTGATTCATTAGACCAATCAATTTCGATTGATCGTTAGCTTTTATTAAAAAGCACTCATTGGTTTAAATTGTTTAAATTGTTCAATACTTAGTCTCATGGTCAAAAGTATTCATCAAAATAATTTATTTTTAATGTGTTAGACCAGTTTACCTAATCAATTTAGATTAGCGTTGAAATGTACCAAAATTACTTATTGTCAATAATTGTGCGCAAGGCACAGACATTTTGAAAAAAAAAAAACGTGAAAACCATTTCTACAGAAGATGCTTAGAATATTTTCCAACTAAGTTGAACTTGTTTAATAGAACCTACTTAATTAACTATATCGCGTAGCGAATTCTTAAAAAAATGTTTTAGACCAGTTTATACCAGTTAGTTTTACCAATCATCTTATTTTGCTTAAAAAGTACTGCTTTACATAAATCTAAAATTACTATTTTGCAATGATTGCGCCAAAACCAGACAACTATATGTTTATACCAATCAGGCCACTATCAAAACTCTGAGATTTGTGAAAACCATTTGCACAGAAGACGCTAAAAATATTTTTCAATAATATCACTACTTTCAATTCGACGATTTGATATGTTAGGTACATTAGACAACAAATAATTGGTATAAAATGCCAAAAATAATAAAATTTTGTAACTCGCGTTAATCCGTCATTAACACCTTGATATGAAAATATGGTGAAAGTGTTTCAACGAAAAAAACATTTAATTTACGTCAATAGCCAATACTTCATTTATACCAGTTAGACGCTACTGCTGTTTCGGCGAGCCCAAGTAACACAACCTTGGGGTGATAACAACCGTCGCGTCGCGTCGTCGCGTCGATCGAAGAAGAACGTATTTGTGTTTATTCTAATTTTTTTTTAACTTTAAATATTTTAATACATAAATTTTAAATCTCCAAAATCTGCTCAAACCTTAAGTTATAGGACCATCCAAACCAAGACATACCCTATTTATAAATAAAGGTAATAAAATGAAAAGCTCAACAAAAGCAAAAGAAAAAAAGAAATAAATAAACGAAGTGATTGAGGTTTTTTTCGGAAAAAAAGGGATACCTACCTTCTTCTTTATGTTTGTTTTATTGTTTCCTTATAAATAATATGAAGTAGCTCAAAAATAATGTCTGCCATGTGAAAGATTTATTTATAAAATGGTAAATCTTTCATCCCCTTTTACAGTTCACATAAAATACACACAACGGGACAATAAAACGACACACTGATGCTGGAAGACAAATGGACATTATATGATCTGGGGAAATGAGAAGAACAAAGTCCCCCCCCCCCCATTCTTCCGGGCCCTACTACAAATATCCATTTTTGGGTTCTTTAAAAGGATATTTATTCAATTTTACATTGTCATTTTCCTCTCTGTAGGGTATACATATATGTTTGTTTATGCGTGCGTTTCTGTTGAAATCTCTCTTTTTTTTTGTTTTGATGTAAAAATCTACAGCCCCCTCCCCAAAAAGGAAAATAAACAAAATGAATCCTGTTTATGGTGAAAAATTCCGACAAAAAGAACGAAAGGATTTATACAAAGGAGGATAACTTAATGTTATACCGGAAACATTATAGAGGATGATGTTGGGTGCAAGTAAGGAGCTTTTTTCGAAATGAATTTGAATTAAATTTAAATTTAAGGATGTTTTGTGTGTGGGGCCTTACTATTGTTTAATTAGGATGAAACTGATAAATTAATGAGATAAAATATTTATGATAGTGTGAAAATTGAGATGGGGATCAAAGGATCAAGGATGATATTAAATGACATAAGATTAACACCAATAGGTTGGGTATATTGAACACAGTAAGAGATTATAATTTGAAATTTGAATTTTATATGTACCTAACCTATATAATCACCAATCACTTAATATTTTACCAGTTGCAAATTGATTATATTAAGACATCAGGTGTAGGATTGTGAAGTTGGGAGAACATTTTTACCCAGATTGGCGAAACCATTGTACTTGCGACTATAGGTACTATAGAGCAAGTTTTGGATTCGTGCAAAAAATCGAACTCAATACATTAATCAGACCTAACATTATGATGATAGCGAACGCGAAAAAGGTGGGTCCCGCAATTCTGTCTGTCTTTCTGTCTGCCTGTAAACATAAGGTTTTGGGGAGATTGCTTAGAGGGGAAATCGTAATTTTTTTTTTTAGCTCCAAAAATAAACGGTACCTGTCATAGTACCGTTTAGACAACACATTTTATCTCGAAAACGGTTCTAACGATTTTGATGAAATTTTTTAAATCGTCTACCTACTAAATTATTAAGGTTACTTGACTAACCTTAAACTTTCCGTAAACTATTGGACGGATTTCGATGAAAAATTTTCTAAAGGAGGTCCTATATAATCTTAATAATATTGCATATCAAAATTTTTAAAAAAATATTTTTGTATTTAAAAAAAAAATCAAATTTTTTTTTGAAAACTCAATGTTTTGAAAACTAATAAATTTTTTTTTTGTAATTTGAATTTAAGTGCATGTTATCAAATACTAAAAATGTGCATACCAACTTCTTTTTTATAAAAAAATACTTAAAAAAACGATTTTTGAATTTTTTTTTCAAATATTTGTATTTTATGATATAAGATGGCACTTCAGTTTTAAGAGTAAACTTCTTTTTTGATTTATAGTAAATAATAAATTTGAGAGTTTTTTCATATTTTTGATTGTGACTATAATCGATAGTAGGTAGTCGGGTAATATTGTTTTTTTTTTTATTTGACTTTAAAACCAAGACGTTATCACACATAGGACCAAGTACGTACGACCCAGTCGTGCATTTTTTTTTTTTGCATTTTGCTTGCATTACTAACTTTACCGTGAAGTTAGCAGTACATGCCCTTTCTTCAGCTGCAGATGGGAACTTGAACTAAGGCTCTACAATTCGCAGTTCAAGAGAATACAAATTTGAAGTTTTGAAGACCTTTAAAAAAAAATCTCTCACTTCACGGTAAAAGTTATTACCATATACCGTTTTTTCCACAACCAATTTACTTTTGAAGTTGAGCTGCAAAGTTAAGGGACTAAAAACTTGAAATTTGAAGTTTTTGTCTACTTTTAGAAAAACTTCAATTCAAGTTTTTGACTGGTTGCTATATTTTTGGGCTAAGAGCTTGAAATATGGAGATTTTCACTTCAAAATCTGAAGTGAAGTTTTTTCTAAAAGTAGACAAAAACTTCAAATATCAAGATCTTAGCCCCATCCGTTTTGGATAGATCTTCTAACCGGGGTTAAAAAAATTAAGTTTTTTAAGAGGACTTCTAAATTTTGCCTTCATACTTTCTTGAAACGCAAAAAAACTGTAAATCTTGAACCTATACCTAAGATCCTGCAATGTCCTAAAAGGTATCCCTATACTAGGCATTTATTTTCAAATAGCTTTCAGGAGTACGACTTTTCTAGAAATATATAATTTTTTGAAGTTAATATGTTTTACTTCATAAAAATATCAGGAAAGTGTTATGTCAGCGTTTGATCCAATAACTATTTTCTTACTGAAGCAACAAAACACATGAATTCATGCTTCTTAAATATTTGGAGCAAATACTCCAATAAATACCTGAGGAAAGTGTTTTATCAACATTTACTGCAATAACAATTTTTTTACTGGCGCAAATACTCCCTGCTTCCTCAATATTGGAGCATATACTCCAAGTTTACTTTAATAAAAACATTCTTATTGGAGCAAATACCCAAGTAAATATATCAGGAAAGCGTTATAACAGCGTTTGCTCCAACAACGATTTTCTTCTTGCAGCAAATTAGCCCGGTTTCTTTTATGATGAAGCAAATACTTCAATAAGCATTTTTTCAGCGTTTTCTCCAATAAGAATTTTCTTATTGGAGTAAATACTCCCTGGTTCCTTAATATTGGAGTACTGATCTTGATTGAACGGTCCTGTAATGCTAATTATCTATGGGCTACATAAAATATCTTTAAGTATTTCACCATATAATTCAATAATATTTTTACCTCCAGTTCAAAAGGAGTATTGTCCTTATACTTCTTACTGGCTAAAATCATCAAATTTTTAATCACTCCAAAAATAAATTTAACTTAACTGAATTAAATAGGACTCCACTGATATTTCTAATTTCAATGTTAATGAGTTGTAACCTTTCTTTTTATATTCAAATAATTTGTTTAAGGATCAACGATAAACACCATCTCTCTGTCTATATAAAATTTTATTTTTACATCATGTCATAAAATATCCAACATTTTAATGAAGAAAAGAAAAAAAAATAACACACTCATTTAATTAAATGTATTTCTATGTTCTCTCTTTTTTTTCATTAACAGACAATTAAATGCTACCCTAGAGCCATTGGCGTGCTTCGATAGTAATATCCTCAAGCTGCTACCAACCGAAATAATAGCATTTGGAAAATTGGTCAGTGACCAACGGCCGGATGTTTTACGAATCAGCATTAATGGCCTACACCGATGGAGTCCGCAATTCGAGAATCGCATTTGGAAATATCTGGGTAAGTGGCTTGCTGACATTTTATCATGATATTTCTGGTAGAGGTTTTCAAGTCGACGACGCGACGCGACGGTATGAGTTGGAGGAGTAAAAGACCACTCTGACACGGATTGGTTCAGCAGATATCTGGTTCTGGTCTGGTAGGTTACATGTCCTATATGAACTAAACTTGAGAATGGGGAGAGTCGGGAAGCCATATAAGCAAAGTGCTTGGATATAACTTAGAGTGGGTTAATTGAATTTAATGAGCTATTTGTTGGCGCTGTTTTCCACAAATGCATAAGAGAATTGAATGGAGGGAGTAGTCGAAGGGAGTGTTTGGTACGGTGGGCATTACAGACTATACATGTAGTGTGAAGTACATAAAACGTGCTGCTGCTCTTCCAAAAGTGTTGGAGGTGTCGTGTGCTATTAATGGAAATGGTGTTCGTTGTTCGTTGTTTCTGAAGTGTAATTATAATTTATTGGATTTTCAAGAGGGTGTGAGAACGTTTCTTCTATAATAAAATCAAAAACATCCAATTATGATTGTACCCACTGCTTGTACTCGTGGGTGCAAATTCAATAAAACAAAAAACATAGAGAAAGTGTTAAAGGATTGAAATGCAATTGCAACAAATGGTGTAGAGTGTTGTATCCATTTCTACAGAGCTAAAACATGTTTAAAATGTTCTTCTGGAAGCTTTGTAGCTAGCTATGTATATGGGTGGGTATATGTACTGTTTTATGCATTCGAGAAAAGCGATTATTGGATGAAATGTTTAGGATGTCGTTTGAAACAGATGAACATGGAAAATGTGGTATGGAGGTACTTCGATAAGGATAATGGGTTCATTTCAAAGCAAAAGACTTCTGGATTTGAACACAACTGAAGTGAGGGGGTAGTTACGCAAGGTTTTTGTTGGTATGGTTGTTTGTAGACTATTTCTTAGAAAAAAAAAAAAAACATTAAGGGATTAACATGTCGCTGAAGATTGTTGTTAGGTTTGAATGGTGATGAGCTTTTTTTTTAAATTATAACTTCTTCTTTGAGAATCCCAATTTGCTTGAATAATTCAAAACCAATAACCAAATTTAAATCAAAGATAGCATTCATCATGTTTTTTTTCTAGATTTCGAAAACCAAAAGTTTTCGGTCGAACAAACAATTTTTCTTATAAACTTTAAGTTGGACATCCCTAAATCCTAAAAAAATAATAAAATACACTTTCGAAAAAATTCAAAACCCTTAAAAAATAATAAAACCCGAAAACAGCAATAAAATTGAAATTTGGATTTAGGGTAAAGTGTTTAAAGGGTTTTAAGGATTTTCTAGATTTGTATGGTTTTGGTATTAACTGTTGAATTAGATCTATTCTTCACTTCATATCGTTTTTTGGGATGTTAAAATCGATATTTTGGGTTTTTTGGATTTTGTGTTTTCTGGATTAATAGTTTTTTTTGGAATTTCGGGTTCAAGTTATTTTAGGTTTTGGCTTTTTGATGTTCCATGACTTTTTCAAAACTTTAAACCACTTTACCTGCCTATATACATAACTTTTCGAGATTTCAATCTTGGGGTTCAAAGAATTTTCATTAATTCTCACACTCACCATTTTTTTTTTGAGCATTTTTTTGGATTTGTCTACCAAATTTTTCAAAATTTTATTTCAATATGGCAGGGATTTTAAAATTTTTTAAAATGTATCAACATGCATTTTGCTTTGTAGTACAATATATTTAGTTTTGAAAATTCCTTGAAACCTGCAAAATACTTTTAATCAAAAAAAAAATGTTTATGTGTAATTCCGCCAGCCGTGCGGCTGAACGCTCCCTAACAGAGTTGTTGTGTTAATCCGAAATGAAGTATCTGAGAACGATAATGTGATGTCTTCAACTCGACGTTTTCCATAGTGTTTTGAAAAAAATAAAACTAACAATGTATTACTTTCGAGGTATTCTGAAAATGTCTTCAGATATTATTTATGTATGTAAAACCTTTTTAACTTTTTAACTTTTTAACTTTTTAACCATTTAACTTTCTATAAAATTAAGAAAAAAATAATACCGTCCTACGATGCTAAAACTAAATTTTCGAAAAAAAATATTACCAACAGTAATGAATTACAAACCTAATCGAAATTAAATTTTAATTTAAACCATTGTTTTGAAATAAAGTTTTATGTCCAAAACACAATCAAAATCAAATAAAGGGTATCCCAACAAGATGCAAGATTTAAATTAAACGCAGATATTTAAAAAAAAATCGCGAATTCTTTATTATATCGTAAAGTAGACGCATAAGCCATCGACTTCAAAAAAACCTCAAAGAAAGAAGTCCAATCGCACGATCTAGGCGGCCAATTCTGGTCTCCAAAACGCGAAATAACACGACCGGGAAATGACTGATGCAGCAATTGAATTGTTTCTCTGGCTGTATGAGATGTAGCGCCATCTTGTTGAAACCACATCCCCTCCACATTAATTTCTTCTTTTCTAGGCACGAAAAAATTGGTTATCATTTCACGATACCGAACACCATTGACTGTTTGCTGAGGTCGGTGTCGAATTGAGGTGGATGGAGTTTTGAGCGACATCATCACGTACTGCTGCGATATTTTCGGTCGATCGACCTGGTCGAAGGCGCGTTGTTGTCTTTACATCAGTGATAGACCCAGTTTCAGTAAATTTTTCCATTAATCGCTTTACAGTTGACTCTTTTGGAGCATTATTGTAACCCCAAATTGATCGCAATTTGCGAACTGTAGCCGCAAAACTTTGGCTAAAACTGCCAAAATTATTGAAATCTATTAAAGCTTAAAAAAATACCTTCGACGCACAAAAAACCAACCTTTTTCATTTGAATGTTAAAACTCGTGTCAAAGACAATAAAATATTTTGGTGTCATAATTTGCAGAATTTAAAAATATAATACTCCTCCTTAAAGTACACAAAATATGAAAATTTCTTATTTAAAATTCCCTAAAAGATTATCTCGGAGTCGATTTAAGCTAAAACTTAAGGCGTCTCCATTATATCTCTTTGAATTCTCTTCTCTCTTTCTACGTGCCCTAAATTCCAATTGCATTCGCAATTCGCATTCGTTTAGAGTGCACAATGCCACCAAATGCTTCTTGAAATCTGATTAGAGGACGGGGGATTGTTCATTCTCTGTCTGTTGGCTGGTTTCGTTGGCTCTACATAAAACGTACGTAACTTTTAGCTGATGCTGATGCTGATGCTCTTTTCCGTTTCTAGGTTTAGCCACCAGGGCTTAAGCATCATCCATTGCAATCACAACCTCTCTTCATCCTCTAAGCGGTCCTTTAGTTAGATCCTCTATAGTAGAAATGAATTCGCTGTCAAAGCGCGATGAAATGTTGAACTTACCACTGTGAGTACGTTGTGTTTTAATCTAAAAAAAAAAAATCGTAGCATTTTTGTGAAGATAAATGTTCCATGACATTTTGGTCGCATTTGAAAAAACCTATCTCTGACATATTAGTATCCCGGCATTGTTTTTGAAAATAGTTTGAGGTTGGACATAGGCATCCATTTTCCACAGATCCAACTCCATCAACTCCCGCATCACCATCACTCTTGTTGTTAAGCTGCCAGTTTAGTTTTTCAATTCAAGTATCCTCTTTTACGCAATTAAGGCTGCAAAAAAATTTAATATCGATTTGGATACAAAGTTTGTTTGTTGATGGTTAGTCAAGTTTCCTTTGTCCGGTGGATCATCAACAGAGTATATAGTGATGGCGGTTGTGACAGCTGTTGCCGTGTTGCCATAGTTACGAGCATGTAATTGCATTTTGCTAAAAATTAGTTTTACGCGTTTTGAATATCTTTGGGGTTTTTGATTATGCACATTCCAACTAAACAAACTCAAATATAACATAAACATACATATACATTCATTGTGCGACCGGATATTATGAAAGGTCGCATCCCAAACACAGAAATTATTGTGGCCAAAATAGAAATTGTGTGCTAGCGGCGGATATGAAAATAAAATAAATAATGGTCATGATGTAGATACTGCGTAGTGGCTTATATATGTATGTGTCTAAACTATTCCAGGAGCGGATTTCGACTTTTGAAGGAATTCCAATAAATTTAAAGTATCCACTTAGAAAATGCCACAGAGTATGTTAAAGGGATTCAGACTCAAAGCTTAATATCTCCATTTGCGTGCTGGGCAGTTTTAATTTTTGTCGTTGAAAGAATTGAAGTATTATTATAAGTTCAAACAAAAAACAGAGAAAAATAAAATATCTCCTCAAAAAATTGAAATTTTAGGAGCAAAGAAGAGGTATTCAACATTCTGTCCGATAAAATTGACCCTTATAAATAAATCGTTTATTTAAATAAAGATCTTAAACAGTCTTCATAAAATCCAAAAAATAAGTTCAATGTCTCCACAATTTCCAAGTAATTTTTAACGAGATATTAGCTTTGCAATCAATGAAATGCCCTTTTAAACATTTTATTTATTTTTTTTTCGAACGAAAACAAGTTGCGCTTTTGAGAGTTTTTATTTTTGATGCGAGATATGTATTAACCATATACACATATGCATATATTTTTTTCAAATTTTTCCATACATACGATGGAAAGAGGTATATTGAAATATAATTTAATATCTCGTCTTTTTCCATATTTTTATTTTTGACACGAGATATTAGGCAATCAGATGTAATCTCGCTGTTCCCCTGAGGACTAAAAAAATATAGCTAATGAAATATTTTTCAAAAACAAAAAGGAACCTGAACTTTTCTTGACACGAGATATTAGCCATTCGGAGATGTGTCCTATAAATTTAAAATTTTTGAATTTTAAATGTTCCCCTAAACATTTTCACAAATCCGCACGTGCTTTATTTAGAGAGTCCATAAAAAAAATACCGCATATTGAAAAAGAAAACCAAGTAGAAAACCTATGCAGTTGTTGGAATGTATGAACTAATGCCAGATGAACGATTTATATCCTTTAAGTGGTTTTCCTTTTTCCCACACAATGTATGCTCTCTCTATAGCTTGAGCAAAGACTCTTTAGTATGCAGAACCATATGGTTGTTCCATTGTGGTATCCCAACTCCTGTATACGAATAAATGTTGCCGGGTTCTACGGGGCGTATGCGTAATATTTTTTATGTGTAGAATGTTTGTTATATGGGTCTAGAATAAGAATCAAACCAGACATATCCCTGGCTTAAGAAGGGGAGGCAGATTATTATTGTTTTTTTAATGCTTTTATTTTTCGTGGTCTTTTATTCTTTTTCTCTTGGTCGTCTTCATTAAAAATGTTGGACAATGTGTGGCAAATGAAGGTTGTGCACATTTTTGTTGCAATCTTGTTTTCTATTTCTTTTATTTTCCATTTTCTATAGAGTTGAGTTTTGCATTTTTAATTTTTTTGCTATCCATTGCTTTGTTGGTTTTTTCTTTCGGTGGTGAAATATAATTAAGCGGTTTTCTCTCGTGAGTTGAAGGTTAGATAAACTTAATTTGAAAAAAAAAGAACAAAAAAGATTTTTGTTTTTCTTTTCTTATGTTGGTTCTTTTGTTCATTTTGTTGGGAGCGCAATGATGACACTAAAGAGTGAAATTTTGACAAAATATTTGCTTTTGACACCCGAGTTTTCTAATTAATTAGTTATGTGTTATATTCAGAGGTTTTTGAGAGAGTTTCAAGAGACTTTAACTTTTTACTTGCTTTAATTGTTTAATCTGTGTGGTTGTATAAAAGTTTAATGTTTCAATATTTTTGAAATGTTTATTAAATACTTAAATTATTAAATTTGCATAAATGTTTACAAAATATTTTAGGTTTTTGATTTCTAGTTGAAGAAAATATTTACTAAATCGTGGTTCAGTCGAAAAAATGTCAGAAAATTAAAAAAAAAGTGAGAAAAAACCATTTGGAAGTTTTTTAAACTGCGAGAATTAAAATTGTCGAAAAAAGGGTTGTTGTTCACAAAAATTCAATGAAATTGACGGAATAAAGAATAGTCAAGTCTAATAAAACTGACATTCTATATACAAGTGTGCACTTGAAACTAAAATATAAATACGAAAATATTTGTCCAAACCAAAATTGACATGTTCAAAAAAAATTGTCAGGCAACAACGAAGTCGTAATTATCTTAAACCCCTTGAATGATAAAAGTGGTCAAAATTAGATTGTGAAAAATGTCCAGAAAAAAAAAATTGTGAAATAAAAGTTTTGTCAAAAAAAAATTCCTAAATTGTCGAATTAACATATTTATCAAAAAATTGATAAGAAAATTGTGAAATCTTATGTCAGTTGTTGTTTCCAAAAAAATAAATATTTTTTTGTCGGAATAACTAAGTGGAAATTGGACGACCGCCTACCGAGGCATTCAGTTGTGTCATTTGCGTTCTGTTCAAAATTTCAGTCCAGTTTTCAAAATTCTTCAGAAATTTAATTTTGAAGAACAAAATTTTGACCATGCTAAATACACATAGTGAAAAAAAATTTGAAACTATATCTATCCCATTTCTTAAATGTTTTCAAAGAATGCAATGCTTCATTTTCATCATATTTTGATCAATACAAAGCATGGATCGAAAAAAGAACAAATCAAATTGAAAAAGCATATATTGAAAATATTCCAGGACTTTGGCTGCTATCGAAAGGATAAAAAAAGAAAACAATTCTCATTAAATTTTCCATTTTCATTTGTTTCTTATATTTCTTTTTTTTTTTATTAAAATGTTTGCATGTCCCTTTTGGTTGATAATAAAATGTCTCTCTTTTTTTATGTAGGTTGGGATGATTGGAGCGATTTTACTCTGTGCAGTGTTCAATGCGGCAAAGGTGTCCAACAACGATTTCGACGATGTCTGCTTGACAATCCAATGATAAACATTAACATGAACAACAACAACAATAACAACAACAATATGAATGACAATGAGATGCATCAAAGACAACAACAGCAACAGCAGGAAATGTTGGATGTCAGTAGTAACAGCAACAGCAGTAGTCGCAGCAGCAGTAGTAGTGGTATTAATAGTAGTCCACCAGATGTATCCAATCATCAAAAGCAACATCACAATAATCATCATCATCATCAACTGCTGTTTCTTCATTCAAGAGGAAGTAGCAGCATCAGCAGTAGCAGTATCAAAAGTAGTAGCAGTAGTCGAAGTAGAAATCATTCGACCAGTCCGGAAAAGGACACCAGCAGTTACATCAGCAATGGAATAAAATCAAGCAACACATCAGGACGAAGAAGCGTTACAACGTTCGATGCATCAGGAGTTAGTGGAGGTGGAAAAGTAGCAGCAGCAGCATCAGCTACTGACAGTATTTCCTTAAATAAATTGAAGAAACGTAGGAAACGGAAGAAAGCCAAAAGCCTGTCAACAATGTCCTGCGAAGGATATAACATCGAACAGAGGAATTGCAATACATTTGAGTGTACTGGTGAGTTGATATTTATGTTTTTTATTTTTTGTTATTTTATTTTTGTTTTAAAGAAAAAAATAAAACAAAGATGAATTTCACAAGTGTTGTGAAGTACCATTATACTGAATTTTTTTTATGTTGAATTCGAATTTTAGGTTTGCTAAGGAATACTAATCATTTTACGTAATTATCCCCAAAACTTCAAGCTTTTGGTTAATAACTTTTTCTACAAAATTAAACTTCATGTAATTCCCCTTCAATATAGGTTTACTTTTCCAACAAACCGTGTGCGTCAAGATTCTACTACTTTTTATCTTTTAATTTATTAATCCTTGTCCTTCGAATGTAGAATGAGAAAGGCAGCCTATGATTAGTTCATTGAGTTATGATCTAGAAAGCATTGTTCAATAGGGAATTTATTGCTTCTGAAACTCATTGTTTCTGTCGTTAATACGGAACCCACCTAGTACTGTTCAAGAGAAGATCTCGCATCAAAGAAAGCGGACAGTTTTCAGTAACAGGTATGTGCATTAAAGACCAGAAACAATTTTTGTGCAGGTCTTTTGTGACTTACAACTCTCAACCATTCGTGTGTGCGTGTTTTTGGCAGAAACGAAAAGGACCTACAATTTTATGCCGAATGCGAATGGCCAGGGTTTGAAAAGCACTCTATTTTGACAAGTGATACTCTTAGAGAATTTGTTAATTTCTCTCAAGAAGCAGCAGCCCGTAAAAATAACATATCTGCTCTTTTAGATGGACAAAGCTGGGAACCGAACCCAAACCTCAGGCATGACAATCCTACGCACTAATTAGACATTTATCTACCCTTCTGATCTGGATATAATTTATATATAAAGCCTGTTTTCATCCGTCAAAATAGAGCTCTAAGAATGATAACTGATAGAAACATAGTGAAAACATTTGGACAGCACCAACGTACTGTTTCCAGCCGTTCAATATTTTATCGTTATTTTTTCAAGCAATGTTATATGTTCATAGATTTTAAATGTACGAGAAGTCTAAGCCGTTTTATTATTTTTTAGTTGCATTTTGGGCTAGATTCACTTTTCCCGGTAATGATAGAAATATGGAGTACCTATAAAAGGAGAGCTTGGATTGCACTCTCTACGCATCTGGTGGTCCGACAGATTTGTATTCTTCATTGCAGCCAGTCTCCCGTAATATAGAGAAATGTTGGTGCATTTTAATTTCTTCTGAAAAATTTATACAGGGTGAGTCATGAGCAATGCGACAAAATGCTAGGGCGTGTAGGTTGCATTGAGACAAGAAAAAAATCGTATGAGGTGAGTTCCTGAACAGGCGTAAAGTGGTACGGGTGTAAATTTTCCGCCCGAAGTACTCGACATGCTCTAGATTGGGACACTCCAAGCATAGTGGATATCCTTGTTGTACTGACGGAGGGATTATTCGGACTAAATCCAGAATTCTTTCATCTAAGATTCTTGACTCATCAGAAACTGGCCTTTCGCTTCTTCGATGCTCCAGCACTCCATGATCTCTTAGACGTCGGTGGATTCTTGGAAACGTGCTATGATGGGGACATCTCCTATCGGGATATCTTTCAGCGTACAGTCTTTCGGCTTCACGACTTCGACCATTAGCTAAACCGTAGCAGAAATGCATGTCCGTTAATTCTTCTCGGGTGTATGAGCTTGACATCGTTACGTGTTAATGAGTTAATATTCAAATTGGAAATAATTACTAAGCAAAACTGCAATGCCTTTTATTTATCTTGCGTTGCAATTCTTTTTTTTTCATTAAAAAAAATGCGGTTTTATTGTCCCTATTGTCCCCATAACAGGTAGAGCCCATGGGCTGCGGGCAGGCCAAGGCAAAAATATTGACAGGTCAGTTTTCAGAAGTTATTAATGAAAATAAAATTAATCCAGGGTTATTCCAATACTATTTAATTTTATTACGTTCTCATAAAACTCCAATTAAAAAAAAAGTAAAAAAAGTAAGATTAATGCTAAATAAATAAATAAATTGCTTCGTTACAATAAAAATAAATGTTTTTCTTAGAAAAAGGTGGTTTTGGTTTTTTTTTAATTTCTTGAGAACGACATAAAATTTTTGCATCCGTTTTTCTTATTTAGACTTAAAATTAATAACAGCATTGAATTTTGAAATTAAAATTAGCACTTAATTACGTAAAATTTTGAAAAAAATGAATTTGAAATTTTTTTTTCAATTTTTTTTTTCAAAATTTTGACTTTGAAAATTAATATTTCAAAAACTATTTCTTAGAATAGATTTATTTAAACACAGAATGAAAGAAAAAGTTATTGGCTTTTCAAAAACGTATCGCACAGCATTGTGAATGAAGCCGTTGATTTTAAATAATTTTTTTCCCATTTTAAGTCAGTTTTTTCGAAAATTGCCCCTCCCGGCTAAACGAAGGGGAATAGACCCCCCCCCCCCTCCTATACGATTTTTTTCTTGTCTGTATATGTATATAGATGTATACTATCAATAATTGAATAAACTTTTCACTGGAAAAAAATGATGTATCCTTTATAAATTATGGTAAGGCACTTGTGAAATTTCTCAAAAATAATTTTCTTCAAAAAAGTTTAAAGAAGACCTTTTTTTACAAGATTTTTTCATGTTTTCACCTTCCTGTCTCGTTCTTATATTTTTTTTCTGAATTTTCTTCGTTTTTTTTTAAGATGACATAAGTGACTTATTAAAATTTTATAAAAAGTTCCTGCCACTTGAAGAGCTACCAACTACTTTGGTGCCGCAACAGTCTGAATCATCGATGGTGCACGAACAACAGCAACAACTGCCAACAGTATCAGAATTGGCTACAGTAGGAGTTGGAGCGACTTTGCTGCCATCTTCGTCATCATTCCTCTCGTCGTCATCGTCGTCGTCGTTCTCGTCAGGTTCAAGTGTTCCTGCAGCAGCGTCAACAGCGTCTACAACACTTCTTCCAAACACCGGATATATAAGAAGCTGGAAAAATTCGCTGAATTTCACGCTAATGATCACATTGAGATTGAAGGTAAGTGCTGTTTCTGTTTACAAAATATGTACATAATATAAAGCATATTTTTGTGTTTAAGATTTTATTTTTATCATCTGGGGGTGGGTAAAAAAAATCAAAAAAAATCCATGGTTCGTTGACAGGAATCGGAAAAATAAGAAGAAAAAGTAAAACGCTTTTTATCAGCAATCGTTTGAAGTTAGATCAAGAGATTGAGCGAAGAGCACTGCTCAGGGAGGGGAAGACGCCGCCGTATAGAGTTAGTTAAAAACCTCGCTTTTCTTTGTTTGGGTGTTTTTTTGATAAATACATGGTTGAGTTGTTCCTTTTTTCGATATACAATAATTTAACTATGTTTACTTGGTAAAATGTATTGTCACACATGACAGAAAACATAAAAGCTTTTCGGATTCAGTTGGGGTTTTTTTTTGAGACCATAAAGCCATTAATCAGAATATTTGCTTGCTGAGCTATTTTTTTTTTCTTTTTTGGGGAAATGGAAGATGGCAAAGACATTTTATCTGCGTCATCATCGTCGTCTAACAAACAAAAAATAAGCAGCAAACAAAAAATAACGAAGAATAAAAGACTATTTTTTTTTTTGGAATCAATCAAGAAGACTGACAAATGAGAACATTTATCACTCAAAGGATAAGAATGAGTTAGGATTTGTAGAGCTTTTGCAAGGAATTATTTGGAATGAGTTATGGTTTATGTAGCACGAATTTTTATAACTTTTAATTCGAATTTTGAAAAGGATAAAACCTGTTTTTAAATATGCTTAGAAATTAGAAAATTGTAAAACCTTATTGAAGATGGAAAAAATTTGAAGTTTCGATTGAATTTATTTTAGAAAGAAAATCAAGACAACTTTTGCCAAAATATCAGAATTCTCAGCAACTGATGATGTTAAGGCATTTTTAGGAATTGGGTCAAAATTCTGTACATCCAAAATTTTGTAATTGCCAAAATTCAGTTTCCAAAATTTTTTTTCTAAATTCTGAAAAACACAATTTCTGTGTTTAAAAATTCTGCAAATACACAATACTGAAAATTCTGATGTAAGTGCCAAAATTCTGTATTTCAAAAATTTCTCATCGAAGCTCGTTGCTTGACAACTCAGCAATTCTTTCAAAAAAATCACTTTTTGACTTATAAGTGCCAAACTACGTTACAAGGATTTCGAGATTACTCTTTTAACGACTAATTGCTTATGTTAACAATGTTTAGTTCTTGGAACTCTGGATTTTTGTATATACATTTGCAGTCAAATGCTTTTGATGGTACATATTTTAAAATTTTCGTATTTTGAAATAATCATTGTTCCGAAAATGTTCAATATTTTTAAGTAATAAATTATAAAAAAAAAAACATGGCAACCTTGATTCCATGGAAATACATGTGCATGTACTTACAACCCAGAGGCACATATATTCGAGTGGACTTTCCAACTTAATATTCAACACATTGGTATTTTATATTAAATGAAAATTATGTTTGAACACCTTTAACGCTTGTGTTTACTCGAGATACTGACCCTAGATGATAGTTAAACACATGAATTAATTTCCCATCATCATCAAACGGTACATGGCTGCAAAGTACATATATGGAAAGGACCATCAAAAAAGCGAACTTCGTGTTGAAGCTTTTATGAATTGGATAAGTAGCAATTGATTTTTAATTAATTCAAAACATAGTAGATAAAAAGATTTTCTTTTTTTTTTGTTCATAATGTAAACTCTGGTAATTATTTTATAATTGATTTATCATGCAAGAGAGACGAGGGAGTTCTTTTCAAAAACTGAAAAGTGAATATTTGAGTCAACTTTGTTTGATAAATATAAATATTCATATATTAACCTTTATCACTTCCTTTAAATAAATGTATGATAAATTTATTAATTAACATCCTTACCGCAAAAAAAAACTTCTTTTTTTTGAATAAATTTAATTTATATTGATTGCAATTTTATGGTATAAGCATTCGCACATGTGACAATTAAGTGAGTTCATGTGTCTGCATAAATTGGTAATTAAACTGAATTATTTTTTTTTTGTTGCAGATAAATGAAAATCTGTTTTTTTTTTTTTGTTGGTGACTGAAATAAACCGAAATCAATTGACCATAACAAAAAAAAAAAAACAGTGTTGAATTAAATAACTTTAAGCTTTCAAACTTTGCGACTTTAATGTTACGTGGGTAATTAATATAGATTATATTATTTATTAATAGAGATTTATTGTTTAAAAAAAGAGACATATAACAATCATTATTATTTTTTTTTTTTGAAATTTGTTAACAATTTAAATATTTTTCCTTCTGGGAAAAAATTAAACACATCGATAAAATTTAAAATTTCCGGAATAATTTAAATCCCACTTTTCGCAATCATTTGGGAATAAATTTTAGGAGGGGTGTTGGATTTACCTCGGAAATATAATATTTATATAAAATAAAATTAAAATCAGAATTAATTGCTAACTTCTGCGAAAAAATAAAAGGGTGCAAAATAGACACAACTTAAATAAACTTAAAAATGGTAGCCCGTGGTATAATGCGCAGGGCGTAGGACTGTCGTGCCGGAGGACTGGGTTCGATTCCCAGCCACGTCCATCTAAAAAATAAATGTTTCGATA
This sequence comes from Syrphus vitripennis, assembly GCA_958431115.1. Taxonomy (NCBI): domain Eukaryota; kingdom Metazoa; phylum Arthropoda; class Insecta; order Diptera; family Syrphidae; genus Syrphus; species Syrphus vitripennis. Next base: position 108,252,546 of record OY288108.1, read on the forward strand.
CTTTTTTCAAACTCTTGTTCAAACTCTTGTGCATTTAGCGCGAAAGATTTATATGGCGGCTTTTAAAAAATGTGAACCTTCCTTAAAATATCATTGGGAATTGAATTCCAACGTAGTTGACAGCAGGTATCGCTAAAGAAATACCAAAGAACTGACAGGTGTCAGCTTTAAGCAACACGTGGTAAGACACAGATGGATCACGGCCAGTTTTGATTGAAAACCAGCTCGAAATGTGACGCCCAGTGACTTATCCTATGTGGACCACATTAAAAACTTCCTGGTCACCATCGAACGTGCTCTTCATAACTTTGAAACAGTGTTTAATAGTGTCAATAGAGAATTTATGTGGATTGGTTTGAGCAGGAGGGGCATCCCAGATGAATTGCCGGAGTAGTTTGAAATCCAAAGTGGGGCTAGGCAAGGATGTATACTGTCACCAATACTATTTCTGTTGCCGATAAGTGACATACGCAGCTTTGTGGACTAAATTTTCGAAATTATGATTTGGGGACTATCGTGAGTAAAATTTCCCAAGGAATTTTTCCATTTTTCCATTTTCGAAAATTGGGAAATTTATTGGCATCAAAAAATAATATTCCTTCACCACTGGGCTATCATTCTGATCGATTTAATTAGCATATGCAGTTCTAGAAGATGAGAAAAAATTTTTTCCACGATAGTAAAACAAACTTTAAAATTAAATTTTCCCCTTAAGTGGTATTTTTTTTCATTAATTTATACACATAAAGACATAAAGCCCAATATAATTCAATATTTTAAATAAAAAATAATATTTATTTTTAATTTAAGTTATGAACAAACAAAAATTAAATTGGCATCCCTTAAATATTACATCATACATTATTTCAACTGAAACAATCGTATCTCATTGTTTTCTTTTCCATCAGAATGATACAAAATCCACATCGACAGTATTCTCCATACGTAACGCCACCCATAACCTCTATGTGGAAACCTCTGCCGATGGCCTAAGGCTGTTCCAGGAGCGAGATAATGCCACCGAAATGTTACCTGTGAAATTCCAATTGTACGACAACCGCTGGCATCAGGTTTCAATCAGGTAAGTACTCGTACTTAAAAGTAAGGGTGCGCTGTTGTAGGTACATATAACGGTGTAACTGTTTGATATCCGTTAGAGGTTGATTGGGTTTTTGGTTGATGTTTGGCTCAAGCTACCGTTGTGTGTTTTTTATTTTTTATTTCAAAATAAATATAAATTCGAAACGGAAGGTGAAAGTGTGCCAGGACCATGTTACGGTGGCTTGTTGTCCCATGACTGTCAATAAAAAATAAAAAGAGGATCTTCCTCAGAAACGGTCGGTCGGGGGGAATTTAATTATATATTTTATTTTGCTGTGTTCCCCTCTGTGATGTGATGTTTTTTTTAATATTTTTTGTTTTTTTGTTTTCGTTATATGTTTTTTTGGAGCACACACTTGGGGCTGCGAATATTAATTTCCATTATTATATTCTGTTTTACAGTTTTCAAAATGGAGATTTTATATCCATTTATGTTGATTGCACATGGACAAACAGTTTTGTTGTTTCAAAACGATTGTTTTCGTTGCCAAACGATGCTGATGCTGAAATTGGACGAGGATTCAGTGTGAGTATAAATAATTGTTCAATAAAATAAAATATTAATTTAAAAATAGAGAAAAATGCCATGAGAAAAAAAAAAGAATAAAAACAGTGCATTGTGTTCAATTTGCATATTAAATTTATTATTTCAATAAAAAAATTGATATTTTATAGCTTTTATAATGTTTGTTGTGTAATTGAATACTGCACTATATTTTTTTATGTTTGATGTATTTCATTGGTAACATTCATGGGATAGGTAAATTCACTGACAGCAAATACAAAATATATAACAAATTTATGTAGGTAGGCGATACTGATATATTTGCCCAGTCGGCAAAGTCAAAAATAAAATTACATAATTCAAAATCACCCATCTCAAATAATTTTATGATACAATATTATATTAAATTAATTTGAAAAACTACTTGAAAATTGATTTTTAAAAAGCTTTATTGATCATAATGGTTCCAGGAGTACTGAAGAACCAAAAATGTTGTATGAGATTTTGATCTCATCTGGAGCACTGGATCACAGGAGTGTCGATTTCATCGATAGTCTGTCTTATGGATTTGTCGGACATTAATTTATTATTAAAAAATATAACAGAAAAGTTTACTTTAATGCGCTTTAACTCTGAAAGTATAAGTTCTATGAAAAATTGTTATAAACAAAAATGAAAGATAATCAAATTTAATATTCAAAGAACGTTTGCAAATTTTCAGTACTGTGAGCCGTTCTGAAAATATGGATTAAAACGTGTTTTTCAAAATGGTGGCCAAAGCAAAAACAAATTAGAAACATACCATTTTGATTTTGAACACTTGGTTCATACATCCTAACATTCCAGTAATAAGCTTCGAGATGGGTGTTTTTGCAAAACAAAAATCTTCTGCACACTGGACTACTCGTATATACTTAAGTATATTTACAATAGAGTTTAATTGAATTTTTTTTAAATTTAATTTAGATAGTAGGTAGATGCAAATGAAATAAAAAAAATGATATCTATTATGAACCGTTTAATGATCAATAGCTATGTTTATTTTATTATTTATGTAAAATTTAATACTTTTGTGGTTTTCATATGTACATATGTATTCATCATTCATTTTTTATAAATTGGTTTTATGATGATTAATAGACGAGTAACTATTATTAAGTATTTTTATTATGGTTTTAAAAATAATTATTAAATTTAAATATTTTTTTTTTCATTTAAAAGTATTGAGTTTTGTTTGGTTTTTGTATTTCATTTAATTTTACTATTCTTTTAAATTAGATAGATAAAAAGAAACAGCAGTTAAAAATGAAATTTAAAAAGAAATATATAGAGTTAAATTTAGACATTTCTTGCTTCAATTTTCTATAAACCGTATGTTTTAAGGATATATTTTTCACTAATGTACTGAAAACACAATTACAGTCACTAAACTGAAAATGAGTATGGTGAGCAAATTGTGAATTTTAAATGACCACAACTTAGTGAATAAGTTTTATTAAGAAAAAATAAAATAAATATTTTAAAGTTTGGAATGTCTTTTGAAATCTTGAGATACAAATAATATATTCCAAGGTAATGCACACAGCAAATAAAAATAAGAGTGACTTTCACAACAATTGGTAAAAATGAACCAAGTCACTCTCCAAAAATAAACTACGCCTCGATAGGCAATTTTGGGATAGGAATTCACATTGCCACGCTCCAAATATTTAAAAATTAACCACGCCCATATTTGGGGGCGTGGGTTATTCGTACGGAATTCACCTTTCCATAGATACCTCATTCATAAATATCAAGCCAGTAACTTTTGAGTTATAACCGTTTTGGTACGGAGAAAATCTAATGTTTACCTTGAAATGAATTCGAAAGAATATTTAAAAATTAACCAGGCCACGCCCCAATATTAAAAAAATTAGCTAGGCCACGCCCCTAAAAACATGGGCGTGGCTTAAAAGTTTTTCTAGAGGATGTTTCTTGCGTTGTGGGCGTGGTCTGGTAAATTGTTTAGTTATTGGGGCGTGGCCTGGTAAATTTTTAGCTATTGAGGCGTGGCTTAGTTCATTTTTTAAACATTTGGGGCGTGGCCTGTCTAATTTTTAAAGATTTAAGGTGTGGCTTAGTTGATTTTAAAACAAAAAAAATTCCAAATATACCACGCTCACAACAAATAAACTAAGCCACACCCCTTATTTTTAAAAATTAAATAGGCCACGCCCCAAATACCTGAAAATTAAAGAAGACCACGCCCCCAAAAAAATGGGCGTGGTTTGGTAATTTTTGTCTAGTGTTATTTACGTTGTGGGCGTGGCCTGTTGAATTTTTAGTTATTTTGGGCGTGGTCTAGCTAATTTTTAAATATTTGGGGCGTGGCCTAGTTGATTAAAAAAAAATTCGGGTGAAGTTGATTTTTTTGAGAGCGTGGTTTTTTTGGGGCGTGGCCTATTTAATTTTTAAATATTCTGGGCGTGGCCTGACTAATTTATATACATTTGGGGTGTGGTTAAGTTGATTTTAAAACAAAACAATCCTTTCCAAATATACCACGCTCACATTAAATTAACTAAGCCACATCCCACATTTTTAAAAATTAACTAGGCCACGCCCCAAGTACCTGAAAAATTAGGTAAACCACGCCTCAAAAAATGGGCGTGGCTTGGTAATTTTTTCGAGCGTTTTTTTTACGTTGTGGGCGTGGCCTGTTGAGTTTTTTTTTAGTTATTTTGGGCGTGGTCTAGCTAATTTTTAAATATTTGGGGCGTGGCCTATTTAATTTTTAAAAAAATCGGGTGAAGTTGATTTTTTTGTGAGCGTGTTTTTTTAGGGGAAAATTGTCAAGCCAATCCAATTTTTGAGGGCGAGGCCTAGTTAGTTTTTAAATATTCTGGACGTGACCTAGTGGTGGCGTGGTCTAGTTCATTTTTAAGTAAACCATCCCTATCAGTCTTCTGTTTAGGCAACAACTTAAAGGCGTTGATTAAAAAATTTGTAGCTAAATTGAGTGCTAGGCTACCTTTATTCGTGAATTAGTCCTTTTAATGTTACCCAACCACAAACAATGGTTTGGCCAGTCCTCTCATGACAGATTATTTGTCCATATTTCTTTCTTTACTTCCCCAAACAATTAAAACACCAAAGATTATGCATAGCGAATCGAACGTTCGACTCAAAGCGAACGTTTGAGAAACTCAATGATCTCGAAATATTTGGAAAAGCCAACTTCAATATTCGTATATACATATGTAGCAACAACAATTCTAGTCGCGAGGTTCGTTTTCAGTCGAACAACGTTCCATTCGCTAATCATAATAATAACCTATATTTTTATTATAACCATCGCTTAAAAGTAACAATTAATTTTTTTATCTTAAAGCTTTATTTGTTTCTCTAATATTTTATTCTACTCCTTAGGGTGAACTGCAACAACTCCTTGTTTTACCCGATAACCAAGAACGACATCAATGTTCCAATGTTCGGACTTCAATCAACGAAGTAAAACGCTATATTATAGATACATTTATTGATGATTATGGAAATTAATAGAATATTTAAAATAAAAAAAAGATTAGTGTTAAAAAAATTAAAATTTTATAGAAAAAAAATAACTGTGAAAAGAAGAGATGAGAAAATGAAGCAAAAATCATAGGGGTTCCACATAATAATAAAAGGAAAAATACAATACATAAATTGAACATAAAATATAAGAAAAACAAATCTAAATAAAAAGAAAATTCCTATTTTACGAAATGAAAGAGAAATAAAAAAAAATATTACAAAAGCAAGAAAAGCAAAAGCAGACAGAAAACAATAAATAAAAAAGAAGGATAAACTACAAAGTCTACGACAACAAAATAAAATATTTGAAAAAGACGTAAACAAATTAAAAAAAACGACAAAATAAGAAAACATATAATACCTATGTTATAAACTATTATAGAATATCTATTTATAAAGAAAAAAAAATAAAATGTTATACCTATAAGTTTTTTGACAATACGTCCTTTATAAGTTTTAATTTTTAAGTTTAAATAAATATTTATAATAATTAAAATTAATATCTTAAATATATTTAATAAAAAAATACAAAATTAATAAAATAAAAAAAAATGTATATTTTAGACAGAAATGGGCAAAAATCAGACAGAAATTAAAAAAAAATTGTATACACACAAAACAACATTTTAAAGAAAATTGTATAAGAGAAGGAAAAAAAAACTTATGTAATAAATATTATTATTATTATACATAATAGAACAGTATTCATACTCGTTGTAATTGTATAATTAATTGAAATTAAAGAAAAACGTATTGATAAAAATAATAAAAAAAAATCTTTTGCTCAATAATAATAAAAATATATAAAAAAAATAAATAAATAATAATTAAAATCTAAAAGTTTTCTAATTTACCAAGTTGCAAGGTATGGTGGTAGCCAGTCGGTGGTGACGATTGAAACTGAAAATAAAAAAAAATAAATATCCTTTCGCTCTCTGCTATTTTATTACCCTTGAGGAATCTTTTCAACATGGTTTGTATTTTTATGATAGAAATGAAATTTTAAAAAATATAAAAAAAAGAATGAAATTTTTCAGTCTAGTTGATATAAAAAATTCCTGAAAGAGAAAACTAGGGGCATAGTTATTTTTAACTATGCCTCCCTTCTACAATATACGTGCAGCAAAAACAGTGAATAAACAATATTCACAGATTCATCTATAAAAGAATCGAGTAAATAAAAAATTGCATGCCAACAAACAAAAAAATACCCTAACATGAAATTCAGTTAAATTTTTCAATTATTTTGCAAACGTTGTTGGTCATATGTTACTGATATGTATATGTTGGAATATTTTTTTGTTTGTTTTTATTGTTTGCAATTTAATACGGTGTCTATTGATGGCTTAAAGTCAGAAAAACGATTGAATAGTATTTTTCAAATATTTGGTAACGATTTTTTTTTTGTAGGAAATTTAATTTGTTAACAAACAAAATATTTACATGTAGCTACATATTTGTACATAAAACAATTTTTTGAACAATGAACAGTTAGAGGTAAAAACGGTTGAAGAATTTAATCGAAAATATTGTTAAAGTTAAATAAGAACCATAACAAAGAAAATTTTGTGTAACCAGTTAGGTCGAAAATGATTGAAAGGACTTTAAAGGAAAATGATTTGAAAATATAAGTTGAAGAATCTTTTGTTGTTATTACGCATTTCTTAAAATGTACGTAAGCCCCGAGAGCTATGTACGTATTTTACGATCTATTCAGTAAATGAAAACTATGGTGAAAGAAAGTTTGATAGCCATAAAATTTAAAAATGGTGGCTTAGATCCTGTTGTTTGGAAAAAGAAGTCTCCCACTAGGTCTTTATTCTTAATATTCAGCCTTATCACAGGCCCCGTCGTAATAGATTCGTAGTACGAACCCCGAAAAAAAGTATCATTGGTCCCGTCGTACTAAAAACATTTGCTACGAAATTCGGAGTTCGTGTGGCAATGCTTTTTGGATTTCATTCGGGGCCTATGATGTAAATATATTCGTATTCGTAGCGTAGAAAAATTTTCGGGGACTTGTTACGAGGGACTCTGTGATAGGGGTGATTATCTTAAACATGGGACCTACAACACCTCCGAACCGGAGTGTAAGCCTTTCATGTTTTCACCAAAGTTTTGTTTATTTACCAAAAAGGTCGAAAAATATGTTAAAAAATGCGTTGGTTTACTTTCCTAGTTCCGTTAGTTTCCCCTTACGGAACATAGGCACTCCTCCTCCTACGCACGATAGTGTAAGGTTCCTGAAGATGTTATTCAGCTTCAGACTCTTCCTCAGTTGCACTGATTTCGCTTCGATCGTTCTTTGATAAGTGCTTTTTAAGTCGACCGGATCATTTGCTTGGCTGCGTGACAGGGTTCCATTGCATCGCTGGAGCAGAAATGGTGTGGTCATCTTTTCGAAACGTATGAAACCTTACGTCTTTGTGTGATGGAGTCACTTGATTTCTAACCAGTTCTCGTATAAAGTACGGATCCATCATTGGAGCGAAACAGTCATAGCTTGGTCTTTGAGATTGTAGAGTTGTTTCACCATATTTTGGAGAGCATTCCAAACGCGAATATCTATGTCTCGATATGCCACGCCCAAAAACTAATGGTGTACCGGTATACGTGTAGGAGTCTGAAGATAGTAGGACAAGTGGCGGCCATCGGAACTATCTCCTCAATCGTCAGAAAATTGCCACAACGAGCTAAGACTACTAGGTGCGACGAACACAGTTACCCTACGATGGATGCCAGGACACTGATGTTTACGGGAGGGAAATGGCTGACAAGCCGCCCAAAACAGATCGTCTCCGGATCAAAGCCAAACCGACCTTCCGTACTTATGGCACTTTAAAATGAAAAAAAAGTTAATTTACCACAGTTTCCAATCAAAGGCAAATGATCACACTTAATACAGCTAAGCAGGCATCAATTGCCCCTCCTAATTGGAATCCTCACGGGACACAATGCAATGGGAACTCAGATTAGAAGAATGCTGGCAATCATCACAATGGTTTTATGTAGAGGATGTGAAGATGAAGTGGCGGAAAAGGGCTCATTTAATTTTTTTGGTAAATGTTCCAAGTCTATCTTTTCCACATCCTAGAGAGTCCAATGGACTTATTGACATGAGAGTGAAAGAATGCAGCTTACTCTCTAAATCTAAACTAACCATGTAAGTGCACAAGCAAGTCAAAACAAAGTTAAGCTATGCCCCGGATGACGCATGTTGGCTCGCATTAGAGAAGCGCCTTTAGTTCCTTAATTTTTATAACAGTGCTTGATTTTTTACTTGAAGATAAGATGGTGGTGGATATGCAAACGAAGTGTAGACCACTTAATGTCCCGGAGAGAAATTGCTACCGCAATAGCGTGAAAGTACGGAACAGCGAATTTGCTATGATCCACACAAACCTATTCCGGTGATTTAATCGAATAATTTAGGTGGAACAACTCTGCCTTCTTCTGAGATCGAAGAGTGCCTCGAAGCCATTGCTCGCAGACGATTCACAATGTTCTGAGAGTTGAAATGAAGATGCTCCGCATAACACCGGGAGTGACAAAAACCAAATGCAACAAGGAGCAAGACAATCCGAGGAAGCCTTCACGTTAAAAATACCATCTTGGACTAAATATAGCGTGACCAACTAAGCTTCTAAGTTAGGTTGGGTTGACATGGCTGTCAGTAGAACTGACATACTTAGGCCATTCATTCTGCTAGTTGAACCAATTGAAGCTCATTTTAAAGCCTGAGAAATTATTGATGCCAAAGGTAACAAGTCATTGGGATAATACAGGGCACGTACAGAGAAGGTGAGTAATTGTTTCTTCCCGTTCCTCGTCCATACACCTTCTGCAGAAATCGTTGAAGGAAACACCCAGCCTTGTTGTGTGCTTCCCAATTAGACAGTATCCTGTAATTTCACATATAACAGACCTAATGTGCAATCTGTTTGAGAACAACAGGCAATTAGATCACCTAAGGTTTATCAGTGGCCAGATCTCTTTTGTTGCTACATAAGTGGCGATATTATTGCACCTAAAGTATGTTACCCAAATAGTATCTTGCAAGAGCCTTAGTTTGCAAGTAGCATTAGGTATACCAATATTTGCAATCGATATTGTTCAGCCTTACAATTGCCTGGTATGTTTCAGTTGCCCGGCACCTAGCATATATGTGAATTTTGAACTGCTACAACATTTTCGCAAGAGATGACCGCTAGTTGATGGATGTTCAGAAAACCAAAGCAATTTGACAGATTGAAGGGACTTAAGAGCTGACAAAACTTCTTTGATCAATAAAATTTCCACCAGGAACACACTAAAATAATTAGTAAGACGGGAAGATAGGCTTCTAATAAGATTGTCTGAGTACACACTACCCTCAAACCCGTAATTAGTTTGTGATATGTCAGTATAGAAGTGAATGCAATCATCTTCCAGGAATGTCAAGTCCTCCCAGACTGATCAAGAAATGGATACCTCAAAGTTTTTATCAAACTGGCGTTTCAAGAAAATCCAGAATAACGAATTGACCAATTTGATTACTGACCCATCTTGAGGAAACCTTTAGACGGATATCAGTGCAGGGATTTCAGATGGAGCAGTACATCAAGCACTACGAAAGGAGTTCTGCGACTGCGAAGTGATCCACTTAATATAATTGCTGATCACTGGACCTTGCTCAGCTTATCACAATTTTTAACTGTTTCCAAGATGGTCCACCACACAGATCAACTAACTTCAAAATGCAATATCATACAAAGTTCTAAACAACGCTTATGTCAAAAGTTGACTTATACGACCATTTTCTTAAGCTTTTTTCAATCAGAGGTCATGATTTGGCCCCGGCCTTTGAATGTCATTTAAATAATGTTCAAAAGATTTAAGAAATAAACATAAAATAAATGTATACAAAGTTGTTAATTTAATTAACATTTTCCATAAGGAAACACATTTTTGCAATGCAAATCAGTTTTAGATCTTTCCCCGATAGAGTTCAGGACCCAGGTTATTTCCTATCGTTGAACAGGTTTATTAAGAAATATAAATTAACAAAACTTACACAAACTTCTTGCTCTGCATTGCCTACCATTGCAATAACTTCTCTATCAGATCTAAAAGGAAAGCACTCACCTTTTATTTGTATCACCCAAAACAGGAATGGAATATATGTAATGGCTTCCTCAAAGAAACTTCGTTATCTCCTTTAAATACCAATCGTAGGGAAACAGCAAAACAATTGGATAACACCTACAACTGACATTAAAAGAAGTAATTTTCGTTATTCAATTCCTCTCTGCTGCTCTTTGGTTAGCAAAGAAAAAGCTGAAAGAAGAAAAAGCGATAAACATCTTAAAAACACAGATTGAGTGACTTTTTCTTGAAATTACCCAGCACCAGCCGCCATCATCGCCAACACAACACAACACATCACTACGCACCAAATCCGTATCCCTTTTTGTTTGTTCTTATGCTAGAGAAATCCCAGTCTGACTATGTTTTTTTTTGGGGGGGGAAATGTGGGGTTACTTTGCTGTGTGCAATAAGGCTTCCTCATCCCTCTGCCAAAGTTACTTAAAAGTCGTGTAAACAAGTTTCGATGAGCATAACATCCCAACTTCCTTCTTTCAGAGGATCCTCCTCTCCCTCCTGCCACAACAAATTGCGGCAAGAAAGTTGTATTTCTATGGTGTTGCTTGACTTGAGTAGATTGGGATTTGTCTCTGTTCTTTTTTTTGTTGTCCTCTTCTGTTCCTTTATATTTCTCTAGAGACTTATCCTTGCGTGTGATGAGGAAATGTTTTAAGGTGTTTTGTATTTTGTTTTTCTCTTCTTCTTCTTCTTTTTTTATTTGTCTCGTGTTTTATGCTTGAATTGAAAAGCTAAGGAGATTTAAGTCAAGACGAGATATATACCCAAGAGACGATGACGATGACGACGACGACGAACAACGAACGATGAAGATGCGGCCTATTTTGTAGCGTCTTGGGTGGATTTAATGTTATTTGTCTCGTGGATTCAAATGCAATGATAAAAATAAAGAAGAAGAAATATAAAAAAAGTTCAAAAGCTATCGGATTAGATATTTGTCTTTTCTTCTTTTGAACAAAAAAAAAAAAAAATAAAAAAGAGAGAAGTTCTTTCAAGAAGAGGGGCTTTAATGTGGTAAAGGTGTTTTTAAAACTTTTTTTTTATGATTTTATTTGAAAGATAAAGGTTATTGAGGGTTTTTTATTCAGTTTTTTTTTTTGGGTCAAAAGAAAGTCATTTGATTTTGAAATTAATTTTCGTGGCTGATGAATTGATAGAAATGTTACATAATAGAATAACTTGTTTGGAATTAATGGTGACAAGAACTCGAAGATAGGGATCTGTTCATTGAATACTTTGTGGTATTCTTGAAAGTGTCATTTCTACATTTTTTTAGAAAATGGAAAAATAAAATCACGCCCCAGTGGACAAACGGTTTTATTAATTTTTCTTCTTTGCTTGATTAGGTCCTCCAACTTATTATGTGATTTGTGTATGAAAAACTTAGTACTATCGTGGTGAGTATTTTTAAATGTTGCCCCGACGCTTGTGGTGGCGGGCGCTGAAAAGTTTTAGGTGAAGAATTTGATTTGGCGAGTCGCATCGGAAATTGGAAGAAGGAGCAAGGGGAGACTATTATATCGATTGCCATAGCCAAAAAATAAAATAAATATCAATTAAAACCTCCATAAGCTCTCTACAAAAAAAAAAATTGAGAAAGAATTGCCCCCACCTTTTAGATGTCGCCCCATTCGACTGCCGCCATGACAGTACTATGTGTTTCTTCTACGGTAGGGTTTTTGGGGATGTTTTTTCAGGTCCCTTCAACTCTTACCCGGTTGGTGCTGATTCCTCTCCAACCGTTCTTCGGTGTTGGGCTGTCTAGATGACTGCGTGAGAGGGTTCCAATTCAGCCCAATGGACACGTTTGAAGCGTATGGCCAGTATGCTGTCATTTGCGTCTTCGTATGATAAATTGGTCAATGGTTTTACTGGCTTATTCTTGTATACAAGTTCATCATTAGAGATGTTTCGGAGGCATTTATTTGCGAACGTTTGCAGCTTTCTTGTGACAGTCGATGTGACTTTCCAGCTTCATCCATAAAGAAGCACCTTTGTATATGAAAACTATAGTACTGGTGGAAGTCGAATGGGGCGACATCTAATGTATGCCGGCAACCCTTACTCTTTTTTTTTTGCGGAGAGCTTATGGAGGTTTTAAATGATATTTATTGATATTTTTTGGATGCAATTATCCAAAAAATAGTCTCCTCTTGCTCCTACCACCAATTTTCAACGCTTAAAGGCTCACCAAATCGAATTTTACACCTCACATTTTGCAGCGCCACCACCAGGATCCGGGCAACCCTAAAAAAAACTCGCCATGAGAGTACTATAGTTTTCATATACAAAGGAAGCACGGAATCAATATTGGATGGGAACAGTTTTAGATTGGTCTTTTAGCCTTGCATGGCATTCTGGAAGCAGTCTTTGCTTTCCTGACTTGATTGGCTAATATCTTGTTCGATTCCGCCATCAGTAGAGACAGTATTCCCAAGACAACTTTCCACCATTTTTATATAATTTGTCCAGAACAGATGAGGAAATTTCAATGCTGATCCAGCTTCTCTCTCCATCTTTGTTGTAAATTGCAAGAGAGTAAGCAAATGTCGCCTGCGTAGTTCAGGTGTTTGAGTAATGATTATATAAGATTCCATTGAATTCATCCATTTGTATATATATGTATATCTAAAGCGGTCCCTAGACTATCAATATTATTGTGCAATATTTGATATTGCACAATATTATTGAGAGTCTAGGGCTCATATTAAAGGGTTGTGCAATATATTGTACAAAATCAAAATCCTTTTGATATTTATTGTGCTACCAATTTTGTTGTATAGTCTGTGGATGTGTTTGCACCATATTTTGTCATTTGTTTTGAATTTTCATATTGATAACATCTTCCTGAATTAAATGTAGTCCTTCTGGATGTGTACTAAAGCTGTACAAGTTTCAGTGACGATTAAGCCGATCGATTGCGGGGATATTGCGCTTGTAAATTTTAAGTATTCGAAAGTATTTCCGGTAGCAAGGAATCGTAGTGTAATTGACAAACGCTGGGAAGGGGGAATAGCATCTCGCAATTTGGTATTTTTCTTTATAATTATAGGCGTAATCATTTCAAGCAGTTCATTATAAAATCCATCGTCCATTCTCAGGAAATTTCTAAAATCATTGGGTTCGCTCAAAGCCAGCTCAATTAATAAATTTTGATGAGTAAACACGTTTCGTTTTTTGTACCAGTCCTTCATCCATCTGCGTTTGTCTTTTTCTTTTTTTTTTTAATGAAATAGCAAGAGCAAGTGCCACACAACAATAATCCATATCATCGAGCATGATGTTGAAGCACAAATAAAGAACTGTCAAATGATTTATTGTGCGAAATATTGTTTAGTGTGGGGTACCAGTCAATAATATTGTGCAATATGTTGTTCAATAATATTGATAGTCTAGGGACCGCTTAATTCGCGTTTTCCTCAAACTTCTGAGTTTGAAAGTATTTGTTTACTCACTTTAATTGAACAGTGAGTGATTATCTGGTTTTTGAAAAGCTATAGTATGATATAGTAAGTGTTACCGAGTTTTTAAGTATTTCCCCCCCCCCTTCCTCCGATATATTTTTTTTCGTGTTTTGGCCTAACTTACATCTCCTAGCCTTTTTTATGCCTCATGTATATGAACGTAGTCACAAAGAAACTGCAGGACATAAAAAAAAAACAGTAGTTGAAACAGCGAATCTTGACATACGTTTATGTTAATGATTTTTACGTTTATTGGAGCTAGACCACCTCTACATACTTTTCTGACCATTGTCCTTTGACATAGTCGTTAAAAAATGTCACTCAGTTTTCTAATCTTTTCCACTTTTATAAAAACCAATGTAAGACAAATTGGAAGCGTCTTAAGTTTTAAAATAACTCTTCGTATTAGGAAAACAGACAGCTAAAAGTTTAGTTTAGCAATGTAAATCCGAACCTTGAAAACATGGAAACATGTGTATTTCTTTTCAACAGAAAAGACGACTAGAACATGAACGAAGTTGTTGGCACTGATAAAACAAAGCTATAATCTTAATCAGCTCAATTTATAATAATTATTTGGCTTTTAAAGAGATGGGTTTTTTTGGAATGATGCATAGTCAAAATTTACTTAAATAATCAATTTTAGCTAAAATTAGCTCTTAAAAACAATCGAAGTTTTTTCGTTCAGTCATTCGAGTTTGTAACAAAATTTTACAACCGTGCACGTTTTGCTGAGATTCCCAACGAATTTTCGTTGCTTTTGCCTTTTTGCAAACTTTTTACGAAATTTCCTTTAAGTTTGTTTACGGACGTGAGCAGCGATTGTAATATGTCAATTTAAAAAGCCAAAGTACGATTTTTTTTAATTTTTGAGCAATTTTTCATTCTTGACGAATCCTTGTAACGAATGAACGAATTTGTTTTTCTGTGTTTTCTTTTTAATTCATAGCAGGAGTATCATCTATAAACACAAAGAGTGTTCCTTTGACAAGAGCGTCTTCTTTGTATTCCTGTCATTAATTTTTAAAAGCGATTTTGTTGACGACTTATCTCCCAAACTTGTTTTCGTTGTGTAGTCATAATTGTTTTGTATTTGCGGAATTCTTAACGAATTCGTTTATTTCTTTAAACTCTAAACGAGTTTGTGTCTTCATTTATCCAAAATCTTAACAATCACTTTCGTCAAAACGAGTTAACGAGTTTTATTTTAAAATTAATATATTTTCGCGCACCATACTTTTGAACGAATTCTTTTGAAAATCTTAACGAGTTTTTTCTCTATGTTCCCGACGCCACGCCGACGTTCGTACATGTTCTTCATGTATCTACAAATTATTATTTTTTTTTTTTCAAATTTGACATTTGACTTAGTCTTAAGCAAAAATATGACAATTTATCATTCAATTTTGAGCAGTACAGTGAGTCAGTCAGTCAGTTTTTCAGTTCGTTATTTTGTTCATTTTATCAATAAAAAAAAAACTTAAGAATTTGTTAAGACAAATTATTTGGAAAAAGTGTCTTAAAAGAAAAATCAAATTGATAAAATTAGTGTGAGAAATCAGATAGTTTTGTGTTCAGGGAGTATTGGGATCAAAGGCGCTGAGCACAGGGAGTGTAGGATGCTTCGTAAGAAGGATGCAGGGACTATGAGCACAGTAGGCGAATGTCCAGCAACACTTTGAACACAGGGAACTTTAACGAAAGCCATATTATTATACTTGAATGGGATTTTGAAATTTATGACAGTTAGTTTGTTTTGTATATTAGTGATAGGTCTTGTGAGGGCAACAAAAAATGCCTTCGTTTCCTTCGTTTTTCTTAGCAAAGGACAATGGCAAGTCAAAAATTCAAACATTTAAAATACCAAAATTCGCTGTGGGTCCAAGTTACTTAATTTCGAAAACTCTTTCACGCAATATTGCACCTTATAGTTTCAACTGGGGCCTAGGACTCTATCCCATATATATTATGTATGAAATACCCTTTTTTTTTAAGTAGTTTAGTGTAAAGTATACGAAGTACAGTGTTATTTTGTTATATTCGTAACTACAAATAATTTATAAAACTTGAAACGACGAATAAAGTTTGAACTTACAAAAAAACAAAGGATTTTTTACAATTCTTTTTCAAAATAAATTAAAAAAAGAACTAGAACACTTACAATACCATACTATAGCTTTATTAAAAGTCAGAAAATTTGAATGCACTATTCAGTTCAAGTTGGCGAATAGTTTTACACAAATTAATATTTAAAACTCAGAAGTTTGAAAAAATAAGGAATTATTTATTTATTTTGTACTTTATATTTCTTTTCAAAACAGTACGTGTACGTGAATTGTCTCATTCGCAGTGAAAAATCATAGCTTCTACTACGTTTACAGGCTTTTCCAATAAGAGGTGTTATTTTGATATTCAAAGAAAAATGCCATTTTTTGAGATGAAAGATCCTTTCATGAAATTTTTCATCACCAAATTACAAAGTGACTGGTGTATGCCCTCAATAGCTTCATGAATTCTAACTTTGAGGTCTTGATTCGATGCTGGGCTGTTGACGTTATTGATGAACAACAATGTTCTCTATATCTAAGCCTTATAACATAAGTCTATACCTACGCAAAATACGGTGCAATGACGTTTGTGGAATGCCCAATTCCAAAGAATGACGAGGAATGGACAAACACTTTAAGCTACAGCAGCATAATATCCTCACTTGTTCTTGGGCGACGTGCACGGGCGTTATTCTTCCCATCGCTTACTTGTCCAGCTCAAATTAATCCACCAATTTCTTAATCGCGGTGCGATAAGGTGCTTTACGACGACCAAACAATTTTTTAGTTTTATGAACCAAATTTTCACCATTTTTATAGTGACTTTTAATATATGTATCGTTTCATTTTTATTAATGGCGTAATTTCTACTTGTCGAATGTGAAAAAACTACAGCTTTAAAAGTGACGACTACCGAAATAGCGGGCTATCACAAAAATTCAATGAAAACGACGGAATAAAGTCAAATCCAATAAACTGACATTCTATGTACCTACCAACGAACACTACAATAAAATAACATTTAAAATAACATCTCCTCTTGGAAAACCCTTTATAAAAAAGTGGATCTATTTTTGGTACCGTGGTAAAATTAACTCCATTTTTAGCGGACTATCCATCTGCATTGGTCTCGTTCGTGGTATAGATATTTGGACCAATTTGCCCTTTCTCCTTCTTAATTTACTTTAATTACATATTTATAAGAATCAATATAACCCTCTAACAATATTACAGAACGACAACATAAAAAGAAAAAAAAATACAATCATTAAATTTGCAATTCCCAAATTCATTTCCGAAACAACAATCACAACTTAAAATTGTACATAATTTATTATTTTGACCACAAAAAGGCAAACGTTTTCCCATAACCCACAAATTACAGGAACTCCAGAATACCTCTATAATATTAGACAAAAAAAAACCTTTAATTACATTCGAGGTTAGACGTGAGTTCGAGCAGAAACAAGAGAAAAACTTCAGAGACAAAAAAAAATACCATCACAAGAAACCGCAATAAGTTGTGTGTTCATAGAATATTTTGAACTACTATAATTATTTGACTCCATCGGATTCATTCTACAAAAAAACAAAAAACTAGGTGTCTTCGTCCATGGGGTAACTTTAGATGCATAAACGAGTCAACTCATTAGTATTCTAATGCTGCTCCACTATTAACACACATTTTCATTACGAAATTCGCAAAACTCGTTATCCTGTTTCTTGTTGCTTCCATATTCAAAGCAAGCAATGATAAAAAAAAGGATAGATTTTAACTTTCTTCTGCTCGAACTAGAATCCTAGAAATTTCTAGCTCTCCTTGTTATTCCAAATGGACGCACTATATTTCTGTTTTTTTTTTTTTTTTTTTTTGTTTGCTTTACATTTTCTGACCTATTTCATTTAGATAATGTTGCAGTTTTTGATCCTTTTTTTTTAATTTTTTGCTTATTTCTTTCTTTCTTAAAATGCAAGCAAGTCGTTAATAGTGTAATTTAGACGTTGTTGTGGATACAAAAATGGGAGCAGGATGTTGGGTTGCAGTTTTGTTTTGTATACCAACAAAATCGCTTCAGTTGCATGCAGAAATTTTTAAGTAAGAATATTTTATATGAGAATGTTTTTGCGCTCTCGATGGATGGTCGTTTTGTATTTTTTCATAACTAATTGAAATAATAAATAACTGTCATGTTGGTGAAATAATTATTATATTCTTGTGCGGTGTGGGAATATGAACATGCAAACAATTAAATTTATTTAAATGAAAAATAGTCGTTTTGTGCATTTGTATTATACTACTCTAAAAATCCGCTATTTCTAAACCAATGAAATTTTTTGTATTTTTTATAAAAAGATAAATTGTTTTTGTGCTCATATGACCTTTACTAATCAATCAGTCAAATCCCTAATAATTCTGTGGCAACAAGGAATAACAGTATAAGTAGATTTATGATTGAGTTTTTGATAACATCGAATGCGCAACGAGCGATTCTACCTCCAATATTTTTTTCGTATTTGTATCTCTTATGGTTTCTGAATTATAGCCTAGAAAAAAAAGTCGTTTTATATGCTCAGTTTGCACAAGCAAAAACAACAGAAGTAGACCATATGCTCTTTTTACAAAACTATAGCAATTCCTTTTGAAAACATAAGTCGACTTGTGTCGTCACTTGTGTAGCTATTCCGAATAAAAATTATTTATTTTTTGCGGAATGCGCAATGCGGAAAAACGACATAAGTCGACTTAAGATCAGAACATTTACAAAACTGCATAAGACTGCATAAAGAAAAACAACACAAAAATTTAAACTGCTTTCCTGAAAAACTACAAAATGTGACTTACCTATGTTGTTTTTCCTTGTTGCCACAGAATTATACTGGTCAAAAAAATTTAATTTTTGATTGTTTCAAAACCCAAAACATATTGTGAATAGTAAAAAATTAGCAAACAAAAATTTAAAAAAATTGTATTTAGGGAATTACCTAAAAAACGTCAAGTTCCAAGAAAATCGTTCAGTAGATTAGACAGATAGACAAAATTCCGGGATCCACTTATTCGCGTTATCATCGTCATGTAAGGTGATTAATATTTGGTGTTCTTTTTATTGTTGCAAGTAAAAATTAAAAAACTGAACAAAATGTTAAAAATAATAAAAATTTTGGAAAAAAATCGAATTGCAGAAAATGGAAAAAAAATCAAAAAATAATTATTCCAAAAAAAGTGAATGTAAAAAATATTAGACAGAGAAAATTTTCAAATGAGAAACAAAAATGTCACGAAAAATTCATTTTCAACTTGTTTTTACGACGAATAATTTTTTTTTATAATTATTTTGAGTAATTTTTAAATTTTTTTTATTTATTGGCCAAATTATGTTCTCGGGGTTAGAAAAAAAAATTCCCTTTGGTTTTTTCTTGACTAAATTTTTTTGACATTTTTTATCAACGAAACTTTTTTTCCACAATTTATTTTTGATCAATTTTTATTCTCGTGGTGCAAAATTATTTTCAATTCAGTTAACGTGTTTTAATAAAAAAAATGTTGTTGTGGGATTATTTTGGCTATGACCTTTATATAAAGGCTAAAATAAAGAGAAAAGATGTCAAGAAAAATCTGAAAGCAATTCTCCTAAACTCATTTTTCGAATTCATTTACCATAGAATAAATTAATATTATTAAAATTAATTATTATCTTCGACTTAATAAATTGAAAACCAGTATTGAAAGGATTTCAGTAAAATTTGCATTTAAAATGTAGATATTTTATATCCTTTCCCACAGAGGAACGTGCAAATCCATATTATTTTCAATAACAAACTGGGGGATGGGGGGAAGGGGTATTGATGGGAGTAGAATAAAATTTCTCAGTCTTATAGTAAAATTGAATATTCCATGTTGACCACAATAAACTGGAATGGAATCCTTTTTTCTTGACCCACACGTTCGTTGTCGTCATCGTCGTCATTTGAGGATCAAGAGAGAGAGAGAGAAATATCCTCTTATAGATAGACACATACCACATACCAAACCACAAAATCGTATAAAGAACCATTCGTGCGATATGCGATTACACCAATTTTTCAGTCTTAGAGGAACTGGAAAATGCTATAAATTTCTTTCTATTGCCACAAGTCTTCTCACTTCAACATCAGACCTCCTTTGAACAGTATAGGGATTCTTGGTCTATACAAAAAAAAAAACACATCGATATCCTGTTGAACAAAGTGATTACAATGAACAATGGACGACTGAGAAGCTATAGGAAGAACCCTGACGATATGGAGCTAAAAAAAAAAACCAAACAGAAGCCCAGCGCATTTAAAGAACGACCTTATACATACCAAAAAAAAGTAAATAAAAGAGTTAGAAATGGCACAACGAGAGAAAATACATTTATGGCTAATAAAAATGAACGTGACTGTTCAGTTTTTTAAGATTCTACACCTTATATAGCAACATACATAAGTATATGTTTGTAATACCTTATGATGCTGGACCTGAAGGACCCGATATCGACCCCCAGACACATAAACAAACAGGCATTACCACTCAGCAGACCTAAAGCTTATGGTCAATATACAGGGTGATTTTGTTAAAAAATTAATATTAAATGTTTTATTTTATGGCTTACAATTAGATTGATAAGAATTAATGTGAAGGATTTATAGCCAACTTTATAATAGGCACAAGCAGGGAGTCAAGAGGGTGGGTGGTTCCCTGTGGGATCCGGGCCATATCACGCTACCAAAATAATTTAAACATTTTTATGACTTTTCGTTTGTGTTAGGGAGCATGATTTGCTCCGAGCCCCCTTACTTCTGCTTCCCTGGAAAAAAATTTGCTGTCCTGAAAACTAATGAGGTCTAAAAATACGTCAAGTTCTTATTTGTTATAAATGCCCCATACTAAAACTGATCAAGTTTTGAAAACATATAAATTGTGAATGTTAATTTAAGTCAGTAATCATGAAATCTTTTCAGAAAATGGGTGGATCCCACCGCTTTACACTTTATCCAATTTAATCATTCTACAACAATCGGAAAGGAGAGATGAAAGTGGGTAGATACCACGCCCCCTAAATTGAAAACCATAAATTCTGGACTACGTCTTTTGTATACACTTAAAGCTTTATCACTCTACCAAAATTCATTATTCTACAGCAAACGCTGTGTTTCATATGAATATAACAATTATGAGAAAATGGGCGGTAATCACGCCCCTGAATGAAAAGCCATTTCTTTCATACTTTATAGAAATCGATACAAAAGTGAAACACTCCGAAAGCCCAATGGAAAACAAAAATTATGGACTGCCAAGATAAAAGAAAACTGAAAGAAAATAAAATTTTCAAGTCTGGGCCACCCTGTTCCATTATTTACTTGAGTCCCTTTTTTTTTCAACTTTCAAAAAAAAAATATATATATTATTATATTTTTTTCGTCATGTTGCATAAAAGTGGCTCGTTTCAATTCTTATCGGCAGATAAATATGTTTTTGTTTTTTTTTCTCTACTTTCGTTTGTGTATAGAAATAAATCACTATTCGCTTTGTGTGGGCGAATTGGACTTAATTTTATTTGCTGTTCCTTTCAAATAAAAAAAAAGTTTGCAGCGCCAAAAAAAGGCGAGCTCTCCTTATAATTATTTGTTTTTCCTTTTTTCATTTGGATGACTACTGCGTAGGAGAGAGAAAAAGAGAGTAAGAAAAAAGGGTGGACTTTTTTTTTTGAACTGTTAAAAAGGGATAACATAGTATTATTTATGTTTATGAGATATTTATTTAAATGAGACGGACCCAAAACAACATAGCATTGCCAATAATATATGTCAGGGTTAAAGTGGAAATGTTTAAATAGTAAGAAATAAATTGTAACCCATCAAGAGAAAGAAATTATTTACAAAAAAAAAAAACTGATAACAATCGACTCACTCTAAGTCGATTTTTCACGGGATATTAAATTCAGATGCCCCACTCTTATATTTCGTTATTTTAATTTAACTCAAATGAAATAATTATTCGAAATCCGAAGAAAACGAATCTGCACGTGGGAAGCTTTTAGAGAGTACAGAACGAAAAACACTTTCTAATAGAATTGGCTTTTGGAACGAAATACAGAGCAGGTCCCCATTTCGACAAAGATGGATTTTGGTTATATTCCAGTTAGAATAATTGATATTAATATACATTAAATTTAAGAAAATCCGAAAATGTCCCGAAATAGTTCTAGTTAGAGGTACATTCGACTTAGAGGGATTCGACTGTATTTTAAAAGCAACAGAAAACACATACATACCTTAGATACTTCAATTTCGGACTTGAATGTTGACTATTATTGTGATGTAATATGTGATCTTGCACAAAATTCTTTGATGTGGAACCTTTTAAATCCGTGATGAACTTGGGTCTGAACACAACGTTTTTTCTCTAGCATCACCTTGCTGTTTATTTTGGTCCAACTTAAAGACATCCGGAGGGTGGGGCAAGAGGTCATAGTTACTTTCTCTCCAGGTCCTGAAAAAAATACCACAATTACAAAACATTTCTAATTTTTGATTTTGAACTTTTGAAAAACAGGACTTTACTTATTTAAGGTAGATTTCAACGAGCCCTCTTAAATCTGAGAGCCTCTTAACTCGAAATATGAAATTTAAAGTACGCTTTAAATCGTTAGGAAGGCAGTGAGGAAATAAAAACTTGTCAATTAAGCTTTGTTTTACGGTACCGTATTGGAACTATCGTTTAATTTTTTTTGGTATTTAGTAATGTAAGCTTAAAAGACAAATTAAAATACTCAACTACTGGACAGAAAAACTTGTGTAGGTACTTACACATTTCCAGTAGTTTCCGAAGTAATTAGTTTTGTGGTGACAGGTAGGTACAAATTTCAATTAACAAATCATCAAAGGAGTCGCATCAAAACCTGAAGATAAAAGTTTGAAGAAAATCGAATCAGTTGAGTTGACGACAAACAAATGTTTTTTTTTTAAATAAATAATTGGAGCTGCAGGCATATTTATTAACTAAAAAAAACTAACAGGCACATCGACCATGAATATACAGTTTTTTTATCGAATTTAACCGCAGGGAACAACACGAATAGGAACAATTGCTTTAGTAAAACGCAAAAACTCACTGCAAGCACGAAAAAAATCTGAATTAGAATTGGATCAACAAAGAAAAAAAATGGCGAGAGACTTATTTTTTGTGAAGTTTGGTTAGTGACTGATGACATTTTATGAACACAAGGACGATTTTTTTAAAAATAATAATAATTTTAATGAAGAAAAAACATTTTTTAGTAAAAAAAAAAATAAAACTACCGAAAATTTTAATTTTAATTATTTTTTTAAGAACCACACCGAATTTCATTTAACAAAACAATTTACACGGCAATACCTTCTAAGCGCCAACATATTTGGAATTTTAATAGAACGGAACAACACGAATAGGAACAAAAGAAATTATTAACGGCAGAAAGGCGCTCCGCCAAAAATGGATGGAATTTGATTTCTTAAAAAATAAATAAACTTCTCACAAATAAAACAAAACAAAAACTTTTCCTCAAAATATTCATCACACACATTAAACATTATTTTTTTTTAAACCAAATAGCAATTGCAAATTAAAAGAAAACTAAAAAAATAAATAAATTCTTTTACTGACCGTTCGATCGTGGAATGCAGAGCCACAGTAAAATTCAGCCGCGCACGTCAGACACAAAGACAAAGTGAAACTGAATTGAATTAGAATTTGGCCGAGGGGGCACGTGATAGAGTTGCTCAACAAAACAGCTTAAGTCATGGTTTGTTGGGCGCATGTTCAGATCTCTTGCGCTGAATTATGATTTATGAGAGGGACTCAGGCTCAGGGATCAGTTTAGTTGATTAAACTACTTTCTCTCTGTCTCTAATGTCTAATCACAGTTCACAGAGAGAAATGCAAAAAAGCGAGAGAATTTTTTGTAGTCGAGTTTGGTTAGGTTAGTGATTGATTAGGATTTAGGAGGACAACAATAGTAATCAACAAAGAGTTAAGAGAATTCTTGTTTGACTTTTGTTGAATGCCATCGCCATGTTTGGAGTCGAATAAAATAAAATACAGGGTGAGCACTGAGCATGCGAGAAAAAAAAATAAAATTCAACAAATTTGTTTTGGTTTTCTTAATGGCTGCCACGCCTAAAGTATTTTTTTATTTGTTTTTGGAATTATCTCTCTAGCGGTTAATATTATGAAAAAAATTGTATTGTCTTCAAATTTTAGATGAAAAATATACATTTATTGTATAGATGTGATTTACTCAAAAAAAAAACGTGACAAAATGACACTCTTCGGATTAGTTTTTTTGGAAAATGTTTGAGGTTAAAACAAAATTATAACATATAAATATAAATAATCTCAATGTATTTTTCGATAGCTAAAAATAACTAAAGAAAATATCTTACCTTTAATTTTTGTTCACAAGTGCTTAAAAAATATTAATGAGGCACAAGCCACAAACCAATTTATTTTTCCTCCCAACAAAAACAAAACTAACAAACTTAATAAATAATGAAAATTCACAAAGCTATTAATTAAGGTCCATGTTTATGTGGGGGAGGGGGAAAGGTTTTGCAAAATTTTCCAATTTCCACCTGAGATTAATTTGGCAAAACTCTTTGAATTATAAGTAAACAAGTTTTGTAATTCATTTCTAACACAAAAAATAAAAAAAGAAAAAAACTCTTCAACTTTTCCCATTTTGCCAACAACTTAATATTATACAAGGGGCACAAAAACCACATTCGTATATTAAGGGTTCATGGAAAACAGATTAATTTCTTGAAAATAAGCTCTTTCTATATCCTACGCACAAGGCCCATTAAAATGCAGAATTTACTCCAAAATAAGATTAAGATTATTTCATTTATATCTATTTTCTCGTCTTTTTCTTGTCTCTAAAGTGAGAGCCCAGATGTTGCCACATAATAATCCCAAAACCACACAACACAGAACATTTAAATATATATCTTTATTTTTCCTTGGTGCGCTTATAAGATATATCTACTCGACTTCTTGTATACAATCTTGTTGTTGCTTAAGTTGGTTTTTATAGGAAATCTTTTTATCAAATTAACTGAATTTCATTATCATTTTGTGAAATTGTTGTTATTTTGCCATTTTCCAAGCAACAATTTTCATTATAATCAAAGGCATCCTTTTATGTGTGTTTTAAGGATTCTCTGTGTATATAGCAGCATCATAGGACCAGGACGACTTCATATACGTAGATTTTGTGAAAATTAAGAGATTCTCATAAAACAACACTTTATACCTTCAAAGGCAACATAAGCAGCATATCAGACAGACATCCTTTCGCCATCATCAGAGGATTTCTCATCATAGTCATACTCATCATATGGGAGTGTATCCTTCAGATAGATGAACGCCAACAAAAGGATGATGAGAGAAGAAGCCTTTGTGTTGAATAGAGGGCGCTTTGGGATTGGCATCGTTTAGGAGAAGGAGGGAGTAGGAACAAGGATAATTTCCAGTAGGTAGAGCTGTTGGCGGCAAAAATTACCAAGCTCGCGAATTCTACATAATAAAGATACATACATATGTATAGAGGTACAAAAAAAAACATATTATGAAGCAGCTCACAAAAAAGTGAACAACTCTCGAAGAGTAATGAAAATGAAAATGAATATTGTTTTGTTGTTATTATTATTTTTTTTTTGTTTTTAATTAAAAGGATAAAGCACTTGACGTTGCTTGTTGTCGTCATCGTCGTCGTCAACTGTGCTACTGAATAAATGACAGCAAAACGAGTCTCGGTTATTTATTGAGAGCGTTTAAGATAATTAATGACATTGCAACATCCTTTTGTACTTTTTTATTTGCATATGACGTGAATTGTACCTGTATTGCATTATAGGTATGCAATAATAATTATAACAATGACATGACGCCAGAACATAACCATCAATGATATGTTTGTCATTTAATAACATTGTTTCCATAATTATTATTCAATGGAATTATTATTCAGGAATTAAATGCGAAGTCCGATTTATGGAACGGATGGGTGGAATTTCGCACAATCCGACAATATTATGATGGGAAATATTGCATGAATATTGAGAAGATGAGGTGTACCTAAGGAGAAGATATTTTGTTGCACAATATCAATTAAAATTATTGTCCTTGATGAGGAATGCCAACAGAAGAAAGTTCACATATCTTCATATGTACATAATTTTAATGTTAAATTACTGTAAATAGTTTCATAATGGTTTTAACGAAATTCTTGAATAATTTAATATGCCAGTTGGGATGAGGATTTTCTTTGTGGAGAAATTCGAAATATATATGAATGCCAAATAAATTGCAGATAAAAGACATGTACTTATTACATTATATCTATTCAAATGTGAAATCCAATTAGGATGATGTTACTTCTCTAGAAGTATTTATAATTTGCACTGAAACTATACCTTCTTCCTTTTTATGAATCAAATTGAGCTTTGTAAAATGCCTCATTAAACTTACAACGAATAACATCATTATTTATCAAAAATTGAATGTTAAGTGGACCTTAAAAATATGGAAAATATAGCAGAAAGGAATCATATTTTGACAAACATACATTATGTACATACTTTATGTAAACTAGATATTAAAATTTTTATTATTGATATGAATTTAATTTGTTTTAATTTTAATATAAAGCTCGAGTCTTTTTAAATTTGAAATTATACCAATTGGATCAATGGATACACCTGCTTCTTATGCCCAAATTATGTTTTGTATTTATTCAAATATAATTTAATTGTATCACTCAACCTTAAATATATACAGTTAGCAAAGATATAAACATACTGACAAGCTTTACTGACTGCTTTATATAAAAAGAATCCAGGTTTCTTGGACTATTACAAAAGCTTATACCATAATCAGTGGATTAGCAATTTTTTCAAATATTTTTGAATGATGATTTTGGTTTTCTTAAAATAAAGCGTCAATAATTCATGTGCCTCATGGTTTTCAAAAAGAATGACTTTCGAGACAAACAAGCTAAAACAGTGCACAACAGTTTATACCAGTCAGTTGGTAAACTTGATTTTAAAATATTGTATTAAATTCAAACATATATGACTCCACAACACGTAAATTGTTTTTTTTTTTAAATGTTTAGTATTATTAGTCCTTTGATAAGTTCATTTCTTATTTAACTCATGTTTATACCAATTAGATCAGTGGATACATTAATTTAAAATCATCAACACTCAACGCAAAAAGTCACGATACCTTGTCTTCTTCATTTCATTGTAAGATGAAATTGTCATCTGTTATTATTTCCCTTGGCTTCACAAACATTTCGTTTCAAGGCAACAAAAACAACAACAAAAAAAACTAGAAAAAAGAGAAAAAAACAGAAAAGTCTTAAATTACAATATCAAACGCTGAATTCTCTTGACACCTAATTATACCAAAGTTCTCAACAAGGTCACTTAGAAGAAAAAAAGAATCAAGGAAAAAAAAAACACAAACAACTTAAGTGATGGCCAACTAAAAGATTCTTCCAAAATTGTCAGAATGAAGGTTTGTGCCTCATATGCATTTCTAAGATAGAATGACAAGTATAATATTTTTATGTCCTTCCTCCCTTAAAAGAAAAAAAAAATAGAAGAAAAGAAGAAAATTACAGTCGGAGTAGAGCGGGCTGTGTGTAACTGGAGCGAAAATGACCTCGTCTTCCGTTGCTCCAGGCTTCTTTTTTTATCTCGATTTAAGTTGAAAACTATTGCTGTCGAAGAAAAATATGAGCGTCTATATCATGGTAAAAGGCTCCAAGGGGAAAACTTCAAAGGATGATCTTTCAGGCTAATTAAATGCTATAAAACAGGGACATGGAGACAAGGGATATAGTTGCCAACCTAAGTTATTTAGCACCAACTTAAAAATTTAAATTTTGATAACATCATGAAATTTTATTTATAAAAATTGTTTTGTAACATGAAAATTGTATATACTAAATATTATGCTGGTTATACAAAAAAAATACCAAGTCAAGAGTTCTTGGTTCTATTTAACTGAACAAGTTTAATATAAAATTTTTTGTTATTTCAATTTTATTTAAAAAGAATGTTGAATATTTATAAAAAAAAATGTTCAACACTTTAAATTTGAATCCTTTTCTGAGGTATGTATTTATTTTTTTTTTTTTTAAATTAAAAACCGATGGAAATTTAAATCTGAACACTGGAAAGTTGCAAGCCATTTTTTTTCTCACGAAAAAGAAAAGCTTGCTATCTTCCCAGCAGTCAGCTTCAAGTCAATGGAATTGTTATAAAGTGGGAACAATCCGTTAAATATCTAGGAGTTCATCTTGACTCTAAACTAACATTCGCCTCGCACGTAAGTAATACATTGAAGAAAATAAGTACTGCTATTAACATGCTGTATCCGTTTATTAATAGAAGATCTTCGCTATCAAATGATAATAAAATTTTAATACATAAGGTGATTTTCCAATCAATTTTATTATATGGGTCTTCAGTATGGGGAAATGCTGCTAAAAGTCATATTAAAAAATTGCAAATTTCGCAAAATAAAATTTTGAAAATGATGCTCAATCTTCCTTGGCATCATTCAACTTCTGATCTGCACAGGATAGCGAATGTTGAATTGATATCTGAAAGGATTCAAAAACTCACCAATAATTTTAAAAATACCTGTGATATTGCTGAGAATCCGCTCATAAACCAACTTTTCTTACTGTGATAACCTACGTTATTTTTTCAATATTTCAAGTCTATTTATTTCGTCTGCTTTACTCTATATTTTTATTAAGTTATTCTTTATTTATTCATGTATTTATTTATTTATTTATTTATTTATTTATTTGTTATCTTTTTGTTTACTGTTATTTGTTAATTTATTAACTAGTTTAATTCATTTAATTTAATTTATTTATTTGTGTTTATTTCTTATTATTAACACATGTATTCGTCCACTAACACCTTTTTATTTATTCATATTAATTCAGTTATTTATTTATTAAATTATTTATTTATTCAATCATTAATTTATTTATTTATTTATGCATTTATACATATATTTATTTATTTATTTATTTATTTATTTAATTATTTATTTGTTTTTTGTATATATACATGTTTATTATAAATATATATATATATTTTTTTTTTCTTTTCAACAATTTTTCATGTTATGTATAACTCTATTTAGTAAACATAAACTATTTAACTTTTTCTATTATTACAAATATTTTTTTTTTCTTATTGAAATGGAGGTTTTTGTCGTATTTTCCTTCGAATAAAACTTATAAATGTCTTTAAATTCTTCATAAAAATATAAGATAATGTCTCCGAAGCAAGATAAAATTTGTCATATCTCTGAAATGTAAAACGTGCGGTCATAGGCTTTGTTTGAAAAAATTAATTACGAAATAAATATATCTATCTATCTAAAATCTGAAAGTTGGCAACCCTGACGAGTCACCACAAAAACAAAAAAAAATCATAGGGCTTACCAGGAGTATCTGATGACTTGAATACTAAACAGCAAAGTAGTGGCGAGAAAAAAATCCAAAAAACACACACAAAAAAAAAATGAAACTAAATCGGAAGGCGAATTATTCTGAAAAGTGGAATTTATAGTGCAGAATAATAAGGACATTCAGGGAGAATCAGAAGAATAGTATGTAGTAGCAGTAACTCGGAGATGATGATGATGGTGATGAGGACGATGACAATCATGTTTATGGTGGTGGATTTTGTTTTTTTTTTTATTTTTGTTCTATTGCTAAGAATATCTCTATAGACAGAGGGCTATATATGGAGGATGAGAGGATAAAATCCAGAATGACCTCATGAACTAAATGGTTAACTTTTCATTTGCAATGAAGCTTATTAGGTTATGACATGGATATATTTTAATAAATGGTGATAATACATAGGTCATGGTAACTTTTTTTTTTGTTTCTGTTGCAAAAACCTGCATTTGAAATGAGAATAATAACAAAAAAAATATTCATAAGGCAAGCATATGAGATTGACATTTTAGGATTATGATCTAAATCTACTGAAATTTTTTTTTTTAGAAAATGTTTAGAAATATGGAGACTTTGTATCCAAGGGAGACCACAAGCTATGATAAAATAGAAAAAAAAACATTAAAATCTAATCTGTAATCCTGTGAAACACATTTATTTTTTTATACCAATTAAATAAAAATGTTCCAAAAGCTCTTATTACATAATTTTACAAAACTCGTCCTGTAACATTTATGATTAAAAGTACAATTAGTAGGAGTCAATTTGTACAATTGTAAAAAATAGGTTCAATATCTGCGCTTTAGTGCTAAACAGAATGCGAAAAAATGCTGGAGGCGGTGCCGCAAGAGTTTAACAATTTTCAACGTCAATTCCAGTATTTCAAGATCAAGAAATTAATGATGTGATTGATTGGTATAATGTGGTTTAAATTTCTTCTTTGAGAGATCGGGGTCCAAACGAATTTTCAGTATTTCAACCCAAATAAAGAAAAATTCGGAGGAAAACCAAAATCAAGAAACGTGTTGAAATTTTTTTCTTTCGACAAAACTTTTTTTCAGTTTGCTGAATGGTATAAACTTAGCTGGTATTTAAAGCGAATAATACATATCGTCGTACACCAAGTTATTGAGTTGAGAAAACAAAATTATAATGCCTCTTAAAACTTCCTAACAAATGCTGAAAAATAACTGCTATAAATTTACATATACAATGCAGTTCTAGCCATGAGACTAGTACTCCACATTTTTAATGATCAGGAAAACAAATTATAAAAGTATCCTTAAATTACTTAACAACTGCTGACAAACTAAGAATTGTATTATTCCTCTGACTGGTATAAAAATATTTCATTCTCTACTAAAAACGTCTACTGAGGTCGAAACTGGTATAAGGCTCAAAAAATTGAAGTAACTCACAAAATTATTTCACTTTAGATCTAGGGACCATGAATAATAATGTCATTTATTTACATTGTTATTGGCGTTTACCCATAGGTATTGAAAGTCATATGTGAGTTTCCGTTCGCTTAATGCATTTTAACAAAAAATCTCGTCACTCACTGACCTACCACTTTGTTAACTATTTTCGTGAATTCGAATCCCGAATCTATTTTTTTTTTTGTTCGGTAAAACAAAAACAGAAAATGCTTTTAACTTTGAGAAACTCGAATATCTCACACCATCCAAAAACATGCACCCTCTATAATGTTATTGTATTGTTGAATCCACGAATAAAATTTGCAATTTGGCCAACACACAAACCGAATCATTCACATCGATTTGCATGTAAATTTTGCCAATCCCAATTCCATTATCCCATCGAGGAACTGTACATGTACATTCGCAAGCTAAGTGCGAATTGCCAATACGTTTTCGTATATAGGCACAGAGAAAAAACCGGATATCCGCCATGATGGTCGTGAAAATAGCTGATGGCGTTTCATGTTTGGTGGATTTAAAATTTTCGAATATTAATTTGCATTGAACGTGTCCAGTGAACAACGTGAGAGAGACTACCAACAGCAGAAAAAAAATCAAATCGAAGAACGTGACAGAAGCCAGCAGCAGCAGCGGCAGAACACCATCAGTAGCAAAAGAGGTCCGAGGCCAAACACAAGGCATAACGGTTGCACATATTCAAGGTAGAAAAAATACGAAAGGACTTATATATTCGAGGGTTCATGATTTTCAAAATATTTGCGTGTCGCGAGTATATGCGGTTGGCCGAAACTACAAGGATACTCCATCGACTAGCTAGCATAGCCACCCACGAAATGTTACTGTGTATAGTTCGTACAAGTATATTATGATATGCTTTCGAAGTTCGTTCTGATCCATTGGAGCATCATCGGCGATCCGCAGCGTTAATTATCACGTCCACTGAAATGTAAATTGGCAGGAGATTATGAAGCGTAATTGCATTTCGTACAGGATAACAGGATATCGAAAAGAGAAGTGAGTCTATTCGATTTGGATTTTAACGTTCGTTAACATAAAAATAAATAAAAAACAAACACAATTTTTCAATTCGTTGCAATTGATAGTAACGGTCAGATGAAGAGCAATACCTATGTATATATTTCCACCATGATTTCAAAAAAAAAAAAAAAAATTGTCCTTTCTGCTGAAGTTTGACGATAAAGTATAGGTATAGGGACATCACGTTCGAGGTTATAAATGTTTTGTAATTTTATCGGTTTTCGGTTTGTTTTTATTTGTTATATTTTTTAACTGTGAGTATACGCATTAAATCATTGACTTAACGGTTTTCAATTCGATAACCGGTGAAGGATTATTGAAATGGTCAGTCACATTTATATCGAGTTCTAAAAGGATATTTACCATCTATCTATCTCTGTATATTGAATGAAGGGTTTTGTTCAATGGTTTTATCCCGATAAATACATTTTAAAGGAATTTCTTTTTTTTTTTGTTTTGCTAGGCTGAGTTGCAGAATTTTATCCTTTTTGGTATTGAGTGCAGTGATTTATTGAATTTAAAAAAAGAGAAAATTCAGTGTGGAGGTGGAATTTGATAAATGGATTAAAGTTTAAGGGAATAGTGGAATTTTGATCGGGTTTGTATAAATGCTGTGTTATTTTCCCTATTGCAAGCAAGTGGTATAAACATATGGATAAACAAGACAAATATGTATCTTCCTCTGCAAACATTATTACAATAATTAAATATACTCATAAGTTTATTTTTTGTTGGGCTTTTATGATCATTAATTTGGATGCAATTAATAAAAACTAATTCATCTTTTATTATATACTTATATTTTAGTATATTTTACACATTTGCTGATTGGTATAAATTGGTCTGACTCTTACATAGACTATATTTCTTTAAAAGAAATATATATAGCATCAAAAACGGCAGCATTTTTATTTTAAAATTGTGTTTTTTTTTATTGGTATAAACTGGTCTAAAGTTCATAATACATACATGCTTAAATTAAAAAAATGCAACAAATTAGTACATTACTAAGCAAATGTTATTTCGCAAAATCACAATTTTTTTACTTGTTTAAGTACCATTACTTAATGGTATAAACTAATATAAGGCATAAAATTTCTAAAAATTCTTAAACAGAACCTGATACATAATTTAAATTGAACGCTTTTCATTTTATAAAACGCCTTTTGGTGATTCGTATAAACTTGTCTAAAGTTTATAAAAATATTTAATTTAAATAGAATTTTAAATTTGTCCCTAAATAAAACAGTAAAAAGCAAATACTATGAAGTTGGTTTGTTCTTTTATACCAGTCGTATACACGTAGGTATACAAAATTATATATCTATTCCTAGACACTCCTAAAAACAACGATTCTACAAAGTGTTATTTTTTTTACTGAATGAATAATCACAAACATAACAACATTAGAAAACTTTTTAGTGTATCTTGATTATATTGACCTTATTTTCGAAATCAACATCTCTTACACTGATTATACCATTGATGCGAAGCGAATAGCACTCTAAAGTAATCCTTCCAATTATACAAATTCACGGAAGGATGAAAACAACTCCATGCTAAAAATTCCTTGAATTGTTTTTTTTTCTCCAGTTTTCTGCTATTGCACCTACCTACTTTTAAACATCAGCATAATATCATAAAAATGTAAAGTTTCTATTTATCAGTTGTGCAAAAAAAAAAAAAAACAAGAAAAAGCTTCACCCTAATTTCCTAGGAGCTATGAGGAGCAAACACACACAGTGGGGCAGATATGCAAATTAATTAACAGTTTATTGAGTAAAATTAAAATTCGAAAAATCAAAAAGTCGAATAAAGAAGTGATAAAAGTAGAAATCTTAATAACAAACAATAAAAGTATGAAGATGAGGATTTCGTATTTTTGGAACAGAATTTAAATTTTCTCAGGTCTTATGTAGGGTGTGTCCGGGACCAACAAGCAAATTTATCAGGTTGAAAATGGCCCAGATCTGTCAGAAAACACCTAAGTCTGTCCAAAAAAAACCCTGAAATACACCCAGTTCTGTAAGAAACCACCCAAGTCTGTCAAAAAAATTGCAGATCTACCTTAAGCTACCTAGGTCTGTTAGATAACTGCCCGGTCTGTCAGAAACCACTCAGACCTGTCGGAAAACAGCCAGATTTGTCAGAAACCAACCAACTCTGTCGGAAAACGCGCAGGTCTGTTGTAGACCATCCAGGTCTGTCGTAGGTACCAGACCCTTCCGAAACCACCCAGATCCGTTGAAGTGTCTTCTAATTTCGGAACTAAACTAAATATTAACGGTCGAATCTGCTGCTAAAAATTTTGATGTAAATTGTGCTAAAAAAATACGTTACAACATGCTGTCCCACTGTTCATCATCACCGATGCAACTTCTGCTGCATCTTCAGTGCCTTAAGAGTGGCAGGCGCCACCAATAAATTTTATTTCCAACTTTTCTAATTCACTTAAATTGCGGAAAAACTTTCAACCAAATGAATTAATTTTGTATGAAAATCCGTTCGTTTTCTTGAACTTCTTCATCTTCTTGTTTTTGTTTCCAAATTGTGTGAATGTATATTATGTATGTAGTGTGACGAGTATGTGTGTTTCTATCCACTTCCTTCCTTCCTACTTCCTTCCAAGTGGTTGCATTCAATTAAAGAAGAATGCTGGGGCGCTAGAGGTTCATACATTTTTTTTTCTCTACTTCTCTACTTCTTGTGGTGGTTGTCGTGTGTCTCGTCAGCTCTCTTCCTTGATTTGCCTGTTTGAATTATATTTTGGCGCCCGCATTTAACAAAAAAAAAAGTTAAGTATGAAAAAAGGTTGTGTAAGACATCTTTTCTCTCTAAGGATATGAGTGGGGATATAAGATTGTGAGAAAAATTTTAATGAATTCTATTTACATACACACATCGCATCCCACAAAAATAGGAAGAGAAAGTTCCCATCCTTGGAAACTTGCAAATATCTCATTGCTAGCTATCTTCCTAGTTGCATGTGCTAAAAATGAATTTGCATAGGCAAATAAAATAGGACGAACTACTAATAATGCTGCTTATGTGAAGAGCAGAGATACCGTTACTTTTTTTTGGCGTATAAAAAAGTTCGTTGACACATCATCATATTCTTCATCTTCACCACTTTTTTATAGGAAAAAGCATAATTTAGTGTTCAAGCAGTCGAACATAATTGAATTATTTAATGTTCAACGCAAAAACCTTAAAATCATGTCTTCCTCATCTCCTTTCTCCCGTCTCTCACCATAATTCGCTTTTTCTATCTTGCATTTAGTCTGTAATTTCCTTTGGCTTAAGTGAATTTTTAGTTGCGAATTCCCAGCGTTCCTTTTTACTTCCGCATTCATTCTATGGCGCGAGTGATAATATTGTTTTTTTTTTGTTTTTTTTTTTTTGTTTTCGTTCTTACCGCTTGGGGGCCAAAAACAAACACACATAGCCAAATGGCGGTGTTGGCGGCGCGGCGGCTTTGAAGGAAATTAGCAATTTATGTAGCGCCTTCAGGAGGAGGAAGAGGAATGTGGTTTGGCGAAAAGTTGTGCCAAGATAAGTTTTCTATTAAATTGTTTGCATGGCATTTTTACATGAAAAATAAGAAATGGCGGGAAAAACGCTTTTTGATTTCTTTGTTTACATGAATAAGGGGTTGTGCCTCAATGCGGTGTTGGGATTATAAATTAAAAATGTAATTGTTTTCGAGTTCTTGTGTTATTTTTTGTGTTAGACAGATTTTTACCAAAAGTTAAAAAATGAAATATCGAGGAAGTATTTGTTGATTACATTTGTGATAAATGAGAAATTTAAATTGATTTTCTCATCAGATATAAGACACATTTAAAAGTCTAGTCTATTTGCGTAGGACGC
This sequence comes from Syrphus vitripennis, assembly GCA_958431115.1. Taxonomy (NCBI): domain Eukaryota; kingdom Metazoa; phylum Arthropoda; class Insecta; order Diptera; family Syrphidae; genus Syrphus; species Syrphus vitripennis. Next base: position 108,288,264 of record OY288108.1, read on the forward strand.
CAGTCTGAATCTTAAGCCAGATCCACTGATGGTCCACACTAGGCCGATGAACAATTTCAGTTGAAATCGAAACTAATTTCCACAAACTAGCCAGATTTTGATAATAATTTGTCAAAGCTTTTATGAAAAAACCAGCGGAATTCACTTATGTTATCGATTTTTCTATCATCGTTATTTAAGGTTTGATTAATTTCTCGATTTCGATTTTTTTACGAATCCAAAATTTGTCCTAGTTACTATAACATTCGCAATTAAAAATTGCTTTATATTTAATCAATTAAGTCGAAAATATCAATCGTACCTACTCAAAACTTTGTTATGACATAACAAAAGTTGTAGAGGAAACAATTAAGAGCAATTTAGCTGTGAGAATTTTCAGTCTTAAGTTGAAAATAAAGGAGTTATTCAATAAAAACCAAATAAAAATGGCGCCCAATGTGAATCTCAGAATCCCAACAAGAGAAGATATTATTTTATGGAATTTATTATCATATGCTTTGTCTGTTTTTGAAATCTTGGCCCGAAGGCTGCTAACCTCTGTCATATCCTCCATAACCTTCAAATGCCATTTTATGAAATTGAATCATTAAATTCTTTTTATTATGAACTCACCTACCTGTTCTAATATATGGTTTCTATTTTTTTGTTTGTTGGATAATAAACAAAATGAACATCCAGGTAGACAGGTATAAAAGATAACCATTATCATTAATATTTCAAAAGTTCCACAAACCGCACAAATTCAATCCATAACAATAAAGATTATATGACTCTGATTGGGCGAAGGTCTGATCAAAACTGCAGAGGAAGGGTATTAAAGATAAAAGCTGGTGGATTCAATTTTACCTTTTTCGCATCACTGACATTTCACAACCATTAAAGCTGTTCAATCGTGATAATACTTTTACTTTTTTTATGGCACACCAGATCTGTATAACCCAGCTCTAAAAAGCATCAGCATCGCAGAGGAAAACGAACGTTCACTTCACATCAGTGCAGTGAAGAAGCAAAGCCTCATCGAATCATAAAACAAAAAATAACAACAACAACAAAAAGAAAAAGAAAATTTAACAAAACAAAACATAAATTCTCCAGATCGATTGGTTTTGCTTGGTTGTTCTTTGAATTTACTATCATCTGGGTAATGTTTTTACGTTCCAACCAAACATCCCTACACAATATCGCCATCCAAGCATCTATAGTGCCAATATCTATGTGAAACCAAACGATGTCAGAACTCACGACATCGCTCTTGGGGGGCAATTTTAAACGTAGAATAAAAAAAATAGGTAATTCACCTCACCTGAATGAAAACAAATCACAAAAAAATCTTTACTCGCAAAAAGAAAAATAAAGGATGGACGATGGTTGGCGATGCCATCAACGTCGTTGAATAACGGAACAAACGTACTAGAAAAGATGGAAGCCATATCCTTGCCGCAGAAAAATAAAACTTAAAATAGAAAAAGAACTATAAAAATGAGTAACAACAACAAAAGCAGAAAGCAACAAAACCATACAAATATTTCAAGGAATGAAGAATATCATTTATTTCATCGAGAGGATGGTTTATGAATGTGAAGGGCGGGATAGAGGGTATTCAACGCCCTGAACAAATAAAAAACCAAAAAAAAATCCTCTCTTAGATTTCTAAGCGGCGCCTACGCGGGTTAAGGAAATTTTCAAAAAAGCAAATGCCGAAAGCAAAAAGATTGGAGACATCGGGTCTAGATGTCTCATCCTTCTCATCTCCAAACTTATCTGTCGTGACCTGAAAAAGCTACAATCTACAAGGAGAAAGGTGATATAAGAAATATTGTAACACCCACCGTTCAATAAAAATAATGATGAAACACCATGAAGATCGTTGAGCGGATATTGGATGGCCGTCTATAGAAAATGAAAAGTTCCTAATTACAGTAGGTGTGCACCAGGGAAGCGTCTTTGGTCATTTGCTTTTTATTACAGTACTTGAATGTGTGCTTGAGGAAAAGGTGACAGAATCCAAAGTGAATCAGTTATTCTTTGCTGACAATGGAGACATCACTTTATCCTTGAAACGAGCACTTATACTCCGGCCTATTGCGGACACTTATTTGAATGGAACAGTGCAGGGTCTTGAGATGACTGTATCAAACATCGCGTAAGCATAGGAGAGATGAAGTGGCAAGGAAATTGTGCTTCTTCTGTGATCAGAAAATTTCCCCAAACTGAAAGCAAAGCTCTACACGACAGTTGTTCTCCCAGAGCTTAAATGTGGTTAACAATGTTGGACAGTATACAAGAATTATGAGAGTAAATCGACGACAGGTAGAGTGAAGATGCTTCAAATGACTGCGGGAGTGACACAGCATGATCGACTAAGGAAGACTTCAGTTAAAAAAAAAAGATCTTGAACAAACTACAGCATAACCAACTTAGCTGGTTCTGTCATGTAAATAGAAGATGTGCTAAGAATCCACTAATAGCTGAACTGAGGTAAGCCCAAAATTCCAGGATGAAACAAAAGCAACGACACCTGCATTTACTTGGCCTCGGACATGAAACAATCCAAAACTGTCAGGCCTAGCCTACCGACGATTTCTAAGATCAATCCGACAAACCCTACAAGTGGAGCATTGGGGTGAAGCAGTAGATCGGGAGAGTTGTGGTCCCACTCGAGATCATGCGACAATCGTCGGTATAAATATAGAAGAAGAAAAAGGCGCCATTTTTGATTGAACATTTCGAATATACCCCAAATCGCCCTCGGTTCCATGATGTAACAAAAAAAATGCCAGCCAATATAAAAAATTACATAAATACGAATCACCCACGAAGATTTATGAACGCAGCAAACAAAAAATTCAGGTATTGGTGAAAGCAATAGAAGATTGTCGCCTTCTTAACGCTTCATCTTTGTTAAATTCTTTTCTTCAAGAAAAAAAAGAACGACTTCACGCTGTATCCTCCTCTATATGTATACAGTATAGATATGCCATTCACAATCTATCCACACAAATTCTTTAACATCTATATCCTTTTATGTCCTTATATTGAATTTTTCCATCTTTCTTCTTTTTTTTTTGTTTGTTGTTCCTGATTCATTCTTGCCACTTTCCACCTAGCTTTCCCAGAACTTTGAAGTGGAATGAGACATATATAAATATATCTAATATTTGAAAGAGCAATCTAACAGCAGCACAGCCAACAGATAAAGCGAACCAGAGTTGTAAAACTGTAAAAAAAATCCTCTTCTTCTTCTCTTCGGAAAAAAATGGGAATAAGGATATAAATCAATTCAGAATACAGGAAAAAATTTCACATGATTTCCTGCATCGCTGGAGCGTTTAACAGACACGTTGAGCACCCAGCACCAAACCAGTTTTATACACGCAGCAGCATCATCGAGCAAACAAGAAGTGCAATCGAGGTTAGCAACCTTTGTTGTAGAGTATTTTTGTCGCCAAGCTTGCTTTCGAATAGACCATACCCCAGAGGTCTTTTTTGAAGGGTAATATGGAATTTGTTTTTGGCCAACTTTGTGGCGGTTCACAGAATATATTTCACACACAGAAATTGTTTATAGGGCAAAAAAAAAAAGAAACTACGAGTATAACCAGAATCTAATAGGACTCTAATGTGAGTTGAAGTATTTGCGGCCAACTGCAGAGGGCAGCAAGGATTCTGGGAAAAATCCCCAAGGCACACACACTCGATCCATGATGCCAAAGGGGAAGAAGAACATAGGAATGGCGAATAGAGGATGTATGGTAATTCCTTGTTGGGTGCGAAGTAGTAAATCTACAAAAATATTCGTGTGGAATTTGTGAAAATGATATACGGCCTATGACAGGTGGTGTTGGCAGAAGTTGTGGTAATGGCGGCAGTTTGTGGTGTAAGGTGATTGTGATGGTGAAGAAGAAAGTCTTTTCTCAACTAGGAATTTCCCAGAGTTTAAGTGGAAGCAAGAGAGAGGGGGAAGAAATAAAGTTATATCCTTTAAGAAGCGAGAACAAGCAGTTTATAAACAACCAGACAAGTTTTTTTTTTTTCTTTTATTTATTACTGCTCTATGGCACTTTACCGAGTAAGAAATTGTGCCATTAATTTTTTTCTTCTCTAAGAAGGATTTGTAGGCTTCATATAGCGAAGGATGAATAAAGTGACAACAAACATATTACAGAGGAAAGTCTTAGGAAATTGGTATAAGCTCATGTGGAAATAAAAATAAAAAAAGAAATATTTTAGATTTATCTATAATTTTTATTATTTCACATTGAATTGCAGGTTGGAAGGAACACCTATTTGATAAAAATTCATACTTCAAGTTCATATTTAATAGAAAAGGTGTGACAGATTTATAAGCTCAAGGAGAACATATACCTATCTATTATTTATTACCTTAATAATAGTAAATTTATGAAGCATCTAAATGTCGGCCTTCAAGCTGCTTTAATAAAGCAATCCTAAAGGAAATAGACAGTTTTCGACTCTGAAAATTCTCAATATTGCTTGTGGTGTGTCATTAATTTTTTTTTCAATGACCTTTAAAGTCTTGTTATAATGTAAGTCATTAAAATGTACAATTTTAATTTAACATAATTAATTTAAAAGAATATTATACGTATAGGAGAAAGCGGGGCATATCGGGCCCCTCGGGATATAATGGGATCCCCTCGTATTTATTGTTTGTATAAAGTGGGAGCTCCGAATTTGCATCTATCATTTTCAAATCATCCCTAGCAATACGAATCCCTTTTTTAAGCAAAAGTGTCACTTGTGACACTAAGTTTTTGGTGTTTAAAAAAAACTTTAAGGTGCCGTATATGCCCCGCTTTCCCCTACATGTCTGTAAGACTTGCGATTTTTCAGCCACTTTACAGCGCAGCCCTTACACAATTCCAATTAGTGGTAAATCTATAGCGCCACTTTTATTTACACCTTAATACCTATTTAAATTAATAACAAAAAATATAATTAGTATGAGTAGTACTTACTTACTTAGGTTCTCAATACTGTTAATTGTGTCCGTGTGCTCTCCACGACTCCTACGGACCGTAATGGAGATCTCAGGGCTGTCAAGTTTCTGCAAATATATTTTTTTTTGGATGAGAAAAAAATACCTATTTAAAATTTTTCCAGATTTTTTTTTATAAAAAAGCGATTTGCTCTGAAGCTAAATACCAAGAACAACAAAAATAAGAGTTGGTTGAAAATTAAATTGTGGATACAAAATTGTTTCAAAAAAGATGTTCGTCTTCAGACAATTTTAATGGTTGAAAAAATTCCAAAAAAAAACTTTGTCAAAAAAAAAATTGGTAAGCAACTGCCAAACATACACTGTATAAAAAATCGTCAAAAGAAGATCTGACAAAAACTTATTTGTGAGTGAACCCAGTGGGATCTTTTGTGAACCCCTAAAATAAAAATTAATCAAAATATTAATTGTGAAAAAAAAGTTTTCGCCATAAAAAAGAAAAAGGGGAGAAAATGGAAGATAAAATATTTGAGTTTCACCTCCATTGTTCATCTCTAAACGTTTTCAAAATATAAAATTTGTTGGGAAAATTGTTTTTTTTTTCATTTTTAAAAAGTAACTATTTTTGTATTTTAACTCAAAATATGTATGCTTTTCAATGTATGTATGTATGTATGTTTCAAAACTAAATGCCTCGAATAAAGAATGTGATGTTTGTCTAGGGTTCCTCAAGGTAGTCATATAGCTCCACTATTGTTTTGACTGACATTGATATTGGCATTTTTTTGTTGTATGGTTTTCTATAATTCAACTAGAATTGGATAGGTACATGTTTTTATTTAACAAAACGATATTAACAGAGACAAGAAGTCAGCTAAACTAAATTTATATTGTTAAAAGTTTTTTTACAAAGTTGCAAAAAGTAAAAAAAAAACTTGCTACTATTTTCAATTTTGCTTAAAATTACACTATAATCCACACATAGAATATTGAAACAACTCAAATAAAACTACATAAATAAGAAAAAGTCAAAATTAAATTCGATCACACTTTGAATAGAAAATGAACTTTTCATCGTATTTTCAAATCGCATAATATCTACGTATTTCTATTTGACGAAAGTTTACTCCTTCTCTATTATTTCGTTTTTTTTTTCTCCTATTCCTTACATTGTAGGAATGAGTGTACATATACAACTTTTGTACAATGGATTTGAAATTCAATAAACTAAAGATAAACGAAAAAATCAACATGATGTGGTGCTGGTATTTTTTTTTTTTTGTGAATCTCTCCAGCAGAATGACATAAAGTTTTAAAGCATCCATTTCTTTGGAAATGCATTTTTCTATTTCTCTATTTCAAAGGAGCAAAATGTCGATGACATTTTTGTGTATTTCCATTCATCATGATATCATCAATCGTGAGTTTGTGTAAATTGATGGCATACAAAAGCTCGTAAACAAAAAAAAATAAAAAACTCACTAACATGTGTTTTGAAGTCCTTTTCTATAGATAACGTTTTGAGTAGGTATGTATAATATGAGGGGATCTTTTTGTTCATCATCATCATTTGTTACTTTATTTATTTTTTTTTCTATCATTATTATTCGTTGAAGCTTGTTTTCACTCGTTTAAATTGTGAGAGAAACCAGAAAAAAAAAATTGAGACAAATTTATTGCCAGCTGCAATGCAAGCTGCTGATATATATGTATGTACCTACAGTAACAATGTGCTGGAATATCTACATAAATGTAGATACTTTACTTGTAGGTATATCCATCATCATGAGTGGGTACAATATTATATGGCGATAAAGAACCTTTGGTATATGGGAAAATGTGAAAATAATTCAACGTTGATGACATCCACCATAAGCCAAAACATTGTTCGTTGTTCCAGCAGCATCAACCGTTATCGGAGAGTTCGTTATGTGTTGTGTCGAGTGTCGATACACTCATATCAGGATCACATCAGAGATGACTTTCAAATAGACACTGAGGAGCAGAAGTTTGAGAAATTTTCTGTCACTTTTTAAATTATTTAATAAAAATGAAGAAGTTATTGCTTGCAGTATTTTTTCTTCAATTTTCTATTTATTATTTTTCATTTCTTCTATTTTTACAGTCTATCTTCAATTCAAGCATCTCATAATTATTACGATGCCATCACGTGGTGTTTAACCGGAGGCACAACCCAGCCGGATAGAAAAGGCCTACTCTTCCTCGTCAAAAGAGAGCTTCTTGAAGTCGTACAACTGTAGGATGGTGACGCGACTTACTCTAGTCCTGAACCTAGTTTTCAGAAGACTGTTAGCCAAAAACTCACAGGAAATCAAGCGAGGGCTGCCGGGTGCCTTTCCGGAATAAAAAACGTACATTACTTCATTTGCTTCTCAGACGTCCATCTTATGCCGCATTAACTCCTTCTTTACCTGGAGGAAGCTGGCATTTGGGAGACCTTCATTCCCGTCATCATCAAGTGTCTTTACATTCCAGAAACCAATCAATACCCAAAAGTTGACGTTGCCGAGGCTTATTGTTAGTTTCGGTAGGGGTCAAAACTTCAGTTACGGGGGTTGCAAGCATCGGCAATCTATTTTAGAAAGCTGGGCCATACGCACTAGCACGCTTTACAGCTAAAGGGGATCAAACAAGCACTTTATTGTGACTGATTGTTGTGGTACTGGTGTAATCCAAGTTCTGTTCAGTCAATGATTTCCAGACCAGTTCTCTAATTCATTGGTTCTTCTATGAGTTTATTCTTTTATTCCTTTAATCTAAATTTTCTATTCATCTGGTCTCCTATTCATTTATTTATTTTTTCTATTCCTTTTTTTTATTCTTCTTCGCTATTATTCCTCTATTCCCCCATTTTTTCCATAATTCTATTCTTCTTTGCTTCTGATCTTCGTTTCCTCTATTCTTATGGTCTTCTAATCTTTTTTTTTTAATTCTTCTACGTTTTTTATCTTTATCTTCTCTTCCAATATTATTTCTTCTTCTAGTTAGATTATTGTTCTGAAATAATTTCGTTTTGCGTCAAGTATTTCTTGCAGCTACTGTTACGAAAATCGCTTCCATTTTACACCCGTTTCTATGATACTTCCACAAAGTAATGAAGAAATAGTTTTAACCGGTGCTGCGAGCGTGTGCTAACGCTCTTCGACAAATGCATACTTTTACCCATTAGTGACAGAATATGATAACAATTTATTTTTACACATAATATTATACACACATTCAAGTATTTTTTTTTTTTTTTTTCAAAAATTGCGCATAAATTATTTTGCAACATACAATCAACAATTTTGTGTTTTGGTAATATATTAAATTTCTTCTTCGTTGGTCGTTGGTTGGCTTAGCTTAAAAAATTCACTCCATGTTCGATGATGTTAAGTCTGAAAATGCTATTAATTTGAATTCCAAATGTATAACCACTACGTCTTATCGTTCATAGGCATAAGCATAACCCTCAAGAAATATATAGCTCAAGAAACAAACGACAGGATAATGATATCCTGACATGTCTTGAAATTGCCTGAATTTGTATTTGGAATTTATATATCAGATTCAGGAGAGGCAACATGATGATGATGATAATGATAACTATGGTCTTTCCAAGTGGAAGATATCAATACATGCTTCTTTAGCTTTCACAGGAATTTCAATATTCCTTCAGGAAGGCAAACACACGCACAACAAATCGAATTGGTGATAAACGGAAATAGCCATAGGAAAGTGTAAGGAGTCTTTGTGCTCCTGCTTAGACTTCTTGATGGTTAAATGATATTTTCCCCAAAATGTGCCATCTGAGTTCAAAAATTCTCGGTTGATTTGGTATCAGTTGTAAATGAAAGGAGGGGGGAGATGGAATGAAGAGACACGATGTGCATTCAACTCCTTTCGATGTGAATGTTTCATTTGTTATAAAAGAAGAAGACGTTTCTCACATATGCAGTTGGCATATTACTCAAGATGTTCCATGTTAACTCATTTGTTTACTGCAATTACTTGAAGGAATCTAAAACATAGAGGTCCTTAAGGACATACGAGCGAGAGTGGAATTTATATCCCAAGTGCAGATGATAATCACTATTTGCCTATTGTGTGTTTTGTGGATTTGAGAATACACATGCCTGACACACCCACGGAAGAAGGTTAAAAAAGCTTCAAGACATTGTGTTTTGTGTTTCTTACACAAAAAGGACTTAAAACCTTGCATGACAGTGATACATTTTATGAAAAGATCCTCTGGGGTGTAATTACGGTTGTTGAGGGGGACTGTGCTGTTGCTGGTGCTGCGGTGGAAATGATATTATTTTTGTTTTTGGTTTATTCTTAATAATATGGGTTTTTTTTTTGTTTCGTTTTCTAATGAGAAAGGATTAACGAGAATATGATGAGGGTGTAATTCTACTGTGTTCCTTGAAGAAGAAATGTTGCAATTTAATTTGCGGGATTTTAATGATGACTTCGGGGGTGTTAATGCTTGAGGCATACAATTAAATTTAAATTCATAACGATTGTACGTTGATTGGGAAACATTTATTAGAAATGGTTTTCATAGTTGATTCAAATTATGTGGGTTAATTCAGAGAAAGTATTAATTTAAAGTCTATTTAGAGAATATAAATATTTAAACGATTTCACTGAGGCGTATACGTAACCAATAAATAAAAATTAAGCGTTGAGTTGCTTAAAAACTCTTGGGAGAAATTTCAAAAATTTTGCATGAACGAAAAAGGAAAATAAAAAATATAAATTCAAGTGTACAAATTATTTTTCATACGAATAATGTATAAATCCAAAGTCTTGAGTACATATCGCATTGCAAGTTCTTTGCCTCCATTATTTATAACTGAAAACTAAAATATGGAAGATTTAGTAGCCGACAAATTTTATAGTAGATATCAAAAAACTTATCCTACGTTTCTATCTTATAAGTTTGAGGAAAAAGGATTAGAATTATAATTAATACAAAATTATTGTAGTTTTATCTGCAGTCGTTTAAAACGCTATTCACCTTTAAAAAAAAAACATATTTTTAGAAGATCAACCTACGAGAAATCTCTATCCGAAAGTTATCCAAGAATTCTATCCATTTAAAACAGAAAAAAAAACTCCTTGTATGTTTAAGTACTTTAGAATTAACAAAACCAAAAAATTCGATTTTAGTAAGAAAAGAAGGTTTTTCAAAAGCGACGGCTGTTACATTGCCATGGAGATAAAAGCCTTTGTTTGTCTGAAAAACTAAAGTTTCCGTTCAAATAATATTATTGTCTACAATCATCCATCAATTACCAAAATATTCCAACTGCCACCTTCCATCTTGTCTTCTCCCATCACTTTGTTTATATTCAAAAAAAAAGTCAATTTTCGTGACTCAATCAATCTAATTTCAATTTGCCCTTAAATCTTCTCATTTTTTATCATTCTACTCCTGCTACTTGTCGAAATTTAATTTTCTAAATGAATGACTAAATACTTCGTCTCATCATTAGCTTAACGCCCTTGCCATCGCATCGGTTCGAGTATAAAATTGTTCCTTTATCTAACTAAATCCAATTCGTCATTAGTCAAATAGCATCCAAATCCAAACCAAGTCAATTCCTCTCTTCCGGTTGTCATGACCCAGTTCCTTTGATTCGTTTTGTTTGTTCTTGCACCTTCCTACATTAGATACTCATTAATTATGTTCATAAAGCATAACAAGTTTCAAAAAAACATTTCCATTCATTGAAAGAAGAGGAAGACGATTTCCCTTCCACAGCCTAATAAATTCAAAACTAAGGCTTCAGCGACATTCTAGTGGGTCCTAAGCGAAGTGCATCAACCAGCATTATAGTACGTTCAATGTCCATCAATTCTACACAGTTTTGATGTTCTGGGAGTCTTTCGAAAATTTTCATCTACCGCAAATCATAGAATTTTGCGTTGGCCCAACAACAACTTGTCCCGATACTAGCCAAGCGAAAATGTGCTACATCCCATTTTCCTTTTCGATGGGCTCTTTTCTAGGAACTGTATAATATGTAGATGGATAGACTTGGCAAGACAAATGTGAGTCCTCGAGAGTAGTTGGCAATAAATCTCTGGCGTATAAGCAGGCACAAGCGTTGCGTCAGTCGGTCGATTGTTGTATATACGCATTTTCACTTCGCATCGATTGGAAAAGTGACTTTATGGCTGACGTTTTTGGCTTCTGATGGTTTGAGGTCCTTGTGGAGGTAATCAATTATCACAAGTGAGAGAGAGTGCAACTCCCTATAGCTCTATAGACCATTTCCTCCATCGTCATAGTTGTCGGTCGTTCTCGTCGTCCATTTGTATAAACATTTTGTGGATAATTCTCTTGGAACGCATATCCAATGAGAGAAATGTAGACAATGAACACGATGATGATGATAATGATGATGATGATGATGCTGGACCGGAACTATGGCTTCTATATATACACACTTGCACCGAATTTTATTGAATCCTCGCAAACGTGTTACAGAGAGTGCTGCCTGAACAAAGTGATATATGAGAATCTGCAGTAGTACTAGAGCGGTGTCCAGTGTTCATGTTCTATGTAGCGGTACTATATGTTATATGAATCGTGATGGTAGCAAATCCAAGTCATAGTATAACCATCTCCGTAGTTGTTCGCTTTATACTCTAGTCCCAAATGATTTTCGAATGCGGCAGAGTGTTCCACAATTTTTAAGCCGATTTACCACCGCCTCGAAAACCCCACCGCATATACAAAACATAAATAGAGTACATCGATGTGACTCATTGAAATTCAAAATATTGTCGCAATGACACCAGTGTATCTGGAGCCTTGTTACAAAGTCAAATTAATTAGTTTTCCAATCGGAAGTCATTTTTCTATCAATCTGTCAAAAGAAAGAAGGAAGAGAAGGATTTGCTACCCAAGTGAAAAATATATATCGAAGGGAAATGTGCTGTAATATTTTTGGACTGATAATAAATCTTTATTGTTTAAATTAGTTTTCGGGGCTTTCAAAGTGTTTTATCGTTTGGTTTTCAATTTGAAAATATGGAGCAAGCCAATTAGGATACGAATTTTGATGATCGGAAGGGAAGTTATTTCTTGCTATTGCTATTGCTATTGCTATTGCTATTGCTATTGCTATTGCTATTGCTATTGCTATTGCTATTGCTATTGCTATTGCTATTGCTATTGCTATTGCTATTGCTATTGCTATTGCTATTGCTATTGCTATTGCTATTGCTATTGCTATTGCTATTGCTATTGCTATTGCTATTGCTATTGCTATTGCTATTGCTATTGCTATTGCTATTGCTATTGCTATTGCTATTGCTATTGCTATTGCTATTGCTATTGCTATTGCTATTGCTATTGCTATTGCTATTGCTATTGCTATTGCTATTGCTATTGCTATTGCTATTGCTATTGCTATTGCTATTGCTATTGCTATTGCTATTGCTATTGCTATTGCTATTGCTATTGCTATTGCTATTGCTATTGCTATTGCTATTGCTATTGCTATTGCTATTGCTATTGCTATTGCTATTGCTATTGCTATTGCTATTGCTATTGCTATTGCTATTGCTATTGCTATTGCTATTGCTATTGCTATTGCTATTGCTATTGCTATTGCTATTGCTATTGCTATTGCTATTGCTATTGCTATTGCTATTGCTATTGCTATTGCTATTGCTATTGCTATTGCTATTGCTATTGCTATTGCTATTGTTATTGCTATTGCTATTGCTATTGCTATTGCTATTGCTATTGCTATTGCTATTGCTATTGCTATTGCTATTGCTATTGCTATTGCTATTGCTATTGCTATTGATATTGCTATTGCTATTGCTTATTGCTATTGCTATTGCTATTGCTATTGCTATTGCTATTGCTATTGCTATTGCTATTGCTATTGCTATTGCTATTGCTATTGCTATTGCTATTGCTATTGATATTGCTATTGCTATTTTTATGGCTATTGCTCATAATGCTTATTTTCTGTTAACTATATCTGTTTGAGAATTTATAAAATTTTAGGGCCTTCCTAAGGGCTGTTGCTGCCAATCGATAATTCTTCTTCATAAAAGATGTTTATCACTATTGATATTAAACTTATTCAGTAGGTTCCTAAGACGAATTAACAGCAAAACTATTAAGTTTCGAAGCTCTAGTCAAAAACACTTTCACAACCCCAACCTCTCATAATTCGCATCCCTTTTTCTCAGTTCAATGAGCCTACAAGGATTACATTAACGTTATACAATATAGATATATGTACAATGTACATATGTATGTATACCTACATATATTATATATAACCTTGTATCATTTAATTCAGTTAAAGTTCATACGAGCGTAATTAACGCCACTCATTTGCCATGGAAACTTATCGGCCATAAGAAAATTGCCTTTGTGTTTTGTTGTGTTCTTTTATTTTCTTATGTTACAGCATTTCTTTTAATTTAATAACAATACATAACAACAACAACAACTTTAATTCTTGCCTTTCAAAGTTCTTATTTTGTCTTTATAGCTTCTGTCGTCTATCGACCATGATGTCTTGAGTGCCCTCACATCCATCGTCGTCGTCTTTGTCCTCGTCGTTGTCGTCGTTTGTTCTTTGGTGTAGATATTATTTTACTTAACGTAATTCAATATTTTTATGTCCTTGATCAATTTTCCTCTTAATTAACCACCAAAAACAGAACAAAAAGGAGGATAACAAACCAATGCACAGACTGGGTGTATAGTTATTTTCGTAAAAATTTTATCAATTTCAAGCAGCGCCGCTCAAGACATACAACCACACACATGACATGAAGTTGTTAATGTCCTTTTAGATTATATGAGCCATGTTTAGAGAAATGCTATACACAAACACAAACAAATTACAAGTGCAACCATCAACGGTAAAAATAGAGATAAAAATAGAAAGAAAGAAAGAAATCCCTTTTCTTTAGTTCTTCCATGTCCTTTTTATGACCGAAAGATGAAGAAGTATCACGCAAACAACTCAGTTATCTGAATTCTTAAAGCCATTTTCACTTTGTCTTGTCAGAGACGTCGTAGTTGATAGGAGCCTGGAAAAGAACGAGTCATGGAAAAGGAATTTCTTCATATTGGTTTCCAAATTTTAGGTTTTAGTTTGAGAGTTTAGTAAAATTTTAGCTTAAAATTTTAGTAATTTTATAAAAGGGGTCCCAGTTATCATGGTCCAAGCTGAATACGGTGGTAGGCCATGACCTTTCACATAGTTTTCGAGTTTTTTTGAAATTTGAACAAGCTCCTATTTTGAACTAGTATTTTGCTCATCGCTTCCATAATTGGTTCTTGATTTTTAAAACTTTTGCATTAATTGTTTTACCAAATTTGTGCTTCAAAATATTTTTTATTGTTGTCAGCTGTTGGCTACAAATTAACCCACATTCTCGAAGTTAGACCAAGTCAATGGTACCCTAACAAAAATTCCATAACTCGATACTGGTATCCTCTTTTAAGAACCTACTTAAGAGAGATTTTCAGAAAAAATTGAGGCAAATAAAATTGTTATGGAATAACCAAGTGGAAATGATTTTGAAACGCGAGAATAAAAATAGGTCAAAAGTTAAATTGTGAAAAAAATATGTGGATTTTTTTTAAGACTCGAGAATAAAAATGGTTTAACAAAAAAAAAATCCATCCTAAAAAAGATGTCGAAAAAAAATTGTTAGAAAAATTTAGTTTATTTTTTTCGAAAAATATGTTCCCCTTAAATAAAATTTGGTTCAAAAAAAACTGCCAACATTGTTTTTTTTTTCGGAACAACCTGGTTGAAACTTAACCACCTCCTAATTCATCAGGCCGTCATTCCATCTTCCTATAAGTGTTTCAAAAATCAAAAACCAACCAATAAGCAAAAAAGATGGCCGATCACCTTATTCAGTTTGGATCATGTTTATTGGGGACCCTGTATACGGAGACGGACTGTTGTCCTAATCTACCAAATGACTCAGTCGGCGGCGCTGCGACAAAAAATTTTCAAAATACTTTCTTGGATAAATAATTTTTGAAATCTTATTTCTGCAAATTTTTTTTTGACAAGCAATTTATTTTGGTAGTTCTTTATTTGACAAAATTTTTTTCGGCATTTTTTTTCGATGAAACTTTTTTTCACAATTTATTGAAAAAACATTTTTTTTTCTGAACAAGAATTTTTGGGATTTGTCGGCCATATTTTTTTTTTAATTTTTTCACATTTTATTTTTTGACCAAATTTTATTATCCACCCAACAAGTGGATTCTCAAAGTGAAGCAGTTAAGTGGGAGAGCTGTTGACCTGTTGTCCCACTCAAGACTATAACAACAGTTTATAGAAGTAGAAAAAGAATTTTAGTCAATATTTAACAAAGTAATTTTTATTCACAAGGAAAGAAATTTGGTGAAATTCCCCCTATCACTGAATGGAGGTGATGGTTTTAGTGGGTTAAGAAACGGCATAGAGGAATAAAATTAATTACACAAGTTTTTCCCATTAACAAAATGTCTGTGTGTCTATCCCTGGTCCTGTCAAAATGTGTCTGTGTGTCTGCGAAAACAATACATGAATTTAATTTTCTCAGAAGATGGCAAAAAAAAGAAGGCAAAACTCACGCGATGCGTAGGTATATACACAACCTACCAGCTACCAAAACCCATCCGCGTGTACAAAAATGCTTACCATATTGTGTTCGTGTTGTGTATAAAAGAAAAGAACCAAGAAAACAATGTCAAGGATTCATATAGAGCGTTTCTTGTTTTCTCATGTTTGGATATACACATCCTTGCTATAACATAATGGCCACCACCATATCACCCTATATATTATTTTCTATCCCCAGCACATCCCTTCTTCACATTTTTCTTCCTTAATTTTTTTTTTCATGTTGTCGCTCTGCCTTCTCTTGGTTATGTCAAGCAGTCGTCCTTAATATGGCTATAAGTAGGTACTAATGCCCGGCATAAAGGTCTGTCCTGTTGTTTTTTTTTCTTCCCGCTTTCTTTTTTTTTTTTGGTTTTTGACTTTTATGCTTCTCTACTGCAAGGTCCATAACTTTAAGAAGAGAAAATAATTATTTTGGTTTAACTGATGGAGGGGTTATTTCAGAAAGCCTTTAAGACACAAAAGGTGAGGTTATATAAGTATTTACTTTTGGAGGTATGAATTCGCCAGATGAACAAAATTATAAGGATGCTAAATTTTGCAATGCGTGCAATAAAGACCAAGTTATTCTTAGAATTACTTCAGGCTGCTAAATTCTTTTTTTAAGCAAAAAAAAAAACACTTGGCTATACTGACTTACTGACTTTCATTAAAACAATATCCTGACGTCTGAAAAGTTTAGCTTTATATTTTTTTTAAGTGGATGCTCCATGGGGTGAAAGAATTTAATCATCCTTAATTTTACTCTTTGAAATTATTCTTTGTTAAGAGATTAACGAGTTTATTTACGAGTTTTTATAATTTTCACTTGAGAGTGCAAAAACTTCAATTGTGATTTAATTTTAAATTGTTGCATTTTTTTTACTGTTATCAAAGATTCTTCTCATCTTACACATCCTCAACCTAACCATGTATTCACCCACCGTATTAATACCCTTCTATTTCTGACCATAACTCTTATCCTGTCACTTAGAAGCTAAGTGTCATTATTTTATATTGAATGAAAATGAAGTTGACTCTAATGCCAAATAATTATCACAGCCATTAGACATCAGCGAGTGGCGACAAAACTTCTAATGAATTTTTATCTTTTTTTTTCCAGAATAATGATTTGTCCTTTTCCTTTTTTTTGTCGTTTCTAAAATACTTCTTCGATAAGAAAAATGAATTTCTTTTTTTGACTTCCCTTTTTCTATCACCATCAGTTTCCTCTGTTAAAGAAATTATAATAGGAAAAAAAATGGCGGCTGAAATTAAATGACAGTTACTGATTCTGTCATCTGGAAAAGAAAAAAAGTAATGTATCCAAAAAGCAAAAAGCCAGAAAAAAAACATAGAAAACTTTATGAATTCTTTTCTTTTCTTGTTATTTTTTTGCGTTCGTCCTTTCTTTCAATTGGATATAATATTAACACGTCTTTCAATATCAATATATATCTACATATGTACAAAACAACTGATGCTGTCAGCGCTATGACATTATCACATTTAGCACACGTTTCGTATATTATTTAATGACATAAGCGAAAGAATATTTAGACGTACCTCTGTGAGTCCTGAAATGACACTTAAACATGTCTCTTCTGTCAACTGCTGTCACTTTTGAAATTATTATTTTACTCCCTGACAAAAAAAAACATACACACCT
Source organism: Syrphus vitripennis (assembly GCA_958431115.1). Taxonomy (NCBI): domain Eukaryota; kingdom Metazoa; phylum Arthropoda; class Insecta; order Diptera; family Syrphidae; genus Syrphus; species Syrphus vitripennis. The sequence continues at coordinate 108,305,548 of OY288108.1, forward strand.
TACTCATTCGGTTTGACATTTTGTATCATTTGTCAATTTGTTAAATAAATTACCAGGTGAGTTTTTGTGGTGGGGAGATATGAAGTAACCAAAACATTGAAGATAAGTTACAGATTAAGAAGGTGGTTGAAAGTACACACAGCTAAGTTGTCTGCTGTCATTTTTATTCCTTATCGGATGACAGCCAGATACAGTTCTATTGCAATAGTTTAATATACAATTCAATTCGTCAAAAATGACTTACGATATAAAGATGAAACTGTTGAGTGATGGACGTCGCCTTCGCGATCTTATAAGATGAAGATGTCAAGTGGGCCAAGAACTAAGTATAAGACATTCAATTATGATGGATATTTGAGATGTTTTTGTTGGAACGTTTTAAAAAGAAGACATTTTTTGGAATATTTGAAACTCAATCGAAAAAACAAAATGAGAGAGAATTTTAAAGATGAAAAGCAAGGGCAAGTTAATGGAGCTCTTAAAATTGGAGGTATATTGCAAATTAAATTTTACTGTCATTTAACCTTGAAAATTCAATTTGTCAATGTGCAGAAGTCGAGGCTATATTATCTAATATTCTAGGTACTACGATATCTTCCTCAGAATGAAGTTGACATGTATATTATCCGGTGTAGTAAATTGGCATAAAATATAAATTTGAGGTCCTCTGAAAAAGTTTAAAAAAAATTCCCCTACTTCCTGTGACATAGTACACACATTCATTCATTTTTCAGGAACTATTTGATTTAGAACATGAAACATGAATTAAATTGTCCATCTTATTACTTTCCGAAAAAACTTCAACTTTTGAATACGTTATTTAAAAAAATGACTTTTCAAAAATAAAAAATGTCTTCAAATTTTAAAATAATTTTTAATGAAATATCAATTTTTATTTTTAAACAACGACTTGACTTAAAAATTTGAATGGTATCTTTTCTTAAATTATATGAAAAATTCAACATTTCAAAGCCACATGAAAACGAGGGTAAAATGAGATTTTTTTAATTTTTAATTTTAGTTTTAAAATTTATAGTTTTGTGTATATTTGAAATATTTATTCGTAAAATCGAATTTGCAAGCAAGGCAATTGCGTACATATGTAGGTACTAAAATTTTGGTTAGCGTCTTCAAAAATCCCTTTGCATCAGGGCCCCTCTAATCAATTTTTAATGACTTTTTATAAAATTTGGGGTAGCTAAGTGACCAACTGGAATTTCATTCTTCATTTAAACCCTTCTATTTGAATTATAAAAAAAGTCACTTACTAGATTTTAATGAATTTGACTCTGAGAAAAATTGAATCTTACGCAAAACAATTCCACTTAAACTTATTAATATTATGTCTAGACAAAAAAAAAATTTATAACATTTAACAACTTATAAAGGGTGACCCAACAAGAACGCAAGATTTAAATTTTAAATAAAACGCAGATATTTAAAAAAAAATCGCAAATTCTTTATTATATCGTAAAGTAGACAGGATGAGGTTATGTATGGAACAACACAGTGGGCAGATGGCCGCCGCGGCTTTGCTGGCACATACGCGATCTTTTAATGAAATGTTCAATGACCGTTTTGCATAAATGTTACGGTATTTCATTAATGCAGAGTCCAATTTCCTCCTTTAAGGCTTGAGTCGTCTTCGGCTTATTCGCATAAGCCATCGACTTCAAAAAAACCCAAAGAAAAAAGTCCAATGGTGTTAAATCGCACGATCTAAGCGGCCAATTCTGGTCTCCAAAACGCGAAATAACACGACCGGGAAATGACTGATGCAGCAATTGAATTGTTTCTCTGGCTGTATGAGTTGAAGCCGTCTTGTTGAAACCACATCCCCTCCACATTCATTTCTTCAATTCTAGGCACGAAAAAATTGGTTATCATTTCACGAAACCGAACAACATTGACTGTTTGCGCTTGGCCTACGATATAATAAAGAATTCGCGATTTCCTATTTTAATACGTCCATTTCCACTAAACGCTTCCTACATAATTTATAATTCTTCAGAGAAAAAAAAACACTTTATTTTTTTTGTTTACTTTTTTAATTTATTCAAATACTAATCACTTGATTTATTTTCTCTCTTAATCGTAATCATCCCTGTTATTATTTGTTTCACAAATTAATCCAAAATCTCATTTACACATCCTTAATGCCAATAAAAAACAAAGAAAACGACAACAGCAAAAAAAAAATACACTCCGCACGTTTCATCAACAAAATCCGTTTGCCAAACTTAAAAATTCAAAATCTCTTCTCTCCGAAATAAATCTCAAAACATGAAAACAAAAGCCCATTATAGTCCCCCCTCCCCCCTATCGCACATAATAAATAGAAGGTGAGGGATTTGTTTAAATATCTGCGACTTATAGAGACACAGACAGAAACTAATAAATAGAATAACTTGCTGAAGAATAACCTCGAAAATGGAGTCTTCTCTTTTACTTTCTAGTTCGTCGTTGTCGTCGGCATCCTCATCAACAATTACCAAAGACCTCCAACCAACATCCTACTCCTCCCATTTTATCTTCTCACGTTCTTATCCTTCCCCAATGTCATCGCTTAAAGTTTAATTAAAGCCAACGACGCTTGATAAAGTCAACAATGGAGAAAATTTACTGTATAAGCAGTTTTTTTCCTAGCAGCAATTTTTTTTTTTTTGTTGTTCTACCTTCGGCAGGTCAGGCACTTTGAACTCAATTAAACACACCTGAGATCCTTCTTGCACCATCATCGTCATCGTCCTCAGCGTTTCTTTTTTTTTGCTTTTTATTTAAGCCCAGCACCACCATAACATCAGGAGGAGCACGAGCCAAAACCTGGAACGCGCTTAGTCACCGAGTTGTTAAAGTTGATACAGACAATGGTACAGTATAGATACAGAGGGTGGGCTCTGGATCTGGACTGGACTTGCCTTGTAGACTGTTATCCTCTACCACCACGGTGAGCAAGGACTTTTAAGAGGCAACAAGAGACTTCTCCTCTCTAAAATCACTAGTTGGCTGGCATTAGTTTCACCGAAAAATAATATAGCTTCGGATAATAAATTGAATTTAAGTTGAAATGAGGGACGATTCTTTGTGTCTTGCTGCTGCTGCTGCTGCTGCTGCCGTTGCTTTTGCCGTTTGGCGATGGTGAGAGCTTTTGAAAATGGCAGGTGGATGCAGTGGTGAATTAATCGATTTCCATTTATCACCTGTCTAACATCCTGGCTTCACTGACCGTGTGATGTAATCAATTTCCTTGGAGGAAAGTATTGCCTTTAAGTTCTTCTTATCTACCCAACCCCCTTCCCTTCCTTTTTCTACCATATCCATTTTCGACTGTGAACATGAGTTTGAATTTCAACAAAGAGTATAATCACTAAGGGTGTTTAAATATTTTAAACTGTTTTTCTCATTTTTTTTTCTGAAAGGAAATAGCAGTGGGGTGAATGAGAGATTTTGGGAAAATATTTCACCTGATTTGAAACAGAAACTTTACGTTTTCGATGTTGTTTCGGATAGCGAGGAAATAAGGCAGACGGTGAAGTGATGTGTTTCGAAGTTAATGAAGTTAAATGAGGAAATTATTTTGTTCAATGAACGGTGATGGTGGTGCGCTGATGGCTGATGGAAATAAATTGATGACAATCGGCTTATGTTTTTCGATAAAATCGAAAATTGTTTAGAAATCTTTCACTCTTCCTCTCTATTTGATAGAAATAATTGAATTTATACCCACAAGCAGATAATTATACCTAATTGTCAAAAAATAACTTTGAGCTAGAACCACACACAACATGGCAACCTATGTATGTATATACCACAACAACAACCGATATCCGGTAATATCATTGATAACCGGAAGCTAATATCGATAAACACACATGCCCCATTGACATTGATAAAGAGAAAACCATGAAATTGATTACCATCAAAACGGATATGTGATGTGTAGATAGATGTACCTAAATATAGGTTTTCTCTTAATTCTTATAGTATTCCATTTGAATCAACCAACCAAGCAACCCACATACTGATTGATTGTCTACTGGAAACGTGACACATACACATTATTGGCATGTCCTGCGGCATATTTTGAGGCACCACAACATCACGGATATTGTGATTTATCAAACCACCAAGATGATTATAGGTATTGATGGTGTTATTGTTATTGCAGTTGATTGAAAATATGTGAAAAGAAAGGAGGCATTTTTGATTTTATATTTTTATTCTGGGGATGTTGCGTTTAACTAGACAATAAGGTCTAATGGAAATCTAAGAAAGAGTTTATTTAGTATCACAAGCGAAGGAAGTAATTTAAGTTTTCGGCACTACCCCCTCACGCAACGATCCAAGGAATTTTCATACCAAAATCTATTTTAATACTAAACAAAATTTTAAAAAATTCTTGTCGTTAAAATTTTGTTTAAAAATAAATGTTGTTAAAAACACTGCCGAAAAAAAACTGTCAACATTGAAAACTTGAGAGAGAGTCGAAATGTTTTTGCACCGACGGAATAAAAACTAGTCAAAAACTAATTAAAAAGTTTTGTCGAAAAAAATATTTTTTTTTCCACAAGAAGAAAAAATTCGTCAAAGGCAAACTTTATAAGAACAAATAAATTTGTCAAACAACACATTGAAATTGAAAATGGGTAAAAAATAATTTACAAATTTTGCCGAGAAAAATTATCTTCAAAGAAAAATATTGAAAAAAAAGTTATCACAAGAAAAATTTGGAACAACAACCAAGTGAAAATTTTTCTTTCAAACCTGTATTCTCAAATTAATAAAAAATGTCCGAATTTTTGTTTTTCAATTTTCTCATGAACAATTTGACGAATTTTGATCAAGTTTTGTGTGAAAGAGGTTTTATATAAATAAAAACATTGAAAACGAGTGGATTTTTTTTAATCAAATTAAATTAAAAAAAAATTGTGAAAAAATTACGGTAATAATACAATCAAGCATTATAATTTTTTTTCATAAGTCAACACTGTTCTATTAAACTTTTTTTTTAGAAAAAAAAATTGAAAACTTTTTTCGTCTTAAAAAAAGAATTGGATGAAAAAAAATGTTATGCTGCTTTTAATGAACTGGGGTAAAAATATATAAATCGAAAACTAAAAAAAATTGACATTACATATATTTAAAAATTGCTTGGCTTAAAAGGAACTTAAATTCAAATTGTGGCAAATATGGGTCAATTAGTTTTCAATCAACTATGTATAAATATGAAATAACCTACCCATTTCAAAAAACAAAAATTTTTTATGACCCAAACCATAGAACAAGGGTTTTCGACCTTTTTTACATTCACTCAAATAGTAATTTAGGATTTTGAAAAATCCCTATATCATATTTTTGTGTGTCATTAAGGCTTACCAATTAGGCTGGGTCAGATAGTTGAACTAACCCAAAAATTGACCTTTAAGACCTGGCAACCCTGGTCACAGCACATATCTTTAGGTAACCCATGCGCAATTTTTTTTGTTCCAACACTTTGCATTCTAGTTTAGTAGTTAGTAGTTATCAAAACAAAATGGGTGAAAACGGCATTGAATTAGTCGGAGCAAACAAATATTTTTAAATAAGCTTCTATTGGTTGCTATTTTATACTATTACAACCAACTTCCTGTTTTCTAAAGCCATCTTGTGGCGAGCACAAACTTTACAAACTAAATACACAAACCACTTGGGACACCAAATTATTTGATTATTGTTTTTGTATTGAATACAGTTCGAGGCGACATCTTCTTTTGAAACTAAGAAACATTTCGCTATAAAATTTGAAATAAGAATAAAATATCCTTCGAAAAGAAGAGAGTTTAATGATAAATAAATGTTTCACAAAGCTCATTTTTATTCTTGATTTGAATAAAGCAAATTGTCTTTTCTAGAAATAGCCTAGCCAATGTTGAATTTTGATAGAAACACCTTTGTATATGAAAAACACTTAGTACTATCATGGCGAGTATTTGTAAATGTTGCCCCCACCCTTGTGGTGGCACTTTAAGCATTGGAAATTGGTAGTAGGAGCAAGGGGAGACCATTATTTTGATTGTCATTACCAAAAAATATCGATTTAAGCCTCTATGTTTTTCATGTACAAAGGAAACACCCCACATTTTAAATAATTAAGTAAACATCTTAATTTTAGCATCAACCCGGCCCCAAGGCCTCAGCTTTTTCCTGGGAAATAACTTTAGCTGAAAATTGTGTAACAAAAAACATTTTGTACTCAAAACACATTTTTAAAAATTATGTTGAAAAAAGTGCTTATGAAATTTGTACAAAATATAAAATTCGTGTATAATTTTCAAAAACATGTATTTTATGTGCGAAAATTTCAAAAAATAATATTTTTTTTTACAAAGTATTTTTTAAAATTAAAAATTTAAATCCCATACAATTTTTTTGTGTTAAAAATTATCATTTTGTAATGAAAAAACTGCACAGAGTCACTATGAAAAGTGAAGTTATTTTCCACTTCAAAGTTCAAATGGAAAGTTAAAAAACAAAAAAAAAAGTTCCCATTTCTAGTGGGAAATAATTTCACTGGGGAAAATTGAAATTATTTCCCACTTGGGAAATGTGGAATTATTTTCCACTGCTGTTGAATTTATTTCGCTGCACCGGGAAAAAAACTGATGTACAAATGTACATATTTTAAGAAATAAAATCCTGAATTTTTGAAACTTTTTTTTTATGAAAATTAAATTAAATTTTATATTGTTCACCAAATTTTAAAATTTAAATTAGTACTTTCATTAGAAACTTACCTAGAATTAAAAAACAAAGATGTAAATTTAATTTCAGTATGTGTACACCAATTTTTATTTTTTCAATTTAGCGGGAACACCAATTAAGGTAGGTTTAAGCAAACCTTTATAAAGTATCAAGTAAACTATTCAATTGGTTTTTCAGTGAGTCTGAAATATACGTTCCATTTTCTAGCAATTTATTTTTTCATTGAAAATCAACATTAAACTGGGAAAATTAAAAAAAGCTTAACCCAAACTCTCTGCAATAAATCTTAAATACAGACACTTTAATTTAGCTCCAGGTTGCAAATTGTAATATTTATACCAAAACAAACCCACCTCCTCACCCAAAAACGTTTCGCAATTTCATTTGAATCCCATTCCTTTAAATAGAAAATTTCGTAGAAAACCACCCACCACACAATGGCATTGGCCAACTGTAACCAATCACAAAACAGAAAACTGTTTCCAACCCTAAATTAATATACGGCAAAGCCAAAATGGCTTCCGCAATAGAGATACTTCTAAAGGGATGCTGAATACTGAGCTGTGTATATCCTTTTTATGATTTTCGCAGGATGTTACAATTCATTTCCATACTTGAATCAGTTCGTCGTAGTCTTCCATCTGTTGTGTAACACAGAAAAGAAAAAAAATATTCAATTTTAGTTAAACTTAAAAAATTGATGTCATATCGGTGCAAAAGTTGTAATGTCCTTGAATAATATTATAAAAAATTAAATTAAAAGAAATAATTTAAAACTAGTGTTGAAATATTAAAATTTGTGAAAATTGATTTCACAAAATTTTCACCATATTCATTGATGACTATGCAGCATCATCCAGAATCAGGATACATGCCAGAAGTTCCATTTACCCCATTGTGGGGTCAAGAGGCTCCACCGCCACCACCAATAGTTCCATATCAAGAATTAATTGCTGGATTTCCATGTTCCGATTTAGGTGGGTACACAAAAACAAAACATAAATTGTGATTAAAGTTTAAAATATACGAGAGTTTAAAATATACTACCGAATGAAGTGAAAAAAGAGGAAAGTGAATAAATTGTGTGATACCTATATTTTTTTTTCTATTTAACAAAAATTAAAAAAATGAGCCGTTCTTGAATTATGGATTAAAACGTTTTTTTCCAAAATGGCTGCCACATAACACTTACAGAGTTTTTAAACTCTTCATCCATCTTCCCTTTAGAACCATAAAATTTGAGATGTGTTTTTGCAAAAAAAAAAAAAAAAAAAAAAAACTAATCAAATCTTTCTATCTACTTAGCCATCAATCTTGGGTTAGGTAACCCGTTTTGTACGCTAAGACGTAAAAGACAAGTACCCAGTAGTATCATGGGTGAAAAATTTGGTGAAAAAGTTTGGTGAAAAAGTTTGGTGAGAAAGCAATTATTAACTAATACTCTTAACGGCAATTGTTGCTATGATTGCCAATTCTCTATCTATGATATCTGTGAAGTGATAAATTTGTTCAAACTTCAAACACAACACAACAACTTCAAACTTCAATATCAAAGATTTAATAATTTTATTTTTAATTTTAAGATTTAATTTCATTTTTTCACATACATACATACATCCAGAATCGAGCAATGCGTTTGAAGTTTGAGCAAATTTTTAACTTCACAGACATCTCCGATTGCGAATTGGCCTACTGGACTGTAGTGAGAGAGTTTGTGTTATATAATCCAAGGTTTAAGATATGGCCATCAAATGACTTCTTCTACAACTTTTACTGCCTTGACGCGCCGCGCCGCCGGTGTCACGGTCCAGAGCCTTCTTTCTGGGATTACATATCTACAACTTCACTGCATCACACTATAAAGTTCTTTGTGGTGTTCGCCGGGTTGACTTCAGAAAACTTCGACAGACTTCCCCGTTTTGGCTTGTTCAATATCTGAGACCAACTTTATACAGGTGCCGTTGCAGTTTTTTGATCCCGGAGTTTTTGCACCTGCCTTGCTTCCTAGAGAGGAAGGAACGTGGTGAGGCGTGTGCTATGGCCTTTTTAGGTCACCTTCATTTACATGACAGTACCAGCTAAGTTGGTCAGGCTGTATTTTGTACAAGATGGTATTTTTGACGGCTTTTGAAGGCTTGCTGAAGCAACTTCATTTCAGGTGCTGCCAATTTAATCTCATACTTCGTGAAATTGGCGAACACTGTGAACTGTATGTGGACGAACAACTACCATGTAGATCTTTCCTTTCAGCTTAGGGGGCAATTTTTGATAACGGAAGATGGCAGAGTTTTCCTGCCACTTCAGCCACTTTACAGTTATGCGATGTTTACTGTCGTCATAACAAGACCTTCCGCTATTCATCATAGATATCGGATACTTAAACTTTCAGAACTCGGGAAGTACTCTTCCATTCAAATAGATGTACGGAATAGACCTGAGTGCATCAGAAAGTGGGACATATCTTTGTTTTAACTTGCTCATACCTGTCCTTAATCATCCACAGTAAGGCTTCCGGAACTCCTCGTTGCCTAGACCTGATGCATCCCATCTTTTTCCAGAACTCAGAGGGTATCTCATCTGGCCCAAATGCTTTCAACTTTTTCAAGTTTTTCATAGCAGCACTGACTTCTTCGATTGTGATGTCGACGATTTCTTCAGCAGCTATTGGAAATTATAGCCTCGGAATCTGTAATTTTAAAGTCCTTAACAACACTTTTGACATCTGTGAAGAATTTTTTCGTCATCCACAAGGAGTTGGCCTTGAGCGATGTTAACTATCTACATAACTCTGGTCAACACTGAAAAATTGCAAGTGTTTATTTCCGAACAGACGTATTCGAGTAATGGAACTTGGTACAGTAACATTGAGATTGCCAAGTTCCTGAACGGACGGAAAATTTTGCTTGCTCAAAAGATATTTGTATTAATGGGATACCTTAGCGAAGCGTAAAGAGTGTAATATTGGTGAAGTTTTTAAGGGAAAAAATATATCAAAAATGTTCGATGTTGGCTAACGGTGCCACTTCTTTCTTTCACTTCATTCATAAATAACATAAATTTAAATAATATAATTTACACACTTTCCAGCTATATGGCCTAGGTCTCAAGTCTCCAGTTTGGTAAATCAACGACTCTCCCCACGTGGTGGCCTACCAGCACCATCAAATCCATCCGCTAAAAAACCCCGACGTCGAGTTGCATCAATGGCTCAAAGACGTGCAGCAAATATACGAGAACGCCGACGAATGTTCAATTTAAATGAAGCTTTTGATAAATTAAGAAGAAAGGTATATATTTTTGAACTTCTTCAAAAATCAACTCATATTTAAAAAAAAAAAATATTTTTAAATCTAGGTTCCAACATTTGCTTATGAAAAGCGTTTGTCTCGCATAGAAACACTCCGTTTGGCCATCACTTATATTGGCTTTATGACAGAATTACTAACTGGCACTCCATCGAATGCTCATCATAAAAATCGATCTCCAGAAATATACTCAGGCATGAATGGTCATCATCATCCCGGACATCATTTGCATCCGTCATTTCAGAGAGATTTTGTATCGCCATATGGTCATAGTTTGGCTTAAAGTTTATTATTATTCTAAAATTTTGTTCCTATGATTTTGTTTTTTTTTTTTTGTTGATTTTTGTTAAGTTTTTTTTATTTAGTTATTTAAGAAAAAAAAATAAATTGATTTAAAATTTTAAATAAGGTTTGACTCAAACAAAAAATAATCATCAAGTAAAAAATGCAAAAAACTGGATATCAAAGGTTATAAGTATTATTGCATTACTCAGCAATATTCCTCATATCAGTTTTGTTGATTAACTGAAACTATTAATTGTATTCGATAGCTTTTATACCGTGCGTCGTTGTAAAAAATTTCAACAAAATAGTTTTGTTTACAAATGCAAAACCTGCCCAATACATTTAATTTTATAGACATACTACCAATAAATTAATGTATTATTGTTATGACAATAATTAACACACTCCACACGCTTATTAATAAAATTTCAGCTTGTGTTACATGAACACAATTCAATTTGATTAATCTACTGTCTGTTTGTAAGCTCTACTCATTTGTATAAATGAAATCATGTTATGTTAAATTATTACTGAAATTCAAAACGTAACTATACAATAATTGTGAACTACAACACTTAAGAGAGATTAGATATTCATATCAATTAAATAAGTATCTACTTTTATATACATATAGAGCTACCACCTCTTATTTGTTATGCCTGGGAAAAATTAAAATAAACAGTCAAATCTCTCTAATAGTTCAATCATCGAAGGAAAGAGAAATGCAAAAAAATCATGCTCTTATAATTATTGTTTTATGTGGCACGACCACAGGTACAGGGTTGTAAAAGATTGCAATCTTTGCAAATGCACTTCTTAAGAAATTGCCTACAGAATGAAAATTAATGATTGCATTCTTTTATTCTTGTGCGACTTCAAATTTTGCAACTAGCATTCATTTTATTCCAATCAATCGATTGCAATCTTTTGTGACTCCAATTCTTTTTATATTATTTGAATTTTTTGCATTCTTTGCATTCCTTGATATTTTGCATTCTTTTTGCAATCTTTGAATTCAGTAAGGTTTATGAAACATATTATGTTGTGAGGAAAAAAATGTTAAATTGAGTATTTCAACAACAGGGTGCCTTTAAAAGGTTTTTAATTTTTTTTTTAATTTGACATGAAAAAAATTTGTTTTAGGATTTTTAGTCAAATTGAAAAAATGATATTTCACAAGTTGAAAATCACATTTCCTACAACTGTACCTAGTTTAATTTGGCCGCCATCTTGTTTTAAGATACCATTTAGATTTTCACTAACCTCGCGTATTTTTAATAATTCTAAAAGTAAAAGTTATTTAGTAAACTTGTAGTTTATTAAATTTCCAACAAAAAATTTTAAAAAACTTTTTTCGCTTATTGCTATTTTTTAAGTAGTACATTCATAGTGTTGATTGTTTTCCAAATTCCAGGGCTATTCCGCTTCTATGATACATTAATGCGAGGAAAACCTTCTTTTTTTACTGATAACTTTCAATATTGCGATTCTGGGTCTGTGTAAATATGGAAACTTTTGCCAAAAACTTACTGGGAGAATATTTTGGGTGAGATTAAATGAAAAAAAAAAGCTTATCATTTCATTTTATCATAGAACCAGAATAGGGTGCAGGATGTCTGCACGAAATGTAGGTTCAAAATTCATAAAAGTTTTCAACTTTATGAAAAAGATTTGAAAGTTGGAACACTTATACTAATGGGTGTCTATAATAGTGATGAACTAAAATAAGTAATTTTTGAAGCTTTATCTCAGGAACCACCTTTGTATGTTACTGTTAAACTGATGTAGTGCAAGAACTTGGCAGTGATCCTATACGGAACAATAGTCATTTGATATCTTTAAAAAATACAACTTAAAAAAATATATTTATTTCAAATTTCCAACTACAGAGATTTAACTGTCCATTTACTTATATTTATAGGTAATATTGTTCTTCTAATCACACATCACGTCACCATCATTCTCTACATAGAATCTAATAATGTTTTTGTATCACAATACACACTTTGTTTTCGATAATTACAGTTAGAGAACGTTTCAATTTTGAATCGGAAATACGCGTCTCGGCTTTTAAACTTAAGTCTGTTGCCTTGACTGATTGCCGTCGGTCGCTCACCGTAACCCTCATTGATCTCTTATATATATTTTAAGTTCTTAATAATAAACCGCAGAAAATTTATAATAATAATAAATTTATTGATAGCTGCAACATAAATATAAAGGTATATAGTCATAAGCTTTTTCATCTAAGATAGATAGATTTTTTTCTAAGATATTTTAGCTAAGTTAAATTTTTTGATTATTCAGTATTGCATTGGAGCTTTGTTGATTGAGTCAATTGAAAAACGTGATCACGGTTAGTAGGTAGTAAATTTAAATTAGAAAAACATTGACCGGGAATTTATTTTTATTGTGTTGTGAGATTGGAGGTGTATTTCATTCAATATTTTTGAAATACGAGTTATTCAAATGTGAGAGATTTGTAATGTTTGTTTTTTTTTTGTATTTTATGAAAGAAAATTTCTTGTTTTTATTTTAAGTTCGATAAAGTGCTTTTATTTAGAATTTTGTGGCAAAACAGTTTCGATTATTTTAGGAATTTATAAACAATACAAATCAAAAAATTTATAAAAAACATTAATATTCAAAGTGAATGAGATAGATAATATCGAATGCATATTATTTATCTATCTATCATTTATCTACATCTATTAATTAACTGGAAAACTATTATCAATATGCGCCAATTATAAAAACAAATGTGGTCATTAAGTTCACTATGTGGTTAAATTGGTTAAATTATCTAATTCAAAAATATGGTGTTCATTGCAAACTACAAAAAAATGGCATTGCCAGACCAGCAATAATATACTGCAAAACAATCCAGTTTAATTTTGTGAACACTAATTCTATTTATTTATTTAAAATAATGCATTCATAAAAATTATTTTTCGAAAAAAATGCAAGTTAAGGAGTTTTGAGTAAAGTGGCTTTTCTGAACTGATAATACTACTTACCCGAGGCGTAATTGCTCTACTTTTTTTCAAAAATCAAAAATAATTTAAATAATATTTCAAACATTAAAAATTGTCTGTTAACAAAAATCGTTTGGTTTTAACTTAAAAAAAAACTTAAAGTCAATGAGAAATTGAAATGTGTTTTTTTGCTTCTGGTTTCACTGGCTATAGAAACTAATTTTGTTTTGTTTGATGGAATTTTGGTGGATGGAATTTATTTGTAATGATGGAAATAATTTGTATATTATAATGGTAATGCGGGGTAATATTTTTCAAAACAAATGTTTATGACTTCCAAAAATATTTATGTAAATAACACCACTGCCCGAAAGCATTATATACGATGACATATATAATTAAATCCGAAAGTTTTTAGAACTTTTCCTTCACAAAATATTATTAAAAAAAAAACTAAATAACCTCAAAAAATACCACCATTTTCAATCGAATCAAATTTAGATTATTTTCAAAACTCCAAAAAACTTTTTTTTAACAAACAAAGAACACTTTCATAATAAAAACCGGTTCTTTGATAGTAACGGGCTTTAATTGATCAAAATCGGTAGAACCGTGTTTGGTATAAATAAGTTTTTTTTTCATAACAGTTATACGACAGCTGTCTGCCAGTAGGCAGACTTTCTTCCAGACTGCTTTCTCTATCCTCTTTATGTAAGATCTGCTCAATATCTCGAGTGATATTTTTGTTTACGAATCTTATTACCTACATGGATTGACGAATTTAGTAATTATTATCAAATTAAATCCCACGGCATTCATTTTAAAATATCCGGGCTACTTTACAAACATTAACTACTTATTTCATCACTTTCATATCATATCTTGAACGTTTTATATTATTTTATTGTCAATTGATAAGATAAACTATAAACACAAGCCTTATCGACCATTTAAATCTTACCTTGGACATTAGCATTGGTAATATGAAAATTATATTTTTCTTTTAAATAATTAAGGCTCAAATTGTATTCTAAAATGATAATTCACAACAATGCCAAATGCAGTTGCATTTGAACCTTTAAACAAAATATATTTGCGTTTTCGAATCCGAAAAAAAGGTTAATTTTTTTTTTCAATTCTTGTACCCACCATTTTTGATTTTATCTTTTTAAGGCTTGGTTCGAGAAATTTCAAATTTATGTAGCGGCGCGGCGTGTAGGTAATTTTGGCCTGGAATTTTGAAAATAAAAAAAAACCGTTCGCCACACAAGAAAACTATAAACTATACTTCTGTTTAACAAAATTCTAACGAAGGAAAAGTTTTAAAAATGTAAACAGAAAAACATGCCACATCAAAATCGAGAAAATAGCAATCTCGGAAGAATGGGATTTTGTTTAATGCTTAACAATTAGCATTTTTTCTAAAAATAAAAATTAAAAATTTGGGAAAAGTGCAAAAGAGAAGTTTGTTGAAAAACAGTGTTTTGCGTAGCTAAATAATAGATAAAAATAAAAAAATATCTTTTTGATATTAAAAAAAAAATTAAAGATAGATATTTGTTAAAAAAAATTTCAAATATCTGTCAAAACAAAAGAAGAAGAAATTTACTAAAAACATAAATCAAAAAAATTCTCAAAACCGCCTACAGATTAATCATTTTTGTAAAAGTTGATCATAAATTAAATTGTGAAAAGTTTTATCACAAAAAAAAAAATTTTTTTTAAATTCAGGGTCAGGTCAGATTCAGGTACCCTTTAATTCAGCCCATCTTCCAATCAGTTTTATATCAGAATACTTATTAAATTATAATAGATTTTAAATATGAATTCTCAGACTCTTAAGAATTGATTGGAAAGGAGCAAAATTCGGAAAAAAGGAACTCTTTCTTAGAACTTATTTTTGGTTTGTATTTCTTATAGAGAAAAAGTTTTAAAAAGGTTATGACCGCCTTAAAAAGTTCTACGGTTTAGGTTGTTAGCATTAATGTAATAGTTGGGTAAGCAAAGTTTTGAGTACTTTTTTTTATAGTTTTTTATTTTTTTAGTAATAATTTTCAACCATGGCTGCAGCACCAAATGAACAAACCCAAGAAATCAACGGCAAAGAAGCAACAACTGATGCCAATAAGAATCCAACAACAATACCAAATTGGATAAATGAAGCAAACTTCCAAAGTGTTCTCGAAGAAAATGTTGCAGGATTGAAGAAAATATTAAATTTTGAGGTCAAAGAAACCGGCGGTAGTGGTGAAAACTATGCGTCGGTGATGATGAGAGTTAAAGTAAAAGTGGAACTAAACGGTAAAGTAAACAAATTATTTTTGAGTGGCATCCACTTTTTTTTTACCTTGTTTGAATAAATTATAATGTCATTTACTTTGTTTTAGATGGCTCTACAAAAGACGTAGCATTTATGATCAAGACCATTCCACAAGGTGAACAAGGTGCCGCTATGGTTACCATGATGGGTTTATTTCCCAAAGAAACAACAATGTACGGCAAGTACTTACGGGATTTCGAAGAAATGTATCGCTCCGTCGGCAAAGCAGTCTCATTCGGTCCGAAGTTTTACAAACTGAAAAATGATCCAGGTGTAGATTATGTTCTTTTAGAAGATCTATCCCCAAGAGGTTTCAAGAACTTAAACCGACTCGACGGTCTAGACAAGGAACACACAAAATCTGTTTTGAAATTGTTAGCTGAATTACATGCTGTTTCGGCTGTTCGTTGTGAAGAAAAAGGCGATTATGATGAGTCGTTTATGAAAAGTCCCTTCAATGAGGATTCACGTGAAAGTCTTGAAGTTATGATGAAACCTATGATTAAGGTCTTAACTGATAGCTATGCAAAGCACGAAACTGGAAGAAAATATTTACCAAAACTCGTAAATTACATTTTTTCTCAATTTGAATAAAGCCCATTTTAAACCAAAACTCCCTTTTTCAGGAGAAAATGTTCGAAAATTTGACAGCGAAGTACATTGAAGACAGTAAAATCAATCCCAATGATTTCAATGTTGTGATTCATGGAGATTTATGGTCAAACAATATTATGTTTCGACACAGTGACGAAGGCAAATGGCAAGAGACAATTTTTATTGATTTTCAAATGAGCCGTTATGCTTCACCTGTTGTAGACTTATTTTACTTTCTGCTATCTTCACCGCGTTTGGACATAAAAGTGAATTGTTTTGATGAGTTTATAAAATTCTATCATGATAATTTGGTGGAGAATTTAAAGCTACTAAATTATTCAAAGAAATTGCCAACACTTAAACAATTAAGAATTAACTTGCTTAAATACAGTTCATGGGGTATGGTTATATTGTTTTTCATTTCATACAATTTTTTTAACAATTTCGTTTTTTTTTTCAAAGCTATTTCAACAACAACTGGAATTTTAGGTGCAATACTTTTGGATCCAAATGAAAAAGCTAATATTGATAATTTCTTCGAAGATAACAAGGACGGAAATGATTTTAGAATGCAATTGTATGATAATCCACGATATGTTAAACATTTGGAAGTAATCTTGCCATGGATGGATAAAATGGGATATTTGGATGAGTCATAGTTTTGAATTAGTTTTGTAAAAACTTATGTAAATTTTTTATTTAAATAAACTTACAAATTATAGAGAATTTTATGGAACTTTTTTCAATCCAATTCTCTAGATTATTTCTCACAATTTAGATAAATTCTTGCGTTCATACTGAAATATAAGAAATAATCTAGAATCTCGGACTAGTTAGATAGGACTTTTGAAGTCTGGCATCGGTTATGTCAAATACCAAAAATTTTAGTCTCGTCTCAGTATTATTTAACAAAGCCTTATTAGCGTTGGTCAAACAATCAAGGTAGCGGAGCACGAATTTGAATTTGCCAGTACTCACATATGGATCCGAGACTTGGGTGCTTAGCAAAAGACACTACGATCTCTTAGACGCGTTCGAGAGAAAAGTCTTAAGGAGAATTGTTGGCCCCATATGTGAGGAAGGACGATTCCGGAGACGGTACAATCATTAATTGTACGCAATCTACCTTGAAGCAGACATAGTGACAAAAATTAGGCTCGGTAGACTCCGGTGGGCAGGGCTCCGCATGAGTGAAGAGGACCGGCTCGGAAAGTCCTTTGTGGTACATTCCATGGTAGACGGCGGCGTGGTAGACCATGCTTGCTCTGGAGAGATGGCGTAGACCAGGACGCCCGGAGCCTTGGCCTTGGCTCAAGACCGGGATAGGTGGATAGACTTGTTGAAGGAGGCCAGGAACGGACCCCGGTTGTCGAGCCGATAATGATGATTATTAGCGTCTCGTATCGCATCGGTAACGACGTAACAATTTTGGAACGATTTTCTTTATTGGAAAATACTTTCTCGTATCGCTCCCCTCTCGGATGGTAAGGAGTTAATTTTGATCCCGTTGTCAGTTTTACAGACCAAGGAGTAAAATGATCAAAAATTCGGAATGATGTTCTTGGAAACTAATGGACTCAATATAAATTTTTTAGTTAAGTCCTTTTTTATGATTAAAAATGGCCTGCTAAAAAATAAAAACAAGTTTTAATTTTTTCTGGTCATTATAATCACATTTTTATAAGGTTTTGAAAAATTGACAACTTTTCTCGGTTTTTTTTTATTCGATACTTATATATTTTTTTACTGTCGACCGTTTTGTTTTTTTTTTTTTGCAGAACGAACATTTTTTCAGCAAACTTTTTTCTTAACTTATTATTTTAAACTCTTTAAAAAAATCAGAAGTACCAGCACCACCAAGTTACATGAACACATTTACCGAGCTTCGACTTTGACACATTTATCCTCGGATTTAAAAAAAAATGATTTTCGACCAAATTATTTTTTTGGCTTTCATTCTTTCAAATAGCTATAGGTTTGTTTTTGATTGCTCGAAGGAAAAAAGTGTACGAAGTTTCTTTGCAGAAAATGTGGTGATCTTCAAACTTTACTTGAACTACTTTTCGATAGCAGTTCCCGTTGAATGTTTTTACCAATTTTATTGTTATTTTTAATTTTGGATAATACGTAAATGTTTGGGTTTATTATACTCAGAGTTTTTGTATTACAATAAAGGAAGGTAAGTGGAATGCAAATATATCATTGGGTTTTTTCTAAGACGAACAGCTAAAATGCTGGAAATGCTTAAACTTGTTACGTGCATTTTTTTTATAAATTTTCTATGAGAAAAACGAACACATTATTAAAGTACTGAATATCTTCGAAAGAGTTATTTTTTTTTACTAGAATGTGGTTAGAATATTTCTCTTACATTTGAATTCCTTTCCAAATATGTCATTCGATTAATTCTAGGTTAAACGGTTAGAAAGTTATACATTTTTAAAGTTGATCCCATTATTTCTATTTCTATGAAATTTTCATGTACCTACTGCGTAGAACAAACTGAAGTAGTACTTTGGCACCAAATATATTTTATAGAAAGCGAGTTATAATTAGTTTGTGATTTTGTTTTGTTTCCCAAGCGCAACAGTTGCCCAGCCTCTTCGAATAATTTGAACCACCCTAAGGTAGGTACATTTATTAAAAATCCATTTGCACAAAAATCATTCGCTGAATGCTGCCATATTTTTATCAGCTGCTGAATGTTCTGTTTAAATGCCTCTGCATGATTTCATCGACCCGTCAAATCATTTTTGTTATTGCTAGCAGTATTAAGAATCTTAATATTTTTGTTTACTTTTTACAATTACTTAGATCCACACAATTCAGTAGGTGTCACGAATTTCATGGTCACTGATCAGACTATTATATTCGGCAATTTAATTGTTGTTAACAAATTAATTTTTTTGTGGTCGTTAAATTGACTTTCATGTTACTATAAGAATAAAAAAATATAGAAACACCAAAGGTATATATCAGAGAACGAATAATGCATTTTTATTTTTGAAAATAATTCATACGGTCTTTGAAACTAGACCGTGTTTTTAAAAATTGTGTAAATGCTCTGAAGTCATTTATTTTTTCAAGCAACACCATCAAGATGATATGTATTTATTGATACACGTGTTAGGAATTTATTGAACACATCCTATAGGAAAATAAGTATGTAGATATGTTCAAAAAAAGACAAAAGCAATTTCTTTTTCTCTTCAGTAGTTCGATGAGTAGGTACGCAGCTATCAGTACTCGATAACAGACACAAAGGGGACTTTTTTTGTTGTGATTTAGAATTATCAAATTAGACCCCTCGATTTGTGTTAATTGATAAGGTTTTAAGATAAAACCATCAGTATTTTTTAATTTAATGAAATGTTACATGCATACAATAGAATATATTTAATAACTCAATTCAGTAACATTTAATAATTTGACAATATTAAACCTGTGACTTCCTGCTCTCTGACTGATTTTGTAAGTAGGAATCATATTCAAATAATAATCACTTACTTGCTAATTGATTTTGATGGTTCTTATTTGGAATTTTATTTGAGTAAAATTATGAAAGAAAAAAAAATCAATTTGTTTGAGTTTGAGGTAAGAAGAATTTATAAAATCAATTTCATGTAGGTACCTATATAATAAATAGCTCTCATCATTTCTTTAAATAGTTTTGTATGTTTATGTAAAATCTTCCAAATTTTTTTCTTGTGTACCTGCTAAAATACGAGGTATGCAGTCAATAACAATTATTAAATTCATTTAAAGACTGTGTGAATGCATTTGAACAATTTTCTAAAATATGTATTTGATTTTCTTAAATTTTTTTTAAAAGTAATTTTTGAAATTAAAAAATGCAAAAAATCGTTTTCAAAATATTGGATTATTCCAAAACAATAAATGACAAAATTTCAGTATTCAGTACGTATTCCATTATTCTGTTTTTCAAAATTCTGCATTTCGAATTCTGAAAATCCAGAATTCTATATTTTTAAACTCTGTATATTCGGAATTCTTTATTTAAAAATTCAATATTCTGGTTTTCAAAATTCTGTGAATCAGAATAGTCACAGGGCAATTTCGTAATGGAAAACTGGACCTAAATTACTTCATATTCTAAGTTCTTCGTTAACTTGAAGGAGCAGAAGACATTAACAAAGTCAAAAACGTTAAAGGCTTTTTAGTAAATTTTCATATTTATTCTCAATAGTCACTGGGGTACCGTGTCATATTCGTTTTCACATTTAACACCAAAAAAATACTCCTTTATTGGGGGGTAAAATGCAGAAATAGGGTAAATGTAAACACTGGGAACATTCAATAACGGAATCCCCATCCCTTGAAACACGTCAGTTAGGTTCCAGAGCATTTAAAAAAAAGTCAGAAAATGTAAACAGCGCGGAGAAGAATGTAAACACTACCTTTTTATCCATGAAGGGCTCAAAGCTGAACCGAACCAAGGCATAATTTTTTTTAAGTGTTCTACACTCTGCGAAAAAAAAAACAGTTATCAGAGCTTAAATTTTTTTGAGCGAGTCAAAAATTACTTTTGTGGTGATTTTATTTTATTTAAAAAAATACTAAGCCCAGAAAACTGATATTTAGGCTTGCAGCTGCAACTATCAATTGACAGTTGATAAAAATGGAAAATCTTCACTTTAAAACGCTTTTACAAAAAACACAATTGTCTTGCAATTCACAACAGCTTGTCTCATTCCCAAATATCAAAAGTTATAGAAATTGGGTTGATAAACACCGAACTTTATTTTTTATCAACTATCAATTGATTATTCCTAATTTTGAAATATTGAACATATTATTTTAAACATAATTTTTTTTCATCGAGCATGTACGATGTTTGTGTACATATCTTATTTCCGTTGATAATGATGAAGATAGTAATTTGAAAGATTCAAAGGTCGAATAGATGAAATTCAGATTACCAAAACAAAGCAATGATTGATCTATCACACATAATTAATTGTTTTTTTTTTATGAATGAAAAAATATTTTTTAATGACCAAATGATTAGTATCTTTACAGATTTTATTTAGCAGCAAACAATTAGTAGATAACTATAATCGCAATCAGTATGGCTATTCCTAATCAAATTGCTGATATTCCTGTTTGGGTTAATGAGGATCACATCATCGATATTTTGGAGGACAATATTGAAGGATTCAAAAGCATTAATAAATTTAAAGCTTGTCTTACTGGCGGTGCTGGGGAGAATTATCAATCGGTGCTTGTGAGAGTTCAAATTGTTGCACAATTGAAAGGTAATTTCTCAAAGTAAAAGTAAAAGTAAAAGTAAATAGTATATGAGCCAAAATATTGCTACTCCATAACTTTTTGCCCTAAAGTTTTGATGACTTCAAATTATTTAATAATGAAGCTGGAGTTGATCATCAGTTTTATTTCTTGAGATCTGAAAAAGATTTCAACAAAAGTGTGAAAACTTTCTGAGATCTAAATTGACCAATTATTGTAAATAATTTATTTTTACTTTAAAGACGGCTCGGAGAAAGAAGTAAGTTTCATAATTAAAGCCGCCCCCCAATCGGAACAAGCTGCTATGATGTTAGCCATGATGGGTCATTTCCCAAAAGAAAATTTAATGTATGCCAAATATTTGCCAACATTCGAAAAAATGTACAGCGAAGTTGGTAAAAAAGTCCAATTCGGTCCGCAATTCTATAACCTCAAAAAGAATCCAGGCTGTGATTATGTTCTTTTGGATGATCTTTGCCTTAAAGGTTTCAAAAATCAAAATCGTGTTGAAGGACTCGACATGGAACACACCGAAGCAGTATTGAAAAAATTAGCACAATTTCATGCGGCTTCCGCTGTGGCATACAAAAATGTAAATGGAGAATTGGAAGAATCTCTCGTAAAAAGTATTTTCAATGAGCAAACAATTGGAATGTTTGCAGCCATGATGAAACCAGCTTTGGAAATATTTGTTAAAAGTTTAGCCACATATGAAATTGGTTCTAGATATGTTGAAAAGGCGGTAAGTTTAAACAATTTGTTTCAATAAATAATTGTTTTGGATTTATAAAATGCTCAGGAACAACTTAACCGATTTAAACAAAACATATTTTTAATATATTCTTCCTCCTAATTCTTTATTTTTATTCCCAGCGCAATATAGTTGACGTATTGTTTGATAATTTCATCGAACTCAGTAATCCCAATTTCGAAGAGTTCAATGTAATTTGCCATGGTGATTTATGGTCCAATAATGTTATGTTTCATCATGATGCCGATGGCAAAATCAACGATACTCGATTTATTGATTTCCAAATGTCTCGATATGCATCACCAGTTATCGATTTATATTACTTTTTGCTAACATCTCCAAAACTTGAAATCAAGGTTGCCAAATTTGATGATTTCATTAAGTATTACCACGAAAATTTGATTGAAAATTTGAAACTTTTGAAGTATTCAAAAAAATTGCCAACTTTGAAGCAATTGCATATGGATCTTTTGAAAAAGAGTGCTTGGGGTAAGGGTTTTGCTTTTTTATGTTTGAAAGTTATTTTGAAATAAATTTTTATAACTCTTTTTTAAGGATTTTCAACATTAACCAATACTTGTGCAGGAATACTTTTGGATCCATCAGAATGTGGAAATATGCAAGACTTTTTAAGTGATGGTGATGCTGGAGAAAAACTTAAAATGAAATTATATACAAATCCTCGGTATGTTAAGCATATGGAAGCTATTTTACCATGGATGGATAGTCGAGGATTGTTGGATATGTAAGAGAGTTTGAATACTGATATTATTCGCATTCGTTATTTTAATTAAATCACTGTTTTTTTTTTAATTATGTAACTCTGTTTTTTATGTTGTATAAATCAAGTATTTGAAAATATATATTTTCTTAACAATTCTGCATTTTTAAATTGAAATCAATATAGTATTTTTTTCGTACGTATTTGCTGTCTTGGAAAAAGTTTTCGAGATATAAAAAATGCTTAGGAGATTCCACCAACCAATTTAACGCTCAAGGCCAACTCCTTGACGTAAGAATTCTTCATAGATGGCAACAGTATTCTGAAAAAGCTTTTAACTGAAAAACAATTTACGAGACGTCGCCGACATCACAGTCTTAGAAATTGGTGCTATGGTAAAGAAAACACCAAAAAAGGGAAAAGCGTTTGGGCAAAAAAAAAATGAGATACCTTCTGAGCTCTGGAACTTCTTCTCATCTCCAAAGTTATCTGCGGCGTCCAAATTCTTAATCAGCTACCCACGAGAACAAAATGAGTCTAACTCTAGGCTACCGAAACGAATATAGGCACAGCCTCCAGGATGATATGGTTGTTTCTCATCGAGACGTAAACGCTCTTTTACTGCGGGTGGTTATGGACATGTACGAGTAAGTTAAAACAAAGATAAGATGTCCCGTAGAAATCACCGATAATTTCCCAATTAGCAAAGGTGTGCATCAGGGAAGTGTCTCGAGTCGTTTGTTATTATAGTCCGTTACTTTCTCCTTGACGATAAGCTGACTGAACCCAAAGTGAGCCATCAAAACTGAAGATCCTGCGTCTTTGCAAGCGATAGCGAACGCTTGAGGTATAAGTTCTGGAGGGAAATGGATACCCCATGAGCGCTAAGAACACCTAGGTATTCGGTATGCTGCCCATTTTTTTAGATTTACACAGGCCTGTTCCACACATTTTTTGAGTGGAACAGTGATTCTCTGGTGCGAAAATTTGGATCTGTGATCAATAGCGAAAGATCTAGTGATGACGGCATTAAGCATCGCGTAAGCGTAGAATGGATGAAGTGGTGGAAAAACTCTGCCTTCTACGGAAAGCTTAGATACGAAAGGTAGATACGGAATTGACAGCAGCTGAAGCTAATTACAACAAACGGCAGGAGACTTTACAAAGCAGGCCGTAAATACAATTGCGATTTCTTCTCCTCCAGATCGCCAATTTATACCGGCCATACGTATACGCCGAAGTATAAAACATAATCATTATAAGTGTCGAAGGTAATTACATATATGACTTATCGTCAAATCATACTCCAGTGATTTTGTCCCTTAATGAATCGGAGTTAATAGAAAAAAGCAATCCAAAGCTTGTTAATAAGAAAACAAACTGGAGTTAGTTCAAAGAAAAGCTTGAAAGTTTTATAAATCTAAGATCTCTGTGGAAACAATAGAGCAAATTGATCATGATGTTTAACAGGCTGCAGAAGAAAGTACACCAACTTATTCAAAGGGGAGACAGACTGAAATAAAATACCCTGTCGAAATAAGAAAGTTGATATTAGAAAAAAGAAGAGCTCGGAGAAAATAGCAGAATACCAGATTTTCAGACGAAAGAATAGTTTTTAACCGTCTAAGCTACGAACTTAAAAAACAAATCTACGAATTCAAAAATTGTGCATTAAGTAGATTCCTGAAAAGCTTATCGACAACGGATGCTTCAACTGATTATTCGCTATGAAACAGTTACAAAACGTGCCCTTGAAATCTCAAGACAGGATATGGATCGGAAACCCAAAAGAAAAAGCTTACCTCTTCGCAGAACATCTTGCTAATGTTTTTAAGCAATTTTCAGCAACCACATTTGATAACAGCATACAATTTATAGACAAAATAGACAAAGTTGAAATACCACAATTTTTAACACTCAAAGAAATTAAAAGTAAAAATAAGTTAAAAGCCTTCATAAAACACCAATACATAGTAATAAATGCATGTCTAAAATCAAATATACATCATTGGACAATCACGGAAGTTATGACCTAAGCAAGGTAAACCACCAACAGAAGTTACTTTATATAGACCAATATCGCTTATACCTATAAAAGTTTTTGAAAAATTGCTGTTGAAGAGACTAAGCAAAGTCGTAGAACAAAGAAATCTAATCCCAAATCACCAGTTTGGATTTAGAAATAAAAATTGCACGATACACTAAGTTCATGGAATAACGGATCTAATCGAATAAGCACCAGAAGAAACACAAGTATGTATATTCGGCTATATTTTTAGATGTTGTTCAAGTCTTTGACAGGGTTTGGAATGAGGATCTGCAAAGTAGGGTAAACCTCTATGTATGCAGTTATCGATTGTGTGCAGCTGTATTTCACCAATGGCTTCATGAATATTGTCCTTTAAAGCGTCAATTGTCTCCGGCTTTTCGGCGTAACACTTATCTTTTACGGCACTCCACAAAAATAATAGTCCAACGGTGTCAAATCGCAGCTCCGAGGTGGCTAAACGGCCACTTGTTGAAACTAAATGTTGCATATATCCTCCTCTTCAATTTTTGTGAACAATTCATTCAAAATTCGTCTCAATGATGTCTCCGAAATGTTCAATTGTTGAGAACGACGGTGAATTGATGTTGATGGCGCTTCACGCACACTTTCTGCCACAGCAGCAATATTCTCGGGTGTACGCACTGTTTTTGGCTTTTCACGCTTTGGTTTATCGATGAGGATGCCAGTTTTTTTCACTTTTTTCACAAGATAACGAACATACGGAGCTGACGGTGCTTCTCTTCTTCCAAAATCTGTACGCAATTACCATGATTTTCAAAGTAATGTCGCAATATTTCCCAGCGTTGTTCAAGCCATATTCGTTCAGCGGAAGGATAAAACTAATTATTATCTGTCAAATCAGACATGAGCTAAGTGCTAGCATTCACGAAATAAGCACTAGTTGAAAAAAACGTTAGATGGCGGACCCTTTACAAGCTACATTGTTCGGAGATAAAGAAGAACCAAGCCTCATGAGCTTATGGTGTAAAAGTCATGGGAAAGCATTAAAGATTTAAACTAACTTCCCCAAAAGCGATTGAAATAATTGAGAAAGAAAAGTCAATCTTCATAGATTGGTTCACATTATGAGGTGGTTTTAGTTAGGTAATAGTCCAGCACTACTTGGTGTCGAACACTGCCAAGTGTCTTTTCAAGATTTCCACATCCGGTAAAAAAAATTCCATAATGGAAAACTTGTACTGGAATGGAAAATTTCTACTGCTAAATTTTCCCTAAGCATGCAAGTGTCTTTTAAGTAAAGACTTAAGTTAGACTAAGTTCTCGTCGACTTGCAGGAGCAGAGGACATTCACATAGTCATATTTATTCTCAATAGTCACTGGGGTACCGTCTCATTTTCGTTTTCACATTTATTCCAAAAAAAAATAATGCAGAAATAGGCTAAATGTAAACACTGCGAACATTGATTCTTTTGGGAAGGTGAATCAATACCAGAATCCCTATTCCTTGAAACACGCAAGTTAGGTTCCACAGTATTTAAAAAAAAAGTGAGACAATTAAAACAATATAATTTTTTTAAGTGAGTCAAAAATATCTTTTGTGCCCCGGCCCAGAAAACTAATATTTAAGCTTACCTATGGTGAGTTGCAACTATCAATTGATAGTTGATGAAAATGGAAAATCTTCACTTTAAAAATTATTTTACAAAAAAAACACAATTGTCTTGCAATTCACAACTGCTTGTCTCATTCCCAATTATCAAAAGTTATAGAAATTGGGTTGATAAACACCGAACTTTATTGTTTATCAACTATCAATTGATAGTTCCTAATTTTGAAATACTGAACATATTATTTTAAACATAATTTTTTTTTCATCGAGCATGTACTCGTACGATGTTCGTGTATCTTATTTCCGTTGATAATGATGAAGCTAGTAATTTGAAAGATTCAAAGGTCGAATAGATGAAATTCAGATTACCAAAATAAGGCAATGATTGATATAACACACATAATTAGGTATTTGTTTTTTTTTTATGAATGAAAAAATATTTTTTAATGACCAAATGATTTGTATCTTTACAGATTTTATTTAGCAGCAAACAATTAGTAGATAACTGTAATCGCAATCAGTATGGCTATTCCTAATCAAATTGCTGATATTCCTGTTTGGGTTAATGAGGATCACATTATTGATATTTTGGAGGACAATATTGAAGGATTCAAAAGCATTAATAAATTTAAAGCTTGTCTTACTGGTGGTGCTGGGGAGAATTATCAATCGGTGCTTGTGAGAGTTCAAATTGTTGCACAATTGAAAGGTAATTTCTCAAAGTAAAAGTAAATAGCATGAGCCAAAATATTGCTACTCCATAACTTTTCGCTCTAAAGTTTTGATGTCTTCAAATTAAAATTAATAATCAAGCTGGAGTTGATCATCAGTTTTATTTCTTGAGATCTGAAAAAGATTTCAACAAAAGTGTGAAAACTTTCTGAGATCCAAAGAGTTCTAAATTGACCAATTGTAAATAATGAAATGAAATGGAGATGCTTAGCATGCCATGAGGACAAATGCAACGACACCTGCATTTAGTTGCCCTTAGACATGGAACAATCCAAAACCAGGAGGTCTGTCGAGGTTTCCTGAGGTCAACCCGACGAAACCAAAAGTGTAGCCTTATGTAAAGCATTGAAATGGGAGAGTTGTGGTTCCATTTGAGACCATGATGATGATTCGTTCGAGAAAAAATCATTTCATTTGATTAATCGATACATCTTTGTCACTGCTAAAAATCAACTTACTAAGTATTTCAATTCGTATCAATTCAGTAGCATGTCAAATTAAGTCCCAAAATCACGATTATTTTTTCGGAAGAATTAGCAATTTATGACAAAAAATATAGAACAATATTAAGTCAATATTTCAATATTGCTTTTTTTGTAATAGCACATTGCTTAATGTGTATTTAACAAGGGGATGCAATATTATTCTTTGAAACTCGTCCTGGAATAAGAGGGATGGAATCGAAAATAAAATTAATTCAAGTTGAATTTGATATGGAAGTAACGAGTGAGTTAACGATAAGGTCACATAATATGTTGGATTCAATTATCAAGCAGAGGGCTGGATTAAAGAATTTATTTGGTCTTATTTAAGTCTTTTAACTAAAATAAGTTTAGAATCGGATTATGAATAAACCCATTACATAAAACAAGACGGACATTATGTTTTAGCTGAAAATTTTTGGCTGAAAGAATTTCATGTGTGAAAAATTCGATTCGGTTTCATTCTTGAAAAAAAAATTAGTAATTTTTAAAATAATATATTTACCGGTTGACTGATTTAATGATGGAATGATTAGATGATTTAATTTGGAGGCAGTCCAAATATATTTCTAATTGGTTCTTCCAAAATAAATTTTTTTGGAAGAAATTTAAAAAATTTTGGTTCATTTGTTTGCCATTTTTTTGAAATTTTTTTATGTTGGTAAGTTTTGTTTTGAATTATTATTTCTTACAAATTTCAAAAATTAATAAAGAGATGATTTGATCTGTAGGCCGTTCAAAAATATTTGCGCCTGGTTATACTGAAAAAAAATTTTTCGACCACTTTTTTGACATTTTTTTCCGACATTTTTTTAATTAAACCCAAGATGCTTCACTATTTCGACAGTAAAAGTTAAAAAAAAAACGTTTTCAAACATTAAATTTTAACTAAAATGCACATGATTTTGTGTGTTTTATTTTTTGTAGTTGAACGGGCTGGGAATTGAACCCAAACCTCTGGCATGAACATTCTACGCACTAACCATTACGCCACTGGCTAGTATTTGGGTATCT
Source organism: Syrphus vitripennis (assembly GCA_958431115.1). NCBI lineage: Eukaryota > Metazoa > Arthropoda > Insecta > Diptera > Syrphidae > Syrphus > Syrphus vitripennis. Next base: position 108,334,357 of record OY288108.1, read on the forward strand.
TATGTAAAATCGTATTATTTGGATCAAACTCAGAAAATTTGGCAAAATATTTTCTTGGGTAATTTGCAATTCACTGATTTTTTTTCACAATTATTTTTCGAACACCATTTTGGAATTTTCAAGTGGATTAAATTACTTTGCTGCAATTTTATTGAAGAACATTCGTTATTGAATAGGATTTTAATAACTGAGTATTTGAACCATTTTTTTTGTTGGTAAAGCTTAGACGGTTCTTAAGCAAAAACATTGTAGCAGTTTTTTTTTGTTGTAAGATTGATGCCTTGTGAAAAAAAAACTTGAGTTTAGCGGCCTGTTTCATTGAACTACATTAACAATTATTTCAAATTTCTTTTTATACACTTTGCTATACATAAATAACATTTTTTGTCGATAAAGTTATCAAATTCAGTAACAAAATTATTTAATTAAATAAATCGTTACATCTTTGTCAGATTTAACATCTGTTAACTTCAACACAACCATGTCAAATTCATGTCAAATTAAGTTGCAAAAATCAGAATAATTTTCCGCTGAAAATAGCAATTTATGCCAACAAATATGAAACAATATTAAAAACAATACTGTTCCATTATTTTTTTTTCTTTGGTTTAATGTCACATTGAAAATGTTTAACACAAGGGGGTGCAATTCTTTGAAAGTTTTGTTCTTGAATGAGAGGGATGTCATCGAAAATATAATTTGTTCATGGGAGTGAGTTAACGATGATCGGATTATGCTCAGTAAATTTAATGTTGGTTTCAATAATATCACAGACACGAAGGCAGAGGGGTGCAGAAGGTATATTGTTGCAGTGTTATTTAAGTCTCTTTTAAAGCAAGTTTTTAGATTGGATTATTTCTCGAAGCAAATAAAAGATGAACAATATGTTGAAGCTGATTTCATGTTCAAAAAAATCAAATTCTTGGTAACGCATTTTACATTTGGGATAAACTAACTAGCTATTGTACTAAAGTGTTAATACTTATTTAATTATGAATGAATACAAAATAAATAAGATATCAAAGTTGTTAACGTTCCATATAGTAAAATAAGATAAAATTTTTCGAAAACATATATTCTTGCTTCTTAAAAAAAATAATAAATATGTTTTGACTCGCGTCAACGTTTTCGGAAGCAGTTTTCTTGTCGTTGATTGCCCATTGAACAAATTAAATAGCCAACAAAACTTAATAGCAAATTAGTGAAATACGTAAAAAATAAAATTACTTAACATTTTCAATTTCAAATCTTTTGATTTAAGCCTCTTTGTATTCAAATTTTTTTTTTTACATTTACATTTACATTTTGATGAAACTTGACATTGCTATGATAAGGAAGTCGAAAAATTTGATTTCCCAATTCTGTCTGTCCGTTAAGCTACAGCCTAAACGGGTGGGTAGATTTTCTTAAGACATGTTTATTAGGCCGTATCTTCACATATTTTTTTCTTCATTTTTTTCAAGACCAAAAACAACGGTACTTGCCATACATTTTTTTTTTTTTGATTTTTTGGAAAATCCAATTTTCTCGACATGAGTCCTATTATAAAACCATACAAAAATTGAATTGATTTATTAAATTGTTATTCCAATGATAGTTATGATCGGCCACGCTTCACAATCTTCCTTGAAAAATTGCCATTCATTCCGTAACATTCTCAACCACATTAAATCAGTTTCTCTGTAATACAAGTGTCCTTAAACAATTCAATGTTAAAACCACCCAACATCCCTGGGAAGAAAATCACCTGTTTTCTGTTTTGTGCTCGTGTTTTTTTGATGACACCCTAACAAGCCGGTGTGTTCAAAATAAACCATAAAATTATTAATTAAGTCAAAAAGGACGAACAATATGTCTCTTTATAGTCTAGCAGGGACCAAAACCAAACCAACCCTCCTTCACATTTTTTTTTTTTTTTGCGCAAGTAGTGAAATTATACAACAAATATAAAATGCTTCTGTAAAAGAGGGTGCATACCTTTTTTGTCCAACAAAAGGCATATTGGGTGAATGAGTCTGTTACTTATTAAAAAGAGATAATGCCCCTGACGAATTGCAACAGTTTAAACGCTTCAATTTTTCTGTATTGAAGAAAATATTATTAATTTTGACGTTTCGACCATAGACAAATTATGACACCGATTAGCATAGTTTTTTTTTTATTTTTGCGGAACCCCTTTTTGTGCCAAGTCAAGAGGACAAGTGTGCTGCAGTTTGTGTAAAGGAAAAGAATAACATAACCAGGGGTTGAAAGTTTATTTTTTTTTATTTCCCTAGTGTCAGGCAGTGATTGTTGTTTTGATTTCTTGGTGTTTTGAGTTTTGTGCAGTTAATTGAAATTGTATTTAGATACTTCCTGGATTAAAGAGACACGGGTGTTATTAAAGCTTAGCACTGGATTTTTAGAAAGAACATTTTTAATTTCCGTCTAAGTTGCATGAGAATTTTTTATTTTTTAATAAAATTTGAATGACAAAAATTCAATGTAGTAGCAAGTCTAAAATGCCTAAAATTCTATTACAAAAAAATTTAAAAATACAGTTTGGTTCTGTTATAATATTTAATGCAGACAAATTTTGGAATCTACCTATATGTATATGACTCATTTTTCTATTTTGATAAATAAGTTCTACCATACACTTTTGTTAAATGGTAATAAACTGATAGAATTTATAATCAAACTATAAAATATAAGTTGAATGAATGAATGGCCGTACTTCCCCAAAAAAAGCTTATTCTTTTATCAAAAAGCTTTTGATAACTAAATTGATAACTGTATTGCAATTTTAATCCCTTGAATGGAACTAAAAATAAAGATTGGCAGTGGCATAGTATTTTGTGATCACATGAATTTATATATATAATTTCTAGTTTCTGCATAATTATAGGGTGATGCGGGTCAGACGGAGCTTTTCAAATAAGGGTATCAAAAACAGAAAAAAATGACGGTTGAGTTTGTCAAATGAAATTTAAATTTAATTAAAAAATATATATAAAATATTTTTGAAAAAAATAAGGAAAAATCAATTACACTTTAATTTTTTATTTTTTGCATTTTTAACAGAACTTAAAAATAACCAACATTATAACCAAGCATTTCAATATTTTTCAATTTAAAAATTTTTTTTTCAAAAGACGTTAAAGATCTTACACTCGACGGCGGCGTTAAAAAAGTTGCAATCTTTTGCGAATGCAATCTTTAGTGATTTCAGATAAAATTTTGTATTCTTTTATTCTTTTTGCAATCATTTTTCGTTATTGATTGATTTCTTCTAATCAGTTGATTGCAATAATTGGTTGATTTGGTTGATTTCTTGCACTTTTTACTTTTTCAAAAAGTTTGTGAAATATATTTTTTGAGAAAAAGAGGAAGAAACAGCCTCTAAAAAAATTTAAATAGTTTGGAAAACAGTGGAAATTTCAAGATTGATGTTTCACAAGTTGCAAACCACATTTGTTGCAACTGACCCTGTTTCATTTCACCGCCATCTTTTTTTTAGAAACCAATTATATCTAGAAGAAAAAATTGTATGACAAACTTGTAGTTTATTCAATTTCCTACAAAGAAAATGTTAAATAAGCTTTTACGCTAAATTGCTATTGTTTAAAAGTTCTTACACATTCTAGTATTGATGTTTTATTTTTCAAAAAGAGTAGGTACTATAGTATTTATAAAAATATTTAATATTATTTCCAACAAACAAATTGTGTGTAGAATTTTTGGATCGGTTTTAAAAATACACATTTTCAGTTTAATTTAATACAAGCTTTCAAATATTTGTAATATTAATATTGCAGCTTTAAAAGCACTTCCAAGTCGAAAAAACATGAAATAATTGTAATTGAAAATATAAAACCTAAATAAAAATAAAAATCCGTGTATTAAGTACATTATTCGTCTTTTTATTTTATTCGAGAGACCAATTTACTCCAATGTTCTCCTTCTTTTTAGGGTGTATAACCAATCAATCTTACCACAAAAATATTTGTAATACATTACAATCGTTTTTTTGCAACAGTTTTGCTAAAACAGAACAGAACACAAAAAAAACATACATTTTTATCTACAGGGTTAATAGGGTACTCAATTATAAGAACATTCAGTTAGTTTCATATAGGCGCCTTTGGTGTACATTGCAATTTCACTTCAAGGAGTTTGAGTAGCAAAATTAAATATTCAAGTGAGTGCGGTTTCATAATGAAATTTGTTATAATTATAAAAAGGAAAATACCATAATTAGTCACTCACTCAAATGAACATTATTTCTTGAAAAAATAAATGAAAACCTTTTCGCATCATTTATTATATAGTGCTAGGTGTTGAAATTCGTTAAAATTTTGTCTCCAATATCAAAGAGAATAAAAATTCACGGTGGCCTAAAATATTCAAAACTTTGCGATCTAAGCTAACAGGTGGTTTTAACTAAAAGTAAGATTACAAAGATAAGATTAGATTTGTGTTCATAAAAAAATTTAATAATTACGGTATCGCATTAATGAAATTTGTTTATATGCATTTGAGTTGTAATTGGTTTTTGATTTTTCTCTATTCTTTTAGAAAAAAAAACTACTAAATAATTTTCAAAAAAAATCTACCAAATTTCTTTTTTTTTGCACAAAACAATATTATATTTTTTTTTTCGCTACGGATTCGATGACAGTTCGATTAAAAAAATTTAAAAGTCAACATAAAATAAAATTGAAAATAATCATAATTTTCCAATGGGGAGTACTACTAAAAATATTTCAAAACTTTTTGTACACAATTTCATTAGTTATTTCATGGTTAAGCCGTTAGAAAAAAAAGCAGTCTCAGTTATTTATAGTGCTAACACAAACATTTTCAAAACCAATTTGGACAACGCCCAAAAAAAAACCCTGAGTACCAAGTTTCATGGAAATTCATACATCCATTCAGTCGGTAGGTGTGGATGCATAAAAATAATTTTAAAAAATAATTCGAGTCCTTTTAAAAAATGCAAAATTTACCAAATCTTTATTTGAAAATGTTGTATTTCTTTTATCTTTTTCCAACAAAAATTTTAAAAATTTAGTAAAAGATTAAAAATCTTTGGTTTTTCGATTTTTTTGTGCTGGATTTTGGAAATTTTTCTTACCTTATATTTTTGCATAATTTTTTGATAGAAAATCTAATTCGTTACAAGTCTCTTAAGTTAAATTCTTTGACTTAGTTTTTGAGATATAGTAAAAATATTGAAAAGTGACCAGTGTAATCATACTCTCAGAAATGCGTAATGAATTTTGAAGTTTTGATTTTAAGCATCATAAAGTCAGATAAAACATAATCATTCCTTTCGAAAATCTCATTCAAAAAAAAATCTCACTTCATTGCTTCAGTAAAGTGTGGGGTTCCAGGACTATAATAAAGAGCATGGGTCTCAACACAATTCCCTGGTGTACACCAACTTTTATTGGAAACTGAATTCTTTTCAAGGAAATTTTTAGCCATGAAAATGTTTGCATACAAATTTGCTTTGATGTATAATTTTATAGATTCTTTGGAATTTATTTTATAGGAAAACAACCCTCCGCAAAAAGTGCCATCTATGTCTGAAGCAAAAAATAAAGATGCTATAATACTAATAGTACGGTTGTAGGTTTTGCTAAAATGTCTGCATTTCTTCCTTCTTTCTTTGTATATGAAAACCCTTTGTATATGAAAATTTTTTGTATACATATTGAAAACTATAGTACTATCATGGTGGAAGTCGAATGGGGCGACATCTAAAGTATGCCTGCAACCCTTACTCTTTTTTTTTTGCGGAGAGCTTATGGAGGTTTTAATTGATATTTATTGATATTTTTTGGATGCAATAATCCAAAAAATAGTCTACTCTTGCCCCTACCACCAATTTTCGACGCTTAAAGACTCCCAAAATTGAATTTTACACCTCACATTTTGCAGCGCCACCACCAGGATCCGGGCAACCCTAAAAAAAAACTCGCCATGATAGTACTATAGTTTTCATATACAAAGCTTCTTTTTATTTTTTCGAATTTCTATTAAACGTTAAAAAAGTCGAGAGTTTTGATTAGATTTTTAATTTTTTTTTTGAACACAAAATCATTGCATTTTTTTTCAGAAAATGTCTGCGACAGTAAACGGAACTAATGGACACCAAAACACCCTCCAATTAGAATCTTTACCCAACAAGATGTTTCAAATACCCAATTGGTTGAATCAAAATCTATTTGCAAACATAATCAAAAACGACTATGGAGAATTTGCGAAAATAACCAACTTCACTGTAACACCAGCTGGAAAACCTGGAGAAAATTCTTCATCAGTGATGTTTCGAGTAACAATTGAAGTCGATCTGATGGGTAAATTAATAAAAAATAAATAATTTATAAATTTTTGTGTTGACAATACTCTAATTTATAGAAGATGATGGACCTACAAAAACTACATCATTTATCCTTAAAACAAATCACAACGACGATAGTATGTTATCACTTCTAGAAACTCTAATGCTATTCCCCAAAGAACAAGAAATGTACAATAGAATAATTCCTAATTTTGAGTCTCTATTCGAGGATGCCGGCAAGGTGGTTAGTTTTGCTCCAAGGTCTTATAAGTTTTCCCAGACTCTGCCATTGGAATATGTTCTTTTGGAAGATGTTTGCAGAAAGAATTTTCGAACTGCCAATCGACTTGTTGGCCTGGATATGATTCATATGAAGCAAGCTCTTGCTAAATTAGCTCAATTTCATGCTGCTTCAGCATGTCTTCATGAGCGTAGTGGGTCCTATGGAGAGCAATTCATGTATTCGATATTCACAGAGAAATATCGATCGATTTTAATAACTTTAAATAGTTCCGAGGTGTTTTTGAATCATTTGAAGAAGTGGAAGAACTGTGCCCAATATGCTGAGATGTTGGTAAGTCTGGGCACAAAAAGGACACGAATTAATAGCGGCCTTATATAGAACAGTAAGGTACAAACACTTTTACCCCAAAAAATGCTTGTATCTACATGTTCTTTATACAAATCCGCCATTAAACTGAGTTATAGTATACTCTGCCCTTAAATTTTAGTTTCTTGGTTTGTCTTTAATGTTTACTTTATATGCAAGGCCAACAGTGACAACTATCTTGTTGATCGAATCATCCAATCAGCAAAATTCAATCCCAGTGAATTTAACGTTCTCAATCACGGTGACTTTTGGAGCAATAACATCATGTTTCAATACGATGCATTTGGCAAAATCAAAGAAACTTGTTTTATTGATTTTCAAATTGGAAAATACGGAAGTCCAGCTTATGATCTTTATTACTTGATTCTGACTTCAGCTCAAATGAATATCAAATTAGCAGAATTCGATTATATGATTAAATTTTATTTCGATAATTTAATAGAGAATTTGAAGTTACTGGAGTATCATAGGCCGTTACCGAAATTGAAGAATTTGCATATGTCTTTGCTGAAAAATGGACTTTCCGGTAAGAAATTTGATTTTTTTTTTTTGAAATGATTTCCCCATGATACACTTTTTTTTGAATTTTTCAGCTTATTTAATTGTATCACAAATTCTACCAGTTGTTATGATGGATGATAATTCAATTATTAAAATTAACAAGGATGATGATTTAAAACTAAAGTCAGCTATGTACAGCAATATGAAATATGTTAAAGCAATGGAAGCCATAATGCCATGGCTAGATAATCGAGGTCTTTTAGATTTTTAATGAGGTTATAAAATATAAATTCAAAATAAATATCGACTATTAAACTGTTTTTTTTTTAAAGATCAAAGCAAAGCAAACACAAACTACAAATTCATCATACAAGCAATTTAAAATTTAATATTTTTGCATCCATAACTAACAATTAAATAATATAACAATTAAATCCGCATTACAAATAACAACGCATATATATCTCTATCATTCCATACCTACAAATAATCAAAAACAACAAAGTTATTAAAACTCTGATTGAATTTATACAACAAGCAATTCACTTGAGAAGAACTATTTTTTAATTTTTATTTTGTGTTTGGTGGCTAAGCTAAGTGGAACGCAGAACATACTTAACAAACAAAAGGTTTAATTTATTTATTTGTTGTTCAATAAAATTACGAATTTAAGGCCCATTTGCTGATACAGAACATAAGTATGTACTTATGTTCCACATAAACTCTTATGTGACAGTTTACGCAGAGGAAGAAGTAGAACATAAGCGATTAGGTTGAACATAAATATTTAAGATTCGTTTCAGCAAATGGCTCTAAGTAAAGTACGAACTTTCAAAAGCATTAATTTAACATATCAAAAAGGTAGTATGCAAAGCTTTTGGATTTATTCAAATATAATAACACAGAGGCCTTTCCAAAAAAGACGATTTTTGTATATTAGTGTAATCAATGTAATTAATGAGAGTGATATCAAAAAAGTGTAATTGCCTTATCGACAAGATCATTTGAAATAATTAAAAAAAAACACGCCAAAATGAAAGCAGAAGAGTTGGGATATGTTCAGTTCAGTTCAATCAGTTTTTTTTTTTTTTTGTTTTTTTGATTAAAACTATTTCGCGAGTTGCAATAAATTTTCAAACCGAAATATATTTTATTACTAAACAAAATAAATGTTGCTAAATTATTGTCGATGAATTTTTTTCTAAATATAAATACTGTCACCCACAGTTAGGAAAAAAATATTTGTCACAAAAAAAATTTCGAACAAAATTGGCCAACAATGGAATTGTGAATAAAATTCGTGAAAAAAATTTTCCCAAAAAAATTTTTAATGAAATCAAGTTGAAATTGGACTTAACTGAAGAATAAAAATAAGTCAAGGAATAAATTTTGAAAAAAAAGTTTTGTCGAAAAAAATGTTTGTCCTAACAAAATGTTGTAAAAAAATTAATTATTTCAGATCTTTCTGCTTTTATTTGAATCATCACTGGCCATTTGAATTGAAAAAAATTGACTTGTCATTTTAAAGGACCGTTTTTTTTTATTATTTTGGTTGGAATTTTCCCTGCTTAAATATTGAATATGGAAAATTTAAATAAAGTGTGATTAATTTAAATTATTCAATTTGATAAAATCTCATGCTCTACAAAAAGTGCCAGTTACACCAAAAATATTGCTTCTATGCAAAGCACACGGTTAAATTCTTTGTAAAATCATCATTAAATCTCACTCAAATTATATTTAATATTTACTTACAACTAACACGAAACTAAATGAAATAACATGAATATACATTTGACACAAATTCTTATGTTTATTTGATAGTTGCTAATACCACCCGAAGGCATCATATCAACCTACTTAAACAAATAAAATGTAGCCATCTAATTTACATAAGTTAGGTGAATTATTTTTTTTTCATTATTTTTACTAAAAAATTCAATAAACTATTTCTTCTTGTAAAATCAAAAAATACTAAAAACCAGTTAAACAACTGTTTATTTCATACCAGTATACGAAAGCTTCATTTTATTTTTTTTCGAATCTATGAAATCTTAAGGCACAATGAATGACAAAACACATGCTATACTTCAATTGCACTAATGAAACAGCTCAACCAAAAACCAAAATCTTTTACAAGGATTCAAGCCGATTATATAAAAAAGTTGCAAATAGTAAAGAAAACCCACTGTTTATATTAAATCCCCAACTGCTATATTACTCTATTAAATATCTAGAATATTAAACAGATTTCGCATCTGTTCACATGCACGAGGTCTTAAAAGATGTCAGAATTTTCAGTTGTTTTTTATCTTTTTTTTTAATCGCACATTCAGCAATCGAAAAAAAACTGCATTCTCATTCATTAACATTATATAAACATGCATACAGTTACTTCCAAAATTTAGCAAACACCATAAAAAATACATTTTTTTGTTTTGAAAAAAAAAATAATATTTTTGTCGTAAAATAAAATGGATGTACACTGATATTTTGGCAAATAAATCTTTTTAAACTTTTAACTACTAAATTGTTTATTTTAGCTTTTAAATTGCTGCATTTATAAAAAAAAATTTGAAAAATAAATTTTTTTGCAAGTGCATTCTCAGTTTTGGATGTAACTGTAAAAAACGAATAAAATGCATGTACCATTTAAAATCACCATTATCAACTATGTTTACATAATAGTAAATAGACAACGATATTATAAGTTTAGATTTGTTTCGACTAGTTGCAAGCAGTAGTTGTTCAGTATCAGTTCACTGTAGAACCAGTTCATTGGTAGAATAATTAATTGTAGAAGGTATGAGTACAATTTTAATTTTCAAACTTTGTAAGAAATAAAGTATCGACTCATTATAACTTTAAGGTTAATATTTTGCTGAAAGGAAATTTAAATATTTAAGTGATAATTCATAATGTGGAACATTTTGCTAATAAAAGTTTAATTAGATCGAATAAGCAAACGGCTCTAAAGCTCTTAAATAAAAAAAATCCTCCCGCATTACATCATAAAAATTTGTATGACCTAATTAGGGAGAATATTTAAGTTAAGCTTTAAAGCGCTCGCTGAATACCAGCCTAAGAGTTTCATTTAAACCAACACGAGCAGGTGCCTTATTACAAAATATTTATCAATTGTCGTGTTTTATTGAAAAGATATTTATCTTTTCAATAAAACACGACATGTGTAGTAAAGTGAAGTTAAAAAATCAGGAAAACGATTAGCAGTGTAATAAAAACGCTATTTTGGTTGACAACAAAATAACGGAAAAAAGAATTAAGACAACAAGAAAAGAAGATCTAACAACATAAAGAATTAAAAAAATAAAATCCCACTGATTTTGAGTAGTAGCAATCGATTGCACAAAAAAAATGAGTAAACTGGTAGAAGTTTTTTATAATTTTTTCTTTTTTTGAATGTTTACCAACTGGCTGGTTTGATGTTTATTACAAAAAAAAATTTACCTTATATTTTTTAGTTTTCTACAGGCCCCTGAAATCTGAAAGCCTTAGCAACAATGTCCGGAATAAAAAACAAAACAAATGACGAAAACCCCAATACAAACCTTTGTATTCCTAAGTGGATCAATGAAGACTATTTTCGAGCAATTCTCGTTAAAGATTACCCCGATATGGAAAGAATAATCAAGTTCAATGTAATAGCTGCTACTGGACCTGGAGAAAACTATACTTCAATAATGGTTCGAATAAATATCGAAATAGAGCTTAAAGGTAAAAAATAAATAAATATAAGGAACTAATCATTTCATTACCTGTTACCAGATTCAAGCATCTTCAAGACCTCTTACATTCTCAAAACAACACTACCCCAATCTGGAGCAACTGAATTGCTTGCCAATATGAATATCTTTCCCAAAGAAAAAGAAGTCTATCATAGCATTTTGCCAAAGTTTGAGCAACTCTACAAAAAAGCTGGCAAAACTGTTAAATTTGGCCCTGAGTGCAAACTTTGTGAAGACCTTCCTGAAAGAACCACTATTATCATGGAAGATCTGAGACAGAAGAATTTCAAAAATATTAATCGTTGTCTTGGTCTTGATTTGGTTCACATGGAAGAAGTTCTCAAGAAACTTGCTGAATTTCATGCTGCGTCAGCAGTGTATCATGAACGTTTTGGACCATTTTCGGAACAATTCAGTCAATCGTTTTTCAATGAAGAGAGTAGGGCATTTTTTGAAGAACATGGAAAAGCTAAACGGAAGAGGTTTTTGGATGCCATGAAGAAGTGGGGTGATTGTGAAAAATATATAGAATTATGGGTAAGTCTTGTTTTGACTTTGCTAGAGTTTTTCGTTCTCAACCATTCCTGTGTGCGAGTTATTGCCGGAATAGACTGGACCTACATTGGTATTCCGAGTCGGAATGGAATGGTCATTTATTTTCCTAAACAATTTTCTTAATGTTGTTTTTTCTTCAATTTTTTTTTCCTAAATTTTCCGTTTCTCTATTACAGCCAAGGTATGAAGAAGTAGTTAATTGGTTTATTGCTCATGAAACCACCAAACCTGATGAATTCGCAGTTCTGAATCATGGAGATTGTTGGTCCAATAACATTATGTTCCAATACAACGACAAAGGCCAAATTCAAGAAACCTATTTTGTTGATTTTCAAATGTGCAAATGGGGTACACCAGCTCAGGATCTCTATTACTTAATAACATCATCAGCAGCTTATGACATCAAGACAGCTGAATTTGATAAATTTATGAGAATATACCAAGAAAACTTAGCTGCGAATTTGAAAATTTTAAATTATTCAAAATCAATTCCAACATTAAAGGATATTCATATACTTATGATAGAATACTCATTGTGGGGTGAATATAGTTCATTTAAATTTTGGAATTTTTTGAAAGAATTTTTTTTTTTATTGCAGCATATTTCTCGGGTATCAATATCATGGTTGCAGTTCTGTTAGATCCAAGTGAAAATGCTAATATTGAAAATTATTTGAATGATGAGGAATTTCAAAAGTCAACTCTGATGAATCCTAGATATATTAGAGCTATGAAACAATTGCTGCCGTGGTGGGAGAATCGAGGAGTGTTTTCAATTTAACGCATGACTTGAGAAAGTTTAATTTTTAAAAAATTATATTTGTGATGTATTTTTACTAAATTAAATTTTTTTTTTTAATTGATTTAAATTAAAAACAAAACTAAATGAGGGAAAAATATTTTTTGAAATTTTGGTACGTTTATTTTTTTTTCGAGTGTGTCATATAAAATGAACTATCTCGCAATAAAATAAGGATTTGGTTCATTAATGAAGTAAAATCCATTACTTTTTGAACTAACTCAAGATACAAGATCTACTAATTCTCAAAATGAAAATAAACTAGGTCCCAGCAGTTTAGGGTTAAGTTTTTCATGAAATAATGCCCAAATGAACTTAGATCCAATTAAAAAAATTATTTGATAAAGTGCCCTGCTTGGGCACACGTTATAATTTAGGGTAGGTGCAAGGTTAGGTGTAAGCAAAGTACACCCCATACATACCCCACTTTTGTATTTTTTTATATACTATTTTATACACACAACGTTGTACCTACCCAACTTCACACAGTACTCCTTGGGCACAGTATATTCCAAGGAGTGGAATCTGAATTTCAAGAATTTTAATATAATTTAATAAAATTATTCAATCATTTAAAAAATTACTTTGAGACTTCATTATGATTTATTCCATATCATTCATATGAAGTACCAAATCAAATAATTCCCCAAATTTATGAATTAAGTCGCAAATAAATTTCGTTGGACCAAAAAAAGTGGGTCTCGCAATTCCATAAGTTTTTCATTCTATCTGGGTTTCTATAAACCAAACGCGTAAGTTAATTTTCTTCACACTTAAAAATAACAGTGCCATACCATACCATGCCATACAAATTTATGGATATATTTTTATTTTCTCAAAAATGGCTTTAGAGAATTTTTTGAAAAAAAAAATAGTATTTTCAATTAACGCTGACAAACTTAAAAAAAAATCGGAGGTGCCATAAATAACCTTTCATAAAAACAGTTCTTTTGATTTTTGATATTATCAACAAAAGCTTGTCATTTTGATTTATATTTTTTTGTTTGAATTTTGAAAAAAATAAAAATTTTTTTTTGGATATTTATACATACATAACATATTTCAAAAAAACGTCGATCGATTTTTTAAAATTTGTTTTTGTTTTATAATTTTATATATATTTTGGATAAAAAGCAGTTTTCTCGAAACCGCCTCCAAAAATTTTGGTAATAATTTTTGATATTTTTTTTTTACGAATTTTAAATTTAGACATTATAGACAGTTCTAAAGGAAAGGTTCGTTTGATTTTTCAATTTCTCACTTTCACTATCGGTTGAACTAATTTTATTCAGTTTTTTTTTATACTTTAATTTATATTGCATATCCAAACTTTCAAAAAATATCAAAAACAGCAAATATTTTTTAATTTAATTTTTCAACTTTAAATTAATAATTTAATTTAAAGTTGATTAGAGAAATCAAAAAACCTTAGGTGCATACATTTTTCAATTTTTAATTCAATTTTGTTTTTCAAAATAAGCTTAAAGCTCCACAAAATGCTTACACCTACATCCCTACACTAAGACCTAATTTAAGCCATGTGTTCGGTAAACGACTGAAGTATACAGATTCCATAGCTCAAATACAACACGTTTTGCTTATAAATCGACAAATTTTATTGAGTAACCTTTTAAAAATACAAATAATAATATAACAATACAAAAGGTTAATGGCCAGTTGCACCAAAATCCATAAAAGCAGTGTTTGCTTTTAGTCGAATGCTAATAAAATTTATCGGTATGATAAATTTATCTGGGTTCCACCAATGTTTTTTTTAAACTGAAAGAAAAAGTTTAACCGTTGCAAGTGACATAGCCATATGAGAGATGTCAAATTTCACTGAAAAGCCTTTCCACACTATCGTACTGAGTATTTCGAAAGTGTCAAAAAAATATGAGGAAAAGATAAGTCTGAAGGAAAGCGTATTTTCATTAAAACTAGCCAAAATTTATCTGGAAGAAAATATTATTTTAGTTCAAATTTTAGTTTACTGATTCGTCAATTGGCTTTCAAACCTAAAACTATTTGGAGGAACCACTATTAATGTTTTCAAAATTTATTGAAGCTATAAAAAATATTTAAAAGTGTTTTGTGAAACCGGGCACGGACTGAAATAAAAAATATATTTAACGATCTTGTTTACATCAATACGAAATTAACAAAGCTTTAATTCCGGTTGTACATAATATAACGTTTTAATGTTTGCCATGCGATTTAATACAAATCATTCATATGTAAGTGAATACATTATAAGTTATGAAACAGAGTTCATTTAGAAAAGTTAATTACAAGTGAGTGTATCTGTTTTAGATTTTGTTTCTAAATTCATTTAAATTTTATTTTGCGTTAACTTATAGGTTATTTAATACATTTCTAAGTAAGAACAAATTCGTTCAAGGATTTTTTTCTATTGAATAGGTTTAGATACTTAGAACCAAAAATGTTACTAAATAAAGTCGTGCGGACCTAACACGTGACACTGGTCACGTTTTTGTCTTTTTGATATAACTCTTAAACTAAGCTTAATTTCAATAAGACACTTTTTGCAAAAGAAAAAGTTCTCTGTATAAAAAAAAATGATTTACGAACAATTCTACCGTAATACTCGTGCCGCTGAGAATATCCATCAGTTTACCCTTGAGCCCAAATTTTTTCTTTAACCGCACTACACGAATGTGAAATGCTTTTTTCCTCCCATTGTGATGTTCAGGCGTTCGGCCCATCGACATTTCGCACTGTTTTTGATTTAAATATAAAAAAAAAACATCGCGAAAAAGTTGGTTCCGCAATTCTCGACGACCTACAACTTAATAGTTTTCCAGAGTGAAATTTTACATGTCATTTTAAAGGTTTTAGACTAAACTTTTTTTATTCCAAGACTGAGAGTTACACCAAAAATATTGAAAAGTTATCATTGCGACCATTCTTCCAAAAGTGCATGGTTAATTTTTTTGTACAATCATCCTTAGGTTCCATACAAAGTATATTTCCTATTAAGTAACAAACTAATTTTAAACACAATCTTATGTTTATTTTGCAAATTCATTTGATGGTTGGTAATACGGCCTTGAGACGTCATATCAAACAAGATAAACAAATAAAATTTAATCGTACATCGTGATTAAGGGATCTAATTAAAGTTACGCGATTTTTTTGTTTTTCTTGTTTGATTATGTTTACTTATAAATTCCATTAAACAAACAAAAAAATTCTAAAAACAAGTTAAACAACTGTTTTTTCATACAGTATTAAAAATCTAATTTTTTTATTTTATTTAAATCTTTGAAATTTTAAGGCACAATAATAATTTCAAAACACATGCTTTAATTGTTCCAATCAAACAGCTCAATTACTTTAAAAAAAAAAACTACAACGAATTATTTTGATCCAAAATCAGACAGAATAAAATTTTCAAACAAGACCGCTGTGTAGTCAATATAAATTTTTAAAACAAGCATCAAATTAGCAAATTTATTTTCTTCTTTTTGATATACAAAGTGTGGGTTGGGGCATGGTATCTTAAGGAAATTCAAAACATTATAATTATGATATTTTATTGATTATTTGCGTTTTGCGATAAATTTAAAAGCTGAAAATTGATTGTATAATTTTATCTCAACCTTTAAATTTAAAGAAAGGTCGTGCATTTCAACATTATTATTAATCTCAGTTTTAAATTGCAATTCATTTAGCAAGTGTCTTTGCAAGTGGAAAGAAGTGTGTTTTTTACAAGTATTTTTTTTTCATCAATAATATTTTTACTGGGGAAAAAATTTTACAACAACATTTTGAATTTTTTTGGAATTTTTAAAATTATATAAAATATGTTAAATTCTGAAAATTTGTTTAAAGTTTCACGAATCTATGGCTCAAAAATTCGCTTGGCAAACCGAACAAACGTGATTTTTTTATTGAATTTAAAAAAATGTATCAATTTTATTAAGGGACTAAAATATACAAAATAATGTCTGAAATTTTTAAAACGAAAAGTTTGAAGGAAAAGTTTAAGCATATAATAAAAACACTATCCCTTGAAGGAATTTTGAGCTTTTGGATTGGATTAACAGAATTTTGAATTTAAAGAATTTTGTTTGGTTCTTTCACCAGAATTTTGGAATACACAGAATTTTTGCTTACAAAATTATGTAATCCAAATTACGGCACTTACATGACCCAACCTTTTTTGTTAACGTTATTAATTTTTTTTTGTAAAACAAAAAAGAAAATTGTTAAAAAAGTTGTGTTTTTTTTTATTTGAATTTTGCAAAACTAAAAATGTGAAAAAAAAAATTGTTCCATAAATAAAATTTCCATGTAAAACTTTTTATCTACAAAATATTTCTACAAAATAAGCAAAAGTAGAAAAAAATTGTTAAACTCTTACTGGCACTTTGAAAAATCAAAATTTACCAGAAAAAAAATGGTTGAACAAGAATGCGGAAAAATGGTTGGAAAAAAATTGTGAAGAAAATTGGCCAAAACCAATTTGTCAGGGAAAAACCTAAGTAAACAAACAGTGGACATTTTTTTAAACGTGAACGCAAATTGGTAAAAAAATAAATTGTGAAAAAAAGATGTTTCCGAAAAAAAAATGGTTAAAAAAAATACCAACAAAAATTATTCATATTAAATTTTAAAAAGAAGCTATGTAAAATAGAATTTGTCAAAAAAATCGCCAACGAAACAATCAAGTATAAAATAGTAAAGCCTACCGAACCATCAGCAAGTCCATCAGCCAGTCATAAAATAGGGCACATTTACATCAGCAGGCACTTTTGTTTCTCAAATTTAAAAACCCTTCCCTTTTACAGAAGATTACATTTTCCAATGGCGCCCAACTATGAAGCTGAACAAACTGAAATTGTCAATCCAAATGCTAATCTGATCATACCCAAATGGATTACAGCAGAATTATTTGAAAAGATTGTCAAAAAAGATTTTCCAAAGTTTTCTAAAATTTTAAAATTCATAACAACTGCAGCACTTGGAGCTGGAGAAAATTATGCATCAACATTATTTCGAACTTATATTCAAATTCAATTAAATGGTAAGTGGAAATTAAAAAAGAAATCAAATAACTCATTAGAAAAACATTTATAGATGGCAACACTGTTAAAACATCATACATTATCAAAACTGGAGCTGAAAGTGAATACACTCGCACCTATGTTGATTCCATTTATGGATTCCCAAAAGATCGAGAAATTCTTCAAGATATTTATCCAAAATTTCAACAAATTTATGCCGAAGTTGCTAAGAATATCCGATTCGGTCCAAGTTTTAAACTTGCTCTGGAAACTCCAGGATTTACGACAATCATCATGGATGATCTAAAACTGCAGAATTTTTCGAATGTTGATCGTCTCGATGGTATGGATATGACACACATGAAATGTGTGTTGAAGAAATTGGCGGCATTGCATGCAGCTTCGGCAGTTTACTATGAACGTTTTGGACCGTTTTCGGAAAATCTACGTCACAGTTTGTTTATTGAAAAATATAGAAATACATTTAAGAGTTTTGGAGCTGGATCGGAAATAATATTCCAAAAACTTCTACCGAAATGGGGTGATTGTGAGAAATATCTGCCATTGTGGGTAAGTTCTTGTTTTGATGTTACACAAAGACTTGAAGAGGATCTGATATGTGTCTTCTTTTTCTAGCCTAAACCAGACGAACTATTCGATTGGTACAAAAAAGCAACAACTCCTGATCCAAATGAATTCAATGTCCTTAACCATGGAGATTGTTGGGTCAATAACATAATGTTTCAGCACAATAACAACGGTGAAGTGACCGAGACATATTTTGTTGATTATCAACTAACCTGCTACGGTAATCCAGCTCAGGATCTTTATTATTTCATCACTGCGTCTGCTAACTATGATTTGCGAATTAAGGAATTTGATTATTTTCTGAGAATCTATCACGAAAATTTGGTGGAGAATCTAAGGCTATTGAATTATCAAAAAACTATTCCAAGTCTTAAAGACATTCATACATATATGATCAAGTATTCTTTGTGGAGTGAGTATACTTTTCGAAATAGTTAACACTAAAAACATTGTTATTGATTTTTTCTTTCAAGGTTTTTGGGTTGCAACATCAATTATGCCAGTAATTTTGGACGATAGTGAAAACATTGATAGCAATGTAGATATGGAAAGTTTAATGGTTGAAAGCGAAGAATCGAATCAATTGAAAATGAATCCACGATATGTAAAATTCATGAAGCAACTTTTACCATGGTGGAAGAATAGGGGAATGTTTGAACTTTAAATAAAAAAGTTTTAATTTTGATTAAAACTCAAAGGAGTGTTGCAAAATTATTACATTTAATTGTAAATAAAGAAATATGATGAAAAGCAAATGATAGTGTTCTTCTTATTTTATTTTAAATAATAGATTTTACTCCCAGGTAAAACATGCTCAAAGTCCTCAGCTCAGGCCCGCGAACTAAATTCAAGGAAGATCCTGTTTTATAGTTTTTTTGTAAATGTTTTGAAAACTAAACGTGTTAGCGAAAAAGTTAATAGTACAGAATGAAAGAAAATTAAATTTCAAACTTAAAAACTATTGATCATATTTTCCGTGGAAGCAATATTAAGGAAGTTGCTGTAGCTTTAGAAGTTTAATAAAAAAATTTAAAACTATATTTTTGTCTTATGCACAAATAACTGTTTTCCTTATTGTATTTAAGATTAATTTTTCTGATTCTTTAGCATTCAAAGAAATTATTTATTTTTATCTAGAAACCGTTATTTTTGCATTTTTGAAGTTTTGTTAAAAAAAAAAAAATTTATGGTGGAAAACGAAATTGTGTCCATACAAATTTTTTTCTTAAAATAAAATTTTTTTTTAAATAATGAAAAAAATGTAAAAAAAAATAAATTGTAAAAAAAAGTTTTTTCGGAACAAAATTTTTGTACTCGAAATGGTTGAAAAAAATATTCCGCAAAAAAAGTCAATAAATCTAACTCTTATAAGGAACCTTTTTTGACCAATCTTTTTTTGAGTTTTTTACAATTTAAATTTTGACCAATTCTAGCAGTTCAAAAAAACATCCACTCAGTTGTCCCGGAAAAATTTTTTTTCTGACGATTTTTTTGAAATTTTTTTTACAAAATTTTATTGTTGAATCAATTTTGTTTCAATTTTTATTGACATTTGTTTTCAAAAAAAATTTTGTAGACAAGAATTAAATTTTTCCTACAATTTTTGTTTTCAAGACGTATTTTTGTCGTCAATATTTTTTTGTTCACATACATAAATTTTTTTAACCAATTTTTCTTCTCGGGCCAAAAACGTTTCTTCCATGACAATTTATTTTCCCAAGTATTTTTTTGGGCAGTTTTTTCACAAAATTTATTACATAACAACAAAAAAGTCAATGCACTTTTTAAAACTTTCAAGTGAAAAATTTAAACAACTCAATCTACAGCCCACCCTATTATTTCAATTCACATTTCACTCTGGTTCACAATTACTTCAAACTCCAAAAATGTTTATTATCATTTCGATAACAAAGCTTTCGCTCTTTGGTCAATAATAACACACAACCAACCTCCAATTAACCATACAAAAAATATTCATGGGAATTTCTTCTTCTTCAAAAAAAAATAACTATAATCAGCTGTTTTTGTGATTATCGTATCAGCACCAAATTTGAACATAAACATTTCAAAAGCTAAAGACATTCTCGCCACGTGAGTGAGTGTTATTCATCACTTTTCAAAGAGTAAAATCAAGAAAAAAAAGCTTTAACCCAGTAAGCTATAGCTGTGAGCCCTAACCATGTGACTCGAGTAGTATTTTTTCTTCAATTGTTAAGAAGAGTGATTGTGTTTTTTTTTTCTTCATTTTCTGGTGTTTGTCTTTGAGTTTTAAAAATATTTTCTTTAAAAAAATGGGAACTGGATCAAAAACACCATATCAACCACCTGAATGGTTAACATCAGATTTCCTCCAAGATGTGCTTAAGGAATATTTTAAAGATGACACAATTCTGGTACAAAATATGATCGTTGGAAGTGCATGTTCGCCGGGCAAGGTCGAAGGTTTTGCTAGTGAACTACACAGGGTAACTTTTGATTTGGTGAGAAATGCTGAACCTGGAAAGTTTTCGGTTATCATAAAGGTAAGTGTTAAAATTTAAATAAAATTCCGATCACTTATTTTTTTTAATGACAAATTCTTTAGGACCATCCAAAGGGCTACAGTGGTATGATAGCCCAGAAGAGCAAACTTTTCCATCGTGAGATTCTCACCTATAAGGAAATTCTTCCACGAATTGAAGAACTCTTAGCCACAATTGGTGATAGCACTAAGATCTCACCAGCTTGCTATTATACCACCGAAACTCCTGAACCATTTTTGATACTCGAAGACATGCAAGTCAGTGGATTCAAGACATTTGAAAAACAACGACTTCTTAATTTAGATTATGTTCTGCCAGCAATTGAAAAACTTGCCAAAATGCATGCCAGTTCAGCAGTTTTGGCTGCAAAAGAACCCACAATGATGGAATTCTTTAATGAAGCGCCGATTTCAAGAAATCCCGAACGTAAAGATTTTCTAGGTTTCTTCCCAGTTAATATTCGGTGTGTTGCCGAAGAAGTGGCTCAATGGAAGGGTTTCGAAGAAATTGCTGAAAAACTTTTCAAATTGGCAGAGAATGTGTTGCAGGAGGGTTTGGCAATGTACGATACACATTTGAATGGTTTCAAAGTTTTTAACTTGGCTGATATTTGGATAAATAATTTGATGTATCGTTTAGACGATAATCTCGATCCACAAGATGTTATTTTGGTAAGAAAATTTGGAAATTATGTTTGTTATATGATAATATGTTTTCTTTAAATTTTTTAGTTAGACTATCAATTGGCATATTATGGTTCATTAGCAACTGATATTAATTACTTTTTATTTGGATCGTTGAACGAAAATGTTCGAAAAGTGCATTTTAAGTTTATTGTAAGAGAATACCATCGACATTTGAAAGACACTTTGGAAAAACTTAATTATACTAGAGGAATTCCAACCCTGAAAGATATTCATATTGAACTTATTCGAAATAGTTTGATTGGTGAGTATCTGTCTATCTGTTCTATCTTCTCTAATATATAAAATTCTCGTGTCGCGGTGTTTTTGGTTAAACTCCTCCGATACGGCTTTACCGATTCTCATGAAATTTTGTGTGCATATTGGGTAGGTCTGAGAATCGAACAACATCTATCTTTCATCCCCCTAAATGTTAAGGGTAATCCACCCCTAAATTTTTTTTTTCAATTTTAGACAAATTTTTTTTTTAATTTTTTTATGATACAGCATTAGTAAATATGTATAAACCTGAATTTTCAACCCTTTACAATCAACCCCTATTTTACCATCGCGATTTTTATTTTTAATAATTTCTTCTGTTTCTCAATTCAATTTGATCTTCCGCCTTCACCGGTCGATAACCGATCAACGATCAATCGATCAGTTATCCCCACTATATGTCTACCTGGGTCACCTATCATCCAGCAAACATCACGGAGTAGGGATGAGAAGGAAGCCGGTCTCCTGTCTTACTCAATATACAGTTTTCGACCATTTTTTTTTGTTTTATTTGTGTATCGATCGTAGCAGTGACTTATACGTATTATTTTAATTTTTCTTTGCAGCTATTACGTTAATTTTACTCTCATCGTGAATTTATTATTAATTTCCAGTGCAATAATTATTTTTTCACATTTTATTTATAACTGATAAAGACAATTGTATTTATTAGTTAATTAAGTGATATCATATAAATAAACACGTGTTGTGATCTCCCGCCGACAACGGCCATTACCGTACCTGTATATATTGTACTTAACGCTTCTTGCAAATAGTTTTACCTCAAAACGAAAGCGTGTACGAGTTTAATAAATATACCTGTAGTCAACAAACGAAATGTTACAAAAAACGAAGCCATCTGGTGGCGAAACGGAGTTCGCCGGGTTTGCTAGTATTATATCTAGGAATTTAAATATTTGGAAATTAACAGTTTAAGTTTGAATGAAATTTAAGGACTATTATAGCAAATCAAGGCCTCTTAGGGCCATTTGCTGAAAGGAATCTTAAATATTTATGTTCAACCTAAGCGCTTATGTTTTACTTTTTCCTCTGCGTAAACTGTCACATAAGAGTTTATGTGGAACATAAGTATTTATGTTCTGTATCAGCAAATGGGCCTTAGTTCTCATATCCATCATTCAGTCGTTTATACATACTCGTACATTTTAATTTTTACTTGCGACTATAGGTAGGTACCATAGGGCAAGTTTTGGTTTCGTGCAAAAAATCGAACTCGAGATATTAATCAGACCTAACATTATGATAACGCAAAAAAAGTCGGCCTCGCAATTCTGTCTGTCCTCGACCTACAGCCTAAAAGGGTTTGTGGAGATTGCCTAGAGGCGAAATTCAAATTTTTTTTAGCTCCAAAAAAATCGGTACCTGCTATAGTACCGTTTAGACAAAACATTTTTATCTAGAAATCGGGTTTGTCAAGTAACCTTAATAATTTAGTGAAAAATATTTTTGAATAGAATCATAGAATTGGATTTTTGGTTTTCGGTTTTCTCGTGACAGTTTACGGACTGATTTCGATGAAAATTTTTCTAAAGGAGGTCCTATATAATCTTAATAATATTGCATATCAAAATTTTCAAAAAAATATTTTTTGTATTTAAAAAATTGAAAACTCAATATTTTGAAAACTAATAAATATTTTTTTTTAAATTTGGTTATAATTTTTAATACTAAAAATGTGCATACCAATTTTTTTTTAAATAAATAAAAAAAATAATTTTTTTTATTTTTATGATACATAAGATGGCACAGTTTTAAGATTAATCTTCTTTTTTGGCTTATTTTATCAATTCAAATAATGAATTTCAGGCTTTTTCATATTTTTACTTGGACTATAATAGATAGTATGATAATTTTGTTTTTATACTCAAACTTTAAAACCAATATGTTATCGCACATAGAAGCAAGTACGTGGGACCCAGCCGAGCATTTTATTTTCTTTGCATTGTTTAACTCTTCACGAGTTAATTAACAAAATTAAAATGTTCACAACTAATTCACAACAACCTAAAAGCAAAATATTAAGCGTTAAACTATAAATTATAATATGTAAGTGTTTTAAACTTCTTAATGAGAAGCTTTGCTTGTTTCATATTAATTTGGAATATAACAAAAGAAAAACAGAGGGTGCTTTGCACCATAAAAAAAAACATTAAAAAAAAACAGAAAATATTGAATATCAAAATTGAAAAAAAATTGTAATCACAACTATGCCACGCAGCTTTTATTCCATTTCCAGAGGGTGTTGACATCAAGTTAACGAAGGGCAAAAAACATAGAACGAAAAATTCTAATCTTGCACAACTAATTAAAAACAACACAAATTAACGGCAAATTAACCAAATAATAATTTTTTGATCGGGTAGGTACTGTCTATATAAACTTAGGTATAGCCTTGAACTGTATAAGATGAAGATCGCTTGATCTCGTAGTGGATTTAATATCTAATTGCTTAACAAATAATAATGTTTAACATGTGTGACGCTTGAAGGAAAGGAAGTACGCCATCTAAAATATTTTAACAAAAAAAGATAACATCAAAATACTCGTATATATTTATTTTTCTTTTATTAACTTTCTTGCTTTAATTTATTATTTATTGTTATTAATATTATGTGTTTTAATTTTATTTAACTTTCTTAGGTAAAATTATAATAAATTTCAAATGCAATAATCTTTTATCTAACTGAAATTAAAATTATCTAGACAAAGTGTGTTTTCGTCACGATCTAGTCACATGTAATTTTTAAAGCAAACAAATATATTCCTCATTTATTTACATATTATAACAAAACCATTTCAACAAAATATCTATTTGAACTAAATTTATGGATGAAGTGCATAATCACAAAATTTTCCAAAAGTGTTTATTTATTAGGTAGTTTTTATACAAATATTTAATAATTTAATTAATTAATAAATCCTATTATTAAACATTTTTATGTTTACAAGTTTACACAAATACGTCACAGAGATTTAACAATAATAAAATTTTAACATTATATATTTTATAGGTGTTATCGCTTCAACTTGTCTAACACCTTTGATCTTAATGGAAGCTGAAAGTTTTGATGATTTGGAAAATCTAACAAGTCGCACCGAAGAAGGTGATAAAATGCGTCGAGAAAATGTCCAAAATTTAAAATATCGATCGTATTTACAGAGGACTTTAAAAGAATTCGAATTGAGTGGATTTTTGGATGTATAAAAACGTAGAAAATGTTGATTTAACATTTTCAAAATAAAGAACAGAAATCTTTTTGTTTTAATTTGTTTATCTAGTTTTGAAATATTAGTTTTTGAGTTCATTCTTTTAAGAAAGCTTTAGCTGAGATTATGTTATTCAACATAATGTCAATTTGTATTTAAAGTAGGAGTAGGTTAATCTATTTTGAAATTTAAACTGGCTAAAATTGGGCTGCTAATATAAACTACTATGTTGATTGGAAAGAGAGGAAACATCTCAAAGCTCGCATCGCAGCAGGGAGAAACGAGCTAACGCTTTCGTTACAGAAGCAATCCGAAAACTGGATAGGAATTTGCGTGTTACAAAGACAACATCGAAACACACTCGAGATCCCACATAAACATAGACACATATGACAAAAACAAAAAGGAGCAGGTTTGGAACTTCCTTATCTGTTGAAGTAGATGTTTCTCGACAACCATTAAAGATAGCAAAAATATCCAAAATCATGGGAGTATCTACTGTCTCTTCCGATGGCGGAGCCGAACTTTAACAACCAAATCGGGAAAGCAGAGGCTCCGTTGATATACCGTCAAATTTCGAGAAATTATCAAACTACGACCGTTCCATTACAATGTTGAATTGGTGGATCATTGTGGATGTATAGTACTTGGAAAGTTACACAGTGGATGAATATTTTTAACGGATGCATTGCGAAACAAACGATGCAATGGAAGTCTCTCACGCAGACGAACGACCCGACCTACTAGCGCTTGGCAGCACAATTAGGGAAGAGTTGGAGAGACCTGAAATGCATCTCAAGGAACCGTACACCATGGTGGGTAGGAGTAGTAGAGGTTCGTTGTAAGAAAGTAAGTAGGTATAATAATAGTTCTATAAGTTATATTGTAAAAAACTAGCACTAAATGATATCTGAACATTTGAATTTCCTGAACCAAAGCAAAAATCTTCATTTCAATTCGAATAAAATCTAACCATGCTGTTTATGTCTACATTTACACATTTTATTTTTGAGACAAAAATTTGCTAAAATAAATTAAAATAAACATTCTTAGCCTACCTAAACCTTATCATACGAGTATATTTACTTTACTGTTTTAGAAGTTAATTTGTTTAAGCCATTTTTTTCGTGAATCGTGCACTCGTATTATAAATAATAAAGCTTATCTCCTTCCACAGAAGCAGTGGCTTAGTATTTTTTTTTTTTTTTTTTTAATTCGAGTAGCTATGCAAAATACC
This sequence comes from Syrphus vitripennis, assembly GCA_958431115.1. Classification (NCBI taxonomy): domain Eukaryota; kingdom Metazoa; phylum Arthropoda; class Insecta; order Diptera; family Syrphidae; genus Syrphus; species Syrphus vitripennis. Next base: position 108,360,460 of record OY288108.1, read on the forward strand.
TAAAATCACAACTAGATCAATGTTTGTTTTGGATCTGGTTTAAAATGATTAACCATTTTAAAAGAAAAGAAATAATTTGTTGACGGTAAAGTCCAGAAAGAACCAGGAGTTAGTTGACCATAAGGGCTCTCAACCATTCTTGTGTGAGTGTTCTTGCAGAAATAGATTTGCAGCCCCAGAAAAAAACATTTCTGTTTTTAGATGGCATGACAGTTATACAGGGTTTCCTAATAAGACGTGTTATTTTGATATATTCAAAGAAAAATGCCATTTTTTGAGATAAAACATTAGATGTTTATTTCAATATAAATAGGAAAATATGCTATTTATAATGGAAAACAACATCCGCCAAATGGCCGCCATGGCTACGCTTACACAGCAATATCCTTTTCATGAAATTTTCAATCACCAAATCGCAAAGTGGCTGCTGTATGCCATCAATAGCTTCATGAATTCTATCTTTGAGGTCTTGAATCGACGATGGGCTGTTGGCGTAGACCTTATCTTTCTCGTTTCCCCAAAGGAAGAAGTCGCAAGGTGCTAAGTCACAAGATCTCGGTGACCAATTGTGATCACCTCTTAGAGAGATAAAACGATCCGGAAACTTTTCCCGTAAATGATCGATGGTTTCATTGCTTGTGTGGCACATAGCGACCTCTTGTTGAATGTAAACTCTGTCCAGATCAATACCATCCAATTCCGGCCATAAAAAATTATTTATCATCGCTCGATAGCGCAAGCCATCTTGCCTTACTTACTTATCCCGACAACTCCAATTTTTCCACCATTTTTTGACTGGCGGTCCGACAAGGTGCTTCACGATGACCAAAAAATGTTTTAGTTTTACGAAATTTTCACCATTTTTATAGTTAATTTTAATAATTTTAATGCGTTGTTTACACGCTTCAACAACGCATTGAAATTATTAAAAATCGTTCCATTGGCGTAGTTTCTATTTGTCAAATGTGAAAAAAGTTACAGCTTCGAAAGTGACAACTACCGAAATAGCGGGCTATTTATTTAAAACAACTCACATTGGAAAACCCTTTACTACCATCATGCGACGGGCTACTACCATTTTAAAAAAAAAAGTCAATAAAATTTACTTTACTGTTGTAATACGAACCTCTATAAGAAATCTTCTATTTTATGTCGTTTGTTTTTTTCTCTGTGTACAGCGTGGATTTTTAAAAACCTATTTATTTAATCCAAAAATTTCAGGTTTTTTTTATATAATTGAAGTAAGGCAGTGTGAGGCATTAAAAGCAAACAAAAACAATTTTTTGTTTTCTAAATTTGGTTTTGACTTATGTTATCAAAATCTGCTAGCTAATGGCAATAAATAATGAAAGCTTAACAAAATATTTCTTATACCAAAATCATCATTATCTCCCAACCACTTAATCAGGACGAAAGTCAGCTAGACAAAGTAAATTGGGCTATCAGCTAAATTCAAGTTATTATTACCTTGCAGCTATTTCAGCAACACGCATTCAAAAATGGAGGAGAGGAGAAAACAAATTAAAAACATATAAATCACTTTTTTTTTGCTAACAGCTCAGCCAGATTGTATAAAAGCTTCTGGAACTCTTCAAGAAATCAAAGTTATTAAAATATTCTTCTTACTTCAAGCCATGTCAGAGTGTCATATCGCAGTGCCAGCCATTAAAGATTTTCAATCGGAGGCAGCGCCAGAATGGTTGACCAAGGATTTGCTTCAGGAGAAACTGAGAATCTTCTACAAGGATCCAAACCTACAGGTATTGTCGATGAAGGTTTCTCCAGCTTTACCAAAAGGTGAAAACTTTGCAAGTGTTATGACGAGATTGTCGCTTCAATATATGTTGCGAGATGATCAGGAGCCAAGGATAGGATCGTACATGGTCAAGAGCTCCTTCGAAGGAGATGACTTTGCTATGAATTTAATGAATCCCTACGACATCTTTAACAAGGAACTGCAAATCTACGAGAACATATTTCCCAAACTCAACGCTTTGCTGGAAGAAATTGGCGATATCGATCAGATGTTTCCAGAAACCATTGCCGTAGAATACGAATATTCGGCGATCATTTTTGAAGACCTCTCGCAACGTCAGTACATTATGGGTGATAGGACCAAAGGCTTTGACATGGATCACACAAAATTATGCCTGAGAAAGTTGGCCAAGATGCATGCTACTTCTGCTGTTTTGAATGAACGTGAGCCAGGAATATTCAAAAGCTACGATAGGGGTATGTTTAACCGACACACAAATTGCTATAGCCCATATTTTGTGGGAATTTTAGAAGCATGTGGTAAGATGGTAAGTCAGTGGGAAGATTTCAAGGAATATGGTGACAAAATGCTTGCACTCAAACCAAAGCTGATGGAATATTGTAATCGGGTCTTTGATCCTATTGAAAGCCATGTAAATGTCCTGACTCATGGAGACTTTTGGGTGAACAACGCAATGTTCAATGAAGGACCCAAGCATCCGAATGATGTGATTCTCTTGGATTTCCAATACAGTTGCTGGGGATCACCTGCAATTGACTTGCATTTTTTCTTCAATACATCACTGAGGGAAGAAATTCGATTGCATCAACAAGATGAGCTCTTTCAATATTACTACAAAATTTTTGTTGGAACTTTGAGGGCTCTTAGATTCCAGGCCAAGATTCCCAGCTTACATCAGTTCCTGTTGCATATGGCTGAGAAGAATTTCTTTGGTATGCAAGTCTTTTATTTCTCCGGGAACTTTGATTTAACTTTTTTTTTTCTATTGAAGGTTTAATGGGGTTTTTAATGCAAGCAGTCATAATCAACGAAAAATGTGAAGATGCTGATTTTCATTCTCTAATGGGCGAAGATGAACGAGCGGTGAATTTTAAAAATTTAGTTTTTCAAAATGAAAAAGTCCAAAAAAATTTAAAGAGAGTGCTTCCAATTTTTGATCGAAAGGGTATCTTGGATGTCATCGATTGATTGATCGTTTAGAAAAAGTGCGACTACGGTACATAATGATAGCTGAAGAAATGATTATTGTCGATGAATATTTCTATCAGTGAGTAAATTAAGTAAAGATTAGAACTATTATATGGTTGAAATATTCAAGATGAGTTTAATTTGTTATATAACAATTTATTATGATTTAAATAAATATTTAAAATATTTGAGGATGTTGTTTTTAATTAATTTATGACCCAAATAATTTTTAATGTTTTTTTTCGCAATCGGCGGAAACCAAAAAAAATTTCCATATTGATAAAATTTAATTTTTGGAATTGGTAAGTGGTAAGTTAGTTGTTCTGACCCAGCGTTACCGGAAATTTCTTTTGGCAAATATAGAAAGAGCCATTTTATGCCGTTGGATGGAGACCACTCAACAAAAAACATTGAATGCTAGAAGTGGGATATAGGATGTCCTACGGGTGACAGAGTGCCCATGCGTTGCTATGTACGAGTGTCCGAGCTCCGAGTGTATCCAAGTGTCCAAGTCTCTGTGTGACCAAGTGTCCTAATGTACTAATGCCTTTGTATTTGTGCCTGTCTATTTATTAAAGAACATCTTTTCAATATTAGAAGTAGGAATTATTTGCTTAAATAAGAAGATTCTTGTTGGAGTAACCGCTGATATAACGTTCTCCTCAATTACATATTGCAGTATTTGTTTCAACATTAAGGAAGCATGAGGTCAGTAAAAATATCGTTTTGGGAGCAAACGTTCCTATAACACTTTCCTGATATAATTATTGGAGTATTTTCTCCAACATTTAAGAAACCAGAAGTATTTGCTCAAAATTAGAAAATCTTTATTGGTGGAAACGTTAATATAACGCTTGGCACATTTTCTACACAACACTACATCGTAAGTGAAGAAAAATCAATAGGATCTTTAGGACATTGCTAAAACGACTTAAACCCATTAGCACACGAAACGAACCCATTAGATGAAGCTCGCGGCCTTAACTTTATCCCAACAGGTCCGGATTAGCCACGCAAGAAATGGGCGCCTGGACAAGCATTAAAAAAAGCAACTACTTCCAAAATGCTACCTTCTTTTATAATTCTGATTTTTTTTCATAACTTACACCACCTGACTTGACAGATAATTAGTTCTGTATACGCTTGAACAACGCTGGGAAATATTGCGACATTACTTTGAAAATCATGGTAATGAATGTGTGCGAAAATTGTGTACAGATTTTGGAAGAAGAGAAGCACCATCAGCTCCGTATGTTCGTTATCTTCTGAAAAAAGTGAAAGAAACTGGCGTCCTCGTCGATAAACGAAAGCGTGAAAAGCCAAAAACAGTGCGTACACCCGAGAATATTGCTGCCGTGGCAGAAAGTGTGCGTGAAGCGCCATCAACATCAATTCAACGTCGTTCTCAACAATTGAACATTTCGGAGACATCATTTTGCATAAATTGTTCACAAAAATTGAAGAGGAAGATATTAGCAACATTTAGTTTCAACAGGACGGCGCTACGTGCCACACAGCCGAAGCTACACTCAATGTTTTGCGCCCTGTTTTTGAAGATCGCATTATCAGCCGCAGAGCTGATGCCGTTTGTCCACCTCGGAGCTGCGATTTGACAGCGTTGGACTATTATTTGTGGGGTGCCGTAAAAGATAAGTGTTACGCCGAAAAGCCAGAGAAAATTGACGCTTTAAAGGACAATATTCGTGAAGCCATTGGTGAAATACAGTTGTACACAATCGATAATGTGCTTAAAAGTTGGACAGATCGTGTAGGCTACTGCATGGCCAGCTGAGGCAGCCATTTGAATGAAATTATTTTCCATTATTAACCGGAAGGATTGTACTTTCAAATAAAAAAAGAAATTTGAGAAAATATTCAGTAGTTTTTTTTATAGCATTTTAGAAAAAAAAAGTTATTTGGCAGACCCTTTATATGAAATCGCAGTCAGCAATGTTACTCAATCAGAAGTTCTAAAATGAAAAATTCATACTCGTTGACATAACAGCGCGCAGAATTAAAAGTTGCGACTATAAATTTAAACTCTCCCGGTTGAGTGTTTTTGTATAAAAAACTGTATACTAGGTTTTAGTTTTGCACTGGTCTCTCTTGTTTTGTATCACTGTCGTGTCGTGTCCTAGTGAAATTGTGCAAATGGCCGTAAAGTTTGAGAAGTCAATACAACACATATTGTAAAAAAAACTAAATTGTTTATGAAAGAATGATGGATGATGAATGAATACGAGTATAAGCTTGAAAAGCGTCGAGCCACTTTTTTTATTTTTATTACTTTATCATATTTAATTTTAATATTCTATTTGCCTCTTTCAACAAAGCCTACTATAGTCTGTCAAAGCTCTTCAAATCCAGAAATCTCACCATAACTTCAAAACTGCTGCTGTACAGGACCATGGTCCTGCCAGTACTCACGTATGGATCCGAGACTTGGGTGCTTAGCAAAAGACACTCCGACCTCTTAGCCGCGTTCGAGAGAAAAGTCTTAAGGAGAATTGTTGGCCCATATGTGATGAAGGACGATTCCGGAGGCGGTACAATCATGAATTGTACGCAATCTACCTTGCATAAGACAAAGTGACAAAAATTAGGCTCGGTAGACTGCGGTGGGCAGGGCTCGCATGAGTGAAAAGGACCGGTTCGGAAAGTCCTTTGTGGTACATTCTATGGTAGACGGCGGAGTGGTAGACCATGCTTGCGCTGGAGAGATGGCGTAGACCAGGACGCCCGAAGCCTTGGGGTGCTCAACTGGATGGCGTCGGCTCAAGACCGGGATAGGTGGAGAGACTTGTTGAAGGAGGCCAGGACCGGACCCCGGTTGTCGAGCCGATGATGATGATGATTTGCCCCTTTCTCTAAATTTAACAAAACTGCCCGAGGACTATTAAAAAATGGGAAACATACTTTTTTAACGTTATTTTATAGGTAATGAGCAGAATTTGAAATCCGTCGGAACGGATTTTTAATTTTGGACCCTATTTTTGAATAATCGTCTCTTGAAAAACTTCAAAATCGCTCAATTTCTACTGAATTTTTGAATGCGTAGTTGTATTAAAGATACCAAACAACTTTTCTCAAATATCATAATTCTTTCAGAAATTGTTTCAATAAAAAAGTTTATGAAAAAGGAACTTATCTACTATTCCAAAATAACACATTTAAAAAAAGTCTTTTTTTTTGAAAGCCAAACCGGAAGTCGGATTTTATTTTTGATAAAAAACCAGGAGTTAATATTTCAAATCAGATTTAAAAAACTTTGAGCATTTTGATTTTTTTACGAACAATAAAAAAGTATAAAATCTTTTGGTGCATTTCTTAGATAAACATTGAAACTAGTTCTCTGGTACATACAGAACAAATTAAACAAATTCAGTTTCCATTATGAACAATAGTGTCCATCTATAAAAGTGTAACTGTGGAAGAGCCAATTTTCTCCTAGAATATTTTTTTTTGTTAAAATGGAAAAAAATGCCATCGGGAGCTGGTCAGCTTAGCAAATTTTTAAAAAATAATAGTAAAGCGGTTACTGAGAGCCATCCTTCTCGTAAGGTTAATGAGGAAATGACTTCTTTCACCAATAACCGCAAGTGAGGTTGCCAATGATAAAGCATGCCCAGGGCACTAATTTAGCTCGGGCCAGCCCTGTATCCCAAGAGTTAAATAAATGAATATAATGACTTAAATACAAAAAAAATTGAGTACTCACACGTGCCCAAATGCAATAAATAATAAAAGCTTAAAAATGCTTCTGTTATCCATAAAGCCTAACCATCAGCAGATTATCATATGAAGTTCGAGCGACTATTTGCCCAGATTCCAAATATTGTTTATCTTTAGAACACGTCTTAGAAATAATCCAATCCGTGAGGTTAAAAATACTCATATGTACTTTTGATATTTGCGTCTTTTATAAATAAATATCATAAAGATGAAGTGATAGTTGTCAACTAGGTACCTACATTAGAATTACACTTTTATTTTATATTTTGCAAGAGCGTTGGAATTAAATTGATAACAGCACACATCAACCTACATAAAAATGCCTGTATGGAGATGGAGATGGAGAAAGATGAATTCGTGGGTGAAATAAATTTTAATTTAAGGTCATAAATTCAATTTTTTGTTGACATCTCCTAAGGTAGTTAAAGTATAAAAGCTTTTGGAATTCTAAAGTAAGTCTTAATTTAAAATATTTCGCTCAAGTAACAGTTTCTTTTAATACACTAAACACAATGCCAGAGTGTCAAAATTCTAAAAGCATCACAACCATAGATGAAACTCAACAGGTGCCAGAATGGTTGACCAAGGATTTCCTTGAGGGAAAATTAAGAATTTTCTACAAGGATCCAAGCCTACAAGTATTGTCGATGATGCCTTCTCCAGCTATCGCAAAAGGTGAGAATTTTGGCAGTGTCATGACCCGAGTATCACTTCAATATAAGATGCGAGATGATCGAGAAGCAAGAACAGGATCATACATCGTCAAGAGCTCCTATGAAGGAGACGAATTTGCTATGGGCTTGATGAACAATTACGACATCTATACCAGAGAAATGGAAATCTACGAGAAGATCATTCCCAAGCTCAATGCTTTGCTCGAAGAGATCGGCGATACGGATCAGATGTTTCCAAAAACAATTGCCGTTGAATTCGATCTAATGTCGATTGTATTTGAAGACCTTTCGGAACGTAACTATGCAATGTGTGACAGAACCAAGGGCTTGGATATGGATCACACAAAACTGTGCCTGAGAAAGTTGGCCAAGATGCATGCTACTTCTGCTGTTTTGAATGAACGTGAGCCAGGAATTTTCAAAAGCTACGATCGTGGTATGTTCAACCGTCACACAAGCTGCTACAGTCCATTATATCTGGGAATTCTGGAAGCTTGTGGAAAGATGGTAAGCCAGTGGGACGATTTCAAGGAGTATGGAGAAAAAATACTTGCACTGAAGACAAAGCTAATGGAATATGGTAAACAAGTCTTTGATCCTGTTGAAAGTCATGTAAATGTCTTGGCTCATGGTGACTTCTGGGTTAACAATGCCATGTTCAACGAAGGACCAAATGAGCATCCGAATGATGTGATTCTGATAGACTTCCAGTACAGTTGCTGGGGATCACCTGCAATTGACTTACATTACTTCTTCAATACTTCACTGAGAGAGGAAATTCGAATGCATCAGCAGGATGAACTCTTTCAATACTACTACAATATTTTCGCTGGAACATTAAAGGCTCTAAGGTTTCAAGCGAAAATTCCCAGTTTACATCAGTTTTTGTTGCATATGAGCGAGAAGAGTTTCTATGGTATGTTATTTACAGACTTTTTTCCTTCAAGAACAACTTGGGTCTAACCAATTTTTTTTTTTTTTATTGTTTCTATTCAAGCATTCATTTCGTGTTTAATCCAAGCAGTCCAGATAAATGACAAATGTGAAGATGCTGATTTCCATTCTTTAATGGGTGAAGATGAGCGAGCAGTGAATTTTAAAAATTTAATTTTTCAAAATGAAAAAATCCAAAAGAATCTAAAGAGGCTTTTGCCGATGTTCGATCGCAAGGGTTTGTTAGATCACAGGGATTGAGGATTCATAAGCAAACGTGAAATTACAGTACCTATTTTAACAAACATTATAATTAGCTTAAAAGTGATCTCTCTAACGTGTGATATATTACCACTATTGAGAATATAGGTTTAAGGATTTATTTTTTAGTTTAAACAAAAAAAAACTGGCTTAAACAGATAAAGGATATTCTTGGTGATATTATGGTATCTTATAAAATATTATGTTTTAAATAATGTTAATGGTGTTTATTAGTTAAAAGAAATAAAGGTTAAAAGAACAAAATTTATGTTTTTAACTACCTACGCAAGGTTTCGAAACGAGAGCACAATTGGCTATTACCAGCTAAAAGAGATTGTAGAATTTTTTGAATATCTTGGAAGCTTATCATGCGTCCTGGTTTTTACATATGGCGCACATACATGGGTCTTGTCAAAGATAGATGCTTTAATCAAAAAATACTTCGGGTTATTTATGCTCTCGTCTACATAGATAGAGGAACCACACTGACATTATCAAACGGGTAAATGTCCAGCAACGTAGATGGCTGTTTACAGCCAATGGACCCAAGTGCTCCGGCCCGGAATGTCTTCGAATCCAATCTCGAAACACGACGTAGTAGAGGAAGATCGCGTGGCCCACTAGAGGCACCTAGCTGGCTAGAAAAGCATGTTGGCTGAGACCCTGGGTCCGATCCGAACTGTAGGGCCACCTTACATAAGTAAGTTAGTACCACCATAAACTTAAATACAAAGCTAAGTCTGTTCCACTCCAATGTTGATTCCGTGCTTCTGTATGAGTTCTGCACTTGGAAAGTCACAGCGGTACTCATTGAAGAACTGCAAACGTCACACGATGAGGACAGACGAGTGGCCAAGCTAAAAACACTAATCGAAGAACGGTCGAAGCGCAATTCGCCGAAGTGCAATTTCGCCCCGTAGGTCGAAACGAACAGACATAATAGGTCCGAAGACTTATATCTTTTCTTGCATTTTTCTGCCCAAGTTTATTCCCTTACAAGGCCCCCTTCTTTAGAGCCTCGTGATAAACTAAATTGCTTTTCTATTTCTCAAATATATTGTTAATAAGCAGATCAAGATGGAATTACTTTAAAGTCCCTTAAAAGCAGGAAACCAGAGACAGTCTCGAAAGTCGTCAGAATTAAATAAATTAATATTTCAATAAAAACTCGGGCATCGTGCTGTCTGTCGTGTAAGATTGCATTAAACTAATAAAAGCTAATAACTATTCTCTGTCATTTTTGTAAGGCAGGCGACGAGATGTTATAATGTAAACTCGAGCAACTATTTGTCTAGATTGCAAATTTATCATTATTTATCTTTGGGATATGTCTTTTATAGTTTCTAAGGTTATAGCAACACACTTTTCTATTTATATATGAAGCTCTTGATATTACTGCGTCATTTTGAAACTGTCATCTATGTATGTAGATGCAATTGGTCTTTAAAATTGCCTTAGAATTGCATTCTTATTTAGATATTGCCTCAGAGCAGAGATCGTTGTATAAACGAGGTATTCAATTGTTTATACACACCCCCAATAAACGTACCTACTGGAGAAATGTGAAGATTCAGACCGATGTAGGTATACCTTATTGCATGCATCACCAGAGCAAATTAATTATTTTAAATCATAAATCACGTTTGCTGTGGCTTGCTTAGGCAGTATAGTTTAAGTATAAAAGCTTCTGAAAATTTTCTAGGTATCTCAATTTAGAAATTTTCATTCTAGTCTTAGTTTCTGTTAGATTTTGAAGTCATCATGCCAGAATATCAGAATTCAAATAAAATCTCAACCATAGATGAATCCCAACAAGCACCACAATGGCTGACCAAAGATTTCCTTGAGGAAAAACTAAGAATCTATTACCAGGATCCAAGCTTGGAAGTTGTGTCTATGAGTGTTTGTCCGGCTACTGGAAAGGGGGAGAACTATGCCAGTATTATGTCTCGAGTATCGCTTCAATATAAGATGAAAAGTGATTGTGAACCAAGATCAGGATCGTATGTGGTCAAGAGCTCCTTCGAAGGAGATGAGTTTGCCACGGAGAAGATCAAGCCTTATGATATCTACAATAGAGAAATGGAAATCTACGAGAAAATAATTCCAAAGCTCAATGCTTTGTTGGAAGAGATCGGTGATACGGAAAAGATGTTTCCAGAAACCATTGCAGTAGAGTATGATCTCTCGGCAATAGTTTTTGAGGATCTCACCCAGCGCCAGTATATGATGTGCGACCGGACAAAAGGCTTGGACATGGAACACGCAAAAATGTGCCTGAGGAAACTCGCCAAGATGCATGCTACTTCAGCTGTTTTGAATGAACGCGAACCGGGGACCTTCAAGGGCTATGATCGTGGCTTGTTCAATCGACACACAGATAATTTTAGTCCTTTTTTTGTTGGAATACTGGATGCTTGCGGACGAATGGTCAGCCAGTGGGAAGATTTTAAGGAATATGGAGAGAAATTAATTGCACTCAAGCCAAAGTTGATGGAATATGGAAAACAAGTCTTTGATCCTATTGATGGTCATGTAAATGTACTGGCACATGGAGATTTCTGGACAAACAATGTAATGTTCAACGAAGGACCAAATGAGCATCCGAATGATGTGATTCTGATAGACTTTCAGTACAGTTGCTGGGGATCACCAGCTATTGATTTGCATTATTTCTTCAATACATCACTGAGGGAAGAAATGCGATTACATCGGCAAGAAGAACTCTTTCAATATTACTACAATGTATTTGCAGGAACTTTGAAAGCTCTACGGTTTCAAGCTAAAATTCCTAGCTTGCATCAATTTCGATTGCATATGGCTGAAAAGGCTTTCTATGGTAAGAATGGATTTAATATATATTATATATTTGTCTTAATAATCTCTTTTTTATATTTTTAGCTTTTACATCGGGCTGCTTAGTGCAGGCAGTAATGGTAAACGAACAAACTGAAGATGCCGATTTCCATTCTTTAATGGGTGAAGATGAAAGAGCACTTAATTTTAAAAATACAATTTTTAGAAATGAAAAAGTCCAAAAGAATCTAAAGAGACTTCTGCCGATGTTTGACCGAATGGGTTTATTAGATCATAGGGATTGAGAATAATTCAGCAAATAAGGGAAGGGATTTACGGTAATTATAAGCTTAAGTGATATATGTGTGAATCAAAATAGTCACCGTTGAGAAAATTGATTTTTATATTTGATAAACATAAAAGGCTCTACATTATAATAATTAGTTAATATTATTAAATTAAGAGTTTAAAAAAGGAATGGTGTTTAATTATTTATATAAATACTTAGTAGCAAGGTACCCCAAGGTGCCTGAGTCTTTTTTGTCGTTAACTCATTTTTTGTGGACACTCCGATTTCGCTTATACAGTCGTTCTGCACCAAGAGTTGAGTTATTTTAATCATTTGTAAGCTGGTATTTACCAAGCAATCTCAGTTTAAAGAACCTCTCAGTTTTTATATACATATTTATATTTGTTTTTATTTTTCAACTGCTCTTTAATTGAGTTGTTGTTTTGGAGAAAATCTGAACTTTATAAAGGTGCAATAGGATTTGAAAAGTTCTCTGTTTGGATTCTAAGGAATAATGAATACTTTAATTAATGATTGCGAGATATGGTTATGTGTGGCTTTTTGGACGAATGTAGGAGCAAAATTGTTAGTCGGACATTTAGCTCAAAGTTTTAGTAAAATACAAGTTTTATTTAGAACCAGTAAGAAACTTGTTGAAATATCTTTGAGTTTCTAAGAACTAAATAAACCTATAAAAAGATCAGTGCCAATCAAACTTCAAAAAGAGATACTAATGGGATGCTTTGAAACAGGGGTGGAATCGGCTAACGTGATTGTTGACTATCGCTTTGTTGATAGTCGTTTTTGATTATCAATTCTGATTTGCTCTGTGTAAAGTGATCAATAAAACAGGTTGAGTTTTTGGCAGCACTGACAGTGAAAAACGTCATTTTGGTTCTCTTATTTATGTATTTGCTTTTATTTGACCATATTCTACACATAACTTATTTGCTTTAGAAATTGAATCCAAACTAACGATGTTACTCACAAAAATGTATGAAAACGATACCTAAATAGCTGTCACTTGAAATACAAGGAAAAAACGATTGTCGATTTGATAATCACCTTACATGGAGCAAAAGTATCGTTTTTGATTATCAACTATCAAATATCGCGTTAGCCGATACCACCCCAGAATTAAAAACAGCTCACTATTTGTCTTCTGTTTTCCTTTGAAACTCAGGAATTTCCATTCGTGTATTTAAATTTTTTTTTAATAATTCGCTATTTTCATGGAAAATATTTATACGAGTATGGAGTGAAAATATTCGACATACATTCTCTGAATTCTACCACTCTTCATTAAACGACTGAACTCATTTCACTTTCATTTTTATAACTGAAACATAGGTGTCGCCTTCGACAGCAAATAGAAACTTATTTATTTTTGTTTTGCATCTGTCAAAACAAAACATGACGTTTTTCCCTTTTTACTACGACTTTTCCAAGCACATGCTTAAAAAAAATTAAAAATCCAATAATTCTCCAAATAAACTAAAATAAATTAAATAAAAATGGGAAAACTCAATGTAACTATACTTCGTTATCTAACCAAAGAAGATTTTCGAGTATTAACAGCGGTAAGTTGTGAAAACCTTTGCAATTATTGTTTTTGTTTTCATTTTATGTATCTTATTTTGTAGATTGAAATGGGAATGAAAAATCACGAATTAGTTCCTGGATCACTTGCTGCTTCAATTGCAAATTTGAAATCTGGTGGAGTACATAAGTTGCTCAGGGAACTCGCCAAACACAAGTTGGTTTCATATGAACGCGGAAAGAAATGTAAGTTCAGAGAATAAAAACATCAAAGTGACGCAATGTTTGTGATTAAGGCTTTTTTCAGATGACGGTTTCCGTCTAACCAACACAGGCTATGACTATTTGGCTTTGAAATCCCTCACTCTTCGTGGATCATTGGCTTCGTTTGGCAATCAAATCGGAATCGGCAAAGAATCAAACATCTACGTTGTGGCTGACGAAGAGGCAAACCCAATTTGCTTGAAGCTCCATCGTCTGGGAAGAACCTGCTTTCGTAACATCAAAGAGAAGAGAGATTACCACGGCCGCAGACACAAGGCTTCATGGTTGTATTTGTCCAGAATCTCAGCCACAAGAGAATTTGCATACATGAGTGCTCTATACGAGCGAGGATTCCCAGTGCCGAAGCCAATTGATTTCAACAGACATTGTGTCCTTATGGAACTTGTAAATGGATGGCCAATGTAAGTTTAGACAAAAAAAACCCCAGGCTCATATTGATGATGCTTTGATTTTAGGACACAAGTCCATGAGTTGGTGGATCCAGAAAGTGTTTATGATGAACTGATGAACCTAATCGTGCGTCTAGGCAATTCTGGAGTGATTCATGGTGATTTCAATGAGTTCAATTTGTTAATTTCCGATGATGGAAAACCAATTCTCATTGATTTCCCCCAAATGATGTCAACTTCTCATCCAAATGCGGAGTTGTGAGTAGAATCTTTAACAATTTCTCATTCTTATTTTTGCTGAGATTATTGCGCTTTCCAGCTATTTTGATCGTGATGTTCTTGGGGTCCGTGAGATGTTCCGTCGTAAATTCGCCTACGAAAGTGAAGATTACCCCAAATTCTCGGACATTGTACGAGAAGATGATTTGGATGCCGATGTCCGATGCACTGGTTATGGTTTCACTAAGGAGATGGAGAAAGATCTCCTGCAGGAGTATGGAATGATTGAAAGGGACAGTGAATCGGATGAGGAAGAAGAAGTCAATGCAGGAGAAGAAAAGGAAGACAAAACAAAAACCACTGAACGTGAACTAGATGAATATCGTCAGCAGTTAGAAAAAGAAGTCAGTTTTTCTGAGAAGAAGGCAAAAAAGGCAGACGACAGCATTCGAATGTATCTAGAATCTTGCACTCAGTACCTTGGCAATACATCTTTGGATGAAACTTTTATTAGTGCCGAAGGAGAACCACAACTTGTTCCCATTCAACCTCCAACATCAACAACTCAAACTTTGGAAAATATTCCAAATCCACCTTCTCCTAAAATCGATCAGGACGATGCAGCTTCAGATGCTGGAACTATGAGCTCAAATGATCTAGAAACTGATAATGTACCAGAACTGACAGATGTTGATCCAAATTCAAGAATGTATCGTTTGAAAATGGTCGAGAAACTTCTATCGGATGCAAGGAGTCAGCGATCTTATTCTACCACAGCAAGTACGATTGCTCCCAGTGTGGTTACAGACCGCATCAAGAAAACCATGGATGTTAAAGAGAAACGAGAGATGCGAAAGAAATGTGTGGCTAAGGGAGAATCAAATGCAACGCAAAGAGGTCGAAAGGAGAATAAGGATGTGGTCAAGGAGTATGCTGGATGGGATTTTTAAAAATTGCATTTGAATTATCTTAAATAATAAAGCCGTGTTAATTTTTATAATAGTTCAGGTTTTCATTTTTAAAGTTAAACAAAAATAGGAAACTTACCAACAATTGTGGAGTTTTGAGTGGAAAAAGTTGAAACTCGGGATCAAAGTAGTAATTACAGCACTTATTAATATTTATTAGGATAGGAATTATGGTTTGTTTAAATTTATTTAATAAATGGAATGAAAACACTTTGTATACGAACACGAAGTCATAAGAATTCGGAAAACAAAACCGCACTAAACGCGGAAGTGAACCCCATTTCCCAGATGGAGCAATGCCAATGTCGACTGAAAGGCCGATGGGGTAGGGTTGTAATTGCGGTCCCAATAGATATCATAACAATCGTCAGTAAAAGAAGAACCTTTCTACATACTAGGTAAACACGTAGTTTAAATATTTCGCGCAATACGACACTGCTTCAGTATTTACTTATTTTATACGCTTTTCGATCTTACCTGTTCCCAAGTTGCCTTGGGAAATTTAATTCAATTACACTTTTTTTTTTGATTTTACATTAGACTACCGACAAAACTTTATCTCCCGGAATACCGTTAACTTTTTTTTTTAATGGGTGCGTTCAGTATAACTATGTAGCTGGCTGAGCAAACTTTTCAGTGGTGCATACATTTTTGTAACGCGTTTAAATGATGGACTGATAGGAGGGAATCGAATTACTTTCAACAATTTCGATTTGATTTTTTTTTTTTTGATAGAAATAAATCACAAAGGACTTCTTGACAAAGAAAAATTATCAACAAGTAGGTATTGCTAAACAAATATAGAAAGTATACATTTTTTTTAACTGTAAAAAATTAATTAAAAAAGTTTTATTTAAAGGAACGGCCAAAGTTAATGATTTGCAGAAATTATGTGAAGTTGGATAGAGGCATTTAAAGCTCGTTTAGAGGTTTAAATGCCTCTATTCAATTCAATTTTGCAGATCTTAATTTTTCGAGGGATTTACCCCTCCATGCACTAACACCATTTTTTATCTGTCAGTTTGATGAAAGTAGCTTGTGATTTGTTTATTCCATTTTTTTGATATGATGAGGCTTCTATTTCACAAGGAAAAAAAAAAACACTGTGTAAATGATTTCGTCATGGATTTAATAAATAATTACTCTGAAAAGTCCAAATTTACTTGTTCATTCATTTTTATTTCTTTTTTATTCTGATTTAAATTGTAGTTAAACACTTTTCAAATGAAAATGCAGATTTGACAGCTCCACTGACAGCATTTTCACCGACAAGAAATAGCACCAACACAGTAACAAAAAAATCAATTATTAATTATGTTCCATTCGTCATGAAAATAATCACTTTTTATCAAGAAATCTTTATTTATCAATGGAAAACCCCATTAATAAGCCAATTAGGTTATCACGTTGCCCAGAAATTTCTTGGGCATCGCTTCTGCCCGGATACCTAGTTGTTATCGATAGTTTATATTGAAACTCCATTTTTTCCAATATGGTTTTAACATTACCATTGAGGCTTAAAAACCTTATAAAAATGAATTCTAATAAATACATATGATATTTGATAAATGTCAAACGGAATTAGTTCAAGAAAAAAAATGCAATACCTACATGTTTTTTTTATTTATTTGGGCCCCAAATTTCCTTACCTAAAAAAATGCTGATCATATCAAAAAAAATGGAACCAATGCCATATAGGTTTATTGGAACAAAAAAGTCCAAAAAATACTTAACCCCTGTTTGATACCTTTTTTCTGCAAATCATTAAACATCATTTCATTAATACTTTAGATACTTACATTCGTTTCTTTGGCAAACTAACAATAATTATTCATGGACAAATTCAAAATTCTATCCTTCTTATATTCATATAGAAGTTAAATGTCAAATTTGTATATATAGTAGATAATAATAATAATAAGCACTTTGTATGCTTAACGATATTTTACATATGAAAAAAAATTATTTTTAATTTAGGTACCTTCATATAATGTACACAAGTATTATGAACATGTACGTAGATACATTTTATATTCTTTCTATTGACGATTTTTATTATATTAATTCAAATTTGGATATGCAGTGTTGTTTTTGATTTTTTTTCTATGAATTGATTTTATTGTTCTTTAATGAGAATGACGCAAATTGTTCCTCAATTAAAAAATAAGAAATGATGTGCATAACTCTAAAACTTTGAAATTCAACGGAGAACAGGGAAATTTAAATATTTTTACTGATTTCCTATTGACGAAAAATAATTAATTGAATAGGGCTTTTATAGACTGTTCCATCTTCTCACAACGTACAATTTTATTTCATTATTTCTTTTAGGACAAAATTGTTTTCTTTCCTAATTTACATTTGAATTGTAAGACTACGGCCGTCTTCCTGCACCAGCTAAATATCATTATCGTAGTTCAAACATTTTTAAGGAGAGACAAGGTTACCCAGTGCACCTTTTAACTAAAAAAAAATAATATTGAACTCAATTGCAATTGCCATTCGTCTGCAAAGTCCATCATACAAACAAAATAGTATAACTATTCCCTAATTTGAATTCACTGCACGTGCCTTCAACAGCACACACCACTCCCTAAATCGAATCGATGGAATATAATAACATTGATGGAATTTTGGTCAAATGTTATGCAAACGCTAAACCAATAAACTCTGGCAAATTTTTTTGTTCGACAACCATTCATGGATACCTTAGAACAAAATAAATAGTTGACACTTTTGTTTAGGCTGTTAGAAGCTCTATACCATGCCTATAAGTCTCAGCTGACCATGAATGGTGTAAGCAAACTACGTCCGTTCGTCAAGATTTTAATTCAAATTCAACTTGACAATGTACTATGTGTGTACATAAATGTTCGTCATCATCGTTTGATCAAAATTCTGATCAGTTGCGTTTTAAACACCTAAACATACCAAAAAAATTCAAAGCCATTAAGCCACAGGGGCTTCGCGACGAATATATCGACACTGCTGCGACTAAGATCGCTATAGATGCGCTGTTACGCATTTCAATGGTAAAATTATTAAAAGTGAAATTAACGAATGGAAGTAGCAGAGGTCTATATCAAAAGTTAGGTGTTTTTTTGGGGCTAGTGGTTGAAGCCGGCTGAGTTTAGTGATCAGTTGTTAACGCGGAATTTCCACAGGTGGAAGTAATTTTTTAGACGGTTTTATTTTGTTTTTTTTTTAGTTTATTTTGCAAACTTCTATTTGATTTAACTGAAATATCGCCATCGAACTCTATTATCCTAATTGAATCCTGGTTAAAATGTCCGCTGCAAGGAGTAAATACGCATGGATACTCATCTGTCTGGCTTCGATTTTTGTGAGTGAAGTTTATAAATATTTTTTTTTTGTGAAATCTTGGCTCAATCTAAAAAATTCTTCTATACAATCTCGAATTTTAAATTTTTGGTTATTATTAAACAATTTTTGAGTGATTATTGTTGAAAAATAATTGAAATATAGGCTTTTCAACTATCGTGGAATGATAGAAATTAATTTACGGAGAATGTGTGTTGTAATCTTGAATCCATCAATAAGTATAGTTAAAATAATTTACAATTTTATTTTAATCAACCATTGCTTAAGAATTGGCTTGTTCCCTTCCCTACGCCTTTGGCACTAGTTCGAGAAAAACGAAATTAAAGAATACTCCGAAACTGTGTGAAAATCTTACTTTTTTTTACCAAAGTTCTCATTTAAAAAAATGATAAAAATAAATCTTCAAAAAAAAAAAATTGGTAAAAAATGTCCTGTCAAAAAATAAATAAATGTTATCCAAACTTTTCTTAGGACAAGTAGTAATATTCCTTAACCGCGAGAATAAAAATTGGTAAAAACAAAAAATTTGAAAAAAAAGTTCGGTAAAAAAATACCGAAAAAAGACTTAAAAAAAGTTTTATGGCACTCAATATTTAATTTAACTCTTAATAATTTTTAACTTTAATTCTATAGCTTTTTTTGTTATTGTTACTATTATATGTTTTCATTTTTTAAGTTTAATTTCCTTCAAATTGATTCTTTGTTGACGGATTAGAGTTGATTTTGGTCTTATGATATTTCTCTCAAGTATTAACAAAGAATTCAATACAAAAAATACAAAAAAATTATAGAATTTTAGAATGACTTCCCAAAGTTTTTTTTTTGAAATTTTACATTTTCCCATTCAATGGCCATTTTAAGTCACCTCAATTTTTCTATTTTAGACCAGTTATAAACATAATGTATATGAAAAGCATACATGGCGAGTATTTTTTAATGTTGGCCCGACCCTTGTGGTGGAGCTGCAAAATTTTAGGTGTAGAATTTGATTTGGGGAGTCTTTAAGTATCTGAAATTGGTAGTAGGAGCGACAAGAGACTATTAATTGGATTATTACATCCAAAAAAAAATCAATAAATATCAATTAAAACGTCCATAAGCTATCCGCAAAAAAAATTGAGGAAAGGTTGCCCCCACTTTTTGATGTCGCCTTATTCGACTTCCACCATGATAGTATTATGTTTTTCATATGCAAAGCATAATAGAATTGAAAAATGTTTTTTTTTTCCTTCGACTCATAATATTTTTTTATTGCCAGTTAATTGAAGTTTTTTTTCGATATGGTAAGGAAACAGAACTATAGTCGTGACTTTAAAAGCTGCATATAGCTTTGAAGCTAGCTTGAAGTTCACTTCGACTCTTTGTACACCTTGTTGAGTTGGAATGAGCTTTGATCAACTCACAACTGGAATCAATTGACAAAAACCTCGGTCAATTAGTTGGTTTGATAAATAATTAATTATGGAATGTTTTTCCATTTTTTTGTGTTAAGATTTTCAATTGTTTTAATTGCTTTCCGTGATGGGCAATCATAGTTATAATATTTTAGTTGTTTGTGTATAAAGTAAATACATTTACATATCTAGTCATTCCTTCTCCTTTAAGGTTTAACCAAACCAATACGAAACCGGTGCGAAACTGTCGTGATGACGAAAAAACAATAACAAAAAAGTGTTGTTGTCAATCATAGCAATGTGTTGTTATTGTTGTTTCATCGTCCGATCCTAATAATTGGCATTGGTCTGCGCAAGTCTTTAATCTCAAGATTAGCTAAACTAGCACTCTACAAAAGCTACGAAAAACCTAGGTCAGATATTCAACTTATTTAGCCAAGTGTTGCAATTTTTTTTGTCTTGAGAGCTAACCATAATTATAGACGAACGCTTCCGGTTTGGAAATTAATGTCAAAACCCTTTAAAAAGCGTCGAAAGTTGATGGTAGGGGCAAGAGGAGACGATTTTTTGGATTATTGCATCCAAAAAATATCAATAAATATCATTTAAAACCTCCATAAGCTCTCCGCAAAAAAAAAAAGAGTAAGGGTTGCCCGCACACTTTAGATGTCGCCCCATTCGACTTCCACCATGAGAGTACTATAGTTTATTATATACAAAGCAAAACCCAACGAAAAGTAACTTCCCATATCTCAAACTGTCTGGTGGAAAGTCCGCCATATTGCACTCCAAGTAAATCATATTTCGATTGTTTCGCTGTAATGATGAAAACAACGATAATAACGATGTATTGTAATTATTGTTTTCGTCGTCGCCGCAACAGAATAGCATTTAAGAAAGCCTTTACTTCAACAAATGTCAATTTTATCACTCTTATAAGCAAAAGTTAGCGAAATTCACCGGAAGGCAAGAAAGTGATATTATACCCTATCATTTAATTTCCTTGAATACGATCATTTTCAGCTGACTGTTTGCGACAGCATCCGTCTGTTATGGTTATCCCGTTATTTATAACAACTAAACTGGACTACACTTAGTCGGAAAATCTTAGTACACTAAACATTTGAAATTTATAGAAAATACACTACCTTCAGAACAGTTTTATTACAGAGCTTTTAGAACTTGAAGTATCTAACAAAAAATACATATTAAATAAGATTTTTTTAGAAAAACATAAAAAAGAAACCTATAGAGTATTAAGAAAGCAAGCATTGGATGATCATGATCATATTATATTTTTTTTTTTTTATTTTTAACTTAACCTATGATTGCAGTTTTTTTTTTATTTTTAATTCTATTTTTTGTGGCATGATCGATATTATTTTTGTTTGTTTGCTGCTTCTTTCTTAATACTGATATTGGTTCCTTTTTCGTTTTTCCAGATTTATTTAAAAGCCGAAGCTATACCACTTTCCTCCTCCAAATCGTCACATCAACTCATTAGCTCCCAGCTTATTGATATGCTCTATGATTTTGATGATGCTTTAGAAGTTCCATCGTCATCGGTTAACAAAAGAATCCTCAAGAGATCACCTGACTCCGATGATAACAATACTGACGATAATGATGATGGTGGCGATACCGGCACCACAACCACTGTAAAGCCACCTCATCATGTAGACCATCATGGCCATGGAAATACTAATCATACGATTTTAAAACCAACTCATCGCCCACATCCACACGATGAAGATAACGATGATAATGATCGTAATAATAACTCTGGATCGGGAGGTTTTAATATATTGGAATTTTTCGGGACTGTCTTTCGCATAGTTTGGGGATTTCTTTCGAATATTCCAGCATTATTGTTTGGGAGCAGTAGTTCCAGCTCTAGTGGGGGACAGTAATTTATCGGGATTTTTTTTTGTTCTCTTTCAAATATAAAAAAAATATAATATTGACAATGGAACAAAGTATACCTATTTAAATGTATCTACCTAATTTTTTAATAAATTTTTTTGAAACTCTGAATACGTTGTATAACTAAATCAATTTAAATTATTTTAATTTATTATATAAATAAGGTATAAATTCTAATCTAGTGAATAATTAAGGCCTGAGCCACACTGCTCTCGTAACGGTATGTCGACATCCGTTTTCAGAGAATTTCGTAGTGTTAAGTTAAATCATTGAATAAATATAAATAGAAGTGACACCTCAGAGCTCAAAGCGGCACCGGCTACCTGTGGCCAATTTGAGAAACAAAAAAAAAGATGTGGGGTTTTCATGAACACAAACCAATTTTCAACGGGATATTTATTTATTGTATTTTTATATTTGTACCTTTCCGTATCCATAGAGATTTAGTTTTATTTTGATTTTTTTTCAAATTTCAATATAGATTCATGGATTATAAATGTGTATAGGTAGTTTTCTTTAGGGGTATGGGTTGTTTTTTATTATTTTGTTTCATGTGTCGATATTTCTTTGTCGGAAAATGAATGTACATTTTTGCCTATTGAAATGTAAACATAAGAAATTAATTGAAGATTGTTTGTTTATTTGATTTGTAAATATGTTTTTAAACACCTAGTTTTTGGTGTAGATTATTTTAAATTAAAAGCAAATCGAATACATTTTTTACTCAGAAAAATACCTAATGTTAAAATAATGCATTATATTCAGATACTTGTTGGAAATATCTATAACTCAAAATTGAAACTAAATTGTTAAAACAATGAACTCAATACGGTATTTTACGGCTTTAGGAAACACTTACATACATATACAACGAGGTTACCTTCATACACTTTTAAAATCTAAAAATGTATAATTCAACCAACCGCGAAAACCTTAAAAGTTATATGAGGTTACCTTTATAAGAAAATTTTTTGTTCTCAAAAATCCATGTTTTTGTTAAATTTTCAAATTTCAATTGAATAAACAAGTTAACCGACGAATGCATTATTTGATTTACTATAAAAAAAGTTCAAGACATTAGAGAACTTTTTTTTGTTAGTTTTTGTTCCTTTGTTTTTTTTTTTACTAGTTTGTACACCTCCTGTTAGGCCAAAGGACAAAGAAAGTAGGTACATTATAATGATTCCGACTTGTAAAGGTTTTATCATTTTTATTCTTTTTACTTTAGCTGGTTTTAACATTGCAAAAGCACAACCGATTCTTTATTATTTTTTATTTAAACAATATATGTAGGTTAGAAATTTGTATGTACCATACACCTATTTTCTGTGTGGATAACGGTTTTCCCGCAATTTATTTGCTAAAATAACTTGATTTAAGTAATTTTAAATGTGAATGAAAAGAGAAAGATGATGTTTAAAGTGATGTAACATAATATACATAGTTGGATCATACCTAGAAAAAGCTTTGGTTAAAATGTAGGTATAGTAAAATAATTGCCGAATCGCTAACTTAAAAAAAAAATTTGATTCATGTAAAGTATTTGCTAGATACGAAGATATGAACAAGAAAATAATGTAAATATACTTTAAGAAAGATGCCTTAGATGGAAGTCACTTGACTGTGCAGGGTGCAAGGCTTAAACATAGTTAAAAATAAGTTCTTCATTTGACCTTAACTTATGAGAAGTTAACTTTTATTAGGTATCAGAAGAAAGTATATTTAATTATTTGTATTTTAAGTAAAAATTTGCATAACGAGCATTTTGTATGGAATTCCTTTAATAATTCATATCTTTTACACTACAAAACTTGTTCAAATCGATCTTTATTCTCGTGGCCTATTTATGGATATATATTCATTTACTCTTATGGACACAAGTAAAAAAAAAATTGAGGAAATATTTTTTTTCGATTTTTCAAGTCATAGATATTGCGATGAAACAAAATGCATTCTTAAGATTCATATTTCTCAATTTTGAACTTGAATTATTATATAACTGCTCAATTACATAGGTATACATATAAAACAGAACGAGGCAAAAATTTTCTAAAAACTTAAAAAATTGAAGAGATGCATTTTATTAATTTTCTTTTAATTAATGAAATAAATTTATCAGATGACTTATTAATTCAGCCTAAATTTGACAATTTTTTTGGCCTGCAGATTTTTTTTTGCTAAAAATGTTCGAGCTTTAAGGATTTGATCACCAATATCTGAGCAAATATTGATTGCAGATAAAATTTAAGGGCAGTTTAGAAATACTCAGTAAAATTCCTAAAGGGCAAAAAACAGGTACTGGTAGTATTTTAATACATTTCATTCATCAAAGCTTTTTTAAAAAACATAGTACTCTATAATGTTGCCTCGACCCTGTTGATTGCGCTGCTGTGAGTGAAGATTTGTTGTTGAGAATCCTTGAAGAGACAGTGGGAAAGAAGAGAATAAACTCCCATCCAGTAGTGTTGCCTCCATACCTTAGATAAAAGTCGAAATTTTGAACAGTCGACATTTTTTTGTTGGTCAATCGTATATACGATAACCAATACGGTGCTTTGGGCTAAAGCATTTTTTAACAATTATTAAACAGTTTCGTTGCTTCAAGCACCGACAATTTAACTTTCGCTAATATCGTTGTTGAAAATATATTACCTAGTTTTCAAGCAAATGGTGCGGATACAAAAAAAAAACCCGAAATGATTATAGCGTTTTTTCTTATACTTTCCAATTATTTCTGCAGCTAACAAACCCTTCTGAGATGAAGCAAGCATATACTTAGGTGCATTAAAAGCTATTTTTAATCAATCTTCATTACTTGTAAATAAGTATGTATTATTTGAGATCGAATCCAAATCAATTTATCGTATGAACTCGCATTGGTTGGTGGTTGTTTTAAATATAAACGAAGGTGCAGCAATTGCTTTGTTGACTTCTGCAATACAAAGACTAGAATCCCTATAAGTTTGATACCGATAGACAATCCCGTTGTACGCCAACTTTCACAAGAATTGAGAACAATCAGTAGCACGGAACCCACTTCCATGGAAAAACCATCTCTGCCTTCCCTCCGTCTACTATATAATGTACTACTACTATAAAATCTCTCTTGTATTTAAAGACCTTCACTCAGATCAAGTAATAGGTATAGGCACATTGGGCCCTACCAATAATCACATTTAGTGACCACTTTAATATTTCTGTGAAATGGACCATATTGAAAAGAGTTCTAAATAATAAACCGTACATTGTATGACCTTAATATTTAAGTGGACAATAAGTAATGAACCATATATCTATGAAATGGCTTTCAAAGAAATAACATGCAGTGTTTGGTTAAGTATTTAGGATCCATAACATAATGGTTAATTTTTTCGAAATATTTAAGTCGTTGCTAAATTTGATTATTGGTAGAGCCCATTATGTCCCTACCTGACTAGTGTAACTTTCGTATCAAAAAAAAATCAAAACACAAATGCAACCCCCTTTTTGATTTTTAATTTAGAATTAAAAATAACGAAAATTTTCATAGGCACATATTCAAATACATACATATGTACATACATACTACATTAATACATATTTGAAAACAAATTATTTTGAAAGAAACAAATAATTTGAATAATAGAAAACAAATAGAACAATCGTTGCCGTAGAAACGTAGATAAACAACAAATTTTCAAATTGAGAAAAAATCCCTTTCGAATACACAACTCATTTATAACTAAGGATAAATTTTCTTATTGAATATCCAGACCTATTATATTTTTTCAAGCGATGGTGGCGGCACCGACCAACCATAGCGGCCATTTTCTGAGTGACACCTTCTATTTATATTTATTCAATGGTTAAATCATTACTGACAATTTTTTCATTGTCAGAAATCTCAAAATCTTTCAACCTTCTGTACGTATAGTGGCATATTCGTAGTTGTTTTTCAAGTCCTTTCTTTGTCTTTTCTAAGCTAACCTGGAGTTTATGTTATTCATAGACAATTAAGACCTGGGTCCAAAACATAAACTGGAGCTCAAACTTTAAAAACGGCTGACTCTTCGACTAAGTTTTTTTTTCTATCTGTAAAAAAAATGGACTGGATTTCAATGGATTGACAGGCAATATTACTAAAATTGTAATGGGATTCCGTTTTTTACTAAACAGAGCTGCAAATTTCTTAATGAATAGCAGCTGTTTCTAAGCTGTGTGTTAACTTTAAAGTCGAGGTCAGTTGGACTATGGACTCTTTTCTAAAGTTTGTCTATGAATATGAATATGCCCCATAGTTTATTCTCGTAAGATACTTGGTAATTGCCAGCTATTTGTCAGCTCCGACAGTTGCAAGATCTGACAATCGTATGTACTAAGTTTAAATAAAGACATTCTGACTATTACCAATGAGCATTTTTGTCTGACAATACAACAGTTGTGTGTTCAAATGTTATGTCGTTTTCAATTGGCAATCCGGAATTGGTTTTAGATTCGCAATCAAAATTGAACAGTTTTTTTCGATTCTGAAAAATTTGAAGTTTGGTGTGACTGTATTAGTAAGTGTAACATGTGTGACATATTATATGTGTCAAATTTCATTTGTTTTTTTTTTTCGCTTGCAAACATTTAGGAACAAAATCTTTGAAAGTGTGAGTGATTCTGTTTTTGCTTCTGATTTCAAATCCAGAAGAGAAATTCTCTTTTTTTTTTAGAACCAGAACTGTCACTTTTGCCCAATTGAAAGCATTCATGCTTTTTTCTGCTTCCAGATTGCCAATTGAAAACGACGTTAGATAACTGACAATATCATTGGCGGCGCGG
Source organism: Syrphus vitripennis (assembly GCA_958431115.1). Lineage (NCBI taxonomy): Eukaryota > Metazoa > Arthropoda > Insecta > Diptera > Syrphidae > Syrphus > Syrphus vitripennis. Next base: position 108,386,972 of record OY288108.1, read on the forward strand.
CGTTAGAGTGATAGACTTATCTGATGTAGAATTTCTTTCAACCATTTGAATTCGGCGGTTTTGTTTATTGGAAAGAATTTCTGAGAATAATAAATCTATTTGTTTTGTGATTCTGTATGCGTCTTATTCGACAAGTACTTTTTGACAACAAAAAATATCATCAAAATAAATCAATTAACAAATAAATATTGATAAAGACTGGACAGAAGAAAAATAAAATTCTTGTCAACAGTGAAATTAATTAAACAAAAATGTTTAATCTTTGAAGTTATTTGCAAACCCGTTTGTGTAGGTATCCGTGTACGGGTAGGTTTTGCTATAAATGAAAATATGGTTTGAAAAAAAAGTTGTAATTCTTTTCTAAAAATATTTTTCTCAACTAATAGTTTTTTTTTTTGTAAGAAATTTTTCATGGGATACTTTTGTATATGAGTTGTTGATTATTTTCAACATGTAACCGCAACTCTGTATTTAAACTCCATTTCTTCTGTCATGGAGTCCTTAAACACAGAGCGTTCTTTTTGTCAATTTCCCCCGGGGTTTAAAAAAAAGAAATCGATAAAAATTTGAACATCGAAACTTTATAAAGCCATTGAAATAATTTTATATCTTGTTAAAGAAATGCAACTGATTTCGATAACGACTATTTTTTTAAAACGAGAGAAATCGATTTAAATCGGTCATATATACGTAGACTGCATAGAAGAAAAAGTTAAAAACTGTTTGAAAATTAAATAAGCATCGATATTTCCCTAATATCGAAAATAAATTTAATGAATTTTGAAACACTTTGTTTCAAATTAATTTGGATATCAAAAACACAATGTACATTTTATCAATTGAATCGAAAAATGTTGCTTTAAGAATTTTTAACGGAATCATTTTACTTATTCCAGATTTGTTCAAATATTGAAGCTTCAACACTTGTTAAGCCGTTACTTCTCACTTCGCATCGTTCTGCAGAATTATTACCTACCAACATCGATGAAATAAAAGACATAACCAGCGATTTACATCCAAAGAACTTATTTATTCGTTCAGCTGATGCTGATGATAATTATGTTGATGATGACGATAGCAATAATAATGATGAAAACAAAGAAAAAACCGAATTAGATGATGATAACATCCAATCCCCTCATCCCCATGGTTCACATGGTCCATTGGGACATGTTAAGATTCTTTTGAATCATGTTGAACAAGGTGGTGGTATTCATGCTTTGGGAAATTCTATTGGTACACACAGCCTAATGCCAAATAATAATAATCATCATGAATCTGCAATCGAAACGGAAAAAGAACGAACTATGACCAATGCTGGAACTGGTTTGCATGTTCTTGAGTTTTTGGGAACTATATTCGGTTTGATTTGGGGATTTTTATCGAATATACCAGCGTTATTTGGAAGTAGTAGTGCAAGTTCTAGCGGAAGTCAGTAAATTTTGAAAGTGAGATGATTTTTTTAATAATATACTGCACAGAATCCGAACGAACTTGGAAATCTGGATATATTCATTCCGAAAACCACTGATTTTTCCTACAACGGATTTCAATGCAAAGTTAAATCAATTTTCAAAGCTAGGGGAGATATAATTACATAAGTCCGCAATGTGGACTTTAAAAATATAAGAAACTATTTTAGTTTTGATTTCATTTTTTTTATTTAATTTGAAGCTGGAACTTCAACTAACAATAATATTATATTGCCAACTAAATTTGGATTTTTTTTTGTTATTTTCTACAATTGTTGTAAATAAATAAATAAAGAATTTAAATAAAATTAAAAAATTAACGTGTACTCGTATTTATTGTATTGGACAGAAATAGGTACTTTTCGGGGTTCCCCCAATAATTTATTTAACAGTTATGTTTCCAGTAATTACATCTATGTTTTTAATAATTATAGTTTCCTTTCAAAAATTTAAATTAAAAATTAATGTTTCAGTGATTGAAATAATTCATTTTATCGATGTTTTTTTCTTAAAGATTTCTTCAAAAACTGAAGCTACGCCATTAACAGCAACAAATACTGCTCAGTCGACGATGCCTCTTAAAATAACTCTACCTATAGATGAGTCCTTCAACTTTGTTAATACAATGGATGATGAGTCATCAATCATTAAAAAAAATATCGTCTCAAGATCTGCAGAAGACAACACTAATGAAAAGGACGAAGAAAAAGAAAAACCCCAAATTGACAATTCAGAAGAAGTATCACAACAGTCTCATCAGCATGGATCACATGGTTCATTAGGACCTGTCAAACATCTTCTGAATACAGTTAGTGAGCGATTCCATGGAAATGGTGGTGGACCTTTGGGAGGTATTGGAGCTATAGCAAGTATTCTTGGTGATCGTCATGAGGCAACAACTCATGAATCCCCAATTGAAACTGTAAAAGATCGGACTACATCGAATTCCAGTACTGGTTTGCATGTGCTGGAATTTCTTGGAACATTTTTCAGTCAAATTTGGGGTTTCTTATCGAATATACCAGCGTTGTTTGCAGGAAGTAGTGCAAGTTTAAGTGGCGGAAGACAGTAATTTTATAAGATGATTTCAATAACAATTGTATCATCGAAAGATTCGGAATGGATTTCCGAAAATCACAGTGGTAACAATTCACAGTTTTCTAGAGATTTGTTTTAGGGTTAATCTTAATTCGTATCATTAATTTAGTTTGACTTTTATTTATAGTCTAAGCGCTGACAGCATATTTTTGTTTTGAGAGTATGACCAGAATGTAGGCTCAGACGGCCAACGGACTGCAAGGTGAATGCAATTTTCTAATCACTGATTGGCCAGCTGTCAAAAAATTGCTTGTAAATGCACTTTGCGGCGACATTTAGTGGAAAGTGATTGGAAAGTAAGACAAGAAAAATCTTCCTGTCCGAATTTTGCATTCGATATTACAAGATTTTGGTCATATTTCCAAACCAAAAATATGCTGTCAACTATTGGATTATTAATTTGAAGCTGGAACTTCAACAATTAACAATATAAATATTTTTGTCAAAGAAATAAATGATTTATGGGAAATTAAAACCAATAATTTAATAAGCACTTTGTATTTTTTTGTTTTTATCTAACATTTCAGTCCCTCAACTGACACTTAACAATAGATTTTCTGGGTCCATTATTGCTTTCAGATAGAGCTAACCTAAAAGCACCCTCTAATTCGTTCCATTTGCAAAGCTCACAATTAGCAATCAAACAGTCAAGAGGTGCACGACCAGATTCTAAAAGATGTATTGCTCTAGGAAACCTAGAATAATTAAAATTGTAAATTAGAACACGGTTTTTTCTGCGCTTCAGAACTTACATATTCTTTGATCTAAAACTTGGTATTATTCGAATTTCCTTCATTAGAGTATCCATAATATTATAAGATACACATTCTGACAAAAATCCAGCTACAACGCATACACCAGCTGGCTTTAGGGCCATTACAGCTGCATTCATGGTTTTCGTAGAAGCTGCGAAATTGATGATGATATCTGGAAATGTACCCAAAGTAGCCAAGATCTTCCGAACAATACCCTTTTCTATGGTGTTGCTATCGAAGCAATCAACTTTTTGTGTGACAAATTGTTCAATGAGTATTTGAGTTTCAGGCATTCCACAAATTACACAGACATTTTCTGCACCCATTGAAATTGCACTCATAGCTGCGCAAACTGTCTTCGCACAGGATCCGATAATGGTCACATTCGAATTTGGTTTGATACATGTTTGATAGCAAGCATTACAACCCACAGCAAGTTGAGGAATTAAGGCTGCATGATCGAGTGGAATAGATGGACATATTTTGTGACAAAACGATGCAGGGTGGATGCATTGATTTTTAAGGAATCCTCTAAAACTTATGTTATTGCAAATGTTATAGTGACCCATTTTGCAGAGGTCACATTTGAAACAGGGAATGCCAGATTCTAGGACAACATGATCACCTGGCTTGAGGTTGCATATGCTACTTCCGACCTAGAAATGTACATAGAGAAGGTAAATTAGGGAAACTCTAAAAATAAATATAATACCTCTGCCACAACTCCAGCTGCTTCGTTGCCAAGTGTTAGTTCTGGGGTATGTCTTCCTCCTGTTTCGAATATATGGATATCGGTTTCGGATAAGGCTACAGAGTCTACACAGATTAAGGCATCTGAAAAGGTACATGTTCACTCCAAAAATGTGATCGTTACAAAGATTCTACCAACCATTATTAGAAATTTCTGGTAAATTCAGCTTTCTGGTACAAACGCTATGTGGTTTTTGAATCAAAGCTTCTTCGTTTTGTCTAGCCGTTGATGAAAAATGTCTGTTTTGATGTTCGAAAAAATTTACAAAAGTTCTTGTACAAAGTGCATTAATCTTCTCCATTTTATTTGCTTCCTTAGATACATAAGATCTACATTCTCAATCTTTCAAGTTTTAAACAAATCAAACCTACCTTGAGGGTTCCTTTTGCTTCTTTTCTTATTTGATTTTCGCGAAGTCTCGGCATAGACTTTATAGCAAGCTGTATCCGGGCAGAATTCTAAAGTCTCATCTGGGTAGCAATTCTTGGGCTGTTTAGTTCGCTTCTTCCTGAGCTTTGATGCTTTCCATGAGAAATTCTCACAAGTCTCTCGTCGGTATTCATCAGATCTCTTAGTTTCAAGCTTATAGCCCTCCTTGGGTTTCTGGGGGCAATCATCGGAAAAATTTCTTCGAAACATTAAATTCGTAATTGAAAAATTCGAAAGACTATGAAGTTGTCGCTTTTGAGGTTCAGAAGATGGAGCTGTTGTTTTTGATTTAGTATCAGTGATGCATGTTGATTTAGTTTTTAAATTAGTCTCTGAGGATTTTGGAGATGGAGCACAAGTTTTGGATTTGCATTTAGATGGTTTTGCAGGTAGTGGTGGCTTCACATCAGTTCCATATTTTGGCTCTGATTTCTCCTTCGATGCACATGGTGAAATTTTCTTCGATCCACAGTTTGAGTCTTTTTTGCATCTTGGTCGAGTATCTCCTCTGGGTGGTCGTCCGCATTTAGATTTTGGTTTATTCATTGAGTCACATGGTGATTTGCACGGGTTTTTCGGTTCAGAGTCACCACATGATTTCTTTACGTCCATGGAAACTCTCTTACAAGCTTTATCAGAATCAGCTACTATTGATTGCTTATCAATCTTGATACAAGAATTCGTAGATCTACATTTGGAAGTACATTTTGAAGCTGTGGTTTTAGATGGCTTTTTGGAAGGATCCTTAGAATTTTCGATTGGTGAACATTTTGAAGCTGAGGCCGGTTTTTTCCCAGAAGGTGATGGCTTTTCTTCACATTTTGGTTTTGAAGGCTCAGAACATTTTGAATTGGATGCAGACTTATTAAAAGTGATTGAGGGAACGTGGCATGGGTCTTCAGTTCTAGATGACAAGCCACAAGATGTACTTGGTTTGGCGGCTGAAGGAACCTTACATGGATCTTCTAACTTTGATTCAGACTTTTGTCCACAATTTAAAGATGTTTTAGTCGTTGGTTCCGGTTTTGGGCTGCTTTTAGAAGAATTCTCAACTGTTTTAGGCACTGACATTTTCTCTGGCTTTGAGCTAGTTTTTGTTGATGTATTCATCTCAAGGGGACTCTCTGTTGCCAAGCATTTTGATTTTTGTGCTTTCATTGTTGAAGAAGATTTTGATTGAAATGTCTTTTTAGATCCACAATCTGTCTTTGTTTCAGCGTTTGAATTGGAAGAGGCCTTAGATGGCATTCCGTCAGAACTAATATTTGGAGCATCTGATTTAGTTTTAACACTTAAAGATTCGCATGTAGGATCTGAGTTCTTTGAAACAAGCTTTTCCGAAGCACATTTCAACTCTTTTGTTTTAGATTTTGATATTGATTCTATTTCAGTTTTACATTTTGAGGTCGAAGCACCTGACTTGCATGGATCTTTGATTTCTGATTGTTTGGATTTTTTTGATTGACATGCTCGTATACTTAATTTTTCCTTACAAGATGCTGAAGCCTTTGTAAGTTCTTTTCGTCTTTTCTCAGCTTCTTTAAGTGACTTCTTATAAAGTTCAGGATCAAGAAGTCCAAGACCATTCAAAACTCCCTTTGACTTTTGGGTCTTTTCAAGTTGAGTAGCTTTTTTTGGAATGCAGGGAGGATTTTCTGCATTTCCTGGTGAGATACATACCTTTTTTTCAACTCCAACATAAACAATATTGGGATCTCTTTTTGTTTTCTTGGTCTCCTTGCCTGCTACTGTTGAAGATGCAGCCAAGACATTGATTCCATTTTGAAATTCATTATATTTCTTTAGAAGTTCGTCAACTATCTCATCGGATGCCGAATCAATTTTTTTATTCAATTGGTCATTTTTCTTATTATCCTGATTCTGGATTGACTTAACATCTAGTGTATTCTCCGTGCTATAGTATTTCTTATAGCTTTCATTTGGGAAACCACTTTGAAAAGCTGCACTACAGAGATTCGCTGCCAATGATGTCAAATACTCATTAAATTCTGGCACTTTTACGCTTTGCAATTGATACTCAGAGTCTCTCTTAGGATCTCGATTGATGATTCCATTAATTAAGGTATTCAAATGCAACGGAATTGTTGTAGTATCATAAGGTAGTAAACGAGTATCTGTGGATAAGGAAAGGGTAGACTTTTCCAAGCTGATTCCATTTCTCATCTCATGCGAAATATTTGTTTTGGGTTTCTTAATGTCCACAGCAGTTATTACGCTGTCTCCATCTTTTTTACCATCAGTTTTAATTTCTTCCAAATTTTGGGTAAGAAGTTCTACTTGTAGGCTGTTATCCCTTAAGAGGGATAGAATTGCAAAAGCTTCTTGAAATCCCTCATCGTTATTAAGTTCACCACCTTCAAAACAAATTATTTAAAATAAGAACTGCACCCACATAATCGCTAGCTAAGCTCGAGCCTTACTAAACTCGAGTTCACACCGATCAATGGATAAAGCTACTTTTTAAGGCCAATATTTGTGGTATGTAATTAAATTTTATCAGGATAACTACAATAAGGCATGAATCAGAGCTGCATGCATTGATCCACTTCAAATAAATTCGAATTAAAAAAAAAATTTATTACCTGATCTTTCGGACGCAAAAGAACGCTTTTGAGTGCTTTTATGTCCACCAACAGCAAAAGAAGCATATGTAAGGGCATTCTGATAGGGATATGTTAAATTTGTTAACTAAAAATAAATTTTCAAAAAATTAGAACTTTAAATTTTAAAGATTTCTTTCAAAACCTTAAATGCATTTATAAGATGAGTTAAAAACTTCATGCTTAGTTCCTTTAAATGAAGTTTAAAATTTTTTGTGCACGAAGAATTTAGTAAAAACCGAAAGGTGAAACAAAAATTTAAGTTATGAAAATTTACAAATTATTTTTTATAAGACTTAAAATTCGGACGATCTAAGATTTTGAAAATTTGAAAATTTTCAAGTTGTTTCGTTTGAAAAAAAAGTATTGAAAACTGATCTATATGCACTGCCATCTATGTTTGGATAATGAAGCTAAGTAGCTTCCCGCACCACCAGAATTTCACCACGTGAACCCGGGATAGGAGACATAATTTTTCGATTTAACCTTCAATGCATTTCCCATTTCAAAAACTTGCTTATACTATTCAATTTTTTTTTATAAAAGAGTATCCGTTTATAATAAGCAAACTATAGTACTATCATGGTGGAAGTCGAATGGGGAGACATCTAAAGTATGCCTGCAACCCTTACTCTTTTTTTTTGGCGGAGAGCTTATGGAGGTTTTGAACGATATTTATTGATATTTTTTGGATGCAATAATCCAAAAAATAGTCTCCTCTTGCCCCTACCACCAATTTTCGACTTCCTAAATCGAAATTTACACTTTAAATTTTGCAGCGCCACCACAAGGGTCCGCGCAACCCTAAAAAAAACTCGCCGTGATAGTACTATAATTTACATATACAAAGTTCCGTTTTATTTTTCGTAAGTTTTTAAATTATTGGTATACAAATTGCACTTTGATTTTCAAAAAAAAAATTATAATATATTAAACTATTTTAGGCTATTTTATAAATTGCACGTGAAACAATAAATTAATCGGAAAAATTCATGTGAACTTTGTAAATTGTTCGAATTTCAATTCAGTTTTATAAATTGCACGTGCATTTTATAAATTTTATTTTGAAATACTGAGTAAATTAAGTAATTTTAAAAATTCACGTTAATTTTTAGTACATTAAATTACAGTCTCTCAAAAATTTTATTAATTTTATAAATTTCACGTGAATTATCAAAAACAGCAAAAAACTCACTTGAATTTTCAAAAAGAATTAAATTCTTTCGGCAGGTGTAATTTGTCTTATTAATGGAAGGTTGTAATCTATATGGGAGTTATTTGGAATTCAAAATTGTAGGTATAAGCTCTAGTTGAATGTAGTAAAGTGCGAGATTGTTCTTTAATACACTGCACAAAATCCGTATAAATTGGAAATTATTTTTCAGAACTCTATATGAAGAGAGATAAGGGTACATTGTGGACTTGAAAAATATAAGCAGTTGATTTAGTTTGATTTTATTTTATACTTTATTTAAAGTTGAAACTTTAATTATCAATAATATTATTCTGTCCACAAAATTTTAATCTACGATCATTTTTTTTTCTTCAATTTATAAATGCTTTAAATAGAAAATTCAATAAAGATACCTTAAAAATAATAAAACTAAATTCTGTCGCATGATTTTAAAAAAGGTTTCGGAAGGTATTACATTTGCTTTGTGTACTACTATTGTCGTCAGCGTTGAACTTTTTTTTTATCTCGTCTTGATGTCTTTATAATTACTATTGAAAAACTCAATCGGCAGTAGTTTACACTAAATATTTTGAAAGAGAGCATAGCACAGCAGATCGAGTTTTGTTGATTATTTTGTAATCGACATGCATATTATTCTTTCTATAAACTTCTTTACGGCTCACCTTTGTATATGAAAGCTATAGTACTCTCATGGCGAGTTTTTTTTAGGGTTGCCCGGATCCTGGTGGTGGCCCCAGTCGACTTCCACCATGAGAGTACTATAGTTTTCATATACAAAGGGCTCACTACCTGATTGTTGATATTTTTATGTTTTGGTCAAGAAGTAAATGTCAGATGCGGCATATGGCCAGTTTATATTTCTAATATCTCTGAGAATATTCTCAGTGAAAATGACAGAGACTGAGAATGAAATATAAACAACATTCTCAGAGGAATAAAAATTGTTCTGTCATCTGTCATAAATTTGAAAATAATTTTATTCCGTTGAAACGTTTTTGTGTTTGTATAACAAAGGAACAAAAAAAAAACTGTCACTTTGTAAAATTGAGAAATTGAATCCAAAAATTTTCATTCTCAGAGTTTTGACAGTAGAATTGAGAAATTTGTATGAGAGTTTTTGTTTATATTTCTGAGGATACGAAGATCTCTGAGATCTTAGAAATATAAACTGGCCAATTCCAACCAAAAAAATCGAATTAAAATGATTGAAAGGAATTCCACATTAGATACCATTCGGTCTTCTATTAATCGAACGCAACCATTGAAAAAAATTGTGAACTCATCCATCGTAAATTTGCTTTTGCTAACGGTATTCGAGTTCTAACAAAATTGGAAAAGTGTAATTGAATTAAATACTAAATTTCACTGGGAACCTCGGGGACAAGGAAGATCGAAAAATCTAATTAAATAGCTAAAGAATGTCGCGTGCCATATTGCGCGAAGTTCTCAATCTAATAAACAATAACAAGTGCTGTAAATACAACTTTAATCCCGTTTCAACATTTTTTCACACAAAACTTCAAAATTTTTGGTAAGCGAAAAATGTTTTGAAAAAAAAAAAAATATTTGGTCTTTGTGTTTCTCTTTAACATCTCGCTATCTGTTACCACACTCTGGCAATCGTACTTGCTGTGGTAGTATAAGATTAATGACTCCTTGTATCCGATAGAAGTTTTTCTACCATATTCATCTAGTTCACGTTTAGAAGGTTTTGTTTTGTCCTTTCTTCTCCCACCTTCGACTTTTTCTTCCTCATCGGTTTCATCGTCCCTTTCAATCATTCCATACTTCTGCTGGAGATCTTTCTCCATTTCCTTAGGGAAACCATATCCAGTGCATCGAACAGAATTTGGATAATCTTTACTTTCGTAGGCGAATTTGCGACGGAACATCTCACGGACTCCAAGAACATGACGATCAAAATAGCTGGAAAGCGCAATATTCTCAAAAATCAAATCCAGAAATTATTAAAAATTTTACTCACATCACAACTTAGCATTTGGATGAGAATTTTCGCATCATCGGAAATCAACAAATTGAACTAATTGAAATCACCATGAATCACTCAATTAGACCCACGATCAGTTCATCATAATACACTTTCTGGACCCACCAACTCATGGACTTTGTTTACCTAAAAGCAAAAAGCAATAAGTTTTCTCTAACATACATACATTGGCCATCCATTTACCAGCTCTATGAGTACATAAAATCTGTCGAAATCAATTGCCTTCATCACTGGGAATCCCCGCTCGTACTCATTTATGCAAATTCCATTGTGGCTAAGATTCTGTTCAAATTTGATGTTACTTAGGCATGTTCTTCCCAGATGAAGGAGTTTCAAATTGGGTTTGCATCTTCGTCAGCCACAACGCAGATGTAGATGTTTGATTCTTTTCCGATTCCGATTTGATTGCAAAACGAAGCCAATGATTCAGGAAGGGTGAGGGATTTCAAAGCCAAATAGTCATAGCCAGTGTTTGTTGTCATTTAAATACCTTGAACCTTAAAGACACTTGTCTATTTCTCAAAAATTACATTTCTTTCCACGTACAATGCGTTTTGCAAAATTTTGAATGCGAATTTAGAACCCTGTATTTTCAGGAACATCGCACATTAAAATTAGTTCATGTATTCACATCTACAAAACAAGAGCGCTTATGTCAAGATGTTTCTCAACTTTTTCGCATCCATTTGTTTTGTTTATTTTTCTTTTCTATGGAAAATGACATTTCATTCCAGCGAATTGTATATCTTTTTTCTTCCAAGATGTTGCTCTTGCTATCATCGTCATCTGTCAGATTTACAAAGCTCCTAGTTAGCCGGTTCATTTTACTTTCTAAAATAAATTTTACATCAAAGGTTAATAACACAATTAATTCATCAACAAATCATTAAAATTGATGCATATTTTACAATTTATCATAATTCTCTTAAAGTATTTCCATTTGACTGCAGTAATGGCTGGAGAAGCAACTAAGAAACTTCGTGAATTCGGCTATGCATTCAATGATGGTATAGAATTTTCTTTCAATCTAAAATCGTATATATACCATCTATCTTGGGATTAACTTTTTTTCAGAGGGAAAACTACGTAAAGTTGATCCAGCTACTGGTGAGGTTGGCCATCAACCATTTGTATTTGACGTCTTCCCAGACTATGAAAAAAATCAACGACACTATGAGGAACTAGCTAATGTAGGTGGTGAACTTTGAATCTGTTGTGTGTTGTATGCAGGTCAACAATGTAATTTTCTCTATTCAGTGCATTCCAGACATTGTTTATGAATTGCTCGAACAGAATGGCATGCACCGAGTATACACACCCGAAAACCTACCTAAGGAACAGGCAACGTTTATTTTCACAAGTCAGGAGAAATTAGATAAACCCAGAAAGTTAATGGTTTTAATTCATGGCAGTGGCTATGTGAGAGCTGGACAATGGGCCAGAAGGTTAGTTTTTATTGCGATGTCTGTGAATCTTGTGTTATCTTCTCTTGTTTTAGTTTGATTATCAACAACTCGTTGGATCACGGTACAGTTATTCCATATATCAAAAAAGCTCGAGAGCTCGGCTACGACATTCTAATAACCAACACAAATGACAATTATCGTTCATCTGAAGATGGACACATGAAAGTCATTCCAGGACATAATAGCCCAATTAATCATGCATCCACTGTCTGGCAGAACTATGTTATGTCATCAAATCCTGAGAGTGTTGCTATAGTCGCTCATAGTTATGGTGGTTCTGTGACTTTAGCTCTGGTAAGAGAGAAAGGAAGTCTTGTAATCAAGATTTTTTTAACATTTGCTTCTTTTTTTTTGGGTTGTAAAATTGTAGGCCAAACAATATGAACAGTTTTTTAAGGATAAAGTCTTTGCTGTTGCTTTGACCGACTCAGCACACTACTCCGGAGGACATTCGTCTGTGAAAACTCTACAAAGCATTACAAGGAATTTTGTTTCAAGTGATAAGCCATTAGGAACAATTCTCGGAAAATCAAATGATGATTTTTCTACAGTCTCAGCTGGTAGGTGGTGCATTTTGAAAAAAAAAACAATACATTAGGCTATGTTGTTTTGTTTACATTTCCTTGTTGCAGGTCACATTAAACACGAATGGACATCTTATTCAGCTATGTCGGCTGTTTTTGATTTCATTGAACAACGTTATGTGGAGTTTTTAAAAACTTCAAAGGCCAAATCAGAGCTGTGAGATGTTACATCGGGCAGAAAATTACAAGATATGATTTGATAAGGTGTACAAATTTTGATTAGTTTGCGTTTATAACATTTTTTTTTTCATGATTGGATAAATTAAATATTCGAAGATGTTGACAGGCAAACCATTTTCATTTAAAATTAATTTAGATCTAACTACATAAAGTCTATGTAATTGCTTGGAGAAACTGGTAATGGTAAGGGATGAGGTAACGATTTCGGTCTTTTTATATTCTTTGTATAAGTCTCAATTGCATTAACATTAATTTAGATTTAGAGAGAACTTCTTTAAATGAAGATTCCATTTGTTTAAAAGATTCTTCTTTATTTGCCTGGAACTAAACATGAATGAATGGAAGCATGAATGAATGATAATCCTATTGGAGCAATATCCGGATCACGATTGAAAAATGTGTAAGTTTTTTTTTTAAATCCAAATAGCATGAAGAATATATTTCACGCTTATGGTAAATCTATATTATTTTACATAGGTCTAGAAGTATGTAGATATCGTTCCTAACGACATTGATGTAGTTCAAATGGAATGTTGTGTTACTTTTAGGGTACCTAGTGTTTAAACGTGATCGAAAACAAAACAAATAAATGGCGTATTCCATGAAAATTATAACTGTTGTCAATTATATTAAAAATAAATATTTAAGTCCATATAGTGATAGTCATATAAAGCTTGTTAGGCATGTTTGTGCAATTAATTTTATGAGGTTTCAATTTGACTTCTTTTTATGTAGGTTCGGTTGGTGGGTTAGTATACTTTTTTTGAAATCAATTGTGATTTTGTTTTTGGTTTCCGTAAAAAAAATAGTTGTCCCGATACTAACATTTTTGCCTATACTTGTCCCTGGTTCTGTTGAGGGCTATTGCGAAAAAAAATCTCGGAAAGTGTTTCTCTTACTCAAACATTAGGAACCTAAAAGACTCTCGAAAGCTTCTATAGGAATTGATTGGTATCGGAGTATGGGCAAAAATATAGGGGACTGGTCTACCTGGCGTCCAGAAACGAGACCTATGAAAATAATTAGGTACTATAGAGTGTACCAATGTATGAGTATTTTTTTGTTCTAAAGAATGGGAGATGGCTTAAATAAGCGACCAAAAATAAGAAAAACACTTTGCAAATTCGAATAAAAAAAGATACTTTATAAGTTTATGTTAATGTTTCATCAAGAATTCACAAAAAGGATATGACAGGTGCACACGTACCGATCGTACGAAGGTGACGTCCTGCTAAACAACAATTGCAGTAGTACTGCTTGACAGCATTTCTTTCTTCCCCTCTCGTGTTAACGAGTATAATATGTATGGTATTGCATTGCTGTATTATGACGGGACTGTATACTTGCTCTGAGAAGAAATGTGGCTTCTCCTGGGTCGAAATCGTATTCATTAAAATCACTGAGATTTTGATCTCTATATAATTCTATGTTGTAGATACCATTGTTCTGCACAGTATGAACGGACAAGCTTGATATGATAGGTTCCCAAAACGATTAGGATCAGTTCTTCAAATTTGGTAGATTTGCTGTCATTGAAGTAAAAGCTATTCTTTGCCTGTAAAGATTTTTTTTCATCACATATTGTGCCAAAAGATTTTCCATATTCATCCTTTCATTAATAATTGCGATGATCACAGCGAATTTTTTTTCTTATTTTCAGCTTATTGTACGAGGTTTCGTTACAACTTTAAAGTAAATCATCTTAGAAAAGAGTACTATATAGAGTGCATGATCGATGGACAATTTTTTTTAAATTTAATAAACATTGAGATGGTTGAAATAAACTAACAAAAGAAAAAAAAAAAGAAAAACACCTCGCTTCAAAATTTTCAAAATTAATTTTATACTGTAAAAAAGAAAAAGTAAGATTTTTTTTTTTAATATACTGGTTTACAGTTCTGTGTCCATATTCAAAAATGAAGCTCTTGAACTAAGTTTTCAAACTTACTATATGTCGTTTGTGGACTCTTGACGCATAACTATTCCCATTTATTTAATTCGTTAAATCAAGTAAAAAAGTAGAATTTTAATACTGTTAAGCGCATTATTCGCCAACCATGACAATATTCAGTATTATTGGCCATTGGTATAAAAGTTGATTTATTTTGGGATCTATTCAGTTCATCCAAAGTGACCAATACTTTTGTTTCAATGGAACGCCATTGCAATTTATTTTTGCTGTAATTGAAATTTTTGTTGCAATATTCTGCTTAAACCCCCTGACTTACAGCTGGCGTCCATTCAAAAAATGACGTACTAGGGATAAACTTTTCAACGATATATACCTCATTCTTATGTCGATCCTCCATCGCTAAACTGGGCACGCGTTTGTCTCTTTAATTCGTAATTATTCCAACTTGTGAAATGTGAGTCCTAGAATGTGCTTGGAAGGCATACAATTCTAGAGAATCTTAAGTTTGATTTGTTAATCATGAATTAAGCTAGTCAACCGGTTTTGGTTGATAAAGATCATTTAACAAGGAAAGTTGTATCAGAAATCTAAACCACAGCTAACTAACTTTTCTAAACGTCGGCAACAAAAAAATTACTACCCCATTTCCATATTAAATACCCATCATACAGGATTTGAAATATGTTATATATTAACTATTGATAAATTTGTTAATAAGTTAACCGCAGCTCCGTCTATTCAGTCCAGATTTTGTCTTTATACCTGTGAATATGTAACATTTTGTGTTATAAATGTAAGATTTATAAATAACTTTTTGGACAGAACTAACTGCAACATTGAAAAAGACATAACTTTTTCTTTATATTCAATGCAGTGAGCGGCACATGTTGAACGATTACATAACAAATAATGAAAGGATATATTCAGTCTGTACCTAAACTTAATTTTCCATTAAACCCATTTTTGTAGAACTTAAAGTCAGTAGTTACCTCAGCGACCTACTTCAAAAAAAAAGAAACACTTAAGTATCTTAATAGATTGACGCCAGAAAATCCTTCGGTAGGCTATTTCATATACCTACTACCTCTCCATGCTTTAGATACCTAATATAATGACACCTTAGACTTTTCTTTTTTCTGTTAAGAATATAATTCATCTTGTTTGCTTAAAAAAAAAAAATATAGTTTTTTTTAAGATACTCGAACCTCTATGAAAAAAGAAGCAAGGATGTTTTAAAAATGTAGATCTTACACAAAAAAACAACCGGAAGAAAATAAACACTAAGCATAAATGGGAGTGACTTTTAGAATAGAGTGTTTTCTGCACCTCATCACAACCAGAGCTATAAAAGCTTTCTCCAAAAGTCTACGTAGGTACCCAAGTATATACTCGTACATAAAACATTTCAAGATGAAAAGAGGTTTCTAGAATTAAGATACATCTATAGCTACATCTAAATCATCATATACATATAATGTAACACCTCTCATCTCACTCCAGTTTAGTTATAGGTTAGGTAGGTATGTAACCAGTACCTACATAATAAGTTGAATATACAAAGGTTCACCCTCGGAGGGCGTGCGATGTTAAGTCAGTGCACCACCTTGGAATAGAAACTTCTTCTTCTTCTTCGACGACGACGACTCTGATGCTGTTATAGCATGTGATCCCTACCAACCCCTAGGAAAGTGCGGAGGTTGAATCTCTAAGTGATGGCTGCAATGGATGTGCCTGTGTGCCATATCGACATTTCACATCGTGTGCTGAAAGCGCATGACCCATTTGCCTCTTCTGTTGGCCATACTAACACCATCATAACATAGAGGGTGACAAAAACACTAACATTGCTGTTGGTAGAGCAGACAAAGCTTGAAGCTTTCGCGTTGCCTCTTTAGATATAGGTTTACGTAGATACGTATACCTATGGAATCCATGAATATTAGCGAGGTTTATGGAACTTTCTCTCTTATAGCGGATGTTCGCCCTGGTCCATGCCCTTTACTCCCTCGGGGGCAAATGTGTGCCAGTCATTGGATCGAAGTCCGGAACTGAGTTTTTTTTGTCTTATTTTGCTTTGGCAAGAACTTCATCCCGAAATGGCAGAGGGTATGCTTATGGTGTGGTCGTCACTCATTTAACAAGGGCGTGGGCTTTGACTCTAGGGCGAAGGAACTTTGTGTGCGCGGTGTGCACTTGAGGTGATGGGGAATGAACTAGGGATATACCTACAACTATGGCTGCTGTAGGATAGGTTGATGGTGTGATGTGATGCTTATATAGTGATTAATTTGAGAGCACTTGGTCTTAGCTTGGGAGAGTTTTGTCGTTAGGATCAGTTTTTTAATTTTTTTTTATTTTTCATTTTTGATGGATTGATAGTAAAAGAATGTAGGATTATATTTTTCGTTGGATAAAATAAAACTTCTTGGATTAATAAAGATACAAGTATCTATAAAGACGTTTGATCGTCGACCTTTTCGGAGATCTGATCTGGGTCTCATTCACAACTTCGACAGTTTAATTTTTAGAACTACAGGATTATTTTAGAATTGCAGAAAAGGAAGATGCTCGGAGTCTCTAGAAGCCCAAAATGTTCAAGGCGCCAAAACAACGAAGACGACGAAGATGCTGAAGACATCCAAAACATCAAAGACGCTCATAACTCCGAAAACGATCAAGACGCCTAATAAGCTAATACAGACAAGCCTGTTCCAGACATCTATTTGAATAAAACAGTGCTTTTTAAGTGCGAACAGTTATATAATATTTTGGACCGGTGATCAATAGCCAAGAATCTTGTGATAACGGCATCAAGCATCGGACAAGCACAGAGTGAATGAAGTGGCGGGAAAATTCTGTAGTCGAAAGATGCCCCTAAACTGAAAGGAAAGAACTACATGGCAATTGTTCGACCAGCGGTTACATACGGTTTATAGTGTTGGGCAATGTACATGAAACATAAATGTAAATTGACGGCAACTGAAATGAAGATGTTTCGCATGGCAGCAGAAGCGGATCATACAAATGCAATGACACCTGGGGTGGAATCGGGTAAGGTGATTTGTGATAGGTGACAGTCACAATCAACAAATTCGGTCTGTGTAAGGTGATAGTCACCGGTGACAATCACGATTTGGCGACTTTTTCTGGTGACAGCTCTTTAGTTGTTGACAGCTCTTTAGTTGTCACCAGAAAAAGTCGCCAAATCGTGATTGTCACCGGTGACTATCACCTTACACAGACCGAATTTGTTGATTGTGACTGTCACCTATCACAAATCACCTTACCCGATTCCACCCCTGCATTTAGTTTGCGAACCACACAAGTAGAGCCTAAGTGTGAAGCAGTGAAGTGAAGGAGTTGCGATCCCGATTCCATGACCACCGTCATCTGAAGAAGAAGAAAGCTGTTTTTAAAATTGAATATATAAATAGTTAAGAACAAACCTACATTATGTATTTCGACCTGACGCGTTAAGCTCCAGTACACTTATAGAACATGTCTTAAGATTAATATTAAAAAGTGTTGCCACGGTGCCAACACTGAAGGGGGTTACCAAAATATTGAAACAGAGTTTTAGTTGAAATCGAAATCATGAAAGATTTTTTTTTTGTATATTAATAGTTCACGTCCTAAGGTAACTTTCATGGTTCCAATTGATTTGTCCCGACCTAAGGACCATGTTTTGTGGAAAAGATAAAAATAGTTTCAAGTTCTGTCGCCTATCTATTTGCGAAGATGGTGTTAAAATTAATAAGTTACATTTATTCCAACGCGCTCCAAAACGACTAAGTTTAATTTTTTACATTGTGTGGTAAAATTATTCTCTAAACACGTTTCATCTAACAATTTTGAAACAATAACAAATTTATTTATTAAATTATATTATAGATAACATTTTTTTTTTCACGGCGGTACGAACTGTCTTGGTATGTACGGTATTCCATTCCAATGTCAAAAAATCCAGGGCTGGTGAGGTTTTGTTTTAAATCAAACATCTTAGGGCCAAAAGTTGCATCAAAAATGTATTGCTTGACAAAAAGCCAACAGTTGGTTTTAATTATTACACCTCTTACCTTAAAAAATCTTGGGTCAAGCAAATATCCAAAGGCAAAAAGAAAGAGAAACCTAAATCATATCAGAGCGAATTTAGGCGACCTACGATGACCAAGTGCCAACATCGAACAGACATATTGATTTTTGCATTTCCATATACCTATTGGGCATTTAGAAATGTATTTCATTTAATTTGCATTTTATTCATCATCTCATGAAAACAATAGAATTCTCCCCCGATTAACCGTAACAAAAAAAAAACACATTTAATAAGACATTATACCCAAAAGTGGCTCCTTTCTTATACACCCAATGGAACAAAGGGTGCAAGTTAACTCCATTTTCAACAAAGTCTTATCTAATCTTCATCCGACGCATTTGTTTATTTACAATTGTTGTTTTTTTTTTTTGAAATCTTGTCATCCCTAAGTATGCTGTGACTCCAAATACAATTTTCAATGGCATTTGTTGGTGTTATAGGATTGCTGGCAAGATGGCACAGGGATAAACAGAACCACCCGCGCACTACCACAAAATTAAGTGTGAAAATGTCGTTATGTCCTTCTTCCTGTTTCTTTCTTTTCGAACAACAATGAAAAGTCTTAACGCCTGATAAGATTGTAATATTTTTTTAAAAGGTTTCACAATTACTCTTGTGTTCTGAATTGTTTTTTTTTTCTCTTGGTTGGTTGGTTATTTGTCGTGGTTTTGGTCCTTTCAAAAAATGTAAATCCTCTTTAAATGTGATATAAGCAAACAAAAAAGTTTTTTTTTTGTTGCTTGTACTTTACAAATGATAACATCCCCCTTAACATTCATCTCAACTTCTCAAGGGTGGTGGTGGTTAGTGGATTTTTGGAATATATTTTATAGTTCGATTTAAAGTAAAAGTTCATATACTTTATTGTTGTTTTTTATTTAAAGAGGGTTGGAATGGAATTGGCCAGAACATAATGATTTCCTAATTTTATTTGAGGTTTTTCTTCTTATTGGCCAGGGAAGGGGAAAACTTTGAAGAAAAGAAGGTGAATAACAGTGACATTTTTATTTAATAAATTGCAAAACAATAAATCAAACTTCAATTCGTTCAGGTTTCAAATTCTTGTTTCAAATGAAAAATGAAATATTTACAAGGATATGGCAACAAAATTTGACAAAAGTTTATGTGAATCAGAATTGAGGGGTTTGGAATGACCTTCAAGTTCTTGTGTGGTAGAATTTTTTGATTAATTGTTTTTTTTTTTACTTCTCTATGAAATGTGTATTTATTGTGGCAATAAAATCCACACTTAACAAACATTTTGTATTTTATTGGAATATTAAATATGTGAATTTTTGTAAAGCCAAACCACAAAACTAAGATTGTCAAACAGTGGTTCTTTGGAAGGTGTTTTTTTTTGGACAACACAAATATCAAGTTTTACCTACCTTCCTTATTGTTGACATTATCTGTCCTACTTCCTTTAGGTTAAGAACCAAAAGTTTATCTTCTTCATCTTCATCTTCAGCAGTTGTCCTAAATTCAAATCAAGAAATCGATTTGCAACAACTTAGCTTTCACTATACAGTGTAAATTTTTCTAGTTGCCAAGATAATTCTTGACTAAATTGTATACGAACAATTTATTAGCCAAGTGGTTAAAGTAGAAAAAAGGGTTAACAAAAGGATTTTGTTGTACGTAGTCTACTAAAGCTATTGCAACCAACCCTTTTTAGCATTGGCTTGGTCGTCTTTACCTAAATTGAGGTTCTATTTATTTCTTGTAGACATACCTTATCCTTTTTATCGGGGACACAGGCGTATTGCTTATACTAAAGCAGGAAGGGGTTAAGTATTTTGGGGGGGCTATAAAAGAAAATAAATGTAAAATCAGTTAAGAAAGATCGCAGTGCCGACAATTCTTTTTTAACGGGTAATGAGGTTGATTGTGATGGCGATTGTTTGGATGCTGTTTTGGCTTTGTAGAACTTGAGGAAGAATTATTTTCCTTTTGTTGTTGTTGTTTTTCGTTGTGTTAGATAAATTGCTGACAATTTGCAATAAAAGGGGTTCCTTTTGAATTTATTTATGATTTAAGGAGTAGCATGAATAAGTTTCTTTGAATTATCTATAACCCAAAATACCCGATTTCTTAGTTAAAGAAGGAATTCTTGCGATGTAAGATGGACATTTTGAAAGTTGGTGAAATGAGAAGGTTGGGCTTGTGCAAGTTTAGGATTTCTACTCGCAGCTCTGTAGTTCTCTGTTTTAGTGGTAATGGGAGACTTTAATGCTAAGATTGGCCATTGACAACAATGGACTCTGGCATGTTATGCGAAAACATGGTTTTGGCAGCCGCGAACACATCCACCTTGTTGTAGTAGGGACTATATTTGAACACAAGTCACAAAGTCAGTTCGGTGCCGACGGACAGACAAGCAACTTTCAACTAAATAAGCCTCTTCGCATTCTTCAGAAGGTCTGAAACAGAAGAGGAATGGTTTGGATCACCATCTGATAGTTGTTAGTGAAATGAGATTGTTGGGCTCGGGCAAGTTTAGGATTTCTACTCGTAGCTCTGTAGTTCTCTGTTTTAGTGGTAATGGGAGACTTTAATGCTAAGATTGGCATTGTTATGTGAAAACATGGTTTTGGCAGCCGCGAACACATCCACCTTGTTGTAGTAGGGACTATATTTGAACACAAGTCACAAAGTCAGTTCGGTGCCGACGGACAGACAAGCAACTTTCAACTAAATAAGCCTCTTCGCATTCTTCAGAAGGTCTGAAACAGAAGAGGAATGGTTTGGATCACCATCTGATAGTTGCTATCGAAAGGTTACGTGCAGCAGGATCAGGATCGAAGAAACACTTCAAAGCTCGTATCGCAGCAAGGAGTCTAAATATTGCATTAAGATGAGAATAGTTCACTTACACCACATCAACGCATTGGCTAATGGTTACAGAAGCAGTAGATGCCGCAAGTGGGTGTGACAGTAAGACCGTCTACAGAATTTGAAATCAAAAGCTGTAAACGTTTGTAAATAGTTGTCTCAGAAATATCTTGAGGATTTTCTGGCCCAACCGAATCTCCAATGATGAACTTCATTGGAGAACATTTAACCCATGACTATCAGACCAAAATGTAAGTGCCAGTCGATTGTTCATACGCTTTGAAAGGGTAACGAACTTATCGCGAGTCTAGAGATGCAATTGAACCCTCTAACGCAGGTCAGTTAGACGAGCGGGCCAACCAGCGAAGTACCAATTTTAAAGTAAAAATAAATTCCTCTAGAGTTCCCAACCTTTTATCTTAAATTAAATGACATTCAACTTAAAATATATACTCATAAGATATGTATATTGTATAACCCTCAACTTAACTGCCTTATATGAATTCCCAATGGTCCAAGACATGGTCATACATCATAAATTTGAAGAATTTTTGGAAACCTCCCAAAGCTTAGCACCATTAAACTTGACATTCCATTAGAAATGCTTGCCGATTGCAAGGACATGCTGGCATATAGAGTACACTCATATGTGCTTATCTTTAATACTTATTCAAGCAATCGATATGATGGCAGTTCAGTGTTAACGATATGGGTTGTTGTTATGATGGCTCTCCCTATGGATTTTTTTTTTTTTTGAAGGAAAGATATATTTTTTATGGCACTATAATGATATGGTATTATTTTTTATGGCGATAAAAAATAATCGAACTTCACCCCTGATGGTTTAGTTTTTTTTGTTTTTGTTTTGATACATATTCTTAAACCCAACTGTCAGATTTTATTTGGTCAAAAAGTATCCCCAAAGGAGGTGGAATAAAAAAAAATGTCGTAGGTCGATTATTGTGGGTGGCGGGTGTCAGGGTGTTTGTCAATATAATATGTTGTTTTATTTTTTGGGGATGACCAAGTCTAGTCTTTCAATGCATAACCCACTTAAGTGGATTTGATGTAAGTGATAGTGACATATATGACATATTTGCCTACTTACAGCCAGAAGTTACTTTCAAAATAACTAATGCAATGTGATTTGATACACTCTGTTGTAGTTTGTTGATGACTTTTATAAATGACAATTTGATTGCACAGAGAGAGGGTGTAAGTTTTGGTCTTAAATTTAAATTATTGGTTTTTGTAGATATTTAAGGTATCTCGTATATGTGTATCTAGAAGAAAAATCTCCTTTTTCTTCTACTTTTTCTTCTTCCGCGATAGTGTAGGACTATAGTCTTCTTCTTCTTCTTCTCATTTTTCCTTTTTTTTTTAATATTTTAATAAAATGTTGAACACAGTGCGAGCGTTTAGAAAATTAGATGTGGAATAAAAGCAGATACCCATACACATTGGTTTTGAATGCCCGAACATTGCAACGAGAAGAAAAATTTGGCCCGTATAAAGGGCATACGTTAAGTGGGCTAAAAAAGAATCTCTATACTTCACACATTCAACTTTCGGGATCAAAATTTTTTGTGCTTATCATACGCTGCCTCTCAAGTTCTACTTGTGAAAGCCAAATACGAATAGATGAACCTACCGCCGAGTCATCAGCAAAACAATTTAATAGTTTAGAAGTTTTAGATAAAAGATCATTGACGGAAAGAGAGAGTCGGTGACAATACGGAGCCCTGGGGCACAGTTTGGCAATGATGGGTGCATTTTAATCAAGTGAGCCTTTAAATCATAAAAACCGTTATAAGTGAAAAAAGAAGCGAAAATAACAAAATTACAAACTTTGAGCTTGGTGATTGTTGGGCGAACACCCTGTATGTAACTCATCATGCGAGCAAAATAAATGAAAATGTCCTTATTTCAGAAAAATTCAAAGTTGTATAGCTTTTTTTCTACCCTCGTTTCATTAAAAAAAATAATAAAAAAAAGAAAAAAAAAACATCGCCAATGACAAACGCATTGACATGATGCAAAACCACAAACGACATATTTCACCACATTCTTGTGGCAAGCTCTTTTGCTATGCTTTTATTTATAAGGGCACAGAGAAGGTAGATCTGGAAAGCTGGGAACAGTTGGTTAAACGACATAGACGTTTCTGCAGATTAATTTAAGGTCACATGAAACGGGGGTTGGTTTTTGTTATTTTCTAAAATATATTCCAACGAAGGTTTTTTTTTTGTTTGTCCTAAATTCTATAAACAAAATGGAAAGAGGGTCATTCGGAGTTGTGGATGAGTCTTTTTTCGACTATGTATTTTTAGTGCAAAGTTTTCGGTGACATCATTTTTTTAGGCTAATAAAAAAAAAAAAACAGTAGATACTACCACATCCCATTGCCTATCCCTGAAAAGATTAAACTGTTGTATAATTTTTTTTAAAGAACAAAATAAAAACAATCACATTTCTCGAATAATCATGTATAGGGAGGTTTGAAAAATGAAATATTCTCTGGAAGAATACAAAGTGTGGGTCCAGGCAAAAGCAAGATGTTGAATTTAATTTAGGTTGAAGAGGACACCATAATACCGTCCTTCCATACATTTATACGTATGGAATGAACACCCTTTTTCTGTTGGGGGCGTTTGTAATGGCTTTGGCGATAAGAGACCATACAATTTATGAGCATGATGTAAATTCAAAATTCAAAAAGTCAAATTTTTTTGTTTGCATATACTCAGTGTGTCTGGTAAAAAGTATGGCTGCTGATTCTTTGATACATAGAACATTTTGATGATTCCAGGAAATGACGTTTTCAAAAATTCTGACATTCTTTTCTAATCAAAGAGAAAAAAGAACCATATACAAAATTATACGAATTTTCTATCTTATTGACTATAAGATAACCACATATTAATAAGGAGATATCTGCTTGGATAATATTTCTATTGTGTGTAACCATACTTGCGGGGTTTCAGGAGATTTTTTACCAGCTCTCTACAACTCCTCCCCAGTTGTGATGATTCCTCTTTGACCGTTTTGCGCCAAGTGTTTTAGATTGGCCTCCTCATCTGCATGCAAGCAATTGACATGCAATGCACTTGTTACTCTTGGTATTTGTCTTATCTATGGCCGCTAGACAATCGACTAAGACTGACGTCTTCGTATGATACGAGTTAATGACCTGTTCTGGTATGAAGTTTATCGTTGGAAGTTCGTTTGGGCCGCAAAATCCATCAAGATATATTGCAGACAGCTTAATATAAAGAAGCATGGATTCTCGCTTATCACGCCCCACATCGTGGTGAATTTCTCTCATTTTCATTCGATATTTAGAATCTAGCTCATTTCTTCTTCCTTGCCTTCGATGGAAGGGTTCCGTAACTGTTCTCAATACTTGAGAAAGGTTTTCTTCTAATTGTTACCGCATCTATGGATATTAAGCTTATTATTTGGCTGTGTTCTTTTAAATAGCATACCCTTGATTTGTTTAAAAATTTGAACTTTCAAATACATATTACCTTTCTTCACAAGCTAAATGATTGATTGCTTCATTACCCCCATTGGTTCACTTTTGTATAAATAAAATCTTCTCACTCACTTTAACTCAATTCTCACCACTCTCAGTCATAATTCTCTATGGAATTGATGCGCGCAATATCCTGACAATCTGTTTGTCTTCTGGTTTAAGTGCCAAATGCAAATTCCAAACGTGCCATGTTAAAAAAAAAAAATAAATTCTTATAAAAATTTGCATGCGGCCTTATACACAGAGAAAAAGAAAGTCCTCGAAAAATGTGACATCACATTTTTAAACAAATTGGTTAAACGTGTCCTTTTTTTTATTCCATTGAGTCACCACTGAATTCAATGTGATGGTTGAAAGAGGGCGTTTGGTGATGCGGTGATGCCACTTGGTGATGGTGTGTCTGTCTTGTAATCTACCCCCAACTCCTGGGTTAAGTGCGAATTTCTTTATTTTATTTTTTTTTTAGGATTTTTTTTCTATCCCTCATGATTTTTTGTTAAGTTTATTTTTTTGGTTCTGTGGTATTGTTTGTGGGAATCTTAAGTGACAATCTTGACATTTAAACGTCATCCAGTTGTTCTTTTTTTTTTTCTTTGTGGTAAAATAGTAGATGACATCTTGATTTTGCCCATGGGATTGTCGATTTTTTATTTTCTCTTTTTCTTTACTTTCTCATTTCAACTTTAAGGACTTTGTTGTGTAGGTGGATACTTTTTTTTTGCTTAAGAATTCCCTTTTGTGAAGTTAAACCAGAAAATTCTTTTTATTTGTCAAAGGTGTAAAAATCATTGTGGCAGGTGACAGGTAACGAAATTGATAAGAAGTTTTTTTTCTGCATCATGTAAAAAAATTGAAATAAGCAAAAATCTTACGCAGGGAAGAATTTTGCGGGCTACCTGCAGTAGCCAAGGTAATAGCAATGATCTTCCTATAGATCGAATCAAAGAACATCACGAAGGCGCTAGGAAACAACGTGGCTAAATTAAAAAGAGTCACCCTTGGAACTTCTTCATCTGTTCAAGTAGATATTTCTGGACAACCAATTGAGATGATAAAAAGTTGTCAATATCTTGAGAATACAATCTCAATTAATGGTGAAAACGTAGAACCAAACAGATTAATAGTCGAATTGGAAAAGCACAGATTGCAGTCGGTATTCTGTCCATAAAGTGGAGAAATAACTCTATAAGCTTAAAGAGCACGCTACGACTGTTTCACCCCAATGTTGAATCTGTGCTTTTTTACGCATGCAGCTCTTGGAAAGACACATCCGGTATCACAAGAACAATGCAAACGTTCGTAAGTAGACGTCTGCAAAACATCTTAAGGATTTTCTGATCCAACCGAATTTCCAATGATGAACTTATACAGGAACAGGAACCTGTCGACTATCATACGAAGACGTCAATTGCAGTTTATTGATCAAATGATTAAGGTTAATGAGTGCATTGCTTGTCAAGTGAGGCAATGGAACCCTCTAACAAAGTAAGGCAGATGAGCTGATCACCTAGCAGTAATTGGCGTGGCGAAGAACTGTTGAAAAGAACTCAACAAAATTGGAACATTTTTAGGAATCGTACACGATGGTGTGTAGTGGTGACCCGATGCCTACCAAATAGTAACCGACGTAGATTATAGTTCTAAAGGCTTAAGTTAATTAGAAAGTAATGTTTATGTGTGATACGAGGGTTCATTGGGCACGGTTCCAAATCCTATCAAAACTTTGTTTTTCTGTGATCGAATTCATAACATTACAATTTAACCCTTTCCAACATCACTTTCTCATACTATATTGTTTGGGACGAAATAATTTCAAACAATCACTCGTTTAAAATAAGTAAGCAAATGTCACAATCTTGTTTAACATTTTTCTTGTAATTTCGCACAAAATCCCCCTTCTGCTAACGAAGAAAATTCATATTTTCCAACAATATTAAACCAAACATCCCAACTGTGACCCCCGAACGAATCCAGGTTCACGCCAAAGATGCCCTCGTCGTCGTCGTCCTATAGTGTTCTCTACACAGCTGACAACCGTACAAGAAGGACTTCAAAAAAAGAACCCACCCATTGCCATTCAATTGGAAATACATTTGAATACAGTTCAACATGATATTAGTGGGTTGACAGCTGTTGTGTGGTGGTGGTGGAAAATCCCGTTTGGTTTAATCAACTTGGCCTACGGGAAGAAATTTCCTATTTTTTTCTTCATACAAAAAAATAAAGAACAAAAGGACAAAAGTCAGGTTAGAAAAAAATCTAATCAATCGCGGTCCCATTGTCCTCTCGAAAATAAAGTCACAAGGGAGAGCACTTGATTCTTAAAAAAATAAGGAACAGAAAGAACTTAAGGACTCTTCTTGTAGCACCTTATTGACACTCTGAGGAAGAAATTTAAATAAAGCCAGACCGACCACAGAACTTTGTGTGACAGAATGTGGGTGATAATTACTGTCACCACTTAACTTAATGACCAAAGTGCCATCCAAACAGATGTGCCCAGCTAAGCTCACTGACTTAACGAATAAACAATTAGTATGATACAACCGACAGAGTTCTTCTTGCGCGTAAGATTTTCTTCACCCATCACACAATTCCCTAAAACATGTATAGTTATCCTGGCCCCAGGACTACAAGCTCAAGTCATGCAAAATGATTTAATGTCTTGTTTTTTGTTGTTTGTTTTTGTTAGCCACCATTCCGGTTTTGGTGTCGTGTGTTTTTGTTTTAGCTTTTTTGATTTAGGTATACTGAACTAGACTTGAGTATCTTCTATGATGATGATGAAGATTAACTAAGACCGTGTATCCTTTATGACATGGAAGCCGTTATAACAAACCCCATAACCAAGGGGCAGTAATAATTCTCGATAAACTTCTCGCTTCTCGTTATAGTTTCGCTGGCTTCGCGCTGCTTTATGGACTTCTAACGAGATGGGTGTTGAAATTTATGTTTGCTCTCTAGGGATATGGGACAACAGTTTGTATTGCGTTTTTTTTTAAAGGATATTGTTTCACTTTCTTTTATCTTTGACTAATACCTCGATATAGTGTAATTTATCTTCGGAAAATAAAAAAAAATAAATAAACAAAATGAAGAAGGAAATTCATAAAAAATAGCCTAATAAATCTTTTGTAGAATGTTGTTGTACATTAATATAACCTGCGGTCAGGAGAATATCCCTTTTAACAATATAAATTTTGTCTGAAGGATTTCACATTAATCACTATGTACTGAGCTATACTATGCTGTGAGGGGGTTTGTTAAAACTTACAACATTATTGCGGGGATATTTCAATTTCTAATTGAATGCCGCCCATTGTTGTGTATAAAGTGGGTGTAGACCTGTAGGGTATTCTTATTCAATAAATATTTATCAATACAAAACAATTTACATTTCACGATGAATTCTTGTTAGTACAAGAAATCTATTCGTTATAAAGTAAACTTAGAGGCAGAAGTTGAGGAAGAAGTTTGAGTATTTTGAGTTTTTTTAAATTCTTAAAAATCACTTCCGGTAGATATTTGCCACCATTTTCTTAATTTTATTGTTTGATATTATAAATGTCGGATACTTATCATGCATTACTCTAAGCTGTATGCGTGAAGTATTGAATGACATTGCGTCAGACATTGCCTCAAGAATTGCGCCAAGCATAGCTTAATAGGCTGCATTGCGACAAACCCCTGAACGCAGCTGCAATAGATTTAAAAAATTCTCTTGTTGCAGCATTTTTGACATTTATTACACCCACAACTTAACTTGCTGTTCAGCGACTGCAGAAGGCTTTCCAATATGTCAAAAGGGGATCGAAATGTCACGTTTCGCATAAGGGAAGTTTGTCAGAGGTGGCATGAAGCAAGGCTGTACACTCTCACCAATATTTTTCCTATCGGTGATTTTGATTAACGATTGCTAACGAAGGAATTCTGTGGACTCTACGAAAATTCAAAGATTCGAAGATCGTACTGAATTTAGCTATCTAATATGAAAAAAATGATTAGCACTTTTTTGCGTTACACGCACATCTCAATAACCTCATCATGGTCATAAACGTCATGATTCAAAATAACAGCTACCGCCAAAAATTGTGAAGCTTATCTCATTTTTAGATCCAAATTTATTTTATCTTAAATTAATTGCAGTTAAAGGTTCTATAATGCGAATGCTTATACCTACGCTACAACGGATTTAACAAATAAACAAATCAATAAGCTAGTACACGCTAATTGAATATATTGGAAACTTTTGCTTTAGTCATGTTAATCATCACTGAGAGAATTTTGTTATAAAAGCCCAGACGAATTACTTGAACTTGGTCATCAGTTGAACGTTTTTCATTGTGTTTTTGTTATATTTGTTACGGAACAGATTTTTTTTCAAAAAATAATAAAAATTTCTCTAAACAAAAAATGCATTTCAATGTGATATTTTTAATACTAGCTATTTTGATGGTTTGTGTTTTTGCTGAAGATTTTGTCGATGTTGACACAATAATTGAAGCTGATGGGCCTAAGGAAATCAGTAGATTCAAAAGACAACTTGGTTTCGGTTTAATCGGAGGTGGGCTTGGATTGGGAGGTATCGGAGTGTATCCTGGCTATGGAGGTGGATATGGAGGAGGAGGTGGCTATGGTGGATTTAGCAATTATGGTGGATACAGTGGCTATGGAGGAGGCTACGGAGGAGGCTATGGTGGTGGTTATGGCAGACCTTTCCATCGTCATGGAGGTTTTGGTGGATTTTATTAATAAAACATTTTTAAAGAAGAAAGTGAAAATGTTTTTTTTTTAAGTTTTTTTTTACAAAGTTAAGCATAGAAGTTGAAAAGAGTGAGAGTGAATTTTACTTTAAAAGCATTGCGTGCAACTAAAAAATGTAAGCTGGGAAAATCACTAACCGCATTTAATTGAGAACTGGAATTGAGAAATTCATCTAGCAGCGAAATTTTGGATTTACTTCACCGTTTAGTAGGTAATCGTAAAAATGTTCCCTTTTAGCTGAGTTATAAAAGATTGTAATCTTTTCGAAATGCAATCTTTACTTACTTCAATCAAACGATTGCATTCGTTCATTCTTTTTTTTTGGACTGCAACTAACTTCAAACTATCAGCCCTATTGAGTTAAACGTTCACGTGAATATTTGTATTTTGCTCTCCGAAGGAAAAAACAGATTGTTCCAAAAAGCATATAAATATCGATCCAAAATAAATTTTAAGAATTAGATTCTCTTAAGAATCTTAAAAACAAATATTGGTTAAGCTTTGAACTCAAAAGATAGAAGACTTTTGAAAATAAAGAATGAACAATTAAGTGAAATATTCACGTGAATCGAAATGAAGCTGAAGATCGCTGCATTTTTTTTTCTTTTTTTTCTTTTAGAGTTGCAGCTCTCGAAAAGTATCAATGATATTGGAAAATTTTAAAAAATTTTATTAAAATTTGTTTGATATGCAAATTAGGTAATGGCTTTAGAACATGAATTTGAAAAAAACACCGCCTCTAGAGTTGAAAAAATCTAATTTTTCTATGTACTTTTTTTTTGGTACCATTCGGTGATCCGAAGTTATAACTGTATAAAGTTTTGTGAGTGTTGTTTTTATGTTTCATGGTTAAAAACGCTTAGTAAAAAAAAAATAAAAAAATAAGCGACATCGCCTCTAGATGCTATACACGATAAAATTTTTTGTTTTTTTTGTACTGTTAGTTTCGTCTATCTGCACGTCTAAACAAAAAAAAAATAATCTTAAAAGTTTAAAAACCCATTAAAAACAAATATAACGGGATAAATTTTAAAAAAGTAGCGGACATCGCCCCTGGGAAATTTTGTGCCCAACATTTCGGTGTTGAAAATTTTCCAATATCATTAATACTTTTCGAGAGCTGCAACTCTAAATGAAAAAAAAACCTCGGATGCAGCGATCTTCAGCTTCATGAAGCGAAAGATTCGATCGGATCGGATAGCAGAATAGGGCGGTATGCCAGTATAGGAAATAAGAATTCCAATTTATATTTTATATAAAAGATGTTTATTGAGTGAAGGAATAAAAAGAATTGATTAATATTTCAATAATGCTCTGTTTCTTGATATGATTAAGACAAATAACAAATAGCTAAGTGATATTTAAACAAGTAAATTTGATGCATTATTTAAATTATATGTTGTGGCACCGCCACACCAGCAGCATTTTCTTCAAATTAAAATCGTCATTTCTTTTACCATAAAATCGACTGATTGCAAACTTTTGAATTTCAGGCATTTTTAAATTCTATTTGCACTCATTTGCATCCTTTGAATTTTGTCCATTCTTTAATTTTTTGTATTCTTTGATTTTGAATTTTCAAATTACAAAGAATATACAAATTCAGAGAATGCAGAAAATTCAGAGCGCAAAAAATACAAAGAATTAAGAAAAAATCTAATTTAAAATTCAAGGAATGCAGGGACTAACAATTGATTGCAGTCAGTTGTTCGCAGTCTTTAAAAAGAATAAATTCAATTGAAGATTTTTAAAGAGTGCACCCTCAAAGATTGTAATCTTTTGCAACCCTGCCTTTTAACACTGACTGTGTTTCTGCTCCCTTGTATCCCCGTCCCACCAACCAACGGTCCGCTATCGCTTTAACGCTTTGTAGCCTTGAGTGAATCGTACCACTGCTGGCCGTTGCAATCCTCCATTAACTCGATAAGCCATTTTTTGTGCTCTATCTTTATATCCAATTGTCAAAATTCTATTGGACTCGATCGAAATTGTCATAGAAATTATATCATCAACCAAAAAATGTGTATTTTTATTTTGGCCAATTAGATTTTCTTTATTGTTTTAATAAGACCTTCTTCGTGGATGATAACCATTCCGAAATCTTTAGTTTTTCTTTTTATTTTATTTGGTCTTTTTTCTCTGTGAACCATATTCTGAACCCCATTTAAAAAACAAAGAAAATATAATACGAGTAGGTATATATGTAAATACGTGTAACAAATTTCTTCAATAATAATTATTGGAAATAATATTTGTAGCCAAAATTCAATATTGTTCAATAAAATTCGATTCTGGTTCCACTTTCCACTATACCAAAACTGATTTCTAAATGATCATTTACGTAATTATGTACTAATTTATGCTTAAATTGCTCATAAACAAACAAAAACTTTAAATCGCATAAGTTAGCATATGAATGCAAAAATGGAATTAATTTTCAACTGAATATGACAATATGAATTATTCATGATATTTATGTATATGCCTAGAAATTAGGAAGACTTTAACTTACCGTTGTTTTCGAACAAGTTTCCAATTGTATTATGTTAATTTAAAAGGCAAAACAACATAAGTTAAACATCATACTCTCTGAGAGTATAAGTCGTGACTTCTTCCACACATTGATTTAGTTTTCTTTATACCTTCCAACACAAGCTATGTAAATCTGCTCCAATTATTGGCGCCTTCTCTGCAGTGCCTACTCTAAAACACTTCATATATAGAGACCACCCAATTTACAATAACTCACTTCATCTATGTAGGTATTAATACAAAATAAGCAATTCAATCTGTCAAATAAAACATTATTCAATTTTAACTCAATCAAAAACACATCAAACTAAATGGTGGCAGCCCCCCCAAAGAGCTCTTTGCACTTACTCATGTGGCACAACTAAACCTCCTAGATTCATCGCCCATTCATCAACCAGGACAAAATACTTTCGTCTCAGGGCCTAACTCCAACTCGTTATACCTAATCCTTCGCTATATGTATAAACGAAGAGAGAAACGCTCAATGCATGCATAAAGATGCGCGCAATTTCGGTCAATTTGTTAAAGGATCTCCTATTAGCAAATAAATAAGCCCACCGAGCTTGCTTTGCGATCTGCGCGCTCTTAACCATGTGTATCCCCATTGTTGTGTAGGATTAGGATGCAGGAAGCTGCTGTGAGTGATGGGCGCAATAAAAATGGCTTCTCCCGCCAGAGACTAGCTTATAGGTACGTAGGATATTTGCACAGTACCATGCATCGCCAGCGAGCAAAAAATAGGTGCCAGCAATATTGATAGTTAAAATCGCGTTTGAAAAAAAATCTCGGTTTCTGCTTAGCTTATAGCCTCTCGGCTTGGCCCTCTCTGCAGTCAGTGTGTTTTTTTTTTGTTATTTCGGTCTGCCTCCAAGCTCCAAGTGGATGCTTACCCGTATATATCTAGAGTGGTAAATTATTGCAACTGTTATGTTATTCATTTTGTGCAGTGTATGATGTTGCAGAAAGAGTGGTGCACTGCAGCGGCGGCGGCGCGGCCGATGCGCGGTGCAGCAATTTCAATTTGCATATAAAATCGTTAAAAATTGATATTCGCAACATTTACTCTATGGGGCAATTTTGAGAATGGCAAACAAGAATAGCTGGCTGATGATGATGGCATTCCTTTTAGGTGCCATTTTGGTGGAAATAGTTGTTTAACAATTGTGCTGTGCTATGGGAGGAAATGGTACCCCTCAAGGCGAGGTATTTGTTTGTGGAAGATCGCGTTTGCACACAATTGAATGGAAAAACAAATGGTAATAAGAATTTGGATCATTGTTTTTATTGGCAAATTTTAGACATTTTTATTGTGTCATAGATTGATAACGGGTTTTTCTCAGTTTTTTTTGAAAACAAATTAAATATTCAAGGAAGGACTTTATGATTTGAACTTTTGAAAAAAAAAAAAAAAAACAATCCTTAGGTCAGTGAATTTTGTTTGAGAGGCGTAGGGCCTGACTTTGTGACTCGGGGAATTTCTTTGCCATACAGAATCACTTTTCGCTAAAATACTTGTACAGGGTATTTTTTTCAGAGGTATATAACTTTAAATTGGCAACACTTTTTTACCTAACAGGCATTTAAACAGCTGTTAAGAAATGTGTGTTTAGTTTGGTTTAGCATTTCAACATGAATAGATTGACGCCTGAACTAGATTTGCTGAATGTACCCAAAACAAGATTGCCGTTTGTCCCGGTTTTCATACGAGAAACATTAGAGTTTGGCGATTAAGCTCACTTTAGGCTGATTTGCTACGTCAATAAAAAAAAAACTGCCGTATTTGGAATGAAGATAATCCTCAAGTGTATATGCTTAGACACCATTATGTCAAAAAAAAGCCACAGAGGCAATGTTACTGACTTTTACGTTACTCAATTGAATACCCATAATGTGAAGGAGCTGTGGTTTCAATAAGACGGCGCAACGTGGCACGCTCGTGCCAAAATTGATTTATTCAAGGAAACCGCATAGTTTCACGTTTCGGTCCTGTGAATTTGCCTCCAGCATCGTGCGATTTAACGCCGCCGCTAGACTATTTTTTGTGGGGATATGTGAAGTCACTATTCTACGCCGATAAGCCCGAAACGATCGACCACTTGAAGGTGTTATTTTCCATATACGGCCTCAAAATTAATGTTCGAAGAAGTGATCGAAAATTGAACCTCTAGATTAAATTACGCTCAAGCCAGCCGTTGCTGTCATATTCCATCCATTCTTCCATTTCAAAGTTCAATACATCTGAAAAAACACCCTATAATTCTTGTTCAATTAGAATTCCTTATGA
The DNA here is from genome assembly GCA_958431115.1 of Syrphus vitripennis. Taxonomy (NCBI): domain Eukaryota; kingdom Metazoa; phylum Arthropoda; class Insecta; order Diptera; family Syrphidae; genus Syrphus; species Syrphus vitripennis. Next base: position 108,421,486 of record OY288108.1, read on the forward strand.
CAGATAAAATAAATTCGATCTACAAGTGATTCACAAATAATTATTATTCTTGTAGTCCTATAAAATTAATTAATTTTGTCATTTCTAAATTTTATTTCTTAAAAAAAGTTATATGTAAATTTGTTGAACGAACATGCTAAGCAAGTACAACATATGTATTTCAAATTCAAGAAATTAACGTTAACGTTACGTCATAATGTACATATTTTAAATGCTATTTAGAGAATCAAAGTCGCAGACAAGTTCATCGAATTAATTTTTAACGCATTTTTATTGAAATTTTATCAATCTTTTGGCTGAGCATAGGTTAGTAGTCGTATCTATTCGGGGAACCACCAATCCTAAAAAAAATTGTTTTGATTTTAAAATTTTTAAAATAAAATATGATTCACCAAAAAGAAAAAAACTTGTAGCCATTTGTTGTCCAAACAATGGGTGTGTTTTAAGAACACAAAATACAACAACAACATAAACAAAAAGAAGCAACCAAACCCGTTCATACACTTCGATCCATGAATATTCCAATGGACCAAGAAATCACCTCTCCAACTTCATACCTATAACAAAACAAAAAGCGACGACTCCTCGATAATTCTCACCCTGGGGACAAATTTCAACTTCACCGCTGCATATAAATGCACGCACCATAATCGGTTCGTTTGCTGTGTGCAGCTCGCAGTTCTGAAGTGAAAATTAATCATTTGATCAACCCTCTTTATGGTGTTTGCTCCAGATCCAGAAATTCCATTCCAAATGGCACAATATCCAGCATTTGGGACTCACGTAGTAGTATAACTAATAATTCAATTAGATTCATGAATCCCACTTGGAATATCCTTCTTATACTCGCTGGGTATACTATTGTAGAGCCCTAACCCAACAGTGGTAAAAGACGACGATAGCCCTGGAGGCTAATTCCGACAATCGAAGTTATTCCACACATCGTTGCGGGTTTTTGCTTTTTCGAATGGGTATTGGGTCTGGGTCTCTCTGGACTCGATTTGGCAATCGAGAGGACTATTGAAATAATGTAACTGCTGTGTGGTTCAAGTGTTGGTTTTGCCGGATTTCGAGTCACATTTCTCACCCAGAGATATGGGTGGAAACTTATAATTTGAACAGATTTATGCAAATAGTCCTCCGGATTCACATCATATACTGAAGTGAGTGCATTTTGTACTATATGAGTTTGAGAGACAGGGGGAAGGTTATGCGAATGGTATACGCAAGGTACAAGGCAAAGATGAGATAACATTTGGCCATAATAAGGGAGGAACGTTTCAAATTGAAAAATTGACTAACCTCAGGCACTTTGGAGAAAAGGCCAATTGAAAGTTAGATGTTTTTTTGTTTTTTGTTGGGGGGATGTGGTAGGACTATAATTCAATTAAATAGTGCTATACGGCGAGAAATTTCTTATGGTGGTAGGTAGGAAATTGAAATTCAAGAATTTGAAATTATGATTTGAAAAAAAAAATCCACTTGAGAACAAAGTGCCTGTGATTTAGTCATGTGAAATCGATGTCTGAATTTTTTTTAAATTGTGGACATTTTTATGTCTCGCTAGAATGCGGGATTCATCCAACATCGGTCCCCAACCAACATGCTTCTCCAGCCACCTAGGTCCCTAGCTAGCTGTTTGCAGTTTCGCAAGCTAATTTGGCTCTTATTTGAGTGAGCCATCCTTCGGGATATCGATGGGATTAGATTGGAGTCGCTGGACCTTGACTCGTTTGAACAGGTCTGTACAGCCCGTACAGTTCGTAGTTATATCTTCTCCTCCACTCTCCATCTTTGTAGACGTAGCCAATTTTCCTAAACCGTTCTCACCTACCTTTGACAAGGTCAATGCATCTGCGCCATATATGCATGCATAGGATCCGGGATGATAAGTGTCTTATGAAGCAACTTCGGTTCTACCACGATGTTCCCTTGATCGTCTCCTTGAGGTTTATAACCCGTGGATATTGTTGTTACCTTTTGGATAAACATCCGAAACTAATTCTTTCTCCGGCATCCTTCTAACTCCTCCCGCTCTCCCTTTTTTTTGTCGAAATCGAAAATGGTGGTGCCTAACTTCAGGAACATTCCAAACTGTCTTAGAACTTTTTTTTTATGATGAACACCACTTTAAAATGACATAATTGTAGGTGGTTGGTTTATGATTTTTGTTTATAAAAAAAATGATAGAATTTATGTTCTGCATTCGTTAACTATGCAAACCATTATTATTCTTGTAGACTTCCAAAAATGTTGTCCCAACACTGGAACTCCAAAAAATCAACCTTTATCTTCTAAAAATACCTCGATTGCTTGAGTATGCGTATACCCAAGAGTTCTAGTCTTTGTTATCTTACGAATTAAATAATGATCCTTTTGTCTATCCTAATAGTTTTACACCTCGCTACAAACACACTAAGATCCCTTCTTGTTGTCATGCCACAAAGACATTATAACATCCTTTTACAAGACCGTAACCAAAAAACATACCACATGTGGCCTCGCCCATTCAATGTTTCAAACAAACAAAAACACCCAGGATAACATTTTATAAAAGTTAAATAACTTTAAGGCTCAAAAATTACACAAATATACTTATCAGTCTGAACCCATAATTTCCTATACCCACACCGCACCGATAGTCCTTTTCTGTTGAGTGGTACGGTAATTTCACGAAAAATTATGAGTCTACTACATATACTATACAACTCCAACTCTCTTCTAGATGCTCGAAGGCACGAGCTTCAACACCCAACGAAATTTTTGGCAAACTCGTAGAGTCTAAGCACGACCTTTTCCTCCGACTCCACAGCTTTGAGAGCGATTAAATCCGCAGATAATCACTAAAAAGTGTGTGTGCCTTTTGTTTCATACCCTCTCGCCTTGCCATTCCAACAACCAACAAGCACAGGTAGAATGGGTTGCTCCAAAAGATTGCCATAAAGGACATCCAATAATAAAGTTGACTCCTGATGGCAAATACCATAACCCATTCATTTGTTTGCGGTTTGCTTTTTACGGTGCGGTGGTGGCGCGTTCAACGCTCAGCAATATACGTACACAATGTTCAATGCGCGATAAGAGGCTAATAGAATTCAACTTATCCGTTAAGAGGGCACCACATGTGTATGAAGCACTTTGTTCATATAATAAAGAGTCAAGGCTCGGGAAGCATAAATGATCCATTTGGTTAGATTAAAATTCATATGCAAATCCTTAGGGTGTTGTATGATAGGAAACGTGCACTAGAGCTTTCTGGGAAGGGTTAAGCGAAAAAAAACAACAAAAATCAAATTGAAATCATCCTTTCTAGAGAGAGAGAGAGAAAGAGAGAGTGTGGAGGGTGACCTTTGGGAAATCACCGCCAGCAGCAGCACTGCGAAAGTCATCACCTAATGGGGGTTTGAGGTTAATTACAACATTTGGCCAGGTCGTTCTAGATAAAACTTAATCGCTAATAAATTTGGAATATGTCATGCTCTTCCAGAATGATTGCGAGAAGGGCAGTCTCATTGGAGTTAAAATTAACAAAAATTTTCAAACCATGTCCCAGTCAGTGTACAGTGGTTTGAAGTAATTAGAAAGATAGGAAGAATTCTTGGTCATGACCATTATAATCAACTGTTGGTAAGGCCATAGGAAGAATTAAGATATTTCAAAGGGGTTAATGGACAACCCCCCCAATCACCGGTCACAAAGTATAAATATTTTGGACAAATTTAAAAGTCTTGATTGAAGATTGAACTGGTATGCTGAATCTTATCGGGCAACCAAAGTAAAACAAGACTTATCTGTTGAAATAATTGATTCGAGAATTAATTTGAACTGTTGGGAAGAAAAATTAAGCGGTGTTTACTTGGTCCTAGTCAGTCCTAGTCCTTGGTCCTAGTTAGTGTCTTAGTTACAGTCCTAGTTACAGTCCTAGTTACAGTCTTGGAGTCAGAGAATATCTCGAGTGTTCCGCACTTGATCTTCCTGTGTAGACCACATTAACACCTTGCAGTTTATAATCGAACCGTCTGCGTCTGTTGAATATCGTTCACCACTTCACCTGCTGTTCATCGTGTTTGAAAAGGCGTTCGACAGTGTCAATAGACAATTTTTCTGACTTGCATTGCGTATGAGGTGATTCCAGATAAATTGATTGGTATCATCGCTGCTACATTTGAAGGTTGTCACAGGAATTTTTAAATCAAAAGTGGGGTTCAGCAAGGTTGCATTCAGTCACCAATACTTTTCCTGTTAGTGATTAGTGATGTACTGCACGCAGCTTAATTGTAAGGAAACGGAATAATTCAGCGGACTTTGGAATCTTACTTCAAACAACTGGACTACGCAGACGATCTCTGATAGGATCATGCATTTTCATCAAATCACAACAATGGTGAAGAGAAAATCTGAAACTGTTAGTCTAAGAATCAACGCGGCAAAATCAGAAAGGATCAGCCTTGGACAACCACCTGGTAGAAAATTTTAAATATCTTAGAATTATTAATCCGATATAACAACCGAATTGGACTTGCCGATGAACTGTCAAAGTACAACTTGGGAAGAGTTGGAAAAAACTGAAATATATCTCTAAGAACTGTAGTCAGTAAGTAAATATTTTTTCCCGAGCAAAGAACGAATAATAAAAAAAAATAAGGGGGTAGTTGAGCTACAAGTTGTTAGAATGCGAGACTTTAGAACACGAAAGAATATTATCTACTTAGAATTGACCAGTTATCAAAGACACTATGGAGCCAAATGTATACTGTTTATTTTGTACCTTGCAATATTTATAGTAATTTTATAGATTCGTACGAATGATTATTAATATTTGATATTGAAATAAAACTAGGTTTCAATATACAAAAAATAAAACTCGTTTGAAGTTTAAAATAATAAAACTCGTATCTATAAAACAAATTGATCTAGTCAAGTATCTAATATCCAGTGTTAAATTCAGGGTTGTCAGAGCCCTGAGGCAATGGTCAAAGTGGCCTCCCAATTGATCAATTGTATGTTTAATGATTTCTAAATTAGTATTTTTAAGTCAGCCCACTCGTCAGTACAACTGGTTGAAAGGGTTCCTTGCAATGTAGTCGTAACTCTTTCTTAAACTGTTCTCCAATGTAGTTCATAATTAGATATACGATTTGGACAGAAACAGCAATAGCTTAGTCTCTAAGCTAATGGAGCCTTTGCTTTCCCGATTTGACTGATAATATCTACTTCGGTTCCGCCGCCGTCAGTAGATGCGATACTTGCAAAGTATTGAACATTTTCTACAACCTTTAAAAATACGTATCTATTGAATTGCTCCATTCTCAACGACAATACCGAGTACATCTCTGATCACCAACAGGAACAATATTGGTGACAGGGCTGTACCCTGCCGAACCCCACTTAGGCAAATCTAGCCCTGTTAAAATCTCCTGACTTATATATTAGCAAATAATATATTTAAATAAAAGTCTTATTTTTTCTGATAATATTTTATGGTATTTTTCCATAACTTATTATTCAAACTAGTTCTTAGGTTTTCTTAAAAGCTTGTATAAAAAAAGCCCAATTGATTATACGGAAATTAAAATAACTTGGCCCTGTCTGGTTAATAAAATATTTATGTTCGTAAAAATCACTAAACCACAAAATGTCTGTAGTTAAACATATTCATTATCATTTTGTAAAAAAAAATGCAAATTTCTTATATAAATAAAATAGAAACTATGAAATTCTTATCAGTCTTAAATTTAACTTCGAGAAGTAAACGAGTGTAAAATTAGACAAACATGCGTATTTTTGTGATATTGTCAATAATTGCTGTCCTTGTGATGTGCGTTTTCGCTAAAGAAGAAGATGTAATTAAATCAGAAATTTCAAGAAGAGTCCGAAGACAACTTGGAGGAGGAGGAGGATTGGGACAAGCTCTTGCTGCTGGAGTTCAAGCAGCTTCGACAGTGCTTGGACAAGGAGTAACTAATGGCCTAGGAGGTGGTGGCTTTGGCAACAATGGCTTCGGTGGAGCTGGTCTCGGTAACGGTTTTGGAGGACAAGGCCTTGGAGGACAAGGTCTTGGAGGACAAGGTTTTGGAGGACAAGGTTTTGGAGGACAAGGTCTTGGAGGTTATGGAAGACCCGGTTTTGGAAGACCCGGTTACGGAGGACAAAACCTTGGGGGTTATGGTGGCCAAAACTTAGGAGGCGGATTTGGAGGCCCAGGAGGTTTTGGTGGAGGTTATAACGGTGGTTTACAACCAGGATACGGCCGTTGAAATGGCTAAGTTTTACTTACCAAAAAAATAAAGTAAAGTTCACATTGAACTGATATAGTTTAATAAGAATAATATATTTTTATATTTAGTAAAAAAAAAGTGTTTTCGTTGAAAAATAAAGTGTTGAAATATTTAACAAAAATTTGTGAGGAAAGCTAACCATATTCCTGTTCAAGTGAAAATTAACGACGTGTTATAAATAATTCATAAGTTTTAATTTTATTCTTGGTAGTCCACAATTCTGTATTTTTTACAGCAAGTGCCAAAAATTTCCTCACTTTTTCAATTTTTTCCTTCATCTCAAATATGTTATCTCACCTCTCATTAAAATGATTACAATTAGAAGATGTGGATAAGTGAAATTTAATTTTGCCTCGAACTGTGGTGGTTGAAAGTTTGTGGAACGTATTCAGTTTCTATTTCAACAAAAGTTATAAAAAAGGAAAACTCATTTCTGAGAAATGTACTATCTTCATAATAGTTTTGGCAGATTTGTTAAGAGAGAAAATGAAGATGTCGCAGATTCTTATAACATTTTTTAGTGTTTTCGATAACATTTTGGGACATATTTGGGAGAGTTTTTATCATTTTGTTTTAAACTATTAGCGACATAAAATATTTAATTTTTTTTTAAATATATAAAAAGAATGCAAAATTATGCAAAGATTGCAAAAAACATGCAAGGAATGCTCAAAGTCCCAATAGATTGCAATGAGTTGATTCTTTCTTTATGATTATTGCAACCGTAAAAATGATAAAAGTTTATTAAAAAATGCATTAGCAAATATTGCAATATCTTACAACTCTTCTCATTAGGTTTGGGCTGTGTAAATATTGACCGTTTCTCTAAATTTGTGACAATTGAAGTTTTGGAATTGAGATTTTCAGTATAAATAAAGAAAGGTCAAAAAGTAGCAAATTTCGAAAATTTTAGAATCACCTAAACAAGGGAATCCAGTTCTAAGAAACTCAACTGACTTCTTCATCAAGTTTAACAATAATAATACAAATCAGTTAAACACTCTTAATTTGCATAATTAGCTTATTGTTTGATCACCAGCAGCTCTGCTTTTCATGATTTTTTCCCTCTGCATAATTTTTAATTTTGTAGGCTTTAAAATTTTGCCTTTGGCATAATATATTACAAATTCATAATATACAAGAAATAACTGCTACGCATTTTGGGCTTAAGAAAAATAAACAAATTGGTATATGTCAAACTTTGAATTATTTCCAAGTCTTCTTTGTGTTCCCAAATATATGAACATCAAACATGTTTTATTGAAATCAATTATCAAACTAGTTATCAATATTCAAAGGTAATTATTTATTCGACATCTTAACAAAAAGATTCTTATTCTATTTGCTGCAAATTGGGGAATTACCCATAACCGCAGATTCTTTATATAAATATAAAAAAAATGACATTTCCAAAACATTCAGCAATTCTGTTTTGAGTATAAAGTTGTTTAAAGTAAAAATTTTCAAATCAGTTGAGTTTTGATAATCAAGGTGTTAATTTCGGACCAAATTATACAAATTAAGGAGAAAATTTAAAAAAAAGCCATCATGCGTGTTTTTTTATTACTATTTGTGATAAGTGCAGCTGCTTTAACGGCTTGTGTTTATGCTGATGACGAGTATCAGCAACATCAGTCAACTTTGCAAAATCATCATCATCACCGTCAACGGAGACAACTTCTACAGGGACTTGGAAGTCTTTTTGGAGGTGGATTAGGTGGTGGATTCCCTGGTGGATTTGGAGGTGGATATCCCGGTGGATATAATCAAGGTGGTTATGGTGGTTACAATCAAGGTGGATATGGAGGAGGATACCCTGGTGGTTATGGAGGCGGTTATCCTGGTGGTTATGGAGGAAACTATGGTGGTGGCTATGGAGGAAACTATGGTGGTGGTTATGGTGGAGGAGGTCATCACCATCATCATCACGGTTAATACCAAATAAATAAATATCGAAACTTAGTAAAAAAAAAATCTCAACAACAAAAAACTGTGAAATTAAAATTGAATAAACAAATTATCTGTGGATTTTTAAATATGTTTTATGTATTTTAAAATTTAACTAACTAACGGGCATCTAAAAATGACGCTTCTTTTTTTTTTAAATGTAAAACCCAATAGAACATCAGGTTTAAATTAATCTCACAGTCAATAGATCATAAAGCGTTTCAAAATTAGCCACACGCAGTATGCTTAAAGTGTTAATCTAATAACTTGTTTTTTTTTTTGTTTTATGATGTTAATTGGCTATTCGACTTCATTTTATTGACAAATTAGTTGTATACAATATGTTTATCTTTTTTGGCTATTATATATTCCTAATATAAAATTTAAATATATTATATAATTATGATGATAAAAAAAACCATTTAAACTTGATTTAAACTGTGTTCTGGTTTCGCCATAAATGTGCAATCAAAGTATAACAAACAAAAACTTGAATTTTGAATAAAAAATAGACAAAGAAGATAAAGGGTAATCAGTTAATGATCTTTTGTTTAAATACAGCAAATTGACAAGTGAAGTATTTTTTTTGAGCTTAAGACATCTGTTAGGAATAATACGAGTAGTCTTGATGAGTAACTTTGAATTATATATCAGATTCCAATTAAGCATTTGGTGAACACCCAGAATAATTTTTTATTTATTCTACAACATGTAAGTAAGTGGGTTGGTTCCAGTGCCGAAATTTAGATTTTTTAAATGATTGAGATGAGTCACTTCACATTTAAAATAAATAAATCTTTCAAGTACATTCGGACCTATCCACATTAATAAATAGCTTTTGCGAGTGAAATGAGATGGGTCAGTGAGTCATCTTATTTAGCTCGCCGAAATAGCTAAATCTCGACACAGGTACAGGAACAGTTGGCACATCTTTAATGAACGAAAGTTTGTGGTTTGTCCATTATACTTACTATTCGGTGTTTTTTTTTCAGAGGTATAGAACTTTGAAATAGAATAAAACAAAGAAGAGTTTTTATAATTGACGTAAAGTTGACTTTATTCGAAAGATAATCCTTTGGAAATATAATTTAAATATGATTTCTAGTACAACCCAAACGCAAAATAGTTGGCCTATTATATATTTTTTTTTTAATAATATTTTCCTGCGTTTTTTTGTATGCTTATTAATGTGATAATTATTTTTTTCTTTGTAAGAATAATTCATCAACATGTGTTCTTGTGAATGCAATTGACACGTAAGAACAATCAATAATTATTTTCAAGAATTTGAAAGAAAACGGTTTTTTTTTGCTGCAAAATACTTGGCCCACATGTTTTTCGTCGCAAAATAGTTGGCCTAAGCCTTTTTATGTCTCTCTCACACTTGACATGTACCGTTAATTGATTAATTGTTGCATTACACAACATAGTTGGCCTAAGACTTTTTCTGTCTCTCTAAAACTTGACATGTACCGTTAATTGATTGGTTGTTGCCTTACACTGCAAGAGCTAATTATTATATCAGTCAAAGTTCACAATGGCACGCGGAAAGTGCTTGTCGGAAGACATGCGCAACATAATAATAAAACATTACAAAAAAAACGTTTCCGCATACGATATTGCAAAAATTTTGGAAATATCGCGGTCTTCAGTGCGAAACATAATAAATTTATTTAAGAAAACCGGAAATGTGAACCAGCTGAAGAAAACAGGAAGGCCAACAATTGCTACCGGTAGAGACAGAAGAGTTTTGAGAAACATTCTCAAGAAAGATCGTCGTGCCACAATTGCCAAAATCACATTAGAGTGGAAAAATGCCATAAAAAAAACAGTTTCAAGAGACACCTGCATTCGTGAAATGAAGAAAATGGGATATAAATTTTATAAGGTAATTTTACTATTTTTGGTACATTTATTTAATAGCCAAAAAAATCAATTTTTCTTTGAAATGCGTTACTCAGGCAAAAGAGAAGCCACTTTTAACTTCTTTGCAAAAAAAGAAGCGCTTAAAGTGGGTTCGGGATCATCAGAACTGGACGTTGGGGCAATGGAGGAGTGTAATATGGAGCGATGAATCTCGATTCGAACTTTGTGTTGGAGACTCCCGTTCTAGGGTATTGAGAACGCCAGCTGAAGCATTTCATCCCGATTGTTTTACTAGAAAAACAAAATTTACATCTTCAGTAATGGTCTGGGGATGCATGTCAGCGCAAGGAGTGGGCAACCTATGCTTCATCGATGGCACTGTGAATGCCAGTAGGTATGAAGACATCTTGGAGAACCAACTTTTGCCCTCAATTCCAAGGCTGCAAACAGAAGATGGCTCTTTTACTTTTCAACAAGATGGCGCATCATGCCATACAGCTAAGCGAAGTATGAGCTGGCTTCGGGAACATAACATCCCAGTTTTAACTTGGCCTGCAAACAGCCCAGATCTGTCTCCAATTGAGACTTTGTGGGGAAAAATGAAGAAGGAACTGAGGACAAATCCGGCTAAGAACTTAAGTGAGTTAAGACAAAAAATTCAAGAAATTTGGGACGGCAATACCCCTGAATCCTGTCAAACCTTGGTAGAAACACTCCCAAGTCGAATAACATCCGTTATTAAAAACAAAGGTGACGTCACCCAGTGGTAAATACCAGTTTTTATCTTTTGGGCCAACTTTTCTGCGTCGACAGAAGTCTGGGCTAAGTATTTTGCGTAATATGCGTTTCAATAATTTGTGTTTTTTTTAATATTAAATGAATTGTTATTTTTTATACGTTACCATTTCTAAATATTTGTGTCAAACACATTGTAAATATTAAAATAAAATTTTAAGTACTTTGTTAAATTTGGATTGCCAATCTTTTATTTCTATTTCCTAAAAAAAAATTCTCAGTCGGGCCAACTATTTTGCGTTTGGGTAGTATATGACCGCCACGGCTGGCCCGGAGAAGTCCAATTTTCGATCACTTTTTCCAAAATTTTGTCCGTATTTCGGCAAAAAAGTGGCGAATGTTGTCCTCCAAGTGGTCGATCGTTTCCGGATTATCAGCTTTTGACTAGCGACTTCACATATTCCCACAGAAAATAGTCTAGCGGCGAAACTGTGCGGAAAAGGTTTCTTTCAATAAATCAATTGTGACACGAGCTGTGTGACACGTTGTGCTGACTTGTTGAAAGCACATCACCATGGTTCTTCAATAGAGGAACCAAAAAGTATCATGGCTTTATGGCGGTCACCATTGACTTTAACTTTCTGGACTGCATCGTGAATCCACCAGCTCATAAAGCACACCAAACAATCAGTTTTTTTGTTTGTTGACGTAGCCATTCAACCAAGAGTGGGTTCCATCGCTAAACAAAATTCTCTAATGAAGATCGGGCTCGGCACAAAATTTGGAAGCGTTGTTCAGGCGGCAGTCAAACCAAACTAAAAAATCACAAATCAAATCACTTAACAGTTGTTAAAATGGCCGCCAGTGAAAAAGTGTTGCCATTTTAATGTTCTATACCTTAAAAAACATAATTTAATTTTAGAGATAAATCGCCTAAAAGTATACTTTTTAATTTTTTTCAGAAGTGGTTTTGACAGTAATTTCTTGTTGAACTAACTGTATTTTATTTTTTAAATTTGTTGATAGTGTGTACAAATTCAATTTATTAAAAGTTTTTAAATAGTTGATTATTCAATGTTGTAGGATTTCTTACTAAATTTTTTAGTTTCTAAATGACATTTTTGTGGCCAGTTTCACTTTAACCTATCACTTTGATTTTTGGGGGGAATGAGATGAAAAAATTATTTCCTTTATTCTGGCAATAACCATCGAACCATTATTAAAGTTCGTTCACTATATACATAAACTAGCCACACAGGGATAGGCGATAAAAGGACATTCCAAACCTGCAATCGACCAGCAAAACACACAATAAAAAACAATTTCGTTAAGAGTCCTTCAGGTTTAATAAATTTTTCTTTCATTTTTTTTTGTTGGCTTACATTTTGTGTGTCACATTTTTTTGGGAAATCAAATCAATTTGGCTTGAAGGGTGAGCAATGAGCATATAGAGCCAAAAAAATCGACGTCGGATGGACTTTTGGAGAAAATGAATGGACGTTGAAGAGGCTTTTAGGAGGCAATAATGCATCAGAATTTGTCTCTTTTTTTTATGGGGCACAAATTTCCATCATGGCGAGTTGTGAGTGTGGAAGGAAGTGTCATAATAAATCACAATCACAACATTTAACACCCATCGACAGGTTTTTAAATCACCAGGACAATGTTTCCTGAGAGTAAGCTTTTTTTACTCTTACGGTTTTTTTTGTTGTTCTGATGATGTGATCCCGCGATGGGGGATATACATTTTGTCTTGTGGTGGATATAATTTTTTTTTTGTCTACTAAATCAGAAAGTGTGATTTTTTGTGAAGCATTTTTATTCCAGAGAGGGGTGCATAAGGAATTAGAAGGATATCGCGTGTAAATGCCATTTACAGCACAATGAAGTACCTTATAGAGAATAATACGACGATATATCTGTGCTTGTGACTCTTGACTTTTCGTTGAATTATTAATGAGTTTTTCGTTGACAGAGTAAATATAGGGAAAACACTCACTGATATCATGGAGATTATCTTAAAGGACTTAAATAAAAGGAAGTACCTTAATCTAACAAATTCATTTCAATTTAATAGATAGGCACTGTTATCCTTGATTTTAAAATATTTTTGTAAAATAAATAAAAAGGTATTTGGGAAATCTATTTTTTTTTCAAATTTCAGTTAGAATTTAGAAAAGTAAAAGTCACAAACAAAATTAATTGGAGCCAATAATTTGTTGAGCAACTTTTTGGTGCCATTTGAGTTTGAGCATTGTATATAAAACTTATAGTACTATCATCACGATGATTTTTGAGTTGTGTTGTGTGGTCGTCTGGGGGCGCACTTGTATATACACAGAAACAGCAACTAGAAAATTAGTTAGTTGTGTGATCGCCAGGGGGCCGACGTGTGGAACGTGCTGATGATAGTATAGTACTATCTAAATTCATATACAATGGTTTGAGAGAAATTTGTTTTTATTAAATAACTCGTTCGTTATCAACTTCGGGCTTAAAATGTGCGTTTAAAAATTTTTGGAAATTTTATTTTCTGAAATATTTGTTGTCAGAGAATTTTACGTACGATTAATTAATATTAGTTTAGTTAAGCCTAGTAATAGTTTTTTTGAAAAATTATATGCGAATGTATTACTGCTTGCTTAATCATTAGTATTACGCTTTGGCCCTCTTGCTTGTTCACACTGTTAAACGCCTTTTTAATGATTTCTCTCTCTTTGTTTACCAAGCTCTCTCAATGGGTAGTTTATTCGATGTTTTTGGCGCTGCTCGTAAGAGCTCTGCGGGGATACCATCAAGTCCATCCGCTTTGTTGTTCTTTAGAGTTTCGATTGCCAGAAAAAATGTCTTCACTACAGGTAAGTACAATGTGTATTCGTGAAATTGACATATGACGTTGAGCTCAATTCGATGGTGAAAACGCGGTTCAAACCCGAGCTGGTCCTCATCCATCACACCTCTTTTACGAGGAGGAGCTGAGTAGACCTTTGAGCTCATTGGTAATTCTGTAGACGGTCCTACTGTCACACCTACTTGCGGCCTCTTCTGCTTCCGTAGCCAATGCACGCTACGGTGATCTTGTCTTCTCTTCATGTTCCCAGTTATTCAACCAGCTTAATAGCAAAAATTCATCAAATATAATATTTGCAGAAATTAGCTGACCGATTTGAATATAAAATTGTTGAAAAAATTCCAGTACATCTAAAATTTTACAAAATTCCTTTGATAAACATTTTGACATCTTTTGGCATTTTTCACAAAAATCAAATTACACTCAAGTAAAATCACAACTTTGAATGTCTTTTGCCTTCATGTTGTATATTTAAAGATAAATATTATTTCAAAAATCTACCCTTCTGGCGAAGCGTATTTATATCCTTTGGGAATCCATCTCAACAAATCACTTCACAAAATCCCAAGAACAAAAAAGAAAAAAAAAAAACTAAAATCCACTTATTCAACAAGACGCAAATAAATATATGAACGAGTAGATATAGTAGACGAAGTAAGCTTCCATGTACAGAAAAAGAAGCCCCTTATTTTAAGTACAAAATGTTAAACGTTCCTAATACAACAACTGGGTTACAATCGTAAGTAAATATATGGCTTCACTTATTATCCTTAACGTCTTACAAATGGGGAAACATCAAGAAGGATGCACGCCATCGAAATATTTATACAAAGTGAGTTTGGGGCAATGGGGATTTTCGCCTTAAGACGTTCGCCCGTTTTGGTGATGAGAACATCCAAGGGAGGTGTCTATTAAAATGCAGTCTTATAGAAGAAAAAAAAAACATGAATGTATGCTGGTTGGTAGTGTCAGTGTGTAACACAATAACACTCCTTCCGACCCTTAGGAGTTTTAAACGATAAGAGTTACGAAACTTTGGTACAATAAGACAAGATGCTGAGGAAATATATGCAAAGTGGATTTATTGAGTCAAAATGGAAAATTTACACAAACATTTTTTTTGTGTTTGAGTATTCTAGGATTGAGAAAATGCTTTGATTTGTAATAAACGGGGGGAGGACGTCTAGAAATAACTTAAGTTGGAATTAGAATGTAAATTGGAGGTGAGAAGTTGGGGATTAGCTTGATGGTAAAATTGTCACTGTCCCAGGGGGAAGTTATCTGAGCTTATAGATTAGCAGAAGTACGTTATCAGGAATACTGTGGGTTGTTCTTGACACATAGGTTCTTGGATTATTCCTTTGAATCTCCATATATTCGAATCGAGAATTGCCCTTAAAAATTCTTTTAGGTATTCAAAAGAGTTACTTAAAGAAAAACGTGAAGTGAAGAAAGTAGACAAAAGTCATATGGCTGGCGAAGTCCATAAGACGTTCCCCGTCAATCCCTGGTGCATTATTTTTTTTTACCCGAACCATAACCCGTTGGCGGGACCATCTTCGAACATAAAGCTTGCCACAAAGTAATTTGGTTGTCGACAGGCAACTTCCTACCAAATTGATGACTTCGTGATTAGTCGGATATTTAGAAGCAGTCTGCAGAACGTTGGTAACCAAACACGTTCAGACATAAAATGGACCGAGACAAGCACCTTATATGGTTGTTACCATAATCAAATATAGTTGTTACCATAACACTACGTACGACTGCATTTTGAAGATCTCAAGAAAACACCTGAATGACTAAGTTTAATACTTTTTAAGCTAAAGGGTTCCGCAGTCCACTAGAAATTACGACCATCTAAAGAATTACCAAAAAGCTTTCAAGCGTCCACAACTCTAATCAATACCTGGTAAAGGACATGGATTTCTTATAATATATGTCAGGACCTCAAAAGGTGGAAAAAACTATTTTCAGTGGTTGTAAACCGCGTTCTTGCATAGGGGAAGGCTGTCAGAAAAGTTTGGAAAAGTGGGGTTACGCAAGGTTGTGTACTGTCACCAATACTGTTCCTGTTGGTGATGTACCCCACGCAGCTTTGTAGTACGGAAATGGAGGAATTTAGTGGATTCAGCAAATCAATAGTGGAACAAAAAAGATTAGCCTTGGAACTTCTTCATCTTTTCAAGTAAACATTTCCGGAGAACTCGTCCAGTTAGTAAACAAATTTCAATAATACTGTCTCTACTCATAGTGGAACCGAACAAGACATTAACAGTCGAATCGGAAAATATGGAGGGACAATGACATATGTTTAAAGACCAAGCTGCATATGTTCCACTCCGTGCTTCTTCATGCTTGCAGAACTTGGAAATTCACATCAACTATCACGAGAAAGCCGTAAACGTACATAAATAGATACCTTGGAAAGGTATTGAGAATTTTCTCGCCCAATGTATATCCATTGATGAACTTCATACGTGAACAGGTCAGGAACCCATTGACTCTATCATACGAAGGCGTAAGTGGTAACGGTCCATCAGAACCGTATTTATATTTCTTTACCTAGAAGACCTAAAACCACTGACCCGTTCCAGAAAACAAAAATTAAAATATACATTAAGCCCGACAATGTGATAATAGACACTCTCAACCACACCAATAATTCCCCGTCTAAAAAAAAGCAATTATAAGGTCCCCGGAGAGAAATATTTTAATCAACTCCGAAACAAAAACATCCTTGAAAAATCATACCAAACAACAACTTCATTTAACTCTTTAAAAAAAAATAAATATATCTTCAATCTTTCACAGTTGAATAAGACAAAAGATATTACAAAAAAAAAAAAAAAAACTCCAAATGAAAACCACTGCTACGACATAGCGAGTAGGCTGTGTAGGTACGATATTTCATTAGATTTACGTATTTTTTCAGGCCAGTGGATTTGAATAAACCCAAAACAAGTGAACACCCATAAAAAATATATATATAGGGTTGAAAAGTCAAAGATAAAAAAAAAAATTCATGGATGAAGACAACGCTGCGAAGCGGCGTAATCGGAGTTATTACAGCTCCCCAAAGTCATGACTTTTAAGCCGACTTTTTAAGGACAGACGGATGAACTTTCAAAAACTCAGCGAATAATTTATTAGTATTTGCGGTGGCAGCGTTGGTAGTTGCCTTACAAGTCCTCATGTTGTTATCGGAAAAAGGTCAAAAAATATCATCAAAACTCTAAAGGACTCCTTCCCATACCATCCGCTGCTGTGTATACCTCTTAAATGTTGAGGATTTATTTATTATTTTTTTCTTTTTTGCTTTTGCTTGCATTTATTACGGATATCAAAATCTCACCCAAGGGGTCGGAAGCACTTCGTTCAATGATGAAGCGGTTAAAGTACAGGAACACCACCCACCTACATATATATACCTACACACAAGGGTTGTTCCTTCAAAAAAATATAATCCTAAAGGTTATGCAATAAAATGAAAAAAAAAAAATGAAAACCATTTGAAGTTTCCGTGTAATTAGATTGTGAATTGAATTTTAATGGAAAGAGCACGAAAAACAAAAAAAAAAAGGATCAACAGGATTTCACGGGATATGAATTTCAACGCCACATGATACCGCAAAGGGCGCAGATATAAAGAAGGAAAAAATACCTGTTACGATTTCGATGAATCAACTTAAATCAACGGGATTCTACACACAAAAAAAAATAAGCCCAAAAAATAATCGTCAGCAAATTACCAATTATCCAAAAAAAAAGGACCTCTTCTCCTTATCTGTCTTACGACAAAACAATCTCGACGGATTATTGTCATTCAGCGAACTTTGATGGTTTTATTTTTTATTTCCTTTAATCCTTCGATGATGACGATGGCCAGATAGTGGAAGTTATGGGGGTTGATGTGGAGTTAATAATCTGATTTTAGGAGAAGACTGCACAAAAAAAAAAGGAAGAACAAAGCCGTTTCGCTGTTGCGAGAGGAATTCTTGTAATGGCTAATTTCGCAGCATAGCCGTCTTTTGTTTGACAATTGAAGAGATGAAAAACACGACGATGATGAAGAGATTGACATCCTGTTTGGTTGGCGCCATGATATCTATTCCCCCCTTCGACCAAAGCAGGCCAAGTAAAACAGTAATATCCTTTAGATAAATTATTAATAATGTTTATGCCGGCGGCGCGGTGGCGGCGGTGGTTAAGAAAAGTGCGAACCCTTTTTGTTTTAACCCCACACCCTTAATGGCTAATCCTTTTTTAATATTTTTTTTTGTATTTTACAGAAAGTTTCTCTTCTTAATGGAAGAGTTAATAATATAAAAGAGGATTTTGTGTTTTGTTTGATATCAATTTTTAACTTTATGAATAGTAGTGTTTAATGTTTTGTAATTTTTTTTTTATTTGTTCAATTCACAGATGGGGTGAAATTTACAGTGGTTTTGGTTTTTTTTAAGACCTTGAAGTTTAATGGCAAGTGATGGCTTAAAGATGAGAAACAGTAATTATTCTTTTGGTAAAGTAATTAATGTGCCGAAAGGAGTAATTAAGTTTGTTGAGATATCAATAGAATTAATGGTTAATTTTTGTGGTATCTTCTTGGTTTTATAGTCCAAGAAAAGCAAGGGACATTTTAATTGGCGTTGGGAGGGTGGCATTGGATGTTTTTAAGTGTTTAAAGGTTGCATAATATAAGACACTTGGGACAAGTAGAAGGTCCTTGTTCTTCTTCATTGTCATGTTCTCTTTCATTCTACTTCTTCCCCCTAAGGATCCACTTGTGGGGTTCACTGGGTGAACCGCAGAAAACGACAAGAGGCCTCCCGGTTTTGGATTGCTGCATTCTGAGGCCAACTAAATGCAGGTGCCTTTACATTTGTTGGACCCAGGAGTTCTTGCGCCCGTCTTACTTCCGCCATTTTGTTGTATCCGTCAACTGGGAAATCTACATACCCCGACAGTGATACGCAGACCACTTATGTTTACTCTTTCGTAGGATCATAGATCTCCTGGAGAGTGAAACTGACATTGAAATTGATCTTACAATACTGTAAAAATGAAAGGATCAGCTTGGAACTTCACCATCCACTGCTGATGACAAAATCAAACTAAATATAAACTAAATAACAGTTGAATTGGGAAAGCAAAGGCTCTAAGGGCTATTTGCTGAAACAAATATTAATGTTCAACCTAAGCGCTTATGTTCTACTTTTTCCTCTACGTAAACTGTCACATAAGTGTAAGCATAAGTACTTATATTCTGTACCAGCAAGTGGATCTAAGGCCCCTATTATGACTCGCGAGTCGAACGTTCGTCTTAAGTCGAACGATTTAGCGAATTACTCGAGGTATTGCTAAAAGCGAGCTTCAAAATTCGCCTTTCAAAGTCACATAGAATTGCAGTTCGACAGATTTTGACAGATAAAGGCGAACATTCGCTAAAGATAATAGAATGACTTTTCAATTCGCCAAATTTTTTGACATTTGAGGCGAATGTTATTAGGCGAGTCGCAAACGGTAATGCCAAAAAGTCACATTCGACACATTTTTCGCGCGACTCGCGAGTCATAACAGGGGCCTAAATCCCAAGTCAACCAACTCCCAAATTTATTAACTAAGTTCCAACAAACATTTCGGTGTGACAATTTTCGCTAGTGTAAGTGAGGCCGAATTCTTGAAGTATTCGTTACAAAAATAAAGCTTCAATCATGACCCAAAAAAACACCTGTTTTTCATTACACTGTTTTTACTACCAACAAAAAAAAAAAACTTTCTAATTATCCTTCCATTACATAAGTGTTTTGCATTACCGAACCAGGACTGATATGACATTCCGCAACAACCAAAACATCAATTGACCTTTATGACTTAAGATCATCAAGCAAATGATTTAAATCTCCATTAAACAACATGCAACAATGCTTCCATTAACAACATCATCGTTTTACACAAAAACAACAGCCAAAAAAAAAAAAACATGTGTGTGGTGCAAGACCCTCTTAGCAGAAATCCTCCTCCACACCATGAGTAAGATAATCATCATATCACCCCATCACCATCCATATTACAAGAATTCGTCACCCCACAAAAACACACCAGAATCATCATATAAGCCAGATGTTTCCCATCTTTCATTATAATATAGTGAAACGCACTCAAGTGCAAAACAACGCCATCACCAAAACTTGACCCACCCGACTTTTTATGGTTTTATACTCGACCGCATATATACCTCCTCCGCCAATTTCTATGGAACTCCATCCAAGAGACTCTGAGGTTAATTAGCTTCAGTATCCCAGCGCGAGCCACATCACACTCCAGAGATCTCTCTCGAGTAATTAAGGACGCATCAAGTGTCCACGCCACAAGTTGTCATATATACTTATGTAGAAGCCTCTGCTAATGACAATTAAGCTGCCTCTCTGCGGCGAGTGTGTGCTCCATCATTAACTGGACTGGTGGCACAACACATTATACTTAGATACATCGTATAGTCGTAGTCGTTGTTGTTCCATAAAAACTCCCATCAAATATGGAAATGGAAGAAGCCACAGAAAGTGGTCAGAGAAATGGTTCACGCCAAAAACGGACTTTCTTTGTCTCGTCTGGATGCCCAGCGTTTGATTCTATGTATCTCTGTTGCTGTTGCTGGAAGAAATTATCTTGCGCTTGTTTATACGCATTCCATATGCCATAAATATTTATTAAGATCCTGACACTGCAGTCTTGTTTTTGTCATAAAACACTTAGGGCGCGCATTAAGGCATTCCTCATTCCCTCGTATGCGTAACACAAACGACACCAGTCGTAATGGATGGGGTTCAAAGGTTCTTCTTCGCTCATCTCTTTGCAGGAATATATTTAGAAGTACTCTGGAGAAAGTACTTCTGGGAATGCAGAAAAGGCGCCATCATACAGAATTGCCAATTCAACTTAATTAATGTATACCTAACTACTGCAAATTCTAAAGAGTGCATTCTTCAACTCGAAAGTCTTGATGTGATGCATGTCTGATGGAAAGAAATAAAAAAAAAAACGACTGTCGTTCTTGTCGACTGATTTATCGATTGCCTTGATTTAATGTCACATATGAACTTCTTCTGGCTGGATGTATCCTTTTTCTCTCTCGCACTATCAACAATATTCATCGAAAATGACAGCACAACAATTCTACTGGAACTTTTCACTGCCATCACTTTGGGTGAGATGTTTGTTTGTTCTTTGGCAGGTTGGTGAAGCAGTGCGGGAAAGTTATTTCAAGGAAAGTGTCTTTCCATTGTTCAAGAAAACTGATCTTACACATTATGGTCTCGACCGAGCTTACCATAGTGTCAACTTTTTAGATGTGTCAAAGTTTACACTCGCATTGTTGCAAAACTTTTGCAAACTATATTCCTATCCCTCTAAAACCAAATGTCCTTTGCATACCTACGAGTATATGTTGCCATGACATTTTCTATAAATAAAAATGATTACAAGTCTATTCTTGGCTTAAAGATAATATGAATAGAAGAGAGATGAAACTTTTGGGTCAACTTTCTTTTGTCAGTTAAATTGATTAGGGGTTGAAGGCGAAATATGGGGTTAGTGGTGATTGTTACAAAGGCCCAAAATAATATTAAGAAATGCATGACACTTCTTCCGTAACGGAAATTTATTTAACTTTCATTGAAGAATTTTGCTTTGGGATTGTGTTTTATTGTGAGTATTGGGAGTTCAATAGCTTTAGAAATTCACCAGATAATTTTTAAATTTTATCTAAGGAGGAGTGCATCTTTACTTCGGCCATTATGTTAGAAAATCCCATGCATCAAACATTGATACTTGACATTTGACATTTTGTGACTTCCTTATCTTCTTTGTATATTTCCATCGTATTTAAAGTTTACTACTCACATATGTGTTCTAACTTTCTCCAACTCTTCCCCAGCTGTGTTGATTTCACATCGACCATTCTTCGACAGGTGATAAAGAAACACGGATCCAACATTGGAACGGAACAGTAAGCTCTTTGATCTTATAGAGTTGTTTCTCCACATTTTGTTCACATACTGAACTCAGTTTTGGCTTTCCCAATCCATGAAGTTTCAATAAAAAGAGAATGTCGCTTTACTTTTGGTTCCAAATCGTCAACAGTGGTTCCATTGCATTTCATTTTTTCTTGGAAAACATTTTAAACAAAAATCAAAACCAAAAGTCTATTTAGCCATAGACCGGCAATCAAATTTTAGAACAATTTCAATTTCAATCTAAACCTCATCCTTAAACACGTTTTCAAACTTCGACTGCTGAATAGGACTCGGAGATCCCGCCGAATTGCGGAAATAAGAATTTTAAATCAAACACACATTTTCGCCATTGAAATATCCTTTTTTTTTTGAGATCCTTTATTTTGATATGTACATATTTTTTTTTTCTATAAAAAAATCGAACATATCCTCCTACGGCCCTGGGTTTCGACGACGGTAAAAAATGGCTTCTCTGATCTAATAAAGCTTCCTTTTCAGTAGCAAGGTACAGGTTTAGCGAATTATTTGTGATATACGCTCAACGGCGGAACTATGACTGCAGACATTTGCCATTCCCGCATTGAAAGAGCTGAGTTGTGGGTATATCTATATACATTAAAATGTAGCGCGAGGAAGTCCTTTCCAATTTCAATTCGATATCCTTGTTGTTGAAGCTTATATGCAATTGGATATGAGATGAAAACATTTTCATTTGCTTGTTGGTTTTTCTTCATTTTTTTTTTGTTTGTTATTTTTTTTTCTGCGCATCACATATATTTTGCATACGAGTTGCGGGGTTGAATGTGATGAAGTCCTTTCGAGGACACAGAGCAATGCGTTATCACAGAAGCTCCATCTTTTCATTTATTCAGGGTGAATGATGCAAAAAAAAAAGAATTAAAAAAAAAATCAAGTCATTTCAGGAATACGAGTATATACAAAGTCCTGACGGAATTGTGAAAGGATTTGTAGTTCATTGTAGCCATCATCATCATCATCAACCGTCATCCATCTGTTATCTGACGACGATGTGGTAGGCAACGAATTAATTTAAGGTGAAGAGACAGCCAAACAAAAAAAACTTTAACAATCGTTTTTGTTAAAAAAGGAAATTACATTTTTCCAATCAACGCGCTATCTTATCCTGCGGGGGAATGAGAAAATCTATCTCCTCGTAAAAATAAAAGAACGTATTTGAATGTCAATTGTGTTTGACAAAATAAAAAAAAAACATATTCTAATTTTCTGTCTATCTCAACCCAAAAGTATTATAAAAGAATAAATCAAACAACCCGTAGCAATCCCTAGAGCCATTTTTCATCCTTATAAACGATATCAAAATGTCATCAAGTTTCAATAAATAAATACATAATTTTTTATGACATAATAAAAAAAAAAACTTTATTGAGCACAGGATGTAGTTAAATTCAAAAGCGATTTCTGATTATGAACTTGTGATTTCTCGATAAATTATTTATGGTTACAAAAAAAATATGGTGAAACTGTTTGATTTATGAAAGTTGATGGGAGGTTAAAAAGAAAAGGAAAAAGAAGACACTCATTTCGGAACTACTTATAGGTACGCTGCGACTCCATTTCCAATATTTGAGGGAATTTAAATAGCAGTGAAAGAACGTTTATTCGAACGCGCAGCGGGTATTTTATTGCTGGCTATTTTAATTCATGCTTTGTTTATTCTTTTAAATTTTTTGGGAAGCCATTTTGAAACTGCTTCAGATGTAATGCGGGGAAATAAATCCACGGGAACTAACTCCACTGAGGGATTTAGTTCTCACTTAGTGAGAACTAAGTCCACTTTAGTAAAGTGGATTTAGTTGCCATGCTAACTGGGAATCTAATTCCGAAAAAAATGTGTGATTTAAGTTCTCCTTGAGTTTGAAATTAATTCCCACTTTTTAAAAGAAGAAGCAAGTAGAATATAGGAAACTGTTAACAATTTTACTACTCAAAAACGAAATAAGTTTCATAATGTAAAAGATGATACCAAATTTAGTAAGCAAAATTCTTAGAATTTCGAACTAAAGGTAGATAGACCTAAAAATATACGTAAATATAAAACAACAAAAGTCAAAAAAATTCGGACGAATTTTTTTATTTTCACACTGTTATTTGAAGTTATTGTTGTTCCCTCTTCATATTTTTGAATGTGTACTAAATTCCCATAAGAAAGTGGAGTTCGTTCCCACTTAGCATGGGAACTAAATCCACTTTACTAAAGTGGACTTTAGTAAAGTGGATTTAGTTCCCACTGAGTGGAAACTAAATCCCTCAGTGGAATTAGTTCCCGTGGATTTATTTCCCCGCACCCTCAGATGTAAGGTATTGTCTTTCATCAACCCATTGCTATTACCAAAGCGCCTCCATTGGCAATATCCAAAGCCTTTGCCTTAGAAGTGATCAACAGGGAACTTAATAAGCAATCTGCTAAATTTTATTGAAATCAGTCACACGTGCCACCGGAACTGATACTGAGTGCTTGACGTTTTTCATCAAACGAATTCAAAATCTAAAAGTGGATAGAAAACATTCAAGCTTGGAACCAAATTTGAAAATTCTTCATTCAACATTTTTGTCCAACTTCAACAAAAATATTAAAGCTCAACTTGACAAAAAAAAATTCCCAAAATTTGAGCCAGATCAAAAAAGTATTATTCAAAATATTCATTATTTTCCCATAAAACAGTTTTAAAAAATTGACTTAAAAAAAATGGTCAAACAAAATATTATGAGAAAAAAAATTGTCAGGAAACAAAAAAAAACACGAGAATAAAAACTGACAAAAAAATAAATTGTGGAAAAAAGTTTTGTCGAAAAAATGTGCATTCTCAAAAACATACCAAATTCAAAAAAATATAAAAATTGGCCATACAAAAATTAAAAAAAAAAGTTTTATCGAAAAATATATTTTCAAAATATGATGCAAAAGTCGACAGAAAACTTTTGTCAAAAAGTATAATAAAAATCCTTCTAAAAGAAATTATTAATTATTTTTAGGTTTATTTGAGTCATAAAATTAAAAAAAAAAAAAAACGTATATTGACAAATGAATTTGAAAATTTACAGAAGTTTATTTGGTTTATTTGTCTGTAAAACTTAGTACTAAGATCAGGATTGTGGCCAATATTTCCATTTGTTTTGTTTTTGAAAACTTTTGGCTTTTGCAATTTTTTGAGATTGCTCGTTACTTCTCAAAACAATTAATAAAAATAAAATAATTAAAAACTAGAAACACAAATCTCAACTCAATAGACCATTTTTTAAAAAGATACAGCTCTTCAAAAAACAAAAAAAAAGTAGCAAAAAATCCTTCCCTTAACTTTTTTTGTCTAATGAACATAATAAAAATTTCAATAAAAATCCATCACTTTTTCAAAAATGATTTTCATAATCATATTCTTGAAATTCACCTGTCTAAATAAATACCTACATAATATCTCTTCTGTTCGAAGTTCAATAAAATTAGAATCCCAAGCTTTTAATTTAATTCTACACAATAATAATTCAACCCCATAAAATGTTAGATATACATAATATAATGTAAGTGACCATGCGACATGAAATGCGCTTCCTTCCACCTTGTTGCGTAAACAAAACGCAAATTATCCCCTCTTAACAACCGAATAGGTTTTCTAAAAGGCCACATTTACCTTAAATCGTGGTTGTTGTGGGCAACGTCCGTCGTCGTCGTCATCGTTGTCGGTTGGGTTGGCAAGTGCTGCAACCCCTTGGACAAAACCACAATCTGGCCAAAGACTTACAACCGCATAATCTAACCGCACAAAGGAATCAACAGCAGCAGCAACAGCACGCACTTGCACCCACAAACAGTAGCGCAAAGAGGAAATATCCGTCTGAGAATAGATATTAAAAACGAGGGTGGATATACCTATGACTTTAACTCTCGATTTGACTTACAACCATATATGAGGGTTGAAAAAAAATTCTTCTGAATGAGAGTATTTCCGCATTCAGATTATTCGACGGTATATTATTTTTGCCCCCTTCTATTCCTTCGTCGACCCAATTGACAATAGCAAATGGAATATTTTTTAGCAGAGGAAATCAAAATCTCATCTTGGTAGTTTTAATTTAGACATCACAGGACAATAAGGACATTCTAATTTTTTTTTTTTTTTTTTCAATTCGATATTTAACATAAGAGGGCCGATATGTCACCCTTGCGTAAAGAGAGATACACAATTGCAGTGATTTTATGCAATATTTGCAAGAAGATATTACATATCCTTCTCATTTGAATGTGTAATTAAATTTATATCAGAATTTTTTTTTTTTCAAATAGGCCTGTTTGAAATTTGAAACAGAATCAAAGGGATGACTTTTTCAATAGAGAAAGAATTAACCATCAAAACCTACAACTTTTAATACGATTCATTAATGGATTTTTGTGACTTTAAGAAGGACACCACTTTTGAATAATGCAATAACCTTTTTTGAAGTAGTTTTGAATAATCAATCGAGATAAAAAGTTTGTACTTTTTGAGTGGATTTTGAATATTGTATGAACATATTTTGAAGAGTTTTGATTAATGGAATCAAGAAGATATATGGCGCTAATGGATCTTCAGTTTTGAAGTGAACATGGAAGGGATGAGTTATATTCGAACATGTGCAGTCAAAGAGGGTGAGGAGCTTTTGTATTATTATATCACAAAAATTATAAAAACCCAACCATTTGTTGAACATAAAAATCCCCAAATAAAATTATGAATTTTTTTTCTCTTTGGCTGTAAGCTTTCTTCCTTCCCAATATTAAATAAGGAATAAAGTTTAACATTTCAAAACAATATGTCTTTGCGATAAGACACAAAAAAAAAAAAAAACAACACCCATATAATTCATTTGTACATAATTTAAATTCGCCCTGCTTCTCCTTGTCAGCTGGTGGTTGTTGAAAATGTCATTTATCTTTCTATTTTGTTTCTTATAATTTTATTTGTCTCCAAACCAACAGCAGCTTGTTCCCCATCATCAATGTCCTAAACACTAGGTCCTGGGTCGCAAACTCTTATCTACTTTCCCATTCCAAAAAACAAACTGCCTCTATAGTGGAACGATAAAATTTTTGGAATATCTTACTACCGCAGAAGCGTTGTTTCTTCAAAATATACAAATATAATGAAAACATCTTCGCTAAACTATATCACGAGGAAACAAACGCAGCGTAACAAATCAACAGACACAAAAACAAAAAAAAAAACAAAAAAAATGAGACCAGATTGTTTGCCAAAAATGAGAGATAATTTAATTCGACAGTGGCAGTGCAGGTACAGTGGGGTAAGATTGCTTACAAATTGGAATCCATTTTTTTTTAAGTAACTCGAAATAAAAGTTAATCATGATTTTATTCGGTTAATCTCAGTTTACTCGAGTTATTGACGAGTTTTCCTAAAAAATTGAAAATATTTCCAGAGACTCTGGGGTTTTCTAATATAAAGATTTTCCTGATAAATGGCTGTTTAATAGTTAATCAAAGGTTAATTACAGATTCATTATTCCAAATAGCGGCGATTCACCAGGTGCGAGATGTCTCAGGTTAAATTCAGATTTAAATTATCTGGCCATCAGAGAATGTAAACAATCTAATAACTATTTAATAGAAATCGCAGGTTAATTATATAATGGGTGTGTGCCTTTGCCTTTACTTTTCATATATGAAAAATTTTTTATTGTAAATTTGAAGTTGACCCGGTTATTCTAAATTTTCAGCTGAAAAAAATTGTTGGATCTCCAACAAACCTGGTAAACCTCAGGTTTAGTGGTAAATTTCCTTCGCTGCTTATAATTTATCTTAGAACGGTCTCGTACAAATCACAGGTTTATTTGACTTATGCTGGATTTCTGCCTTGACCGTTCAAGATTTACTTGTAAATCTCAATTGGAGCTGGTTAATCACAGATTAAACTACTTCTCTAGTTAATCGTTAATTTAAGATGTCTGGTTAACTATAGAAATCTAAATTTGAACTGGTTAACCACAAATTTTCACTGAATAACTTTAAGACCTCTCCGTAGTTTAATCGTATTTTTTTAAGATGACTGGTTGATTATGGAAAAAAAAAATCTTTATTTGAGAAATCAGATTATTTATGGGTCTCCTTATCAATACTCAGATTTCCATCAAAAAATTTTAAATTTTTCCAACTGTTAAAAACTCTTTCCTACTGTGCAACTTCGAGTGGCAGTTGCTGTAGTCTGTAGGTACAGTGAAAATAAACCCCCAACTATATACTCTTAAGTTGAAAACAGCACTATTTTCAAAGAACAACATCCATTCTTGGAGTAAAGAAGGACACGCCAATTTATGAAGTGAAATATAAAATTCGTCAGTGAGAACTTTTATTTACCCTTCCCTCCTCTGTCTCCTTCCACAAAAAAAAACTGCCCCACTCCAAATTAAAGGACTCGTAAAGTTTAACTTATTTATTTATTCAATTCACGTTCCACAAAGTGGATATTGATATTTTGCCTTAAATTTGATATTTATGTACAATAGTGGAGAGGGATGTGGTTGAGTTGGGTGGTTTTGGAAAATTACGTGCGACAATACGACACAAATTGGTATGCGAAGCAAAATTTAAAGCCCTCTCACCACTTTTCTTCGTCTTTTTTTTGCAACAACTTTGAATTGTAAAATTCAGCAAAAGTTGTTCCTAGTCATAACAATCAATGATCCAAAACTCCAGCGACAAAGTAGTCAAGTTCTGGGCAAATTGAAAACTTTTCATTATATACGTGGAGTTGATTTTTTTTTCGCTTCAATTTTGTTGGAGGTGGAGTTGGAATTGGAAGTGTAAATGTGTAAAAAAAAAAAAAAAATTGACACACATGTGGTGAGCCAAATTTGTTTGTGGCACGCGGTCGTAAATCACGCGTGACACATAAATTGTTGGTTATTAATACGGGATCGGGATATGTGTGCTCGTCAAAGGAAAAAGACCTCCTGGAATGAATTATTATGCGTTTGAGTTTAAATGAATGTGAGGAGATTTACAAATCATCCTGCGGCATTTTCTTGTGAAAAAGTTCACATGTGTTTGGTAAAGGTGGCAGGAAGTGATTTTAATCGGAATTTAATAATTCTTTCACAATCGTACACTTAGAAAATAAAAGCAAGTTTTATAAATTGAATAACTTTAAATTTTTAGCATTAAAAAGAAAAAAAAATCTTTCTAGAATTTCGAATTGGAACTCTGGAAAAATAATCTAAAAATCTAAAAATTTTTAACAGCGGTCTACGATTAACTCCGAAGTGTCATATGTCGATCTTTCGTACCTTGACCTACAGTTTAATCTACTAAAGTGATTTTCTTCAAGCTTGGAACTTAATTTTTTTATCCCAAAGGCGAAATTGTTTTTTTTTTAGCTCTTAAAGTAACGGTACCGTTAGAAAAAACATGTTCACCTCAAAAACTATTCTACCGTTTTTGATACATTTTTTTAAGTGGGGTTTTTGTAAGTAATTAAAACTATTTATTAAAAAAAAAAAGAGGGACCATCGTCAACAGGTCCAGCCAGTTACTGGCTTACGCAGACGACATCATCGAAGAAACGAACGATGCCTTCTTCCAGATCGAGCAGGAGGCGGCACAAAATCTGGGGCTGCCCATTAGTAAAGGTAAAACAAAGTACATGGTAGCGTCGAACGCGAGAGGAACAGTTGGTCAACAAATCAAGGTAGCTGAACACGAATTTGAAGTGGCGCAATCCTTTAAATGCCCTGGGTCAATAGTAGCAGCAGATAACAATATAGAAAAGAAATACTACGCGGACGGTTTCTCAAATCCAACAGAGCCTATTAGAGTCTATTAAATCTTTTTAAATCCAGAAATTTCACCATAACTTCCTGCATGAGCGAAGAGGAACCAGCTCGGAAAGTCCTTTGTGATATATTCTATAGTAGACTACAGCATGGTAGACCATGCTTGCGCTGGAGGCATGGTTTATAACAGAACGCCCGAAGCCTTGGGGTACGTTACTGAGGGCGTTGCGACGAGTCGGTCGGTCGGCTCGAGACCGGGATAGGAGACTTATTGAAAGAGGCCAGGACCGGACCCCGGTTGTCGAGCCGATGATAATTCAAAATATATTTTTCGAAAAACCGTTATCAACGTTACCTACCGCAATAGAACCGTATTTTTGGTTTTTGATAGTTTCATAAAGGGTTTGACGAATTTTGAAAACATTTTAAACTTTTGTAAGTTCATAAGTCACTTGCTTGTTTATAAATTAAAATTTTTAAACCAAATAAAAAAATAAATTTACTTTAAGTCATAAGACTCTTAATAGCTAAAAGTCACTTACTAGCTTGTGTATCAATTTTTTTTGTAATTTCATAAGTCATCCACTGCTTAGCTGGATACTTTAATTTCTTTCCTATAATAGGTTTGGATGTTAGTCAAAATAAAACTTAAGTTACTCTCTAAGTTTTTTTTCCCTTAAAGCCCAAAAGCACTTTCAAATTCGAAATTATAATTTTCATAAATTAATTCTAATTTTTTCTAATTCTATCCTTTGATCTCGCACCTCGAAGCATTCAACCCCTTACTCCTTTGTACTCAAAATTTATTGATAATCACACCCTTCTGCTTGTTAATTGATTTATAAAACTTCAAATTTGTTTTTCCGCCAAAAATCACCACAACAACAACAAACAAACAAAAAAACAACAAAGTGCAAAAATGTCTCTCTTCCGAAAGCGTGGAAGCTAAAAGGTGTGAGTGGAAATTAATTAATACCACCCGAAACCGCCCAAAGGATTTTGTTATAATAAAGTTGATACCACTGATGTTGCATTGTCATTAAAATCACAGCAAAGACAGCATAGCCACTGGGAATCAAATTAACGCGAGCTTTACTAAAACCAAACACCATCATCACCAGCACAACGTCACCGGCGCGGAGCGGCGCGGGATGGGGGCGCGGCGGTGTTGTGCTATGATTTTGTTCATCATCAGAACAATGATAGGATTCGCGGTCCTCGCAACTCCAACCCTTTCGATTTGTGTTGTCTGCCATTGGGAGTTAATGTCACTCTACAGCAAAAGGCTTTAATTACACTCAATTACTGAATTTCAAAGTAAAATCCGATTCGGATCCTTTTACCGCAGCGGCACAGTATAAAGGTGCTTGGGGTGTGTAGAGAGAGAGAGAGAGAGAGATTCCTTATATTCCAGTGCTATGCTCCTCTCTACAACAAGACAACTTTGGCAACAGGTAATTTAACAAATTTTATGCAAATTACAAACGGAAACGAAATCTCTTTCCATATTCTATGTTATAAATCCCAAAGGATGTTGTTGCGTTTGAGGCAATAGGATCTCGTATAACCACCACCGTATTGCATGTTAGTTAAATTATTATAGTAAATTAATTTGGATAACAACCCTCCTCACTCCACCACCCCCTTCTGCTCTCTGTGTGTAGGCGACATAAAAGGATCATAATTTCAATGTGCGACCGCATTATTTGATGAGACTTCCACAGCATGTCAGCGATACATTATATAGATAGAGGAGAGTTTCGGGGTGATGTTTGTCCCTTTTGAAGGTTTTACGTTCAAAAATTTTTGGTGCAACTGCTTTTGTGGTATTTAATCCTTTTTTGGGGAAACGATTTTATAATGAAATTAATTAATGCGACACAGGCCGGATTTATGTGATATTATATTGTTTTGGGTTCTCTCTCTCTCTGGTGGTGGTATATTATGATAGAGCGGTATTGGGCCTCATATAGCAGGCATGACTTTGTGTATATGTTTAAAAATAATGATAAATTAGAAAGAGATACCTACTATTCACAACGTAAGGTATAAAGTTAAGCTGAGCTGTGATAGGTTTAGGATAAGGATTAAGTTTTTTTTTGGGACAACCAACATGATATTGAGAGTGTGAACAATTTTGAAAGTTGATATCATTGTGCTGATATCCTTTAGGATAATGGTGTTGTTTTTTATAGAATTTTGTTTTTAATTGGAGATGATGAATTATGGCAGGAAGCTTAAATTTTTACAAAAGTTTTAAGGTACCCCCGAACTTCAGGTTAATAAAATTTACGTACCTGCATAGGTATGTATTTTTTTTTGTAAGAAAATGTTTATAAATATTTACTACAGAATGTTCCAATAGATGGGTAGATTGGGTAGTAATTTTTACTATGAGACCAAAACTAAAAACGATGACAGTTAAGAGTTACCTGCAGCGAAAAAAGAATAATGCAGTTATGTACGTGCAGTGGGAATTTTGGCTGTCGACTATTAATGAGACCTGTACATTTGGATAGTAATGACTATGAGTAATGAAGTAATTTTTACCGCCAACACCAACAAAAGAAATAATGGGAGTGAAAAGCTATTGTGAATATATTAAATAACTTAAAAAAGCCCACATATTTATTCGTGTAGTGAAAAATATGCTTTTCCACTATAAATGGCGCAAAAAAAGTAATGGGAGTTAAAAATAACTTTTTAAAATTATTTGTACTTATGTAACTTTTAACTCCATCTGTTTTGGTGCCGTTGTACCATTGTTTATTTTTGTTCTATGCTGTTCAGTGGTATCATTCGCTAAATATTTAGTAATTTTTACTAAAAAAAAGAAACAATACGAGTTAAGAGTAACAAATAAATAATTTAAAAAATAATTTTTTTAAATTATTTGGTCGTTACTTTTGACATTTATTTTTTCCTGTTTTGGTGTCGTGGTAAAAATTGTTCCAATGACTGTATGTGTTTTTTGTTCCATGTTAAAAATTAATCCATATCTAGCGAACATGAAACAGCATTGGTGGTGGAAATTCATGGTTTCCACTGCAGTTTTGAATTTATTGGATGTAAATTTTAACTCTCATAGCATTGGTCTCGTTTTCGAGATGGATTTTTGAACTACTTTGCCCATTCTCCTTTGATTTACTTTTTTCAAGAATTTTTTTTTTAGTTTAGACTATTGAATTATACCAACCAATCTAGAACCATTAATAAAAAAAAAGTTTCCATGGTTTCCATGTAAGAAGAAATCATATTAAAACAATGGATAAAATTTTACTGACCATTCTATAAAAATGGCCGCCAAAAAATGTAGATTAGTTAAGCATTTAGTAGTTTAATTTTTCTTCCAAGTGTCAGTTCTGTCAATTTTTTTTTTTATTTTTTGAACTGGCAACCTTTTAATTATCAGCCGAGCACTCTGTTTCTGTCTCTGTTTCAATATTTTTAAGAGAAAATTTCAATTTTAAAATTAAACTACGTAAAACCCAAGGCAAAATAAACTTTTTTTGTAAGGATTGAATATTAGTGACCAAACTTCTTAAAACAATAAGGTTTCCAAGTTTTCGATGTATATTTTAATTTGCATTCTTCTTAAATTAATACGGTTTAAATTTCAATAATTTTTTTTTTTCATTAAATCAATCTAATTTTTCTATAGAAACATTTCGAATAATGATTATTCGATGTAGATTGATATGCAAAGGTTACGCACAATCGCTTGAATATTAGATAGGCTATAGATTTTGCATGTTTCACGAGTGCCACTTCGCTCATCAGACTCATTATAATGTGGTGATTAGTCTCTACACCCATGCTAATTCAAGTTTCTTTGGTTATAAATAAGTTTCCACCAAATCCTGAAATACCGTAAGTTTTGGCAAAAATCGGACGTTGCAAAGGTTGAGCACAAAGCAGCCTTGCTTAAGACCTTGAGCAATTGAAAAGTTCCGACTGTCAAACATTTGATGATGTCATACAGAATTTACAGTGCTGTGTCTTTTTTTTTTTGCTCATTCGTCATTAAAAGAAAATACCAAAGTATACTACTTTCATTCGCAACGAATGCAATATTACGCATTCCATAATCGACACAATTAATAGTCCCTTAAACTGTTCTATAGAAATTATTTTGGCTTTCTTGCCGCATCTTAAGTGCTCGTACTTAATGTAAATTTAAATGATTACGATCGTCATCATTTAAGGATATCCACGTGTTAAATGGCTTCTCCTAACATCTCAAAGTCACATCACATCAATATACTCCCTGACATTCTGTCACATAGAACTCTTCCTTGTTGCCTTGACTCATTGAATAAGATATGTACGTGCCTCCTTCTCCCTTTGTCCCAGTGACATTTTTTAATGAAATGCAAACACACGGCCTGCCACACAACCATGTTCGTACAACAACAAATAGCGAGGTTTTTAAGCATCTCTTCGTCAAAATGAAAGTCAACAAACATCATTGTGAACGACGACACCGTCAAGTCAAACAAACATAACATGTAACAAGTAAACAGCAAACAATGCCATCAGTTTCAGTGAATCTCCCCAGCCCACTTGATAGCAGAACCATTCAGGACTCAGGGCAGAGGGGTATGTGAGTTTATAATTAAAAATTCAAAAGCTTCAATTTTTGTTTACCCGAGCATAATACTCATTCCTCCAACACAACAAAAAAAATCCTGGGGGTGAATTGATTTTTACCATATCTCATTGTGTTTGCTATGTCATGTCACTTGGCTAAGTTTTTTGGTCAGATTGATTGGATAAAGTCATATAATGACATACCCTACATAAAACACCACCCGCTGAATGAGTATATGACCTACACCTCCTTCACATCGAACTTTAATACGATATTGTATTCGGAAAAAGTGTAAACAACAACCCAAACGATGTGTAAACAAAGATGGATGAAAATATATATTTCTGAACGAGATACGAGAGTTTTATCTGACAGCCGGAAGCGTTTCAACAGGATTTGTTGATGACAATCATCATAGCGGCAACAGCCATATCGAATGTTACGTCCGTTGCGTCGTCGGTCGTCCGCCGCCGCGCCGCCGGTGTGCAATGTTGATAATGCGATAATATAACAATAACAATGGCGGCCACCCTGATTAACTGATAATAATGAGCTACAAATGAGTGACATTTGACATTCGGTAAATTTGGTGAGGCCACTTTTTTTTTGTATTCATATCGAATTGACAGAAAATGAACCTATGAACATAATAATATATAAATTCAGTCAATAATCCGTGTTGAATTTGTTGTTTATCCTTGGTTTAAGCACACACAAATTTGAACACACATCGGTCTGTGGTGGCATGATGATTCCAGGTATTTACATTTTAACTTTAAACCATGCAGTTGAAGTTAATTAGGGTCCGCCATTAACTATTCATCTATTCATTAATTGGATAATATTAATTATGTGCTATGAAAATGTGGTGTTCAGTGAATTAATTTGTGGTTAAGAGTGGAAAAATGAGTTTTTTTTCTGTTTAAAGATAGAAATAGAGGAAGCTCATTGAAGTTGTCAGACGAAAAACACTTTATTGCCTTTCGTCGAATTTCGTTAACTTTTACTTTCGGTGGTAAAGAGTGCAACGGCATCAAGTAAAACTAACATTTGGTGAAGTACATAAGAAAGAAAAATAGAGGAAGATGACTCATTTTGCTTGCATGTATTATATGGCTGACTTGTTGACTACTACTTTTCGTTGGGTTTCGTTCGCCAGCACCTATAATGCTGGTTTCTTGCTTTTCGTTAAGTTTTTCATTCTAAAGCAAAGCGCACTCCTCAATTAAATTGAGGAAGAGGAGTTAGAACGAAAAGAGAGAAATCAATAAGACCCAATTTTTCAGTACTGAGTTAAACCAGAGTTAGTTAATCCTGATTAAATGACTTCCTAACCTATTTTTTAGTGGTGGATGATCATGATCAATGCAAAAGGGCCTAAAAAAATGTGTACAACAAAAAAAAAATAAAGTAATTTTTGAAGTTAATTATAATCGTGCCTCAAAAAACTTGTAAGCTTACTTTTGCTTTACAAAGCTTAATCGAATAAGAAGCAAGAAAGTCCGAGGAAGTCTTCACGTCAAAAATAACATCTCGCAACAAAACACAACATGACCAACTTAGCTGGTACTATCATGCTTAGAGAACCCAAATTAAAAGGCAGCACACGACGTTCCAACAATATTGCGGAAGAAACCAGGCGCAAAAACTGCTGCATCAAAAAAATGCCACGACACATGCATTTTAAAGGCACTCTTTATGGAACAATCCAGCACCGCAAGACCTTTTTTTGTGAATTTCAATTTCATTTAATCAATCTTTAAACTATCTTAAAGCTAGACAAAAATTCAAGAAAAACTAGCCTAATATTATTAATAACTTAAAACTAACTTACTGGCCGTAGGCGGGCGCTCTAAGTTATACTTCATTTTTCTTAATACTAATGCCTTTCGGCCTACGAACTAATGTAATCCTAGAATTCAATATGGTACACCGGAAGGCCTTCGAGGTTTTCTGAGGTCAACCCGGCAAATCCCCAAAGTAGTAGAGATCATGACAAATCGCAGGTAAATACAGAAAAAATCAGCTCGTAGATGTACTGAAAATGTAACGGGTGAAGTGTGCTGTAAAAATCATCGACTTTTTTGTGCCCCAGAAGCTGGTGAATCAAAAATCCCTTGCATACGTTAGAAGCCACTGGGCAAGAAAGACAATTTATGGGTCACCCAAATGTAAAAAAGTTCTTTTCTTTTTTGTCTTCTTAATCTAATAGCAGAGTTATGAACTGAAATGTGTACATTTTCTTATAAAATTATTTGACTAACAATTCTTATTAATTTTTTTTAAAAACAGTTTCAGGTGATTTACAAGATGTCTTTGAATCAGATGCATTCGTATTTGAACTCTGTCTTAAAGGACACCTGTTCGATTACAACAGTTGTAAGGCTATCAGGAAAAAAGACTGGAACCATAAATAGGTGAGTTTCTAAAAATTAAAACTACCGATTCTCTATAATATTCTAATTATTTTTATAGACAAATTTTCGAAGGCGTCGAATACGACCATGCATACATCGGGGCGAAACGTATATATGAACACTTCATAGCTAATTTTTTCATAATTTTTCATGATTTTCAATCATATTTATTATAATAAACGGTGTTCAGGAAAAAACAATTCGACTGGTAACAGTCAAATATTTACTTCGACCAAGTCCCTAGCAGGCAAAAAATAGCTACAATTTATCTTCTTTGAAGACTTGTAGCAACTATATAATTCGCAGTTGCTCTACGCAACGCAAATTATATGGAATCTCGATTTATTCGGGTAAATATGCGTCAAGACAAGGTGTAATGGTCATCTTCTGATGAGCCCAGCCATTACATCGGGGCGAAACGTATATATGAACACTTCATAGCTAATTTTTTCATAATTTTTCATGATTTTCAATCATATTTATTATAATAAACGGTGTTCAGGAAAAAACAATTCGACTGGTAACAGTCAAATATTTACTTCGACCAAGTCCCTAGCAGGCAAAAAATAGCTACAATTTATCTTCTTTGAAGACTTGTAGCAACTATATAATTCGCAGTTGCTCTACGCAACGCAAATTATATGGAATCTCGATTTATTC
Source organism: Syrphus vitripennis (assembly GCA_958431115.1). NCBI lineage: Eukaryota > Metazoa > Arthropoda > Insecta > Diptera > Syrphidae > Syrphus > Syrphus vitripennis. Next base: position 108,458,646 of record OY288108.1, read on the forward strand.
GGGTAAATATGCGTCAAGACAAGGTGTAATGGTCATCTTCTGATGAGCCCAGCCATTACATCGGGGCGAAACGTATATATGAACACTTCATAGCTAATTTTTTCATAATTTTTCATGATTTTCAATCATATTTATTATAATAAACGGTGTTCAGGAAAAAACAATTCGACTGGTAACAGTCAAATATTTACTTCGACCAAGTCCCTAGCAGGCAAAAAATAGCTACAATTTATCTTCTTTGAAGACTTGTAGCAACTATATAATTCGCAGTTGCTCTACGCAACGCAAATTATATGGAATCTCGATTTATTCGGGTAAATATGCGTCAAGACAAGGTGTAATGGTCATCTTCTGATGAGCCCAGCCATTACATCGGGGCGAAACGTATATATGAACACTTCATAGCTAATTTTTTCATAATTTTTCATGATTTTCAATCATATTTATTATAATAAACGGTGTTCAGGAAAAAACAATTCGACTGGTAACAGTCAAATATTTACTTCGACCAAGTCCCTAGCAGGCAAAAAATAGCTACAATTTATCTTCTTTGAAGACTTGTAGCAACTATATAATTCGCAGTTGCTCTACGCAACGCAAATTATATGGAATCTCGATTTATTCGGGTAAATATGCGTCAAGACAAGGTGTAATGGTCATCTTCTGATGAGCCCAGCCATTACATCGGGGCGAAACGTATATATGAACACTTCATAGCTAATTTTTTCATAATTTTTCATGATTTTCAATCATATTTATTATAATAAACGGTGTTCAGGAAAAAACAATTCGACTGGTAACAGTCAAATATTTACTTCGACCAAGTCCCTAGCAGGCAAAAAATAGCTACAATTTATCTTCTTTGAAGACTTGTAGCAACTATATAATTCGCAGTTGCTCTACGCAACGCAAATTATATGGAATCTCGATTTATTCGGGTAAATATGCGTCAAGACAAGGTGTAATGGTCATCTTCTGATGAGCCCAGCCATTACATCGGGGCGAAACGTATATATGAACACTTCATAGCTAATTTTTTCATAATTTTTCATGATTTTCAATCATATTTATTATAATAAACGGTGTTCAGGAAAAAACAATTCGACTGGTAACAGTCAAATATTTACTTCGACCAAGTCCCTAGCAGGCAAAAAATAGCTACAATTTATCTTCTTTGAAGACTTGTAGCAACTATATAATTCGCAGTTGCTCTACGCAACGCAAATTATATGGAATCTCGATTTATTCGGGTAAATATGCGTCAAGACAAGGTGTAATGGTCATCTTCTGATGAGCCCAGCCATTACATCGGGGCGAAACGTATATATGAACACTTCATAGCTAATTTTTTCATAATTTTTCATGATTTTCAATCATATTTATTATAATAAACGGTGTTCAGGAAAAAACAATTCGACTGGTAACAGTCAAATATTTACTTCGACCAAGTCCCTAGCAGGCAAAAAATAGCTACAATTTATCTTCTTTGAAGACTTGTAGCAACTATATAATTCGCAGTTGCTCTACGCAACGCAAATTATATGGAATCTCGATTTATTCGGGTAAATATGCGTCAAGACAAGGTGTAATGGTCATCTTCTGATGAGCCCAGCCATTACATCGGGGCGAAACGTATATATGAACACTTCATAGCTAATTTTTTCATAATTTTTCATGATTTTCAATCATATTTATTATAATAAACGGTGTTCAGGAAAAAACAATTCGACTGGTAACAGTCAAATATTTACTTCGACCAAGTCCCTAGCAGGCAAAAAATAGCTACACTTTATCTTCTTTGAAGACTTGTAGCAACTATATAATTCGCAGTTGCTCTACGCAACGCAAATTATATGGAATCTCGATTTATTCGGGTAAATATGCGTCAAGACAAGGTGTAATGGTCATCTTCTGATGAGCCCAGCCATTACATCGGGGCGAAACGTATATATGAACACTTCATAGCTAATTTTTTCATAATTTTTCATGATTTTCAATCATATTTATTATAATAAACGGTGTTCAGGAAAAAACAATTCGACTGGTAACAGTCAAATATTTACTTCGACCAAGTCCCTAGCAGGCAAAAAATAGCTACAATTTATCTTCTTTGAAGACTTGTAGCAACTATATAATTCGCAGTTGCTCTACGCAACGCAAATTATATGGAATCTCGATTTATTCGGGTAAATATGCGTCAAGACAAGGTGTAATGGTCATCTTCTGATGAGCCCAGCCATTACATCGGGGCGAAACGTATATATGAACACTTCATAGCTAATTTTTTCATAATTTTTCATGATTTTCAATCATATTTATTATAATAAACGGTGTTCAGGAAAAAACAATTCGACTGGTAACAGTCAAATATTTACTTCGACCAAGTCCCTAGCAGGCAAAAAATAGCTACAATTTATCTTCTTTGAAGACTTGTAGCAACTATATAATTCGCAGTTGCTCTACGCAACGCAAATTATATGGAATCTCGATTTATTCGGGTAAATATGCGTCAAGACAAGGTGTAATGGTCATCTTCTGATGAGCCCAGCCATTACATCGGGGCGAAACGTATATATGAACACTTCATAGCTAATTTTTTCATAATTTTTCATGATTTTCAATCATATTTATTATAATATAATTTGTTCAACATTTAAAATGGGCCTGAGGTTAGGTTATGTTAGGTTGATGGGCTGACGGTAGATCTTATTCCCGTCGCACTTATATCAGTATTGATCCTCTTTGATACCGTAAGGGATTGTACCATCTCTATAGAGGTATAACCTACGAAATCCAATGGATCATCGAGCCATTTGGAAGCGTTCACTGGTTTAGCCTTCGAAATTTTTGCTAGATCGTTAAAGAATAAGCTACCCAAACATTTTTTCCTCATATTGTATAGTGCCGGACAGTGACCTAAGTAATGAAAGGTGTCCTCCTCTACTTCTTCGTCTCCGTAGCCCCCGCATAGGTGTACAGTATTCAGTCTCACCCTAAGTTGTTACCCTAAGAGATGATGACCTGTGATAGTTTCTATAAGAATATATATAAACTGGGCCTTACAAAATAAGAAACTAACAGTTATTTTCCGCCCAAATTGTTCTTAACAAAGTTATATTCAAATTAATTAGCTACACGTTGTTTTAACCGATTTTCCTAAATGTATGCAACACTTTTGATATCATTATATCAACAAAAATTATGGGGTTAAATTACCTTACCTAGAAATTTTTGCTTTTCCGATTGAAATTTCATTGAAACAAATATCAAACTTATTTAAGTTTAAATCAAACTCAAACAGTAATGACGAACGCCATCCAACACCCGCTTTACGATCTTCACCGCTTGATTGAGCGGTAGCTGTCGTAATTTCCTGTATCACCCTTTCTTTTATGGATTAGTAGCCCAATCGCTTCTCACTTTTTGACTTTTTTCACCGCAGCACTATGTTTTTCGACAGTGGTGTTGGAAATTGCAAAATATTCCTTTAACATAAAATAAAACTTCTCATCTTGGAGAATTGTAAGTGGTCCATGTGCATTTAAAATAAGAATTCTACATAAAAAGGAAAAAGTCTTCCTGTGTCTTCAGTGAAAATCATGTATTGCAATAAGAAATTGTACCTACAAAAACTTCCTATAAATCCCCACTTAAGTAATTACGATATTTTCTCTGTCCAGCATTCCTTAGATCAAATTATATTAAACCTTCCACCGCAATGCACATAATCTAAACATTAAACATCCTCATCGAATGTAATTAAATCTGACATGATAACTAAATCCACAACCTACACAAAAATGCCAATCATTCCTAACTTCTCAAATAAAATCCAGCCCCCCCCCCACTTTCCTTCCTATCTCTAAGTGCAGATTAATTGCACTAATTAATCCCGAAAACCAACAAACTAATAAAATAGACCCACGACCAAATCAAACAAACAGGAATAAAAAAAAAATGTGTATGTCTGGAATAAAGCTTGTCCACATCAATCCTCCTGGACTGGAGTGTGTAGTAATCTATCTCGTTGCGATGAGCGCGGTCCTGACTCAAACAACCCCCGGAACAAACAAAAAAAAAGATAGCGCCTTTCTCAATAATAATAATCATAATTACAATCCAAACCACCACTGCAGCACCACCTTCTCAATCTAATAGCGAGTTTCGTCATCATCGTTTATTAGCTTCCTGACGTCCGACCAAAAGCCTTCGTGACTCTACTTCATTCAAAGTCCACCACCTCACTTGATGATGTCCCGGTACAATTTTTGATGAAATATTAATTCGATATTTATGGATGGGCATTAAGTCGCTGCCGACAACCAGCACAGCAGCAGCAGCCGGAGCAGAAAAAAAATCAAATCCTTCCTGATTTGATTGATCATTCCCTGAGGGATTAATCGACCCATATAAACTTTTTTTTTTCCAAGCCACTCTGATGCTCCGCCATAAAGGGTGTGGACAAGTTCCGTTCTCTCCACAGGGACTCCGAACTCTGAAAAGTTAAAAAACAAAAAAATATATTGAACATTCATTCATTTGTGACCAAAATGGATTGCGAATTGGAAAATATGTAAAATTTGACAGTGAGACTCTGGCTCTCTGGCTTGACTCCATTGTCTGTTGATCCCTTTGTCCTTTATCCTTTTGTCCGAGTGACTAGGGAGACTATTTTTTTTGTTTTGGTTCTTCCTCCATCATCACCACCAACCGAAAAAAAACCCTTTGGCCATTTGGCACAATATCGTAGCTACATCAGCAGTAGCAAGTCTGATGGAAAATCCAAAGTTCAAACAGAAAGTGGTCAGCAGTCAAAGCTTTGCTGAATGAATTCTGAATGTGGTGTATATGGAAGGGTTGAATAAGGAGGGGGATGCAAATGGGGGCGATGGAAATATCCAACGAATTGGATTGGACTGTTGAAACGCCATTTTGAAGATTTATGTTTTTCTACTTTTTTTTTGTTGTGTTGTTTGAATTGTGCTCTGTCATGGAGATTGATTAAAATGGAACAAATTTACCTCTCGACGAATGTTATCGGCGATGGCACCATGTGTGCTGACGCGAGGATATGTTTTATATTATTTTTTTTTTGTCTTTTATCTGACAAATAAAATCAACAAAAATAAAATACCAAAACCATGACGTTCACCTGTTTTCATCTTCCACACGAACAAAAAAAAAAAAATGTCAGGGTATATCAAAGTTTACACTTCCGCAGACGGAAATATGCAAAAAATATTAAACATTTTTTGGGGAAAATACCCAGGAAACACCTCAGTTCACCAGGGATGAGGATGAACAAATTCAACAGAAAGTCTCTCATGCGTGAAGAACTGATATACCGAATTCAAAAATGGAAAATGTCCTTTTTTGTTTGTTGATTCGGAAGAAGCAAAAAAAAACGGATATAGAAAGATTCGAAAATGTAATAATAGCAGTAAACAAAAACTTTTGGAAAATTGCGAATCCTCTAAGCAAATTGACATTTTTCTGATTTCGCGAGGAAAAAGAGCCGATCGATGGAATTCTGTTGCTGTGTGCTTTTATTTGTTATCGTTGAAAAGTCATCAGTGAATGCACATTTTATGTAAATGAGTAGTCGATTGGAATTTGGTTTTTATGTAGGTTAGCTCTAAACGATTTACGTTAGGTCGCGCTTTAGATCGGCGTTACGCATGCGTTAGGTCGGTAGATGCCGATTTTCTATCGATAATAATTTTAGAAAATGTACAGATGATCGCATTTTTTTTAAAATTTTAATACGTTGAAAAAACTATTGGGCTAACTACTGTCCCAAGGTTTAAAAAAAAAAATAGGAAGAACTAAAAATTTGAAAAATTAAATCAATCGAAAATTATTTTAGAAAATGAAATTGCAAGACAAAATTTTTAATAAAAAAATGTGTGTCCCAAACAAATGTGGGTCTTGAAAACCAGCAACGTTTATCTTACAAAATGCACAATTTTGTTTGCATTTAATCTTACAAAATGTGCAAAAGTTAATGCAAAAGTTGAAAAATTTAGGCTTTCACTCTAATCTTTTGATTGGCTTCAATCTTATTTATGTGATCGTATTCAATACGTTCTTAATAATAATTTTAAGTCTCGCCAAATTCACGTTTCCTCCGGTGTTCCCCAAGGAAGCCACCTGGGACCGCTTTTGTTTTTAATTTTAACTAAAAATATTCCACTTCATACCCGGTTTTTTCATAAATTATTGTTTGCCGATGACTTAAAAATATTCAGTCGCATTAAATTCGTTTCAGATTGTTTTCTTCTTCAAGAAGACCTAAGTAATCTCAGTGAGTAGTGTAGCAATAATTATTTATTTTTGAATATCTCAAAATGTCAAATTATGTCATTTTTTCGTAATCTGTTACCTGTCTCCCATCTTTCATTCTTATTAAATTAATGACAAACCTCTTTGCAGAATAGAAGAAAAAAAGACCTTGGCGTTTTATTTGATCAAAAACTCAATCTGCACATTGACTTAATAGTAGCTAAAGCTAATTCTATGCTAGGATTTATTTCTAGAAATTCTAAGGAGTTTACGGACCCTTACACCCTTAAATCTCTTTTCAATGCCTTTGTACGATCTGTTTGAATACTGTTCTGTTATATGGGTCCCTTTCTACAAAAAAAACTCTGTAAGGATTGAAAATATTCAAAAATGTTTTACAAGAATGGTAGTTTATCGTTTAAATTGGAATATCCGAATGCCCTCGTATGATTCAAGACGCCAACTTATCGGTTTACTTAAGCTGTCTGATCGCCATAAATATTTTGCTATTATCTTCATTAGAGATATGTATGTTAAGTTACCATATCAATTGCCCCTTTTTGTTATCCTTAATTAAATTCTATGCTCCTTCGAGAGATTTGCGTACTAAAAGTTTATTTTGTGAACCGTTTCACAGAACGAATTATGGGCTTAATGAGCCTCTTACAAGATGTTTAAGAGAAGCTAATTCTGCCATTAATCAAATTGATTTTTTTAATTATAACAGTAGAGATTTACGAGTATTTTAAAAAAAATTTATTATTAATTCTTAGTAACCTGAGTGGTATTTAAGTATTTATCTAGTAATCGTAAGGAATTTATATGTATTTATTAGATCCGTTTGATGAAATAAAGAAATAGAAACATCTAAGTCTTAAGCTGGTATTCACCAAGCGCTCAACTTTAACAGCCTTTTAACTCAAAAAAATCATCCCTCATTAGATCATAAAAATTGCCCTTTCATAATCTAATGACGGATGATATTTTAAGCTAAGAGCGGTTATGCGTTGGGTTGTCATGCTGGAGGTCTGGGTTCGATTCCTAGCCTCAACCATCTAAAAACAGAAATGTTTTTTTTTCACAGGCTGGCTCTCACTCTAGCTGTTCAGATTCGTCATAAAATTGTAGATTCCCTTCATTCCTGCAAACCAAGGAACATTTCCTCTTGTATAATTGGAATGAATTTCGGTCGTAATCATATCAGCAAATTGTTCAACTTTTCAAGTATTAACTCATCTCTTTACTGTTTTCAAAATATGAGCCAAAGTAGGATAACGTTATAAATCACTATAATTAATTAATAAGCCAAATAAATTGGCTGTTAATTTTTTTTTCCAGCAGCTTTTGCATGAGGATAAATAATTATACTTTCTTGATGTTGGCCACCAAACTGCTAGCGATAAATTCGCTTCAAAAACCGCACGCATCCTCCCCACAGAAGTTACCATATTATTATGTGCGCGATTTTTTTTGTTTTGACTTCTGTATGCGCGAAAACATTACCTTTTTTTAAACTGCGCAACCGCATATAATTCTTGGGATTTTATTTTGATTAATTTGTCAGATTGAAGAAATAAATTTAGCTCGCTTTGTAAATTTTACAAGCTGCTTGCATTTTTAGCGTAGTGAAAAAAGTCACATTTAATTAGCCCACTGATGTGTTCCCCACCTCAAGTTCAGAAATGATAATTATCCAAAATTTATAAGCCAAGATAAAAAAGTCTTAAAGTTGACATTAATCGTGGGCTGACTAATTATTGCAACGAATACCGTTAGTTGACCCACTAGGAGCCACCTCGTTTGGTGTAGATATATACGCACTCTCGAGAAGCTGGCTGCCATGTTTTGTTTTAGCGTGACATCGACAGTTATTGGCATAAGGCCTCCAAATACAGCACCCGTTGTGCAGTCGTTTCGTTGGTATACTCGTAGTGTAAGCCTGAAATGTCAGCGCCTTTTCGCAATCAGCAGACACGATTGTCGTCAACGACGAGAGGCGACGCGACGTTTGCGGTCCAAACTTCTACTACTAGAAAAATTGTCAGCCAATTGAGTTGACTGTGACTGTGATACGCTCGGTTGGTGGCATGCACCATGATAGCGCGAGTTGAAATGGCACCCAACCAACAGTTGTGCGCGGTAAATGTAGCGCGTGTGGGCGACATGCAATTGTGCGGCATTGCGACAATTCGCGCGCACATGAAATTGTGTAGTGCGATATCGCTTTTCTGATGTGGGGTTCTAAGTTTTGTGTTTTTTTTTGTTTTGTTTGTTTTTTTTTTTTTGCTGTTGACTGCCCTAAGTGCGGAAAGGTATCGCGCACTCTGTCGAAAGGTAAACATAGAAATTAGCCACCGCCAAGATCCGAGACCACAGGCAAAGTAATTGCTGGTGGTTTTTGATTGAGCTGACGATGACGACGACGACTGCGACTGTTACTCTGCGATTAAGTACCTACGTGGGTAGTTGTTGTAGCAGTTCTAGAATGGATGCCAGGCATAAGGTATCGTGTGCGCAATTGATCTTTGAGGTTATAATAGGGATTGTGTAGATTTAAATGCGTGAAATTGTTTAATAATGGTTTTTTGCTTTTGTCCCTAATTCGCGAGTAGTGTGTTTGTTTGCTTGCTTTTTTCAGAGAGACAATTTTCTGTAATTGGGTTTTTATTTGTGGTGAACTTTTCTATTATAAGTTCAATTAATGTTTTTTTTTTTCTTGCAAAAAAATGTTTTTCTTTTTCAGATTGCATTTAATTTAAGTTGATGCGGTTCTTAGACAGGTACAACAGCCCAGAATAAAGAGTAAAAAAATATCTTAACATACCTAACAAGAAATCTGCCTGTTACACCATTTTTTTTTTTTTTTAAAAAGTCGAAGTTTTAAAAAATTACTCTCTAATAGTCAGTCGAATGAGAAATGAATAGGAGGAATATAATTTATAATTTTTGTATAAAAATTAGCCCGGTTTGGAATGAACACGTTCCCGCGTCGGCGCCCTCAAACGACCACCCAACAAAGCTATGTATGTGGAACGTGCTGATGAGAGTACTATAGATTTCATATGCAATGACCATAGGTCAAGTTTGGATTTGTTAAAAAAATTGATCTCGAGATATCCCCAAAATTCTGTCAGTCTGAAGGCGTGCGTCGGTCGGTCTGTCTGTTTTTTTTTTGGCCATATCGCCGTGTAACTGTGTTTTTTAAAATGGCGGCCCTGATCCATAAAAATCAGTTATTAAACTACAGTTGTGTTCACAAAAATAGCAGTGCTCGTGCGTTTTTAAGAAAGACGTCCATAGCTTTTACATAAGTGATGCTTTCTCCAAAATTATAAATTGGTATTATACATGCAACAGTTATTCCGTTATCACATCCTAAGCTTTAAACTTTTAATTTAAGCTTACCTTCCTCTACGGAAATAAATTTATTCAAGCGCTTTGGCTTACACGTGTTCATAAAAATAGAAGTGACTTAGTTTTTTTTGTTGCAAACTATCAAAACATCATCAATAGCGTCTTATTTGGTAAGCATTTAAAATTTCATTTAGCTCATTAATTGAGTTCAATCTTAGAATAATGGGCTAAGCACTGCACTGAAGAAAAAAGGAACATAATACAAAAATTGTGTTTGGAGGAAAAAGCTTACCAGTGCATCCAAGAAATTTTAGGATGTTCTGTGATAGTAAGAAGACACCTATTAGAAGCTAAATTACCAGCCAAAAGTCCGCGCAATGTGCCACTTTTGACCAAAAAGCACGGTGCAAGAAAAATAGCTTCCGTGAAAATTCATCGTGTTTGGCCTAAGGAGAAATGGCGGAATTTTCTGGAGCGATGAGAATATAAAAATTTCACTCCCGGTGAGTCAGATCGATGCATTGTTTCTTCAAATCCACAGTAGAACTAACTGCTTATTTTTCTTCAACTATATTGGTGACGATCAGATATAGGTATTTTGAAGTAGATATAAATTTTTTGACTATTCGATTCTTGAAAAATGGAAAAAAAGTATGGTGGGATTTTATTCTTCCAATACAAAAATTGTGGGATTTTTTTTGGAATATGGTGGGTTTTTGAAATCGCATCTGGCATCACGACTTTCAAGAACAGTTTTTTTTCCCGTTTTTCCGTGTATACCTAAACCATGATTAAATCTGCTTTCAATCTTGTCAACCCTTTTATATTTTTCCCATATCAAATTTGTTAAGATACATAGATTCATTGGAAACCATAAACAATTTTCACCTATATGTTGTACTTATGCATAGACCCTGCTTCATTTTCCACCTACACAAAACTCGTCTTTCTCAAGAGAGCTGCTACCTTAATTAATTAAACTAATGGCAGATGGAATTTATCAAATCACAAAAACACACATGCTCCTTATTTGGCTTGCTATATAATTTATTGCCCTCTTCTTTCTGTCTCTTACTTGAGTAAATTTTTGCTGTGCACACATAAATTTTAAGGAATTAAAATTGATAAAAAAAAATATATTGCATATTACATCTTCATCAAAAAATTATTTTTCGGAGTTGTATAAATTGCCAGAATGATGCGTCATGCCATATAGAAAAATTATCCACCCCCCCAAAAAGAACCCAAACCGCACATGACAGATTATAACACAATTATTATTATTTTGGTGGTCCTATAATGAAACCTCCCATGTTGCATGTTTGAAAGCTATTCTTATGGATCTAAGGGGAGGATGGGAGTCATTGGAAGCACATGTTGCCATGTCGAAGGACAAAAGTATATGTACATATAGAAAAGGCAAACGATTTTTAATCCTTTCACACAAATTAGATGATTTTATATGTCCTGCAATAGAAGAAGAGGTTTAGGAAGTAGAAAGAGAACCATTCGAGGAAGGTATTTAAAAAGGTAGTGGAAGAGGTATAGCTCGAAAAACGGCATTATTCAAAAACCGGGGGAAACTGCTTTGATTTTGATGATTTTTTTTTTAAATGGAATTAAATCAAAGTTTAGAATTAAAAAATTGACGCTCTCAACAAAAAATTGAAAAACTCGGGAAAGCGGCTCCGTTTCCCGGATTCTTAAATAAAAGTTCGTTCACTTTTAATATTTCTATTTTGAACAATTCTTTTTTAGAAAATGTCCACGTTAAACGTGTGGTTAAACAACATATTAAATGTCAAAGACCTAGATTTCCTTATCTTCAAATCATTTTTAGTGTTGCCACATTTCTGCGAAAATATTTTTTTTTGACATAGAAAATTGTAGTGAAAATTTTTCTGAATTTTCCATATTTTTTTTGAAATGGAAAAAATGTTGCTGATTTTTTCAGAATTAAAATGGTGTTCGTTATTCAAGGCTGGATCCTAAACGCCAAGCCCAAAGTAGACGTGCTATCATAAAAAGATAGAACTTGATTAGGCTTCTAATCTCAAATCATTTTCAGTGTTGCCACCTTTCAGAAGAATTTTGGTTTATCATTCCTGGATTAATTTAACTCCCATAAATAGTTTTTACTGAAGACACTATTCTGCAAAAATGTGGACTTAAATGTGTGACAAGAAATGGACAGTATGATAGGCCTGAATCAGGACTACTTTTTAAAATCATTTTCAGTGCTGCCACCTTTCTGCAAACATATTTTTTTTCTTAAGTGGAAACAAAAATTTGAAAAATTTGAAAACTAAAATTTATAATAATTCTTTTAATTGGGTTTCACTGTACTTTTTTATTATTATAATTTATAACTAATACAAATATAAAAGATACTTTAAAATAACTTATGGAGCATTATTTATTTCTTTAAAATTATTTTTAAAATAAACCTAACAAATGTTTCTTTCAAATTTTTGGATTTATATTTTCAAAAATGTTCTCTTCGAGAGTATTGATTTTTGAATTGTAAACTTTTTCTAATCCCAATTTCTTAAATTTGAAATGTTATTCTTGAATAAATTGCTATTGTTCCTCCACTAAAACGTTTGTTTTTTGTTAGGCACTAAGTGGGATTAGTTTGTTTTTGGGTCGCTTTTTATGGAAGAAGTCCTTGCAGGAGAAATTTTAATTTCCTAATTAAGTGATTTTTGACAAGGTTTATATCTGTTTCACTTATATATGTGATTTTCATATTTTTTCGAATTTAACAAGAATTTAATATTAATTTACCTAAAAAAAATGTTATGCTAGAAACAAAAATTTTAAATTAATCGAAGATCTTCTTTGACAGGAGACCACCAAAATCGATGTAAATTTAAAAAAGAAAACCATCAATCAATTAAAAAAATACCTACTATCACATCACACACTCCCTCTCTTGCACCCTTGATGATTTTTGACAATCTCAATAGGGGTTGTGTCAAACGACTTCTCAGATGTAAGTAAAAAAAAACATGATGTGGGTTTTATGTTGCATTCATATGTACGCAGTTGCATAATGCAAGGTGAAAGGTGGGAATTTGTTTATTTTTCTTTTTTAGAGTTTGTATAATACATTTATCATTTCATTTAACAGAAATTCGAAAAGCAATTAAAAATGTCATGTACACAGCATTGGATTAAGTGTAGACCATTAATTTTGTCACAAAACAAGATTTACAATTTATTATCATTTCTGTTGCAACATAAATTTTATGTACTTAGTAGAAATATGCGTAGCTCATTATTTTGTTGAGCGTTTATGCAAGTTGATTACTAATTTTTTTCTTTTAAAATCGATTTAAATTTTTTAATACTGGTTATGGAAAAGTTTAATAATAGTAACTGAAATTTGAGATTTATATTTATTTATTGTTCGGTTAAAAAATATTTAAAAAAAATTAAATCCCCAAAATATTAGTCTGGCTGCGGTCTTATGCATAGGTGGGTTTAGTCAAGTGTAGATCGCTGCTGATAGCAAAATGCAAAGAGGCAAAAGAATTTCGTTCTTAATCCTAGAACGCTACTGATGCGAAACGAAAAATCTATTTCAAAAATGACAACGAAATCGTGAACGAAAAATTTCGTTCTGTTTTCCGTTCTGAAGTACACCTATCAATAGAAGGAAACTGAAAAAGTCACCACCCACTTTTCGCACGAAATTAATTATCCAAACAATTAATAGTGGGCGGAAAAATGATATTTGAGTTTTAGCGGCGATTCTTTTTTTTTTTTTTTGTTTCAAGTGTGCATCTGTGATATTTTGTTTTAAAATAGAGTGCAAAAAATTGCATAGGATGATTTGAATTCATTGTATTCTGGTCTCGGTCTTGTTCAAAGCGAAAAAAATCAGTATCGACTCAATGTCGTCTCGGTACTGACTCAATTTGTAAAAAAAAAAATATACAGGTTTTCCCGAAATCGCCGTCACAGAAGAAAACAACGAGGTCCTGAGATAATTTCAAGTCGAAAAACTTAATAGACTTTTTTTTCGATTAAACCTTAATTTCGACTTATATAACTGTCAAACTAAGACTGATTTTTTTAAATTTAAGAACATTTAGAAAGTTTTTTTCTGTGTGGATAACGGTTTTTTCGCAATTTATCATCAAATAAATTTTTTTAACCTCTTTATGTTATTTTTTAGTATCATGTATAAAAACTTCTAACTGTTCTTGTTCAGATCTTTCGGTTGTAGTTTGACAAAGGAAGAAAAAATAAAAAGCATACAAAATTGTTAAGTTTTTCTTCTGAAGCGGTGATTTCTGGACACCCTGTAAACATTGAATTATTAATTATTAATTTACAATATTATGTTTTTAAAACACGATTTTCGAATGAATGTCCTTACTGGAAAGACCACTGACCCTCGGATGCTAGGAGTACATATCGATTCTCGAGAAGAACCCGAGACTTTTGCATATTATTTCTTCTTGTGACTGAAGGCTTTATAGTAGGGCATGTTTTAGCTCGCAAATTCGATTTCTAGATGTCAAACAGACCTAACATTACGATGTCGGTCTTTTGGTCATTTGTTGATCTGTTAAGGTTCTTAAGTAATTCCCTTGAAGCCAAATTGATTTTTTTTAACTCCAAATATAACTGTACATTTCATATAATTTAAGCCATATATTTAAGACATTTTCATCTCTAAATGGTTTTAAAGATTTTGATTAACAGTAGGTTTTCTAAACAATAAAATTTTTTTTAATCAAAAAATATTTTGCAAAAAACCGTTATTTTGGGTCCCTATTATAGAACTGCATTTGCAGCTTTCGGTTGTCTCATAAAAGTTTTGACAAATTTTGATCAAAATTTTTATAATATTGTAAATATTGCATATTAAAATCAAAAAAAAAATCCAAATTTGTTTTTGAAAGCTTAATATTTTGAAAATGGGTAAATATTTTTTTTATTTGGTCCTGGGAGATTCGCATGTCTTCACATCTTCTATTTTGGACACCCTGAAGGTTGCTTCTTAAACGCCGCCGACTGATTGCAAAGTGGTCTTGTGACTTTCCAGGAAGCAACACCATGTTTCTGATGCTTGAGACTTTATCAATCAGACAAACATTACACAATATTTAAGAAGTTTTTAATCAGATTTTATTCGCCATAAAATTAGACTTTCCTCGAGCAGTTATACAATTTTTTAATAGAATCTCAGTTAATAGCACTGCCATAAAAGGTATAAGTTAAAACGTCTCGAATACAAAAGAACTGGGTAATCGCGACTTAATTACACACATTTTCTTGAAGTCAAAAAATCTGTTTTGTTGTTCTACTAATAGGTAGGTAAATTGTATATTTGATGCACTTCTGGTTCCCTGATGCGGCCACCCAGTTTCCAAACATCACCCAGACAATAATGGATTCACCAAACAATATAACCGCATTTCTATGCTGCTCTCTGGTGGAGCACCTATATTATTATCCTCTTGGTTCTGTACTGTTCTGATGATGACGACGATTATGAGGATGATGGGTAAGGATGCGAACAGCGAACGTTTCATCTCTTGAGACACCCAAGAATGAAAAAAAAAGAAATAAATGAAACCAAAAGGATTACAGAACAAAACGACCATCATTGTATCCTTCCGCACAATTGTGCATCACAACACGCGCCATCAAGAAGCGAAACAAAAAAAAAAAAAAAACCGCCCCCATTTTTTTTCTATACGCATTCTGATGAAATACAAAGGCTCTCTTTAAGGACGAAATCACTTAGCCCTAATGGTGTGCCTCGTCGTCGTCGCCGTTGTATTCATCTCTAGTTGTTGAATGGATACCATGAGAGGTGAGAAAGAATGACTCCGGATCCGGATTTCTTTGAATTTTTTTTTTTGTATTTTTTTTATTGTTGTTTGTCGGTTTGGATATACGTGGGTGGTGGTGGTGGTGGTAGGGAAGGACATGCGCATATCCTAGTCGACCCAATTAGGTTTAAATGCCATTAGTTGAGTTTTTAGTCTCTCGCTGCTGTTCTGTTTGGTATAGGTACTCTTGTTATACCAATTGAAACGAAACAATTAACTGTACCTATATGTACATTGTATATGGAGGTTTTTAAACATTATGATGATGTGGGCTTGAGTTGAAAACGCCCACTTTTTGAATTCTTTTCTTATATTCTTTTAAGTGCCATTTTAAAAAAAAAAGAGAAAGGGGTTGTGTGTAGATACTTTGTTGTGTTGATGATGGGAGACTTCGTCATTGTCGTCTTTGCCATCATCCACCAGGGTTTAATTGCAGTGCAGCAAAAGATTTCTAAGGAAGTTGACAAGGTTGTTCTAGATTTTAAAGATCTTTTTTTTTAACTGAATATAGTAGCTGTAGAAACAATGATGATGCAAGAAAAATGTTTATAAATAGAAATTTGAGATTTGAGAAAAAAAGGCTTTCAGGTGACATTTTTTTATTGTTGTTGTTTGAGAGGAGGAGAAGAAGGTGCCTTAGAGCCATAAGCTTTAGATAAATCATATGGCAAATATTTAAATTTAGGATAAATATTAAGTGAGCGTTTTTTTTCGTAGGGGAAATGTTGAGTTTGTATGTACTAATTCATGTTGCTAAGATAATTGTAGTCAACTCGATTAAATTTACATAATTTGTCCCTTATCGATTCGAGGATAAGAACTTCTGTTTTTATAATTTTAAATAAATAAAACTATTGGTCGCTTCAGGTCCTTTTATATCAAAAGAGTGCTACCAAGTTGTTTTTTGTACGATGAGCTGTTCTCGAGTTAGAGATTAAAACGCGTTTTTTTTTTCAAATGACGCCAACGCACAACCATTATAGATGCGCCATTTTGTTTCTAAGCTGTCAGTACATCCAGTTTTCTATTCCAATCTTAAAAGTTGAGATGGATTTTTGTGCAAGAAAAATCATCATCGAAGTTATTTGCATTTTAGAGTTTAAGATATAGACATGTTCGCCAAAGTAAGCTTAAAGCATTTAAAAATAAACGAATATTTAAGTTTCTTATTTTAATTTAATTAATTATTTCAATTTTAATAATAAAGGGTGTCCCAACAAGAACGCAATATTAAAATTTTAAATAAAACGCAGATATTTAAAAAAAATCGCGAATTCTCTATTACATCGTAAGGTAGACAGGATGAGGTTATGTATGGAAAAACACATCAGGCAGATGACCGCCGCCGCGGCTTTGCTGGCACATACGCGATCTTTTAATGAAATTTTCAATGACCGTTTTGCATAAATGCCGCGGTATTTCATTAATGCAGCGTCCAATTTCCTTTTTTTAAGGCTTGAGTCGTCGTCGGCTTATACGCAATGACCGTTTTGCATAAATGCTGCGGTATTTCATTAATGCAGCCTCCAATTTCCTCTTTTAAGGCTTGAGTCGTCGTCGGCTTATACGCATAAACCATCGACTTCAAAAAACCCCAAAGTCCAATGGTGTTAATTCGCACGATCTATGCGGTCAACTCTGGTCTCCAAAACGCCAAATAACACGACCGAAAAATGACTGATGCAGGAATTGAATTGTTTATCTGGCTGTATGAGATGTGGCCCCGTCTTGTTGAAACCACATCCCCTCCACATTCATTTTTTCAATTCTAGGCACGAAAAAATTGGTTATCATTTCACGATACCGAATACCATTGACTGTTTGCGCTTGGCCTGACTCATTTTCATAAAAAAAAGGTCCAATGATTCCTCCAGACTGCCAACAAAGTATCAAGAGACTGCTAACTATCTAAGATAAATCGTTAACTAGTTCTTAGTTCTAGTTCATATTCTAAGTCTAGTTTTAGTTCAAATTTAAGTTCTAGAAATATTTTAAATTCAAGTTCAATTCGAAGTCCATGTTTAAATTCTAGTTCAAGTTCAAGTTCTGGATCTAGTTTTAGAATTATTTCTTGTTCGAATCGTAGTTCTATTTTCAGTTCTAGTTTGTGTTCAAGTTCTAGTTCTAGTTTCATCTAGATTATTTTTTCGACCTCAGCGACTTCTGTCAGATGAGCAGATATCTATAAACCTTTTTCATGTATATCGGTAGGGTCCGGACAAACAAACAAACAATAATCCATCCTCACAGTATTGAACAGCAATTTCGGGTGATCCGTTTGTGATGTTAATTATTTTTTGTTTGTTCGTTTTTAACCTACTCTTTTACCATATCTGATGATCCTTCTGATATCTAATCCTGAATATTACTTATTTCCTCTCAACATCAAAAAAAGCAAAAAAAATCTCAGTCAAAGGAATTTAATTTCCATCTCACCGCAGTAGTTTTTTTTCCAGCGTGACATATACAACAAAATGAAGTTAATACTGTTGACGTTGCGGAGGCCAGGATGTTTACTTGAAAGTTTATGATGAGCTACATATTACACTCATTTCCTTTGATGTTAACACAAGGACATCACTTTGTTGTTTGCAATTTTTTTTTTGCTTTCATATTTCTATAACCAACTCCTTTCCAAAGCATTAGCTTCAGCATTGTCGCGTTCAATTTAACTTGTTTTTAAGTCGTTGTCACATAGTGGATGATAATGATGACGTCTAGTGAAGAGTACAAAAGTAAGGTAATCCCTTCTGATTTATGTAAACTAAAGGACATCCTCATAGGCATTAGCAAAAAAAAAAGTATAGAAAACTTTTCGTTTTACCTACACGTTGATTTTTTAATATTTTTTAGTGGTTTTCTTGTTTTCTAATAAATTTTGTAAGACCACCCTCTGTGTTGTTGTCCATTTACATATTAAGTCCCGTCCACTTTTCCACCAAAAAATACACAAAAAAAAAAGAGAACGTTTTTTATGAGTTTATTGTTCGTGTTATTAACATATCCATTAGCGTTATTGTGATCCTTTCAACAATGCAGAAAAAAAAATAAGTAGAAATAGAAAGCCATCATGTGGTTTTGGCTGTTATGTGCAGTTTTCATTGTTCCTCTCTGAGTTTTGTATTCACATTTTTTGGGTCTGCAATTATCCTGATGGACAAAAAAAAAAGGAAACCACCAACGAAATATAGTTCGTTTTTATTTGTATCCACCAAAACTTTCGACCAATGTGCATAAGTCGGTTGCACTTATTTTTGATGGGGAAAAAGTTCTTATGGATTGGATGCACATTATTTCAGGCAACTCTCACATTGTTCGACGAACAATGTCCTCTATATCGCAGGTTTTCATTAGAATGGAAAAGTAGAAAATATATTGGGAATCTCTGGGGTTTTTTTAATTTGAATATTTTAGGGGTTATTGAACTTTTTTTATGAGGTCGAAATTTTGTGCGTTTTACGGTGCGGCGGCGTTGGACTCACTTTACTGACGAAAACGCAATTTAAAACAGCAGAAAAGTACTCCTTCCAGCTTTTCAGCTGTTCCTCATCCGTAATCCGTCTGTATCATTTACCAGATTCTTTGATAGTTCTGCAGACGGTCCTACTGTCAGACCTACTTGCGACCTCTTCTGTAACGAAAGCAAAGAAAGCGTTAACTAGCTTCTTTTTACTGCTGGAGTAATTGCGATGTGAGCTTTGAGGTTTTTCTTTCTACGCTCCTTGCTCAAGTTTCTTCGGATATTCAAGGACTTTGGCTTCTTTGCTATCGTTCGATTATACTTTCAGCACCCAATGTGAAAACATTTTTGCCGAACACAAGAGGTTATTGATGGAGTTGGGTACTTACTGTTCTCAAGCCTTGTGAAAGGTGGTCACCTAGTTGTTGGCGGACCTTAATATCCTGTAGTCTATCGGTATTTAATTTTTAAGAGCATTCCGCTGTTTTCTTTGGATCTTCAAACTGTTGCTGTACGGAATCTCATGGTAGCAACCATCAGGTGGTGGCCCCGAGTCATTTCCCCACCTCTCTTTTCGGACGTCTTGAAGACTGCTTCTTAATTGTCGACCAGTTTAAAATGTGTCCATTGTAAACCGTTTGTTAGCACTTGATGAACAACTGAATTGTAAACTAGAGTTTTCCTTTTTTTTTCGATCACGGAAGATGATAGGGTTTTCCCACTGCTTCATAAGATTAGGAAGTTACCCTATGCTTGATGCCATTATTACCAGGATCCTTCGCTATTGATCATACATCGCAGATATTAAAACTTTTCGCAACCGCAATGAGAAAATGATTAATATAAGATATCATCACGAAGTTCGTTTTTTTCCTCCTCATTAGAATTTTGAAACCGAAAGCATTTATCACACATGTCTTTTCTCGGAGTGTGGAATTTAAGGTAGAAGTCGTTTTTGAATATTTGTCTGTACAACCATAACTTTTCTGGCAGTATATTTTCCTCTTGGCACCTTTGTAAGTAACATTCGTACATTTTTTGTAAATTAAGATCCGAAGGCAAGTACTCATAATTGGTTGACTTTCTACAGTAATGAGAAGGAACTTTTGGGAATGAATTAATATGTTTTTTTATAAATTTTCTCGCATCTTCAGGCCTTTTGTTTCCAGGTGGATGACAGCCTTTTTTACTAGAGGCAACAACGTTACAATCTGATCTATTTCTTACTATATTTCTCACAAATGTTTCAGAAACGTTGAATGTAGCAATAAAAAAACCTTGACAAACTTGAATTTTTATGCCATTTTTAATTAGGTAAAATAACTTTGTGTTCGAACGTCGTGAGTGTTGCGCTGGAGTTCTAACTGACTTTTTTTGTATCTCTTCTATCAACGAAGAAAGATATTTTTTCTGGTTTTCGGTACCTTTTAGCTTTTCCCAGAAAGTTGTATGCAAATAATGCCTAGCCTCTTCGTCAAAATGGGTGTTACACTTTCTGGGACATTTTGAACAGTCTTTGGGTTGTACACTTCGCGCTTTGACAATTTTCCCACTGGCCGACACATATGACTTACCCGATTGAAATAAAGCCTTTCGAATATTTTTTTTCCACGATTTTGGATCAAGCTTTCGCTTTCTTTTTGGTGTTGCACCGTTCTCCTCACCAACGCTGGTAATGTTATTGACTTCAATATTGATTGATGGAATTTCATTTGTTATACCTGCTACTGAAAGGGAGTTATTTTGAATATCGTATGGCGAAGTCTGCACATTTGACGAGATAGATTCGGAGGATGAAGGAAAGAAATGGGGATCGACAACTGAATCATCGTCATTGAAATCATCTGAAGTAAGATCGTTATCACCTTAGGATGGAAATCTTTAGCTCTCGAAAATTCCATCATGAACACTTTATTTTAAACCTTTCACAAAATCACGATCTCGCAATCACAAATAATGAAACTGAATAACGCATCAGTAAAAGTATTACAGAACAACAATAACGGCAATTTTTTTTTCTGTCAACCAAAGCTAAAGCAAATCTTAATTGTTGACATGAAAGTAAGTTGTTTACAAAAAAAAAAAATTGAATTTGATGTGCAGGTCAAACGGTAAAAGCTTATTGCCATAGAAACGTATCTTGATTCAAATTTCTAGTGTTTGGGTCATAGAAACGTAACGCCGCATACATTTGTCTGCTTCGATGTATTTTGAAAAAAATGTTGATATGGCAGGTGCTAACTTCTAAGGTACTTTACTTAGAGGTGCAATTTTTTGAAACAATATGGAATGCTATATTTTAAGAAAGATGGCATATCCAGTCCAAAATCGTAAAAAATGTAGTTACGTTCTTATGTCACTAGGGCGACGAGTTGTCCTTGGCTTTATTGAATGGTATCCATCAAGATTTCTTATATCCATCTTGGTAGATTGTTAGAAGAATACCCTTGACTGACAAGGCATTTTCTCAGATGATGAGAATCACGAACCATTTAGACCCGATAGCTCCTATCGTTTTTCAGGTTATCTCCTTTGTCCCAATGGTTTTTGCCTTTTTTTGAATTCTTGTGCGCTGAACAAATTTCTTCCACTATGATTTCCGGCATTGCTTCGTTATCAGGTGCAACTATTAGAAAGTTCACCCTGGGAATCCGTTAAATTGTCGTGATAAGCAAGATGATTGCTTTGACCATTGTTGATGAATTTTAATGAAATGAATCTCCTAAGCATATTTCCTTCTTTGTGCGGAAATTTTGGAAACAGTTGCGATCTTGTTCATGTTGCAATTACTCCGTTTCTAAGAAACCAATTTAGTATCAGCAACGCATGAAGATATATCTTTTAACTCCCGATACATATGTCCTCGTACTCTTTGGTTGCAGTGAAGCACACTTCTTCTTTGCAACTTTCTCTTGCAACCTATGTAAATTGCTTCAGTACGAATTTGAGTTTTTTGTCCTAGACTTTGATAAGCTGACGGAACCCAAAGTAAATCAGTTATTCTTTGTTGATGATGGCGCCACCATAATTGAAGATAGATACTCCTTGCAATGAGCACTTGATGTATGGGTGTATGTTCAGGACGGACTGAATATCTATGCTACCCATTTTCTGATCTACACAAGCCTGTTTCAAATATCTATTTGAATCGAAAAGTGCTTCCCAAGTGCGGAAAGCTTAAATATCTTGGATCTTTGAACAAACAAATTAAATCCTTCATGTTCCAAATCTTTAAATCTTAATAAATTTATCCCAAGAAGATACTCAATACTCGTAGGTACACCCATAAATACGATTCCCGATAATGATCCTTACGACTCTATTTTCCCCAGAAGTGCGTTAAAATCAATGAATGGATCATTGCCAATAAAATATTGCTACAAAACATAGCCATCTGGACAGGCCATGAAATCATGATACTCTCAAAGAAATTAATAGCATTATACCAAAGAAACTGATAAACTGGAGAGAGGTCCTATTGTCTTCGAAATATCTTAAACTAAAAAAAAAAAATAAACAAAACTCTCTTGAAATAAACATTGACTTTTGAGTGTGCTTGCATTTTGTTCTCCTGTCCAAGTTGTTTGTTTTCGTTTTGTTCACAACTTGGACAACCATCCGAAGAAGAAGTCTCGCCAATATTGTACCCATTCAGTATGCCTCAAATTAGCCTTATTTATTGCTGGACAATCATAAACACCTTTTCGGTTTGTGACGCGCGATTCTTCCAGCAGCAGCAGCAACATCAGCAGCATAAAGGTGCGGGACCTTTTCAATGCATGCATTGTTGTCCAACTCTTGAACAAAAACAAAACGAAAAAAAAACTTCCAAAAGGAGTTGTTTCCAAAATTCAAAAAAAAAAAAAATCTTCTCGAAAACAGTTTGTTGTACGTACGTACCACCAGATACACTCTCGCTCCTCCATATACATTTGAGGCAGAGTTTATTGTGGCAAAAACTATAAATTATCCCGATGAGAACATAAAGCGACCATTGAAATGACCAAATGTTTACACAATTCTCGCCAAAAGGACATCATGCTGCGTGGAGTGAGGAAAAGGAACACAACACGCACCCAAAGCGGAGCAACAGACAAAAATAAAATAAAACAACTCCGACTTGGTTGGTCGGTCTCGGTCATGTTCGGAAGGATTAATGTACATGTTCAAATGTGGCATCACAGCAGAGTATATAGCTATGTGTATGAATTTCTGGAGAAAGAGAGATGAATCCGTGTCGAAGGAATATTGTACTGGTCCACTAAAGTTCCCAGTAGAACTATCTCTCTTACTCTGTCCGTCTGTCTCTGGTAGTTGACCAGCTTCCCGATCCCGGTTCTTGTGTTTATGTCATCCTGCCGGACAATGTTGTCATCCATTTGCTAAAACACAATCGACATAGAAATGAAAGAACCAGAAACAAATAAAAGAAAAAAGGAAGAGTACGAGTACGCGCGATTAAAAGGCGCAGTTGGTGTTTTGTTATTTAACAGATTGATAACAAGAAAAGGAACAAGGAACTCTCAATTCTATATACTCGTACACACACCAGAAACAGAAACACAAGCAACAGGAGCAGGAGCAGGAGGTGATTCTGGACAGGACTCTTGTCTTCTTTTCTTCTTCTTTTTTTTTGGAGATTTGTACTCTGTCTACTGATTTCATTATTTTGCTGAAAATATTTTGACATCTAAAGTGAATTTATTGCTTTCAGACTGCGAGGCTAGGAAGGACATCGAAAATTAAGGAAGTTAGAAGTTCTTGTAGCTGTCACTTTGTGTTGATGAAGTTTTTAGTTGATTAAGTGTATTGTTCTTTTTGAGTGGGTAGTTACTTAAAAATTGCTGTTGATGAAAACAAAGGACCATGTCTATTTGTTAAGAGACATATTGTTTGACAGTAAATTAGATCACCCAGGCGATAAGAATCCATTTTTTAATTCAAAAACGAATTGCCGATACATCTACCTCGTCAAAAGATGGCACTCTTACTTTTTTAAGAGTTTAAGCTTTGGAGGGAGAATCCCAGTATTAATACTGAATTTTTGATTTAAATATTTTTAGTTTTCTGGGCTTAGCGTTTTTTGGATCTTGACGTTTCGGATCTTCGATTTCAAAACATTCCATTTTCTAGACATTTAGTTTTGTATACATTGGAATTGAATGAATTTTTATTTTTTTTTTCTAATTTTAAAATTAGTTTTGGTTGTGGGATTCGGGGTTTTCTGGATGTTGGGATTTTTGACTATTGAATTCTAAATACCTATTGCAATTAATGAATTTTACAAATTTCGGATTTTTGAATTTTTTGAATTGAATTTTTATTTACTATAAGTTTTGAGGATTTTCAGTTTTCGGGTTTTGATTTCGAAATTAGTTTATTTTCTGATTTTTGATGTGGGATTTTGATTGTTATGAATGATGTTATTTCGAGACATTGGATGTTCTGAATATTTGCATTTTCTGTTTTATGAAGTTTCAGGATTTTGATTGTTTTATTGGATTCAAGATTTTAGTGTTTTTTTAATTTCGGGTTTCTAGATTTCCTTTTCAAAATTTTGTGTTTTTCATATTTTAACCTTTGTGTATTTGATAGATTTTTGTGTTTTAATCTTTAGATTTCATCTCAACTGCATCCACAAATCTTCCACTTCACTGAAGCTATCAGCTGATTTTTTATCAGTTGATTTCAGAAAACGTCGCTGTCCCGATGCTTGGGTTTTAAAAGTTTGCAATCTTTGCGAATACATTCTCTAATAATCTTTAAATTAATTTATTTAATAGATAGTAATTTTTCATTATTTTTTGCAATCAACTGATTGCAGTCTTTTGGACTTTCATGCATTCTTTTAGTTTTGTACATTCTTTTGCATTTTGCATTGTTTCAATTTTTTGCAATCTTCAAATTCTTTTGAATTCAAAAAGGATGCAAAACTTCAATGAATGCAAAAAGTCCAAAGAATGCAAAAGGAATGCAAAAAATGCATAAGTTCCGAAAGGCCATCGGTTGATTCCAATCTTTTTAAGGAAAAATAATTGAAAATAGTCTATACATAGTTTCAGTCTTCAAAAAAGAATAAATACAATCTTTTAGTTGAAGTCACTAAAGAAATTGCATTCCCAATAGTTTGCAGTCTTTTACAACTCTGCTCCACAGGACTTCAAAAGTTTAATCCATCAGGGTACCAAAGTGGATTAACATTGATTTGAGTGTAACGTGAACAAGATCCACCATCAGCCCATCAACCTAACCTAACCTCGTCTTTAAGTTGATGCACCTTGTTATCATCGCCCATCCATTGAGAAAAACAAACAAGAAAAAAAAAACGACATCTTCCTTAATTTATGATAAGACTCTATACAAATAAGAATCTTATACGATGACAAAAGCCTTTCGTTTCATTTCTCAGCATAATTACCGCAATAATTGGCCTAATTTCTAAGCCTATACAGCCCCGAGGCAGGGAGTGAATGTGTGATTATCGTGTGAAAGCATCTTCATCAAGAGATGCACAGCAAAAATTAATTCAATTAATTCGTTGCGTATATAAAGAAATGTCTTGAAGCATGAATGAAAAAAAAATTCTCTTTTCATACATATTTAACTCTTTTTTTAATTCATCGTGATGTTTGTGGTTTAGAATAATAGATTTGGAGGTTTTAAATTTTCTTGTTTCAGGGTGGG
This sequence comes from Syrphus vitripennis, assembly GCA_958431115.1. NCBI lineage: Eukaryota > Metazoa > Arthropoda > Insecta > Diptera > Syrphidae > Syrphus > Syrphus vitripennis. The sequence continues at coordinate 108,484,278 of OY288108.1, forward strand.
AAAGTTTGTGTACTTAATCTTTGGGGTCTTTCCTAAATCCCAATATGATGAAGATGTGGGTGATGAAAATGACTTAATTTCTAGACAAACAGAAAAAAATATGTTACTCATTTCATTGGTCTTGGATACATAAGTCCAAGAAAAATGCTGAGAACGTAACTTTTCAGAGAGAAAGGCTTTTGAATAAAATTACGAAAGTGACAATTTTAAGAATTTCACTGCAACCAATTTTTGCTCTTTCAAATTGACCGATTCTAAACGTCTATAGACTAAGGCTTCCAATAACAGTTAACTCCTTAAAAACTTCCCAAATCAATTTGACCGATTCTGATGGTCAAATCTTCATTATTTCTTGCAATGATGTTAAGCAATTTTTTTTTATTTCCAAAGTTCTTTTCTCATCGTATGATGCGACAAGATGGTAGGTATTCTATACACAGCTTACTTACCTCTTGGAATCTTGGACTTATATGTTATGGTGGATTAAAATGCGATCGTGTTGCATCCCATCGAGTATCGAACCACATGACCCACCAAAACCTAAAACCTTGCGCCATACAGTTTAACCACTGAAAGAGATTACAATCAATATAAAAGGATTGCGTTTTAACCATCCCGCATGATGATGTTCCGCGAATGGTAAAGATGATGAGGATACTCGCTGTGTGCCCCAACACCACTATCGACCTGGTTTGCACTGGGATGGGGCGACTGTGCGCATGCGCATCATCATGAAGATTATGATGATGATGATAATGGTATGGATAGCGATGATATTTCCCAGAGATGATGAAGATGATGATGGTAGATTTTGCACCCAGGATGCCTTGAAATGGTCAAAGACGCCAAAGCCACATTGTCGGTCACTGTAGCTATACGATGTATGTGATGCAGTGCACCAGAGTAGCCCATGTAATGTTCGATGGAATATAATGCGATCCAATGAAATTTATCCATTGGGGGTGATGCCCGAGGGAGTTTTATTTTTGTTAAAGATAAGTGATCTTTATGTGTGCGCCTGTTGCATAAGCGTAGATTTTTTACTACAAGTCGTATATGTCCATGGAAAAAGTGACTTAGTTGTTAACGGTGCAATGTCAGTGAAGTTTTTTACAATCTGTGGAAATAGTTTCTTTCAAGTATTTTGTAATTCCATAGAACTGTTTTATAAAGGTCTGTAGGATGTTAGTTTTTCATCTAAAAGTCATGATATCCAAGAATCTCAAAATACAGGAAACCCAAAAAAAGCTTACATTATGAAAAATCCAGCGAGTCTCGGTCTCAGTGTCGGTGTCAGTCTTATTCTCATTCTCATTTCCAGTATCCAGTCTTAGTATTAGTCTTAGTCTTAGTCTTAGTCTTAGTCTTAGTCTTAGTCTTAGTCTTAGTCTTAGTCTTAGTCTTAGTCTTAGTCTTAGTCTTAGTCTTAGTCTTAGTCTTAGTCTTAGTCTTAGTCTTAGTCTTAGTCTTAGTCTTAGTCTTAGTCTTAGTCTTAGTCTTAGTCTTAGTCTTAGTCTTAGTCTTAGTCTTAGTCTTAGTCTTAGTCTTAGTCTTAGTCTTAGTCTTAGTCTTAGTCTTAGTCTTAGTCTTAGTCTTAGTCTTAGTCTTAGTCTTAGTCTTAGTCTTAGTCTTAGTCTTAGTCTTAGTCTTAGTCTTAGTCTTAGTCTTAGTCTTAGTCTTAGTCTTAGTCTTAGTCTTAGTCTTAGTCTTAGTCTTAGTCTTAGTCTTAGTCTTAGTCTTAGTCTTGGTCTTGGTCTTAGTCTTAATCTCAGTTTCCCAGTTTCCGTCTCAGCTCAAGTCCCAGTCTCCGTCTCGATCTCGTTTCGGTCACGTCTCGTTTCAATTTTAGTCTCAATCCCGTTTCATTTCGGGCTCCTTGTTTTTTGATACCGCGATAAAACTACGATTAAGTATTTTTTAGACCGAGACTTATTATTCAAAAGTTGTGTTTTTAAAACATTTCAAGAAATTATTTCATTAAAAATAAACTTCCAACTTCTATTATACCACATCTGTGACATGAATGACGCAAGTTATATCTGTCACATCTCATTTCACCAATTAAAAGAAAAATGGGAGCAGGAAATTGCAATTTCTCTATCTCAACCGAAAAATCTAGTAAATTTCTATTCACTACTGGCTAAACAACAAAGAGAAATTATTCTTAAATTGAAAAGACTTCATTTACCAAGCAAGGCTCATAAAATACAATTTATACGCATATTTAACAATTAATTTCGTTGATTACTTTCTCCATTTGCACCCTGACCTCTCCTCCTATATTGTCGTCTCTTCTTATAATTATTAACTTTCTCATAAAGAATTCATGCTATGAAGACATTGCATTCCCATTCCATCTCTAGTGTCCAAAGTGCGAAAAAAAAAATTATATAAGCACCCCTATCAGAAGATACACAAACCTCATCATGAGTTGTTGCATGTCATCACGATAAAGGGTTATGGCGTATATAATAAACTAATGCACCCACTAATTCTCTCAACATTGGCATCCATTAGAAGAAACATTCATTTCATCCTAAAGCCAAACATATATGCCCTGCCCGCCCAAACTATTTGTGCAAAATCCGCAACAATTGAAATTAAAAACGTTATAAGCGCCGCACAATTAAAATAGACAAACTTCCCTTTGTCTGTGTCATTTCTTGGAAAGTAGAAATGTTGTAGGAATCATCATCGCATCTTCATCGTACAATCATCCATCGAGCTAAGTGAAAGAGCCGTCCCTTTAGCCCCACCATATCTGTTTTAGCAATTTTGAATGTCTTCTTAGACACATCATAGTGAAGAACGGGATAGGTTCATTTTTGTATACTTTGCAAAAATTATGTATAGGATACTTTAAGGAAACGTTTTGGAATTGTAAAAAAATATCAAAATAGCAGATGAAATACACAGATTAGATTTTTATGGAAGACAAAAAAAATTTATTTTCCTCAAAAAGGCAAATTGGCTTTATTTGACAAGCTAAAGCTTCTATAAACTGCTAAAAGCCTAAATATTTTTGTGTTAGGCCGACTAACTCCTTGACGGAATGTCAAAAGTCTTGAACAGATTCGAATTTAAAAAATTCAGCTTCTAAAGAACTTCTTTTTTAAAGCTTGTGTAAAATTGCAGCTTGTGAGAAACTTCTTTTTGAAAGCTTGTTCAGGAAGGGATTTTCATGTAACTCTCAGATCAGAAGAAATACATAGGTACAACACAGGTCTTCTTAAATATTTTGTTTGCCTTAATAAAGGCAAACAGGTTTCATTTGATTCATTCAACAGTCTTAAAAAGATTTAGCTTGTAAAAAACTTCTCTTTGTTACTTTATTTAAAAAAAAGTATATTTTTCATTTTGGCTGAGGTTTTCATTTAAATTTTTATTTTCGCTTGTTGTAAAGAGATCTTGAGAGGGTTGAGATTAACTTAAATTCATTTAGACAATTTCAGCTGAAAGCAGTAAACTTTCTTAAGTATTTTAAGTTTGGCAGTGAGTCCTTACAACACAGATTAGGACTTAATTTGTCTTGCTTTGAGTGTTCTATTCTATTAGACGCGTTTGCCATGCGATTAATTGTTGTACATACATATATTGCCGCACGCTATTAACTCGTTCGATGTGCACCAGATCTTCACGCGGTGCGGCGCTGCTGTGGCAATGGTGAGTGGATGCATCCATGCGATGCATTAACGGTCGGGGTGACGACTTAGACTACAACCATATGAAAATGAAAAACGGCGTTGCGACGACGACGTCGACGGTGATGATGGTGGCGGCTGCCTCCACCAGCATCAAACTGATGTTGTCCCAGTTAATTGATGACACGATAAAGTGTTGACTTGATGCATTCGTCGCGTGACGTGACGATGACGATGACTACGATTTTATATTTTTCGGCGACCTAAATTGATGAATTGAAAAATATCATGTACCTTTCTCTTCCCCCTTATTTTTTTTTAATCCGCGCACCCTCCACCCTTTTCTATCTTTTTTATTTGATCGATCATATTATATGGAGAAGTTTTGATGAAATGTTAACCCACATATTGAGTGCCTTTAATTGCTTTGTGTCTATACCGAGTGCCGATGATGGCCAACAGGTTGCCGGTCGTCATGTATTGAAACAATTTTGAAAATGGGATTTGCTCGTCGGAGACCTTCATAAGACCCCTATGTTGATATTTTATTTTCGGTGGTGCGGCAATTATAGGCATTTAAATGCAACACAATTAATATAAAAGAGAGACTATAAATGACTTCGACGACGACCCCTTTTCGAATTATTAAAAATTATTTATATTTTTTTTTTTGTTGAAGTTAATTGATTCTAATGTGATTCTGGTAATGGAAGCAAGATGAAAATGACGTACGATAAGATGAGTTATTGACAGACTTTGTAATTCAAATTGATCACCGCATATATTCTCTACTCAAATATTAATTCTATGTTAATTGTTATTATTGGGTGGTTGCTTGCAATTGACGTTAGTTGGTAAGTTGCATGTAATCCGGGTCAATTCATTATTTTTATACGCACAGTAATCAGTTTATGGATGGGGTAAACATCAAGCAACATCGGATAAAAGTTCAAAAACCTTTCCTCACGAAGTGTCAATAACAAATCCTTTTTAAAAAAAATGTTGAACGAAAAAAGTAATATAATGTACCAACATATTTTTTGCCTCAATCTATTTGTTGGATAAATATCGAAGTACTGTTTGCTTTTATGATTTAAAAGAGATATTGGGTTGATTTTTGGTGTATCAAAAAAGCTTATTTCGTAGATTTTGGTCAAATATTTTAGCTAGCCAAATGTTTACAAAAACGTCGAATTTTCTATGTTTTTTTTTCAGAAAATTCAACGCTCAATTCCCATAGAAGGGTCATGCATAATGCATAGTTGAAAGTGGAGTATGATGATTATCAGGGCGCTTCTCATATGAGACACGAGCTGAAAATTTCTCTAGAAAGATGGAACTCGCTGAGGTAGAAACTTCTTGATGCACATGTTTGATGAAAAAAACAGTGATTTTGAAGTGTTTAGCTGGTAAGTAAATTATAAACTTTTACTTATATTTACTTAACTTACTTACTTTATTTTTAAAAACCGGTATTTCAAAACCCGATCCAAAGCAACGCGGAACATTTGGTGACGTAGGCAAGACAACAGGAAGAATTTTCGAATGCTTTCTCTTTTCTGCAAAGACCACCGAGAGTCTCGGTAAATTTCGGTTCAAAACATATGCCTAGGCTTGAGTCCGGTCTCTGTCTTATAACCAGTCCTAGTCTGGTAATCGTAGCCTTAATCATTTTGATAAGTCTATATAGCCAGATAAATTCTCTCTTCGTGATTGATATTCAAGGCACTTTTCGATGATGATCCCAAAAGGAATTAATGTGGTTCACACAGAAATCATATGCGTGTTGGGCGTCTAGTGTGTCTTCGAGGTTGTACTTGGCTACATGTACTTGCTAATTCTTCTTCAGTGTTCGCACTCGTATTCCTTTTTTCCGCACTTGAGGAAAGGTTTCTGATTTCCAAACTTCCCAGTGATGATGGCGCTGCTCGTAAGAACTCTGCGGCCAAGTCCAACCGATTTGTTGTTATTCACTTATTTGATTGCGGTAAAGATTTGTTTTTTACTTCGGGGTACAATGCGTATTCGGGATGTTGTAACTTTGGATGTGTCATTTGGCATTGGACTCACTGCACTACTGAAATTGCGATTTAAAAACGAAAAAAGTGCTCGTTCCACCTTTTGACCTGGTTCCCATCCGAAACTAGCAGCGATCGGTCTGTGTCTTTTGCCAGGTGTTGCTTACGGCTGTGGACACATGTAAGCTCTTTAGTAATTCTGTAAACGATCCTAATATCACATCTACGTGCGGCATCTTCTGCCTTTGCAGCCAATTCGTTAATGTGGCTTCATGCTCTCTCACTGCTGATTGAGTACTTTTTTCATAGCACACCAATGGTTTTCGATGGAGGTGATTGTACTCTATTCTTGTGAAAGGTGATCCCGTAGTTGTTGATGGACTTAGGCACTCGGGATCTCCGAAGTGCAGTTGTATGGAATCTTAGCAATCATCAAAATGGTGATTTCCGACCATTCCAATGTCTTCACCTCTTCTGTTTCGGACGTTCTCAAGACTACTTCTAAATCGCCGATCATAACCAATCTGGTTTGAAGTTGCTCTTAAATAATTTTATCACACGACTGGTGTTCAAACATGGTCCCTCCTACAACAGGTCGGTTGGTATTGCAGGAGTCAATGAAGCTTTCCCCATTTATCATTACGGCTGCGATCTTAATCATTGCTAACCTCGACATTCAAATCTGCCGTTATGGCTACATATGTCTCCACGTGGTGTTCTATCATAAGCAGCACTCAGTACACTCCAAATTCACTTATTTCACTGTGAACTTCGTACTTATCACTTCGAACTCCACATTTCCCTTTGAGCAGAGTGAGTTTAAAGAATTAATATGAACAGGAGGAAAGCTATCTACAAAAGTGAGCTTTAACAGTATATATTCTATTACTTAGTCTTTTTTCTGGAGTTTCTACTTAAATTTAATATTTTTCAAAATTAAATTTCTTCCATTTCACAAATTATCGACTTAACAACTTCCCACTTCTGACATTTTGTATCCCCATTTCGCAAATTTTAATTCTCTCAATTTCCTCGCCCCCTCCAGACTACTTCAAAATTCTACAAACCTGTCCTTTTGGACAGAAGCACAATGTCGTAATTTTAATCAGACCAATTGAATGTGCAGCAAGTCATCCTTTGCCTTTACACCTAAAAAGGATGCACACACGGTGAGAATATTGTGTCACGGGTTGTACGCTGCTGAATGTCGTTGCAGTGGTGCTTTGCCAATATTACAATTTCAACATTGTGTGTTGTGTCTGTTTCGGGCCATTAATCAGCCAATTGTCAACCTGACACAATGCATTCGGTCCATGATATGGGTGTTCGGGTCGTTCGGTGGGTTCCTGATGTGGGTTTTGTTTAAGCAAGAATGCAATATATGAATGCAATTAGCTGAGGACAAGTGCGACATCGATATACATACATCCTGTATCTTTTGTTTGTCCGTAGATAATGGTTGGAGGGGGGATGCGGATGGTATACGAAAAGGGACGATGATGAGGATGACACACAAAGTCCAAATATGCATATCCTCTGTTCAAAGTGGATCAACCCTTAGTGTGCGGTTTTCTAATTAATTTCTCAAACTCACCCACCAGGACTTAATCTCCTCACTCTCCTTTTTTCCTTCAACAAAACACCACCCACTTCTCTCTGTGGTTTCTGTGTCTCTGCCAATTTGACAATTAGCTTTTGTACAAAACCAGATGTGCGCGCCCTCTTGTTGTTGGGAAAACATCAATTTGATGCAACCCCGTTGTTTTATGTTTTCTATATGAAAATATATAAATATATCTACAGTAAAGGTGGTTAGGGCTGCTTGGCACCACCAGGACCTATTAAGGAATTAAAAATGTATAAAGAGAATTTTTTTTTTTTGGTTTTCTCTTTTTTTTTTGTTGTTGTTAGCTGCTGAGTTTGTCTTTCGTAGAAGTTTTATAATAACTTAAAAGCATCCCAAAACTCCAAGTAATCGGGTGTATACTCTCGTTAGGTAGATATAGGGTAGGTCTTTTACAAGAGACTCACTCAAATGGGTGCAGGGTACTAAAAAATTCAACGTAGGTGGTGGTGATTATAAAATCGTACTTCTCTGAAGTGATTATTATTTTAAAGGACTTCTTTTATTTATGTTTGATTTTTAGAGACAATAATCTGAAAACTTTGTGTTGTTGATTATGGTCCAGACTTTATGGAACATCACAGAAGTGACAGACACACACTTCAAAAGCGGGAGGAAATAATTTTTAATTTCTTAAAATTATGATGGCTTATTACGGATTATTTTGAATTGAGTTAAGGGGGCAAATAAATCATCATGGTTTTTTGTTGAATGAAACAATGACAATGTGGAATAAGCGAAACAAAACTTACCGATTGAGAATTGGAACAATCATGAAAAATTTTATTGTCAAATGCAATTTCAACATGTTTTAGCAAAATATTGAAAGAAAAGTATAATATAGGCGGTTCAAAAAATGTCCACTTAGTTGTTCCTCGGCAATTATTTTTTTTGACAGAATTTTTTTGGCCAACTTTTTTTGGCAATTTTTTTTCGGCAATTTTAAAAATGTTCACAATTTATTTGTTGACAAAATTCTCCTTCTCACAATTCAAAACAATTTTCACTGGTCGGTTTGTTCTTCACAATTTTTTGACCATCAATTTTTTTCATCAATTTCTTTTTTTACAAAAGTTTTTTTATTTAATATTGCATTTAACGGCATTTAGTCCAACCCGTCAACCTCAATTGAAATTTGGCGTTATATTTTTTTTTTCTTTTAAGACGAATTTTTTTTTTTGGGCAAAACTTTTTTACAATTTATTTTTTGACTCATTTGTATTATCGGAGTTCAAAAAAATTTCCCTGTAAATTTTTTGTACCCATATTTTTTCACAATTTTTTTTTAAATAACTTTTAGCACTCTTACTATTTTTTGGACAAAACAACAAATAAAATTTTCACACATAGCAATATCCTCAATAACATTGAATATTTTAAAATTCCACTTCATCTGTTCCCTATTGCATACCAAATCGAAAATCACCCCAAACAACTCCAAAAATTTAAATTCAATTTCCCCTTTGACATCTCATCACTGCGGATTCAACCTATCAGTAACCAAACCATAAAAAACGTATAACTCCTTCATCAGCCTGAAAAAATTTGTTGTGTGCAGCTGCGTCAGTGACCTCAACAGATTCCGCATTGATAGACCCTATTAAATGGACCTCGAAAATTGCAGCTCCTGTTGATTGAAATCCGTTCTATCATCAGGAAAAACATGAAAAAAAATAAAGATCAAATTCAAAAGTGGAACTGTAACAAATCCAAGATTTCCAAAAACTTATCCACTTGTTGTTCTCTCCTCCCATGAGAATTAGTACCTGATTTAAACAAATCGATAATAATCCCTAGCGATCGCCAGTGAGGGGGAATTCCTTGTTCTTTTTTTTTTTAAATTGTCTTGGCAACGCATCCGCGTGTACATCATCATTAAATCTGATTAAAATCACGTCCTGGGACAATTGCGAGTCCACATCAACACCTGTTCGTTCGTCCATCCGCACCATCATCATCGCCACCGCCATCGAATGGTCAATCCACAGGTCCATGCAAAGTGTAATCATAAACCCGCATACGCAAATCGTTCGATTGATATCGCTCATCCAGCCAGCTGAACACAACCACCAAAGCGGCCGGGCCAACAAATTGTTCGCGCTGGCCCGATCGATTTGTCGATTGCCGAATCGGAGCGCGTTGTAAAAGTATCCTGGCAATTAATATGCTCACTCTCAAGACCGCGAGATGGACAGCCAGTGATATGCTGCGTTAAGCATTGGTATAGAGAGTCGCATCTGAAATCTATAGGGATTGGACCGAAACACATCGATCGTGGTGGTTAGTCGATCTTCATTTGGCGATCGTGTCCAATCGAAGCAAAAGGAATGATATGGAACGCAAATTACATTTATTACCGCGGCATTAATCTGGTTATTTAGAGTCTTATTGAAATCGGATTAGGCTAAGTAGTATGGTGGCAGTACAGCGGCTTGCAAGATGCAGGTTATATGTGTACCTCTCTTATACTCGCTCGCTCGACCGATCGTAGAACTGATTGAATATCATGGACGTGAAGCAGGATTTTATATTGCTGTGGAAGCTGGTTTGATGGTAGTGCGAGGCTGGTGTGTAGCCCACGCTTGTGCCGCGTATAAAGTGAATTGGAGCAATGAAGGCAGAAAGAGTCTGCAGATCATCTTTGCAACCAGAAATTAGTTTCCACGAAGGTGTTGAAATCGCATCAATTTATCCGTGGCAATACATCAGACAAACTGATTCTATTTTTTTTTCTTTAAATAAAAAATTATACTTGACAATTATTTTGTAAATTACTTAAAAAATGTTTCATAGTTTTAGAATAAATACTCAGAAAATATAGATCCAGACATTCGAAACGATTTTAAGTTTAGGGATCTGAAAACTCTTTGGTAGCCCTAGCTACGGATCTGAAGTTCAGCCCACTACCGCAAATAACACCTTAGTCCACTCTGGGTGCAAGACAATAATTTTAACGGTAGTCACACGGTGGAGGGCGAACCTATTTTCAGGTGATAGCATGGCATTTGTTAACATTAAGCAATATTTTTTTTGTTGGCATTGCAATCGTTCTTCATCATTAAGTGAAATTTCATATCAGGAGCATACGTAGTTCAGTATGGTCAATACCATATCAAAATAGAAGGTACTAGATAGTTATCTTGTGGGACCCCAGATTTAGCAAGGAAATGATCTGGTTTTTAAGATTTAAGCAGGACCCAGTATTTGAAAAACGGAGCCCGTGTTGTTTGTTGGAAAGTAATGGTTTTTAATAAATCATCTTAAAGAAAGGCAGTATGCACCGCTCATGAAACTCCTTGCTTCGGCTTAGGGTATGTTCTTTCACGAGACAGAGATAGGTTCCAAAGCAAACCGTTTTTTAAATTATAAATACGTTGCCTATGGGATCATACCAAGTAATGTTCCTCAAAGTGTGGAAGGATTTGCGTCTGTAAAGTTTGTTAAAAAGTGGATTGAATAGCCTGTACTGCTAAAACTTCACTATAAAGTTAGCAGACCTTAAGGGAACTTGAAAAAATATTTATTTGAAGTTGGTTCTTAAAAATATTCATACTTCATCACTATTTTCACCACAAAGCTGGCATTACTTACCCTTTGCTCAGCAATCGATTAAGCTATAGGGACTTGAAATAACACTTCACATTTGCATTTTTTCATTTACTTTTAGAAAAACAATTCAAGTTTTGAAGTCATTTTTTAACTTCACCAAAAATTTAGCATAAAACGCCTTTTTCTCAGTAATATCTTTTGCTAGGAACTTGAAATATGACTTAAAATTTGCCGTTTATTTCGCAGCTAAGAAAATTTAAATCACAAATTTTGAAGTCCTCTTAAAAAAAAATTCTTATGGAAAAATTTAAAAATCATTTTTTAAATATGACTTACATAACTGTAAAGTTAGCATTACGTCCGGGTTTCTCCACAACCGTCGAATGGGAACCCTAAATTGGACTTCAAATAAGCACTTTTTCATCTACTTTTAGAAAAACTTCAATTAAATTAGGATCAATAGAACTTTTTCGTTGATATTTTAACTCCAGGCAGAAAGTATCACCAGAACCTTCCCACTCGCTTTATTGGGAAGCCGTCATCCTGAATTCTATTTTAATTAATTTTTATGATTAAACTCGATTATCTCTCGATTACCATTTAAATGAACTGCATTTAGCATCTCCCAAATTAAATAAAGTTGAGAAATCTTGTATAGATCCTCCAAGAAAACTTTCTTACAAAAAGAAGTCTCAACACTTCTGCACGATTACAATTCTTGAACAACTTAACAGATATACGCTGTATATTCAATATACCTAAACGAAGACATTCACGTCTTGTTCCAGGTTTTTTTTTGAAATTTTTTTCTTCGATCGAATACCAAAGACGGATTGTATAAATCCGGCGATATTTTGTTCAATTCGTGTTAATCTCCAAATAATTTTGTTTCTGTGTTCCTGATTTACTTGCTCCCAATACTTTTCTTTTTTTGATACAAGAAAATGAATGACGCAAGGACTGACTGATGGTCGAGAAATTTTGGAACTTGCTGTGGTTTGGATATGGCTGCGATTTGGCAGCCAGCTTGTTGTACGAATGGGAGCTGCGCGCCAGATCAATTTGAGTCTTTATTACCGAAGCCTCCGAAAAGTTTATTGTCGGTGAACGATTTGCAATGCTTATGGGATTTAGAGCTAAGTAAGTTTTGTTATAATTTGAAGTGAAGAGGAAAAGGTACCTTACCGCGACATAACATAAAAAAATACGCCGAGTATTAGATTAATTCGCTTCTTCTTCTTCTTCTTTGAGCCATGTGTAGCAGGCATGCCAACCGACGACGACGACGACTATGGACGCACGATATGGAACGTGAAGAAATTCAAATTAAATTGGGGTTTTCGATTTGATTTGAGGTGTTTTTTTTTTTTTTTTTTTTTTGTTGCTGATGTGGTTTTGTCGAAATGATTAGGCTTCTTCATTTAATTGACTCTTTTTTCTTCAAGTTACGCGTTGGAGATAGCGAAAAAAAAGACCGGACAAAAACTTAAAATAAAAAGGACTTAAATTCCATCACGTTAAACCACAAATCGTGTCTTCTTATCGCCTTATCATATATCTCTGACCAAAAAGACTCTCAAAGACTTTCTCTGTCACTAGAAAACGAAGCAACAACAACAACAAAACAAAACACCCAATCCCAAAAAGCGGAAAATCTGCTTCTCGCTTTATCCGCATACGATTATGCTAATTTATATACCAAACGCGCACAATATTGTCGTGATTGAAGATTTTTCTTCAGAAGCTCAAACCATGACAATATATGCTGAATACCTTAACTACCTTACCTTACCAATAGCTTACCTACTTTAAGCTGTAACCGATCAATAGATCAATTTAGAAGGGGGATAGATACTCGTACTTAAAAAAAAAAAAAAAAACTAAACAGGAAAAGAAAAAAAAGTCCTCCCGCTTATTGTGGAATCTCAAGACTTGACTTGGTGGTGCTTTTCCTCTATAAACATACTTTACACGGTTTTGCATACCAAATTATGCCACTTTCTTGCAGAAGTCTTTTTCGGGGTTGTCTCTTTATCTCTGCATTTGTAGGTATATCTTTTTTGGTAGAATATACATCTTCATCTTAAGACGAACTTATAGAACGCGAACGCCACTTGTATCGATTTTGTGGAAGAAAAAATTCCATGCACCCAACAAACGGACAGACGAACGGACAGATTGATTTGCATATCTTTCTCTGTTACGTCGTTGTCGAGAATTGCAGGGAAACAATCTGACAGAGTGGATAATCCGAATTCGATTTTGTATATTTTTTTTTTATCTTCACTGTATTTTAATTGTTCTTCATGATGGTTCCGTTTGGTTGAATATTTTCATATTCTTTAGCAGATAAGTTTAATCGATAAATGTTACATGGATATCTATGCCTACTTTGTTTTTTCTTTGCTGTGGTAAGTGTTTCACGATTTTATTTTTGTAGATACAGGTTGAAGATAGTTGAAGATTTTTAAGAGATAAAATTCCACCAGGAGGAGATAAAGATAGCGGTGACATTACGGTCCTTTTGGCTTTTTCTATCTATTATAGTCGAGGACATGTTTTATTTATTTTTTATTTAACAGTACTAGAGGTTGCATGTTTGCTTATATCGAGGAATTAATAATTAAAATAAAGAAAAGATACCAACAGCTATTTTAACAGTTCGTGTTTGAATTTTCGATTTGTAAATCGGAATTTGAATTTTTTTGAAAGCTAACTGTCGAAAGAGTCGGTTTGGGGAAGTGGATTCTAAACCAAACAAAAATTTAGTAAAAGGTGAGGTCCGTTTTATGCAAGGAATTTAGAGATGGCTTTTGGGGAATGGAGAGGGGTTGAAAAATTAAATTAGGCCTTATTTATTTTTCACAATTTTTTTTCGAATTTTTATTCAAACATTTTTTTCTAGAAAACTTCAATTGGCAATTTTTTAATGACATTTTTGCGTTTTAGTGAATGAGACTTTTACATCCATGTATCAAAACTTTTAACCCTCACTTTCAAATATTTTTTTAAACATTACCTTTTTTTTAGGACAAACTATTTTTTGATGGAATTTTTTTCGAAATTAATTTTTAGACTAATATATCCAATTTTTTACAATTTTTTTCTGATAAACTTTATTTGGACAAGAATTTGTTCGAGTTTTTTTTTGGAGGGCAAAAATATTTTCGGACACACATAACTATTTTGCCATAATTTATTCTTTGACAAATTTTGCTGTCAACTTTTTTTCTGGCCAATTTTTAATCTGCAGTTTTTTTATTTAATTTATTTTGAGAAATACTGCTTTTTACCAAATACTTTATACACGGTCCAATATGTCGGGAAAACAAAATTTTACCGATAAAAATTTTAGTCCATAAAAAACTTTTCTCAAAATAAGTTTTGTCTAGTAAAAACTGTAAAAATTAGAAGCAAAAAATCATCAATTAAAAATTTTGTCAAGGAACAAAAAAATTGTAGCCAAAAAATAAATTTCGAAAATGTTTCGTCAAAAAGTAGATTTTGCTCAAAAAAAAAAAATTGATCAAAGAAAATTTTCAACAAAAAAAAATTAATAAAAATTCTGGTAAAAATAAACTTTCAAAAAAACTACTTTCGAAACCACCAAGTGAAAATTAAACCCCTTTCCAAGCCAGTAATAAAATGTGACCGGAGATAAATATTTTTAAGAATCTCATATCAACAATTATCAGTTTTTGAAAAATCAATAATCGTAAAAAATATCGGAAAAATTTATATTTTTGATACACGAGATAAATATTGTATTTGAAAACCCCAAAATGAGTTAAAAAAAAAAATTTAATGTGAAATGAATTTTTAGAAAATCTCGGTTATATAATTACTTGAGATTTAAAAAATAAATGTATCTCTATGAAAAATATTTTATGGAAGAATTAGCTTTAGTTGTCACAGTTTAGATTTTGTTGGTCAATGTTTTCTATTTTTTTGTCACCTCTCCGCTTTAGTCAATCTTGCGTGTCTTAGGCTTCTTAAGCGTTTGAACAACTTAAACATTTTGCACGTCTTAAACGTCTTGTGCGTTTTAAGAGTCTTGTTCGTCTTAGACTTCGTTTTCTTATAAGTGTCCTAAGCTTCTTTTGATTTTTCACCATCATGTACATCAGAAACTTCTTGATCACATTTTTCCTAAACATTTAGCCCGGCTAAAGAGTTTTGAACGTCTCAAACGTCACAAAAATTCATTGGCAAGTTTGTGTATTACTGAGTTTTGCATTTTATTTTAAATTCCAAAGAATTCTTTGATTCATCCTAGAACTTATGAAGCTACATTTATTTATTATCTTCTTTAATAATAGATAATCTCTCATCATCAAACTTCAAGTAAATTTCCAATTAAGAATTCATAACCCACCACTTTGACAGCCCAATCATTACCAATTTATCCCCATCATACCTAGCTATACATTTAATAATTTTTCCTGCAGGTTTTTTTTTATAACAAATAGCCTCAAACTATTCACTGTATATTCATGAAGAAGATCCCCAATTGACTTAAAGCTATTCACATCATCCACACCCCATAAATCACACCAATTCGTTCAGCTAATTTAACCATAAAACAAGAAGCAAAAGAGAGTTATATACTAACTCGAAGTATAGATTCTTATATACAAAAGTAAGTCACTTGGGGGCGCTAGAGGCGCGGTAGCAGAATATTTCTAACCGCAAACCGTGATTATACTCTCTTCAGTGAATCGCTTGATTATGTTTTGCAGGGAAAAGAAACAAAAAAAAAAATAGTCTCGTCCAAGGAAATGCAAAAAGAAAAAAAGGAATTTAAGAAGAAGAAAAGCAAAACCCACAAACCCAACCATCAACTTACCAGCTAATCAATCTCAGCTAAAATGAAACGTAAGAAGAAATGCAAAACAAAGATAAATATTTTTATATCTAAGAATAAAAACAAAAACTTCTATTTCTCCTGTAGTATGGAACCCAGGAGCGAATTAAGCCGTCAAGAGAAAGTATTTGAGGAATCCCTTAGGGATCTCCATTGTCGGCAATAAGATTGATATTTAGGTTTTTACTAATTTATTTAAGTATACGCTTGGCCCTAACAAATAATAAAACTTAACAACATTCCAACAAAATTGTTGAAAAATCAATTAAGAAAAAAGTGCGTATACGCCCTAGTGTACCACAGCTCTATTGTCATAAACGCTGCAATGACATGCGACTTTATAGTGGAATACCAACATTCCGAGGAATGCGAACTTTTATTCCCAATAGGGCCAAAAGCATAAAACCGAAGGAGAATTCATGTAACAATTCGAGCAGTACAGAAGTTGAGAAAAGTTAGTTTTTTAACTTTCTTCTATTTATTAGATTTTGCTCTACTTAGACTTTGTTGGATATCTGCATAATTTACTGAAAATCACTGTGTCGAATTTAGGCAGTTATAAGACAAGTAATAAAGTTGGTATTAGAAACTATTTTTCAATACAAGTTGTATCAAATGGGTTTTAGTCCGATGCCATAAAATAAACCCTGGTGTGCCCCAGGGCTTCGTTTTGTATCCAACTCTCTTCTTTATATTCATCAATGATGATGATGATGAATGAAGAAACAAAAGAGATATCAGTCAATCCTTCATCCATTCCATCATTCATTTTGAACACCGTTCTAATGTTTCCAGTCTTTCAATATTTTATCGTTATATTTTATACGCAATGTTGTAGCAAAATAGCCGTAATACTCGCACGCTGGGAAAGCCCCTTAGTTTATACTTGAGTTCAGGTAAGAAAGTACTGTAAAGTATATAAATTCACTCATAGCCGCACCACACGAATGTGAAATGCTTTCTTCCTTCCTTTCCGGTGTCGAGATATTCAAAACCAATGCATCAGTATTTTGAATTAATTCATTTTGTTATTGGCATTCATTTTGTTATTACAGTTTTAAAACAATTAAATTTTGTAATTTCAACTTTTATTTTTTTCTTGTAATCCGTCCCTGAAAGCCATGGACACAAAAAAATTAAATAAGATGATGAAAAACCGAAATGATATTTTTATATGATTAATTACCCAAACATAAGTCAAAGTCTTGTGCCCGCCAGTATGTTTGAGATTTAGAAATGAGAAACCGTAAGACTATACCTAGTGACATGTCCAAAGATATTTCCACTGTCACGTTTTAAACAAAAAAAAAAAGATTCCTCCAAGACGTGTCATGTCCTTAATAAAAAATACAAAATTCCATTAGATGCTCATTAGATATAATTTTTTTTTGTTTTTATTTCTTGTTTGTTAATTATTTAGCTTCCTTATTAATTTATTTTTGGTTTGCCATGATTATTTTATAAATTCTATCTCAAGGATATCTCCCTCCCATTCTCTAAAAAAAAAACAAACAGAAAAGTGTTGATTGAAAAATTAAAAATAACAAAAAATAATAATTAGAATATGAGATTCTCGAACCCAAGGACGACACAATGATTCATAATTCAGCTTCGTTGTTTCTTCTTTCTGTTTTTTTCTCGGTCGTAGCTTCTTGATTCTTATGGTTTGTTGGTAAAAGTGCCGCACCCTTGTACATCATGAGGTCCTTTTTCACCATAAATCAGTTTTACCAGGAGACAAAGTTATTTCTTTTTTGTTAATTCCTTTTTGATTCACTGTGTCGTCTTCACTGTTTCACTGCGAGAGAGAGACAATCTGACAAAAAAAAGAAAAAAAACTGGAAGGAGGCATAAACTTAATTAACTTGAAAATTTATTAAGTCCTTTATCATTGAAATTCATTAGAAAGTATACATGCACTATGCGTGGTGGTTTATATACGGTGGAGAAAAAAAAAGATAGAAACAACAAGCAAGGATTTCCTTTCTATATTTTTTTTCCGGCTTGATGGTTTGGTGCTTTTCGAAGTGAATCTCCTGACGTCGACAATAAGTGGCGATAGCATCATCACGCTCGCGCTTCTTCTCTCTGTTTTGGTGGAGATAATAAATTTGTATTTTTAATTTTTTTTTTTGTTGCGGCCAAATTCGTTGCGTGTATCCGCAAGATTTTTGAATTTAAATGCAAATTTTTGTTTTTGTTTCAATTTTCTTATAGAATAAGTCATACTCTAAGAAGAAGGGCTTTGTTTTTGGTTGAGGAGTGTTAGGGCTTAGGATGAGAACGCCGCCGTGCTTTGACCGCCACCGTTTGGTGGTTGAAAGACCCCTAAGACATTTGCCATCCTGACATCTTGTGGTTAAACGATGATGAATGGCCAACAAACGATAACTTCCGCGGATACAATTTTAGAAAAAAATCAATAAATTGCATAATTTTAGGAAGAGATGACGGGCTCACCATCCTGTAAATGGATTATACATTATATTGTCCTCATTCAGACTGTTGCAATTTTTGTTGGGTTAATTAATTCGCGTTTAGTCCAGTATAGTTAAAATTTAAATATAAAAGTTTAGAAAGTATTTTTAAAGAAAGAATGTCATTAGAGAAAATATAAAAAAGCTTACAATTCAGGAACGGGTCGTTATTTTGTATTTCAAAATACTACATGACTAAAATTGTGCATATGAATGTATAAAAATGCATGAACATAACTATGTTCCATCCAGATTTCTGTGTTCTTAAAACACCGCAAAATGCATAATTCTGCCATTCCAAAGTTCTACAGTGAAATTCTGTAATATTTATTAAAAAGTTTTGAACGGGAACGGATCGTTATTCTGTATTCCAAAATTCTTTTTGACCAAAATTCTGTATATGGTAAAAAAATTCTATATGAATAATAATAAAATGGCATTCTATTATTATTAAACCCAGAATTCTGTTAAACCAAAATTTTGTATTTCAAATAGCTGGCTAATGCAAAATTCTGTTTTCTAACATTCTGTAAATCCAGACATGAATTCATTAAAACTCTTAAATAATTTTGAAGAGGTTGTCAGTCCCCGCTGAACAACTTTTGTTCAATTAAAAAAAAAAGAATTATTAAGAAAAACTGTTAAAATATAAAAAACTGATTTGTAAATTATGTATTCCAAAATAATTCTTTTACAGAATTCTTTTACAGAATTTTGAAAAAAAAAACAGAATTATTTATTTTTACAGATTTTTGATTTCTTTTTTAGATTATAGAAATTTTGATTTACGAAATTTTGAAATAAAGAATTCGGGAAAGAGAATTTTGAATAACTGATTTTTTGGGTTAATTAATTCGCGTTTAGTCCAGTATAGTTAAAATTTAAATATAAAAGTTTAGAAAGTATTTTTAAAGAAAGAATGTCATTAGAGAAAATATAAAAAAGCTTACAATTCAGGAACGGGTCGTTATTTTGTATTTCAAAATACTACATGACTAAAATTGTGCATATGAATGTATAAAAATGCATGAACATAACTATGTTCCATCCAGATTTCTGTGTTCTTAAAACACCGCAAAATGCATAATTCTGCCATTCCAAAGTTCTACAGTGAAATTCTGTAATATTTATTAAAAAGTTTTGAACGGGAACGGATCGTTATTCTGTATTCCAAAATTCTTTTTGACCAAAATTCTGTATATGGTAAAAAAATTCTATATGAATAATAATAAAATGGCATTCTATTATTATTAAACCCAGAATTCTGTTAAACCAAAATTTTGTATTTCAAATAGCTGGCTAATGCAAAATTCTGTTTTCTAACATTCTGTAAATCCAGACATGAATTCATTAAAACTCTAAAATAATTTTGAAGAGGTTGTCAGTCCCCGCTGAACAACTTTTGTTCAATTAAAAAAAAAAGAATTATTAAGAAAAACTGTTAAAATATAAAAAACTGATTTGTAAATTATGTATTCCAAAATAATTCTTTTACAGAATTCTTTTACAGAATTTTGAAAAAAAAAACAGAATTATTTATTTTTACAGATTTTTGATTTCTTTTTTAGATTATAGAAATTTTGATTTACGAAATTTTGAAATAAAGAATTCGGGAAAGAGAATTTTGAATAACTGATTTTTTTTATCTGAATTTTTGCCTCAATCCATACAATTCATTTTCAATTGCCAAAACAAGACAAAAAAGAAAAATTTGAACTCAAAACTAATGATACCCACTTTGAGAAAAATATAAGTGTCCATACGTTTTCAGTATTCTATAATATTCACTGCAAAATAAAATTTACAAAAAATATAATTCCGTTTTCAAAATATATTGAGTTTTCAATGTTTTATTTTTTGAAAAATTTGATATGTATTACATTAAGACCAGCATCCTCCAACTTTTTTTAACTTCCCATAGGGAGTTATTGTAATCGGTCCGATTTGTCAAATTGAAATTTTTGACATTTCTCGACGTTTCAAGGTCCCTAGAGCCTATATCAATCATTTTTAGAGAGATGTCTGTGTGTGCGTGTGTACGTACGTTCGTACGTTCGTATGTTCGTACGTCCGTACGTCCGTACGTTCTGGTACTATTTTTCGTCGTCGATATCTCAAGAACGAGTAGAGATATCGACTTGAAATAAATTTTGTTTTATAGATAATAACTTCGAAAGAAGCTGAAAGGGCGTTTATTCAATCAGTTGTTTTTTTACTATAGCAGTTTAAAAAAGAAGTGAAACTTTTAGTTGGGCTCAAATATCTCACGAACAAATAACGCTATTGACTTGAAATAAATTTTATTCGACACATTATGACGTCATACAAATTTGATATGAAATTGGAAAAAAATCAATATACCGTTATTTTTTAAAATCAAAAAAACAAAAAAAAATTTTATAATTCGAATATCCTTAGATGGAAAAACGATATTAACTTTAAAATAATTTTATTTTACGAAAAATGTTGTTTTTGACTACTGGTGAAAATTTCAAAAAAATTTAATGGACAGTTTTTTTACAAAAAATTAAAAACTATAAAAAATTCTACCAAAAATTGGTATAAATTGTCTTTCGACTCATATTTCTCAAAAACGTGTAACGATATTGACTTCTTGTTTCTTTTATTTTCTACATAACATAATTGTTAGCAACTGATAAAATTTTGACAAATATTGAATGGGCAATTGTTTAACAAAAAATCAAAAACTGTTAAAAATTCTAAAGAAAAGTAGTTACAATTGTATTTCAGCTGAATATGCTGACAACGAACAACGATTGTGCCTTCTAAAATATTTTATTTTATACATAATACAATTTTTGTATGAAAGGTTGAATTTTGACAAATATGTATCTAATTGAAAGTTTTTGACAAAAAATATAAAACAAAATAAACTAAAAAGTGGTAAAATTGGTTTTTCGACTCGAATATCTTGAGAACGAGCAATGATATTAACTTTGCCATTAGGTATTTAATCTCTATAATATATGTGCATTTCGTAAATCTCTTTAAATAATTAAAATGCTTTTCAATCTTAAAATAATGATTGTTTGAATTTAACAACTAAAGTTTGTTTCGCAGAAAATTTGGTTATTAAAAAAAAAACTATATATAAAGTTTTCAAGATCACAAATGGGAAGTTATCAGTGTGGGTCGTACCCAGCTTTTTTTTTAAAATACTTTTTGCCTTAAAAATTCTTATTACTTACAAAAACACACAAAAAATCCTTAAAACTTTTAGAGTTATTTTAGAGATAAATAAGTTTTATAGTAACAGATACATATTAAATGACCCTTACAGTTCTTTTTGGTAATTAAAAAAAATATTCAATTTCGCCTCGGGGGGAATAACCTAAATAATTTAAGTTCCAAGACTGAAGAAAGTAACTTCAAAAATTTAGGCTTTGGGTCGAACTACAAACAGACAGACCGGCACACTGAGAATCCGGTAGTGAAACAGATTTTCGGCACCCAATTTTTTGCGTAATGAAACGAAATTGCCAGTTTTGAAATCAAAAAAAAAACGAACTTTAGATATGAATCAGAGTTCTTTTCGATTACAAAACTTGTAATTTCGTAATAAGAAGAAAAAGAACCAACTACAACTTGTTGTTTTGTAGTTGTTTTGGATATTTGTTTTTTTTTTTTAGCCAGTCGGCATGGGATTTTTTGCAAAATACCCATCTCAAATTTTATGATTAGAACGTTTAGATGGATTAGTGGTAAAAAAATTGGTCCGTCTGTAAGTTTTGTGCTTTGACCGCCATTTTGAATTTCGAGAAAACTTCATCGTACTAGAAATTTGTTTCTTTTTTGTATAAAACATTTTTCACTCAAACACCTAAAAGTATACTTTCTGAGTCTTATTTTAGAGTGAGTTGAAAAATGAAGGTTTGGCTTTATAAAAACAAAACATTTAATATTGTAAATTCGCTGTTGTTTTTTTAATAAGTATTATTCCAATTGTAGCATTTTTTTAAGCAATATCACTTCCCACCTGAACAGGGGTAAATATTTTTTTTCTTGGATTGGTTTAACTTAAACGCCCAAGCCTTTTGTAACACATTATGCAAATCACCCTGTATTATATATCGATCCCTATTATTATTTGTTAAACTTAAACCCTGAGCCGAAACAAAATTTTAAAAAAATTGGCAAAATTGGCAAACTTTTTGTTTAAAATCCTCTGGTTCACCTAAAAATCTCAACTTCTGTCACAATAAACTCGCATATCATCACACGCAACGTATGTGACCTCTCTTTGAAGCTTTTCTTCCCTCAGAGTATATCAACTCCAAATATCGACAGATTAAAATTGAATCCAATTAACACTTGCCACCTGGAGGAATGAAATCTCGCACACAGCACGGTTTGGGAACACCACCTTCAAAAAAAAAAAAAAAAAAACTATCATCATCACCCAAACCAGCATGGGGTCCAAATTGCCAACTTCACACCAAGCGAGCGTGCGCTGCACTTTTTTTCCCATCCAATAACTCGTACGAGTTTTGACATGCGGCTATACATCTATACAGCGGCAGCATTCAGCACAACCAAAAGAGTTCAGCAACCCAATAAATTTGGGGCCAATCGAATTGTGACACATCACACACACAATATGTTATACAGCCAATATATGGAACTCACTTGAAGTCCGCTATATGTGGAGTCTCTTATGGATGGCGTTCCGTCGTTTCGTGAGTAAAAAAAAAAATATGATAAATTCACCATAATTCCGAATGGCATTCGATTCACTGTGTGTGACACATAAATTACGAATTAACGCTTAAAGCCCGTTCGAGGGGCATAATTTTCCGTTTTACAATAAGCGGATGTCATTTTCATTTTGTGCAAATAGCCCTGGTTGGCACAGTGGGTGCTATAAACTGGGAGGGGAAGTTCGTTGCGGTTTCACGGCTTGGATGAGATAGGCTTTTGGGCATATGCGCGGGAGAAGATGCAACACGAATTGGACATTTTTCAATCTTTGTCTGTCCAAAGAAGGATTTTACATTCCTAAAGACTCTTATAATATAGCCGACCGAAAAGTGTAGAAGACCGACGCGACGCGACGACGCACGGCACGGTATACCTTTTGGCATGATGTTCAAAAACTTTGTGTTCTCGGCTGCATCTTACAAGTTTGGGGGATCTTATACATAGTGCGTTTTTGCTTGCTGTGCACAGATGCTCGGGTATGGAGGATCCAGGACGCGACACCATTGGTAATCTCATGTTGGGTGGTCAATTTGTTTACGCGACAAGGTGATGGATTTTTCTTAAGCCAAAATGAAAAGACCCCCAGAGTCTTGCACTAACAGCAAAAAAAAATAATAATACATATTTTGAATTGTAGTGGAGGCAAGATGATGTTTGTGCCGAATGCAATAAATTATCGGATGTGAAACTGCGATTTGTTGTTTGTATCATATACCGGTGCGGTGGAGGAAGAAGGTGGTAGTAGTTGGTTGCGAAGTTGGTATAATTTATTTAACCAAATGCGTTAGGATGACTAGGAAGCAAAATGCGTTTTTCAAAGTGATTCCAACAAATTAGTTACGACTCTTAGTTGGGGATTGCAAAAAAAGAAAAACCATTTGGCCTAAACTGCTTTGTCATAATTTGTTTGAGGAAGAAGTCATAAATCATTTCTTTTGTTTAAATTACATAATTTGGATCCACGAAATAAAACAAACAGTTCATATTTTTTAAGAAACGAACAAGTTGCTTTAGTGCCAGCAGGGGAGGGCAAATTAAGGAGATTTGTTCAAAGGTGGCTAATTTTCAAAGGACCGTAGTAAAAAAATTTAAAATATTTTGGAAACGCGATATTTTTCACAGAAACATTGTTAACCATTGTTTCTTAATAATAATTTTCTTTGTTCTATTTATTTTAACTATAAATTCTTTAATCTGCTAATCCTCTTGTCACATGTTTACATCCTTCTCTACTTATTTTGGATATTTAAAAAAATGTTGCTCCCCTCTAATCCGAAATTTCACTCTCTTTGAATAATTACGTTTAATTAATTCATCTGTAAGAAAATTGAAAGGACCGTAACGATTCACAACACGCTGTCGCTATACAACATCCTTTTGCGACATATATCCTTGTGCAATAATATGCGCATTTCCAAGTGACAGGTCTGTTGAGTTTAAAATATTTTATTGTATAAACATCAAAAAACCAACGGACAGTTTTTTCTGTTCACAAAATTGAAATTGGACACCATACATCAAGGATATACTAAGGATTAGTCTATTTTACAGCGACGAAGGACGACTGCGATGGATGAAACCGAAAATGTTTAACCCTAATTGGGAGCGTCCGGTCATGATAATGTGTGTTTGTTGTAAAGATTTGATATGATGTTCTGTATGTGCTTAGATTACGTCATCGCATCTTGTCTATGTAAATTTTTACCCCGAAACAAGGGGTAGTACAGATATGAATTTCATATACCAAAACAATGAAACCCACGGAAAACTCAAAATAAAGGATTGAATTACCCATCACCGCGTCGTTGTCAAAGAATTTTGTTGCGTTAATTGGGCCTATGTCATAGCCAACGGGCTAGAGGTAGATATATACATTTGTTAGTGCAAATACCAGTGTGAAAGTGTGACCTGCTCTGCGACTGTGTAATGGGGGGAGTTGTAGAAAAATTAGCATTTTTCATGGTTTCACCCGGGCGCCATTTAAGACAAAAAAAAATTAAAACACAAAAAGCCCAAAGGGTGTCATTGAACACATTTGCATTTTTGTTGAGAACAATTTACTCAGTTTTTAATTTCAATATTCTGTGAAAGGAACGATTTGATGGATGAGGACATGTGAGAGATGCGTTAATTTCATACATAATTCACAAGTGTGACTTTTTTCTGCCATTTTTTTTTAACTTTAAGATGTGGGCTTTTGTTATTGTTCCTTAATTGTGGGTGATCTATTGTGTGTCCCAATGGATTGTATATTTTTGTGAACATTTTTGAAAATAATTTCTATTTATATGGAAAACTTGTGCGTGACGCAATTTTTCATCCACTATTCGAGTATCTATACAAATGACAAGTAAAATTCCCATCAATATATGTCATGTCAACTGTCATGTCAACATGTAATCGAAAAAAAAGTTGTATTCATTGACAAATGAAAAAAGGAAGTTTCGGAGGGGAAGTAAATAAAATCAGCTTTCACCCTTGAATAGGAAGTAATCCGTTTTAGGTAATGCGAATTGATTAAAGTTGGTGATTCTGGTTAAACCAGCATACAGAACCGTTGAAAGTGCAAAATTTGAAGGAAAACACATCAAATAATGAAATGTAAAATTTTCCATCCATAAGAGTTGTAATTTGCTACATCATTCTTAACCAGCCTCAATATACATACTTGAGAGGACTTTAAAGCTTTTGATCTATTTTCTTTGATAGTGAGCTATGGTTTTAAAGACAAAGCAAATAGTTAAAACAATTTTGCTGAATTTGAATTTTGCAACTCTGAAAATTTCATTTTGACAAAATTTCATTTTAGAAAAAAATGTAGGCAAAAACTTATAGAAATTTTTTTGTTTTTTTTTTTTTGTTTAAATTTTCACCATGTATTTTTTTAGTACCAAAATTCGCAAAATAGTTTAGAACCAAGTAAAATGTCTGGCCACTGAAAATACCCCAAGCGGAGTTCGGTGCTCGGGCACTAAAGATGGCTACAATCAACTATTGAATTAATATTCTTTGGCGCCATTTAAAAATAATACAGAAAAGAAAACCATAAATTGGCACTTTACCTGATCTTCATTTTTTTGAATCTCAAATAAAAACTATAATTGAGTCTTCAATTTTCGATTTAACCTCTCCAACCTCTTCCGAAAAATGATTGATAGAAAATATATTTACTTACATGTTCCTTGCACATTCCATTTTCACAAATATCATTTTTCTTTCGCCCATCACAAATCCTCGGTATCTATTTCGCAGAAGTATGTAAATAAATAATAAAAAGTCACCAGGATGCAGGCCAAAGAACCGTTTCTCCAACTGTCATCACGTTCCATACCTATATAGAGAAATTCTTTTCAAGATCACAAGCATCAGTGTCAGAAAAAAATATGCAAATCATTCAAAATTTTTGTTTTATTTTTAATTTACCTCAAACGTTGACTTATGTCAGAAATCCTCAAAATGCAGGTCATATTTATGCTTTTGATGCGCATGCCTAGGCAAAGTCATCTCTAATCCTGGTGACAGCGCGCACATATGTATGGCAAACTGTCACTGAGAATATTCCTTGATCTTGTCTTTGATTTGCCGCCCGCCGCTGATCAGCATTGTATTGTTTTGAATTTTAATTCGTTCATTTCAAACGAACATCACAGACGGCTCGACGACGACGACGACCAAGATGAAGCACAAAATACGATCACGTCGCAAACATGCACTTGCGATCATGATGATCATCAGCGATATGGCCCAAACTGAAACCTATATAAAAGTTCTTCTTCTGGAGTTTAGTTGTGCATCGCTCAGCTAACCTCCAGCAAACGAAATAGGATCGCGTGCAAAATAGTGTACAACCCAGCAAAAGCCGATCTGACGAGGAAGGTGTTTCACAAGAGGAGCACAAATTACTGCCGATCTCTATAGACACACATGCGCACTCAGTGGGAGACAGAATTGGTAATTTGGGCCTCAATTGGCGGTAATGAGACAGGACAAGGAACGCGATCGGTTACCGAAAAGAATAATGGTGAATGTGGTGATCTTGTGGTTTTGTCCCGACGGACGCGACGACCAACACAGGTAATGAGCCGTAGTAATTCACACGGAATCGATCTTTTAAATGACAAATTAGACTTCGGGGAGCTGAGTTCTCTGGATGCAAGTTCCATGGTATACTACTAGAAGAAGACTCATCATCACAGACTAATGGCATCAGATCGGGATTTTCTTCGAAATTCATGATCGATCGTTATGCCGCGATGATGGATCAATTTTGTGGTTTAGGATAATCTTTTTTGTTTTTGTTCGAATAAGGTAGGAAAAGTTACGATAAAGCTGGAAGATCGATTAAGGTTCATCAGAGAAGAAGACGAAGACGGAGATAGAAGGGAATAAAATATAAATATTTCTTAACAAAAGGTGTCGATTTGATTACGCTGGGCAATTGTTTTTGCCGGAATTTCTTGAAAGATCTTAGCATAACAGACATCTTTGGAGCTTATACATAGGTATAGCTGGTGAGTTACGAGACTTTGAAGAGATTTAATGATTTTGCGGGTTTTTTTTTTCATTTTATGTTTAACTCTGATCGTGCCTTTTGTATTATTTGATATAAAAAAATATTATGATAGAACGATTGTGAATTGATGTGATTGGAGAAGATTAGGTGTGAAAAACTAGGATAAGCTAGTGAGGATTGTGGATTAAATTTAAAATATTTTTCATTTGCATGCATACCTACAAATTATTACAGAACTCGTGGGAATGTTGTTTAATGGGATTTCAAAATTATTTTCACACAAAAAATTGTCTCGGCGGCGGCGTATATTCAAAATGAATAGGTTCCACATTAGTTTCCAGATCAGATATTTGAGCAAAGAAAATGTCTAGCGTGGGACTTACCTCTTAGAAGATAATTTTACTCTTTAAAGTCCAGTACGCAGTTTGAAAAAGAAGTTAATTAAAATTCATACAAAATTACGAATATTAGTTTTTTTTTTTTTTAATTTATATTCTCAACTTCTTTTAATCCACAGCCTTTGCATATGAAATCTATAGTACTTTCATGAGCTTGTTCCACACCAGCTGTGTTGTGTAGTCGTTTATAAGCTTAGAAAAAATTATAAAACCTAAAAACCAAACTTGTGGATTCTATTTTATAGACTTTTTATTTCAGTTGAGTGGTCCTGGTTATCAAGTAATAGACAGCTTTCTAGACGTCTAACTTCTTATTTTTCTTCATTAACTTTCGTTTTCATGATCCAAAGCCTCTCGACCCTGTAATTTGTGTAAGATGGTCTTCTTTTTCTACTTTAACGGACGGTGGTTGTGGTCTAAAGTCTCCTATCTAGAAGACCGGGACCACCCACTGCTTCATACTAAGGCTCTACTTGTGGGGTTCGCCGGGTTGTTTTCAAAAAACATAGAATGACCTCCGGGGTTTGGATTGTTCCTTCATTAGTTTTGGAACGTCGGTCGTGTTGGGTCTTTTGCGCGCTAATGCGGTATCCATTTCACTCCAGAACATCCATTGCTTACGATGGCTCAATCATCAGCACTTCAATTGGGTCCGTCACCTAATCCTCAAGCAGAAAGACTGTAATAAAAAGCAAAGGCCTCAAGACGCTTCCTTGGTGCACACCTACTCCAATCAGGATTCAGGAACTCTTTGGTGAGGAGGAAACATCCTTCAACTGACCATTCGTCTAAAATCTAAAAAAAAAAGAGTTAATCCATTCATCTTCTTATATTTTCAATCAAATTATCCAGTGTCCTTTTTGTACATTAATACTTCCCTGCAATCCACCCACATGTTTCTGTGATTATATGTCGCAAAGGGAAAAGTCAGTTTAATTTTCTGATTTTTCCAAATCAACACCCCTAATCCATGGTAATCAAGTACTTAATCCCCATAGTAACTGCCTATCGTTACATTCGGCAGGTTGTCACTAAACAGCAAACAGCAGCAGCAGTAGCAGAATCATCATAAGCTACATAGCTCCCCTGTTTTCTGTCGAAAGTATCTTTTATCTGACTTTAGGGTGAAAGTTACCGCATCAACCACAAACAAAAACCCATAATCGACGCCTCAATTTAACGACAACAACAAGTGAAGCAGAGAGAGAAGAGGGTGTAGATGATGGTTTTGAATGCCTGATTAAATCCAAACAAGATTTCACGAGGATTTCGAAAAACTTCCCGCCTTCGATTGGTTGAGTGACTCTCAATGTCAAAAAATAAAGTCAAATCGTGAAAGACGACAACGCTCGATGTTGACGTCGATATAGCAACCGGCAAAGGGTGCAAGAGGGTAGCTGTGAGGGTTGAATTAATTATACCCCCACATGAACTGCAAAAAGATACTCAATTCAGAACTAATAGATTCAAAAGTATCTCGCAATTATTACCAATTCTATCCGTATGTTGTGTGCGGACGGAAACAGGGGTTAGAAGTGTACGGCCGAAGGAAATTCATTCATAAATTTCATTAAGGAAAATAAAAATATTTCACAATCATCTATAGACACACGAATCTCCCCGAACCAGCCAGCACTCATTCGTTTTGTGATCTCACTCAAAGCAAATTTAAATTAATTTGGCGCAGAATTTATCTTTGAATCACTTTTTTATCAATAAAAACGAAAAAAAAACAGGAATTTTAAATTAGTGGCCCCACTAAAAAAATAAGACTGATTACTACGACCACGCGAATCCATATTATTATGAGGCCGTATCTGGAGTGTATAATAAGTTAATGAAGAAGCTGAAAGGGTGCTGCTTCCAGTATCTGTATATGAATTAATGTGGCCTTTCTTTCCTGCCTGAATGATAAACACTTTGGAACATCTTAGAACACACCAAACCCCTTCGACTTAATGTTGGTGTTAAAGTGAAATGACAGCGCTTCTTAATTGTTTTTAATTGAAACAAGTTGACTTTTTGTATGACGTTTGGCCACAAAGTGAGTGTGACATAAATTTCTAGTTGTTTCGTAATTTCACTATGTACATAGCTACATATACAAAATTATGGACGCTTTCTTTTTGAGTACATATATTCGTAGTGCTAAAATAAAATTGATGAGCTTTGAACTTTGCCTCCTGCAAAATAGAGTTAAATTTTATTATCTCTTTCTATGGAGACGTGGTGGTGGTCTGTTTGTTAGAGCGATTAGTCAATTTAGAAAAGTTTAGATTGTCAAGATGAAAAGAAGGATAAGAAATTTAGTTTAGTTAATTCATATGGGCTTCTGAAAAAAAAAACGCTGCCTGGGCCAAATAATTTCAACAACACCTTAGTCTCTTCGGGACATTGCTACGAGTATGTCCAAAATTCATATGGGTCACCAGCTATATTTTCATACTTGCTATCGATAATTGGATGGAAAATCCCTATTTGCGTCGTCGGTTCAGGCCTATTTGAGCGTTAAAAAACAAGCTAACGTATAAAAGGTATAGGTGGTAGATACGTACCTATAGGAAGATAGAAACGGCGACTCCAAGATCTCAGCTCTCAAATTCGACCACCTATGGTTCAAGCTAATTCCATGCTTAGACCAGCCTTGAATAACAACTAATCAGATAAGTACAGCTAATTAGCTGAAATTAAAATTTTTACGAAGGCTTAACTACGGCTACGTTTCGAAAAATCCCTTGAATCAAGGGCCGAATGTAAATAATAAGAAATAGCTGGCCCAGGCTGCAGTATTTTTGACTTTTAATGCAAGTTTTTTTTAGAGGTACGTTTCCAGCCCCGTTGCATTCTGCTGGAGTGATTTTGTCAACTAGTCACAGTCTGAGAAAAAGTAGGCAAGATTATCGTCATGTCACGATTGAATTCTGAAACATTTGTAGAAAAAAAAAATTTCATTAAGAGTTATAATCATGTTATTTCAGGAAACGCAATCATATGACAATTGAACTGTGTAAAATGAAATTAGATTTCTGAACTAAATTCACTTATTTACTAAACTAGTTCCTTCTCGAACTACACAAGCCTATTATAATAGGTACATAGTCACCATAGCTAAGACAAGTTTTGGATTCGTGAAAAAATCCGAACATGAGATTTTGATCAAACTAGACATTACTATGATAGGGAAGTCAAAGAAGGTGGGTCTCCTAATTTCGTCTACATAACTGTCTATATCTCAACCTACAGCCTACAACTAAAGCGATTTTCTTCAACCTTGAAATATAAAGTATTTACATAGATGATTTCCTAGAGATAGAATTTTATTTTATTTTTTTTTTTAGCTCCATATATCAGTTAAGAAGAATTTTTTTTTCAAAACTGACGATTTCGATGAAATTTTTTAAGTGTTCATACAAAAGTATGTAATTGAAATTATTTCGTCAAATAATATTTTTTAGAAAATCGTTATTAACGGTACCTGTTATAGAAGGAAATTTTCGAAGGTGTCATGGGACTTAGTTCGTTTTCATTTTGTATTGTGAGTATGTTCCAGAAATAATGAGTCTTAGTTCATAAAGATCATATCCCAATTTTATTGGGAGTTAGTTAATTTCCAGGTTAGTGCGTAGGGCCGTTGCTTCACCGGAAAACTTAAAATTAACAAACTAAAATTGAAAAACTAATTTTAGGAAATAGTTCGTTAAGATAATATTTCATAAGGAACTAGGTTCCAGCTGAACTAAATCCCAAATAAATGAACAAGTCTAACTTACAAATTCGGGGGAGTTAGTTCATTTTGTCTAGTGTAAGTTAACTCTTTTTAGAAGTTAGTTCGTTTGGCCATAAAAGAGTACAATAAACAGCTTAAGCTGAAAATCTTAAGCGCCTTGAACATAAGACACGACCAGCAAATATTGAACTGCTTATCAGGACTGGACATGAGACCGAAATCAGCCGCAAGAAAGTAGACAATGTTTAGCTCGAATTTTTTTATAGCTTCCATTGTCATGCCTTTCTCCAAATTAAACTATAAAATAATTAATTTGAGGACTATACGGACAGCAGCTGACTTGACAGCCCACATAATTCCAGAATCTTAACAAAAAAAAAAAAAAACATTGACCAGACTACTTGAAGATTGCATCAAACATGAGATGGACTCCTGATGTGCCACTGATGATTACCGCATAAATCTGGGAACAATCAATGAAAGCGAAACTCTACTTTGTTGATCCTGTCACACGCCTCTTGTTTTCCCATTTAAAAACGGTAAAGGTACACATAGAGTACCTATGGATCTTTTGTCCACCCGCAAATGAGATTTCCTTTAGAGATATTTTGGCAATCCCTAAAACCACAATATTGTATAATTTTTTTTGGGACAGTATAGTAGCTGGGCATTTATTATCATTTTAAAGATCCTTGAATAGTTTAAGAAAACAAAAAAAAAAAAAAACGAAACCGATTTCTATTGTGTTGGACTATTGTGTTTTGTAGGTTTAAAATTTGTATCGGTTTTTCAAATCTATTTAACACACAATGGACCAAGAAGAGATGACGCACGAAGTGTCGGCTGTCCATTTCTGAAGAGGACACCCGTGTGCAACAACAATAATAAAACGCGCATGTAGAATCTAGCAGAAGCAACAACAACAACAAAACCCATAACGACAAAAATTATGGACCGATAACATTTTCTATGACACTTTCTCTGGTGGGCTACTTAGGAGGAGCAACATATTGTGGAACCTTGTAGAATGCGTGCCTGCTTCCAAAGCACTACGGTGAGTGCCTATGAATTTATACTCAGATCCGCATTATGCATCTCGCCTTGGGTAGCCATCAGTAGAGCCACTCCAGCCACGTGTTCCTGACCATTGTAAATAGTTTGCGCTGTGATTATCACCATCACACCAACCATAAGAATAACAACAACGACATCCTAGAATGGTGGCTTCTGGAATCTGGATGTGGACATTTGCGACACCAGAGTGCGTAGGAATGTGTTTTTATGAATTTGACAAAAAAAAAAAACATTGTTTGGATTTATGTGGTTTGGTAAGGCGCGCACTTATAAGATCAAGACGACATCTGTTCTTTTTCTAGATATTCTTCCTTGAGAGATTTTATATTATACCTATAGAGGTATGCACGAGAGGAGACCTAGTGTATAACATCAGAGGGGACAAGACCGCTTGCTTGAAGATGTTTTAGCGATGATAAAGTGGACATTATGCTGGCGCAGAGAAGATGTTTTTACCCAAGAAGAAGGCAAAAACGGTTTTCTTCCTGTGTTCTCTTCAAATGCATATTAGATATGGTAATGGTTTTGTGAAAATGCGATGCATTTATATAGGTGGATGGACCAAGGAGTTGGAGTTGGGAGTTGAGGGAATGAATCGACAGCTAAACGAATGAACCAAACGGTCTGCGCGGGATTTATGAGAATTTTCCTTGAGGGTATTTAAATTCTATTAACGCGTTGATGTTTATGCGGTTGGAGTTGTTTTTTTTTTTAAATGTTGAGGTGGAAAGACATTAAACAGAAAGTTATGGGAGTAGCGTAATTGATTGGTTGAATGAATGGCCATTAGGTATGATGTAGTTTATTTAAGTAACTGAGAGGATTTTGAATTGGTTTGGGGTTGTCTATGGTGTGCCAAAATATTTTGTAATGCTCGGGTTTTCCATCTGAATATTAGGCATATTTATGTATAAATGTTGGCATATTCCTCTCTCATAAACAACCACGATCTTCAACATTTATTAATTTGATTGAAACACTCTTACTTTATTTCAAATTCTTTTATAGTATTTAATTTTTAATGTAACTTAATTTTTTTCACAGTTCTGATTACCCTGACAAAACTGGAAAGGTATCTATTTGGAGCGGTACGCAAGCAATAAAATTATAAGGATCCAAACAAAAATTAAAAAAAAGGATAGACTTTAATAGTTTTAATTTTTGCTACAAAGTATTAACAGTTCTTCTCAAAACAACAAAAAATTTTTGTAAAATATTTATTATTTTTAAGTAAGTTTTTATTTGATATATCAAAAAACCTATTTAAATATTTTCAATACAAATAATAGAAAAAAATTATAAATATTTAAAGAGAAAGATAAAAAAAAGAATTAAAATTTTTTAAACACACACTAAATGTTTTTTAATAACTACTTTTTCTAGTGATATCGCTTTAAAAATAAAAATCCCGTACACAAAAATAGTCAGTGCTCAAAAATTAACTGAACCAGTTCCTCAAAATAGACCACGCCCAAACAGCTAAAAAAAAATCAACAAGGCCACGCCCACAACGTAAGAATCATCCTCAAAAAATTAACAAGCCACACCCCATTTTTTAAGGGCGTGGCCTACTTAATTTTTCACTATTTGGGGCGCGGCCTGTTTAATTTTTAAATGTTTCGATTATCCCGAGATGTGTTTGAATTTTTTCCAGGTAAACGTAAGAAAATATAAAAAATTAACTGTTTTTTCGCACAAAACCGGTTATTACTCCAAAACTACTAGTTAGATATTTATGAATGAGGTATCATTGGAAAGGTGAACTCCGTACAAATATCCCAATTTCCAAAAAATAACGGTTTCTTTACAAAATAACGGGTTTAAAGCATTAAATAAGTAAAACCTGAAGTTTTCAAGAAAATGCTGATTTTTCAGTACATTTTTCAGCGGATTTTTACAATTCTAGTATCATAATAATGCTGAACAACCAACGGTCATTTTGATATATAAAACATTATCGTGCGTTAACCAGAGGCTTTAATAAAGCGGTTTAAATAGAGTTTTGAAGAAAAATCTGGACTTTCCATCGAAAAGATTTGATATTTGAATTCGGGAATTCTTTCACAAAATATCTACACCACCCTTTAAAACTAGGCCACGCCCTAAATATGCCACGCAAAAAAAAATAACTAAGCCACACCACAGGTTTTTGAAAATTAACTAGGCCACGCCCCAAATATTTAAAAAAAATTACTAGGCCACGCCCCAAACAGCTAAAAATCAACAAGGCCACGCCCACATCGTAAGAATAAGCCTCAAAAATTACCAAGCCACGCCCCTTAAAAATGGGGCGTGGTCTACTTAATTTTTCACTATTTGGGGCGTGGCCTGTTTAATTTTTAAATGTTTTGAATATCCCAAGATGTGTTTGAATTTTTTCCAGGTAAACGTAAGAAAATATAAAAAATTAACAATTTTTCCGCACCAAACCGGTTATTACTCCAAAACTACTAGTTGGATATTTATGAATGAGGTATCATTGGAAAGGTGAACTCCGTACAAATATCCCAACTTCCAAAAAATAACGGTTTCTTTACAAAATAACGGTTTTAAAGCATTAAATAGATAAAACCTGAAGTTTTCAAGAAAATGCTGATTTTTCAGTACATTTTTCAGCGGATTCTTACAATTCTAGTATCATAATAATGCTGAACAACCAACGGTCATTTTGATATATAAAACATTATCGTGCGTTAACCAGAGGCTTCAATAAAGCGGTTTAAATAGAGTTTTGAAGAAAAATCTGGACTTTCCATCGAAAAGATTTGATATTTGAATTCGGGAATTCTTTCACAAAATATCTACACCACCCTTTAAAACTAGGCCACGCCCTAAATATGCCACGCAAAAAAAAATAACTAAGCCACACCACAGGTTTTTGAAAATTAACTAGGCCACGCCCCAAATATTTAAAAAAAATTACTAGGCCACGCCCCAAACAGCTAAAAATCAACAAGGCCACGCCCACATCGTAAGAATAAGCCTCAAAAATTACCAAGCCACGCCCCTTAAAAATGGGGAGTGGTCTACTTAATTTTTCACTATTTGGGGCGTGGCCTGTTTAATTTTTAAATGTTTTGAATATCCCAAGATGTGTTTGAATTTTTTCCAGGTAAACGTAAGAAAATATAAAAAATTAACAATTTTTCCGCACAAAACCGGTTATTACTCCAAAACTACTAGTTGGATATTTATGAATGAGGTATCATTGGAAAGGTGAACTCCGTACAAATATCCCAACTTCCAAAAAATAACGGTTTCTTTACAAAATAACGGTTTTAAAGCATTAAATAGATAAAACCTGAAGTTTTCAAGGAAATGCTGATTTTTCAGTACATTTTTCAGCGGATTTTTACAATTCTAGTATCATAATAATGCTGAACAACCAACGGTCATTTTGATATATAAAACATTATCGTGCGTTAACCAGAGGCTTTAATAAAGCGGTTTAAATAGAGTTTTGAAGAAAAATCTGGACTTTCCATCGAAAAGATTTGATATTTGAATTCGGGAATTCTTTCACAAAATATCTACACCACCCTTTAAAACTAGGCCACGCCCTAAATATGCCACGCAAAAAAAATAACTAAGCCACACCCCAGGTTTTGAAAATTAACTAGGCCACGCCCCAAATATTTAAAAAAATTACTAGGCCACGACCCAAACAGCTAAAAATCAACAAGGCCACGCCCACATCGTAAGAATAAGCCTCAAAAATTACCAAGCCACGCCCCTTAAAAATGGGGCGTGGTCTACTTAATTTTTCACTATTTGGGGCGTGGCCTGTTTAATTTTTAAATGTTTTGAATATCCCAAGATGTGTTTGAATTTTTTCCAGGTAAACGTAAGAAAATATAAAAAATTAACTATTTTTCCGCACAAAACCGGTTATTACTCCAAAACTACTCGTTGGATATTTATGAATGAGGTATCAATGGAAAGGTGAACTCCGTACAAATATCCCAATTTCCAAAAAATAACGGTTTCTTTACAAAATAACGGGTTTAAAGCATTAAATAGGTAAAACCTGAAGTTTTCAAGAAAATGCTGATTTTTCAGTACATTTTTCAGCGGATTTTTACAATTCTAGTATCATAATAATGCTGAACAACCAACGGTCATTTTGATATATAAAACATTATCGTGCGTTAACCAGAGGCTTCAATAAAGCGGTTTAAATAGAGTTTTGAAGAAAAATCTAGAAAAAATCTGGACTTTCCATCGAAAAGATTTGATATTTGAATTCGGGAATTTTTTCACAAAATATCTACACCACCCTTTAAAACTAGGCCACGCCCTAAATATACCACGCAAAAAAAAATAACTAAGCCACACCCCAGGTTTTTGAAAATTAACTAGGCCACGCCCCAAATATTTAAAAATTAACGAAACCACGCCCCAAATAGCTCAAAAATTAACAAGGCCACGCCCATAACGTAAAAATCATCCTTAAAAACATCGAAGTCAAGCCCCCATTTTTAAGGGGGCGTGGCCTACTTAATTTGTCACTATTTAGGGCGTGGCCTAATTAATTTTTAAATGTTTGGGGCGTGGCCTTGTTATTTTTTTGTCGTGCCTACATAGTTGATAAGAAGTATACTTTTTCAGTTCCATCACTTTTAGGTTTTAAAATGAAACTAAATATGTTGTTTTATTTCATAGATTTATTATTTTTATTTTTAAACCGATATCACTTTAAAAAATGAAATTATGAAAAACAATTAGCGTGTTTCCAAATAACCACAAAACAAAATTTTAGGAATTTACTATTTATCTTTATTCTTTCTGTTTAAATATTTATAATTTTATTTCTATATTTTGTTTGACTTCTCAATAATTTCTAATTTACATTTCTTAAACACCTAAAATATAATAACTATTTTGTTTAATTTTATTATTTACATTATAAATATTATCATAGAAATTTTTTGTATACAGATTTTTATTTTTATTTATATTTTTAAGAAGATAGTATGTACTTTTAATATATCAATTAAAAACTTAAATATTTTATAATACAAAATTTAAAATAAAAACAATAGAGACAAATTTTTTATGGTTTTTTTTTTAGGTTTGCTAGAGTCTATGAAGAATTCTAAATAATTTACAACATTTTTATTTATAATCCTTTTTTTAATTAATTTACATTATAATGAACTTTTAAAGTTTATTTTTTATTTTAAAATTGTATTCGAATCTTTTTAGTTTTTGCCTTTCTGATATACATATAATATGTTTCTATCTACCTTTCCGACTTTGTTAGGGTGAATAGAACTTGAAGTTGAAAACTGTAAAAAATTTGAAAATAAAATATTATTAAAGAAAAGAAAATAAAATTTAAGAAACTATGATAAATATAACACTACTCCAATTCCAAACCTTTTTCTGTTTTAAACAAAGCCCATACCTACCTATGTATGTACATTATGTATGTATGAGTATATGAAAAAATAAAAAAAAATGTTTTTGTTTCTATATTTTTTTATTTCTCTCAATAAAACAAAACTTAAAAAATAATCTTGCACTTATAATTTTTTTTAATTTTTATTTTTAAATAAAAATTATCTTAAAAATTAAAATTAATTATTTATTATGTATGTATATAAAAAACACAAAATGTGCACAAGTTATAATATATAAATCTATCTATATAAACTTTCTATATACACAAAGAAGTTATCTTAAAGATAACATAAAAAGAAAAATAATAAAAAAATACATTGCAAAAGAAAAAAAGATTTATTTATTTTTTTTCTTAAATTAAAAAAAAAGATTGCCACTAAGTATTGATTTTTAAATAGATACCTAAAAACTAAAAAATTTAAACTCAATGACACAGAGTATTTTGTAAAAATAATAAATTAAGTATTTTCAGTGCCATTTGAGTAAATAGTTTTTTTTTTAATTTGTTTTTGTTCGTTTGACGATTTGATTTGTTTTTGATTTTTCTTTTAATTTTGTTTATTTAAATCATAAGATGAGAAAATTTAATTTCGAACAGGATTTTTTTTCTTTTCTTGGGAGCCTCATTTTTATATATTTCTTTTTTTGCTTTTTAAAACAGAACAACTTTTTATTTAAATTAACTAAAATCAAAATTTGGCTTTAAGTTTGTTGTTTTTTTTCTAAAGTTAAGTATGAGTAAAAATAAACTTATTTACAAGGAAATACAAAATTAACAAAAAGAAACAAAAAAACAAAAACTTAAAAATACCATTTAAAAGTTTTTTTTTAACCACCCTAACTCTATAAGAAAATTATCCTAACTCTCCATACATCTTGTTTTTTTTTGTATTTATTTTTTTTTTAGTTTTTTTGTATTTTTTTTTTAATAATTTATTTAATAGATTTTTTGTCTTTTAACTCTACTTGACATCCACATTTAGAGGAACTTCACTGATATCGATTAGACTTGGCGGCGATGGCATTCTTCCACTGCTACTTTCACTGCCATGTTTGCCAGATGCACCCAAATTACCACTACCACCTCCACCACTAGATGGTGTTGCAGTAGTTGCAGTTGATGAATTCGACAATGACATATCAATGTCACTACTTGTCAACTGATGATGCTGATGATGGAAGTTATTGACATGCTGATGATAATTACCACTGTTATTGTTATTAACACCCATGACATTATTGGCATTATCAACTGACATTGCAGCGGCTGCTGCAGCAGCCATCATTGCAGCACTGTCGTAATAATTTGACAACGATGTAGGTACCATGGCGGCGAGTGGTGAATTTCTACGCATGGCCGATGGAGCAAAGGTAGATGGGGCAAATGATGGCGTCATCATGGGCGATGTTCCGGTTGGTGTTGTTGTTGCTGCTGATGATGCTGATACTGGACCCAGGAATACTCCTCCAACACCACTGCCATCGGCTGCTGCTGCTGCTGCCGCATTGGCACAAGCAGCTGCTGCAGCAGCAACGGCTGTGGAGGCGGATGATCAAGTTGTTGTCAATTGTCGCCACATTGTATGTCACATCGAAGGTAAATACGGCCAAGAGAAACTATTGCCAGAGAGCAGCATATCACGAATGAGCGTTTCGATGGGTGTTTTACCGACTAGACGTACAAAAAACAATTGTTCAATGACCTGCAATTTATATAAAAGAAAAAAAAATATTTTTATAATAAAAATTAAAGAACTTGGCACAAAGTAAATACAAAAATAAAATTGTTAGATTTGGAAAAAAAAATCAACTTACTTGTGATGAAACAGTTCTCAATGAAGGTAATCTTAGCAGGAGTTTTCCAAATCTTGTTGGCTGATTTGGATATTGTGTTCGACAGTATTCTTCTAGAGCACATTGTGATTTTTCTTGTAGCGTTTCTATATGCGTTACATCGGATAAACCACATGCATCTGTCAATTAGATAGTAAGAAAATTAGTTATCGAATGAAAGTGATGTGTGTTTTAATTTTTTTCTAAAAACAATAAAAACAAGTCTTTGTCAATTAAGTTCTTTTTCTCTTACAGAATGTAAATATTTAATACATTTTGAAAATTTTAAAGTTCACAATTTTAAGCACTTTTGAGATTTTAACTTAAATATAATTTTAAGAAAAACCACAAAAGCGAGTAATATTATGAGTTAATTTTCGAAAATATTATTTACACAAAAATATACTAAAAATTAATTAACAATAATAAATCTCATGTGGATATAAAATTAACAAAACAAATTCTTTCGTAAATATTAAATTCTAAAAAATTAGAATGTTAGCATTTCATTTAAGCATAAATTATTTAGGTATATTTCATTGAATTTAAATTCGTCATTAAAGATGGAAAATTTAGAAAACTTGTTTGAAATTCTATGTATTAAGATTTTCATTTAAATGAACAGTGAGCATTTTTAATCCTATTTTCGGTTACACCAATATTTCACAGGCTTTTAAGTTTTAAAATGGCGTATCAAGTATGAAACAAGTCATTTTAAGACTTAAAAGCCTGTTAATTTTTTTAAAATGCGTTTCCTGTGATCGTCTATTAGTGACTAATCTAATTAATATAAATAAAAAATAGTAAAAAAAGGAAAATAAGTTTATATTTATTTCTAGAATTGATAAAAGGATTTAAAGAACTAACTAAATTAATGCCTGGTTTCACAAATGTTTAATAGACTTTTAATTTTTTAAATAACGTATTTTGTATGAAACAAACGTCATTTTGACTGTTAAATATCGCTACTAAAAATATATTTAATTTATGTTTTTTTATTATGATTATCCTGTTTAATTTTAATTTTAATTTCAATAATTGATAAAATTTAAACTTTTCTTAAAAAATTATAAAAATAAATATAAAAACTTAAAGTATTAAAACCAAAAAAACTTAATCAAAAAAGACTTGTTTTATTATTATATACAATCTAATAAAGTTTTATGTTAGTACACCTACAGAAAATAGTTTTTTCTCATTGTGTCTATTAAAAGCTCTTTATACGAAATAGGTACTAGGGTAAGTACTAATTTGTCAAAATATCTACAAATTTATCGAATATATTTGCCAAAGCATCTAAGACAAGTTTTGTTGTTTTTTTTTTTAAGTGTAAAAATGTATTACCTTGTTTTGATTTAATGTATTTGTTGCACAATGAGTATCAATATATGAAGAGATTTCAAGATCTACACACCATTCTTCAGAATTTCAAGTTTATCAGCAAAAATTAGAAATTGGAATTTAAGACCGAAAATAGCGAAAGAAAAACTAAAAATGTTTCCACTTTTTTGTTTTATTGGGCCCCTATTTTGGAAAAAAAAATGAGTTTGAATCCTAATCTCGAGAACGGCTCAGAAGTTGGTTAGCTCTCCTTTGATATAAAATTTAATTATTTTTATATTTCGTTAACTACTTTAAAAGTTAAAACGCCTAAAAATATATATGTTTATTTATTTTTAGGCGCTTTAACTCCGTAAGTATAATTCCTATAAAAAACGACGAAATGGTTCTAGCTTCTACTCTAGAATTTGAAAATCAAGTGAAAATGTTAGAATCATACAGAAAAAGTTTAAGTCGAACCTTAAATTCAACAGCATTAATTTTCAATTCATAATAAATATTAAAATATTTTACTAACTAAATTTTCAATGTTTATCAAAGTCGATTCGTAAACTCTTATTTAATCAAAAAATATCACAATCACTTTCTTAATAATGCCCACCTCAATTAATTTTGTGTTTACATATCTATTCATGAAACAGGGAAAAAATGCAATTCGATTCAATTTTATTGAAAAAACAAAGCACCCATCCAATTACGTCACTTTCGCTTAAAACTAAAAATAAGAAATTTTTTATAAGTACTGATGGTCGTCGTTTTTTTTTTACATTAAAGGAATTAAGTAGCAAATGTCCATTTAATTTAAATTGACAACAAGCACAGAATGTAAAAATACAACAAAAAAAACCGCAATTGATTTTATTTGTCTGAAATAAAATCATTCTGTTTTATATCATCAGTGCTATGTTTAAAGTCCAATTAAAAAAACATTCTACGTCTTATACTCGTAGTTAAATCATTTTTTTTTATTTTGAAACATCGATTGTATTGAAAACCAAATCGAATTGTAGGTATTAATTTATGGCATGAATAATTTTTTGTTGTCTGTTTTTATACACCGCATGGGATCCATGGAAATTGTAATTGAAATTTTTCTGAACGTTTTTTTTTTTTAATTTGTATTAAAATTCTAAAATATATATGTAATTATATTTTTGAAGAGATAAGAACTGATATTTTGTTGTTTTCGAAACAGAGATTAAGCGTCTTATCTTTTAAGCTGCTGATGCTGGATGGAAATTTAAATATCAATTGGTATTTTTTTATTGGCGAATAAAAATAAAAAAAAAATCACTAACTTTTGCTGCTAATGGAATTCTTTTAAATAAATTAAGGCACATAAAAAATATTTCATAAGCTTAAATGTTGATAAAATTCACTTATTTTCAATGAAAAAAATATGATAAGTGGGTTTAGTTATCGGTAGTCTTTGGACTGATTTTATTTAAATATACATATATGTATATATAATTCTTAATTTAATTTTAAAAATTGCATAATGAAAACAGTTTTTAAAAAAAGATGATGTTTCAGTACGTATTCCAATGGTTTCCCCACATTTTTGGATGTATTTTTATTTTCAGAAGAAAAAAAATTAAGATATTAGTTTTTATTTTTTTTTTCTCACAACTATCTCAGGTATTTCTCAAGAATGTTTTTATTGACCTTCCTAAATAAAAAAAAAATATATTCTAGTTAATATTTCATAGAAAATTAAACCTCATTCATCTTTCCAGTGCTATAGAAAATTCACCCCAATTTAAAACTGCAATTTCAAATAAAATTCATTCATACCATTACTATAATATAAATATGCAAACTCCACTAACCATTCGAATTATAAAATGGAGTCAATTAAGCCCAACACAATATAGTCTAATCATAATCATAAAAGCCAAATAAAAACCAAAACACACCAAATCCAATTTCAATTCAAATTTTCCATTCGTGCACACTTCTTCCATCGAGCAGAAGTTATTGTTAATTTTGAATTTGAAATTTTCAAATACAGAATTCAAATACCACAAATAGATACTCAGATAATACCAAATATAAAAAAAAAATAAACGAAAGTAAAAACCTATTTCCCAGCTGCAAAATGCAGCATTGTGCACTCAAAGTGCATATACATTAATGGCAGGAGCGGAATTGTCTTTTTTTTTTGTCTGAGTGAAATATGGCCGCGATTGATTTTTTTATGGCGTAAACTGGTAGGCATTTTATTTTAAAAAATTTAATAAGACTGACTTGCAGAGCCAGGCGAATTTCTTTTTTTTTTAACTTGGAATAATTCCGCGCGGCCTAATCTCGTAATTGGATGGAAGCCTTGTTTCACTTTGAAAAATGAAATTAAGACCGTGCATTTTTCAATCGCACTATTTTTCGACCGCCGAGGTATCGCGAGTGTTATTGTCATAAAAAATACAAGAAAATCGCTACCGCCACCACGACGCTTAGATTTGAGCGGGTTAATTACATTTAGCGGGTTAATTTCATATATTTCACGCGGTTTTGGTTTCATCCCCCGCATTACAAGCATCACATCAAAAATTATTGCCACGGTTCACTTTGATATTTTTAGACGCATATTTGATTTGATCGTGATTTTCTCTTTTTCTCTCTCCTTAGCATATTTTATTCCGATAAAGAGCAAATCATATATTTACAAAATAAATACTTACAAAATTAAATTGTTTAATAACAACAAAACCCCTTGGGCAGAAGTTAAATGGAGTCTCCTACAAATGCACTTGAGAACTTGTTTGCTTTTTTGAATATAACTCACAAATTCCATAACTAATTATAATAATATAACAAATAGATAAAACAAGCAAAAAACACAATTATGTAAAATATTATTGCACCTGCCACCGTGAAAAGAAGCACGTGCTTCCCTGAAGAGAATCAAAGAAGAACTGTCAACGTTCAATGATACATGCAGAGCCTGAGCTTTGAGTTGAAAGCTGAACTTAGAAGAAAGACAGAAATGAAATAACAAATGACAAAGCTTAAAACTGGCGAAGTGTGTTTAACAAAAATATATTGTACCTATCAATAAGTTTGTTATTTTGACAATGGACATGCTAAAAAAAACACCGCTGAGCTTGGAAAAAATCGAGTTTATAAACAATTTATCGATAACAACTATGAAAATATCGGTAATGACTAATATCCAAGACATATTTCTTGGCAACTCGATGCCCCAACAGGCTTAGTTTAGAACCTGAATTGTTAAGTCTAGCCGTGTTTGTAAAAATATTGACACAAAAAACTGCTAATTACTGTTTGAATACAATTATTGAAGAATGGAAGTGCTATTTCTAAAGGGCTCTTAAATTTTGTGATCCACTAC
Source organism: Syrphus vitripennis (assembly GCA_958431115.1). NCBI lineage: Eukaryota > Metazoa > Arthropoda > Insecta > Diptera > Syrphidae > Syrphus > Syrphus vitripennis. The sequence continues at coordinate 108,528,811 of OY288108.1, forward strand.
TGATTTTTGCAGTACACTGCATGTGGAGTACAAAATCATTTTGCAAATAAATACGTACAAAAAAAAGAAAACAAACTTAAACGAATTTAGTTTCTCGTTTTGTGTTCTGTGTTTGCATAAATCTCATAGACCGAATGGGTGCGTCGAATTGAAAAACCATTATCGTGCGCATGGAACTTTAAATTTATATATGAATGAAATGGAAAGCCGATAAATCGAGGCGGAAAAATATAAAAATAAATGGTACCAAAATTTTCTTGCAAAAAAGTTTAAATTATAAAATAATTATTTTATGAAAAATATTACATTATAAGTTGTGTGCGGTTCGAGTATAATTATTTTTTTTTATTTATGTTTTTTCACTTCGTCAAGTGCTATGGGGTGGAATAAATACTATATGCCAGCCGGCAGAGGATATGCTTTGAAAAACTCGTTTTAATATCTATCTTGATTCTTGAAAATAGTTAGAGTTAGAACGCCTAAAAGTATACTTTATATTATAATTACTTTTAGGCGTTTAACTCTAAAAGTATAAGTTCTATAAAAAAATGTTAAATGCAAAAAAGAAAGGTATATAATAAAGTTTTAAATGGAAATAGCACTAACAAATTTTTCGTTCAATGACCCGTCATCGAGATATGGATATAAATACATTTTTCAAAATGGCGGCTAACGCAAAACAACAGCTGTGCCATGTTTTTTTTATATCAAGAAGTAACCCATCTATAAATTCCAATACTAAAATTTTTGATAGGCGATTTTGCATAATGGAAATTCATTTCTGACTCTGAAATAATTACTGCTCTGTAAGTATGTTAATTAAATCAGTGATAACAAGTTGTCTAACCTAACTGATAAATGAAAATCTCTCAAATATTTTAATGACTATATAACATTATTTTTTTTTTCTAAACAATTTTCAAACATTTGAGTATTGTTCTAAAAAGGTGACAGCTGACAAGGTTAATATCTTAATGCTTTAAGAGCACATTCCTTGGAATATTTTGTTTACTTAAACTTAACATTAATCTCTCTATAAAAAAAACGTGATAGTCTCTTCGAAGTGGCTTTTTTTTAACAGAAAGAAAATATTATACAGATCGAAATTTTGTTTTTATTTGTACAATGATGTCATTAAGTAGGCATTTTATATAAAAATAAAGAATTGTTAGGTAAATATTTTCAATTTATAATCGCGATGACTTTAAACAAAAGAATTTGTCTGAATCTATAAAATGACTCAAGTGTCTGAATGACTAAGTAAGTTATGTGCGTTAGCCGCCATTTTGAAAAACGCGAAGGAAGTATAACAGTGAGGTCCCGAATTCTGTAAAACAAATCAAAATTTTAACCAATCCAAATATAAAAAAGAGCTACAAAATAATAATCTGCAAGATTACCCACCCATATTTTTATATTGAAACTCCTCTATTTCAACACCCACAAGTTCCCGAGCCAAAAAAACAAAATTGATCATCAATAATAATAATTCCTTAACACTTCTCTCACTCTGTGCAGCATATCACGATCAAAACTCAACGTTTAACTATATAGAGACTCCACAGATATAGGTCAACCTATTGATATCAACACCAATCCTATATCCTAACCCAGAAGGTCAATAGAAAACAAACTGAGTATAAAAAATCACAAATACCCCACACCACGACCATGCCGATGACGACGAAGAAGAAGAGAACGCTCCTAAAACATTATTCCGCGATGATGATGATGGTCAACAATAGGAATATAGAGACCCCGAAAAAAATAATAATTCCTTTATTTTCCACTAAATTGCTTTATATATCGCATTGGTCATATCTGGGTAATCTTCATATTGCTATGAAACCATCATCACGACTTGGTCGTCGGCGTGTAATAATATTCCAATATATTCGATCTCCAACTATAGTCTCTCGAACGCGGTCTTGACTTGACTTGGCTTGATCCGGCTCTTTAGCTTATAGCTTGGCTTAGCTTTGTTGTTTTACTATGGAGGAGCGATGAAGAATGAAAAAAAAAGTGAAACCGTTTATTACCAAAACCCATATATTCACATTCCACAATCACTCCATTTCAATCGGTTTTCAATTCTAACGCGCGTATATGTTGTGAGCATGGAGAAGAACCGATGTGCATCTGAGGCACACTTTCGGAGGATTTGCGAATCGAATAAGGAGTGGAGGAGGAGAAGAAGCATGTGGCAGGTACGACGACGACACGAGAAAGCGCGCATAGACCAACAATTGACACCAAAGCCACGGCACGTTCGAGAAATCACCAGACTCCAATCAAAATTGAAAATGCATTCGATTTTTTGTTACATACCGTCCCGTCCGTCCGTCTGTGGACCCCAGCCGTGCGCTGATCCAAGCTTAGCGCTGTGCTTATAAAATAAATGCATTCAACATCAATAATCGCCCCGAAAAGAGTGGTACTTCGCGCGGGTGATGATGATGATGGCTAACGGAAGACACCCGCAAGAGGACAGAGCGGGACGAACGACCGACGCGACGACTTGCATATCATCCCATTTCAGGGAACAATACGAAATATCATAATAATTACTATGCTTGACACTGGGTATCTTTTATGAGGTCGCGCAAGCATAAGATGTGTTGTCGGATTCGAAGCTTGAGCTGCATCATCTTCTTGGATTCCAGCCGGGGCAAGCAGGCATTCAAATCGTGTTGGAAAACGTTTGACTGACACCGAGAGGCCTTTGCAATGAGATACATACGTAGATACAACGAGTAGATACATTTGTATCTTAGCATGCTCAAGCAGCAATGATGTTGCATCTGTGGAGGCTCTGCGCTGCCGCCGCGCCGACTCCAAGACATATACTGAACGACGCGACGACGAACCATGTGAAAATGTAAAGATACAATAAAAACAAAGTTAAAAAGTGGTTAAAAAGACAGGCGAACATCTAACGGAAAACACTGTTTAACAAGGTGAGCCTAGCACACCTGAAAATTCGCGTTTTTCGATGATATACCGCACACTACACCACGTCCCTCCCTTCACTCTGTTTTTTTTTTTTTTGCAAATCCCTCATGCTCTCTATCTATACTCTGTGTGTCGCCTTGAAAGAGGTGCGCCATCTTCCCTGTTATCATGGGTAACATTGGTTTTGGATTTTCCACATTTTTTTTTATTCTGTATTTTTCTTGCCTGTTCTTCATTTATTCCTCGTGATAGAGAAGTTTTAGATGAGATGAGGAGTGACATAAGGAGTAAGAAGGATTGTGGGAGATACTATTTCGCTTTTTTATTTGTTTTTATTTGAGATTTTCCTCTTTTGGGGTCTTTAGTGGAACATGGTTGCCCCTTTTCCATCAGAGGCGCGCATGATTTGGTGATGCACATCTAGTCGATGGCATTTTTTTTTGCACAAGGAGGCCAGGCATCATCAGATAGAATCCGTTTTATTTCACATGAAGGGTAGGAATTGGAATAGTTTTAAGGCCCAAAATTAGCTGAAGAATTCTTTGTAAAAAGAAGAAAAATTTGATCCACCCGATTGTGATATTCTCGATCAATTGGATATGACGAACATGGAATCATTTTGTGTCCAAAATTATATATAAAATATATGTTCGCCAAACCAGATTCTGTGATATATCGAAGAAAGCTGTGAAATTTTGATTAATGGTTTTTTTTGTGATTAAGGAAGAATATTTTAACACAGACTTATAAAAAGTGTTGAAAGAAACTTTTGCTTTAACATCTTGATCAAATCAAGTCAGTTATAATTTCGCTAGTGATTAAATCGATTTTTCGTGATATAAGTATAAAAAGTGATATAGTTCTGTGATATTAAGTCGACATGGATTGAAAATAATAAAATTATTGTATATTTAAAAGTTCTATGATAAGAAACAGGGAGAAAACTAATTTAAAAGGTTCAAAGCACAGTGATTGTGTTGGCGAATCCCACAAGTGGAGCGTTAGTGTAAAGTGGAGTTGGAGTGTTGTGGTCCCAGTCAAGATCATGACAATCTTCGGTAAATGAAAAAGAAGAAAATCAAAGGTCAGCAAAAGTGAAAGCTATAGCATTTTGCAATTTTTGATTAAGCGGTGATCTTTTGGTAAAATTGATTAAAGAGGCCATTAATATTTGTAATATTTAAAGCAATTTGGTAAGAAATAAGAAGAAAACAAATGTACCTTATTCATATCTGTGATATTCTTGTATAAAACTAAGAGTTAATTCCGTTTTGTTTTAACAAATTTAGGAGTTTATTTCAACTTTGATTCTTGTGATATTTCGTCTGAAAATTTTAGAGAAACGAAAGTGTTTACTGTCGTATTTTTGTGATAAATTGTTCACTATATTCTCGTATTCTAAGAATGAAAAAATGTAAATTTCAGGGGGATTCCCTGATTGAGTGAAATTGCTAAAGTTTCACCTCAGGGCCTCTTTAAATCTTAATGCAGCCCAGTTCCCACACATTGGACCATCCTATTCTCACATCTAAGAAACAACAAAAACAACACAACAAATGTTGTGCCTTGATCATCAGCATCCTCATCATCATCGTCGTCGTCCTCATCAGGAGAAGAAGCAATACCGAACATCAACATCTCAGAGTCTATGAGCTGCCTGCCAAGCTCATGGACAGATTTTCAGCAGTTCTCTGCTGCAGCACGTCTCCACACGTCTGTCCGTCTGCCTGTCGTCGTTTGCTCGCTGTCGTCTACTATATGGAACTCTTCTGCTGCTTCCTTCCAAATAGTGCTTCTGAGGTGTGCAGCACTTTATAAGCATTTCTGCCCATTTGGACATATTGTACGACTGTAGTATCGTATCGTCGCGTCGTCGTATAGTCGTTGTCTTCGATCGTACCGTTCGAGCGCGCGGTCATTATCCATTTAGTCGTTTGGTCACGATCTAGTCTTTGGAGCGAACACCAAAATAATACAAAATACAAAAAAAACCAAGAGAATCTCGCAAATCTCCTCCTGATGCAGCCAGCATTTGTTCCAAAAACTAAATCAACAAAAAAAAAAAAAAACAAAAAAAAAAAAAAGAAGAAGGAAGCCCATGATGCCAAATAGTCCCATAAGCCATCCATGGAGTGTGTGGCATGATAATGATGACGATAGTTTGTTTTGTATATGCATCACACAAGAGTTTATATTTCGGGATATTTCGAATGGACTCTCAAGCAATAAAGCGAGTCTCGTTTTATATAGAAGAAGAAGCTTAAGTCAATTGAATTGATAATGATGACGAGGATTTTTATGAATTTCGCCTCCAACTGAAGTGACTTTGGGGCGCAATTGTTTATATGGTAAATTTGATGGCTTAAATGCTTTGTGTCCAGATTTGGATATTATTTCGAATTTCTTCTTTCGTCTTCTCTTTCTTCTCTACAAAAGACTTTGGATGTTGGCACTAAGGAGACGGTTTTTGGAATTCTCTCCTAATTAAGTGGAATAAAAGAAATGAGGTTATGACCTCAAAGAGGATTAGATTTTTTTTTTTTGTTGCAAATTTAGTTCCGGGATTTTTTGATAGGTCTGTGTGTACAAAATGTAGGCGGGGAGAGAAGACATTGTTGCGAGTGATTTTGCAATGCAATCATCCATGTGCACCGAGAAATCAGCAGGTGGTGATGGAGAGTGTAGAGTGTGAAATATTTCATCTTGGAAACTCTGATTTGGTTTTCTAGATACCTGCTGGCAGAAGATTGATGTTGATACAGTGTTTTGGCGCGATTCGATTTAGAATTTAATTTGATTTCTGAAATATTGTTTTGTGACTTATGAAGAGTTTTGAAAGGAGACAAGTTTTTTTTTTTGTTTAAGTCGAAGTAATAGAAACAAAGGAACAGCTACGAAGAAAGGATAAAACTAATTTTAAGGTTTAAGAAAAAAAAAGAAGATGTTGATTGAGAATGAAAAAACAACACTTGAGTAAGCTACTTGCCAGATTTAAAATGCTGGAGTTATGGCTATTTAAAGACTGCTACGCGATAATCAGATTCCTTTTCAGTAGTGTTTGCTGCTTAATTGTTCGTTTTAATTGGAAAACCTTTTTCCAGCTGGGACTTGAACCTAGACTAAGCTCTATGAAAGGCATATGGACTGCGCATCGCGCTCATGATGGCACGTAATCAGGTTCATCCCCAGATTAGGTCTTATTGTTTCGCATTTACAACTACCATTTTGACTAGCTTCACAATTGCTGTTTTACATTGAAGAACCGTCATAAAAATGTAAAAAAAAACCCTTAAGATGAAGATCTACAGAAAACCTTATAATCAAAAAAACTGCCTAAAATCGAATAACCCTTTTTGGATTCTAACAAAGAAAAAAATATTTCTAGCCCAAAAAAAGTGATTTTAGTAAAAATAGAAAATTAAAATTTCGACCAAAAGCTAAAGCAAAAAAAAGGTGAATTTTTTATTAGTGAAAAAAAATGTATTTTGTGATTTTTATTTGTGCATGTTAGTTTTAAAGAATCCATCCTTCAATTATTATCTGTAAAAATAAACAATTTTATGAAATGAAATAAAAAAAATAAAAATGCGCAAAAAAGGTGTTTTAATAACGCCAAAAATTATAAAGAGAATGAAAAAACATAATAAGTAAAAAAATCAAAGCAATATAAAAAAAGCAGAAAAAACTGTTTAATAAAATTAAATTAAAAAGCAAATATAAAATAAGCAAAAAACAAATAAAGCAATTAAAAAAAAAAGCGTACATAAAAGCAAATAAAAATCAAAGCAATCCATAAAAATCACAGCAAAACATAGAAATTAAAGCATAACATAAAAATAAAAGCAAAACTTAAAAATAAAAGCAAAGCGTAAAAATAAAAGCAAAACATAGAAATTAAAGCAAAACATAAAAATAAAAGCAAAGCGTAAAAAAAAGCAAAACATAAAAATTAAAGCAAAGCATAAAAATCAAAGCAAAGCGTAAAAACCAAAGCAAAACATGTAATTTAACGCAAAACATAAAAAGCAAAGCGTAAAAATCAAAGCAATTAAAAATAAGCAAAAGAACATAATTAAATAAGTACAAACCACCAAGCAATTTTATTTTAGAAAAAGAAATCCAAGTTCAAAAACAAAAAGTCAACAAAATATTTTTTATTCTCTTTAAGTAAGAGAATAAATCAAAAAGCCAAGCGAGACAAAACGAATTTGTAATGAACAAATAAATGAAAAGACCAATGATTTTTTGTTTAGATTTTAGTAATGATTATTTTTATATATTATCAATTTCTTTTTGTTTAAAATAATTTAAATAAGTTAAATAAATTAATTAGGCACTAAATTTTTTTATTTAAAACTAAATAACTAAAAACTAAATTAGAAAATAAATTATTTAAATTAAGTACACAAAAATTTACATATGGCAACACTTAAAAATAAAATGAAGTTATGATACAAATGATAGCTTTTTTTACAAATTTTTTGGGCCGTCCTAAGCTTACAGACTCACTATATCTAGAAATGTTCTCATTATTTCTTACAACTGCCATCTATTGCCAAAATTATAAGGCGAATATCTATAACTAGAATTACCAAACGACCCACTACTACTCGTATGACTTACGAACGGAGTGCTATGATGAAACATATCGAACGCTGAACCGAAAGTTCTCGGAGGCGTTTGATAGAACATAGCTGCAGCAGCAGCTGCTGCCGCCGAGGCCGAATGTGAGGGTGAATTATATGTGCCCATGCTACCAGTGCTAGGATTGCTCATTGGGGACGAGGTGATATTGCCCAGAGATGAGCTTCCCTGCAAGTGAGAATGCGTCGAGGTCACTGGTGAGCTTGCCATTGCTCCCGTCGTGGAGTGATAGTACATTGAGGGTTGATTATTGCTGCTACTGCAAGAGCTGAAGGCACTTTGCAGGGATGGCAACATTGCCGCCGTTGATACAGAGGACGTTGTAGGAGTTGCCGTTGTGCTCAGGCAATTTGCAATAGAATGGCTAACGCCTGACAACGAACCTTTGACATCAGCTGACGTCGATACAATTGTGGAAGGTGTGGTGTGTGTTGTTGGTATGTGCAATGTGTTCGGACTAAGTGCAGACTCACAACTACCTTTCATGAAAGCTGCGAGGTGCGAAGTCAGAGCCGATGAAGCTGTCTGCGCATGTTCACGATCCAGATCATCAAGGTGGTCCCTAACCACCAGCATGATCTCCTCACACAAACTATTCGAGGACGAGTCCCCGGCAGACGATCCATCGGAAGTGGAATTCGCACCGGCAGCGGTATTTACACCACCCCCACTACTATTATTATTATTGCTAGTACTATTATTATTCTGATGGGAGCTATGCAATTTAGCTGAAACTTTTGTTAGTAAGGCCGGAACATCTTTGTACAAGATGTCCAGAAGCTTACCTGTGGTGAACAAAACAATCGCCTTCAAACACGAATACTCCGCCGAATCAACATGCAGGGCCTTCAATTTCTCAACTTGCTCTTGAAAAATTCGAATGTGATCCATAAAGGCCACCACACGATCCGCAGCCATCGGCGATGCATGTAAACCAGCAGCAGCTAACAGTGGTGCCACATGCAATGGCATCGAACATTGTGATGCATTGAGGACAAACAGCTCAGACCACACTAATCGCAACAGCGCCACCTGATCCGTTACTTGTAGATCTGGGAAGAATGGGATATTTTTCGCCCATTCAACAGCCGAAAATAGCAGACGGGCAGCCAATTCGCAGATATTGTCAATTCCCATAATATTGTTGGGTTGCATACACTGGCCATAGCGTGATGTTGGATATGGTTCGGCACGTAGCAGGAGTGAAATGTAGGAACTTAGATATGAATGGCCATTGAAACCGGCCACGCCCATATGATCGCCATTGGTTAATTGATATTGACCATGTATGCCAGCTAGTCCGGGTTGGGTGGGCGGAACGCGACCACGTTGAACAGCTGAAATGGAAAAAAAAGAGAAAAAATTGCAAACAAAATTTATAAGCTTTGGTAGTTGATATGATTATATAAAAAAAATTAGAATATTTTATAAAAAAGTTTCATAAAAAAAATGTTAAGATAGGGGTCGCATCTTAAAAGTCTTAATTTTTTTATTTTTTTTTTAAACTTGCATCAAACATCAATCTTAAGTCTAAAGATGTTTGATTCATACAAATAAGAATATGAGGCCTCAATGAGTCTGGAAGACTGGAAGGTAATTACTTTGTCAATGTCTGAGGTCTCAAGTTGCATCGAACCTCAATGTAACCCATGGCTTGATTCATACAAAATAATAAGGTCTCAATGAGTTTGCATCGAACCTCAATGTTTGATGCTTGATTCATACAAAATAAAGAGAATCTGAAGTCTCGATGAAAGTGGACGACGGATATGTAATTTTTATTTGAAAATCTTTATTCATTACTTCAACCACTATTTTAAATTGAGATCTCTAATTTTGCTACTTTTAGATGTTGGACACCAAAACCAGGTTTTTCAATTAAAATTTTTTATTTTTTTTTTTGTTTGAAAAAAAAATCTTTAGATTGTTTATTTGATGCTATTTGGGGTCATAACATTTAAACTTTCATTTCACAAAGTATACTTTTAAAAATAATAGGGAGACCTTCAATAATTTATTTCTTGTTTATTTGTTTATTCTTTTTTTTAAGTTTTAAATGTCAGCCAATCATCAATATAAATTTCCTTGTTTACCTTCAAACTATTCAAACAAATTAATACATCATCAAAACCTATATCTCTCCAGACATAATCTCATATATCATAAAACAAAGTATATCTTGGTAAACACATTAACCATCAATCAAATCTCATCAGAAAATTAAAAAAAAAAAATCATTCATATATATTTCCAAATACCTAACAATTATAAATCACTTAATGCATTTCACCGATACGAAAATTGTATGTTATTTGAAAAAATATGTTTTACAAAGAATTATTAGTCGACACATTTTATTTTCTTAAAACAATAACAAAGTCTAGAAATGATAAATGTGAACAAAATATTATTAATAATAACAAAGAACAATTAATACTTCGACTCGCATTGTGTCTGTATATACGCAGTGATTTAATTTTTTTTTTATAAAAATTGCAATACTTTTAATAAATGCTCTCTATCTTTCTCTGTCTCTTAGAGGTATAATAAATTTCAAGGCTGTTCTAGTTATATTGTCTTTACACTTTCCATAAGTATTTCATTATGAAAAAACAAAGTACCTATCAACTAAGCTTGAATGGGGTTAAACTTACTTATTAAAGTGAAGCTAAACGTATAGATACATAAATTGTTTGCATGTGCGGCTTCTTAAGCGCCAAGTGCGATTGACCTGTGAATGTTCTTGAAAATGTATTTATACATATTTTGCATTTTCTTTTTTTTTTTGGAGTCGAAAATAATTCTTTGTCTACCTATGTATATCTTTACCATCGAGAGAGGTACTTGTCTGAGTAAATCTTGTTCTCTAAAGGTAACTTTACTGAGGAAAGACCGAAGACGAACCGAAAAATTGTACACGCAGTATAAGATTTCTTAAGGTTCAAATAATTAAAACAACCCCTTTTGTGTAAATCTTTATAAGATACGCACAGATTATATATACAATTTTTATTCATTCATATATCTACACATATAACTGTATCTGTGTCTTCTTTAAGATACTATATTTTCATATGTGTAGAGAGATAGGTAGTGTATATTGCGACGACAACAACGACGACGGAGACGACAGATAAAGTAAATAATGAGGGAAAATATTTGCATCACATTACAATACGAGTATTTTCGTTTAATTAAAATAACAATGAATATTTTTCCTTTTACATATACTGACAAAACAGTTACATACCACATACACTTTATTTAAAAGATACTCTCAGGTTTTTGGTACGAGTAAAATGTATAGTTTACTTATGTAGGTACATAACAATTTAAATGAAGCATCTTTATCCTTTTGATGAGATTAAGAAAATATTTAAAATGCAATTTTAATTTAATTTTAAATTGAAAATTTAAGATGATGTGTGATGAGTTCTTGTTGGAAATTGGTTGTCGTTGAAAAAAGGAGAATGACACCAATTTATCGCAGAATTTATGAAAATCTTAATCGATTTAAATAAAATATTTTTCTTAAGTGGCGCCCGGTTGGGAAATAGAACTTTTTTGTGATATTTTTATCAGCATGAATTTTGGTAGTTTCCAAAAATTAAATGTTACACAAAACTTTAAGTATATAGTATAAATTTTAAGTATATGTATATATGACGCTCTGGCGAAAGCTTAAATTTCTCTGTAGTATTGTACTTGTCTATAATATTTTGAATCAAAATTATATTTTTCATTGAAAAAATGCAATTACAAAGAGTTCTATACGAAATAAATTGTATCAAAATGCTCAAATGCTAACTTTGTAGTTAAGTGGCGCCCGGGTGAGGAATAGAATTCCTTTGTGGAATTTTCTTTACTTTCTGGTTATAGTTGAGCATAACATTTCTCAAGATAGAAAAAATTTACTAGCAAAAATTTCAAGCATTGTTTTTAAGTGGCGCCCAGCAAAAATTTAAATATTTCTATCGCTTCAACTTAAATTTTAAATGACTAGTGTTTAATCAAACAAAATAATTGTTATGATACAACACAATTAATGTAGAAAGGCTTAGTCGAGTAATTGTCGATGAATGTTCTTAAGTGGCGCCCGGGTGAATATTTTATTCTTCAATATAAATCTGTCAGACAGATATTTAAACTTAAGTTGCCTTCAAGTACATACCTATGTGTATCCTGAAATAGTTGACATCCTCATAACGGAAATAAAAAAATTCCTCCTTTTCACAAAAAAAAAAAAAACAGGAAAACGAACACAAAAAAGACCAAAAGTCACTCAACGCCATTTATCTCCTTAATCACGCGATCTTCCAACACTTGACAAAATACTTCTTTTTCTTTTTCTTTCAAAAGAAAACACAACAAATCTTCTTGAACCCCACATCATCCGATAAAAAATAACCCAAAGAATAAAACATCCCAATACACAAGTTATATCCTTGAGCACGTGCCTTTACACATATGTATGAATTTGGTAGACCTTGCATCATCATCATTCCATCCTGCATCAATTTCATTCACAGATTCTTCCCTTAAGAAAAAATGATTCCGTTAAAAAAAAATGAAATACAAAAGTAAAAAAAAAACACTAAACAATCGATTGCGGATGCTGAATTACGCCTGATCTGACCGAAATCTCAAAACCTTAATCACCCCTCTTGGCCTTTTGTCTTTTGCCTTTCAATCTTTCTCCCTCCACCACACCCCGCCATTCTGTTCTGTATCTCTATTCTTTTTCTTTTTTTCACCATTCTTTATGCTCAGTAAAAAAAAGAAACCACATACAGCATCCCGTAAACGGATTTTCTTCATCCTTGGTCCTGTTTCCAGGTTTCCTTAAATTTCTACCTGAGAGTCGATCTAGAATAATTTTGCAAAACACAATACAAAGTGCCTTAGTGTCAGAAAAGAATCGTGACCTTTGAAATTAATAAATGGTATACACAAAAAAAAAACTTTCCCATGGATCATGACTGTAGTCAAAAGATACCTGAAATGGGATATCCTACTATTTTGGTGATCCTTAAAAGGGACAAAATCAAAACACAATTACGTAAATGTATTGTGTAAATATTAAACAGAATGACCAGTACGACAAATAGTGTGTTGGGACTTTAAAGGACAACGCGGACATGATCGATTAAAGGATTCCTCGCAATGTCCAGTTGAACAAAATCGGGTTTAACTGGTTTGGTTTTTTTTTTTACGTTCGTCCTTCGCACCTAAACAAAATTTTCAAGAAGACAATTTTGTTTTTTTTTTTTTTATGAAAGGGTCATCAGACAGCAATTCTTGACCACTATAAAAATTCTTCCTTGAACTTGACCATATTTTTGCATACCTATCCAGATTTTACTAGATTTATAGCACGGAACCGTGTGAAGGGACAAACGCTTGCCGAATAAAAGGAAGATTACGCACCTATCGGATTTTGTGTGTGTTGTCTTCAATATTTATGTGTTGGACATGAACAAAGTGATAAATTCTGCTGGTCAAGAGATATCCCAGTGTTTGGTCGATCGCGATGCATATATGCCAACTGAGGCGAGAAAAATATAAAATAAAAGAAAAACATAACCGGGAAAAATCTCTTCATTGGGGTAACAATTTTTTTTTTTTTTTTGAAAGAAACCAAGAGGAAGATATAAAGTCGTCGATTATTTATGCAAAGGAGATGGTTGCGTTTTTATTGTTGTGTGTACCTATATTATGCTGACCAGGTGGTGTTTTATTTAGTTATATATATCTATCTATATATTTAGATGCATTACAATGTTGAATGTGGAAGAAGGTTTCACGGCGTCTTCATTCCAGCACTTTGTACAACTCTCGACAGAAAGAAAAATAAAAAGAAGAAGACCTACTACAGATTTAAGACAATCGAAAATGAAGATTATTATGAAAAAAGAAAAAAAGAAGATGGACTTCACAACAATTGAATGCGCGAATTCTCTCAATGAAGATTTATCGATTTTGAATGGAGAATCTCTGCAGATACATATACCTCTACTAAAGACGAGTATATTGTTGATAGCTTATGTTTTTTTTTTAATAATAAATTGCATCATATAGAAACAAACTAAATCAGAAACGAAAACGAAATCGAGTTCCTGCATTTTTTTTGATGATGAAGAGTTGGAGGGTAAATGGAATACAGATTGTGATAAGAGATTTTAGGAGTTTGACATGACATTATTCTTTAAAACTTATAATTTGAGGTCTTATAGATGATATCTATGAAACAAGTTCGACGATGATCGGATTTATCAATACGATGATCGCGATTGTCGATATGATGATGGCGGTTAAAAATACAACGAACGCGATTGTCAAACGATGATCACGGTTATCGATTTGATGATCTCGGTTTTCAATAGCGATTGTCAAAACGATGGTCGCGATTAACGATACCTTGAAGCACAATTTGAAAATACTTGAATATGTCTTTGCCAACAGATTAGAAATTCCATTCATTTTTTTTGGTCTAAAAGTAGAATAATTTTCACATTCCGCAATAAATCAAACTTTGAATATAAATTTAAAAAAGTCGTTACACTTTTCAAAACTCGAGTAGGCTTAACTTACCTAGAGACCTGATTGACCTACCCAACCACGACTATTTTTTTTTTTCTGTTTTTACTTTGTTTTTTTTTTTTTTTTTGCTATATCCGAACCACATTGTTTATTTTTTATCTGCACTAAAAAATCTAGTTGTTGTTCAACAAAAATATGCAAATTAACAAAAATAAACAAGCTGCAGGCGCTATTGTGCTATGAACAAAAAAAAATAAATCCAAATACTCAATGGTCAGTTTGCAGTTTGAAAAAAAAAAAAATTCTTCATAAAGGATTGATGAGAAAAAATATTCTTTTTCCGCTCTAACTTGTCCCTTTTTTCATAAATTTAATTTTCTATTTATTTATCAGAGAAAAGATTTAAAAAAAAAAAATTCAAACAGCATAATTTTCCTATATGACACTTCACCTTAATTGCTTGGCCTTATATATTAGATTGCCCCTTGATGTGTTTTGGACATTCAATAGAATTTTATTTGACCCTATTTAAGCTATAAATCCTGTTTTTTTTTTTTACTTTGCCTGTATTTTTCCTTATGATTTCATTACGTTTTTTGTCACCTTTTCAGGTTTTTTCTGCAATTTTTTTGTGTAGAAATAGGGATGATATGGAAAAAAGAATGTCATGTGAACGAAAATTTGACCTTTTGTGGAAGGATTTGAACAAAGTGGTTTTTTAGAGTAGCAAGTGATGTAATTATTCAGGTCATTTATCATTTTTATGTAAAAAAAATTGGTAGCTTTGATTTTATGTTTTTTTCTTTTTTTTTTTAATTTATTTTAGTTTTTTTTTCCACCCGGGCGCCATTTAAGAATAATGCCCTTGGGCGCCACCTTTTTTAATTTAGTTTGGTGGATAATTTATTATAAAAAAACGGGATAAAGCTTTAGGCGAAAAAAAAATCCTACCCGGGCACCACTTAACATTGTGCTAAATTCAGTAAAAATTATAAGAGAGAATAATAAACAATCTTCCAATGGAATAAAAATAAACTACCAAGTTGTTCTCAAAATCCTTATAAATACACTTTTCACACCAACTTTACAGCATACACTTATCTACCTTTAACTATTTTGTTCAAGCACTTTGCTTCAAAAATCCATATAAAAATTATTCAACTTTTATGTAAATGCAATTAAGTATTTTGAACCCAAATAGATATAAATAATATAGGAGCCACATGTACCTATAGATATACTTCCAATATGACTTTTATCACCTTAACCAATTATAACATTCAATATTATCTTCTATCATTAAACTTTACATTGGCAAGACTTATATTACCATATTTTTTTTCTTTATACAGCTTTTATGAACAAGAACAAGCTGTATTAATACCAATATGTGTGTGCAGATATGCAGGCAAATTATATTGAACCCATGAAAGTATCTATAATTACCATAGAAAAAAATGTGAAAAAAAAACTAAACAGCACAATTGAGTACGCGCTTGATTTAATTAATCTCTGGTCAGAGGAGAAAAAAAATAATGTGTTTACACATAGCATACTTCATGTCATGTAACATTTGTAGACTACTCAGATACTTTTAGTGGAGCTCATGTATCTTAACTTGTAGTCTTTGATTATAATCGATCTTAACCTAAATGTGTTTAAGCTGTTATTTATTTTTTAATTTTTTTCAATTTTTTTTTTTGTTAACATTATTTACAATGATTTTCATGATAAGTTTCTGGTCAAATATTTGCGAATATGACATCAAAAACAAGTCTTCTGTCAAAGTCAATAAAATTAATTTTTCAACCTAAAATGCTTTACAGAGCTCAAACATGAATCTTATATACAGAAATAAAAATTCAATTGAGTGTGCATTGATCACGGTAATTAAATAATAAAGTTACAGAAAAAAAAATAAATACTTTATCATTCTTAATGAATTCGAATGAATTTATAACAAAACTGGTAGTCGAGGAGAAATAGTATATTTTTTTTTATTTTTCTTAATGATCGGCAGCAGCAAAAGATTTTATTTGAAGTAATTAATTTGACAGAGATTTAGTTTGGAGAGAGAGAAGTTTAAGCGCGACTGGCGCTGTCGTCGTCATCTCGCTGTGGTCACTAGGTAGTACGTTAGGTCTTTTAAATGTATGATGTGTTGATAGATTGGTTTTGATGTATGTTATGTATGAATAACTAGTTTAACAAATTGGTTGTAATCATAATGTTGCAGAAAATTAAAAATGATTTCATGTTGTAATATATTTAAAAAAAAAAATAAAAGTCATTAGATTCTGAGGTGAATAGAGGATGTATGATTTTTTTTTTGTTTTTGAAACACGTGTTTGAATTCATACATTAATTTATAGTCAATTGATGAATTTTTAAGTTACAACTTGATTAGATTTTTATTGATATGTGAAAAATTTAGTCTATAGAAAAAAATTAAAATATGGAAATGTGATCTGCGATAGAGAGAGATTGCAGTTTATTTTTAGAGAATTATTACATCATGATTTATGCTATGTGCTTTTAGTCACAAAATTTTCTTCTGAAATTTGGAAAAATATTTGGATTAATCCCATATAAATAATGAATTTCTACCCGGGCGCCATTTAAGAACAAATATTGAAATTAAGGCAGGCGTTTTTTTTCATTCTGAATGCTGTTAACTAGTTATTTTGACTGAATATATTAGTATTGTTCGAAATGTAAACAGACGAAATACGACAAGAGAGTTCTAATTTCTACCCGGGCGCCACTTAAGAACAATATCGGAAACAAACTATTTTGCTGGAAATAACAATGAATATCGTTAAGAAAATGTTCCCTTCGAAATAGTCTGTTTCTAATAAAATGTCAAACTAATCAAAGATCATGTTTAACCAGTCCTTTCTTACATGACATTCACATTTCCACATAGCTGATGTAGTGTGCCCCACACACTTAGCCAAACCAAGCCAAGTGCCAGTGCTAAATCATGACAATTACATAAATTGACGTTAAACAAAACACAGAGATAGAAAAGAATTAGGTATATACAAATAAAAATATTTCTTGTATTTTATTGCATAATGTTTTTTTTTCAAGCGAAATCGTTTTATTCTTCTATACTATATTCGATTTATTGAAAGCGCGCGCTGTTTTTTGTTTTGTTGTTATGTATCTGCGAAATTTATCTCTCATACACCTGGTCACGACCCCTTCATCGTTAGGTATTATATTTTTTTTTACTTTATAGCTTGGTTCGATTATGATTGTAACCTCGCTGCTGATCAAAAACATGCAAGGTACAATTTTTGTGTCTTCAAAAAAAAAAAAGTAAGGCGCACAGAACCATAAGGGGGCATTATAAAAAAGAATATATGTTTGAAGCCAGAACCATAAATTCGTGGATTAGTGATCATGCAAGAGTTGAATAAAAATCCTAACAACTTCCCCCTTTTTCGTTCGTCGTCATAGCCGCTGCTAACACATGCAACCGTATTTTAACAAAGTAAAATAAAAAAATGCAAACAAGTACTCTCTATAAGACGATTACTAAGATCTTTCTGTCTTCTTCATTTTTCTGAGTTCTTTTGTCAAAAAAAAAAGTAACCCCATTGAGCAATTGTTTGTCTCAGCCAAACAATAGCCCACCATTAGAGTATGATACCTCTACTTATGTATATCTCTATACACATCAAAGCACATTCTAATTACGTCTTAAACTATTCACATTGTACTACAATGTATCCCTCGACAAAAAATGCAATACTATCTATTTTTAAAAAAACTATAAAAAAAACTAGTGTTCCACTAACCAATTGAATTCAATCAAAATGCCATTGATAGATCAAGGTATTCTTGCTAATCTAAACACATATCTGTCGTCTAGGTATATACTAAAATGCCATCAGTGAAACTTCCTAAACTATAAAAGATCACCACTATTTGTTTTGTTGGCCACAAGTTTAAATAACCAAAATAATGTGGTCAAGTGTCAAATAAGTGACGAGATCTAATTTAATGTGATTTAAGAACTTTTAAGATGACTTTTAATTGACCCTTGTCTTGAGTTTTTTTTTTTGTAGATTTTTTTTTTGTTTTGTTTTGTAAGAATTTAGAACGGAAGAATTTATTTTTTTTATGCATTTAAAAGAAATTGAAACTTACCTTCTCGCCGCATACCCATCTTGAGGCACTTTCGTAATCGACAATATTGACATTGATTCCGATGATGTTGATCAATTGGACAATTTCTACTCCCCCGACATGAATATGTGAGGTTTCGGCGGACTGAACGTTTGAAAAATGACTTACACCCTGTAAATAGAAAAGAAAAATAAATATAATAATTTTGATTAAAGTTGAATAAATATAATAATAGTTTTTGAGTGGAGTGCCACAGGGAAGACAATAATGACCAGTTCTTTATATAATCATCTACAGGTATTTTTTTTTATTCGTGAAAGAAAACATCTTGAAAGGTCTTTTTTATGTTGAGCTATTTGAGAGTTTTAAGAGAAATTTCAAATGGAATACCACAGGAGAAACCTTAGAGACCACTCCATTTTATAAAATGATTTATTTGGTTAAGATTTAAAAATGCTGTGATTAATAGTAATTATTTCAACACATCTTAACTAGTTTGGTACACATTTCAATCAAAATGAATATATTTCATTAGGGGGCATTAATGTTTCAAAGGTAGGTGGGAAATTATCACGACTATTCTTAAAATGTTGCTTGATCTAAAAAATTCTAAATATCACAAATTGATTAAGCAAACATCTTTTACAAATATTAAACAATCCAACTTTGCGTTTGTATTTCCCGATGGAGTGCCTAAAGGGACCATGGTAGGGCCAGTACTTTTTCTGACTTAAAATAAATATTTCTCCAATTTGAAACAACTTAAGTTTTGGTTTAGAATTTGTATCCCCATTAAAGTGCACTTAAATCTTTTTTAAATCTTAAAGACTCTCTGAAAACCTAAACTTAGAAAAAAAAAGAAATCCTGAAGCGCGCACTCATGGAGTACCTACAACAGAAAAAAAAATGACAAAAAAAGACACTGTGCTTTGAAAAACTCTGGGAGAAGATGTGGAAATGGGTGACTTATCCTATTTAATGTCGTGCTGTGTGATGTGACATTATGATAGGCCTGTTCTCTGGTCGTCGCCGTCGTTGTCTGAAAACTCTCAACCGATGTAGAGTCGCCGCCAATGTTTTAGTATTATTTTCTTTATTTTTTGTAAAACCACATCATCTCATATCAGTGGCTGAGTTTTGTGGGACGAATTTGCCCGCATACACATTGCAACAACATATATATTCGGGCACAAGCCCCTGTGCACTGTCTAGGATGGGCTTATTTTATATCTCAAGACTCTGAAGTGCCTCGGCTGGAAGGTACTAGATCTTTAAAACAAAAACAAAACAAGGAACAAAAAAAACCTTAAAGATACTTTGTTAATTGAATCCCATTAAGTTAATTTTATAGGCGTTAAGGACATGTATCTTTCTCGTGGAGGAAAATTTGGGAGTTTTTTTTGTTGTATTTTACAGATTTCACTTGGATTTTTTTTTGCACTTTGAAGTTGTTCAATGACATGAAATGTGTTGTAGTTTTTATGGATTGATGTGCAAATATACCCATGGAGACGGTAAAGCAACAACAGTAGGTACTATATCTTGTGTTGTGGGAGACCCCATTTGGAAGCAAATGATATTTATCTGGAATTTATTTTTGATGCTTGGGCTTTAAATGGTCGTGGTATGGGATTTTTGTCTTTTTTAAGTCATCGCATGCGGCCGACGACGACGTGGATGGAAAATAACGTACCGATTTGAAGTCGCGTCGTCAGTCGTGCGCTATATGTCCGTTGGTTGTTTTTGAGAGTATTGCGAACATCGTATTTTGGCGACGTTGTTGTTGTTGCCGTTATAGTCTTCGTCGCCAGTCATAGTCATCTATCTGGATGTTATGGAGCGAGGGAGTTTTTGTTCGACTTCAATTTTTTTTTTTGTTGGTTTAATTTTTGTCTGTCTCTGCTTGCAGCGATAGATATTTAGCTATTCAACGCTGTTGTACATGTGTCGTGGAAGCGTGTCCCTAGTTTTGCTCATCGTGGATTGATTTGGTTTGATTTGAGCATACCAAAAAAAAAATGTATAAAGAAGGTAAAAGAGGTGGATCAGTGGTTGCATATACATGATGCAAAGATAAGAAAGAATGAATTAAGATTGAAATGGCATTCAAGTTTTTTTTTGGTATTTTTGTTGTAATTTGCTCACTTTTGGGTACAAACAAAAAAAAATCAACACAATTAATCTTCTTTTTGATGACTGGAAGGCATCGGGAGATAAGTTGAAAATGCACAATACTACCTAGACTCATATTAAGGTCAACATTTAAATGTGATTGCATCAAAAAAATCTCTTAAATTTAATGTGTCATAGGACGGATATTTTTTGAATGTCTATTTTTTCCTCTGATTCAATTTAATATCGTCGATGTATTCAAAAAAATCGTATTGTATTGATTGGGTTGTAATTTTCAATGCATTTCCTCATAACCGGGAAAGCAAAGATTAACCCTAAAAATATGATAAAATCAAATTTTTAAACATCTGTGTTTTCTAAACGAGTAAAGATTATTAAAATAAATGCTTTTCATTTTATGGGGAAACATTCAATCAATTTTATAAATTTTATTTCATTGTGCTGTCTTAAAATTTATCGAAGATTCAGCTGGGGGCGTTAGTGCTTAAAAAAAGCTTTTAAAAATAAATAAAAAATATGTTTTAAAGGTTTTTCTTCTTTTAAGATTCTTTTCAAAAAAAAACTATTTGGTTTTCCTACATGAGCAATATGTTAAGACAATATTTTCAATTGGTTTGGTTAAAAAATCTATTCAAATAACAGAGATACAGCTGGGGGCATTAATGTCTAAGAAAAAATCTGTAATTTTGATATACACAGTTCATATAAATTTAAGGTAAGCAAAAACTTTCCTTTTTTGTTATTATTTTCCATAAACAAAACGTAAGGTATTTATTCAAAATGTCATTTATATATCTCTTTACATTCATGGGTGTCCTATTACATCATTGGTACACAAAAAAAGTACGGACTTGCTTTTTTTATAATTTCTGTCTTTCTTTCTTCTTCTATCACTTTTAATTCGTTATGATTATGCGCACAGTATGGCCAAACCTAATGTTGGACTCGTGCATTTTATAGTCATAAATTTAATGCACCGTGTAAAATGTTTCAGTTCCATAGAAAAACCAGAGTGTTTAACAAACAGATATCATTTTATATACCTAATCTTGGTGGTGTCTCCACAGTTATATAACAATCCTTCCTTTTTCATGGTTTTTAATGTTGACATATTACAAGAATTCTAATATTTCGCTTTCTCAAAAGTTAAGACGCTGTGCATCTTGCTGTTTCGGCTTAATTTGTTTTGTTCAAAAAATAATTGTTAAAGATTAACATTTTAAGATATCATAAATTTTAACTCCCATGGACAAAAATAATAAAAAAAAAGAAACATATACTTCAGATGAGAGATCCTCTAGGAATACCCCAACTTTAGGTAGATGGCTGGTTGTTTTTGGCGGCATGGATTGCAACAGAGAGAAATATATAAGACAGACAGACACACAGAACTTAAGCATCTACATCACCTCGTCATCATCATCATCATAGAATACCACGGAGTCACCTCTCAAAGTCAAGATTTAACTACGGTTCTGCTGCTGCCATAAGGATGCCATGGCCAACAAGAACAACTTACAACGTTTAAACAACAACTACTACAACAACAAACAACAAACAAAAAAAAAAGAGTGGAAGGAGGCATACAAAAAATAAACTTGAAGGCGCGATGCATTTTAATTTACGAGATGTTCTTATGGTCAGACAATTCTGCTGTGTATTATTTTCTTCTTCTTGTTTTCCAATATAACTTCTCTTAAAAAAAGTTGTATAACCAACGAAAACCCATAAACCACAAGGTGTTCCTTATTTCTTCCGGTTTTTTTTTTTTCTAGTTTTATGTATTTGCCTTGCAAAAAAAAATACGCGTATTATTTATTTGCTCTTCGAATTTTATAGACAACTCGATGAGATTGGTATAGCTTGACGTATTCATAAAAAAAGCAAAATAAACCTTACTCTTGCCCATGCTATAAAAGGGTCAACATTATACTTAACCTTACGTCGTCATGTGAATATAATTAAAATATCATTAAATCAATTTACGTCAGGAATTAAAGCGTAAAAATGGAGTGCTGTATTATTATAATTGAAATAGAGTTTTGCTGTGGTACAGGAATATGTATAGCAGGAACGAAAGTTTGTTTTAAGTTTTAATTAAGTAACATATTTTTCAAATAAGATAGTAATAGATGACTCAGCTTAAAATGTGGATTAAAATGATTCGAAGAAACGGTTTTCTGAATTTTCATTCGTGAATGCCAATTTTGTTTTAAGTTTTGTAGAAATAAAAGATTATTAAAATAAAAACAATTTATAAAACAAATCGCTTCATTGTGAATGCAATATCAAAAATTTAGAAGAACCAGCTTGGGGCGCTTATGCTTAAAAATAGTTTTTTAAGGTTGAACAAAGAACATTTTTACTTTTTATAGTATTTTGTTGTCCTCACATTCTATTGAAGAAAAACTGTTTGTTTTTTACCTTCTTGAGCAATATATTTAGCCATTACTTTCGATTGATTTGGTAAAAAAATCTATTCAAATTAGAAAGATACAGCTGGGGGCATGAATCTCCTAAAAATTTTTAATTATCAGTATTTTTCTTTTATTATTTATTCAAATATTCTTTTATATTTTATTAAATTATTAAATCTCAACAGAAATGATGGTTCTTAATAATCTTTAAGACTGGCCGGAAAATCTTCCTTTTTTTCGAATCTAGGAGAAATTGGACTATTTTCAATTTTTTATTTTTGGTAAAGAGCATGTTATCAATCAAATAAATTGAATGACATTCTGAAAGGATAACAATTTAAGAAGAACTTAATGGGGGCGTTTATGCTTAAAAATACTCAAGAAAATTTTATATTTATGGGTCATTATATAAATTTCTTTTTCTTCCTAAACAATATTAAATTAACTTCTTGCATTTTACTTCATTAAAATATACTTTGAAATGACAAAGATTGATCTGGGGGTGTAAATGTCTAAGAAAAAACCTCCAAAAGCCTCCTATGTAGTTTTTCATAGTTATTTTGGTTATTGATCCTTTTCAAATATTTTCATTTCTTAAACCTCTACTTTGTATATTTTCTCAGAAAAATTAAAAATTCTAACCTTACCCAAATATACATACATTTCTCAAAATATACTTATAATCCACAGTCTAAACCTCAAATTTCTGACAAGAAAATCCTGAGGATTTGTTCATGTTTTTTTTTTTTTTTGGAAACATGCAACTACGTTTGTTTTTTTTCTACCAAAAAATTATATCAATAATTCTTCAGAAATGTCTAATCCAATTAGACTCATGAGTCCAGAAGAAAGCAGTTTGAAGTAAAAAAAAAAAAAAAAATATGAATGAGCTAAATTAACAACTGTCATTTCTGGAAACCAAAAAAGTTCTTCATTTCGAAAGAGGGAAGAGAAATGGAGGGCAAGTTAGTTTATTTTTCTGTCTATTCAACCATATTGCGTTTGTCCAAGTCTTAAATACTCAACTAATTCTAAGCGGTTAAGCAAGCATCTTAACAATATTGTAAGATATCTAGTATTTGTTTTGTATTTGAAAATAAACTATCCTTTAAAACCGTCTGGCTTTTCTAACCTCGTTAGGTAGGTAATCTTTCGGAAGAAAAGCTTTTTGCTTCTTTTTTTCTTCTTGTGAATAGTTTTTTTTTCACTACATTAAGACAAAATGTATAGTCGGATTGGGTAGTCCTTATCCTTTAAAACATGATGTTGAAGACAGAAAAACAAAATAAATACGGTCTCTGTGTACATAGGTAAAAAAAAGAGACACAAGGAAACCTTAATATTCCGCCGCGTATCAGTAATAATAATAATATTGAGTTGTTCTGGTAACCGGCTTGGCTACTTCCATAATATTGTATTGTATGGTTAACTGATTGGGAGTGTGTCTTTTACTCAACTCTTATGAGTTTTTCTGATTCTTTTTTTTTTTCTTCTGCATCATATGATATAATCTGCAATCGCTTCGTGGATCATTGCACCAGAGCAATTATAGGTTTTGAAGACGTCGAAGGAAGGAAAAAAGTCCACTGTACTGACAACGACCACGACAACGACGAAGAATTAATTTGCATACAATATTAATATTGTGGTATGTGGTTATGTTATTGAAAGAGCTTAGTACTTATGTACATAGAAGTATATAAACTTTAAGCTTACATTTTTTTGTAAATTGTAAGAAATCAAATTATAGCTTCTTGAATATTGTGGAACTAACTATTTATTATGAATTTTAAAAAAGTCAATTTTTAAAAAGTCAATAAAATTTACATGGTATCAGAAGTGGAATTTACTTTTTTATGGTTTTTTGGGTAGCAAGCCGTCAAAGTAGAAGAAGCAGAAATAACTTAAGAAAGAGTTGAAAAAGAAGTCGGAGCAGAAGATGAATTAGACCAAGAAAAAGCAGTCTACGAAGAAGTTGGAAAATAAGATGGAGAAAAGTACGACAAAGCCAAATTAGAAGAAGGCTTAAAAGAGAACAAAAGTAGAAGATGATCAAGAGGAAGGCTAAAAGATAATTAATTAAAAAAGTCAAACACAGAAAAGAAAACAAAAAAAGAAAATGACAAACAACATAAAGAGAGACTTTTACAAAGACACACAAATCACCAGAGAATTCCTTTGACAGTTTTGTCTTTTTTTTTTTTTTGCAAAAATTTGCTATTTTTTTCAATTCTCTAGTTTAGATTTATTTCAACCAATTAATCATTAAGAACAACTGAAAGAAATAATAATCACATCTTATTAATTAAGCTTCACGTAATAAATACCTATTCTCCCGAAGAAAAAAAAGATATCTACAAGTCGTGACATAATCTACCTTTTAATTTAATTAAGTTCTCTCCTCCACAAACCAAAAAGCCATCAGTTAGCTCAGCAATATCTATCTAGCATTATTATACTCTCCAAGATAATAAACAACAACAAAAAAAGCAAAACCTCAAAAAATTCAATGAACATTATGACCAAAGAGTATCTATATAAAGGAGTTGGACTATAAAACAACAACTAAAAAAAAAAATAAACAAAAAAAATAATAATAGACCAATTCATCTAAATTGCATAATCGCCTATTGATATTGTCCATGCGAATAATATCAGGTAGAGGTTGCTAGAGATACCTCTATATCCCTCTAAAATACAAAAAAAAATATATTTTATAATACAAAAGAGTTGGATTCCCATACTTTTTTTTGTTGTTGTTGGTGCAGGTATTAAGATGGAGAGAAGAAAAATCGTGTACTGCCAACGCGACGATATAGTTTTTCATCGATCCCTGAGACTGGCTACATAGTCGGTATATGCGGTATAGGTATATCATTGTGTTCATTCTAGTTGGTAAACTCCTGAAGAGGACGATGACAACAACAACAAACAAAAACAACAACCACCAGAGATAGGTTAGGTAGAGCTTACAAGACAACCTGGCTTACTACATGAAATTTAAATAGTTTTCAACCTCTACCATTGATCCCAATTGAGGAGAGTAAAAATAAAATTAAGAGAAAAAACCAAAAAAAAAAAAAAACTCCACCGCACAAACTGGACTTAGAAAAAAAAATATTTTATCTTAGTTTTTTGTTTTAGTTGTTGAGTTACAATCTCACCATATAGTACTAACCTGGTGCATCTTCAATATTTATCCTTCATCATTCTTCAAAAAAAAAAAAAGATACAAATAAAAATTGAAGATTCGAACACACGATGGAAGAGCAAACTATACTACCTATCTACGAGTATCTATTGAAGTTTGGAACGTTGAAAAAAGTTTGTGTAGCATCCACCCTTTTTCGGTTTTTTAATTTTTTTTTATTGATATAGAATGTTGAGCCACACGATATCTTAAAGATATCTTTCAATAATTGTATCTAAGCACATGTATCTTTACGTATATCATATATACGATATCCCATAGGGTATATGTGGATGGATGTGCAACTAAACCACGGAAGATGTGAAGCAAAAAATCGTGACTTGAACAATACCGAAGACGATGAAAATGAAGAAGAAGTTAAGTTGTGGGTTAACTTTAACTCCTTCCTTTTGACCGAATGCAGTCATAGTCACAGAGAGTTCAGTGCATATAGAAGATACTTTATCCAAGCTAAAGTATTTCAACAAAAAAAATGAAAAGAACAAAAAAATACAAATCTTCACATACCAACCAACCTACAAAAAAACAAGACGAAGAGCAAAAATCCAACCTCATCAGAGTTTAGTCAAGGAGGATCGCCTGCACACACAATAAAGCCCCCATGTTTTTTAACATTCTCTAAAAGTATCTTCAGTATCGTTTTTTTTTTATTTTTTCATTTAAACTGCCATATAGCACCAAAGAGTTAAATTCTTTTAATAATTCCTTCATTTAAAAGAACAACAACAGCGCACACAAAAATTGTACTTTTTCAACAAAAAAAAAGAAGAAGAACGCACATTGGCAATATGCGTGTGTAACTAGCAAAAATATAGAGTGTTGAAGATACACAAGTAGTATTTCCCAGGAAGTACCTGCATAACAGATAGGTAGGTTAGTCTACACCAATCCTTGCGCTATTAATAAAAAAAGAACAATAACTAGTATACAACAATAAAAATATAACTAAACGCCTTGAGCTAACGTCTTGCAATGGATCTTTATAAAAAAAAATCTATAGTGGGTGGAGTGGGACAAGAGAAATGCACGCGGGATCTCCCCACAAACATACCTAATTTAACTTGCTGGGAACTAAATGTTTTATTTCTATATGGAGTTACGTTACTTGAGGTTATAGAACAAACACCGGTCTGGTAGGTATTATGGATGATGATGAAGATGAAGAAGAATGAAAAGAAGAAAAATCTAGAGTGAAGACCCTAGAGGTGGTCTTTCACCATACGAATAAGGATTTTTTTTCGTTATGATGATGGTGTGGGAGAAACTAGGTGAAGTGCAGTTTTTTCTTATGTTTTCCGTTTGTTGTAGACTGGTATTTGGAAAAAAGGGTGTTGGTGGATATTAATCTTCTTTTTTTATGTTAACGTGTAATTTATGAGAACAACGTGAAAAACTTGGAAAAAGGAAGTTCATCCAGATGGACTATCGGTAAGGGACAAGTTATGATGGAAATAGAACTGGTTTAGTTTGTGCATAGATACCAATCTGCATTCTATAAATGTTTAGATACAATGTTGAGTAGGCAATTGGTGAAGTTTTTTTAGTTTTTAAAATGATAGTCTTCGTTTTTCTTTAAAAAAATAAAGATACATATGTATAAATATATATGTATAAATAAATGTAAAAATACATAAGTTTATAATGTTGAGATACATGTTGACAACAATTTTACATTTTGATGTTGATTTCATTGATTAGGTTACATTTTTACATTTTTTTTCACTCAAAAACTTGCAGATGTATCATTAAAAAAAATTCTTCGTTAGTTCTATCAACATGTATCTCAACATTAAAAACAATGCTCTTACCATTTTTAAAGATTGAGGTTCTAAATTACTTAACTTTGTGATGTTGTAAGAAGTATTAACAACTATTAGAATATGTATCTAGACATGAACACAAAGTTCATATGTTCCTCTTCTACTTCTCTTAGCAACATTTTCACGTATCTCAATTAAATTTCAACATAATCCTCAACCAAATCAAGCCCACTTTTTTGCTTGATCTTCTTAAAGTTGGTTATTATATGCAAATCACTCTTATACCAAGAATTCAATTCCCTGATGATAACCAACATATAGTAATTGCTTTATTATAATTTTTTTTCCTCATCATCAAGAAAGATCATCATACATCAATTTGTAATTTTTGTTCATAAGAGTTGAAAAATCCAATAATTTCACTCGTAAATAGAATTTCTTTTTACCCTCTTTTGTCTATAGCTCTTTTGTTTTTAATTGGATCATGAGAACACTGCAGAATGAGTGATGCTTGGCTATATGCATATCCCGCAACTCTCCAATCCCCACATCACACAGAAATCCTTGAGAAAATAGTGAAATTTATTCCAAAAAATACTGCATCTTCATATATAGCAAAGTGCTATAACCATTTTTCACTTTGATATACCTTTAATACAAAGAGTTAAAAAAAGATACAAGAGAAAAGATACAAAAGCAAAACATGTAACACGGAACCTTTATTTTTTTTTGTAATTTTTCCAACCATCACAATCTGGTTGTATAGTTAATAATGTGTCATGTCATGCTCAAAAGAGCCTGTCACACGATTATAAACAACATTGGATGACAAATTTTTGCGCTACTCTCCTCTGATGCCTTGAAGGCATAGTGGATATACAAAGATACCTCAACAACAAGCACAAAGATACAACAACCTAGCTAGCGGAAGAGTATAACGTAGCGGTGTGCTGTTCCTGATGCTCGTAGTAAAAATTACATGCTACAGTTTCATTAGGTCAAAATTAATTAGCCCAAGTTTTTAACTGTATGCTCTTTCAAGAGTTGAGTTTGTGATAACACAAAGATGGAGAAGACGAATATTATAAGCATATGCAGGGCTTGTAAATCAGATATTTCTATGAACGATTTTTTTTAAACATATGAATGCCATACATGAAATCTACGTACGGCAATGCAATATTTTCAAATCAATTGATGCAAACATTAGGATACAAGAAAATCGAAGTATCTATCTATCTCTATATACAAGGGGCACTAAGGGGAGAGGGGATTGGATTGGGAGAAAAAAAGATACAAAACACCCATCACGTAGTTCTTTTAAAATAAGCGAAGAAAATTTTTAGTTTCCAACCATGTTGCTCCCTGGTTTCGGTTTGAGTTTGAGGTTGCTGCTGCTGATGATGATTTTTTTTTTCAAAGGAGAATCGTGATCGAAAACACAACTTTCCGGTAACGGTTTAATTAATTACGTTATATTCCATTGAAATAGACAAAAAAAAACAAGGCAAAGAAAAGAAAGCTAACTAAGCCCTGTTTTGTTTTCGACTGTATCTTTGCCGAGAGAGGGGTATGGGTGGAGGGAAGGATAGGATTCAATAAAGCACACACACAAATACCAACTAGTACTCAACACCACACACAAAACCAAAAAAACTCTATTTGGCATCCCGCAAGGAATTAAGGTGCACGATGAGGCAGGCAAACCCCAGACCGCATCTCACAAGAGTCTCAAGACCGATGCGCGATTCACATTAACTCCCCAATAGCCTAGCCATGCCTGCTGAAGCTGATGATGATGATGCCCCAAAAAGAGAAGCGCGCATTTCAAATTGTCTATGCTGTGCATGGTCGTACCTACCTAGTCGAAGTCGTCGTCATTGTTGCCCAGATATTTATATAGAGGGGAGGAGGAAAGTCATCAAGGTGCACCTATATGAGAAAAAAGGAAGAAGACTTTGAGAAGCGCGACCATCTGAACAGACAATCAGGCAGGCATTCTTGAGATGCGGTGCGGTCTTCTATAAGTTCAGTGTATCTATAAGATACAAAATTTACAGAAAAAGATATTTCACCAGGCAGTAAAAAAAAAATCAAATCATTGAAGGAGATCCCTTCTCACTATAAAGTATCTAAGTATCTTTTCGATGCATCTTCCGTGCCGCCAAACATTGCAGCGATCATGAATCATTCAACTGCAAGCATATATGCGCACAACACTCATAGAGATATTTTCGTATCTATTTGCAGTTTTTGTGCAATTTTATCAGAGTTAAGTTTAGCAACTGACCTAATTCCTCTTTTATTAGACATCAACCTTCAAGTTGCTTGCTGCTGCTCGTTGGTGTATTCAATGTCTGCACTTACAGTTTTTAGTTTTTTCTTTAAATTTTTCTTATAAGAAAGTTCATGCTCGTTCATTAAATTGTAATTATTATCTAACATAATAATTCTTCCTCCAGATAGATTTCCTTCCTTCCTTCCTCCCGTGTGGTGCGAGTGCATCATCGTGTTTGTGTGCACTCCGACAATTATGTTATGAAGCTAATTACTTTAAGAGTTAGTTCCAGAAAAAAAAAATAAACAACAACAAAACACAAAAGAAACCTCATCCCAGCAAGTCGATCATTGACCGAAACTATATCGGTTGCATGACAGCTATGTATGCGCGCCATGTCCATGAGGCGGCGCAAAATTGTTGCAGATACAAAAAAAAACAAAATTAAAAAAAAAATAGTATCTCATGGTAACGCAGCGTTACAAACAGAGTTCGTTTTTTGCACTTATTAACTTGGCTATTATACACATTTAACCTGTTTCGCGTTTAAATGTAAGCCATACTATCATGAAAGCATAAAAACAAAATCAGAAGACGGAGACGGGTAAAGAGGGGGTTAAGGGGCGTATATCCCCTGGCACTTTTATGCCCCCAAACACACACGAGGAGACTTCCTTAAATGTTTTGGCGTTAAATGTGCGCATGCGCGCCACTACTAGATCTCCAAGCTCTATAGATGAGAAGAACTTATTTCATTTTATAATTTTATTTTGCAGTTATACTTTACTCCACATGCTTGAGTGCATTTTTTATATCTGCGAGATGAATTTTTTTTCTTGTGTTGCGCGCTTCTACAAACTACAGCGAAACTATAGTTGTAAGTTAAAAAAAAATATGAAAGAGAGAATAAAAGGTGACTTTGATATGATGTGTCTGTGATAATCCATTAACTACATATACTATACAGTTGAGAGTTTTAAGACTGTCAGATGGATGTTGGTATACTTATCAGAGATAGAGGTACCTATTTATGTATGCAATGTGTCTAGGAGACATGGTAAATTAAGTGAAGACAGATTGCTATTTTACGGTTTCCTTGTTTCAAAAGAAGCATGCATGCTTAAGTTTAATTCATTATTATTATTATTAGGGATTTAGAGCGGTTTTGTGAGAGTGCTGGATAAAATTCAAGGTAAGCAACATGTTGCTAGATTTTTTTAGTTTGATTCTCGCAATGCAAGAGAATTTTGAAATCATTGAGCATATTTGGAGAATTTTTGAAAGGAAATAAAAAAAGATAGACAAGAACAGTAGCAACATGTTATAAAGTATAAATTGCATAAATGTTGCTTAACATTTATTTTAGAAATATTGAAACAATTTTTAAATTAATTTTTTAATTCTGTTCAGATTCGATGTCATTATAGAATTTACTTATTTCTAAAAAAATTAAAAAGCGTGGAAAATAAAAGACAGTTGCATAGCAAAATGTTGCAATATAATTTCTTTCCTTTTATTTCTTAAGATTCTTATACGACATAATTTTAAATAAATAATACTATTTAAAATTATCTCGTATAAGAATCTTAAGAAATAAAAGGAAAGACGTAGAAGGAAACCAACAACAGAACAATTATGCAACACATTGGGGATTAAGAAATACGATTTGGAATAATTTAATGAATGCCAAAATGTTTAAAGTTCTTTTTTTTCATGTCAGAAATAAACAAATATAAAAATCAGAAACAAAATTGTTTCTTAAAATTTTTCAAAATTATCTTGAATGACATTAAGTTTAAGTTTACTTTCTTGAAATTATTTTATTTCAAAAATGTACATTACAAAAGTCATTATTTAAAGCTCAACGTCCTACAATGCAGTCAAATTTTTGCTTAGCCTTTCTCTGACATCGGCTTTCTTTTCTAAGGAACAAAAAAATCTGCACCTCCTTTCACCCATCAGACATTCTTTTTTTTTATATATAAAATACTATAAATCCTTGACAAATTATGAACAAAACACAAACTGGCATATTTGGGGATGAAAAAGTCAAACGCAGTTTCCATAAAATAGAATCAGAGAAAAAGAAAAAAAATACTAAAACAAAAATCTGAGACCAAAAGAAAAATTATCTCCCAGGACAACAACTATACTTACGACGACAAAGATGATGGTCGACACAGACACAAAAAAAAAAAAAAAAACAATTTCTTGTGCGTTTGTGTGAATCTTAGAGCTCAAGATGCCCCCATTTTTGACATCCTTTTAGTTTTTTTACCATTGCTTTTCAGAAGAGCCCCCTCTCATCTTGAGGTTTGCATTATTTTGACATTAAGACAAAAATCGTACAGTTTGTCCTTTGAATCTATTTTTTTGTTCCCAACAAAAAAAAATAACTTTTCGCTAGTTATGATAATCACAAAGTCGGAGGCTGAAAATGGATGGCATATTTTTTCCATAATTCACAAACCCCACTTCTGACAACTTGTCATAGAAAGAAAACGACACAACCTGATACTACTTCTTGTTTAATGTGTTTTTTATCGACTTGGCCAAGAGACATAATTTGTCATAGCATCCCCTCCGTTCAAATGCAAAACAACTCATGTATGTTTCGTGTGTGGAATGTTCTACACATCACAGTATTAAATCCTAATTTGAATGTAAGTCATGAATTACTTTCAAGTTATTGATTTCAACATGTTAAGAATATCAATGAATTATATTCTACTTGTGTTTTAAGCCCGGGGGAGGAATGATGCTTAAAACGCAATAAAAATCAGTGAGCCTTATGCATAAATGTGTCTGCTTTCTAGGCATACCTCCTTTATTTTTATCAAGAAGAAATTAAAATCGAAGTTGGATTATTATCTGTTTAATGGAATTTTATTGCCATTTGATAGCTTCTCTAATGGGGACTTGTGCCCCGTTCCCCCACCTACTCTTTGGGCGATTTTCCGTTTTGTCCTCATTGGTAAATATTGTTAATGGATTGAATGACTATTAACAAGTTTTAACCACATCACGGGACTTTACATCGTAAAAAAGTGCAATGAAAAATTTTGCATCTTCTAGGAATCAAGAGAAAATCTTATTTAGCACGAGCATTAGCAGTAACTTACTTATAAGCATTTTATGTACGCTATACATTTTGTGTTGCAGAATAGAAAAAAAGTTAATCGGGGAGTTAGGAGAAATAGCTAGGTAAACAAATAGAATATTTATCGATTGAGTCATTTTAACTTAGTATATAAAACCAATATAAGCAGTAAAAATGTTAAAATAAATGTTGAAGGTACCTACTGCAACATGTTGCCAAATAATAATTTTATTTCAATGAGAAATACTCTGGCGTTATGAAAGACATTTTACTAAATAAATAAATAGGAATGTTCGAAAGGATACTTTGCCAAAGGAATACAGAGTAAACAAAAGATTTATTTTGAACATAAAAGTGATGCAACATGTTATTCGGTCAACATTTAAAAAGATGTTAGGCATATATATTTCTGATTTTTGCTAGTAAATAATCCTGCAACATGTTGCCAATTAATAATTTTATTTCAACAAGAAATAGTAGAGAGGAGTTTTGACTGACATTATATTAAAGAAATAAATAGGAAAAATTAACTTGTCTTAGTTAAATAGATTCAAAATGATTCTTTGTCCAAACAATAAAAAATATCCAAACAAAAAGTTATGCAACATGTTGCCATGATATTCAGGTTGAATTTAAGATCTAAGGCGTATATGATTGTTTCCAGTAAAATTATGTCAGCTTATTGCTTACAAAAAATGTATCTATGGCATAGACCCAATTTGTTTTCATAAATCTCATCTCAGAACCATATTGATTGCTAGTTAAAAACAAAACCAACACCCATTATGACATAACGAATAATCATTGCTCTTCAAAAGATAAAAGACAAAAAAATATGTTTTCAACGTAACAAGCTTTGACGCATGAACAAAATTACTAATTAAATGAAGATTACACACCTTTTAATAAAAATGAAGGTCTCTCGCCTCGCTATGGATAACTAGTTTGCTTATGTCTTGAGTAGACCTGTATGTTTTTTTTAATGGAATTTGCGTTTGTTTAGTTTTTTTTTCTTCTGAGTAATAAACTGCGATGACGATTCCCACGACAAGTATATTATGGTAGCATGCAATGTTTTTTTTTTTTGTTTCAGTTTAAACATATTCCTTTTATACATTGCAAACAAAATTGTTAACTTCAGAAGAATTAAACCCAATTTCTCACACATTTTTTTTATTTTATGAATCATATATAAAACAGCAATTTGAAGTATTAAAGAAGTAAAGTAATTTAATGTGGTGGTAAAAGAGTTGTTAAAGAAGAATGGTAATAAAGAAATAATGAAGATCAAACCGCAATTTTTTTTTACAAATTGTTTATTCTTATTTTGTGCCACTGCTGGTATGATTTAAGTGTTGGTTTGAATGATTTTTTTTTTGGTATGAAAGTATCTTTCGATAAAATTGCATGTGTTCATACCCGGGCGCCACTCCTATCAATTTGTTGTAAATATGATTTGGTTTTGTGAGTGCCGTGCAAGCAACTCTCGTCAACAAATATTTAATTAGGCATTTTTGTTTGGTTTTACAAAGTGGCTGACAAGAGCTTGAAAAATTTTTAATGCAATTCCTAAAAGTATGCAGAGAAGCATAATTCTATTTTATATTAAGGCAGCACACCTGCCTTGATTATTCGCCACTCAAAACCAGTTTTTTAATTAAGACGAAATTCATTGAATGCACCTTAGTTGGAAGAAATTAAGGAAAATGGAAACAAATTACTTCGCCTAAAAGTATGCACTGCTATTTGTTTTAGAAGGAAGCACACTTAAAACATGCAGTGAGACAAAATCTTTTGATTATTTGTTTTAATATAAAGACTTTCAAAAGGTTTTGGCATCGTGAGTTACTGTTAATGTATAATATAATAATCAGTATGAAAGTATGCAGTCTGTAAAAATGCCTTGAAAACTAATTAGTTTTTTTTTTTATAAATATATTTGGCGATGCGTAACAATTTTGAGCATCGCATCTATTGCAGGAAGTAAAACATTGATTTATTTAGTGTCATATAATATCTTAACTGTCTATGCTTCAAGTTCATTAAAGATTCAATATTCCTAAGCGCCGCGGCGTATCCTTCACATTCCACTAACTTAACTATGATAATCCATTAGCTATGCTTTTTATGAACACAAAAAAGAAGAATTTCCCACGTCTATAGCTGAGTAAAAATATATCCGCGATTCCATAAGACACAACTAAGTCCAGAGTCCTAAAAAAATCATAATTAATGATATCCACTAACAGAAACACACATATCCCGTTCCGGGATGAAGAAAACCCGAGGCAAAGGAAGATTAAAAAAAAAAACAAGGACTACCGCGACAACAACTCATCAAAAATAATAATCAGATCTAACGAAGCAGAAATAAATCGCTTAGTAAAGTAAAAGAAGATGAAGAGAGTTCCTCCTCTTGACACACAACACGCAACACTTTAAAAGGTCCCCTTGACTTTACTCTCCAGAGGTTCTTCTTCGATTTTTTTGTGTTTCTGTATTTTTGGAAGAAACAGGAAAAATTGTTGACCTCGTCATCGCGTTTGAAGGATCATCATCAACAAAAATCATCATCGTCATGATCTCTCTTCGCGAACATGATTATTGGTATGTGCCAATGTTATGATGTTCTTTCCTTCCTATAAAAGGCTGCTTCGCGGTTCTTTTTCCATCTCTCGTGATTTCTGAATGGCACAGGAAGAAGCAGAAGGAGAACGAATGAACTAAAGAACACTTTGGCCAGATGTCTGTTTGAAGTTTTATTTTTCTTTTCTTTTCTTTTATGATGTTCATCATAATGCATCTACACGAAGGAACCACCATACGATACAATATTTTGTTGCGTCAATTAATCTTTTTTGATGAAACTTCTATTCCAACCAATTCTCTTCATCTACACATAACATACAGAACCTTTATAGTGAAGGCACGATTCATATAAATATGTGCATATGGATGATGCTGATGGTGAATATACATACCTACGGATGGAGCAAGGTCCGTGTCCCAGACAAGGAAGAATTTTCATTTCGGTGCAATATGGGAAAGATATGCGATGTTGTATTCTTTTGGTCAAGACTTGTCTTATACACAGAAGAAGCATGGATTTTCGTGCAAAAGATCAATATCGTTTTCTAATCAAGGAAACAGAGAACAAGGAAGACCGAACTCCAACGAACAAAAGGGTTTTCCGGTTTTAAGAACATTTTTTGTTTTGTGTATTTTTTTTATGTTTTGACTTGATTTTCATTAAAAGAACACACATTGTAAAGAGATACTTTTTCTTTATCATCATCTTCTAACTTCTACGAGTATATATGTATCTTATTTCATTGTTATAACGTTCTTAAAAAAAATATGATAAGAATCTTATCATTATGACCGCGACGGACGATATGATGACGATGATGGTGCCGACAGAAATATACAACACAACACTATCACTCTTCACTCCCATTAAACTACCATATTATGGATATACAAAGATATAAAGATTATTTCTCTCTTTAATAGATACAACAACAATAAGAAGAGGTTATTATCATTTTTATTTTTATCATTACTGCCTGTTTTGACATCGTAAATTATTGTTGAGATACATTTTTTTTTATTCAAAAATGTAGATTAAAACATTACGAGAATATTTTTGTGTAGTAGGATGAAGATGAAAATTAAGATGGAAAAAGAGATATCGGATACTTGGTTTATGTTTTGCTTTGACAAGATTAAAATTAGTTCGAAAGAATTATTTTAGTTATAGCTTAGATAGATGAATAAAGATAATTATGTGTATATTTATATACGTATAGCAAGGTTCGCTATAGCAGCTTCCTTAAAGAAACAGAGGTTTAAAAAAGCTTGTCTTTTATTTCTGAAAAAAAGGAGACAACATAAATAAATACGAAATCGAGATTACTTAGTTGATAATAATTCTCAATTTGAATGTTAAAAGAAATAATTCACACATACGAATCTTTTTGGGTTTTCAATGTCATATATGATTTCAGGTTTAAAACCAACTACAATACAAATTACTTCCGAGAAATTGAAATGAAAATAGGTATATTTTTTTTTGTTTGTATCTAACATTTTTCAATTTCGGTAAGAGTTGCATAAACATTTAAAAGGAAGCATTTCCGAAGTAAGTTATCTATCAAAACTTAAACTTCCTTTAAATGCTGTAATAGAAGTTTTGAAGAAATAATAGAAGATTCTATAATTTTCTTATTATTATAGCTAATGAAATTGATCAAATGCTAGTTAATGAAATTAGAAACTCTGTTCTACAACTGATTCGAAGCAGAATATTTTTCTCAGAAATTGAAATGTCTTTAAGGGATTATTGTGACCAATATTTACTGTTTGTAACAGTAAAAAAATATATATTGAATAAGAAAAATATTGAGAGCGAATAATTGACTATTTTCTTCAGTTTCTGCTAAAAATATTGAGAACGAATATTTGATCATTTCGATTTTCGGAACTAGTTTCTTCATTTGGTATGAAAAAAATTCGTAAATCGTGAAACTCAGCACAAACTGTTCATATTTCTTTTCCCTAACGTTTGGTAGCATTGTTTTTTTTTTCATCAAGAATCTTGAAGAAAAGAATTAATCCCGCCACTTAAAATAACTTTTCGAGAACTTTCGGTTTTTTTTTTTAGATTTGATTTGGAAACTAAAAGAAGAAACAAAACGAAGTATGAAAGCATTTTTCGGTTAGAACTTAATGTACTTAATAATTCAAGCACCAAGAGAATAAAAGAGGCAGTTAACTTTACGCACCGGATCTGTGGAAAAGTTTGTTGGTTTAGATTCAGGTTGATCGGACCATATCAAATTCGAATTTACCTTTCCAATGATATATTCTTTTCTTTGATACGTTGCGTTAAAGTTAATTTTTAGATTTTTTGAGACCGGAAGAAAAGTCAAATTTCAGGAAATACATGGTTTTCGATTAACTTTGAGCTTTTCTTTTTGCACTTTTTGAAAGTTTTTACTCAGTCTACCTACACAACTTTTTAACTAATCGATTTTCAACAAACCATTCGTTCTAAAACCTGTTTTTTTTTTCTTGAATTAACAACGAACAAATACCTAACAAACAATATTTTAAATGTCAGTTTGTGGTGATTTGCAAAAATAAAAAAGAATCCATTGATTTCATTCATTCATCCATTTATTACAATTTTTTCCGTCTGTCCGTCCATCTATCTGTTCTTCTCAAAAAAAAAAAAAAAAACTCATCAAACATCAAACCATAGGTACACGCTGCAATATACTGACACATGATTTCAAAGCGATATATTGTTATTTCTCATAATTCAAACTGTCAGTTTATTTATGACCTGTCAAAAATCCAATCCTCCTACACTTCTTCTACATCTTTGCAAGAGAGAAATGAATACCTACTAGTACATCAGACAGTGGTGCGCTCTATGCGGATAGGTTGGAATAAAAACAACAACAACAAATAAATCTGATGGAAGAGAAGTAAAAATAAAAAAAAAATTCGCGTGCCTGCACCTATTGTGCTGCGGTGATTGAGTTATTCATGGTCGATCACAATAATGGAGGAGCAAAAACAAACTTGATCATAATCATATTTAAATTTGACATTTAACCTCCCCAATTCGATTCTTCTCTCCTGGTTGATAGATATTCGTGATTCACCTCTGATCATCAAATCAATTGATTTTCTTCTGAAATCTTCGAACTTCAAAATTGAAATGTCACTTTGACTCATCAACAATCTTAAAAATAGGGTGACAAAAATAATTCTGAGAATTTCCCCACTTTTCCTGTCAAATAGCTGAGAAACTTCTAATTATGATAAAGTTAAAAGAAAAAAAAAAAAAAAAAAACTCACCTTCACAGGTAAACTGTCCATAGTGCTTGCCCGAACTCTTATCACCACAAACCACACACTCGATATTTTGATTTTTACTATCAACTTGTGATCCGCCGCCATTGCTGCTTTGTGAACTGCTGTTTACTAGCGAATTTGGTGTTGCACTTGACGGCAGGCAGTCTTTGAAGTCTTTATAGTCCTTGCTAATCAGCCCCAGGTTGTTATTCCCCGATGAGCCGCCGTTATTATTATTATTTGTATTGCCACTGTTGTTGTTGCCGTTATTATTATTATTATTACCGTTATTATTACCGCCGCCATGATGCCCATTATTACCACCATTGCCGCCCGACATATTTGACATATCCTCTTTGATCGATGAACCGGATGGCGTTGAGCCGCCGGTACCTACGCTCGGCACCGATCCATGCAGATGTCCACTTAGGTTGGGATCATGCCAGGCGCTTGGCGGTGGTGGTGGAACAAGGGCCATACTGCGCGGGAATCCCAATTCAAGGGCACTCAACTCGCCCGAAGGCTGAGGCCTGGGATTGAAGAAGCCCGTTGCTGTGGACGGAGAGGCGCACATAACGCCACCCCCGTACACACTAAGCGAATTGTGAGTAATAATTTTGGCGGTTTTGTCACAGGAGGGGAGATGGAAAATAGAAAACTCCTTTTTGGGGAGTTTTTATTTCTTTTTATTTTTTTTTTTGTATAATTTTTTGAAAAATATTCAAAAAAAGTATTTTTTTTTTGTAAGCACGATCACTTCACAGGATCACTTTATCTTTATTTAAAAATCGCTTTTGTATATATTCTCTTTTTTCGTGATAGAATTTCTCTTATCACCGACACTTCATGATTTTTGTCACTTCACTTTTTTTTTAATTATTCACGATCGGAATTTTTATTCAGAAAATTTTCAAAAAAAAAATCAAAAAAATATTCAACAAAATTCCACAGCGCGATATATTTTTTATTTTAAATATCCTTCCGATAGAATATTGTATATTTAACTGGATATAGGTTAAAAAAGTTTTGTTTGTTAAAGTTATATTTTTTTCAAAATTTTAAAGGATATGAAAGAAAAGGTAAAAAATCACAGAGAAGCGAATGTAATATAATAAATAAATGATAATGCGCCATGCGGCAATCTCAGCTGTTCGAAAGGCCTTTTAGAGCCTGACTGGCAAAACATTCGGTGCAAAAGGTACACGACCCGACCCGACTCGACCGATTGCTCGACCTAACGACACATCACACATCTTTTCTCTCCTCACACAGTATTTCACAGATACAAAACCTCATATAAAAGATACGGGTTTTTGGTTCAACTAATACTGCTTTAGATACATAATTTTGTCCCACTTCAACTCACGGATATGGATGAGATTTTCTGTTTCATTTTGTTCGGAAATAGAGTGGTGGGTTGTGTGAGAAGGTAGAGGTGGAGTTTTATTCGTTGTCTTTTGCGCACTCATGGAGTCAAACCACATTCACTCAGTTTTCACACATCCATGCAAACATGTTGCTTTTGGATGTGTTGGTAAAAGACACTTTGTTTTTTTTTTTTTGGCTTTATGTCGTTTTGGGTGCAAGGAGTATGGCATGACTTGAACTGTACAAATATACACAGAAGTTGAGAGAAAATTCTTCTTCTTCTTCGGTTGGATTATTCATCATCGTCATTTAAAAAAATCTGTGGTGTTGGTTTGAATTAATATATTCCCACCCCTTTGGAATGTTGAGATACTTTTTTTCTGAGATACTTTTCTAACTGTGGTATTTGTGAGTATTTTTTTTTTTGTATTCTTATTTACTTGAAGAAATTATTCTTTCGTTAAGATTTTGAGTGTAGATGGAGTGGGTTTGTTGTTGCTTAAGATAGCTATACAAACTCACTCATGTCTTATTAAATTTTTGAATTGAAGTTGATTTTCTTGTATGAATAGATATAGTAGGTACATGGCTCATAAAGAATCTTATTGGAAAATTTAAAATGGATGGATTGCTGGTCTTTTTTTGTTATTATTCTTTTAAGATATTTTTCTTGTTAAAAAACATGATGGATGAAAGTTGTGTTTTTTTCGTTTTGTGATGTTATCGAACATATTGGATTTTATGATTGGATTCGATAAGTTTTGCTTTTGATGATATAAGAAGACGACACATTTTGTCAAAGAAGAAAATTATGATTTATGGGTAGGTATTAACATACATATATAACTTGTCTTTCTACATAGATGATATTTGAAAAAGTTTGATTCTTTAAAAAGTGCTTACAGAATACTTTTTGAATGAAGAATAAAGTACCTATATATGTACCTATAGGTTAAGTTATAAGAAAATTTTAAGAAGAAAAGCAACTGTTTCAAATTCTATTCAATACATATACCTACCTATCAAATGTTAGTCAGAGTTCTTTTTTAAATAGAAAAAAGTTATTATTTACATATGAAATAAGGTGCATTTATGCTTCTATAAGCCTTCTTAAAGGAAAAATGGTTAATATATTAGTTCAAGCTTATAGGTACCTAGGTATAATTCTTCTTCTTTTGATTGATCTCCGCTCGGACAGCTTACCCACAACACTTCTCTACTTCATATTATACTACAGCGTTATAGAGGCAATGATAGTCTTCATCATCATCATCATCCTGCTCCCATACGTGCACTAAAATATCATGAATTGCTTGACGTAAGGCGTAAGACATCGGCTCCTGGGGCTTTGTTTTGTTTGATCCGGCCTATATAGCCTTCTCAACCTCTTCTATATTTGGTGGCAGCAACATAGGGTATTCTTCTTGAAGTAGTGGAGCCTCCACTCTGCAGTGAGGTCACCACTCATTAAAGTACACTTACCATAGCTCTAGTATGCTTTTAGGATCGGAGATTAGTGCGGACCTCGCTGAAATGATAGTAAATTTGCAATAAATGAAAGATTTTTTTTTAAATTTAACAAACATTTATATATGTAATGTATAAAAGCTTTCCCAAACCAATAGGAAACATTCGTAAAGATGAAGAAATAATAAGAACTGTGAGTTGTTGTCATTCTATGCAACGTTATTGTTTTCTTTTTGCTATGACTTTAATTGGGTTTCTGCCACTTCAGTTCATATCTTAACACTTAAACACCAGCACTTTAATAACCAAATATGGTCGAGCTTTTATCTATTTTACATCTTTCATTTTGCCAAGTATTCGATTTTTCACGCTAACTTCGGTCTCCCTTTAGCAAAATCTTGAATATTTAAGAAAACAGTTTCAGATTCAAAAGCATTTGCTAAGAAATTCTGAACGTCAAACTAGCTCCTAAGCGTCAGAGACGAGACCGTATTTTTTAACGAAAATTTACTAAGAGTACACACCTACATATGTACGAGTACATACCTATTATAGGACATAGCAGGAAAAATAAAAAAATGATGACCGAGGTTTCATCTTTATGAAGGAAGTAAATGATTGAAATTTTGGCCACTGAATGATTTCTGGCAATCAAAATACAAAAACAACAGTCAAGAATTTGGATTCAATCTATTAGTTTTTTTTTTTTTTTCTTTTCTTTAAATAAATAGGACCTAAATCTTCAACCGGACTGTAGACTGTCATTTTTATATTTTATGTATCACCAGAGTTTCATCCATTTGGCGAATGGGTCGAAAAAATGCGTTGCCAGCAAAGTTTTAAAAGTTTTACGAGACCGTCGCCGATCAAGTGATACAAAAGCATCTATTTCTGGGGCAAATTAATTTTTTTGTGTTACAAACAGCTTTTATGTGTTATTTCTTCT
The DNA here is from genome assembly GCA_958431115.1 of Syrphus vitripennis. NCBI lineage: Eukaryota > Metazoa > Arthropoda > Insecta > Diptera > Syrphidae > Syrphus > Syrphus vitripennis. Next base: position 108,571,629 of record OY288108.1, read on the forward strand.
TGGAAATCACGTTTCACTCTGCTATCCTTGTCATTATCCGATTTACCAATGTAACGCACGACCTACTCACTTTTATTGTCTAATAGACGGTTGCACCAAACGGTTTTAAAGTCTTAAAATGTCGTTTGTTCCATACAAAATATGTATGTATGTCATTGTAAAAGTTTGTCAAATGTTGGTGCTCAATTTTTTCTCTTCGTGGTAGGTACCTACCACTGAGAATTTCTTTGACTAAATCTTTTGTGATTTAAAGGCTTGAAATGATCAGTTTTTTGTTTTAAAACACAATTCTGAAAGATTTTTTTTACTGTAAATACCAGCGAGACTCTAATTCGGTCCAAACATTTGAGGCTCGTCTCGTCCCTCGTTCCTCAAGCCGAGAACGAGAATAGACCGAGACTGATCTCTTCAACGAGACAACACATCAAAAGTTTCGTCACATTTCGTGGCCAGCCTTTCTTTTATAAGAAATGGGTTTCGCAACTCAAAGTCTCATTTGTCAAGGAATAATATCAACTTCTGCTCAATAGATTCGCAAGCTTAGGAATAGGAAACACAATTTATATATTCGAAAGCTGAAAAACGAACTATGTAAATATTGTTGATTGTATAAGTCTCTCAAAAATAAACAAAAAACGAAATTTATTAAATCCTAATCTCTATAACTTAACGCCTTCTTTATTACCAAATTAATCTTTGCCTTGTTTTTTAATATTCCAATTAAAATCAAGCTTAATAAACAAAATCCATGATAGGTAGGTATACACATTCCTTCCCTTACCTAGATACATAACAAAAAAAAAAAAATAAACTAGACCTCACTAATCCCCTTCTGATTGGTTAGCATCACATATTTTATCCAATTAGCATTGAAACAGATACTCTTTGTCTCATTATTATTATTATATTCGATTCGCTACCCCCACAACAAAAAAAAGGCAAACAAAAAGATAGAATAGATACTTATTCCAACCTACCTATAGAAATATAGTTAGGTATATCAAAAATTCAAGATACAGAACTTATGAAGTCTTATACCTAGTTGGGAACCTCAAATATACGAATATACCCATACCAACACTCAGTCATTCAGGAACATGAACAAATACACAAACTATTTCACCACCCTCTCCCACAAATCTTTATAAAACAAAAATGTAGGTTTTTTTTGCATAAATCTCCCTCAAAGAGGAGTCGAGTCCCCCCAACACCCCAACCCCACCCCAATCAAGCATTTCCTCGAAATTAGTGTGAAAACGAGTGCACATTTCCGTGTCTCCAACTCTGTTGGGGCACGTACCCATAAGTCGTAAAGGGAACCTACCTCACTGCTCGCTCCTCAACCTCCAACAACTCTCTATCACTACCTATCTATAAGATAGAAATGTATCTAATAGGTAGGTGAATGGTGCCACGACTCTTCGTACTCTTTCTCGCTCGCATTTAAAAACAAAGTAAAATTTAATAAAAACAACAAAAAAAAGCAAGCAAACCGAGCGAGAGGCATAAATGGAACGAGAATATAGGTGGAGAGAGAGCACCACCTAGTATGTGATGTGCATATAACGTGCTACCATAAGATCCAAGAGTTGGCCAGGGTTGGTTGGTTTTAACTTTTCAGTTCATACCCCCACTGACCTAAGTTACATTCGGTGCCAAGTGGCAGTCTTGTTTATTATTTTTTTTTCTTGGTTTATTCTCTACTCCACTGCCTTTCCTTCCCACCGTTATAGATTTGTATTTGTGGCTCTCCAAAATACGAGAGAGTGGGAGAAACATAAGCAAAGTGCTCAAATTCAAGAGTTTCGTTAAGTTTATTTTGCGATCCTAGCTCCGCCTTGCTTTGAGTTCCATTCGTGTCTCTTTTTCACTCTCTCCCAAAAAAAAAAAAAACAAATATTCCCGTTCGAAGTTCAACCCTTGGTTGAGTGGTTTTCTTTTATCAAAATTAGGTAGATATAACCGTGCGCTTATATTGCGGTAAATTTTCTCCGTCGGCGGCGGCAGCGTTGTTTCGTCAATAGATAGGACCAGGAAGATAGAGAGAGACAGAGAAAAAAAGAAATTAACTTTGTGCGAGGGTTAGAAAGTGCGCGCAACCCCAAGTTAACCAGTTAGGTTGTAGGGGTCGTAACGGATGATAATAATAAAAGATGATGATTGTGGGTGGCAGCTAAGTATATATTTTATGGTACATTCGGCAGGTGGGAGTGACATTAGGCGAGAAGTTCGCTTTTTGTTTATTTTCTTTCTCTCTACAAAAAAAATAAAGGAACAAAGAGAGCAAAAGAGAGATACCTAGTAAGTATATAAAAGAGAACTTTTCCCATACATTATGCATAGGGATAGGGTGGTTGTTGAATTGCCCTTGCCATCAGAAAGTTTTGGGGGTGATAATTTTTTTTTTGCTAGCCAACATCTCTCTGACCGATGGGTTCAGTGATAGTGATAGTGTAAAAGCCATAGTCCAGGCCATGTCATCGCGGTTAAACTGATGGGCAATGCTGTTGGAGCTTTGTTGTTTTTTTTTGTTTCTGTTGGCCTTTATTTTTAGTTTCCTTTTGTTATGTATCAAAAGAGGGTGCTGCTGTACACCCACTCTCTCTGTATTTTATTTGTGGGCTTCAATAGGTATATATGTGCATAAGATAGTAGGTGTAGGGATGGAATTCATAGAGAATAATAAAAGTTCAATGGACAGAGAGAGAGAGGAAAACTTTTTTTTTCACAGAAATATTGTGATTTATGGAATTTTTTTTTAGAAAAAGAAAACAAAATAGAGAATTATATCATCATCCCTTGTTAGACGAGAGTTGACCATGGTCATAAATTTAATTCTTTTTTTTCTGTGGGCATAATAGATCATATGCTCCGCATGTCAAGAGCAGCAGCAAAGGCACAGGTTTTTTACATATCTACCATTGTTACGTAAATTTACAAAGAAACCTAGATCCCAACTATTGGAACGTTCACCAAGCTAAAAATCTGCACATTGAAGATGTTTTACTTTAAAGGTGCTTTAGTAGAAAGCTTTTATTATCTTATACCCGCTACTTCAGCAATTATGATCCAAACATCGACTTTACAAAGCTTCGATTCACTGCCTGGGCAATATTGAAAAGAGATTTGAATTTTTGCAACAACGAGATCTGATAATGCAACAAGGAGTTTTCGAAGTTTATGTGCGGCATGGACATATTCTTGAGTCCTTTGCTCTTTATTACAGCCCTTTACTTTCTGCTAGAGGAAAGGTGAGGGACCCCAATGCAGGTGTGGCATACTTGAAACTGATCAGAAATGCTCATGTCAGTTATATATAAGAGCTCCAGGGGTTAATAAAAAACTGGGGAGTTCAAATTGCGAAGTATGAACTAGAATACCTACTTATTTACCGAATAGATACAAAACAGTTATTTCTCCTTTGGAACCATTACTATTAGTTTCTGACGAAATTTCCGTCTTGAATCGTGGATCCACATCAGTGTTTTCACTAACAGCATACTCAACACCCCATAAACCATTATTAGATCCTCCATTCCTTCCTAATCTGTTCAAGTAGATATTTTGGGACAACCAGTTGAGATGGTAGAAAATTTTTAATATCTCGTGAGTAGTGTCTTTGCTGATGGTACAACCGAATTTCATATTAACAGTCGAGTGCGTTCAGAATGCAGTCCAAAATATGGAGCAACAACTCCATTAGCTCAAAGGCCTAACTACGGCTGTTCTACTTCAATGTCAAATCCATGCTTCCGTATGGATGTCTACAGCGCTTGGAAAGTCACATCCGCTTCCAAAGGAAAGCTGCAAATGTTCGTAAATAGATGTCTCCGAAACATCTTGAGGAATTTCTGTCCCAACCGTATTTGCAATGATGAAAGATACAGATGGGTGGATTGCCGTTGTACTTCGCATTGCGAGTCAAGCGATCAAATGGAACATGCCGGCCTAGAAGAACTGTCGAAGAGGAATCACCACAACTGGGGAAAAATTGGAAATAGCTGAAAAAAACATCTCCAAGAACAGTACACGAGGCCTTATGCTCCAAGGACCTTTCGATCCAAATTAATTCCATATAGACATTTTTAAAAGTTAAGAAGTGATCTTAAAATGTCATTGAACTTCTAAATATTCTTCGTCTAAACTACTTTTTAACACTTCTCATAAAAAGAAGACACATTTTTCCCACATCACAAAACTTAAAAAAAAAAACAAAGTTAATGCCATGAAAAAATATATACCTACAACAAAGAAAACTCTTTGAACAATTCCAACACCTTGTCGATAATTACAAAAAATCCCACGCAGGATTATACCATCTTTTGCTGTACTCTAGCTGCCTCCGTTATTATGGTGAATATAGTTGCGTATTAGCACAGCAGGTGACTTTTCATGCTGATTCACAACCACCACCATTATATACAGTATGACAAATTTGTTGCAAACAAAATCCTTCATGCTGATTAATTCTAACCCACTCAAAAAGGCAAACCATCAACCACAAATACATAATAATAATGAAAATGTTTCACAAAAAGGATAGACTCTTGCTTTGATGAGGCTCCTCTCTCGCTCTTGTGGAATCTTGACGCGCTTCAACGCCTTTTTCGCACATCATCCTCTCGTTCACACAAAACACCATTCACCAAAAAAACAAAACCTCCCATTCTCATTATTCCCATCGCCATCACAACATCCCCCGATATTCCGTCCGATCCCAATCCATCTACGCATCAACAATCCGCGAGATGAATGGACCTAATTCATCACAATCATCTCTCAGATGGAAGAAGAGCTCTCAATCTTCTTTTGTATGAGCAGCGGAGCGCTCCTGTGAATGCTGGCTGATGTTAAAAAAAAAACGCCTGAAGTCGAAGGCACTTGTGTGTTGCAAAGTAGATGAATATCCTTTCAATCGGATTTTCTACATTTTTTTTTTTTTGTATCCATTTATTATTCTTCGACAATTTTAATCTCATGTTTACAGATACTCTCCTGCCAATATGGATGATAAATTCCTCAATGTATCTCCTTATATTGAGTTTAGGTGTTTTCATATTACAAAAAAAAAAAAAAAAAAAAAACAACAACAAAGAGGACATAAAAAAGGACGACACACCGCAAATAGGACACAGATTCTTCGCATATATTTTTTTATGCATTTGTTTGTTTGTTCGTGTTCACCCCTCTTGTAAAATTGTTTTGTATCTATTTATCCTTATAATCCTTTCATTGCGCCACTTAAGCCGATCATGCGGTGCAGTCGTTCACAGCTTCCTTTGGAAGCACACTCACATATTCCAACAATTAGATCACGATGTTGATGATGATGCTGTTGATGAGGTCGAAGATTTCTATTCCCTCTTTCACTTTTTACCCTTTAGTCCCTTTCATTCATGCTTTTGTTCAATGGTTTTTTTTGGTAACCTACCTGCGGAGCGTGTGTTTTGCAGGACGGCCTACGTTTGTGACGACGACGTTGCACGCAGCAAAGATCTAAATTATCGACCCAGTTAACCCGAAGATATTTCGTAGAATTTTTTTTTTTGACGACAAATAGAGGAAAGGGATGAATGAATATCCTTGCGGTCGATTACCTTTTTAAGAGGAATATAGAAGAAGGGGTTTGTTTATGATGTTAGTTTTCTTCGTTCTTTCTTTTATTTTTTTTTTTTATTAATTTCCATTGATCTTATGGTCCATATGATGACTAAAGGGTCATTAGAAGAAATAAGCGGATGAGATGAAGTGTGGCATCGTAAAGAAAAATAAATAAAGGTTCAAAGATGATGCCAAGGCATTTAAGGTATTTTTTTTAATTGATCTAAACGGAACCAATTTAATTAATAAATGATTCCAGATAAAAGGAAGCTAGTGTTGGATATAACCTTTTGGATTCTGTTTTTTTTTTTTTTTATTTTTCAAATTATATAGTTTTTTGATTAGGTAACTGTTGGAAAGTATGAAAATAAACCCAAGGAGTATGTAATGGAACGAAAATTGTAATAGTCAAGAAAAGTAAAGACATACTTGTTCACTACCTTGGGTCCTCTATTATGACCGTAAATTTCCCCCAGCGAACGTAAATCTCAACTACTGATATGCGCACATTAATCATGTACAATTTGTGGACATACATATACAAATACCTACATATGTAAGTATCTACGCTTTCTCTAACTCATACCCAGATGTGCTGATTCTGATTCCCCAACGACCGTTCTTCGGCAAGTACTTCCAAGCCAGTCTAATGACAGCGGTTGTCACTTCTTAAGTCTGGACCCATAAAGAAGTAAGGACTCAACATTGTAGTTGAACAGTAGTTTGTCCATATTTTATATATACAAGATATTGAAAATTGGCTACCATATCAACCTGTTGTCCAGAAATATATAAGTACTTGAACAGATGACCAAGTTCCAAAGTTGACTCTTCTTTTTGGTATATACCCAACGATATGTCTACACTCTTGTTGTCATTTGATGGAGGCCCATAATGCTATGAGACAATAAGCACAAGTCGCGTCGGTCCGGTACAGCACCAATCAAAAACAGGAGCAATATTGGTGACGGTATACAGACCTGTCCACAGGAAGATACAGTGCCTTATGTTCTTGCACTGCGCTAGGTCTCTTTTCTGTAAAAGCTTGAGCTCCCTGAATGAGTGGGTGCAGTATCGCACTCGAGGTTGTTTCGGACGGGTCATTAGGCGTTGGACTCACCCCACTGACGAACACGCACTTTTAAATCTCAGATAATTGCTCCTTTCAGCTTTTGAGCTGATCTTCATCCGAAACTAGCAGTGAAGTGATCCGCCTGTGTCTTTTACCAGCTTTTGTTGCTGTGGCCCCCCATAAGCTCTTTGGTAATTCTGTAGACTGTCCTATTATTTTCCACTTTCTATTGCATATTCCGTCGGGACTGGATTAAACCAAGCTTTTATACGTTCGATACTTTTTCTGAATCATATAGCGCCACCCCATTTTATAAAAAAAAAACAATTCCAATTAACCGCGAGAAGATCCTTCAAGAGTGGCTTTAAAAAGAACTACTACATCATCAAAAATAACATAAAACTTGACCTCTATGCCTAGCAGGGATGATGTTCCTAATTGACCAAACCAGCTTCAATATCAAAACCCAAAATCTTGTACGCACAACGTAAAGGTCATTTCCAGCAGCAACAGCCAAACACACCAAAACTGCCACCAGAAAAATATAAAAATCTCACAAAAAAACGTGAATTTCATGCTGAAGAACAAGACGCCTCATGCATATGAGATATGAGGATGAACATCATCATGAAGCCAGATGCCCATCCAGCGTCCATTCAGCAAACCACTCGCTTCTTCGTGTACCCATCACACAACACACAAACCATTCCTGTTTGTCAGGTAAAAAAAAACCTTGATTGCTGCTCTCGCCTCCAGGGTTGACTGACGATATTCAAAAACTCAAACTAAAATCCAAACACACAGCAGAGAGGATATGCGGATGTAGATGAAGATTGAAGATGATCTCGCGGTATTGTCCAAAAGATGTTGACCCCACAAAATAAGAAAAATTAACCTCTGCTCTTTCTTGATCGTTCTTCTGGATGCTGCTGTACGATGACCAAGACGATGACGATCGAGGGATGCAACAGGAGCAGCAGTAGAGTAGGTAAGTAGCCTGCAGGAATTATAAGAAAAAAGGGGGAAAGATTGACACATTTTTGTTGTTTTTCTTCTTGCACAAGAAAACCGAAAAGAAACGTTTTTATACGGATTTTAATGACAATTTTTGTCAACCTTTTTTGTTTGTTCCGTTTTTCGGGAAGAGGGCGCATGCGGCTTTGACATCAAATATGTGAATGTGCGCTACCTGGGCCGTGTGTCCAGATGATGGACGACAACGACAAGAACGAGGACATAACATCGAACTCGACGAAGACGACGACGACGCAACTTCTCGATCCCATTCTATATACCTATCCTATCCCAATCCAATTCCTCCTCATGAACGTGTTTTATTTCTGAGCTCAAGGATTGCAATGAATCGCGCATGCAAAATGGACTGTAGTCTTACTTCGAATAACTTAACTCAAATAGTGACCGTGAGAAAGTGCTGCGACTCCCTGTGCGGCGCAGCGATGTGGTCGATGGTCAAGCATTCGAAGAAAATATGATCGTTCATAGTATATCTTGGGCATTGTGTTCGAAGCTGATTTTCAAAGGGAGAGAGAAGACTAATCCGATTTTAATGAAGCGAAACCATTGCGGTTGGTTTGTTTCTTTATGATGTTTATGGTTTTTGATTGGAAAATTCTTTCTTTCGTTCGTCCTTTTTGAGGATACTTAATTTATTGTTGCAATTGTTTTCTCTTGATATAAAAGGAAAAAGAGTTTTTATGTTTGAAGAATGTATGGCATTGGAAAATTTAAATTATTTCCGTGAAATTATTTAATTTATTGAATTTTTTTTTTTTGGCTTGATAAAATTCTTTTGGTTTGACTAGTTCTCGGAGAAAATTCATATGAATTCTAAGCGGGCATCCTTTCTGTTCAGTTTATTGGGCGAAGGATTTATTGGAAACAAAAATTTTATTTGAGCTAGAAAAATGACTTTGGAAAGCATCAAAAAAGGAACTCACTTGCAGTCTCTACACATTTTTCAATAAAAATGGTGACAAATAAATAGTTAAATATAGAACCACAAACGAGTGATGCAAAACGAACATTTGTTTGAAGACTTTTTGACAACTTATAATGAAACTAGTGATGTGAAACGAAAATAATCGATAGTCTTAATTAAAAAGATGAATTTTGACAAGGATTTTAGACTGACAGTATGCAATTCACAAGCTAAGCCAAAATTGTAATCTAGTTTTTTCTGTTTTTTTTTTTTCAAAGTATCCACTATATTTGCAGCGCGAACTAAAATTTATATTATTTGTTTACCGATAAATTTTGACATTTAAGTAAAGTTCAAAAGAAAAACAAATGGACAGATAAAAAATAATCAAAATAAAATGAACATAGAGAAATTATATACTAAAAAATGTAGGTCTCCCCAACTTCAAAATTTATGGAGACTTTTAGCAAACGATTGTCGGGATCAAAACTCTGAAGGTAAAAATTTAATTTAGTTTGAAGTTTGAACTTCATACCTGGGATGGTATCGGCTAACGCGAAAGTTGATAGTTGATAATCAAAAACGATACTTTTGCTCCATGTAAGGTGATTATCATATCGACAATCGTTTTTTTTTCCTTGTATTTCAAGTGACAGCTATTTAGGTATCTTTTTCATACATTTTTGTGAGTAACATCGTTAGTTTGGATTCAATTTCTAAAGAAAATAAATTGTGTGTAGAATATTGTCAAATAAAAGCAAATAGCTACATAAATAAGAGAACCGAAATGTTTACTTCAATAAGAATATTTATAAACGCGAATAGGAGAAATGAAGAAAACAATTATAAAACTGTTCGATTTCTTTACGAAATAAAGCAAACAAAGGAATATTTTTTTGAAAAATATAGAATTCCTGAAGGAATTCTTAATCTTAATTTTTCAACAATTTTTTTTTTCAATCTTGTAGTAATACGTTGCATTGATGGAAGTCATATTATAATGATTCCCCGGCCTAGAGAAAACGAAAATATATTTTTTAACCGTAAAGGAAGACATAGCATTAATGCAATGATTGTGAGTTAATTGTAAAAAAAAATATTTATCACAAAAATTCAAAAAGCTTTTTTAAGATCTGCGACGAAAAAACAAGGATCAAGGCTATTAATGCAAGATATGGTGGTAATGCACATGACAGTTTTGTGTGGCGCCAAAGTGAAGAAAGGGTGGCATTGGAAAGAGAACACTTATTAAATATAGCACATCATCATGGCTGCTAGGTAGGATTTAACAAATAAGTATATCATAAAAATCGTATCTGCTGCATCGCACAATATATGCTGTACCTACAATGTGCCTCATCCTGAAGCTAATATACCTTATACTTCTCGAAACCATGGATTTGAAATTTTATCAACACGAGAAAGCTTTTCCAGAGAGGCTAAAAGAATCCGTGATGCTATAAGAGACGATTTGTATGTAATAGCGTAGGTAATATTATTTGATTCTCAAAATAAATGAAAAAAAAAAAAAAAAAAAAAAATTGTTTGATTAGCTTTTTATTTATTAAAGGAAACAATAACTATAAACTATTATACATATATATGTATGTAGGTACATAACAATCACACACAAATAAAATGCTTTTCTAGAGTTTATTGAAAAATAATGAAATTAAAAGTTTAAACTAAAAATTTCCTTGTACTTCATTTTTTTTTCCAGTCAAATTATTGAGATTTGGAATTCATCTCCATCAACTTCAGTTCATTGGCTAGTTTAGCCGCCTCCAGCTAGATTTTTCTCATATTCAGCTCTTCTCTTTTCATTGAGATCAAAGCTTCGTTTTCCTCGTGTTTATTGTTTGCCAGTAGCCGAATAGCATCTCGGATTTCCGCCAGAATTTCATTTGTTTTATTTTGGGCTTCAAGTTGATTTTTAAAATAAGTTTCTTGAAGATCTATTTGTTTTTTTTAAGCATCTTCCTCAATATTTTTTCGAACTTTTTTTTGTGGTCGAACAATATTTTTTTTTAAACTCCCTTCAAACATTTGGACTCTCCCGGTTTGGTGAGTTTGTTAGATCCTCGAGAAGGTGCTCAACTTCATGAATTATAATATCTTCACTGTTTTCTTATTAAAAACAAAACAAAACAAAAATAGAATACTGTAAGCAATAAAAAGTATTTTAATACAAACCTTTTGTTTCGCTGCCGAAAGCTAGACCACCTGCAACACCACTCACTGAAGCTTCCATCCCGCATGCAGCAATTATGGCTTCATCAGTTGCGTCTATTACTTTTGATTCAACCGTTTTCTTGATCGAATTCTTATTTTCCGTCAGTTTCTTTTTTGTAGAATATTTACGAAGCGTCCAAATCTAATAAAGATATGATTATTTTACATTTAATGATGTTTCTCCATAATTTATTTATATTTACCCTTTTCCATTCTGCTACGGATTTTGATGGCGGTCCATTTAAATTTAAGGAACGTGCCAATTGTTCCCATTGCTGCTTTTGGGAGGTTCGCCCAGTGGCTGAGAGGGCATTGTACGAACTCGCCAGCTTAGAATGTGCTTCCATATATGTGGAAAGGATTTGAATTTGCGCTTTTGTTACATGCGACCTTATAAAATAACAATTCTCTTATTTTATGATTTATAATTATGATTTACATTTCTAGATACTGCACTATATCTTTTGTTTTCGTCACGTTGAAAGTTTTTGGAGAGAAAAAATCAATAAAATGTTTGGAGAGATGTTTAGCTAACCAACAACGAAGCAATGAAAAGTTATTTTTTAAATAAACGGCATTCCAATATTTGAATGTCCTGAAGCCTAAAATCCTATCCTAAATATGTAAAAATAGATCTACAAAATAAACTAAAAAAAACAATTTTTATTCGTTGAAGGACATTATAAAATTATTTTTTTTTAAACTCTGGTCCCTTTTGGCTTGACGTGTGCTGAAAGGAAGTAATTCATTTTGTATGAGTGTATGTATGTATGTTCACTTTGAAAAAAAAATTTACTCCACAAAAAAAGGAGAAAGGAGAAAAAAAAAAAAAAAATAAGGCGAAGGATATTCCATTTTTTGAGTACTGATTTTTTTTGTTTCGTTGACATTACTTTGACTGCGATATGATTACATATGCTCAATCTCCCACTCATCACCAAAGACCCGAAGGTATCGCAATCATTTACATAGCTTGGGATCGGGGGTAGCATCTTCCATGATGTGTGATGATGAAGTCCCGGCATCTGATTTCATATAACAAATTTTTAAAGTGTAAAAATTTCTTTTTGGTGCTACGAAATGGCAAACAGTTGTGGGTACATGAGGAGTGCGAGCATGGTACGGTGACACATGTGTGACGTGCGTTATCTTCGCACAAATGAAATGATTCCGCCACCGTAACATTACTTGAAGTACTACACACATAACATAATAATATTCGAAAAGAATGAAAACCATCACTTTTGGTTGGCAACATCCAATGGCACTAGTAAAAAGAATTCTATATGACAGATCTATCGCTGTAGTAGGTAGTAGTCATTTCGAGAAATTGAACTGTCAAAATTTTTGACATCCGCATTATTCGTTTTTGATTTTTTTTTTTTTTGTATTGTAAGAGAGGTGTCATGTCGGTGGCGTATGACACACCTTTACTCAGTCGAGTTTGGTTTTGACTCTAAGATGACAAACAAGTTGATAGAAATACACCAAAGGACATTTCGCGTTTACAAAGGAAATGAAAAAAGCAGATGAAGCAAAGATATCTTCTAGGAAAAAAAAATTATAAAAATGAAAATTTCAAAATTCAAAAAAAAAAAAAAAAGAAAGAATGAATAAATGAAAAACCAATCTTGGTAACTCAAAGAACAAGAAATGAGATTTCATTATAAAATTGGCGCCTTTTTTTTCTTGGTTATAAAAGGATGTGCAACAGAAAAATAAATATCAAAAGTTGTTTTTTTTTTCATTCACTTATTTTTGTTGTTTTGTTTGCTGATTGAAATCCGCTTTGTAGGAGAACAAACTGTCAATCAAAATCTGCAAGTAAAGCCAGAAGGACATTCTGCGTTTGCTTTGGATAATATGATGATGGTGATGTGTGAGGCTGGACTGTTTGAAAATTGTAATATTTAAATTTTAAGCAGATTAAGGGAATTAACTATTGTAACATAAAGAAGAAAGGTGCACAAAAGCAAAGAAGGCATTTGCCAAAAACTGAAGAAAGAGAAGTTTTTAAGATGAAACGAAGAGTAAATTTTTGCAAAGGAAATATAAAACAAAATTGAAACAGCTTTGACTTTACAAAACTGAAAAAAATATATTTCGGATGTCCTGAAGACTGGAAGGTGCTTGTCTGTCTGTCGACCAAAATGGTTTTGTAACACGTCTTCTTTTCAAACATGGTCCCTCTTATAAGAAGTCGGTTGGCGTTGCAGAAATCAACAAAACGATCGCCCATATCGCCATGCCTGAGCCCATCGGTGTCATTGCCAACCTTGACATTCAAGTCCACATCTACCACGTGATGTATTTATCATAAGCAACACTCAGTCGGTCATAAAAGGCTCCGCTGGGGCGTTGTTGGTGGTGATGTGACGTACTCTGGAAGCTGCCATTCAGAAGTCTATAACGTAATGAAATCAAGCTCTTGTTGATAGCTATTTTGGAGTGCAGCAATCTAACGTCAGACTTCAGAGGGCTTCCAGATGCCTTTCCACAAGTGAGTAATACGAGTTAGAGGTCTTAACTTACCCAAACCTAACCATCTCACTTCGCTTACTCTTAAGATGTCTTAAGACTCCATGTCTAGTTAGTGGAGTCTGAAAGTTTAGGACCATAATTTTTATCATGGAAAAGCTTGCTCATATACCAGGAACCAATCTTCTTCACCTGATAGAATACCAAAAGTCGTCAACGTGTTCTTACATTTTAACCTAGTCGTAGAATGTTCCGGATCAGCCACTGTGGAGGTCGGTTGAGATTTCGAATAATTATTTTAGTTATAAGCAATTGACCCTTTTTACAAAGATTTTCCTCATTGTTTTGGTCTTGGAACCAAACTAGATTCTTAACTTACGTGTAGCTTAAAACCGCATTCAATCAAAAATGCTCCCATCATTCACATTAACCTCCGTTATAGCACAGCCATTCGACAGCTTCATATATGATGTGTCAAAAATTCATCTCTCAATTATAAGTGCCTAGCCTTAGACTACGTAGACTACGAATATGACATGTCAAGTCACATCTTACCATTTTTGACACTAATTACATTTCTCAAAACAAAATTCCTTTGCACCCTCTTGCCTCCTAACGATTCATTTAGTTTTTTTTTACGAAGCGAAAAATGATTTTTAAAATGTTCCTTTCGCCTACAATTAAGTGAGTTGATGGCACTTTAAACTTTTCTGTCAGTTTTTCTTCTTTCCCTGGATACATCATGCACCCAACAAAAAAAAATCCCTTAAAAAAAGAAAATGAACAGCCGTGTGTCTGTCCGCATGTTTGTAATCTCATTTTATATGCCACCGAAACATAAGCCAACTAATTACCACAGATTATCACGCAGTTTCCATTTTTTTTTTTCTAAAAAAAAAACGAATGGAAAAAAAACATTCAGGTTTTAAAATGTAGCTCACTGGAGAGACATAATCTCCATAGAAATAAATTTACTGATGGACTTTGCTCAAAAACCAAAGCAGGATTAAGATTGTGGAGCGATAGCACAGTCTTTAAGAATTTATGTCGTTCCATTTCATAAATTATTGACATGTTTATTTGAATATGCTGAATAAAAATAAAAACAAAAAAGGGCAATTTTTAAAATGTCGAGTGTGAGGCCTAATTCGTTGCATCTTATAGCAGAATATAATCAACATGAAATGAAAATAAAGTTAATTTTGCACAAGCTATTGATAAGAGTAGTATTGAGTGTAAACCAATGGGGCACTACAATTTATATGAAACGGCAACAAGGGGTCTTGCATAGTGCTTGATCGGGAAGCTTGAAACTTGACCTGGGGCAGTAGCACAACACTCAGTCACCATGAAGAGCTTGTTTTTCCCCTTTATAGTGGTCCCCGAGCAACTTCTATAAAATTCCTATATGTATACGTTAGCCTTGAATTAAACGTGCTCTAGGATTGGTAACGGATGTGAGCTACGTTCGTAAATTAAATATTGACCGCTACCGTAACCAACACAACGAAAACATTTTGACGACTTTTGGCTATTAAACTTGGATAAAGACTGGTTTCTGAAATATGAGGACGCTTCTCCAAGATGGGAATGGAAGGTCCTCTAAATACCAGACTTCTACAATTAAAAAATAGAGTCTTAAGACATCCCAAGAGTTGTTGAAGTGAGATGGTTGGTTGGGTAAGTTTAGGTTTACAACTCATAGCATTCTATTACTCATTTGTGGAAAGGCACCTGGAAGCCCTTGGGAGTCTGGGGTTCTGTTCTCCAAAACAGCTATTAAGAGCTTGATTTCCTGGGAGCCTTTAGGTGACAGGCTCCTGAATGCCAGGTTAAATATGTCGCGTCACCTTCCTTCAGTGTTACACCCTACAGAGCTCTCTTCTGACGAGTAAAAAGAGGCCTTTCACACGTGGAGACACCATAATGATAATGGGAGACTGTAATGCCAATGTCGGCAACTACAACAAGGGACTCAGGCATTTAATGCGAAAAAATTGTATTGCCAGCTGCTACGCTTTGTTGATTTCTGCAAACCGGCCGCTTCGTTAGAGAAGGGACCATGTTTCAACACAAGAAGTGTCACAAAGCCAATTGAATATCGACGATCAGTTGGCGATTTCGAAACAGTTTTTAGGACCTCCGAAACAGAAGAGGTGCAGACATGCAAATGGGAATGTCATGGGACCAACATCTAATGGCCGCTACCGGAAAATTACGTACAGCTGCAGTTCGAAAATCTAAAGAAAGATCTAATTCGGTACTAAAAGTATAGTTGATCGGTGGCAAGGGGGTGGTGGATCTTCGAAAAAAACTTGGGCAAGCGTTGAATGTAGGAAACACATCAAATCTTGTATCGCAGCTGCTCTAGCAGCAGGGAGAAACGACCTAGAGTCTACATATCGCTTGTAGATGAGAGAAATTCTCCTCTGCTTGCGGCGTGATAAATTTAACCACATCAACGCATACGCTACAGAAGCATAAGAGGCACCAAGTAGTTGTGAAAGTACAACGTCTGCAGAGTAACCAAATACCTCACAGGTATCTACAGCTCTAAGCAATACCTGATAAAAGACAAGCAAATCAACGCCAGTTTCGTATGAAGACCAACTAGAAAGATTGTAGGAGCAGTTGTCATCGGTTTTAAATTGCATTTTCACCAAAGAAAGAAGTGAATCGAACACCCGATGATCCATCCGAAGTATCAATTTTCAAAATACGCACTGTACGCCCCAGAATAAAATAAATTTCTCCCACAATTGAAGAACAACAAACCGGTTGAACTTGACAGTATTCCCGCACAGCTCTTACTTCGGAAACAGAGAACTTTCCTGAAGAGTGGAAATAGGTACAATTGTCAAGCTTCAAACAAAAGAGTCTGAAAATTGGAGATGAATTCGAGTGCTCCCTGCAATAGCCAATGTAAAAGCAAGAATGGGCCTGGAGCAAATAGAAGACCACCTCAAAGATACGCAACGAAGACGAAGCAAAATTTTGAAGTTCACGTAACGTTGAATCCTAACCAGAAAAAAATATATCCAACTCTCCTCAAGCACTTGATCTTCCACAATTGACTTTCAAGTTTATCATCATCAACTGTACATCTTAAAGTACATCCAAAACCGTTTAGCGGAAATTGTACCCCCTCTAATCAACTGCACTTTAACGTCCACTTACATTATAAAATCCAACAGTTAATTCCCATTAATGAACTCAACTTGACACCTCCGAATAGTCCAATGTCCGTTGCGCATTGCCATCTCCATTAGACGACGACGACACGATACACCTCCAAGTCACTATAGATACATATGGAATTGCGATACGAGTAAAGTTAGTCAATGTGGACAAGACCATGCTCTCTAACAGCCACATTCAATTACCAACTCCTGAAGATTAGCTATACCTTCCTCAACCAAGATTCTCAACCTCCACACACGCTTGCTGCTGTAGTTAGATGATGATGATGCGCACCGCACACACATTTCTTCCTAAAACTAATGTTCGAAGTAATAAAAAGTGTCAACTTGCCCCATAACTACAACTTTAATAGCTTGGCTTTATGGAGATTCCGGAATGTGATGGCCCTGATGCTCTCTCTTCTCCATTGCCAATAAAAAAAAACAACTAAAATCGCCATCTAATTGAAATTACTCAACCTTTACGATCATCAACAACAACAACAAAAGTGTGTGTCGAAGATCGTCAAAGGACAAAAGTTCAGCTCACCAATGCTGATTTAGTTGAATTAGCCAACTTATAGCTTGCTGTTGTGATATATTTAGATTCAAACTTTTTTTCTATTTGTAATTATAAAAAGAAATTCGAAAAAAAACTCGCACTTAGGGATGGACAAGGGAGACATGTTGTTTTCTAGATTAGAGAAAGAAGGTGGCGACCTCTACAATGTGAGTCTTGATGCACATTAGTCCCGCTCGAATTTTTTTTTTTCTTCTTCTTCGTTTAGCTTCTTTTTCGAATGACAGAGATAAGCGCCATTTAAATAGGTTCGCGTACTGTCATTATCGACTTATTTCTTCTAGGAAAAAAAAAATGATAATGATGTGAGATGGCCTGACGACGATGTGAGTTCAGCTAGCTAATTTGTTGAGGTCTTTTCTAGGAGCTACAGTTATAAAGTAGAATCTTATGGATGATGTTTTGTAAAAATGATGACTTTTTGACAGATGTGTCAGCAGGCGTCTTTCAATCATATTATTCTGAAGATGATGATATTCATTTGTTTGTTTTTATGAAGCTGATGAATTATAAAGAAGGAGATAGAGTGTGGCGTTTATCTTGAAGATGAAATAAAAATAAAATTTTATCGAATAAAGAGAACTATTGATTTAATGGGGACCACCGAGAAATTTTGTACATTTCCGTTCGCAGAAAGAGGAAAAATGAATCATCAAGTAAATGCGTCATTTGTGTTTTATTTTAAAGCAAAAAATGAATTAGAAGCATTGATGTAGCGTCGAAGAATTGTGATATACCTATTCCAATTTTATTTTTTATTTATTTTTTTATTGTATTTAGCACCTTCAAATAAAACCAAAAGTTTCTAATAACGAAATCGGGCATTGTTTTTTTGTTTACCTGAAAAAAATTTAATCTCGCAAATAAGTTATCTTGCTTTTCATAATCTCACAATTACACAATTTCGATTTGAAGAATCTCCAATTTGCATCTCGCATTGATGAAAAATCTTGCAAATATCAACCGCGGTGTCATAAATTGTCGCATTCAAAAAATGTTATGTATTAAAATGAAATAAATTTTCACTCAAGGTCAGTAAAAAGTTTTCTTTCTACCAACAATTTTTTTTTGCCTTATCGCACGGTAAAAGTTTCGCATTTCAAATAATATTTTTAATTTATTCGAGCAGGAAATAAATTAATGTTTGGGGGGGGGGGGGGTTAAGAGAATATGAAAAAGGGATTTTTATATTTACGAGATTTCGTAGCCATCCCAATTACATATCTTGTTTCTTTGTCGCAATTATCAAAACAAATTTGAATCGTTTCGCAATGTTTTTTTTTTTTGCGAACTCCCTTTTGGTATCTGAATTATTTTGCAAATGATAATTTTGATAGTAAAAAACGAAGTAAAGGAATGCAAGAAATCATAATAAAACTTGCGAAGTAAATTAATGCAAAATGGTTAAATAGGGAATCATTTCAAAGTGCAACATGCAACAAAAATTTGCTGATTGACCCACATCCACAATAATGCGCTACAAAATTGAAGCGTAAACAATATTTTTTGAGGGTTCAAATTCTACAAACCATATCAAACTCTTAAATGTTCGCAAATTGAACCATTTAGTGTCTGTCATCAGTGAAATTTACAAACAAAATAATACGTATACAAAACTTCACATTCAGATTTTCATACTTCGCATCTCCAACTTTGCACTTTTCCCTCTGTTTTTCCCACTTTGCAATTAACATTTGGCACTTCGCATACCACGTGTCTGCCGATTTGTGTTTTAAACTGCGCACAATGCTCAATTTTTCTCGACACTTAACACACTTCTAAGTTCTGACCCTACTTCGCACTTTTCATTTCACATTCCATACCCTTCGCAATCTGCTAAAATGCATCCGCATGCTTCGTTGCTTCAAAACTTTTAATTTTATTTTGAACTAGCCTTTTGAATTTGGGACATACATTTTTGAATGATAAATTTTAAACAATTTGACAACCATTGAAAACAATTTACATTTGCGGAGAAAGTTTTTATATGCGAAAATTGATTTTAAAAAATTCTAAATATGAAGTAAGTAATATAGCGCGTTATATGTGTTCAAAATTAACTGTCACTGAGGAACTCAATTTTTTTTAAAAAAATTTGCAAAATTTTAAAATTTCGAATTTGTTGAAAATATTCAAGCCACAAAACATAGCTTCATTTTAAGTTTTTGAAAAAATTTTAATGGCGGAAAAATTTATTCACATTGTTATTTGTCTCATTTGGATGAAAGTTTAACTAAAAGTTCAAATTAAAACAAAATACATATATGAACAAACATAGATTAGTATAATCGACAGCCAACTCTTTCTGGTCGCGATCATAAATTAATCATAATTTAAAATCTCCTCCCGGATTTAAATCTATGTATAAAAATTATCAGTAAATTTATATTCCAATAAAAATTTCTTTAAAAAATAAAAAGGTTATCAGTTAATGGCAACCTTAACGAGAGATATCAATTCAAAAGTCAAAACATGTTTTCGAATGGCAGCACAACCAACGCTGCTCAACTGAACGACAGACTTTAAGAAATATCCTTATCGATCAGAGACATTGAGAAATATTTAAATTCAGTTTTTTTTTTTAATTTTTTTGTCATTATAAAGAAGCATGAACTAATAATTGTCAACAATTTTTGTCGTACTAAAACCCTCTCAAAAAAAAAAACAGATACCGGAAAAAAGACAGACAAACCACAGAAGAGAGAGATAAGATAATATTTATATTTTTTCTGTGGATGGATGGATGATGATTCTGAAATCTGAAATTACACTCGTAAATTCATCGTATCTCGCTTCAACATTGATGCCATGCCGGCAAATTTATATAAAATAAAAATGCGTATAAAATATAAAATTCAAATAAACAAGTCATTTATTTTTATTATAGGCATAGGTATAGGCTAGGCACTCTTAAAAGCCAGACTCCTCTCCTCGTAGGCCATTGTACGTGATGATTTTGAGGGGAAAAAATAGCTGTGTACAAAGTCCCCTGAACTTGAAACACATTAATTGTGTAGATACGTGTCTGATGGAGACTTAAGGATTCCAAAATCAAAACGAAAATTATTATCTTCGGTTGGTAATATCGTATTGAGTTTTTTTTTTGGTCTCACAAAATCCGAACACAACACACGCTTCGATTCATTTTTAAGTCAATAATTTAGTAAAGTTTTCTGTATTTGTTTTGAGTTTTTTGCGGGTCAATGTTGGGGTCAAAAATCCGGCCTAAATTTGTATGTTTTAATTTTGATTTGAAGACATCTGTTGCTAATGCATCGTGCGGGGCTAGAAAGTTAAAGAAACACATTTAAAGGTTTATC
The DNA here is from genome assembly GCA_958431115.1 of Syrphus vitripennis. Taxonomy (NCBI): domain Eukaryota; kingdom Metazoa; phylum Arthropoda; class Insecta; order Diptera; family Syrphidae; genus Syrphus; species Syrphus vitripennis. The sequence goes on from OY288108.1 coordinate 108,592,030, forward strand.
CTACTCTTGATTTACGATTTGTGTTTCATGGGGAATGGATCATCCATTAAGAGAAGAGATAGAGATAAAGTTGAGAAACTGAGTAGATGCCTATTCTAGTTTTGTGCTTTCAGTACTGCACAGAAATATTTTTTATGTTGACTGTGGGTGTAACAAAAATTATTTCTGACTAATTTTTTTGATGAAAATATTTAAATTTGGAACAATAGGTAAACCCTTTTTGACACGCTCAATTCAATGGAGAGATATGACTCACAATTCAAGTCGAAGTACCTAAATGTTAAAATTTCGAAAAAATCTTTTTCAAAATTAGAATACTTGAAATCATGTGTTTGTACCAAATTTCGAAATACATAATTAAAACCAAAATGTTGTGTATCGCTCAGAATGTTCTCGAACTACATAATTGATGGCCTATTGCCCAAATTTTGGACAGTTTTAAGTCTTAAAATTTTTCTTTTCTTTTCGGTTGCTGTACCTATTTGAATCTGACGTCATATGAAAAATTATAGAGATACAATTGGTCAAATTTCTATCAAGACTGATCTCGGACCTATTAAACAAGGAACTCCACTACCCCACGCGCCATTGTTTACGGTTTCTAGAGATGTCTCTTTGACTTCACCAACTTCTTCATATCCGGTGCTAAAATTCTTGGTTATCCAAAGAAACTTGGTGCAAGATCGAGGAAAGGAATTTCCTCAAAGCATTTCATAGGAATTTGCGCCAAGGTAATCTCCTGGAGTGAATAAAAGACCTCGAAGACGAACTCGACGCTAAACAAGTAGGATTCCGCTTTGGATCTTCCTGTGTGGGCCAAATTGACGGATTGATTGATCGAACAGGGGCCCTACTCTCTATTTCGTTCCGAAAGTGAAAATTTTCGAAAACGAATATTTTGTACTCTCTATTTCTAAAGCGAAATAAAATCTACTACTTTCGAAATGACAATTCCGAAAGTGGAATTTTCGTACCTTGCAACTCGTTTCCGAATGTCAAAAGCATTTTAAAACGGAAAATTTGTTTCTACATCAAATGTGTTAACGGAACTGAATTCGAATGTCTGAAAATGTAAGTTTTTTTTGAAAATATTAGTTAAAATAACAATTTAAGCAAATCAATGCAATTACAGGGAATCTTCAAGCAAAAATATGCACACAAAACAGAAACAGTTAAGAAAAATTGCTTAGCTTTTCGCCGTTTTATTTCATTAGTTTCGAAGTTTATGTGTATTGAACACAATATTTTTTCTATCGCACTGCAGACCTCCGCAATAGAACTTGATGTTTTTTGCTGTGGCATGCCAATGGAATAGTCATGTCTTATTTGCTGCTGATAGCCTCCTTGCCCTAAGAACTTTAAGGTAACAGCTAGTTTTAAGATGGCTGGAACTGCATCTGATCTTAAAGGAGCAGAGTGCAGAGAGTTCACCTTGTATTGCATTTAACACATACAAAAAAGCGAAAGTTCTGTACAAAACTAAAATAAACAATATCTAGTTGAAAACTGAAATTATTTTTTTTTCCACAAATGAAATTTTACCTTTTATCACACATTTCCATTATACATATTTGATTTGTCCCGTATAATTTTTCGTTCTATTCTTACTTCATTGGTTTCTGCATCCATCCAAAGCGCAACAGAATCCTTTTTTTTTATTTATAAATTTGACAGATCTCCTGTGAAATGATTCGAGACTCGAAAAAACTAATCCGTAAAAGGGAAAAGTATTAAGTACTATTATTTTCCGTTTCGATTGTTTTACAGGGTACAAAATCAAAAGCGGAACGAAAAGCACTTTCGAATAGGATTGACTTTAGGAACGAAATACAGAGTAAGGACCCAGAGCATTGAATATTAATATTGAATATAACCTTCATCTGTTCATCGACCTGGACAGTGTGAAAAAAGAACTTATTTGGCTTGCTTTTTGCTGCAGGGACATCTCATATATTATTAAGGCCAACTATGATATATCCAACAGTCAGGTTCTGCATAATGGAAGGTTGTCACCTGTCGGAGAAGTTGAATACCCAAATTGGGGATAAGGCAGGGTTGTATACGGTCACCAATATTGTTCCTGTTGGTGATGTACTTACTGGACGCAGCTTTGTCGACTAGAAATGGAAAACCAGACGAGCGGCGTGTGCTTAATGTTCTGTAGGATATTGATCTCCATCAGTGAGAACCCACTGACTGAATCGTACAAAGACGTTCGTAGGAGTGGATTGGCCATAAGCTTCGAACGATAACAAAAGCATAGGAGGTGAGTCTAACGATCTAACGGAAGTTTCTCAAGCAGGAAGGCGACGACCGCGCCGACATAGAGGAATTTGGCCAAGAACGGTCGAATAGAAACAACAGAACTGGATAAGATTAGAGAGTTAGTTACATTTCCAGGAACCGTACAAGATTGTGCCTAGGCACAATGTCCCGCAAGTGGAGCAAACAATTTAGTTTTTCAAGTCTTCTTCCTGAAATGAAAGGATTGCGGAGTTTTTCGGTTTAATTAAAAGTGATATCTTGAATCCTAAAGAGTCGTAAATAAATAAAAAAAAAAAAAAAAAGAAACAAATAAATATTAACACCTCATTTTCACTTCAAAGTTCTAGAACCTTCTGCCCAAGAACGCGCGCTAAAAAACAAACAAACATCTTCAAAAAACTCATCCATTTAACTCAACCAACAACAGTGGGCCTAAACATCTGTCAATAACTAGTCTAAACTGGCACTCCTCTTTCGATAATAATTTAAGATGACAGCTTTTTTTTGTTAGTTTCCTTAATCAAAATATAAAAAAAGGCACCCATAACAAATCGCTGGTGGCCACTTCATTTCCTTTCAACTAATCCCCAGACCGAGGAGTCCTTCCTAATTTCAATACCCATGTTTCCGCCAAAGAAAAAAATACAAAATAAAAAAATAATAAAAAATTATGTTGTTACATCAAAACCCATTGTTCAGGCTTAAGGTCATCACAATCCTAATTAAGGTCATCTTAAAAAAAGGACCAAAATCTATTAAAAAATCGCTCTAATTTTTTTGTTTTGCTATTCCTTGTTTGGGATACAATATTCACAAAATTTTGTTTTATATTCAAATCTATAAAATCACAAATGAAAACGAAAAAATTCCCACACACAAACTGGACAATAGGGCGCTACCGATCTCCCGTTTTTAAAATCGGAAGGAAACAAACAAAAATATATAAAGGATGACCAACTGTGTGTGTTTGGCAATGTGGCAAGGACGGAGTCTAGGTATAGGAGACCAGTAGAAAAGAAATCCTTGTGCGAAAATCTAACCCCTAAATCTATTATTGAAGACAAAAGAAATTCAAAGAAAAATGCAAAATATATCCTTCGAAGGATTTGATTTCTTAAGGAAACAAAAAATTTATAAACATTTTTGATTATGCATGGTAAGAGGATTTTTGCATTTTCTCCATCTAAGGGGGACAATTTGAATATACGAGTTCATATTGATGTGACTAGGAGAACTACAAAAGGATGTAGATCTTCGTGCGTGAGGATCAAAGGCATTATAATAAATAATCAAGACGTGACTCCTTTTAGTAGAGCAGCAAAAATGAGAACAAACCTTAGATTTTTCTCGAATTCACACTGAAGTATAAAGGATATATTTTATCGATTTCTTTTTTTTTTCGTTGACAGTTTTTGTATGATTTTGCTTTCAAATAGTCACGCCTAGTTAGTCCTTTAACAGTTGGTTGCACAAATGCAGTGCGCGCAAATTTTAAATATAATCAAAAATCGTTACAAAGTATTCCCAAAGTGACATAAAACCGTGTACATGATTGAAATATCCTTGCAGCTGCTATTTGTTGAATTGAATGAATGTTAGAATGATCATACAAAAATTGCCAAGCGTATCCTTTTTTGGTCCTTGTGGGGCGAGAATGGGGTAAATAAATAAAAATCAAAAAACCATGAAATTCTTAATAATTCACCTGTTCCCGAGGTACAATCTTTCAAAAAATAAAACAGAGGAAATCTTTGGTTATACACATCACACAAAGAAATAGGGTTGATTGTGATTGTCAAAGGATTTGTTTTGTTCATTCAAAGGCAATCAGGAAAAAATGACGCGGTAATTATGACGATTTCTTGTGGTTTTCAAAATTCGATTGCCAGAATTCTGTCACAACAGGGACAATATATATTTACGTGCGAGGGTGAAATATGGTTGTGCTATGTCCTTGTTTTTTCTTGCGAGGGTGTAAAAATGTTTTGAGGTGTAGACTATGGGAATTTTTTGTTTTCCTATTGCAATTGAGTTTGACCAACGATGCGCAACTGAATTGTTTCACACACAGCTATATAGACACCCACAAGAAAATTCAATATTGCATGCTGTGCATGCACGAGGAGAGAGGGTTGATGTTTTGATTGTTTTGCGGATATGTATAGTTAAGAGTGTCCTTTTATTATTTTAAGGACCACTTTAGGAAATTGCATGAAGGAAATTCGTGTTCCGCTGGACACTGTACCTAACTACTACTTGAGATAATGAATGTTTTTTTTTTTTGTTTGTTGGTTTGATTTGAAATGATTTTTAAACGAGAACATATTGTATTGCGGTTGTGTCGTGTTGATGTTGGGGAAAAACAGGACATGACAATTATTGTTTAAGTATCCTTTTCCTGGAAGTTAGCTATTTGATTTATCAAATGATTTTTAAGGACGCAGACACGAAATGGTTGTTGCTTGAAGTCGTGAGAAAATATGTTTTCTGTTCTATAATTAAGGATATAGAGAATTGCAAAGTACTATTTACTGTAAACAGTTTGCAGGTACTGGGTCGAATTTAAATTTATGTGGGGAAGGAAGCCGACTATGTCAACTGTTACTGGAATCGATTCGAAACGACATAGTCAACATATAAACAAAAATATGAGTTGATATGTAGTCAATACATCAATAATGGACCATTTTCAAATAAAGTGAAAAACGCAATGACTACGTTTATGCGATTTTTAGACCCAGTAACCAAACAGTTGTGTGCTGAGAAGAAATCTATGAGGATTTAAAGACAACATTTAATCAATACATCATCAGGCAACCGCTTACAATATCACATTAATATTGGTAACTCACGAGTTATGTAATGAATACAGACGAAATAAAAACAATATACTCGTATATCTTTAAAAACTAGCGATAGTGATATATATTGAATATTTAAATTGCACAATGCATTCATAACAGCATTCATTCAGATGACATTGTAATGAATACTTAAATTATTTATGGAATAGCAACGTTAACGTTATATAATAAACTCATGACTCATAGTGAACTAGATGACTCATACTCAAAAATTGTTGAAAATATGTCGAAAACATTTTTTTAAAAATCGTAAAAAAATATATGTAAGTTTCAAAAAATGTCAAAACAAATGGAATTTTTTTTTTTGATTTGTTTTACTATATAAATATGTAAAAATTTTTTTCAGTAAACATCCATGTTGAATATTTTTGAACTTAAAATATAAATTTATCAAAAAAAAAAAAAAAAAAAAACTGGGAAAAAAAATGTAGAAATTTTTTTCAAAAAATATCAACGAAAACTTGTCGAAAACTCTGTCAAACAAAAATATCAAAAAACATAATTATCAAAAACCAATTGGACATTTCTGCTAGGCAATCATTAGCCCAATCACTTCACCATTCAATCACAGTGTTGTGCATAAATATATTTATAATTAATAAATTTACAAATAAGTGCGACGTCCCCTGGCTCTGTAAAATACGACTGCTGCCTTTTTTTTAAATTTTGTATCTGTTGCAGTCCATGTTTTGCACCACCTTGAAGAAATCTGTGTCTAAGAAACTTATCCTAAACAAAAAAAACAACAATGATTCGACTTAAAAGCTCACCTAAACATCTAGATAGTAAGTTTTTCCAAAAATAAATCGTTCGAAAAAAATCCCAAATCAAACTGAACATTTCGAAATTCCTACCCACTTAGCCTTTAAGATAGCCTGAACCTCTACTCTGAACTTTCTTGACCACATAAGTTCTTTAAATTCTAATACACGAATCCGTGCGTCCATTCTCTATTCCAATTGACCAAATTCATTCCTACCTGAACATTCGAACCCCAATTTGAACTTTGTTGATCGACTAAATTGTTGACACAAGATCATCAAAAAAAAATGAAACAAGTAACATCAATTGAAATTGCGTGTGTGCTGAGTATCATTCGACGAATGTCATGAGGAATCCTTCTCTCTCTCTCTCTCTCTCTCTCTTTGATCATCTGAAACCCTTCTCGAGAAACAACACGCATTAACATCATCAGAGACGACGACGACACAGAAGATTCAATTTAGAAAATTGTAAAAACAAAAATCGAATATTAGACAAGATCGTGATTTACGGATCACGAAAAAATGCTCAGCCCAAATAGCTTTGCTTGGATCTGATATCCCCGATGATCATGATGATGATAATGATGGCTCTAAGTGATCTTCTTCCACAATCGAATATAGATTGTCTTGTAGATGCGCCACTGATTTATGGCCACATTTATAGCTCAACCATCAATATAAGCGATGCGCTTTTATGGGTGGAGATATAGACGACGACGACAAAGAGTGAGCGAGAGTGTGGAAAATAAGTTTCCGCGCAGATTTTTCATCGATTTAATGAAAATTTATCGAAAAAAGAAGACGGACATTTCAAAGGGAATGTTTTTTTTTTAATTTTGCTTTTGTCACAGCAGCAAGTGTTTTTTTTTTTTTGGTGCATTTCGGATTGTGGCTGTTTGCCTCCGCAAGTCGTGATATATGGCCTGCCAAATTGTCGAACTAAAGGAATTTACTTGTCGCAGTAATTGACATTACAGACGTTTCGTTAGACACAACAAAATTCTTGACAGTTAAATTAAGCCACAGACAAAATTAAAAAGAACGAGCAAAAAAAAACCCTGGGAACTTTTTTTTCCCAAAAAAGCTGTTTTCACCCGACAAAAATATCCCTTTCCCAATTCAAGAAGGTCCTTGAAATCAACCTAAATTAGTCCAACCCAGATAATACCACACCTCCTTCGTCCTTATCCGGACGGGACGCCACAAAAACACTCATCGAGCAGACAATGCACCCAAATAGGATTTGTGTTATTCTCTGTCCCGCATCACACTTCTGCACTTATGTGGAATTATTATCGAAATCCTTTTTAGCAAAATGGCATATCACACTCCACTCACATGAAATAAATATAATGTTCTGATCCTCTAAAATATACGGAAGCGGATGTGAGAAAATCTAAAGCACTCGCAAATGGCCACAAAAATATATAAATCCTGATGCTGCTGCTGCTGCTGCAGACACCCCTTTTCATGTCAAGTCCCATTATGATGCGACCAAAAAAGGAGAGGTTTTTCCATCATGCTTCCTATAGCTCTCATCAACATCACATCAAGGCGAGGCGAGGCGAGAAAGCCTAAGAGAGAGAGCAGCCCTCAGCAGCCCATTGTCTTTCCTACTTATTCAAGAACTTTTCTTCTCTGTGAATTTGAAAACGAGCGTTTAGAGAGCACTCTCCTCCTCCGCCGCATCGCGCAGCCTGGCATGAAGAGGACAAGAGGACGACATCGACATGAGGACGATTTTTAGATATTTTATAAGTGCGGGTGGTGCACTTTTGTCCTAGTAGCGCAAAATGGAAGATTCTTTAGTGTCCTGTTTTGTGGTTTAATGCGTCTGATGTGTTCGTCGTCATTCTCATAGATGTATCTCATTGTATAATGTATTTTATCATTTCAACATCAAGAGTTCGTCATCATCATGATGTCATTATCCTTTAGAACTCCCAGGACTCTTTACGAACAAAACAATGAAAATTCTGTACGAATAGGAATTGGATAGAATACAAAAACTGCTGTAGAATAAAAAAAAAAGGATGAAATCATAAAACCTTATGATGGGCTTACGAACTTATCCACCCCCCTCCAAGAAATAATGGTCTTAAAATCTGTGTGATGATGCGTTCGTTTGCCTTTTTTTTCACTCCTGATATACTGTATGTTGTTATGTGAGACACTTTTTTCTTTGATTAGAAAAAAGACTTTTTTTGTAAAATTGGATTTTGTAATGAATGAAAGGAAAGTTTTTGAAAAACTTGCTGTTGTTAAGAATTTGAAAAATAAAAGAAAAGCGTTTAAGAGAAAATTGCCAGAAAAGTTGGATTGATGTTGGCTAAGAAATAGCTTAAAATGCATAAAAGCTTTATTGAGCCGAAAACAAAGCCAAGAAAAAGGTTTTAGTTTTTGTTTTCAGTATAATGGACAAAGCATGAAAATACCTATATAGTTCTTCTTATTCACTTCCTGACGAATGCTAAGATCTCGACTGGGGAAACAACTCTCCCACTTTTCTGCTTCAACTTAAGGCTTAGTCAAAAAAATTTAAAAAAAAGGACGAAAACAAATTTGTAAAAAAAATTTGTTGCTTGATTTTTTTTGAAAATTGGTCAAAAAATAAATTGTTAAAAAAGATTTTTTTCGAAAAAATTAAAATTTAAATTAAATTTTATAAAAATAGAAAATTGTTCAATAAAAATACTTTGTCAAAAAAACTCATAAAAATTTTCAAAAAACATTTCTGTTAAAAAATGCCGGAAATTTTTTCTCAGGAAGTCAACGATCAGTTTTGTGCGTAGATATATTTATTAACTTTATTTATTAGCGTTAACTCTCTTTTTGGGGGACATTTTTTTAAAAATTAATTTGTTGAAAAAAAAAATAGTCAAAAAAAAATTGAAAAAATTGTAAGGACCAAATAGTTTTTTTTGTAGTAGGTACTATAATTAAAATTGACCAAAAAATAAATTGTGAAAAAAGTCTGGTCCTAAAAACAATGGGGCATATCCGAAGTCGTCTGATAAGTTGTTTCTTTGTCTCTTCTAAGCTAACCTGGAGCTTATGTTATTCATAGACAATTTAGACCCGGGTCCAAAAGATAAACTGGAGCTCAAACTTTAAAAACGGCTGACTCTTTGACTAAGTTGTTTTTCCTGGCAATAGAACTAAAATTGTAGTAGAATTCTGTTTGTTACTAAACAGAGCTGCAAATTTCTTTATAAATAGCTGCTGTTTCTAACCTGTGTGTTAACCTTAGGTTCGAGGCCAGCTGGACTCGATGCCAGTTGGACGCGGGTCTAAAGTTTGACTATGAATATGCCCCAATAGTTGACAAAATCCCGAAAGCAAAGCAAAAAAAAAAATTGGTCAGAAAAAAATTTTGTGTAAAAATTCTTAAGAAAAAAGTATTATTCGTCAAAAAAAAGATGGAAAAAAATTAAGGACATGTTGTCAAAAAAAAATTGACAAAAAAAATGGTGAAAAAATATTTTCCTAAAAAAAAAAAACAAAAAAAAATTCGCCACAATCCAAGTAAAACCGCCTATGCACATATGTATTATGTACCAATTTTTTTTGATAAATCTTTTAATTAAATTATTAAAAAAATTAGCCGAAAAAATTGGCAGGGACCAAACAGTGGAAATTTTTTTGAAATTCAGTGTTGGCACAATCAAATTTAAATCCGATAAATTGAGCTTAAAAATATTTCTAGTAACCAAGAATAATGCGTGTAATGTGTAAAGTTAACGAAACAAAATTCAGAAACCGAACAATTATTAATTGGATAGTTTGGCGTTAATTTGTTACTAATTATTTGTGACAAATTATATTTTGTCGTTCTGTTTTTTTAATGCTTCGCTTACTTCACGTTAAGTTAAAAATTTCAATTTTGTCGTTCTATGGTTTCTGTTTTTTTTTCCGCTTTTCGAAAATAAATTCATTACTAGCTTAATTCTACGTTTCCTACATTCCATGTTTAATATTCTGTAAACCACTTTAAAATAAAAATACGGTCGAACTCCAATAAATATTTCAGTCAGACAAATAGGTTCTTCTAAACTTCGGAGGGCGCTTAGAGTAACATTAGGACTTCATGTTGAACTTTGATACTTTTCATGATTCATTTTTTTTAAAAGTATAAATGAGTCTAAATTTTAAGAAATCTAACTTTCACATAGTCTTCTTAATTGGTAATACATGTGTTGTGGGCGTTAAGACATCAATCGAAATGCACAGCAAATTAATGCTCCCGCAAAGACCAAGACCAAGACCCAAGACCTCTCCTTTATTGTTATGATCATTTTGTGGTTTAACACAGCTAGACTCCGGCCGACTGGCCGGCATCATGCTCCATAAGTCATCTCTTATATAAAAGACTTCATGTACTATACCTCTAGAACCATCACAGAGAAATGGGTTAATTAGGATCGTCTTACATCTCAGACATCTCACATTCAAAAAGATTGACTGGATGCGGCTTAGAAAAGAAACACCATTTACCCTTCGCTCGCGCCCACTGCCGTTCATTAGTCACAGCAGGTTACACGAGTTTTTTTGTTTTCTTGTTTATGTTCCCTGAAATGCGAAATCAAAATTTCTGTACGATGATGAATACCCATCAAGTTTCATCTAATGAAGTTGTATCGAGGTACACATCAGTCCGCGTCCATCGAGCAGATCCCCAACACAACACAGGCCATTTTTACAACAATGGTGAACCAAAGGGGGCACCACACAGCCATTTGACTGTGGTTAACTGGCGGCAAATTCAAAATTCACTCAATTCGAGTGATTAATGATGCCCGAACTTGGCTTTGGCTTGGAATTCCTCAAGCCCACGATCCACGAGACCACGAAGGAGCAGCGCATTGTTTACAATCCGATTATGGACGTATATCTGGGTGTCGAATCAAAATAACTTGATTAGGGCTTCATTAGCGCCTTGTTGTGAAATTCAATCGATTAAGCTAAGCCATTCGGGCTGATGTTGGATAAGAAAGGTTTGGAAGAGCAAGTTGAGTAAAAGACTCCCAGACACGTCACCTAAGGCTCATTATATAACCAAGGTGTACTCGAACCTACATATGGGGGAATGGTTGAGGATTATGCTAAGTGACCAGGTGGTGACTTGTTGGTGGATGGCATGACGCCTTCTCGTCCTCCTTGTATTTATTTTCCATCGGGCAAAAAAAAAACCGAAGAGAATATAAAATTACGCGTTATGGTGCTATATACCAATTCTTCATTATCAGGAACATAAGAACCCATAAGAACGGGAACGAAGCCATCCCCATCGCATGCGAGGCATAAAAAAGCGTTCCACAAAACTGTTTACGGCTTCCGGAGAGGTGACTTAAAGGGTCAACGTTTATGTTATGCGTGATGGAGGAGCGACTTGTGTCGGATTGTCATCACAGTCGTCGTCGTCGTGGTTGTTGTCAGGCTTGTGGGATATTTTATGCGGTTGATTGTCTCTCCTTTTTCCCTTACGAGCCATTCAGGTGCGGACATAGCTATAAGAAATTGAGCTGTTTACCTGGAATTAGCATAATGTGTCATCGTTTTGCATATCGTTAACGCAAAAAGGAAATGGAAAAAGTTAATGGCTACGTTTGGGGAAACCATGTGTTAATTCGAGAATTTAAACATAAAAACAAAAAAACAGAAAAATGCATACTTAATATGACCCAACGCTTGATGGGGTGGGTTGTATAGGGGATTAACTGGGAAATCAATGTGGGCAGTTTTGGATTTGAAAATTAAGGGGGAATACATAAGTTAAATAAAAATGGAACTCGGAAGGAACTGATGGCTGACCATTTTTAAATGGCACCCCACATAGGACGCGGTTAACTGTGAATATAATAAATGGTTTAAAAGATGCTTCAATAATATAGTAATATTTTTGAATTATATAATATGTAATATATTTGAGTGTGAATCGCATTCGCAATGAAAGCAGTTTTGGGAATTTAGTAATCGTCACGATTACTTTAATGGGTTTCTGCTCGGGCGCCATTTAAATAGTCTTTCAGGATTTAAGAGTTAAAACATTTCCAGTTGATCTGGTAGTCGCTCATACGTTTGTTTGTGATTGTTTGAAGTAAGTTATGTGTTTTACGTAATAGGCAACCCGTTTTCGAAACTTAGAATCTTTGGCAACAAAATTTTGATTTAAAAAATCCGATAAATTACGTTTTTTTTTATTTTTTGGTACGCATTTTTTACTTTGTTAAGTTGTTTTTTTTTTTTGTATGAAAACAACGTTATTTTTATTTGTAGGGATATTTTGTATCCAAAATATGTATTTAAGAATGTTGAAAAATTTGAATTCAAATTTAAAAAAAATTCTAAGAAAATAAAATTTTGGAATACTGATATTGACTTCTCTTAATAATTTGTTGGTTGCAGGATACCTTAGGTGTCTTTTTACGTTAACTGACTTTTTGGGAAAATGGTTGAAAAAATTTTTAAAATAAAAGTTTTGAAAAAAAAACAGAAAAAAATGTCAAAAACAAAATGGCAAAAACAAATTTGTCCACCAAAAATTTTGTAAAAATAAAAATTAAATAGAATTGTCAAAAAAAAAAAAATGTTGTTTGCTAACAACAACGGGCTGAAATTGAACCGCTTCAACAGCTAATCATTCCATCAGCTAGTATTACGATCAGTGGTATACATTTTTGTTTAGCAAAATCATATACCTAAACAGTTTTCCAGAAAGGCGAACACTAAACAAAAAACTCCTCGTCACAGTCCTCATTACTTCTTGTTTGCTCGCAATTCATTTGAAATGCGATTTAGCCATTTTTTGATTTACCACATCCACAGTTAATCAAAATGTCGTTTAGTGGCTAAGTTGTACATAGATAAAATTCCTATACAATTCTTAGAAATCCACCTGCCAAAAACGGCATCTTTATTTACAACAGAAAAATCTCTAATTCTTCCACTTAATTTTTTTTTTTTTTTTCAAAATCATACGCCTTCACCATTCATCTCCTAGAGGCGTCCTAGACCGTCACTTAATCTTAATGTGCTAATAAATTTCCTCAACAAAAACAAAATCGCTTCTTGAATTATCCCAAAAATGCAATTAACGCAGATGTCAGTCAGTTTCGTTTCGTTTCTGTCGTGCGCTCCCCACTTCAAAAACAAAAAAAAACTTAAAACATCTTCATATTGTCTGATGATAAATCTCACCCTTCATCCATCTGGCCAAAAACGTTCAACACTGTCATCAAATGATTTTCAATTCTTCGGCGCTTTCTGCTTACTTTAGCTTATCCCTTCATAGACAACATCACGACGGATCCGATCCGTTGCCTCCATAAAATATTTTGTCAACAGATATAGAAAAAATCAAAAGTGATCGTGGCGGAACTGATGATGAAGAAATACAACCCCTTCTCACTTTTAGATTTTTGACGTATCCAAAATAAATCTCTATCTGAAGAGTTATCGTGATTTTATTGCCAGCGTGTGCTGTCACTTAGACAAACAGAGAGCGAGAGAGACACTTGAAGAAAAACCCTTCACTTAGTGAGGGTGGCAGACAAGCTACTTTAAGGATCTCCTTAAATAATAAGTGCTCCACCTCAATCTTATTTCAGTTTGGTACTTAATGGATTGATTTTCGATATCAATTTTATTACGTCATAATTTTCAGCAACCCTCTCAAAGCTGTCAAAATCAATCGTTTCGATATTCTTTTTAATTATTCCTTGAAAAATATCAATTTTATTACAAAATTCAATTTAAAAAAATGCCCATGAAAAGGACACAATCTTAATTTTACTTCGTTTTTTTTTTTTTTTTTTTGAAGTGAAAACACAAATTCTCAGATTTTATTTTTATCTAAATAATGTTCTAGAAATAAATTGCTATACGCTTCAATCCCAACGGCAAAGATTAGTCCTTTTTGAATATTTTACTATAAAAACCGTGTGTCCTGCTCCTGATATTATTCAAAAACTGCCCTCGGGAAAAGTACACGCATTTCTGACGAATTTATTCACTCAAGCGAAAAGGTCAAAAGATCACTGTTTTCATTCGTGTAAAAGGACATTTTTTTTTTTTTAATTTTTGTTACAATTTTTCTTTGATTAGTTTACTTGACCGAACGGAGTTGCGCACATACTACATACCTGGGTGGCATTTGGACTTATTTTTGTAAGTTCATTTCATTTCATGATCCTTTTTAATATCGTTATGTGGTTGTTGTCCGAGTTGGACGATTTTTCTTAGGCCCTTAATAACGAGGCGTGAAACTGTTCTAGTTCTCTCTGGGAAATAATTTAATTTTCTTTTTATACATTTTTAAGGAAATAAATTAAAAATTATTGTTGTGCGCTGTTAAACAGATTTTCTTGGGAATTTAAAAGATAAGATGAAATAGGTTTTTATGAGAGGTACCTAATCTATTTTACATGTGCATTGGGTTAGAAATTTAAATTGAGGACACTTTTGTTGATGACCGGTGATGGCAAAAAAAAGGGATTCATTGCAATAAGGACAGATTTCTTTTGGTGCAAGTAATCTTAATTTTCTATGCAAAAATTATTCATAAGAAAATAAAAATGGCGGATGAGATATATTTTATTTTGGATCGCCTGTTTAACTGGAATTAAATAAAATTAAATAAAATTAAATAAAATTAAATAAAATTAAATAAATTACTTTCGGCTGGAATCAGATGTAACTGGTTGGACTTAGATATTTTTTCTTTTAATTTTTTTAAATTTCGTTAACCACCAAAAAGAAAACATCATATCTATTAGAACACTAACGGAAGTTTCAATGAAGCTATCTATCAAACTTAAGCTTCGTTAAAGTTTCTACTTGAGCTCGTTTTAGCTTCATATACTAGTACCTAACTACCATTTCAGCTTCGAATCAGCTTTATAGAACAGGATTTTTAATTTCGGAAGATTTCGTTAACAATTAAAACGGAGAAGAAGTTTCGTGTTAACTTCTATTAAAGTATTTAAATAAATTTCAAAAAAAGTTTCAAAAGTTTCGATGCACTGCAGCAACTCACTAAAGTACTCCGTAAAGCTTCTTGGAATTACTAAACGGTACAAATTTGAAAACCCTATAAAGGGGCTGGAGCCATATAAACAGTGCATTTATTTAAGAATTTATGCTGCATTCTTTCTAGAAACAAGATTTCAATTTTTTTTGCTACCGCATTACTTTGTGGATGCGCATTCTTTGAAAACTGTTAATTTAATAAAATCAAAAATTTACATTCCATTGGTTTCACTTTAAGAGATCTTTTCAAATTCGTAATGCAATCTGGGCTGGCTACGAAATCTCGCAACTGAAAGATCTCACTTTTTATAATCTCGCAATTGAAAAATCCAGCAAACTAAAATTTAATTTTTTATTTAAGAATTTATGCTGCATTCTTTCTAGAAACAAGATTTCAATTTTTTTTGCTACCGCATTACTTTGTGGATGCGCATTCTTTGAAAACTGTTAATTTAATAAAATCAAAAATTTACATTCCATTGGTTTCACTTTAAAAGATCTTTTCAAATTCGTAATGCAATCTGGGCTGGCTACGAAATCTCGCAACTGAAAGATCTCACTTTTTATAATCTCGCAATTGAAAAATCCAGCAAACTAAAATTTCGCAAATAAAAATCTTGCATTAAATTTTTAAATTAACAATAAATTCCTAGAATTTTTTACTGACGGATGCAAAATATTCTCAACAAAAATTTTCTGCGATGACACATTTTAATTTATGACCGTGATTACATAACTGTTTCTTTTTAATGCGAGATTTTAATTTGCGAAATTTCAGTTGAGATTTTTTACTGAGAGATTTAAATACGAGATTTTGAAAGGCATGATTGTTATTATTGATTTGCGAAATTTCTTTTTTCGGGTTAAAAAAATGTGAAATTTCGTTATTTGAGATTTTACTTGGCGAGATATCGTGGCACTCCCAATGCAATCAGTATTCATTAGATATTGCAATAATTTTCTATCTAATTTTGTTAAATTCGCGCATTCTCTTGAAATAGAACGCAAAGGTTAAAAAGAAGGCAAAGGAATGCAACAGCAACTAATATCCTTGGATGCTAAAAATATTGCGTAAAAAAAGAAATTAAATTCCAAAGCAAGCTTCATCTTCTTTTCAATTTCCCGCCAAATTAATTTCAAACTGTAATTGAATACCTTTAACCCTTTTACTAATAGTCTCCATTTTTTTTTTATTAATAAATGCCCTCATGAATTACCATTTTCAGTTTTCCGCTGACTTAATCTAAAGAATTAACATTTAAAAAATCCATAACTCAGGATCTATGTCTCTGCTGCTGTCCAACTTAACCATCAAACATAAATTCCCATACACAAAACTTTCTGCTTACTTGACCGTATATAAGACGTCTAACATTTCAAAAATATATTTTAACACTCTCCAAAAGGAATATTAGATATATCCTTTCAAAAAAAAAAAAATAACCAAACGAAAAGAAGACGCATCATAATTTAAATACTTTTCAAAGAAAAAAAAACTTCTAAAACTCCCTGCTGCCATCATCCTGTTCTAAGATGACCTCTGATCTTTCAACGGACATACAAAAACCCGTCTTCGCAATACACAGCGGCGGCGACTTGACCAATGACCAGTTTCGGTCAAGCATTAAACAACGTTCACTTCAACCCCAAAACAAAAATATTCTTCTTAAAGTCCGGTTCGAAGAAAAATTTTAAATCCACCGAAAAAACCTCGTCCTTCTTGTGTGAAAGGATATTTTTCTATGTCTCTTCGCAGTGAAAATTGATTTTATATTTATGTAAGTTATCCAGTGCTAGACAATGCCCAGCGTTATAGCTTAAATTCCAGGTGTAATCTGAAGCTCTCTCATTATATGATGAACAGGATAGAATATTGTGTTTTTGGTCCTGGCTGACAATGGCCAACAATACGGGTATCAATCAAAACTGTTGTGTGTTGTGTGTTCTTTTGTGCATTTCTAATTATTTTTGCACGCCTTATTGATTCACTACTGCTGCTCTTTCGTTTTATTCTTTAAAAAAGAAATAAACCCCATGTTTTGCATATCCTTATACGTTTTTATAAGAGTCGTCCTTTACACCATCCAAAGATCCTTGCTTTTTAAGGATATGGAGGGTATAGTATCATAAGCATTGATAAATTGTCAAAAAAGGGGTTGTGCGGTCGGGGTACATCATCATCATCATCCAGCGGGCATGATATAGAATATTCTACATCATCATGAAATTAATTTGCCTTCTTGTATATCGTTGCATGTCCTAGTAAAGGATATCTGTATATTTTTTTTGCTGGTCTACCTTCAACAAAAAAATAAAAAAGATTCATTGCGTCATCAGTCAAGTTGATGAGGTAATTATGAAAATTAAAAAAAAAAGTGAATTTGAACCTAAAGCGCATCATCCTTTGAATAAATTGGTAATAGGATATCCTTACTTTGCCATATAGCATTGTCGTGTCGTTCTTTCTTTTTCTCTATGGAGTGTTTGTGTATAATTATATGCAACTAAAACATATTAATTTGCATGTCACAAAATGTGAGTTTCGGATTGTGACGTTGAAAAATTTCAAAATTTTACTCAGAACCTTTGTTTGTAGCGGTGTTTTCTCAAAGCAAAAAAAAAAAAAGAGTTCATTGAGGTTAAGTGATATTTTTGCCTCTAAATTAAACAAATATACGCAGCCTCTTAGAAGATTTTTTATTTTCTCATCATTTATCACTTAATTAAAATTGTATTTTTTTTATTTAAACAATTTTGTCCCAAAAAAAAATACCTTTTCTATAATAGAAGAGGACAAAATGTCAAAACTCATTACCACAAAATACTTGGGTTAAAATGAATTAATGAGGTCTAACTACATCATAAAAATAAATCCACAGGTTAACTCAACTTAAATCTGCTAACATCTTATTTCACAATTGATGTTATTTTATATCAAATAAAATTAGACCAAATTATAAAAAAAAAAAATTAAGACTTACGCAAAATGTATAAAACAAAATGATACAACTGTATCTTTTTCTTTTTTGAAATAGAGTGGCGGCAAAAGATGTTAAGAAAATGAATGTGAAGAAATCTAGAATGCATATGACATCTTGTTTTGTGGTGTTTTTTTTTTTTTGTGTACATGGGCAGGAGGCTGGTGTTGTTTTTGTTTTACACAAAGTGTCTAATCAACTTGTTGCAAAACATGAGATGTGACTTTTGAGATGTCATATTGTGAGATGAGGTGCGAAAGGTCTTAAGATGCGTGTACCGGAAGAATAAGTGAACATTTTTTCAATTTTTTTTTCTATATACGATCGTGAGATATTTTGCATGAAAAAGGGATAGATTGTTTTAGGTAAAGTAAGGTTATGAAAAACTTGTGTATGTTTCCCACGTTAAGGAAAATGTCAAATAGATAAAGATCTTCTAGAAACTTGATGGATACAGATTCAAAAAAAAAACATCCAAGTTCCAAGGTTAAAAGTGATGTAATACCAAGTCAACAGAATACAAAAATGTTTTTCTTTTCGTAAAAAAAAAAATAAATATTAAAGAAACAATAAGTTTCAAATATTGAGCTTCTTTACTATAAAATCAATAAAACAAATATTTCTTTAAAGAAATCGGTTTGATTTTATGATGAATAACTTAACCGAAATGTAATTACATTTCCGTATCATTTTAAGAAGACTGCCCACTTAAAATCTATATTAATATTACAAAACATTAAAAAACGTTGTGCAACTATTCGACCAGAAGGTCCCAAGTTCAACACTCATAAAAAAGAAGCATTTACATTTGGAAAAAATAGTAAAATTAAACGTCAAACTTAAAAATTTATAACTTATTAAACACATTTTTATTTTTTGTCAGTGGGAATTATTTGTTTAGTCAATAAGATTTTCTCCATTTTTTTTTAATACGACCTTTTTCTTGGATGGAAATCGCTTGAAATCTTAGCTTTTTTTCTATTTTATGTGGTTCTTTTGGAAAGAAATATTTTTTTTTTCACAAATTTTTTTCCAATAAAACTTTTACTCCACAATTTAATTTTTTTTTTTTCAATTTGTAGTGCTCGCGGTTAAAAAAATTGCACTTGCATTGCAACTCAGACTTTTTCACAGAACTTTTTTTGACAATTTTTATTTTTATAAAGTTCTTTGACAAATTTTATAGAAGATTTTAAAATATAAGGGTAATCTTAAACCCTTTAGCGAGTGTAAATTATTAAGAGGCATTTTTTATAGTCAAAAAAATAAACACTTGCTAAAACAAATCGTTAAAAAAAAAATTGCCAGTGGACAACCAACCAAGTGAAAATGTTTTTGAACCCCTAAATTAAAAATTTGTTAAAAATAAACTGTGGAAAAAAAGTTATTGAAAAGAAATGTTAGTTTAGCGTCATTTACCGATTTTACGACTGGCTTATATACCGAAAACTGTAAGAATCAACAAAAACTAACGTTTTGAGTCCTTACTGAATTCATTTTCAAATCGTAACACAGAAAAACATTGTTTTCGCAACTGAATATTTTTATCAAATTGGTAGATCTCTATGTATGCCTTGCCTTAAAGATTTGTTTAAAAACTAAATCTGCAAATGGTTTATTTTATCCAGTTCTTCTCTTCTGCTCTAATAACGCATGCTGTAAGATTATGTCATAATAATTCTTTAAGTCACCTTCACCCACTTCTTCCTTTTTGTTTTTTGACAAAAATACCTCTAGAGAATCCTGATCAATCTCATCTAAGCAGTAGCTCCATTGAAATTGACATGGACAATGGACATGTACAATTGTTTATATCAAGAGATCCTTGAGAAAAAACCACAATGCAAAACAATAGAACCGGGGGTGGTTTTCCAAACAAGATAAAGATCAACAACAAAGAATAGACCCGAAAACCGTAATGTATCTTCTTGATCTTTTATTTTTCAAAAAAAAAAAACATTTCTTTTGTTTGAAATTCTCATTAAACTGTATTTCAATTGTTATTTGCGGATTTATGAGATCGACTATCTATGTATCTTGGCCTTGGCCTTTTGGTCTATTCTTACATATTTTGGTTAGTTTATGTTCCATTTGGTTGCGCACAATATTAATGTGCTATTTTTTTTTTTTTTTTTTGAAGATATTGATTCTTTTTGTGGTCGATGCAGACGCAATTCTTTTCTTTAGCCACAATTTAATACTATGTAACATATATGAAATGTTCTATTTTATGAATTTTCGAAAGCAGCTGAGGAGAATTTGAATTTAGAATAGAAGCGTGGGATAAATTCTTTGCGGTTTTATTGTACTAAAACTTCTTTTCCAACAAGAACTAGATATGCATTGTACCTACAAGTTGGTTGTACTTGTAAGGACCTTTAAAACATTTCTATGATTCAAAAAATTTATATAAAATTAGATGACCTTTGTTGACCTGTTATACTAACCTAAGATGCCTCGGAGCCTTTTTCAAATCCTAAAAATCCGTAGTTTGCATTATTCGATAGGTATGAATAAAATTAAAAATTTTATTTGAGATTGTAAATATTTTTTGATAACTACATTTTTTTCGAATTCAGGAAAAAAAATTATAAAACATATCGATAGTTTTTTTTTGGTAACTCAGCTTTGTCCAAAATCCTATATAATAATACTTAACATTAAGTCATTAAAACGTCATAAAGTCCTAAACTAAAACTACCGGAAGCGGTCTAAACTAAAGACTCAACATCACCTCATCATTTTGAAAGAACCAAAGCAAATTTAACTTCCGGTAAACTTCTTTCCAGCGAATTACCTCAGATGCACCCATTCTGTTTTTTCGTAGAACTAAACAATTTAATCTCTCTGATGGTGGTCCATCTCGTAGCATGATAATAATAATCACTTTACTACATCGCACCTTATCTCTTAGGCGGGTCAAGATAGCAGATACATAGTTGGAAGAGCATAACTTTTATTTTTATGGCTCCGCTAGGGATCAAACGATGCTATGACTTTTTATATCCATATCTTAAAGATGACTTTATTAGTTTTCACGAAAACGTTATAATATGTCAAATAATCCAACATTATTTTTTTTTTGTTTAGCACAAAGACACAAAAATACCGCCAAAGTTGGAATGGACATTTGTGGAGCAGCGAAGATAGAGAGCACGCTTATTCTTTAAGTGCTTCAAACGAAAAAAGAAAAAAACACGACTATATTGGGAAACTAATTAGTTTGACATGATAAAGAGGATTAAGTTCCACATTTAAATAAAATAGACCTCCGAGCGAGCAGGCGAGAGTGTGATTTATGTTCGATTTAATAGATATTCAATTCGAATGCGCTCCGAGTCAACAACTGATATTTATAAAGATCAAAGAACCAAAATATGTCATCAGCGCTACGATAATTATCAAAGAGGAATATAAATCTTTCAGATGCCATCAGAGTAGGATATCAGACAAGTCGCATTATCTACAATGGTGACTAAAAAGAGAAGCTGTATTTTAATGAAAAAATATTGAGCTTTTCTTTTTTGAATAAAACAGTTTTAGGGATTTTCGAAGAAAGTCGAATGAAAATATTGGGTTTTAAAAAATTCAAATGATATTTCAAAACAAAAAATTATTGGCTAGAAGTGGAAGAAGAAGAAATAGAAGAAAATGTAGAAGAAGAAGAAGAAGTAAAAGTAAAAGTAAAAGTAGAAGTAGAAGTAGAAGTAGAAGTAGAAGTAGAAGTAGAAGTAGAAGTAGAAGTAGAAGTAGAAGTAGAAGTAGAAGTAGAAGTAGAAGTAGAAGTAGAAGTAGAAGTAGAAGTAGAAGTAGAAGTAGAAGTAGAAGTAGAAGTAGAAGTAGAAGTAGAAGTAGAAGTAGAAGTAGAAGTAGAAGTAGAAGTAGAAGTAGAAGTAGAAGTAGAAGAAGAAGTAGAAGTAGAAGTAGAAGTAGAAGTAGAAGTAGAAGTAGAAGTAGAAGTAGAAGTAGAAGTAGAAGTAGAAGTAGAAGTAGAAGTAGAAGTAGAAGTAGAAGTAGAAGTAGAAGTAGAAGTAGAAGTAGAAGTAGAAGTAGAAGTAGAAGTAGAAGTAGAAGTAGAAGTAGAAGTAGAAGTAGAAGTAGAAGTAGAAGTAGAAGTAGAAGTAGAAGTAGAAGTAGAAGTAGAAGTAGAAGAAGCAGAAGTTGAAGAAGAAAAATAGAAGACAAAATAGAAGCAAAAATTGAAGAACAAGTAGAAGATCAAGTAGTAGAAGAAAATGTCAAAATAGAAGAAGTGGAAGAAGTAGAAGAAATAGAAGAAGTGGAAGAAGTAGAAGAAAAAGAAGAAGTGGAAGAAGTAGAAGAAATAGAAGGAGTGCTTAAAGTAGAAGAATTTAAAGAAATAGAAAAAATAGAAGAAAAGGAAGAAGTAGATGTAAAAGTAGAAGCCGAAACATTTGAAGAAACAGAATAAGTTGAAGAAATAGAAGGAATAGATGGAAGAGAAGGGAAAAAAGAATTAGAAAAAAAAACTTAAAGAAAGAGAAGAAAAAGAAGATATGTATACAAAAAATAGAAAAATATAAGAATTAGAAGAAATACAAGTAGTGAAAAATGGAAGAAGTAGAGAAAAAGTGTTTAAAAAAGTTAAAATTTGTACTCATTATGTTGAAGAAATATCCGAAAATCGAATTCATATTTAAAATCAAAAAATTATTTTTTTCCTCTTACTTCGAGAACCTTGTCAATTAATGTAAAATGTTGATCTTCGTAAGGAGTCAAAGACTGCATAGGTTGGTTGGGAATATCAGAATATGTATCTTTTTGTGTACATGATAATCAAACAAAGGAAACTCTTACAAATTCAAAGAATTCACAAATACTTGAAACGGTTAACCCACAAAAAAATCCTTTGTTGGGCGCGATAAAAACAAAATTGGAAAATATTGATCATTTATTTCTTTTGTTTGAGGGTCAAAGATTAAATAATAATAATTTTATTTCTTGAACTCTGAGCAAATTAAGAAACGAAAAAACAATGTCACGTCTGAGCGATTTATGTCCCCTCCCTGATTCAAAAAAAAGAAAACAGAGGGTTTGTCTTCCTTTCTTATGTCACACAACAATTTTTGCAATCAATTCGACCTTTACTTTTATAATCCGTGATCCCAAATTAAAATCAAAACAAACTTGAACTTAAAAAATTCCTAACAAAAAAAAAAAAAAAAATTGAAACCAATACTTTTTATCTTTCTAAGGATTTGTTTCTTCAATTAAAAAAAAAGGAAACCCATTCGATAATAATAATTCTCAAAAACTAATTGATTTGCTTGTTTGGTTTTCAATTTTTTTATTTTTTTCCAACCAATTTCCAATATTTTATTATTATTCAATAAACCACGTTTTTACACGACATCGTCAAAGACGTCACGGATCGTCAACGTCCCTTCAAGCGCGCGGAAAATTTGTCACACTCTAGATTTTTCAACCATCAGATCCTTCTGCGTGCATGTCGTGAGGAATATGCGTTGAAGAAAAAATTCCCACACTCTATCGCGACTCTTCGGTGAAGGATCTATTTGGATCTCCCCTCGATTTCGTGATGTAAAGTGAATGTGACTTTTGATTTGTTTCCTTTCGTTTTTTTTATTATTTCGTCTTCCTTCGTCCTTTTCGGGGATAACACACGAAATTAGTTTAGGTAAGAGACTCCATCGACAGAATATAATAAAAATCAGAGGGTATAACCATAATATTGCAGGTGGCTTGTTTCAAGTAATAATATTTTCTACGACTTTCCTGCCGGTAATGCAGCATTTCCGGGTCAAGATAGGTTATTGCGTGAGGGATGTAAAACAAAAATATAAAGAAAATGAGTCCAATATGGGTATTGTTTTTTTTTATCACAAGGGTGGGATGTGTTTGGATTTTGAGAAAGAAAACATACCTCAAGAAATTATTGGTTTTTTATATAAACAGCAGCTATTGAAGTGAAGAAAACATCAAACGTTTTAATTAGTAGTTTTATTTCAAATTCTTAGCTTACATAGTTGCTGAGAAAAGGGTATGCACAGTGAAGTCGGGAGTAAAATAATGCTTTATTTTTAGAGAACTTCAAGAATTCAAAATTTCGACTTCATATTTCCTTGAACTGCAAACAAACTGTAAATTTTAAGTTTTGTTTAAAATTCTTAGTTTACTTGGTTTCTGAGAATAGTGTTTGTCCCACCTACTTCACAGTGAAGTCGGATAATGATTTAGGACTTAGAATGTTGGGCTTCATATTTTCATCAACAGAAAATCAACTGCAAGTTTAAGGCTTTATTGCAAGTTTCTAGCTCAAAATTGTGTTGAGAAAAACGAATTTAATGGCGAAACTATAATGAAGTTACCGAAGAATGATGATATTTTTTTATTGAACACTTTCAATGTTTAAATTGAAGATTTTCTGAAAGAAAGATGAAAATCTTCAAATTCGGAGCCCTGTTTCAAGTTCTTAGTCTAATCGGTTGTTGGGAATACGGTAGCATTCGGGGTTCAAAAAAATGATTTTTTTTTAACATGACTTCAAAATTTGAAGTCACTAGCGCAAATAATTGCTGAGAAAAAGTCATTTTATTCTACATTTATGGTGAAGTTAACCATGAAATATGCATAAAGCGATAAAAACTGCAAACTTGAAGTCTTACATAAGTTCAAAGCTTATTGGGTTGCTCAAAAAAGGATATGTAATTATGGTGAAAATATCGATGAAATATGAAATTCTTTTCCGACTTCAAAATTTGAATTGAATTTTTTTCAAGTTGATTAAAAAAAAGGCAAATTTAAAGCTCTACTTCAGTTTTTGATTGCTCAAAAAGGGTTTGTACTCGTTCACAGTGAGGTAAAGGTCGAAATATGATTTTTTTCAAGAGAACTTCAAAACTTCAAATTTATATTTTCTTGAACTGCAAATTCATCTTTTTTTTTGCAAAAATGAGGAACAGCAACTTGAATCTAGAGCATTCATTATTAACATTCATCTATTTTCTGAAGTTAACAAAAAAATGTCTCACTCAACTTTTTAGCAAAACTTGTGAAAAATCTACAAAATCTTTTCAAACAATTTTTCAAGACATTCCATACCAAAAAAATCCATAAAATACACACCTTTTATAATCAGTTTTTCGAATAATTATCTTATAGTTTACCACAGAGTTCGTGATAACGCATCTTAATTTTCAAAGATATACAACAACCCTCAGCAAGGTCGAAAGGCAACTAGCATCCATTAGCAAAATAATTGGAACCCTTTTTTTTTTGTCTGGGATATTCTAACCTCTACCTGACCCAACCCGATAAATTGATGCTGCTTCTAGAAAGCAAAAAAATTAGACATCAGCAGATGGTCAGTATAACGGAATACTTACAATCCCTTGCTGTCCCAAATGGGGTGGCAGTATTGCCCACATCCATATAAAAAAATATTCTTCTTCCAGAGGATTATTGATTACGCAAAGTGGACACGAAGGACTTTGTCTTCCTCGTATATCTTTTACTTTGGACTAATGATAAGGTGTTGACCATTAACAAAAGCAACAAGGAAACGGTCAGTCGCACACATTAGGCACACCAACCCCAACAATAGAAAGAAAAGGATTATTTTGCCAAGAGACTTCTTCGAGAGGACTATTGCAGCTTAGCTTCTCTGCGGCACACCTCTTTTCTCTTACCTGGCGACACAGCATATTGTTTCTTTTTTGTCTGTTTGATAAGTGTATGGTTTTTTGTTCATTGTTGCATATGCATGTTATTAAAGGATAAATTACATAAAAGGACATTGATCGGGTGTCCCAAGTCCGAAGTCTTGTGTGTTGTTGGTCATTTGTCCAGTTTGCATCAAAAGAAAGATACAGAGATTCGTGAGAAAATCGTTCGTACAACAACAAGGGAAAGTGTTAGGAAAAAGGATATTATATTATTTTTATTACTATGGTCTTCTATGTTGATGTGTGATTGTTTTCTTAATGATGTCCAGTCATAGATAAGGATTAAGAAAGAAATTAATGATTCTTGACGATAAAAATGATGCACAGCGATGTGTGATGGAAAATAAAATGAGATGTCGAATTGGTGTGAAAATGTTTTGTGATTTTCAGTTTTGATTAATTGATCTTGGCTTTAATTGTCTCTTTTTTTTACTTTATGTAAGATGAAAAATGTACTTACTGGTGTTAAATTTGACAAAGGGTCAAGCTAAAGGTGTGTCAATTTCAACCGTTAAAATTCAAAACTAAGCATCTAGAGGTTAGCACCGCCATTTACGATTTATTTTAAAAAATTAAGATCTGCCATATTTACAAAAAAAATTAATTTGCGAAGAACTAAAACTAAAACATACATAATTTTTTTTAAATTTGCAATTTTCTTAAATCTCTTCTGTTTGTTTTCTTCTCAAAAAAAAAAAAATACTCAAAGAACAGAAAACAAGAAAATTCGCACGAACTTTTGCGAATGAGAATGAATTTTGCGAAACCATTTAACGTGATTTTCAAAACAAAACAAAAATTGTAATGTAATGATGTGAAGTAAATATTTTTAAATTGATTTTTACAAATGATTATTATTTAGATTTGCAATTTTCCAAGAATTCTTGTTTTTGTTGTTTTCTTCTCAAAAAATTACTTAACGAGCCATAAAGAAAAACGAGAGAATTCGCATATTAGCACATTTTTGACTGGGAATACATTTTGAGAAGCTCCTTAGCAAGACGCTAACACCGGCATTTTCGATTTTCCAAAAAAAAGTTGTTTTATAATGTGCTCATCTTGTGCTGCCATCTGCAGTATATATTTCTTTTTAAAATTTTTAGCAAGTTTATATTGTTTATATTGCCACTTGCGGTGGTTAAAGTTTGAAATTCTAGTATCAGCTCTTTGGCACATTATGGTGGTACGAAATTTTATTTTTTAATTTATAAACCTGCAAATTTGCGAAGTTTTAAAAAATATTTGGGGCAATAGGTGAGCAAAATCTTATTTTATTTTGTTTCGCAAATGCGAATTATGTTGTTTTTTTTTGGTTCTTAAAGTATTTTTTTTTTAGAAAAAAAAACACCAGAATTTTCGAAAAAAAAAATCGTTAATAAAATTTGCAAATATTCGAATTCTAAAAAAAACAACAGCACAAGTTGAATATACTTGTTCATACTTTAAAAGTTATTTAATACAGCCATTGTACTTTCATTAGAAACATTCCTAATCAATAGTAACTTTCTATACCTAAAACATTTTTTATTGTTTCTTTTAGAAAAAAAAATTATTCCTGCCAAATATTTTGAGTCCTTAAGATCCCATCTGACACGAATATAAATTTGTATAGGAACATTTCAATTTATCTGCTACAAAGCTTGCTACCAGATACTATCATCGCCTCGTTTTCAATTAATTAAAAAGTCACATGCTCACTCCTCTCAAACTTTGACAACATTTACAAACGGCTCTATTCCTTACTTACCATCAAGGTACTCCTAGGTATAAATAACAAATAACCTATATATATAACAAAAAGAGGGATATGATATTGAAATTATGGATCATGCCCTTGGGGCTTTGAAACGGATACCCGGCATTATGCCATCATATACTAATATAGCGAAACGACCACGACACGTTCAAAATTATTAATTTCAATATCCCATCGTTCCACACAGTTTTCCTCCCGCAGCGCAGAGGAGAATTGTTATAAACTGTAATTAAACCATAAAATCGTGATGAAACCCACAACCGACCGACCGCACCAGTAGGTTAGGTATGTCATCATGTGCCGAGGAAAGGGTTCTTTTGGTTTATTATTCGACCACCAAAAATGATGGAAGACCGTATATAGGATTAACAATGAGGGTGGTGCAATATGGGTATTTTCGTACTCAATTCGACACCGAAATTGAAAACTAACCCCTTTGAGCTCTAAAAGCTACATTTTGGATTCAGCTCATATGATGGGGTGGTTTTTCAAAATATCGCTGTAGGTTGGTCAGAACGTGTTGTTCAAAGGCATGCAGCAATTGATTGAGCATACCCACTGGAATTAATGGCTGATGATGTATCTAAAAGTAGCATCCTTGTGAACTTTTCTTGTAGTTTCTGCAAATACCGCACGAGTTTATTTATAGAGGAATTTCAAGTTAAAAGGAGAATCCTTAGTTTTTTTTTTGCAACAATCGCATCACAACAAACAAAACAACAACAAAGAAAAAAAATACAAAAATTAATCATCAAGTGGCCAACTCAACTCGCTGTGGCATAAGTCCACCACCGCACCAACTACTCAATCACATAACTCAATAAATTGGAAATCTAACAACCACAGAGTGATATATGCACTTAAAGGGGCTTAGACGATGTTGTGTACAGAATGAGCTTTAACAAATCGACTTGAGTTTGGCCAACAACCGACAACAATTTGAAGAAAAGGTGAAATAGAGAGTCATGGTTGCCATATCATGAGAAATAAAATCGATGATGGTGAGGTGATTTGGTTCGTTTGAGTGATCTATTTCGTTCGTTCATTTAAGTTAAAAATGGCTAACTTTTAACAAACAAATAAAATTATAGAAAAACTTTTTTTTAACTTTAGTTTTAATTTTAATCCTGACTAAATGTCAATTAATTTAAATACGCATACATTATAAAAAAAAATACGAAGTTAACTAGCAGTTAATTATAGGGGCAGGGTACTGATATTTAAACATTGCTTAGGCCATCTTCAAAATTCGGCAGGTTAGTTCAGATTTAGCTCTGGTTTAAAGTTCTAATTTTTAATAGCAGTCAATTCCATGCTTGACACAATATTAAACCATATCTAAAGTTAAACCAAGACTGAATCAAGTTTGCACAACTGGTCCTTAAAATCACAAGCTGAAAGCTAACAATCCAAATAGGAAAATAAATTCTTTGATCAAAGGAAAAAAGGTAAGAAAAAGTAGGTTTTCTGTTTTCAAGCAACGCAATCATATATGAAAACTGAACTGAAAAGGAACTAGTGAGCTAAATATCTAAACTGAGTTCACTGAACTAATGCCTTTGCAGAAGCTTGATCTTTAGCCCCAATATCAATAAAAAAAATGAACCGTCAAACCTTATTCTGAGGTCAACTAATCCATGGATTTAGAATTATCTGGACTCAACACAAAGGCAATTACTTTCTGTTCAGATTGAGTTTTAAAAAAATGAATACTTACAAACAAATGGCAACCATGACGCTGTGGTATATTGTGAAGGGCAACATGTTAGCCAGATATTAAAGTGTTCGGTGATTAATTACTCTTTCTCGTCTGGGAGATTAATTGAAATCAATCAAAACCGAAGTTAACTAATGGTGGCAAGAAATTCTTAGTTGATTGAGTCTCTGTGATGCGATGGCTAGTTTTTTTTTTTTTTTTTTGTTATGATGAGTGAGGAGATTCGTTTTTTGGTAAACCTATCTTTGATTTGTCTACAGTGTATTATTTTCAAGTAGTAAATTGTGTTATTGCATTTGGGAAGGAATATTTTGAAGCTGTTTAAGCTGGGAATCCAATATGCTTTATCTCTTCAAACTGTTGCTAGGTTCGTTATTCTATATGTAAGTGAAAAAAATTTTGGAAAAACTTGTTGATTAGAAAAAAAAAAAAAAATAGTTTGTTGACTTCTTTGAAAACTTTCTGTTCAGGAGAAGACACAGAAAATAGTTTTAAGAAATTTAAAACATTAAGCCCGTGGCGTAATGGTTGGTGGGTAGAACTGTCATTCCGGTGGTCTGGGTTCGATTCCCACCCTCGTATATTAAAAAAAAAAAACATTCTCTAATTCTCAAGAGTATCCTAAACAAAGATTAAACTTACATTGTTCTAAGTTCCTACCTGCAAAGAAAAGAGAAAAAATTGATGAATAAGATGGAGAGTTAATTTAAGAAAAAATGAATACTTAAACATACAAAACACACAATTTGGGCAAAAAATAAACAACACCATTGCTTGATAATTATAAAGAGCACCGGACCAAGGTGCCTACCTTTAGGTACACCAGACATACATCGGCGTTAATTTAATCAGACAGGAGCAAGAAACTACTTGGACCTTAAATTTTCTTAATTTGTATGAAAAGGCCTCTTACGTATTTTCTCTTTCCTTGATACGTACCACCTCATTTAAATCACAATCCGTGTTTGCTGCCCTTCATAGAACCCCAAGACCCCCAGCTCACTATCGTCAATTAAACTCTCACACTGCGATCGATTAGCTATTTAAAAGCGTCTCATATATGTATACAAACTCAACACGTATAATTTTCAATAATTCATGTTCTTGACATATCGTCCATCGCCATCGCTAAATTAATTGCTTTCGATTAACACAAAAAGTCACTTTACCTAGTTGACGTTTTGCAGAATGCTTTCCTTTTTCCATTGGCAGCTAATCTGATAAACCAAAGGTTGTTATATACTCCTATAAGTGTGTGTTATCGACGACCGACGACGACGACGACGATGAGGTTGTCGTCGCCTCTAACCCTATTCCTTGGCGAAAACCCTATATGTACTTACCTATAGACCCCATTATTACGGTCAGTTCCTGGGCTTTGGCTACTTCATCACACATGAAGCCAATTATCCCATTTGACATTTTCGTGTTGGCAAAAGTTTTCGGCACGAATGTCTATTTTCATTCAATTCTATAAATCGACAAGGAGCAAGTGAAAAAAATGGACTTGCATTTTGTAGGACAAACTAAACCGAAAGCAAAGAACTTTATATGGCTGAACTATATGTGACGGGCTATCGGGAGAAAATGTCATCCATCCCTTAGTTTTCGCGTGACATGGACACCGAACAACAAAAGTTTCCTAATCAATGAACGAACTTTCTCCCATTCTTTTTTTTTTTGGTTTATGTGTCAGGCACATAAAACCAGTGATATGGCGCCACTGATTAAGGGACGACCCACCACCACCAACAACAATAGACTATTTGAGTGACTGTTAATTTATTGGATCAGGAATCAGGATATCCATTTATCATGATGGCGGTCATGTTTAACTGCTATGGTGAGTAGCCAGCGGCACAGTTCGGTGCGGGTGACCAATGAAATGCAATTAGCACCCACTCACATGAATCGGTATGATTTGGTTAGGTTAGGTAGGAAATTAATTTTCTAGTGACATATGGTTGACAGCGCAACAATTTGAATTATTGACTTCAGAAATCTTATATGAATTTGTAGTAAAAATTGACTTTTGTGTAAGTTTCATTGATCATTTGGTTGGATTCGGGTTAAGTCGTATGGTATAATTATTTGTCAATAGTGACAAATGAAAAAGAAAACTATAACATGAAATTGGATTGATCATTTTCTTGACGGAAGCTATGGTTGAAAAGAATATTTATTCCCGAATAGCTCTTACGAGCAGCTCCAACAACATCGAGTGAGCTATTGCTCCAACTCATTGAGAAAGCTTGGCAAACAGAACTTTCCTGAACAGTAGAGAATTATTGTCAAGCTCCCAGAAAATGAATCTTCCCCTGTGGACCACATTGACATCCTACTTGAAAAATCAATCCAGTGCGATTAGGCAAGGACTGTCACCAATATTGTTCATGTTGCTTGTTGATGATGACTGAGTGTTAAACTGCACGCAGAATTGTTGACTGTAAATGGAGGAATTCAGTGGACTCTCATGAACGACAACATGGGTGGAGTGAGAACTAGTAATCTTTGGAAGAAAGATCGACACGCAAGAAAAAATGGATCACGCTTGGAACTTTCTCATCTGCTCAAGTAAATATTTCTGGTACTGCTTTATTAATAGCGGAACCGAACTTGATATTAACAGTCGAGTCCGGAAAACAGAGGATGCGGTCGGAATGCTGTCCAAAATATGTAGTAGCAACTCTTTAAACTTGAAGACCAAGTTACCACTGTTTCGCTCCAATTTTGAAACTTTGCTTGTACTTTGGAAGTCATAACCACTGTCACAAGAAGGATGTCAACGTTCGTAAATAAATGCCTTCGAACATCTTGAGGATTACTGTTACAAGCGTATCTCAAATGATGAATTTCAACAACGTTATGTTATTCCCCAAAAAGATGGACTGATACCTGACGAAGAAATAAAAAAAAAAAATGAAATTTTTCTTTTATAATATGACCGATGTGGCAATTTGTTTCACGGAAATATTTGGTAATGGCACCATCTTTAGTGTTAAGCGAATTCTGTTGATAGAAAAAAAACATACTTAAAAAAAATACCACCTCCAGTCCTCTAATTCACAGAAAATTGAACAAAACTTGTGAATGGAAGAATTCAAGAAGGCTTCAAGAAATAAACATTTGTTCTGGAATTTAAGGAGATTTGACAAAAACTTGGCTTTGGATTTTAACGCTAAGCCCATTCTTCCAAGATTTTCACCGACTTAATAACAGTACGTATGGTTTGAAAACGAAACATATTTACTTGGTGATAAATTGATCAACTTGGTAATCAAATGATCAACTTGGTAATCAACTGATCAATAATTGGTAATGGAACAATCTTTACAGTGAAGCGTTTATATTGATATGAAAAATTAATTATTCTTCTAAACATTTTCTCAGTTGTAATTTTCCGATGTAAAGAAGAATTTTCCCCAATTTAACCAATTTTCACATTTAAGGTTACTGTGATGCAGTTAGCGGAAGACTGACTGAATTCTATTAGTCAGTTGTGATACCACATGGATCTATAAGGCACCATTTTGAGCTTGGAAAAAGTAAAAATTATTTCCCAATACAGACTATTTCTATGAATTCACAAAATGTTTTGGAAAACAAAAATTAGCAGAAATTTGTAGGGGATTTAGTCTTGCATTATTTTGTAATAGAAAATAATGGCACTGTTCCTAAATCAACTAACATCTAACGAAAAAAAATATTCTTTTACAATGTAAATAATAAATACTTTGGAGTCAACTTCACCAACTAAGGGTCAAAGGTTCCCACCATCCTCCTTCCTATCAACATAAATCTTCAAAATAAAAATCACAAATTTTTCTATAGAAATCAATGAAATTCAACAAAATGCATAACATAACCCTTATGTCAATATGACCTAATCCGACGCAATTATGACCTTTTTTCTCAATTCAATTCGACTCCCTTTTTTTCTAGATGAAAATGCAAATAACTTTCTTTCGGGCAATAAAATTTTAATACGCGTGCAATTTTCATTGTTGATCATGACCTGGATGAGGAGATCAAAATCTTATACAGTTTGTGCATTATTGCATCTTCACAGCCAGCCCAGCATCGCATCATAAAAATGTCGAACCCTTAAAGACGGCTTATGCATGCATATGGCACTATTTGCTTATAGGGAAATTTTCTTGAGATTTCTCGCAAAAGCAAGGGATGCAAATCAAAGAGAGAGACTACTTCTTAAACAAAAGGATGCAACAAGGGGTGGCGAGAAAAAAATAATATCACGCGGAAAACTACTGTTGACCTTTGTATGACCATCTGCTGAGGAAGGAAGGTACATAGATATCCTTACTTGCTTAAGGTGATGGTCAAATGAATTCATTGGTGATTGAAGAGACAAAATGTCATTAATTTTCGTCCTTTATGTCTTCGCAAACAGTACTTTAATTCTTTTTTTGGCATTGAAGGATGGTTGTTGTCTTATACATCTTAGAAGTCGATGGAAGGAATGTTTGGTTTGGATGTCCTGTTGTTGAAATTATGATCCTCACGTGTGTTTGCATTGCAAAGATTGAAAAATTATGTTAAGTTAGAATTTTTTTCTTCATCATATCGCCTTGTCTAAAAAAAAGGGTTATCTTTGCTAAAAAGAAGAAATAAAAACCAAGGACCGCCACAGGATATTTTTCTTTTAATACGATTTCTATATGTTCAGACTTCAGAGCACAGAGCTTGAAAAGGGTGAGATATTGACCATTAAAAGGATTGCCAAGGATTTTATCTCACTTTCTGTTTATTGTGTTTCCTGAGAGAGGGTGAAAATAAAAGGATACCTTACCTAATGTGTGAAAAAAAAAACATCCAACGTCAATAAAAACAAACTTTTTTTGTGGTGGAGATTTCGCATTTTGGGTTGTGCGATAAAAGTGTCCGATATTAAACAGCAGGATGTGCGAAAAAAAGAAGCAAAAAGGCTTATATGAGATTGACATGTGATGAATGTGTTAACCAAAGATTATTCTAAAAGACAAACAAAACCTAACTTCTATTGGACCGCATTAGAGTGACGTTGATTTGGTTTGGGAATCTTGTAATCCTTTAACTGCTGAAGCGGGTGGTCTATGTTATTATGTTAAAAAACAGAGTGTCACATAAATTGTTGTTGTTTTTAGATTTGGAAAAGAGTTAAGGCTTGAGTTGGGGAAATTTTAGGGTTTAAAATATATTTTTTCCATCCAAAGTCCCAAAATGGGTAAAAAGGTTTGCTTCATCTCAATGTTTGGGAAAACGATCAAAGTAGGAAAAATTAAATAAAAAAAATAATTAAATAAAAAAAATAATTAAATAAAAAAAATAATTAAATAAAAAAAATAATTAAATAAAAAAAATAATTAAATAAAAAAATAATTAAATAAAAAAAAATAATTAAATAAAAAAAATAATTAAATAAAAAAAATAATTAAATAAAAAAAACAAGTATTGAATTTAGAAAAAATGTCTTGCTTTTTTTTTGAGTAAGCGTTCTGGAAGTTTTCAAAATTGGCACCAAATTTTTCAAAATAATGTAAACTACAGGTAAATAAAAGTTAAAATTATTTTTTTTAAATAGAATCATTTAGGTGAACGTCAAAAGAATATTTGCATTCTTTGCGTTTAAAAAAAAAATACTTAACAGTTTTATTAATTAATAGTTGGTTTAAGAAAGTTCAAATTAATACTAGCATAACGCTAAAAAATCAAACCCTAGTGTAAAAAAAGAAATTTCCCAAAAAAACTTCTCACCTAAAGTACCGTCGAATTCGTTAGAAACTATTGGACAAAATGACTAAATCAGCACCTCAGAAACACTTTGTATATGGAAAACATAGTACTATCATGGTGGAAGTCGAATGGGGCGACATCTAAGAAGTGGGGGCAACCCTTACTCAATTTTTTTTTGCGGAGAGCTTGTAGAGGCTTTAATCGAAATTTTTATCGATACTAGGTATCAGCCAATATACTTCTCTAGCCAGCATCTCCTGAGGTACTCTGCTCCTCTCCCACATTCGTACGCCACCTGAATCACGGTTTTTCTCATCTGCGCCGTCCCTTGGGATTGGAAAATTTTCCGGGCCTGAGCGTTGTGTTCATGACTAAGCCACCTAAGTCGCTAGACCTTGAATGGTTTCATCACTCGCTATCTATGCAGACCAAAAATCACTCAAGCAAATTTGCCTACATTTGTTGTTTTTCATTTAATCGATTTCAAGGTTCAAAAGGATATTGCCATTACTTGGTACATATATAGGTAATTCAACCATTTCCGTAATTTGGTAAATTGGAGTGTTCGGAAATATACTTTTCGTTACTTTATGACATTAGCTCCCTACAGCTTCTGACAATTATAATTTTACGAAACTTATACGAGACTGGACTTTTAGAATTTACACGAGACGAGACTTCTCTCGTTTTTTTTTTAATAATTGAATCAGCAACAGTTCAACGACTTACTCATTCAATTATTTTGAAAAATTGGCTTGATGCATAGTTTTACTTTTTATCTAAGCAACTTCACTAATTTGAAAAATTAACAAATACTTAATTCGTAGTGGAACAACTGGGCAATTCAACGAGTTGGAAATTCAATTATTTCGTAAATGTTCCAATAGATTATGCTGAAACATTCTCTAAAGTTAGTTTTAAAGTCAATTTTACTAATTCTAAAAATGAACCAATAGTTGTTTCCAAAATTTACCTTCATTGATAGAACTTTTCTGATTCCAAAATATGCCAACACTTGGCAATTCGACAATTTACTGACTAAATTGATTAAAGAAATCCGAGCAATACTTCGATCTTAAATATTTCCCGCAGTTAGACAATTTCACTGATTCGATATCTCCTTGGTAATGTAACACCTTCAATCCCTAATAACTCAATTATTAAAAAAAAAAAAAAAACTATCCAATACTAATTATTCGAATTTATTTCCACTTACGAAATCGACAGGGAAAGTTAATAAATCAATCACTTCTCACTTTTGCAAAATTTCCTCCGAAGTGAAATTGACCAATAGTTGTTTGGAAAATATTTCCTCAAATATCACAAAACTTTCTAATGAACAAAATTATTTTGAAATCCTTAAAAAAAAATCTACAAAATTTCTATTAAAAAGCTGAAGAGGAATATAATTTTCTCATAGTTTGCCCTCAAAAACCTTCCCACATCATTTTCCTCGCCTATCCGAGGATACCTTCCACCTGCTAAAATATGGATATGTATTGATCCTTTGGCCCGGATATCCCACCAACGATTTTCATTTTTTTTTTCTACGACTATATGTATAAACTGCAGATTTATTTACGTCGTTAATGGTTAAATAACACTTATCCTGCTCTAAATTCGTCGACGTGATCGACGGTTCCCAAGAATATATTTAAGCATCCATAAAAAAAAAAACATAACATAGACCTCCACACTTAATCCTGCATGTTGTACAAATTATTCATAGTTACATTGAATGACAGGATCAACCAAAAAAAAAAAAAAAAAAAAAAAACAACTGAAAATTCCTTCGGGATTTAAAGCCGAAGAATCTTTCCCACCAAACCAAACCCACGATTTATGCCTAATTAGTTTCCTTCGTATTTCTCGGGTATCAACTTACAGAATTTCTCTCTTCTTCTATACAAATAAGTAGTGGAAAACAACGACGAAGACGCTTGAGAACAACCTAAAAATTTGTCCATCGAACTCGTATCGATAACAGATTTGTTCAATTTCGGAATTGCATTTCCCGTGTGGATGTGCACATCCATAGAGCGGTTATTTTTTTGTGAAATAGTATCTTTCTACCTACAACCACTTGAAACTATAGCAATTCTTGGATGGACGAACAGAAATAAAAGACACACGACTTTGAGGTCAGCTATATATCAGCGAGAGAGGTGTTGGATGTCATCGCAAGTGCTACACAAAATGTGGGCACTCTCCTTCGTGGTTATCGGACTCTTAAACCAAAGACACCAGGTCTGGCCTGATGTTTTGTGGTTTCGGCGTGTGTGCACCTGAATGGGAATTAATTCTTTTTCCTTTCCGGAAACAAAACAAATCAAAACTGAATCCTTTTTCAATACCCTTCTTGTTTTTTTTTCGAAATGCATCTATGAACCCTTCCTTCTTCTTTGTTTTCTCCTTCTTCTTCTTCAAGACTCGGCTGCCTGTCAAAACAATGCAATTCGAAACGAAACGATTTGTTGTGTTTTTGAAGAATTAGAACAAATGTATCTCTAAATTTGTATCTTTTTTTTCCGGCCGGCCTGCAGTTCCGATCCCGTCGATGTAACGCGATCAGCGCCGCCACCGTGCATCCAATAAATTCTGTCATTCACTTTTTATTATTTTCCTCTTACCCCTTTTGTTTATTATTTCTTGCTGCGCGATGATGCGCTCTATTTATTCTTCAATCCGTTCCCGGACATAACCAAAAGAGGGATCGTTTCGTTATACGAATTACGATGAATCTTAAATTACCAACAAACTCTTTATTGTATAAAAGGATCGTTTGTTTCTTTGTTGTTGTTGTTTTTGTTATAGGCTCTTATAGAAGTCGATCGGATTACGTTGATGGTCTCTTAATTGCACTCAGGTGGGCTAAAAGTGTCAACAAGCAAACGAGCGCCGTCGTCGTCGTTGTCGCTGCGTTGCGCTGTTGTGTGGTGTGTGTTCGTTGAAATGTGTTTTGAGAAAATTCGGTTGGA
Source organism: Syrphus vitripennis (assembly GCA_958431115.1). Lineage (NCBI taxonomy): Eukaryota > Metazoa > Arthropoda > Insecta > Diptera > Syrphidae > Syrphus > Syrphus vitripennis. The sequence continues at coordinate 108,629,818 of OY288108.1, forward strand.
GGGCTTCTCGGATCTCGGTGGCGATGATGTGTCACAAGGGTATTTTGTTGGGGAATTTATTTCTTCTCCGATTAGAGTCTTTTATTAATGGGAATCGTTTTCGAAAGAGTAGAGGCATCCGTAGGAGGAATTTTGATTTATTTCATGGATTTTGAATTTTGAATGCCACTTAATTGGTAAAACTTAGGGATAAGTTTGTCAAAATTATAAATGAGAAGCTATGAATTATCTTTTACTTTTTATAGTTTATTTTATGCTTTGAAAATAAGGAAGAGGGGAAGATTTTTGATTTTGCTGGGAATTAACAACTATATACTACATATTTTCAAAAATTTCGATAGAAAGTTTATGTGGCTGGCCTTGCACAGGAGGAGCATCCCAAATAAATTGATTGCTATTATCAAGGTTTGATCTAATTGTCATGCATAATGGAAGATTGACAGAGAAGTTTGAAATCTAAAATGGGGTCAAGCAGTGCTGTATACTGTCACCAATACTATTTCTGTTGCTGTTTAGTGATGTATTGAACGCTGCTTTATCGGAGAAATTGAACTAGATACCAAAAAAAAAAAAAGCAAAGGCTGTGTTCGGTAACCTCTCCAAAACATGGAGAAACAACTCTATAAGCTTAAAGACCAAGCTACTACTGATCCACTGTACTGCTGAAACCATGCTTTTCTATGGAAAGTATAGCCGCTATGACTAGAAAGCTGCAAGCTTTCGCAAATAGATCTCTGCGAAAGTTTTTGAGGATTATCTTCAATGATAAACTTCGTACAAGAACAAGTCAGGGTAACGAGGGCATTGCAAGTCATGCGATGCAATGGAGCATTTTCAAACAGACAGGCCGTCTTAGAAGGACTTGGCAGAGAACGGTCGAATAGGAATCAGCGCAACTAAGAAAGATTTGGAGAGAGTTGAAATACATTTCCAGGAACCATATCCGACGGCGCGTAGACGTAGAAGAAGCTCTTTGTTTCGTTAGGGGAAACTTACGGACATAATAGGTGCAGGGACCCAAAGAAATAAAAGGGATAAAAGATCCACGGGTTTCTAGAATTTTGAATACATTTTCATTCAGCGGGAATACCAACAAGTTTATCTCAGATATTTTTAAAGTTATTGTAAGTAAGTTTTCAAGGGGCCCATTACTCTCGAAATCAAAATGTCTAATGTGACAGTTAAGGTATCTCAACCTCAACTCAAAATCTGAACTTAAACATTATTGGAAATCCATTTGAAAACATACTTCCTACAGATTTTGTTCAGCTTAACCTCCAAGCAATAAATTTTTCAACTCATAAAACCCAATAAATGTTATCGTCATCAGCTTGTGTTCCAATATTAATAACTTCAAGCTAAATCCGGAAAACCCAATCAAAAATCAATTCATAACTCTTTGACGGATTATTAACTCTCTCAAATTACAATCCAAGCACGTCATCGACCCCCTTCCGAAGGGAATAATATACACATTCTAAGGTATCCTTGAAAGTAAGTCGATATACATGAATAATGTTAGCACCTCCGCATTTGGTACCTTCACTTCACTGAGTTTAATCGAAAACCATTCGATCTGTAGGGGACTGTAATGTGACAATCCAGAAAAAGGGTTGCACAAGAGACAGAAAATAACCCTTTTTACGATTTGCAATTAATATTACCTTCCTACCTCTACGCAAATGCCCCTATCAGCAGAATTCCCATGTTGCCAATTCGCAGGTGTTGCTTCCTTATAACCTTCTTCCCTTCTACCAATTTAAACTGTAATTTCCATCCACTCAGGTATAATTATTACATTGAGGTAAGTAAAATACTAATTTGATTTTATATATTGATAAAATATTGGAAACTTACTGAGACAAACTGACTGAAAAAAAAGGATTTCTCGGGATTCACACTGCGGAAGTTATTTTCCCGGCAAACCGTAGTGTAAGTTGACAGTAAAAATAAAACAATGAAGGGGGAAACTCGTAAATAAAGCAACGTTAATGATGGTAATTGATAGTTTAAGGTTTTTATTTACGTGTTGTTGTCACTTAAGCCTTTTTCTGGAGTTGGTTTGTTGGTATCAAAATAAGGACGTTTTTGAGAACCCATGGTTTTTGTTGTTGTGTAGAATTAATTGGGGGAAGGTCTTTTTTTCGGATAGTCATTATGGAAATTATGGTGATTATGAATTTTTAATTTTTTTCAATCATTAGGAAGTTATATTTAATCGATTGAATAACTTTAATGGTGAGAATTTAAAAAAAAGGGAAGGTCTAAGCTTTCTTGAATGGGAATATTTTTGAATGAATGAAAGTTTGAAAAAAAAAATTATATTGTTCAGCATGGATGACACTTTTTGGTTTAGGCGATATTATATACGTGTTAATGTATAGCAATTTGAATTTAGAGCTAGTTCTATCATTTAACTGTTATGGAATTTATTTAGAATTTTACCAAAAATGATTGACCAATACTTCTTGCTGTGACTATTTCTATTAAAAAAATGGTTCCAACGATTAAAAAAATTGATAGTTGTTCTACAAAATAAATTGATTAATGTCTGGAAGCATTTAAAATTTAGCAGATGTATCGTTTGGATGAATAATGAAAAATTACAATGATATGATATTTTTGGTAAAAAAAAAATTCGTCAGGTAGTTTTCCAAGAAATATAGAAAAATTGTTATACTACTTCAAATTTATTATTCTGCTGGATTTTGACTTATCTTGTTGTACATAGGGAAATAGTTGCTAATCTTCTTAAATACAAGCAAATCGTTCCGCAGTTAAAATCAACCAATACTTTTAGTGATGGTTTAAAATGAATAGCAATTATTCTTTAATAAATAATCGTCCATATGTGTGTTTGATTTGGAAGCAATATCGAGAAATGCTTTAAAACCGATAGAAGGTGATTGGTCATTGGTGACTGATTCTACTATTTCAAAATATTGACAGTTCTTATAGAATTTAAAAATAAAACGCTGTTCAAAAGAAATGCTGACCAATAGTTGCTGATTGATTCTGCTATTTTAAATACTGACTGACCAATAGTTGGGCAAATTCTTAAACGCAACATTTGCAAAGCAAACCACATACAAAGCAAATGAAGAATGCAGTTGAAAAGGCAAAGCAAGTGAAATGCGCAAGATATTTTTGACATTTGCCGAAATACATTTGCATTTGCGCATGAAAATAAAGTCTACTACATTTAAGGACAATCTGTTTAGCAGGGATGTTTACGTTTGCATTTTGGAATTGTTTGCTTAGCATAATTTGCGTAAGTTTTGCGTTTAAGAATTTGCCCGTTGGTGATTGGTCATTGGTGACTGATTCTACTATTTCAAAATATTAATAGTTCTCGAAGAATTTAAAAACACGTTGTTCAAAAGAAATACATACTGACCAAAAGTTGCTGACTGATTCTGCTATTTTAAATACTGATTGACCAATAGTTGGTGATTGGTCATTGGTGACTGATTCTACTATTTCGAAATATTAATAGTTCTCAAAGAATTTTAAAACACGTTGTTCAAAAAAAATACTGACCAAAAGTTGCTGACTGATTCTGCTATTTTAAATACTGATTGACCAATAGTTGGTGATTGGTCATTGGTGACTGTTTCTACTATTTCAAAATATTAATAGTTCTCATGGAATTTAAAAAACGTTGGTCAAAAGAAATACTGACAAAAAAATTGCTGACTGATTCTGCTATTTTATATATTGATTGTTCTTCCAGAATTTTAGGAACGTTGTTCAAAAGAAATATTGAGCAAGAGCTGGTGACTGAATCTACAATTTCAAATATAGATTATAATCAATGATGTTTAACAGAAATGTTGACCACTAGTTGTTTGTTAATTGATTGATAGTCCTTCTTAAATGTTAAGAAATTGTTTTACAACAAAAATAAACCAATACTAGTAAAAGTATTGTTTGATAGTTTTAAACACTTTCTATTTAGAAGTAAAATTGAACGATATTAGGCAATGCAAATTAGCAATTCTTGGTGATGCCTCGCTCCATTCTCTTCTTTTAAAATCTTAAGAAAAATTTTGAACAGTAAGTACATACCCACCACAAAATTGATTCATAAATTAATAGTTCTGCTAGAATTTGTGAGACAAATGAAAATAAAACTTAGTGGTGAGGCCGTCACTGTTCAGTGTTTCTTTTTCAGAATTTTTCAGTTTCACTAAAAGGAAAATTGAAGAATAGTTAATGATGAACCAAAGCTTAATTTTTTTAAGTATCTACTTTACGATTTTGGTAATGGAATATAACTTGTGAAAAAGCTGTTTTTTTTTAAAGAATTTATCGAACATCAATGTGGGGTAAAAATGAACCTATACTTTAAAAAGGAAAAATTTTAATAGTGAAGTAAATCTAATAGTTCAATAATAATTCATCTAGTTCGCGAAACTTTATTCTAAAGAAAAATTCACCGATACCGATTTGGTAATTGTTGCAAACTCACAACAAATCTATTCTTGCGAAAGGTGACGATTTTTTTGGGAAAAAATTTGGACCAATACTTTGTGAATGATCAGCAAATTACCAAATATTGAAAAATTCTTAGAACAGTATGTACACAATTAATTTTTCTTCTTTTCCCATGAAATTACTATAAAATGAATTGCTAATTTTAAGGTGGCGCAGTTCCCGTAGCTACAATAACATCCTACCAAAACTGTCAACATCTCTGTAGGTTCATATACCCACCTCAAGCATCTTCATTAAATCGAACTATTGAATTGATTTTTCTTTTGCATAATAAAATTGCAACTTCATTCCAAATAACACCTTTTGCATAAATTTTTGAATATTTTCTCAAGAAAACAATGCACATCTCGAAAGGACAGACCACCGTTGGTGTTATCATCAAAACCAATTTGCATTGCCTTCGGTTCTATACCTAACTCAATAGAGAGCGTATCAAAATATTTCATCCCAAAAATCCAGACATTCCCAAAAACAACAAAAATCTATTCTTTGGAGGTCAAAAAGGTCGCTGTTCTACATTTCCGATTCATGTGTGTTAATGCTTTATGGCATCAGTTTATGCAAAAATTCCATCGCAGTGAATAAATCCACCCAAGAATATTTATTACTGCTCTCTGTGAAGTCTGGATGTCCCAAAAATATATATGATCGCCACCGCAGAGATCCCTTGTGTTGTTTTTTTCTTTTTTTCCTGTCCCCTTTAGGGTGCTTGCTAAAGATTTTTATGGTAAACAATTTGATTTTTGGCAAATTCCCGCCACCAAAAAGGGTGTGTTTTGTGTTCTCGAATGCACAACACAAAACATTTATAAATCGCCTGATGACAGTTCTGTAACGACAATTTCATTTTTGAATTTTGTAAATTTTTTTTAACTTCGATTTCTGAAGGAACGACGCGACGAACAGACTAAAAGGACACGAAGAGGGAGTCATATTGAATATGTTGAGAATGTTTTTACGATGCTTATCGGAACAATTTATGTCATTTTTCAAAATTGTTGCTGTGACTAATATGTTTTTTTTTCTATTGGTTCGCTTTTTTGGGTTCTTTTATTTGTTTTAATTAAGTGTGCAATTTTTCGCAATGACTATTTTTAATGCTTCATCCTCCTGATTTAAAAAAAGTTTTTTGAGAATTTAATGTCTTTTTTGGCCGGAAAGAATTAGGTTTTTTTCGAGTTGAATTAAAGCAGGGGTAAACCATATATAGTAAACCACATATAGTAAACCAAAACTTAAAATATAAAATTTCATTAAAAATTTACAGAAAAAAAGGTACGTGTAAGGTGATCGCTGAATACTTAAAAACGTATGTTGTCCTAAGGTCTTCAGACTTCAATTAAGTTTATTGAAAGAAAGAGAAGTCTTGCAAAGTAAAGTCTGAAAGATCGAAACTTAGTGTTTTTAAAAATATCGAAAAACGAATTGATAATCCCATGATTTCAACATCTTCCGATCTCAAATTCTAACAACTAACGTACAACTCGCATGGACAAATCTCAATCCAGCTTAATTTTAGTTTAAGAAATTTAAATTTCGCTCGATATTTACGATTTTTTTAAGTAACAGATGTAAATGCCAGATTGTGAACTAGACGATTTTGTTATAGATATTATGAAAAACAGGATTGTTAATTGGTAAAATTTTTTACGCATTATATTATACATTTAAATTATTTTTTGATTTATTTACTTACTCACTATTTTATTTTTCATTTATTTACTTTATTTTTTTTTAGTTTTATTATATTTGAATGTATATTTATTTTATTGATAGTTATTTTATTAAATTTCATACTTTATTAAATTTTATATTTTATTAAATATTATTTTTTATAATTTATTTGTATTTTAAATTTAAAATGTTAAATTTTAAATTTTATATTTTACATCATTTTACATTTTACATCACATTTTACATTTCACAATTCACAATTCACAAATCACATTTCACATTGTACATTTTACATTTCACATTTCACATTTCACATTTCACATTTCACATTTCACATTTTACATTTTACATTTTACATTTTACATTTTACATTTTACATTTAACATTTTACATTTTACATTTTACATTTTACATTTTACATTTTACATATCACATTTTACATTTTACATTTTACATTTTACATTTTACATTTCACATTTTACATTTCACATTTCACATTTCACATTTCACATTTTACATTTTACATTTTACATTTTACATTTTACATTTTACATTTTACATTTTACATTTTACATTTTACATTTTACATTTTACATTTTACATTTTACATTTTACATTTTACATTTTACATTTTACATTTTACATTTTACATTTTACATTTTACATTCTACATATTACATATTACAGTTTACATTTTACATTTTACATTCTACATTTCAAATTTCACATTTCACATTTCACATTTTACATTTCACATTTTACATTTTACATTCTACATTTCAAATTTCACATTTCACATTTCACATTTTACATTTACATTTTACATTTTACAATTTTACATTTTACATTTCACATTTTACATTTTACATTTTACATTTCAAATTTCAAATTTCACATTTTACATTTTACATTTTACATTTTACATTTTACATTTTACATTTTACATTTTACATTTTACATTTTACATTTTACATTTTACATTTTACATTTTACATTTTACATTTTACATTTTACATTTTACATTTTACATTTTACATTTTACATTTTACATTTTACATTTTACATTTTACATTTTACATTTTACATTTTACATTTTACATTTTACATTTTACATTTTACATTTTACATTTTACATTTTACATTTTACATTTTACATATTACATATTACAGTTTACATTTTACATTTTACATTTTACATTTTACATTTTACATTTTACATTTTACATTTTACATTTTACATTTTACATTTTACATTTTACATTTTACATTTTACATTTTACATTTTACATTTTACATTTTACATTTTACATTTTACATTTTACATTTTACATTTTACATTTTACATATCACATTTTACATTTTACATTTTACATTTCACATTTTACATTTTACATTTCACATTCACATTTTACATTTTACATTTTACATTTTACATTTTACATTTTACATTTTACATTTTACATATTACATATTTCAGTTTACATTTTACATTTTACATTCTACATTTCAAATTTCACATTTCACATTTTACATTTTACATTTTACATTTTACATTTTACATTTTACATTTTACATTTTACATTTTAAATTTTAAATTTTACATTTTACATTTTACATTTTACATTTTACATTTCACATTTTACATTTTACATTTTACATTTCAAATTTCAAATTTCACATTTTACATTTACATTTTACATTTTACATTTTACATTTACATTTTACATTTACATTTTACATTTTACATTTTACATTTTACATTTTACATTTTAAATTTTACATTTTAAATTTTACATTTTACATTTTACATTTTACATTTTACATTTCAAATTTTACATTTTACATTTTACATTTTACATTTTACATTTCACATTTCACATTTTACATTTCACATTTCACATTTTACATTTTACATTTTACATTTTACATTTTACATTTTACATTTTACATTTTACATTTTACATTTTACATTTTACATTTTACATTTTACATTTTACATTTTACATTTTACATATTACATATTACAGTTTACATTTTACATTTTACATTCTACATTTCAAATTTCACATTTCACATTTTACATTTTACATTCTACATTTCAAATTTCACATTTCACATTTCACATTTCACATTTTGCATTTTACATTTTACATTTTACATTTTACATTTACATTTTACATTTTACATTTTACATTTTACATTTTACATTTTACATTTTACATTTTACATTTTACATTTTACATTTTACATTTTACATTTTAAATTTTAAATTTTACATTTTACATTTTACATTTTACATTTTACATTTTACATTTCACATTTCACATTTTACATTTTACATTTTACATCTTACATTTTACATTTTACATTGTACATTTTACATTTTACATTTTACATTTCACATTTTTCAGTTTTCATTTTACATTTCACAATTTATATATGGATTTTACTTTTTACATTTCACAATATATATATGGATTTTACTTTTTACATTTTGGATTTTATATTTTACAATTCACAATTCACAGTTCACAGTTCACATTTCACATCACATTTCACATCCCAATTCAAATTTCACATTTCACATTTCACAGTTCACATTTCACATCACATTTCACATCCCAATTCAAATTTCACATTTCACATTTCACAGTTCACATTTCACATTTTACATTTCACATTTTACATTTTACATTCTACATTTCACATTTTACATTTTACATTCTACATTTCAAATTTCACATTTCACATTTTACATTTTACATTTTACATTTTACATTTTACATTTACATTTTACATTTTACATTTTACTTTTACATTTTACATTTTACATTTTACATTTTACATTTTACATTTCGCATTTTACATTTTACATTTTGGATTTTACATTTCACATTTCACAATTCACATTTCACATCACATTTCACATCACATTTTACATTTCACATTTCACATTTCACATTTCACATTTTACATTTTACATTTTACATTTTACATTTTACATTTTACATTTTACATTTCACATTTTACATTTTACATTTTACATTTTACATTTTACATATTACATATTACATATTACATATTACATATTACATATTACATATTACAGATTACATATTACATATTACATATTACATATTACATATTACATATTACATTTTACATTTTACGTTTTACATTTTACATTCTACATTTCACATTTTACATTTCACATTTTACATTTTACATTTTACATTTTACATTTCACATTTTACATTTTACATTTTACATTTCACATTTTACATTTTACATTTTACAAATACATTTTACATTTTACATTTTACATTTTACATTTTACATTTTACATTTTACATTTTACATTTTACATTTTACATTTTACATTTTACATTTTACATTTTACATTTTACATTTTACATTTTACATTTTACATTTTACATTTTACATTTTACATTTTACATTTTACATTTAACATTTAACATTTTACATTTTACATTTTACATTTTACGTTTTACATTTTACATTTTACAGTTTACATTTTACATTTTACATTTTACATTTTACATTTTAAATTTTACATTTAACTTTTATAATTTAACATTCATCATTCAACATTCAACATTCAACATTTAACTAACATTTAACATTTTACATATAATATTTATGAGTTTATTTTTTTTCTTTAATTGTATTATTATTATTAGACAGTTATTTCAAAATATGAAATGTTTTCAAAAGTTTATAAAACAAATTAAACAGTTACTTAAGTCACTCAACTTTATTGTGGACAATTAACTGTTTTGTGTTACACAAATTCCTTTTCCTGCTGTTTAACAGCATGCTGCATTCAATCCGCGCATTTTTACAGGAACTACTCTAATTGAAAACAACTCAACAACACAACACGCCAACGCATTTAAAAATCAAAGCTAAAATGCAGATCTCTAGAGGTCTGGACAGGATTAACTAACTGGCAAACAGTCAACCTAAATTGAAATTGCTTGGACAATTTACTTAGCGGGTGGCATTTTGTTGCAAATCACAGTATAACAATCATCACACAGAGCTACTGCCTCTAAATAAAAAAAAAACTTTCAAAAAAAAAAATTAAATGAAATGAAATGAAATTGCTCAATGGCAACAAAATAGGGGTACAACAAGTTTGTCTTGATTTGAGAAGACATCCAGCCTCCGAGTTCCTATTAGGATGTGTACTCGTATGAATACGAAGCGACGACCTCATCGTCTTCTCTATGACAAAGTTCAACCCTTTGACCAGAATTTTTATAGTTGTTTGCCCTCAACATCCATAACCTTGTGGACCTTACTATTACTTGCGTCATTTAGTGACAGAAAATTATAAGTCGCTCTTAATTTTTTGATGAAGAATACAACAAAATGTCAATTCCTCATTTTTTTTTTTGTTGTATTTCTTTTAATTGAAGTTGATCAAATAAAGTCATTCCCATTTGATTGCATTTGCGAATACAACTGATTGAAGGGATTTTCTTAGTTCCAGAGCCCAAGCCTCTCGAACTCGTCAGCATTGATCGTAGGGTTTAAGATTTATTTTTTTTTTTGACTTGGGTGGTCTGATTTAGTAGTGAAAGGAGGAGCGGGGGAGCTTCTAATTAAACTGCCTCAATTGGAGTTACTCAAGCCATCATCATCCTCATCTGATCAGCCAGTCAAGCGAAAGAAACGTGGGAATTAAACAAATGTCAATTGATGTTGATTCAACGGATCGCGGAATTAGCATCATTGGCGGTCCATAGCATATTAGTGGAAGCTTGAAAAGATGCCGATTCGAGATGTTTGATTGAGAGAATGGATTTGCTACTGAAATTAATTTACGTTCTGATATGGTAAAGTTCGCCGATCTGGGGGAGGACATTGGATTAATTAGTTAAGAGGTTACGCTATTGCGGAGTGAATTAGCAGCCTAGGCCTTATAGAAGTTCCAAGAAATTACGGTAATGGATAAGAAGAGAGCGTTAATGTTTTTATTTTTAACTTTCAACAAAACGGACATCGACTTGCAATGTCAATTGAATTTTAATTAAATAAACTGGGAACAATATGCAATTATGAAATATGAATTATCATGGGATTAAATAGGGTTAGTTTTATTTTTTTTAAGTTATTATGAACTCTTTGAAGTTGATTCCTTGTAGATATAATATCAGAAATTCTTGCAGTTAAGTTGACTTTCTTTCGTGTTTTAATTATTTTTATGAGGGGTGGTTGTCGACAAAATACATCATTTATGTACATATATTGGAATAAAAAAAAAATAATAGGAGGAGCAGCATTTATTCTATCGACAAATTCTAAACCAGCGAAGAATGCAAAAATGCATGACATTATTCTTCGGTGAGATATATCATAAGATCATTTTTGCTATGAAAACCGTAGAAGCTTTCGTTCATCGAGATCGAGATAAATTAATCAGCGTTTCTAGACCTCGGGGAGAAGGGAAGTAAGTGCAGTTGGTTGGTAGTTTGAGGATGTGGATTATTCGCCCGTTTTGGGGAGAGGTTGGAAATATGCTGTATTCCATCCACTAGGGAAGAGACCAGTAGAATATCGAAATGAAAGAACTTACGCAATGGCTTTGCAAGCGTAGAAGAACACCACCTTAGAATAATAGGGAAAACTTTTCAGGACGAGCAGATTCGTCCCATAAAATGTAAGCATTCTCAAGTACAGAGAGTACAGAGAGGGTCAGGACACTCTAATTGCCAACGCTGAATTAAAAACTACAAATTTATGTCTATCAGACCATTGGCGTCCGGAGTTTGGAGCAAGGAGGGTCAGATGTCGTACACTGGCTCTGAAATGCTTCCAAAATATCTTTAATTTTTGCAATGGAATTTGAACTGTTGTCTCGATTTGTGAAAAAAATCTTTAGTTTGCCTCCTCTGGAAAACATCCTGCTGACGGCGGCGACGCTTTATCTGCTTCATTTCCATGCCTTCCTTTTAAGTTCTCTAAATACTGTCATTAGTTCCCATTGTCAGCTAAGTGCTGTTTACAGAATTGTATAGTCCTTTCTGATGCACAACTGTCATCGAATTGCATAAATGACATCTTCATTGTCAAGTTTATAGTTTTATTGCCCCAACGTAGCCCCTCATTAAGTTCCTCTTCCTTCATCATCAGATTCAGACGGTGTGAAAATATCTAGAGTATCTGAAACAGTCACAAACAGAGAACAAGCAAGCATTCACTTCCAGAACAATCGATTTTATTACTCGTTCTCCAGTTTTATGTACAAAATTCTATAGGTTATCAAAACGTCACTTCATTTATGATGCACCATAAATTCCATACCAGAATATCAGTTATGACTTGATGTGAAGTGAATTTCATTCACCGCCAAGTTAAAGACTTAATAATCCCATAACCAACTATACTGATGCGCTAAAATTCTGTTGACCATCTGCTACGACAAAGCAAAAATCAACCGAAAATAATTTCTATCTTCAAGGATATTTAAGTCAATTCAATGTCCATCGTCGAATTTTATTATTAATTAAATTTATTTTTTCAAAAAGTGCGCACCTGGGGGAATTTTTTTTTTTTGTTTATTTTGCGTGTGTTGTGTGCAACTGTGAAAAATTGCTTATCTGTTAAATGGACATAAATATAAGAAAATTATTATCTTTTGAAAAACAGGATCAACTTCCACCCCTTTTGGTTGCGCTTAGGATAGACGTCTTCGAACAAACAGAAACTTCGTCGTCGTCGTTGTCGTCTTCGTTTTTTTTCTTTTCCCACAAAAATTAAAGTGAATTCAATTTTATTTTTGCTTTGTTTTGTTTTCGATTTCAAAGACGAACTGACCAGTAGTGACCTTAATGACCTCACAAATGTTCCAAAAATTAGCATATAAGGACAGTTTTTTTTATTATGATTTTTTTTTTTGTATTTTTAAACAAGAGAAAGAAAAAATATAGTTCACCAAAAAGAAGAGGAATTAATAGAAAATAAATAAGAAATTTAAAAAAGAAAAAGATTGCAAGCTTGATAATCAGGTTCGTTCTTCTTTAATACCTCAAAATAACAAACCAAATCTAAAGGATAACATACGAAAACGAGGTCCTTCTGGGAAACTGGTTTCAATTTTTCTCTTTCGTTTTTATTTTTTTCAACCAGCAAAACTTACATTGATATTATTTTTGATTGACATTGAATCAATTCAATTACATCCCTTTATAGAAGATCCTTTTTCTTATACTGATATCCTGAAATATATCCTCAAAATGTAACAAATGAAATTTAATAATAATATAATTTTTCTTTAGAAAAAAAGGATGATTTTTCCGGGGTAGTAACTTCACAAGAGTTCAGAATCAGGTTTGGTTTTCCATTCATAAGGATGCTGGCAAGGATCAAAAGAAATGAAACTTGATCTCATTTTGATAGATGTTGTTTGTGATGTGATCTCATACGAGTATATAACAAGGTACAAAACACAGAAGTTCCGGATCACCGAAATTAAAAAAAAAAAAAAAAAGCAATAATCACATCGTTAAGACATTTGACCGAATTTGTGTTATTAAAAAAGGAGGCTGTTTTGATCTTTGATCCGACAGGAAAAATTCAACTTTAAGAAAAAAGGGATAACAAGGATGCTGAAAATTTTTTTAAGGGAAAATGCATTTTTTTAATGAAAAACTATAACAACAAAAAATTTAGGTCATCATAATATTTATGTATGACCAGATGAGATCATCTTCTAAGATCAAAGATGATGGACCAAAGGGTTGTTACCCCTTTTGCCCCCCTTAATCTTTGATTAATTGTGTTTATGGCATTGGTGTGTTTAAGATGATTAAAGGGTGCAGTGTGGATTTTTTTATGAATTTGAATTTAATTAAATGAAGAATGTTTTTTTTTTGTGAAAAATATCAGAAGCGTTGGAATTATTTTTTTGTTTTGACATTTTTGACAGAAAACTGAAGAAAAAAACAAGAATACAAATAAAAGATTGAAAAATGCAATGTTTTGCATATTATGTAAGAATCCTGTGTGACAATGGCTTGAGTTTAAGAGGAAAGAAATAGACCAAAGAAATATCAAGAAAGTGTTGATACGCGTAAAATCAGCCCCGCCATTTTTGATTAAAAAAAATTAGGGATCTGCTACCATCAGCTATTCTCAAAACAAAATCGTAAATTTTTCAAACTTATCAAATTTTTAAAATTACAAATTTAAAAAAAAAAACTGAAGAAGTTTTTGGATTTGGAAGGATTGTCACTTTTTTCTTGAAAACACCACTTTGTTCGAACTAGCTAATTTAGCGCTGAGTATTTTTTCTTAAATTACATACTTACCTACTAGCGTTTTGATTTGCAAATAGCAAAAGTATATTTCAAAACGTAGACTTAACACCGCCATTTTCAATTTAAAAAAATAAATACAACCGTGAAATTTCTTGAAAACTGCGAGGACGAATTGCACTTACGTCCCTTAGAAACGCTGATTGGTTTGAAATATGCCAACGAAGGAAAGCTTCTTAATGACCAGTACAGCTTTCGTAGCAATAGGTCCATCTGTGATCTGACTAAATATCTTTCTGAATAGTGGAACAAATCTTTACATCGTTTTGTACAAGGTAATATTAATGCACTTAAAATTTCAAAAGCGTTTGATGTATAGTTTAGCATCAAGTTGCGTGCGTTTGAAATCGAAGATTCTCTTTTTAGTTGGATTAGAAATTACCTTTCGCACCGCTCAATGCATAAAAAAAAATCATGTACCACAGGGCTCCTTTTCGTCTCCCACTCTCTTTCTTATATTCATTTAGTGATCTTTTGTCTTAAACTTCGAATCCATTGTTTTTCTCTCAGCTTTTAATGTTTGTGTCTAGATTCATATCCTTATTCTTCGGATGTGGAGAAAGAAGGAGAATTATTACGGAACGGTTTGTATCTCTTGAACATATTCGCAACGTCTGAAATAAAAGAACTGTGATTACATAATAATTTTTGGCTCGAGCCAATACAAAAAGTTTAATCGGCTATAGTTCTTCCTTTATTGCCATTCCAAAAACCTCATTTTTTCTCACCTCACCTGCTGGCACACCAATGTGTCCCGCTTCTAGATAAAACCTTTGCCTTGACAAAAAGGTTTAAATAAGATTTATGTCAAAAAGTACACAATACCTATCCTTTCGACACCCACAAACTGACCATGAAATTGCTTTCGGAAGTCGAAACATACACCTTATAAGAACTCAATAAATTGATGTCCTTTTCTCGAAAAAAAGCAAAAACAAGAACTATGGACTCATAAATAAATATAAATGGGACCTAAATTACCGCCTGATGATAGTTCACTATTGTTATCGTTAAATAGCAAAACATTGGTCGAATAATGGACAAGCAAAACTATGACATCTTCGGATCGGACATCAGCAGAGTGAGCGACCGAGCGAGGTGTGGAAGTAGGTGGCAACTAAGGTTGTTAGTGAGTGTAATATCGAGCAATTGCAAAGAAAACAAAACATTAAAAAAGGACAAAATGTCCTGAACGAAGCATGAACAACATTGAAAACAGAAGTTGACCGGTGCGTAGACCTATTATTATATACATAGAGAGATAGCTTCATTGAAAGAGAGCTGTGCCATTGAAAGGTTCGTTATGATGCGAGTGGTATGGTTTGGCACAGATGCCTTGCTGTGGTAAATTATAGACAAAAGGATGTCACAGTCCGTGTGTTCATGGGATAAAATGATGTCTCAATCTTTTTCTTCCTTTTTTGTTTGTTGTTGTTTCGTTTGTCTTTTTTTTCCTCTGGCGTGACTTGTGGGTGTGTTTGGATAGTTAGTACATGATAGTTGGCAATATGCCTTCAGGACATTCGTAAACAAGAAATGAAAAAGGATTTCCAAAGTGTGTCGGAGGTGTGCTCTGGCTATGATGGCTGATGTAAGTCGATTGATGAATGAAATAAATAAAGAATTTGGCATTCGAATAAAAAGGACACGACCGAGAACAAGGAATAAACTCTCACGCCCATTAAGAAAAATCAGCAGTCGGTTTGTATTCCTTTTTTTTAAAGATTCTAGTTATAAATCAGACAAACGACAAAAACGACGAATTACAAACGAATTGGTCCCTTCCGGTTGTGTTTTGATGGTGTGACGATGACTGGTACAGTGGTGGTGGCGGCGGCAGCGGTGGCGATGTATGTTGGTGTGGTTGATAGACGGCACCTTGATTTCGAGTGACTTAGCTGAGAGTTTAGTTTTTTTTTTAATTTTGTTTTTTTCGATTTTGAGGATTTTAGTGATATTTAGTTAATACTAAACTGACTGTTCAGGGTCGGGTTTTTAACGTCACAAATGCTACAATGACATAAGGCCAAGTCACTTTACAAAAGCGACATAAGGCCAGTTCTTAAAATTTGATCTTCTAAGCGCTTATACTATGGAAGTAAAAGTCCTTTGAAAAAAATATTGTATTGTAAAAAGAAAGATAATTAAATTTTCTATAGTAAATAATTCCAACAAATTTCTTCTAGCTTGAACCGTTCCTGCATCTCATTTTTCAAAATAAACGGACATCACTTATTAGGGCATTATTTTTATTTTAAACTAACTCGTCGACTTATCTATCAATTGATTTCACACCAGCTTCAAAAAGCTCTTCAAGATACGCTCATAAATTGGTTCTTGACACTCTTCAAATTTAGAGCTTCAAGAGCTTTATAAAACGCTTAATTATACGTTTTATGTTGCGCTTCATAATGTGAGTTAAGACGCGTTTCTAAGAATGTTAAATAACATAACAATATAGAAAGAGCATAGTCCTTCACAACTCTCCTATACCACTCCTATACAACTCTCAAGTGCATCAACTCATCCAAGACTAATTTCGAATTTCAATCACCGTTAAATGGTCACGAAATGGTCCATAAATTTCATTTCATCCTGCGCACACTCATTATAACTAACTACTGGAGTATTCCAAACCCAAAATGACTAAAAATCACAAATTGGTTTGGTATGGTGTGAGAATAATATACCTACCAAAAAAAAAACACCAAAATGAAAAAAACTATTTCCAACATCTGGAGACATTCCTCTGATATTGTTGTGCCACTGTATTTTATATACTTTTTTTATGGAAATTCCATTGCCATAAAAATATATCGTGAGAAGTCTTAAATCCCGATTTCGATTAAGTATATGACAAAAAAAAATGGAAATTCCTTTTTCGAAACGTCTAGACAATATGGCAAATGACAGTTTGTGAGAAACTAAAGTATTCCAGATTTAAGTTGGATCCTGGGGGTACATTTTTTTTGTGTGTTTTTTTGTTTTTGACAGGCACAAAATCCCACTCTTGATTGTTGTATATGAAGAGGAAGTCCCCGAAATAAATGCAAATAGTTCACCTTACGTTCACTTCCTTCCGTTAATTCTAGAAAAACAAAATCCTTGATAGTTCCCTTAAATCTAACTTCCACTTGTAGACTTTCACTTTCGACAATAGTTTTTGTGGTTTGAAGGGGACACACAACTTCCGCCGCAACAACCGACTACAACAAACGCATGTTTCCAGGCCTTAATTTAACACGTATAATGCGTGGAGTAGTTTTTTTTTTCAGGTAGCAATATGCAAATAAAGAGATGCAAGACTTGAAACTATAAACTGTGTTTACTTTTGGGTCTTTGTTTGCCCAAAACAACATGTAACCGATAAGGGATTCATTAATAAAAATCGAGGATAAGGTAGCTCTTCTTTACAACATTATGATCCACCATACCCAGCTGCGCATATTGATAAGAGAGATCCACAGAGAGATTATTTTGTTTTGTTTATGAATGGGGGCAACCTGCGTAATTCAGTATCTGGAAGTTGTTTTAGATAAAACAAATTAGAATAGAAAAAATGGGATTTTTTTATTTATTTTGGAACTAAATTAAACAAAGTTCAGAGATCTTGATATGAAAAAAAAAGTTTACTTAATTGCTGGAATTTTTTAAAAGAGTTTACTTTTAATTGAGCCTGGGAAAACTTTTGATAAAAAAAAATACTTGTTGACCTAAAAGATAAACAAAAAAAAAAGGAATTTGTTGGGAAGATAATAAGGTTCATTCAAATTAATGTGTGTAGTTAACACCGCCATTTTTGATTTTTCAAACATTTCATTTCTGATACCATCTAAATACAGATGTCGTTGCATTTGTGTGATCGAGAAGTCCTTGGCCAAAATGATACCTTCACGGATTTTCTTGCTTCTTATTCATTTACGTTTTATTACCCATACTGTCATGCAAAGCATCTTCATTTCAGCTGCCGTCACTTTACTCTGATACTTCTTGAAAATTTCCCAGAACTTTAAACCATATATAAGCGGGTAATGCCTAGCATAAGCTTTCAGTCTTTTGTGACCGATTTAGTCTAGCAAAAAGTCAAAGATTGAAATAAAGAGTAAAGAACCGAAGACAGTTCCCTGGTGTACACCTTTAATTTGGAAATCTACGGCGATTCCCGCGTTCATCTTACTTTTACTTTAGCTTTCTCTTACATGTCTTCCGCACGTAGACTACCTGAACTCTTCATTGCCTAAATGCAACTTACTTATATCAGGTTTTCTGTTTGTCTGTCGAAGACACCATTCCGATCCTTATACTCTTAGTTGCATCGGTGGTTGATTTCCTCGAAACTAACTTGCACTGGTCGTCATATAGCCGCATTGTTTTTCGTAGGCGGCCATCCAATAAATGCCCAATAATCTTCACGGTGTGTAACATCATCTTGAATGAACGGTGACTGTCACATTTACGTGTATCACCTTTTCCCTTGTAGATTGAAGAAGGTTACTTTCACTCCAGGGATTGGGCATTCGGTCACTGTAAATAAGTTTGGAAATAAGAATCGTGAGCCATCAAGACCCGATGTCTCCCATCTTTTTCCAGAACTCAGAGGATATCTCGTCTGGCCCAATCACTCTTTGCTTTTTAGAGTTACTTCTTCGACTGCGGCTTCTTCGTTGTTACGTGCAGCATTTGTAAAGTATGGCCACGAAAACTCTTCACTGCTGCCATAATATGAAGAACTTTGTCGTCATCCACAAGGATTCACCGGCTCTGCGAAGTTAGGCCCTAGGAAATAAGGCCCCACAAAAAAAATGAAATAAGGCCCCAAAAGAAAGTACACAAAACAACAAAATTTCCAAATTTTGGGGTATTATTTCATTTCTTGAGGCCTTTTCTCATTTTTTTTGTGGGGTATAATTTCATTATGAAATAAGGCCCCAATGAAATAAAATCTCAAATTGTTTTTGGGGCTTAGTTTATTTTAAGAAAACAATTTATGCCTTATTTCATAATTTGTTTTAAAATGTTAAAATAACATTGTCTTTTACAGAAGATGATGGTGAAATCAGGAGCTATTTTTTTCAGCTATTCTGTTACTCCTTAAACTCTCATCAGGGAGTAATGAAAACCACCAGGGAGTAACAGAATAGCTGAAAAAATCGCGCGATTTTTTCAGCTATTTTGTTGCTCCCTGATTGTTTTCAACACAATCTTTACACGAGGAAATGAGGAGAAAAAATCACTTAATTGTGCTACTAATTGATTTTTTCAACAGGTTCCACAACAGTGAAATTCTACAGTATACAATCCAAGTATTTGGTTTTGTTATTTCATTTTCAAAAATAAACTTTTATATAAAAAAATAAAATTGGGGCTTTATTTCATTTTTCTAAAAAAAAAGTCAAAACAAGTTGGGACATTTTTTCATTTCAGTGGGGTTTTATTTCATTGGGGCATAATTTCATTATGAAAAAATACCCCAATTTGGGGCCTTATTTCATTTTTTCTTTTGGGGCCTTATTTCCTGGGGCCTAATTTCGAGGAGCCGGATTCACCATTAAGCGTTGTTAATAAATTTTGGTGAATAAAATTCCTGGAGCAATTTTTAAAATAATCTCAAGGACTGTGATTTTTTTCATTTCTGCTAATTTTTTCTCATGAATGTCAAGTTATCACTAAAGCATCTTCCCCGAACTCGTAACAACTTTCTTATGAATGAACTCAACCAAAACACCTTCAACTTCATCCAATAAATCCGCACTGTGGCGCCAACAACTGCTACCTGAAAAAAATCTCATCAGCAGCCAAAGTATCTTCTTCCCACTAAAAGAAACCAATTCCATAAGATCATGTAATCAGACACCCAAAATCTGAAATTCGAAACCACATCGCATCGCACACAGGCATCATATCTCCATTCTCAATACAACTTCAACAATTAACCGCACCAAATCAGCAGCAGCAACGACAAAATCTCTCATAATATGGCGGCTAATACTGTTTCTTTTTTATTTCCCGCAGAATTAATTAAGCAAAATGTAACCGAAGAAAAAAAAAATAAAATTATTAAATGTCCGCGATGATTTGTTTGATATCAATCTTTGTCGTTGTTGGCAAGCCACGGTTGAAGCGTGCTGCTAGATTTTGGTCGCAAGCGACTGAGAAGGACTGATGCCGCTGCCGTCGCAGACACAAATGAATGTTAAAAACCCACAAGAAGAAAAATAAAATATTAAATAAAACTGATACAATCTTGCGCAAAGCCACAGATGAGCATCATCGTCAGTTGTTGCTATCGCTAGGAGAGAGCTACTGCCATCCGCAGAACAATAAAATAGGTAAGCTTGAACAAAAGGATCCTGGTTCCTGGTAGATCAACGACAAACGATAAAAACACGAGATCAACCAACATTTGTTGTTTCGTCGCGTCGGTGCGGTGGTGTCGGGTTATTCTATGGTGCTTTGTAGCATTGATCCAGGCCAATCTTGGTTCCTCACAAAACAAAACAAAAAAATCATAAAATGGGTAACCAGAAGCTAGAGAATCATCATAATCATAAAAACCAGATGAAGCGGATAAAACACATAACCCACCGAACCGAAACCGACCGACCAAACCAACCGTGTACCAGAAACCTCAAAGTATAAAGCTGTTAACATTTGACATTTGATACTCTGAGACAGCGCAACATCATTCAACCCATTTTTTTTGTGTCTTCTGTCATTTATTCTTTACCGGGATGCTGATTCTGATTTTGATCCAGAACAATAAAAAAAAAGAGAAATAAGGGTAGAAGCGTGTGCCCGGAATCGCTCTCTATATCTAATATAAATGCGATTATGATTGCATTATTAAGAAGACCAAGATCCAAGTTGATAATACATACCTTGTGTCTAATACCTACGATTGGAATATTGCTAAGAATCTATTTGATTTTGATTCTGACGATGGAAAAAGGATTCTGCGCTGGGGTTGATTTTTGGCATCAATATCATCCTTTCCAGCATCAGCAACTTGAGAGATTTGGTTCATCGATTTCTATACCTCCTCCATTACAAAGAGAGAAAGTGTAATTAAGAAATTAATTTAGATTCGGAAAACAGCAGTTAAGAGGGTAATTTACAAATTGCAGCCAGGATAAGGCAATAAAAACATTCCTTGATGTTTGCGCCCACCACGATTGAAATAAACCAAACCAAAGGATTTCTATGTGTTGAGAAGTCAATTTTCCTTTTCTCTGATGAAGATGATTCTTTTGAAAATGAAAAAAATAAAGAAGTGAGTTTTGGTAGTAATTAAAACCAACCGCGACACGATGATTAAAACTTTATTTGCGCTGTAATAGTTGAGGTTTGCTAGCACATTAAGCATTATAAATGGCTCCAGCGAAGCAATTAAATTCAGAAAAAAAACATAATGCAGACAGATATTTAAGGATAAATACGAGATATATGTGTTTAAGGAAGGATCTAGATTTACTTCGGTTAAGATTTTTACCTAAATGGTTTTTAAGTGGAAGTTCTGGAAAATTTTCAATTTTTGATTTAATTAAATTTTAAAAATAAATTGCGACTGATGTCATTCATTATGAATCCAAAGTATACGAATCAAAATACGTGATTCCTCAAGATATTTGTAATGTGTTGATAAACGGCTACCAGATTGCCCTTAGGTAATTAGGTTCGGGAAATCTTAGTGGGGATGCTCATGGACAAGTACGAGCAAGCTAAAGCAAAGGAAAGATGCCCGTTGGAATAATCGAAGAGTTCTCAATTACAGTAGGTGTGCCTCAGGGAAGCGACTTGTGTCCTTAGCTTTTTTATTTACGAGTAAAGTTCTTAACTTTCTACTTGAGGAACAGGTGACAGACCCTAAAGTGAATTAGTTATTCTATGCAGACAAATTGAAGATCCTGCATCCTTGCTATGAACCCTTGATGTAAGAGTGGATGTTCTGGAGTTAAATAGAATAGTGCGGAAAGACTGAATACCTATTCTGCCCATTTTATAATCCACACAGGCCTATTCCGGACGTCTATTGAATGAAATAGTACCTTACTTCACAAGTGCTAAGAGTTTGTTTATCCTGGATCTCTGATAAATAGCGAACGATCTTGTGATGAAGACATCAAACATCACGTAGGGAAAACCCGGCTATCTTCAGTGATCGAAAATTTCCCCCTAAGGTGCAAGAGAGTTAGTGGATCGAGGACTTCTAAAGGAACTCGGACAGTGTTTTTGGCCTAGAACCAGGATCTCCTTACCGATGGTCGACTTAACTGGCCTATCGGTAAGGAGGCATCTTCCAGGTAGAATAAAACGCCATAAGCAAATGACAAGACGCAACTTCGAAAAAAAAATCCAAATATTGCATCATGCCTGACAGCCAGCCACCACTATTCTTGAATTCGAACTCAGATGCAATTACTTCCAAACTGGTATGGGAGTGCGTGAATAGGCTTAATGAACTAGAAAAGAAAAATAAATTCGCTATTCGTTGGGTACCAGAGCGAAAATATTAGCAGCGACTCCCTTTACTGGGCCATAGCCCAATTGCTGTTCAATAATTTATAAGTTTCTAAAAATTCCCACCGAATTTCAATCAAACACCCGATTACCATAAACTTTTTCGGACAGATATAATATAACAAGTAAAACTAAATTCCCTGTAAAAATATATTTTATAAAAAAAATCTCAATTTTTGTATAATTCTCATACCTTTACAAAAATAGGTTTTATGTCGAATGTGCAATGGCAATAGTGAAACTGGTTTTTTATCAAAATTTTGTTCTGCCTTGGGTCGAATGTATATAGGAAGCCAGTACCTTCTTACATACCTATAAAAAAAAATAGTTGTTCCTTGTTTTTGCATATTTTTACTCAAATTAACCTTGTGACCTCCTTAACAACCCAACTTAAGATATTGATGGTGGGTCATTTAAAAAGCAGCTGGAAGAAATGAAATTTCCCTATTGGCTTTTTTGTTCTAATTCTATGCTTCTTGATGGGCTGGCGTAGGTACGCATATTGCGCCCATTCGATGTTGTTTTAAAGTTTTTTTTTTTTTTTTAATGTTAGTCCAAGTTTCGGTTGGGTAGTTACTAGAGTTGGACAGTTTAGTTCAATTGAGTGATGGATCAATAAGTTCATAGAACTCTACTGAACTTGTTGGTTCATTTTAGTTCAAAATAGTATACAAAAAAAAAACGTCACTGAAAAATAATGTTTTATATCGAAAAATGGCACCGCCGCCGAAGACACCGAAGCTTTTCAAGGCATCGAAGATTCCAAAAACTTCAAATCCAACCACGGCAACAAAAACGTCCAAGACACCGAAAATATCCAAGACACCGAAGATGCTGAAGACGTTGATGATCCCAAAGACTGTGATGATGCGTAAGACTAAAAAAACGCCGAAATTATCCAAGATACCAGAGATGACCAAGACACCAAAAACGACCAGGATACCAGACACCAAGGACCAAAAACTTCAAATCCAACCACGGCAACAAAAACGTCCAAGACACCGAAAATATCCAAGACACTAAAGATGCTGAAGACGTTGATGATCCCAAAGACGGTGATGATGCGTAAGACTAAAAAAACGCCGAAGTTATCCAAGACACCAGAGATGACCAAGACACCAAAAACGACCAGGATACCAGACACCAAGGACGCGCAAGTAGAAAACTTCAAAAAAAAATCACAGTACGCCGAAGACGACGAAATCGCTCAAGACTCCTAAAACTTCGAAGATTTAATAGACCGTAGGGGGCTCAGCAGCGATTTTTTCCAAGATCTAAAGACTCTGGTGTTAATTACTTGGATTTTTGTCGATTTACGAACAATTTCAAACTATCGAACAAAATTTTCTTCGAAAAAATAGTTGAGGCGAAAAACTGCGTAGAAAATTTTATTCGCAATAGCAGAATAGCGAAAAAAAATATCTCTTCCTCAAACATTGGAAACATAAATGACACTTATTTGTATCGGGAATACATTTTTCCTAATAATATAATAATTAGACGATTAACGCCCACGTCTCTATGCTATCATACTTTGAAATCTGAAACGCTGTTTTTCGTTTCTTGTTTGGAAATGTTTTAAAAAAAAAATAGTCTTTCTTTTTATCAGTTACGACTTTACGAGTATATAGAGCGAAAAATAATAATTCAATATTTGTGAAATATTATTTAATACATTTATGTGTCAAACCAAATTATGAATTTGAAACCTTTTGATAATGAAAATTGTTTTCAGTGAAATATTTATGGACGGACTATTGGGAGTAACACACTAATTCAAAATAATGTTACATGGTTATAGTTGGAGAAGGCAGACACTCTAATCGGTGTCACACGGTCATAAATATTTAACGATGAAATGAAATTTGATTCCTTTCGATATTGGGTTCCTTTTTTTTTATTTAATCTTTTGAAGATAAGATTTTAGGTTAAAAATGACATAACATTTTTCTTGTGAATTTAGTGGACGAATCATGGATTTAGAAGAAGTGTCTTCAAATGGAAATTTTGATTTTTTGTTTTTAATGTTTGAAATTGTTTGGATTGTTGGCCTTTGGCAAAAGTTCAAGCGTCTTATGCACCAAAATCTATTTAAAATGTTTTTGCTTAAATGCTTAGGTACCTATCCCCTTCACTGTTTGCAAATCATCTGTATCTAATAATACGTTTTAAGAACTGAGCGAAAAAGTTTCTAAAATGTACTAACATGAAGATCACCATTCCCAACACCATTGGATCTTTTGAGCGTCAAAGAAATAAATACATATGTATGTAAGTGGAACTGGAAAAAAAATCTTAAATTCATATGGAAAATTAAGACTCAAATTTATATGAGTCTTATTATCGGGAGCGTGGTGTCCGGTTTCCCGAAAGGATACCCAGGAACTTTCCTGGGCATTTCTTTTTTGAGGGTGTTTTTGGCATTTGATCGACCTGATCTTTTTTGCCATAACATAGATTTTAAATGGCATCGTTCAAAGCCCATTATAGGTAGGTACTGAAATACAAAACCAAAACCACTCGACCCTAGAACGCTTTAAATTTCATAAGTTTTGATCGACCCGATGTTTAGTATATCCACATTTGTATGGGAGGGTACGGTAGTTTTCGAAAATAAAATTAATTTTTGTTCAAATAGGTAATTTAAAAAAACCACCAAATTTCGAAAGTAGGTATGTAGGTATAAGTAGAGCCGTTTTTGAAATAAATAATTTTCAAAAATAACGTTTTTTTTCGGATTTAAGAAAATACTTATTGTAAATTTTAAATGCTTTTGCATAAAAATACTGATGATAATCAGATAGACCGGTTTTGAGAAAATCAAAAAAAAAGATTCAGGAATTTAACAGTAGGTATAGGTATGGTACCTACGTTACACATTATAGAATTTATTTTCTATTAAAAGTGAGCCAGTACCAATTTAAATTTATTGATCTTTTTTTTCGTGAAAAATCTGATTTTCAGAAAAGCCAAAATAAAATTTAGGTCAGGTACCTAACCTATCGTTATTTTCTGTCTTAAAAAACATCAAAAAAAACATGTGGCGCAAAAAAACAGTTTCAAGAAAATCCACTCGCATGTTCAGGCTGTGTAGCTTAACGGACAGACAGAATTTCGAGACCCCTATCATACTAAAGTCAAATTTGATTGAACGAATCCAAAACTTGCCCTGTAATACCTTCTACAACTAAATAGGTATGAAAGCAAAATGAGTTTTGAGTTCTAACTAAAAACATTGCCATGTTTTATTTCTAACCTTTTAGAAATAAAAATAGTAGGTAACTTTTTCTAAAAATCACAACGTTCGAGGCTAGTTAAAAGCAAAATCGGAAATGGAGAACTTAAGGTAAGCAAACTCTAAATAAATTAGCAAATGGTTGCAAGAACAGCAAAGTCCATATACCTAGGTACTGTATGTACCTAGGTATGTAGGTATGTGACACAGATTGCAAAAGATTAAATTTTGTATGGAATGTCATTTTAGCTTTTTACTACAATTACGGATTTGTTTGCAAATTAAATCTACATAAAATCTCAAACAAAATTTAAAAATTTCCAGCTTGAAATTCAAGATAGTAGAATTAATAAATTTTTACAACAAAAAACAAATCACAGCCATTTCAATTCCAACTTTAACTGATAACACCCGAGAGACCATTAGATATAGCTACCTCTACCAACTGTATATAATCCGTTAGATAAGAAAAAATATAAAAATAAAATGGAAATAGATGAGAAACTAAAAAAAAAAAAATTACCGACATTAAACTGATAACGATAAGAGAATGTTGTCGCCACTGCCATCTATCCTCTAACTGGGAGGAGTTATTTCAATAAGTCGTATTTTTCTCAGAGTATGAGTCAGTTTTTTTCTTCTTATAGTCGAAATATACTCAAATCGGTACATGATTACGGTATCATATTAATATGAACCGGTTTATACTGACTGCAGGGGAAATTCCAAAATACATATTTATATATGGGTATATAGAAACTTATAAGGGAGGAGCTTATTTACAGTTAAATACACTCAATATTTAAATACCTAGTAAAAATGAGTTTCGTTAAGTTTTGGTTTTTTTTTTTTTTCATTGAGTTGAGTGGATATTGAATTCGTTGGTAGGTAAGGTATATTTGAATGATAAAATGAGAATAACTCAAAATTGAGCATAAAATAATAATTCTTATGAGATGGATAAAGGATGAAAAAAGATTTAAGAAATTGTGATGGTATCTAACCAGAAAGCGGATGTTTTTAAAAATCGGAAAAATGGAACACGATGTTTCCTTTCTAACAATTTCTTATTGGAACTGAGGCAGTTAAAAAGATAGTGATTATTTTTTTTTC
Source organism: Syrphus vitripennis (assembly GCA_958431115.1). Classification (NCBI taxonomy): domain Eukaryota; kingdom Metazoa; phylum Arthropoda; class Insecta; order Diptera; family Syrphidae; genus Syrphus; species Syrphus vitripennis. The sequence goes on from OY288108.1 coordinate 108,657,196, forward strand.
AAAGAATTCTTATTTTCTTGCTCCTTTTACAAGATAATAAAAAAGAAGGATAGCTTACGATCCCGTGGAGTATAGGAAAGGTTAGTTAAACCTTCTCATTTAAATAGATAACGAGCAATTTAACCATTTAATCATCTTTCTAATCCAAAAATCCGGCTGATTTTTAGATTCTGCTTCTTGGAAGCATTGGAGCTATTTGGAATCACTTTCATACAAAAGTAATCATTTAAGAATAAATTTTACATAAATAGGTGTTTTTTTTTGTCTTCAAATTCTATAAACGGACAACTGTGGCGTATGTGGAACATTTTTGCTGTTAGTTCATACTGATGAAACTCTAAAATTATAGGTAGGTACAAAGGAGCAATTTCTATAATTTTTTTGGCATAAACATTTTGTTTTTGATTTCCTTTATGTCACATAACCTAAAATAAAGCAATAGTAAGAAATGCAACAGAATTCAATATATTAAGCTATTGAAAGAAAAAAAATTTGTTTGATTTTTTGAAAACCATTGGTGTTCTGTGGAAAACAATTTCATATCTGGTGCTGAAGAAAGAAAGATCAGTCAGTTGCAAGGAAGCTGTAGTGCTTGGGCAAGCTTCGATCCACGCCAACAACACCTCAAAACTCGCATCGCAACTACTGCAGCACCATTCAGAAACAAGCCACAGTCTACATATTGCATGAATGGAAGGTTTTTCTGTGGAGTTGAAAATCTAAAGTGGGGTTAGCCAAGGGTGGATACTGTCACCAAGACTGTTCTGTTCTGATGGTGATAAATGATACACGCAGCTTTGTCGACTGGAATTGGAGGAATTCAGTAGACTCTGCAATCATAGCTCTCATGTGACCATTGGTCTCCATGAAATGATAACAAGGGTCCACCCTTCAGAGTATCAGAAATCGTTGGTTAATATATATGGACAACGAATTAATAGTAAAACATTTTCAAAATCTTGGGAATACTGTAAAAGCACAGCTTAGGAAGAAAAAACTGAAATACATCTCCGGCACCGTATACGGTGCCTAGCGCGTAGGATAAGTAAAGGAGATATGTATGCCCCGCAAGGGGGAGTTTACAGACACCCGAAGACCCCAGTAAGTAAATTTTGGGATGTTTTACTATGTGAATATTTTGTGGAAAAAGTTGGTTGCAAAATTTGGCTCACTTGGAAACATAAAAAAAAAAAAAATTAGAAATGAGTAAAAATATATGACAACAAAAACATCTCGTAAATAATAATTCCTAGCTATTTCTGAATATTTTTTTCTACTGGGAAACTGAATTGAATTTATGAAGTCTTTAAAATCGCTTATAAAAATTGTTCTTTCAAGCATCTAATTAATTCTTATTAGCGTCCTTTTAGGCAAGGCAATTTAACTTAGGAAAATATCAATGAATCCCTGACGCTGACAGACAAACACCACGATTTAAAAACTGTTTTTTGGTTCTCAGCAAAGCACTCAGCAGTACTGAGGCTCAGCGGTTCGAGAAGAACTCTGAACTAGTTTTTTTTTTCTTGTGCAGTTTTGAAATATTTACAGTATTTGTGTTTTTTTTTAATATAAAAAAAATATTTTACGCATAATTACTCCACCTCGGCCAAGCTGCAAATGACCTTTAGCCCCACGTTGGCTTCCTGTGGTGATTTTATTAACGTACAAAATAATAATTACTAAAAAGAAAAACAAATTGAAAAATAGAATAACAATTTGCGACTTTTCAGAAATGTACTACATATTTCAAAAACTTCCTGCACTCAAAAGCAGTTCCAAGTTGAAAATTCAAAATACCACTTTATTTGTCTTTTAATATTCTTTGCAATTACATATATAAATTTTTTTATTAAAATCCCCTGATTTACCGCTTTTTTTACCAACGAAAAATATGATTCTTATACTCTTGTTTTTGGAAATTTTTATTGCTTGAGTATTTTTGGAAATTTTTTAAGATAATCTTTCCTGATAGAAATTCCAATTCTAAAAATCCTTAAAGTTTATTATTTTCAAATTCGGGTTGCTTTTCGAGTTTTACCAAAAATATTGAAAAGTGACCAGTGTGACCATGAAATGCATTTTAGGTGATCCAGATCCAAAAATTCTTACACAATTCCAACTTTTGTATATAATCGCATTGGTGAGCTATTTTAAAAGACATTCTAGGCGTCATAGTTTTCGCCTCGAATCATTCATCAATGTCAATAATATTTGCAATCCTTATATTTTGTTCATTTATATTAAATAAATCGTAGCTATTCAATGAATAGAAGAAAAAGGACATGTGCATTGCCCCCTTTAGAAGAATCTACACCTATACAGTGCTTCTGAATAATGCCATGCATCATATTTACTCAGGATGCATCCTTTTTATAATTTCAAAATGATTTTCGGATTCTTTATCTTAAGTTAAAGTTAAAAGAGTAGGATGGGACTATAGATATCAGCTATTCATTGAATAAGAAAAAAAACCATAAAGGTCAAACTGAAAGGTCTGACGCACATTCTAAAAATTAAAAACTGCAATAAGGATCATTAGCGAATAAAAGTGTGTGTACTGTGTACATTTGAATTACTGACAAATCGATTTACGGTTGACAATAATTTGTCAAAAAATTGAAAAGTCGCTCTAATTACATTAAAGAAAGACCAAAAGAAGTTTACACCAAAACCAACCATCATTAAAAATATAGGTAAAAGGAGTTTGCTGTTGGAATACATCAGAAGGACGAAAGAAGATCATTAGCGCAGCGTCGGTTAGGGTTGACATTTTTCTCAAAGAAGAATAAGAAGACACTTACCAAGGACGACAAATAAAATCAGAGAAAACGAAATCATTGATCTGTAAAATCAACATTCTCAACTTTTTATGTGGGGGCAGTCGATTCCAGACTCCGGAGCATACGGGAGGGGTTGTAAATGTAACAGCGGCATTTAGTTAAATATTTGCACGAACATCATTAATTATTTTATCCTTCTTCTTAAGTTGACGATGATTTCTTTTACTTCCTTAATTTTACTTTCCATATGCCTTGTTCCTATAAGTGCTTTAGATAAATGTTATTCTGATCTGTTGGATTTGCACAGATTTTGTGAATTGGGAATTTGTTTATGCATGGATAGAGCGCGTATGGACTCCCAACAGAGTTCCCAGACTAATTAACAAAGTTTTAACCTTTATAGATGTTCTGACTTCAGACTTTCAAGATTCATTTCAATGCGTGGGAATTTGTAGGCTTCACCTCCTGTAACAATTATTTAAACTTTGATGATTTGTTGTATCTGATGTGTGCGCTATGATAAACGACATCATATCAATTTACAAGCAAAATAGGGAAAGAACAGAAAAAAAAAGAAGGCGGATGATGAGGGTGGTTACAATATTTTTGATTTAGAAAAATGTAGATAATACTATTTGTGTTTGATTGTTATATGATGTGAGGGAATTAATTAATAAGTGGTGATTAGTGTTTTTTTTATGAATACATATTTGTTTCTATCAATTTGTCTAAGAGAAAAAATCAAAATTTTTATAAATCGTTTGTCAATTTGTATCTTTTTCTACTAATTAAAAATTTAAATTCTTCTTTGCCAAAGCAAACATACATAATGTTGTTTTTTTTTTATAAATGCTCCTTCTTCTTGGATGATGGACACTGACAAGTAGTAAAAGGACTCAAATGTATTTTTTTTTTACAGAATTTTGTTTGACCATTTTCGTTGACGATTTTGTTTTGTAACAATTTGTTTTCGATAATTTTTTTCTCAAAAAACATGTCCTCTAGGTTTTTTACGACATTCTACCACTTTTTCTGAATTTCTTTGTCAAATTTTTAGAACATTTTTTTATTTTTTTTTTACATTTTTTATGTTCAAAAAATAACAACTTGTTTGTTCTTTTAAATTTTTTGACTTTTTTGATAGAACTTTTGGCAAAGGAGATGACGCACTTTTAGGCATATGCGTGTGTCTAACGGTTTCTATAATATATATGTACACAAAGTGCATCTGACCAATGAACTTCAAACGTGAAAATCTCGAAATCCCTACCTACGATTTTCCTAAAACTTCACAGTTTTGATGTTAAAGTAATTACGTTTCTTTTGGTACCACTCTTGTTCCTGCACGCTTATGGCCCAAGCCTCATACATTTTTGCGTCATCTCCTTGCTGTCTTATTTTTTTTTTTTATTTTTTACTTTGTTGTTATTGACAATTTTTTTTTTTGACAGAATTGTTTTGGTTACGAAATTTTTTTTGACAATTTTATTTTCAATTTTCAAAAAAAAACGACTTTCTTGCTAATTTTTCCTGACATATCAATTTTTTGGACAAAGTTTTTTTCCGCAACTTACATTTTGACCAGATCTCTTTGTCCAAATAAATTTGGTCCTCGCAGTTTGTATTTTTGACAATTTATTTTTTAACAAAAATTTTTTTCAACATTTTTTTAGACAATTTTTTTCATCAACAAAATTTTGTTTCTCTTTTTTAAATTTTTATTTCGGCATTTACCACCAAAAATTTTTTAATATTAAAATAAATTTCTGTTTGAAGATTTCTTGGAACCCATATGACCCAAAAATTTAAATCAGTTTTTGTTGGCGCGACTAAGCGAGAAGTGAGTAGTAATTAGCGAGAAAAGAGTGGCGACTAGCGAGGAACAAGTGGTGGTTAACGAGTAGCGTGCAGCGAGTAGTGAACAACAAGAAGCGAGCAATGAGCAACAAGCAAAGTAAAAAGTACCGTGTAATGACGAGTAGGGAGTTACGAGTATCAAGAAACGAATATGGTAAAATTTTCGGAAATATAATTTCTGCCCATCTGCACGAAAGTTATTTCTACATCTGTAGATAATGACTGAATGAAAAATGTTGATATTTACCTTGAACGTCATTACTCATTTGTTCATAAACACTGTGAATGATTACATTTCCACCCGTTTAACATTCCAAACAAAAAAAAAAGAAATTTTTCTAGCCACTTAACTTGTGCAACACCTACAACAAACCCATTAACCATTAGATGACAGATTGATCTCAAGAGCCTTTCGAGAAAGCACACATAAGCGAAAGACAAAATTCCTCCATACGCGTCAGAGCCAAGGCAATCAAAGTGTTAAACATGTGTAGCAGCAAAATGTGGTTGCTAAAAAAAAAAAAAAAAAACACTTGATGGCTTCAACCCATCAACTATATATACGACCAACATCACAACATCAAGCTTCATCGGTCTTTAACTTCTTCAGGGGCTGTATTGTATAGTTTTGTTTTGTGTTTCGTGCGAGCCTTATTCTGTTCTGCTTTGTCAACTTTAGAGCTCTATACCAAACACCTCCGTATGGATGGTTAACTTAGCGTGAAAATGGGCGACACTTAAGTGTCGAAGAAACCGCATCACAAAACTAAAACCAAGGGGAACAAAATCAAAAGAAATGATAAATGACCACCAGAGAGTGAGCGACTCCAGGTACAACATGTTATCCCGCGCCACATCATCACAACAGCGTCCCAGAGACCCAACTCGTTATATTGATTGCGCGTTCGTTGAACACACCATCACACAACCGATCACGGTTTCCGTGTTAATTGGATTTTTGTCTAATGTTTCCAAGTTTTTTTTTTTTTTTAATTTTTTGTTTGTCTCGTGTTACCTCCTACCAGAAAACTACTTGGCTATATTATGGACATGAGAGACTCTTTACTTTACGGTGTCAACACCACACCTTTAAGCAGCAGCCGATTTGCGCGCACACTTCAGACCCCTTCGAACTTTGGCTATACGTACACTTCAACTTATCCCTCTCCCTACTCTCCCTGGTGTGTCGAACATAATAGAAAACGCACTTAGCCTTATCTCCCGCAACTGCCTGTTCTTGCATAGTTGCTCTCAAGAGCTATACAAGACGTCAATAAGATAACAGTAATCGACCACATTCTCGAAGCTAGTCCGTCGCGTTTTGTTGCCTAAACACAATCGACAATCGTGGTGGATTTTTTTTCCCCGTTTGGCTTGAAGCGATCATGTTGTAATGAGTTGGAGGGCAGCAACCAGCACCATTGTTTTATTATTTTGGTTTCCTGGGTTAAAATGATGACAAAAAAAATTGTTCAGGGACGTAACTGATTTTCGGAAAGATCAACGATTTGTAAAAAGAAAATGGGGAAACATTTTAATCAAAAGACATCTAGACTTGTTTTGCATCACATCAAAGAAGTCAACGAACTTTTTACAAGCCTCAAGGTCCTCACTGTTTCAATCAATCAAAAAACAAAACGTTTTTGTTTTATAAGGCTTATAGCGTTTCAAATCATATTGATGTGGTGTTTTGTTTAAGTTGATAAGAAAATTCTTAGAAAACAAAACTGAAAAATTAATTCCAATAGGAAGACAACAAAATAAATCGATTTGATTTGGAGTTTGGTCAATCTGAAAAAAAAAAAAAATAAAGAGGAAAACAAACTTTTTTTCCGAAAACCAAAGATCTAGATTTATCGAGCACAAAAACGTGTTTTTTGATTTGCCTTTTTTTGTTATTATATTACTGTGTATTGTATGAAAATGGATTGACTGTACTTCCAACAAACAAATTATCTGACCAGCTTGATTCGTTCATTTTTGAATCATATTCGATTTATTCTTGTTTTATAAAACAACAAAATATATTTTTGTGTTTGGCTTTAATTGTTTTCTGACTATTCCATAGAAGTTTCGGCTTGATTATAAAATAAATGTTTTTGAGGACCTTTGATCCCGTTAGAAGTCTGTGGCCCTTAAATCTTTCACACATGTTTTTTGCTGTTTAACGTTCCCATGGTTCTCAGAATAATTTTTTTTTTTTTTGGCCCTTTTAGTGGTCCATAACCCCCAAATCTATTGACTGACGTTTCCCTTGAGAAAGGCACTTCTTTGGATTGTCACAGCTTCTACACATTCGCTCCTTGTTTCTTTCGATTTCTTCGCGTAAAAAGTGTAGCGACCCTGCATTTCCTTTTAACATTTATTTAATTTGAATTCGAAATCCGCAAATTGACAAAGGTGTCAGTTCCCTTTTTTGGAGGCAATTAATTTTCGTGCGTTTTTTTTTTTTTCTTGCTTGCAGTTTCTGGGGATAATCCATTCACTGCGTAGCTTATATCTTTGTTCCGTCTACTGTAGGTACATAAATACCTGTATGTTTGTATGTCTTATTGATTTTAACGCCTCCAGCTAAATGTGCGTTGCTGCGCTTTTCCCTTGAAGTTGCAACAAGAACCGTTTAATCTTAAATCGCGACGATGTTTTTGTATTTGGTGATAAATCAATGTTAATAATTTTCCACCCGTTTTAGCCATCATCCAGAAGAGAGTGCAATATACCAAAACATGAGAAGCAAGCAGAACGCGGCAAAGTTGAGAATTAAATTTATAGCCGGGCCAAACAAAGTTCAGTGAGTTGCAACAAATTGGCATTAGGTTTGTTCGGTTTTGCAAGCAGCAGCAGCAGCAAAGTTGCCATAAATCTCGGAGAATTTCGCTTTTGCCAAAATGACAAGGAGAGAAACAAAGGGTAAGAGATAGAGAGAGTGGGAGCAAGAGAGGGAGAAATGGGAGAATTATAACATAACAACTGCAGTTTGTAAGGATTTGATTAAACCGACATGTAGGGACGAAAGAAGGCAATTCAATGATAAAACATTGTTTCGCGAAAAAAGGGGGTTGGGGGATTGTTGTGTTAAGTTTGGTAAGCCACAAGTTCTTCAAGACATTTGGTGTCCTTATTTGCACCAAATTAGCTATCAAAATAAATAAACAAGATTTCAAACAACGACGACATCCTTGCTCCAATGAATGTCTCAAAACATAATGTCTGTAATTTAGGAGACATCATCTCACCAACCACAAAAATTAAGGACGACACCCAAAACTACTCTAAATCTAACACAATCCTAATATGATGATGAGCCTGAATGATAAAATCCTCATTTACGCTATACCGAATTTGTATCCCACAGGAAGCTCCATTAGCTCATATTCAAAAATACGGGGGATGATAATTAGAAATCGCGCACTGCTCCTGATGCTTCTGTGGGTTTTCGAGGATATGCGGAAGAATGCTCTGCATATGGGATCCATTATATTTTATCCTTGTTTTTTTTTTTTTTTGGAGTGAGTTTATACGAGACTCAGTATGAATATCTTGCCTCGAGTTCTATAGGGATAGATATAAGCGACATGTTTATTGTTTGGTAATTTGAAAGCGTGCGAATCTGTCTCAAGATGAGACACACAGCTTAAAAGCCAAAACATATAAATGAAACGTTTTATTGTTGAAATTAATATCATGCGTGTGACGACGGCAACGGCGGTCTTGTAAGAATTTGTTGAGTTGAAGAGGCTGGTTCAGAGAGGGTGAACTTTTGGCAACTATCATATGGAAATTATGACGAAAATGTATCAAAATAAAATCCACCAGAATGTGAGCGAGGAATCTTTAAGGAATCAAAAACGGATATGTAAATGATATGAATGAAAATGGCGAGTCATGATGCCATGTACTCGTATATGTATAGCAGGCGTGTAAATATTTAAAAGGATAATTGCGGCTGGATATGTGAAGAGCTCGTTGTGTGCTCGATAAAGTTTTGAACCATCATATCAGCCAGCATCACACTTTGGGGAGAGAAAATTGAAAATTAATTGCTTGGTGTGTTTCTATATAAGAATTTTATTCTTCTGATGGGGAGGGAGGGGGATGGGGTCTTTAAAATGGGAGCATGTAGAACACACATTTTAATTGATGTTTTTGAATGTGTTATGAGTTTATGATTGTTTGATGAGAGTTTCTGTTTTGTTGTTTTTTTTTTGTTTTTTTTGAAATAGAATTAAGGGTTTGAGAAATGAAATGAGGGGGGGGGGGGTTAATTTGCATTTAAACCGAAAAAGTCTTGAAGTTAAATGAAAAATATCCGTTTGTTTTAAAGAAATGTGCAACATCTGCAGGATTCTACCTATTTGACGTCTTGAGTCTATTCTACGACGCAACGTTCTATCCGTACCAAGCGTCTTTTTTTTTTAGTATAAGAACATTTTATTCTGTGTCAACGTGTTTTTAAAGTTTAGCAAACTCTTGATTCACTCCCGAAAGATTTAAACAAAAATTGTATCACTTTATTTTTTTCTAGTTTTTTAGTCTCTATGATGATGAAATGAATATTTTTGTCAACTGCGAGGTATGTCTGAGGAAATTTAACATAAAATATTTTTTTTTTTCAATTGCGATACTATGTGAAGCGATATTTTGTTATGGGAGATTTCAGTTACGAGAAGCAAAGATTTCGTATTTCGTACTGTGATTGCGTACTGGACCGAGACTTTCCGAGAGCCTCTGTGGCCAGTGAGGAAATCATTCAAAAATTGTTATTTAAAAATATAAAATTGAAAATGAAAATCCGAAATGATAGGATAGGCGAAAAACGAATTTATCAAACATAAGTCAGTTAAAGAAATTTCCGACATTCTAGAAAGCGCCTGGGAGGAGGAGGGAGGGAGTTGGAAAATTAAAAAGGCGGATTTATTAAATTTAGTTTATCAAGACCCCAAAATTCGAAAATAAAAACACGAAATTATTAAATCGTCTTTAGAATGACGAATTTGAGATTTTTTAACTCTCTTATACCTCTGGGGAAAATTCCGGCTAAATTTAAGTTTTAAATTAGATTAAATAAATTCGCCTTTTTCCCTTCTAACTCTGCAACTTGCGCTTTGAATATTTGCGAAATATAGGTAGGTAGAGAGCACAAAAAAGGATAAAAAAAAATAAGATGGTGGCTTTTGCAGAATTATGGATCAATACCGTGGAGGCTTAACAGAAAACAAAAATGCTACCTGTATAATCATTGATCATTTTACCTACATATATGTATATCTACTAGATACTTAAATAGCACACTACCTAACTACGTTTCGTTTGTGGTGGACATTGTTTCCTCTTTAAAAATATTTTCAAAAGCAAAAACATTCGATACACATTACACATCTCTATGAATAATTTCCGCTACCAAATATTAAGAAAAAAAGATTATGACTAATATCTAATTTTTTTTTTAAATTTCATTGAAACAAAAAAAATCATCATCAACATCTCATCTCAAGTCATTCTGTATTTTCTTCATGAAAAATCTTCTTTACTATCTTATGTATAACGAATAAATACATATCGGACGCGGCCTTAATTTGTTTTAATGGAGCTTCCATTTAAATTTTATTGAACCAACAAATTGAATTGATTGATCTAAATGAATTTATGTGCATTTTTAGAAAGACAAAAAATCTATATAACAACGTCGTCGTAGTTTAGTCGACAATCTTCGTCAGACATTCTGAGTGAAATTTAATCATTTTAAATGAAATGAAAAACAAAAAATATGGGTAGAGGAACCAATCGAGTATATAAAATATAAAAGAAGAGTTTCTCGAGAATATGTACAAATCAACCATGAATTATTTCATTGAGAAAACAAATTTAAACTTGCATCATCGATGAAGAACAAATCAGCGAAAATATAATAAGCCAACAAATTTTTAAATAAATTAAAAGACCACCCCGACTCTAGAAAGAGAGAGAAGTCTATTTTTCATTTAACAAAATCCTAGATACGGCAAGGTATCCCGAATTCCATTGCCGTTCAAGTGTATAGGATTTAAATTCAAATATACGCCACCTAGCGCAGGATCATAACTCACCTGACACAAATCCAATGTTCTTCATTAAGCCTATAATTCCTTGCATCAAGAGTGATATAGAGAGAAGAGAAAATACCTAGAAAATGGCCATGGCCATCCCAAAACTCGAAACCGACACCTCATGTCTACGTTTCTCTTCCCTTCCAATATGAGTAATCGCTAAGAACAAATTAAGGCTTTGCGCCATTGTAGCGAGAATAGTCTTTCTCTCTAGCGTTTTGCCCACTGTCCGTCGTCGTCGTCGGTGCGCAACCGTCGTCATAAGATTATGGAATTCTGGAAGACCCACCGCGCGCTCACTTGGTTTTGCGGGATTCATCTTCCCATTCCGATCCCGTGTCTATATCGTTGGGTCTTAGCGTCGATTGGTATCGACAAAGACGACGAGCGACAACCAAAAAGTATCCCGAAACGACTTGCAGAACTCTAATGCTAATACATAACTTTTCCACGTAGATGAGATTAGGCATTATGCTTGCAGTATACCTACCTACTCATAGAGGCCTTGGAGGCTTTTTTGCAGAGACAAATTGCAGGCTATTACCGAGGTGCAGTACCTACTCCATTGCTTGGGCAATCAATGTTATTCTCTCCCTTCCTCCATTTCATCGTTCATATCCATGAAATAGCTTCTCCATCGTCATCGCCTCATCGTCCGACTTCGTCGTTGAATCCAGTTGGATCATGGACTAAGAACAAATCTTATGGATTTTGATGATGATTGGAAGCGGGGACATAGAGTGGGTGTGTGAAATAGGGCTTTCGGTTTCAGAGGAATCCCAATCTCGCCTTCAGGTTATGTGGATATTAGATATTTGAGTTGTATTTAAATTTACCGTTCGAAAATGATAATAATTCTCGCTCGTGGCCAAGTCAACACAAGCGGATAAGGTCAAATGGGTTTGTTTATTTTGTGGATGGGTTATAAAAATTCGAAACAAAAAAACTGATAAATTGTAACATTTTTTGGAACATTGAGGATAGTTTTTACTAATTAATTTGTGAGAAGATTAAACAGCAAAATTCTAAAATAAATAAAAAAGGTATATATTTGGCATCACTTAAATCAAATGTCGAAGCAAAAGCTCCAAGGTCAAACGACACTGGCATTAAGTTGGCTTCAGAGATGGAACAATCAAAAACCGGGAGGCCTACCGACGTTTCCTGAGATCAACCTGGTGAACCCCTGGTGAATATTGGAGTGAAGCAGTGGAGTGATAGAGTTGTGGTCTCAGTTGAGATACTAGTACGATCTCAAATTAGTTTTTTTTCCTTTAAATTAAACTCAGTTATTGGTGATATTTCGTTAAATATTCTGGACTTGGCAGCACTGCTAAGTTTCAACTTCCAAAATAAAAAAAAGGCTGGCTGAATTATCAGCTATGAGAATTAGAAAGAAAAACGTCATAGTTCAGGGATGGCTTTAAATTATCAAATACATTTGGTGGCGTGGTCGATGAAGAACCAGAGTCTAAGTGACTTACAGCTTTCAATTATTCCTGTCTGCGTGTTTTAGCGGAAAAGGGGCATCTACAATTGTAAGCCGAATCGGAAAGGATAGGATGAGAAGCATTCTATATTCTTTACAAGTGATACTCTTGGAGAATACATATGTCAATTCTTCCCAAGAGGCAAAACAAAACAAAAGACGAGACTGGGAATCGAGCCCAGACCTCCGGTATGACAATCCTATGCACTGAGCACTACTCTACCGGGTACTATACTACAGGAAAGCTTCAGTTGTCACCAAAGAAAATACCAATTAAACTCGTTTAATCAAAACAAACAAAGAGATGTAGCCAACAAATGTTACAATATAAAGCCCACATTTCTAAATAACCAATATCAATTTCGAAACTATATTCCATTCAATTACTTTCGACACCATTGTAGTATATAATAGGGAATTTAATTATTAAGTTTAAGAAGACTCACATCATCAAATTTTGAATATCATACGTCGTCGTATGTCGAAAGTATTGTTTACTCTGACCTCCATATAAATTGTTTGTTCGTCAACAATTAAAATTTGTTGTTGAAATGCACGTTTTTATTTCACAACAAACAAGAACAACAACAAGACCGACATATGAGGTCAAAAAGGTGACAAAACTTGCCTCCTCACAGAGTCAACAATATTTGGTTGAGTCAATATACGAACTCGTTTATTGATCAACGGAAATGAAAGTTCTCCCTGATTCATCGTATTAATTTTCTCAACGCCTACATTTGGCTATGGAGTCCTAACTGTTCACACTGCGCCGCGTCTGTCTATATATATTTTTATAGGTAATCTATACCCGTTGCCATATTGTACGTTAAACGGTAATGAATATAATGTTGAGGAAATGACTGATTATTTTTGTTGACCGATCCGATACGGTCCGTCAATAGGGCACGTGATTACAGTGCCTGGGCTTCATCTTTTATGAAATACACATAATTGCACATTGATCAGCAGCAGATAGCTGATGGGCGGTCACCCAGCGGTCAGCCTGATCGTGACACAAGATTTTGTGTGTCACTTATTTGTTTGTTTACTTCTAGGGAAGAAGTATTGGAATGGTATAACTATTTTCCGAAATTTCGCAAATCATCAATTTGTGGTAAGCGACTTTTGTGTTTTAGTTATTTCGACGAGTGAACGGAGACGACTCACTTTACTCGACGACTCATTTCACTTTACTCGAAAAGCGATTTAGTTGTTCAGTGAAAAAGGTAATTCCGATTTTTTGTTGGAATACCTGAAACACAAGAGACTCAGAAAAAATAAATATAGAAACGAAAACGTTATCACCAAAGGGAAAATCATTAATCATTCCAAGAAGAATGACTCATCTCACTACTTAGTCGAATTAGCTAAACCTCTTTACAGTTTTCTTTTTAATTTGATTAATTTTATCCCAACTTCAAAGTTTTTCATCAAAAAAAAAACTATATTTGTTGTGCACGTTCTCCTCCAACTGATCTGGACACCTTTTTATTTTCTCGCCTTTAACTGAGTAAATATAGTTAAGAGAAATATATATATAAATTTTATATATTTATTCTGCGCGCATTTTATTTTGATCGATAGAGTTGTCTGACTATCTTAATTTTGCGTGCTTGTAGCTTGATGCTTGTCCGTCAAAGCAACACAAACACGCTCACTGACCCACTCTGCCGGGTCAGAGAAATGTCAATAGCTGACTTAAGGAAGATTGACACTGCTTGCTGGTTAAGAAGAAGGTTCGGAGTGAAAGATGCGCATAGGTAGCTGATGAGGATCATTCGATGATGATCGTTCGAATTGCAGGTGATCATGATGATGATGGTGCACGTTATACTTGCAGATCCCGCACTGAAAGGTTTTTTCTTGTAGACAGGCTGAAGCACGTACCAATTCATGAACTTTGACATTTCCCACTTTGAGAAACGCACCTTGCAAGCTTGCATTGATTTGGACTTGGTCTTGGTCTATAGGTGTGATGGTTTCGTTGAGTGATTTCACCACCTGCAGTGAAGCAAAATCAATCACCAAAATGAATATTGAAGAATTGGTTCCGTTGAGATTTTGATCGAAATTGTTCACCTTGGTGAGAACGTAATTAGAGAACTTGTGTTTTTTTTGTGTGCAGTCAGTAGTCCAATCGAGGTCTTAATTTGGACCAAAATCAGTAGGTATCCATAAGCTATAAGAGTGTTAGCTGATTGCTCTGATTATTTCATACGTTATACCTTCTACCATGTTATGATGTGTGGTAATTTGCAATTAGAGGCCATATTCGGATTACAGGTTCAATCGTAAATTTACCGATTAATTGGATTTGATCGGGGTATCGGTAGCAAAACAAAAAATTGTGTTGCAATTTTGGAAAAAAAACTGCATGACGTAAACATTTACATGAGCGCTATAGGAATTTGAGAGAATTGGCAAAAAGTTTCTAGAAATATTTTTAGGAATTCGGTTTGAGATTTTAGTGTTGTTGAAGGTCCGAGTTTCCAAATTTACATTGATTTAAGTTTATAAAAAAAACTTATCAAAGATTTTTTAAAATCCCGCATAGTGCATTACTACAGCCCAAAACATGATCAAAGCATCGGAACAGTCAGTCAAGATGAAGTGTTTGTTTTTCCGTTTCGTAGTGTTTTTCGGGGAACTATTTGCATATACTTTTTTTGGGATAAGTTACGGAGGCAAGCAGCCCTCGAAACTGACGTTTTGTAAGCTACTGAAACTAATATTACGCCTCGGATAAGGAAAGACAATACGTTGACGACTTTTGGCTATTCTTCTCAGACGAAGATTGGTTCTGAGGACGTTTTTCGATGACGGTAGTGAAGGTCCACAAAATGCCAGATTCCTTGAGGCTAGAAAATTAGTTCATGCAGTATGAGATGAACATCTTGTCATCTTAGGAGTTGGTGAAGTTAGATGGTTGGACTCGGGTACTTACCCGAGGTCTCTAACTTCCAAAACTTTTCTACTCTATTCCGGAAACTATACTACTGCAGAGAATCTGGTGTTGTACGAGTATGTCTGCTTTTCAAAACAGCTATCAAAAGCGCGATTTTCTGGGAGCCCTCGGAAAACTGCTGGTTTTGGATGAAGACGGGCTTAAAAGTTCGAAGAAGTCTTATCTGTAGTTTTAAATCGTATTTTCGACAGTGCGGAGTAAACCAAATGCTCGTCCGAAGCAAAAATTTTCCAAATACAAACTGTACCCCCACGTAGAGAAGAAATCCTTACCGAAATCAAATAACTGACAAACAACAAAGCCGTTCGGATTTGACGGTATTCCTGCAGTTTTTACGATCAGCGCCAACAACATAGAGTGAGCGGCTGCACCCACAAATTGAGAGAGTTTAATAAAGGAGATTTAACGCGAAAATTGTAAAGGAATTTTCGTCTTTCTTGTGGTAAATAAGGTAAAAGTAAGATTCGTCTTGGAGGGAGTAAAATAATACATCGCAGGAACTTGAAGCTTAATAAGCAGGATGCCTAACTCGTTCTTCACACACTTTGTTTGGCAGAGGAGTTTGAAATCCATATTAGGGATAAAGGCAAGCCTGTATACTGTCACGAATATTGTTCCTCTCTGTCAGTGATGTATAGTACTCGCAGCTTTATCAACTTAAAATACAGGAGTTCAGTGAACTCTGCAATAGCAAAAACAAAAAAAGCAATAGACTTGAAACTTCCTCAATTGTTCAAGCAGATATTTCTGGCAAAGAGTTGAGATGGTCGAAAATTCATCGTGTCATGCGGAACCGTACTTCTACTTCTTTATGATTGCAGTATTTACCTTGAAGTTAAATTGTTTTGAAGACCTACTTGATGTACACACTGTGTCGTGAGATATTTGAGACCGATAATATTGTGGACTATTGCACAGAAGAGACTTGTATCTGACTACATGTGACACAAATGCGCACTCCACCTAAAACCCAGACCGAAACCAGAGTTATATTGGATATTACTGCTGCTGTTCGCTGAGCCAAAAGCCCTCTCCTCTCATCTGCTTCTTCAATTCATACACACACAATCTTCCTCGCATTTTCAGGTTTAACACAAATAAATTGATCAGTTTTATTGGCGCGAAGAAATCTTTCATAATAACTCAACTAATTAATTGGTGATGTCTGTAAGTTAAGTTTTGGTTTTGTCGTGTGTCTGTTCTTCCAGATTGTTGTGTGGTTGCATTTCTAATTTTTTTTTTTTTTTTTTTTGTTTTTTTACAACATCGATGTAATTTCAATCTTTTCTCATTTATATCTATACTCAAACAACGAAATAAGCAACAAAAGTGTATAGTTAATTTAAATTAATTGCATGTTGTGTTTTTTAAAGGCGAATCTGTTTGGTGATGGTCAGATATAGATAGGAGACGGAACAAGATCTTCTTTTAAATATTGAATTCAGTAACAACCGGGTATGGGTTAAGATATTAGTGCGACATCTGTACAAGCTCAAGTCTACTGCTCGGGTTCATTTATATTCATAATCTATAAATTGATGACATGAAGGGTGTGCTGCCAGCTAAAACACTTGACCCCTTTATATTGCCTTAAGTTGATGGTTGGTCATATAGACACAGCAATTGGATATAGAATGTCGTCGTCGGTCGGTATGAATCGCCATTCATTAAGAACTTGTTGTTTCTTGACGTTGTGTATATCAGGTGGCGCCTATTACTTTTTTTCATTAATTCTTGCTTCTGTCTGAATGGAAACAGTGGTTTGTAATTAAAGACAGTGGTTTAAGATTGGTGATTTGTTAATATGCGTCATTAGAAAGTATATAGCTCGAGCTGGTTTATTAGATGAATTCAGAATTTATTAGGTCTTCGTTTTTGTGTTGTATATAACTTGTACATTTATGAAAAGAAGAGACAAGCCTGTCAATTTCAGATACGGAAGATATCAAAATAGAGCATTTACAAATATCTTTTTAGTTAGTTATTTATTTACTTGCTTACTAAGGTCCTCTCGAAGTCGAACCTATTATTTCCGTGAGTTTCATCTTTCGTGGGCCTCCACTACTTCTACGCCATGGTGTACGGTTCCTGAAAAAATATTTCAGCTTTCTCCAAATCTTCCCCAGTTTTGCTGATTCCTCAATTCTAACAACGTTTCTTTATGTAGAGCATTACATTTGGATCCTTAAAAGGTAGCTTTGATGATAGCAAACATTTTAACCAGCTGCTTCGTGACGATGAAAACTAAGATCCAACGAGCATAACTGCCAAGACCGTCTGGTGGATGATGTGGGATTCGAATACGATCAAGGTACCAATCAGGTTGCTCGATTCACAAACAAAATTGATCACCTTCTCTGCCCAACATTGCCTTCAAGACTCTATCGTTGCTTTTTTTGACTAAGTAAGCAATTGAGAAATAAAGCCTTATCGAAAAGAAGACGCTCTATAAAACAGTTGTCTTCTTGCTCTATGGTGCAGAAGCAAGCTCACTTGGTGATGTCTTCGAGAGAAAGCTGCTTGCTACTCGTGATTTATGGAATATTTTCTTTTGATTGACATGAAAACACCAACACAACAAGCGATGTAGCTACGAAATGTGGTGGCAATGGAAGAAGTGCTTGACTTTTAACTTAGATGTGTGGTTTGAACAGTAACATTTGAATTATTCGGTTTTCAGATGTTGGGTTTCGTGATCATAGATTTTCTGGATATTCGGCCTTATCGAGCTAACCGAAATTGAAACTCCGACAAAGGATGCGTTGCAGAGAATGATCCGCTCCGACGGGTGCCTCGATAGAACCGATTGGGTTTTCTAGATTTCATGGTTTCTGTACATTTGTTTTGCGTATTCTGCCCTAAAAAGAAATCATTTCTTGCATCGCATACTGTTTAATGTAAACGATGTACGCACATTCAATACGCATTTGCGTAAATAAAACACCACCTCCTCTAGAAGAAGAAGAGAAAAAAAAAACAAGTTAACACCATAAAACCTTACGAAAGAGACCCCAAATGACAACACAGAATCAATTTAAAACCAATTTGTCATCTAATTTACGAGACTGGATACTTTTTGGACAACTACGTTCTTGGTCTCGATCTTGTGGCTAGCTAACCGTGGTGTGGACCTTGCGTTGTCGCACGCCGCCAACCAACAACAAAAAAAAAAACTTATCATTCTCTGGTTAATTTTGAATCTTCAAACTAACAAAACAAAATAAAAAAACATTCCGAACACAGGAATATTTCTTATTTAATTTGTGTTCAGTTAGAGGCTTTAGGTTCCTTTTTTTTTTTGCAAAAAGGGAGAACATCTCCTCTAGGAGAGGCCAGGCTCCTTCATTCTGAAAGTTTGGAATTATCTTCGGCATAAGAGGGCAAGGAGGACAAATGAAATATTGAATTAAAAACGATATGCTAGCGCGTGCATACTTTGTCTCCATTCTCCATTTGGAAATGTGTGATGATGGCAGAAAGGCAGAGGAAGCAGCTTGGGGGCTTCTTTTCTGTCTTGGGTAAGTCTTTGGGAGGCAGCCAGCGTAGTGGACTATGCTTAAACTTCAGATTGCAGTAGGGTACTTTTACTAAACGCAGTTGTGTGCGCAGCACTGCTGGTGGTGACTTGCTGAATGCAGTCTTGCAGTTGCACCGATTTGTTGGGAAATGTCTCAACGACAACGAATTGGTACAAATCGAAAGTTTGTCCGAATGTCTGTTGGCTGTTTGTAACATTAGGTTGTCTGACATAAACTTGGCACGTTCATGTGTAAATTGTCTGCACGCTAGAGGGGGTTACAGTGTTTAATGAAAGGGGCGGCTTTGCATTTATTTTAAGATTTATTAAACAAAAGATAGGGGAGAAGGGGTAAAAGTTAATCTTTTGGCTCGACCGTCTTTTATTTGGATCAAGTCAAGCTCCTAAAGAAAGTAGACCTTAAACAGTGGGAAAACTGGAGAGAAATTTTAGTCTTGCATGCAGTAGCCAAAATAATGGCTGGGGAAATAAAAAGATTCTGCACAGAATACTCCTGTGTGGACCACAATAACGCTCTGCGCTTCATCATTAAACAGGGCGTTGAAAATTGATGACCAGTTCACCTGCTGTTCAGCGAGTTCAAAAAAAAATTCTAGCAGCGTCAATAGAGAATTTATCTGCCTAGATTTCTATTATCAAGACCACATAATAGTGCATCACTTCTTACATAAAGCAAGATTGTCAGAGTAGATGGAAATAGTAATTGGAGTTAGGCAAGGCTGAATACTGTTACCAATACTGTTACTGTTGTTAATCTGAATTGTGATGTACTGCACGCAGATTTTTCGGCTGGAAACCAAGGAATTCAATGGATTATGCAATCATATCTCAAATTTCTGGGATACGCGGACTACGTATGCTTACTTTCTTATAGGTTCATAGAACACCATCAATTTACAACAAGGGTTGGGAAAGAAGTTCAAATGGTTGAGAGACAAATAGGATCGTCCACATCTGTTCAAGTAGATATTTCTGTACAACTAGTTGAGACGCTCGAAAATTACCTATATCTTATCTAGCCGAGCCAATTGATGACTTAATTAACAATCGAATCAAGAAAGCAGAGGTTGCGTTCAGAATGCTGTCCAAAATATGTATAGAGAAACAACTCTACAACTCTCACGCTACGACCTTTCCGTTCCAATTTCTTCAAGCTGAAATTTTTTCTCAATGCAGGTATGTTTGATTATGGATTTGTAAGAACGCATCATTCAAATATTTCCCAAAAATGAGAACCATTGGAAAGACCCCTTCTATTTTTTTTCCAACTTACCAATCATTTAAAGCCCAGTGAGCTAAATTCGTTTTGTTATGCATTAATTTAAAGATTTTTTTTGACAATAAATAAATATATTTAGCAAACCTACAAGCTTCAGTAAAGATAATTCAAATTCAAATTTTGAATTAAAAAAAAAATAGATATTTGATGACACAAAATACCATAAAAACGCTTAAGTAGCTTGCCATTAGTCTAAAGTAATAATAAATGGAAATTATGTAAATAGTCAAAGCTTATCGTTCATTGATGCCATTTAAGTGGCATAAATTAACCACAAAAATAACAAATTTGATAGAATTTATATCCAAACACTTTAAGTGGAAATTGAAATATATGAACCAAAAATAAATAAAGACTCAATTAAAATACGGTAAAAGGTGAAAGAAAAAGTTCTGCAAACAAAGGAATTGACCCACAAAATTCATTAAGCCTTTCAATAAGTACGCTCGTGTCTCCAAAACGTTTGACTAGGATTAGAGGTCTATAAATACTTCGGTTTGTGATGAAATTTTCGCAGAAAGTTCTGTGATTCTCTAAGATGAACATTTTATATATTTTACTTGTAACGATCGCGGCGGTCTTGTTTTTAGCTGACTTCGGTAATTGTGCAAAATCTGTCGTCAAGTCAAACAACCAAAATAAAATTACTCGAATTATTGGCGGTGAAGTGGCTCCCGCTCCGATACCCTATCAAGTGTCTCTTCAAAAATTCTATCGACTTACAAACCGTTGGCGACACATTTGTGGTGGATCAATCATCGGACCAAAGCATATTTTAACAGCAGCTCATTGTACAGATGGCAAACGAGCTGAAGAACTATCTGTTGTTGTGGGAACGTCTAATTTGAAAGCCGGAGGATTTAGACATTATATCAGGTCATACGTGCAACATGAACTCTACACCAGTAAGGCTGCTGTTCATAATGATGTGTCAGTTATGAAAGTATCGGTTCCATTTAAGTTTAGCGAAAAAATCGCTCCAATTAGTTTGGCTGAGAATTTTGGTCGTAGTATGGAGAAGAACTATCCTGTGACTTTGACTGGTTGGGGTGTAACAGATATGTATAGTCAAATTTACATACCTGATAACTTGATGATTTTGAATTATACAACAATTCCGAATGAAGAATGTAAAGTGAGAGGCTATAAAGAATTATTATCGAGCGAATTGTGTGCTAACTATGGAAGGAGTAGGGGTGCATGTCTGGTGAGTTTATCTTTTTCCCAATAAAAAATCATTAAATGTATTTTTTTCTATCTTCACTAAACTAGGTAATATTGGGTACTTTCGCTCCTTTGGTAATTTTCAGGGTTCATCTTGAACTCTTAACAGACCAGTATTATTTATTTAAGTGGTGCCTTTTTATATTCGCAAGCTGAGTTTTTCTTCAAATTTTTTTTGCATACTTTGGTTCGTTATCTTTCACAGATAATATTCGAAAGCTTTATACGAGCTTTTGAGATAAACATTTGAAGTTTGTTTATTTGATGTTCTAAATATGAGAACACGTTGCATACTTTTTGATGCTAAAATACTGTTTTCTGACGAAACAATCTTGCAGTCCTCTTAAAAATAATCTTTTTTTAACCGATAGAGCTTCAAATTTGCAGTTTTTTTTTTGTACTTTAAGAAAAATCTTAATATAAATTTTGGAGTCGTTATTTAAAAAACTAATTTTTTCTACATAAGATACTGCACCATAAAATTGTAGAGAAAACGGATTTTTTTTCAAAATGGCGGCTAACGCACTGACACGCTATTTTTTATTTTAAACTAAAGAAGACCTTCTAACATAAAATTATGGCCAAAATTTTACCTAGTTGTCATTATTCTTCCAGGGGGACTCTGGTGGTCCGTTGGTCAATCGTGAACGTAACATTCTAATCGGACTCGTCTCATATGGATCAGATCTATGCGCAACTAACAAGCCTGATGTCTATGTTCGAGTATCTAATTTTGTCCCATGGATTGTTAAAGCTGTGACAGAAATTATACCATGAATATAAAAACAAAACAAAAATAAATTTAAATTAATTGCTCTGCAAATTTCCAGGTGTTAACTTTTTCTTTTAAATAATTAAAAAAACCAAAAACACATATATGACCATATAGCCGCCCATAAAAAACCGCCCATATTTTTCCTTTGAGTCTTAAATAAATATAAAAACCAAACCAATTTACTGGCGATTCGATGCAGATTTGTACCGCGTGCTCCACGAAATTCGATATTCGATTAGTGAAACTATTCGAATGCCCACCTTTTGGGGGCAATTACATGGCTCGATGTTGAAGAAAACAAACACAGAGAATCCTACAACAACCTCTTCGGATGATACCGATGATGTGGTTTGGTTATCGACCAGCACCCAGGTCCATGGCGGCAACGACTACGAGGCGACTTGCTGATGGTGATGATGATGATGATGCTGCTGAAGGTGTGAAATCCAATATCCCCGAGACCTAATAATTTGTTCGCCAATGATTTCATCGTTTGTTCCTTTTGTAAATCCTCCCCATGGCTGGTAGAGAGAATAGAACAATCGAACTATGAACATCGAGCAGTCATTTCTATGCGGAGCGACCTAGGGCAGCATGCTGGGACCATAGCCACTTTCTGGTGGTAACATTCGTTTCATGTAGATAATTCAAACATCCTTGTCGTCGCGTCTTCAACGAGCATGTAGACTCATATAGTCATTGTGTTGCTGGAACATCTGAAGCAGGAATCGAGATCGGGTCGGGACTCGGAAGAACTAGCCTTGCTGATGGGGAATCGGCTTACGTTTAATGTGCGAATTGTTTTAAGTTTTTTTTTTTGTTGTGTAAATGGTATTTTTTTTTAGTTTTTGTTTGTAGTTCTGTCCAAAGGTTTGTCGTGTCGTCGTGCCAGTTTTCTACAGTGTGGATGAAACAACATTAACCCTAGCAGTTGACCTGGTATCATACAATATTCCTTTTTCTTCTTCGCATCCAATAGGGTTTCTAGTAGATACATGGAAGCCCATACGAAAGTCAACACTCTTCTGCTTCGCATAGTCTTCTCAATATTTTCACACTTTATCGTGGTTTTGTGTCTTGGGGTTTGGTTTTTGTTATAAACCTCTCGGGAACAGCGAGACAGGGTTAAAGTTATTACTCGAGACAAGAGGATTTGTGACACTTGCACATCGAGGACAGCGCGCTTGAATTGTACTTCAGCAGCGCGAGTTACAGTATACAAATAGAGTTTGGAACTTGAGAGGACGACATAGCACTCTTTGGAATCATAGGGAAATTATGTCGAGCAATTGAAATGGACATGATAGTTTATTTTGAAAAAAAAAAAAATTAACTCTTTAATATGTATAAACATAAGGGCAAGGTATGGTAGATGTAGAATATTTAGCACTTTGGTTAAGAGGTAAATCAAGTAGTGTGATATTAAACTGGCTTAGAAAAATATCAGGAAGGTCTGACAAAATGAAAAATCAGAAGTTTACTTGAAGTGCACTTCCAATGTATTTATTAATTTATATGATTGAATAAAAGAGAAGCAATTATGGACGGATCGGTTGCGATGATCTATTGCGGATCCGATATGTATTTATTGCGGATCCAATGTAGATCTACAGAAATAAGGTTTTGATTATCTCATTGAATCCCGGGAGTGGCGTTCAATAATAAGAATATAGAATAAATTGCTGCCTAGATTGGGGATCGAACCCACTACCTTCACTGCGCCGGGGCCACCCCTTAGCGGGTTTCACGTAGGTTATGCGGAACCGATGCGGAAGGCGTTACTTGGAAGCTCCTTGAGAGCCTGGCGTTAAGTTGCTGCTTTCCAAAACAGCTCTTAAAAGCCTTATTTCTTGGGAGCCTTAGGTGAAAGACTCCTGAAACCCAGGATCCGGGTTAGAGTACGTCGTGTCACCATCATACAGTTTTACGACCCAAAAGAGCTATCTACTGACTAGGAGTAGGAGGCCTTTTACAACCGACTGTGTACTGCTTATGATAGTACCACTCTTGGAGATATTATAATGGAAGGCTTGAATGCCGAGGTCGAAAACGTTATGGAAAAACATGGTGATGGCTTCCGCAATAACAATGTCGAACGCTTTGTTGATTTCAGCATTCCTTGTTATAGGAAGAACTATGTTAGAACACTAGACGTGTCACAAAGTCAATTGGGCGCAGACATGGAGAGATAAGCAACTTCCAACCAAATTGACCACTACGCAATCAGTCGCCGATTTAGAAGCAATCTTCAGAACGTCCGAAACAGATGGAGTACAGGCATGGAAAAAAAGGACCACCTTTCACAAGGTTGAGAACAATCCACTTATATCGATTGGTGTGCAGCAGCTGGGAGAAACGACGTAGACTTTTTGTATCATTAGGACATGAGAGAAGTTCACCGTGACCGTAGCACCAACGCACTGGTTATGAAAATAGTAGGTGTGGCATTAGGACTATCTAAGTGTCTACCACGACGGCGACGTATGCTTGTTCTTATAAAATATCATGGATCTCCAACTGTAATCCTTGTGCTAAGGTCGGCAAAAGCAAAAAGGTTCAGACCTGGAACATTCTCATCTGCTCAAGTAAATATTTCTGGACAACTAGTTGAGATAATAGAAAATTTTCATTATCTTAGGAGTACTGTCTCTACTGATGGTGGGACCTTACTAGATATTCGGCCCTATCGAGTTAACCGTCGGAGCGGAACTTTCTCCACAACGCATCCTTCGTCGGAAAATCAATTTCGGTTCGAAGTAGCTGTCATCGGAGAAAGAAAAACTTCCGCCCCAAGAACTTGTCGGAGGACTTCGGAGAAAATATCAAAGAAAAAAACGATTTGAAGTACTTCATCGCATGCAAATGGCATGCGTTTAATTTCTTCGGAGAGAATCTCCGACCAGCTGATCGGAGAACTAACTCGAAGCAAAATGTCTCCGATTCGTAGAATTTCGGAGAGAATTAGGAAAGTAGGGACTGAGTTCGGGCCGGCCCAAAATTACTTGGCAAAGAATCAGCAAAACTGAAGAATAGTTGGAAAAAGCCGCAATACCTCTCAAGGAACCGTACTTAATGGCATGAAATACACGGACATCAAGTATCTTGGCCAGTGCTAGAGCCAATAGCCTTAGAATAAAGGATTATCTTAGCTTGTGCAGAAACAATTAAGAATCTTTATAGAGTTATGTATTTACTAAGAAAATAAGAGAAGACATCTATTAAAATGTATCCCTAAATAAACTAAGTTCATCCAATGACAAATATCACACACGACTTGATCTAAGTCTCTGACCCCTTCCTGGTCAGTTAGAAAAAAAATAAGAAAAAAAAACCAAAACAAAAAATAAAAAAAATACCAAAATCTCGCACACTTCACCGAAGAAAAAAGATACTCAGCGCACAAATCTTTGATAAGAATCTTTAAAAGAATTTTTTTTTTTCAAACAAACAAAACGAAAATAAAGATCGCAAAATAGGCGACACACCGTGAATTCGAGTTAAAAAATATCTATGAAGAGAGTCCGTGTATAACTGATGCTGAAGCTGATGTTAGTATTTTATTCCCTAAACCCGCATCCAATGATCACTGAGCGCTCATAAACAAATATATACGAGTTGGTTTCCTATCTAAAGGTGTAGTTTTCTTTTTATATTATTTTGCCTCTTTTAGTTTTTTTTTTTGCCAATTTTTCGTCTCCCTTTCGCACCATATAGCCAACTTGCGAATCTGTGAATTAATATGTTTGGCGCAAAGTCATTTTCCATAAGGAACATGACCGGGTATATTGGATTCCATCAGCGCCATCAGTGTCACAGCATGCAACCAACCGACCTAGGACCTGGGGTTGGTTTCTTCCAAAAAGAGTGTGGCTTCCAAGAGCGCACGAGGATTTGGATTATGGGTATGTTCGTTTATAGAGTGTGTTGCAAAATTTCGCGAAATCATAACAATAAAATTGTTGCAGGACAGTTTATTCTTTTGTTTTGTTGCTGGGGGCCTAAACACACTTTAAGTATGTTGGGGAATTTTACCAGGATAGTAAGTAAGGTTTTAAATGGAATTTGACGGGATTCGACTTTATGATATTGTGATTAACATTTTTTTTACTTAAATCCAGTATTTACCGAGAAAATTGACTTAACTCCTGAAATTCCAAATGTAAGCTAATCCTTGTAGACATTTTTTTAGAAAAACTCAACATTCTTGTGATGCCTCAGTTACTCTTCGATTTAAAGCAAACCTTTGTTAGAAATTTTCTTAACCGTCATCTCATAAGCTCGTGAAATTCACCTTGAATCCTTTTATTGTTTCTTTTTTTTCCATAAAAGATTTGCAAATCGGATAGGCAGACTACGCGGGAATTTTCTTAAGAAATCTTCTCTTTCTCAAGCTCGCAGTTACAGAGTTTTCTGAGATGCATAAGGCTATAACCAATGTCTTCATAAAAGTCATTCCTTTTTTTCAATTCTTCAAATTTTCTTCATCGTCATTCATACGCTATTTAATGACGAAACGTCATTATGTTCATGCCAATTATTATGATGATGATGATGACAAACCCTTTATTAAGCCTTTAGAGTGAACTAAATCATCAACGCTTCTTATGGCATCCAGACGCACTCTCAATCTCAGGTAGCAGCATTGTCCTTGTTCTATACCGGCTGTCATAAATAATATAGCATGTTATCACGAATGAAGATCACTTCTTGTGTGATGACAACCGCTCTCGGCTCTGAGCGTATACTTTCAGAGGAACTGTGCGTGTGGTCAGTGCGAGAATTCAGATTCGAATATCATTCAACGATTTTGTTGATGAAATTGTCGCTTCTTGGGTAGACATTTTTTATCAAACCATATTATCATCATCTCAGAGTCATCCTCAGCTCTCAGACCAAGAAAATAATAAAAAAAAAAGAAGAAATATTCGAATTTAATTGCCTACTCGTGCTGCCATGGGATAACAATCTGGATAAAGGCGGGGTTTTGTGGCCTTTGATAGCTCGTTTTGTCAATCGAAAACGGATTGAATTAATGGAATTTTGTTAACGTTTTGATCATAATATTTGCATAGGCGGTAGCTGAGTTATAATTGAGTTATAAAACGATAACACTCTGCAGGTGACCTGGTAGGATGGTAACCGATTTTTTTTTTTTTGAATTATCGTATCAATTTTTTTTTTAAATAATAGAAACTAAAATGAAGGCGAGTCAAATTGGAAGAGGAATGGAAAGTATACTTAGAGTCTTAGGGCGCTTTAATTATGAAAGTATAAGTCCTATGAAAAAATGTATGCAAAAAAGAAATATAAATAAATTCCCAATAGAATAAATTTTTGAAATAATCTACCAATGTAAATATTTTAATACATACAAACTAATTTTAAAACCTAGTTCGCTGCAAACAAAACAATAATACAACGATATCAATTACGACATAAAAGAAAAACTTCCTTTTGCATTTCGCAGTACACTGTTCCATGAGTAACATTGAAAAGTCTACATTCTCAAATAATAACCCGAATAATTTATCTCTGCGGAAAATTTATAATTGAATTTTATTCGTTTGTTTAAAAAAAAAAGAAAAATGGTATCCACAAAAAAAAATTGTCAATTTTTTTTTTTAACAAAAATTAGCCCAAAAGGTTCACCGAACAACCAGGGGGATATTTTATGACCCGCCTACAAGGTCAATCATTCCATTTATTATAAATGTCTGATCTGAAGTCGAAACGAAAACAAATGATTTTAAATAAATTAAACTCTGACTAAGACCCAAAACCGCAATGACTAGAAGTTCAACTCTAGGGAAGTAGAAGATTATATATCAAATCACTAACTGTTTTATTTCCAAATGTTTAAAAGTAAAAGTTTTAATTATAATAGAAAACTTAATTAACTTTATTACAAAACAAAAGTTAAGTTAGTTTCACAATTACCAAATCTTCATCAATTCGCAATACAAGTGGACAAAAAAATTAAGTACTCAAAAATGATTTATAAGACAACTTATTATCGGTTATCTTATACATATTCGAAAAGCAGAAGAAAGAAATTTAGCTTGTAAAAATGTTGTCATTAAATAAATTCCAGTTTTAATTGTTTTGCATTCCACAAATATTTTGTTGCTGTCTATAAAATGGAAAAAATTTGCAACAAATCTGATTATAGTTTTTAAATCGCAAACACCATGACAGCTTTTGGAGTTATAGCTTTGGGTTGTCTTATCATTTGCACCACCAGCGGCTCTGATATCAGTAGGTACTTGATCTTTTTTAGAAAAAATTTTTAATATTTTTTTTTTCTAGCTAATGAAAGACCGTCTCCAAATTTAACATCATACATTTTTTTGGGTCAAGATGTTTCAAATTTCGTTCCCTATATAGTTTCGATTCAATACAGAACAAACTCTCGAAAATGGAGGCATTTCTGTGCCGGGTCAATAATATCCTCAAACTATATTTTAACCGCTGCCCATTGTTTGGTGCCTGATGATGGTGTGAAAAAATTTCGTATCCGGGCAGGTAGTAATAACCTCAGAAGCAGAACTGGTTCAACTCACACAATTGTATCCAAGACAAGTCATCCTCAATATGTTAATGAATTTAACGGATTCGACATTGGAGTTGTGAAAGTGAATCCAAGATTCAAATTTAATCAAAGGACTATTGCAAAAATAAAGTTTGAAAGTTCTCAAACAGTTTCGGATGACACTTCGGTGATTTTCCATGGATGGGGCTATACACATTTTGGACGTCCCGATAGACTTCAGGAGGCTTACTTTAAAACAATATCAGAAGAAACATGTATATTGGAAGGAGGATATGATATTGCTTCGACGGATTTTTGTGTAACCAGCGAGGTTTCAAGTTTTCCACATGTGGTAACTATAAGTGACTTTCTTGAAATACCTAACATAATTTGTCGATGTTTTTTTTTTAGGGAGATTCCGGTGGTCCGCTAGTAAATAAGGAGAAAAATCTTCAACTCGGAATTTGTTCTTATGGTTCTTTAAAGATCTACTTTAATTACAGTTATCCAACTGTTTTTACCAGAGTTCCTGATTTTTCAAACTGGATCAAAAACGAAATTAGGAAGTGATCCCGATAATTCGAGTGATGTCATGTCAGGCTTCAATCCTCTAACCTTAAATGTATAATAAAGGTTACTTTTTAAATATAGCGTTTAACTTATTGTATGAAAATTTTAATTATAAATAAAACCAAAGTTTCTTTGTTTAACGGTTTTTTTTTCTCTGCAAAAATTCAAGGAAATTTCTTCCTTTTATTTGTCGCTTGAAAAGAGCACACAGAAGTGAGTGTTCTTTGTATATAATTTCTAATCTGTTTACTTAATCATATGCAGGGAGTATAGACAATGTTAAGTCTTGTCTTCTGAAAATATTTTTCAAAGTTTCCTACACAAAGGATAACACGCACTCAGACTCTTCAAAATGAATGTTATGTAAACACACAGCGTTTGGTGAAAAGTCATAAAGAGGGAGGAAGTAACTGCCGTGCTCCTTTCATTGTTTGTTGAAAATTAATATAAAAGTCAGAACGATGTCCTTTTAACCAGGAAAAAGGATAAACAATATATGTTCTTATCCAATGAAATGATATACATACAAAAGGCAAATTGTTGAAGAGCTGGAGGTTTGTTAAAATTATTAGCTTTTTGTATTGAGTCTTTTGATTACGAAGAGATCAAAGGGTTGTTTATTTTATGACATGTAAGTAATAAAGATGACAGCGGTCCTTAAAGGATTATCCTTTATAAGGTTTAAAAATAAAGAAAGAAATATAGCATAAAATTGTAATCTATAAACTAATTTATTCAATTATATCCAAAATGTGTCGCTTTAAGAATTTTTTTAAGCATCTAATAAGCTTATACCAGCTTTGCTTTGCTTTTAGGCCAGACAAGTTAACTTAGGAAAAAATCAATCAATCCCCGACAGGCAAATAACATCGATTTAAAAACTCACATTTTTTTGGCTCTCATCAAAGCATTAAGCAGAGCGCGGAACGGTCCGAGAAGAATCTTAAAAATTACTTTAAAAACTTAAAAATTTCTTTTATAAATCTATAAAACTTAAAAATTTCTTTTATAAATCCAAGCTATACTTATAGCTGAAATACACCGTATGCGATGGCGCGTAGAAGTATTGGAGACCCCATGCCCCGCCTTTTAAATGAAACTGTAAACCATTATAATGGGGTTTTCCATGGGCAAAATAAATCAATTTATTTTTGATCCAGATCAGTCAAAAATCAAATTTCCCCTGTTTTTGCATTCCATGGGGCAAATTAAATTGATTTATTTTTGATCTAAGATCAAATCTGCAGATCTGGATTTTTCGGCAGATTTACCCCTCTTTGCACTAATACAACTTTCAGCTGTTAGCTTGACAGATACAAGTTTTTATTTTTATTTGTAATTTGTTTTGGTTTTGTTTGAGTTTTCATCTATTAAACAAATAAATTTTACAAAAAATGGAAGCAATTTTTAATGAATTGGTAGATTCATCAACTTCTTCTGAAAAAAATCAAGCGGTGAAAATTTTTTTGATGTGATGAAAATTCTATTTCAAAAAGAAAACAAAATCGGGTTCCAGATTTTGTAAACGATTTTGTAAATAAATATACGTTTACACGTACACGAAGTTACACCAATACAATGACAAAAAAAAATCAATTCCAATTGTATTCCATGGGCCACGAAAAAAAATCAATTTTTTGATCGAAATCTGGATTACCCATGGAAAACCCCATAAGTATGTAGGTACATATTTTGATTGCAAAACTTAAGTGTATGTATTTAAATAAATTAAAATCTTCCCAAATATCACTCAATCAAACTCAATTCCAACTATCTCCGGCCATGGTCTCCTTGATCCAGTCTTCGAAAACTGAAACTCTTGTAAAAACATCTGGCAATCCAGCTGAACAAATACTAGTTCCATATGATACAATTCCAATTTGTTGATTGCGATCACGATTTACCAATGGGCCACCGGAATCTCCCTGAGAGAAAACAAAACCAAATCAAAAATCAAATCAAAGCAATAATAGCATTTCATCACAAGTCACAACTCACCGCACAAGCTCCCTTCAAAAAGAACTGATAAGCACAAACTTCAGTTTCAGTAACTCGACCAAATGACTGCTTGCATTCATCATTCGAAATAGTTGTGTAATTAAGCATTTGAAGATTTGTTGGAAATGGTCCATAAATCCAGGGCGAAATTGAACCCCAACCAGTCAATGTTACTGCTTCTTTATTGCCAACTCTTTTCGTTCCGAAAACATTGATTTTCGAGATTTTCTCATTGAATTCGAATGGCGGCTTGATTCTGACCAATGCAATATCACTTGTTATCAATTCCTGATAGTTGTCGTGGATTTTATAGCCGACAATCTCATGACGAGATCCATCTCTTTGTCGAAAATCAATAGTCCCAGCTAGAACAGACATTCGCTGAGGTTTCTGCCCATGAACACAATGAGCAGCGGTTAGAACAGTATCTTCGGAAATAATTGATCCTCCACAAAAATGCCTCCATTCACCGTTCTTGTTGTATTGCATTGAAATTTGATAGGGAATTGGTTCTCTAGTTGCACTGCCACCAACAATTCGATTAAATTCATCAATATCAACTAGTGATACATCACTTGGATAACCCCAGCCAAAGCCAGAAATTACTAGAACTACTATTACCGTAAAAGGGCCGAACATGTTGACTTAGTCAATGAATGAATTAGACTCTGGCTTTGGTTGACAAATTTCACAGTTTATATTTGGTGCAATTAGAATGTGATAAGCAGAGGTAATTAATTAAATATAAAACCGAGACCTCGTACGAAACATTATCAAGGTTTATACAAAAAGTGAAATATCTATTTTGATTTGATGCCGCACTATGAGACACACTCTACCAGCATAAATTTGACGTGTTGTGACGGTGACGAGGCTTTGGCGGAATTGAATGACAAATGAAGTAGATTGCAGAAAGGTCGATGTATTTTTTTTTTTTTTTTTTTTTTTGATAATAAAGTTGTGCATTGATGAAATCTACTGAGGGCTGTAAGAGCCTCAATTTATCAAATAGATTGCAATTTTTATTTATTATCCTTCTCGTTGAAGCACTAACAAAAAAAAAATAGAAGATTTTCTGCAAATCATTTTGACTGGAATTTATCAGTTAGCCCCTTAATGGGTCGAGATTGCTTTGTTTTGCTTACAGAACAGATACGAAACTACAATTTAAGAACCGTGCCAATGTCAACATGTTGCTAGCAACATTTGATTTTGACTTTTATTTTACATTGTAGGTTCCAACTTCTTCATTTCGATTTTATTAAATATACGAAAATACCATCAAAAGAGCATTATGTTGAAACAACATGTTGACAGTAAGATGCATTTTAATAAGAAAATGAAAAAAAAAATGCACTTAGTGCTTCATTATGAAAGCATGTTGCATTTTTACTTTTTTTTTTAAGGAATCTACTATTTACTTTTAAAAATACACCACTAAACCTGCAATGAAGAAAACATGTGCCAGAAACTAGAATAAGATTTTTTTATTAAGCTATGATTACTATAGCGATTTGATAAAACATTCTCAGAAACAGACAGAAACTGGATACTTGCCTTAAGACATTGGTTAAAATGTAAGACTTGTTGCTAGGAAGAGAAACAACCGTTTCAAATTTTTTACAAAACAATTTCTTCTCCAATAAATACCGATTGAATTATTTTTACCATAAATAGTCAAAGCTTAATTTTTGTAGCGACACAATAAATAATTCATTATAAACATGTTGCTCGGAAACTTATTTTTGACAAAAAAATGAATTAGTGATGTGAAACTGTTGTGGTACAAGTCCAAATCATGGAAACCTTCGGTTAATGATGAAGAAAGAAAGAAGATGCTTAGAGACAAGTAGACAAAGTTTTTTTTATGATTTGATTTGTATCTGAAGCAAGAATAAATGTTGCTAGTCTCAGAAACTTGAATTGTTTTATTATGATCAAAAATGAATAGAGAAGTTTATCCTTGACAAATGTAGTCTTAACTTTTATGTGAAGATGAAAAACATGTTCCGAGAACATGAAGGACAAAGTTTGAAAATAAGCAAACCCATAATCGTCAGCAAATTTCCCAGTGAAAAAAAGAACTCGCAACAACTCAGAAGTGTATGTCCTATAGTTACTCCTAGAGAGATGAACATCACATGCGATAGCCTTTGATTCACCAATTAAGTGGTAATTCATTCTGATTTATATAAAAAACTGATGGTGGTCGGTCATGGTCGTACCATTGCTGATGCTTGCCACATGATTTCAATCCATGCAACTACTATTCTCCCAAGTTCTGGTCGTTTCCAGGTAATTAAGAGAACAAGCAAAGCTGCTGCTCCGAATCAGTATAGGTATCCCAGAAACAACACTGGTGGCAACTCAACATGAACATAAAGCCACTCTCTATACTAATGTGGGTGGCATTCGTTTCCCAATCGACACCTCTATATCCGCAACAGCAGCAGAGAAGCAGAAGCAGCAGCAGTCGAATTCGATGCAATTCTGCGATGCAGCATCAGATCTCATATGCAAAACGCCACCTACAGGTGAGTTCCTTATCAGTGGCACGGATTTTTATTTTAATCACGGAATGATTTAAATTTTTCTCCGTGCCTGGGGATCTGATATTTTTATTTATGCGGGAGTTTTTTTATTTTTTGTGTTCTCTACCAGTCGGAGTTGTTGCTACTGCAGCTTGATGTTTAAGCAAGCCATGTGAGGTCCGTGTTGTCGATTGGGATGATGCAGCACCAGCAGCAGTAGCTACTGTGGTGGATGCAGAGTCTCAGTCTGTGAATTGAAAGCCGCCTCAAGGCCTCAAACAAAAAAAGGAAACTGTTAACACCACACCATCTCTTCACCAGCATCAGGGCCAGGCTAATGAATCAAATTGAGTGGGCAATAATAGCACGAGGTGCCTGATGATGGCTGGCCCGCCACACTCTCTGATACTATGATACTATGACTTGCCAGACTTGTGAATTTGTTCGTTTCATCGCGTTGGTTTTTTTTTTTTTTTTTTTTGGGTCCTGATCTTTGGACTTGTTAATTGTTGTTTTACTCCGAACTTGAATGGCTATAGCATAGTTATAATATAGGGTTATCGATTTCTTTTGTTTTTGTTCTTTTTTGTTTGGGATGCTGATCATCATTGAAGTTGTGGCTATGGTGAGGGCCACAAAACAAGGGCGTCCAGCATGGCGACGATGTTTCAATTCAAGTTAATTGGGCCACCCAATAATTGCCCATCGCACACAGCACATTTATTTAATGCAACAAGAGATAAAATTTCTTGGATTTATTTTTTATTGCATATCCTGCTTGCATTTATATAACCGAGAATTGATTGCCAGCAAGAAATTTGCATCTTTTAGGTTGGTAGTTGAGAAAAGTTATGTAGAATAAGTTTGGTAGCTATTTTTGATGAAAGTGTGCCTTTAACAAAAAAAAAAAAAACGCTAGGTTGTCGTTCTTAAAATAGATTGCTGATACTTATTAATGATAAAATGCAAATGTAGCAAAATCAGTTTGTTGCAAAAGGAAGGAAATGTGTCACCACTAGAGAAGTTTCTTGTCGAAAAATATCGGAACGCCGAGCTTTAGTTTGTGTATTTGAATGAACAGTTCCCTGGACTATACTTTCTGATAGCTCTACCTTACAACGAAGAAGTCGCCCACAAAAAGGGAAAAGCGATTGGGACAGACGAGATATCTTCTGGTGCATGATTCTCATCTGCAAACATTGATGCGGTGACCAAAGGAAGGGGAAGCGTAAGTGCCTAGCAACAAACAAAATCCAAAAATATTCCCCGCATCTAACAACATTAAACTTTAAAGGCATTCCCCTTAGAAATATTGATCCTTGAAAATCTCGCTAAGGGTCAAGATTTTTTCAGTGTCCATTTAATCTAACCAAATCTGTAGAATAAAAGTATGTCCTTTGCGAAGACAACCGACAAAATCATAATAGTAAATAGAAATAATAATAATTCTAACCCCTCTTCTTCTTCGTAATGCTCAATAAAAAATAAAGAAATCCCTTTCTGACATGTGAAATGTAAAATACCATCACCCCGCAAAAACGTTAAAGGGGGATATTTTTTTTAAAGCTTTCTTACAATGACTTCTTGTTGGACATTTTTTTAACTTATAAAAAAATTCAGAATAAAAACATAAAAATGAATCTTTGAAAGGAGACAATTTAATAATACGGATCATAAAGTTCCTTTATTTTTGTTCTAAATCCTATTCGTCTGATATAAGCTCTGCCCGTCATCCCCATTTCACTACATAGGTGATTCTATATGTTTCACAAGAAGAAAATGTTAAAAACCCACAAAGGTGGAAGGATAATTTTGGGGAAAGAAAAAAATAAGATGCATGTATTCATGAGTTGAAAAAAAACATAAAAACATAAAATTTTATGCTAAAAAAGGACCCTGTTCGGGGTTTTAGTCTTGAACAAAATGTGTCGAAGCTTCTGGGTGTAGATTTGAATTTTGTTGCTCTTCAGAAGATTTTGATTTTGTTATTTCTTTGGTTGTGTGTGACATCTCTTTGCGAACTCGATATCCTTTAAAAGTTGCCTACGTTAGAAAAGAACAAAAAAAAACCTGACCTTTTCCACCCACTCTATAACTCTATCATAACTCATTGAAATCAAAGCTTACTTGAATCTTAACAGCTGCTTCATTAAGATCTTGAATGTCAGTATTACTGGAGACTTCTTGAGCTTCCTCTTGCAAATTATTATTTGAATCTTCTTGACGAAGTCTTGCAAAACATTCTACTTCTTCGATTATTTCGTGTATATCATCTGAGGAGGATATTTCGATTTGTTCTCTCAAGGTTGTAAGTTTTTCCACTTCGTTTGAGAAATCTTTGAGTGATTCTGAATTTTCAATAAGAAGTTGTGATTCCTTGGTCGTAGATACTTTATCAACTTCAAGTATTGAATTAAAAGGCCTAAGGCTTACTATTTTCTTCTCCAGCACATTCTAGCATACGAAAAAAATTTTAAGGAATGACTATATATGTGGAACAACAGGGTTTATTTAAGCTGATAAAACTTAAGAAAGCGAAATGGAACGTCGAATTTAAAAACTAAAAATTTAATTCAATTAAAGTAGAGCGGATAATGTTGTAAAAGTACCGTGGCGTATACCTAAGTGTGATCTGCCTAAAGTGTGACAAAAGGCTAGGGCGTGAATGTTCGACCAAGAATAGAAAAAAGTTATATAGGATATTTAATATGGTTTCGATAAACTAGTTGATATTAAATTAAATAAAAATATGTATGAAAATACACTCACCTGCTTGCGAACATAGAAACCTTTAAACGAGGCCTGGAAATAAAATAAAACTATTTTTAAAATGTATCACAATTTAAAAAAAAAAAAAAAAAAAAAAAAGGCTCATAGCTGAAAAGGTTCGATAATAATAATCGAGTTACCTAGCAGCTTCAACATGCAAATAATTTTTTTTTAATAATAAAAAATAATCAATAAATTAATACCTGGTGACCAAAATTTGTCGTACACTTTTAGAAAACATAAACGCAACGTATGAAAGAATGAAAGTGTAATTTCGAGTAGATATGAAGAATATATTATATTTTAAATTTGGACCAACAAAAAATGGCCAGTTATTTTAATATTTAATAGGAATTCATTTCGGTTTCCCAGTTCAGAGGAAGAACAAAGCGAGCTTAAGGAAATCTACATTAAAACATTATTTCCCCAATCATTTCTAATTCCGGCCAAATTATATCAATCAAAGTACAAATACTTTCTAAAAAAAATGTTGAGATTTTTTTCTGCTACCAATCACCAACCAACCAAATCTCAACTTTACCTGAATTTTAATAGCTGCTTTTGTCATTTCTTCTTGTCTTCCCAATATAAAATCCTACAACAAAAAATAAAAAACTTTATTTCCATGTGTTTTCTTATTTGATAAAAATTAGCATTATCGAACTTTAAAAGAAGAAGTAGATGATGAGTCTTCAGATAATTCATGCTGTAGGAAAATGAAATATAATATCGTTTATTTAATTTCATATTACTTGGTTTTGAGTATTTCAATATCACCGTAAATTTAAGCTCTTGATTTTCTTGCAAGGACTTGCGTGTTTGATGACCACGAAAAACTTTCTAAAAAAAAGTACATATTCAAATATTTTTTGGGTAATAAATATATTAGGCCGGTATTAAAGCTTAGACCGAATAAAACAAAATAATGTTTATAATAATAAATGGTGGTATATACATACATATGTATGCATGAAAATAATTTATAAATATCAAGAATTTGTTCCACAATGTCTGATTAAAGTTCCAACTAAGTTACCTTGGAATTTACTCTTTAGTTACTGAACTCATTGTAAATGAGTTTGAATCGATTAAACTTCTGAATATAATTTACTGGCCCTAACATATGTTAGTGCGACTTTAAATAAATGAACGAATAAATTTTGTTCTCAATTTATAAATAAAAATATTTGATAATCAACTAGAAAATTTATAGCTTTTCCATAAATGTTTCCATAGTCAATTCTGCTATCAAGCTTAATCATGAATAACATTTGTTGCAGTGTTTCGGACAAAAAATTGTAAGCCTGTCAATTTTTGACGAAATTCTCTGAGAGAGAAGTAAGTTGTCCTAAAAATGTGGTGTCAACTTTTGGCAACAATTTACAAATTTCACAAAATTTGTCTGGGTTACGTTAATCTGTGAGTTGACAGCCAAACAATTGCTTGGGCAAAATTTGTCGAACATGGGAAATGTTTTATTCCCATGAGATCTCTCCAAAACTGACAGAGGAGAATGGGCATTTTGGTCTATCTAGCGTCCACGAATGAAATATATATCGTTGAAAAGATCGCAAAATAAATGAACTTTTATACCAATTGCCAATAATAGCGAATATTGTCATGGTTGGCGAATAATGCCAACTAAATATGAAAAATCTACTTTTTTTAATTTGATTTAACGAAATAAGTAAGTGGGAATAGTTGTATGTCAAGAGTCCATACACGACAAGTAATTAGTTCAAGAGCTTTATTTTTGAATACGGACACAGAATAGTAAACCATTGGGTTGACGCAGTATATTGAAAA
This sequence comes from Syrphus vitripennis, assembly GCA_958431115.1. Taxonomy (NCBI): domain Eukaryota; kingdom Metazoa; phylum Arthropoda; class Insecta; order Diptera; family Syrphidae; genus Syrphus; species Syrphus vitripennis. Next base: position 108,695,395 of record OY288108.1, read on the forward strand.
AAAATCTTAGTTTTTCCTTTTAACATAGAATTAAATATATTGAGATCAAAATAAGATTTCGACCCAGAAGAAGCCACATTTTTTCTCAGAGGTAATATATAGTCCCAATATAGTAGTAGTAGAGCAAAGCAGTACCATAAGCATGGCACGGCAGGGGAAAGAAGAAATGCTTTCAAGCACTACTACTGCACATGTTTAACAGGACATCATCGTACGATCGATGCGTGTGCACATGTCGTATCCATTTTGTATCAAAACATGTTCTTATCCCCAGCGGACAACATGAATAATGTAATTCTTGATGAAACATTAAAATAATCTTATAAAGTATCTTTGTTTATTCGAATTTGAAGTGTTTTCCTTATTTTTTGGTCGCTTATTTAAGCCATCTCCCATAGTTGGTACACTCCATAATACCTCATCATTTTCATAGGTCTCGTTTCTGGACGCCAGATAGACCAGGTCGCATATATTTTTGACCATTCTCCTTTTTGAAGAATGGAACAGAAATTTGTTAAAATATGTTATAAATTTATGACAAATAGTTTCAGACAATTAATAGTTTTGGTTAATTTTAGAAACAAAGCTATTATATTTTTGTAGCATCCAGCTGGCCAATTTGCTTTATTAGACAATTTGGATTCGTGTATCGCATAGCTTCACAGAAACATCCGCAGAAAATAACTGATAAGAAGAGGATTGTCCTTAAAAAATTAATCAGAATTAGATTGCAATGAGAGAGTTTGAAAGATTCTCAGTTTTATTTCCCAGTCTCTCGAATTATCGGTCTGCCTGTCTCTGGACCTTCTTCAAACTTGGAACTTAAGTATTTTCTAAATATCTCAAATAACTTAATTCTTGAAACCTATTTCATTTGTTCTTAGTTTCTGTTCAATTTTTTTGGCTGGGCAGCGTTATATACCATCAGACATTGGGGTAATACAATAAGGTATGCCAATAATAATGTAACATTTATGGGGACACTTGTGTAAACTTAATATTAAAGTGCACTACCCTGTTGATTTTACTACTTTTTCATTTAAGGAATATAAAAATATATACCTGAATTTGAATTGCACTTTGATGCATTTGATTGAGCTCTTTGCTTGAAGCTATAACTTTTTCTGTTTGAAAATAAAGATCTTCAGTGTCTAAGGTACCCTAAAAAATAAATAAACTAGTTTCTAATGAAAGAAATAATCAGAAAATTTAAAAATTTCCAACCTCGATAGCAGCCAAATAGGTCTTCACAAATTTTCTATAAGCCCATTGAATGGCCGGTCTCGATTTCAACACCTCAACTTTTGTTAAATCGCATTTTCGTACTAATTCATCCAACATATCGTCAGCATGAAATTTTATAAATCTCGGATCTTCATTCCTCCTTCGTTTTTGATCGACAAATCTACGAAATGCAATTCCCATCACATCCAAAAAATTATCAGTTTTATCTTTGGGAATGTTGCACTTAGCAAATTGTGAATAAACTTCATCGGTTTTGAGAATGGCATCTTCGATAATTTCCATTGCAACTTTAACCGAAAAAAGGAATGAGGTAGGATTTATATAATAAATATATTTATTAAAAGATTATTAAAAGCTGGTAGTTTTTTTTAGAACCGCCTTGATGTCTGGTATCCTTCAGACAAGTTAGGTTTTGTCCCCCAGCTTCTCAATTATTTAGGTACCTACTTTTACACTTATCTCTTGTTTGCACCATAGCCTCAAGATAATCAGCAATAAATTTATAAGTACAATCCATTGAAGGTTGACAACGGAGAACTTCACGTGATATATCACCCATGAGATCTTGAAGACCTTTAGGTATTGGCAGAACATGGGCCCGAGATTGTTGACGATGAAGTAAAAAATTCATGATCGATGTCGAGTCTTTTAGTCAAAAATATTTTGATGAAAATTATGTTTTGATTTTTGAGTTTTTCGAATAAAAATTCAATGACTCTTACAAATGGGTATTTTTTTTTTTTTAAGGCAGGGTTTTAACTCCGAAACAATCCAAAACCGCGAGGCCTTTCGACGTTTCGTGAGGTCTTAGAGTGAAGCAAAGAAGTGGGAAAGTTTTGGGCTCAGGCTCCCAGACAAGATACTTTGCGCTATGACCAGTGGTTCAACTCCTTTGGTACATCACCATTCTGTAAGAATGAATTCTAAAGGAGCTGGCCAAAAATATAGGAACAAGAAACCAAGAGTAGACAAGAACGAAATGAGACCTAGAGCGAAGGTTTTCCCACTGTTTAGTTGGGGGGACAACTAAAAAGAAAAAGTAGGAATACAAACAAATGGGGTTGTTAATGATACTCGCATAAAAATGGGCTTATTTGAGTTGAAGTCTAAAAATGCCTAACAAAAAATTAATATTTATCCAAAAATTCAACAAATAATTATCAAAAATTCTTCAAAAGAATTTTTTTTTGTGAAATATAATTTACATACCTACATACATACATAGGTAGTTTAAACTTTGTTTTAATTTCTTAATTTTTCATCCATTTTACACTCTTTTTCTTGCTAATTTAATCTAAGTATTTAATAGAAGTATTTTTATTTACAATTTATCAAAAAAATAACATGAAATAACTTTGTTTTTATTACAAACATTTTTAAAAAGCACGGAAATTGTTAAAATCACACCTTTGTTCATTTAGATTCTACACGAAGAACGGTAAACGGTAAAACGGTTGTTTTAAATTGCTGATTTCGCTTCCTTTTGAAACGCGATTCATAGCAAATACTCGAACCTTCCACAAAAATGTTTTCCTTTTGAGCTAAAAAGAATGTACACACACAACGCGATTACTGACGATGACGAACACTGTTATTGGCCATGTTTATTTTTCTGATGATTTATATTATTTCTGTTTTGTTCGATAGCATGTGTGAAACCTATTTAGATTGGGAAGATTCTTTGTATATGAAAACTATAGTACTATCATGGCGAGTTTTTTTTAGGGTTGCAGAGGTCCTGGTGGTGGCGCTGCAAAATGTGAGGTGTAAAATTAGATTTGGGGAGTCTTTAAGCGTCAAAAATTGGTGGTAGGGGCAAGAGTAGACTATTTTTTGGATAATTGCATCCAAAAAATATCAATAAATATCATTTAAAACCTCCATAAGCTCTCCGCAAAAAAAAAAGAGTAAGGGTTGCATAGGTAAATTAGATGTCGCCCCATTCGAAAGGAAGATTCTTTGTATATGAAAACTATAGTACTCTCATGGTGGAAGTCGAATGGGGCGACATCTAATGTATGCCGGCAACCCTTACTCTTTTTTTTTTGCGGAGAGCTTATGGAGGTTTTAAATGATATTTATTGATATTTTTTGGATGCAATTATCCAAAAAATAGTCTCCTCTAGCTCCTACCACCAATTTTCGACGCTTAAAGACTCACCAAATCGAATTTTACACCTCACATTTTGCAGCGCCACCACCAGGATCCGGGCAACCCTAAAAAAAACTCGCCATGAGAGTACTATAGTTTTCATATACAAAGGAAGATTAGGGACGGACTGGTGAGTAACATCGTGTTTACATTAACAAAATTTGAGGCGCCTCACTACTACTTCAACTATTATATGAAATTGAAACATTTTTTTATCAAAGTGCTGTCAGTAAGGGGCGAGTTATAGCGAACAGGAAAATGGATCAGGAAATTTTTTCTGATGGATTATTTAGTAAGTTCTCGATCGATTTGAAACACATAAGCTGAAGTAATCGATGAAAAATGACAATTTTAATGCACTATGTAAAAAAAAAATTTATTGAACGTAGGATTTTTGATAAAAAAGCATTTGTTTATTTTCCTGATGCAAGTTCGTCAGGAAAACAAATAAATGCATTTTTATCAAAAAACCTTTGTTCAATCAGTTTTTTTTTTACATAGTGCATTAAAATTGTCATTTGTCATCGATTACTTCAGCTTATGTGTTTCAAATCGATCGAGAACTTACTAAATAATCCATCAGAAAAATTTTCCTGATCCATTTTCCTGTTCGCTATAACTCGCCCCTAATGTTGATACTAATAAATGTATAAAAATAAAAATTTGTACTTGTACATATTTCACAAAGTGCTTCAACTTTTTTTTTACTATTTAAAGACTGGCGCATTAGGGTTATATAAATATGGATAGTCTTCATATATATTAATCAGAGCATTTGTTTGCTCTTTTGTCAGGTTAGTCATTTTATTATTTTTTTTAAATAACAAGAACAATATGAAATATTTTTCAGAAGATTAATATAAACTGACAGCGTGAACAAAACGGAATGAAAAAGTACTCAAGAGTCCAATTTGTCAATTTATGGGCAACAAACTATATTTTTACGTAATTAGAATATTTCATTACAAATAACATCAGAAATCTCGAAAATTTGAACCATAAATTTATTATAAAAAATTTGAATTTCCAGAGTTGAAAATATAGATTTTTAATAATTTTTATATCCATCAGAATCGTAGCAATTCTTCAATGGAATTTGACAGTTTATCATCGTAGTTTTATATCGTAACCATCATTCAATGGAATTTGACATTTATGGCTTGACAGATGGATTTAATAAACTAAATTTAGTTATCGTGATCGCCACCACCACCTCGCAGCTTTACACGAAACATAAATACAACCGAAGGAATTACGAGTATTAATGAACACATCCATCATCAGATACTCGAACCAGTCATAAAATAATTTCTTCTTTTTGAGCTAAAAATACACTAAAGAATTTTACCATCCCACCCATATATCTCGTACAAGAACCATTTAGTTCCATGTTCAGAGTGTACGCTGCGCTGTAAACTTTAGCCCAATTTGACATTTCTATTTTTCAATTGCTGTCAGTGCTGTCACTTTCATTGGACGTGTACGAATTTTTGTTTTGTGTTGTTTTATTTTTTTCATCAAAAAAAGAAGAAAATTATTTCCTAAATGTTCATTTCGTTGCTTTTAAAGCTAAAAACCATTTACTAAAAAGTTCATACAATCATTTAAACAATGTCGTCTGCAAATTTGGCCAATCTCAATGTTGATGCATTATTCGAACAGCACAGCATCGCTGAAATTGATATTGTCCAGAAGAAAATCCAAACTGAGGTCGAAAAGAAACGCGAAGAACTTAGGACAATGGTTGGGTAAGTGTTCTCCTCCTCTCATCACCTAATGAAAAATGTGAATCAACAAAAAATATGTCCATATGCTTTCACAGAGAACGCTATCGAGATTTGTTAAAAGCCGCCGACACTATTGCCACGATGCGAGAATCTTCCTCAGAACTTTGCAATCAAATCGAAAACATCACAACCAACTGTCGCAGTCTCAATGAGAAGCAACTAATTGGCTTCAAAACCGACACGGATGCAATCAAATCCCGATCGGCAAACAAACAGCTGAATAACTACTTCAGCACTGTGGTACAGATCAAATTGCTTACGACATTGCCAGAGATGATTTGGTCGCACATCGATAACGAGCGATTCTATATGGCCACTGAGTTGTTCTTATTCAGTCGGCACATCAGCACCGGGTTGCAGCTGGATGTGAACAACACATTGATGCAATATTTCCCGGTGGCCAAGAAGCAATGGGAAATTTTGAAACCATTCCATTTGACAATAAAACAATGTGTCTTGGCGACTCTGGAACGCGAAGAGCTCTCCCCCGAGGCAGCAACTGACTGTCTGATGAGTTTACTACTCCTCGAGAAGGGAAATTTGAATGGAATTCTCAAGACTTTCGTTCAATTGAGATGCTCGGCGTTCTTGAGCAGCATGATCAATGAGGGAGTCGACCAAAAGAGAGTCAAGGACAGAATACTGGGCAGTCTGAGAGTGATAAATTCGACTGTTCAACTCGTGTATAAGTGTTTCTTTGGTAAGAGATTGGTCATAATCGAAAGGAATTGACATTTTGAACTTGAATCTTAAATTTTCAGAAAACAACAAAGGATTAGTTTCGTCGAAACTTGAAGAACTAGAACACGCAATGCCAACAATCACTCACGTCGATTGCCACGATTCACAATTCGCCTACTTATTGCCCGATATCATTGCAAATTTCCGACCAAGATTTGATTCTCTAACCCTAAACGAAGACCAAGTTAAGACAACAATCGAAACTTGGCTCAATGATAGCTCCAACATAGCTGGGGTTCATTTGAAAACTCTCCTCAAACTTGTCTCGTCCATGAAGATAATTCAAGAAATCAAAAAGGAGTCCGCTGCTGCCCTCAAACAAGATCCCAGTTGGAGCTATATATGCGAACGATTCGGAATTGCCCAGAAACTAGATTTCTATGAATTTCAATACAAACCATTGATTAATCAAAGAATTCGCTATATAATTCGTCAATCCTGGATAAAAGCGAACGAGGGGATTTTCAAAAGAATCGAAAAAATTCTAACCAGCACAAATAGAAAGATCCACAATGATCTGTGGCTAGAGAATTCCTCTGATCTACCAATGTCTCTGAAAGATGCTCTCAGTGAAGACAAAAGAATCAAGAAACTTTTGATGAAGTCGAAGGGTTTCGATGGAGATATTATTTCGATTTGTTCGGAATTCAATGATCAATTGGCGGCCATTGTATGTGAAATGAATTTGCTGCTCGAAGAGCAAGAAACCAAAGCCGATGAGAAGTTATCGCTGGTTGAATTGCTCAAGGAAACCAGTGAGGAGCAAATTCAGGAACTTGTGAGAAAGGTTAAGGAAGTTAATTGTGATAAACAGCTACAACAGTTGCTGTTCCTAGTGCGACTGTTTGCTGCCATCGTTGAATTATGTCCAAATTTACGAGCTTGTTTATCGCAATCGTATCATGATCCAACAAGTTGGGCTTCTCAGCCTGTTGCTGAGAAGAAGACTCTGGAAAATTGGATTCGAGTGTGTAATCTGTTGGAAGATGAGGGATTTTTGATGTGGAAGAGGATTTGTGAGTTGATTTTGGATGAGAATCCAGTGGAAAAGGTGATAGCTAAGCGAATTGGACATGAAACTATTCTTGAAGATTTTGCAGTAGGTTCCATTCGAGTCCCATTCCCATTCAATTTCCTTCTAAGATTTCTCTATTTTTTTTTTCAGAATTGGGAAACAATAACCATCGAGCAGAAAGACGAACAAGATAACCCAGTCCAATCAACATTCCGCATCCCCAGTCAGCCTCGCATCTCTCTCCAACAGTATTTATTCTCCATCACAAGTACACTCAACATGTACATTCCACAAACCCTGCCCCAGAAAGTTCTTCATGTATTCAACTCTCAGTTGATTCAACGTCTCTTGGAACACTATAAATCCCTAATTAATGACGAAGACAAATTTACTTCTTCCAGTCAAAATACAGCCCTCCAACTGTACTACGATGTGAAATTCCTTCAAGCGGTATTCACATCCAGAGAAGATGGTCGTTCGCGTGTTGAAGAATTCAATTCGATTACGAATCTTCTCAAAGATGTCATTGATCCATTTGATTTTGAGCTATTTAGCGAGCATATTTCGAAGAATGTTAAAAAATCCGTTTCGAAAATGCATTGCCAATTGGGTGTGATTATTCCTTACTTGCTACAAAATGCAAGTTCGATTGTTCAACAAGAAAAAGATCCAAATGTGTTGAGTTTGAGTTCGAATGGTTCGACATCGATTTGGTTTCCATTGTTGCCTATTATTACACCGGGATCGGGGAATGTAGGGAGTGGTGGTGGTGGTGGTGGTAATAAATCGAATACGGCGATTGCACCAGTAACTGCAGGAGAAACCGAAAAGGTAATATTTTTTATAATAGTCCGCAAGAAATTTGAAAGAGAAATAATTGTTTATATTTTTCTTATAAATTTCGTATTTCTTTTTTTTGTATTTTTTTTTATATTTTTAGGACATCAGGTCCTTTGAGTAGCATTGTGTATTACGTAAAAAAAATACTTCCTATCAAGTAATGCTTACTTGTTGTTTGTTGATGTTATTGTTATTGTTGTATGTGAAAATAGCACGTTTGATTTAATTAGCTTTGATTTTGTGGAATTAATGCATTAACTATTTTAGAGATCTTTGTTGTTTCTGTTTATAAATATTTTTTTAGGTTCTTAGACCTCGAAATCCGTAAAGCTGGATTTTAATCACTGTTTCAAAGCTTTGGGTTTAACAGTTATTCTATGATGAATTAAAAATATTTCCCTCAAAAAATTTAAATTAAAAACATTACCAACAATTTCCGAGGCTTAACAACTAAGAAGTCACCGACTTCACAGACGAAGAAGTAAGATCTGCGGTGTAAAAAGTGCCAGACGAAATACCTTCCGAGTTCTATAAACAGAAGGGATACATCGGGTCTAGATTGGCCATAATTATCATCTGCAAGGAGATCAAATGCCTAATTAGAGGACGGGAAGTTATCTTCTTTCAATTTACAAGGGTGATACACGAAATTGCGATAGCTAACTTTAGTCAAGCTGATGTCACACACCATGAAGCTAATAGCAGCTTCTCCTTACGAAAAATAATACGGTTGTGTGAACGTTTCAGTTGAATCAACCGCATATGCTTAATAGAATAGTGCTTTCCGTGTTAAGTTTTAATATCTTGGACCTGTGATCAATAACGAAGGATCTTGCGGTGACCACATCAAACATCGCGTAAGAGTAGATTGGATGAAGTGGGGGGGAAAACTCTGCCCCCTAAACATAAAGGAAATCTCTACTAGTTCATCCAGCGCTTACATATGGTTCACAGGATGATTTGGGATAACTGACAGTCATTTATAAAGGTCTTACACAAACAAAATTCGTTGAAAATGGCTGTCACAAATCACCTTAGGCAAATTCGGCTCCTGGCCTAATAGTTTATGTGTTTATGGTTGTTTTTGTTTTAATTTGTTTGTATGAAAAGTGTTTATTTTCTAACTTTGCACTGTTTTTTTTTTTTGATTTTATAATTACCTGAGTTTTTATTTAAAATAAAGTTTCACTTCAAATATTGTCCTCCTTTTTATATATTTAAATAATTTTTGTTATTATCTTCTCTTTTTTAGACGACACCTACAAGAAAATCAAATCGAAAAACAGAATCATCATCGCGAAGTCATAAAACTGGAGCTGCCGCATTTTTTGGAGCAATGTCTCAAGAATGGTTCCGATAGCCACAACTTTTTAATCAATCGTTAGTTATATAGGCAAATTCCCTAAAAAAAAAATTAAAAATAAAATACAATTAATAACAGTTACAAGTGTATTTTCCGGTGCAATATAAATAAAAATATAATAAATAAATAAATGTATTTTTATTATTTTGGAACTTGTGTGAATATGACCAAATCTTGGGCAGTTCCATGAAGAAAGGGTATCTGTTTTTTCTGTTTAAAAATTAGATTTGCAATATATTACACTATATTAAAAATATGAATGAAAAAAAAAAAAATTAAAAGACTCAAATCAAAAATTTGGAATTTGAGAACGCGAGAAAACTTGAGTTACCGATTTTTTTGAGAGTTTTGAGATACTCTAAGCTAAAATGATTTTTTCTTCAAATGGGTGTTATCATAATGCAATAACATCGAAACGGAATTTTTTCCAAATTTAAAAAAAAATTTACAGTTTTCGTAGCTGCAGCTGAAATAAATTCGTGGAAAATTAAAATATGAAGGAATAATGTTGCACTGTTTTTTTTTTGTCTATCTAGCCTATTAATTACATTGAGTGGTGGCCATAGAAATAGCACACTTATTTCAATTTTTTATCTTTATAAAATTTTAATATAAGTAACAATTAGACCGTGTTTCGGGTCATTCACGACTAAAAAATAGCTTGCGGAATTAGTTATGCGACATTTAATTTGCAGGTTTAACTAACTCTGTTTTAACTCAGTGGTAGAGTTAAAACAGAGTTAGTTAAAATTGAAACTTCAACGCCTTCCTTTTGTTTAAATTTAATAAGAGGTAGGTACAAAGTGTGCTATTTTTCTATGCTATTTCTGTAGCCACCACGGAATGTATACTATATCAGCTTTGATACTATAACGTTAATGGAAGATTGGGACTATTTTTTTGAGCAGTTTTAAGTAGAGATCAGAAATAATTGCCAACCTTTATTTTCAATTGGTTTTTCTCAAAGAGTAACCAAATTTCTATAGAAAGAATTTGATAACGGTTTGATATTTATATAAAAAAAAAATTAGGTAATCGGTTGACCTTTATTTTTTATTTTCAAAAATATCTCTCAATGGTTAAGTTTTTTTACAAAAAAAATTAATGGAAAAAGTCAACCTTGACCTTTTTCGCTGAAAATAAATCAAAAATGGTTAATGCAAAAACAAATTCGAAAGATGAGGACGTGTTTATTTTTGAAAATAAATATGTACATTATGACACATTATGCACATGAATCATAGCTTACGAAGTACTTACAGTTTAACTAACGGGCATTGTGATTGATAAAAATTCGGATGAGATTTATTTTTTTCTCTCAAAAATAAAACTCAGTGGTTAACTGTAACCTAAAAAAAAAATAAAGGTAACTCTCAGACCTTGACCAATATTTTTTTTCGTTGAAAATAAAGGTTATTAAGTGAGCATTTATGAAAAGCTCATCAAATAACAGTTATAAGGAGACCCATCAAAAGGTTGAGATTTATTTCTGATCTCTGGTTATAAGTTGTCAGGCTGACTTTAGACCTAATGGCCTTCCAAGTGCTGGACATATTGTTCGGCTTAACATATCGAAAAATCAGCTTTGATAAAAGAACGCAAGTTTGCCTCATTTTATGAAATGCCAATCCAATCATTTCGTCTCATTTGTCAGAAATCTAGTTTGGTATTTTGATTTTCCAGAGCCAGGGGGCTAACGGCTGCACCAATTGACTTATTTTCGACTGCACCAATATTCAAAAGGTTCTTAGATTTTAAATTGACGTATTTTAAGACTTAAAAGCCAAACAAAGATCTTCAATCAAAATGCAGATTTAAACTTTTATTTATTTTCAGTTAAATGGCAACATCATTAAACAAAATTTTATGATTGCAAAGCTCAATAAAAAGACATTTTTTTTTAAATGCTTGGGTTTATTTTCCAATTTTAATTTATTATAATTTTGGTGAATTTTGTCATATATTTTAATAGAATACGAAGTATGAGATTTTACAAAAGCGAACTTTTTTCGAAAATACAATTTTTTATTACTTAAAAATTACAGCCTTGTACATACTGCCTCGTGAAGTGAACAATCGTCAATGTAGAAAGTGATTTTTTGACATTAATCTCTAGTACAGACTTGTGAATATGAACATTTGAAATAACTTAAACGCATAGAAGAAATTTAATTTTTGAGTTCCACTATATTTTGCTGGGGAATTGCTTACGGAACGAAAACTCTCCACGCAGGTGCACAATTATATTTACGGTCGAACAAAAAATTCAAATTAATTTATAGGATTCACGACATGCACATGAGTCATAACCATAAGTGTGTAATAGGCTTCAGGGATAAAAAATCATATTTTTATATTTATAGCTCCAAAACTCTCTTTTTAAAGCCCACTTAATATCGATTAAAGGTTTTGGCCGGTGGATACAGAAGTGTGAATTACAGTATGAACTCGATTTACGCATCTGTGTTTATTTGAATTGGTTGCGACTTCATTATTGATAACGGAAAATTTACACAGGTTGGGTGTGACAAGAAATATTACAGAATTGTCTATTAAAATAATAATTTGTATAAAAAAACTACAACCCAGTAAGTGCAACAACGGTTATTGCAACTGCGCCAATTTCTATTGGTTGCGTAAATCGAGTTTGTACTGTATAAGTAAAAAATTTTGCATCATTTTTTAAATATATTTTACAACTTTTAAATAAGAATTTAAATACCTCCACCGAAAAGTACGTCACTAGAGTTCGAGTTATCATGTTTATACCAAACATCACAAATGTTTTTGTGGTTTCAAAACTTAGTTATGAATAGTTCATGCAACAACCATTTTAAGAAGTAGGCAAACAAAAGCATTTCAAACTTTAAGTTTTATCAAACTTTTAAGCTCAAGTCTTTTTTTTTCTTAAGTTTTCAGTTGTTCAGAGTATATTCCAACGTTAATCAAATTTAAAAATCAATGTCTCAAGTTAATTTAAAAAAAATAAGAGAGTAAAGATTATGTTCCTACCTAATTTAAATCAAAGACGTGTTTTTTTTTTTGTTCATTATCCTGGATGTTTAACATCCATGTGGAAAATATCCGCAACAATCAACTCCCCTCCGCCCCTTCGCTAACAGATTCACGAGTTTTTTTTTTGATTATGCGTTCCGTGAGCCTATGAAAAACTAAGTGAAAAACTCTGGAAAATGTATCAATGGTGAACAAAAAAACTCTGGCATAAATTTCGTAAATTCAATTTTCCCCATTTTTGTACGTGATTGTCATAGTGATTCTAATGTTTTATTTAAAAAACAGGCGCAAAATGTTTGGAAAATATATACCTACAGCCCCAACCTCACTTCCAAAAAAAAACAGAACACCCAACTCGACCATACTTCACTCTTGAATGAAAATGAAAATTCACCTGCACGTAATTTAAATTATAAGTGAAAAGCCGAGACCCAGAGGGTGCTTTTCTGATGCTATAATATAGGAACCAAAAATATTATACAGAAAAAACAAAATTCTAGAATCCCTAAGTGAGTGGAAAATGAAGGAAAGACAGAAGAGGAAGACATTTTGGGAGGAGGTAAGCCTTAACGAAAAGCTGGGACTATGATGCAGAGCCGGCGCGCGGCAGAGGACCAGGAGTGCGGGGTAGGAGAGTGTATCCTCTCGCTCAACCTTTACGTCGTCGTCATCGTCATCGTCTTCGACGTTCTTAAACATAAGTGGGTCGTTAGTAGCGTGCAAAATTTATTACAATTCTATATCATCACAGGTGTTCAGGAGATGATATCGGCTTTTGGGGGGCACGCCTGTAAATCCCAGATGTTCTCGAAAAGCTAATAATTTGTCAATCGATGGTGGAATGATAGGATGCTGTTATTTTATTTATTTATTTTTTTTTTGTTGTAGGTAGGTATATTTGCAAGGCTCGTTTATTTATTTCCGCATCATATATGGAGCAGAGAAACAGAGATACCTTTCCATACAGAGCATGTGTGTCTAAATTTTGCTTAAAATTTAATAACATCATCGGTGTATTAGAATGAATAATTTAAATTAAAAAAAGACACTCATTTTGGGGGTCTTAATGAGATTTAACTGTGAGAAATGAGAAAATTTAAACAGGGCTGGTTCTCATCGTAAACAAAGTTATTATTACCTTTTACCTGCTTAAATATAATGTAGCTTGTAATTTAAATGAGATATTGTAAATAATTTAAGGAATTTAGAAAGGAAATATTGCATCGGAAATTTTAGTCAGTGTAAATACTTAGAGAGATCTTGTGTTTGATAAAATTATCTTAAAAACAAATTACTAAATTCGGCTGATTACAGTCTAAATGGATAGACAGGCCCCTAGGCAATAAAAAGCTCCGGAAGCTAAAATCATTTTATATAATGGCCCTTGTGATTGCCAGGGTTGTAAGAGATTGCATTCTTTAATAATCTTTAGTTGAATTCAATTTTAAGGTAGCAATCTTTAATTCTTTGTTGAAGACTATGCAAATCAGCATTCTTTTGTGACTTCATGCATTCAATCATGGGAAGAATAAAAAAGATTGCAAAACAATGCAAAAAATTCATGAAGGTATAAAAGATCAAAAAAAGCTTGAAAGTCTCAGTTTGAAACATGAAAGCTCTTAAAGTTTACGTATGACTTAAGAATAAAAGGCCATAACGAAAATGCAGAATAAGTGTGGGGCTACATGAGCGTTAAGCTGAATGGTGCAACCAGTGAGACAGGAATATCTTATGTGCGAAAGAAAGGGATGGGTTGGTTTATTAAAAATCCAACGATGCACCTCTTTTTAAAAAATTCTGGGCATGGGAATGAAAACAAAAAAAAAAAAACTAACCATGTATGTAGTTGGGTTTGAATTCGTTAATCAATGATTATTGTAATTCACTAAATCTGAAAGATAAAAATGCTGAACCACTGTTTAAGATTTAGTTTGTTCACAGTGGGTATGTTACTGATACAAATTTTAGAGGTTTAGCTTAAATGGGGTTTATCTTTGTATATGAAAACTATAGTACTCTCATGGTGAAAGTCGAATGGGGCGACATCTAAAGTATGCCGGCAACCCTTACTCTTTTTTTTTTGTGCAGAGCTTATGGAGGTTTTAATCGACATTTATTGATATTTTTTGGATGCAATAATCCAAAAAATAGTCTCCTCTTGCCCCTACCACCATTTTCCGACGCTTAAAGACTCCCAAAACACACCTCACATTTTGCAGCGTCATCCACCACAAGGGTCAGGGCAACCCTAAAAAAAACTCGCCATGATAGTACTATAATTTATATGTATATACAAAGGGTTTATCTACTGATATCAGCTCATTAAATTTATCCATATATTAACGACGTCTGGGATTTACGCGTTAGAATAATCATGTTTAAAGATAACCTATAGTCTAAGGAAACACTTATGACCGACAAAACAAGAGACTTTAAAGCCTGATAAATTTTTAATAGCGTTTTATAAAAAAGCTCGTTATTTGAGGGACTTATCATAAACATAGCAAAAATTTCGATTTAGGATTAATAAAGCGATGACTAATTTAAGTGGTTGTTAAGCATTACAAAGCAAATAATCCAATATTAAAGATAAAGAAGGAACACTAAGATTAAAATATAGATTTTTCAAACAAATTATCGATAGTATGTTTAAAAATATCGCCGGTAAAGCAGCTTTCTCTATGATGCAAAAGTATTATCGATATGAAGCATAGTTTAGGTCGGCCTTGAGTAATAAATAATCTAGATTTTAAGCAAAGAATCCATTATTTGAAGATATCGAACATGTCATTATATTTTGAATCCGTTTATCAAAAATTAGATTTTGTACTTTCTTGGCTTTAACACACCAAATATTTTGGTTTGGTTTAATAGTTTTTACTTCACTTAATGCTTTCATACCTTTTAATTTTGATCTGAATTTTAATGTGTCTTTCCAGTTTCATTGGAAATGTTCGTTAACATTTTTGTTATTCAGTATTGCATTTTGTTTTGTATTTTGTGGAAAAAAAGCAATTAAAAAATTGTTTTATAATAAAAGAAAGAGTGTCAAACAATTTTGAAATCATGTAAATATGCTTTTTTTTAACAGTCGATCGGTTTTAATGTCTTGCTCTTTTTTATTTTATTTTTTTAACCGATTTCGGAGTATTTTTTAAAATGACTTTTAGACTCGGCACATCTGTGCAAAAATACCTTTCACATCTTGGTACACAGTGAATTAATTTTGGCCTTTTTTATTTTTAGACATTTTTTTGTATTTCAATAAAAAATCTATAAATTAAAGCCTATTTATTAAATTCCTAGAAGTTTTAAGTTTAAAAACTACAAAACAAATTCAAGTTAAAATTTTAATCTACCTGCTTAGTAAATAACTGAAAAGAAAATAAATAGTTCTTATAGTAGGGGAGCCCAGGGTGCTAAATCGGGATTTACTCGAGCGTCATTGAGACCTACTGGATTATGAAGCTTAGATTATAGGAAGAAAAAAATGTTCTATGTATATACACTTTTATCAGTGGGGGGAGCGGCTATAAATTTTTAAAAATGTAAAAAAAAACTGTTGCACGGATATACTCAAGCGCGTCAGATATTGATAGCATCCATGATTTTCGTATTTTTGAACATGTATGAATGTTAATCTGACTGTTTCCATGGTGGGGGTGGTCGTACGTAAGGGTTGAAAATGAAAAAAAAAATAATGTAATCGAGCGCGTCAGATTTTCTGAGGGGGTGTTAAGTGAATCTTAAAAAAAGCTCTTACATAATAATCTGACGATTTGGATGTGACCCAAACTTGCGGCCATTATTTGAATGTGCAAAAAAAAATCGCCATTTTGAAATACTCGAGCGCGTCAGATTAAGATATATACGGTTCATCTATATACCCTAAACGTACTGTCTCATAATCTGACGATTATCTTATGGGATTCGCCTAATCTGACAATTGGAAATTTTTTTTTTTATTTTTTCAAATCTTTGAACTTAACAAATTAAAAAGCTGGGAGAGAGTACGATAACTTTTGCGCCAAAAATTGATAACGGTTTTTTGTAGAGAGGTCCAAAACAAGCATTTTTTACTATGGGAGGGGGGTCTATCTTGCCCCGTTTGGGCGGGAGGGGCAATTTTATGAAAAGCGTATTAAAAGTTAAAAAAAAAATCATTAAAAAATAACGGTAATACTTAGAGTTAAGTTTAATAATGTTTTTTACAGCCAGTATTTAGTACTATAAGCCACTTTTTAAATCAGGCAAAATGTATGCACAGTTTTTGAAAAAATTAGTTTCAAACACAAAATTCGAGAAAAAAACACAAAAAAAAGTTTGAAGTGTAATTTCTCAAAACCATAAGATTTAATATAAATTTTTTTTATAGAATTCGGTGCTCTTATTGATTCCTTATCAAAAACTGAAAACTAGATTATTTTATGTCTTCTAGTTTTCGAGAAAATTGAAAATTACTAATTACTTTTTTGTGAGATTTTTATTTTTGTTGTTGTTTATAGGTATAAGATTTCTTGTCCATGTAGGCTTTTTTACATGAAAACAATGCTTGCACCCAGCATTACGGCGTATAAACAGTTGAGGTATGTATGGGGGGCCATGCTGCCCCCCTGCAACCCCCCTGCTTGGCCACACTATAGGATTTGGGGTATGTGCGAGGTTCCATGTATGCAAAATTTGATATTTAAACAGTAGTAAAGTATAAACAGTTGAGGTATGTATGAGAGGCATGGAGTCAAAAAGCTAAAATCTCATAAAAAAAGTAATCAATAATTTTCAATTTTCTCGAAAACTAAAAGTCATAAAATGATCTAGTTTTCAGTTTTTGATAAGGAATCAATAAGAGCACCGAATTCTATAAAAAAAATTTATATTAAATCTTATGGTTTTGAGAAATTACACTTCAAACTTTTTTTTGTGTTTTTTTCTCGAATTTTGTGTTTGAAACTAATTTTTTCAAAAACTGTGCATACATTTTGCCTGATTTAAAAAGTGGCTTATAGTACTAAATACTGGCTGTAAAAAACATTATTAAACTTAACTCTAAGTATTACCGTTATTTTTTAATGATTTTTTTTTTACTTTTAGTACACTTTTCATAAAATTGCCCCTCCCGCCCAAACGGGGCAAGATAGACCCCCCCCTCCCATAGTAAAAAATGCTTGTTTTGGACCCCTCTACAAAAAACCGTTATCAATTTTCGGCGCCCAAGTTATCGTACTCTCCCCCATTTTTGTAATGTTTCTAGTATAAATTTAACAGTTTTTTGTAAATTTGTTTCACCACAAAATACACACTTTTTGTTTATGTCACTCATAGTCAATTTTTTATTAATTTTAATTCACTAATTTATATTGAAATCACAAAATAAATTAAGGCCTTAAAAAAACGTTGTGAACAATACTATCTAGGCGGTCAGCTGTCATGGCGTCATCCCTACTACACAGAAACCAGAGTAGGGACGGAGTGAGAGAGTCATAGATAGAGAAGAAGTGAGAAAAGAATAGAAACGCGGGGACGGGAATACAGACATCACATACATAGCTGCACCTTTGTATAGAAAAACTATAGTATTATCATGGTGGAAGTCGAATGGGGCGACATCTAAAGTGTGCCGGCAACCCTTACTCAATTTTTTTTGAGCAGAGCTTGTGGTGGCTTTAATCGATATTTATTGATATTTTTTGGATGCAATAATCCAAATAATAGTCTCCTCTTGCTCCTAAGAACAATTTCCGATGCTTAAAGACTCCCAAATTTTAAACCTAAAATTTTGAAGCGCCATCACACAGGTCTCGGCAACATGAAAAAAAACTCGCCATGATAGCTAGTACTATAGTTTTTATATACAAAGGCTGCACGCATTAAACTTTATCGATTGGTTTTTCTTACTTCGGCTTATGGAAATCGTCAGATTATATATTTTTCGTGAACGTTGAATTATTTCCTTTAAAATAAAAAAAAATTTAGCCACGCTCGAAAAAGTCGAGATGTCTTTTTTTTTTTACAAGTTTGTAACCCACCTACTTCTTAACGTCAATCAAAAATTGTCAGATTAGTGGAATATACACTTTTTAGCACGTAACTAACTCACCCTACCTTAATCTGACGCGCTCGAGAATTTCCGATGATCAATTTTTTTTTACTAATCTGATCCTTTATCCTTGACGGGCGGCCACATATACGGGGCTAATATTTGGTGGAGGTATTTAGCCGGGTACAAGGTACCTCCCTGTATGTTAATCTGCCGCGCTTCAGTAACTCCCGAAATCCCCTCTTGGGCTCCCCTACTATTAGAATGAAAATAAACAGTTACAAATATGCAAAGATAGCGACTTCTTGCCTTCTACCATTGCGACTCCTTTTTGTCAAAGAACAAATTTAACAAGAAAGAGAAACTAACTGACAATATAAATTTAAGAACTGCAAAGTTAGAATCATCCCGAGTCTAATAAGTAAAAGAGAAGCTAAGTTGGTATTTTACTTCACCTCAAGGCTGGCATAGTGGCATAGGTAGGTACCTATACAATTTTGTTGCAGCATAAAATTGTTATAAGAAAAGGAAACCAAATTACGAGAGAACAGAACTATGCACCCACCATATCTAGCATTCAGCACAGTAACCTGAAGTGAAAAAGGAAACGGAATGGAAGAAATCTTAATTAAAGGATAACGTTATGAACCTCCTTTCTTTTGCAGAAGTAGGTAGGGAAGGGTATGTAACTATATAAGTACTGGCCTTTCTGTGATGTTTCTGAGCTCTGACATGACTCCTGACCCCATGCTCGTGCCCTGTGTCATTGTGCGCCAAATTTCAAAAAAGTTTCCTTCCTCTTCGTTCATAGTCGTCATCGTCATCATCATCATTATCATCATCATCATCATCGTTATCACCACCTAAGTCTCGTAATTTTGTTCTTCTCGCTTTTCTTTTCTTCATAAAAGAACCTGTCTTCTGATGGAGGAAAGAAATATTCGGACAAGATTACATGCAACATCCTTTCATCGTTTTCCTTGCTGACTACATAGCGACTACCAACCTTTTTCTATACATATATACAAACATTTTGCTACAATTTATATATATATTTATTTCTATGACATTACTATACTGTGTGTTGCTTAACAGCAATAACAGAGGAAATCCTTTTGATGATGGTAATTTGTTTGCAGCCATGCCCCCCCCCCCCCCCCCTCCTTTGCTCAACCCCTCACCGTGCTTTATGTCAAGACGGAAAGACCAACCACCAGTTAAACTGTACAAAACAAAATTATATATTTTTGTATTTCCATGAAGGACACGAGGCAAAAATGACTACGCGATTTGATGGCAAAGAAAAGATGAATCTTCGAGGAAAAAGTAAAAATACCAGACAACTAAGAGGAAGCGGCAAAGAAAACTTGTTTACCGATCTGTTCATCTTTATTAATATATGTATGTAGGTAGGTAGATATAGCAAGAAAGCCTTCACCGCGTCTTTTGAGGTGATTTTGTCTGGTCTAATTCTGTTAAAATGTTAAACTCTCCGCCTGCAACGACTTTTTGTTGTTTTTTGGATGAGGTAAATGAACAAGGATGCAAGAGCTAAACTTATTGTGTTAAGAATCAAAAAAATAGAAAAATGATCCAAACAAAGTTGCATGTCCCTGTTTTTTTTTTTTTTTAAGAAAAGGATAATGTCTATCTTTTAAATTTTAATTCCAAGTACCTTTAATGATTTAAGATCAAAATCTAAATTTAAGTTGTTAAAAAAGAGTGCCTACTAATTTATTGTAAACATTAAACAACATTTTTTGACGTTTAAATTTATCGAACTGTGAACCAATCCAAACCAAAAAATTTTATTCATCACGACTTTTTTCTCCCAAAAAAATGTCACTGTCATAGTTTTGTGTAAGCAAATGGTGTTTGACAGGTAATATTTTTTGATGAAATCGCTTTTATTCTCAAGACATACATTTTTTCCCAAATCGAATTGTACAATGCTTAAGTAAAAAGAGGCTGATAAGCAAATAAAAAAATTCAAAAAAATTTACCACAAATAAAAATCGAAATCTAGAAGACGCACAGTGGGGCTAAGGTGGAAAAAAATCAATTTAAAAAAAAAAATTTATTAAGCTAAATTAAAAAAAAACTATCATTTTTTTATAAAATTGAATATTTCAAATATGATTTAACTGATATTTTTTACTAAAATCAATCAATTTATGTTACCTTAATAACTGAAACTAACAGCCTTATTCTCCCCAACATCACTGAAACCTCACAAGTCACAACTAGTGGTGAAATTGATTTTGTGACTTTTTCGTATTCTCCCCCACGCCACGGTCACAACTTGTGAGAGTCACAAAAACTATCGAAATTGTGATCTCCTTCTAGGCAGGTCACAACTCACAAATTACTTGAGTTTTGATATTTATTAAGACGGCTCTAAGAATGTAAAGTAAAAAGAATCAATATTTTTACATGGGATGGCATTGATAAAGTTCGGTGGATCAGTTGGGTCATTTTTGGCAGGTAATCCCCCCAAAAAACAACGAAATACTCCA
Source organism: Syrphus vitripennis (assembly GCA_958431115.1). Lineage (NCBI taxonomy): Eukaryota > Metazoa > Arthropoda > Insecta > Diptera > Syrphidae > Syrphus > Syrphus vitripennis. The sequence continues at coordinate 108,716,106 of OY288108.1, forward strand.
ACTACTTCACCGCAGTCTTTTTGTAGTCTTCTTCTAAAAATAAATTAAGGTATTTTTACTCACTTTATTGTTAAAAATATATAATTAATGTTAATGCTCGCATTATTGAAAATTTTTTTTTGTTTAATTTTTCAATTTGGAAATCTGTTCTTGTTTTTAATTATCAACTGTTCCAAAAGTCACAAAAAAATTCACCTTTGCTGTGGTGAGTTTCGTTGTGAGTTTTTTTATGACGATTAGGGGGAGAATACCAAAATGTTATCGGATCACAACAATCCTCACAAGAAATAGTCACATGAGCTTGTGACTTATGACTATTCACAAGGGGGAGAATCGGAGAATAAAACTCGCCTTTATGTACTAGCTATTTGGAATTACAATTTATTTTTCATCATTCTAATGACAGGCTTTTAAATTATTAAACAAACTCTTAAAAAATCTTAAACAATTGATTTTGTTTCCGTAAGTAAGAAAACTGAAAATTAATTTCTCACAAAAGGGAAATTTCGGAATGGTAGATGAGATTTAAAAAAAAAATACCTCGCAATCCTGTCCTGAAAGGTAAGTTTGTTTACAAATAAATATTTTTTATTTGACGCTAATCGCGATAAAAAAAACACGCCTTGCTTGCTTAACCAGTGTTGCCATTCTCTTACCATTTATCTCGTTCGAAAATTTTAATTTTGTACAAAGTTACTTGAGTTATATTCTTAAGATCTGGGTAGTTTTCCAGTAATACGAAGAATATTAAAAAATGACAATTGTGACCATTTTCAAAAAAAAAAAAAAAAATAAACCATCTACATACAATAATGTAGATAGAAAAATTGATTTTCTACAATTGGATCCTTAAGAAGTTTATTTGACTTGAAAATTTAATAAAGAAGCTTCACTCGAGTTATAACAAAAATATTGAGAAGTGATTAGTGTGACTGTTTATTAAAAAAAAATTTCGCAAAATTAAGACATACTTGCCAAAGGCTGACGAATTGCAAAACTTATAAAGAACCTTAAGTCAAAAAGAGCATATATGAATTCCCTACCTACACTCACAATAAGGAATAAGTACCTACTATACATACAAAGATCGTGCTGGCTAACGAAGAGAATATGACAATTATAGAGTGGTCGTGTTATTTTCCCCCAGTATATGCATACATATGTATAATATAGTCCCCGAAAGGTGACATCAAATTAATATGATATAAAAATAAAGCTCTTCAAACTAACAAAAACACCGTTATTATATGAACTGAAAGGACAACTAAAGGAAGAAGAAGCGAAAATGCTATCCATAAAGCTGATGATGATGATGCATTCACATGGTTAAGGTCAATTTGTTGATGAAGAGAGGTGAATAATGTCCTCAAAGTTGAACATAACTTTATTAAAATAAAAAAAAAAAAAACAGGTTAAAGGAACAGGATCCCAATTAGCTTTGGATGACATGAGACACGAACAGACAACGACGACGACGACGGGAGGATAATTGACAGTAAATTTAAACACACAGTTCCTCGGTTCTCAGACAGCCAAGCTTAGTTATAAAAATGAAAAAAAAGGTCAACAAACTTGTTAATTAAGAGATAGTTTACTCCGTTTGTTTTTGTTTTCGTTTTTTGTTGCTGTTGTTGTTTTGAGGAAGCTTGTTTGGTCATTTACAGTAGGTAAGGTGTTGCTTCCAGAGCAAAAGAGTTTTTAGTCTTTAACGTTAACGTAATTAAAAAGGACACAATTAAGCTCATGATTTCCATGTGATATCATTTTGTTTACTTCGAGTTTTTAGAAAAAGTAAACTAAAAAAAAAATGAAGCTTTGATTAAAAAACTAAAATGTTTTAAAAATTGAGAAACTGAGAAATCAAAAAAACATATTTTTTAATTTCATGTTCTGTGTAAAGGAAGGTTGATAGAGGAGTTTGAAATCCAAAGTGGGGTTAGACAAGGCTGTATACTATCACCAATACTGTTTTAGTTGGTGTTTAGTGATGACGCAGCTTTGTCGACTGAAAACGAAGGAATTCAGTCAATTCTGCAATCATACCTGAAACACGTGGACTACGGAGACATATTCTCTCATAGGAACTCAACTAGATATTAACAGTTGAAGGCTGCGTTCTAAATGCTGACGAAAATGGTGCACCTAAGAGAGAAGAAGCCGACATCACAGTCGAAGAAGTAAGTGTTACGGTAAAGAAAACTCGCCAAAAAAGAAAAAGCGATTGGACCAGAAATGAAAACATAGGGACTCATTATTCCAATCAACAAGGGTTACTGTGTTAGACAAAATTGCTACAGTTACCGTTCAATCAGGTGATATCACATACCGTGAAGATTGTTGAGCGGGTATTCGATGGCCGAGTACGTAAAATAATACGGCTGTCTGACGGACGATTGTAGGTCAAAAACCGGGAGGCATGTCATAGTTTTCAGAGGCTAACACGTTGAAGTCCATAAGGTGAATCAGTGGAGTCGGAGAGTTGTGGTCAAGAGACTCGTGTACAACCAAAAATATCAACAGTTCTATGTAGTAGAAATCAAAGGGACAAGGATTTTGTCAGAGAGCGGGGGGGGGGGTAAATAGTTGAAACAAAAGCTTGTATTAGTGAACTGCTAAAAAAGATTCAATAATTTTGATTGCGCCACAGTCCTTGGTTTCATCTGAAAAATTACATTTTAAAACAAACAAGAAAAAAAAATACAAAATTATTTTTCTTTTACAAATTACATTTTTTTTTTTAAACAACACCTCTGGCTTTTGAATTAGGATTCAAAACTAATTTTGTTTTTCTCATTAAAATACCTCATTAAATGAGTGTTTCATTATCATTTAAAAATAATGTATTCCACAAAATGATTAACATGTTTTAATATTATGTCAACAAACATCTATCCCTAATCCTTATCTTTTAGCCCCCGTGTAAATGGCAATTTAACATCATAGCAAACTCGCAATTCCCATAAAATCTTCGCCTGCAGGTAAAACCAAATTTAAAACCACAAATTAATCACCGCTAATACTAAATCAACCAAATGAAATATTAGCAAAAAGAAAAGCTAAGCTAAGAAGAACAAAAAAAAAATAAATGTTCATGAAATAAATTTCATCACCTGAGGTCCTTAAAAAAAAGAAAGCAAGGGATCTGCATTTAAAAGAAGAAGGCAAAAAAAAAAAATAATCTTCCAAATCTTAGAAAACAAAAACTTTACAAAAAGTAATCATAGTTTAAGAAAACTTTTCTACGTTACCAATGTGCTCTGCTGTGTAGTAAGAGTCCTCCTGATGGCTAGGGCTACCAACGACGAAGAAGACAAGCGCGGCTGCCACTGCTGATCAACATCATCGTTCATCCAGGGGAATGTGCCGCTGTAAGAACTCATTTATCTCAACAGAGTTGAAGAAGTAAGAAGTACCTACCAATGAAAAAAAAAAAAAAAAAAAAAACAGATTTCTTCCTTCATTCATCTGCAAAGAGTCCTTGTTTGAATAAATCTCGCCTTGGAATACTAGCAGTATAGTTCGAAGTAGCAGCCGAAGCAGTTTGTCCTCCAAAACCACCAAGCAAACACTCCAAAGTTATTCATAAGTTTTAATGTCTATTCAAATATTTTCTCAGTTTTTTGCCATTTTCTCTGCCGACAAACCCCTTCTTGTGTCGACTAACTAAAAAAAAAAGGACATCACACATACCAAATCCCACAGAGTCTGTCCATTGGTTTTTCCAAAAAAAAAAAAAAAAAAAAAAATCTGGTAAGAAAACTTCGGGAAGGAAAAAATGTCTGTCACGATAATAGTGCCTGGTTTTGATGTTTCCAATGCGGAAGTGAATGGCATAAAGATTGGTGCAAAAGATGAGGAAGAAAATGAATTATCCTGCCACAGACATGCCATAAGGACACGCATACTATAACTGCTTCAACAAAATTCAAAGGCAAACACAAAAAAAAAACGATGTCTTAATGTCCAAAGAGAAAAAGCGAAACCTTGAAGCAATGCAAAACTTCATCCTTTCTTCACATAGCTTCTTCTTGTTGTACTTACTTTTTTTGGGCGGGAAAAAGGACAATCGCTAAGAATAATCGGAACAAACTTTTAAAAGATATCCTGAAAGTGATGTACAGTTGCTCCCGAGAGGCACCACTGTTAATCTTCATTCGATATAGGTAAGTATAGAATTTTTCGGTATCACCTGCTGCTCATGATGCGGCTTTTAAATGACGTAGGATTTTGGGGCCATGTTGGAAAAAAAGGCTTTTAGCTAAACTATTCAATAAAGTGCATGAGAAGCGTGTGGCATTTTTGCTATCCTAATTTTTTTTTTGTTCTTTATCTGCTCCAACACTCGCTCTTTCTTTAAAGTAGACAAGGACATAGTTTTGGCGCTCGACTTCAAACCTGCAAGAACAGATTTCTAACTTAATCTTTGGATAATCTTTCCCTTTTTGAAATTAAAAGCGAGCATGATAGAAGAAAGCAAAAAAAAAAAAATCAGTAGACGCAGAAAACTTTTCAAAGAAAGTTTTTTCGCCCGTCTGTCGGTTGGTAGATACTTCTTGAAAAAGTTTCGAGTTTGCAGAATTTGTGAATTCCTTGCTTGTTCGAACTTGCAATATCATATACATGTGTATGAATAGTGTGTAGGAAGTAGGAATCCACTATTGGGCAAGTTTTGGAATCATATAAAAAAGTAAAACTGTAGATTTTAATCAAAACAGACGTCCGTCATAACCTAACCTAACAAATAAGCCTTTGTGGGTTTCATGCCTTATTGCTAAGAAACAAGGGATTTAGTATACACTGAGTTACAAAAAAAAGTGGCGCAGTAGTACTCTTTGATGTGTTGTTATCATTTTGATAATATGCCGCTATGCTTTTACAGAGCTTTTTTTTTAGTTAAGCAATATATTTGTGTGCCCGTTTACATAATTTCTTTCCATTTCCCACGTAATACGTGCATCATAATAAGGAAAACCACATTATAATAATTTGTTCATACAAAACGAAATATGGCTTTCGAAATCCAGTAAATGTTGTCTCACAGACTTCAATCAGTAAGAGGGGCAGCAGTAAATGTTTAGTGGAGAGTGGCCTGAGGTCAAGAAGAACTGCTCGTGTACCAAGACTCACGGTACAGCACAAGCGATGTCGGATGGAATTTGCTCGCCTTCACCAAGGTTGGACCGACGCCGACGCACGCCGACTGGGCTAGAGTTCTCTTCACTGATGAGACCAGCTTTTGTCTGCGCTCACCAGATGGACGTAGCAGAGTTTGATAGGTTCCCTCAAGGTGAGGGCAGAAATTTCTATGCACGGAAAAACTGATCTGTGCATTGTGGGAAGACCGATAAACTTCAATTATTATATCAGTAACATTCTGGAGGAATATGTGGTTCCGTTCGCACCATTTATTGGTGAAGACTTCTTGCTGATGTACGACAATGCTAGACCTCACGTTGCCAGGTGCGTTACGAACTACTTGGAAGAAGTGGAAATCGATGTGATGGCTTGGCCTGCCACAAGCCCGGACATGAATCCCATCGAACACGTTTAGGACCTGCTGGGAAAAATTATAAGACGGCGGCCTGCCCTTCCGGAGGCACTCAGATGCCTGAGATCTGCTCAGATCGCGGAGTGGGATAATTTGGACGAAGCAACCCTAAAAAACCTTATTGAAGGTATGCTATGGCAAATTGTAGCTTTGATAGATGTTAGGGGAGGCAATACCCACTACTAAGGGAGCAAATACTTGTTCAGAGAAAAAAAAAATAATAATAAAAGATTAAGTTAAGTTATAAAGTTTTTGTCCATTTTCGTTATTTTATGTTCATTTGTTCATGTGAAAAAAAAACATTTTTTCTTGGGGCCTATTGTCGCCTTTCGCTTTTTGTATTCAAGACATTTTTTTATAAACTTATGAATTAGTATTTATTTATTATATCAAAAAAGGTGTTTTTTTTGTAAACCTTTCATTTATAGTTTATTCAGAATAATTTTTAAAATAAAATTTTAAAAATAATTTAAAGTTTCAAAAAGCTATCTATATCTTATTCATAACGTACAGACAGAACTGATTCCCGTTTTGACGTCGGAGTATGTACATACATTTACATTTTACATTTTAAAGTAAATTTTTGATTTATTTACCTCCGTAAAACCTAAGGAATTTAATTTTGTATATTTTAATACTTCCCTTTATTTTCATCAAGTCAAGAGTAGACTATGATTTCCCTCTTAATTTTATATTGGGTTCTCCTTTTGCATCCCTTGATAGCACCGCATTGCACCGCAACGTCAGCATTATATTTTACTAAGTTACATCAAGATAAGTTATCTAATACATATCTTCTACATTTCTCCAAGTCTTTTTTTTTTATTCATTTTTTTTTTATAAATTTCATTTTCTTTCTGAAAGTGGACACTGAAAAGAAAAACTATATTATTTTTCTTCAAGAATCAGGACATATTTATTACATCACTGCAATCAAAATGAAATCCATTCGCTTTGTAAGAGAAAGCACCATCAGTAAATAGGTATAATACTAAAAGGACGAACGAACCAACTATCAGAGGAGAGGTATACCATTGCCAGGACCTACCATTACTGATGTGCGTTGTCGCTTAGTTTGCTTGAATCCGTTGCTGAAAAGGAAAAAGGTTATCCATCTGAATTGGGTTTGGTAACTCCTAACCTCCTGCCTTCCCAACTCCCTTTAAAACCATCTTACAAAAAGAGTAAAGCTTATATAATTGTGAATCCTTTAAGATGAAACTTAAATTGTTCTACAATTCAATTATTACGGGTGAACGGAAACACACAGACAACATCAAGGAAGAAACTGGCACAAAATGAATCCCTCCAACGAGACATTTCTAGAAGAGTGTTCAGTCTGCACTTTCACAATGCAGCAAGGGATCCTGTGTGTTGTGATTTTCCTTTTTTAAACTTATACCCCATATCTAGGATACACCATATAAACCTAAACCTATGCACCTACTCTGGAGGAATATTTTACAACTAGACGGATTAACAAACTGTAAAAGTGATAAAATAATGTTAAAATAGTTTTCTTATTGGATTATAATTTTTGGAATGTAATATGTAAGTGACCACAAGTCTATTTCTCTTTAATAGTTTTCAGCTTTCAAATGCTATACTGCTACTGCTGCTGCTGCTGTTGTGGAACTTAGCAAAATGAGTTTCTGGTCTCTTTTAAGTTCCAGAGTTTTCTACCAAAAACACAGGGAGTTTCTAATTTCTTTTTGGTAAATTGAAAAGGCCAAGGGGTAGGTCATGTTTGAGTTAAAATAGAAGCAATTTAGTAATGTTTGTTTTTGAAAGCTGAAAACCAAATTATATGACCCTTGTTGTAGGTACTTGTATATATAATATGTATGCATCATGTGTTATGGGGTATGTGCTCGTAATAAAAGCTTTTTAGTAAAATATTTTCGTGGCTAATGTGGTATGTACAACATTTGTTTCTGAAAGGAAATATAATATGGAATTTCTTAATTGTGTTCATTCAAAAAAAAAAAGGATGATTTGAACAAAACAAAAGAAGATCATTAATGACTATAATGGTTCGCTTGAAAGCTTTTTTTTTTCCTAGAACTTTAATAAAATAGTAAAAAGGATTTAAAAATAAATAGCATGCTCGCCTGAATAAAAAAAAGTAAAAATAAACATATACAAATTTAGAAAAATAAATTATCAAAATATTTGTTTCTTTTATAATTTTATCTTATTATCATCTGTTCTCTAGTCCAATACTGCTTTAGTTCTCTAGTGCACTAGTCCTCTAGTTCTGTAGGGCTTTAGTTCTCTAGTGATCTAGTTCTTTAGTTCTCCAATGGTCTAGTGTTCTAGTTCTCTAACTATCTAGTGTTCTAGTTCTTCAGTGTACTAGTGTACTAGTGTACTAGTGTACTAGTGTTCTAGTTGTCTATAGTTCTCTAGGTCACTGATTCGCGAACGAACTAGAACCAGTAAACTATAGAAAACTATTAGTTCACTAGTTCGAGTTCGAGTTCGAGTTCGAGTTCGTTCGCGAACTCTTGAACGATACTGATCTACCCCGTTTATTTGTATGATGATGGTTTTTGTTATGGAAGTGAATGAATTTGTTTAACTTAGCTTGAACATTGAATGCCGAATCACTGGTACCTAAACGAACGAACAGAAAAGAACTAGTTCACTTCGGTCACTAGTAGTTCACTTCGATCACTAGTAGTTCACTTCGTTCACTAATAGTTCACTTCGTTCACTAATAGTTAACTTCGTTCACATTAAAATAGTTCGATCATGAACTACACAAGCCTACAGAACGAAGTCCTTCATTGATACTATAAGGAGTAGTGGACCAAGGTGACTACCTTATGGTATACCAGTATCAGCATAAATTGAATTGTAACGATTCCTCTAAAAAGTTTTTCAGGTTTTTTTTTATTTGTTTGCGCCAATCTAAATTAAACAAAACTATTTCTTCGTTAAAAGAAGAATACAAATTGCGATCAATTAATCCCCATTGTTAAAAATATTAATTGAAACATCCTTAAACCCTCTTCCTCTCTTTTCAGTACTTACAAAAATCCTTATAAATAATTGGATAATTTATAAAAATCTCTCTCTGATATGAACCCGAAATAATAAAAAAAAAACAAAAACTTGAAAACATTCAATCTAAGAATATACTGGTGCAAGTACTTACAATTCATCACCCATTTCCTTGAGAGAATTATCCTGAAAAGTGCATTCTCAATTTTATTTTCTTGTTTTTTTTTTTTTTTATTTTTATCCTTCAATTCACACAGAGCAAAATAATTTCCTGAAATTTCCATCAATTCCAATAAGAAAATAGTAAAAAATAAAATTATATGGAGATGTGGAATAATGCATTTGAAATCCCCGAAAGCAAATGCCAATTGATTGCCGGAGATTAGCATCCATAAACAACATTAGGGCATTATTTTCTTTTCGGAAAATTCTTAAATTGCATGAATAAATCAGGAATCCACTCTCTACTTCTTATTGTATTATTATATTATTATTGTGAAGGAGAGGTTTTTTTTTTACTTTTTCTTCGATTTGGTTGGTTGTTGAGAAATCTTGGATGCAGAAGAAGCAATGAGTTGAATATCTTAACCTACACTATTCCTATGCTTTCTTTCTCAAATATCGCTCGCTCTGTAAATTATGTGTGGAAATTTCTTGAGGATAAAGGAACTACATTTTTTGTATAGTTTTGTTGTTTTTGTTGTAGTAGAAGGTATATGTTCACGTTCGACAATGTTTGCATTCATGCATACACAAATGCATTGATTACCTCGTCTTTTAAATTCATTTTGACTCCAACCAAACCCTTTGGGTTTTCAAGATCTTATTCGAAAAGGACCGGGAGCGGAATTGGTATGGTGGGATGATGAGCGTCAAGTTAGCTAAAGAATTTGCCGGCAATTTTCGTTGATTAGTTGTGAGATATTAGATTTCGTCGTTCTATGTTTTCTGTTTTTCTTCGGTGCCTCGCTTACTTGAAGTCAAGGAAAAGGGGTAATAATTTCATAGAGTAGAATCTTCCAGCTCAGGAATTTATTATTAGCTTCCCGCGCATTGAATTTGACAACTTCAATTTTGTTGTGTCATGTTTTCTATGTTTTTTTTTTGCTGTTTTGCTAACTTTGTGTGAAATTATTAATAGTACGAGATCATCTAACAACGTCTTAAAAGAACCCTTTAGACGTTTAGACAAAATCAGGGACTGCTTCGCCAACTGCAAAAGAAGTTAAAAACATAGAACATAGCAGAGCAAAATTTCGAAGCCATAATCTATTCTCTGTCGAAGAGGCTGCTTCGCTAGCTTACTTGAAGTTAGCAAAACAGCAAAACAGCAAAAAAACATAGAAAACATAGCACGAACAAATTTAAATTCCTAAGCCACTATGTATTCTCTTTAAGAAGTGTTTAAACCTTTTCTAGGGGATACTTGGCTAACTTAAAACAAAGTCGGGAACATGTCAAAAAAAAACATAGAAAACATAGCACGACAAAATTGAGATTTTCCCACCCAATTTGATTGGTACTAACGGCAAATTTTTTGCCGTAAATTATTCTCATTAAGTAGTTTGTATACCCTTATCTAAACGCTGCTTCGCTTACACCACTCCAAGTTAGCGAAGCTCAAAAAAAAAAAAAAACATAGAACGATGAAATGTACCTTTTCAAAACTAATTAAATACAAATTAACGACAAATTAGCTATATAACAATAAGTTTTTCGCTAACTTGACGCTTATGTCAAATGACTTTTTATGTGGACTTCAATTTTGATGAGGTGCTTAGATTCAAAATCGATTCAAAAAGGATTCAATAACAAAGGTCCAACCTAAAAGAAATTTTTGAAAACTTGAATTTTTTTCCCTTCCGATAGTTCTTCAGAATCAGTTTCAGGAAAATTTATCGAGCATTAAAAAGAATCAACTTCCAAGACCCCTGTGTTTTGATTAAATCCAACCATGTTATTTTCCCGAACATGATGTTCCTTCTTCCTGTTGCCTTGATCCTGTTTAGATTTCAAAGTTGTTTTAACTGCAAAAAAAAAAGAAGAAGAGTGCGACCAAAGCCTCGAGAGTTTGAGAAAGTTAGTATATAGCAAACTCTATGAATGCAAATGCATCAGTGGAATGAAGGGAAATTTCATGTAAATATCACCTTGCAGAAATTTAATATCCTTACAGGAAGGAAATGTCTGTTAGTTTTGCTAAATAAGAAATTATAATATCTGTTGTGTTGCGCGCTATTCCTCCTACTCTATATATATTAGAGCCAACTGCAAAAGGCAAACGATACGACTTCTGCTTGGTGTAGAGGTATGTTACGTTCATTTCTTCGTGATGTCGTCCTCTCGTCCTTGTTGAAAAATGTTTTTTAACGCTATAGCGAGGTCACCTGCATGCCGGAAAATGTTAAAGAAAAAAAAAATAACAAATATATACAGATACATGCTTGGCCTTGTGTGCTTCCGTAAAAGAACTTCCTTGAGCAACAACATCACAACCTAACTAAAAAAAAGAAAAAAGGAATACGAGTATACCAAGAATAACATAACATATCCTTCCTCTCTCAACATTTTTTTGTTGTTTTATTGCAAGGATGCTTCTAGATGTGATATGCATATAGGCGCACCTTTGGCCTTTTGTTGCACCTAACATCCAGAGAGCGTTAGGCTATAGGTGATGGTGTATATCTTACAAAGAAAGAAAGGACTTTTCTACTTCGATAGCGGGAAATTTATTTATATACATAGTTTAGTTAGGTATGCACGCTAAGAGGAAATGCTAAAGGAATGCGACACACACATCCTTTGGGTCCACACAGAGCGAGACATGAACAAAATATCTCAGATTCCATATTTAGACGTCCTCTCTAGTCGTTGACGTTGTCGCATGCCTCCACATACCAGAGAGCAAACGACATGCCTGAATTTTCGCCATATAAATAGTATGTACATACCTGACTTTGCTGCTTTGCTAGGAATATGTTTGCTCGAAAATATTGGAGCTTTGAAGTCCATTTTTTTTTGTTTATCATCCAGCGAAATGACGACGACGCACAACAACACGACGAATTTTTGTATACACAAAATGGCCTTTTGCATAGCATGGCATGGATGGTGGTGGAGGAATTTGAAGAACTTCTTCAGTGCCGATTTCTTTTATATAATATTTTAATTTTGGTAAGCTCGAACTGTTGAAAAAAAAAATAATATTTAGCAGAAAGCATCAGTTTATAGTCGTAATCCCTGACATATCACACATAATGGGACAAGGTACAAGTCATGACTGTGGGTTTTACACCGTTTTGGTTTTGATGTCTCTCGTGAAAATATCAGATTTTTGAATTTAAAAGTTTTGGAATTTTCTTTCAGTGCAGTGGACAAAAAGGGGAAGAATTCAAAAAGACTTCAAATTATAAAAAATCATAACCTAAATGTTTTGTATTTGAGTTTTGGACGCTATACTTCAAAATTAGACAATACAGAAAAACGAAGCATGCAAAACTTCAAAAAGACTTTACAACTAAAGAAAAAATAAGAATACATAAAAAATTAGAGTACCAAAAATAATAATTTTTGAAAAAAAAAAATCTAAATTAATTATAGCCTGGTCGTCTTTTCAAAAAATAATTTTTTACATACAAAATTATTGAAGTACATATACTATAATATGAAAAAGAATTGGTAGGTAAGCAAGTTACACGATGAAAAAGACTTCAAAATATAAAACATATGTATAAGAATGTTAGAATCATTAAACATTTTGTAGACTTCAAAAAAAAACTTCGAAATTATAAAAAAAATGAGACTATTAAAACCACGAATTTTTGAAAAAAGGAAATTCGAAAATCATTTAATCATTAAAAGAACATTGAGATTCATTACAAAATTGAGCTCAAATTTAATTTTCACATTTTTTTTTCTAAAACTTCTTACTCTAGAGATATTGATTTTTGTGAGTTTTTGTTTTTCGAAAAATAACAAAGAAGCGGAAGGTGGGGCAAAATATGGACTCCTACAAAAAGCTCAGTAAAAAAATTTGCAAACGTGTTTTTTTTTTCAAAACCAGAAGATTGCAACTGACCTCCCTTGTCCCACTCATCGGGCTCCTATGTTCTGCTTTTAAAGCTTCGTTCTGAAAAGATTCCACATCACACCTCAAAACCTCACACATCATCTAATTGGACCACCTGCCGCTGCCGCTGCCACAACACAACATAACACAAAAAAAATGCTCTTTGACTTCTGTACTTTTCTCTCGCAAAACTACATTTTAACAACATCTCAGAAAAGTCAAGCGTTTTTTTTCGTCACCCCTTTTGTTCGAAAAAGACATTCAATTGAATTTCGGGAAATACGAAATTCTTCAAAAACGAAACTATCAAATTCAAAATTCAATTTCTTTCTCTGCCTGCCATTGCCACATCAAAACTATAGATTCCTCCTATTCCCGATTTATAGTTTACCTATATGTGGCAGTGACAGTTGGATGGTAGTTGTAGTTTGCACTTGCTCCTCTCTGGGAACATCATCGTTATCATCATCATAACCAACATCATCATTGTCGACATCACTTCGATTCAAGAAATACTAACACGTTGTTGACGTTTTCAGATTCTCTGGCGTCGACGACGACGAGGATGCTTCTCATATGCGATGACAAATAATGCAACATAAACTGCCAAGCAAACCATATGCTTGGAATTGCTGCATTCGACACAGGAATAACATTGGATTCACAGGATTCACATCAGGACTGGGGATTCACATTTACCCTGACAAAAAAAAAAAAAGAATTTACTACCCGAAAATGATTTCTGTGTATCTATGGCAGTTTGTGGAAATGAAGTTGCTGCTGTTGCACCAAGAGCTGACGTGTCGAATTTCAGGGAAGAATATCAAACATTCTTGCAACTCATGGCATGAATAGTTCTGCAACGCGTTTTATTGAGAAACTGGGAAAACCAAAAAATGGGTGAAAAGTGTCATTCCTGGTTGGAAAGTGTGAGTCTAATGGTTTGAGTTGAAATACACCCAGCTATCGATAACTTCTGTCTGAGTGACTGTCCGTTTGTTGTTATCATCGCCTTCGGTTTGTGAATCAACTGCTAGAACACATTCATCACCGCACCGCATATCGTCATCGTTTTCGTCATCCTCATCACCAAGGGAACGTCATCCAAATAGATCCTTGTGAATAAAATTTCAAAATTGAATTTGTATCTGGAAAGTGTCTTTGGTTAGTGGTTGGATTCAATTTTGTTTTGTGTACCAAATTTTTATCTATATACATAGGTTATAGAAACCTCCAACTGGATGTTAGAAATACTATATTTCCTATGGAGAAAATTTTTGTGTTTTTAGCATTTGATTATTTTCGAGAGCTATTTCTATACATTTTTGCAGTTTTTAGATTTCATTATTTGAGTACTAAATCTAATGATTTTCTATGTTCCGGTTGTTGATGGTTTTCGTTGTTTTTCGAAGAGAATTAGAGCAAATAAATTGCAATACTTCACACTCAATGTTGAGCATATCGGGGATCCATTCTGTTTTAACAAATATATTTCCGGGGTGTATTTGTTTTAAAACAGGTGGTGTTAAATTTACCGTGAGAATATAGATTATGGTACAAAGAATGTCTCCATAGTAGATTTTAGGGGTGTAGAAGAATGCAAAGTTGAAGTATTTTTATATAACATTTTTGTATCCATTAAATGCATATTTTTCTAAGCTTTGAAAAAGATTTTCAAATATTGGTTTCGTACCAACCAAGAAAAATATGGGATGACCTCCACCGTATCTGAATAGAAAACTGTTGATTGACGATTAGTCACTATGAAGTGGTCGTTTTACCTCTCTGAAGTGGTCCCTGGGCAACTATTTGTCTATTGACTTCTATTAGTTCTCGACGAAGGGTTCCTTTTCACTATATTGATCACCTCACGATCATTCGTGAAGACGCTTTAGCAGCAGTCTTAGGAATATCCGAATAACAAGAAGTACAACATTTGATGGTTGCGAGCCTAAAATCACGACCGCAAGAAGGTTTGACAGTAGGACAATCTATTGAATTACTAAAGAACTCACAGGCACCCAAAGCTCAAAACAAGACTAGTTCAAAAAATGACGGAGCAGTTTATAATCTTGTTTCGACATTGAAGTGATCCGAACGCCCAATGACCTGTCCCAAGTTAAAATTTTCCGAAAACGTACTATGCCTGCAATTAGAAAAGAAATTTTAGCCACAATCAAAGCACTAAATAATAAAGCGGTTGAGCTTGACAATATCTTCGTAGAGTTGTAACGAGCAGCATCAACCACATCGAGTGCGAAACAGAGAGCTTTCATGAATATTAGAAAAAAGTAATTATTATTAAGCCTCCAAAGAAAGAAGAATTTACTCAGAGCAACAATTGGGGAGGAATTTGCATACTACCTGTAGCAGCCCAGGACTAAAGACCACCTAGAAGATAAACTCAACACCGAACAACCAGGATTCCGCATTGGATCATCTTCCATATTAACCCCGAGTGGATCATCATCGAACAGTTCTGCAAACGTTTGTAAATACATGTCTGTGAAAGGTCTTGAAGATTTTCTTGGCCACCCATATCTCCAATTGATGAACTTCATGCGAGAACCGATCAAAAACTTATTGACCTCTACCATACGAACACTTAAGTGGCAGTAAGTTGGGAATACGTTTCAAGAAGGTAACGGATGATAGATGTTATGGAACCTTTACGTTGGCAGGCAGACGAGCGCAACGACCTAGAAGCTTAATTACTTAAAAAAATTTGAAATCCTGAAAATATTTCAATCATTGCCATTTGCATACAAACTCACTATCCACAGAATCTCACAAGAACAAAAAAAAAAGTCAATTTGAAAGGCAATTTATTTTCAATAAATTTTCCTTTTAAAAGCTTCTAAATATACACTACACTCGTACATCGATTAGCTTTCTCTATATTGGAAGTAAATAAGTTAAGCAAGTCATCATAATCTTCATAAATCAAACATTGATTTATGATTTGATCCAGCAATTTACCACCATCAATACCACACCGCCACGTCGCGTCAACGTCGCATCCTACGTCGCCGCCGTTTGCCGCTATTCAGCGTTAAGTTTTATTACTTTATATACATTTATACTATACATACATATATTCGTATATAAAAGCTAATACAGAAGTGATTACACCCAATTTATTTTCAATTTGTTTCCTCCTCAACTATTTCGAACTTGAATTACTTTTCCATAAGCGAAAGGAACAGAACATCACGAACGATGTTCGAGCTCGACGAACGTGATTGTTACACACATGTTTTTACCATGATTTTTTTTATACTTTTTTTTTTATTTTGTTATTGCTTAAAACTTATTCCTATATTTTAGGATCCAGAGGGTTTATGGGATACGGAATTTTTTTTTAAATTTTTTTGTTTTGTGGTATCGAATTTTGCTCAGGGTCTACATGGCGTATGCGTAATATTTCAATGAAAAATATTTTTCAATATACCATACTTTGCCACGTTGAAACTTAAACTATTTTTGCTTTGAGAGTTTGTACCTATGTGAAGTTTGCCTTATTGTGTTATGAAGAGGAAAATCTGAGGTGTGAAGGAGAACTTTTTGAGATTGAGTAAATTGATTTTGAGAATTAATGCAAAATATCAGACCTAGCATAGTTAACTTAAAAAAAGTGCTCAATGGAATAATTTTTGAAATAAAGTGCACTTGTCGAGATTGAATTAAACAACAACAACTAGTGTGCACTCCCAACAAACAATTTTGCTCCTACATATATTCATCCATGTCTTGCAATCATTAGTTGTATAACATTCCATTGAACTGTAGAGGAGAACTTATTCAACTTCTATTGCACCTTTATGGAGTAAATTAAAGAGATCTTATAGGAGTAGTTGAAAAATAAAAAAAAAAAAATCGCGTTTGAAAGCCTTGAACGCTAAACACTGGGCTACTCAACTTAGGCATATGATTTACGTTGAATTTAACTTATACTCATTGGAACAAAACTCCAATGAGCAATATACATGCCCCTTTACTTTTGATTTTCCTTGTGTTCTGGCTTCTGAGTGTAAGTCTTGGTACCGATTCAGCATCTTTTCCGCCTTTTTTTTTTGGAGAAAAATGAGGGACAACAAATTGGATTAAAAAAAAAAGCAAAAAACACACAAACATATATGCCATTAAGACCTAGGGTCTTATAAATTAGGCATTGCTAGAAGGAATAGAAGGATAGGACAGATTTTTGTTGGCACAGTGGATTGAAAAATTAGGTTTTGATTATCTCATTAAATCCCAGGAGTGGCGTTTAGTTGAGGGAATATAGAATAAATCGCTGCCTAGACTGGGAATCGAACCCACACATCCAGGGTAGCAATAATCCAGTTCTTTGGCGGGTACATTATGCATACAAAACTCCATTAAAAAAATTTCATCAAAATTCTACGAGCCGTTTTTGAGAAAAAAAATATGTTTTACCTTGAAGTTTTTTTTTAAGCTAAAAAGTAATTTAAATTTGTCCTTCAGAGAATTTTCCTAAAAACCTTAATTTCCTAGTTTGAATCGCTTAAGTAGTTTAGGCTGTAGGTCGAGGTACAGACAGACAGAATTGCGTTCTTTTTTGCGTTCTCCATGTCAAATATATAAATTATTTGTAAAACATTTTGAACTATGTAAGTAGTATATGCAAGCAATTTATTCAGCACAGAAGAGCAATGCAGATTGATTTTCTGGACACATAAATATGTTGGTCCTTATTGTAAGAGAACTTCTATTTTACAACTCTAACCTCTTCAGAAAATCTAATTAAACACCAAAATGCTTCCAAAACTAATATTTCTTTTAAATTAAACATTCGAACTATCTTTAAACAACAATTATTATTTAATTCCAATCTGATATCCCATGAATAAATTTTGCAGAAATTTCCATCGACATCTGGTTTTTTGTCCTTCTTCCTTCCTTTATTTTTTTTGAACATAAATGCAACTTTAACAACGCTTCAATTTGAAAATGAAGGAAGTAATAGAATTAAATATATAAAAAAATGCACAACATGCAATGCATCCTTGGCCCTGATGCCTTGCAAGGATTCCTCTACAAATTCATATACCAATAGACCTTTATGTTAGAGATTCTAAGACACTGTTTTCTGAAAAAGCCAATTCAACATTATATGCAGTATGCACAGATGCACACACATGAATTTAAGATGCGGCGCAGCGACGACGACGACACGGTGGCGGCGGCAGCGGTTTTCCTGCTGAAGTGATGCATCTTGTCCTTGTTCTGAATCCCTTTTCATTTAAATATACGAATATGGTTGCAAGGAGATGATGTCGTCGTTGGCGATATACAAAGTGTAGTACAAAAGTTCTAAATTGAATCCTTTTTATCCAGTTTTGTGTGCGGGTAAATTGCATTAAAATGGATTCTAAACTCCCAGAGTGAAATAATTTTATCTCAAGTGCCCAAGGATATTGAATTTTTTTTTTTATCGTCTACATATACCTACATGTGAAGAACCACGCTATCTCCATGCCGCCGATGTGCCGCATTCCTATTTCTATGCCGAAAATTCTATTTTTTCCTTAAGGGCAACACTGCAAAATTTACTAGCTATCCAGAATAACACCATACACGTATAATATGGACAAACACATATAGGTTCATATTATTTTGGTGTTTTTGGAGACAACGAAGACGAAGGCGACGTCACAAGTGGCGAAAAAGAAAATCCACATTATCAACCCGAAGTCCTCTTAAACCCAACCTAGGCTAAGGGTTTAAGACGTTACCTCAACTACTTGCACTTTGAAACACTGAACCATACCGCCACGCCGCTCTCAAACTAACCAAGAAATTGTTTTTTTTTTTTCTGCAAAAACAAAAAAAAAAACGAATGTGACAAGCGTATCCACAAAATAAGGCTCGAATAAAACAAACTTTTCGGGAAGCATCATAAGGTAGCTCTAGCTATATAGCCTTTTTTTTTATTTTTCGTGGAGATTTATCTCTTTGAACTGTCTCCTGAACTTTGGATGGGATTTAATGGTGGAAACAAGAAGTGGAGTATGGGTGACAAAAAAAGTGAAGAAAATGGATTTGATGAAATTCTGGGTGTGTGATTATGCTAAATGGGAACATGAAGGGATTTCTGTTAAAGGTCATGCTGTGGATGAAGTTTCATGAGGGACAACTAAATTTTGTTTTCTATATATATTCTTGAGCATAAAGAGTTATGTTAATTATTATATAAACTTTTTATCTTAGTAGCTATATGTGTACACGTCTTCAAATAACAGTTCCCTTCACAAACTATTGTTGTTTCATAGATTTGGAATGAAAACAAACCTTTTCATAATTTTTTTCTAAGATTTACCAAATATAAGCTTCAAAAATTAATATATACAGGGTGTCCTGAAATCACCGCCACAGAAGAAAATCTCTGTCATTTCAAGCCGAAAGACTTACGCATTGACTTGTTTGTTACGACCACAATTCTTTGGAAAAACTTTTTTTGACAATTTTTTTTTTCTGGTCAACAATTTTTAAATTTTTTTTTCCATTTTTTAGGACAAATTTTTTTTTAATACAAATTCTATCTTCATATAATATACCAACAATATTTTATTGTATTGTATTGTTGAATTATTGATTCGTAAAAGCTCTTAACGGCGTTTAGTGCACACAAATTTGCGCCGTTAGTTGAAAAGTCCCAGAAATTTTTGTGTACTAAAGGCCCTTAAAGCTATTTTGAATCAACTTTTTTCACAATTTATTTTGATATTTAAAAAAAATGTCTGACAATTTTTTTTGCAGTATTTTGTTTTTGATAATTTTTTTAGATAAAACGCTTTTCAAGCTTTAATTTTTGACAAATTTTTATACGGGAAGGTCTTAAAAATTTCATTTGGTTGTTCTCGATAAATTTTATTTTTGACAATTTTTTTACCATTTTTCGGTAAAAATTTTTTCCACAATTTTATTTTTAACTAATTATTACAGTTGCCTGACAATTTTTTTGAACAAACTTTTTCAACATTATTTTCAAGAAGTTTTTATCTACTAAACTTCTTGACCAATTTTTATTCCGACACTCTCTTTGATAACTTTTTTTTATTGTTGTTGTTTTTTACCATTTATTTTTGATAAAAATTTGTTTTTGGCAATTTCCTTTTTCGATAAATTTTTTTTTAATTTTTTATTTAAATTTTTTTTAAATATTTGATTTTGACCAATTATTCTAGCGGTTTAAAAACTCAATTTTTTTTTAACAAACCTTTTTTGGAAACATTTTTTGAACCATTTTTTCGACTAAACTTTTTTTGTACTAGGTACTTCTGCAAATTCGAAATATCCATCTTCGAGCTTCTCTGGAGAAATTTTCCAACAGAGAACGATCTATCTAAGTTCAAAGCGAAGGCATTTGCCCCAAGAAGCAAAACTAAGATACATACCTAATTATTGGTTGGAGCTACTTATAGCGATTAAGGATTTATTTATTTCTTATAAACGGTTATTATCGTGCTTTTCCTCACCTTTTTTTCTTTTCTTTTTTATTTAATTTTTTTTTCCCGACTTCAAAGCTTCAAACAATGTTCTTTTCTTTTATTCTTTATTAACCAAAGAAAAGAACTTCCCAAAGGCATTTTTATAATTACTAAACACATTTTTTGCTCTACCTGAAGTAAACAGACTGCACATCACAATTTCACAAGGACTCGGGTGATGAGCGAGAGAACCTTTTAAAAAGAAAATGAAAAACCAATTAAAAAAGAGTTTTTCTTATACAGATATGTACCTATACCTACATACCTACCTATAGGTTAGGTAAGGCTTGAAAACTGCAAATGCCTTAATTAGCTTCGGCATCAGGATTACTGCCACCGTTTTAATTTTTTTTTCTAACCTTCCTCAAGATAGGGCGACAGTTAGTGAGAGAGCGAGAGTTAAGAATCCCCCAAAGCAGTAATAAAACCGTAAACAAGAGGGTGGTTAAACAAACAGACAGAAATTCATTCAAAAGATGTTTTCTCAAAGTTCAAATACAGCAAAAACAAAATCATCACACATTCTTGTTAAAAAAGCAAAAAAAAAAAAACACGTCCTTATCTCTATGTAAAAATTACTTCCTCATCCTTGCAAAATGAAGCCACCGCATGTTGCCGCACTATATACCCAGTCAAAGCTTAGCGTAACATTGTTCTTGCGGCGAAATGGCAAAAAGTCTGTAATTACAAATACTTAAGTATGAACACAGGAACAGGAACTCCATCGAGCATAATTTTTACTCCTTGGAAGATTTTTTTTTCTTCTTGTTTTTTTTTTTTTTTTTTAATTTTTTGTTTCATTCATAAGGAAGAAAAAATGCAATTAAGAAGTCCACATCATTGAGTGGTTTTGGTGGTTGTAGTTATAGGTATGCGTAAGTGGAGTAGCTAGAATGTTTCAATGCTGCCAACCATCGTGATTAATTTTTATTTTTCAAAATATGCAAATTTTCAAACAACTTAAATAATAAATTAAGTTTTGCTGTTGGCAGCAAAGGCAATTTTGTTGAAAATAGTTGAAAATTTTTTTGTAAAAATTGTTGAAAAAAATATTGATAAAAAAAAAATTGTCTAAAAAACTGTCAAAAATACTTGATTAAAAAAATTGAAGAAAAATTTGATACAAAAAAATGGTTATTGAACTTGATCAAAAAATATACTGTTAAATTTTTTTTGAACATCTACACACCTATTTTATTTTATTTAATTTCATTTTATTTTTCTAAATTTTACTTTATTTTATTTTATTTTGTTCTATTTCATTTCATTAATTTTAATAGTATTTTATTTTTAGTAAAACTTACTTTTTTTTTTAAATTTAACTTCCTTGAAACCTAACAAAACCGAACAGATATCTATTTGAAGCGATATCGGAAAGCTAAAATTAAAATAATACTAATACAAATTAATGATAAAAGAATAAACTTTAGAAGTTAAAAAAGCGGACACTGAACAAAAAAAATTTAATATTTAAGAACTCTTCATAGAATCTGAAAAAAAATCTGAAAAAAAACTATAAATGTTTGTCTTCATTGTTTTTAATTTAAATTTTAATTACGAGTCTAAGATATTTTTTATTTTACAGTAAGTTCTTAATTGATATTAATTAAATGTAATATCTTCTTTAAATAATATATCTGATACCGGTCAAAATATATATATTTCCTGTATTGTTAGTAATAATAAAAAAATCAAGCTACATATATTATACAAAAAATATTTTTAAAGAAAATGGATTTCTTAAAATAGCTCTTCAAAATTTGGTATGTTTACAAAACATTTTATTCATTTGGCAACCAGAGACAAATCTTAATTGTATGCAGTCATCCTTTGGTACAGGTACCTACAATTTTCAACTTTTGCAAACTTGTTTCATTTAGAGCGGATGCGAAAAAACAACACTCAAAATCCGCGCGTTAACAAAAAAAAACCAAGAACTTTTCTCAACAACCAAAAATACAACAAGAACAAAAAATAAAATAAACGAAGACAACAACTTAATGTGATGATAGGGATGACAGGATAATGGTGGGTGTCTGTAAATGCCAGCTAACTGTACAACACGACGACGACGTACGAGTGTGAAGAGGCAACACTTATATAAAAAAAACCCCAACAGCAACAACAACACACAAAATCAACTCATTAAAAGTTGAAAACATTAAGGTTATGTTTTTGTGAATGAACATGAACATTCAGAAAAAAAAGAGCAAGACAAAAATATAGAAACACAACCAGAACCATCATCATCAGATGAGCTCTCAATTTTCGAATAGGTTTAAGTGGAAAGTTCTATTTTAAGTTGTTTTCTTGAAAAGAAAAAAAAAAAAAAGATGTATAAAATAGAGAACCCAAAGAATATTTCGTTTTTTTTTTGTGTTTTCAAAAATGAAGAAAAAAATAATCTCGTTACCTTTACCACCATCATCAGCCATCAACACTTATAAAATGCGTATAACGACATTATCCCTATTAACTTTTTCCTGGTGAGTAATTTCGAGTTAATTTAATATTTAAGGTGGTGGTTAATTAAGTTTAGGTCCTTTACGAGAATGATCCTTATGGCAACGAGGTACATAGATACAGTGATAGACCATCCAGAATGTATAACGTGGGGGCAGATTATTATGCATTATTTTCATGACTTTGTGTCCCTGTCGATTAACATAAATGGATTTTTGTTCTTTTTTTTCGTCTTCGTCAGGTTGATGGTACCTACAGGTATGAATTCTATAAAAATAATTAGACAGCGAGGCCAACGAAATAAAACTTTTTATGTCAAAAGGTTTTTTTTTTTTTTGTATGTTGTGGATTAGATTGATGTTATGAATTCAAATGGGGCTTCATTTATTGCAAGAGATTTCATTTTATGGGAGTTAACATCTGTTTGGAAGACATGTAAGTTTTTTTTTTTTTTTGAAAAAAAAAAGTTTACATTAAGAACTCTAGAAAGAATATCGAATAGAGTCTAGACAAACTCAAACCTGAGATAAAGTGTCTGTCGTACGTGCTCATAAGGATGGAAAACCATTTATATTTAAATGGAAATTAGAAAATTTTCTTGGGAGAAACTTTTAACAAGTTAACCTAACCTGACTATTTTCATATAGAAATTGGAATTTCTATAAAAGTTTATGTAGATAAAGTAAATAATGGTGTGGTTGATAATATTTTTTTTTTTAATGGACAAAAAGCTATTACGGAGTAAGTTGTTTTAAAATTTTGTTCAGGAAAGAATTTTTAAGGGATGTAATTTTTTACTGTTCATTGATTGGAGCTCCCACTTAAATTTCTAGTTGTGTTTGGATGTCATTTTCAATTTAAGGAAGATTGTTTTTTTACTAAATAAAATTCGCTAGTTTTCAACTTTTGAAAACTGCTTAATGAAATTAGCGAGTTGTTTAGTAAGAATTAATCCAATTAAAACACTAAATGGCGCCCAACAGAATCAATTTATTTCTGATACCAACTTTAGTCTCAAAGCTCGTATGGCAGCTATTCTTGCAGCTCGGAGAAATGAACTAGAGCCTAACGGCTCGCGTACACTACAACCGAATCATCGGATATTGGGTTGTAGCTATTCGGACTACTGTCTCGGACGTTCGTCTGCATACACTCCCTGAGATCTCAGACGGTGACGGTCTGGAGTCTGACTGTGATGAAAGCAACTTTATCACGAGTCAACCGGGCAACTGATGAAAAATCCTTACGGCTCGCATATACCTAGTCCGTCATCGGCCGAAGTATACTCGGCCGTTGTCGGCCGAACTAGGCCGATCAAACCAAACGTATAGAAAGAAAGAGAGCGCGTACACCACTGGAAGCAACATCGTCCGATGACTCCCGTTGATAAGCGATCAACCGGCAGATCGGAAAGAGTGTATGCAGACCAACATCCGAGACAGTCGTCCGAATAGCTCCGACCCGATATCGGCCCATGATTCGGTTTTAGTGTACGCGAACCGTTACATGTTGAGATATGCCGGTTGATCGCTTAAGGACGTCATCGGACGATGAGCACGCGTTTTCTTTCGTTTCTATACGTTTGGTTCGATCGGCCGAGAACGGCCGACAACGGCTAAGTATACATCGGGCGATGACGGACTAGGTGTACGCGAGCCTGCGGCGTGTTAAGCGTAACCACATCGACGCAATGGTTACTGATGCAGAAGAGGTCGCAAGTAGGACCGTCTACAGAAAGTCCAATGCATACTGTCCTGTTGTTGACTAGTGATGCACTACAGCATTGTCGACTAAATAGAGGAATTCAGTGAACTTCGCAATCACACCTCAAATACCTCAAACACCTGAACCATGCTCTCTCATAGGATCATGGATCAAGCAAAATGACAACTTAGTGCAAAAGAAGCTAAAAACGTTCGGCTAAAGATTATCATAAAAAAAAACAGAAATCACCAGCCTCGGAACTTCCTTATCTGTTCGAATAGATATTTCTGGACAACCAGTAGATATGGCAGAGCAGAGGTTCAGAATGCTGTCCAAAATAAGCAGAAATAACTCTATAAGCTCTAATTTAGGTTGCTTCACTTGGAAAGTAGCATCCAATGTCAATAGAAAGCTGAAAACGTTCGTAAATAGATGTCAAAGAAAATGAACATGTCTTAGCCTAAAAAGCAAATGTTTACAAAGTAAGTCTTATTAAAAATGCTAACTGAAGAACCCTTCTGATAAATTTCGTGTACAAGACCTTGTCCATTCGGCCTGGTCATAAGCTCTTCAAAAAACGACTCAGGATAGAGACCTTTCATGCTATAGCATATTAATTGATACTTGAGTTAAAGCCATAAATGGAATTAAAAATGTCTTAACTTTAGGTTTTATAGAATGCAATAATGCCACTCGAAGTCATTTGAAGTTATATCTCCGCTTTCTTTTTCTTTCATCAAAACAAATTTTTCTCTCTATAAACACAAAGGCGGAATTAGTATTTCCATAGGCCAATTTGGTCCTTTCAACAAATTTCTCATATTGAAAATGGTTCCTAGTCAAAATATAATATTGATTCTGATTCGGTGTATTACTAAATACGGAAATAAAGAGATTGAAGATGAACAAAAAAAAAAGAAAACTTAAACCTTTTCCGCATTTATACAAAATGTCAAACTATCTTATTGCCTTCGGTTACACATGGAATGAAATAAATATTTGTATTCAATTCAATCGGAATCTAGTGTAGAATCCTTTAAACGGCTCCAATCAATCGTGAAATGGAAAAGATTTATTCCAATATCTATGTATGTAATATGTATCTCCCTGTGCTCTCTCTGCAAATGGCTCACATTCTTCTCTATGTTGTTGTTGTTTCTTTCCATATACTAGGTATGTAAGTAACGTACGACCTTTAAGTATATTCTAAGAGGAGAATCTGGATTGACTCCTTGGGACAGATATAGAGTATTCAGAACCCATCATCAGAACAGCATGAGTAAACTAACTCAACTTCTTTACCTGACTCAGTGTGTTCGATAGGTAGGTATAGTCTGAGGTATTGATTGCTTTTTCTTGTGTGTAAAATGTAAGGAAAGGATCGAGTACAAATTGTGGTTTGCACAAGCACACTCCTTGAACAAAAAGGTTTAAAAGGAGAAAGAAGATGAAGGTACACAAAAAAAAAGGAACTTTATTTCGCATTTCCTTGGAGGACCACAGTAGTTTCGTTCTTTTTCTCGTGCTCTCTCCAAGGTATTACTCTTTTCATCGACATCATCTTATGACTGTGAAATGTATATTTACAGGTTTAAGTTTAATTTGGTTTTGTTGCAAAAAAAAAAACGTTTTCCTTTTCTACCTGCATACATAAATACGAAAATAAACATGTTCGAGAGAGAAAATAAACAAAAAATATTGCTTCTCATAAGATTTGGAAGTTATTCATTTTCAACTAAAAATTATGGAATTTATTTAGAGAGTTGTTGATAGTAATAAGCCCTATTTGGACATTCTTTAAGAAAACGATAAAGCATCCACATTTTTGAAAACTACATCTATTTTTAGCTAAACGCTTTTTGATCTAGAACTTCCATCGAATAAGGCTTAAGCTTATTAAATACACAGACGGATGAACTTTAGATTAACGGTCTATCATACATTTTCACGACTCAAAGAAAGATATAAGATATTATTTTACTTCCTTAAAAACTGATAATTTTTATTAATTTTACTGTTTAATTTTGAATCTGAATCTTGAGTATCAATCGTGATTTTGAATCTTAAATCAAAATATTGAATCTGAGTCTTTAAGCTCATCTTTGAATCCGAAACTTAATTTACGGATCTAAATTTTGAATATAAATAATATTGAATCTTAAATTTGGATATTGAATCCAAATCTGAATCTTAAATTGAATCCTGAACCTGAGTCTTGAAACTCAACTTTAAATCTGAATTTTGAATCTAGAATCAGAATCTTAATATAAATCAGAATTTTAAATCCTGAATTTTGAATCTTTAATTTCCAGTCTGAGTCTGAATCTTGGAACTGAATCTATTTCTTGAATCTGAATCTTGAATCTAACTCTTAATCTTGAAATTGAATCTTGGAGGTGAATTTAAATCTTGAATCTGAATCTTGTTTTTGAATTTTTTTCTGAATCAGAATTTGAGTCTTGAATCTGAACTTTGAATCTAAGATCTTTATCTGAATAAAAATTTTGGTTTTTTAACTATAGTTGTTTTTCTAACTTAGATAATAAGGATCGATAACTATTAGAAATTTGAAAAATCGATCGATAAAGTTTTCAAAACTTCAACCTAGTGTTCTTAAATTTATTAACACATGGTTACTTATTTCATATTTATCTTTTGAAATGTTTAGTAATTTTATTCAATAGTTTAGTTACTCACTTCCTTCCTAACATATCCCAACATTAACATCCCATTACCATTTTAACATAGTCAAGTATATTTACAACGAACTTCTATAAATATAAAACTTAGTTGAGGAAAAGTATAGAATACACACAGTTTTCGGTCAACAGAATGTTTGCACAACCGACTAATATGCCTTTAGGTGTTATATTATTTTATGGGGTCGGTTGGTAGTATATCTTTAGGATTCTTATGACGGTATCATCATCTATCTCTACTCTATGTAGGTAAACAGAGTAGGTATATTTTCACGTAACTTGAGCGTTTTCACTTTCTAGCCCGTTGATGACGGCAAATCTTTACCTTCTTTTATAAACAAATATAAATACCTCAAACGATGACGGAGATGCATATACACTCCGTGTCACTTGATTTAAATTATTAATGTTGACTTTATTTTTTTGTAGTTATTATAAAATTTTTGTGTTTTATCAGGAAAGTTGTAATATTTATTTTTTGAAGTTTTGAATCCCAACTTGCCTTGACAGTTGAAAAATATAATTTCTTGGTGATTTTTCGTTTTTAAAATTTAAAATATTTTGTCAATTTAATCTTACATGTACATTAAATTTTCTCTCAAGAAGAATTTTCGGTAAGTTTCTAAAATTTTTGTTGAATAGCAGAAAGCATAATTTTCAAAAAATTTCGATAACTTTCAAAAAATCAACCCCAATCAAGTGACACAGAGTGTAGGTTATGTAGGTAGTACCTGCTTAAGTACTCCAGAATAGTTGCTCTGGCCAGACCCATAGGGATCCTACCACACATTGACTAATAGAAGGTAATGTATACCTACCTGCAAGCGCTCTAGCAATACTTAACTTTTTTCTATTTATAATGAATTCCACATAGGGAGCGGAGTATCATCCAGAAGCACCGTTTCTGCGGGCAATCAACAGTATAAGCTAACCAAGGGGTATAAAAGGTAAGCCAACTTATATAACTGTATGCATAGGCTAAAATGTTTGATATTTATATGGCATAAAGTACATACCATACCTTACTTGTACACTATTGCCAGTAGCCGCCATGTAACTTAACGCTACGCATTCTATCTCGCGGTTATTTACGTTGGCAGTGTTTGAACGATGTGTACATTTTTTTTTTGAAAAGGATGCCAGAGTGTAGATAGGGCTGTGGAAAAGTAGGCAACTAGAACAGAAGCGCCGCGGCACACACAAATATTCAAACTAATTAAAAATCATTTATGCGTGCTGAATTTTATTAGTACCTATTTATGGTTAAGGGAAACAAGTTGAGTGTGTTTCACTAGGTGAGGATGCAAAAGAATTTTTGCAAGAAATTTAAAAATTTCATGAGATGATATTTAAAGCTTTTACAACTCTGTTACGTGAAAATTAACAGCAATATTTTTTTTCGAGAATTCAGGGTCATCACTCGCAAGAAGTAGCAGCCCGTGAAAAAACATTTCTGTTTTTAGATTAACGAAGCTGGGAATCGCTCTGACATGACAGTCCTATAAGCACTAACCATTTTACCGCGGGCTATTCACTTCAGCTTTACAGATTTAAAAAACCGTAGCGCTGAAAGAAAAGTATTAAGAAAGTTTAACTAGGTTATAGGCAAGCAGGGTGAAAGGCCCCGGTACAGAGAAAAAGGGAAATGATATTCTAAAGCCACCCATCAGGGAACCTTGGCCACAAACTGTCACTGGAAACACCATTCTATGCTCGTAGGTGATGGCAACTTAGCCACTGTGTTGACAGATATCTGGCCTTCCGAATCGGAAGCCCATTCAGAAACTAAGAACGAGTTTTATTCTAATTAGAACATAGTTTTATTTCCTACTCAAAACCTATACAACATTGTATTTGTATCATACATATTACCAACTTCTAAATCCCTTTACAGTAAAATTTTTCTTCAAAGGGGCCAAAGATTCAACTTAACCTTTTTATTAATCATAAGCCCACAGAGAGATGGCCATCAAAATCATTTCAAAAACAAGCAAAAAAAAATCATAAAACCATAAAATCAAACGAGATATCGCTTTCATTCGGTCCTGATAACCTGAACCGATTTTTTTCTTCCATTGTTCGAAGATAACGATTTTTTTTTTCGTTTCCCGAATCTGTGTTTCCTTTTTTTGTCCCCCATCATCTTCAGTGTCGTGTTCCAAGTCGTTTGGTATAACATTTTGACCTCTTCTGTCTCAAATAATAGTTTGTAGTTTAGCAAATGGTCGATTTCAGGGTATCTATACGAGAAGCAAACCGAAAATTGTTATGATCCTTTTCCCAATACAAAAAAAAAAAGAAATAGGTATACTTTGCTTTCGATGGTTGGTTAGTTGCCTCTGGGAACAGG
Source organism: Syrphus vitripennis (assembly GCA_958431115.1). Lineage (NCBI taxonomy): Eukaryota > Metazoa > Arthropoda > Insecta > Diptera > Syrphidae > Syrphus > Syrphus vitripennis. The sequence goes on from OY288108.1 coordinate 108,745,456, forward strand.
AGCCAACTCTAATGCATTTTTAATAGCACTTGAGCTTTTGTACATGTCATGCCAACAGGAGATTTTATTTTGCTCCAGTACAAAGATACACTGGGACTCCTACTCTGACTCTGTCCCCCCTTTCTGCCAAACAAGAGAGTTAGAGGTGGATTAATGATTACTTTACTGCTAAAAGATTAGGCGCATCCTTATACCAACACAACATACCTTATCGCTAAGGAGAATTTTTTTCCAGCCCTTTTTTTTTATCTTGTTGGTTTAAAGAAAATTCCCATATCGGTATGATAATGACAGCTTAAGGCTCAAGTATTGATCCACTTTAAGTAGCTAAAGTAGGTATATCAGGATATCCTGAAAACAAGCAATTCAAAAATGAAACACGGTCGATATCTTCAAATTCTTGTTCCTGATTTAAGCTTTTGTACTAAAATATATTCTTAATTTGACACAATGACACGTTTTTTGTGTGCGACGCAAGTTGTTGTATTTTGTGCGAGATGAAATAATATTCTGAACAAAAAGACCGGAAATGGTTTGAAATTTCTTTTTTTTTTCTTCTTCTTCTCTCAATCCCTGGGGTTTCGTATTTTGAAATGTATGTATTACACAAAATTGCTTTAGACCAAAAAAAAAAAAAAAATGAACATGGCCGTAGTTGTCGTCATCAATGGTGGCATATTGATATTTGAAAATTGCCACAAGATGGTGCTGGGATTTTTTTTTGTTATCGGGTCTCAGGGATTCATGTTCGATTGTGAGTTTCCTTCCGGGGGAATTATTATGTGTGTACGTGATTTTAACCCCAATTTGTATTTTTGGTCATTTTGTATGAGATTTTTCGTTTTCTTCTTTTTTATATTTTTTTTTTACAAAAATGTACGTAGGTAGGTATATATTTGAGTAATCGATGTATGTTTATTTGGAGAGAGAGAGTAAAACATGTGAAATTCCAAGCACAGAAGACGTAATAATCAATTTTATATAAATTTATTTATGTTTGGTTTTTGCTTGTGTTTTTCTTGTTCTTCTTATTTTTTTTTTGATCCCAAACGCACGCAACTGAATGGAATAATTTGTTCAAATTGGAAAGGAACACAACACAAAAATGTGTGGAACGTGCAAATGGGATTAACAAAATTATTGGTGATTTAAAAATTTGTATTGCAAATTGATCGAATGGATATATCGTTGTTGATGGTAGGAAATTTTGAAGATAGAAGTTCAGGAATGATTTTATGTAGGGATCAATTGAAAATAGAGTACTTAGGTCACTAGTTGTTTCAATAAGAAATTCTCATAGACAAAAAAAAAGAAAGATGAATTGTGAATTTATTTCTCATCGAATATCTATAAATTGATACATTTTATTTACATAAAACACAGAATTTCAAAAACTAAAACATTAGACATTTAAAAAAAAATCACATGTAAGTAATTCCTATAATTTTTAATATTTTACATACTCGTATTTTATTGAAAATATATCATTCTTTTCAAAAACTTATTTGTAAAGGATCAATTTTTCTTTCGAACAGTATTTATAATACTCCTTTTTCACTTCTAAATAATTGAGAATTATTCTAATCGAAATGAATGAATCGTTTACAGTCCCCGAAAAAGTATTTCAGCTTTCTCCAACTCTTCCTCAGTTGTGCTGATTCCTCTCCAGCCGGTCGGTCCGCATATCTTCCTATCTGGTTGAGGGTTTCATTACATCTTTTGGCTCAAAATGCACTCGTTACCCTTAGGAAGCGTCTTCGTTTATTCTTGTATAAAGTTTCTCATTGTTTCGCTGACATTTTATTTACTAATGTTGGCAGTTTTCTTGCGCAGATGCGATTTTTTAATGTGCGGCACCCAGGTAGAAACGCGGGGATTAAACATTGGTGCGGAACAGTCGTAGAATTCCGATGGCAGCCTATGCTTCAAAGATTCGACTGTTAGTATCTAGCTCGGTTGCGTCATCTGTGGAGACAGTACTCTCAAGGTACTGAACATTTTCTATCATCTCGACTTGTTGAGAAGAAATATTAACTTTAATCGATGAAGTTCCAAAAAGCTGATTTATTTTGTTTTTGACTTATTGATCTTTAGCCCAACAATTTCAGCTACTACTCAATACCACTGATTGTTCTCAACCCTTGTAAAAGGAGGTCTCCTAGTTGTTGGTAAGATGATTTAGTCTATCAGTAGCTGTTTGCAATAAGAGCCATTCTCTTCTGCTTCGGAAGTTCGGAACAATGCTTCTAAATCGCCGACTGATCGCGAAATGGTCAATGGAAATTGCTTGTCGATGATACCCAACTGACTTTGTTTCTCTTATAACCAGGCAGTTTGCATAGCAGAAATTAACAAAGCTCCACTAGTGTTGTCTCCGTCTCCAACAAAAAAAAAAAACAACTTTACCAAAACAAAACAAAAAAACCATCAAAACCCAAATTCAATTCTCTCCTCCAAACTGAAACTACACAAATTCCTTTTTTGAATGTGTGTGCAATCATTGCTACAAAACACACCATGGGAAATTAAATTAAGAAAATATCTCTAAGTTAACCTTCAAAAAACCCCAAAATCTAATTTCATTGCATTTTGCCACAAGCTCTTGAGAAATTCACTTCAAAATGACTATATTCAAATTTCCATCTCTAACATCGGGCTTTAGTTCTATATATGTATGTACTTGTGTGAGTGTAGGGGTATGCTGAATTGAAAACTCTTCTATAGTCCTTAATTAATCTTTATACGTATTACATAGTACACAGACATTAAAACTAACGTAGCTAACATAAAAGAGAAAATGGTGCTAGTGTCTTCCTATATATTCTCTGACCCCAAGTCTAATTTGTCTACTGTGGAATGTTTTTTAAGTGTTCCCTAGGATTTTAGGAACATTTGTTATTTTCTGAAAATGACCATATTAGATTACTACATACCTACCCTTACATTGCATGCATATATATGGCATCAAGATGTTTGACAGTGGAAATGGATGGAAGGAAGAAAAGTCCTTTTTCCTAAAGAATTTGGATAATTTAACAAAATCTCAAATTGAGTTAATATAAATTATTGACCAAAGTAAACAAATTTAAAATCAAAACCAGAAAACATCCTGTGATGACCGAAGCAAAAGGATGTCAAACCAAAAGTCCATCACATATGTTTGGGAGAAGATCTGGGACATCACCGGAAGAGATCTGTATTCAAATTCATTTGTAACTTAGACCATTTGAAAATTTTAAGTCTTTAGAAATTATACCCAAGTGGTTGGATTGAAAATGAGATGTTTAAAAAAAAATCACGGAATTTTGGGGATGAGATTTTCTTCTTGGAATATCAACAGTCAAATTGTGTAAATCAAGAACAAAAATATTAGAAGAGTCAATATGAGACCTTTGGTGGGATAAAGTGTTGGTGTCGCTCGTTCTTGTTTCGGTGGCAGTCTCAGGCTGAACCTTAGTCTTAGTCTTAGTCTTAGTCTTAGTCTTAGTCTTAGTCTTAGTCTTAGTCTTAGTCTTAGTCTTAGTCTTAGTCTTAGTCTTAGTCTTAGTCTTAGTCTTAGTCTTAGTCTTAGTCTTAGTCTTAGTCTTAGTCTTAGTCTTAGTCTTAGTCTTAGTCTTAGTCTTAGTCTTAGTCTTAGTCTTAGTCTTAGTCTTAGTCTTAGTCTTAGTCTTAGTCTTAGTCTTAGTCTTAGTCTTAGTCTTAGTCTTAGTCTTAGTCTTAGTCTTAGTCTTAGTCTTAGTCTTAGTCTTAGTCTTAGTCTTAGTCTTAGTCTTAGTCTTAGTCTTAGTCTTAGTCTTAGTCTTAGTCTTAGTCTTAGTCTTAGTCTTAGTCTTAGTCTTAGTCTTAGTCTTAGTCTTAGTCTTAGTCTTAGTCTTAGTCTTAGTCTTAGTCTTAGTCTTAGTCTTAGTCTTAGTCTTAGTCTTAGTCTTAGTCTTAGTCTTAGTCTTAGTCTTAGTCTTAGTCTTAGTCTTAGTCTTAGTCTTAGTCTTAGTCTTAGTCTTAGTCTTAGTCTTAGTCTTAGTCTTAGTCTTAGTCTTAGTCTTAGTCTTAGTCTTAGTCTTAGTCTTAGTCTTAGTCTTAGTCTTAGTCTTAGTCTTAGTCTTAGTCTTAGTCTTAGTCTTAGTCTTAGTCTTAGTCTTAGTCTTAGTCTTAGTCTTAGTCTTAGTCTTAGTCTTAGTCTTAGTCTTAGTCTTAGTCTTAGTCTTAGTCTTAGTCTTAGTCTTAGTCTTAGTCTTAGTCTTAGTCTTAGTAGTAGTAGTACAATAAAAATCATCAAAAATCACTTTAAGGTATATTGACTCGTCTGTACTTCTTAAAGCTAAGCAACAAAAAAAATAATGAAAGGAATTTCAAGAAGTTTGACAATGAGGCACAATAATGATTGCAAGGTTTGGCAGTATGAAAGGGGATGAAAAGGCAATTAAGATAGAGAGAGAGAGTTGTCGTTGCTCATCACCAAGGGAACCATGATAATTGTAATTAATTCATATTACCAAGAAATAAACGTGTGAAAGGATGTTATAAAGCCAAAAAAAAGGGTTGGACTGCGGGGGCCAGCAAAATTTCATACTTCCTTGGAGAGGTTTTGTTGGAATTTAAAATCTTCAAACACTCTTAACTGTGTCACGTAGATTGAGTGTTAATTTGAATTATCAAACGTGCTGCGAATAATTATTGTTCAATTTTAGAGAGAGAGAGAGAGAGAGAGAGAGATCCTTTGTGAAGCAAAAACCAACTTAAGTAAAACGAAAAAAAACAATCTCTGGAAATTGTATGGAAAAAAATTGGATAAGAAAATTATACATTTAAGAAAATATAAGCTCTTTGATATCGATTTATTTTTATACTTTTGAGAGTTGAAAAAGTCACACGAAAAAAGACATTAGCAATTTAAGACGACGACGACGCGACGTGTGTTTGTGATTCGGATGCAAAACACGTTGGCGTTTTAAGAAATGAAAAAAAAAATAATTGAGCTATGTATGGGTGTCTGCTTGGGAATGATGCAAGGAAGAGTAGGGAAATTATAGTCTGAAGAATTTTAAAAGTTAATTAACCTGGAGTTCATATAAACGAAGATTGCATATTATATACATTTCTATTTGAGTTGATATCGTTATCGTTATCGTTAGACCAGCTCCAGGAAATAAACGAAAATTTTCTTTAAGCAAATATTTTTTATAAACGCGAGAACTAAAATTGATTCAAAAATGAAGTGTGAAAAATAGCTTTGTAGAAAAATAATTTTCGTTCTCAAAAAATGCTTGAAAAAAAATTTGTCCAAAAAATAATTTGCTGTAAAAAAGAACCATTGCAGTTTATAAAATAATTTACCTAAAATGTTTCAAATATGTGATTCGAAAATTGCATTGAGCTTTTCAACATTAAAAATCAACAGGTTTTGATAAGCTAAACATCCAAAAAATATTTCACTTCACAGCACTTCATTTTCTTTAATGACAGTTATCTAGTGTATTTGAAATGTAAGCTGTAGCCTTATATTATGTTTCCTTAAATTGTTTATAACATTGAAATTACACAATAATTTAACTTTCCTTGTGAATTTATGACCTTAATAGTCTTAATGTGAATTATATCCCATTATAGACACACACTTCATAAAATCGTGTAGGAAAATAATGTTTCCCCAAAGTAAAGAAGTCATTTCCTTAGTAAGCTTATGATGGTTTAAGTTAAAAAAAAATACTCATTAACTGCACACCAGGGCGTGCTAAAATTAGAAAAAGCCTTTAAATATTAAGTTTATGACAAAATAGGGAACATCTCAAATAAAATCGCTTTGTAACATTTGATTGACGTATGAAAATATTTCTCCTAAAACATCAATGAACCTAAAACGTGTTGTTTTAAAATGTTTAAAAGTTTTATTTTCATTGACCTCATTATTTTTGAGTTTTAAAGAAAAGCTTTTTGGATGAGCAATTTTAATTTCAAATAATTATTTCGTAACAAATTTTCCGAATGCAAAATTTCAATTAACACAAACTTCCTATATAAACTGAGTGTCTTTATTGTTTACATACTCACCCACATTATATATCACAATAATGGTAGGATATTGCTTCCTAAAATAAAAATAAAAAAAAAAACAGACAAAAACTTAATGAGACTGAAACAATAGAAAATGATTGTTCTGTTTTTAGTTTAAGCACAACTCTGTAATTAGAAATTTTAATATCAACAATGTGATCCGCTATCGTCGACGATTTAAATTGAACTTTTCACATCGAAAATACAAATTTGTCGAAATTAAATTTGAATTGATTTCAATTTTTTTTTTTGTCAAGCTTATTTACTGCACAAATCCTGCAAATTGAAATACAAATTGTAGTATACAAAATTACTGTAGCTGGGTACAAATAATGGAAATGATTAATTTCTATTTTCTATTTTTGAATTGAGTTTTTTGTTTTCAAAGTTAATTGAAAAATTCAAGTAATCAACTCTAAAATCTCATTTGGATCTATTAAGTTTTTTTTTTTCAAAGTTAAGTAACCAAAAAATACTTTTATAAATAATATCTCTCAAATTTATTTAATATGATTTTATAAGAATTCAAAAAATTCAGATTAAAATAATTAATAATTCAGCACAAATATTTTTATAGAATAATTTTCTTAGTTTTCATTTAACAAATTTATCAAAGTTAAATTTATATTGAAATTCGAATTTTAAATACGTCATCTCCAGAAAACTGCAGTTTCTGCAATGCCATATAAATACGACGCAAAAGTAACCAGCGCTCCTTAAAGAAATGAATATCAGAATAGTTTCTGCAATTATCAAAGATTTTCCTTAACTTCAAAGGTTGTTTTCAGAAGAATTGCATTATAGACGCTTATAAAAATTGAAAAAAAATTTATTCAACTATTCAAAATTTAAAAACCACCGTTAAATCAAACAAAATAAATTTTCTATTATACAAATATATTTAAAAAAAAATAAAAATCTCAGCACTTAAGATAAATAGATTCCGTGCACCGAAACTTTCCCTCGATGGCATATTCTGAAAATGTTTAAATACCATAATAATACAATTTTTTTTCTCAAAGAATTAACATTCATTTTTTTTTGTTTTTAGAAAAAATCGCACTTGTAAGCGACTAAAAAAAATTCCACAAATTTAACTTTTCCAGCCCCTTTTCAATCAAAAAACTGTTTTTCAAAGAAAAAAAAAAAACCTAATGATATAGAACCGGATTTTTGGATTTCGATTTTTTCGTAAGCGGTTTGCGTTTGACGGATTGCGAAACAAAATTATAAAAGGTCATAATAAAATCTCATATCAAAATAAATTTAAAGTAATATGCGATGAAGAGAACAAACAAAAAAGAATCATCGAATGATAGGTGAACGGTGGCGTATGTGGAACATTTTTTTTGTAATTTTTTTCTTACTTTGTGCCCAAAGTTTTAAGTTTTTGGAAGGACCATCTTTAATTTAAACAAAATACTTTTAGCAAATTCAACTGATTTGAACTTTTTTTTATAAAACATCAATTTTTTTTAAAAACGTTTTCGGTATTTTTTCGACCCTCGCGATAGCCAAAATATGGTGAAGGAACTATTAAAAATGATTGTACGCCCTTAGTATTGTTTTGATTTTGGTAATTAAATATGCTAGTTAACATTATATCTGACCAATTTTGCTAATTAGTGCCATTTAGGTGTTGTGAAATGCAAATGACATGACGTCGTGAATTGACGAGTAAGTTTTGAAGAAGCTTAGTTAACACCTTAATCAGATATTGTGAAATGAGCCGTTAGTCACTATAAGGTCCTTTGTTTTACTTTAATCAACTGCATCTTCCAGCTTCATTCAATAAAAAAAAATAGAAAATAAAAATGAATCGCTGATTAAGTTAATCTAGTATAAGCACCAAACAATGTTTGCATGTAGTATGTTTGGTTTTTGGCACTATAAGCCCTTGCCAAAACACCATTATGGCATTATGCTGCTACGACAACACAATTATTATCCGTTTAACTTTAGAAAGCACTTTCCTAATCAAGTAATTACAAAACAACTACCATACAAATTAAATCATTACCTACAAGCTGCGAGTATATGTTCCTATATTTTACCTACCTTTATACCTAATATATAAGTAAAGATTAAATGTTAGGAGTAGAAATGCTTGATGATAACATCTAATGAGCATTAAGGTATTATATAAATATTTTTCGTGACTCTATACCGTCTTTAACCACAAAGCAGAAAGTGTATAATTGAAATTTTATTTGAGATGATAGTTTTTTAAATTATTTTTTACTATTTTTGTTTTTTGAAAATAATCTAGGTTTTCTTAAGACGATTTTAATATAAAACAAACAAATAGCTACATAGACAAAAATTAATTCCGCAAAATCTTAGAATTCTCAAATTAAAAAATGCCTTACTAAGTTAATTGAGAGTTTTTTTTTTGATTAAAAGTCTTTTGCGGGTTCCAAGAACTTTTCAAACAGAAATGTAAAAATCCATGATGAAATAAAATTTTATACAAAAAAAAAATTGGGAAAATAATATTTTGTTGATAAAAATTTTTGTCTACAAATAATTTTGTTCTCAAAATGAATTTTGTCAGAAAAAGGGGAAAAAATTTCACACAAAATGTTAAGGGAAAAACTAAACCAAGCGGTCAGAAAATAAATTGTGAAAAAGTTTTATCAAGAAAAGTTGTCGTCCTCAAAAAACAAAAATTGTTCAAAATATTTTTTTGGACCACAGTTCAAATCAAGCGTCTATCGAATCGTTCAATTCAGTTTCATTTGGCAAATAACTTTTCAATATTTTTGTTTCTCGAACCAAAAATTGTTCAGATAAGTTTTTGTCATTCATTTTTTGCACAGTTCATTTTTGATCCCTGTCGTTTTTTGACCAACTTTAATTTTTGTGTTTAAATTGTCTGAAAAATTTGTTTTTTTTTTAGAGAATTTTTTTCTTTCGATTTTTTTGACGATGTTGTTTTTTCGATCTATTTTGCTATCAATTGTTATAGTTCTTAACAATTTTTTTTCAATCATTTTTTTTTGTGACAAAATTTATTTAAGAAAAAAAAAATAACGAACATTTTTTTAGACAGAATTTTGTTTCCCAACATTTTTATAATTATTTTATTTTGGCGTTTAGCATAATGAATTTTTTTTAAATTTCTCCGAAATTGCAAGATAATTTAAATCAAAAAAAAAAATCATGATGGCACTTGTCTGGGATTAAACAGAACCTAAACAGAGCACCAAATTTGAGTGGACGAGGAAGTGTCTCCAAAAAGTGAGTTAACGGTAACAAAGACACGGGCATCACAGCTGGATTAATATTCTTCCTCTATTTTTCCTGCCAAACATGATTCATAGTCAAGCGAGGATGTCCTTTTCCAAAACCCGTGAAAGCTGTTTCCCACAATACAGAATCAATTTGAATTATTTGCTTTGGGTATAAAATTTCTTCTTCCACTCTCATGATGAATCAATTTTTTAATCTTGTCTTATTTACTTTTCATTAAATTAATTTTTGCTGTGTTTATTTTTTTAAGTGCACTATGGCAAGTGGCAAATACCAAATACCAAAAAAAAGGAAAACAAAAAAAAACCAATACGAAGGGAAAAAACATATATCCCAGAGATCCAGAGTAACATTCTGTTGAACCACAAAAGCGAAGCGTAAATGTGTTTGCATGTTAATGGCATCCATGGTTAGTTGGCAAAGAGCTTCATACTCTTTCTCTCATTTTGGTATCTATATATGCAATTGCAATAGCAACAGCAGGACCACCACCACCACCAGCACCAGCACCAGCAGCAGCAGCAAAATTCCACTTTCAATTGTCCTTACTTCCTTCCTTGGAACATTTTATACAGGGGTTATGTTGCAGGACGCATTTCTGTTATAACGGTACATGTACCTATAATGCTGCATTTGGCGGCAGGCAGTATAGAATGTAGGTATCTACAACAGCAATACCAAGGACGACGACGATGACGATAGTATTGTGCGGCTAGCGATGCGTTGGAGTGAAAAGGATCATCGGGTGTATAGTACTAGTATGGTAGTAACACCAGCATCATTAACGCCATAACCACTATTTTAACCCCTTTTACCTTCACCCTATGCCTCCTGCATTGTGATGCTACTGCTGCTACCATCAAAAATGGTTCCCTATTACCCTTTTCTCTAGGCAAGGATGCATTAAATTTCCCTTTTAACTGTGTGTTAACTGATTCAGTCAACCATGTTGACACATGTTATGGGGTTTTATTTTTCAGATGAAAAGTTCCCTTGGTTACCTTCATTTTGACACTTTTCAAGCAACAATGGTTGTGGCATGGCGGCGCATATAGTCTGTTCTACTTGTAACAAGCCTGGACAAACTTTTGACGGTTGCATTTTGACTTCAAATGAATTAAAAAAGGATGTTTCCAAACGGAAATGGCTATTTGAGAAGCCATGTCCTGTGGTTAGGTCTTTTCATTTTTTTTATTTTTTTTTCTGGAAATCAAAAAATTCAAGTGACCAGCTATTTTGTGTGTTTCTAGAATTTTTGTATGGTTTCATGTAAAGAAATTTCAATAGTATACCTACCTTTAAGAAATCTATATTTTTTACACATAATAACAGTTTACCAGTACGGTTTTTCACTTTTGTGGAGCTTGTAGTTGAATTTTTAACTTCCCATAGGGAGTTATTGTAATCGGTTCGATTTGTCAAAGTGAAATTTTTGACATTTCTCGACGTTTCAAGGTCCGTAGAGCCTATATCAATCATTTTAAGAGAGATGTCTGTGTGTGAGTGTGTACGTACGTTCGTACGTTCGTACGTTCGTACGTCCGTACGTTCTGGTACCATTTTTCGTCGTCGATATCTCAAGAACGAGTAGAGATATCGACTTGAAATAAGCTGAAAGAAGCTGAAAGGGCGTTTATTAATATTCAATCAGTTGTTTTTTTACTATAGCAGTTTAAAAAAGAAGTGAAAATTTTGGTTGGGCTCAAATATCTCACGAACAAATAATGCTATTGACTTGAAATAAATTTTATTCGACACATTAAGACGTCATACAAATTTGATATGAATTTGAAAAAAAAACAATATACCGTTATTTTTTAAAATCAAAAAAACTAAAAAAAAAAATTTTATAACTCGAATATCCTTAGATGGAAAAACGATATTAACTTTAAAATAATTTTTTCTTTTACGAAAAATGTTGTTTTTGACTACTGGTGAAAATTTAAAAAAAATTCAATAGACACTTTTTTTACAAAAAATTAAAAACTACAAAAAATTCTACCAAAAATTGGTATAAATTGTCTTTCGACTTAAATTTCTCAAAATCGGGTAACGATATTGACTTCTTGTTTGTTTTATTTTCTACATAAAATAATTGTTAGCAACTGATAAAATTTTGACAAATATTGAATGGGCAGTTTTCTAACAAAAAATCAAAAACTGTTTAAAATTCTAAAGAAAAGTAGTTACAATATTGTATTTCAGCTCGAATATCCTGAGAACGACCAACGACTGTGCATTCTAAAATATTTTATTTTATACATAGTACAATTTTTTTATGAAAGGTTGAATTTTGACAAATATCTAATTGAAAGTTTTTGACAAAAAATATAAAAAAAAAAAAAAACTAAAAAGTGGTAAAATTGGTTTTTCTACTCGAATATCTTGAGAACGATCAATGATATTGACATAATAAAATTTTTTACAGCGGGTATATATTTGACATATACTTAACTGACATTTTAAACAAAAATTTAAACAGAACTAAGAAAATTCCACTAATAACTGGAAAACATTGTTTTCACATTGTTACACCCAAACAAATACCAGCCTTATAAATAATAAATTAAAATTGCATTTCGTAAATCTCTTTAAATAATTGAAATGCTTTTCAATCTTAAAATAATGATTGTTTGAATTTAACAGCTAAAATTTGTTTCGCAGAAAATTTGGTTATTTGAAAAAAAAAACTAAATATAAAGTTTTCAAGATCACAAATGGGAAGTTATAAGTGTGGGTCGCACCCAGCCTCTTTTTAATTTTAAGTTTTGTGAATTAAACCAGATTATACCAATCTGACCAATCTGCTAAAATAATTTCTTTATCGGCTATAAACAGGTTTTAGTGTATTCCTTGGAAATATTTTTACTAAATACAAATGTAAGAGACTTTTTTTTATAATTTTTTGGAGTGTTTTTGTGTCGTTTTGAGAAATTACACTTTAAACTTTTTGTGTTTTTCCTGAATTTTCTGTTTTTCCGAAAACTGTGCATACATTTTGCCTGATTTAAAAAATAGCTTATAGTACAAAATACTGGCTGTATATAAAAAAGTATTAAACTTAATTGTACGTACTAACGTTTTTCTTATGAATTTTTTTTTCTACTTTTAGTACTCTTTTCATAAAATTGCCCCTCCCGTCCAAACGGGGCAAGATAGATCCCATAGTAAAAAATGCTTGTTTTTGACGCCTCTACAAAAAACCGTTACCAATTTTTGGCGCCAAACTTATCATACTCTCCCCGTGTTACTTATTTATTTAAAACTATTTTCGAAATAAAACAAAACAAATATTAAAAAATTTTTGTTTTTTCAATTTTCAAAAATTTTCTTCTTTAGTAGGTCGTCAAAATAATACAAAATTATGTCAAAATATGTCAGGACAACAAATTGGGAGATTTTTTTTGGATTTCTTGTAACTGAAATCGTCTTATCATTTTGACAGAAAAATAAATGTTAAACAAATATTCTGTTAACAATTCTTTTTGTCGGAACCGCCTTTAGGTAAAATTATATCATCATTTTGTCAAAAAGGTGATACAAAATTTGTAAAAATATAAAAAAAAAATATTGTATACATTTTTTGTCAAAATTTTTTTTCTTAAAACCAAAATTTAAAAATGATATTGCGTTGAATTTGTTCCAATCTTTATTGACTCGACCATCCTAATACTACATAACTAATACAAATTTATTCAATTTTCGTTCTTCAAAATATCCTAACATCCTTCCTATTCCCTCAAAGGTATAAAATTCACTTATCGACCTCATCAACGTTGATAGTGGCAAAAACACTGGCTCCCATTACACGAATATCTATATATACCTGTCATATCTATAGCAACACTATTATTTCTTCCCTTACAAACATTCCCTTTTAGGTATATTATGTATGTAATAAAACAAATTTATATGTAAAGAGGGAGAAAAAAAAGTCCATTATTTTATTGTTATGACAAAAACATCTTCACTCATCAAATAAGAAAATTCAATCATTTCCCCTCAACATACAACAACATACTTTTGGTGTTTTTCTACAATGTGAGTTTTTTACTTGTATACTGTGAACAAAAAAAAAAAAAAATAAAAAAAAAACACCATCTTGATTTCTGGAAAATCCCTGTACTTAAATAGTTTTCTTTCCTGTTGTGTGTGATGTGTGAAAATAACTTTGCCAATTTTGTGGCAGTAACATGCGAATATCTCTTATTTAGATTTTTTTTTCTTCTAGAAAATGAAATTTTAGTCTAAGTAATGTCCCTTAAACAGTGAAACAATATATAGATATTATGAAGTTACACTGGAGGCAGATAAACCGCCTTATTTCTTACCCTAAAACCTCTCAAAAAGCAATTCGATTCTCTTTTACTTTGACTACTGATGGAATTTTCTTAAAAAAAAAAAGAAAACGCTATCTACTTAAACACTCTTCGAAGAGTGGAGAAGAGCACTATAAAGAGGCTTCTTGTTGACAACTGCTAAATGGGTAACAGAAATACACCCCACTTTTTTTGTAGTGGCAGGCGTTAGCATAGTGCGGTGGCGGGTGCCTCTTCTAGAGGCAACGATCCTCGTTTTTCAATTGCGTGAAAAAAAATGAATTTCACCAACTTTGTATAAAATTAGATGTGCAGTTTTTCCTAATACCTGAAACCTAATTCCTTACCTAATACTTAATATTTAATTCTTGATGTTTGATAACTGATACATGATACTTGATATTTGATATTTCATATTTCATATTTGAGATTTGATATTTGATATTTGATATTTGATATTTGATATTTGATATTTGATATTTGATATTTGATATTTGATATTTGATATTTGATATTTGATATTTGATATTTGATATTTGATATTTGATATTTGATATTTGATATTTGATATTTGATATTTGATATTTGATATTTGATATTTGATATTTGATATTTGATATTTGATATTTGATATTTGATATTTGATATTTGATATTTGATATTTGATATTTGATATTTGATATTTGATATTTGATATTTGATATTTGATATTTGATATTTGATATTTGATATTTGATATTTGATTATTGATTATTGATTCTTGATACTTGATATTTGAAACTTAACACTTGATACTTGATGCTTGATACTTCATATTTGATATTTGATACTTTATAGTTGATAGTTGATACTTGTTACCTGATACTTAATATATATGTAAATATACATACTTAATACCTTTTTCTAAAAGTGTAGGTTAATTTTCTTAAGAAATTCTCACTAACCACAAGAGATTCCTGCATATTCAGTTTTTATAGCTCGAGTACAAGTCAATACTCTCCAGAGGAGTTTTTAAAATTCCCTTTGAAAAACTATACTTTTTATACCTACGTACGTATGTACATAATATCCTACATTCTACATATGAACACACTTCGACACTAAAGGCAGCGCTAGAAAATATGCTTGAGTCGGAATTCTGGTTGGGCTTTTAGAGGAAATCCATTTAGAAGAAAAAAATAAATATGGATGAAAAACAACAACTACAAAGGTGGAAAGTTGTGACGGAACAACTACACGCCGCGACGTGAGGAAACGAATAATATACATAAGCTGATGAAACAGCTGTGCTACGACGACGACGACGATGCAACAACAATGTTTTAAAAGAAGGCAATTTTAAGACGATTCTTCCTCGTTTATTTTTTTTTATTCTATTCTACTCCCGAGCGAATTACACTTGTGAATCGTGATAGCTTCCTCTAACAATGGTATCTCACTTAAGGAGGTTTCAATCGGTTAATGTTTTTTCTTCTTCCCCCGGTTTTTTTTTTGTTTTCCACAAACGAACTATGAAAGTGTAAAAAATACCTTTCCTACGTTTTCATTTGTGTAGTTGTTGCTGTTTGTTATAATAGAACGGTATAGAGAGAAAAGCTGTAAAACAATGTGAGACTATTGACTAAGCATAATAATAAATGACGAGATGTCTGGAAGAAGGATTTGATGTGTTTTTTATTTTTTTTTTTTGAAGATTTTCTTCTTCTGCTTCTTAGACAACATGACTGTGACTACCTATATTTTTCTGTAGTTTATTGAACTTCATTTAATGTCCTTCGAAGCTTGATTTTAAGAGGATGATGCATTCTTTGAAAGGAAACCATTTAAAATTCGTTTAGTAGTAGGTACCTTACATAGTTAGTTGCATTCTTCCATGGGAATTACGATTATGTGGCAAGCATTCAGTATCTGTTGGAAATTGATTTTTTAATATTTTTTTTTTGTAGATTCAGCAAGAAAGACACGAACCAAGAATTATTGATTTTCTTTAGCAAAATAAAATCTTTGGCTAGAATGGTTGTTTATGAGTAGGGAAATTAAAATATTTGAAAGTAGGTATTCCAGAAGTAGAAAAAGGTGATGATGATGATGGAGAAAAGATTGACAACACGTTTTGAAGAAAGGTTAAGTAGTGATCTAATTACAAGGAAATCATGAAATCGGACAAGATATACAAAAGGATTGTTTTTACGGCTACTGCCTTCAATAGCATTATACTGATGAACCCAACACAAATTTGGTCAAATATTGCAAAACCCTCTTGATAAAAAATAAAGAAAAAAAAATTACGTATACGCCTAAGTGTTCATATGGCGTATGTTATGTATACTTACTGGAAAACTTCGCTTCTTAATAGGCGTCCAACAAAGAAAATGGTGAAATACTGACAATAGGGTGTTAAGACGTTGAGACAAAAAGATGTCCTACTACGGAGAAGAAAACGCCAAAAATGGAATCGGTATCATTTTTGTCGGGGAAGGGCTTGGGCTTAAAGTTTCTTTTGAAAACGGAACCCTAGCTTTAAAAACATCTTTGACATGTGCAGATCATATAACAGAAGTTGCAAAAAAGAAGCAAGGAAAGAGTGTGTCAAAATATCTGTACCGGGTACCGACGGAAATCATGGATGCAACTATTTTCAAAATTGCCGCAACGGGGAGAAATAGTGCTTCGATCGCCAGATTGGATGAATTAAAAAATTCTTCACAGATGGCAACAAAATTGTGAAGAGTTAAATGAACAGTTTGCGAAGTTATACTTTCTAATTGCTCTCCAAATTTATCTGAGGTGACCAAGTATTTGGATGGAAACGTGTAGCTCCTACTAATCTATAAAGGGAAGGGTGATACACGAATACAATTGATACCATTCAATCAAACTAATGTCACAAACCATGTTGAGCGGGTATTGGATGTTGAGGATTTAAAGTCTGACGACCAATGCGGGTTTGCTTAGGGTAAACCAACCACAGATCCAATCCAGTGTATAAGAATCAGAATCAAAAAAATGTGCTCAAGAAATTTGGATATTGTATTTGTAGATTTTGAAAAAGCTTTCAACAGACAATCACGAGATCTGACTTGGGTTGCACTCAGGGAACGAGGAGCTCTGGTAGATTAAATGGACACGTGCCAACTAAAGCAAAGAAGGACCCGAAGGAAACACCGAAGTATATGTGTTTCAAGGCAAGTGTCTTGAGCGCTTTGCATTTTATTACAGCCCTTGACTCTCTACTTCAGGATAAGGTGACGTGCTCCAAACTGAATAAGTTATTCTTGGCCGATGATGGAGCCATCATAAGTGGAGATTATAAATTTTTCCAACGAGAACTTGATTTTCTGAAAGGAAATGGATGCCGCATATGCGCGAAAATAAAGTTTAAATACTTTGATCTGTGAGGATTTTGCTACTGGCTTGAACAAGAAAACAGGGTTTTTTTCTGCTGGCGCACTAGCGTGAACTAGCCTACTGGCGTAGCCGTATTCAAGGCCTTGAGGTTATTGTGGCAATTTGCACTCTCTTTTTTTTTAATCGCATAAAAACTTTATGTACATAGGTAGTTAGGTACCTACAATTTGTGTTGTTGTTTAATTTCAAGTTATAGCTTTTTAAGAAATCATGTTTTCCAATACCAACGTAATGTTAACAGAATATTGATATTGGTTTTAGTTCATTTATACATCACCAGAGGCTTAACATTGAACCAAAATCTAACACAGATTCAAGGACGTCACATTCATATGTCCGTTAAATTTCCCAAAGGCCTAATAATGAAATTTTCAAATTTAATCCTGCCTGAGTGTACTGTACACCACCATTTCCATTATACACTGTTATGTTGTCTTTTGCAAAACACTACACATTTTTCAGTCCATACACAACTTTTTATGCTGCGTGCATGTGAAGTGCCTTAAGCACTACAAATTACAATTACAAAACAAAACAAGAAAAAAAAATTAAATCCTCTGATTTTTGTTTTAAAATTGTATTATCCTGTTCCTGAGTTGAATATACTACATATATACATAGATGGAAATTTCAAATACCCTTGTAGATTATATACTTTTCCATCCACCGACCGCGTCGCATTAACCATACCGCCAACGCCGCACAGTGTGGTGGATCACAAATCTAGCTGGACAAAATTAATAACTCGCGTTGGTTTAACTGTCTGCTAATTTTTTTCATACAAAATGATTTCAATTATATTAATGATTCTAAACAACCAGTATTTTTTTTTTTAACTATTTTTTTTAATAAAAACAGACCAAAAGTTAAAAGTCTCACTGGCAGGAAAACAGACATTTTTAAGACAAAAATTTGGTTTCTTAAATTCATCATTCTGAGATTATTTATAGCTTTATATACTTGTATTTAGGTTAAATATTACAAAGATTCATGATAAATACAATTATTAAGTGAATTTTTACGAAAGAAGTCGGAGTTCATCGTTGCTATTGTTACAGTAGAGCCTCCATTCAAAATTTTATAAGAATTGTTTTTATTTACTTGTTTTTACTTTATTACATTAATAACACAGATAATAATACATAAATACACTTATAGACTTTGTCATCCACTTTCATATCCGTCGTAAAAAGATTCTTCCTCCTCAAGAGCATCAACAGTTAATAGTGAAAGAACTTCTTTTGTTATTATACCTCGAACTCGAATAGGATTGTGACCTCCTGTTGAGCCAAGCAAAGCCTCTCAATAGTATGATTTACTAATGACTGCAGTGAACTTTTTGCATATACCTCAGTGATTGTTAACTCAGCTGGATAACAGTTTTTCTTAGCTTTTTGAATGTTTGTATATGAAGGAAAAAGATCTTTGCATTTGACGTTGACTTTTTGCCGAATAACATCATATTGATGTTTCGACAAATTAGCATCAACCATTAAAGATAATGCTTCATCCGCAGAAAAGCCCACTGAAGGTACATACTCAGAACTATATCTTTTACAAAGTTTTTTCAATTCCGTACCCTTACTGGACGAAGCTTCCGACAAATCTTTCAAAAGCTTGGCTGAATCTCGCTTTCCCATTTTTCGAAGCACTATCTCACTAGCCTTAACAATTTCTTGAGGGTCAGTTGAATCTAAAAGACTTTGAATCTTCCTTTTTTTTGATTTTTCAGAACAGTCATTAAATATTTTTGGTTTTCTTCCAGCTTTATCAAGATTTTGAGGTCTTACGCTTTCAGGTAAAACATAAGGTTCATCAAGCCAAACTGCATTTGATGTCAAAAAACGGTTGCGATGCCTTCCACTTTTTTCCCATTTTTCGCTTAGCTTAAAGCAAACAATATTAATATTTGCCTTAAGATTTGCTTTAACTTTTTCTGATATGTCTTGAAGACCATATCTTTCCATTATTAATGACAATACGACGTCTTTTCGATGTATTTTGGGAGTTTTTTTCCATTCTTCAAAAATTTGCTTGCGCGATAGAGTGGAGGTCATACTGGAAAAGTGAAAAAAAAATGTATGGCGGTCGCAAAAACGCGCAAGATATTTTTTATTTACCTTAAAGTGAACACTAAACAGATTAATTTAAGTATAGTCTTGCAGCGGAATTATGCGGAATAATTAACTTTAACTCTACTTAAAAAAAGAAAATATTTTATTTTTTCCTCTTTCTCACCCTCTCACCAAAATATTTTTTTTTTAATATTTCCAATGAAAATAATTAAATAAAAATTATTATATTTTACCTTGAAATATAGTTTAATAATAACAAAAAAAAATTATAGCAATAAAATCACCGTAGCCTTTTTAATCGTAAACCAAAGTTATACCAAAAAAACACTTTTCTCTGTTATGTGAATGCACCTGTTGACAACAACTGACTTTGAAGCTTAATTTTTCCTAATCAGTGTAAAAAATAAAAAAACAAAACATGAATAACAGTTACCTATTGTATTGAGAAGCTAAACAAATGATCAGAAGTCATGTGACTTAACTTTTTTTTTTTCATTTTGTCCAGCTAGATTTGCGATCTACCACACTGTGCGCCGCCGCGCCGCACCATCATGCAACAAAACATTACACAGATTGGTTTGAATTGCCAACATGGTGACGAGAGGCGAACGTTTTATGCGGCAAATGCGGCCAATGTAAAACAATGAGATAAGTAGAAAATGAGTATCCTTGCGGGAATAATAATGTCGAAATGGATAGCATTTTGCAACTCTTTCCACTGAGCATTAAGTATATTTCGAAATATGTACCCGGATGTGACCCATTCCACTAGAGTTCCTTTAGCGAACGCCAACAGAGTGCAATTGAGAAACTAATTTTGTCTCTATATGAAAACCGATTAAAGCTGTTGTATAGTAGCAGAGTTGTTGTTGTTTTTCTGAGTTTGAGATAAGAAATGAATTGCGGGTAAAAGGGCTAGTGGTAACTATATAGAATCGCTTCGATGCATTCAAAATAAGTCCTTAGGGAAAATTGATTTTTTTTGTAGGTTACTCCTTGCTGTTTCTCTTTCTCGCATTTAGTATTCTGCACAAAATTATAGAGGAGTTAATATTGAAGCTTATTTACCACCATTTTGGATTTCCCAATACGTTGTTCATTTGATATAGTTCCTCAATATTTTTGAGTAGGACAAGTATTGGTTCTTTAAGTTCTATGAGGAACTTTTGAATGAAAAATTTCCCCGCCTCACGCCATCTCAATCGAAGAAATACATACTTTGGAAAACTTCAAAAAGGTGAATACCTATTATATCCACCGTGAAGAGCGTCTACTGTTATTAGATAACCTAAAACGAAAAGTAATACGTCAAGAAATCTTGTATGGGTTGCCTTAAGGCAAAGAGGTATTTCGGAAGCCCACGTGCAAAGTTGGGATTACTCGCAGGAGAACCGAAGAGTTCAGAATCAAAATGTACTTTAGGGAATCATTTTTAATTAAGAGATTTGTATTGGAGTCCTTGGTTTTTTGCTTGGGGATAAGTTCATGGAACCAAGTATGAGTCAGTCATTTCTTGCTGATGATTTTTATTTTTCCGTTCGGAAGAAATGCAAGTCTTACACCTTTTTCCTCTACATTAGTCATTATACTAGTCTTTATCGTATGACTATTTTGTCCGTAAGTTTGAATGTAGGGAACATAGGGCTTCCACAACTCCTACTTGCCATCACGTACGTAGAAGTATTTCCCAACTTTTCCCGGATGTGCTGGTTCCTCTTCGACCGTTCCTCTTCAAATTCTTCTAGCTTGGCCAGCTCGCCTAGCTGTCAAAGTGAAAAAGTTCAATGGGATCTTTTAACTCGCAATGCAAATATTACCCTTTCCAATTGTGTGGCTAATCCACTGCCACTTAAGTCTTCGGAAGAATTTGATCCAATGATCAAGGAAAGATATTTGACAATGATTTCAGAGTCCACTGAATTCCTGCGTTTCTAGTCGACAGTTTCTAGGCGTGCAGTACATCATTTATCTCAAGAAGAAACAGCAATATAAATTCTATATTGACACTGTCGTAGGCCTTTTCGAAGTGATGAACAGCTGATGAATCCTGTGAATTCGGTGTGTTCAAGTTTTTCTTCAAGGAGGTCTTTTAAGAAAAACAGGACAATTCTTGCTATTACCTTGATTACGGCTGGTCACGCGAAAATTATTCTCCAGATTCGGCACTGCGTAAGTTTTCCTTTCTTTCAGAGCTTGACCACTATTCCTATTCTCCACTCTTCAGAACAGCTATCTTTTTCCCAAGCTGTTTCAATGAGTAGGTGCCTTAGCTTACTCGATATAGTTGGTGTTGCTCGTAGGAACCCTGCGGCAATACCATCGAGTCAAATTGCTTTGGTGTTTTTCAGAGCTAGTTTGAAAAGAAGACTCTCACTCATCACCCAGAAAAACTATAATTCTAACCTAAACTAAAGCTAATTCTCAAACTATCATTCAAACTTTTCAACTCATACTACAAACACTTTCCAGCCAATATTTCACATAGAAACGTTATCGTTTAAAAACTCTTTTCAATCAAGCTTGTCACCACAGTTATAAAAGCCTCACCAAGCTGCCCTTCTTTGTGAAGAAAAAAAACCTCTTCTTTAGTGCAGGTTGAAAACCCAAACAACTTTGCTAAAAGTGACATGTCTCCTAAGTCTAAACTCCGATGGGCTCTTCAAAATTGAACTACCTATTCACATTAATCTTTCCCCATGGTAGGAGACTCACAAAGAGTAGTGTAAATTACTTATTAAGTGTGTCACTATAGTCCTCTTGCGCGTCCATCATAGATCAATTTCATAACAAAAGTGCATCCATTAAAGGAGCAAAATGTTGAACCAACATAAAACAAAAAAAAACTACTCCAACACGAAGAGCAAGAGTGGGGTACCTACATATATTTTGCAAAAATGCACGGCCATCGCTCTTAGTTGAAGTCATTCAAGGATAACAAACAAGAAGAAGAAAAAAACACCAATGAAAACAACAAAACTATGAAAAAAAAAAAAACACTAAGAGAGGATAGACCCACAAAAAGTTTTCTCAAAATAGCAATCTAAACAGTTCTACCCCCGCCAAACCCTTTTGCCCTTCACCAAAAAAAAAAAACAAAACAGAAAAGAGTAGAAAAACCAACGGATGGACAGATTGCTCTGAAAACCTTCACACACAGGAGCATCAAGCAGGACAAAGTTCATCGGTTGTAGGATAAAATATGACAAGGAGCCGCTCATAATGCAATACGACATAACCATAAACTTCTATGAGACAGTAAAGTGAAACAAAGATGAACTCACCTAGGCGCATGAAAAACTATGTGCTATATCCACACACGAAAAAAACTTTTCCACTTTGACTTTGACAAAACAGGAAAATATTGTCCTGAAATTCTTGTCTTTTCTTATATATTTGACTGTATGTATATAGATATTAAATAAAGACTTCTGGTAAGACAGGGGTGGATTAAATACGTATCTGCAGTGATAAACTTGATGGCGTTCTAAATGGTGTACCACAAGGAAGTCATCTTGGTCCGTTATTCTTCGTTTTATTTATTAATGATCTTCCTTCTGTTTTAAGTAACTCTGTGTCTTAAATCTATGTATGTCAATTACCTGAAAACATTTCGAAAAATTTGACAGCTGACACACCGAAATCATAAGCGAAAAATCTAGTGGGAAATTTAGATTTAGAATTGTCGATTGATAATGGAGGAATTCAGTGACGAAGGATGCTTACTCTGTCATAGGATCATGGATTTCCATTAAATGACAGAAAAGGAAAAGTAAGAAGCTGAAATTGTTGTGCTATAGTTCAATACGGCAACAAGAAGGATCAGTCTTGGAACTTTCTTATCATATTTCGGGACAACCAGTAGACGGTAGAACATTTTTAATATCTTCGGAGGACTGTATACGATATACTGACGGTGGAACCCAACTAGATATCAAAAGTCGAATCGAAGAAGAAGAGAAGCAACTTTAAAAGCTTAAAGACAAAGCAACGACTGTTCCGTTCCAATGCTCAGTCTGTGCTTCTTTATGGGTGCAGCACTTGGAAAGTCACTTCCGCGATCACAAGAAAGCTGCAAATCTTCAGAAATAACCATATCTGCAATGAACAAGAATTGGTCAGAGACACGATGATTCTATCACATGAAGAAGTACATAAGTGGTTGTGGATTGGCCATACACTACGAAAGGGCAGGCAGGCCGATGAGCGGACCTAGAATCAATTGGCGAAGAATGGTCAGCACAACTGGAGTTGGAGGAAGCTGAAATACATCTCCAGGAACCGTACACGATTGCGTGTAGGAGTAATGGAGGTCCTATGCCCTGCCAAGGGAAATCGACCGACATAATAATTGTCCGGAGGACTTAATTGAGTATGTAGAATCTTTATTTAAATTAGCTCGAACGTCAGCAAAGAATAACTGATTCACTTCCGGGTCCTTAGAACATAAATAAAGTTCAACTTCTATCATTTTATATCTAATCCACTACTGGAGCAACAAAAGCTTAACAAACACTTCACTGATGTGAAATCTCTGGAATATCTGTCCTTCTAATGTATATGAATTCCGAGAATCCCAACGAGGACGACAAAACTTTGTCGTATTTTTTTTCCTTCTTGTTTTTGTTTTTGTGTGTGAACATCATAAAATCGTAGTTTGTGGGAACACAAAACTTGTACGGCCGCGATGTGACTTTGAGTGTGTTTGGAGGGAATTATTTGTCCCAATCTGCTTTGGGATTCAAATAAACATTGTATCCTTTTCTACCTACATATACATACATACACAAGCTACAGTCAAACATATTCTGGTATACAAGGACCTCAGGGAAAAATTTAGTACCACAGGGTTAAATCGGTATATCTATATCTACCCTTCCCTAATATGAGAACAACAAGTTTAGAAGAATAAAAACATTTTTTCTGGAGAGGGGGTGGATTTTCTTTTAGCAGCGAAAAGTTCACAGGTAACTGAATATAAAATATATAGGTAGAAACAATAAATAATGACAAAAAAACGAAGACAAAATAAATCCCAACAAACAAGGTTGTGAGAGACAGCAAAACAAGGAGTGACAGGATGTGTGGCAAAGAGAGGTGTTTTATTTGGGTTAAATGCCAAGTAGATGTCATGTCACGATTTATTATGATTTGAAAAATGTTTTTGATAGTTTATAGATATGATATTCAATCTAATTCAATTTTTGTTTTATTTGGCGCCAGTGTAATAAGACAATTGCCAATATAAAATTTTACTAGAAATATAACGTTAGACTAATAGGGTAAATTTTGAGAAGAAAACGTGTCCAGGCATAGAGATTTATTGCGGGAATGAAGAAATTATTTAGGAGGAGCTGTGAATGGAATAATGTACTTAGACTTATAAACATCGTTAACTCAATAAGAAAATTTAGCCTTTTTCATATTTGTGACTAAGGGTGTGTTCACAACTAAGCTGCGATAAACGGTTCAAGCAAAGAAATCAACGTTTATATTTTTGAAGCTCCTATCGAGGATATAACTCTTGAATATTTTACTATGCATTTTTAAAACTAAAATACAAATTTGTATGAGTATTACGAATCAGGCTTCAATGTCAGCGTTGATTTAGCTTCGATGCTCGAACAGTTTATCGCAGCTTTAACGTGAACTCACTCTTAGATTTCAGCTCCGACAGGCATGCATGCAGTGGTGGCCATAGAAATAGTACACCTATTTGTAACTTTTTATCTTTATTAAATTTGAATATAAGGAACAATTAGACTCTGTGGTAGAGTTTATAAAACAGAGTTAGTTAAAATTGAAACTTCAACGGTTCCTTTTGTTTAAATTTAATAAGAGGTACAACTATTTCTGTGGCCACCACGGTATGTAGGCATACAATTTTGATAATAAAATTACAGTACATTTTTGATGTCCAGAGTATTTTTTTCAAGGCGCAAAAAATTGTCCTATTTGAATTCATAATTTGAAAAAATTCGATAATATTTATAATAATATTTCTTAAGTATTTTCAAAAAAAAGTTGCTATCCCAGTTCTACTTAATAATTTATGTACATAAAAGGACAAAATTTCAAATAATATTATGCATTCGTTTTCAGAATACTGAGATTATAATAGTTTTGAAGGACATTTATAAGGAACACTTGTCAGATCGCTTATGAGAAAATCGAAAGCCAAAAATCCAGTTCTATGACAGGTACCGTTACTAATTGTTTTTCATTTAATATTAATTGACAAAATAATTTAAATTACGAGTACTTACAAATACTTAGGTACTAAAAATATGGCATCAAAATTTTTGGAGCCGTTTTCGAAAAAAAAAAAATAAGTTTTGGTGGTGCAACAGTCTATTAAGGACCGGGACCTAAGTTTTTTTTTAAATAATGTACTGATCACATCTAAACAGGAGAACGAAAGAAATTCCAATATTTTCAAAATAATGCCCACCCTAATACTAAGCTAGATAAGAACGTACAGTTTTGAAGAAAAAAATGATTTGAACAAAAAAGTTAAATTGAATTTTTGTGAACAACAACAACAACTTAAAGGCACTACCACCAATTGTTTTTGTATGAATTAATTTTCTATTAATTCACTTATATTTTATTTTTGGCCGGAGTTATTGTTGTTGTTGTTCACAAAAATTCAATGAAATTGACGGAATAAAGAATGGTCAAGTCTAATAAACTGACATTCTATGTATACTTAAAAATAAAAATATAAAAAAAATTAAATTTTTTTTTCAAAGCTTTGAATTTTAAAATAACTAATTAGGAAGTTCTTTGTAAAAGCACATAAAAATAAAATTTTGCAAACAAAAATTGCAATGAAAGTAAAATTTTGGAGAAATAAAAAAGTTTCAAAATTATGAATTTGAATATGGAGTTTTCAAAAACCATGCACTCAAACATCACCTTGATTTTAAAAAAATGCACTGGGGAGTTTTGGCGTATGGAGAAACATTTTAGTGTGTTTGTAGATTTGTAATTAGTAATTATTGTTTTTAAAATTCAAGTAATTTCTTAGAATATTGCCCCTCCCACATACATAAAAGGGGTGATTAGACCCCGATGATTTTTTTATTGTCTTAGTTCAACTAACAAGATCTAGCCTTCTCTTATGTTATTGAACCTAAAAAATTAGGATTTTTTTTATGTTAGCAAGTACAGTATAATGATGAAAATCTTTCTTGTCAAACATACTTTATTTCAAAACCTCAGATTTTATTTGTATTTACTATAAGAACTTGTGTTGAAGCTTATGCAATTTAAGGAAGTTGAAAAAAAAAATTAATAATGCGTTAACAGCACAACTTTTTTACTAACGCAATTGTACACAATTCAAGTATATTGAAAGTGATGATGCTTGAAAGTCATTGTATAAAAAAAAAATGGAGAGAAAAGCTTTCATCAAAACCCGGAATTGGTGTGAGGGTTAACTTTTTTTTTTTTTTGCTTTTTTTTCATGACTTTAACACTAACTGAATGGAGAAAGTTCAGCGAAAGTGGATTATAGTCAAATTTGTGATGCAAATCTACCATATTTGCATGCTGCCGTTATCACATGTAGGTGGGGTTTTTTTTTTGTAGATACATATGTGGGTATGTTGGGTATATACATATAGACAAAATATATTTATATACTCGTATGTTACTCTCAATGGTTTTGCATTTTAAACTTCATTCATACTTTTATCTTAAGCCCACATAAAAAAAATAAAAAAAATATTCAAAAAGGATCAAGAGAGAATGGTTTACACATGTAAATTGTGCAAATATTTTTTTTCCGTTCTGCTGCGGAATTTTAGGGTTAAGTTTGGTTTCGTAGAAAAATTTAATTCATAATTTAATTTATTTTGGGGATGCCAGAAAGGTTGATCCAAGATGTCCCCAAAACCAAAATATAACAAAATAAGTGCTACACAAAACCATATTACACAAAAAAAAGTCTGGTGTAAAAATATTTGTTTTGGTAAGTTTCAACGCTAAATTGAATTTATTTATGATTTTGGCTTTGAAGCGTTCTCTTTATTCGAAAATTTGGAAGGCGTTAAATTTTTTGAAGTTATAACTTTTTTTTACCATTAGACCATTGGTGCCCGAAGAGTGGGGCAAGGGGGTCAGTTGCCCTCCCCTGGCACCGAAAAATTACACGTTTCTAAAATATTTGGATTTTTTTCTGTGGGTTCTTGAAAAATACAACCGTTTTCTTCACTTTTTTTAAATGGAGTCCTAGTTTGGACTCACCCTGAAGAAACAATCTCATTAGCTTACCACCCTGGAAAAATTTTTCGAAAGTTTACGCATACCACTTTGAGCAATATGTATATTTGACATATTACTTCTTAGTATAAAAGGAGATCGTAGGTTAACCTAACTCATCTCAGATACCTATCAAAAAAGCATTAATCCAAAGTACGGGCAAGCTGAAATTTTTCAGATCACTTCGGTGGTAGGTTAGAACTAAGTTTGCAACCACATAGTTCTAGCAGAGACCTTAAATCTTGGTGTATTATAGGAAACGCATAATCCGTTGGAAAAAGACCACAATTTAGCCAAAAAATAAAATTTCTAGGATAAAAATTGTCAAAAAAATTGGTGAACAAAAATTGTCAAAAAAAAATTGTTAGAGAAATTGGGAGAAAAAGTCTGCCGAAAAAAATGCTCGTCCTAAGTAAAGTGGTTAAAAAATAAATGTCGAAACAATTTTATCAATTGGTCCCAAAAATAAAATTGGGTTAAAAAAATTGACAAAAAGTTGAGTCAAAAAAAATTATTTTTGAAATTTTGTAATAAAATTGTGAAAAAAAGTTTTGGCTAAAAACTGATATAAAAAAAAATTGTTTATTGAGAAAAAGAAAAAAACAGAAAATTGGTTGGATTTGCTCCGTTCTCTTTTATTTAAAAAAAATCTCCTTACAAAAAAATAAAAAGAGAATATTTACAGTTTCTTTTTTTCTTGAAATATTCTTAAACTATCACCTACCAGAATTGCCATGAAATTAAACCAGATTTCATTGAGTTGTTCCGAAATAAATTCGAAGCGGTGATTTTTCCGTTGCTTTTGATTTTTAAACTCAATTATGTGCGACACATCAGAAAACTTTAGTTATTTTTTGTTAACGTTTGTTTGTTATGCTTTTAACCCTATTGCAGTTTTTGTTTTCCATTGAATTTGATTGACTTTTTAAGGCAGTTTTTAAAATAAATATGGCGCTTAAATAAGACAAAAATACCTGCACATAAAAAAATAAACATAGCTTAATAAAAAAATATTAAATTTAATTGGTTTCATAAAACAAGGTAGATAAAAAAAATCTGTTTTTTTTTTGATATTGTTCTCAATAGAATTTAAAAGTCTAGCATGCATACATATATCTACATACGTGTATATGTGCCTTGCTATAGAAATTCATGATTAAATTAATTTAAATGGTCAAACATATTGGCAAAAGCTATTTTTATGTGATTATGTATTATTTTATAATTAATTTAACATCAATAATGCATATAAAATGAATAATGCGTAAGCGTAAACGAAATGTGTTTTTTTTTCTTTTAAATCTTTCTATCTATGTTTTGCTTCATTTTTTGTTTTTGGAATTAATAAATTGGTTGTAAAAGTCTGCAATGTTCATTTTTATGCGTAGCTTATACAGTTTTACATTTTTTAAATCGATTGTTGTTAAATTAATTGTGTTTAATTTTTTATGCATGCATATAGGAAAGGATTTTAAATGTGTGTTTAATTGAAAATTTTAATAGGAGCATTATAAAAACCACTATAAGTATCACAATTAAAAGTGAGAAGTGTCAGATGATGAATTTTAATGAAATGATTAAGACTTATGAATAAAATTAACGATTGTAGTGGTAAGAATAATAATTCGAGGTTTTGAATATACATACACACGTACATATGTATAAAAACACAATGATTTAATAAAATAATTACTGCTAAGTGTTGACACATAAATTTCTTTTACTCGTAGGTATTCATGCCGATTTAGAAGTCCATGGAATTTTATTCCCCGTTAGTATACGCGATTAAAAGTCCTTTAAAGTTATTAAAGATTGGATGATTAAAGTATTGCTAAAAACCTACAAAAACGCGTCTTTGTGCACTTTTTTAAATGTTTTTTGACTCCTATAAGAGATAAACATAATGTAAAAACATAAAAATTATATTTTATCAAAAAAAAAAAAAAAATGGTAAAAAAAACTAAGTAAATATTTGTTTGAACCGAAACAAATTTTGTTAGGAAGTCAGCGGGAATAAAAATTGAACAAAAGATAAATTATTTAAATTGGTTAAAAAATAATTCAAACAATTATATTTTGTTAGAAAAGAAATTCGTCAACGAAAATTCGGACAAAAATATTTGTCAGTGAACAATTAAGTAGATCAGTGCATCAAAGTTGTAGGTTAATTTTTATACCTATTTGTTATTTTTATTGTCAATTTTATTTTGACCATAAATAAACTTTGTAAAAATTTGTGGTCCGAAAATTGTATAAAAACTAGTAATTCTGTCCAAAAAAAAATTTAATGAAAAAAAAATCTTTCAAATACCATGTTGTCAAACCGTCTACGTCAGTTTTTTTTTCTTCTAGAAGTTCAATTTCTGTAAAATCGTTGCTGGATTTTCCATTAAATACAATTGTTTTAAAAAAAAAGGAATTCAAAGGATGGAACAACGAAATGAAATGGAAAGGTTGTAACAAAAAAAAATTGTCAAAAAAAAAAAAAAAATAGCAGTGAAAAATTAAGTAGAAATTTTTTTGAACCTCCAATCAAGTTAATCAGTCCTTTATCCAATATGTGGTGCGTGTAATTACAAATATAAGCATTTTTATTTTAAAAATTTTACAGTTGCTCATACATTGATGAGATTTAAAAAAATTTTGTTAAATCACGCATTTTTGAATCTGATCAGATTTTTTAAAAACTTTGAACCATGCATTTTTTTTTGAGGCGATGTTTGTATTTCATAGAAATCTCACTTCGGAATTATCGCCAAATATTTCAAAATGCAACTAAATTGAAATATTACTCAAAATTTATAAGAAAACGTTCAATTTTTACAAAAACAATTTACTAGTACCTTAAAAAAAGTTGATCTCAATATTTGGGGAAAATGTTCAATTGTGTTTATATTCACCAAGTGCTAATAAATTATGAACTCATAAATCAAAACAATCCACCGAATAAATTCTTTCGTTTCTTGAGATAATGAGGATGATTTTTCTGAGTTATGAGTCTCATAGACTTATTACCTGGTATAAAAGAATGCCGGCCTTAATCACTAAATTTAAACCCCGAAAGCTTATACATTTTTTAAACATTCAAAATTAAAAAAAGGTGATTTATCAAAAGATATTGGAAATATTATGGTGAATGAATTCTTTAAGGACCTTAAAAATCCACTTTTTCTTAAAAACTCATTACATTCAAAATGGCGGCCAACTTATGAAGAACATGACTGGCAAAGTAAGTGAGAGATGTTACGGCGATATCCACAACTTAAGTCGATTTAATGCAAAATTTAACTGCAATTTGACTGGACTGATAATATCGCAATTCGTGTTTCAAAAACCTTCAAGGTTCCAAGAATTTCATTCAATCCGTTTCAAATCAATTTCTTGCGTCTCCTAAAAAAACTTTTTATATTCGGCTTGTGATATCTTCACAGAAAGGTTCTTTCACAACCTTGTGCCAAATACTTGTCATTTTCTTTCACTATAAAGCTGCTTCTATTCAAATTCTGTATATCTATCGATTCCTTGAAAATGTACAAAAGTTATCTCAACAACTGGCGCGACTTCCATTAAACTCTCGAAAACTGTCCTGTTCCTTCAACAAAAAAAAAAAAAAAAAAACAACAACAACCACCCACAAAGCATCCGATGTCCACGATGTCCATAATAGGTACATAAATTCCAAATCAAAATCGAAGCCATTATAAACTTCTCTAAATATTCCTTATGTCAAGAAGATGCATAAAAATACAATACAGGGTGTTTCGCATATTTCTCTGTGTGGCACTCTGAATAAAATAAACATTCGACCAAAATCCAACACAACGATTCTTTCTCTTATGT
The DNA here is from genome assembly GCA_958431115.1 of Syrphus vitripennis. Classification (NCBI taxonomy): domain Eukaryota; kingdom Metazoa; phylum Arthropoda; class Insecta; order Diptera; family Syrphidae; genus Syrphus; species Syrphus vitripennis. Next base: position 108,776,663 of record OY288108.1, read on the forward strand.
ATATTATTCCCCACCTCCTACAACAACAACTGTCAACTCAAAGAAGGACTTTTATGTCCTTTTTATACAATTTTCTTCGTCTGTTCGCGATTTTTATTTTCTCTGCAACACTGCACTTTGATGGCAGCAGGGTGGGTTGGGCAAAAAGGAGCTCATAAATATTTTTTACTATATGAAAATGCAATGACAATTTATGACCTTTTGACAATATTTTTATTTGGATTTTTCTTCGATGGTGTTTTTGCATGGTTTTCGTATAGTTGGATTGTAAAATGCATTGTTATCAAGGATTCGATTATGGTTCAAGTTTAAAAAACGAGGAACATCCAATCCATGATGATGTGACCAGTAGAGCGTTGGTAGCATTTCTATATAGAAATGATTTCCACATAAAAGTGCAAAATGGTAAACCACAGAAGAAGTAATCTCGTCCTTTAGGATAATTTTATACTTTTCTATAAAAGGAGCAGAAGGAACGTTTGTGTCGTTTAAAGGGTGGAGTCATATTTCTATTGTTGTCAAGCAATTGTGGTCGCGTTAGCTACTTGACAGCTATTGAGACGAACGAAAGTTATCTGGAGACATACGACATGGCCAAGTTTATATTTGAAATACTATTATGTTTTGATTTAGGAGAAGGAGTTTTTTTTTTTATTATAGATTCGGATGGTTTATCTAAAGTGTTGATACTTCTACCTAGAAGAAAAAGAGGAATGGGTGATGCTTTGGAGAAGTAGTTTCCATTCGTTTTTTCTCCTTAAACGAATACATGATATTTCAAAGTTTTAGAAAATATACAAAGAACATAGATCATTCAACTTTAAAAAAAAAACTTCAATTAAAATTTCAAGTCGGTATTGAAAAAATTCAATTCATCAATATTTTTACAATGAAGTTATCCTTTTCTCAGCAAACGGTTTAGTTGGGAACTTGGGTTTGAAATTTTGAAGTCGTTAAAAAAATATACTTCATTCTTAACTTCAACATGAATGTAGCATTTTCTCAGTAATCTTTTAAGCTAAGAACTTGAAGTATAGTTCTAAACATCCTGTTTATTTTGCAGTTCAAGAAAATATGAAGCCCAAGATTTGAAGTCATCTCCCCAAGTTCATTTTTAAGGAAGCAGAATATAGCGCTCGTTCTCTCTACAACCGATAGGGCTTCAATGTTGCAGTTCCTTGTCTTGTTTATAGCTCAGTCGAATACTGAGAATATATATTTTTTTTTCAATTCCTTTTTAGGAGGACTTCAAACTTCAAATTAATATTTTTTTAAAAGCAAATAGGCTACACATTTTTTAGCACTAATTGAAGATCTTACAGTTAGTCGTTGTTGAGAAAAGCGACTACATGCGCTAACTTAACAGTGAAGTTTGAAATAAGACTTCAAATTTTGGACTTAATGTTTTCAGGAACTGCAAACAAATTGAATTGAAGTCCGTGAAAATTTGGAGTATTATTTTGAATTCCTATTTTGAATGGTTGCTGAGAAAAGAGCATGTACTTCACAATGAAATTAGCAGTACAGAAGATAACACTCACTTTTTGATGAACTCCGAAATCGGAAATAGAACGAATGCTTGTTGAAAATCATGAGAAAACTTTTTGCGTGTGCAATTAATTTCCTCTTGTTTCTTTAATGTTTCATTAAGTTTTTCCTGAAAAAAGGAGAGATATGTATATTCAACCATAACCAAAAAATCTATATGCGTCTAGGTACACTTTATCTCTCTACAATGTATGTTTAATTAATGGAAAAGAATTATATTTTTATTTAGGAAACATTCAACGGGCAATTTAAGCAAACCACATTATTTCCTACACATCAACCATACATTATACATCACAATATATAAATATCATCGCTTGATGATGTTATTTTATTTAACGCCTTCTTTTTCAACAACCGCATCGCATCTACAACATTACACATACTTTACCTCTATAAGTATTATCTTCTTTTCTAAGTAAGATTCATTTGCTGCCAAAGTCATTAAAACGGATTTTATTACCGAGTAACTTAGTGTATCAGTCGACGAACGACAACACACTCCAATATTTATTTTTCTTAGGGAAAAGCAGGCTGTTCCCAGTGTCTATATTATGCCTCTTCTCCAAACTTTTAATCAGGAAATTCTTTTCGGAAAGGAAAATCCTGACATACTCCATACATTTTGTACGAAAGGCTTTTATCTTGGTTTGGTTAACATAACCAAAGATTTCAACGACCAATATAGCAACTTTATAAATACACCTACGGTAGTATAGCTGAGATTTCATATATTTTGTGATGTGGTTTCAAGTACACCAGGTATTCCCTTCGCTTCGGTTGAAAAATAGACTTCCTAGATTTTCAAGATGCTTACATGTGCAGGTGTAGGAGGAGTTATTTTGGTATTTTGAATAAATTAGCAGGGGTTGTATGTTGCTGTTGATTAAAATTAATTCGGCGAAATGCAAAAACCTTCAAGAAAATGTTTCACTTCTTGTTGGGTTATGTTGAGTCTTGAAAAAATTATATAGCCTTGGCCTGGGCGTTTTCCAACAGTCCTGGGCATTACCTCTTACCTCGTCAGGACCTCTCCGTTCTCCGACAAACCTGCGTTTTCCAACAGAAATTGGTGGTTTTCAATAGACCTGTGTGTTTTTTGATAGACTTAGGCAATATTCAACAGACAGGGATGTTTTCCGACAGACTTTAATGATTTTCGACAGACCTGGGTTTTTGACCAATTTTTTTGTACCGACAAATTGTTTTCTTGCATTTTTTTTTGGAATCTTTCAAAATTTATTTTAATAAAAAATGAAATGTAAACAGGAAAAATTTTGCAGTTTTTTTTTTTTTAATTTTTATTTCAGCATTTGATTTTTTAAAACTAAAATAAATTTCTGTTTGAAAGTTTCTTGGCACCCGCATTAAATTTGAAAAAAAAAATGTATAATGGCACCTGGATGTTAAGTGAACATGCAATAAGTGGAGCAACGGAATTTCGTGAGCGGGGTTGCGCTCCAACAAGTGAGTTTCTACCGAAGTTCAATTAAGATGGCTCAAAAACCACACTTGGATGTTGAAAATTTACTCTATTGAGGTTAGGTACTACATTCGCAACCTGAACAGTTTATTGCTCATTAAAAATTAAATCTGTCAATGGCTTTAAAACTGCTTAACAAACTGAGAAATGGCACAACATAGGAATGGCGAATATGAGTCACGATGGTGCCTTTGGACTGAGTAAGATTCTGTTGATGCTTTTTTGTGTTAATCATTACGAAATAGTCGTATATATGTAGGTATGCAGAAAATAGTAAGGAGAGCTTTTTAGTATTACACTCGCTACAGAGTTTCCAATGTTTTGGGATTAGAATTTAAAATTGGCAGCTTCTGGCAAATTATTCAGTTTGTTGATGGATCGGGTATATTTTATTATTACAGCTTTAGATATGTTTTTACCAAAAGTGAACGGACAAGTGCAACGTGTCAGCTAAAACCTGGCAAAACTGAGAAATTGTGCTTTTTCATCAACTTCTGTTGCTAATATCTTATTACTTTTAATAATTAGTTTCAGTTACAAATTTTGGATACTGCTTCCAATCATTTTTATAAAATAGAGTTTCAAACTTCTTTAAAGCTTTTGTTAAATTTCGTTAACTATCAAAAGAAGAAACTTCTATTAGCTTTTTAAAATTTCTTTTGAAGCACTAATATAAGTTAAAATTTTCAGAGATAGCTTCAGAAATGCTTCCTTTAAATTTTGTATACAACTTTTACCGAGGTTAAGCTTTACACTATACAAATAAGAAAGCTTTATAGAAGCCTTATAAAAATTCAAGCCTCTTTTGAAATCCTCATCGGCAACACTGTTTACATTTAGTAAAAATTATGTCAATTATTGAAGGTTCAGTTGTCAATTAAGTGACTTTTAAAGTAACCAGATGAAATTATCACCTCTGAACTAAAACTTATATGTCTTTAGAACCAGGGAATGAATGTTATTATGCTCACTACCTTTTGATGTGTGCTTTTTTTTGCCAAGGAGTTGAAACATGTAAAATTTCAATTCCTTTTCAGAGTCCTTTTCTTATAGCGCAAAGATTTTGCAGAAGTTATGAGTAACCTATACTAATTGGAAAAATAGTTGAATTTCGAAAACTAGTTGGAAGCTATGTTTTAAGGAGGGAATGTGGCACCTTCTAGGAATTTTCATATTTACCTACTTATAAAACTGATTTATTTAATTAGTGGCTTTAAATGCGCTTCTGATGCTAGCTAGCTGATTATATTATATTCATTATAGAAAATCACGAAATTTAATTTCACTCTGACAGCCCTAAATTTCTCACAGATAAAACCAACAAGAAACCAGAAGAAGAAAAAAAAAATGAGATAGATTGAGGTAACTATACCTTACCTTACTTCTTGCTACTTTGCAAGGCAATCCGTCGTCGACACAAAACTTACTCTTCGAATATCCTTACAGTGATTCTTTTTTGTTGGTGTTGTTGTTGCTGGTGATGGTGATGGTGTCCTTCTTCTTCTTTTTCTTCTTCTTAACTTTCGCAGTTTGGTTCATTTTGGTATTCTTTGCAGAGATCCTATTATCCTAAAAATCTAAATGCTTCACCTGATAAAACTTTTCCGGTCGTAATTAAATGTGAACTCTGGCAGATTTGGAGTCACCTTGCGCGTTTTGTTTCCTCTTGCTACCGCGTCACCTTCGTCGTTGTTGGCGTGGTGTTGGTCCGTCGTTGCGTCGCGCCACACAACTGTCTAGAACATCTGCAACGTTAAATTTCCGCTACATTCAGTACCATGCTTGGTTGAGTCCTATATTCCTGACAGGAGGCAGAGAAATATAGGTATCTCCTAGAAAGTCCTCTTCTTTCCATAGAAAGGACGAAAAAACAAGATGGGGAGTTGGGAGGTGTATAGTGATGGGTTTAAGTTTTTGTGCCCCGCTTTTCGGATGTCAATGCAGGACTTTTCGCCTTGTTTTTCTTTGTCGAAGCAGAAGTTCCGCTCTGCCATTTTTTAGCACCAACCTATCGAGAGCTAGCTGGTTTTCTTAGCGTGTTGAAACAACATCAGTAGGGTTGCGTTTTAGTATACTTTTGGCATCCTACTTTGCAGCTTGTTTTTTTTTTTGTCGTCTTTTTTTCTCTTTGCAGTACTCGAAGAAAAGACATCGCAATGAGAAGAAAAAGCTATAGGTCGTTTGAGCAAGGGGGGCCTGTTCAGCAGAAGATGGCGGCACGGCGATGATGGTTAGACCGACTTAATTAAAGTTCTTATTTGTAAATTAAATTCGTAGTGAAACCTTCTTCCACTTCGCGCAGCAGCGCATTCATCATCTCATTGTTGGCTGATTTTCTTCTTGAGGTTTTGTTAATTTTAATTCTGTGTTTTTTTTTTCATTTTTAGTAAAAACCCAACAAACTGCTTCCTTCTGATGGCATCCAATAGTGGAAGAGGGATAAAGGAAGAGTCCTTGTTTTTCAGTGAATACCTTCAGCATTGCGTTTTTTTTTCATTTGGCTTTTTGTGGATGTGTTTTTTTTGTTGCACCTTTTAAGTAGGTAGAAGTGGATGGTACGTTTAGTTGGTTCAATTTCAATGACTTTTGCGGAAGAAAAGTACTTATTTGGTTACTTTTTGTTCTTGAACTACTCCAGCTGAAAAGAGGAGATAGGGAAAGATTTAAATAGTTCCCAATTAAGTGAAGCAAATACTATTAGATCCAATTTTTAATCAGAAACAGGTGCATTTAGCAAAGGAGGAGGAGCAATGAGAATTCACATGAATACTAATTTTGAAATGAATAGATAAGTGGAAACAGCTCTTATTAAAAAAAAAAACCTAGGGAAATTATTATGCTTTTTAATTGGGTTTTTTTTTTTTTCATAGGTACAGTTTGATTATATTTTTTTGCGGATATTACTGAATGGGGAATAGAATATTTCTGTAAACATAGTTTTCAATCAAGAGATTGACTCACATTTAGGCAAATAACACCAAAGTGACCTAAGTGACACACAATAAATCCTTAAGCGAGCATGCAAGTGCTTGGGTTAATGGGTCTTCAGATCACCTGAGTTGCAAAAACAACAACGAAAACAGGAGCTTATCGGAGTCGAATACTTGCTAATACAAAAGGCACATAAGTATTCCAAAAGGCAGTTCCTTTGCTTTCCTGTACCGATCAGAAATGATCGGGTCAGAGCTGTACGGATTCAATGTTACTTGCAAAAATTTGAGTTTGGCGAGCTGGAACTAAGACTAGTTTAAGTTTAAGTTAGCTGGAAGAGATGATTAAAAGAAGCGTTCTAGAAACAAAATGGCGAAATACCAGAAACAGAGCTTGTTTCTTACACATTAAGACAAAGACACACAAAATGTTCTACAACACAGAAGAAAACACCTTAAATGGAATTAATATTATCCTTACGGAGGAATTGCTTGAAAATATTAATTTCGAAGTGATCGTTAGATCTTGGATGTCCCAAAAAGTAGTGAAGTAAGGAAATGTATAGAAGCCCGTGGCTCAATGGTCAATTAGGATTGTAATGTTGGAGAACTGGATGCGATTCCCAGCCTCGTCCATCTAAAAACATAAAAGTGTAGGCCTGCAATAACACGCATACAGGAACGGTTGAGAATTGTAAGTCACTTCATTTCTGTCGTGCCACTAAATCATCAAGAAAATATTTGAAATATTGTCAGCTCTATATGCTCCCCAAATTGGATGTGGACAACAGGAAAAAGATGCGCTTTGGCTAGACTTCTACGAGTACAATCAAATTGAGAACATCCCGAAGGATCAGCTTTTATCTGTGGGGTTGAGTTTGAATGAGGTCTGTCAATGTGTTTTGGGATACGGAAATAGGAACCCTCCTAGTGAAGACATCCTAAAGATGTGCAGATCATATGGTCTTACTGTTTTAACTACCATGTTTAGCAACTAACAGAAGCATCTTCTCATTACGGCAGTGGTGGAAATGAAACTGAAAGATTGGATAAAAGATTGCAAAGTGATTTTGGGTTCAACTCCGTCTTCTATTGACATAATTTTTGAATGAAAGTAGACGATCAAAAAACGGGCAAATAAATGAAGAGCGCTGAGTGCAAAAAAAAAATTGAGACACTCTACAAGAAACATACGTGAAGACTTCTATGAACTGCCAAAGTAGTTCGTTTAAAAATTCAACGCTCAAATTATTGTTCGTGACGACAAAATTCTTTACTGAAGGCTACGGCATTTGAAGGTTAACAGTTTCCGATGTTATATACTTTCCAATAGCTGCATCTTATGACTAAGAAGTCAGTGATGATTGGGCCAAAAGAGATCCCCTCTAAGTTCTGGAAAAAGTGGGAGACATCAGGGATAAATTGAGAGAAAGTTACTTTTTTCCAATCTGCAAAAGGAAGGTTGAAACAAGAAATTGCGGATCTGCCGTTCAATCAACAAGTTCGTTGAGAAAATATTTGATAGCAGTCCTCGAAAAATAATTAGGCTGACAATCAGTGCAGGTTTGTTTCGATCATCCACAGATGCAGAAAAATATCGGGTCGTTGGTATCACAGTCGATATCAAGATTTTCTAAGCTCAACTCGAGGAATTCCACAGATGGACCTTTAGAGTGAAGTAGTGGAATGTGTAAGTGTCGTCGAATGTAACAATCGTCGAAAAAAAAACATTATTTTGAGGTGCCTTAGCTATCGTTCTCATGCCGAAAACTTAAAGCTAACCGGGTGGTTTTATTTTTCTTTCAACTCTGTATATTTTCTTTCAAGTTTACAAACAGCTTAATTTAAAATCCTCTTTTTTATTTTAATCCCAGAATGACATTTTAACGATATTTCGAATACCCATTAAAGCTCATTCAAGTACATAATAATAAACTTCATCTCTAGTTTATATTTATTTATATATTGCTCAGGAAGTGGCATAATTCTTCAAGTTTACAATCCCATCATATGTCCCGGTTGGGATTTTGCAATGACACATCTGGGAAAGTTAAACATCACTTTTATTATGTTTCTTCTTCTTTTTTTTTTCTTTGCTTTTTATTGCAAAATTTTACATGCATGGTAAAATAAAAATTTTATTTGCTTAGAATAAGTTAGTGTCACCTAGGGGGTATATGGTGGTGGTGGTGGATTAACTAGAAATAAAGTTTTGATCTCCACCCACAAAAAAAAAAAATGGAGGAAGGTAGGTATGTACATATGGCAAATAAAAGAAGAAAAAAATATTCATCCTGGGCTTATCCTAGGGATATTCGTCCCATTGTAATGTAATTGCTGACAGGATATCACCACTTTTTTTCTTCTTCTTATTTTGTGTATGGCATCCCACATCTTCTTCTATATTTAAATTGTCAGGGGTTAGGTATTACCCGAGGTAAAAAATCCCCAACCCCTCCTATAAAAAAAAGAGAAACTGGGGATGGGTGGGAAAAAAATATTCGTATAAATGGTATTCTGAATATTTTATTTACTTCCGTCGTCGTCGTCGTCGTTTTCGGTCGTCCTGTGGTCGAATTTTTCTCTCTTTTGGTTTTGAATAGAAAAGTGTTAGTTTTAAGGGTTTTATGGAACAAAATTTTCTGTTTCTCTTATTTTTTTTTTATATTTTATTTTTTGCAATAAATATATTTTCAGAAAATCGTTTACTAATCTCTGGATAGTACATGAAAGATTTATGGCATCAGAACAGCAGCAACAACAGCTAGAGCACATTGAACACATAAATATATGTAAGTAAAAGTCGGGAGAGGACGATGGAAAGGGTGGAGATGTGAGAATCCAACCTTTAACATTTGTTGGAGCGAGTTAATGCGGTATGTCCTGCTTGTGAAAAGTCCGTGCGGGCCGGGCTTTGGGGCGGCCCACATCATGGAACTGCTGCTGGTTAAATATTTGATGACGTTTTCCTGTTTTTGGTTAAAGCTTGAAAGTGTTGGGTTTGCCACAGCAGCGTGCGATGGTGATTTTCCGCTACTTCTGCTGTTAACATTGGGTCGACCTTCTTTTTGACTATGATAATGGTTTGTGTTGTGTAGGAAGTGATGGGGAATGGGGTTCTGTTTTTAGCTGGGGTTATTTATTGTGGGTATGGGGGATGTTTTAGGCTCTGACAACGACGACGCGACGATCGGCGGCGGTGGTGGAGTTACAACAAATGTATTGCAATTGCGAATGTTGGATTTTATTTATTCATTTTAATGGAGTGGTTATGAAAATATACTGTGCAATATCTGGCTTGAATTTATTTTGGTTTATATATGGAATTTAAGTTAAAAAGGATGATAAAATTATTTAAAAAAAAGATTTGAAAGTTTTTTTTTGGAATATTCAAGCAAGGTTTTTCAGTGCAGAGTCAATTCTGCAAATTAATTGATGGATACACCGCAAGCTATTTTTTTGTGGTGGATGAATGAAGAAGGGCTTTAAAAACTGTTAAGATAGAGAAACAAACACTTTTGTCATGTCAATCCAGGGTTAACTCAACATTCTTTGTGAGTTAATTTCGGGTTAACTTTAATCTCGCACTTCGTGACCCAATTAGCACTGAAGTGCGATAGTTTGATACCGTAACTCGTTTGACCAATGAAATCAGTTAGAATTAGTAAAACGAATTGATGCGAATACACCAGCGAGTCTTCGATAGAGCTATTTTGTAGCGAAAGCAGGACAATTGCAGGGAAAATGAAACACTGTTTTCATCTCTTGTTAGTCACAACTTTGCTGCATGTTCTCCTATTGGATAGTGTCTAGTATGTGTTGCAACAATCTTGGCTATGTTTAGCGCTGGCCCTGCATAAAAACTGATTTGGTCGGGGCTTATTACAGATGAGCCTTTCTAGATATAACGCATTTTGTAGCTCCACTTACGATTGGTTTGTGTGACATTGGGTCTAATATTCAGGCTCACATGGGTTTACCTGCATTGGCCAATTTAGAATTTGATGTTGCCAAATTAATGGCATTAACACCAACCTGACTTCCGTTATAAAAGCGAATACCCGAAAGACTTAGACACCTTTAGGGACTGGGAGAAAATTCCTGTATCGTCAGTAAAGACAGTTATGTCGAAGTCGCCCTTCCACACTTTCCCAGTTCTTCTGAGGAACTATGACTTTAAAATGCTTACTGAGAGGTTCAGAAAAAATGTCAGCTGATATCAGTTAAGAGATTTTTGCTTTGCCTTAAGTATTGCGAACCAACAATTCGATTCTTTCAACCTTAACCACCTGTCCACAGGTCGTGACCCAGTTGCTAACTTTTCTCAATGCCATCTCCGTGATTTCAATAATCACGGAGGTGAACCTCTTTGCATAAGCAACCACGTTCACTCCTTATCTAACTAAACCAGAATTTTGTTCATGAATAAAAGAGGGTACAGAACACCACCCTGCGGTATTCCTCTACTCACGTATTTGCTCGAGTTTATATTGCCTAATGTAGCTCGAATCCTGCAATCGCCACGAATTTCCTATTGAAAATTTTCGCAAGTGATATTTTTTTTTTATAAATTTTAAGAGTTGGAACATATTGAACGAATTGAGAATATGAAAAACATGAAACACAAGTGAAAATAAGATAAATGAAGTTTGTCTTCGTTGAAACAGAAAATTACCTCGAAAATGAACATCATCAGGTCATAATGTTATCCTGCTGATAGTCATTATTGAAATGAAAAGAACTTAAAGGAAAATTAATTAAATAATCCTTCAGCACCGCTCTACAGGAATCCATGTATACACTATGAAATATACAATAACCCCATTTTTGTTGTGTCGTCCCAATCAAATTATAATTGTTTCGCTTAACGCCTTTTCAAGATATAAAATAATTTTTTTTTTAAATGTTAATTTCAACTTTAACAAGGATATACCGGGATATGAATATCCAGGATCAGTAGTCATCCTCCTCTCGACATAACTTGGCCAATGAACTGATATAAACTTAAATATCACACCGCAACTTTTTTTTCAACATAATATTATGCAATACCAATCGGTAACATTAACGCAAAAAAATTCCCTGTATTCACTTAAAATGTCTCTCGGGTAATGTTTAATGCTTTTTTCCATTTCACATATCAAATCCCTACGTACATATACAACAAAATAATAAGTGAAATCCTGTCGCATATTTTTAAGCTCTCATCAGGCGGACAAAGAATTTTTCTCCACAAAAATACTTAAAAATGAAAATAAAAAAGAAAAAAAAAACTGTTGTTCCCATGCAAGGATATCATATGAATATATGTGCACTTATCACATTTAACATGTCCTGAGGATTATTATAGTGGTGAGCAAACCACGGTAAAAAAAATAAAAAAAAAAAACACACACACACCAAGGACCCAAACCACTTTCTCTTCTCCCGCGTGGATTCATTTCACATTTTTCACATGACAGCTATGAGAACAATGCTTTTGGGAATGTTTACGTTCAACATAAAAACATTAAAATGGTATTATCCTATAAAAAAGACAAAAAAAATTATAGAATCCACCTACTCACATATAGGCCAATACAAAAAGAAAAAAGGACGAAAGCTTGACAGCAGCAACATTTATACAGAAATTCTCTGATAAGTCCTTTGTTTAAATTTAGTGTAATTTTTGGTGGTTTTTGTTTTGTGATTCTGTATTTTGAAATGTCGATTTACGATAAAGCATTTCTATTTTGTTTGCACTAAAAGGAAATAGAGTAGAAACAAACATTTATTCAAAAGAATAAATATAATATTTTAAAGGTTACCAGATTTTAAATCTTTTAACAGAAGATGGATGAAATAATAAAAATGAAAATTATAATATTTAATAGAATATAGATACACAAAAACTGATAGAATTAAATATTAAATATTATATATTAAATATTAAATATTAAATATTAAATATTAAATATTAAATATTAAATATTAAATATTAAATATTAAATATTAAATATTAAATATTAAATATTAAATATTAAATATTAAATATTAAATATTAAATATTAAATATTAAATATTAAATATTAAATATTAAATATTAAATATTAAATATTAAATATTAAATATTAAATATTAAATATTAAATATTAAATATTAAATATTAAATATTAAATATTAAATATTAAATATTAAATATTAAATATTAAATATTAAATATTAAATATTAAATATTAAATATTAAATATTAAATATTAAATATTAAATATTAAATATTAAATATTAAATATTAAATATTAAATATTAAATATTAAATATTAAATATTAAATATTAAATATTAAATATTAAATATTAAATATTAAATATTAAATATTAAATATTAAATATTAAATATTAAATATTAAATATTAAATATTAAATATTAAATATTAAATATTAAATATTAAATATTAAATATTAAATATTAAATATTAAATATTAAATATTAAATATTAAATATTAAATATTAAATATTAAATATTAAATATTAAATATTAAAATTTATTATTTAATTTATTTATTAAATATTAATATTTAACTATGGTAAAAATTACTGTTAGCATTGTCTTACATTTTAAGTGTTAATTCTATTTAAATCATTATATCTACCAACAATTTTTTGGTTGAAATTAAATTCATTAGGTTTTATTATGTTAAAACAAGGACAACAATTCTCCTATCTATTTATGGCATGACACTCCAGAGATAGAGGAAATATAATGTAAATAATTCACAGAGACTAGCAAAAAAAAAATTATAAGAGAAGAATATGTGCCCAACAAGGACATCACGCATCCAAAACATAATATTCGAGTTTTTATGGCATAATCATTCTTCTACGTGTTATATGTTAATATATATAAATTTTTTCTAAGAGGAAAGCAAAAAATTCTATGTGGAGAGAAAGGACGAACAAACCACAAAGTGCTGCATGAGGTGGTTTTTGGGGTTAGAGAGAATTTGTTGAATATATTTTCTCTAATTTTTTTTCTGTTGAATCTTTTTTTTATTTTTAGTTGATGTAGTCCAGCGGGTGTCTCTTTGTCCATGGTAATGATAAGCAAATATGGTTAAACGTGCTCTACAATAGGACATAGAATTTTATTGTTGTGGAAATTTTGTATGTAGTACAGAGATAGAAAAGCAAGGAGTCCGCCTGTCACCTGCATCATGTGTGTTTTGTATGTTCTCCTGATGATGGTGAAAACGTACAGAGTACATGTATATTATTATTATATGCCCTCTCATACACATCACGCTTTGTCTATTGGGCTAACAAACGACTAACGTGCGATATGCTAGAGGGTACATATAGTTATGTATCAGGTTGTCATGTGTATTGTGCCATAGGCAGATAGCTGGACCTGTGGATATAAACCCCGGTGAACCTTAACTCGTAAAAGAGGGCATATGAATAGAGTGCAAATAACATAATCCACAAATCGAGTTAAGAGCTAGAGGCAGTAAATATAACATTCTATATGATGGTAGAGTTATAATTATTTTTTATTTAACGCATTTCTAGGTGCTTTTGTGAAATAACTCTATGAAGAAGGAAACTTATTTATGAAAAATATAAATTCATAGGGAAAACTATTAATTAGAAATCAAGAAGCATAAAGAAATTTTTGGATATTGGTTTAGTCTTATTAATTTCTCGGAAGAGAGTCTAGATCTATGGCATTTTGGGCCAACGACAAAAGGGTCCCACATTGATGGAAAATGCATGAGCACATATATAACTTTTGTAATCATTGCATGTTAAAATATATTCTGACCATAAGCACATCAACTTCTTAGCAGTTGTAGCCAATTTATTATTTGTGTACTCATTACATAAATAAGTTTTTGATTATTTACACATTACTTTTGTAATCCTTAAATGTTGAAATTTGAAATGCATTAGCAGTTGTAGACAGTATATTTTTGTGTTTACTCTTAACACATCTTGATTTTAGATATGTAAACATAACTTTTGTAATCATTACATACAGAAATCTATGCTGACCATGAACGCATATACTTTCTCGCAGTTGAAGCCAATCTATTCCATATACTATTCTATGTACTCATAACATAACTGGATTTTAGATATGCAAACATACTTTTTGTAATCAATACATGTTGAAGTCTATATTGACCATGAATGCATATACTTTCTCTATTTGTAATCACTACATATGAACGCATTAAGTTTTTAGCAGTTGTAGCCAATATAATATTTTGTACTTTTGTAATCATTACATACAGAAATATATGCTGACTATGAACGCAATAAGTTTCTAGCAGTTGCAGTCAATATAATATTTTGTATACTCATAACATAACTGGATTTTGGATATGTAAACATACTTTTTGTAATCAATACATGTTGAAATCTATACTGAAAGTTGGTAGTGAGAAAGACATAATTCTTGGCAGAATTTTGGAATGAATCTCAAGAATAATTAACTATTCAAAAAAGAGTAAGTTAAAGCACTCATATGATTTAAAATAAAAATTTTTAGAAAACTAAATTTTTCATTATAGATTCATATAGATTTTAAATGCAGATTTTTCATTTAAACTAAGTCACGATTAATTTGTATCAAAAAAAAAAAAAATACAAAAACTCAAAAAAATCACACAAATCCCGAATAGAATTTTGTATCCATAACGAACGAACAATCTTTTTAAAGCCCATTAAAGCCATATATAGCAAGCAGCAAATCGATTTAAGACCTGTCAAAATCAATTCAATTCCATTCGAACCTACACCACACACCAAAAGCATTCAAAAATTTGTTCAAAAATCTAAAAAAAAAAACACCAAATGATTTGAAGAAATATCAGATCATCGAAAACACACTCGCTCACATGTCAATCCAATCAGCAAAGCAATTCCGAAAAACGAGTGAACAACTGTCAATTTGGCTCAACACACACAGTAGGTTACTCCTCGGATTGGTCCTCGCGCACTGTTCTTGGTTTATTTTCATGACGATTTCCACGAAATTCGTTGAATCCGTGTATTTCTTTTCGTTGGCTCTGTTTTTTTTTTGTTGCTTTTGCGATGATAAGATTTCATAACTACACTACCATCACGAAGGGACGAATAAAAGAGAGACGAAAAAATTCTTTAAAAAAGGAATGAAAATGCATCTGACAATATTGTACGTTGACTTATTTTTTTTTGTACTCCAAGGATAACGATGAGCATATATGGCGAAGGATATATTACGTCACATATAAGGATGTGTCAAACCAGATGATAAGGCAAAACTCAATGTTCTGATACATTTTGACAGACAATTGTGCTTGTGTGTAGGTTATGGAATCCATTTATAATCCGCTGACACGAATCAAAATATACAAAAAAAAAAAAAAACAGAAAAAGAAAATCCATCGACATCCTTCGGAAACATGAGAAATTCTTGTAACAGAATATGCGAAATATATAATACTTGGATTACACTGAGGATAACGACTTTTACACAAGTTTTCCGGCAACATACCCAAACTTCTAGGTATATCATCATTAGGGGATGACAACGGTATCCCTTCCTATATTATTTAGGTATCTGCACCAACGGATACTAACGGTGGCGATTATATCTAATGTAGGTAAGTACCAATATCAACTGACGTATTTCAACTTTTTTAAACATTAAATCTACTTTTACTCTACTACACGTTTTTCTTCTTCGCTTTTTTTTCGCTTTTTTTTTTTAATCCATCATTTTACCTTTTTTGAGATAGTATAATGGTAGTGTGTAGAAATCCCTTCGTATCCTAGAGCTAGCTACTCTATCTAGTTATTTTGAAAATTACGAAAAATAAGGATGGATTATAATTAATGTTAAAGGAATCTGTCAATGCCAAACTTAAGTTGACAACGTAAAATGCCCATCCGGGTGGCGGCGCGGCGGGCGAACAGATTACAACTTAAATCCTTCGGGTAGTGGAGATGGTGGTTGTGGACGGGGGAGCTTATAATTTCTGCCACACAATCTTATACCCTCTCTAGAGTTGTCATCCGGTTTTTTTTTTGCTATTTTGTGTGTCCATCTTTTTCCATCCTGGCAATCACAATACTACAGTGGAACATTATTGCTTCAAAGATGGCAAAAAATTAACTCAAATATGTCATTTATTAAGAATATCCCCAAAATGTTACTACGTTGTCAAGCCTCTTGAAGAATTTTATTATGAGGTAATATTTAAAGTGATAGAGATGTATTTCATAAGTTTAAAGGCCATTTTTTATTGACATTTATCTGTTACACCAACTAATAAGCGATAAACTAAAACTGAGTATCAGCAAAGAAGCAAAGAAGAAGTTCGTCCAACTACAGGAAGAGCATGTATAGAAGCTAGAGGAAATTTCAACATCAACAATGGTGCAACCATTTTTTAAATTGTTTCCAAGGCTATACTTTCCAATAGCTTAAAACTTATTCAATTACTAGCGATCAAAATTTAAAAATTATACGTTTCGAGGCCTCCGAAGTTTTTGAGAAATGTCTTAACTTCAATTTAGTTCATTGAAGATACATTCTTTAAAAAAATTGAAAAGCTTGTATTTGAGAAATGCACAAAAAATAGTAATTTTTTAAACATACCTCGAAAACCGTAAAAAAAAGAGTTACAATTTTTGGTTCCATTGACAACAATGACCCAAACTTTTCTTAACTATTGTAATGCAAAAACTAGTGAATCTGGCATAATCAATTTTGGTCATTTTTTATTACATTGTCTCCCACTGTGCTTTGTGTAGTTATTCGGTTGGTTTAATCTTTGATGGTTAGAAGTTTTTTTTGGAGTTTCATAGAAAACAGACAAATAAAAAAAAAACAGATGAAACTTACGACGGATGACAGAAGGAAGAACAAATCTAAGGTAAGGATTAAAGAAAACAACAAAAAAAAAAAAAACACATCAACCATACCCTACCCTATAATATTAATCCATTGTGCATACCAAAAGTCTTACCGTAAATCATCAGCCATAGCAACTTGTCACGAGACTAAGAAGAGTTTCGCAGGACGAAAAACTAAAACGACATTCTAAGTTCTAAAAAAAAAAAAAAAAAATTACGGAGCTTCCAAATATCACCACCGAAATGGAGCTACTTTTGTTGAATTGAATACAAAGAGAAAAAACATGAGAAAGAAGCAACATAGGTAACAAAGAAGAAGCTGAAATTCAGAACTTAAAACTGCTTCGTTTGGTTTTCTTGAGTTTCAATAACGTTTTTTTCTTATACGCGATTTTTACGCTTTTGTCAGAACCAGACGAACTTTTTTTTTTGGTATTTAAGATTGTATTATTGGAATCATAAGAAAGTTTAAAAAAGCAGAAAAAATTTGCGGAACAAGTGAGTCATGGGAACCATTTTTGTTTTTATAAAGTAAAGGGGGATTAAGAGGTATAGAACTTTAATTGGCGGTCATTTTAACAGCTGATTTGTGTTTAGTTTGGTTTTAGCATTTCAAGAATTGAAGCCACAAAATCACATAGAATGGCGTAGATTCGGTGAATGAATTTTGTTAAGCGATGAAGCCCACTTTTGACAGAATGGCTACGTCAATAAACAAAACTGCCGTATTTGGAATGAATATAATCCTCAGGTGTATGTTGAGATAACTATACATCCAGAAAAACTGACTTTCTTGTGTGCTTTATGGGCTGGTGGAATCATTGGTCTGTACTTCTTTTAAAACGATGCTGGCCAGAACGTTAAAATCAATGGTGACCGCTGTAAATTCTTTGTTCCTCAATGATGTGCAGGGGCCGTGGTTATAACAAGACTTCGCAACATATCACACAACTCGTATCAAAATTGATTTATTGGAGAAAACTTTTGGTAACGGCATCCAGGATCGTGCAAACGCCGCTAGATTATTTTTTGTGGAGATATGTATGTGAAGTTCCAGCCTACTTCGATTAGCCCGAAGCGATCGACCACTTGGAGGACAACTTTCGTTACCTTATTGCCGATATACGCCCACAAAAGTTGGAAAAAGTGATAGAACATTGTACCTCCAGATTAAATTACGTCCGAGCCAAGCGTGGCAGTCATATGCCAGAAATCATATTCAAGGATTATCATACGAATGAAGTCAATTTTAAAAATTCATCTTTGTTTTATTCCATTTTTAAGTTCTACACCTCTAAAAAAACACCCTTTATAAGTGTCGCCAAGCATAGCATTTTTACTCGTCAAGACAGTTTCCCATCGGTTTGGGTTTGTCTTAAAGGTAGAATTTTTTAAAAATATTAAATCATTAAATAATTTTCATGATAATGATAATTCTGGATAAAAAATTCTTTGTCCTGTTTTCAACTTCAAACAGACAAAAATTATGCATTATTTTTTGTTATGATATATGTACATATGCCATCATCACCTGCAGCAAAAAAAAAATTAATAATTTCTAAAGGCTATTTAAACACTTCACAAAGTCAATTGTTCCAAAGGGCAAGTTTTCACAACTCATCACAGAAGGATTTCTTCGATTTTGCCAACTCCCATCCAGACATTTATACGCATTTTCTGAGACACATAAGTTTGGTTTTCATCCCATCACACTTTTTTTTTCTCAAAAAACAAAAAAAAAAAAGTATGTTTTCAAACTCTCAAATCCTGACACACAGAGAGATGGAACGTTTCAAATTGAAAAGACGACCAAGCAAGACAAATAAAATCACACACAAAAAAGAAAGAACCTAACTTCCTCTCGAAAGCAATCAATTTTACCAACATACTAAAGAAGAAGAATGATAATAAAACAAGCAGAAATCGCTGCAAATAAAATAAAACAAAAAAAAGGACTAAAAGTGAAATCAAAAGAAAATATTCCGAACCGAGAGAGGGTAGACAAACGCCCCGGCAGCATCATCGACATCGGCACAGGAAAGGATCTTCGGATTTGAATTGGAATATTCCTTTCATTCAGAGCTAGCGTCATTGTTGTAGTTGTATATTTCCACCTCCACCTTCAACACCCCTCCCCCGCATATCTATTTGAAAACTAATGTGAATGGATGAACGTGAATTTATCGTAAGGACAAGTGTAACTTGTACCTACGACGACGAACGGCCGGCGGACGAACAAAAAAAAAGACGACCAGGAGAGGTCGGTCGGTATATGTACATAGATGGTTGGTTGCAGTGGAGAGGTCCTGATCAATATGCCTTAAAGGATTTTCAAATGAGGAATGAATCAGAAGAATTGTTCGAGAGTTTTTCTTTCGGTATTTTCATTTTTTCTTTTATTCATTTTGGTTTCTTTTCGATGATAGCCTTAATCCTCTGCATTTTTTTATTTTTTTTTTTTTATTTTTGGGGATATGCTAATTGGTGAAGATAAATCGTTTGTATGCAGATGTGTGTTGTAAAGTAATGGTTATGGCACAGGAAGGAAGGACCATTCGCCATACTACAGCAGACCAATCGAACGAAGAGGATTCGATTTAAAAAGCTGTTTTCTGGATTTACTCGCTTTCTTCTTCGACTACTATTTGCTTAAACACTAACACACATTCAGAGAAGATATTGTGATATTGAAATTGCCGTATCAAGTGAATTGGAAATGAAGTTGAGGTAAACCTGCTTAAAGAGATGAGAAAAAAAAACCAAGTAGAAAAAGTGATTTTGTGTTTTTCAATATAAGAGAGTTTTGGGTTTTGTTGGTTAGTAAAAATAAAAAAAAAAAATCAATGTTAGTATATCCTTGACCTAAAAAACTAATAAAACTGAAAACGGCAGCATAACATTTTTTGTAGATATTCAAGAAGAGAATTGTCAATATTTATACATCAAGAATGCGGTGAAGCAACGATATTATCCGAGTTGGAAGCAACATTTATCACAGTTTTCGGTACCCATTTCCTCGAGTTACTAGGAACTAATGAAATTACATAAATGAACGGTGATGACTAACTTGACTTTTGAAGTTTGCACAGAAAAACGGCTTAGTTTTGGATTTGTTTTACAGATCTTCTGACGATAATCTGAATGCAAAAGGCAATAGCGACTACGATGTTCCAACATTATCCCGGAAGAAAGGAAAACCCAATGGATGAACCAAATGCGACACCTGCTGATGATCTCTGACGTCAATCTAGCAATCGTCTAAGTTCAAGCATTGAAGTGGGATGGTTTTAATCCTAGTCGGAGGAGGTTTTGATCTACCATGTTGGGGAAAAGGACGGGAAAATAGTAAATTCGAAATCTTTGGTTCTGCAAAACCACAAAAAGTTTAGACATAGAAAAATAAAGAAAGGATATATAACGATCTAGGAGGCAAATCTTAATTGACACCACAACTCATAGAATCCATAGTTTCCACAACATTTTATAATAGAACAAGATATTTAAGCCCTTCGGGAGTTAAGTTCATCTTGCGATTGTTCTCATCTTCGAAAATTGTTGGTGTTAGATTCCTATGTATTGCGAACAAATTTTCCAGTGGTATTGGGCTTTCATTGTAATAATTCAACAGTAACACAGTCACCAAAGAAAGTCAGGCGCCAAAAACTTCTGGATCAAACAAATTCAACAATACCTGCATTGAGTTGGCCCCAGGCAAGAAACCACCCAAAACTGCGAGTCCTGTCTAAGTTTCCTGAAGTCAACCCAAGTGCAGTCTTAGACAGCCTTGGGAAAGTTGTGATCCCAGTCATGGTCCGTTATCGTCGGTAAAAGTAGAAAAAGATACAGAATAACAAAATACTCTACAGTAAATTTCGGTCGTTAATTCATGACCACCGCAAGGCGGAGGGCAGGGATCTTTTGAAGTCATAATACTCTGATCATTAGCTAAATTCATTTCCTCTCCTTGAAACTTTTCCAATAAATTTCCTGCTGTTTTGATGCCTATAGTCATATATCAAAAAAAAAGCAACAAATAATAATCATCCCCCAACCATCCCTATACCTTACTTACTAAATGCGTAATTTACGGTCCTTTCATGAATTAACTATTTTTATGGAGAATAATTTACGTGCCTATACTATACACGTGTAAGACCACCCCAAGCCCTGCATAATTTATCTGTGGTCATTTAACAAAAAATAAACCAAAAACAAATTCCAGCGTTGTTGGTGTATTTATTTAACATGATTAAATTAAATAAAATGAAAAATATTTTTGAATCTTGGTAATCAATCCGCTATGATGCAACAAGGAACAAGGAAAGGTTCCAAAGGTAAAGACTATAATGACATTAAAAAAAATTGGAAATCTATCCTTCGAAGAGAATTGAGAAAATCACCCACACTCTTGAGGGAGGGAAAATCAACATCAATTGGAACAAACGAACCTCGGGGCGGAAGTCACGACTGAACGTTTTGTTATTTGCGTTTATTGTGGTGCTTCCCATTTCATTGCCCCTGCCTGATCTCTAATGTTGGAAAGCCACAAGTGAAAGATATTATAAAACCTTAATGAAGCACAAACAAAACGCAACTCACTCCTGATGTGATGTGACATCTTGGACCTCGATCTCTTTCACTCTCTCTTTCCCTAAACCAAACGACGACGACCACCTTCGTCGTTTTGGCTATCGAATCGCATTGAAGATTCAAAAGATTAGGAAGAATGGTTTTCGGTAGCCATAAAGCATACCTCAATTGACCACATTATCGTAAACATTGACGTTCGTGTGTACGACCAAAAGAGCAGTAGCAATAGCAACAACAGCAGCAGGAGCATGTCCTGTTTTCGAAATACACCACAAGGATATATCCATAAAGCCCCCCTGTCTTCTACAAGAAACCATCAACCGATAAAAGCAGCAAAGCAACATCAACAACAACAACAAAAAAATATGATAAATGACTTGGATCTGACTAAATTGCCGAACCTGTGTGACAGTGTTTCGACCGATGTCATGGCCTGCCTTGCTGTTCAACCTATAAAGGATAACAGCTATGGGCATATTATATAGCTTTTGGGTTCTCTCCCTATCTTGGCAAAATGGTTTAACACACACTGAGTGGGCATAGGAGGGGCTTGGGGAGAGGCTTCTTCTTCATCGAGGGAGAAATTTATGAGCCGAAAGAAAATTTCGACTATAGGACCCAGGACCTGGATCAGAATCCAACCATCAGAGAACCCAGGTTTTGCTGGATGACCTTGTACATTATAGATACAAGCTATAGGTATTAAAATGAATGAGTCTGTCGTCTTCGTCATAAACATAGAATGCTTTATTATCCTTACGCGCGGGCATCGAACGATTTAGAGATGGCGGATACGAGTGAGTTGTGGAGTTCTTCTGTACGTTATAGGTACATATCCTGTTCCAATATGTCGGCAATAAAATGTATGGAACGCCTGCTGCTATTGCCATTGCTTTTGCTGCTTCTCCTGCTCTTGCTGGTGGTGGTGGTGCTATTTTTTGGTTGCTGATGATGAAAACTCTGGGTGTTTCATATCTTTTAAGTTGAAAATATTGCTAGTCTCACGTAGGTGAGTTATGTCAATTGTTGCCCGCGCCATTCTGTTTCGAGTATGGCACGACGACGATGATGATGATGATGATGAGAACGATGATGATGATATGACCTTATCATCATCGTTACACAAACATATCTCTCTTACACTTTGAAAAATTTCGGCAGTTTTTTGAAATTTCAATCTATTTTTTTTTTCAAAATATGAGTTCAGTTTGCTGCCAGAAATAGAGAAACATCCATGATCGGAAAACTTTTGACTGCATAGAACTAGGCCTGGGCCAATAGCCAGTTTGGCTGGACAAAGATTGGTGTAACCTTCTCGGAGATGGGAACGACCTTACAATTTTAGATTCCTAAAGAGTTCATGCGGTATAAAATGAACACAGTGAGATGGTTGGACTCGGGCAAGTATAGATCTCTAGCTCGAAGCACTGTACAACACTATTCTGGAAAGACACCAGGAAGCCTTCGGAAGTCAGGCGTTGTATTGCTGCTCTCCAAAACAGCAACCAAGAGCATTATTTCCTGAGAGTGCTTACCCTTCTCACGGCCTTATGTAGCACATTTTTTTTGCAGTATAATGGTCAAACTGAATGTATTCTGGTGGTTGATCGCTCCAACAGTAAAAAAAATATGCTGTACAATACCTTGTGAACTAGAAGTTGAGTGACAGGCTTGAGCGCGTCGCGTCACCATCCTACAGCGATACGCCCCAGCGGAGCTTTTGCAACCGTTTGATGGTATGCCTTGTTGAGACGTCATAAAGGTAATCGCAGACTTTATGCCATGTATAACGCCAAAGATGGACTCCGGCATGTTAAGGGAAAACATTATGCTGGCAACTGCAACGGTAATTGCGAACTCTTTCTTGATTAACCATTTAGAAGGAACATGTTTGAACTAACGATGTACAACCTAGCAACTTCCAACTAAATTGATCATTTCGCGATCAGTCGCCGATTTAGGAGCAGTCTTCTTGACGCTAGAAACAGAAAAGGATGGTCTGAGGCCATTATTTAATGGTTGCTACCGTAAAATTACGTACAGTTGAAGTTTGGAGATCTTAAAAAAATACCCAAATGCGCAAGATTAATAGCGATAGAATAAAGGACAACTAGGGGACTATCTTTCACAAGGTTTGAGTAAAATCAGTAACACGGATCCTACCTCCATCGAAAGCCATTGGTTTGCCGTGAAAAATGTTTTCATATCCTGTGCTGAAGGTATAATTGTTTGGTGGCAAGGAAATTATAGTTCTATAGGTTATCCGAAGAAACTTAGACAAAAACGTCAAAATTCGCATCACAGCTACTCCAGAATAAACGAAAAATGGTCGAAGAGGAATCAGCGCAACTGCACAACTGCAGAAGAGTTAGAAAGATCTGAAATACTTCTCTCCAAGAGCACAGCGGGTCCGAGGACCTAGGTTAGGTTCGGCGACAAATGTATAAAATCTTCCATTGACACAACGCTGGTCAATTACAATTAGCGTTGGACGCCATTTTGAATTTCATGTGATCTACTTGTCGATAAATATTAAATCTCCCACCAAATGGCAAAGGAATTTCATAGCTTTGAAGGTAGACATTCTTAATTTTTAAATGAAAATACATTCTTATTTCTTGTCCTTCAAAATTCTTTATTTTTCGCAGTATATTTGAGCCATAACAATTTTCCTTGCAAACAGAAAAGCAAATACGAATATTATACTTTAATAATTCTGCTACTTCCTTTGCTCCTCAAAAAAAAAAAAAAAACAGAAGAAAAATATAAAAATATTCCTAAGGAAACAATATATTTTATGCATGAACAAGAAGATGATACAAATCGAAGACAGGGTGATAAGGTTGGCGCTGTAAAACCAATAAAGACGACTAAACAAACGATGAAAGAATTATATTCGAAATATGAAGCTGATGTTCTTGTATTAAAAAAAAAAAAAATATAAAAAAGAAAAAATGAACAAAAAAAAAATTGTGAACTGTGTTTTCTTATCTTAAACTTTCGAAACAATTTAAGGAGAATAATGCTTTATATTTTTTGAACGAAAAAAAAAATATTAGAAAATTAGGAAATGGTTTGGAAGAAACAGCGTTCTTTTTTGGTTGAAGATTATATAGTAAATTGTTCGAGTGTAAACAGCAAACGTGTAGATTTCTTCAAATTTTTGATTTGATACAATGCAAATGATGGAAATGATACGTCTGATAGTTTCAGGCTCGGCTCGTTGATGAAACTTTTCCTTCACGCTAGTTCCAAACATACAGGACCAAAAATTAAATCAACCGAAGAACTTTCAAAGATGATTTGCATCCAATACTTTTAATATCCGTGCGGTGGCGTAAAGACCGTTGAGCGGGTTTTGGATGGCCATCTACGAAAGTAATAAGGCTGTCGCTGTCGGACTGTACAACTGTTCGGTAAATCATCAAAAGATGCAATCCAGAGTATAAAAATCAAAATAGAAAAATATGGGTATTCCTTAAGAGATTTGCATAATGTGTTGGCTTGATTCTAAAAAAGCATTAGACAGACAACCATGAGATCTGATATAAGTTGCACTTAGGCATCAAGGAGTTCCGGAAATGTATGAAACAAAGGCAGGAATCACACATTAGAGTACGTGTGCCTCAGGGTGGCGTCTTAAGTCCTTTGCTTTTTATTACATTCTTAGACTTTCTCCTTGAAGACGGACTATGTAGCCACCACCGCTTTAGGAGGGAAAGACCTAAGAACTGCTGCCAAATTTTCTGATCCACAGAGCCCTATTTCGGACATCTATTTGAATGGAACAGTGCTTTCTTAATTCGCTAAAACTTTGAATACCTCTCTGTGATCAATATCAAACACAAATTGTATGAAGTTGCATGAACACTCTGTCATCTTCTTTACATACGGTTCACAGTGTTTGAAGAAGTATGAGAGACACCTACATTAAGTTGGCTGACATGAAACAATCCAAATAGATATTTTCAGAAATTTTGAACATAAAACAAATTGGTGGCGCGACTGTCCATAAAGTGCCAGGGCCTACGTGACTTAGAACTCTCAATAATTCCCGTGTGCGTGTTATTGCAAGAATGGAGGGGATTTACAATTGTATGCCAAATCTAAACGGCTAGGTTCAGAAGCACTCTATTTTTGACAGTTGATAATCTTGGAAAACTTGGCAATTTTTGGCAAGAGGCCCGTGAAAGAAATTTCAGTTTTTAGATGGACGAGACTACGAAGCGAACCCAGGCAGGACAGTTCTACGCATTAACCATTAAGCCACGGACTACTAAAAAAACTTCGAAGTCGCAGATTCTTTATTACAGCCCACTGATAATAGGAACTCCATGACCCAGCCAAATAATAAACCCAATTTAATTTGAATCCCTTGGACTGCATACCCAAAAAGAAAACTACAGTATACCTTCTTCACATAAAACTTATTTGAACAACCATCATCAGAAGGCTTGTTTGTACATCGTCGTGGTCTCTTTCAAACCAAAAAAAAAAAACAGAACTCATTCAGTTTGGCAAGTATTGTATCTCTTGGCGTTTCTTTCTTTTGCTCGCTCGAATCCTTCACTCAAGCATCTCATTACAAATTCATTCATTTATTACCTTTACCAAGGATATATTCCCACTGACTGCTGACAAAAAAAAAATTGCAAAACAAACCTCAATAACAATGAGTTCTTCCCGCAAAAAATTCAACACACTGAATCAAAATAACTCCAGAATTGTTCGCCACAACACAGAAGAACCACCATCCACCGAAACAAGCAAACCAACCAGGTGAAGTATATCCCATTTCGAAGAAAGAACCATCATAGTTGTCGGTTGTTGTCATCGCAGCGGTATTGTCATTTGGTATGGCACCTTGGCACTTTTTGACAATTCCTCTTCTCTTCCAACTCGACTAACAACAAAAACCTCTTCATATCGGTATCACACGCTCCTCGATATGAATGATTATGACGACGAGGATGACTCTGTCCTAGAATTAAACAAAGAAAACGCTGGAACGCTCGCTTCCTTTTGGCCCTCGTCCTTTGTACCTCCCCAACTCTTTGTACAAATCATGCATTTCTCGCCATATAATTTAACACACAGTAAGTGTGGAATGACCGAGCTCTGGGCTGGTAGAGGATGAGGAGTGTTCGCCCCGGGAAAGGGTTTATCACGCCCCATCAAGAATCCTTTCACTTTGAATTTCATTTAAATATCAACAGAGAGAAAATGTCGTAACCCACTTTTCGTTGCGAGGAGCCAACCCTATCGCTTTACGTACCCTGTCGAGCGCGGTGTTCTTCTCAGTTTTCGACTGTCTGTCTGTCTTTCAATGCACTGTACATCATGACTGTCCGAACCCCGAACCCCGATCCCAACAACCACCGACCGTACCACGACTTTATATGAAAGGATTTTTGTTGAAATGAGTTCGCCATGAAACAATGGTCACTCTCTGCTACTGCTGGTGGAGCTGGTGTGCACTCATATATAATTGTTTCCATTCGTCATATAGTTCTCTATGGCATACGATAGCCCGAGGGTGAGGGTCTTATGGGTTCGATGATGGTTTGAGTTTGGTTGGCCCATATATACATACATATGTATGTATAAACAATGCAGAAGTCTATTGTTCAGCAGGTGATGAAGCACAGGCTGTAGGAGCTGGACAAAATGAAAATAATAATAAAAAAAAAAAATAAACAAAACGACGAACGGATGGAGACGGACGGACGTTGGGGTGTCTATGGACGAGTTGGACCAAGTGATGGATTCTAGAGATGGTTGGTTGGAGTTGGTGAACGTAATTATGTTTCATTTTGCTTACTTCCGTGGTGGATGTTGATTTATTGACGGGAAATGAGAAACACACAACGCGGAGGAGATGGAAATGAAATTAAAATAAAAGAAAACCCAAGGAAATGAAGCCAAAATGAATAAAATAAAATTAATTCACAAAATAAGCAATGATTTTTTTTTTTAAACTTAAGGACAGAGGTTTTATTGTATATTCAAATCGGTGACAAGAAATTTTTTTAAATGTGATGAAAATAATAAGAAGGTTGTCCAAGCCTATTCTGTATTATTTAATTATTACTTATAGAGAAACTGGAAGCTGGCTGGGTTATTTGGTCAGAACACTATTCTGAAATTTTTTCATAAATTTACTTTTTAGATTAATTTCTTTGGAGGTTCTTCTTCCTGTATAATTTGAATACAACACATTTTTGAATGCTCGGTCACGAAATTTTGTTGGGAAACATTCGAATCGGATTCAACACACACAGAAAAATATGACCAAATTATTTGAAAATTTCAAAATGTATTTCGAGTTTTTTGCTGTGCAGGTTTTTTTCTACTTTAATATTTTTTTTTTATAAGTAGCGCGCACTAAAGAGAATTTTATATGTACCCTTTATATGTCAGAGACGCAGTGCGAGCTCTAGGTAAGTAAGAGGGATTTGAAAGAAGATGTCGGTGAACATTAGTCTTGAATTTCGTCACATCACAATGAAAGGGAAAGACAGAGCGTGGAAGGGTATTCCACATTCGCGTAGTACGTCTAAAGAACGAATCCCTGTACTTGACTGTACGACCGAAACTGGGTTCAAGAGTAAACTGATGAGCATTCCTGGAAGCGCGAATATTACGGTTGCATTGTTTAAGGGGAGGAATGCAACTGGCTATTTCATTAGAACACTTACCGCAAAAGTAACGATAAAAGAGTGAGAGACAGAAAACGTTACACCGGTGTATCGATGATGTTCCTGTCTCCGATCATTTTGAAGGCTCGTCTTCGTATACTGTCCAAGAGGCGTAAGTAAGTTGCTGCAGCACCAGCCCAAAGATGGGCGTATATAACCATTATAGATAATAATAGCCAGATCAAAAGGGAAAAGAATTTCTTGCATCTCCAAATGAAACCTAAACATCTTGTGGCATTTTTGGCGACTTTAAGTATGTGATCATTCCACAAAAGATGTTTTGTGATACACATACCTAAAATCGCAAGCTAATTAGTTTCTTCGATGCAAGTGCCACTCATAGATAATGGCAGGGGGGGGGGGGAGCACGTCTCGCTTTAACGACAGAAGGCAGAATTGAGTTTTCGAAGCATTAAATTCTACGTGATTTTTTAGTCTCCATTGTACAGTTTAAGCGTTTCAGTTCCACTTCCGAAAAGGAGGGATGTGAATCTGGAAACGAATATAAAAAGCTAAGAGTGCTATCGTCAGTGAAACAATTTAATGGATTAGTAGTTGCAGACAGGAGATCATTAATGAAAATGAGAAAGAGGGTCGGAGACAATACGGAAACCTGTGGCACACCAGCATTTATGTTGTTGGTTTCAGACTTGAATCCGTCTCATACTGCTTGTATAGAGCGATTCGAAGGAAAGTTACTAATCCAATGAAGAAGGGTTTCAACGGTA
The DNA here is from genome assembly GCA_958431115.1 of Syrphus vitripennis. Taxonomy (NCBI): domain Eukaryota; kingdom Metazoa; phylum Arthropoda; class Insecta; order Diptera; family Syrphidae; genus Syrphus; species Syrphus vitripennis. The sequence continues at coordinate 108,805,520 of OY288108.1, forward strand.
CCATAAGCACGCATTTGCGATAATAGATCAGGATACCAAACTTTATCAAATGCTTTAGAAATATCAAGTGTCGGTCATTAAGAAGCTTTCGATCTTCGAGATTTCTTGAGCTGATAATTTATCAGCGTTTCCATGACCTTGGAAAGAAGGGACGTAAGTGCAATTGGTCGGTAGTAAGAGGGTTAAGAAGATTCGCCTTTTTTTGGGATAGGCTGGACAAATGCTGTTTTCCAACTGCTCGGAACAAGCCCAGAAGAATTGGATAGATGGAAAAGCTTACGCAGGGGCCTTGCCAGCGTGGAAGAACACCTCTTCAGAACAATGGCGGGGATACCATCCGGACCAGCGGATTTATGAATATTATGAGATCTTTCAGGACTCTCGCCACAGTACGAGTACGAAAGAAGATTTGTCCCATAGAATCATTTACGCGCTCAAGAACTGGGGGAGTCATGACACTATCAGACAGTGTATGACCAAAAAATTTTACTACCTGTGGGGCATTGTAGTATTTTTTGCCTTAATTTTTGGTCACGCAAAAATTTGGTCCTTCGAATCGGGGCATTGCAGGCCTTCCTGGCTTGTTTGAACATTTTCTGGTTTTTCTCAGTTGGGTTGGCTCTAAAACAACGGAAGCTAACCTCTTTGACCCTAATAACCTCTTTATAGCTCGCATCGAAATATGATTTTTCTTTGGGTCTGATGCTCTTAGCCATATTCGGGATAAAAGTTCTCATACCCAAAATAATCATATTAGTAATCATATCCGCGTTGGAGTCTACGTCACTACCGAGGAAGCATAGTGACCAGTTAAAGTAATATGGAAATATTTTTTTTGTTTCGATACAATCTTAATCTTATGTTCTACAAAAAGTCTCTTATGATAAATTCTCAAATTTGGTTTAGTTTTCGAGTGATAACAAAAGTATTGAAAAGTGACCAGTGTGACCATTCTCTCAGAGAGTCGAGAGTCCTTAATTAGGTTGCACAGGTGGTGTGTGCTGACTTCTCAGTTTTGTAGTTCAATTAGAAACAACAACCGCGTTTGTTTCACAACCAATCCGCCACATCACCAAGTCTACAAAGTACCAAAGAAGCGTTTCAGTACCCTCTAATCCCTACCACTCACAGAAGTAATTTCCTCTTTAGACTTTAACTTTCATAAAGTTTCTTCTTAAATAAAAATTATAAACATTTTATTGATTATTTTAAAAATTATATAAAAAACAAGTCAAAGAACTTTCTGTACCTCACTCACACTCGTCATAATATAAAGCGGATTTTGAGGGGTGCAGACATAAATTCAATTGACAGCAACAGCAAGTGGCACACGTGCTCCCCGATGGCTCATTAAATAAACTTCCAATTAATACAGTTCCCAACTGAGGCGCGGCGCGCCTTGGCATTATTTCTCGGCGTCGTCATCGTCGTCGTTGGCTGCTGCTGCACACACAAAATACAATACAATCTGTTCCAAATTTTCATGCAGATATAATATGACTTGTACAAGAGCTCAAGCCCTGATGGGGCGTTTTTTTTATATTTTGTTATTAACTTGAGGCACTACCATCAAGCTTTGCAGCTTTCTATACTCTATATCGACACTATAAAAACGAAAAAGGAAGCGAAGCATCCTAGCAACCACAAAAATATTACACACTCACGACTCACAAGTTGTCGGAAGTACGCCAAGCCGTGAAATACAAATTGCAGGCAATATCACTTAGTTTTTACGATGCACCCCATAAAGGGATGGTAACCATCCGGAATTTATCCCCCATTAAATGATACGTCTTCACCCACCATCTCTGTCTCTCTCCCTCTGTGATTATGATGATGGGTGATGGGGAATTTGATGGTTATACTGGTGATGCTTATGGTAGATGGTGGTTGGGTGGGTGGATGCGGCACATCAATGATTCTCCTCTACCTGGGAGCTATGAAGTGTGTGTGGGTTTTTGCCAGGTTGCTCTGACTATAGACACACATTTCCTTAAACGCTTCTGCTACCGCGCGCCGCGCTGCGCCGACGATACGGTAACAGTCGGTTATAGGTAAGGAAAATTTAACCAATATTCAAAGGATGGGCTGCTGGGCCAATTTGCAGCAACAGCAGCAATGTGGCAGCGAGCGAGGCATCAGTGGCAACCCCACGACTATGGCTGAGTGTGTTATGCAAATATTTGCCACTAAATGAAATTGATGGAGTAAGCCAGAACCTGAGCCAAGAGTTGGGGAGGTGGGAGCAAAACCACATCATCCCCCCCCAACAGTCACCGCTACACCGCAACCTATTCAATTTAACTGTTTTATTTTTTTTTTCGGAGTCTTTTAGAATTGAAGGGATGACGATGATGATGAGAGAGGGTGGGAAGATATTTTTTTTCCTTGACGAGATATGCCCTTTGCTACCACTACCACTTGGTGTCGTCGCTTCTTCCCATCGTCATCTTCTTCATCGTTCAAAGGAAATTAAATGGAGGCGCGGCGCTCTCCTGCTGAGTGGATTTAAGTTCGAGTTGATTTTGATGCTAAAAATAGCTATGAAAACTATAGTTTTTTTTTTGCTCTTTGGGTATGGGGTGGTTAATTTTATAAACAGTTTAAGTGATGTGATGTGAGGGTTGAAAACATTTTGAATATTATGTGAAAGTTTACTTTTAGAGCCATAGTGTTAAGGCAGGTAAATACTCGTATAAATGGTGATTAGAACCATGTGTCACGAAAGCTATGATGTTAGGTATGTGCTGTGTAAGTAGTTTTTTTTTTCGTTTTAATATTTTTCATCATCATGATTTTTGATGGTAAAAAAGAGAGTGTCACAAGAACAATTTTGAGTTGATTAGATGAATGAAGTGGGATGGGAGTAGTGTAGGGGGAAAAATTAAAAAGAATTAGTTTTATTTTATGGAAAGTAACATTTTCTTTTATTACTTAGAGGTGAAAATCAAGAATTTAACCATTTTTTGTGAGGGGGGGGGGGGATTCGGTTACCAGTCAGAACTTTGTATAAGCTCAATGGAAAAATTCATTTATAGAATTTTGGAATACGTAATATTGTGCTTAAAAAATTTAATTATACATTTATTTATAAGTCCTTCCAATAAAAAACATAGTAAAAATAAAAGGACTTTTTAAAGCAAATCATCATTTTCTTGTTTTAAAAAGTTTAGCGATCATTAATTTTTTATTTTTAGCTTTAGAATTGTTTTAATTTCTTGAGAACGACATAAATTTTTTGTATCCGGTTTTCTGATTTTGAATTAAAATTAATAACAGCACTTAATTTTGAAATTAAAATAAGCACTTAATTACGTAAAATTTTGAAAAAAATTAATTTGAATATTTTTTTTCCATTTTTTTTTTCAAAATTTTGACTTTGAAAATTAATATTTCAAAAACTATTTCTTAGAATAGATTTATTTAAAGACAGAATGAAAGAAAAAGTTATTGGCTTTTCAAAAACAGCATTGTGAATGAAGCCGTTGATTTTAAATAATTTTTTTCCCATTTTAAGTCAGTTTTTTCGAAAATTGCCCCTCCCGGCTAAACGGAGGGGAATAGACCCCCCTCCCATACGATTTTTTTCTTGTCTCAACGCAACCTACACGCCCTAGCATTTTGTCGCATTGCTCATGACTCACCCTGTAGAATAAATTTTTTTTGGAATTTAAACATTTTTAATTGGAAACCAGATTTTGGCATTTACAGAATTTTGAAATACAGAAAAACTCAATTCTGAAGAATTTTTGATACTGAAATTTGAGCTGAAATTTAAAATTATTACATTTTTATTTTTATATTTAGCGCGCACTAAAGGGGATTTTATGTACCCTTTATATGTCAGAGACACAGTGCGAGCTTAAGGCAAGTAGGAGGGGATTTGAAAGGAGATGTCGGTGAACATTAATCTTGAATTTCGTCACATCACAATGAGAGGGAAACACAGAGCGTGCAAGGGTATTCCACATTCGCGTAGTACGGCTAAAGAACGAATCCCTGTACTTAACAGTATGACCGATGTTGGTGTAGTGTAAACTTATGAGCACTCCTGGAAGTGCGAGTATTACGGTTGAATTATTTAAGGGGAGGAATGCAACTGGCTATTTCAGTAGAGCACTCACCGTACAAGTAACGATAAAAGAGTGAGAGACAGGAAACGTTACTCCGGTGGTCGAGTGACGTAAAAGTATCGATGATGTTCCTGTCTCCGATCATTTCGAAGGCTCGTCTTTGTATATACTGTCCAAGAGGTTTAAGTAAGTTGCTGGAGCACCAGCCCAGAGATGGCAGTTATACTCAAGCTTTGGCCGTATATAACTTTTAAAGATAATAGCCAGATCAGAAGGGAAAAGAATTTCTTGCATCTCCAGAGGAAACCTAAACATCTTGCGCCATTTTTGGCGACGTTAAGTATGTGATCATTCCACATACGCACATACCTAAAACGCAATGTAATTAGTTTCTTTGATGCTAGTGCCACTCATAGATAATGGCAGGGAGGTAAATCTCGCTTTAACGACAGAAGGCAGCATTGAGAGTTTTCGAAGTATTAAATTCTACGCGGTTTGTTAATCCCCATTGTACAATGATGTTTAAGTCAGAATTTAATGTACTTATCATATTAAGCCCTTTCAGTTTCACGTCCGAAGAGGAGGGATGTGAAACTGGAAACGAATATGAAAAGCTAAGGGTGCTATCGTCAGAGAAACAATTTAATGGATTAGTTGTTGCAGACAGGAGATCAATAATGAAAATGAGAAAGAGGGTCGGAGACAAAACAGAACCCTGTGGCACACCAGCATTTATGTTTTTCAGACTTGAATCCGTCTAATACTACTTGTATAGAGCGATTCGAAAGAAAGTTACTAATCCAATAAAGAAGGGTTTCATCGATACCAAAAGCACGCATTTTCGATAAAAGAGCAGGATGCAAAACTTTATCAAATGCTTTAGAAATATCAAGTGCATTAATCATATTTTCTCCAAAACGATGTAAAGAGTTGTTCTAATGTTCGGTGAGATAAACCATTAAGTCACCAAATCGACAAAATTAAGAAATAGAAACTAAAAAATAAAGGTAATTTGAGGATCCATGGCCATTTGTGACTTTAAAAAAATGGTTTTAATTTATAATTATTTAATTAAAATCAATTTATTTTTTGTTTATTTTAACTTTAAAATTAACAAAATTTTGTCCCCAAATGGCATTGTATACCTGCTGCAAATAATTGTCTTTAATTCGATTACACTCACACATCACACCAAATAAAACTTAATATTGCCGATTCCAACTCTCATGTAAAGTGAATAAAAGTAGAACATCATTTTAACAAAACAAAGTTAACAAAAAAAAATTTGTACAACCTCATAGTGTACAGCAAAAAAAAAAAACTTTTAATTCTCAATGGTACATGAGCCACCCAAACAAGTGTAAAGTTGGCAACAAAAAACCACAAAAGCCCAATTCAAAGTTCTGTAGAATGCAACAAAAAAAAAATTACTCAACATTCATGTGACGTGTGTTCAATGTTTATTGATTGTATAGGATGTTCCATTCAAAAGAGTACTCAGTTTAAGAAAAAAGAATCTACAATGGCTAAAGCAAAGTTTTTCAGTGGGAGAGCATTCTTGTTTCCAGGTTTAACTCAAGTCAACTGACAATAAAACAAAATTCTTCAGGCAGTTAAGACCCAGATATACCTTAATTTTGAAATTACTTAATGCATATGTAGATTTTTCGGAGAGACTCGTGCGAACAAGAAATGATCAGCGAGAAATATGGTAATTTCGAGTGTTGCTATCGGAATAATAATAATAACAAAAACTCGATTTCCACAGTGTCTCCCATCGATTTCGATAGATTCTTGAATACGAAGAAATTTTTGAAAATTAACCTTTTAACAAACAAAATAAAAATTATAGTGCCTAAATGTCTACCTTGTGGTGCTCTTGAAAAATACTAAGTAAAATCCATGAAAGAAATATTCAATATCATAAAAGATTTTGAATAGCTAAACGAAACTGTCATCTGATGTATTGAAACAATATGAATGTATGAAACAAAAATTTAAAAACCAGTGGTTTTATACATAAAATTTTTTAAGTAGTTTTAGAATATAATTAACGGTTCAAAAAATGTCCGCATTATGCTTTCCCTGGAAAATTTTGTTTGACATAATATTAATTTTGACAATTTTTTTTCGCAATTTTTTTTTGAGGATGAAAATTATTTTTGAGACTTTTTTCTCAATTTATTCATGACGATTTTGGTTGGTTTTTTCTGATCATTGTTTTTTAGGTTTTTTATAAAAATATGTATAGGTACATTGTATACATATATTTTTTTTTTGAGTACGAAAATTTTTTTCTACAAATCTATTTTTAAAACAGGGTTGTTTAGGTATCATACATATAGGTAATGTTTATTTTTGACATTTTTTCAACCATTTTGTTTTGGGAAATTCTTCACAATTTATTTATTCAAAAACTTTCATTCTCCCTTTAAAAAAAATTTAACACGTTGATTTTTTTGGGTTTTCCCTGACAACACTTTTTGTCATTTCTTTTAACGATTTTCGTTGACAATTTTTTTTTCACAGAAAATGTTTTTTTTTTGAAAGCGAATTTGTTTTTACCAATTTTTTTTCACAATTTATTTTTTGACTACTATTTATTTTCGGGCTTCAAAAAATTTCCCACTTGGTTCCCTCAGACGTTTTTTTTCTAGATAATTTTTTATGACAGTTTTATTCTTTGTGACAAGTTTTTTTTGGCAAATTTTATTTAAAAAAAATTACAACATTACAAAAAATATTTTTTTGGAAATTATGAAAAAACGTAAAAATGTAATATAATTTTCTAAACAAAATCTGAGAAAATCAAAAGCAAAAAAATACGGTTCTATGACCCGTTACGTTTTTTTTTTAATTTTGTTTTTTCAATTTTCTTTCAATAGCTATAATAGGATTTTTTTTTTAAATAATTTTTTGCACCCGTTATTGCCAGGAATAAATTCTGCCTATTTTCAGTGCATAAAATATCTAATTCCCCTATAATTTCGAAAAAGAGAAAATCCCTTCACTCCTTCAGTGATTAATTATTCAAATCGAGCTACAGACTGACTTGTGGGTTCTACTTGTTTTGTATTTTCTAAAATCAAAATAATATTTCAAGTTAATTTGTACGAAGCCGAAACTTCCGCGATAATACCAATAGCCGCAAACAAAAAATTAAAGACAAATAAAACTTAAAAACAGCAATAATGGATACACCCTGTGGCAGTTTTCGATTAAGCCCCTCTAGGACTTAACTAAAACAACAAATAAGAATAAAAAAAAGCTTTTTTTGTATTTTATTTCCCATTCACACCTCTTTCATTTTCCAATCATTTTTAAATTAAAAACTTTTCCAACTACACCAACTCAACCAATCTACTACCCATAGCTGCATTCAAATACCCAAGCCCAACCTCAAGCCCGTCTATATTGATTCTCATAGGTTCTCCTGGGATATAGGTGCGTAACATTTCTGTTTTGAATTCAATAGTTTTAGTATAGGGGGCGACAGCCTCAGAAGAGGGCCGGGCGGTGAAGTGTATTCCTGTGTAGTTACATTAAAAGTTGGATTGGGGAACATGTATTTTTTGTTGTTTTACTATTTGCATTGTTGAAAATGGTTATATTTTTTGCAAAATGCACATGCACAGAGCTAAATCTCTTGGGTAATCAGAGTGGATTGAAATGTTTCAAAGAAAAATAGCAAAATATTACAAAACAAAACAGAGAGTGGGTAGGAGTTGGAGGTGGGAAAGGGGGGTGGGATTTGTCTGAGTATGTTGCGATGATACCTACGATAGATTTGGATTGTTTTTGTTTCACAAACATAAAATTCAAAAGCACAAAAACAAACATACAAAATATGAAATTATACCTTTCTGCCTTACCTAAATACACCTCCTCTCCCAACTCCCAGAGCTGATTATATTGCTTTATGCGTTTGCGTTTGCTTTTTCGAAAAATTCTTTTCTTTCGTCCTTCGAGCAATGGATGCAACTTTTTAACTACCAATTACTGTTCCAAACGTGTATACATTTCGTGTATAATTTCAATTTTCAACTAGACTGCATTCAGGGGTAGAAAATGAACCTTGAGGGATAGATACATACAAAGGATAGGTAATTTTCTTTGTTGCAGGTAAAAGCATCTTTGTGTGTTGTGTGATGGTAAAACAAAAACAAAACCAGAAATACAATCCACAGTAAAAAAAAAAAAAAAAAATAGAACGAAAAACCCAACGAATTATCCAGACAGCAGTAATAAATGACCTGTATGAATGTGTTTTTCTTGTAGTCAAACTTGTACGTTGAAGCCCAAACATATATACTTAGGAACGGCTAGGAAAAAAAAAACTAAGAGATGAAGGTAAAACCATCGTTGCAATTGGTTTTTGTAATGGAGTTTTAAGCTCTTTCGCCTTTACTTTTGGTTTCTGGGAACATTGTGTGCTGGGTAAGCATGAAATCTTTGAACGGAAGTGCAGGTGAAAATTGAGAAAAGTTTTAACAGCACGTTTTACTGACATTCTACCGAAGGTATATTTTTGACAGACCAGCAAAAGTACATACTATACCTTATAGTTGGAAGCACGTAGTTAAGCGTTTTTGGGGGATTTTTTAAGTGATTTCTTTTTAAATCCTTTTTCTTATCATAGAAATTTTGTTATCCTTTTATTTGGATGATGTGGTTTTGTAATCATTTTTTTTTCTAATTTGATATTACTTATTTTTGACCTAGTTTTGGAAATGATCATCTGACTTTTGAACAAAAATGCCCCTTACTACATCACAAAGTTGAAAATATTTGTATTTATTTAAAAGGTTTTGAAATTGAAAATTACCATTGAAGAAGCTTAAGTAAGTGTCCCTAATATAACCAAAGATATGATAACATTTTAAGCATTTAGAAAACCTAATAATACAATGATAATCTTTTTTTTGTTGGTAGGTATATAAAGAGATAACAGACATTAAATACCAAGAATTAATTTTTTTTTAACAACAAAACTCTTTACCAAAATTGTTTTAGAAAACTTAAAATTCATATTTGCAAGGAATATTTTCTAAAATTTAATCTCCATAATGAGGTCTATAATACAAGATACCTTGCTTACCTTGCCGACCGAAAAAATTACACGAATTCATTTGTTAAAAAGCCTTTAAAGTAACCCTTTTTTTTGTTGTTTGTTTGCTTCTTATCTCCGACTATTTACTTCATCAACTCCATTATGAGTTCTATAATCTAAATTAAAATGAACAAAAAAAAAAAAAAGAAAACGTAACATAATCAGGAAAAAGGTTCAAAACCCCATCTATCATCAAATAAACTCAGCTTTCCTCACCTCACTTTTTTGTGTTTTTTTGAAAACAACCAGGTTTTCTTATCAAAGGGAAGGAGGCTGCTTATCATCGTGACAAGAGGAAATAAAAACTACACAGGGGTCGATTGTAGAAGCTTCATGATACAATAATTTGACCTTTTATTTTAACTACGCATATATGTAGTTATTTTTTTGTTTTTTAACGCATGCCATCATTATAGGCAAGATATTCTTATGCTGATTAGAATATTTTGTGAATTAGTTTTGATGGTTTTTGGGATTTAATTTGGTAGGTAGTTTTGAAAATTAATGTATTTAGCTACGTACAACTCTGATTGGATGATGGACTGAATGACTCGGTGGGTGGTCAATTTACATTTAGTCGAAAAACGACTGAACTTTTTTTGACAAATATTTTTTTTTATAATTACATATGTATTATATTTCCATTTTTTTTTTCACAAAAATTCTGAGAAAAATATTTTCTAAACTGAATTTTTTACAAAAATTTCTGAAAATACAAAAACTAACTTTATTTTGTTGGCTTCATATTTTTTAAGGAATAAATTATAAAAATACCTTTTTTTAAATCTTGATTTTTGAAATTTTAAAGTTTTTTTTACTTTTATTTATTTTTTCATTTAATTTCATTTTATTCTATTTTATTTTATTTTATTTTATTTTATTTTATTTTATTTTATTTTATTTTATTTTATTTTATTTTATTTTATTTTATTTTATTTTATTTTATTTTATTTTATTTTATTTTATTTTATTTTATTTTATTTTATTTTATTTTATTTTATTTTACTTTATTTTATTTTATTTTATTTTATTTTATTTTATTTTATTTTATTTTATTTTATTTTATTTTATTTTATTTTATTTTATTTTATTTTATTTTATTTTATTTTATTTTATTTTATTTTATTTTATTTTATTTTATTTTATTTTATTTTATTTTATTTTATTTTATTTTATTTTATTTTATTTTATTTTATTTTATTTTATTTTATTTTATTTTATTTTATTTTATTTTATTTTATTTTATTTTATTTTATTTTATTTTATTTTATTTTATTTTATTTTATTTTATTTTATTTTATTTTATTTTATTTTATTTTATTTAATTTAATTTAATTTAATTTAATTTAATTTTATTTTATTTTATTTTATTTTATTTTATTTTATTTTATTTTATTTCATTTTATTTTATTTTATTTTATTTTATTTTATTTTATTTTATTTTATTTTATTTTATTTTATTTTATTTTATTTTATTTTATTTTATTTTATTTTATTTTATTTTATTTTATTTTATTTTATTTTATTTTATTTTATTTCATTTTATTTTATTTTATTTTATTTTATTTTATTTTATTTTATTTTATTTTATTTTATTTTATTTTATTTTATTTTATTTTATTTTATTTTATTTTATTTTATTTTATTTTATTTTATTTTAGTTTATATTTTTTCTTTTATTATTAAAATTCATTCTTAATTATTTAATTTCTAAAATTCGAAACTTTTAGTTTTTAGATAAAAGTGGGTAGGTAGATACTAAATTTATTTTTTGAAAAATTGGCATATTTAATTTTGCTTCAAATACTGAAGGTACATTTTTATTTCAATTTTTGTAGAGTTTTTTTTATTTAACTTAAATTTTGGTCTGACTTTTTACAGACTTTTAAAAAAATGTATGCCCCAATTTTTTCCATAGATCTTTTATAAAGCCTCTCATTTTGTTTCGTCTCATATTCGTAACCAATACTTATCCTATAGGACCCAGATTAAGTTAAAAGAGATGTGAATTAAAAAAAAAATCATTCAAAAAGGATAAGAAAAAGAAAGCGACGAACCTTTTTCTTAACGCAACGAGTGACAACAAAGTGAAGAAAATTGTATTACCTAAATAACTATACCTTGCGAGTTTGTATATACCTAATACATAATATACTGATTTGGATAAACGTTTTCTCACTTCTGAATTCGCATAAAACCATCCCTAAGGGGTCTATGTGAAAAACCAAAAAAAAAAAAAATTATCTTCAACGAAAAGTTTTTCATGTTTCTTTTTTTTAGAGGCCCCCTAAAAAAAAACAAAATAATTCCACAGGCGAATTACGAGGATTGTAATTTTTTTTTGACTGTGCCATTATTTGTCCGTCAACAGGGTTGGATTTTATTTGGGAAGGGAAGATATCGAATTCTATAAAATGTCTACTAGAGTGTCAGACTTCTTTGAAGATTTCAAGACAAAAATGAAATGTCAATTTTTTAATGGAAAAAATCCTTGTCACGTTATGTACATAGTTAATTTAACAAGATGCCGTGTCGTTTTAACAATATTCTAATGTAGACTTAGCCAAGCCCAGATTATTTTTACATTGTACCTGGTTGATTTAAAGGTTTTTTTTTGTGAATAAAAGTATTATTTTACTGAAAATACAAAGAAACTTCAAAGAAAAATTCAGCCCATTTACAACAAATTTTTTTATTTCAAAAATAACTCAAATTCCGCCCCTGATTTACCACCCTCAATACCTTAACCACACAAAAGTCACATCATGAAGTCAGTCCCAAAACTAAACAAGAATAAATGAAAAAGATATCCCTCATCATCTGCACCAGTTGTAGCCGTCAACTTTTGCCAACAAGAACTTTTAACAATATACTTTCAATCTCTCTATGTTATATCTGTTTATCTCAAAGGATACGATACAATGATAAACTTTATAAAGGGAATAGAAAGCAGTTCAAAATTCCTTCAGGGCGCGAATACAATTTACTAAAGATGAACAACAAAAAAATATAAAATATGATTTCCAATTATTGTTCTTTTCTTTTATATAAATATGTATAGATTTTTATTATGGTTGGACATTTTGATTATTATTTATTGATATAGGTCATGAGTATGGATCACGTGAATATAAAAAGAAAACGAGATTAATTAAGGACTAAAAGTTAATTACCAATCATTATTCCTACTCAATTGGAAAATAAACAGAAATTGAAGATGAAAAAAGAAAAGAGAAGAAAAAGAAACATGGCAAGCAAAAATGTATACCTACATAGATCATTTTTTTTTCCTTGCAAAATCAGAAATTATTGTGACGAAGATGTCTCGATATCGGTGCTCCGGCTGATTGGATGAAAGATTCTTATATATTACTGAAAATATGGTGGTGCTAATGGGTGGAATTAATTTTGTCGAAATCTCTTAACTGAAGTATATGGGTTAGAGGAATTTCACCAAATTGATAAGTTTTGAAAAAAAGGAAAATTTCTAGGTTTGTCAAAAGTTCGTCAGATTTCAAGAAATGCATTTGAATAAATATTGTCAAATGGGAATTTCAAAAAAATCCGATAGATAATTTTAGAATTATAAAAAGACGTTTAGGAAGCTTTATACAAATTTAATAGAAATTTGGGAATTCATTTTTCCACGCGTATTTCTTCTTGCAAAACTTATAAGCTTCATATTGAATTCTTTGATGAGAAATATATTGATTCTATCAATTGGAACTACAAAAATGTTGAATTCTTCACTTGAATAGACTCATTGGAAGGATATGGTTTTATAAAGAAGCTTTATAAAAGTAATTTAAATCAGTACTTCCATTTCTTTCAACCTTTAATAAAATTCTTGGCTTATCAAAACTTTTTAGAAGAATCATTTTGATGATGTCAATTATGGATTTGAAAAGTAGTTGGATTCTTAGTTTAAATAGACTCATTGGAAGGATCAGGTTTTATGAGCTTCAAGATGTAGTACTTCTATTTCTGACAGCTTGCAAACAAAATCGGTTAAAAAATCCTTACATTTTAAGAAAGTCATTACGGAAGCTTTATAGAAATTTATTAGAAATTTCCCAATTGATTTTGTACCCCTTTATTTTTATTTTTGAATTTGAAGTTCCAATAAAGCAACTATTCACTCAAATGTAGAATCTAGTTTGTGTAACGAATGCCAATCATATGGTAAAACTAGCAAGGCTTGATAAATTCTCCTGTCCATTCGTCATGAATATTTATTATTTTCGTGGTAAAATCATATTTATTTTTGTATTTCCTTTTTTCTGTCGGTTAATTTTTGCTTCTGATAAAATTTATTGCAAGCACTTGGGATGGTATGTTGATGAGGAGGATGATGATGGCAATGATGTGAGACAATAATTTTTGTTTCCTTTTTTTTGGCGGCAACTAAATAAGAATCAATGGCTTTTTCATTGTCGTCACGTTGGAAACACAACAGTATTTCGTTACAAAATACTTTACTTAGTTTATGTTTCCCTACATCGCCCCTCCTCTTTGTGCTGTCCCAGACGACAATCGATAAATTTAATTAAGATTTATATAAAATTTCTGTTGCGGTTGGATAGAGTTGAATAAATCAACCGGATTGTTTGGTTATATTGACATTTTAATTTATATTCTTTTTTTTTTTTGTATTTTGATTTTATTTTCTTAAGAAAATTTGTTTAATTTTTTTGTTTTTTTTTTTTTTGGTTTTATGAATATTGAATTTATTGAACAGTTTACCCTCTCTCTGTCTATTAAATTTTCTAATCGTGTGTCATGGCAAAATAGTGCTGATTGCTTTATTTTGGTGTTTTGGTGCAGAAATTGTGTCAAAGGAATTGTATAGTTATTTATGAGGTATATTTTTTTTTGGAGTAAGATAATTGAATTTTTGATTAGCGAAGCGTAAATTTTATAAAACAAGGAAGGTATTGGAGAAATGTGATTAAATAAATGTTTTTATAAAGACTTTTCTAAAATACTTTAATCGAGCTCAAAGTAATAGTTCATGTAGGAGGGGCAAACTATACCATCTGTCTCCTTCACTTCAAAATCCATTTATGTTTAAGAATATTCCGGAATAAAAAATAAAACTACCCTTACAGAGTTTGTTGAAATTCGTTAAACATCAAAACGAGGACTTAATAGTAGCTTCATCGCCTTCGTTAAAAGGTCTATTAGAGAGAGCACTAATGGAAGCTTTGGTGTAGTTTAAGTTTTCAAAAAGCTTCCTTTATAATGTTCATACAACCTTTGTTTTAAAGAAGCATTTCGGAAGCTGTCAAAACATATTAAAGTTTCTTCTTTTGCAGCAAGCGGCAATACAAAATATCATACGAATATAAATGTGTAGTTCGGTTGCAATGCATCCCTGTCCTAAACTGACAAATTTGTAACAAAAACCTTTTAAAAACCCCACTGATAGCTTCTTCTATAAAGTAAATGAATACAAACTTTATAAAAACTGTACTTTCTATGATAACATTAGCAGAGTCTTATCAGAAAAAAGATACTAGATCGCTTTTTAAAGAAGCTGTTTTATAACACAATTAGACAAGCCCTATAGAAGCTTTATGCAAATTGAATGTTAGATTTTTTTTTTTTTTGAAATTATTTTCATGGAAGGTACAATTTTTTAAGGGTCTTAAAATTATATGAAATGCGTGTGGATATTGGATATATTGTCCAAGGAACGCTAGGTATCAAAATTGAATTCACATACCAATTTAAGCTGTGGATAGATAGACTCAATTGCGAAACCTAATTTTTTCATATTACCCATTAAATTAATGTAAAATTGAAAAAGGAAACAACAAATATTATCTGTACGATAGAATTAAAATATACCTAAATTTTTAAGCAAACAACAACTCAAAATATCATTTAGAAATTGACATCTGCGTCTCTTAAATACAAATGTTGATGTTCAAACCCTTTCGCTTCAAAGCAGATCCAAATAATGCCAAATTCAACCGAAAAATGAATTATGATTGACTTTTCCTGAATCCTTATTGCGATAAATAAATTACATACCTATTTTTTTTTTATAGATTTATCCTAATTGACATTTCATATCCCCCAAAGGCGTTATTTTTTTTTCGAATCTAATTTTGCCCATAATGTGATTTGCAATAAGCATATACAGAAGCCTTTATGAATATAAAAAACAAAAATCAAGAAGAAAAGCCTATACCCAACACACTAATGTCCCTTCTGCGCCATATATAACCTAGAATATAGATATATACTCCAACTCATCTCATTTAGAGTAGAAACATTCTATTGGTATAACCTAATTAACTTTCACTCGGTCGTTGTGTCGTTAGTAGTCGATATATTACCAGTTCTCTGGCAAAGAGTACACTCGCTCCCATAGTCCATTAATGGCCCACTCATCCTGTAATGATGCCTCGTCGTCGTTCGTTCCTCTTTATTTTTGCTCTCTGGTGGGTGCCTGGTTGGTAAAACACATATCTGCATGAATCAAATAAAACACTCTCAGGACTATAATACACCCCCTTCCAAAAATAGACCTGCTACAACAATCCCAATGTCCATCCCGTTATATTTTTCTTTCACAAAGAACCTGTAGCCTGATGAAAAACCACCACGACCATTCACTACCACTATCACCAGAGCACAGCGCCATCGCCATTGCCATTTCTGCCAGGAAATTTGGCTCCAGCTTCAATAAACCAACACCAATAGTGATGCCACTGAACCGATTCCCGATAAGACTGTAATCAGGTGCGGCCACCCGCCACCACCTAGTAATGCGGCCTTTTCCACTATATCTATGTTTATGTATATATGTGGGCATATTATAGAGGAAGTGGTAAGAGGAGCTCTTGTGTCTCTGGCTGAAATTAATATAACAAACTAAATCAGATATATACACTTCCTCGTTTGGGGAGTGGAGTGGAGTGGATAGGGGGGAAATTAAAACAGCCTGGGATAGTGTAAGCCTTTCATTTCAGTCCAGGGACGTATTTTATATGGTGTAGGTTCATGGGAAATAACTTCATCACTTGTGATTAAGTAATTTAACTCAGGGGAAAAAAAATTCTTCATATTAAATGACAGGAGAAATGTCTCCACTGAACCTAAAACGGTTGTCATATTGACAATATTGTTCATAAGATTGATGATAGGAGTTGACAAGCAACAATTGCGATCATCAATTTTGAAATTGAAAACTGCTATCATCACATTGACAACCTTGATGATAATAATTATCATCAACCATTATCATCTTCTTGAGAACCGTGATCATCGTATAGAGAATCACTATCATCTATTTGACACCCCCGATTATCGAATTAATATTCGCGATCATCGTATTGACAATCTTGATAATCATACCGATAACCGTGATCATCATATTTACAATCACGATAAACGTATCTATTGACACGATCGCGATCATTGCATTGCCAAGCGTGATTATCATATTCAAGACCGAGATCATCGTATCGACAACCGTGATCACAATATTAAAAATCGTGATCATTTTCTCTATCGACAACTGCTATCATCTTATTGACAACCGCGATAATCGAATTGATAATCGACAGCATAGTACTGACGACCTTGATCATCGTTTTGACGACCGCGATCATCATATCGAGAACCGTGATCATCACCTTGTAAATCTCCATTATCATTTTGGCAAGTGCGATCATTGCAAATTGAAAACTGGAAAATTTCGCCGATTGTGAATACGACAACCGATATTTTGTCTGATTTAGATTTCTTGGTTCCAGTTTCACATAGGTACAGATTTCAACACATTTAGTGTAAATTCAAATTTCTAAAATTATATGAGAAGATTTTCCGAAAATTAAAAATTTGTTCATACTTTCGAAAACCTAATTTTTTCAACCTTCAAACCACCTGCTCTATTTATGGAAGCAGGCATTTCAAAAAGGTCATTCCTGGAATTACATGGCAACCTTTTTATTTGTGCCTTGTTTCACAAAAAAAAAAAAATAAGAAGTGTTCCATCCCTGAATCGATTGTTATTTAGACGTACACGGCCTAGCCTAACCTAATTCTAGGATCACAGGAACTAAACTCGCACATCCTATAGATACCACTCTGCATCCAAAAGGGCGGTGGTGTCGCCTTGTCTATATATGAATATGTTGATAACCTCCTATAATCCACTCAACACAAATTAAAAACAAAAATCGAAAAATACCACCCCTTTGCACTCCCCTAAAAACTGAAGTGAAGATAAGGACGATTAATCCTAATTTATTCGCTTGACCCGATATTGAAAAACCGCATGACATCGAGTCCGAACAATTGGGGTGATTAACTGCTTCCTATATAGCTTTCCTATGATGATGTTAGGTAGGTAGGATATACCTACTGCTGATGGAACTAGTTGTCCATGGTGTGTGATGTAGTTGCGGTGGTCGTCTGTTTGTTCCTGTTCTGTATAGATACCTTAAGTGAGTGTCCTGCATAACTTTTCTGTAAAACATTCACCAAAAAATTGCATTAAAATATTCATTTTTCAATACAGAGAGAGAGATAGAGTGAAGAGCGCATGTTTCTCTCATTTGAATTCTGCACAAATTTCTGCCTGCTGCTAAAAAAAACCAGAGTTGCCATTGAAGATGTTCCAGTGCACCTAGTGTGTCTCCAACAGCATGATGATGATACATTACTACCGTAGGATAACACACCGGAGAGGAATCATCATCATCATCGTAATCATCGTCGACATCATCATCATCATCGACAAACACACAACCATCCTGCCTGCTGCTCCTCGTGTATCCTGTTTTGTATGGTATCCCTATATTGGGGGAGTTTTTTTTCCTCATCTCTGGGTCTTGTTAGACTTAGCAGACTCCGAGGCTCTGTAATCATCTTTCGGTTTAGTTGTGATTTTGCCGGTGTACCGTGATGTCATTGCGTCGCAGAAACCAAATCAAATTCTCATCCAAAATTTTCTATATTTAATCATCCCCACTAAACTATATCACTATACAGTTTAAGGATTTTTCGATTGTTTTTACTTTAAAAAAAAAAAAAAAATCGAAAAAAGGATATCAGTGCGTTAACTTACTTACAATGAAGAAAACAAAACGGATTCTTCATCAGAGATCCTTATTTTTTGACAAAAAGAAGAATTTTATATGTAATGCAAATCAGTGCGGGTCTATTTCGTCCTTGATTGATGACCAAAATGTGAATGACAAGTGAATTCTTTCCTGTGTTTTTGTTTTCATTTCATTTTATCTCCAACCAAATGATAAATAGTATAGGTTTTAAAAAATAGGATTCACTCTTTTGTCCTCTCGTATATTTGATTTCGATATAGAAAAGGATAATAATTCAAAGTTCAATCGTTGTTATTTTTTTTTTCGTTGTGTGCGCTCGTGATTGTCATAGTCCTCCCTGAGTTCGATTTCTCGTGTTTGTTTTTTTGTTTTTGGTATTATTTTACATTGTGTGAGTCCAGTTGGCTTGTGAACACATTGCGGAAGATCCTTCTGCAACTTTGTAGTTTTTTTTTTGATTTTTTTTTTGGGCAACTTGGAAAAGTAAAAAACCGAATTCAACATCACACAAACACACAGAAAGGATTATCCCATTTGGCAGGAGTACATCCTTTGATCATCATCTATAGCTGGTCTATTCTGTCCCAACAAAAAAAAAAAAAAAAAGAAAGAAAAAATTGGAAGGAAGAATACCGAGTCCACCTATAATTTATGTTTACATTTATATCTAGTGCTGGTCACGTCCTACTGTGCAAATGCGGAATCCTTTATAGAGGTGCATAGATACAGTATTTACAACAATCACAAAAACAACAACAAACAACAGGAAATCGTTGCATTTTAACTCATATATCCAAGGAGGATGCTATCCCTTGCATGGCTGACAGTATTTATTATTTTCGTATATGTTCCGGGTAAGTAAACACTCCTTTTGTCGTCCTTCCGTGTCGTTTCATCGTCCTAAGGATATTGCATACTTTAAAATAAAAAAAAAAATTTCATTATTTTTGGTTGGTTCAATTTTCGTCCTTTGCTTATTTTTTTTTTTTTTTTGACAAATTTTTGGCACAATTTTTGTCTTGTTTTCGTGTTCTAGTTGTAACGTTGTCTAGGTCTAGAAAGGACATTCACATACACTCATACTCACTCAAGCTCCCAAACAATATTACAATGTGCGTCTTTAAGTAATTTTGTTTTGGAAAAAGGACCTTCGGGGGTTGTGGAATGGATGTTGTGCAGGGTTGTGTTGTGTTATGTGCCTTCCCTGTTGTATTTTTCTTCAGGAAAGAATGAAACTGTTTAAGTATATACCTATTTTCATACCATACGATTATATAGAGACTCGTAAAAAAATATTTTCTCGTTATTTTTTAATAGGGAAAGTTTAAATCGGATTTTTTTTTCATCTGATTTCTTGGCTTTTGGAATGTTAATCCAAAAAATATTTAAAGAACAAAAAAAAAAAAAAAAAACGAAATAAACAGCCCAAAAAGATAAGAAGTTCAGATAGTTGAGTGTTGTGTGATAGCCATCTGGGGAATAGTTGTATTTTGTATTTTAAAAGTCAAGAAAGAAAAAGGCCGAAAAAAAACTTCTTGATGATGGGTCTTATGTGTGCCCTGAAGGGTGTTTTACAGGATAATTTTATTTTGTCCAGTTTTTGGGTAGAGGTTTTTTTTTCTATCTTATAGATAGACATTGATTCTTTTTAGGGTCAATATAGATAGATAGATAGATATCATTGTGGAATAATCTTGTTTCATATAAAATATTGAATGGATTGCGATAAAAAGTTAAATTGGAAAATAAAGGTGGTAAAGGATATTTTTGGGCTTTTTCTCAAAGGAAAATGTATTGTATGTCTGTTCGTGGTTGGCAGAGTAGGTATAGAGGTTATTCTATAATTTATGATGTCGAAAGTGGTTTCATGTTTTTTTTTCTTTTTTTTAAATAAATCATTTTCAAGGTATTGTATAAAAGAAATATTTTACTATAGGTATGACTTATTGATAGACACGAAAAAGGATATGCTATAAAATGGTATTATGAGAAGGTCAAACTTGAGGTTTCTTAAAAATCTGTTGGAGGAAGACCTAGACATGAGTTCTGGGAGTGGCTGTCTACCTTTTGTACTTTTATAAGTGATTGATGTTTTTTTTTTTTTTGTTTCTTAGTTTGAATAAAGGTGTTTGTGTTAACATCTGAATTCAACAAGGGAATTTTCTTATTCTAAAAATAAAATAGTTTGAGAAAATTTCAAAATTTGGCATAGAAGTAACTAATTCATTCTACTGTGTTAAGATAATTTAAATCCCCAATTTCAGCCTCAAGATGGTGTTTATGGAACAAACAATTTTAATCAAGAATAATTTCATTTTTCAGTGGTGGGATACATATTGGACGAAGTTGTGATGGATGTTTGTTTTGTCAGTTTGAATGAAGTTATTTCTTTGCACGTTTTACCAAAAAATTACGGTGGGTGCCTACTTCTGTTAACATCTTCATAGTAATATAGACCATTCAACAAGGGAATAATTTTATTCTACCAAATTTTATAATTTGGGATAGAAGTAACTTATTCAAACTATACATTGAAAATACTTTAAATTTCCAATTTTAGGCTGTCTATTTTGTTTAACAAGTGTATTCCAAACTTATATTTAACCAAATATTCATAAAACATTTCGACAAACATTTTTTTTTTATTTAATATTCTTTAAAACAAACATAAAAATAACGTCTTTGTTTTGAATAAGGTTGCATAGCAGACAGATAGAAAATTTATCTGATATTCGTGGAGTGTACATGTACATGTACATATTTGAAACGCAGAGACTGAAAAGGTCTTCTCGGATATAATTGTTAACAGAACGTTGGTCTAAACCCTGATTTTCTAGCCCTATCAATATCCAATTTATAAATTTGATAATCCAATGCAGTTTTTAAACATATTTCATATTTAAGTACAGTTGTAAATTATTTTTCGATGGCAGGAGTGAAAATGTGGTTTAGAGGTCTAATAATCAGTTAAGTTTATTTCTGCAATGCTTACAAAATATTAATAGATTATCAGCAAATTCGTTTTAGTAAATAATTTTCAATATCATTAATATACAGTTTAAACATAAGTGGACTCAATATGCAACCTTGAGGGACACCTATTTCTAAACTAAACTTCTATTTGTTTGTACTTTGCAGACATATATCTAATAAAGGCTGTGTGAATTTTGTCCACAACCCAGGTACTGTTTTACATAAAAGTAGTATTCTACAGATGATGTCCTTAGCCGCTTTAAAATCTCTAAAATTGCAATGTTCGTCAGAGTGAAATTTTGATCTAATCTTGAAAAGACCTGTACGAAAACTAGGCTAAAAACAAATTATTTAAATATTTTTCTTGACCTACATTACTAGAAAGAGCTTTGAGTATAAGATTTGTGTCACAAGTTTTCAAATGATATACATAGGTAATATCAAAAAATTCCAGGTGGTATTTTTAAAAAATTTAAAGTAAGAAAATTGTATTAATATGTTAAAAGATAGCAAATTGTTGAGTAGTTTAATGCCTTAAAAGAAGCTTCTTCAAAATGTTTTGAAACTTGTTATCTTTTCATCAAAAAAAAAAATGCAATTTATGACATAACTTCGTGTTAATTTTTGTATTTTCAAAAAAGAAAATTTTCAAAATTTTTATTTGAAACATTGAAAAACAAAAAAAAAATAAGTTTTGCTAAAAATTCAAATCATATTCTAAAATAATGAAAGCACGGCGGACGTTGCATTTCCCAACGCTCGCCGAAGAAATTTGCATTTGAATCCTTAAAAATATATACGTTCATTGTGTTTTCAAATTAAATTGAAAAGTATTTTTTCACTATTACTATGGGTTGATCTCTAATAATATACCAAATTTATAGGTTTCTTTTAAAATGTTTGTGCTATAGATTTTTGGAAAAAAAATTTAGGTTAAAAAAAATCGAGATTTTAATGAAATTCATTTACGAGCTAAAAAAAAAAATTGGTTTAAAAAAAAAAATATTTTTTTTGAAGAATAAAAATTGAATAATTTTTTTTGAAAGATTTTAATTCAAATATGTTTAATAAATAAAAAAAAAAGGTATCCAGTTTGAATAAAAACCGCATATTAAAAAAATAGTTTTCGATAATTTGATTTTTCACAGATGTCCATATTGTGCTAACTTCAATTAAATTTTTCTCAAAAATTACAATATTTTTTTTTCGAGCATAATTGTTAAATATCATCGAAATTAATTTAAAAATAAACTCAAATTAAAAAGTGAATTTCCAAAAATCTAAAATCAAAAATAAAAAATTAAATATTTTTTTAATCAAAAACGAAAATGTATGAAAAGTTTATTTTCATTTTCTTTTGATTTATAAAAAAAATAAAAATATTTACTAAATAACCATAAAAATATACGACGAAGGGGAAAACATTTAAAAGTTTATTTTAGGAACTTCGCTCAGGTTTTCAAAGATTTTTTTTTTGTACCACCAGTATTTGCTAAAATATAGGTGAACAAAAACAAAACGGTGTTTTTGCATTTGAGATCTAAGTCAAAAAAATATTTCGAAGAAAATTCGGCTCTCCGATTTCCATCATACAACAATTTTTCTCAAAAATACAGTTTTTCAAAAGGACACTTAGAAAAACGAAAAAAAATTGTTCTTTAATTTTGATGAGGAGTATAATTTTCACGTTGGTTAACCACTCTACCCAGGTGAAATGACTGGATCTGCCAATATACATATGTATGTACGTAAATATGTCCAGGTATCCCCACTTTTAACCATTCTTCAATTGAATTTTCCAAACAAATATTTGAATTCAATTTTCCTTTTTTGACTTTTAATAATATTCATGTCAAATGGAAATTCCAACAGCTCCTGCTGTTTTAAACAAAATCCAAACAATAAAAATAAAATATATAGATTGACACATCTGTCTCTTGCAGACCTACTATATTCGTATATATATATTTTTTTTTTTTTTTTGAAATATGTTTTCCAACAAAAATAAATTATTGCCTTTATAATTTAATATACCTATGTATATGTGTTGGTACATCAATTTTCAATCCACTCAAAACTTTTTCATTTATGAAGCAAATTTACCTCTATCTATACATTCATTCAAATGTACATAACAATAATAAAGTAAATAAAATAAAATCAAACAAAAATAAAAATAAAATCTAAAAAACAAAAAGGGTATTTCCAACATTTTTGTATAAAAGGATCTTTCAGTTAGTTTTCCAGGACCCAGGAATACATAGACACAACCCAAAATATTATTTTTCAATTTTAAACTTATCATAACACATATCTCTATCTATAGACTATATACTGTTAAGAGCACACACACATTGATGGCAACATCAACACACATTCAAATTGGAATCTAAAGAGTACGGATGAGTGCAGACTATTAAAATGCAAATTAAATTCAACTTTTATTTTTTCATTTATAATAGATTTTTATAAATTCTTTTTTACTATTTTATTTTTTACTCTTTATATGGAATAAAATTTATTTAGTTTTTTTGGTTTTTTTTTTTAAATGTTTTTGTATCTTTGAGAATTAAAATATTACATACACACGGTTAGACCGATTTTATATTTTATTGATGCGTTAATTCATTCAGCATAAATATGCAAATAACTTTAAAAAAAAATGATCAAAGAACAGCGAAAATAACAAAAAATAAATTTAGTGCACTATTTGGGTCACAAGAACTTGCTCTTCTTTAGTTTGGACTATAGAAATTAATTATGTAATTACTATTAGAAATACATGTATTCAAAATTCAAAATTCGTCTTGTATTTTCGAATATAGTTAACATGCGTTCTGTATTCAGTTGAAAACTGTTTAAGTTGATCAGTATTTTTAGGTAAACGATAATTTCTAAAAGTGAGAAAAGGAATAGAAAAAAAGAGAGAGAAAAAAAACACAATTGCGTAAACTTCAGAATATTGTATTGAAAGCATGTAAATAAGCTTCAGTACAGTATTTACAAATTAATATAAATTCAGAAAAAAAACAAACATTTTTTTCTAAGAAAAAAATTTTTAAAAAAATTATGTCAAAAAATTAAAAAAACAGGAAAAAAAATGATCCAATAAAAAAATGGTACGAAGAAAAAGATATAACCAAAACTAATTTGGTCAAATAAAAAAAAATTGTTTTATGTGATCGTTCTGAGAAACCGTTGATTTAGGAAAATTCCAATTTTGTTTAAAAAAAAGTTATTTCGATGAAATGGAGTTTAAAAAAAAAAACTGATATTTTTCTTAAAAATCCCAAAAGTATATTATGAAGATTTTCATGAGCAATATTATTGAAATTATCTTAACTTTTGATCACAGTACGGTTTGACGTTAATGAGAAAATCAAAAACAATAACGTTTTTTGAAAAAAACATTTTTTGACCAAATAATTTTCATTACTTTTTTTTTAATAATTAGGGCGCACTCAAGGGATTTTCCTACCCCTTCCCCTTTAATGATTTAACATAGTGCAACAAGTGTTGGGAGTGTTCAAGAGGGTTTAAGAAGAGATACCGATGAACATTGATCTTAAATGCCTTTGGATTATACTGGGTAGGGAATATGGAGTTTGGTAAATCATTCAACACACGTGTGGTACGGCTAAAGAACGGATATCTATACTTTATCGTATACGTCCAAAGTTCATGGGTGAACTGATTGGCATTCCAGTTTTGACGAATGTTGCTTGTGAAACGTTTAAGGGGAGGAATGCAGCTGGCTACTTCGTTAGAACATTTTTTATAAAAAAAGCGATATAAAAGGGTGAGGCCAGAAGCATTTCGACGGTGATGGAGTGTGTTAATGGTTTCATTTATATTAGTTAAAATAAAAAGAAACGTTTTCGAGATAAATATGTTTTGACTAAACGGTTATATAAAATTGATGCTTTTTTCAGTTGAAGGTAATTTTGTCAATTCTTATTCTTCAGTTAAATTTTTTTTACGAAACCAAATTGGTCTAAAAAATATTTCTATAAACTGACTAAAATTCACAATCACCACTATTACAGAATTCTCGGTGAATGAGCTAGGGTGAGGGGTTTCAATCATTTCCTAAACTTTTGCCAACTAAATCAGACGATAGAAAAACGAATGTCGGTCATACACCCTGCATTTTGTTCAACTTATCTGCTATTACATTTGGCATTAAATCCAATTTAAATGATGAGAATGGTGAAGCATTCAATTCCATCTGTTATTTATTTTTAAAATCAATAAATAAATAAATTCAATAATTTCACTGTATCACTTCATTGGCACTTTTTAATTGATAGTTCATTTTATGAATCGACAATGCAGTTCTTTCGAATTTCATAATTAACTTTTTCAGTAGATGTAAAAGAACAATGGATGAATCTGATTCAACGGCATTAACAGTCGAAGAATTCCGTAATCGACATACATAAATATTCTTTCCAATAACTTTAATTTGTTTCACATAATTCTGAAAATTTATACTAATAATTAATTTACACTGAAGTGTTTTTAATTTGAAACCCATGTAGTTCATGAAGTTGTTCCAGAAATCGCTAATGTGATAACATTTCACAATCTACTTTTATTGAAACCCTTAATTTTTTTATGAATTTTCAATGTATCCTTATTTAATATTTTAAATCACCTTTTCTGTCCCAATCTCTGATTATAGTATTTATTTTAAATCTGCTTTCCTCTTGGTTGTACAGAAAAAAGAGATGTTCAAAAAGTGTAGAAAATTGAATTTTCATTTCTTATGTTACCAACAATTTTTCGATATTATTGGTTACAAGCCAACAAAGTTGGAAACATTTAATTTTTCATACATTTTGGTAGATTTTCAATCAAAATTTTCAAAAAAAAGTCATTGAAAAGTTTGTCAGGCTTACGTAGTTCAAAAATCTAATTTTTTTTATGAATCCTCAACTTATCCTTTAATGTGCCTCTGTCGAAAGTACAGAAACCAAATTTAACATACATACACTTTCCAACAGACTTTTCATAGCAATTTTCTATCACCATTGTGTTTTTTTTTATTTCAGTTTTTTTTTTAACGACTTTTTCAAGCTTAATTGCATTAAAAAAAAAAAAAGTTGGTGCGGTGGTGGTAACGACTTCGACAGGACATAGAAAGGATTCACCGCTTATAAATTGCAAAAGATTAACTTCCAGCCAATAAATGATTGCCATAGAATTGGCTTTGGCTTTAGAGAGGGACTAACTATGTACATGTTTCCGTTGAAAGGGGGAGCAATGGTGGTTCTGGTTTGTTATAAGTTCTGGAATTTCCTGGGTCGCTCGCTAATGGGATAAAGAGAGTTTAGAAAATTAATTGAAGTTTATGAGCAAATGAAGAGGAGTCATTGAGGGTAAAAAGGGAGAAGGGTAAAGGGAAAAACATAGGAATTAGTTTTGTGGGTATTAAAGATGCAATTTTATTTAATTAAGCAGATTTAAATGTGAAAAGTTATTAGTTACGCGACAAAACGTTATAATATATAGGTAGGTATCTAAGGGGGCTACACAGTGTTCTAGTTCCAGAACGTCCGTTTTTCTTCTCAAAACCAGAAGTTAAAATTTTATTATTGTAATTTATACAAACAGATATATATTATGTACATATATATGAAAGCTCGATTTTATTAATTAAGTTAGTTCAATTAATTTTAAACTGAGGTGTCACACGGTTGAATTGCTTCGAGCTTTTAATATTATAATTATAATTGAACGTTATGTTGGTGAAAGGGTATTAATGAAAGTAATATTGTGGTTTTGGTGTTTTTAGTATTTTGGAGTAATGGTATAATGTCAGTTAAAGAGGCACCTATATGCAAAATAATGGGACTTTAAATGAAACGATCAACAGAATGAACTTTCTGGGGGGGTGAATATTTTGTGTTATGATTGAAATGTCGATAAATTTAAATTGTTTATTAGGGTATCACTTTTGTGTGGTATTGTTTTTAAACCAACCTATTTTATTTGGTTTAAAGACTTTTCATGTATTATTAAGGTACCTACCATAGAATATAAAAACAAAAATTATACCTATGTATGTATGTTAAATTATTCTAGTCCTTTATTTATTTATTATTTATTATTTATTCTATAATAAATAGTACTATTATCAGTACACACAATTTTTTTTTACAATTGTCTGGGAGGTACCGCTAATAATGTTTGAATTTATTTTTTATTGTTTGCCATACGAATACTAAAGGGGTTTCGAATAAGAGATATTGTTTTGAATAGCCCACTATTTCGGCAGTTGTCAGTTTTGAAGCTGTAATTTTTTCACATTTAAGAAGTAGAAACTAAACCATTAATAAATAAAATGCATGACTGGGTCGCACGAACTTGCTCGTATGTGTGATAACATCTTGGTTTTAAAGTCGAACCGACTACCTACATAATATGTACTATCGATTATAGTCACAAGTAAAATTATGAAAAAAGCCTAAAATTCATTATTTGAATTGAAAGAAGTTTAATCTTAAAACTGAAGATGCCATATAGTTTTTTTTTTAAATACAAAAAATATTTTTTTTTTAAATTTTGATATGCAATAAGATTAAGATTATATAGGACCTCCTGTAGAAAAATTTTCATCGAAATCCGTCCAACAGTTTACGAGAAAACCACAAAAATCCGGTTCTATAGCAATTACCGTTAATAACGGTTTTTTCAAAAATATTTTTTGACTAAATTATTAGGGTTACTTGACAAACCCGATTTATAAAAATTCATTAAAATCGTTAGAGCCGTTTTCGAGATAAAAATGTTTTGTCTAAACGGTACTATGACAGGTACCGTTATTTTTGGAGCTAAAAAAAAAATTTCAATTTCCCCTCTAGGCAATCTCTCTAAAATCTTATGTCCAAAGTTTGAAGAAAATCGCTTCAGTGGTTTAGGCTGTAGGTCGAGGTACAGACAGACTGACAGACAGAATTACGGACCCACTTTTTTCGCGTTCTCTATCATCCTAATGTTAGGTCTGATTAATGTCTCGATTTCGATTTGTTGGCACGAATCCAAAACTTGCCCTATAGTACCTATAGTCGCAAGTAAAATGGAACGCTACGCATTGAAGTTATTAAAATTTACTATGAAAATGGTGTAAATTTGACGGTCCGTAAAACTAAAACATTTTTTGAGCTGTCAGTTCATTGACATTGAGCTGTCAGGACAAGTAGGCGATTAGAAGAATAAAACCCGTGCACGTCGTTCAAGAACAACTGAGAATATTGCTGCTGTAGCCCAAAGTGTTGAAGAAAACTGAGGTTTGTCCATTCTTTGTAGTTCTTTTTAATTGGACGTTCCACCAACGTAGAATGAAAAACCGTATTTTGCATAAAGACTTATATCTTAAGGCTTATGAAGTTCAGTTAACACAAGAACTCAAGCCGGCCGATCATCAACAATGTCGCAACAGCCCAGCGTCGATTCAAGACCTCAAAGATGGAATTCATGAAGCTATTAAGGGCGTACAGCAGCCACTTTGCGATTTGGTAATGGAAAATTTCATGGAAAGGATATTGCTGTGTAAGCGTAGCGGTGGCAGCCATTTGCCGGATGTTGTTGATTGGAAAACCCGTATGATCTTTTAAATAAAAATCGACTTCGGTCCTGTTGTTGGTTGAAAATGCTATGTGCGAAGGATTGTCTTAAAAAGTGTGATATTATTGATGACCAATTTAAAGAGATAATTTCAGGTCTAAAATTTACTTTCACAAAACTCAACTTCTGAAATTGGATTTTATGTAATTTAACAAAATAGATTTGTCAGTGAAAAAAAAAACCTACATACATAAGAATATAAATATCTCAACGAAATACAAACTTGTAATAGTGTGTTTTGAATTTGATTAAATTGTTCATTAATATACTGACTAACTCATGAAAAAAAAATACTAAGGTCTGCAGTTTTTTTTCTCTTTCATTCACTAATTGGGCTATTTATTATGTAAAGTTCTATACGATACATAAAATTAGCCTTGTAGCTTTTATTTTCAATCACACGCAACCTCAGTCAATTTTATTATTGAAATATTAGCTCATGGGCAAAATAAATGAATTTTGTGTGTAATATATTTCCAATAGAGATAATTACAGAAAAATAATTAGGTTGATTTTTTTTTTGTTTGATTAGAAGTGATGATGAAGCCTTTTTTTTAATGAATAGTTATATGTAGAATTTAAGGTTTTAGGATAAATTGTTGAAGTGTATTTAAAGGAATATGAAACCTTCGTTGAATGTGAAGCCAATTGGAAACATTTAAATACATTTCAATATAAAAATTTGAATTGAAAAAATGACTATTACTCAAGTTTAATTGGATTCATTTCATGAAGAAAAACTAATTCAAATTTCATTGGATTTTCGTATCATTTTAAGAAGAATACAGTATAAAAAGTACATCAACAATACAATAAATTCAAAATTATGTAGAATAATCTTAAAAACCGAGCTATGACTGTTTCGGTCCAATGTTGAAGCCCCACATAATTCTGTATTGGTGCAGCACTTGAAAAGTGCCATTCGCTGTTAAAAGAGAGCTAAAAATAGAAGTCTGCGAAATATCCTGAGGATTTTCTGGCCCAACCCCCATTGATGAACACCCCGTATGGGATGAAACTGACGCACGTAATAGTTCCGAGGACCTTAGTAGTTGAATGTGTATGTGTACGTTTTGGAAAGTTTTTTTTAATAAGGTGCATATGCATACCGAATAAAATTCTGCGAATATTTTGGGCAAAATAAAGCTGGTTCAAAATTTAACTCACCTGAAAAGAAACAATAAAAAATAAAAGAAAATTAGAAAATCACAATTTTTGAAAAAAAAACAAAAATATGAAAAAACTTATCGTTTTAAAAAGTTTGTTAATTTAAAATCAATCCCTACAAATGCAAAGTTTGTTAAGCAAATAATGAATAAAAAATGAAATATGTAAATAAATTTTAACTTTTTGTGGGGACAATTTTTACTTGGCCGATAAGATTTAAAACATTGTTTTAATACGACCTTCTTCTTGGATGAACACCATACCGAAGTTTTATAGTTCTTCTTCTATTTCCATGGTTCTTCTTTGTCTTTGTAGACTCTAAAAGTCAAATCAAAGAATTTTTAAAAAATATTTTTTTTTCTAACTCTGAATTTTGATTTTTAACTAAAAACAAAGTTTCTTTCGATTTCCTAAACAATTAAAAACTTGAACTCAAAACATCAAAAATCACCCAGTTTTCAAGACCATTAAACATTTCTTCGTCACCATAAATTCATCTACTTAAAACTAAAAATATAATAAAACGCGTACTATTGACTACTGTTCTTTTCTAATTCCAACTTTTTTACTACGTCAAATTTATTCTTTTGACTATTCTTTCAACTGATTTTCCACTCCAAAGTTTTTACGACATTTGAGCCTGTTTATTCTTCGTCTTAATCTTTTGCAAAACAAAAACAACAACAATAAAAAAAACTACGGGGCAAAAAGTCATCACTCCAAAGAACAAAAACTTCCCTTGACTTACAATACTATAGAACAAAACAAACTTAATTACCTCCTCTGCCATTGGTTGGATTTGAAAATGTTAATTTCAGTTGACAAAAAACCATTAATTTTCAAAATACACATAGTGCTTTAATTGATGCCTGCCTTTTATGTTCTTTTGCACAGAAACAAAAAATAAAAATATGCATAGCATGAAATGGTTAACGGCTCTTTTCCAAAGTCAGAAAAGCCAGCAAAAAAAACTGAAAAAGTTTATTTTTATAATTTAAGCATTCAACCTCTAGGTTATAGTATAGTTTCAGATTCAGGAAATGCTTGAAAACTTATATTTTAAGTGATTTGTATATTTTTTAATAAACAACTACCTGAGAATAAAATAAATAAAATAAATAAAATAAATAAAATAAATAAAATAAATAAAATAAATAAAATAAATAAAATAAATAAAATAAATAAAATAAATAAAATAAATAAAATAAATAAAATAAATAAAATAAATAAAATAAATAAAATAAATAAAATAAATAAAATAAATAAAATAAATAAAATAAATAAAATAAATAAAATAAATAAAATAAATAAAATAAATAAAATAAATAAAATAAATAAAATAAATAAAATAAATAAAATAAATAAAATAAATAAAATAAATAAAATAAATAAAATAAATAAAATAAATAAAATAAATAAAATAAATAAAATAAATAAAATAAATAAAATAAATAAAATAAATAAAATAAATAAAATAAATAAAATAAATAAAATAAATAAAATAAATAAAATAAATAAAATAAATAAAATAAATAAAATAAATAAAATAAATAAAATAAATAAAATAAATAAAATAAATAAAATAAAAAAATAAATAAAATAAGAACAGGTGGAGGAGGTGAGGGAAAGATGGGATTGGAACGAGAAGAAGAGAAAATGTGTGGTATATTAATTGTGGGCAAGAGACGTGGCAACATTTAATAGAGAGATTTAGGTTATGCAAAAGATGAGGGAAAATCAATAGGGGAAAAATTTGGGAAAAAATAAACGAAAAAGCCAAATGACACGTTACGCAAGCGTATAGCATTCCTTTTTCAACCATTATAGTCACCTATATTATAAATAATATACAAATTCCCTCCAGCCAGACTTTCCTCATGCGAATCCAGAAGGTGAGGGGTAAAATATATCCAAAATTTTAAATGAATGTTCCAAAAAGTTACTAGCTCATGGACTATATTTGAGAATTAAGAAAATATAAATTTTGTCAAAAACTGGGTAACGCCTTTTTTCAATAATTTAAGTTATTAAATTTTTTAATTTTTATTCCAAAAACTAACAAATTATAATCATTGTACTAAAACGTTAAGTTTATTTATCTCATCCATCTCTTAACTGGATGATATTTTTTTGTATAAATTTATTTTTCATTAAGTGAAACAAAAAGAATTAAAACAAAACAACAAACGTACAAACCGTTGGAAATAACCCCAAGAAAAAAATCAAATTATATTTGCGGTTCCAATGCCATTACTTAAAAATTCATCCTGACTTCTGGCAATTCAAAAAAAACGATACCAATGTGTTTTTATACGAGAATGAGATGAACTGATTTTGGCATTTGATTTCTTTGATAAAAGGAGACCTGTGTTCCTTTGAAAATGGAACACAAGAAGGTAAATTTTCCATTCAGGTTAGGATATATCTGCTGCCAATCACCTAGTCGCCGCCTATAGTAAAATACCAAAATTTAAATAAAAATCCATTAATTCACTCGTGGGTATTTTTCTCAACTGAATTTTGAAATACTTAATAAAAAAAAACCCACGCCATTATTATGGTAAACTTTGATGAATATTTCAAGGACTTTTTATTTGAAATATATTTTTAGACCTATGTCAAACAAAACTCAATTATACTCACAATATCCTCAGAGGAAAAAAAAAGAAACACAAACAACAATTTCTATGAAATTTAAATTTTAATTTCGTCTTTTTCTAATCTCTCACTTCTCTCATTTTTCATATTTCAGGTTCAACAGTAAATGTTATTGAGAGATCCTCTTCATCTCTGTTGTTGTTGTCAAAATCAGATTCAGAAATAGCATCAACTAAGCTAGATAAATCATCAGTGGCATTAGTAGGTTCTTCGTCGTCGTTGTCGTCGTCATCGTTGTTGTCATTAATGCCAGGCGATGATGATTATGCAAAAGAAAAACTAATTTTTAAAACAAATAATAATAATAATAAAACAAGAAAAGTAGAAGACGCAAAAGAAGAAGAAGAAGAAGTAATCGAGTTGAGTGACGATATCACAGCAGGAGCAGCAGCTATCAGTAAAAGAAATACAACGACAATAGCAGCAGCAAAGTATCAGAATCAAGAGTCCTTTAAACAGGAAGGAGAACAAGAAGTGTCAGACAACAACGCACATTCCGTTATAACAAAAGATCCATCACCATCATCATTATTATTATTATCGTCGTCGAGTTTGTTGAACATTGAATTGACACAGCCAACAACATCAGCGACACTGACAACTACGAGCATCACAGCTAAAACACCAAGGACGACGACGACGACGACAACGACAACGACGACCAAGCCAACAACAATAACAACAACTACAGCAACAACAAGAAGAGCAACAGCAGTAACATCAGAGACAAAAATAAAAACGTGGAATAATTTAAATGATTTCGGAAATAGCAAAAATAACAATGGCCGAAGAAGTAACAGCATTTATGGGCAACATCAGCCAACACCAACTCCACAACCACCACCGTTGCCACCACCTTCGGCACAACAACAAAACCGGCAACACTTACAGTTAGCATTGTTCCCAGATGGAATTGAAACTGGAACGCACCGGCAGCAGTCGTCGTCGTTGAGTCGTCCTTCTACTGATCATCATTCGATGAGGAATACAGCAACTGTCCTGCCGCCTTTGCAATTAACGCAAGCTATACAAAATACAGCGAGTGTAATAATTCGCGGCAATAGTTTGAATTGGGGGTATGTTGAGCTGGCTTCAAGTGATTCGCCATCATTCGCAATATCAACCCCCCGGACAGAAATGGCATCGGCAAAAGCAACAGCAGCAACATCACGACAGCCACTTCAAGGGGCAGTAGTGATGCCCCAGTCATCATTGACATCGTCAGCAGCGTCATTTGTGCTATCACTGTCACCAGTTGGTTCGTCGTTGTCCTCATCTGAATTGCCATTAACGTCGTCGTCGTTGTTCTCGTCCTCGTACTCATCGTCGCCATCACCATTGTCGCCAACAACTTCGTCTTTGTCATTGTCGTCGTCGTCGTCGACATCGTTGTCCACTACTTCAACTGCCAGAACAACGACAACTACATCAACGACACCCAAGTCGCCGTCTCTATCATCTTCGGACGGGTATCTAAATATAACCAGCCAAGCTGGCACCCATGCCTATTTACCGTGCAATGTAAGTACCAAATACAGGGTTGGATTTTATTAACATTTTTATTTCTAGACAAAATCACATTTTTTTCAATTCCACAGCTTCCATATTGAAATTCGAAAATAAAGAATATATTCCATTTTGGTATTTGTTCAATTTCTTTGATTATTTCGTAAAAACAAAGTCGTAAAATTTGGTTTGGAATTTACAATGTCCATTAACATGATATAAAAAAAAAATTATAAAATGAAACAAACAATGAAGCTCCGGGATCTTAGCACCGAATTTTTGGGATATTCGCAAAAAAGTTATATTTTCTCTTAGGTAGATCAACAAAGGTCAACGCTAGTTTCAGAAATTCGTCAATCATAGAACAATTTCAATCAAAGGCAATTTTCGCAAAATCATCAGCAACTTAAATAACCTCCTTTTTGGGATATTCGCAATTTTTTTTTGGGATATTCGAAAAAAAATGTTAGCCACATAAGAGCAAAGGTAAGTTATATTCAGTAATTGATAACTTCTAGATTTTTTAAAATAATTTGGGAAAGTTTTTCAAAGTCATAGCTAGTTTTTTCACTTAATTTTGGAATATTCGCAAAAAGTGCATACCGTTCGAAAGTTTCCTAAATCCTAGTAATAGGTCAAATAGTTTCAGTAAATGGTCAACCATGGCATAAATTTAGATAACCAGATAACGTTTTATGTAACATTTCAAACACTTACATACTTTTTGTGAATATCCCAAAAATAAGGTACCAAAAATTACCATGAACTGGAAAAATTTTAAAATTCGTCAAAAATAAAATACCATCGACCAAATTCTAAAAATCTTAACTTTGTTGTCTTATTACTGATCAAAGAGAAAATATAATATTTTTTCGAATATCCCAAATAATATTCTATGCTAAGATTTCGGATTTGTTAATACAGTTCATAACTTTCGATTTGTGAGATTAATCAACCTTCCGTCATCAAATTGGAAACGCCAATAATCTTCAACAATGAAAACATATGTTTTATTTCTTTTGCTTCGAGGCGATTTATATTTCAAATTCCGCTCTAATATTTTCTCCCTCACACGTCACACCCTACTTAAACTTAATCTTTTCCAACATTGGTTGAGTGGCAAATGAACAAAAATTAGAACACTGTTTCGTTTCCCTTGATTTAAATATTGTACATTTAGATAGATATAGTTTATGTGATGTCGTCTCTGATTTAGTCAGAGAAATGGTTGAATTTAAATTCCATGTCCTTTTCCCCTGGTCTTCAACATACATTTAGTAAAGTTAGTCCTTTGTCTGGGTTCTACATTTTATTTATGCATATCTTGGGAAATGGCCAGGTCCTGTATATTTTTTTTTTTTTTGAGGATAGGGAGGACAATTACTTTTGTTTGGATTTGGACACAAGTTTTGCCTCAGTTTTTTTTTGTTCATCTTCTCGGTCAACAAAACATTTTTTCTTCGACATGATATTGAGGTGAGAGGTGATATTGTTAAATTAATATTTTTTGTCTTTCCATAATATACGGAAAAAAAATTCCAATAGTTTAGGGAAAATTTGTATGCAAACTGTGTTTTTTTTTAACTTAATGATGTGATTTTGTTTTTTGGTAGCTTTTGACTTGATTGATAGTTTGTTTATTTTTTTTCTAGCATACGTACATGAGATAAAGGAAAAGAATCAATTCGGGACTATTTTTTTTTATGAACACAAATCACAAAACTAATTCAATAACAAACCATTTTTGAAGAAGAATTTAATCATCGGCTATAAATCTTATTTTATCGATATAATTTCTGTAAGATTATACTTTATAAATAAAAATTCGCCAAGAAATAAATCAAAAACTTAAGTAATTTCAAAGCTATGCAAAAGAGATTTTGAACTTCTCGAGACAATAATATTCCCTGACCGATAAATTTTAAAAAAATGTTCGAGATGTTTTACTAACCATAATATTTTAGTTTTTTAACTAATTTATGTACTTAGTACATTCCAAATATTTTGTACAGGCTTGACTTTGAAATTTTTTGTTGAGCATAAAAAGCAAAAATGGCGTATCCCCCCTTCCGACGATTCCCATCCATTTTGCCCTTTTTATTTTTTGAATGGAATTAATTCAATTCTCGTTTATCGGAGAAAAAAGTATACAGCTCGAAGTTTTGGCTCCGGGATTTTGGCATCGCCTTTTTGGGATATTCGAAAAAAAAGTATACCATCTGAAAGGTTATCAAAACGTAATAACTGGTCAACTATACCTAGGTCAGAGTATAAGACTTTTAGCTCCCCAAAAACGGTTAACTTTTTGTGAATATCCCTTTTTTTTAAATATCCCAAATAACTTTAAAAATGTGCAGAAAAAACTAAGGTTGATCAATTTCTTAAACTAGCCGATATTTGATGACCGCTCAATAACCTAACAGGAGGTAAATTTGTTTTTTTTGCGAATATCCCAAAAATGAGTTTCTTTAAATCCCTTGATTGACAATTTTCTAAGTCTGATCAGTTTCTGAAACTAGCGCAGACATTTATTGATTGACACAAGAGAAAATATAACTTTTTTGCGAATATTCCAATTTCCCATTTGAAAAAAAAAAATTAATGTAAAACCGAAAACCACAACAAAAAAAAAATATAATGCACGAATTGTATCGTTTTATATGCTTTGAGTTTAAAAGTTTGAGAAGTTTAGAAAAATAATTGCTCCACTTAAATCTTAAGAACTCATGCTGAGCAGTAAATTGAATGTGAAAATCACACGGAAAATCAATAATGCATCACTTGAAATGAGTTAAACATTTAATACTGTTACTCTTAATAATATAAACAAATGTAAATAACAAAAACTTAAAAAGTTATAATCCAAAATTTGCGAAAATCCCAAAAAATCGAATTTGTCAATTTTAACAACTGTTATACAAATATAACCTACAAATAAAAAACAACATCTTAAAAATATCCAATTTTAATGCGGATTTGAAAAAAAAAACTTAGTGGACTGAAATTCTAGTGTTGTAATTCTGCTTTTCAAAACTCTGCTTTTTTTATATTCTACATTGCAAATTTCTGGAAATCATAGAAGAAATACTAATGTTATCTATAATTTATAGATATGTATAAAACAGAATGTTGTAAACCAGATTTTTTAAGAACTGAATTTTGAAAAACTGAATTTCAAAAAATAGAATTTTCAACACATTGGAAAAGCCTCCATGCAAAAAATTTAGAAAAACATTTACCGAAAAAAACCCCAAACCTATAAAATCTTCAATATCACCATTTTTGACATTAAAGTATCCAAAAACTTAAGATGTTTCTTCAGACAAAATGGTTTCAATATGTTGCATCTTTCTATGTAGTATGTCTATAAGTACACTTTTTATGGTATTTTCAAAAAAAAAAACGAATTACCCATAAATATCTTTTAAATCCTTAAAAAAAAAAAAATTATCTCACGCCAACCATAACTAACTGATGACATACACAACACACGTTGCTTTGGCTTTGGCTGCGCACATGTGTTAACTTTTATCATCATAAAAACCATAAAAATCACAGCCCCAGCTGGTCAAATTACCATCATTATTGGCTATGGCTAATGGGGGGTGTGGGGCATATTATATTTAATGCTCTGAAACGCCAAAGCTTAAAGATCTCTGTCCATTTATTAAAACCCATTAAATCCTATTAGTCTATTTTTCCATTATTATTATTATATTTTTTTTTTTATGTTGTTGTTGGTGATTTTTCTCTAAAGCGTTACGAGTGTTGGAGGAGCGTTTGTACAATCTGCTCCCACATACATTTCGCATTCTCTCATACTCATACTCTATCGCTTTAACATAGCTGCTTTTGCCTGATCGGCGACAGATGTGAAAAATTACTTAACTGCATTTTCCAAGTTAGATTATATCCTTCCTTTCATTTGGTGGCATTGGCAGTATGGCAGCTATCATACTTTGAAGCGCTAGAGCTCGTTTTGTTCAAACGCGTGAATAAGAAATTTTCTTTTTTTTTTATTCTTTAGAGAGAGAGAGTTGGGGAGCGTGCTTTTCATTTTATTTTCTCATCAATGTGTAATGCCAGATCCAACCTAAACAGCATTATAACATCCCACGACGACGACGGCCCACCACGTCGCGGGTTCATGTCATTTGAAGATGACGATGATGATGATGGCAAAGAACAGGAGATGGAGTAATAATGAGGAAGTCAATACGCTATATAGGAGTTCGTTATTACAAGCCATGTCCCACATAGAATCGACTTCTTGGACTTTGGCTGTGCAGAGAGTTTCTAAGGATTCGATATTATTTCATCTTCCTCCTTTTTTTTTTGCTGATGCTTCCTTGCCATCATCGTTCCTCTGATGTTCCTACTTAAAGTTCAGCTAAGCCAACAGATGTGTTGACTTTTTTAGATTTTTTTTTCTATTGCTTCATGTTATCCAATTTTTTTTTTTGCTTCAAGAATAAAAAATCCATTTTAACTTACAGGCGGCGGCGGTGGTTTACGCTGGAAAAAAAATCCTTGGAGATCCTTCAATTCAACAATTTGATTGTTATTAAATTTGTATCGCCCTTTCTCACACGCACTCTAGGGATATTCTATTAAATTTTTAAAATGAAAATTTACGATAAACAGTGGATCATTTGGTTTATAAATTCGATATATTTTTTAAGGAAGTCTGGAAAGGGGAAGTTTCGAAATATTATTCGAAAACTATTGAAGAATGTTAGAATATTTTGGTCAGTTTTAGCAATTTAAAAAAAAATTTAATTGTTTTTTTACTTGTTCTGGCAATTTGAAGACATTACTTTAAAATTGCAATGAATTTTGCTTTCTCGATTTTGAGGCATTAACAGTTAAAAATTTTTCGAATAAAATGAAACCCGGTTTAATAATTCCAAAAATGCCTCAAACTCAATTTTTGGCATCTGTAAAATATTTAAGTATTTTCGTAATTAAGTACAAGAACCACGTATCAAGGGAACTAAAGAAAATTATTTTTTTTTTACTTTTTTTAATTCCTTCAGGATTTGTAATTCCTGACTACTATTTGGTTACTTAAGTACTTTAAACCGTTTTGAGTACCTTTGTAATTCTTTTCTAAGCATCTAAGAAAATAAAAACTACTAAGAAGAAATTTTAAGTACATTTCGAGTAATAATTACATTTTTTTAAATTTTCTTTGAGTATTTATTGATTCCACTACAAGTACTTGTATTGGTACTTCAAAATTTTAAGTTTAAGTACAAATGAACTAGCACTTAAGATTTTTAAGTACTGCTTGTATAGTATAATAAATTTGCAAGCATTTGCTTCTCTACATTTTCTGTCATGTCCAGAACACAAATCTGAACTGTAGATAATGGCAAAAGACGATAATCCCCAAAAGCTCACAAGTTTGATATCCCAAATAAATTAATATAAAGAGGTACTTATAAATGACGGTGCCCTAATAACATAGAAAATGCACACATAACAATTCCAGTCTCAGAAGATCAAGAAAAAAAAAATCAATTTTTTTTGCTTAAAAAAACTCCAAAAGTTCTACTGTGCCAACCATACCGCCCACCCGTTGAATGAAAAAAATTTAAGAAGCCTTATAGACACTTAATAATTTTATTTTTTTTTACATCCTGATAAAATTTAATATCAGTTGATATAGGCAGGCAAAGGAAACAAAAATCAATCAGCTTTTGGAGGTAATTTTTGTTTATTCGTGTCAAGTGGACAAAACGTTAATAATAAAATTTCACGATGAAACAAAAAAAAATATTAAATTCCAAAAGCTCCTCTTCAAACAAACCTATACCTAAAAAATATAAAATATAAAATCAAAAACGAAATGTTTCATCCTTAGGGGAAATTGCATTTGATCCTGTTCCTGTCATATCGCATAGTCTCTCTGATGATGTCTTTTTTTTTTTGTGTGTGCCTAGAAGGTGCTTTTTCCTGTGTCACCAAAATATCTACACAAAAGACCCACACAAAAAAAAAAAATGTTGTGAAGAAGATTTTCGCTTAGCTTATGAACTTTATGAATAAATTAATATTTTAAGTTTGTTGTTCTTTGGCAAAAACAAAAAAAAGTGAGGAAGAGGACTCTCAGCCATCGTTTGTTGGTTCGTTGTCGTAGTTGCCACCACCGACCGTCTACCACAGAGCAACCACAAATGGGGCGAATTTTTTTTTTTTTTTTGAAGTGAAAATTGTTTAAGAGCAAAATAAAAAAAAAACTTAACTCGTTAATCCTTTAAAAGGATGATAAGTACTTTTGGGAAAATTTTCAATAAATTCTTTGATAACAAAAAAAAAAAAACATTTGCTTCTTAATAATTCATAAATAAAACAAAAAAAAAAACGCCAAAGAAATTTGTAGAATTTTGGGGAAACGGGGAGGAATTTGTTCGCTGAGGTTCACCATAGTTGATACTTTAGTGTTGAAATTGTTAATTTA
The DNA here is from genome assembly GCA_958431115.1 of Syrphus vitripennis. Lineage (NCBI taxonomy): Eukaryota > Metazoa > Arthropoda > Insecta > Diptera > Syrphidae > Syrphus > Syrphus vitripennis. Next base: position 108,846,176 of record OY288108.1, read on the forward strand.
TGGCAAGCGGAATGGGTGGTGGGGAAGCGAGTTGAAAATGTTTCCTGAAATTTATAGGAAGAAAGGACTATACTTCCGCGAAGATGGGTAATATTTAAATTTGATGACAAGATGCAGCTGTGAAAGTTTTTTTTTTGGCGAAAATTACTAAGGGTATGGAAATGATGGGAAATTGAATATATTATTTGCTCTTTCACTTTATTTGAGTCAAGGGTCAAACTTTTGAAGAACTAATTTATTTATTTTGAAGTGAGGGGTTTCTGCAGAAATTTTGAAAAGTAATTCTTGAAAATTAGCAAGAAAGGTCAAAAATAATTTATTGGAATTTGTTTTATTGGAAAACCATTGAGAAAAATCATGGGACAGCTCCGTTTTAGTGAAATTTGGAGTTTTAATTAGTTTTAAGTAGAACATGAAAGATATAAGCTCCTCAGAAAGAAGATTTAAAACAGTGCGAAAACTGGAGAAGGATTTGCGTGCTTCTTGCTGAACTAGCAGTATCCCTTATGGGATCTTTATCTGTGGATACCCATTAACATCTTACGAATCATCATTGTGCCTGTTCATCGACTTCGAAAAGGGTGTGTTTGCGGTGTCAATATAAAATTGATTTGGCTCGTTATCCGCAAGGTAGCATTCTTGATAAATTGATTGAGAATTTATTTAAGAAAATGAACGAAAGAAACATTTAAATGTTGTCAATAAAAAAAATGGCGAAGAAAGACGAAAAATTAAATTTTTTTAAAAAGAATTTTGCTAAAAAATTTTGTCACAGAACCTCCTGGTTTCTTTTTAATTTTTGAAATAAAATTTTGTTGAAAAACTCCCTGACAAGTCCTGACAAATGAGGCCATCAGTGCAGTAGTGGCGTAATCCACTTTTTTTTTCAAAAATGAATTTTTCATGAAAATGGGTCTTTTAACATATCTATTTTAATACAAAAATAATTTTATGCTGTGCTATCTACACTCAAAACTAGATGGCACTTAATAAGGTGTTATTGCATTTTATAATTTGATCACCGTTTGAGTGCAATAGTGGTGTAACCTTCATACTTCTCTCAGAAAGTGTTTGCTTCGGTATAGATTGTGACCTTTTTTATGCTTAAGTACATATATGTAAATAATATGCCTAGTGAAAAAGTTCATATGTATGTTTGGGGTGAGTCTACAGCGTCAAGGGGCCTCAAAAAATTGGATTTTGTCATATGCATTATTTAAAGAACGTTCATAGGATGGTCTAAAAAAATTATTATGTAAGTATTCTGTAAAATGTGGGAGCCAAAATAGAAATATAAAACTTTCACTGCTGTCCCAATTTAAGGTATCCCATCGGATTTTATAATTAAAGAAATTGATATTAAATTTTTAGTTACTGGCCCTTCCTATTTGCAATGTGACCAAGATTTTGGTTTAATAGAAAAGAAAAAAAAAATTCTAGATATCTTCGTCCCAAATGATTGGGTAAATGTCATTTCTACGGCCAGAAAGAGAAATCCATTCGAAATTGTGAACATGACTTGATCTGATTTTTTTATACAAAATCTCTCAAAGAAAATATCACAAATAGGAAAATGTCCATTTCCAAGGTTGAATGACTTAAAATTCAGTGGTTACATTTCGAAGAAAGTAAAACATTTTCGAATTTCGATTAAAATTATTGCTTTAGTCGAAGAGGTACCTAAATGTAAAAAAGAGACAATCCGTTAATATCAAAAAACTCAACCAGCTGGAACAACCTAAAATAAAAATGATAAAAAAAGGAAGACTTTATTAAACTACTTCAATTTATACCACAAATCCGTCACTTTTTTTATAATAATTTAAAAACGTCAACAGGATTGAAATATTTGACGTTGTATCAGACGAGGAGTAAAATTATTAAAAAATTAAGTAAAAATGTACACATAATTTTTTGTTGTTAAAATATAAACTATGAAAAAAAAAATAATATAATAAATTTGACGTAAGCTTCAAATATGGTTGAAAAAAATATGTTGTCAGAGAACGGAAATTTTGAATTGCACGTATGAAAGTTAATCAAAAAATAAATTCTAACAAAAAATGTTATCGACAAAAAAAATGTTAAGAAAATGGTTACCAAATATTGTCAACAAAAACTACTAGTAGGAAAATTGGCCAAAAAAATTGTGAAAAAGAAATTGGCGACAAAAAATTATCCAAAAATTCATGAACAAAAAAGTTTGTGTATAAACATTCATACTCAGTATGAAATATTTTTTTTTATTTATTAATATCTGAAAAAGCTAAAATAAAAAAGATAAATATGCATGCTATTCATAACAAGTCTTAAACTCGGTTTTCACGGAAATATACGTTTCGGACGAAAACACAAGCTTCCCCATACATTTTTTTGTAGATACAAGGTTTTTTTTTTTTTTTAAATACATGTTTTATACAAAAACCACCACAAAAAAAACTTGTTGAAACTAAAACAAAACGTTAAAACCATTTTCTTTTTCTTCAAAACTTAAAATCCATATTCTGAACATTTAAGTACATACTTGAAACTACTTGCATACATAATTTTTCTTTGATACATTGAATTTAAGTGAAGTCACCACGTATTTAAATATGAATAGATATTTATTACGTTTACAACAAAATAAATTTGTATCTCATAAAACTTACTACTTTCATTATATACATAAAACAAAAACATAAAAAACATGAGATATACAACAAAAAATAGTTTCCTCAATTGCAGGTGAAACAACTTGTGAAAAAGCCCATATCTTGGTTGCGAGTTCGTGACGGTCACATACTAACAGTTGATCAAACAACATTCATTGCCGATCAACGCTTCCAATCAATCTACACACCCAATCCGGAACGCTGGTCCTTGCAAATCAAATATGTGCAAACAAAAGATGCTGGCACCTATGAGTGTCAAGTGTCTACCGAACCGAAAACCAGTGCCATCGTCAGTCTCAATATAGTTGGTAATTGATGTGCAGCGTGCGTCTGCCACTTTTATATTATACAAATGTATCTAGATATATTTTGTTATATTTTTTGCATGTTGCATAGGGTTGTGATGGTTTTTTTTTTTTATTTTATGTCATATACATGCACGAATAACTAACTGATTCTACTTGCATCCTTACCTGTAACCAGGATAATTGTAACGAACCGATGTTATGTCGTTTTAGAACCAAAAACGGAATTAATTGGCGAATCGAATCGACATGTCAAGGCTGGCAGTCAAGTGAAGTTACGTTGCATCATTAGCCAGGCTTTAGAGCCTCCATTATATATTAATTGGTACCACAATCGTCAGCAAATCTTTTTGCATAACCGAAAGGGTTGGCGCACAGAAATTGAACGTGATGCAGCAAGTGGAACAACTACAGCAAGTAGCAGTAGCAGTAGCAGCAGCAGCAGCTCCTCCTCCTCCTCCACCTCCTCCTCAAACAACAACATCAACAACGACAAACAGAGCACCACGGTAAGTAGTATAGTAGGCATCAAGTGGGCTGAAAGAGTCCTCTTGAAATATCCCAAACATACGACGACGACGGACGCATCACATTGCGCTTGCATATATGCAAAAGACCTAAATGTTCCTTGCTATTTGTCCCGTGTCCCAAATTTCTTTTTTTTCATATTTATTTTTTTTTTTTGATCCAACTCTCCTTCCTACCTTCTGTGTGTATAATTTTTTTGGTGCAGGATCAACCTTTAAAAAAATATACAATTTGTGTATCCTTCAATTTCAATTACAGATTGCATCATTAATTATACCATCGGTGGGTAAAAAGGATTCTGGGAATTATACATGCAGTCCGTCAAACAGTGAGCCCATAACAGTTGTGCTGCATGTCCTAAATGGTAAGTGAGTGAGTAGGTTGCAAGGCGTGTGTTGTAGTTCACGTGTGTGTGGGGTAGGTATGAAATGGTCCTTACTAACGAACAGTATATGTTTGACAAAAAAAAAGAAAAATAATTACTGCCACGGGTGGCATGTCAATCGCCATGTCATCTATGGAATTAATCAAGCAAAAGACCTTTAAAGTGTCAGAAAATAATGTTATGAACTACAAAAGTCTGTAAAAGTTAGTTTACCTCTAATTAGCGTTGATTTGATTTCTTTTCGAGACTGATGCGGAGTTCTTTGACTAATTTATAGGACTTTTTGGACGACTGAAATAGAATTTTCAAAAGCTGAAATGTTTCCAGTTCTTGGAATATTTTCATTGCTGGAAGTAATTTTGATAGGTTCTAAATATATTAACTGTGAAGTGTATTAATAGCTTTTTAAATTTTGTTATATTGGTTTTGATTTATTTTAGCCTCTATCTACAACTTGAAGCTGTTCTAAGATTAGACAGATTTTTTTTAAGGGTTTGCAGGGATCGATTTTTTTGATTAAATACCGAGGACATTTAAAAGAAAGTAATTATTTCTGTTATATTCTGATTGAATATATAGTCGAATCCCTCTTAGTCGAACTCAATTGAAGTCAAATCTACTTCTTTAACTCAAAATTTTCACATAGATTTTGGATCTCCTTTTTTTACATAAATATTAAACCTCCAACTTGATTTTTGTCAATTGTTTTATGTTGTGAAATGCATTTTATTGGGAAAAAATAATATGAGAGAAGAAACAAAAAAAGATTAGATAAAAAAATGCATCATGATGCAACACAAAATGCAACAATCGTTAGAGCAGTTTCTTTCAATTAGTATTTTCTTATTTTTAAATTTTTTAAGTATTCTTAGAAAAATATTAATATTCAAGTTTCTATTACTTCCAAAAACAAAATTTCAAAAAAAAACATTGAAATACTATTTTAAAATATTGAATTTTCAAAAAAAAAAAAATGTGTGCTTTTTCTGTTCAAAAATAAAGGGTAGATGTTAATTTTAAATAAAACACAAATTTTTCTCATTATGATCTCATTTTGGAAAAAATACGGCAAGCCCCTCAACCGCACCAAACCATAACTCTTTGTAAATACATTCGTTTTTTGAAAATCACTATTTGATTATCATTTACCCAAATGGGGCAATTCTGCTTATTTGCGAATCCACTGAGGTGAAAATGTGCCTCATCACTCAAGATGATGAAAATCACTAAGTGCACGTTATGCATTCCTTCAAACCGATTAAGAGAAACGAAAATCCGCTTCCACGGCACGTATGTATAACCTTAGTAATGGTTTATTTGAAAATATTTTTTTGACTAAATAATTTTAATCATTAACAATCCGTTTTGGATATAAAAGAAATATTTTTTGTAATTTTTTGAGTTTGTGCTCATTTTTTGTTTCCCAATTTTTTTTGACCAAACTTAGAAACTTTTTTTCTTTGAAGACAATTTGTTACTTCGAACTTTTTTTCTCACCAATTTTAGACAAAATTTTAAAAAAAAAAAAAAACTATGGACGAATATTTTATTTTAACAAAATTTTATTTTTCACTTTTCTTAAATTTTTATTTTATTTATTTATTTATTGATTATGAAATTTATGAATTACGGACAAAAAGATAAAAAATTGAATACATATTAATTTGCATAAAATTTTAGATAGGAAAAAAAAAAAACAAAATGAAAATTAGCTTGCTACGAAAATATTGCTTCCACCATTTTATCACCAAATCATTTAAATTGCAGAAAGGTGAAGCTATTTCATAACTAACATATTGTTCAGCTAAACTTCTGTATGTTGATAAAGCTTTATGAGGGAGTTTTACAATTTTTATGTAGAAGCTTTGATTCGCAAGCATAACCATATTTCAATAACCAAGAAACGCAATTGAAACTTTTTTTTTTGTTAAAAAAACATATCACAAAAATTTATTATTTTCATAAAAAGATTCAGACCTTTAGTTAATAAATATTTTAAAAAAATATTTCAGCTTATCCCTGAATTTGTTCTGCATCATATAAGCCTCAATTTTTGTGTGTCACTCATGCACTGAATAAATTACATAAAACCTTTTTATATACTTTTCATATACAGCTACAATTGCACTCTGCACACGTTCTCATTACCATAAATGCATTAATATGAAATGTAATCCAATTCAATTAAAGTAATTGAAGCATTTCACAATAAATTTGTCAAAGTAAATTTGTTAAAAATAATACAGAAACCAAATATGTACAGTACATACATTTATGTATGAGTTGACAAAAAAAAATTATTATACATAATTTTATACAAATTTATAAAAATTTAAATAAAAATCAAAAATAAAAGACTTATGTATGTAAAAAAAAATTATGTGTCCTAGAGTGAATTTTATTTTATTTGTATATGAAAACGTGATCTCCAACACCATTGGTTATATTTTAATTTGGTTCACCATTACATTTGGGTTTTCATTTTCATACAAGTTTTTTTATTTTTTATTTGTATTTTTTTTTTTTGAGTTTTCGAAATCGGAAGATAAATCAAGGGAAGATAAAAAAAAATGAATATATGACTCATCGTCATCAGTATTTACATTGTGCCACAAGCAACCCAGCAGTCAATATAATAATATTATATACATAATATGCAAAATTAACTGTGGGTATACTATACTAACATTGTCGTACGTACAAGCTCAAAAAGTTAGTTTAGGAAAGATTTGTAAAAAAAATCGTAAATTTAATTCAATGTGCCGAGGGCAAAGGTAAAATTTTTCAATTCTCAAAAAAAAGAACTACCAGATTTTAATATTCACGAGATAATTACCTAGTTTCAGAAATTGGACAGCCATAGAAAATTTAAACCAAGGGTTAAGGTTTTTAAAGGTCATCAGCGATTTTAAGCACCTAATGTTTGGGATATTCGCAAAAATATCATCTATTGGGTCGGTAATAGGTCAGGACTTTCAGAAATTGTCAGCTATAGATTTTTTAAACGTATTTTAAAAATATTTGAAGGTCATACGGATTTTATGCATCCATACCATACCAACCCATTTTATACCGAGGGACGATTCATAACCAGGAACAGTTCATACCAATAATGAGGTATGTATGCAACCCCTTCTTGGACACAGTCACACAGTATCGGATTGAGGCTAGGTGCGAAGTTGGGTGTACTTTGCATATTGGTATGAATTGTCCCGGGTATGAACTCGTTCGGTATGGTGTGTACCGGTATGAACTGTGAACTGTCTTGGTAGGCAGGGCGCTAAGTCATAGAGTATAATTAAAATTCCATAAAACTAAGAGAATTAGGAAAGTGTCAATAAACATCGGAAACGGACTGACCTCACGACGGAAACCTATGCAACGAAAATGGAACGTACGATCGCACATAGCTCGGGGTGGGCTTTTTTGTAAGCGCAGTCTATTATAACCTTGCGTAAGGATATCTACAAAGCCACCTGGGTATCACCTGATGGAGTCACTCATTACCAAATTGACCACGTGTTGATATACCGTCGCGTCGCTAATACTCGAACTTGTTGTAAAGGTATTGCATTAGGTTCGAATCAACACGGCTGCACTGCGCAATGAAAACACCAGTAACCCTTTTGGTCATGCGTTAGGACTCGCCCTATAATCAGTCGATTTAGGGAGAGTAAGTCGTGGAGCCAGTATGCTGGCCGTATAGATGAGAAGTAGTAGTAGACACGTCTCAAGATCAAGAATACTTGCATTAGTACTGCCAACTCCATCTTATGTAGCAGTCGTAGAAATCGGAACTACTGGTTTGATGCTGAATGCAAGCTAGCGACTGAAAGCAAGAATGTTGCGTACCGAGCAATGCAACAATTTCATAGAACGCCGCCGGCGCGTGAAGATAAATATAAAGAGCTCAGAAGAATAGAAAATTTTAAAAATTCCATTTTTTTTATAAAACCCATATTTGTTCTTTTTAAAAGAACTCTTAAAAATTATTGACGTTCTGTGCTGGTTCAGCAAAAACAATGTATACTCATTTACCGCGTAGCGCGTTGATGAACTTATATTGTGACAATTTACTTTTAATTATTTAACATTTCAGAAAGTAAAAACATTGCTTAAAGAAATGCACTTCAGGGGTTTTCGAAAGGTTATGTTTTTTTTTTTACTTTCGTTCATTTTAATCAGGTAAATAATACTGAAAAGCCTTTGTCAATCAAAAAGAGTTTTTTTTTTTAAATATTGGTCAATGCTTGACGAGAGACATGTTTTAACCTCTATCTTTTATGACTAATTATGTAGATACCATTAATGAAAAATTTCAGGAAATTTATTGCAGTCACGTGCAATTTACAGGTTTGGGTGAAGGAATTGTTCTTTAACATTTTCATATTTAAAACATTAATATTAATTTTTAACTTAAAAATGTATAATGTTGATACAATTTATTTTTAACTAAATCTTACCAAAAATGATGCCGAAATAAATATTGTCAAAAAAAACTTCTCAATAAAATTGTGCCAATGAATGTCTGAGTGGATAATGGTTTTAAAAAGCGAGAATAAATATTGGTAAAATGAGTCCTAAAAAAATTGTCAAAAAAAACCCTGAAAAGAAAAAAATTGAATTATTGTATCAAGATTGACAAAAATATTTTTTTAACAGTTTTTTCTTGACAATTTTTTTCGGTTTTTTTTTTAACCATTTTTCTGAGGCCGAAATTTTTTTTCGACAAAACATTTTTTAACGATAGAATTTTATTTTCGCAGTGCATTGGTTATTCTCTGACAAATTTGTTTTCATCGATTTGTTTCGGCTCGACAACCGAGGTCCGGTCCTGGCCTCCTTCAACAAGTCTTTCCACCTATCCCGGTCTCGAGCCAACGACGCCGACGCCATCCAGTTGAGCACCCCAAGGCTTCGGGCGACCATATAATGTACCACAAAGGACTTTCCGAGCCGGTTCCTCTTCGCTCATGCGAGCTAGGTGCTCTGCCCACCGGAGTCTACCGAGCTTAATTTTTGTCACTATATCTGCTTCAAGGTAGATTGTACCGTCTCCGGAATCGTCCTTCCTTACATATGGGCCAACAATTCTCCTTAAGACTTTTCTTTTGAACGCGGCTATTTTGCTAAGCACCCAAGTCTCGGATCCATCCGTGCTCCGCTACCTTGATTGTTTGACCAAACAAGTACCAGATTTTGTACCGACTGCTCGATCTGGATAAAGGAATCGTGTAGAGCTTGTTCGGTTCTTCCGATAATGTCAATGTCGTCTGCGTAAGTCAGTATCAGGCTGGACCTGTTGAAGATGGTGCCTCTTGTTGCCGTGCCAGAGTCAGGGATTTCTTTCTCCACCGTCAGGTTGATGAGGAGGCAGGCCAAACCATCCCAACCATCCATGATTGGTCTGGATAGCAATCCAGTTATTTTTATTTGGCTTGTTACGTTGGTCATGGTCAACCTACAAAGTCGTGTCAATTTATTTGGGATGCCGAAATTCTCTCATGGCTTTGTAAAGTTCTACCCTGGCTATGCTATCATAGGCGGCCTTAAAGTCTATAAACAGATGGTATGTTGGGCTGTTAAATTCTAGACATTTTTCCATCGCCTGCCTAAGGGTAAAGATCTGATCAGTTCTTGATTTGCCTGGAATGAAACTGCACTGATATTGTTCGATGATGGTTTTAACGTATGGGGCTATCCGTTCTTGTAGGATAGAGTAGAGTATCTATAATTGCTGCACGTTGTGATATCTCCCTTTTTATGTACCTATTTGTGTGTGTTAATTTGTTTTTGACATAACTTATTTTTGATAATACTTTTTTCCGACGGAAGGTTTTTTTAAATTTGTCTTGGGCTTTTTTCAACACAATTTTTTTAGGACGGACTTTTTTTAAACAAAATATTTTTAATTCAAAATCATCTCATCTTGAATATCAATAAAGCTTGACACATCATTCTACAATATTATTTAGCTTCGACCGAAAAACATCTTCACATCTTAATTGAATTCCTTTGCCGAAAACCTCAAAGCTTATAAAATATCCTCATGCTAGACAAGACATCCTTTTTTCCACATTATACAATCTATTTATCATCTATGCATCTATATCCCACTTCAAAATTATATCCAAACACTACTTAACAAAACCTATACAATTATTTAATTTTGTACTTAATCGCTTTTTAAAGTATATATATATATGTACATATATTTAAGTAGACCTTTCCAGACTTCACACATGTCCTTAATTTCTTACTTGATCTTATACAAAATACATATCTAGACAAATAATAACAGAAAAACCTCTTCAAAACACTTGCTACCATAGACATAAGTTGCTTATAAGTTAATCCCACAAAAATTAACCCAAATCAAAATTAAATTCCTTATAACCATCTTGTCGTTTTTCCTTTTTCGACCCTCTTGCAAAATTACTAACCAATAAACCAAAAACCACAAGAATAACAAATACCTAACTATACAAAATACACTATAATAGCTGTGAACCCTTTCAACATATACACATATACCTATCCTAGACACAATTGAAAGGACCTCCAACAATCATCCAGACATCCTTGATCTTAAAGAAGGAAAGAAAAAAAAATAATTACAAAAAATTCATACATGGAGTGAATAGATATAAAGTTGTTTATATTATCATTCACAAAATTGAACTAAATTAATAAAATATTGTGTTATCCTTGAAATTTTTCAATCAGGATTCTATATACTCACACTATACACATCTACATCCTAAAACTGAATCTTGATATTTGTTTCTTCTTTCTTCACTTTGTAATCATTTGCAGGAGAGTATTCAGCATCGGCGATAACATCTGGTTGTACTAGAAGCAACAGTATCAAGGACATTCAAGGACTACTTCATGTGATTCTTTGGGTCATTAGCTTCGTGATGTGTTTTGGTCAGTTCAAATGTCCGTACATCAGCAGCCGATTGCTTTTGCTACCACAATGGAGGAGCAAAGCAAGGACATCATTGTCAGCAGGGAGAAACTAGTAGAATATAGAGTTCAAGCAACATAATCGAAGCAAAAAGGATCTCCACAAATAAGGAGACGAAAGTGTGTGTAATTATCACTTCAAATGACGTATATGGAACCAAGATGTACCTAAATATATTGTGAAGGAAAATTCAATAACACTGAACTCTTAGAGCATCCTGACAATGAGGAACCTATCAAGGATATTTGCTTCCATCTTGCCCACTTTCCCTACTCTTCTCTTCCCTTCCATCCATCAACTAACAAACTATCTAGCCATTCAACCGGTTAAACAACCAGAAGTATCCATTAGATTTATGGGACTTATCCCATATTTGTGTGTATCTTAAGGAATAATTAATAATAACAGCAGTTTATGACATACAAATACACAACACATGTACAATTGTACGGTACAAGTGTGTAGGTATATGTTTTTGTTTTTTTTTGTATTAAGAGTGTGAATATATTTTGTACGTATGCGATGTTCTTTTCTCTTACATTAGGCCAGTCGGCAGAGTCAAAAATTTATTTCCATAACGCAAAATGAACCATCTCAAATTTTAGGATTAGAATTGACAGAGAAAAATGGAGAGGCTGTGAATGTTGTGTGTTGGTTGCCATTTTGTAAAACGTATTTTAATCAATATCTTGAGAACGGCTGATTTTACAAGAAATTTGTTTGAACTATTTCGATTAAAAATTTGATTGTCTTTTGTTTTTGTTAATAACATTTTTTCGAAGGACTTATACCTACTTTTTGAGTTAAGGCGCCGAGAAGTTTACTTTTTTTATTTGTTTTTACATAAATCTTTAAGTATACTTTAAGGCGCGTTTTGTTGTTGGCAAAAAAGAGAGATAATTAAATTTTCAATCGAAATAGTGCCCAAAAAATGTCCTCTCCGATGAGTCGTTTTCGAGATAAGGCAGCCAAATCACAACATGTACTAACAGGCGAGTAATTTTGATTTTAAACTCTAAATTTATCCAATCATAAAAATTGAGATGGGTATTTTTTGCAACAAAAACAAATCTTCTTCCGACTGGTTTATATTATTGTTGTCTGTTTTTCTATGACTGTACACAATTAAATAAACATTCAACAACAAAACAAAATAAATCATAAATCATAAAGTAATTTTTTTTTGTTGAGAAAATTCAGAGCAGTCCTAGCTAATGACATTATTGTTTTTCTGTTTATTAAATAGATAAAAGATACTTTATTATTTCTATATGTAAATAAATGAATAAATAAATACCAGACATTTATTATTAAGTCTTGAACATTGTTAAAAACACACTTTAAATAGATCCAGAAGTCCTATCAAAAATGCATAAGTTCATAAACCCTTCATTTATGAAGAAAATATTTTGAGAGAATTGTTATCTGAGAAATTCAGTTAGAAATATAAAATGAAACACAACAACAATTTGCAGATTATTGAAATTATTAAAACAATAAATCAGAAGATAAATCAATTCAGGTGTGTTGGGTAATCTGAAATTCAAGGAAACAACATCAAAAGACAAACAGCATCAGAGAAATGGATTTGTTTTGAGCATCAAAAACAAATACACATATTCTAGTATTTATATTTACATGAATAAATAATAATCAAAATTTAATCTTATACATAAATACAAATACAACAGCTTGGTGGGATGTGTTTGTGCATTTAATAAACATTTTATCGACGACGTCATATGACGACGACGAAGACGACGAGTTATGATTCATTGGGAGATATTGAAAATGCATCGGTTTTATAATGATGATTAATTTCAATTTAATAAATAAATAAAAAAAATTAAATAAATCAAAAAAAAAAAATGAAAATTAATTGTAAATAATAAGAGATAAAAAATAGAAATTAATGTTTGTTTGTAAATTAAAATGAAATATTAAAAAATTAACAAAAAAAAAAAAAAAAAAACAAAATTAAATAAAGATGAACTGAAATTTTGATGAAACTTAAAAAAAATATTAAAATATTTAAGAAATATTTTTTAAGTTAAGTTAGAAAAATTAGCATTAAAATTTTTATTTAATATTTTTAAATATTTTGTCTTATACTTAATGAAAAGGATTTATTTTAAAATTTGTTAATAGATATAAAATGCTGATAAAATAATTTTTTGTTTAAGACAATGCAAATTTAATTTATATAAGAATATTAAATAAGTGGTTTTATCTAATACCTACTACTGCTGGAGATAAAAAATTAAAATTTAAAAAAAAAAGAAATAAGAGAACAAAATGTTTTTAAATAAAAATAAAGAAAATTTTGTTTAAGTTATTTTTTTTTTGTCAATATTTATTTTATAGGTGAGATATTTAAGGTGTAGTTTTTTTCAAGGAAACAGAATATAGACTGTTTCGTTGATGACAATAATTGGAGTCTGATCAAAGAAAAGGGTAAGATTTTTAACGTCAACAGGTATCTATGGATTTTGTACCAACCCAGTCCAAGTTCAGAAAAATGAAACTTTCACGAAAAAATTCCGAAAAAGCTTAATTTTGGTTCAGTGCTTTACATATTTTGATATATGGAAGGTAAAAGTGTTAAAATTGGGTTTCTTGCATTTTATTCAAAAACTATCAAATGTTTTGACCGAAATTTGTATGTACTTACTGTTCTAATGAACGAACAAAAAAAAATCGGGAAACTGATGTTGGTGTTGATGGAAGATGTTTGTTTATCCCTCGCCAAAGAGAACCTAGTTTTTTTTTTATAAAAAAAAAGATTTCTTGACATAAACAATTAAAATAAAAATATTAGGGTTCAGTACAAAAAAAAAAAAAAAAATATTTACACTTTCTTTCTCATGCAGTACACGCATCAGGGAAAAAAATCATGTAAAATCAACGAGAGTTTTACCAATTCCCATGTTATTGTTGTTCAACAGTCAACACTATTGGTCATGTAAAATGTTTACCTAGATAAAACGATTTTCAAAAGATTCAACTTAACATTTTCAAAGTTAAAAAAAAAACATTTTATTTAACGTTAAATCAAAAGTGCAATGCAGCTGATTTAACAAGATACCTGGTTAAATTAACAGGATGATCATGTTGAATTATAATGAAGATTCTATAAATTAACACGTTGGTCTTGTTGAATCAACAAGATTCTTTAACAAGTTGAACATTTGCAGGTTGTGAGAACCAGGGTATGATAAGTTTCGACTCTCTGGTTGGAAAGCTCTCAAAAGTTCTGTTCAATTACAGGAAACTTTTGATATATGTAGCTGCCAAATAGAAAAACGAAACTTGCCTAGTTCACCTATTGATGTATCAAAATTTTGTTGCATATAGCAAACCAACTGGATTTCATTTCTCTACAGGTTAAAATTGGGAATGAAAAGGTGATCTGTTTCAATATGTCAAAATAAGCATATATTTGTATATATTGTTGAATTACTACCATAATCATTGTATATAAATTTGCATAGTACTATCATCAGCACGTTCCACCACGTCGGCCCCAAGCGATCACAGCGCAAACTAATTTTCTGGTTGCTGTTTCTGTGTATATACAAGTGCGCCCTCAGATGACCACAGCGCACAACTCAAAAATCATCGTGATGATAGTACTATGCAAATTGATATACAATGACCATAACTCTATTAGTATTAGTATCTTTGTCATTACGATTGTTTTAAAAACATGTTTTGGTTTTCAAATTAATCGACAATCTCTTTAAAAAATGTGACAATCTAGCAGTGTTAATCTGAAAAACATGCATTTTTTTGGTTTTTTTATCTCCAAGTTGTGTTTAAATAAAGTATTTTTTTTTTAAATAAATAAAAAGAATAAAATTAAAACTATATTTTGTTATTCAATGTCATCAATGTTCGCCTGATGATGGAGCAATAACACTCCGAAACGCTTAGCTAATCATTAAATAAATAAAAGTTGTGACAATAATTTGACTTAATAAAATTAAATAAAAAGAAAATAACAAAATATAGTTTTAATTTTATTCTTTTTATTTATTTAAAAAAAAAAAAATACTTTACTGAAAAACATGTAAATTTTTTTACTGAAATTTTTGCGGCGCTTTGATTCTGTAAATTTATTTTCTCTCTCTCTCTCTGAGTGTACACTGGATTGAATCATCTCTTTTTTTTAAAACTAAACAAAAATTTTAACCATGTGCAAGTGAGATAGCAACATAAGATATGTCAAAACTTCACTGAAAAGCCCTTCCACACAATCCTACTGAGTATTAACACATTCTCAAAAAATACTCAGTGCTCTTATAATTTGTCTAGAGTAAAATAGGATTTTAGCTTAGTGGTTCGTTCATTGGCTTTTAGAAGTAAAACTGTTTGGTTAAAGCGAGATGTGTCATTTTGAAATTTATCAAAGCAATAAATATTTAAAAGCGTTTCGAGCAAATGGCCATTATTATTTATACACCCAATAACAATCGACTCCCTCTAAGTGGAACAACCTATGAGTCGAATATTCCATTACCTAGAACTTGATCTTTTCGGATTCATTTAAATTCAATTAACATTGTAAGTATTCAAACCACTTAACTAGAATTTTTTTCAAAAATTACTTCGAGTCGAAACTAATTTAATACCGACTTCATTTTATTTAATGTTTTTTTGATATGCATAAGACACAGCTAAAATAATTGACATGTGTGTGGTGGTTCAATATTAACCGTTACAAGATTTTTGACATAAATGTCATAAGTTTTCGGTTTCTAAGTGATCTAATTTATTGTTCCTGGCCTAAAAAACAATTGTGACTATTTTTAATCTTTTCGTGTCTGGAAAAGTGATAATTTGCCATTTTTTCACAATTTTGAAATTACCAACACAAAGGTTTTTATTAACCCGTATAGTATAGCTTCCAGTTCAAAGTAGGTTGTGTTCAGCCATGAAATATTTGAAAAACAATCACCCACAAGAGCAAAATTAAAATTTTTGTGCTCTGAACTTTCGATTTTTTTTTAAATTTATTTCTGTAGATACCTACTTTCATTTGTATTTATTCGAATTTGGCAAAAACATCTTTTAATGGATGAAAAGTTATACAGTATTAAACATTAATTAATGCTCTATTTAACGTTGCGTAAATACTTAGGTATTCATACCTGGTTGGCGAAAAACAACTTTGACTGAAGGATAATTTGTCATTAATTTGTTGTTAATAGTTGCGACTCATAAAATGTTGTCGTTCTATGTTTTCAATGTTGATAATACGAGTAGATAGTAGAAAAAAAATTTGAATGTCAAAACAGATCTTGCTACACAAATTTTACGACGTCAAGTTTTTAAGCCTATCATTCCATTTTTTAACTAATTGTCCTGTTCGGAAAATAAAAATAATTTTCCCATCCGAAAAATATAAGATTTTACAAAAAAAAACTATTCACTTTTCATAGTGATATTTAAAACATTTTTGGTTTGATTATTGAGAATGCTTAACATAAAATTAGAGAATTTCCTTTGTTTAACAGCATTTTATTGTATCGCTTTTATATAATGAAGACATAACGTGTTGATAATGAATAACTAAACTTTATTACAAAACTATTGAGACAATTCCAGTTGGTCAAAATATTTCATTTTCAACTTTTAGTATCGTTCTAAACAGAAAATAAAAATCATTTATTATGTGGGATAAACCGCTCAATTAAGTATATCTCGCACTGTCCGAACTCGAAACTGCCTGATCATTATAAATTTAGTGTACATAGGACTTAAGCCTATAAAATATATTTATAAAGATACCTACCTACTTACATTCCAACCTACCTACTACTAACACAAACAAATTAAACTCAATTTATAAATTAATCAAAAATTCTACTGCGCGTTACAAACGATCTAAAGGCAAACATCTTATTTATTCTCAAACAAATTTCAATCAACCATTACTTAAGCTGACTTAAACCGAACCGAACCGCACCGCATCACACTCCAGGCCCCAGAAAACTTCGAACCTATGACCACCATGACATCGGCATCCTGTCTCTTGCCGTCGCATCGCTTCGCTTCGTCCTCATATATTATAGTCGAAACACAAAAATGTGGACATCCATTTAGCTCTAATTATCAAAAGCATCCCAAAATCCTTTCTTCATCAGATGGGCAATGCTCTATCTCCCTTGTCTCTTTCCCTTCTTTCAATTTTAACATAATTTCTATACCAAACACTTTGCGTCCCAAAAAACCACCACAGCATAACCACCACGCTCCACACCACCAAGTTTCCCCCTCCTCCCCTTTTCGGCAATATAATAACTTAAAATTAATTCAAGAAGGCACACTCCAGAGTTCACCATCCAGGGTCAGGTCAGAGAGACATAAACATTCTATGTAAAGTACAAAATATATATTTCCCAATATTCCTTATTTTTGTTCTGTTTACTGTTTGCATGTCCTGTAACTGGAAATTCGTGTTCTTGTGTAATGGAGAAAGAAAACACAACATCGACACAAAGTACGAGTATCTTTCTTCCCTAAAAACTAAAATTCCATTTAAGGAAACGAAAAACACCATAAGGAAGAAAATCCATTTTCGGTTCGTATACTCGTACGCAAAGGTTTTTGTGTTTTGCTGTATGTAAATATTTCTGATAGGATAGGACCCACAAACAAACGGTGAATTTTATTCTAGCCAACGGGTAATTAACAGCTTTTAAACCACATTCAAAATTAAACAAAATTCCATTGGTTCTCCTATTAATGGAATGGGGTCTAAAATGTGGGTGGCAACAACTTAATTTTGGTTTCCCGAACAAACAAGCTTTTCTCCTTTAATCTTCTTTTTCCTTTTTGTGAAACATTTCCCAGGATTGCAAATATGTATATTCCTTGTAAGCATTTGTTAATTGATGAGATACACCAATGTTGTTGCAACAACAAAACCAAAAACAACACTATTCGAATTTTTCGTATGCAAATTCACAAAATGGACCGGACCTCAAATGTTTTTTTTTCTTCCCATTTTTTTTTTATTTCTCATGAATTCAATTCCTAGAATGATACAACCACTTAAATAAATAGAATTTGAAAGTACTTAAAATTTTTGGTGCGTGATGCGAGGGTAGGGTGGTGGTACGGTGCGAAGAAGAATAAAACCGCAGACATAAAATGGGTTCGGTTTAATTATTTCAAAGAACAAAATTCGACACAAGCTATAATGTTTACGAATTTTTATATTTAACCCTTTCAAAAAGAGGCCACAAACTACAATTCCAATTTCTTTAAAAGGACATCTAGACATTTACAGTTAGGATGAATTTGAGTATGAGTTCTCGAGTAATGAAAACTGATATATGACTTTGAATTTTTGGAAATATTGAGTTTTGCTGGGTAATCTGTTTTCTTGGAATTTTTTTGGTTGATGGATTCAATTCTTCATCAACTCTCTCTGCCTAGGAAATAAAATGAAAAAAAATAACCAACTTCTCATAGTTGGATGATAAATACAAAATTCTTGTTGATTATTCTGAGAAGAGAATTTATTTGCAAAATGATTTCTGTTTGGACATAATAAATTAAGAAACACAAAACAAATGTTATCATCGTATGAGGCATCTTTTGATTTTAATTAAAATAAAAGTCCAGGAAATTTAGGAGATTTTTGTGAGGAGCAGGTTGAAATTTTGGAGGGTGATGGTTTTGGTGATATTAAAGAAATGATACCATGCCCATGTCCACGACTGTAATGATTTTGATGAAGTTTTGTTTTATTGAAACCCTAGTTTCTGCTTATCATGGTTGTTCAAATGAGGAACAAAAAAGTCAGTAAGCATGCCCCTACCATTTGCGGTTACCATTGACTGTAACGTGGTGCAATCCTTTAAATACCATGGGTCAATAGTAGCAGCCGATAATAATATAGAAGAAGAAATACGCGGGAGGCTGCTCAATTCCAACAGAGCCTACTATAGTCTGTCAAAGCTCTTCAAATTTAGAAATCTCACCATATGAGATAATGATATGAAAACTGCTGCTGTACAGGACCATGGTCCTGCCAGTACTTACGTATGGATCCAAGACTTGGGTGCTTAGCAAAAGACACTCCAACGTCCGAGAGAAAAGTCTTAAGGAGAATTGTTGGCGTCATATGTGAGGAAGGACGATTCCGGAGACGGTACAATCCACCTTGAAGCAGACATAGTGACAAAAATTAAGCTCGGTAGACTCCGGTGGGTAGGGCACGTAGCTCACATTAATGAGGACGAACCGGCTCGGAAAGATCTTTGTGGTGAACTCTATGGTAGACGGCAGCGGGGTAGACCATGCTTGCCATGGAGAGATGGCGTAGACCAGGACGCTCGAAGCCTTGGGGTGCGAACTGGATGGCGTCGGCTTAAGACTCGGATAGGTGGAGAGACTTGTTGAAGGAGGCCAGGACCGGACCTCGTTTGTCGAGCCGATGATAATGATGATGATTGACTGTAATGTTGTGGCTAGCATCGTGATTCGTCCAGTCCATAAAGCACACCAACCAGTGGGTTTTTTTCTGGATATAATGGTGTCTCAACATACACTTGAGGATTATCTTCACTCCAAATACGGCAAATATGTACAAATCACTTAACACTGTTAAAATGGCTTGCTGTTAGACAAGTGTTGCAAAGCTAAAGTAATATACCTACCTCTAAAAAAAACACCCTTTATTAGCAGGAGCAAAATGCTGGTTGGCTCGGTATGCTGATTTTGGCAATTTTTTTTGGCCAAAATTTTTTTCTACAAATTTATTTTTTTTTTCAATTTTTATTCCCACGGGTCAAAAAAGTTTCCATTGGTTCTTTTTTTTTTAGTTTTGCCAGGTTCTTTTTTTTTGTCAATGTTTTTTTCTGACCATTTTCACAATTTATTTTTTGATCAAAAAAAGTTGAAAAAAATGGAGAAAATTGTTAAAAAAAAACATTTGTCAACAAAAAAAAAAAAATTGGTCAGAAAAAAAATTTGTTCAAAATGGTTCCAAAGAAATGCTGCAAATATGCCAAAAACCCAAGCCAGTTAAAAAACGGAACAATTCTTTCGTCATTAAATAATTTTTAAAGAAAATCCAAACTTAATTTGTAACCAACTTATCGAGAAAAATCAATCGCTAATATCTTTTAAGACTCTCTCAAAAACCAAAAACTTAATGTTTACTTTATCATAAATTATATATGAGCAGATTATTCTTCTTCAATAATTCCATTCCGGAGTAGTGTATTAAAACATGAAATAAAAATGCATCAAACAGTTTTGAAGAAAAAAAAAAGTATAAACGAAAAAAATAATCTACAAAGTTTAAATATAGTTCTTCCTCATCATCAGAATATTATATGATGTACTCATGTATTTATATCCTTTCGTCCATTTCTGCAAATATTACGAAGACGATATTATGATGATGTTTCATGAATATTTCATTGGATGCATTGATTCGAAGAAAATGTTCTTCGTCATATTCGTTTGGTTGGTTGGTTGGTTGGTTGTTCCAATCTACCATCAACGTTGTCGTTTAATTTCTTATGCACAATAAATATGCAATTCTCGGTTGAGAGGAAATCAAAGTCATGAATAACGCTTTACTTATAAATATGTAGGTACTTGGAGAGAGAGAAAGAAAGAGAGAGAAAAAATAATATAAAGTACTTTATGTGTATAAACCTTTAAGCAAAATAAAAGGCAAATTTCCGACTTAATAATAATAATAATAATAAAAGTATGTAGGTACCTACTACCCCAGAACCAGAAGCTGATTTTGTAATATTGAATATTTATTTAATAAAATCTTTGTTGTTTCGTTTTTTGTTGTTTCCATACGATAATTGAAGCCCTTAAGGAGCTTTTTGTGAACAACAAGTAAGGATGTGATGAACGACAAAAATAAATCTTGTTGCTGACTTTTGAGGAAATGGGTGTACCTCACTCAGAATGCATCTTAATAATCTCTGTTCCTTTCTAGAAGATGAGTAACTTGGTCAGTTTTAATATATTATTCAAAGTAATTTTGCACTCTGTCCGACAGGACGTCTTCTGTTTACTTTTTCGTAAGTTTTTTTTTTGAGGACTCACAAAAGAAAAAATGAATTCTATCAAAGAAGACAACTTCCCAACTCTTTCAAACATTTCAGTTGCAATCAGCAGCGGTATAAGAAAAAGTAAATAAATATAACTCAGTTTAACCGCGGTATTTAATGCCCACAATGTCCAGGACCAAAGCTGGTGTCCATTGCTTCTTACACGTAAAGAAATTTTTGATCGGATTTTACATATTTTTTCAGTACAAGCTGAATATCATCTACAAAAAAAGTATTAGAAAAAAAAAATCGAAAAATATTTTGGCATTAATTTCCATTTTACGTGAAGAAACTTTATTGGAAAACATTTAAAAATAGATGAAAATGTTCGAGAAAGGACACATCAGCAAGGATTTTTTGAACCTTAATAGAAAAAGCCCCGCGTTTGGAAAACAGTATTCAACTGCAGGACACTATGTGTCTTTTTTTACCGTTAACTCACTTTTTGGTGACACTGTTCCACTCAAGGATATGTTTTGTTAATCTACGTACAGTCTTATTTAAAAACGCATAATAGGGCCTACATAAAGTTATGTACTCCTTATAATGCCTCTAAACGCGGAAATGTTATTTATAAAACTTATGCAACTTTACATAGTGCCATAATAAGCTAAACGCGTTTAGGGGTTGAATAGAGCCTACATAAGGAAATTATAGTGACGAAATGTCATTTTGATCAATGTCCATAATTTGTTTTGAATAATTCAAATTAAAAAATAATAAAAATGCCCTTCCAATTTACCTCATTTTTAAATTTTGTCTTTCACAAGTTTTCGGAGGAGTATCTAAAAAGTTATATTAATTATATTCAAAGATTTGTTCCGCTTGTAATACTTACTTTATCGGACGAATGCCAATTGGCTCTACGGATTCGTTTAGCTTTCGGCGGTTCCATTATTTTTTATTTATTATTTTCTTTGATACTTCTCCACAACCAGCTGATTAGATAATGACAGTAAAATGAAAAAATGGAATAGATTTCCCCATTTTGGTACTTTTTTTTTGACATAAGCACTGCACAACTATAATTTATAGGAACATTTTTTATAAATACGAATTTATGCAACGTTACATAGCGGCTATATAAACCCTTATGCACTGCATAACTATTCATCTGTTTAGAGAATTCTATTAAATAAGACTGGTAGTGTATAGTGAAAAAATATATTTCAAACAAAAATTCTGTCCAAAAACACAAGTTATCAATCCGTTTACAAATTATAATCATTTTACCAAAAAAGGAAAAAAAAAAAATGTCGAAAAAGAAGTAAAAATAATTTCGTCCACAAAATCTTTTTTTAGAATTGGTAAAAAGTTAAATTTTGTCAAAAAAAAATTGAAAAATTGAATTGGTCGAAAAAATATTGAAAAAAAAAATTGTCAAAATAAAAAAAAATCTGTCAAAAAACAAAAAATGGGAAAAATTGTTGTTAATGTAAAAATTGATCCGCGAGAGACAGGATCTTTTTCAATATTAAGGAGACCGAGCCCTGAATAAAATTTCATATTTTTAAATATTATTATTTATAATTTTGACTTTTGTGAAGAAAACGACAAATAATTTTTCAATCATCCTTAAAAAAGATCTAAAATTTTTGTTAGTGTAGATGCGTACGAACTCCATTTTGCAGCAGAAGCAGTGGGCAATTGTACTCGTAATAGCTACTTCGAGTGTGCAGAATCTCTTTCACTTTGTCTAAGCCGAATAGAGTAGTCTAGCTATATCTGCCCACTGGTGGTGGTGTTAGCAATAAAATCCTCATGTAGTAAGTACACGCTCTTCCTCACCTCCTCCCTTTTCATATCCTGTCTGTGTGATCTAACCTCCCCTCCTGTTCCTGTTTAAGTACACACTCAATAAAGTCCAAGGCTCAACATCAATTTGCTGTAAAGTGCAGCAGCAGCTACAGCAACCCATAGAAGTGGTCTCCGCAGATCTAAACTCTCATCGTGGCTACAAACAAAGAACAAAAAGAATCCTTATAGATAGATACACAGATATAGAGATACACAAAAGAGGAAGCAGCAAAATGAGTGCATTCTTCGGATTAAGGTGGCCAATAAGTTTCTTTT
Source organism: Syrphus vitripennis (assembly GCA_958431115.1). NCBI lineage: Eukaryota > Metazoa > Arthropoda > Insecta > Diptera > Syrphidae > Syrphus > Syrphus vitripennis. The sequence goes on from OY288108.1 coordinate 108,869,182, forward strand.
GCGAGAAAACTCAAGAAATCCTCAACAAAACACACATCCACAGTTTAAACTTTACCATCATCCAGAGAAAGAGAGTGTGCGGCCGACATCCGCTTCCTCCTTTCTTTATTTTGTGTGTTGTTACACAGGAGCAGGACTGCACTGTTCCTGCTTCTGCTGCACTCCATATATACCTTCTGATGGCACTATTTGTTGTTGTTTTTGTTGTTATTGTGAATCACTTTGTTGTAGCAGAATATTGGCAGACAGAGTGTAAGCAAAAGCTAAAGGCAACAGCAAGTAAGTCCAATACGATACAGTAAGGTATTGGAATAGCAATATCTAAGCCAGCACACCATCCACCATCCACCATCATCATCATCATGAATGGCATCGAATCTTCAGTCGAGTCGAGTCGAGTCATCCTCCCTCCAAAACAACATCATGCAACCAATTGAAAGGAGAAAGTTTTCAAATTACATTCGATTTTGTTGAAACTTTGTAAAGGCAATTGAAACTCGTGAAGCTGTTTCAACGTTAAACTATATACGTACTCGTGTATGTTGTATATTGAGGAGCTTCCTTCGGGATAACAGCAAATAAAATCAACTCAAGACAGTGAAATCTAAAAGAGGAAGTATTATATCCGCATCTATACAGTTTTATGCGTATACATATATTGATTCTGGAGAAAGGAAAAAAAAATTAAAATTTTGTTTATCTACGAAAGATGTCAAACAAGAAATGGTTTAACACAGAAAATATTGTATCGACTTCATTTCGTCAGTAGTTAAGCAAGTAAGCTACTGCAGATGCAGCATCGCAGTCTATACCCCAAAGGCGATTTTAATATTGATCCTTAAAAGAAATGACAAAATAATGAAGATGATGTTGTTTTGAAGATACCAGTATTATATTACATACTTTGTTTTTTGTTTTTTTTTTTTTTTTTTTGAAAAATGAAGTAAGTAGGTAAATGTTGAATGAATAAAATGCAATATTTTAAAGGTTCCCGGATGAAGGGCGCCTTTGGCCCTGTAGGAAAATACTAAGTTCCTAAGATATTTTTTAAAATATTTTTCTATGTACTTTTGGGAAATACAATTTGCCTTTTCTTCTGTCGGAGCTCTGTTTTCATTGTGATTTTTTGTTCTTAGAAAATGCCATAAAACAATGAATAAATAAATTAGCTGGTACCTATACAACTGTCAATGAAGAACCAGAGCCTAAGTGACTTACCACTCTCAACCATTCCTGTGTGCGCGTTATTGCAGGAATAGAAGAAGAAGCTGAAGGTCAAAGAAGCTGAAGGCACTTTGGAGGTTAAAGATACCGAAGACATCAAAGATACAGAAGAACAATAAAGAAGTAAAAGATCCCGAAGACATAAAAGACGCGGGAGATGAGACACGTGAGACGTCCAAGACAACGAAAATGTAAAAACACTGAATTCACCAAAGATGTTGAAGACGCCGGAGCCATTGAAGACGCCAAAACGATGAAAACGTTCAAGGCGCCCAAAACGCCCAAGACAGAAAGATGTCAAAACACTTTAGGCACCAAAGGCGCTGAAATCGGTTAGACACCGAAGATTCTCAAGATACCAAAGACGATGAAGACGCTCAACACATCAAGGATGCCGGATAGGCCTGCCACGATGCGTGACCGAAACTAGACACGTGAGGTCTTATTTTCATCAAAATTAAAGCATGACAAAGTCAGAATTTCACACTTTTTTGTGTGAGAAAAATAAGAAATAACCGCAATTCCAAAGAATGTCTTATTTACATTGAAATATTTCAAATTTATTTATTCTTCAAATTATATTTGTTTTATGTCCTTAAGGCTTACGAATTAAACTCAAAAATTGAAATTGAACTTAAAGGCCTGGCAACCATATTTTTCTAGGCAAGCCATTTGCATGTAAAATGTTTTGACACTATCTATGAAACTGAATACCAGTTATTTGGTTTGACGCCCTAAATTTTTTGTCATTCATTCAAAAGAGAATGTATTAAATATTATAAACTTCTTTTTTTATATTCGTGAAATTGACCTTTCGTCCGCCATCTATGATTTCATTTCTTAAAAAAATATTTAAAATGCAGAAAAACTTTGCAACAGAATTATAAGGAATTTCAAGTCTGAAAAACTTTTCTTACAATTTTATTTTTTAAATTTGATTTAAAATTTTTCAAAATTTTTAAAATGTATAAGAAAATTAATTTTTTTAACTGCATATGTTGCCTTGTAATTTGTTTGTTATTAAAATATTGTAAAATTGTTGTTAACATAAAAAAAAAAGAAAATTTAATTGTTTAATGTTTTAATTTTTTTTCTGTAGCACCTACTTGAACCTAGATTTTACATAAATACCAGAGTTTTTGATGACGATGGCGGCGTGAATTTCAAGAATGTGAAAAATGAGATTCATATTATTTAATATTTATGCCTTTTCGATGAACACGAATTAAACCAAATTAATTTAAAAAAAAATAAAGGGGACATTTTTCAGATGACTTCGGGGAACAACGAAATTTACTTTTACAATTTTTTGTGATTTCCAATCCTGTTTGAATGTTTTATTTTTATTATCCGATTTTTTGAAAGAAAAAAAAATGGAAAACCATTTTTTTACAATAGTTTTTGATATAAAGTTATTTTTTTATGATCGTAATGGTACGACAGCCATGTCAGAGGTCTAGGTTCGATTCCCAGCCTCGTCCATCTAAAAAAACAAAAACATTTTTACATTTGATTAAAAATCTTTAAATTATATTGAAAAAAATAAAAAAAAAACATTTGTCCTGTTAAATTAAACCATCAAAATACAAATATTAAACCAATAAAAAAAAAAACTCTTCTGGGTAGTATTTTGGTAATCAATGAAAATATTCTTTAGTATAAATGCCATGAATAACATCACCAGATTTTTGAAATTTTTTCTAGTCCAACATTAAATTATGCCATTTTTTTATGATAACATTCCAGCTTTGCATAACTTTTTGAATTTATACTCTTAACTAATTTTTATCAGAAAAAAAAATATAGAATGAACTTTTCCATCACATACAAAAAAATAAACAGATTTGAGGTAGATACAGAGATGTATGGAAAAACTTTAACACAAATTGTATGCAATTTCAATTCATTTAGTGTACGGCCAGGCCACATTCATTTTTGGTAACATTTTTGCATTTCAAATTGACCAAAATATACCTCCAATTTAACTCTATCAACTACAACAACTGTAACTACCTAGCCATGGAAGGATATATTGTTCTAGTCCGTCATCATGAGGCGAGAGATCTTTTACTCACCGAAAATTCAGCCTTGACCATCACACTACAACCGCCCATCATCCAGCTAAATGACACATTTTCCAACAAAAAATCAAAAACTAAAAAATATTCCATCAAATGATGTACATACATACGTATATTTTGCAGTTCTAGCTGATGGTTTCAGCAAAAGCAGCAGCAGCAATGCAATATAGTAACTGGGGAGAGTTTTCTCTATGGGAACACAAATCGTATAAATGTTGCTGGAAAAGCAAAAATAAACCACATATCCGCCCATTTTTGTTAAACTTCAAGTAGTCCCTGTGGAATGCAAAAAAAAAATGGAACGAATTCCACTCTCTGCCTCCACATTCAGGTGCAGCAGAAATTGCTAAGCCAAACATTTGCATAGAAATTGATTTTAATTTGACCATGCATGCATGTTATTCGATTCAATTTGAAATGTAAATGTGCGTAAGGACTCTTGTCTGTGAATTGAAACTCAAAAAAAAAAAAATTAAATTTATAACCATCCGCAAAGCAAGCAGGAAAAATGAAAAAATAAACTCATATTGAATCACAGGGAATGTGATGTTGTAACGTGAGGAAAAAGTGCGTGAAATTAAGTTATGAGTACGACTTAAGCTAACTTGTGCCGTCAGTGTTTTTAAGAAATCGCAAAATTTTAAAATGATCTCTTTAATTTTGCTTCCTATTTTATAGCGAAGGGACCAGTGTTAGATTAACGAATTCCCTAAAAATTTTGTGTGAAGGAGTTCAACTTGTTACGCTATGCGTATAGTTTGTGAAGTTTGCGATTGTATTTTTGTTTTTAAATTGCGAATGACGCTTAAGTTTTTTTCTTCTTTTTCAACGCAGTAAAGATTCTAGTACAAATTTTTGAGAATTTTAGGAAAATTGGTTTTTAATGCCAAATTTCGATTTTTAACTAATTTTCAAAGCCTGCGCACGAGCCCATAGAATGGATGATTGACTAAATGACTTGTTAGGCGATGCGTAAAACATTCGCTTGGTTTTTTACAGACAATTTTTTTTGACGTTTTTTTCTAATTTTTTTTCTGAGATTTTTTTTGCTTTTTTTCACAATTTATTTTTTGACCAAATTTTTATTCTCGGCATTTTTTTTTTCGACAAAATTTATTTAATTTATACCTACTCTGGGTTCAAAAAAGCGTCTTTAATAGAATTTTTAAATTTTGCATTTTGTTGACTTTCTTTCTTTTTAATTGTCACAAAAAATCCCAAAATATGTTGTTAAAAAATAAAATTTTGTGAGGAAAAAAAATTTCAAACTGCTTAAAAAAAAAATCTAACAAAAAAATGTGTAGGGGAATAAAATATTTGTCTTCGGTCTGTCTTTTAGTCTCATAATTGATTCCTAGAAGGCGAAATTTATTTTTTAGCTCAAAAGATCACGGCACCTGTCAGACGGTACCATCTGTGTTAAGACAGAACATATTTTTATCTCAAAAACAGCTTTAATGATTTTGATGAAATTTTTTCATCCAGGTAGATAATATTATTTGACCTTAAAAAATATTTATTATAGATAGTTCGATGGTTTGACGGTCTGACGGATTCCGATAAAATTTATTTTTAAAAAATTCGGTTATTGGTTAATCTTAATCATGTTCTGTATGAAAATTTTGAAAAAAATATATTTTTGATTTTAGAAAAAAAAAAATCTATTTTTTTTTAATAAGTACCTACTCAATATTTTTAAAAATGGTGAATATTCTTTTTTTTGTGATTTTTTTTAATAAATGCAAAAAACTGGCATAATTATTTGTTTTAATACAAATACATACTTTAAAAAAAAAAATTAATGAAAAACGGGTTCAAAGGTTCTTGATATTTTAAAATTTGTATTTAAGCTGACTCATTTTTCACACAATATAATACCTACCTATTTAATTTTGATTTTTTTTTAACTAGCCACACGTGGGACTAGTAGGTACAGTTAGATTTAAGTGATTCCATTTATTTTCTTTATGATAGTTTTTAGGTTAAAGACTTTGTTATCACTAACAATTCTTCATTATTATACATAAATTCACTTACTTTACTGGACTTATTTAAATGGCGCCCAACGTGGGATATATTTATTTGTCAAATAACCTGTTTCTCACTGTAAAAAAATATATTTCTCTTCATTCTTTAATTACTGTAGTTAGTTAGTAAATGGTTTTATCTTCTGGATATAATATAATACTTCATATAATTTATTTCTAGATAACATAATATCACAATAGATTCAAAAATAATCGCTCTTCAATGGAAATTATTTTAATAGGTCTAAAAACAAATTATAAAGTTCTACTTTTAATTATTAAAAATAAAATCCAATTAAAAAAAAGAAATACTATGAAAAATAAAAATTTCCCCCTAGATAATATGACCTATAGATTCATTTAATCCACTCCACTACATGCACTTCCATTCAATTCACTAAACACAAATTCTACTCTGATGATGAAGGTTATTACCTACATATTTGTTTTATTATTATAACGATAAAATCTGATCTACTGCGGATGCTTAAAACTTATATAATAACAATTATTTATTCTAACAATAAAAACCTCAACAATTTATACCAACTATAGATATAAATATATGCTACCATATAATATTAGATAATGAAATAATTTGCTTTTAGTATTATTGCCGTGATAATTGCCATAATGCAGAACAAAATCAATTAATTACAAAAAAAAAAAAAAACGAGAAAAAAAATCCTTCACTCCAACGTCAGTTAACCGAATATAAAAGGGAAATTGCTTGTCCAGAATATCATACCGGGATTTCATAAAATATTATATTTGTTATATGTTTATGTAGCTATAGTATAATATGGATGCTGTTGTTTTAACAAATTGCTATAATAAACGCGAGACCGATATATAGCTAAGCTACTCAGCATGGATACTGAATAGGTATAATTTATTTTTATCTTCATTATTTGCTGTAATTTATTTGTGTAAATTCGAACTACACTTAGGGGGGCAGGTTTTTCGCAAATAAATGTGACTTCTGAGGGAATCTTTTTATAACTCTATAATATAGCCGATATGGGACGTGGCTGATAGGAGTGGATGTTGGTCTGAACCGAACGTAGTGATTCATTTAAGCAATTAATAATTATTTGTGGACTAAATACATATATATATATTTTTTTTAATATTGTACAATCCGTTTGTATAGGGTGTTTTAAATGTTTTATTTTAAATTGCCAGAAGCAGGTAGCTTATTTTTTAGTATCATGAACTATTTGTTCGAATTAGTGAATATCGCCCAACGTGAGGACTGTGGATTTTTTAATGATTTAAGAGTTTCTGATAACAGTCAGAAACTCTTAAATTGTGCTCCTAATGGTGCACAACATGGATCGCGGAAATACGAAAAAATATAATGGTCGATAATGACGATTTTATTCTACATAAAATATTTTTATTGAAAAAAACTTTCGTTTTAAATACCTGACCTCATATTTTAAAATAAAACTTTTAATAGTTTTTTCCTAAAATTGTTCATCGTTGACTTTTTTCCCTTCGTTTCCCTTCGTTTCGTTTTTTTAATGTTTCTTTGGGGCTTATTAAAATACAAATTACGAATGGCGCCCAACGTGACAACAGCAAATATGAGAAATTGAATACAAATCGTCACATATTAAATGTTTATTGAATCGATATGATTGTATATCAAGATTTACTTGGCTTGACTCCTGTCAACGCTTTCAAAAACCATTCCAATGAAATGTTGGCTTATAAATCAAGTACGGAGAAAAAGAAAGGAACAGAATGTATAACTACGAATGTATGCTAGTTATGTACTTGGAATGCAATGATTTGTCATTGCAGTTATTGATAAACTAAAAAACTTCAACTGACCAGACGATGTGTGCTTGTGGAGCACAGTTCATTGACTCGGTATTCCGCTTGGTCTTGCTTAAAGTCCTGGTAACGACAAAAAGTTTTTTTTTTTAAATTAATATAAATAGAATACATTAATAATATAAATATAAAGCCGAACTCCCAATACATGTTTTGGTAATGCATTTTATTCAGATAAATGGCGCCCAATGTGGGACTTTTTAAACTAAGTTACTTAAATTTTTTGTTTTCAATTCTAGTTGGATAAATTTTATTTTGGTATGTACCAAAAAATATGGGTCACGTTTATTAATAATTGCTGTTAACTAAAATATGGATGAAGACCAAATGTATTATTTTTATTAATCACCCTGTAAAGTGTGAATTCAAATATTTTATATTTGTGATTGTTTTCTATTGCATCGTGCAAATTTTCCATTCAATTGATCATTTTCCGTGAGTACTAATGCCCTACAAGAAAAGTAATTCAATTCAAAATTGAACCAAAAAAAATATTTAATATTGATCCATATCAATCTATAAATTTTTTCCTATAGCCAAGCGAAAAACCCTGGCTTGTTGAGGTTTTCCAAAATCAATTCTATTGTGGTTATTGCACTGCGTGGGCTCCGCAAAATAGGGAACTTAACTCTTTCAATCTATTCACTATGTGAAACTAGTGGATTTTCTCATTTATTGTTAGATAGATATTGTGGCTAGGATAAAGAGAAAGTATCTCACGGATCAGTGAAGTGTATTGTGTATGGGTTGGTAAGTTTTAGCAGCCCAGGATATAGTGGTTATGTGGCTGTAACTAAATCCGATTCAAATAATATCTCTTTAAACCATTCCAGTTGGTTCAATCAATTCTGATTCGATTATAATGCATGAGTGTATCGTATCTAACATAACATATGCATAACATATTATTAATATGTGATGTGCAACATTTAGAATTACCTAAGTTATTATGCAAGAATTTATTATTGATACAATACAGCAGGCACAGAGGATTTAAATATAAATAAAAATAAAATAAATAAAATATGAGAAATTGTTAGAATTTTTTTGCTGATAACTTTTGTTTTATTTGAAAAAATTACAAGCAGTATTAATTCTATTTAGTTTGAATATTTAAGTGGCATTTATTAAATATTTATCTTTATACCTCACAACTAGTATATAAAATATGTTATAAAAAATGTGTGTATTACATATATCGGAATTTTTTACTTATTTGCCAATTTTAACAATGTTTTTGAAAGTATCACCTTTGCTACTTCTGTGACTATTTAAGAATTCTTACTCAATCCTTAAATAAAAGGTATTTGTTTGAAATATTTATTGAAATCATCAAAAGATAGAATTATTGTCATCAATGTGTTTACTTGGGAAACTGAAAATGAAAACAAAATTATTGCAATTTTCCAATCAATGTGTTTTATTTTATGAATCTCCTGAATGGGAAGGACCTATTTTATGTTATTATAAGAAACAGAGGTGGCACAAAATAAATTGTGATGCTTAATCTTCCTTGAAGTCATATGACTATGGATTTCTACGAAAGATCGAATGTTGAGTTGATTTCTGAATGAATTTAAAAACTGGAAAATAGCTTTGTTTTCAGCTGCGATATTTTGGATAATCCACTCAAAAACCGGTTGTAAACTCTAGATCCGTGAAAAATATAAAAAGTTCTATTTTTTTCTCGTCTAATTTTGATTATTTTTTGTTTTTTTTTTTTGTTTTGTAATGACTAGAAAAATTATTTGCAATATTTTTTTTGCTCAGTAGTTTATGTATTGATTTATTTGTTTATACAAATTTTTTTAATTGAGTTATTTATTTATGTGTATTTTTATTTATTTTTTATCAATTCATTAATTTAGTTTTTAATTAATTTATTTATTCACTTTCATATTAATTTATTTAATTTTTTCTTCATCTATTTAAATAACATTTTTGGAAGTAAATTAAACCAAACACTTTTACGTTATGTACTCTCAGATAAATAAAACGACATGCATATTTAACAAAAAATACTTTAAAAAAAATTGATATTTAAATTTAAAAACATTGAATATTAATTATTCAACTCAAACTTAACTCATACTGAAAAATGGACTTCTGGATTAAAATAACTTAACCCTATCGTATATTTATTTTTCTCTTGTTTTAACCCAACAATGTTTAGCGCACCTTTCAATTTTAAATTAAAAAGTAACGGTACCTCGTACGTAGCATAAGTTTTTTTTTCATTTTTTTTTTCGAAATTCAACCTCTCAATTTTTGTTTTCAATTTAAATTTTTATTTTATATTACCTAATATTTTTGTTCTTAATTTTGGTACCGATTTTGGCTCGTGAATTTTTTTTTGATAATTTAAGCATTTTAAGCAATCACCTACTCACCTTAAACAGATGAGTAGGTGCCCGTTGTTTTTTTTTTCATTAATTAATATTTATTAAAGAAATACAAAAAATATACAACAATTTTCGATCTAGTTACCTTTTTTGAACAAATTTTTTTCTATTAATTAAATGAATGTCCCTTTTATTAAAGCCTATTTGTAAGTACGATATTATATACTTCTCCTTTAATCAAAATTTTAAATTCTGATGCAACGAATAGGAGCAGGTACGTGAGCCCATATTTTATATTTTATATTTTTCATCTTTATTTTTTTTTTATTAATTATCAACTTTTTGTATATTTTTCCTTTTTTTAATTTGTTTTATGTCCAAATAATGTCCATCTACTATCACTCGATTATGTAATAAAATTTAACAATTTATACAAATGAAATCCGACAATAATAGTGATAGGAAAACGTGCTCCTGGCCTATACGTACAACGTGTGTGATTGTGCTGCAGCCAGAAAACGTGTGGTCGTCGAACTTTCATGCTGCAGAGAATCAGAGTTTTATACTCAAAATATATACCTACTCAAAATATATACATACATATGTGCCTATACTCATGCTAAATGGCACGTGTAAATGTTATAAATTTTCCAAAAAATGTTGTCAAATTGAATTTTCGTTTTTAATTACTGAAGTGACATCTGGCAGTGTTCCATTGTTGGTTGTCATCGCATTTGGCTATTAAAGTTGCGGATGATGGTTAAAACACTTCCTCCAGAGGTTAATTCATTCGTGGTATATACATATGTACATATGTATAGGTACTCGTAGGTATAATTATTTTTAATAAATTCTAAAAAAAAATATATGTACAGTATCTCTATTTATCTATCGATAACAATTTTAGTTGTCTATCGATTAAAATGACATCGGCATTTATCGAACTGAATTAGGTTGAGTGGAATGAACAATAGAAATGTTCACAATAGGTGTCTCTGTCTATATCTATTATATTATACCTATGAATTTAATTGAAATTAGCGCATAAAGGTAAAATAGTGATCTGAAATTGTCAGAAGAAGTTTATTTAATTTTATGTTAAATTATATTGGTTGAAACAAAATAAAAAAAATTCTAGGAATTTAAATGAATGACACTGCGATGCGTGTAATTCACTTTTGTGGTTATGTTCGGATGTGGTTTATTGGACAAATAGGTTTTAGAATTTCGCTCGTAAAATAGAGGAATCTATGTCATATAATTATTGAGAAAAAAGCATACAAATTAAAATAAAAAAAAAAAAATTCTTTAAAATATTTATTTATTTTTTTTTGTTATCTTTGAATTTTTTGTTCAATTTTAATTTATGCAGAGGATGACTTGCAAAAGCGGCGATAAAAGACTATGGAAAAGAAGTGTGCTCAAAACTGAAGATGCCATCTTACATATGTATCATAAGAATACGAATTTTTGATAAAAAAATCCAAAATCGAGTCGTTTTTTCTTTAAAAAAATTTTTAGGTCTTTTTCACATAATCTATGGTGGCTTGAATGACTCGGTAAGCGGTTTAGAAAATTGTCCAGTACAAAATATTCTATGACCAATTTTCTTGTCATACTTTTTTTTGGCAAATTTGTTTTGGCCATTTTTTTGGCAAAAAATTCCACGAATTGCTTTTTTTGGGGTTTTCCATTACAAAATTGTTCACCAATTTTTTTAGGACGAAATTTATTTTAGACAAAACATTTTTTCATATTTTTTTTTTTAAATTTCACAAATTTTTGTTTGACGGTTCTTTTGAGAATTTTTTTTGGGCATTTAATTTTTGTTTTACTTTTTATTTTTTGACTGATTTTTATAAATTCCTTTGAACCCGCAAAATACTTTTAATCAAAAAAAAAAAATGGTTATAATGGCGCCTGTTTGGCTAATGCACATATCTAAACAGAGCAACGAAGCTGTCCTAGAAAGTAAGTTAGCAAAAAAGGCACTATCGCCTTTTGCACTGAAAAAAATTTTTTTTTTTCGAATATTCAATAAAAGCTATTTTTTAAATTTTATTATTCAATATTATTAAGATACTCGTAACATAAAGATTTTGATAACACTCTGTCAAACCATGTATGAGAGAATCGAAAGCCAAGAATCCGGTTCTACGACAGGTATCGTGTTATTGGTTTTTTGAAAAATTATTTTTGTCTGCTTAAAAAAATTCATCAACATAATTTACCGTAATATTACAGTTACCGTTATTTTTGGAGCTAAATACATTTTTTTTAGAGAATTACCTTAAAGATTTTTGGATCCAAGAATGAAAAAAATCGCTTCAGTAATTTAGGCTGTAGGTAGACAGACAGATCTGTGGCAACAAGGAAAAACAACATAAGTCATTTTTGTAGTTTTTCAGGAAAGCAGTTTGAAATTTTGTGTTGTTTTTCCTTATGCAGTCTTATGCAGTTTTGTAAATGTTCTGATCTTAATTCAACTCATGTCGTTTTTCCACATTGCTCATTCCGCAAAAAAAAATAAATTATTTTTATTCGGAATAGCTACACAAGTGACGACACAAGTCGACTTATTTTTTCAAAAGGAATTGCTATAGTTTTGTAAAAAGAGCATATGTCTACTTATGTTGTTTTTTCTTGTGCAAACTGAGCATAGAAAACGACTTATGTGGTTTTTTTTCTAGGCTATAATTCAGAAACCATAAGAGATACAAATACGAAAAAAATATTGGAGGTAGAATCGCTCGTTGCGCATCCGATGTTATCAAAAACTCAATTTCGACATAAGTCGACTTATGCTGTTATTCCTTGTTGCCACAGAGATATAGACCAACAGTAAGACAAGAGCCAGAATTGCGGAACACATTTTTTTTTCTGTCTGATTATTATCTCGAGTTGGAATTTTTTTACAAATCCAAAACTTGCCCTAAGTGACCGTAAACATAAATAGATTTGTCTCACATTGGACGCCGTTTGATTAAATTATTTCTTCAAAATACCTTGATAGAATCATTTAAATCATTTCATAATATTTAAATTCGTCCTTGTCTCACGTTGGGCGCCACTTATTGAATTTCAATCCACCGGAAATTAAATATTTATCAAATTCATTAAAAAAAATTATAGAATTCAAAATTAAATAGGCCACAGCCACATTATGTACAAGTACCCAACATTCAAATAAATGATCTCTTTCAAAATCCCAAAAGGAATCTTTTTCAATATAATTTTGAAACCATTAGATATGAAACAATATGCCAAGCCATATTAACTGAGACATTGAAACTGAGCTAACAAAGTGTCCATATTCTTCCAAAGTGGGTATATCAATCACTTTTTTTGTTGTTGTTGTTCTTCTTCATATCAGACAGACCTTTTCTTAAAGCTCCATTAAATATGCATTCAGGTGAAATAAGACTTTATCTCTATAAAATTACAGAACATCAGTTTGGAGAAAGGGTATCATATTCTTGCGAATAAATTTATTCAAAGAATCAAACCTTGACACAGAACCAGCTGTCAATTTTCAAACAACAACAACAACAAACAAACAAAAAAATACTTTGATTAATAACTTTAACTTTTGTGTCTTCTTTCTGGATGATCCTTTTTTTTCGGCTTCTCTCCAAATTTTTCCAGATGGATGATAACTTTCATCATTAATTATATTTTACAAAAAGAGAAGAGAAGAACAATGAATAAATATAAATTAAGAGTAAGAGAATATAGTTTAAATCCAAAAATTTTATTCAACAGAAAATAAATTCATTCTTAAAATGATAAAAGAAATGCTGAGACAACAAAAACCAATAAAAAGTATCTTGATAGATAAATATATTTTTAATTTGATATAAATTCTGTGTTTTGAATTTTAAATAGAAAATATACAAAAAAGAAAAATCCAGCCACAAAGCAAATTCTTTATCCTTTTTTTTTGCGGAGCAATAAAGACGTTAAGGTGTCTCACTCTTAAAAAAAATTGAGAAAAAAGGACACGCAATGATTTATTTTTTCTTTGGTAAAATCGAATCTTGCCCAGAAGTATGGGGGGTAAGGGATTATTCAAAACCTTCAGGCATTTTTATTCCTTTATTTTTTTCTTCATTCATTTTTATCTCCATACGTTTTATTTTTTTTTTTAAGTCCATCCTGATTCCGTTCCAATTTAATACAATTTTTTATTTTATTTTACATTCTGAAAGGATTTGAATTGGAATCTCGTATATCGAAGCCCAAAGAGAGAGAGAGAGAGAGAGAAAAAAAGAAGAATATGGTTAAGAGTCTTTACCTTACCTGATCCTGTAGATATTCCTACCTTCCTACATCACAAGTATCAATAGTCGTCCGCACCAATTCATGTCCTTTTTTTTACCTACCTATATCTCTCCATCTAAACGTATGCGTAAATCATTTTAAAACTCGCCTAGCCAAAAGGATATCTAGGCTTTTGGAGAGAGCCATGAACAAGCGGTAAAATAAAAAAAAAATCATTCATCCGCCTTGTCATACCCATTTCCTGCGTTTCATATCATTTCTATCTTAAATCCCTCGTATGTAGCGAGGCTTCATAATATTGGCAAAATAAAAAAAGGACGATAGTAACTTCCGTCATCATATGCATGGCACAGTAGGAACAGCAGCTCACAGCAATTTGCAAGAGAGCTAAGGTAATTCTATTTTATATGTGTGTTTAGATCAGGAATGTGTTTATGTCCTGGCATCCTTTCATCGTTGACTAGCTAGATGTTAGGGCACAGGGTACAACCATTGGATCAGACAGCAAAACGAGAGAGAGAGAGAGAGCGAGGTGTAGAAGGTAAGAAAGACTTATTTAATATATGCAAAAAGGAAATACATTTAATATAAATCCTTTTCATCCTGACGACCTGTTAAAGAAACAAATCATAAAAAAAAGGTGAACGAAGATGTTGTACCATCCTTGCACACTTTTGCCCCCATATTTCTAACATATGTAAAGGTACTTATCATCGTTTATTTTTTTTTTTTTTTATCTCGAAAAGGTGAGTCTTAGGATGTGTCTAGAGGGGCTTCTTAGGTGTGTTTTTTTTCTTTGTTATGGAAATTGTATTTGAATCGTAAAAAATGTTTAAATTTTACTCAATCGTTTTTGGAATCTTATTGCAAAGCATTTGAAATGTCTTTTTTTTTTTTGAGGTCAATCATAAAAGTTGGAAAAGCATAACTGTATGAAAAAAAATCCATAGGAGTTTATTAATCGATGTTTTTAATTTTTGTTTGAATCGAAGTGAAAAGAAAAATTTTTTTCCACATAAATTTTGAAAAAAAGGCAAAAAAAATTGGGGATAAATATTTGGCAAAATAAAAATGTCAAAAACAATCAAATGGAAATGTTTTTGAAGGGCAAAAAAATATTTGTAAAAAAGTTTTGTCAAAAAAATGTTCGTCCTCAAAAAAATGGTTGAAAAAAATGTCCAAAAAATATTAGGTGAAAAAAAAAAATTTGGTTAAAAAATTTGTCAAAAAGAAGTTCTGTCAAAAAAAACTGCCAGGAAAAAACTCAGAGTAGATTTTTGTCAAACTGTTTGAATAAAAATATGCAAAAAATAATTTTTTCAAAAAGTGCCAGTCTTACGATAAGACTTGTGGGTAAATAAGTAACTCTGCCTTTTTCTGAAAATCGTTCTGATGCATTACTTGAAATTTTTTTGAAGTCTTACTACTGCCAATTTTTGGTTTCCGGAGATATGATTGCGCGATAAGATTTAGAAGAAATCCTTAGTTACCAACATAAATCTGTACGAATTTACAAAGATCAATCAGTGATCTATGCTTAAACAAGATAAATAAATGATTAATGAAGTTTAACCTAAAATTTTCTGGAGAAAATCATGCTCAAGTCATAGAAGTCTGCATTTTACCAGGTTAAGTTTGAGATTAAAAAAATCTGCGATTTGACAGAGAAATTTATATTTTAAACTTTAAATTTGAAATTACAAAAGAAAATTTATGATTTATCAGAAAAATCTAGGATTTATCAATGTAAACCTAAGATTTTCTAGAGAAATCTATGCTTAAGAATTAAATCAATGATTAATAATTTTTAACACCAGATTTTTTTAGATATGTTATCAATCTGTTATTTATTTCATCTAGTATAAAGGGGTTAACCCGAGATTTATAGGAAAATCCATGATTACCCGTACATAGAAGTCCTTATTTCACCAAGATTAGCCAAAAATTTAGAAATCAGTAATTTAGTAAAGCTAACCTGAGATTCAGTATGAAGAAATTCGTAACTATCACGGTTCACCACGGATTTTTTAAAGACATCAAATATTTACTACCACGATTAACAGCAAAAGCCTGAAGCGAAATTTGTGATTAACTATTAAGATTTTTGTGAATTAGCTGATAAATCTGTGATTTTCAAAGAAATTCAGAATAAAGAAAACACATTTTTTATAAGTTTGAGAAGTAAAGGTTTAAAATTGAGCCCTGAGGTACCCGAGTCTGATTTGCTGAATTGAAGCTTTTCCACTTAAACCATTACCTTGTTTTTCTTTATTTGTAATTTCTTAGTATATACAGAACATCAAATAAAAGAGATACAATAAGAGTAACGAAATGCAGACAGTACACCTACTTACATAATATATCGTTTATGCGCCGCCGACATGAATTTTTCCATTTATTTTTTTTTGTGTATTTTTATGCCAAAGAAGCGACACATAATCCAATTTGATTTAAACGCAACAAAAATGAGTATAAAGTTACGTCTACAGCCAATGTAAAAATAAAAAAAAAAATTAGGTATCCGTCTTGGGGAGGTGCACATAACATTTTTTTTTATTTTGGCTGCAAACGAAAAAAATGTTTTGAATGAAAACACACTTAAGAAGTTTTTTTTTCTATTCCTTAAGCTGTGAAGGATTTCTTTATGGCTTTTTGTAAGTCTTGCCATCTTTCGGTCTAAGGTATAACTTCCTTACAAGATTTTGAAGAAAGAAAAGAAAAAGATTGAAAGGGTAATAGAGGTGCGGTAAAATCGCAATTGCATGTGTTATATTGGTTCCTTTTCACTTAGATCCTTTTGGAACAATAAAAATGTAAGTCATGTCGATGGATGATGGCTGGATATGTGAGGGGCAGCTGAAGAGCAAGCCACTTTTGAAAAGGGTTATATACTTTTTTTTTTCTTCTTTCATTTCTTATTGTTGCCTAAAGGTCCAATTGTTTTGTATTGAATTGAAGACCATATTGTTGGATTGGGAATATTATATTTATAGATACTTTTTTTGTTTTGAAATCTTTATTGCTTTTTAGAAGAATATTATCCATACCTATAGGTAATAGATACATACATATAAAACGATGACAACGACAACGAATAAATGGTTTCCATTGAAAATAATAAAATATTAAATAAAATGGGGGTGGTATAAGGTATAAGAGAAATTTTGGATTGAAAAGGATTTTTGGAAAGAATACATTTTTCTTCATTGTCATTTTATTTCTATTTGATGTACATTGTACAATGTACAGGTGATGCCATGTAATCTATACACGTGCGAATTTGGAGTAAAATTATATTGAACACTTGATGTCAAACGTGTCTCGATACTTTTAAGAATAATTATTGAATATATGTATTTTGTAGACGTCTTAAATGCTTAGATATATTTTATAACAATACGTGCAGCTTAACACTTCAATAATTCTTGATAACTAAGACAAATAAATGATGTGACACAGCTACATATAAGGGTGTATCTTTAGATACTTGATATTTTGTATTTTATTTTTTTTTATGAAATATTTTCGTTTAAGAATTTTCATTGGAATTCATTTTGTTTTAATTTTTAAATTGAAGTTTAATATGAACTTATAATATTTAAGCGCATTATTCTTCATTTAAGTAAAGTACATGTATCATGATGCAAAAAACCGAGAATTTATGCTTAAATGAATTTTGTAATCATTACATGATGAACTTTATGCAAACTGAATGAATTAATTAACAGTGTTATCTTATAGCTAATAGAAAATAATTATTCGGAATAATTTCATGAATATATGATATCTGCGATAATGTATTGAGTACATACTGTCCTCATACCATTATTTAAAGCATGTCAATACGGACTTCCTGTAATGATTACATTTTCTCGTATGAAGTCTTTTATCAATGTAATTAAAGGACTAAGTTTTCATTTTAAATTTGATAAGTTAGTGGGTTCAAAATAGGTTATGTACTGACTACATTATTACATTATTGTCAATATAGATTCAATTTGCATTGATTGTAATAAGCTCAAGACTTGCTGTAGTGGCTGCAGTTTGTTTATAACTTGAAAATGTTTTCAAATATCTTTTAACATATATAAATATTAAATATGTAGGGTCGCTGTCAATAATAATTATTATAAAAATGTTTCATCTCAAAATCTCAAAATTTATTTACAAAACTACAGCGTCCTCTTAATTTTTTTTTGTGTAGTGTATCATATTTTCCATTCATTCATGAAATTTCATATGCCTTTAATTTAAATCCACTAATGGCAAAAACACGATTTCCTAAGCAATGCTATGACATGGCGGCCATGTTTATCATATTCTAATTGGCTTTGACTTTCTGCTAAAATATACTTAACGAAACCCTCATACAAAAATGAATACATAATTCTAAATTTTGTATCTTTTTTTTGTTCTGAATAAGAAGAAAACCAAAAACAGAAAGCAAAGAGAAAATAAGTATAGAAAGACACTGAAGTTATTCAAATTTTAAATTGAAACTGTTAAATACTTGGACGAAAGTAAAATTAAGTTATTAGCACGTTCTTATTTTGTTGGGTGGGTAATTGATGAATTAAAAAAAAAAAAAAATTGGAACGCGACATTATACTAAGTGGGTCATCACGTTTTTTTTCGGTACTCCTACAAAGTACCCACAGTAAGTCTTTATGCGATAATTTGTGAGGTTTTTTTATTCAATACTTTTGTTGACAAATAGAAATGCATGAAATTGGATTTTAAAGAAGTATTTTTTGTATCATCTTTGTCTAAGTATAACTTCTAACATTTCTGTGAAAAAAAAAAATCTGCTAAAAAACATGCAACAATAATTTTTAATCAACAAACACTTTAAACATACATCAGCTCAGCAACATTAAAAAATAATTGCGTTCATAATTTCGTATCTCACAAGATCGAGCGCAGCAGATTTTTCTACTTTTGCAGTAGGTAACTTCTACTTACCATATCATAATTTTCTATAAATTGAAATTGTAATCAATAATCATGACAGTTATATTGTTGCATTTAAATGCTTCCACAAGATTAAATTTGTTGTGATTCAGTTTCAATTCTAAAAATCAAAGTTGCAGATCTCTTCAGCGAAAATATTTTAGTTTTCATTCAAAAGTCATTGTAAATCTTTCAGTTTTTTTTTGTTGCTATATTCAAACTGCAATATGCAGTGTTTAACTGTCCAAAAAGATACCATGCTGACCATATGCAATGGAATTTAAAACTGTCTTTTCTTTAACCACTGACACAGCTTAACTTTTTCTTCGTTTGCTTTCTTATATGCATTCGAAGTATTATTGTTGTTGTTGGTCTTAAATTTTAACCAGTTACTGGGTTTACAATAAATTGCAGATTCACGATTTGTGCTAGTTTTTTACTGTTTCTTTTGGCTCCATACTAGAAGTTCTTGTTTAATGTTTATATCGGTAGCTAAGTTTGTCTTTGAGGTTATGTGGCTATTATGCGGTCTTTTCATGTGTAAATTGAATGTATGTACGTAGTTTGATGAAGTAATAAATTCAATAGGAAATAATAAAATTAACGAATTGTAGATAATATATGGGTCATATAAAAAATATTAAAACACATTTGAAATGGAATGAATTATCGAATTGATTCTAATTTATTGATATTTTAAATTTTGGAAAATTTGTTTGTGACATTTCTATATAAAAGGGCAAGGAAGCTCGGTTTCGATATTGGTATGCCCAAGATGATATAAGTTCATGATATGTATTCAATACATAACACTGGATCAGCAATAACATTTGTATACCTATCTACAGCAATTCTGTATAATTTTCTATTATTGATAATAATGTACTCAGTACAAAACCCTTTTTTTAACCTTCAAATCATCTAAATTTAATCTGAAAGCATCACACCAATCTGGTTGCCGAGTTCAAGCTACGTTTGAAAATAGACTACATATGTGTAGCTATTACATACTTTCTTGCTTAGTGCCAAGTGCTTTTAAGTCGGCCCGCTCGGCTGGATCGCTTAGCTCGTAATGCACTTGTTACCAATTCACTGTCACACGTTCTGCTCCGTATGATAGAGTCAATGAGTTCCGAAACTGATCTCAAATAAGGTTAATCAGTAGATACAATTCGCACACATCTATTTCCTAACGCTTGCAGATTTCTTGTGATAGCAGAAATGTGAGTTTTCAAGTGCTGCACTCATAAAGAAGCACGGATTCAACTTTGGAGTCGTAACTCGATGCTTTAAATTGTGGACAGCATACCGAACGCAGGCATTGCTTTCCCAATTAGACTGTTAATATTTCGTCGTCATTAGAGACAATACTTCTAAAATATTGAAAATTGTTTATCAACTCTCCTGGTTGTCCAGAAATATCTGCTTGAACAGATGAGAAAGTACGAAAGCTGATCTTTATTGCATTTGACGTATTGATCTTTAGTTCAACGATTTAAGCTCTTCTCTGTTTTTCTTGTCATTTTTTTATGGAGTTCCATGACCTTATGAGAGAGCAAGCATACATCGTCCGCGTAGTTAAGGTTTTTCGAGGTGCAGAGTCCACTGAATTCCTCCATTTCCAGTCGACAAATCTGCATCAAGTGCATCACTAATCTCCAAAGGAATAGTATTCAGGTCTTGCTAACAAAACTTTGGATTTAAAAATCCTATGATTAGACTCACTTCACTGGCGAAAGCGCGATTTGAAGCAGAACAAAGTGCTAATCCGAAACCAGCAATGAACTGTCTGTTTCCTTTACCAGGTTTTGTTTTGAGTTGTGGGAACCTATGAACTCTTTGGCAATTCTGTAGACAATCCTACTGTCACATCTGCTTGCGGCCTCTTCTGCTTCTGTATCCAATGCGTTGATGTGGTTGCACTTATCACGCCGGACAGTACCTTGAACTTCTCTTATCTTCATGTGATACTTAGCCTTTAGTTCGTTTCTCGCTGTGCTAAAAACTTGTCCGATCTTCTTCGGAAGCCCTGCAACACCAATAGTTTCCTTTGCAGAATAGCACATTAATTAATGAAATATAATATTGTTTGTCCCTAAAAAAATGTTCATACGGCATTCTCCAAATTCCAACATTCAGTCGAAGAAAACAATCTTCCATCAGAATGATTTGTGAAGTAAAATTCTCGCTCAATTATTGTATTATCATAGAATATCTCGCACATATGTTTACACTCATTCCATATCATAAGCCATCGTACCATCTCATATAGCACAAATGAATAGCATCACACGCCAAACATCAGCACATCACCATCCAGTTCAAAGCAATTTACAAGATAAATTAGCAAGAGAAATCTTTCAATCAACGCAAATCACCAAAACTTCCATCCATTGAACATCAAATTTCATATGAAATCTCTAATTCGTAAGCAAATATACATTCAACAACAAAACAACATCTTTCATCACAAATGCGGATTGGAATGCACATTGCCATCATATCCTGATGTCTGAGCCTGGGATGTCTATACTCAGTTCCAAGGCAAATAGATGCTACCAGTAGTTATACCCAAAGCTACACACACCAAAAAGGGAGAAAGAGAGAGAGTATCTTTCGTCCTCGAGAACGTTTCCAATATATCGTTGTTTTGTCATTCTCATTCATTGCCTCTTCTGGGCGAAACACCAGAACACATCACACATGGTAAAAATATGGTTTTTGCTCTCTTGTGCCTATATAGCTTGTCCATTGGAAAGGATTATATTGCCTGCATCCATATTCACATCATGATGGTGTGTAGACTGGTGTATCCTCTCTTGACCTGGGTCTGATGCTGCTGCCGCTGCTGCTTCAGCTTGCCAGAGCCAGTATTAAATTTGTCAATATTGCAACACATGCAGGATATCGTGATTTATATGTTGAACACGAATGTTGGTCTCTATGACAAGCGGTGCCATATCGTGACTACACCGAATGGTCTTAATGTCTAGAAGAATTTCACAATTTATGTTTTGTTAGTTGCTGAAGAACAGAGACTCAAGAAGTTAGTCACCGATTTGATGAAATTTTTTGAAAATATAGAAAGGAATTCGTCCTGGTTAATTTTTAATGTTCAAAATTGGAAGAAAAAAATATCCTTGTGAAATTCCCCTTTTCATAGGCCTATGTAGGTTATGCAGGTCTATCAGACTGGGGCGAATTTTACACAATTTCCCAGTAACGAGGTGGAAACATGTGTTACAACGACCTCGTTACGACGGGAAACTCAATTGAGGGCGGCAATTACTTTCAACAAATAGAGAAATTTGCAAAAATACGACATCCAGAGGGAAAGAAGGAAGAAGATTGTCGAGGGGGCAGGGGGTCGGTTATTATTGTTAGTAAAGGTTGCTTTTCTACCTCTGCCAGTTGTGATGTTACTTTTGAAAATAAAAAAAGATAAACAGGAAACAGGAGCTGGAAATGTTCATTTACATGCCTATACCGATATCCATGGAGCAAGTAGAGAGATACACAACAAACCAACCAACTCAACCAGCAGCCAACCCGGTCTCATCCGGACGGACGACGACGCACGATATGATAACAACACACCACTAGGCCCCAGCCGACCATGATAGTGCGAGAGGAACATAATATACAGGCATGGGTTCCCACCCAACAGAGTGCGTGTGCCTGGCCACATAGACCGCTTAAGCCCTGAAAGGATTTGTAAATAGCAATCAACGCACGTTGCAAGCGTGCACTTTATGCGCTGATTGAAAATTATTGATGAATTATTGCTTCTACTGAGTTGATGCGTGTTTTATGTGGCTTGATGTGTATGTGTATCCAGTTTCCATGGTCATATGGTCCAGGATGTTACATCACATGCTAGGTATCTACGAGTATATTGAATGCTTATATAAGATATGTGGATGGCAAAAACATGTTAAATTTGTTTATCGTTGACTGAGTTTTGCTGTTAGTTTAGAATAGTTATATGCTCTTGACTTTTTCTAGGAATCTCTTTGTCGTTAGAAATATGAAATCAATTATTTAATACTGGGAAATGAAGCTGGTGAAATAGTATAACTTAAAAGATTTAAATCTTGAAGAAAGAAGAAGGAATAAATTGAGACTAATTAAAACAAATTGAATGGGAGGGAACGTCCAAATTGTCAAAATTTCTTCATACGAAGAAGCATTGCAAATCAAGCAATAGAATCCTCTCATGCAGATATGTAGACGAGCGGGCCGAGCTAAAAGTGCTTGGAGAAGAACTGTCGCAGGGAAATCAGCAATTCACAGACGTTAAAGGTTAGAGAACCTCAATTCGGAAGTCTCTAAGTCTTCGGTTGTATAGAAGCGTACGATATTTTTGGGCCAGTTGGTTCATAGTGACTTATTTTTAATGATGATTTTTCAGACGCGTAAATTTTAGAAAGTCAGGTAGTTTGAAATATTGAGATACTTTTGGATAGTTCGTTTAACTTCTATAAGCTATTTCTGATACTAAAACCACTGTGAAGAAAATAGACTCTGGATCATGACCACTGTCGGTGAAAGTAGAGAAAGACGTTAATTGCCATTATTTCTCAACAACATTTTACTGTAAAAATGTGAATAGAGAGATCAGCTCATTCAGCTATTCAGCACATACAAATAATAACGTCTTGTCAGATATTCGAAATTAAAATTTTTCTGAACTATTTATTTGTTAACAATTTTTAACAACGTAAAATGTTTCATGTATTTCAACAGTCTTTGACTATTCAAAATTGCTTAAGGTTTAAGTTATTTTGGGCAAAAAAGTAGGGACCTTTAGTTTTCACAATCTAAAAAAAACCATCTTTCAATAAGACCATGTACTAAAAAAATTCAGCTGAATAGCTGAATTCTGCTCAAGCAGAAAGCAGAACACAGTTTTTTTTATTTTCAATTTTTTTTAAATACATTTTAAAAACATACAAGATTTAATGCATTTAAAAAATATAATTTTCCTTAAAAAAAAATAAGTCTTTCCAAAATGTAAAAAAATTAAAAAAATTAATGGTTTCATTTTTGTTTTTCCTTTCTTCTCCTTCCGTTTTCAGTTCAGTAAAACTTAAAAAACAATAAAAATTTTCGTAAACCGTAAACTTACCTGTCAATTAAACAAAACATGGCTGACAAAAAAAAAAACAAAATACGTACACGACGGAAAGATAGCTACAGTTTTAACTTTCTGTCATTTTCTTGTCCATTAAGTTCAATAATTATTAATATTTTTTTCTTTTCGAAACAACAAAAAAAAAATGGCAACTAATTAAATATAATTAGACACTTTAGTAACTCATCTCTAAGATGAAAGATAGAAAAGTAACTCTAATAACCATATCATGCTATGCTATATTTAATTTATTACAGTTGTTGTTGTTTTTTTTTTCATCATCTTTCACAGCTTCTCCGATATTTCAATGGTAAGATTTTCCAACGACGGTTTTCTTTAACTTGCCATTCTTTTATAAAGTCGCAAATACAGAAGTTTTACACTATCTTAAGGGTAAGTATTGGATTTGAAAAAAATGATAGCAAGCAAAACCTCACCTTAAAAATTTAATTCATAGTATTTTTGGCATCCCGAAAAAAAACTAAATATTATGTATTCATTGCGTATTCAAATGAATAAATAATAATTTTTGTTCAATTAATCATTTAAATTAAAAATGTATGCAGATATACATTTTCAGTAAGTTATTTATTTTTTTTACTAAAAATTATTTTATTAATTTTAGTTCGTTTTTAAAATAGCAATAAAATTTTGTAAACTTATTTTTCCCTGAACAAAAAAAAAAATCCACAACCAGCAACTGCAATCTGCAACCCAATCATCGGTCTTAAGTCTTAGCATATTATTATTATTTTTTTCCCCTCATCCATTCACACCTGTGCAGAAGAGCAAACTTTGCGAGCACACAATCCAAAAACCAAAACGATGCACAGAGTAGAGGTATATGGTGAAAGAAAAGAAAGAAAAAATAGGTCAGAGTATATAAAGTGAAGTTCAAGGCGATTGCTGTTTCAGATGTAAGAAAAAGTTACTCGTGGTTAGATCGATCGTTGAAGATATTAAATTCAAGCGGAAGTGAAAGAAAAAAAAATAAATCAATTTTAATTGAAAATAAAATAAAAAAAAGTGATCAAGGATTTCCTCCCGATAAAATTGTGGATTATAAAAAAAAATAACTCAAGGAATTAATTGGAAAAAAATATTAATAATCAATTCAGGTGAGATTTCAAGATAAATAATAATTAATTCATTCTTAGAACTAAGTGTTTGAGAGAGTTTCAATAGCTTGTGGTTAATAAACTCTTTTTGAAAAATTTTTTGGAGAAAAATACATTTTCCATTTGGTGTCACTATTAACCTACTTAATGCAAAACGTGTTCTAAAGCAACTTGTCTGTCCAACAATTTGTATTTTTTGTTCTTCTGTGAGTACCAACATGTATGTGACGAGACGTAAATTGTGGTCACACCCTCTGTGCATAAGAATGTGACCCATAATGACTTTTTCAATTGATACCTTAAATGCGGCTAATGTGACTGTTTTTTTTTGTAGTAATTCCAAATAGTAACCGATACTTTCATTTGAAAGAAAAGGAGAAAGTTTTATTTGTTTGTTTCATTATATAGCATACCTTCTAGTCGAACTTAAAATCTTCGAATTAACAGCAGTCATCATAAAAAAAAGAAAAAAAATTGCAAAAAAGAAAACTGTAAATTAATTAATTGATTGTTATTTATGTTAAAGTTGTTAATAGATTGAAAAGAGATTCTGTTATTTCTGTTTTTTTATTGTATTGTTAGTTGAAGTTGTTAATGGAAAAAAGTTTCACCGTGCGCACACATTGTGATCACGAGCAATATGGTAGTTTGGAGAAATTTTGTTTTTCCGTTGCACTTCGCCAATGCATTTGCATTGTTAATTTGAAAGAAAAAAAAAATAAACAACAGAAAAATATATAGGTGAATAGTTTTGCAAAATGAAAACAACTATTGATGCATGAATATGAAAAAAAAAACGAAAGAGCTGCTTTAGAAACTTTAAATTGGTGCGGTTTATGTCTATCTTCTTACTGTATCTTTTTTCTAAGACAGACAAATTATGGATTTATTCATTTTTTATGAGGAGAAGTCATTGATATTAGGAATCTTAATGAAGAAACAACGGCAAAATAAAGTAGGTGAATATTTTGCAAAGATGAATTCAAAGAGCTACTAGAAATCGGTGTCTTGAATGATTTTAATAATTTATGATTTTTAATCAAAATTAAAGTAAGTGCAATGAAAGAAGCTTTCTATTCTTCAGAAATGTTACGGCGAAAAAAAATATATAATGAGTTTTTCAAAATGAATGACAAACGAAAGAGCTGATGCACGAACTTAAAATTGAGGCATAATTCGATGATTCAGTGACATTTAATATTATGAGTAATATGTTTATGGCGCTTATGATTGAATGGGATTTTTATGTTAAATAGCAGTTTTTGGCTTCATTTCATAAAACTAGAAGACAAATAATTATTTGTTATCACTTACAGTTCGAATTTGTTTTTTGACAATTTTTTTTTATATACTGCACGTAATTGGAACTGAATAAGAACCACAAAGTATCATTTTATATCTATTATATTTGGAATAATTGGTCATTTAGAATTTTTAATGGCACCAAAATTCGCAAAAGAATTTGGAAGCACAAATAATTCGTTCTGATAGAATGTCTGGGCTCAAACTAAAAGCAATTCCTAACTGATCTATTTGAGTTCGGAACATTCTTATTCTGTGGTGTAGTTACCCTAAGCACGAGAGCTGAAATAATTCTATTTTCTTTATAAACAAGGCAATAAATATTACAATTTTTGAAAATAAACACAAACTACAGTTCAACGGCCACGGCGTCCTACCGCGCCACAAACAACCGGCCTCGAAGCCAGTTTGAGTCTTCCGCATAATCATTATGAGTTATTTGAAACTCGAAAGGAATTTTAATTTAACCTTAAATAGAAAGTTACCCAAAACGTATTTATATACCAAAACAAAAATATTTATTTAATAATTTATATGAAAATTTAATTCAAAGAAGAGTCTTCTGTGACAAACTTTCGATTTTAAGTTTAATGATATGTTGTGGTTGATGATAATGTCCCCTTTTGATTTCGTTTGCGTATATTTACCTTGAAACCAACATTTCTTCTTAAAGCAATACAAAAAAAAACAGACAAACCTTCAGAAAGATAATGAAGGTATATTATTTTTAATTTCACTTACATTGGTTTTGTTTTTGTATTCATTTCTCTTTCTGTAACCTCAACTAAAGTAAAGCTGCGATCCAACCACAAAAACGACAACAGAAAAAAAAGGTTATAAATTCGAGAAGAGATTAAAATCCAAACCACAAAATTGGGTCATTAACACAATGTTTGTTGCGTCTGCCTCATAACAAAAAAATAAGATGCTCACTTCAGGCAGATAAAAACATGACATTTCCAAGAATGTGATTCCAAAAGAAAGTGAAAGTAAATTTCGAAGGAGGATTGTAAAAATTAATAATAAAAACAAAACATAAATATCAAATTACGCATCAATTTGGAGAAACTATAATTTTTGAGAAAAATAAAAAAAAGTGGAAATAAAAGCATTACACATAAAACCTTATAATGAATCATTTGGAATTCCACAGTATTTTTTTTAAGATTTAAAAGAATTTTGTAACAAATAACTAGTGACTTTGCATGCTTTTGTTTATTAATATAATTTTTTTTTTAATTTAAATTTAAATTTTTTGTAATTTTTTTTTTTACCAGATAAAATATTTTTCCAGTGAGTTTTGAATGCAATTAATTTTTTTTTTGAGGAAAATGAATTTTCGGATGAAAGAATATTTTAAATGTTACTAATTGAGTATTTAAATATTATTTTATTACTAAGAACAATATAAAAAATACATTAAAAATAAGTAAAAAAATCAAATTGATTCACAAGTTATTTTGAATTTTGGTCAATTTTTAAACGTTTTTCTTATGGCAATAAATTAAAAAGCTATTGCAATGTCTTACAAGGGTTACCATTCACTGGATCTCTAATAGTCTTATAGAATTGACCTACCCTAACTTCTTAATTAATATTTCAGAATTGCTGAAATTAATATGTGACATTTAAAAAAAACGCTGTCGAAATGTCGAATGTGCGAAGAAATAAAGTATCTTTTGAGATCTAATAACATTCATTTTGCTGCAGTTTATTTTGGAATGAAAAGCATACAAAATGGTATTTGTATTTATAAATAAATGCAAATAATGAGCTATTATTCTATGAAATATTGTTAAAAGCAATAAAACAAAAAGTTTTTTAAAATATTTCTATTGACAAATTCGATTGATTATTGCGAAAAACTCAAAATTGGTTGAAATTTAATAAGAATACTGCTTAAAATGAACATCCATAATACAAAAATTCGATAAAAAAAGTTTAATTATTAAAAATCAATCATTACAAAAGCAAAGTTCAAGCACAGTTTCTACCTGTGGATTAAAATGATAAATTTTAGCAGTGCAATTTTCTAAAAAATAGGCATAGATGTATCTTTTAAAATACTTCTTTTTTGCCAGTGAACATTTTTATTTGGTTAATAAGATTTACTTTATTGTTGTAATAGGACCTTCTTTTTTGGTGAAACCAATAACGAAATCTTTTTTTATAAGGTTCGTTTTCTCTGTTTTCTTATAAAAGGAAAATATTATTAAAAGGATCTGAGTACTTAAAACTCGATTTAAGTTATTAAATTGCGGGTTCTTTATAAAAAATAAAAAAAATGTATGTAAAGCTAAATTTCGAGATTAAAAAGAATATCAAATGATCAAAATCAAAATTTTGAGTTTACAAATTTTTCTTATTACAAAAAAAAAAAAAATACGAAAACTAATTAAAAACTTGTCAAATTAGTACCTAGTACCTACTTATGGGAAGCAAAAATCAGACCAAAACCCATAATAAGATAACTTAACAACTGATGTCGTTATCGTCTCATTGTTAGCAATAATACATTCCATATATCTATAATTATTAACTTCCCATAGGGAGTTATTGTAATCGGTCCGATTTGTCAAATTAAAATTTTTGACATTTCTCGACGTTTCAAGGTCCCTAGAGCCTATATCAATCATTTTTAGAGAGATGTCTGTGTGTGCGTGTGTACGTACGTTCGTACGTTCGTACGTCCGTACGTCCCTACGTCCGTACGTCCGTACGTCTGTACGTCCGTACGTTCTGGTACCATTTTTCGTCGTCGATATCTCAAGAACGAGTAGGGATATCGACTTGAAATAAATTTTGTTTTACAGATAATAACTTGGAAAGAAGCTGAAAGGGCGTTTATTAATATTCAATCAGTTGTTTTTTTACTATAGCAGTTTAAAAAAGAAGTGAAAATTTTGGTTGGGCTCAAATATATACAATACAAATTATACAAATTTGATATGAATTTGGAAAAAAATCAATATACCGTTATTTTTTAAAATCAAAAAAACTAAAAAAAAAATTTTTATAACTCGAATATCCTTAGATGGAAAAACGATATTAACTTTAAAATAATTTTATTTTACGAAAAATGTTGTTTTTGACTACTGGTGAAAATTTCAAAAAAATTCAATTGACAGTTTTTTTACAAAAAATTAAAAACTACAAAAAATTCTACCAAAAATTGGTATAAATTGTCTTTCGACTCAAATTTCTCAAAAACGGGTATCGACATTGACTTCTTGTTTATTTTATTTTCTACATAACATAATTGTTAGCAACTGATAAAATTTTGACAAATATTGAATGGGCAGTTTTTTAACAAAAAATCAAAAACTGTTAAAAATTCTAAAGGAAAGTAGTTACAATTGTATTTCAGCTATGTGCCTTCTAAAATATTTTATTTTATACGTAGTACAATTTTTTATGAAAGATTAAATTTTGACAAATATCTAATTGACAGTTTTTGACAAAAAATATAAAAAAAAATAAACTAAAAAGTGGTAAAATTGGTTTTTCGACTCGAATATCTGGAGAACGAGCAATGATATTGACTTTGCCATTAGGTATTCAATTTGCATATGTGCATTTCGTAAATCTCTTTAAATAATTAAAATGCTTTTCAATCTTAAAATAATGATTGTTTGAATTTAACAGCTAAAGTTTGTTTCGCAGAAAATTTGGTTATTTGAAAAAAACTAAATATAAAGTTTTCAAGATCACAAATGGGAAGTTATCAGTGTGGGTCGCACCCAGCCCCTTTTTTATTTTTGCAATCCAGTGAAAGTTCTATAGAAGAAATTTTCTATTCAAATTCTGCTTGACCAAATAAGGTCAACTAAATGACCATTCATTATAATCCGGACAAACCAAAATAATTGTATAGTGTCCACACACACAAAACAAATGACTTCCCATAATTTTTTTTTCTTTCTTAACAATAAAATAGTAAGAGAGAAATTCTTTTCCACCTTTCAAAGGTCACCGCATACAGCGGTTTTTCTTTTTTAATACAAAAATAAAACAACTCTGTAGACCATGAAAACTAGAATGACTGCTTGATTTGGTTTGGTTCAAAATGAATTTCAACTTAGCACTTTCATTTTTTTGTCGTCTTAAATTAAAAGATCAACACAAATCACATTGAATTAGGTCAACGTTATAATTGTGTTTATATTTTTATGTTAAGAAATAAATTTCATGGAAAAAAAGATACAATATCTTTCCGCACGCATTAAGAAAAAAAAAAAACTAGACCAACCACTAATTTGCTGTGTGCACATTTCTTCACATCTTACAATTTGATTGTGAATATAAAAAGAGGTTCTTATGCTATTCTTCTTTTTCGTTCTTGTTTCTTTTTTTCTTTTTTGTATCTTTAAGTCTTCGTAAAGGTGTTTTTCTATACAGGTCCAATGACTTCTGTCTGGGGCTGGTGTAAGCACAACACAACCTGCAGGTATCTAATGGAAGAACCACGCTCATATAAGAACCTAGCTATTTCTCTAGAATTCATATACCTAGTGTGGTTATGATATTATTAATTTAACGGAACTTAGTGTATACATATGCGGTTGAGTAGAAGTATGTATATTTGCTGCTTCCATTAAAAAAAACTTTTTTTGTATTATTACTATGCTACCTGTTTTCTTGGGTTTCTCTTCTAATTCTAAATGTGATTGTGTTTAAATTCTCCATGGGTTCTACAATTCACAATCTAAAGTATCTCTGCGTCGATTAAGTGTAACGAAAGGTAATCCAACGGATTGGACAAGTTTTTCAGGAAGTCTTTCACATGTTGGTTGTGTCGACTGCTTTTAAGTATTTTCTTTATATGATGTTGCATAGGTCAGGGGCTCTTTTTGGTACGTGTTTTGTGCACGTATTAAAGTAAGAGGGAAGATATTCCATTAGTAGATAGGTGCGCGTTTATTTGTGATTTGCAAGTCATTAACATTTTGGGTCTCATCCATTGGCAGCGCATGGGTATAGAGTTTTGTAATGAGATTCTGTGTGGCGCGCCGCGCCGCTGCCGGTTGGGTGCAAGTATTTTAAATTTCATAACAAAAAAAAAAAATTGTTAGGTATGTTGGTACCTTAGACGACGACAATAATTACGTGCGATGGTTCTTAAAATGTTTGTCTTGTGTTCCATTTTATTTTTTTAGTTGTTATATGTTTTCGCTTCATAAATTATTAAATTGGTGTTTATTGTGTGCATTGGCCGCAATGTAATTTGACGAAATTATGTTTATGCAAATTATTGCTAGCGTTTTGTTTTGTACATCAAAATGGTCATTATTTATATATACCTACTCTTCTCAAGGTATGTTCAATAAACCATTTATGAGCATAATATTGTTGGTTGTAATATCTTAGGAATATTATGTTTTTCCTTTTTTTAATCCTCTGTGAAACGATTTGAAAATTTGAGTAAATTTAAAATAATATTTTAGAGAACGAAAGAGCTGACCAACAAACTTTTTTTTTATAAACTGGGCAATTTATTGAAGATCTATCGCAATGAAAAACAGTCCCCACGTGAAAAATTAGAAAACTTATTTAAAAAAAAAACGAAAGAGCTGACGTACAAACTTTTTTTTATATTGACGGAAATTCTTTGAGTATGTCTTCTTATTTTTTTTTATAGAATGCAATCCTATAGAATCAGCTATACTAGCCATAATGAAACTATTAATAGACAGCACTATAAATATAAATAATGAATAACTGAGTGTTGGATTTCCTATTTGAAAATCACATTTATGAATTAAAATTCCTTAAAATTATTATTAGAATTCTAATTATATTCAAATTGATACGAAAAGGCAATATTATGAACTCGTTTTGTTTTTAAAAAATTGGTATGCCCCCGAAAAATTAGACGTGAGATTGAAGTTAAGGTATGAACGAGATCTTCTTTGTGGCCCAAATGTTTTAATCCACTGCTCCACCCTTAAGCTCTTCTTGTAGTATTAGCCGGGTTGACCTCAGAGAGCGTCGACAGGAATCAATGAGATCACTACAAATGATTAGCTTGGAGTTGAATGGAAAAAAAAACTCAAAAAACATCGTCTCATTTAACAATGCATATTTTTGTACAGGGCCAAGTCCAACTTTGAACCTCGATGCCAAGAACCAAATTACAGAGTAGACCAATATCTCATTCTGTAGATAGTTGTGTTTTATATAATTTGGTCACAGTTTTTTTTATTTTAAAATCAAAATTGCCACATTAATTCTCACCATCTAAAAAAGCCGTGCCTATAATATTTCCCATCGTAAATTTTAATTTAATAAGGTGAATTTTCAATTAACCGCCCCAATATTTTATAATTTGTCTTAAAATCTATTGATTGACATAATAAAACTGGTACTGACTTCTAGCAAAAAAATCAAAAACATTGCAAAAGAAAAATCAAAAACCATTGCAAAAACTTAAGTCACCAACTCTGGATGACAACATAGTTTAACAAGAAATCTCAAACAAAAGAGCTGTGCTCCAAACTTATTTTATCAAATAAAAATGTTTAAAACTTTCTGCTTAACACAAAAATCTCTTTTATTTTACCAGAATGATTAATCAAAGACAACTAACCGGATGGACATATCTGACGATACTTATTGCCCATTGCACAATGATGACATTTGCATATCCCCAAACAGAAATGATTATGCCACGTCGATTGGATTTTTCAACACAAATTCAACCGGAGCCATCAAATCAATTAGCACCTGTATATCGTGCTGACCAGCAATCGCAACAACAACTACAACAACAGCAACAAGAATCTAGCAGGAAATTTGCTGTCAAACCAAATCACTCGAAGAAAGTAGAACTCGATGATGTAGAGAATGATATTGAGGCCAATCAATTGCCCGAGGGTAATGGTGCAAGTTTTACATGGTCAAATATGTTATCGACATTTTTACAAATGTTCTTTAATGGTGGGGCAGCAGGTGGTGGAGCATTGATTGGGCCAAATAAATCCGATGATGTTGATAATGTTGGACAATCGCCATGGGCTAATGTCATTTCAGTTGGTAAGTGAAAAAGAAAAAAAATCTTAAGCAGAAAGATTTGTTCATTTTTCTTTTTTTCTTTTATTCAGGCTTGAAAATCATCAACACACTTTTGGGTGGTGGTGCACCAAGCGATGGAATTGATAAGGTTGACAATGGTGGTTCACCAATGCAGGTAAATTAAATTGAAATAAATAATTTTTTTTTAGCTATAAAAAAAAACAAAATGCATAGAATATTATTGAAGTTCTGTATCAAAAGTATTATACAATTTATTATAATGGACATTTGTGGTACACTGTAGTTTGGAAATCATTTTTTTTATTTTATTTGATTTTTTTTTGTTATTTAAATGTATATACGGAACAAATTGCACAATTTTTTATAATTTATTTTTTTGTAAAGAGAACAAAAAAATTTCACCAACAAAACTAACCCCTGCTTTAAATGCTTTAATTTTTTTTATAACGCAAGAGGAAATTGAATAAGGAGTTAAAGTTTTTCCGTTTGATTTGATTGTTTTTGAGTTAGGAAAAGATAAAGATGGAAAAACCACAAGATTTCTTTTATTGTATAGGTTTAATTTTATTTTTTTGCTTCGCTTATGATTAATTGTTAGATAGATGTTATGTTGATAGATGTTTTCTGTTGAATTAAGAAACATTATGTGATGCTCTAAGTTTTTAGGAAGTAAAAAGCCATCTTTCGAAAATTGGGTTCCTGTATTAAGGTTTTTTGAAATCATCTTTTTTTTGTTATAGGGTCAATTTTTCGACTGTATTAACTTGGTCCCAAAAAGATTTTAAATTTACTTCAAATTCTTCTACGTGGCTGACTCACAATGAGAAAAAAAAATGAGTTTGAAAATGAATTGCATAAAGAACGTAGCCGCCTTTTTTTCTAGGTGTATTTTTGGAAAAAAATTGATCACCTTTTAACTTTGTTTGCAGTAATTTTTTAATTATTTTACTTTATAGATCGCAAAATTGGAGAGTCTTATTATTTCAAAATACGACCTTTTTTCAGGTTTAATACACAAATCTTGCGATTCCGCTATATTTTACTTATTCGTGGAATTATTTCAAAATTCTTGTGTCACAAAAAAATTTATTAAAAAAAATTCTGAAATAAATAGATACACTTTGTCGACTAAGAGTGGAAAACTGCAGCCTTCACTTTTATTAGTATATAAAAAAGAAGCTATCAAATTTTACCAATTTTTGTACAGCATTTTGAAAATTTTCATTTTTAAGTTTATTTGTAAAATATGCAAAAAATGACTTACCAGGTTTTCACTCTAAGAATTTTTTATCATTAATTATGTCTTAAAGGTACGTCGAAGCTTTCTATTTTTTCAATACAGTTAAAAAAACCCTTAAACTCAGAAAGTTTTTAAAAATATTCAAAATCTGTCTACTAAATATTTCCCTAAGGATCTTGAAATCTCATGAATATTCCTTATATGTTTTTTTTAAAAATATTTCTGAAAAGATGTTAATATTGTTTCAACCCCATAACTTTAAATAATTGTCTGTTAGCCAGGGTTTAATTAGGTTTTAAGATGACAATACCAAAAATGTATGAAAAAAAACTTATTTTTTTAACAAACTCTAAATCAACAGCAGTAAGGGATTCCACCACACAGTCCATTTTTTTATTTTTTTTTAAATATTTTCCGAATGTTTTGAACAGAAGAAAAAAAAAATATTTTTATCCTTAACATTAGATTATTAAAATTTAAATTAAATTAAAAAACAAACAAAATTTGGAACAGGGTATCTTAGCCGCGGTTCTATCATCAGTTCTTGGCACCAAAGATCCGGAACAAGTGAATTCGATGGCCAAACAAGCTGGCGAGGTAAAATCAACTACATAAATACAAAAAAATATATAAACAAAAAACTATAATAACATCTATACAAATATTTAATATACATAATTTTTTTTTTCAAATTAACAACTAAAAAATCTTACTGCACAAACTATCTTTTTTTTTTGCTAAATGGTCCTTTGTAAATTTTCCGCTTTCTTTAAGCAAATTTCTTTAAATTTTTTTTTTATTTTCAATACACTGATTTTTTTTCAAAAACTTTTCTAAACTCATCAACAAACTTCACCTCTATTTCTTCGTTTTCATAGTTTATCAACATTGTAATGAATCTATTGGATGCACTCAAAACCTCATTTTCACATCGATCACTAGCTGCTCGTTCAATTGGCAAACGAGACTCGATGAGTGATGCTACTGTAGCTGGTATTTCAATGTTGAAGGGATATGTGAGGACTTATCGTAACGCCGAAGACAAATGTATGCAAAAGTATGTTTGTGATGCCAATACAGAGTGTGTTAAGGAAATTGGTGGAACAAGTATTTTCTGTCAATTGGGAACGTGAGTTTTTTTTTAAAACCTGCTTTTTAACAAAATTACTATATTTTTTGCCTTGTCTTCCAGTTATGCAACAAGTTTGATCCTTGAACGAACAAGTGGCAGTCAATTTGAAAATCTCTATGATGCTGGTAAACGTGGAAGATCTGGCATGGATTGCAGTCAACTGTTCTTAGAATGTAATGAAGTCTAAAAAAATCTACAGATCGACGTGATTTTGATTATTTAATTAAAAAAAAAAAATATTTATAATTTTTTTTTTTCGACTGGGGTAACATTTTTCGTGTGATTTGCCACTAGCTAGCTAATCATGTGTTAATAGTGTTTTAAATTAGATTTTTAAGTTTAACTTAAGATTTTAGTTAATTTATTTTATATTTAAAAAATAACTATTATTTATTTAATTTATTTCAACAAAAATAAAAAACAAAACACTCAAAAAAAATCTCTGAAAAAATATTGGACGATGAGAAATAAAACGAAAGTAAAATCAAAAAAATTAAAATTTGATCTTTTATTCAAAAATTCAACAAATATTTTTAATTTTGATATGTGCTTTATTATTAAGACAACGCAGACTTATTGTGTGTTTAGTGGACAGCATTTTGTTTTTAATTCAAGTACGTATTTTTTGGGGTCTAGAAAAGTGTGGAAAAAAACTAAATGTTCGCCTCCAAAAAAATTGGTTGAAACAAATTGTGCTTTTAACCAATCGTAAGAAAAAAAGTCAGTCAAGAAATACATTTTGGAAAAACAAGCCAAAAAATTTTCGTTTTCAAAGTCCATAATTCAAAGTTGTAGAAAAAAATATTCGTTGGAAAATTGAAAATTAGAAAAATTGTGACGAAAAAAAATTATGTCAAAAAAAAAAAACTGATCGCAAACCGTCAAATTCTTTTTCACTTTTTCAAAATCTTTCGGTGCATCTTTTTCAGTTGTGAATTTGAAAACAATTACTTTATAACTTTTATTCTTTGAATTTTTAATAATCATGTTTTCACCAAAGATGTTTGATAGCACAATTATAATTTTTTTTCTGAAATTCAATTTGTTTTCAATTCATTTTGAAAGTTTTAAGAACTCAATAAAAAAAATTTAACGGTATACATTTTCAAAAATGTCTGTTCCCAACATCTCGGTGTTTTAAATTTTCCTCTACCATTTGTATTCATCGCTAGTTGCAATCCTAAAAAAAAATAAACTCGTCAAAGTGCTGATAGGCAGACCGACAGACAGAAAAATTGAGGGATCAACTTATAGCTGTCTAACTTAGACACAAGAAAATGTTGTTCAAATCATGATTAAGTGATATTAAATTATTTTTGAAAGAATATTTCCACCAAATTTAAAAACACGACATGAGTTTATATTTATTAAAATTTAAAATGATATTTTGAGTTGAAAGAGTTTTTCTATTTCAATTTTTCTAGTGAAAAGGCAAAATGTATATTGAAATTATTTAAGTTAACCATTAACTTTACCTTAAAGAATGCAATTGAAAATGGTCCAATTATGAAGATTAAATTATCTTAATAAATTGGATTGGATTTTTCTCTAACCGAACATAATATATTTCAAATTCGAAAGAATATATAAATTCCATCCCATTAACTTCTTTCTGCTGGCAATTTAGAAAGAAAAAAAAATACCAACCATTTTTCCTTGTTAAAAGATAAAGACGTACTTTTATCAAGTCTGTCTGAATACAAAACCAGCATAATAATAAAAAACAAAAAGAGAAAGAAAGAAAGAAAAAAAAAAAGAGAACTTCTGCCAATAAAAATAAACTCAATTCACTCTCTAAGGCCATTCTCGCAATACAACCCAGAACCGAACCGAACCCTTTTCCAAGTTGGACTTCAAGCACTTTTTCAATCAAATCAACACACCCAACAGCAAAAAAAAAAAAAAAAAAAACGATGAAACAGGAAAAGAAAATCAAACTTGCTACCGAATAGACTATCATTTACCTATTAACCCAACAAGCTGAATGGCAATCAACCCAAATTTTTTTTTGTTTGCCCGTAAACAGAAAAAAAAAATAGAAAATGTTGTATAAGTCCAAATAGACAAAAAGCTATTTTGATAGGGAAATTCGAAACGCTTCCTTTCCTGCCTATCGTTATCACAGTTGTCGTCCGCTTCTATTGGGATATATACGTAGAGGGTCTGGGCCGCCTGCGGCAGATGTGATTCGATTAAGCGCTACGTTTCCTCAGCTTGTTGCTGCTGATGCTGCTGCTGCTGCTCAAAATATCTATAGATCATCCTTGGTGGGATGGGTATCTGGAATCTGGATGGATGGATGGATTCAGAGACACCCCTTTTTTGTCATGTCCATCAGTTCCGTGTAAGTTGAGATCTTAAAATATAACCAATTCCGACAGCAGGCTATAGCAATGGAGATGACACTTAAATTGGTGAGTCGTAACTCATAAAATGTTGTACATCTGCCAATGACATGACTAAAAGGCATCAATTTATCGATCGAACATCTCGTCGTGCGTCGCGTCGGTCGTAGCACCAAAAGCGACTCTAGTCGAAATGGTGTGATGGCTATTTTCATTCGGCCTAAAGGTTTTATCCAGAGTCGGAGTGTTCAACTAGGCAATCGGACCAACCCCGTCGCCGATGGCTCTAAAAATTGAAAGCATTTTTTTTTGTCTATGTAATCAAAAATAAACAACATTAAATAAAACATTGTTTTGCAGGTGGTAAGCCTGCAGGCATTTTTTCTTTTGTTTTGTATGCTGAATTCTGAATTTTGGATTTTATAAATAACAATTATTCATGGTATTAGTTTAATAGAAATTCTAGGAATAATTTGTTCAGCAACACCTTTCTACCGTAAATTGCTGAATAGCTGAATAGATAAACATTGCCAAATGAAATATTTTTTGATAAAGATTTTGGGGTACTTATTCCGTTTCCACTATAAGCCAAATTTCATTGCTGAAGTGGACATTTTGAATTTGACCATACAAAACCTTTATTCATAATTAGCTGATTAGCTGAATAAAGTTATATTCAGCAATAAATAGTTCAATCGAAATTCTTAAATAATTTTAGACAATTATTTTTAATAGAATAGAGTAATAAGCCCCCTGTGTCTTTCCTCGCTAAATTATCACTTTCCAATGCTGAATAAAGGATTTTCAAAAGTGCTGAATTATGAATGAATTACCAGACCTGAATAACTGAATGCGGTCAAATTCTGAACGATGCATGCTCAAATAACATGTAAGGTAGAATAAAAGCTAAAAGCGAATGTATAGACATTGTTATATTCATGTGAAAATCAATAAAATTTAAAGAAACTTTAAACTGCAAAAGCTGAATAGCTGAACAAGATAAACACTTAACAAGGTAACATTGACAAGCAAAATCTCAAATACATAATATAATTTTTAGGTTAAGATATTTTGGAATTGAAGTACAATTTGTTGCTTTTTATTTTATTCTGAATAGCTGAAAGAAAAAATGAAATACATGTAATATAACGGGTGATTTTTTAAGAGGTTTAGAACTTTAAAAAAAAAAAACACGAAAAATTCGAAAAAATGAATAAAATATTTATTTGAATCGATAGTTTGAACCTTGCAATTTAATGTTTAAAGATAATTTCATGCAAATGTTGACCGCGGCTGCGTCTCAGGTAGCCCATCCGCTGAGTCCAATTTTGGCATACTCTTTCACACATATCGGCCGGTATCTCACGAATGAATGCATGGATGTTGGCTTCCAGTGCGTCAATCGAAGCGGGCTTGTCCCTATAGACATTAGCCTTGACATACCCCCACAAAAAATAGTCTAATGGTGTCAAATCGCACGATCTAGGCGGCCAATTGACCGGCCCGAAACGTGAAATTAAATAGACTGCTCAGAAGGTCGAGAATGCCGACCATAAAATGGAAGCAGCGCGCGATGAACATTTCGAACCGAGCACGAATTTTGATAGTAAAATTCAATAATTTGCAAGCGTTGTTCATTTGTAAGACGATCCATGGTTAAATTGCAAACCAAACTGAAGCTGTTTGACAGTGACACAAGGTACTAAACACACGTCAGCTGTCAAAACCAGTGTTGCCAAAACCAAACCAGCTAAAAAATCACCCTTTATAAGTTATTAGTGATTTAGCATTCTTCTGGAAGGACAAATTATTAAATGGATGGAAACTTGTGAGCGGGTACCAGGCAAAATTCAGGGAAAGCTATTTAACGATATAGACAGAGTTTGTGTGCTCTAAAATATAGGAAGAACATAATCTTGGTAGCGGTAGGAAACTTAATTTTTTTTATCGACTTTCATGAAACGTTTAATTCAGTAGATAGTCGAGAGGTTTTCCAAATAAGCGCAGTTCTATTCAGTTTGTTTCTAGTCAATCTTTTGCAGTACCTGTCTAGAGGAATAACTTTCAATGGTGTGGAAGTAGAAGGCTCACTGTTTGATGATGACACTTTCTTGATAGTTTAAACGCCAAATATTGCTGCAACTTAAGATACAAATATTCCCAGCGATTATTCTAATCAATGGAAACTTCAAGTCAACAAAACTAATTCAAAGGTTTTGCTGTTTCGAAATAGTTGATACTGGACGGTATACAAGGGATGGGAAATGGTTCATAGGATCCAATTTCTTAGAATTAGTAGAACAACATCGTTATCTTGACTTAAGAATCACCCCGCAAAATAATTTACCTGGAAAATGTTCTTTGTCCAAAAGTGGTACAGAAGTGTTACGAAAATCACAAAGAAGTCGAAAACCTCTAAAGTAATCTTTGAGGAAGCTGTTTATTCGTCGAATCGGCGGCGGGTCAGCAAAAGTCCACTCCATTGTTCATTAGAACAGAACTATTTCGTTTAAAATTTTGATTTTTCAAACAAGAGGGGAACTAATGCTTCCAAACTGCAGACCCTATAGAAAGACCAAAAAAGATGTATCGATCCTAGGTTTGGAAAATGTCCGATTCTTCAAAAATTCAAAGGTTTCAATGGAATAAATCGTCGTTTAACGAAGTACTGTATTGATTGGATTGATCTGGAAAACATAAAACGTGTAACCAAAGTATTTGCTTCCAGGGTCCATATTCCGGTTCTATGATAAAATGATATGATAAGTTTTTTTTTAATCATGTGATTTGTCAAGACGATTCTGCCGACGACGACGACGACGACGGTAGAATCATGAATTGTACGCAATCTACCTTGAAGCACACATAGTGACAAAAATTAAGCTTGGTAGACTCCAGTGGGCAGGGCACCTAGCTCGCATGAGCGAAGCGGAACCGACTCGGAAAGTCCTTTGTGGTACATTCTAGAGTAGACGGCAGCGTTGTAGACCATGCTTGCGCTGGAGAGATGGCGTAGACCAGGACACCCGAAGCCTTGGGGTGCGCAACTGGATGGCGTTAGCTTGAGACCGGGATAGGTAGAGAGACTTGTTGAAGGAGGCCAGAACCGGATCCCGGTTGTCGACCCGATGATTTGTCAAGCCTCCTTATTTCATTTTATTTTACACACATTGTTGATATTCGTTACAGTTACACAAATAATTAGTTATGATAGATAACATCCCATCTAATAAGTTTTTGACAAAAACATTTATCGCTTGGGCCTTTATAAGGATAGCTCCACCACTGGACAACAATTCTCTCCCGTGGTTTTCCGCTTCAAGGTGATAAATCACCCTCAACACGTTGAAGTACGAGTCTATATTTCTACCTCCTCCTCCCCCACCATCATTTACCAAACCATTTACCACCCCATCAGCAGCAGGATAGCTGCTTGACTATTCAGCTAAAGCATTCAGGATACACATCATCAACAACTCTCCTCTTCCAGCCCCCCAAAACGTCCCCAAAACACACTTCGAAAAATAAAACGTTTATTGTTTCAAATTTAAATATGAAGAAATAAATTCACAGATTTGTCAACGCTGCCGACGTGCGTCGCCGTCGCCGTCACCGCTGCCGCCGCCCATCGTTGCTGTTGCTATTGCTGGTGCGTCCTGTTGTTAAGTCCTTTTTGTTTTTGTTGCATGGCAAATTATTTTGGCTGTGATTTCATGTTGCTCTCCGAGTAAGATAATGAAATTTATTGCATGACCCCTATAATTTGAGGGCGCGCCTTTTTCCCAACAAAAGGTATAGGTGGTAGGACTTTCAGTGTTGGTGGATCAACAATTGCGTAAGTGGGTATAATGTGTATAGCATGACGGTGTGTCTCTGTGCTTGCTGAAACTCTTAAATTAGCTTCGTAGATTTTCTAAAATTTTAATATAAATCTAGGACAGGCTTGTACAATGATGTATATAGTATATGTGGGGTGCTTATGATATATAACACTGTTTTTTGGTAAAGATACTATCTATAGTTGAATTTTGGTACTGTATAGCATCATGGTATTTCACGACTCATGGGAAACCAAATCACAATCCATTTTCCCCTTCTACCTGGTGTCCCAACATCCACTGACGGCCATATTTGGGTGGAGAATAATTTCCATGGGATTCAGAAAACTAATTAAAATTAATTATACGACATTTTTACCAATTTGCATTGCACGTTGAAACAAAATCTGCGACTTTTCAAATTATTCAAATTTATACAATTTCTTTTATAAATATAGCAGCAACCAACAAAGCAGGGCGCATAAGCTTTATTATAGCGATATAGCGAGAGTTGGGTTTTTTTGTATTTGTTGGTGTTTTTTTTTTCAAGCAAGGGTGCTGAGTTATTTTGTGTCAAGTATTTTTTTTTTGTTATCATTGTTGTCTTCTTTATTATAATATCGTCTATTTGGTGACAATACACTAGAGAAATGTATCGCACGGTTTTGGGATTTAATATAAAATGCAATAGAAATTGAAAGACTTAAATGGGAAAAGAGTGCATTTTTACAATCAGTTTTTTTTTTTTGGATCACCAATTTTTCCCGGAACTACGTAAAGCGAACGAGCTTTAAAAATAGATTACAAATTAAATGTACATACTCATAGATGCTTGGATAGAAAATAAAATTATTTTTTAAATAGAAATTTTTGGTACCTTCGGTTGGTTATTGCTAAAAAATTTTATTTTATTTTAATTTTGGAACCGTGAAAAATTTTAACTCGAGATTATGATCAAACAATGTTATGATAGGGATGTCGATAAAAAGGGCCTCGCAATTATGTCTGTCTGCTGAGCTATAGCCTTAACGGTTGGTGGACTTTCTTGAAAAGTCCAATTTTTCTCGAAAATGGGACAGACATTTTTTTTTAAATTCTATTAATTTACCTCCCAAGTAAACTATAGGGCAAGTTTTGGATTCATGCAAAAAATCGAACTCGAGATATTAATCAGACCTAACATTGCGATGGTAGAAAAAAGTATGTCCCGCAATTCTGTCTGTAGGTCTGTACCTCGAACTACAGCCTAAGCTACTGAAGCGATTTTCTATAAACTTTTGACATACCTAAGGTTTTGGGGAGATTGCCAGGTACCGTTATATTTTAGCTCCAAAAATAACGGTAACTGTCATAGTACCGTTTAGATAAAACATTTTTATCTCGAAAACTACTATAACGATTTTGATGAAATTTTTTAGGCCTAATAATTTAACCAAAACAAATTTTTGAAAAAACGTTATTAACGGTACTTGCCATAGAACCGGATTATAGGTTTTCGGTTTTCTCGTTAACTATTGGACGGATTTCGAAAATTTTCAAAAAAAAAATTTTTTACACATCGAAAAAAAATCCAAATTGTTGTTCTTTTGTACAATATTATTTTTGAAAATTAAAAATTTTTTTAAGAAGAAAGAACATTTTTTTTATTTCGGCATGTAGCACGATGCATGATTTTTTTAGTACCTACCACCCGTGTTTTTTTTTTTTGAAATCTCCAAATTTTTTGAACATTTTGTACAAAGTTATAAAAAAAATTACTAAAAAGTGAATACCCAAAAAAAAAAAAAAATAACTAGCAATGAAATCTCAAAGCCAAAATATTTCTTCAAACTGGAAATTATTTCTTTGTACCTCATTTTATGTATTCTCTTCTTGTCAATATTGTAAAGTCAATATATTCCACTTGCAATGAGAAATCGATATGCAAAACATTTAAGACCAGCCAGACTCTGAGTAGAAAAAGTACGATGTCGTTTAGGTGAATAAAAGTTTGATTAATTACTTTACTTAACGAATTCATGGCTTGATGAAAATTATGTAATTGCAAAATTTTAACCGTTTTTCTTACTTGAATTGGACCTGAAGCTATGTTCAATGTTCATGATGGATTTCTCAATGTTTTTTTTTTATTACCAATCCCATCTCATGGCCCATCATTTCAATTACTGCTCCATTGCAATGTCAATTAATACCCATCTACCTCCCTACCAATCTAACTATCTCAGGACAACTTTTTTATTAAAAAACAAATCAGAAAAGTAGTTTCATAATTTTGCATCAGGGACAACTTATGTCCTTATTCTATTAAACCTTTTAAAATTGATGAACTTTTTCATACAAAAAAAAAAAATAAAACTTTCAAGGAAAAGTTATATTTACTGCAACTCATTTCTACACCTTTAATTTTCCGCTCAAATGTCAGCTTTTTTCCTTAACGAATGTCAAAATATTTTTTATAGACTATGATGGCGAATGTAAAAAGCATACAATTAGAGCAAAAAAAAAACTGCAATAAATTATTATAATTCGTCCTCTCTTGTTTACTGTTCATATTTTAAGTCAAAACATTCCATTTAAAAAAAAATATAAAAAAAACAAGCAACAATCAACCTTCAAAAACGCAAACAAAAACTAGCCAACTTATTTTTTGTTTGCCCTTAGAACTCAAGGCTGGACTCAAGCATGAAAAAGTTCTTGTGCTTGAGGAAAGTTTTTTTTCGTATAAAAACTTTGTAATCATGTTTTTTACTTTTTTGTCGCGTCAATATTTTAGAAATAAATTCATAATTAATAACTTTGCATAAATTTCACGTCTTACAATTAAAGTTTTTGGATAGACTTTAAAATGCCATTTCTTAATAAGAAAAATGATTTTACTTCTTATTGTAAGAAGTTTTGCACACAAATAGGTTCATGTAACGGGAAGGTGTCACT
The DNA here is from genome assembly GCA_958431115.1 of Syrphus vitripennis. Classification (NCBI taxonomy): domain Eukaryota; kingdom Metazoa; phylum Arthropoda; class Insecta; order Diptera; family Syrphidae; genus Syrphus; species Syrphus vitripennis. The sequence continues at coordinate 108,913,984 of OY288108.1, forward strand.
ATTCTATATTCCAAAATACTGTACGACTAAAATTAGATTGGGGTCGAAATACTGTATGTGGCGAAGAACTGTATGAGCAAAGTACTGTATTTCAAAATTTACCGAACAGAATTTTCCAAATCAGTAATATCAGAATTTTCAAAAACAGTATTATGAACCTATTCCGCCAAAATATTTTAAATATATCAAAAAATAATAATTGTATTCAATTTTTCTGCTTTTCAAAAAATTCCTTAAATTTAAAATGCTCTGTTTCAAAATTCAAAATTATAAAAATAAAAAATTATGTAAACATTCATATTCAGTATTTTTAAATTCTGTTTTTCAAAATTCTGTAAACTTTTTCGAGTTCAAAATTCTTTGAGTGATAAAAAGAAAATTGTTTTGAAAAAAAACTTTTATCATTTACAGAATTTTGTAATTCAGAATTTTGAAATCCAGAATTATATATTTTAACAGAGTTTCGATGGAATTTTGTTTTTATTTTCAGAATTTTGAAATCGAAGTTTGGAACTTACAGAACTTTGGAGCAACAGAATTTTGAAAGACAGAGTTTTAAAATATAGAATTTTTCAAACCGAACTGTGGCACTTATGTACATACAGAATTACCATACCAATCATGAAAAGGTTAATTTCTTGAAAATTTCTACATTCTTCGTTAACAAACATTCGGACTTGTTATAATTAGAATTCAACTCATTTCTTCATCAAGTTTAAAGATTTAGATCTCAGTTTGAGATAGAGCTTCTATTTACTAAAGACCCTGAAATTTAAAGAATTCCGTTTAACAAAGTAATTAAGACTCAAAAATTATTTTAGACCGAGTCACATTTTTGTCACATTTTTAGTAAAATTGCTTTATAGATTTTCTTCCAGAAAGGCCTAAAAATTTCTCATTTACTGTTTCTAATTATTCCAGCCCTGATCCAACTCATCCATCATCGCATAGTAGTTGTTGGCTCTAACGAACTTACGAAAATTATTTTATTCCAAGGGTGAACTTTATTCTTTTCTTCTCTCTCTCTCGCTGTCAAGAAACAGAGTGAAGTTTCATTGTCAAAAGAAAAAGCAAAAAAAAAAAAATCCCCTACTCAAATTTTTTTTTTTGTAAAATAATTTTTGTTTTTCTTTTATTGTTTACAAAAAAAAAAAGAAAACAAAAGCACACGAAAACACCAGTTTTCCTGCGGTAGGTTAATTACGCCTCATTGTATGCAACAACAATTGCCCCCACCAAACGACAAACCACAATTTTTTTGTCAAAACTATTACGCTACTATTATAAATATTTTTTGACGAAGGTTTCATGTCTCGTAATATTTTTAAGTGATGGGGTTTTTGGTTTTTTTTTTTGGATTCGTTTTCTTTTAACACGAAAAATATGCCAGATAATATGATATGGTAAATGAGGGCAGAGCGATTTCATCAGACATTTTTTATTGGTGATCCTTTGGATTAAGGAGCCAGGATTGGATTTCGAAACTGTTATTAAAAAAGCTGTTTACAATGTATTGATTTTATTCTTCTTCATTAAACGAAGATTGTCATGGGACCATATTTCTTTTATTGCACCTACTTCGCTCCAAGGCCCAACTTGTGGGATTGACCACAGGAAACTTCGATAGGCATCCCGGTTTTGAATTGTTTCATATCTGAGGCAAACTAAATGCAAGCGTGCGTCGTTGCATTTTATTTATCAATGAGTTTTTGCCCCTATTTTCACTTCCATTGAAGGTCTTTTTCGCACTAATGCGGTATACACTTCTTCAATTATGATGGTCAGCAAAAAATAACTGTTTCACTTTTGGAGTCCATCACCTCATCTTCCATCACCTTATTTTCAAACACACTGTAAAATAAAGAGCAATGGACTGAAGGTGCTGCCCTGATGCACACCTACTCTAATTGGGAAAGCTTCGGCGATTCCTGCTGGGCATCTTACCTCTGTTTTAACTTGCTGGTACATGTCCATGATCATGAGTAAGTGCATTCCATATCAGATGTCATGGTTGTCTGTCGAATGCTTCCAAATCAATCAAAACAATATGCAAATCTCTTGTGGAGTCCCTATATTTTACCATTATAATTCTTATACCCTGTATTGCATCTGTTTGATTGAAACAAACCCGCATTTGTTGTCAGACAGCCGAGCCGTAGTATTTTTAGTCAGACAGCCATCATTTACCCGCTCATCGATCTTCATCGAGTGTGACATCAGCTTGATTGAACAGTTAATGTTGCAATTTCGTGCATTTCCTAAAATTTGCAGATTGGTAAAAGGTAACTTTGCCTCCACTGGGCATTAGTTCTCCTCAAATAAGTTTACTGTGAAGAAGTTTTTCGTCGTCCACAAGAAATTGGTCTTGAGCGTTTTGGTGAACGAATCTTCTGAGCATTTTTTTTTTGTGCTGACATTTTAAGAAAACTTGCCTGTTGTTCATGTTGGCAAGTCGCAAGACCTAAAAAGCATGATTTGCATCACCAGGTGATGCCTGCTTTTCGTGCTATCTGCTTTAAGTTGAACACTCTTCTTCTTTCCTCTTTTTTGCAACGTCCGTAATCCACATTGATGAAGCTTTTTATTTTCAAGTCATCACCACTTCATCAAGGCAAAGATCAGAAAAAAAAAAATATATTTTGAACCAGCCAGCTTTTAAAACAAAAAGCTTTATCATAAAATATTATTCATATCCAAGACTTTTGAAATAGGAATTCTAGCTCTTTAACTTGATACCAAATTCAGCAATTCAGCATTAAAATTGATTCAGCAGCAAAACTATAAATTAAAACATTGATTAACTTAATTTTGGAAGTCCCAAGGTCCGCCCTATTTCAAACTCTTGTTCAAAAATCATCTTAACATACGAAACACGGTCCATGTATTGTATTTATCTTGGAGTTAGGAAATACAAAAACCGCACACAAATTATCGACCAAAACTTTTTTAATATATTCCTTTAAAAAAAGAAGATGTTTTATTTTGTTTACTGCGCCGTCATACTCTTTTTTTCATTCATCTCAGATAAAACCATAATCGTTAAGTTCTTTGTAAGAAGTTTTGAATTATTTTCGAGCCAAGACTTTGCTCTCCTTTGTCTTCTGGTTTATTTTTTCAACTCTTTTTTTACTACTTTTTGTAAGCAACTTTTCTAAAATCTAATAACAACCCAAAACATCAGCATGGAATAAATGTCTAAAGTCCAAACATAAACATGATGGATGTTTTCGAAAAACTTCAATTTCAAACCTGAATGTTGAAAACGTGCCATAAAGAGTATGAATACAGCCATGTATTTGTGCTTAACATATAGATAATCTTAATCCATTATTACGCATCTAGTTGAGGGAGAAGTTGAATTTTGTGTACATCAAGAGTATATTCCAAACATCCCAAACATTCCATTTCCGCTAAGATATATCTGGGCAGTCTGTACTGTAATATAATTCATCCGGCCGGCAGTAATAATTATACGAATAAATATTCAAGTCACATATTTGATGTTTTTGCAGTTTTTGAAATTAATGCTCGGCCCATTCCCCAAAACGACGCATCGCCACCCGCATCAGGCTGGACAGAATGGCCGGACTCATCTCTCCAAGCATCGAAGATGGTGTCTATGGAAATGGCCAAGGATCCTTCTCTCAGTGTATAGTGAATTCCTCGAGAAGCGGCAATTTAACACAGATGCTACCGGACAAAACTTCATTAATTTAATGCTGGGGTACTGGTTCCGGTGGTGTTGCTTTGCTATTCTTAAACTGGTGTTTCTGCTACACTATATGCTACGACCACAGTGGAGTGGAGTGGTTCTGTTCTGCTTGCTGGTGGAGCGCTGAAGAAGGTTGACGAGATACAAAAGTGTGGTATTCTATCTGGCATATTAATTTCTCCCTCTTGTAATAGCTCTGGGGATGTTGTTTTTTTTTGTTTTGGAAAGGGTAGTTTTTTATATGGATCGTAGAAGTCCATATAATGTCTGTCTAGCAGCTATACTGCCAGTTTATCAGCCTAGATTATGTCTTGGTCTGGGCTGTTATGTGTTGTTTTTATTCATTTTTTTTTTGGTTTTTCAGAAACTTCTGGTTTTTATTTCATAATTTTTTGTTTCTACTTCACAAAACTTCGGCTTTTCAATTTTTATGATAATAATTTACTTTTGTTTGTTTTTTTTTTTTTTATTAGAGATGATTGTTTTTTATGTTTTAATTCTGTTCGTTGGTTTTTAGGTTTTTACATTGTTTCTTGCTTATAATCATGGTTGTTTGTTGAGAAGAGTACATTTTTGAGAATGCAGTTTTTTTTTTTGTTGTTGTGTAAATTTATTTTTGGCAATTACCATGAAGCATTCTGAGATATTCTTGGCAATAAAAATAACAATTTCAATTATTTTGAATGTTTTTAGTTTGAAAGATTATTTTTTGTTTTTTGTGTAATAACTAGAAACTCAGTCAGCAGATGCTTAGTATAAGACTTGAATGAAATATTAAATTTGGAAAGTGAGAAATTATGTGTTGTTGCGAATCATTGTTTCGAGATTAGTGATTGTAATTCTAGAAAAATGAGCTTTATTTCTTATTGCTATAAGTTAGCGTTGGTAATATAAATGTAGCGATTCAGTAGTAAAACTAGACCAATTTTTTTGGAATTTTCTTTGAGGTAATTTTACTTTTTAGTTTAATAATAAAGTTTCTACTTCAAATACTTAAGATTCATGTCAGTGTTTTGGAAAACTAGAAGCTACAGGTAGGTCAGTAGAAGTGGTGACCACATGCCCTTAACTCGATGATGCATTACCCGTGAATAAGTCTTAAAGAAATTGATTGGCACTTGGCAATGTTAAGTTTCAAGCAGTTTTTAAGCCATCAAGTTGAAAAACAGTGCAGATCAAGATGTTGTATAAGAGAAGAGCCTTTTATGGTCAGAAATGGTCTTGAAAAACTTTTTATCATCAGCGTACAGTGAGATAAAAGAATGATTGCCGACTCGTAAGAAATCTTTGATTGAATGAATAAAAGAGGGCTTAGATGGCTACCTTGGGGAACACCATAGGTTCGATATCGTTGGTTGTAAGAATGAACAAAAGACAGCCTACATAGGTTGCTGCCTTGGGGAGCACCAGGGGCCGCTTAGAAATGCTAAGAGGTGGCAGATCTGAAACAAACGCTGTAATATCGCAAGGGAAAATCTATTTTATCAAAGAAGGTTCAAAACCAAGAATCATCCTCATCATCGGCTCGACAACCGGGGTCCGGTCCTGGCCTCCTTCAACAAGTCTCTCCACCTATCCCGGTCTCTGGCTGACGCCATCCAGTTGCGCACCCCAAGGCTTCGGCTGTCCTGGTCTACGCCATTTCGCTGCCGTCTGCAATAGAATGTACCACAAAGAACTTTCCGAGCCGGTTCTTCTTCACCCATGTGAGCTAGGTGCCCTTCCCACAAGAGTCTACCGAGCTTAATTTTTGTAACTATGCCTGCTATTGCGTAGAATTCATGATTGTACCGTCTCAGGAATCGTCCAAGACACTGGGATCAATGTTCAGACTCGAAAGCTCATTTAGGAATTGTTGGACCAAAACCCATAGTGGGACAGAGAGGAGTGCAGTAGTAAGTTCTTCCGAAAACAGGTCTGCTGAAATCAGGCCTGTTACAATGATATGTTCGTATGGTCTAAAAACCTGAATTGTAGAACTTTCTTGCTTAGCAGTATCTCTTATTCCGATCTTATTGGAAAATTCGTCAAGACAGACCTACCCAAGTTTAGGTAAACACAGTTAAACTATTACTCAAACCAAACTAATTTCTTATTTGTATTATGAGTCCTTATGTCAGCTAATACAAAATCATCATTTGTGAATATATGTACTTAATTTCCAAAACGAACCCCCAACACAGCACCTGTGGCAAATCATTAATATCAAATTTTTAGCAACTTGCTTCAAGGCATTTTCTCTAATATCTCTTCACTTTTCATTTTGGATTAATATTAATTCATTTATCTCACTTTTATTTATATACACACAAACATCAACAAAAACAAACAAAACAAAAAAAAAACGACACAATTAATTAACCAAACTTTTCAAATTCCCCCCGAGGTTGACTGACGATAGTACCTATGGCGCTGGGTAAAGTAAGGTGTACAGTAGCTCCATCTTGTGTCGTCTACTCAAGTATACTTGAATTAATTAAGCGATTCTTCAACGTTAAACGAAAAAAACAAAAAAAAAATTGTTCTTGGCATCTTTGGTGCTTTGTTTTTTTTTTTTTTGTTCATCTTGATACTGATTCCATGGAAGCATCTCCTTTTTAGCAGGATAATCTTAACCCTAAATACGCTTACCAACAACAACAACAACAAAAAAAACTAAATAATATAAAAATACATTGTATTTTTTTTTTTATAAATCTATTCATATATTTATGTTGGTACTTAGACTTTACTTCTCCGCCATTCCTCTATTTTCTTTTTAGAAAGCGCATGAATTTGAAAGGTGACTGAAGGCCGATCTAATTTTGTTCATCCCCGCCATTAATCATTTCCTGTTTATGGAAGTTTTTCCTCATTTTTTTTTTTGCTGGATTCACGATAAGATTCTTGAGAAAGTGCTTTCAACTGTGAACTCTTTATGACGGTTTTTTTTTTGTTTGCTTCTTTTTTTCTCTATAAAAGAGAATCAGACAGGAGCTGGAGGACTTGAAGGAAATCTTCTGTCATCATTTACGTCTTACCTTTGGGACATATAATATTGTATTCAGGAAGCGCGTTCTCCCGCGCCAAGAAATCAACACACGTTGAAGAATTCACACACAAGAAAAGAAAAGGGTTTCAAACTGTTTCTTAATCTATTGTGTGCGGGAAGGATGGGTTGGGTGTGTACTTTTTTTTTGCGGGGAAATTTTCCTTTAGATTGATGACTTTATATGAAGAAATAATGGAATCATATTCAAAAACAGCGAAAACCCACTTGAAGCCTTTTGCCTGGAAAGTCGTATTTTAACAATAAAATTGTATTATGCAAACCAAAGCAACTTGAAGACAGATTTTTTTTTGTTCTTCTTTGAGGGTATTTCTACTTCGAGTGGGAGGGAATAGGGGAATGGTGAGTAAGTGGGATCAAAATACCCAATTTTTCGAAATAAATTGCTTTATATAAAAAAAATTTCTACACCCAGATAATTTTAATTCTAGATTAGATACATTCATAATATTCTGAACCAAATTTTTCAGGATTTTGGATCTATCAGATTTTGAAGTTTTTGGGTTCTCAAAATTCAATAAATTTGTTTAGATTTTTTAATTTAGAATTTGAGTTTTATTTTTGTAGGGTTTTTGCGAAAAAAATGAGCAATTTTCTTTTTTTTTTGATATTTGTTTCTTTTGAGGGATTATGGGTTTATTTCATTTTTTTCGATTCTGATTTAAGCCCTTAAGAAAATATTTGAGCACAATTTTTTTACTTTACATACATTTATTGATTTTGGTTTTTTTTCAATTTGAGATTCAATGATAACTGTACTTTATTTTCTTCGGGATTTTCAGTTCATTATTCTTTTCCGCTTTTATTCCCATATAACCTCGAGCACAAATTTTGAACTTTTTGAAATTCAGGTTTTTCACAGATTATGGATATTAAAGTTTTAATGTTTTCGGGTTTTTGTAAATTACGGCTATTCTGTTTTTTTTTTGCTGTCTGTTTTTAGGATTTTGAGTTTCGTATTTTTTTTTTCGTAATCCCAAGCACAAAATTTGTACCAGTTTTTTTTATTATAAAATGATTTCGATAATGTGGTGCTCGTTTTTGGTATTAAATTGTTATAATTTTTTGTTTTCGGGTTTTTTAGAATTTTGGTTTTTCAGGATTTTAAGTTTTAGGGATTGTTTTGTTTTTGAAATTCGGTGCATCCAGTTTCCTAGGATTTTGAAGATTGTTGGTACCTAGGATTAAATGTTTTCCTAATTTTATTTTGATTAATTGTTTTTTTTTTTTGGTTTTTTGAGATTGTAGATAAATATAAGGTTACACGCTTCTGGAATTTGAGGATTTTTTTTCTGTGTTCTATGTTTTCAAGAATCGGGGTTTTCGGGAATTAGAGTTTTTGGGGATTGTGTATTTTAGGGCTTTATTTTTTCTAATTTTGTTATTTTATTTTTGTCGATTCGAATTTCTAGATTTTGGTATAGTATTTTGTGAATTTTTTTTCCAGATTTACCAATTTACATATGTATCATCGGTTTCGAAAATTTTGTTTGTCTGGATCTCAATTTTTTTTTTATTTTTGATTTCCAGCATTTAATTATTTCCAGATTTTTTGTTTCTGAAATCTTGGGTTTTCCATATTTTATGTTTTCATTTTTTTTTTGTTTTTGGGATCCAGATTTGTGAGGATTATGTATTTCAAGTATTAATTTTTTTTCTGATTTTTGTTTTTATTTGAGATTTTGGGTTTTTGTGTAGTGAGTGTTGGGGATCATGGGTTTTGGGATTTAATTTTTCGCAATATTAAATCAAGCCCTAAAAATATAAAAAAAGTGCACACAAATGCAAAACAACTAACTTCTGTTCCTATTCAAAGAAGCATGACTAATAATTTTAAAATACTTAAACCCCTAAAACCCCCTCCTACCTTCCACATTCCTTTTTTTATTGTTACCCATTTTCCTCTCACTATTATATTTTTTTTTAAATCATTCTTTTTTTAGAATTCTCTTTTTTATAGTTGATACCATGCAACATGATTGATGGTGCGTTTGCACTTCTGCAACTTTCTTTGTTAGCAAAACACACAACCTCAAGACCAGACCCTCCCATATAATGTATACCCACCTAAAAACGGAAGTACTTTAGGGAGAAAGAGTGAGTTAATCAGGACAAAAACTGAAGGTCGGATGGTTAAAGTATACAAAATATGAAGAAGGAGAAGAAAAAATAATAGCCATCTGGTTTGGCGCTGAAAACTATAATATGAAGGCGGTAGGCATCTCCCGACAGGCAATGGATTAGCGTGCAAATTGCTGCACTGTTTTGACACTGATGACGTTTTCTCTCTTCCTCTCTCTTTCTCTTTGCCTTTTTTCCTTGTCGATGTCGTAGAGGGAGTAGTAGAACAAGCCATATGATATGAATTGTGTAACTGATAGGTTATCACACAGCAGGGAAGTTAAGGAAATAAGAATGTGCGAATATAGAAGAGGCATGAAAAAACAGATTTTCAAACAAGCTCTCTTTCTCTCTCAAATGCCGGAGATTTTATTATTTTTATTTTTCAACAAAAGCATACAGTTTTGACAGTTTATTTTTTTTTTTTCAAAAATAGGTAGCACAAAGGAGTAAAAAACTACACATGGAAAACTTGATAGGAGCAGGATATGAGAGTGCATGGTCTTGCAATTCTTTTGCTGTCTAAAGTTTAACAGTTGACGTCAGTTTTTATACTGAATGGCGGAAGTAATGGCGAGTTGATGGCTAAAAGGTTTCAAAATGGAAGATGGAGTTTTTAGCAGTTAATAAGAGGTTATAATAGGAGTTTTGTGTGTTGATGGAAAGTGTATGTTTTTACAACACAGAGAGATGGAATGATTTTTTTTACTATAGAATAAAGAATAAATCTACAAGGCGATAGGATACCTTTATCTACATACATTGATTTTTTTTTATTACCTAGGTGCTATGAAATATTATTAAATATGTGAGAAGGCTGCCAGACGAGTTAGAAATATGAGAATCAGGAAGTTTTTGAAATCCTTCAATTTGCATTGAGTAAATTAAAACCCAAAATCCTCTGAGCCTAAAAAAATTGTTAGTGCATAATTTTATATGGGGTCGAACTCAATCCTGAGATTCAGGAAACCATAAAATCAAAATCACAGAACACTACATCCCTAAAACTCAAAGTCCGAAAACCAATGGGCCCAAAAACCCATTATCCTGAATAACCTATGCTTTTTAGAAAACCAATGATTTCGGAAATCTATAATTCTGAAAACCCATAATAGTGAAAACCCACAATCCGCACTGAGGTCAACATGGCTAAAGGATCTAAGCACCGCATTCTTGGAATTTTTGAAAACAAATTTATAATTTCTTTTTGGTCAGCAATGGGTCAACAAAGGTCAAGTTTCAGAAATAAGTCATCGATAGAAAAGCTTAATCAAGTATTTCAAGGTTTTCATGATTTTTCGTCCCTCATTTTTGGGATATTCGCAAAAATATACCACCTCAGGGCATAAAGAGTTTTCGAATACCCCAAATTAGAGGTTCTGAGAACCGTTGCTGGTGACCTTTCAGCATCACTAAAATAGCCTCTGGAAACCGCGCATTTTAGAAATTTATATTTGCAAATTTTTGATTTTCTGTATCTCACATTTTCGGTTTTGAGGGGTTTTTAGCTGTTTTGAAATTAGTAGGTACCTAGCACTATTTTTGAACTCTCAGTTTAAGTTTAGTTAAGAATACGAGAGCCGACTTTTTTATTCAAAAAATAAAATAGACTCACTCTGTTTTGTTACAACAACAACTCACTTAAAATTATTCAAGTAGTGAATTAAAATTTAAAAGTATCAAAATGATACTTAAGTATCAGAAAGCTTACTATAAAAATGCTACATTTTCAACGCAACTTCCTAGATAAATTAATCTTATTTACTACAACATCATCTGGAAACTTTTCAGTCATCCTTCATTTTTTGACAAAGTTTTTTTTTATTATATTCCCAAACATATATTAAACCCACGTATCCTTACACATACAAGTATATCTAAAAGAACCTTATCATTATATCCTCATGATAATTTGTATTGAATTTTTTTTTTGTTATTTTTTTTTGTTAAATTTCCTTAATAGAAATTGTCAACACATTCATTACCCCTTGATCGCCCTCGAGCGTCTTCTTATCTAAATTTAGAAAAGCACTTCTTGCTCCTTCCTATATTCGAAAGCATCAGTTTGCAGTATGATGGTAGAATGGCAAAAGATAAATATTAAATATACCCAAGGGGTTTCTGGATTGCAGAGAAATAATAAAATATACATTTATATAAACATATAAATACTTTTGAACACTTTGAGTCATTTGATTGATCTTTTGAATGAAAAATATAAATTTTTAAACAGTTCTGAACAATTTTCTCTAATTCAGCAACCTATTCAGCGCACTAAGATCCAAGTTTGTTTACTTTAAAACAAATTGCTTACAATTATTTACCGTTTAGCTCAGCTATTCAGCAATGAACATTTCAATGTTTTTTTTTAAAGGTATTTGGTTTACTTAATCAGGAAACATGTTTCAGATATTAAGACACAATAAATGAAACAACAGTGCTTACAAAAATTCAGCTATTCAGCAATGAAAATTAATTTTTTCTGAGTGCGTTTATATGCTTGTCTTTCTAATATTAAAATTAAAAAAACAATATTCAGCGCAAGAAACTAATTTTCTTTGAGACTTATAAATATCGAAAATTTATTCCAAACACATATTTGGGATTCCCAGGCTGGCAAAAAAAAAATTCAAAAGTTAGAAAAAAAAACTTTGTGCAAAACTTGTTTTTGCTTAAACAAACATTCCCTTAATTTTATTGCTTACAAAAATTTCCTTCAACTCAGCTATTCAGCAAAGTAATTTGAAATATTTTGAATAGTTAAATAGCTGTCCAATCAAGAGACTTGCAATGTGTACTTATGCGCACACATTTCACAACGCAACTTAATAATATTTTTTATATACGTACTCGTATATCTTATTTTCATTTTGAATGGTTCGCGTGCGTATGTGAAGTGGAGTGGATATGTTCCTATGTGAATACTGAAGTGCGCCATAGACATAGAGGTATTGCCTCCTAATTGAAAACATACCTTTGGGACAACAAGCTTCTTTCAACTTTCTTATTTTGTTTCTTCATTGCTGCTGCAGCTTCTTCTTGTTTGGCTACGAGAACGTGTATATCTTTCCTCACAAACTATCTTTTGACTTTTATCTTTTCGTCGTAGAAATTTTCCGTTTTTTTTTTTTTAAGAGCATACCGATGTTCTTCATCTTCAATTCCCATAGAGCTTCACAAGTTGAGCACCAGATGAAGCGATTATTCCTTAAAGGAATAAGACCAACGCAAAAAAAAAAAATAAAATAAAAAAAAAAAAATTCATATATAACAAGGTGAGCTTGTACCGAGTTAAGTGCGGAAGAAGTGGTGTGGTGGAAGATTCAGATTCGTTTGAGGATGCTAAGTAAAGGATAGGAGAGAGGAAGGACACTCTTCAATTCGTTTCATTTTTATCTCTTTAAGTCAACCTAAGTCGGCTGCTTAAACTTTTATCAAAGCAATGACACATGGAAAGCCAGTTGTATATTAGTGCTATAGAGAGATGTAAGAAGAAGCAGAAACGAAGGATATTTCATGCAGTTATGTATTCCGTTTGTGTTCCTCGTCGCGCACTCTTGGGGAAAAGCCAAATGCAGAGCATGAAAATTATGTGTAGAGTTACCGACCGAATCCTAACCTTACCTGCCTTACCTCCCTTTCTATAATGTTCTTTCTATCTATCTGTCTGTCTTACTATATACATACATATATAAAATGTTGGAAAGGATGGCAAGGAAATTCAGGAGCATCTTAAGGCACTACACACAAAAAAAAAAAAAATAGACAACGTTGAGAGGTAGAGAGAGCTTAAGTTGCAAAAGTTAAAAAGAAGAAAATGAAAACGAAAAAAAAAAAACTTAAATAGAATAAAACCAGATGTCCTTGACAATATGAGTGGGCCACCGTTCTTAATGGACTTATGTCCTTCTCCAGAATGTTTTAGCAATCTTACCTACCTACTTGGATTTCCATTAGCACCTCAAGATTGAACCTTTGACTTTGCTTTGATATTAAGGTCGCATAGAAGGTGAGTAGGTACATATGTGCTGTTCTCTTGTTATTTTTGAAGAGTCTGGGGTCACAGTCATGATGGACTTAATTTAATTCAATGTTTGGCTAAGATTTGGGAAAAATAAACTAAAAGTGTGGGAAAATGATAATGAGGTTTAGTTTTTTTATTTTTTTTTTTTGTGAGATATGTCTGGGAAGAGACGAACAAAACTTTACAAATTGGCTAATAGTATTACGAAAATATGATTATTGAAAAAAGAAAATTTATAAAATCATTTAGATAATGAATGATAACCGATTGATAGGTCATAGGTCTTTCTTTTTTTGAATGCGAAATGCTTGCAAAAAAATATAAGTTTTCATGTTATTCAGCACGACAGAAAGTTCGATTTTTTTTTTTTTTAATTTTAATTATAGAAATGTTAAATTACTTACTCATTTTCAAAAATTTCTTATATTGTTCAGCAGTAAAAAATATTTCAAAAACTTAAAGAAAAAAATTAGTTTTAGATTGTTAACCAAAGATTTTCAAGAATTAAATATTTTTCTTTCCCAAATACCAAAAAAAAAAATTCAGAAAGTTTCATAAGATTGAATAAATTCAGCATAAAATAAAATATTTCCAACATGGCTACTGAAAAATTAGGAAATAAATCGCAAGCTTACTTATTCAGCCGTTAAAAAAAAATTTGTTCAAAATTTCAAAAAATGTATATGAACTTCTTTTTGCAACATGAAGTCTAGGCTTACAAAACTCTAAGTCTTCTCCATAAATCGTCTTTGTGATATTAAGAACTAGGAGTTATTTTTTTTGGTTTGGCCGGATTCAACCATTTAGAACAAAAATCTAGAACATTATTTTGTGTGTATATGGTGAATACCAAGCTTACAAGAAACTGCAATTCCTTGCATCATTCAGCACTGCAAATAAAATACGATAAATTTCATAAAAATTAGTGGCTTACAAAATGCTTACAAAATTCGGAATGTTTCCCTATAATTCAGCACATGAAACAACGTTGAGGCTAAAGCTTAGCTATTAAAAAACCGATCTATAGACTTTATTAGTTGAATGTAAACTCAAAATTTCTTATATGCAATAATTAGCTATCGACAAAATGTAACAGATTCTGTTTATTGGGTTAAGAATTCCTGGCTCTGGTGATATTCAGCACTTGTAACTACATAATGTTTCCGCAATTTATCCCATGTGTCATTTTAATGGTTTCTCCTCAAACCACTTCAAATCTTACTCGTATATTTGCCGTTTTCAGCTATTCAGCAGAAATGTTTAACTCTCAGCTATTCAGTACTATAGCTAATGCCATCACCTATAACCACAATCTATATTATATTCAATTTGTCAGCTTCACTCTTAGCTATTCAGCTCTGAAAACAAAATAAAAATCCCTTTTAAACAAAAAGAATTTTGCCTACCATTAAATCTCAATTTGTTCTTAATACGTAGGTACTCAAAAAATATAATACCTTAAATTTGCCTAATGAGCTCACTTCTTTGCCATTTACCGCACTCTCTCTCTCTTCCATATAATTGAACCAATTTTTCTCAAATAAATTCGATTCACATTTCGAGCCAATTAATTTTTTTGTGGATATAATCCCAGATATCCCTTTTAACGATGCGGCAGAAAAACAAACGCAAATTACCTGCCACAAAAAAAAACGAAAAAAAAACAAGGATGAAAACCTTCAGTCATCGTTGGCATTAACAATAAAACCGCGCTATAACAAAGACTCCTTTATAGAAACGAATCAACATCGACGACGACAATAACAACAACAACAACGACAACGATGCTCCAATTGCAGCACCAAGGATGGTTTTGGTTGGCAAGCAATTTTCAAGCCCAAATTCATTTCAAGGCTCTTTCAAAGTACCTACATTATACATATATCGAACGAATGTCGTCATTGTGTGTCACTGTTGTGGGTTTTATAGAAAAGCGGCAAGTTCGGTATATTTTCGGGTGAACAATATACACAGAGTATTCTCGGTGCCGCATAATCAGGTGGAATGCAATAGAAATTCAATCCACTTCAATTAGCCGCTGAAAACTATGCTAATTCTGAAAGAAATCCAATTTCATGTGTGTGCTTCTTATGTTCCTAACGTAAAATACAACCCAATCCACTCCTTCTTATATCCTCATTTTGAAGCTCATTGCCAAATTAGAAAAAGAAAAGTAGTGCAGATGCACTGCACAAGTGCACACTGCACAGAGCACAAGAGAGGGATCTCTTTAGGTATATAGTATAGAACTTCTGAAATAGCGCGGAATGAACATTTGCATTGTCGCTTGAGGGATATTTCTCTAATGCGATGCATGCAGAAGGTTAGGTTAGACTCTGCCTAACCATAAACACACGTACCTACTTCCCCCACACACACACTCCGTCAGGCTTCTGCAAATCCACGATTTCGGTTCTTCTGAATTGACAGCGCTACACACCATGTGTGGTGCCATCAAACAGAGGGTAATCCTCTGGCAAATCTTCTACCTTTTTGAACAATTTCCAAACGAAACGAATGCAAAACACAAAAAAGCACGAACCCACCAAAAGTCCCGCAGAAAAAAAGAGACAAACATTTTTTTTTAAACTTCCAACTTGAAGCGGGTAAACAATGAAATGAAAATTTTTTCGTAGGTAACGTGAAATTTTCGCGTTTTGAGACTTCGTAGGAGTTGTTGTCATTGACGTTGTCGACGTTTTCTACTAGAATACCCCAGCCCTCCTCCCCTCACCTTCCTTCCTCCAAATGCACGTGTGGGTATTTGCATCAATTTTACGAATGTTTTTCGAATGCCTCTGTCATACTGTTTCTGGATTCTGGAAGTACGAGTAAATTCAAAGAAACGAGAGCTTGGAGCATTAAAAGTTAGTATACAACGTCGTCGTTGTTGGTAAACCTACGTCGCATTGTCATTGTCGTGTACGACAATAGTGAATTCAGTTTTCAAAAGAAAATAATGTCACCCATCGAAATATCTTGGCAAGTTGTATGAAAACCATATAGAAATGCTACGTGTCTGATGTACGTAAATACCGAAATGCAGAACAATGTGGTCTGCAAGAAAAAGAAAATGGGAAATTGTTTGTAAGCGATTGTAATGGAAGCTTTTTATTTCTCAATGCTGAATAGCTGAATTATGTAAAAAAGATTAAGTTAATTGGATAACACTTCTATTGGCATTGTAGTTTTTTGGTTACTTGGTTTTTCAATACTGAATTTGAATAGACGAATAAGGTTTAATGTCAACAAAAATGAAATTACGGGGCGGACTTTAGAAAATGTCCGCAGGCTTGGATTGTTCCACGTCTGAGGCCAACTAAATGCAAGTGTCGTTTCATTTGTTTTATCCTCGAATGTAGCGCCGTGGATTACGATGGCTTCCACAGCCTCAGCCCTCAAAAGAGTGTAGTGCGGGTACCTCGGCCGGTGGTGGTTCAGGTAAGCTATTCCTGAAGACGGAAGACGGGGAACGGAAGAGGTGAAGAAACTAGGACTGGTGAAAAACGTTTTTGTCTCAAGCGGGGTGTGATGAAAAAACTGCCCGTCATTCTATGTTGAACTCTGAAGGTGGGATTTTGTCTGGTTTGGATATAGCAACTCTGGGAGAAGATGAAAAACACCAGTCCAGAAGATCAGTGATGTGAAAAACGGCTCTGGTTGAACGTTGATAGGACTCAACACCACCCCTCTCCCTTTCACCGAGAGGGGGTTAACTCATCAACTCAACCATCCAACCTTTGTTGGAACTGGGACCAGGAGCATCGTTCAGTAGCGCGTCCGTGAAAAACGGTTCTTCCGCAGCTCAACGGGGTAGAATGCCTTAAGTGCAAAAAAGAAACCTCAATTGGGGAATGGGGCTTAAAACCAGACCTCAGTCTTTGTCATAGCACGTCCTTGAATGAGGTTTCCACAGCTACTGGCTGGCAAAAAGGGCATGTTAAGCTCCTTGCATGTGAGGGTCAGAGATCACACGATCTGCTTACCTTGCCGTTAGTACACTAGAAGAAACCTGGTCAGATTCTATTCTCGGGGTGTAGAGCTCTTAACTGGTTCACGATTGAACCCGTCAGAAATAGTGTAATACACCAATTGCTGCAATGTAGAAATCCGAGTGTTTAATTACTGGGTAGGTTTATAAGCAGCTTAATTTATCTTTGCTGACTAGCTGAATAAGTTTAGTTTGTACTCAAAAATGTTGTTACAAAAATTCTTTTCCTGCACAAGATACTGTGAAAAAAAAATTCACTTTTGAAAGTTCTCTTTTCATACATCTCCACCCTCATTCCTCTATATATGGCAAATAAAACCACTAAGCTCCAACCCCATTAACATTACAATCATCATCTCAACTTCAATATTCATCTTCTTTACCTTTGCAATGTTATGTCCTTATAGTCCTTAGATACAGCTGCTGACTAAGAATTGTGACTAAAGAGGCTGCTGCCTGAGTCTGAGGTGAAGGTGGAAAAAGACATCGATTTTGAAAATTCCCAAGCCCCAAACCCAGACACGAAAATGTGTGCAATACCAATTTTGTTTTTGTTTTGGTATTTTTTTTTTCTGAGAAAGAGAAACTCAAGGTTTTGTTAGCTGTTTCGTAAATGTTGATGAAGGTAATGGTTGTGGTGGAAAGAGAGAGAGAGAGAGACATTGATACTCGTAGAGTCGTAGGTACATAGATACAATTTTTTTTTTTTCTTTGAAAATGGTACACATAATATGAGATCATAGAAAATCGCATATTCAGATCACCTCGTGTTTAGAGAGTTTCTTATATTTTTATAGAATTGTTTTTTTGTTTGTTTTGCTGTTTGCCAAACGAATTCAATGGTTCATTACGTTAATGCGATATTCAAATTATATTCCTTCAATGTGTTTTTGTGCTTAAAGATGTATCAAATTGGTTTGCATGTGACTTTGGTCTGGTCTTCCATTTCTTTTTGTTTGAAAGGAAAAACGTTTTTTTTTTTTTTTTGCTTTTACTGATAGCATTTGGGTATGTTTTAGATGTTTTTTTTATTTCTTGTGTAATATTGATTATTTTGTTCAAAGAATATCTTTAAATAAATTTTAAAGGAAGCAAAACAAAATTCAAATGGGAGGATTATTTTTTTGCTGAAAAAAATGTTGAAATAAATTCTTTTACCTGAGTATGTATGTACCTATTTAATTGATTTCTTTAATATTTTAGAAGAAAAAATTTTACTTTTAATTTTGAATTGGGTGGTGTGGGTTAGAACTTGATAAAAGAAAATCTTTTCTTTCTTAGATGAAGCAAAATTAATTTATTTAGATAAAATAATTAAGTTGAGAATAAACAAGAAAGAATTCAAAAAGCAACCGGTCCTTCATTCTCCTGCAAAAAACACAAAAAACAGTGGTTGCCAAAAGGTGTTTATCCCCAAATATCACCAACACCCCTTCATATATTTGTCAAACAAAGATTGCGAACACAATTGTGTATTGTCATACTATAAACTTAGATTTTTACGGGACGTTCAAAACAGAAGAGACGCAGACATGGGAATATCATAAGACCCTAACCAGCGTCAAGTGAGCTACGGCACTCACTCATAGAGAGAGCTTGAGAAACTGGAACTTTCCTGAACAGCGTTAAAAAAACAATGATTGTCAAGCCTGGGCTGGTGCTCCAGCAACTTACTTAAACCTCTTGGCCTGTATACAAAGACGAGCCTTCAAAATCATCGGAGACATCGATACTTTTACTTTACGCAAACACCGGCGTAACGTTTCCTGTCTCTCATTCTTTTATCGCTACTTTCACGCTAAAAGCTCTAATGAAATAGCCATTTGCATTCCTCCCCTTAAACTATTAAACCGTAGTACTCGCGCTTCCAGGAATGCTCATCAGTTTGCTCTTGAACCCAATTTCGGTCGGAAGGTCAAGTTCAGCGATTCTTTTTTTAGCCGTACTACGCGAATGTGGAATACCCTTCCACGCTCTGTCCCAAGAAACACCACCTCGAATGCACACTCCACAATAAGCCGGCAGGGCTCCAAACTGAAGCTTCCTGTGTGGACCCCGTTAACATCTTGCGTATCATCAACGGAAAGTGAGTTCAATATGAATCACCACTTTACAGATTGTTAATTGACTTAACAATTCGACAGCGTCAATAGAAAATTCATCTGGCTCGTTTCACGTAGGATGGGCATCTTAGATGAATTGATGGGTCCAACGTTCTGCAAAATGGAAGGTTCACAGAGGAATCTGATATCCAAAGTGGAGTTGGGCAGGGCTGTATATTGTTACCAATACTGTTTGTTATTAATAATGCACTACACACAGTTTTGTCGATTGGAAATTTAAAAATTCAGTGAACTCTGCAATCATACCCCAAAATTTAATTTTGCTGTTAAAATAGTCACAGCTAAGTATCAACAAAAACTTAGTGATAAATTATAAAACAATAATCAATTGAATAAAACTGCCACTAGTTAATGAAAAATTTTATTTCAATTTCGATCGCACAGCATTAAGGAATAAAACCTGTATTCCCTTAAGCAATTTATTAACCAATATGTCAGCAGCAGCAGCAAATAACGTCATTTACTTATATTTAACTCACCAGATACTAGGTTAGGCAACATCAAAAATAATCTCACCTTATTGTGAGTCCATAAAACTAATAAAGATAACGTTTGTTTAACCAACATGGCTTTATTCAATGGTAGATTGGTCAACAAAGATACATATATCTACCTTAAATATAGTTAAATTACCCTCAAGCAACACAACACAACACCAGCACCCAACGTCTTTTGTTATGCCAGGACACTAATAACTCTGACCATTCTTAACCGTTCACCTCGTGCATCACCTCATTTTTGCCCGGTCTATATACAAATAACTAAATGTATGAGCTGGAGTGTTTATCTTATTTGCCTCCCGGCTTCTAGGGGAGATGTGAGTTCTGGTAATAACACACAATTCAGGCAGGAGCTGGGCAAGCATGGGTTCTGAAAAGAGGGACATTTTATTTTATTTACTTTTCATTCTTTGGCAAAGTTTTATTTTTTTTTTTTTAATTTTTTAGAATTTTCTTTTACAATAATTTTTGTGAGTTCTGCTGGTGCTGGTGCTGCTTCTGATTCTGCTACTACTGCTGCTGCTCTGGTGATGGTGCTTCCTGGTGTTCAGTTTCAGTTCCATCTGTGACATAGAAAATAGCTCTCTAAGCAGACTGTACGTACCTACAGCAGAAAACCGTTATTGCAGCAGGCAAAAAATTCCTTCCCTCGAGGAAATGCAATTAAAAGTGCAGCAAATCATTCTTTCGCTTTTTTTTGGTTAAGGACTTCTGTTAGTACAAACGAACATAGACCAAAATGTACTTATGTAGATATATGTGCAGGGTAGTCGAAAAGAGTGGTGGATGTTACTGGCTGCTGCTGCTGCTACCGCTTGGTATATTTTACGTTTCTTAAAATAGAGAAGGAATAAAAGGTATTTGCCACGACAGAAGTTTTTAACTTTCAACATTTTCCAAATGGTCTTGTTTGTCAGACGTCTTTTGATTTTTTTTTCTTCAAATATTTCTTTTTTTACTTTTTTATAAAAAAAAATAGAGTTGGTCTTTTGCGAAACAGCAGATCCTTATAACAGTAAACTATTTTGCGCATCTTTGCATTTCTTTGTGAAGTTATAGATTTATCAGTGGGGTATTGTAAGGGGCAACAAAATGTTATTTTAGAATATGTAAAAAATTTATCAGATTTTCTAGGGCTGGTTTCGAGGAGGCCACCAGGCATCCGAGACTATAATTTTTGAACCGAGGCTTAACTAAATCATTTAAATTTGGGTTTTCAAATCTCTCATTTTTCTCACAAAAAAGTTATTATATTATACCGACACGAGAGTCATACCGGACTAAAATATATTAATTTTGACGTCGATTTGCGTCTAGACCACCCTTACGAATTTCTGCCTTCCTCAAGTATTGAATATTTGAACACAAATATTCTATTGAAAATAGAATATTTAAAACTATGACGTTAATTTTGAAATTGGTCCTCTTTTAGGTGCCACTGGACAAACGCCATATCGTAAACGAAGATGCTTCAAGTTGTATTATTCTTTTTGGTTTGTTTGTCTGTTCAATGGTTTATAGCTAAAGTCTCTATGGCAATTCTAGGTCATCTTGCACTGGTTACCAGTATGAAATATTCACGGTATACCTACATATGCACATAACTCTCTGGGGAGAGGCTTGCTTGACTGCCTGCTAGAAAGGAAATAATATTTTCCACCATCTCCTCTCCTTCTCTCTTGTCTCGCAAAAGTTATTATCCCATCTTTAATTTTAGCTTTGCTAAAAGTTCTCATTCTCGTTTTCGAAGTTCTACCAGAAGTCTTTTATTTATAGAGCAAGCCCCTCATTCTACTATCTTTCAACTAAAACTTGTTTTTGGGATACAAAAATTAAAAGAAACACAGACATGAAAAAAGAATCTTCCAGAAATCGTGAATAGCAACAAATATTTTTTATTTGAAAATAAAATACAAATTGACATTGTGTGCATCAAAATCAGTTGATTCAGTATATTCTAAGGCCGGCATCCACCAAGCACCTATGTATAGTATAACAAAAAATCCGAGATCGTTAGGTAATGCAAGGGTAATTTTTATGAGCCAGTGAAGGAGGATTTTTTGTGATATGGGCGCCTAGCTACCTAATTATAAAATCTTAGCTTTCAAAAATATTAAAAATAATAATTAAAATATTCAGTGGTAAAAGCAAAAAATGGTCAGGACATTCGCTCACCAAAATACAATAACAACGCCCTTCTGGATGATGACAAAATTCTTCACAAATGGCAAAAGTTTTGTAAGAATAGTTTTCGTTTTCGTATATTTTCCAATAGCCACACCTAATAACGAAGAAGTTCCAGACTTCACAATTGAAGAAGTTAGTGATGCGGTGAAAATCTTCAAAAATGGAAACATGATTGTGCCAAACGAGATAACCCCAAAGTTTTTGAAAAATATGAGAGATATGGGGTCAAGATGGCTCATAATTCTATTAATAAAATTATTACGGCTGAGGAACAATGTATATCAAGAGTACACGAATCAGAATGGAAAAATGTCGGGATTTCTCAAAAGGTTTTCGTATTGTATTGGTTGATTTAGAAAAAGCATTCGACAGAGAACTACATACGAGGTTTGATAGCACTTAAGCATAGCGGAGTTCCGAATCATCATGAACATGGACGAACAAATAAACACAAAAGTAAGAACGCTGGAATCACCGAAGTGCTCCCAATTAGAGTACTTATAGGTGTCCAACAGGGGATCATCTTCAGTCCCTTGCTATTTATTATATTAAATTCTGCTTGAAAATAAGGTGATGGGCTCTAAAGTGGAACAGTAACTCTTTTTGTTGACAATGAAGCCTTTTTAAGTGAAGATAATAAATTCTTGCAATGAGTTGGGTACTTTTGGAGGGAAATGGATAGCGCATTAGCGCAAAAAATACCGAACACACATGCTGGACATTTTCTGGTCTACACATGCCTATTCCGGGCATCTATTAGTGCTTCCCAAGAGCGAAGAGTTTAAATATCTTAGCTCTCTACATCAAACATCGCATAAGCATAGAGTGGATGAAATGACCAGCAAACTCTGTCATCTTCTGTGATCGAAAAGTGCCTCATATACGGTTAAAATTGTTGGACTCGTGTGAGAGCAGGAGTGACACAGCGTGAGAAGCAAGAAGATCCGAGAAAGCCTACACGTCAAAAATACTATCTTGGACAGTATGCATCATTACCAGCTACTAGTGGCAAGTAGATATAAAACGCCCTGAGAACCCAGTTCAAAATGCAATGAAACACGGCAGGCGCAGAAACTCCAGAATCGAACAAATGTAACTACGACTGTATTTAGT
The DNA here is from genome assembly GCA_958431115.1 of Syrphus vitripennis. NCBI lineage: Eukaryota > Metazoa > Arthropoda > Insecta > Diptera > Syrphidae > Syrphus > Syrphus vitripennis. The sequence continues at coordinate 108,936,804 of OY288108.1, forward strand.
TGGCCTCAGTCAATCGAGAATCGAAGTTTCTTGAGGTCAACCCGGTGACTCCACAAGTGCAGCCTTATGGTGAAGCAGTGCAGTTGGAAAGTTGTGGTTTCAGTTTCCCAGACAATGGTCGCGACGGTTGATAATTTTACTAACTTAAATACATATGGAAGGAAAATGAAAAATATGGTGTTCTAAGAATAACGTAACAAAAAATTCCCAAACAAAAGAAATTCCCGTAAATTCCAGAAAAAAAAAAAATCAAAAGCCCAAAATGTATGCTTTCAACTTATGCGCCAAATGACGAATCTTTTGATTTGAATTTAATATTTAGCTTAAGGCCATGAGCCACAAAAATATTGGTACCAGAAGTGGGTACTTAACATTCCGAATGGATACAAAATTGTTGAACAAATTGAAGAAAAAAAAAACATTCACTTCTAATGGAATTTCGTTCGTAGAAGTCAATTTTTCATGTTTCCATGAATAATAAAAAAAAAAACAAACAAAAATTGGACCAACCCAAAGAAATAAAAAAAAACTCCTAATTGCTGAATAGGTAGGTAGTTCACAAGAGAAAAAAAAATATATATTTGATAATTGAATGAACATACACATGTTAATAAAATCCATCGAGGTGTAGCACATTTTTGATGTGAGAAATAAACTCTTTTATGAGGAATTTCTACTAACCGGGTTGTATATGCACAAATTTTCATTTGATTTCGTGTTCATACACAACAAAAAATAAAAGAAAAAAAAAAGAGTCATGAAATATTCAGCAAAAGAAAACACCCAACTGAACATACAAGTGGTCGCGGCATAAAAGCACATTTGAATCATAAAACTAGCTCCGTACACTGAATTTATAAAAAAAAAAAATTCCTAAGGGTAAACGAGAGCGTTCAACCGCCACAAAATACAAATTCCCCTACCTACTTCTTGTTAAAAAAAAAAAAAAAAAATATTTATAAAATATTTTTGTGTATGAATCCCAAAAGCAAACTCACTCACTCGCTCGCTGCCTATGATAAAAAAAAAGAAACAAAAAAATATTTAATGTTGTGTGCCGCGGCGAAAACTTATACTTATTCATAACATGACTTGCAGTGCAGTGCAAACAAATTTAATAAACGAAGCAAAACACATGTTTCACAAGCTGCACACATCACAGAGGCACAAACTCGGCTAACCGACCAAAACATCGTGTTTCAAAAATTTCCTAGAAATGTGAGTTTTTTTTTTTTTTTGTTTTGACTTTCATTTCAAAAATAAATACCCGAAGCCTAGATTTTGTGTTTCAATGTTCCAACAAAACAAAAAATAACAAATTCATATACATGCATTGCATGGGATTAAATTTACATGACAGCATGTTCCAGGATAAAAACGAGGTGGATACTCTACTCATACTCCATATCCTTGCGCTACATGAAGTGCAACCATGCGTTGCTGGATTTATGCATATGCACGACATGTGACGTGTCGATGGAGGTGGATAGTGGGCATAAGGGTGCATTGGGTAGTTGTACTCCTCTTCTAATCAATAAGAGCGGTTGCAAAGTTAGGGTCTTATGGCTACAGTCATGAGATCTGACAGAAAACGACTGTTACTAGGTCCCAAGACAAATGAAGTAATGGAAACAGTCAGTCATTGTTAACCTTGCTCATCATGCCTGCTGTCAAAAAGTAGAGCGAAAAGTTGGTTTTAATAAAAACGATTTCCAATTAGAGGGCAGAAATTAATTTTTGAGATTTTAAATGAATCACGCAAATTACATCGCAACTTTTGAGATGTGTGCATTTTTACTTATTTTTTAATGATTTTACTCCTCGTCTGATAAAACGTCAAATATTTCAATTGGAACATCTGTTGACGTTCAAGGTTTTGAATGAACAACAACAACTTGTGTGTGTTACCACCAAGTTCAATGGCTGGAGTTATAGCTATTTCACGGGGACCAAGACCAACCCGATCATCAGACTCCTTTCAGTGGTGCTAAGTCGCTTACGTTCAATTAATTTTGAAAATTGCCCGAGTGAGGCTTGAACTGACGACCTAACGATTGGGAGGCCGACGCACTACGCATCGCACCACCGCATCCACTTGTAAATTCGTAACCCCGAACAGGTTTTCCAATTATCAAGTTCAACTGAACCGACTAGCATTTTTATTAACTCACACAAGTTTTGTTGTTGTAAATTCGGTTTCTTTCTTTTTTTCTCCGGACTCTTATTGTAAGACAACAATTCGTTGTTTCATACAGGGAGGGAGATGAGTGAAAGAGGTGACCACTGGGTCATAGAATTAATTTTTTATTAATTCTTTTTAATTTCTTTGAAGGGGTTTTTGTATTGCTTGTTATACGTGCAGCTTGCTGCCTGTGAGATTTAATTTATATTCAACGTTTTTAAATTATTATAAAAAAAAGTAATGGATTGGTCAATTTCATTCGAATATTTACAAAAAATTGAAAATGTTTTACTTTATGTTTTACTTAACCACTGAATTTTAAGTCATTCAACCTTGGAAATGGACATTTGTGATATTTTCTTCGAGAGATTTTGTATACAAAAATCAGATCAAGTCATGTTCACAATTTCGAATGGATTTCTCTTTCTGGCCGTAGAAATGACATTTACCCAATCATTTGGGACGAATATATCCTTATATATTTTTTTTTTCTTTTCTATTAAACCAAAATCTTGGTCACATTGCAAATAGGGCACGAGTACGATAACTTGGGCGCCGAAAATTGATAACGGTTTTTTGTAGAGGGGTCCAAAACAAGCATTTTTTACTATGGGAGGGGGGGTCTATCTTGCCCCGTTTGGGCAATTTTATGAAAAGAGTACTAAAAGTGGAAAACAAATTATTAAAAAATAACGGTAATACTTATAGTTAAGTTTAATATTGTTTTTTACAGCCAGTATTTTGTACTATAAGCCACTTTTTGAATCAATTAAAAATTATACACAGTTTTCGAAAAAATGAGTTTCAAACACAAAATTCGGGAAAAAAAACACAAAAAAAAAAGTTTAAAGTGTAATTTCTCAAAACCATAAGATTTCACATACATTTTTTTATAGAATTCGGTGCTCTTATTGATTCCTTATCAAAAACTGAAAACTAGATTATTTTATGTCTTCTAGTTTTCGAGAAAATTGAACATTACTAATTACTTTTTTGTGAGATTTTTATTTTTGTTGTTGTTTATATAAGATTTCTTGTCCATGTAGGCTTTTTTACGTGAAAACAATGCTTGCACCCAGCATTACGGCGTATAAACAGTTGAGGTATGTATGGGGATTTGGGGTATGTGCGAGGTTCGATGTATGCAAAATTTGATATTTAAACAGTAGTAAAGTATAAACAGTTGAGGTATGTATGAGAGGCATGCAGTCAAAAAGCTAAAATCTCATAAAAAAGTAATCAATAATTTTCAATTTTCTCGAAAACTAGAAGACATAAAATAATCTAGTTTTCAGTTTTTGATAAGGAATCAATAAGAGCACCGAATTCTATAAAAAAAAATTTATATTAAATCTTATGGTTTTGAGAAATTACACTTCAAACTTCTTTTTTTGTGTTTTTTTCCCCGAATTTTGTGTTTGAAACTCAATTTTTCGAAAACTGTGCATAAATTTTGCCTGATTTAAAAAGTGGCTTATAGTACTAAATACTGGCTGTTAAAAACAATATTAAACTTAACTGTAAGTATTACCGTTATTTTTTAATGATTTTTTTTCCACTTTTAGTACTCTTTTCATAAAATTGCCCCTCCCGCCCAAACGGGGCAAGATAGACCCCCCCTCCCATAGTAAAAAATGCTTGTTTTGGACCTCTCTACTAAAACCGTTATCAATTTTCGGCGCCCAAGTTATCGTACTCTCCCCGCAAATAGGAATGGCCACTAACTAAAAATTTATAGTTGACTTCTTCAACCATAAAATCGGGATGGGATACCATAAATTGGCACAACAAGGAAAATTTTATATTTCTATTTTGGCCCCCACATTGGTGAGAAAACATAATAATTTATTAGACTGGGCTACTTTCTTAAAATAATGCATATGACAAGGTCCAATTTCTTGAGGCCACCTTGACGCTGTAGACTCTTCCCAAACATACATATACACTTTTTTTTTATGTATACCAAAGCAAAAAGTCACAATCTATACCGACGCCAAACACTTTCTGAGAGAAGTATGAAGGCTACGCCACTATCAAACCGTGATCAAATTATAAAATTCAATAACACCTTTTTGAGTGCCATCTAGTTTTGAGTGTAGATAGCACAGCATAAAATTATTTTTGTATTAAAATAGATATGTTAAAAGACCCATTTTCATGAAAAACTCATTTTTGAAAAAAAGTGGATTGCGCCCCTATTACACTGATAGCCTCAATTTTTTTGCCTTGCGTTTTTACGATATTTTATACAAAGGAATGGAGTTTCTAAAATATGCATAAATTGTAACTTGTATGTAAGTTGAATTTATTTTAGAGTCCAAATAGGTTTATTAAAAAAAAAACGATATCTGGGATAGGTACACGACGACGCACGTTTTGATATCTTTTCGTATTTGTTCGATACCATACGACACAGAAGTGTATCCCGTATCTCCTGTAACTCATGTTTGAATAATTGCTCTATCGCCATTCGTATCTTTAATTATTATTTTCAAGGAAACACCTAATTTTGTTTGTATTATGTAGCTATATGAAATCCATTAAAATCGTGTTTTGTCTTTATCTAAAGACATTTTTCAAAAATTGTGTCAACAACACTCCCCTATAAATACATGTTTGTATATTAAATCACAAAAGTTCACACATCCTATTTTGTGGGTTACCTGGGATAAACCTTACAAATAAAACAAACAACAACAACAGCAAGAACATGGAAAAGAAAATCCTACAAAATTTTACATTGATACTGTTTAATTTATTTAGCGTTATGTCGAAACTCATAAATATTAATAAGGCCATATTCATGCAAAGGCGCAGCAAAGTAAAACGAAACAAAAAAAAAAAACGAAGATAAGGACTTACGACACACATTTTTGATTTTTTTTTTTTTTTTGTTGAAACGTGCAAATGCAAAAATTATTCCCTTCGATTGTGGTGACGGTATGGAGATGGTGGGTGCCTTTATAAGGTGGGTTGAGAGTTACCTAATGGAAATGGCAACTCCATATATACCTATACCTACGAAACAGACTTTATAATGCTCTTGAGTCCTGAGTCCTATGCTTGAGCTTCTGCTTTATGTAACCGTGATGGAATCTTTGTGTGGATTTCTTTTCTATATTTTTCGGTGTTAAATATCATTTGGAATTCACTGAATTATTCATGATTCTCTATCTCAAAAAAAAAAACGAGAGATATCTTCAAAAAAAAAAAATACCTAGATATACAAAAACCATTTCCTACTGTACCTTGTCTCATCCATTCGACATTCATGAAAGCTTTTTTTGGGAAAAAAATACAAAACAACAAAAAAAAATCTAAGAACGAAAGGGTTCTTCAAAAATTCTGAAATCACAGCTGGTACTGGTATACACTGGTGTTTTAGTTATGCGGTGACATAGGGAATCAAAAAATTGAAAACTAAGCTTTAAAATTGAATGTTGATAAATCATTATGACGACTGACGTTTTAGACTGAATAATTTACATAATGTATGTATGTACCATCCAGGATTATGGAAATATTTCAGGAAAATAAATTATCTTTGGGAAGGATGTAAATTTACACAAAATCTATTAATTCAGGTGTAATTTTACGCAATATAATAAAACACAGCAGGTGATTCAAAAATGGATTTCATTCAATATTTGTTGCTTTGGAGTTGGTTTAGTTATTTATACATATAGTCGATGACAAGTGAAACAATCAACCTGGATTAAGTATATGGAAGAATTCCCCGGTTTTAACATTGTATCTTTTTCAAAACGCAGAGAATAGCTGTAGTCGACGAAAGAGTGCTGGATGATGATGAAACCATAAAAAAATTTCATTAGTTGTACTGAAACATTGCTTAGAAATGAATCTTAGGGAATTTAATTTAATATCTTAAACAGAGTTAGAACTTTCAAGCTCGGAATATTTGCATAGTTACCTCAACAAATTATCTTTTGTTTAGCATAAGTGGTTCCTGAGATATACGAGTAAGGCTGACTGACTGAATGTTTGAATGTTTAACTGACTGACTGATTGACTCACTCTCTGATCATCAAAATAAGAGTCGTACAATGTTGTTATTTTGCACAATGCTAGGTCTCGTAGCACATATGCAAAAGAAAAAATTGGGCTTTTTCGTCTATGGGGCGCTGGCGTGGTGTCCATGCACTTCCTCAGAATTTGTATGAATAATAAGGAGCATTTTCATCAATGGAATGATGAAATATGTTAAAGTGGCAATGCCCAATGTACAAGGGAACAAATTATCTATGGGGCGTGGTATCCGCCCACTTTCTCCTATTAATTAATTAAATGGAGCACTTTCGATTTCCCTAGAATAATGAAATTTGGTATAGTCGTAGGGCTCAATATACATAAAAAGGAAAAAATCGAAAATGTCAGATTACCCATTAAAAGGCGTGGTATATACCCACCTTCACAGAATTGTTAGCACTTCCGATTGCTGTAGAATAATGAAATTGACAATTTCAAGTTGATTTTGTGATCACAGAAAAAAAAAACCTGACCAGTGTACATACAAAATTTTAGTCTTTGTTGGGTTACTCAAAGAAGACACAATTAAAAATCTTTGCATATGAAAAACATAGTACTATCATAGTGGAAGTCGAATGGGGCGACATCTAAAAAGTGGGGACAATCCTTCCTCAATTTTTTCTGCGGAGAGCTTATATTTATTGATATTCCTTAGATGCAATAATTCAAATAATAGTCTCCTCTTGCTCCTACAACCAATTTCCGATGCTTAAAACTACCGCAAATCAAATTCTTCACCAAAAATTTTGCAGCGCCATCCACTACAAGAGTCACTTTTCTACAAGAGTGCTTTTCATATACAAATCCTAAATTAACTAATACCATCAACATAAAATCTCAAACTATGCCAACCCTTTCCATAAACTATTTAAAACTATACAAACGTGCGGACCTGACCATGTCTCTTTTTGGTTCTGATGGAATGCACAAACGCAAAGGAATAATACAGATTGTTACTATGAGTTACCTTTTTGGACGTTATACAATGGATGAGAGAAGATGGCGCATATGTGTTTTGTTTACCATAACAACAACAACTACAACAACAACAAAAATTTTGCAAGGAATGAAGTGGCACAGAAGTCCAAGTTTTAATTGCATTTTACCATAGCAGCAATAAAGTACCAACGTCACACTCGTTTTGCAAAGTAACGAGAAGAAATAGATTCAATAAAATATACTTTTTTTCATAAGCGAAACAGTTGGAGATTTGTATGGTCAGTGTTATAGATTATCATAATAAAATATACCGAGAGAGGAATGACGTTTGAACATGTGCAACAATATAGCTCCTATGAAGCGTTTGGCGCGATTGAAAAAAAAAAAATGATATGAGTTTGATTCAGCTTACATAAAGAATGGTATTTTAAGTGAGGGGAATAGAATTTCGAGAATGCACAAAATTCACTGTTTCGAAACTATGCGGTTACTAAACGTTTCCTTCAATAAATCAATTGTGACACGAGATTATTGATAGATATGGCCCATCTTATTGAAACCATAGCTGTTGCACATCAAGGTTGTTCAATTGGGAAACGAAAAAGTCAACTTTTCTGGATCTAACGGTATCTCAACATTTCTTCACTCTAAACACAACATTTTTGTTTATTGACGTAACCGTTCTAACGAAATCGGGATTGGGACAAATTTGTAAAGTTTGAAAGCGTTATTCAGGCGTCAATCTACTCATGCTAAAATTCAAACCAAACTAAACTAAATTTGATTTGTTCCAAATTGAACCTTTGTCGCTTGGTTTGCTCCTGCACAGGAAGAGAGATTGTCGATTAAAACAGTTACTTTTGATGGCGCTTTCCATCCAGGATGGGCTATAACCTCAGCCAAAAAAAGCCTTTCCAGCCAGCTCTGTCCCTTGCTATTGCCTCTTCTAGTTTTTCCACTATAGTTTCCGAGAATTCTTTCTCGTTGATAGCATATAAATTTCAATTTGTGCTCATTAACAGCTACTCCCATTTTCGCCACCTCCGATTCAATACAGCCAATATTGCTGCAGAGCATAAAACTCAGTCCAGCCGTTCTTAAACTATAAATAGTATAACTAAACCAACTTTATTTTATTTATTTAGATTATGAAAGTACATAAACACATAATTGCTAAATTTAAATTGTACGAAATCTTTTTACTATATACATAGTAAATAAAACGCATAAAATGACAAGAAGTAATTAAAATCATTAATTTATTTGCAAACTCAAATAACCATAAATAATATTTTATCCTCATATCTTTCTTGATGAACCAAAAGGATACGGGAACATTAGAAGGATACCTACATTAAATAATGCGCAAAAACTTTACAATAAAAATAATGACAATAATATGCCAAGCTGTATAATGCAATTTATCTTCGACTGTACAACGAGAATTAACTTCCATTGCACAGTGTAAATAAACGTTATTAAATATATAACAATTTCCATTTGAGAGGGACTGTCAACACTTCACAGTCAACACCCACAATTTGCAATGTAAATTTCGTTCGTTCGCATCGCATCGCATCGCGCATATAAAAAAGGTTTCTTCTTTTTTTTTTTTTGCTTTGATGGCTGATGGGATGGATGTTCTGGAAAAATAATATTTTTATAGTCTCTCTTCTGTTCTGTGTTTGGATGTCGAAGAAGATGGAATAAGGATTCCTCTGCTCCTTTTCACCGCCGCCGCAGCCATGTTCCAAATTCTTCAGGATGTTATGTGCATTCCTCGGCCCACCTCTTCAGAAAGGATGTTCTTCTTCGGTTGCGTTTAGGTAATGAAACCCAAAAAATTTGTGTTTTACTGCACCACACGCAAACAACACTTTCTCTCCGTCCGTTGGCATCGTCGCTCGTTGTCGCAGAGTGTACTCGACTGGTTTTCCTCCAAATATGTAGTCCGACACCCACCAGACCTCCCTCCAAACGCGAAACAACGTCAGCAAAATGCGCGGCAAGGCGATGGTAACACATCTGCCAGAATCTTCCTCGTGGAAAACATTCCCTCTGTACTTTGCTATGCTGTGCTGGCTCAACTAAAAGTTTCCCCAAGCGAAATAATTAGATGCAGATGAAGCAAGGGTTGTCGAATACTTTAATTGCATTGCATTTATGCTGTGAAAGTGTTTAGTGGGTGACGAAGGGGCGGGATGAGTGAAGACTTGGTTGCTTTTGCATTCAAGACTTGAACAAGAGATGCCGAGCGCTCTGGGGCTCTGTTTGCTTTCGCCGTTCTTCTTAATTAAGAATGAAGTTAACGCGAACAGTTTTATTTATTTGCTTACATTTTTGTTTTCTATTCTTGTTTTTTTTTTTAAGCCAAAAAGTATCTAAGAAATACCAACCTAAACCTACCCTGTTTGTTGTTGGGGTTGGTTTTATTTATTATTTTGTTTGTTTTTTGCTTTCGTTTTTTTTATCATCTTAAGTATGCCGCCTTAGGACCTAGGTTATAATGACTTTGAAGTAGCTTAATAAAATGCTTTATCAAACATGAAAAAGGCACAAGTTGAAAGAGGTCGTTTTCTGACGTCTGAATGTGGACTTGAAGAGGGGGTCGGAGACCGGTAAAGAGAGACTACCTTTACAGAGTGGTGCTTGAGAATATACACAAATGGAAAGCTTTTTTTTTAGGTAAATCATGTGTGACGTCATTCGATTGGAGAATTCCCCCAAATTGCGCAGGTTTGTAACACATTTTTTTTCTTTATATATGCTGTGTTGCCTAACCTACTTGTTGGGGTAGGTTGTAGGTATGTAGGTGATTATGCTTTTAAAGAAAAAAAGAACTAGCTTGAGATGAATTTTTAGAATTTTCATTTTTTTTTAACTTAGTTAATGTTTTAATGAGTAGGTGAAGTTAGGTTGTTTGTATCTAAATTTCCTTGGAAGCTTTGCTTTGTGATTTAAATTAATTAAAGTATAAAAGAATTGTTGGGATGAAATTTGAGAGTGGCGTTGGAACTCATCATCATCATCGGCTTGACAACCGGGGTCCGGTCCTGGACTCCTTCAACATGTCTCTCCACCTATCTCGGTCTTGAGCCGACGTCATCCAGTTGCGCACCCCAAGGCTTCGGGCGTCCTGGTCTACGCCATCTCTCCAGCGCAAGCATGGTCTACCACGCTGCCGTCTACCGTGTGTACCACAAAGGACTTTTTGAGCCGGTTCCTCTTCGCTCATGCCCTGCCTACGGCTAATAGAAATTTTGTGCGTCTGAGAAATGTAGAGAAGAAAACACCAAAATGCGATCTGTGTTATCCTTGCGGAGGAGTTGCTCGATAACGGCTTGGCGATTTCGAAGTCCAGTGACAGTTTGATGGCTCTACAATTGGTGATGTACGAAAATGCGAAATTGGATGTTAGATAAGTTTTGGGCTAGACTTCTTCAACTACTCGTAGGTTGAACATTCTGAAGGATTGTTTGTAGGTGGAGATTTTAATGGGCATGGAATGGAAATCTAATGAGGACAACGAGGACAGTCAAGGTGGTTTGGGATTCGGAACTGGGGTTCCCAGTGAAGACATTCTAAAATAAAAAATATCAAACAATTTATCACTTACAGCAGTGGTGGAATTGAAACTCAGATCGATAACCATTGGTAACCAATTTCAAAGAACCTCAAGTTAAAGATTGCAAAGTGAAAAATATTAACACAAATGCTTCTGCAAAAACCTTGCAGAAGCAGAAGAAAAACAAGAATCAAGAGGACACTACCGACACGACAAGGAAACAGGAAAAGACTGCCTTCAAAGCTTGGTAGTGTATCCCTCTCATAAAATAGATGAAAAAGTAAGCCTCTGATTGTTTTGCAGAAGTTGCAAGAAAGAAGCAAAACGGAAATGTGTTCAGCTTGAAACAGAAATTGCGAAGAACATGTATGAGGAGTTGGAGAAAATATCTGCACTAGCTGCTGATCCAAATCATGCTACTCAGGAAATGCGACATGCCACCATGAATAAGGGTGCAGCTTGCAAATTGCTGCACGGAGAAGAAGATATAATCAGAAATACTAACAGTTTCCGATGATACACATTACAAAAGATGCAGTCAACAACAAAGAAGTTTCCATCATAGCAGCCGAAGAATTAGTGGTGGGATGAAAATCTCAAGAGTGGGGCAGACTAGGTACCCTCTAAATACTCGAAAAAGATGCTGAATCGGGTCTAAATGGCTCATGGTTCCACTCCCCGAACTTATTTGCTTTGGCCAAATGTCCAATCAGTGGAGAGAAAGTTACCTTCTTCCAATGTTCAAGGGAAAAGGTGATACATGAAATTCCAATAGTAACCGTTCAACCAAGTTGATGTGACGCAACATGAAGATCGTTGATCGTTGATCGCTGGATGACCGTCTACGGAAAATAATACGGCTGTCTGACGGCTATGACGGGTTTGTTGTCCATTGTCAGATTCACACAGTTCTATTCTGGGCATCTATTTGAATCAAACAGTGTTCCCCAAGAGAGAAGAGTTTAAATATCTTGGATCTGTAACCAATAACGAAGGACATCAAACATCGAAGCGGCGGGAAACTCCGCCATATTGTGCGATAGTAAAATGCCTCCTTAGCTGAAAAAAAAGCTTAATACTGCAGCAGCATGACCAAGTTAGCTGGTACTGTTATTAAACAAGAAGAACCCAGTTAAAAAGGGAAAGGCACACGACGTTCTTACACTATTACAGAAGAAAGGCAGGCACAAAAACTCCTGAGTCGAACAAATGCAACGACAAAACCCGCGAACCCTACAAGTACCCGGGGTTGGTGAAGCAGTGTAGTGGGATACTTTTTAGTCCCATTCTAGATCATGACAACCGTCGAAAATGAAGAGAAAAAACTTGTCAACAGATCTCTGTAATTACATACAGACATTGAATTACTTGGGTAACCATCAATTTGCCCTTTTTGCATCCTTTTCTTGGTCCTGGGCAGAATTGTAATTGAATCCCAATTGAATGCACATGCTGTTGATAGCTCCACTCAACGGATTTGGTTTCCAAATGAAAAAAAAAAGGAAACTGAAAACTAATTGAAAAAGATGCCTGTCATGTCAAAAACGCTCGTGTTAGCTTTGATTGCGATGCGTCCTCATTTCGCGTTATTCTTCCCTTTCGTTTTTTTTCACATCGTGATGGTGAATGAATGTTGCCCCCCGAGAAAAAAAATAAACGACGCGGCGACAGAGTGGAAATGACGCCTGTTCCAATACACAAATCAAAGCTTCTCTCATCACCACATGCATTCCTACCAATTTTAGCTTATCGGGAGAGGACTTTTAAAAAAAAAAGAGGTTATTCCTTTTTAAAGGCGTGTGAAGACTGCTACTTTGCTTGACGAATAAAAAAGAAACACAGGATGATGCCTTCCACGACCCAATAAACTTTTACAATCATCCAACATTTTGAATACTAAACAGGATTGCCAATCGGATGCACTAAACTAGGCTGGGGATGAATGCTTTTTTTTGTTGTATGTATGTTTTAAGTCCTTTAACAATCTTCACGTTTCTAGGAGGAACCTTCCGTTTTACCTTATTTTAAATTCCACTGAATAAAATGGCGGAGAACAAGAATATTAGATTTTAGGAATGAGATCTAATTTGGAAGAGACCTAGACAGAGGAAAGACTGCGTGTTTCTTCAGCGAAAAGGAAATCCATTTCAAGTCGCGCGCAATGTGCTTTACAAAGGCTGACACACAAGATCCGGATTCCGACCGACATGGGAGTAGTTAAGGCAGCAGTTTCCACCTTCTTCTTATATTATATTCTTCTTCGTCAGTGAAGATTTCGACTAATTTTATTATATTGGTCCTTGCTCCTGTCTCTTCACTCGATGTTTCTATCGCAGCGTGCTGATGCTCCTGATGCTCCTGCTGCTATTGCTGTTCATTCATGCAACATTTTCAAATTAAAGAATAGCAGAGATATGGAACTTGGAATTGACTAGAAGTTGTTATAGAAAAATTCACACAGAAAAAAAAAACAACTAAAAAATGTGATGGATGACTTTTTTTACACTCTCTTTACATCACTTCACTTTGTTCTTCTTTTCCTTTCTACTCTCTCTCTCTCTCTCTCTCCGATTTACCAAAGGATGAATAAATCAATCTGCTTCAGTGAGGTGAAAGATTGAATTTTGTGTTTTATTCCTGTTTCTGGGATGGAGGAATTCCTTAGGAAGGGTGCCAGATTCAACATTTTGAAATCAAATGCATGTTACTAAGAATCGTAGTCAGCCAGGAAGGCAAAAATGGAAATTGCAAATAAGCATCTGGTGGCGAGATAGTGAAGGTGCGCGACGCGCCATTCAACTGCAGTAGCTGTTGCAGGATTTTCTTCTTCTTCAAAAAAAAAAAGGTTTTGTTATCTTCATCTTGTAAATTTTTTTCCATTTTTCAGTTCTTTTTTGTATAAAATTGTGTTATTCAGTTAACTTGAGACAAGAGTGATTTTGAGAGATAAGTTATTGGGATTATTTGGAGCTTTATATTGTCTTGAAAAATGTTGGATACAAGTTTTTTTTCAGTACTTAATCCTATTAAAAAAAATCATTTGAAACGGTTGAATTCAGGGTAGCTTTGTTTCCAAAGAACTTGGAGTATTTAAGGATTTTCAAAATTAGTTTTCAGAATTTTGTAATTTATGGTTTTTGGGTTTTCGGAATCAAGGAGTTTTACAATTTTTCGGAATATATTTTTTTCTATAGTTTTGGTATTCGGAATTAGAGTTTTTGCGTTTTCTGGATTTGTACTTTTTTCGAAATTAGAATTATCAGGATTCTAGATTTCAGATTTTCAGACTTCAAGATTTTTTGTTTTCTGGTGTGAATTGAAGTTTTAAGAATTACAGTTTTCAGAATTTGGGTGTTCGGATTTCGTGTTTTCTAGATTCTAAGTTTTTGCAATTATGTACTAACTTTCATGTTTTTGGTTTTTCAGGATTTTGCTTTTTCCGAATTCTTATTTTAGGTTTGATGGATTTTGAGATTTTTGACTTTTTAGAATATGCTAGAATTTCGTATTTTAGGTTTTTGGAATAAGGTTTACTGGATTCAAAATATTAGGCCTTTGGAATAAAAGGCCTTCCAAGTAGTGAATTTTTAGAGCTAGCATTTTTTTAATTCAAAAATTTCAGAAGTAGGGGTTTTAAATATTCCGTGTTTTTTAAGATTTTCTGATGTTTTAGTTTTTGGTACTTTAAGATTTGGGTTTTCTGAAGACTTTCAGAGACTTTTTTGATTTGGGGGTTTGAAAACTTTGAATTTTTAAAACTTTCTGGGTATTGACTTTTTTGAAATAAAAGATGATTTGGGCTTTAATTTTGCCCACCTCCATTTATTTTAATGTCGTTTATTAAAATTCAGTTTATAATAGATAAACGTATTTTTAAATTAACTTTATTGCTTTTATATTAAATTAAATACAAGGTTCAGCTATTTATCCATTTATTTAAAAACAAATAACTCTCTTTCAATCTGTCCATTTAAAAAAAGGTGTAAATTAATTTTGTTTTTATGTCAATTTCTATTTAACTTCAATTTTTTGTTGTTTTATTTTCAACACAAACGCACAGACTTGCTTGACATTTCACTTAACCCAAATCCATAAATAAAATTCAATATAAATTTTGTAGCACATAAAATCAATTGGAAAATCAGAAACAATTGATTGTCGTCCACCATCCACAGTTTATCCAGTTCCAAACAGCCATCCATATATAGCCAGCATGGTGATAACCCCAGGACATACCCATATGTATATACATGTAGGTACTCAATGTTTTATGTGATGCTGCTCTGGGTATTTTATTAACTCAATTGCTCAACTCAAACCAATTTCAAAAGTAGAACCAGATTTATTATTACCTTCTGCTTTTTTTTTTTATTTATTTGCCTGACGCTTAATAAATGCCTCCTCTCCTGGATTCTATAGGATAGGATGGCACCTTTAATATACATAGCCATACAAAACACACCCTTCACTTCTCACGTCCGAAAACATCGTTACTTGTCATTTATTGGTTCCGGCAAATAAATAGTCAATAAGGTCATTTATTTGAATAGAATTACACCTAAAACGAGTAGTGTTTTGGAGAAGGGTAGATGGTTCCCCCAACTCCTCCTTTATCAACTCACCCCCTTGCAATATGAGTTTTGGGGTAGATACAACAGATAGTAAGTGGTATTCAATAACACAAACTGTTTGTGAGAATGACATGTGGCCAAAAATGGGCAAAGAAAGGAAAATGCTTACACTTAAAAAAAAAGCTTTGAACCGTCATAGTCAGTTTTTGACTTTTTTGATTTTTTGAAATTAATCGCTGGTTTATACCTACTTTTGAAAGGTTGTGAACGTTTTACTTTTCAAACCAAAATGACTCAAATGTCAATTGCTCGTGAATGAAAACTCTCCACACAAGTCTACAAGCACGGTCACAGGTGAAAGAAACTTCAGCGGCTTGTTAAATAAGAGCGACAATTTTTTTGGTTTTTGCCTTCAAAGTAAAAACATTTGGGATGATATTCATAACTTAAACCTTGTAAACTACCTTGAGACTTTTTCCTACTGATACAAAACAAAAAAATCTCTTACAAAGATGAAACATCGAAATTATTAACTATAGGCTATAGGTATAAGTTAGCTAAGTTAGGTAAGCTAAGTTCGTATGGAAGTCTCCACTAGAAGAATAGAGACTTTATCAAATTCACTCACGGAACAACAAATTTAATTCGTCTGCGCACAATAAAAGATATCGGTTATTGAGAAAAGAAAGTGGAGACTTATTAAATTTGTATAAAATAAAAGTGGAGACTTTATCAATTCCTTCATGAAACATAAGATTTCATTTTTCTCCAGCAATAAATGGTATGGGTTATGAAATCCGAAATAATGGTGAAGACTGAGTAGTATTTGTGGAAGAAAAGAAAGTGGAGACTTTAACAACTTCAATAAGGTTATTCGTCTTGAGCTTTTGAAATATTAGTAGTGGTTTGAGCGTTTAACTTTTTTTTCTCCATGTATAGATATAATAATACATCAAATCTATTTAACCCTCTTTGATTAATGTGCGGCATATCAAAACCGATTTTAAGGAAATTGATAGTCGTCCTGATGTGAAGTCCGTACACCAAAAGCACAAGCTACCTAAAACCTACCTCTATCTATAATAGATTTACCGCCCCTTTATTGTTTGAAAATTATTACACGGAAGTGGTTAAGGTAGCCATAATATTATTTGCCATACCTAATACAACTGTTCCTTCTATACTACTGCATACCCTTATACACTACCGACTGGATCTTAAGGATAACGTTTTCGGTTATAGACTAGACATATATCAGAGAGGCGATATTCTCAACGTTTTAATTCATGTTAGTGACATCGTTGAATGTGATTTCAAAATTTACGACCCAACAATAAAGACATCACAATTCAACAGGGGTTTTTTGGTATAGGTACCAATATGTATTTTGGTTCTGCAGGTTTCCCTGTTAGAAATAGCTTTGTAGTTTCGGGTCTTTTAACATGAAAAGAGATATCGATTTTATAAATCTTTATTGGCTATTGTTTTTTGTGTGTGCGATATTAATATTTTATTATATTATTATGTTTTCTATAATGTTGAATTTGTCGATGTCTGATAGTAGCTTGTGGTGGATTTTATAGATTTATAATATAAATTGATTTAGAGTTTTAGAAGGAACAAGTTGTTATTCTAGATTATGTTTTAAAATATCAGAAAATTTGTTAAAACAAGTTGAGGAGAGAATATCATTATCTTATAACAAAAAATATAGTTTGATTATGTAAGGGGCACTGAGTGGTAGGGGCGACCAAGTAAAAGTAAAAAGTAAAGACAGCAAACGATGCTTCAATGTTAAAGGCTTTATTGCAACTGAAGACAAAGTTACAGATAAAACTTTTAACCTTTTAGCTGAAAATAAATCAAAAATGGTTAATGAAAAATCAAATTCTATTGATGAGAACGTGTTTATTTTTGAAAATAAATACATTATGATGGCTACATTATAAACATCCGCATGAATCATGGATTACAAAATACTAACGGTTATCCTAACGGGCGTTCTGATTCATAGAATTGCAGATGACATTTATTTTTTTCTCTCAAAAATAAAACTATCTAAAAAAAAAAATAAAGGTTACTCTCCAGACCTTGACCGATATTTTTTTTGGTTGAAAATAATGGTTATTGAGCATTTTTGAAAAGATCGTCAAATAATATTTATTAGAGAACCCTTCAAAAGGTTGAGATTTATTTTTGATCTCTGATTGTTACCCATTGCATACCACATACATATATTTGATATTATTTTCAAATCTCTGTAGTGCGTTATAAAAAAAATTGAATTTTGAACAAAATGTACTATAACTCTTAAACAAAAGCAGTTATTGAAAAAAATTATAAAACATTTTTTGTTCTCTGTAACTTTTTCTTCTAGGAATAAAACATCCCGAGTTATGTATGAAAATCTAAAATTTCGTTAAAAACAAGATGGCGGCCAAATTAAACGAGTCAGAAATGTGAAAACTGTGATTTTGAGCTTATGTAATGTAAAAGTTTCAATTTACGTTGAAATTGGCAAAAAAATGTACTGTATATTTTTACTAAGAAGCACCCTACTGTTAAAATACAGGCTTCAAAAACTTTCAAATATTCCTTTTCTTAATAATTGCATGCCATCTGCAACATACTATTAAAAGCCATATAAATTTGACTTTTTATAGTCAAAAGACTAAAAAAAAGTAATGAGACTTAAAGTTGATTGACTGCAGTCAAAAGACTTATTGACTAAAAAATCTAATACCCCAGTATAAAAAAAAATTGTCCTGACTAAAAATACTTTTAGTCAATTAACTGCTTTTTTTAACTGCCATTCAAAAAGTAAGTACTGACTGTTGACTGGTTTTTTTTTGCAGTTAAAGTTTCCAGTCGCAGTACTAACTTACATTCAAAAATCTTAGTTAATTAAGGCCCTCATTATAAATAGCGAATCGACAATTCGCTAAGTTGCGAATGATCTAGCGAACTTTTATTATCACTGTATTATTAATAGCGAACTTCATCGTTCGCTAAGAAATAAATGCCGCCAATAAATCATCATACTGAAATGGCATAACTCAAATGTCAAATGAATATTTTAGAAGTGAAGAATTTGATGTTTTTTCTTTGTGTGAATTTTAAATTGGAAAATAATAAAATGATAAGTACAATTGATTTGATAATTTATCACATATACATATAGGTAGGAACTCTTCAAACTTAAATAATAAAGAAAAAATAAATAAAATATATACATACCTATATGTATTTTATTTATAGTTCCTTTTCGATGAACGGAATACACCTATGCCCTTTGCTATGCTTTACCTTTTTTGTTATAATATACAAATTATTTTCAAATACCTTTTCCTTTTGTCACTCATGTTAGCACACAGACACCAGACTCAACATTCGCTAGGTTTATCACTGAATATTTTGATTCGATAGAATTCGACGTTTTGAGAGGTTAAATTAGCGAACATTCGCTAATTGTAATTGGTCGATAGCCAAGTTCAATAATGTTTTGACATATGAAGCGAATTTAATTTAAGCGAATCGATACTCATAATACAGAGTTATCGAATTCACAAGTTTTTAAGCTCGCTTCGATATACATAATGAGGGCCTAACTGTGATTAAATTGAATGCAGTACCCAAAAGACTGCAGTCTTTACAACTCTGTTTTTAGTATATATGCATACGGTTATAGTTTCATGTTATACCAAACTGTAGGTTGATTAGGTTAAAAACGGCTGTCGGGCGGGAAACCCAACACACTTAAACCCTTATGGGTCCATTGTGATACCATAAAACTAGCAAGACAGGAGCTTACTAGTCGAACCACTCGGAGCTTCTAATGGATAGGGATAGACTTTTAATATCCGTTTTCACTAGATAACTAGTGTCCTCATAGAAGAATTCTCCTAGATGGGGTTTCCTTCTAGCTGAGAGAGCAGGGCAGGTGCATTGAAGATGTTAAACAGTTTCCTCTTCTTCTACGTCCATGCAGGCCCTGCAGAAAGCGTTGGAGAGCACGCCCATTCTTATTGTGTGTCTACTTATTAAATAGTGTCCTGTAAGAACACCTATGGTGGTTCAACCCCTTGGAACGTTTCAAGTCTGTACTAGGCCATATTTGTTTAGTTGCCAGGCAGGTATTACTCTGAGTCCATCTGAGGTTGGTTTTCTTTAAAGCATCCTGCCTTCGCATGAGCTTACATGTAGTACCTATCGCCTACCTATATGTTGTTCCTTTCTGGTTGTAGAGGAGTGATTGTTTCTTGTTTGGCGAGTTTGTCCGCCCTACAATTACCCGGAATGTCACGATGTTCCGGCACCCATATGAGGTGAATATCAAACTGTTCAGGCATCTCCCTCAGAGATATTTGTCAGTCTAGGACCGTGATTGATTTCGTAGTGACAAAGGGAAGATATTTAATAGCTGCTTGGCTATCTGAGAAGATCTAGATAGAAGACAGAATAACTGGATGTTACGATATTCAGGTGTCATCGCAGTTATTTTAGTTTTGAAAAAAAAAATCTTATTTTGTTTTAGGTATCACAAAATTTCAAGGTATCAAATATATATTCTAGACTCTTCTTATTTTTATTAGAAGAAGTCTTATAGCTTTCTATGAAGAACCAGGACCTAAATGTCTTTGAACTCTTAACCGTTCCTATGTGCGTCTAGGGTGAGAAGCTTTCTATTCTTTATAAGTAACACTCTTGGAGAATTTATCAATTTCTCGCAAGAGGCAGCAAACCCACAAAAAAACATTTCTATTCTTTAGATGGACGAGGCTGGGATTCTAACCCATGACAGCGCTACTAAATATTTCAACACAGTAAAACAGTTTTTTACCCGTTATCATTTATCCAAATTTCAAGTAACTACATAAATAAAAGAGACAGTAGTTGAAAATAATACTCTCAAGCACACCATCAATTTTGTTGTTCTTTGTCACACTCTTTTCAGAATATAGTGATTGGTCTAAACCACAGTGCTTCATATAAAGTTCACGTTTTAGTCCTGAGGGTGGATAAAATTGTAGCTTTATCCAGTGGCACTATCATGTGCCCATATCAACACGACCCAATATCCACTCGTATATGCAATGTAGGTATATATTCAAGACCAACTTGAAGCTGATGACATTAATGATGGTAATTGGACTAGAATTGTTTCAGGAGATAGATACGTTATTCATCCACGTAATTTGTAGATATTCCACTGAAAATACCCTTGCTATAACGTACCTGGTCCTAAATAGCAGGCATCATCACAATGTCTAACCCAGCAGCAAACAGCCCTTGATAACGTAGATACGTAACGTACGTACAATAGAGTTGAAGAGTTGGGAGAAATGCCCTTAAAGCAATGGAACAACCATGATGATGGAAAATGAATCGAATAAAACTTCATCGACGTAGAATTGAAACTATTATACCTAGAATTTTGTGCATTTATTTATTTCTCTTCTATGTAGGTACTTAGGTACATAAATTCAGGATCGTGAATTCTGTGATTCTATCATCTGACCTCTGCTCTGGAGTTAGCTTTCAATTTTAAAATATTTGTTTTTTTTTTTCTAAATTTATTTTATTTCTATATATTTTCTGATGTTGATATTTTACTTTGAGATACTGATACCTTTGCAAGCTATCATTTTCTTTATTCCTAGGAATAAATGTCAAGTCCAGTCTCTTTTCCTTTATGTGAAAGGAGAAGAATTTTAAAGGTAAGGGAGTACATTATAAAAGGAGTCATTTCAAAGGAGTTCTTTTTGTAGCTTTGGAAAAAGATATGAAAGAAGGATTCAAATATTGACATTGATGAGTTTTGTAATTAAAAAAATATTTATTAATTTAGTTCAAATAATTCTACAAAATATTGTATAAAAGAAGCTGGAGTAATAAGACGAGTAAACCAGGAGGGAAATTTACTATTGAAACTTAAGTTGAATTTAAAGAAAATATTAGATATTATCTCTCTTATGTACACAATTATTTACATAGTGGTCCATGAGCCTAGAAACGAGTTCAAAACTAACAGAAGTTTTAACGAAGTTAAGGTTTTGGCCGATAGCTTCGAAAATGCTTCCTGTAAAATGTTTATTAGGGTGGTGGGTCAAATTTAACGAAATGGCTTCGAAGTCAATGATACCATGAAAAATTGTTTGCTTGGGATAAAAAAAAAATTCTAAAAAAACTGAGCTCAAAATTTAAAATTTTAGAGGTTTCCATGAATCAAAAACCAAAAATTATCGATCGAAATAGCTGCCTTCGACTAATTGTTAACCTTTGCAGCACTCAATATTCTACGAATCAATTTCAAAAACTATTTTACAAAACTATCAACTTATTATCTTAAATCTGGACTCACCCTAAACACTTAGGGTGACAAAATCATGTCAAAGAAGATACACTCATACGCCCACCACTAAAGCAAAATACGTTGTATACCTACTAAACGACTTGTTGCTATAAAAATCATTCTTTAACTAAGCTTTCAAACTTTTTTTAAAGCCAACGAAATTAATACTGAGACTGACTAGCTTAACAAAGCTTTAAGTAAGGTAGTTAGCTTTTAAAGTTCCATAAGCTGGGAACAGTCTTGCGCTTTGAGAAAAACCCTTACACTCCCAAAAGCTTTCGTAATTCTCTCTCAATCTCTCTCTCTATCGAAATCTCATATCTCAGTTAAGATTTCCCCTCTTTTGAATTTCTGCGGATTACTTGAGCTTTCAAGAAGAGCTTTCGCATACCTTTTCTTTGGTGCACATTTATCGGATTAAAGGTTTTTATACCACATGTCGTCGATGGCGGCGTCGTTGTTGTACTCTCCTTCGTCGTTGTGGTCCTTTTTTTTTGTAGTGTTGTCGTCATCATCGTCATATCCTTCGTCGTCGTCGTCATCGCATATATTATGTACTCACCTACTTGTTATCCTTCTGTTGTTGTTATTATCATTATTATCTAATGGAGTTCAAGGATACATATCCTTTTTTTGTTTACAACCTAAGCACATTATTACTTCTCCTTGTAGTTTATTTTTTTTTTGTCTTTTTGTTGTTCATTTGTTTTCTCTGGATTCCATACTTTCTTCGCGTCCTTAGTTTAGTTTTTTTTTTTTCTTTAGATCATCAAGTCTGTTTTTCAGAATCCTTTTTACTATTTCAGAAGAGTTGTTTTTTTTTGTACTTTTGACAGATGATGGTTGTTTTTTTTTTTGGCATCCAGTATTGCACTTATTTCAAGTTGTGTGTTGTAAGAGTAAGTACACATTTTTAATTTATATTTATATATTTTGTTTTTAATGCAAAAATGGATTTCCATGAAAGTTTCGTTTTTTTGTTTCGTTTTAAATTCACATCACACTTCTGATTGCTTTTTGGTTATATGAAAATGGGAATATTGTTGAGTTCCAGATAAGGATTATGAGTTATTTTTTTGTTTGAAGTGGTTTTTTTTTATAGATTTAAAATTTATTTTTTTAAAAGGACATGTGCTTTTTTTAGAAAGATGGGGGGATATTTAAATATTTTTTTTATTATTTTAACGAAAAATACTTTGAACAGGAAGTTAACCATTTTCATATTTTTTTTAATGACAGAGGGAGAAATTTCTGTCTTTCCCACACTAAACCTCCCCCAATCACTTCCATTATTTCCATCACTTTAGCAATAAGGAAAAGAAAACTTTTAATGTGTGAACGTGACTGGGATAAATGATTTTTAAGCACACAAAATGTCATTATGTGTATAATAATAATATCGATATAGATATTTAAAAAAAAAAGAAATTTATATATTAATAGCTTTCGCTATTTGTGTTGACCCAATTTTACTTTACTTTTTTTTATGTTTTAAAAGAATGACATACTTAGAACAGAAAAAAAAATTAAGGGGTTTGACATTTAAACTTTTTGACATTACATCATAAGGATTATTATAAGAAACTAATTAAGGACATGAAATACATTAAATTTTTATATGAAATAGATATCCTTAATGGTATTTTGATCGCATCAATTTTTCAAAGTTATGAAATTTTTGAGAAACTTCTTTATCGGAGGGGGATTTTTGAGCAGGGACGAACTTTCATATAAAAATAAAGAAGGGCGGCAAAATTGATTGATTCATAAATAGTGCTCCAGATTTTATTGAAATTAGGGGGTATAATTTTTAGAAGAAAAAAAATACAATAAAAAAAGAATTTGAATCACGTCTAACTTCAGTAATGGCAATGACACTTCTAATGACAGCTGAGTTTGACAGGTGTCAAATGCCAGTATTACCAACTTGAAACCAAGAAATGAAAAACTCTGCTCTAAATATTTTTTGGTCTGCTAACAAAAATAAGAAGAAACATTCTTCAAGCTCTTTGAGATTGATTAAATTTTGTAGTCAATAAAGGAAGTTGTTTTAATTCATTTTATAAATTTCGACTTCAACATCGGTTCATTACTTTTAAATAATAAATTCGAGAGTTTTAACGGATTGATACTCACATAAAATCCGCCACTGGCTTTAATCATATTATCTAATCTCAAGTCAATTGAACGACGAAGGATATAATGTATCATTTGAAAGATGTTTAAGATATTAAGACATAACGATACTCAGATTAAACAAAAAACATAAAAGGGATTTGCCAATATAGTTAGGGGAGATTTGGTGCAGGGGTATACTTTTATGTATGTAACCTACCTTAATGAAATATTAAACCGAAAAACTTTTGAAATTTGATGGAAGAAGAGACATTAAGTAGTAATTGCATTTGAAAAGTTAAACCAAAGAGAAAATCGAATTATACAGGATGAGGAGAAGAAGAAATAAAGGACAGTTATTATTAAAATACTTTTTAACTGATGGAATAATTGATGGTCGGAAGGACGCGTGCAAGGACCCTCAACAGCACCAATATTTTAATTTGTTCTGTAATATTTTTTAAACAAAACAAAAAGTTAAAAAATTACCTGATGTGGTAAATTATTATCAACCATGGTTCTGATGCGGGTTAAGATCAAGGGTTTGATGTTTTGTGAATATAAGAATAGAAATCCTTTGACTTGACTATTTTTGTCGAGGAGGTAGAGAAATCGTATATGTATATGTAGGAGTAGGTTAATCTTAAAACTGATGATAATAGATTGTTTTCATCATTTTTGTGCTATGGCAATTCAGGTGATTGATGTTTTGAAGATTTATATATGTGAACTGAACATATAATTAAGTACGGGTCTGGATGCAAAGGCATCGTAGATATACACATAAGTGACCCGGATATACATATTAACAACAGAGTTGAAAATGAATGGAAAAGGTAAGACATTAAAATAGGTCTTAAATATACAGGTTTTTGTTTGTTGTATAATTGATGGTTTTCTAAATCATTTATATAAATTTTCTAATAAAACACTCGAAAAAGGATCTTAACATTTTTGATGGAGGTTGATGTTTTATTTATATATTAAGGAACAAAAAAGTTGATTGAGTGATTGAGTATACTTGTATCAATGTACACAGGATAATATATCGTTACTAAAAAAATTCGTACTTCGAATTCCAGTGATAAAATTAAAACCAAATAATGTTTTTTTTTTTTGAAAAATCCAATCTTAAGAAACTGAAATAAGAATCAAAAAACTAAAAAAAAATTACAGAAAAAAGAAAAGAGAAATACACGTGACGTAAAGTAGGCCAGTCAGAATGCTTTTATAAATAGAAAAAAAAATAGATTGGCGTTTTTTCTTTGTTTAATCTCAAGGAATTCCTTAAAAGCTTAAAATAAAGTTTTTGTTTTCCTAGACCTTTGCGTTGGGCGCCATTTTGAACTTAACGTAATTTTAGTTTTTGAATAATTGATATATTCAACTTAAGACAAATATGTGCAAAACAAAAATTGTTAACAATTTAATAAGGTACAAAGCTACAATGTTGATCATAGTAAATATTTTTTTTCTCTAAAATTCATATTTTGAAATTTTTTGCTGAGAATTGAATATTTAATTTTTTTTTTTTTTTTGCAAAAATCAAGTTTTCGAGATATGCATTTTTTAACTCTTTCTTTGACTACATTTTAATGCATCTACTCATATTTCGACTGATGGACACTTTTCAACATAAATAAGTCATTGACAAATTAGAATATTGGCTAAAATGAAATATCCAAGAAAGACCATACTGTTGAATAAAAACGAGAACACGAACTATAAATTCAATTCAATATGGCGACCGACAAAAGAGATATAGGAAGTCAATTTTTTTGAAGACTTATAATGAAATCTTTAAATGATTGAAAGAAGTAAAAGAAAGGATCATTATTCTGTATTATAAAATTCTGTCTGAACCAAATTTTACAATACGTAATTTTAGATTTATGTACATTCAATACAGAAATTTTTTTAAATCTGGCAATACGGCAAACTTGACAAATTAATTCGAGAATAGGTGGAACAAATTTTATGAAAAGCTGCTTTGCAACAAAAGTATCAGAAAATCGCCTTGGCTCTCTCTTTATCCAGAAAAGAATCGAATTTGCTTTAATAGTTATTGAGTTGATTTGAATAGCCTGAATTCAAATGACACATTACGAACAGTTTAATAACTCCAACACGAAAATTTGAAATATTTTCTAAGATTAATATATCGTCTACATAAATGAGACAGTTTGAATAATTCAACATAGAAGTATAAGTCATTTATGAATAAAATAAAAAGTATAGCACCTAAATGCCTACCCTGGGGTGTTCCTGGGTGAAGTATGACCATTGAAAAGTACGGAATATGATCAATTGAACAAATTATATTAAATCAATGAAAGCAAGTAGTCGATAAGTCAAAGATTTCTTAGTTTTACTATTCGGTATTATATAGATTTATGAAGTGGCTTGCTGAAATTGATAAATATGTAATCCACCTGGCATCCATAAAAACAGGAATCGATACAATTTTCAGCCAATTCTATACAAAAGGAGACTGAATTTTCACCAAATTATTTTGAGTAGACGTATGCCGTTTTTCTCGTAGACAATTACTGATAAAGTCACACAATCATTTAAACATTTCAAAACATCATTTTTTCCTTAAAGCAATCAGTCTAGTTTTTTTTTCTCTCTGGCAAATCCTTATTATTATATTTCGCTTCTTTTTTTTCCAAGTCTTTTTTTCAAAAAAAAGAAAGGAAAAAAGACTTAAACACAACCGCGTGTATAATGATATTTTTTTTCTATTTGTTTTCCTACAAAACGAGCTCATTATGTCAGGCCTCTTAAAAGCTCATTTTTGAAATCCTAGAATTATCAATCATAGCCCCAACATTTTGCAATTATTATTATTATTCAAATTTTTTTGCGTTGTTTTTTTTTTCAAATGCCACGCTGCCGTCACACTTGTTTTTTTTTTAATAGTGTCGTCTCTCAATCACCCACTTTTCTCTCATATTGCCTTGTCGTTGTTCAAGTTCAAAACAGTGATGCCACTTTATTGTAATTTTCATGGCCTAAGAAAAAAAACTTATCGTTAATATTTATTAATTTTAAACATATCCAATTATTTTAGGATTCTTTTAATTATTTGAGCTGTGTTAATAAGTTACTGTAAATTCCCTAAATATTTAAATTCTTATTAGCCACATTACGCAAATCACCCTGCATATAAAAAAAAAGAATTTATCAAAAAATTATCAAGATCAGAGCTTTTCTTGAAAATACCGAAAACATCATAATTATGTATTTTTTTTTTTTTATTAAATTGAAATAGGTATCTACTTAGATCTTTTAAATTGAAAAAAAAAGTGATTATAAAGTGTCAACCCTTTTTCCTCAACTCTAAACTGGATTCAAGAGTTCTTGTCATTTTTGGGTAGCAAGAGATTTCCTTTGGTTATGTTTTTCCGGGTGCCTTCCTATTTCATTTCATTTCTTTTTGCGATTATAAAATGAAGAAATGAAGAAGGACAGAAAAAAAATCAAAACAGAAAACTTTTCATCCAAGAGTCGTAAAATGCAAACTGTGTTGAATTTCAAGTTCTTTTTTTTATACCACTCGCAGTGAAAACTGAAGAGCCACCAGCCACCAGTGTTTTTTTTTTTTCTTCTTTGTTTGTCCTGTATCTGTGCATTCATATTTTAAAGATGGATTTTTAAGGATTATTTCTTCGTTTTTCTTCATATAATAATTCATTTCTTTGTTATTTTATTTCCAATTCAACTTGTATCCGGCGACGACAACGTCCAGAGTTTTTGAAATCAGAGAAGAGGGGATGTGTATAGGAGTTTTTTTTTTTTTAAGGGGGTGTTTCAATATTTCAAACTAACACTCGTTGTCCGGGAAGAAAAATTACAAACATCAGGACGAAAAGTAGAGAGCTTCGCAATGTCTCACATATACTGCATAACTTGAAAGCAAATAAGAAAAATAAAAATAAAAGAAGAAGAAATAAGTTTCCAAAAGATTGCTCTGTCGTGATGTTAAATAAGAATTGGTAGAAATATAGTCTGGAGTTTTCCCAAGTTTTGCCAAAGAAAGTTATTCTTCTCTGTTATGAGGGTGAAAGTGGAAATTCAAGCACCATCATCATGCTAGCAGATAAACCAACAATACAAACAACAACAACTACTACTACTACTGCTGCTGTCGAATTGAATAAGGGAGCAAAATACTATTTAAAACTAAGCATGCGAACAATAACATGATTACAATGAAATTTAAATGTCCCTGCAAGAGAGATTGCAATTCACAAAATCCTATAAAACTATATCTACACTAATTTGTAATTTGTTTTTGTAAAATTGCATTTTCGAAGAAGAGTAACGATGTAAAAATAAGCATGTACAAATATAAGATTGGTAAATAAGGGGGGCAGTTGCAGATGAAATTTAATGCATCTTTTATATTTACTTGTCCGAATGACATCATTTTAAAATACCAATGGGAATTTTGTGATAAATTTATTCCTCGTTTTTGGGTAAAAGTAGATTTCGTATTTGATTTGCAAAAATATTTTGTCAGTATTTGTGTTTTGCGGTAACTATGCAGGTACAGTGGGGATGGCAACCGGAAAAATTAACTAAAATTCTTTCAAACAAAAAGGGTTTCTGAAGCACACTATCTTATACTTTTTAAGTTTCCTTGAACATTTTACAAAATGGCCACCAGATTTGTAAAAATGAAATAAACTTTGAAGTTTGGACATCAAAACATGAATTGTTGAAATCGAAATGTGGAGAGCGTATTGCGAAGTTCGCAAACCGAAGTAAATTGTAGAGTGCGAAATATTAAGGTCAGCAAGGAAGAAAGAAATGGAAAATATGAGGTCTAAAGAAAAGCGAAGAACTTAGGGCAAAGTGCGAAATGCGAAATGCGCAATCTGGAGAGTTTAAAGTGTGGTCCGCGAAGTTCAAAGTGAGAAATGCGAAGAACAAATTATGAAATGCGAAGTAGAAAGTCCAAAGTGGAGATTATAAATTTGAAATGCGAATTGTTGCTTTTAAGTTTCGAGGTGTGAAGTCGAAGTGTTTTTTGCAAAACTGCAATAGTGAGAAATGCATGGTATGGAGTGCAAAATGTGGAGTTTGGAGTGTGTAATGGCTTACAGCAGGGTGCGAAATGAAGAGTTTAAAGAGCGGTTTGCAAGTCCCAAATCTGGATTAATAAGTTTGGAATGTTAAGAATATAGTGTGAAATAAAAAGTTCAAAATGCGAAGTATGACATTTAGGTTGCGAAATGTAAAGTACTAAATAATAAATGAAAAAGCGAAAAAAGTGCTAATTGCAGATGAGAAATCTTGAGTGAGGAATGCAAAACTTGTAGCGTGGAATTAAGAGTTTGAAAGGAGAGTGCAAAAATTGAGTGTAAACCACGGATTACGAGAACCAAACTTTAAGTTTACAAGTAGGGAATCTTAGCAACAAAGTGGTAAGTATATGGTGCACAGAATGCGAAGTTCTATATTTGGAGTGCAAGCAAAGCTCTTATATAGAAGTACAGAATTCCTAAACATGAATTGAAAAGTTCGGAGAGTATAACGAAAAATGTGGAATAAAAAAAGGAAAATAAAGAAGTTAATGAATTGCAAATTTTTTACTTCATTCAAATAATAAATTATAAAGTAGGCAGTTATTTTTAATCTTACTCACTCTGAAGACAAAATTTTTATTAAGTTATATTTTGAAAGGAATTGCTCACCTGAAAAAGAAAACAAAGAAAAAAAATAGTTTTAGTATAACATGAATTTAAGAAAATAGTTATTAAAAAAAAAAAATATGGATGAGAAAATTACAATATACATATATCGTAGCTATTAAATTAATTTAATTTAAAAACTCAGTTATTTTTTTTTACATTGGTTTGCTTTTATTTGACCCCACTGTAAAATCTCCTTTGCTTTGCATAAACAAAAATAAAATCTCAAAGCCAAAATATTATTTCAAACTGGAAACTGTTTCTGTATAGTTTCTGACCTCAATTTTATTATCCTCTTTTCAATATAGTCAAGTCAGTATATATCCCATTTGTAATGAGTGATCGATTTGCAGAAAAAGGAAGAACAACAACAAAAATAAAACTGAGTGTTGCAGAAAAAATATACACAAATTAAAAAAAAGACTACTTTTGAAACAAATTAATTCGAATTTTATCCAAATGTTCTTTCATTTTACACCCACTGGTGCACCGCGCCGCAACGCAGCCAGGAGCCACAACTTGGTGCAATAATTTCGACACAGTGTTACAGGAATTAAATTATAATAAGCGATTTTTATTGAGTTGTACTTTAGGTAAAGGTTATGGGGAATAGGTCAATGAATGGGCTGAAGGGTTCGTGAAGGGGAGGGATAGAGGACACAGATAGTGTGGATTTGGTTAAAGTTGGAAGGCTTTTGGATATGGTGATTAAGCAGCTTAACCAGCTCACCATATACAGAAATCAATGGACAAGAAGATAAGCCATTTTGTAAAAATAATGATAGCATATAGGATGTTTTTATGCTGACTATGGTGTGTGCGCTCTTTAGCATATTGGTTAAAACTGTAAAATGTTTTTTTTTTAAATCATTCATATAGGGTGTTCTGTATTAAATGAATGTTGAATAAAAAGTTACGAGAACTTCTTTGAAATATAGTTAACAAAAATACAAAGCACTTTTTTAGCACATTGTCATAACAGTTTTATGATGCAATACTGAGTGCCCATTTATTTTGAATGTGAAAACATGAACATTTAATGAATTTTGGGTAAAGACTGACAGATACTAGGAAAACACTTTCTAGCACTTTTTAGCGATTGTATTTTGGTTTCAGATTAATATTAGATTTTTTTCGAGTAGAGGCATTTGCATACATAAGTCTCATAGAAAACTTAAAACTTTTTTCCTTAAAAACGAACAAATGACGTACTTTCTTACCACACATTTTTGGTATGAAAGTAAGTAAAAAAAAAATTGACAAACTGAACAATAATGAAAGCAGCACTTTTTTAGCACATTTTCCTCTTAATATTGTGATTTAAGCAATAAATGACAACCCTTTACTCATTTTAAGAATGAGCATTTCGAGTTTAATCTTGAAGGAAACATTTTCAATTAAATATAATCAAAGGCTCTCCAAAAAAAAAGGTGGAAAGCACATTTAAAAAAACACCCTGTTTTAATAAAACTTCGCTGATGTCCTATAATAGTACCTATAGTCCTTTTTTTTATAGTAATAAAAATGCAGTTAAGTTTTTAAATGGATTAACCATCAATATGTTTTGTTGTGTAAACGCGTTAATATCGTGACAGAAATAAATTACCTTGAAATATGTTATAATTGGGTTATCTCGTAGCGAGAGCGTTTTATTGATGTAAATTTAAGCACTCGCTTGAACGCTAAGGCCGTCGCGTGGCGTGGCTTCAGCGGCGGTGGCGGCGGCCAACTTTGCGTGCCTGATAAAATTTAACCAAGTTTATTTTTTTCTCCACAATAAGGATGGTGATTTATACTCGTAATTAAAATTCAAAAAAAAAAAATTGTACTTGACTATAAAATGATGTATGTAGTTATTTGTGTTTACATGAAAAATTTACTTCATAGTCTTCAATTGAATTAACTCTTAAAACAAATTAAATTAACGCTGCCACATTGGAAAAAAAAAATACACAAAATGAGGACAGAGAGGGGGAGGTGTAGTTCAAGTACGATTTTAAATACATTTTATATAGAGCTGAGGTTATGCGGTACTGGCTATGGAGGTTAAACCAAAATATTTATTATTTTTTACAACAATTTTATTCAATCAATCAACACCATTTAAAGGAGGAGCAGATAGAAGATATACCTATCTACAATATATAATAGAAGAACGAGAAACATTTTTTATGAGGCGTGTTATTTTGATTAAACCGTAAAGTAAGAAGGACTCTATCTTTATCTACCTTTAATGTATTTACACTCAGAGGACATAAATAATAAAATATATCCAGTAAGTCGTTTATTAAAATTTAACAACACAACACTAGAGGTAGATCCTTTTCATATATGCGTATTGTGTGTTGTGTACTTCTTCCAGGGATGGCTGGCTAACACACAATCTAATTTGGTTATATGGAATTTATCATAAAATATTTTGTTGCCAAGAGCTTGAAGCTTATTGGATTTTCTAATCGGATCATAAAATAATATCGCACCATAAAGAACTGGGCTTTTGGGTTTTCTGTTAGATATATATATGTATTTGTACATAGATATTATATCTTTTGTGTGTTTGAATTCAGAGCGCAAAAGTAACTTTTCTTTCTCTCCACTTGCGATACTTAATTTTCTTTCCTGTTTTTATTGTTACAAGAATATGAATGGCAGGTTTATATGGTGGGATATTTTCAAAAGTTTAAGAAAAGCAGAAACTTGAGTTATGGGATTTAAAAGAAAATCAAAAAGGGATGAGTGAAATGAAAGATTGATATATTGTGTTATGTTGGTGATTGAGGTGAAGTGTTGTATATAAGTTACGAACATCTATAATGTGTGGCTGTTTAAAGGGTAAACTTCTAGAATTTAATATGTGATAAGGACGGTCGGTAGCGTTATGGTTTGGGTCGTATGAAGAGGAATACTAATGAGCATTTGAAAGAGACGTTCTTTAATCATGAGTTCATTGAGGTATTAAGGTTTTTGTATTTAGTTTGAATTGTCACAATTTTTTCTAATTTTTGTATTTTATAATTAATTTTTAAGATTTTTAATTTGAATGATATAATATTTATTTAAAAATTTTGGGATATTCGGAAAAAAGTTATATTTGATTTTGGATCAGTAATAGGTCAATAAATCGGTCAGCCATAGAATATTTTAAATCGAGAGCTTAAGTTTTTCGAGGTCATCAGCGATTTTTAGTAATTTTTGGGATATTCGCAAAAAACTAGGTATATGTAGGTAGGAATTATTTCCTAGCTTCAGAAAAATGTTTTTTTAGGATTTTTTAAAGTTGACCTTTTATGAAAATTCAGTGAACTTTCATTTAGTATAAGTTTTTTTTTCGAATATCCCAAAAATTACGAAAATTCGCTGTAACTTTGAAAAAACTTCAAAAATTCTAACACTGACCAAGTTCAAGGTAGTTGATCTTTTTTGCCAATATCCCAAAAATGTTGTGCTAAAATCTTGGAGTCTAAAATCGTTCCTTTAATTTTAGACAGTCAACAGAATTTGCACGCATTCTTTGAGTTTGAAATATTCAATAAATTTATATGCATCTACATAATTATGTAAAAGATTGAATGTGTTCAAATTTTCATTTGTGGATATTGGGTTTTGTAGGTTTTGAGATTTTAGAACGGAGAAAATCTGATTGCAAATCTGGTCAGATTAAGAATTCTGAAATGCCCATAATTCAGAAAACCATACAAATTCCGAAAACTATTAATTTTTTTTTGATAACCTATCAAAATATGAAATCCCAAAATCACAAAATCCCGAGAACCCTAAGTCCAGATAATCCGAAATACGGAAACCTATAATCCCAAATGTTAAAAATTCAATGTTTCTGAAAATCTTAAATCCGGAATTCTCAGAACCCTAAAAAGCAAAACCCCGAAAACTTAGATTCCAAAAACTCAAAATCTTCAATCACAAAAAATAATAAAATTACGTAATTGATAAAAACCCAAAATTTATGAGTGCAAGTAAATTCCAAAATTAACCGATTTGATAGAAAAAATGAATCATCTTCACAGAAACTTCTTAGAAATGTATCAATACTCCATTTTCTAAGACATATAGAAACCACAGCGCATAAAAGTGGGAACCTACTTGTGATCTCATAAAATTCCAATTAAAAATATTTCGAAAATAATTTATTTTTCTTAACAACCTTATTTTTGTAGTTAAAAATAACAAACATAACGTAAACCTTCACAGTACGACAAACCAAAACAATTATAATAAATATTTAAGTAAGTAACCAACCGTGATTTTACAGTGCGCAAGCAAAAACTAATTTTTGACTACCCAAATATAATTAACATCAGCAGGAAAATACAATTTAAAAAAACTCTATAATACTCCCGTATAGTCCAACTAAAATGGTAAATAAAAACAAATTAAAAATAAAAATAAAATAAAACAATTTAAAACTAACCCTTAACAAAACAACGCCATTTTGATGTTGTTTTTTGGTTTTAGTTTTTTTTTTTTTTTTCTTTTTGTTGGGAAGCGAAATCGAAAAGTGAAGAAAAACCGCAGTGCTAATTTTCAACTCTGTCGCACAGTATACTTTCTCTAATTAGGTTAAGTGGTGTGAAATTCAGAAGGGCCAGTCGTACCTCCTCCTCTACTTTCACCGCCATGCCAGTTTCTCCTACACTATGACAACGGGCATCTCACTGGCAACAACAACAACGACAATGGGTGTGCGTCGTCGTGTTCCATTGCATTGCTTCTGGCAGGAAACGACCATAACTCGTAATTACTTATTCAAATTTGAATGTTCCGAGAAGTCAGCGAAAAGTTTGGTTATACCACCCCGGCGTCCGTCCCCAACCATCACAACATTCCCTGCAGATATCTTGGGATGGTAGAAGGTGGAACGATAATCAGTCTGCGAGAAATGTTCTCCAGATTTTTGGCCACTAGATATGAACCATTGCACCCTCTTCTTCTTCCTTCACTCTTTTGTCAAAAAAATTCCTATACCGCATTTTTGCATGGACCTCGCATCAAAGAACTCGCCGTTTGGTCTAGTTCGAGTTCGTATGGGCAAACTTGGAATTTATGTCATGTT
Organism: Syrphus vitripennis; assembly: GCA_958431115.1. Classification (NCBI taxonomy): domain Eukaryota; kingdom Metazoa; phylum Arthropoda; class Insecta; order Diptera; family Syrphidae; genus Syrphus; species Syrphus vitripennis. The sequence goes on from OY288108.1 coordinate 108,971,345, forward strand.
GACAACAGGTTTTGGCATTTTAGCTCCAAAATGCGGTTAACTAATATTTCTTCCATAATTTTTAGGTATAGACTGTGTGTGAAATTGCAGGAGACCAATTTTTCAACAACAACAAAAAAAAAATCAACTTTCGATGGATGTTGTGAAAGGATAAAATATGAAGTTGATAAATGAAAAAGAATATTCTCTGTTTGATATATTATTATATGATTATGAGAGTTGGGTGAATTATATTGTTTAAGTTATTTTCTGATGTGTTCTAATTAGTTTATTAAAAGTTTTGGTTTTTTGGCAGTTTCTTTGCTGAATGGTTGTTTTTATAGTTTAGAATTGGGAGGAAATGGATTTTGAAAATTAAACTTTGAATTTTAATCTATTGAAAAAATGAAGCGATGTTTTAAAAAAACTGATATTCCATTTGTTAATGTTGCAACATAACATTCATAAGCCATGCTTTTCTTGAATGGGCTGATTCGTCTTCTACCGTTCTTCGCAAAGTAGTTCTAGGTCTACCTATCTGCGTGAAAGGGTTTCATTGCATCGCTTGAAGTAGTCGTCCGAGTTGTCCAGGAGTTTGAGATATGATTACAGAGTCCACTGAATTTCTTCATTCCAGTCGTCAGAGCTGCGTGTGTTACATCACTAATCACCAACAGGAACATTATTGGTGATATAGTATACAGCAATATCTAACCTCACTTTTCAACAAGCCGAACTTGGCACTTGAATCCATCATATTGTAGCCTTGCCGACAGCAGCTGAGATGTTCCTTCTTCGCAAAGCAAGCTAGTTAAATTCTCTATTGAGACTATCTATCTCCTTTTCGAATCTACTTTCAGCACCGGATATGAAAACATTTTCCACAGCACACCTATGTAAGGCTTTCGATTCAGGTGGATCCTGTGCTACTGATTATTCGCAATCTTTGTGAAAGGTGGTTCGCTAGTTGTTGGAAAACTGTGGGATCCTTTAGTTCATTGGTACTAAACTTATTCATTCTGGTGTTTTCTTGGGATCTCCGAACTGAAGCTTAGATAGCCGACACCATGTTTTTTTAATAGCTCACTTGAGCCCATCGTTGTCGTTGTCGGCCTTGGTTTTCAAATCTCTCATTACAATTTTTGTGTCTCCATGTGGTGTATACGATCGAAGTAGAAAACTAGCAATCAGCCGGTTATAAAAGGTATCCTTCTCCTAGTCAAAGGGGAAATCCGCTAGGGCGTTACTCTAGTCCGCAACCTGACTTTTAGAAGCCTTTCACCTAGAGGGTACCAGTAAATTAAGTTTTTAATCTAACGCCTAACTCCCGATATGCTTTCCACATGCCTATCCAGAATAAAGTTATGTAGTGCTTCGAGTTAGATACCTAAACTTATCCGAGGCCAACCAGTAACACCTAAGATGTCCGTCTTACATCGCATGATCCAATTCTCTAACAGGAGGAATCCGCCTTTCCCATCATTTATGTAAGCTACGAAGATAACTCTCCGTAAAATATCACTCGTAGTTTTATTTTTCACGAGTTTGGGGATACTGGGAAACACAACAAGGAGGAAGATCAAGCACTTCACCGCGACTAACTGTTTCGCTGTTGGCCCAGGCCAAGTTTTGCCAGGTCCCAAATAAAAAGAAATGGGAACTCTAAAGCTCATATGAGCGAAGAGAAACCGGCTCGGGAAGTCCTTTGTGGTACATTCTATGGTAGAAGGCAGTGTGGTAGACCATGCTTGCGCTGGAGAGATGCATACACCAGGACGCCCGAAGCCTTGGGTTTGCAACTGGATGGCGTCAGCTCGAGACCGGGATAGGTGGAGAGACTTGTTAAAGAAATTTTTCTTCTGGTTAACCGCAGAATTGTTTGCTGACTTTTATATTCGAACTGTGATGATTTCGTGTTAATAGAAGCTCATTGAACAATCTGGTTAAAATAAAACTTCCCTTTCCTTAATCAAACTCAGATGTAGGTGCTCATAAGGAGAAAATTTTAAGACGTCGTCGGAGAAGTTTGTCCAATATGAACACCGCCAAATGATATCAAACAATAAGAGGAGGCTATCTATTTTTATCCTTATCCTATCCTACATATTTCACGCCATGCCACTCGCTCCTCCTTCAATAAGTTTTCAAAGTATTTAGATATAACAACTTTGGCTCTTGGCCTTTGTGTGTGTGAAATTTGACCCTCTTCAGTTCCGACAAATGCAAATTCCATAATCTACTTTTAATTTGAGCTGATTGCTCAAACTGTAACCTAAACCGAAGATAAAATCACAGTAGTTTTCCAATGGATGATATCCCATCCTTTTTCCTAAATCTTCTTTTTCTTAGCATTTCCATCTCTCACACCCGGAACAAAAAAGAAAAAAAAAACCAAAAGCAGTTTATTGAATCAATAACTTCTACTTAAGTGCAATGTAATTTAAGGAAAAAAAAATACAACAAAAAGTACAAATCATTGAAATTGAAACAAAAAATAAAAAAAAAAACACCCCCATACAAGGAACTTTATCCTTTTATATCCTCTCGCGTGATGATGGCGGTGGTGTCGGGCGCGGCGGCAGCGGTGGCAACGCGCGTTCGGTAAGACTATTTAAGGACTCCCTCGTCGTCGAATTTTTGCCCAATTCTCACTCTGTCTGCACATTTAGGAAAAAAGGGTGGGTGGCCAAAATAGCAACGTTGTACCACATCACTTAGGGTTTGAGACGAAGAGGAAGACAAAAAAGTTTTCTCTTTTATTTTGTCGAACAATATTGACTCCCACAATCTGACATACACATTTTCTAAAAGAAAGTTTAGTGATTTTGTTTTTTTTTTGTTGGGCGCCATTTAACCCCCCTCTAGAATCGAATCTCTAAGTGCAAACAAAAAAAAAAAAACAAAAAAAAAACACAGCCGCCGCCGGGGGTAACAAGAATTGATGTCAGAGTTTAGGGGTTTTGTATTGAATGCAATAAAATAATCGGTCGAATTGTTCTGATATTTCGATTTTTTGTTTGTTGTTTTTTTTTTTATTTTTGTTTAGTTCCGTTCGTTTATCTATTACTATTACATACAAAATAAGAAGGATTATTGTTATTTACTCTGAATCCACCCCCTAAAGGGTCTTTGATTTGGTAAATCTAGAAGGGGGTTCCCTACACAACCCAACCCATACCTTATACCCAACCTCACCCATCGAAAACAAAAAAAAAAACATTAAAAAAAAAAAACTCTTCCCGTTTTACCCTTTAGAACTGATGGCTGAGCTGGAAAGGGTGCAAACTTAAATATTGTGTATAGTGTATTAAGTTTTAGTTAGTGGATGTAAGTTTTTGGCTCTTAACGCTATTTCCTGGTCGATTACATGATGTTGCTTGAAGCAATTTCCGAATGCATTTGACCGTTTGTTTATAACGGAAGAAGGAGAGAAACTTTTTGGACCATCATCCGCCATCCAGGAGGACCTATAACGGGAAAATATCTCCTACCAAAAACAATACCAACAACAACAACAAAAAAAAAGGAGTAATGCGGCTATTAAGATTGTTCGAACGGACTTGAGTGCTTATTGTTTTAAGTAGTTGGGTGGTTGTAAAATGGTTGTTGGGTATGTGTACCCGAGACAAAAGGGTAATTTAAGACTTTGAAATTTTTGCTTTTTCGTATGACTACAAAACAAACTTTATCCTTTTTATTTTTATTTTTTTTTTATTCTTTGGATTGAGTTTTGTTTTGGAAACTCTTTAGCTTGGACAAATATTGGTACTTTGGAATTTCTCAGTTTTGTTTATTTTATCTGCAGGAATAGAATTTATGAAAATCGGTTAACAAACATGTGTTGGGGTAAAAAATATTTTGAAGAGGGTAATTAGAGAAAGTTGTAGTTTAGATTTAAATGCAAAAAAAAAACGAAAAAAAGTATTTGTTATTAAATTTTAAATCTGTTCACAATCTTAAAATGTTAAATATGTTAAACTCAAAATCCCAACTCATTTTACCTACTCAACATTTGAAGCTTTCAAAAATAAAGAAAACATATTGGAACACAAAAATTTCACAAAATTTAGTAGATCCCAAAAAATTAGAAATTAATAAAAATTCAAATGGCAAAACTCTTCTCAATTAAACTACATATCATAAAACTATCTTGATTAAACTACTTAGAGGGAAAGTTTCCTAAGAAAAAGTTTAAAATAGAAATCCCCAATTTCTACAAAAATCCTGTCCTCTCTTCTTCTTCGTCTATCGGCGATTGTCATGATCTCCACAGTGGAACCAAGCCACAAGTTCACCCTCCCTGTTTTCGATTGTTCCACGCCTGAGGCCAGACGCTTACGCGGTGTTTGATGCTCATAACAAGATCCTTCGCTTTTTATCACAAATCCAAGGTATTTTAACTTTTCACACTTGGGAAGCACTGTTCTATTCAATAAGATAAAAGGTCAGCATAAGTATTCGACTCACTTCGAGCTAATGCGTTAAGGCTTTAAAAAAATACATCAATGCATCAAGTACCTACTCGTTAGTCGTTACTAGGATGCAGGATTTTCACTTGTGATGGCTCCATCGTCTGCAAAAAATAACTGATTCACTTTGGAGTCCGTACTTATTGTCAAGCTGAAAGTCAAGGACTAGAAATAAAGAGTAAGGGACTCAAGACACTCCCCTGGTGCATACCTATTCTAAATAGGAACTCCTCGGTGATTTGTGTATGGTGTCTTACTTTTTTTTAAAACTTGCTCGTTCCTATGATTATCCGCACTCCTAGTTGCCTAAAATTATAGACACCAGTATTACTTTTGTCGTTGACTGCCATCTAATACCAAGCTCAACGATCTTCAAGGTGGGTGACAACAGCTTAATTGAATGGTAGCTATTACAATTTCGTGTAACACACTTCCCCTTGTAGATTGGAAGAAGGTAACATTCCCTCCACTGAATGGACATTTGGTCACTTTTCAGAGGGTATCTTGCTTCTTGCCCATTTTGGACTTTTTCGACGCAGGACTAACTAGTTCGGTGCAGCTATTGGAAATCCTTCTTAATGCTGTTGCCATCCGTGTAAAATTCTATCGTCATCTAAAAGGAGTTGGCCTTGAGCGCTGTTCCGAAATTGATATCATTGTAATACGACGTAAAAGTAAAAGTATTCCCGGAAGTCGGTGAACATCTTTGATTAGGAATTGTCAAATCAGTGAACCAATAAATGTTTAAAAAACAGAAAAATAAAATGTCTGTTTTTCTAAGAAAATAATCTCTTTAGTTGAATGAGGTTTACCACCCTCCTCTTCCCCGAAATAGATATCCTGCATACGCCCATAGTTGGACTTCTATATATTCTTCTACTCCAACTCATTTCAATGCCTTTTTAATGAAAAAATATTTGTGTTTATATTATCCAATATAATTTTCGACTTAAACTCCCATCGCCCATGAAAACTTTTGACAATATAAAAAAAAAAAACCTTAAATCCCTTAAATCTTGTTGTCCCTAATACATAACCTAGAAAAACAATAAAACATTCAAACAAAAATAAACAACATTTAATAGTGGTATTTGAAAGAACCCTTAAGCAAAAGCATCATCCCATCAACAACATCAACAACATCACAACATCAACACATCACAGTGGCGTTTTGATTAAAGTCCTTGTTTTACTGAAATAACACAACTTAAATGTTATTTATATAATTCTCGCTAACATACCCCTTTCTTATGTTTATGTGTCGGAAATTCCTTATTTCCTCTTAACAAAGATATTTTTGGTAAACAAAAAAAAAAAAAACTTGTTTATCTTCGAGGCATATTGAAACCATCAGGATATATACTTGTCGTGTGGTTGATATGGTAGCAAAACCACAAACCGAAAAAGGTCCTATTTTTAACAACCCATATAACCGGCCGAAGCGGTGACAACGGCGGCGGCGGCGGCAGCGTGCCATATCTAGGGGGAAAAAAAAGAAAATTTCAAAACGAAAAGCTTAAACAATTAAATTGTATCGTCAATATAATACATATGTTTATATGTATATATGTATATTTCACTCAATTAGTGAAAGAGTATGTCCCTTTATTTACTGATTTCTTCCTGTTCATTTCTGTGTAACGAAATCAGTACATGGATATCCTTCCATTATTTTACCATACACCCCCTACTATGAGTAGTCCGTGCTTTTAATATTATTTCGTTTGGTTTTATTAAATTACATATTTACCCATTTACGTGCTACGAATATACGGCACGTATTATAATCAAATTGAAATTTGATTACGTAAACATTTTTGATCCTTTCGGGGATCATAACATTGTACATACTACATACCTATATCTACTATGTACAATATTATAGAACAAGTATGTAGGTATCGAAAATCCTGTTTGATATTTATTGGAGGAGAAAATCAACTGCATTAGCTACATTCGATGTTTCTAGTTTTCGGTTTTGTTTTTGAAAGGTTTAAACGAAAATAAACGAGTACATGCAACAATAATTGTATTTTTGAACAAATATTTTGTGTTTAGATTAGTTTTGATAGGTACGAGTATGCGGAGGCATAGTCAGGATATTTGTATAATCATTTTAACATAGACATAAAATTGGGTTTGAATTTGATGGTGAAAATCAAAAGGGGATATGGGTTTGTCATTAGACGACATAGGTACCTACTATAATAAAACAATAGAAGTAATTGTTCCTTGTCTATTAGTTTTGAATTGTTTTTTGTAAAAGAAAAAAAAATAATTAAATTATGTAATTACCAATCGGAAAAAAAAGTACTTAAAAATATTCTAAAATGTGCTACTTTTTGTTTTTCATTCACACATGTACATGTATCTCTAGCAACAGAAACTATCACGATCGCTGCTAACTAAATTCCTAACTAATTTACATATTTAATCAAAAACTCGTGCAAATGTCTTTGAACTCACTATTCGCCATCACGTTCACGTTGACACACACAAACAATATTAACTAGATTATTTTATTTATTTATTAAACCATTCCCAGAGGAATATACTACCACTCCATATACCCAGAGTCCTTTTTTCAACTTTGAACCTTTTTGTTGTTTATTTTTTTTTGTCCATAAGAGAGAACATTATATGTGCCAACCACCATGCTGGTAAAAGTGCGCGCCCCAAAAAAACGCTGCGCTTAAAAATATCATTCGAGTTGAAAACTGAAGTGCTACCCATTTGCTAAAACAGGTGAGCTGTGTTCATAAGGTGATGCGGGAACAACAATTTAAAACCCCATTCACACTTCTTTATTTTTATATGTACCTATCCCCTGGTTGAAATAGCTTTTGTGCATATAGTTTAATCCTATATAGGTACTAACTGTAGTAGTAGTCCCTACCTACCTTACTACCTATGTTTCCTGTGAAAAATGTTTTGCAAATTAGTTAACATTATTCTTCGTTTATTTTTTTTTCCTTTGTTGTTGTTTACGTTATTTTAATTTAGTTTTTTTTTTTGTTTAGAAAGAAAACAGGTTGTGGGTGTACATATGGAGTGAATTTATTGAGAAAAAAAAATAACGGAAATAAAGGCAGGTGGGTAGCTACTATAAAGGCAACCTAGCTACTTGATGCGAAAGTTAATAATTTGTGGGGGAATCTTCTATGTTCTGAATTTATAAAAATACGAATTACTTATTAAATTACTACTCATTTCTGTTTCTATAATATTAGTTAGTTTTGCCTTACGGGACAAAGGGGCCTCCACTACTCCTACACGCCATATTGTATTTCAGATCCTCCCAACTGGAGGTCTTTGTAGAGTGTTTGTTGGCCAGCCTGCCTGAGCGAGTCCATTGCATAGCTTGACGGACTCATAATGCATTCGTTACTCTTTTGAAGTCTATGGGTGTCTGACAGGGGCGTACTTAGGATTTTTTGTGATATAAGTATTTTTTAGAAAATATATTAGGTATACTTATGTAATTAATAAGAATATTGAATATTGAAAAAAAAATTAATGAAGAATAAAAATTAATTATTATGTATTCAGCGATTTTTTTTTTATAAATTCGCGACCATTATAAAAGATACACACTGTTTTCTTTTGTTAGAATGTATAGAGATTCCAAATAACTATTCCATTTAAAAAATAAATATATAATAATGAAAAATAAATAAAAGTAAATAACTAATAAAATAAAATAACTGCCCCCCGCGTACGCCCTTGGTTTCTTCCATTTTCTTGCATGAAGTTCATCATCATTTTCATTACATTTTGACAGAAAATCTTCAAAATTTTTACGAACGTCTGCTCCACTGCTGCAAGTGCAGCTCCAAAATCTTAAGAATTCATAATCCTAAAAACCAAAAGGCCAGAAAGCCAGCTATTCCAAAGCAAAATTTAAAAACCCAAAATTCTGAAATTAATTACAAAATCCCATTGCTTAAAATATTCTTAGATTTTAAGTTTTATAATTTATAAATAGATACAGTGAACCTTTTATTGATCTGTGGATAATTTTTCAATACACTAGTATTATGGGAAAGATCCTAGCTCCGCAATCCTGATACCGTATTTTTATTTATACTTTATAGTTGCTCTTAGGCCAGTAATAGGTCAAAAAAGGTTAGCGTTTTTCTGTAGTTTGATAGATGCTTTATGTATTTGAGTATTTAAATATTTTTTTATACTCAGTCTTATACTGTGAACTTGAAAAAAAAATTTAAGAAATTCATAAATAATTATTATAAAGCTGGCGAATTTCTGAAACCAGCTCACCTCTTTTCACCTATTTGACATCTAAGATGATGGGATGCTAAGATCCTAGAGCCCAACTTCTTTGGAGCAAAATCTAAATAAATTCTTTGTAAATAATACTAAATTAAAAGGGTTTTTTGATATTTATCGACTATCAACGGGCTGGAAACTGGAAAACTAATTGCTATACGATAACGGAATTACTAAATATCATTTTGTTATCATTGACAGTCCTATTATTGACTCGATTCAAAATCAGTTTTGCGACAAAACTATTTTTTATGGATTTTCCAAGTTTTACTCAAATCGGCAGCTGTTTTTTTTTACACAAAAATAAAAAATAATCGCACTTGCCAATAAATTTTGGATCCTAAAAAATGAATTACATGTACCTACATTTTACATGGAATGTTTAAATTGTAGATGATAACTATTTTTAGCTCACTTAAGTGGGAATATAATAAGCTTCTATTATTTGTCTGAACAAAGAAGCTGCAACACATAAAAGGCGTAAATTTTCATTTAAGAGTATTTAGAGATGATGAAAAATTGTGACGTTAACATCTACATATATGACGAGGTGTTTCATTTGCAGATGATCTTGTGTACCTATTTATTATGTTGTTCTTTTTGTAGTTTATATAATTAAAATAGTTTCTGCAATTGTGAAAAGCTCTGTGTTTTTAAATAACCATTCAAAATTATTTACCATTTACGCATATTTACTTCGCCTCGGCCAAGCTGCAAATGACCTTTAGCCCCTCGTTGGCACCCGGTGGTACTTACTCCTTCCTAAAAAGAAACGCATTAAATCAAAACAAAACAATTTAAAAGCAATTTTTGTTAAATAACTTTAAAATATCATAAATGATTTGGCCAGCACCAAAAGAATCAAAAACAAGATAAGACACTAATTATTAAAACTATAATTCACAAAATATTTTGAAATATGCAGAAGTTAGTGGCAAAAAAAAGAAAGACGTGCGTATAGCAAAGATCACAGCTGATGGAGCTTTTAGCTCGGAAATGGTTTGATGTTTGATGATGACAATAAGTGGGTATGTAGATTGTACACGTACCTACCTACCTACTGTAATAATTATCTAGATACAAGTATTTAATTTCAAAAAGAAATAAAATTAAAAAAAAATAAAAAAATAATAACATCTTACCAGAGTCTCAAGTCCCAGTTGACATCAGTGAGGGTATTTTGTATTTTTTGTACATAAAAAACATTAAAAACACAATAAAAAAAATAGAATTGAAAGCTAAACTTATAAATGGCTAAACACTGAAAAGGGAATATTTAATCATTAAGATCATCCCAATGGAAAAACTACGTAAATGAAAAAAAAAACGAATTGATTTTCTCAATTTTAAGTTTTGAATTTGAAAATAACGAAACTTCTCCAACGACCAAATACAACAACGAAACACCGACGACGACGACGACAAAAAAGCACAGCAAAAACCAATGACCGACGCCATATTGAAAATTAATTTTTATTTCTCATAAAAAACACTTTTAACGATGAATTTCGATATTTTTTTTTGCAAAAATTATTTTCACAACAATAACAAATAATTATTGAATAATTTTGTACTAAGATTTTGACAATTTTTGCAGAAAATAAATTTTTTTATTCACACGATCGCAGAGCAAGCTGAGAAGTTATGTAAACTGAAACTGGAAAGTGTATGGGGTAGACAGAAATTGTATGGTCATGCGTGTTGCACTTTGCATATTGAACAATTGGGTATTGGGTGTATTGAGAATAGGCGACAAGGTGACAATAAAGAGTAAATTCTGGAAATGGATGGAAGGATAAGAGAAATTAGAATCATTTTTTTTCTTATTATGGATTGAGCTGAAGCTGAAGGTGTCGTTTGGGTGGTTGCGAGGTTGCCAACTTATATCAAAAATTGAGAAAAGTGTTAAAATGTGGTTAGTGTTTAATGTGATGAGTTAGAAGAATGACAAAAGTTTTGTAAATTGACAGGGTGTCGTCCAATACGGGGTTTATGTTTAGAAATGTTTATATTTCAGGCGGTAGGTAGTTATGGAGCGATCCAAAAAATGCTTTTGTTTGAAGAATTTTACTGCAGAAACTTACATTTTGTAGTAGGGGAAGTTTTTTTTTATAATTTTCAAAGCTTTATTATTTTGCGGGTGGCACGAGTTATTGTTTGCCTAGAATAGAGAGGCGACATTAAGATTACTATCTCATCGCGGCTCCCAAAAAGATTTATATTAAAGATTTGAGTTACACGATTATAAAACGGATGATATAACAAATCTTTTCAGGTTGCTTCGGTAATAGTTGGTCCTTCAACATTATATTTAATATTTTAACTGGCATTGATAACTTCTTTTTTTAGATCGCATTTTTACTGGTTACAAACCGATTGGTCCTTCATTTTGAAAAATATGCGTTATCAGAAAAAGCTAAGAACATTCTTCTTACAAAGCCAGTGGTCCGACAGAATTTTAATAAATAATAAATCAGTGTTTTGTTTGTACAATGCAAAACATAGTACTATCATGGCGAGTATTTTTTAATGCTTCCCCGACCCTTGTGGTGGCGCTGCAAAATTTTAGGTGTAGAATTTGATTTTGGGAGTCTTTAAGCATCGGAAATTGCTAGTAGGAGCACAAGAGGAAACTATTATTATCAATAAATGTAAATTAAAACGTGCATAAGCTTTCCACAAAAAAAATTGAGCAAGGGTTGCTTGCCCCCCACTTTTTAGATGTCGCCCCATTCATATACAAAGGTGTTTTGCTGAACTTATATAGATTTCAAATTAAGATTGTTCCAAGTAAAAAAAAAAAGGTCAAGTTAATGTTTTTTTTTTTTTAATTGTTCAATTGCAGCTCGAACCCTTTTGGTGTTTTCTAGAGTAGAGGCAGTTTTCAGAGGCCCCTTTATGGTGGACACATTCCGGTATCCTTTAAGGAGCAAGACCACACACTAATTCAACGGGAGCTCCACGGCATGGGGACGCACGCATCATACGGGTGATCGAATAGGCATTTAACACTTTGTTGAACCCCCAATCCTTCTTGTGAAAATCGTCCTGTCCCATTTTTCTAATGACATCAATAATTTCAACCTCCTACAATTTTCAAATACATGCGTTAGCCACGCGCCACCCTGCGTTTAACTGAAAAAAAAAACTAAAACTATCTACATAAATTATGAAAATTATAGATTTAGAAAATTTATAAATCTGTGATGTTTGTTATAATATATGTAGTAAATATGATTTATGATAACTCCATTTTGCTCTCACTAAATATCGAGCTGGAATCTAAAATTGAGGAACGATTTGCTTAAAATTGTGTACAAAACACTCATTAAATTAATAATAAATGATTCCAATATTATTGAAGGTAATTTGACGTTTAACTAAAATTTTAAATGCTATTCCTAAAAAAAAAATACAAAACTAGAGTATTTATTTTTATGCCACACCCCACAGCATTAAATTTAAATAACATTTAAAATAGAAAAACCAAGTCATGTGTGTAAATGAAAATCTCTATGCAACCGAATAAAATTGACGGCTAATTGAATTTTTTTTTTATTTTAATTTTGTTAAATAAATTTAAATCGTTAGATAAAATTGTTGCAGACAATTAGTGTGTTTGTGGTTCCGTGAAAATCGTTGCCATTTGTGTGTGCTTGATATGTACTAAATAAAACTAAAGCTATCCATCAATATAAATTACCTAAACTAAAACTAAACAACACGAACGAAATATAAACTTAAAAAAAAAAAAAAAAAACTTTTTGATGACAAAAGGAAATGCAACAGTTGGAGCGCTTGTATTGGCAGGTGGTGCATGGATTATTTTAATGGCCAGAATTTCGGTACAATGATAATGGGCTTTTGCAATACATAGTTGGAATTGGAAGCAGGTTGCCGTTTTAATTGATATCGTATAAGTACGAATTATAATTTTAAACAAATTTCAATAGATAATATTTTGAATTGAATTTTCGAATTCATTGAAGTGACAGTTTGTAATTAGGTTTTTGTGTATAGAAATTGTGTTTTAGTTTAAAGGTTATTGAGGTATTGTTTTGTATCAAATTTCATTCAAAACATTCTGATATCTATAAGATTTGCAAACTAACACAAAATGTTTAAAATAAATAGTCCAAGAAAATTTGACTATTGATTTACTTTGATGTCTTACCCAACTAACAATTTAAATTGTATGAGGTCCAATTGTGAATATTTGGTAGGTTATAGCTTCTTTAAGGTCTTATACAAATTGGAATAAAAAAGTTATATAAAAGTCTTGTGTCATAAAAATCAAAAAATTAAATATAAACTTAGCTTGTTTAGGCTCTCAACAACACAAGAAGAAACGTCAAGCATAACCAGCCGTTAACATTTTCTAAAAAAGAGATTGTAAATCAATACTTAGATTTTTTTTTGCTTTTGACAGCTGTAGGGTAATTGGTTGCTATTAGGAAGAGTGTACTTCTTTAAATTGTCAATAGCTTCCTCGTGACAGCTACATAATATGTCTGCGGCTTTCTCTACCAACGATTTTGAAAAGAAAATAGCAATCACTTCGCCTCGGAAAAATTTAGAGGCGATAATTTTTTTGTACTTGGCTTTTGAATCTTTTGGCTACAAATTCTGAGGTTCAGTAAAGGACAAGGAAGGAACAGAACAGTAGACTGAAGATGGAGCGTAAAGAAAATAGAAGAAGTAAAAGAACAGAATAAGGTATCAGCGGTCACGAAGAAGTCTTGGTGGGTTAAAAGGAAGAAATTCGAAAAGGTATGGGAGAGGAAGATGTGGACGGCAATTGGATATGGAACAAAGGTAAGAAGAGGCAAGAAATGGAAACGATGATAATAGGTGTCTCAATTTTCAATTGGACACTTGGGATAAAATAGAAGAGAGGAAACAAAAATATATAAGATAGTGGAAGGAATAGGAAAAAGGGTAGTTAATTATGAAGATAAATTATCTGTTGGAAAAAGAACCAAAATAGCAAGGAAATGTGTAGAGGAGATTAAAGATTTACAGAGAGATTAACGGGGGAGAGGATCACGATGAGAACAAAGAAGAGAAGAAATGAAACGAAGGGAGTGAAGAAATGACAGTGAGAATGGAAACGAAGGAGTGGAAAGAAAGGCAAAATAGAACAGAAGAAGAAAAAACGAAAGAAGTAACAACAGAGAAAATCCATTTTTTTATCTAATTTTCCTGGGCTTTAAACCATATTTTATTATTATTTTCGAATTGAAAACAATTATCTTTCTTTAGCTTCGATTTCAATGTCTGCTTTAGTGAATATAGCCTGAAGACTTTCATAAGTTATTATTATATTTGTAGATGCCCTCATTTACAAATATTTAGTTTCCTTATTTATCTTAGATAGGTACCTATGTACATATATCTTTTAATTCCAATTAAATTCCCCAATAAAAACACACATTGAATTTGATATGGCTTCAGGTGCTAATATACAACTAGGCTTATAACACAATAACTTCAATATGATATCTCCTTTGCCATATGCATCTAATAACGTATATAATATCCTTATTCAAAAATTCTCTCTCTCCATATAAAATTGAAAATAATGAAGGAAACGAAAGAGCAGACAAAAAGTGACACACTAGAAGTAATGTATAAGCGTGCTACTGAATAAATTATGTGTCAACGACTTGGGGACTTGTGGAAAAGCCGCATATTTAAGCCAATTCATGGTTCGTTATTTCAATATGCTTGATTCAATCTTTGATACTTAAGAGATTAAAAGTATAATTTTTTTTTGTGCTGCAAAATGAAAATGAAAAAAATGACTTTGACGATTGAAAGATTAAAAAGAAAATTGGAAATCCTTTTTTTTACTAGAACTTTTTACACTTTTAAGCCTAATATATAAAAATAAGTTTTCCAAAAGAAATATAAAATTTAAATACATTAAACCTTGTAAGATACATGGCATTACTATCGTCATACTATATCCATGCCTGGATGTTATGGAAGGTGGATGAAGAATAATTTACATACCAGTTCATTCTTATGCCATCCAACTTTTACCGTCTAGCTCTATAGGTATATTCTCTGACAAGAACATGCAATTCGATCTTTTTATGCATGTGATACTTCTGAAAGATTATCGTAGGGCATGTTTTGGTAGTCCACGTAGCCGTACACCATCTTTTCGTCTTTTCCATGCTCTTCATCATCATCATCATCATCGTCCGTCGTGTCGTCGGAGTCTTGCATGCTTCCTGGATGAGGGAAGATGGTGTCTTTGTTGTATCGTATTTCATAGACTTGCACCACACATACGGCTAGGACATACAAGTAAGTGAGGAAGCTCTGAAAAGCTGGGAAAATAGATCTGGGACAGGAACAATTTTTCTTTAATATATTGTTGTGTTGCTCAGAAAATATTCTCACTCTATTTGAAAAGGTGAATTATGCAGAGGAACACAATTTAGAATTTCCGCAGAATTCACAGGTGTCTAGAGCTGTAAAGAACAGCTGGCAGAGGACACAGATGGATTTCTGCTAGATTTAGATAAGGGACCAGCTCAAAAAGGTGAAAGAAGAACTTCATACAAGAACAAGTTAAGAATACCATTCACTCTATTGGATGGAACCCTATCACTCAGGCAGTGAGAAGAACGGGCTAAACTATGAGCACTTGGCGAAGAAAGATCAAAGAGGTATCAGCAAAATTGGGGCAGACTTGGAGAGAACAGACATTATCCCCATCCCATGGTACCATGACTTATTTTTTATTATTTCGAAATAAACACAAGGGAATTTTTTAAAAGTACCTCTAAATTTTTAAGAAGGAAAAACATCGTTCTCTAATATCTCCACATGTAATACCATAAAAACGAGATATTAGCTGCAGTTATATGCATTCTAGTTACAAAAGAAGACTGTTAAACAAGATTTTGCATGATGAGACTTTCTAAGAAGTGTTTGGAGTTTTTTTTTACTGTTTCAAGAGAAGTAAGTTTTAGTGTATTGCAAAACCGTTTAAAACAATGGCTGCCTTTCAATTTTTAAGACGAAAAAAAGATCATTCACCCGATTCTCTGAGATCTCGAATTGTAATGTCATAAGGAGATATCAGTGTGCAATTTCAGGAAACACGAGATAATTCTTCTCTTGAGGCTTTCACTTGTCTATGTTCTCAAATAAAAGAGATATTAGCTTTCACTTCAGTAAGAAGTTTTATTTTTATTTTCTTGTTCTTGAGAAGACAAAAGAACAAAAATTGAGATATTAGCTGTTTATTTCGTTCAAGAAAAAAATGTCTCCTTTAAGCTCCTCAAATTCAATCAAATATAAAAAGAGATATAAGGTTTTATTTCAGAAGAAAAGGAGTTATTGGAAGACAAAAATTTCTTCCAATATAAAACGAGACATAATCAGAAAAAAAGGAGTTATTAATATTTTGTTTGAGTTTTTCTGAGGTAAAAAAAAATTATTCTTTTTAAGAAACTAACTATTCTCAAATAGGGAGATATTAGCTATCACTTCAGTTGAAAATCTTTTTCTTTTTTAAATGAATTTTTGCTATTCTATTGATTTTGTAAGATTATTTAGGGTTAAATTTACAAAAATGATTGATTAGCTGTAATATCTCTCACTAAGAGATATTAAAATTTTTGAAGTTATCAATACCTACTTTATGATGAAATTCACCTTTATTAACATCCTGCGTTATCCAAACGCTTTCACTGAAAATTTATTCACCGAGAGATTCCTGCACTCTCTGCAAGAAGAAGTCACAGGAAAATGATGAAAAAGTCGCCTCTCTACTCATACCTCCTAGGCACCCATGTATACATATGTATGTATATGTTGTTGTATATGTTATTAAATTGAAATTCTTATGCGGTTGCATGATGCTACGATGCACACAATTGTTGTATTCACTCTGCATATGCATGTAACTAGGGCATGTGCGCATAAGGAATACATTTAAGATATATTTTCTATAAAATAATATTAAAAAAAAAAAATATACATACATACATACATAGACATAATCAGAAAAAAAGGAGTTATTAATATTTTGTTTGAGTTTTTCTGAGGTAAAAAAAAATTATTCTTTTTAAGAAACTAACTATTCTCAAATAGGGAGATATTAGCTATCACTTCAGTTGAAAATCTTTTTCTTTTTTAAATGAATTTTTGCTATTCTATTGATTTTGTAAGATTATTTAGGGTTAAATTTACAAAAATGATTGATTAGCTGTAATATCTCTCACTAAGAGATATTAAAATTTTTGAAGTTATCAATACCTACTTTATGATGAAATTCACCTTTATTAACATCCTGCGTTATCCAAACGCTTTCACTGAAAATTTATTCACCGAGAGATTCCTGCACTCTCTGCAAGAAGAAGTCACAGGAAAATGATGAAAAAGTCGCCTCTCTACTCATACCTCCTAGGCACCCATGTATACATATGTATGTATATGTTGTTGTATATGTTATTAAATTGAAATTCTTATGCGGTTGCATGATGCTACGATGCACACAATTGTTGTATTCACTCTGCATATGCATGTAACTAGGGCATGTGCGCATAAGGAATACATTTAAGATATATTTTCTATAAAATAATATTAAAAAAAAAAAAATATATACAAACATGAAAAAAAAAACCTAAAGATAAACGAAAGAATGACAGACAATACAACACCCACAACTTCACATCAGTAAAACCCACATAATATTATAATGTGAATTCCGTTAACATTCTGTCATCTGAAAGGATAATGGTTTAAGTGAAATTTTCAGTATATTTCTGTATACATATATAATCCAGATCCAGATGATGTGAAAGCCTAGAATCCTAAAGAAGTATTGTAAATGCCTTAAAATGTTGTTGTTTTGTTTGCTGTTACCTAGAAAAGGCTTTGCATTGTGCCTATACATATTATTATGAAATCGTATGTATCTTCTTGCCACCTAGATTTTTTTTTTATAAAAAAAAAATGAGAAAGAGAAGGAGATAGAAATGAATAATGAAAGAATGAGTCTATAGAGGCGGTATATTTTTCAGATTTAAATTTAAATTTACGACATTCTCCAAACACGAAGTATCAAATATAAATATCTACATTTTTTTTTCTTATTATTTTTCGTAACACGAGTGTCATCAATCAGAGTCTTGATTAATTGTCACACAACATATTCGTTCAGTTTCAATCTACAGAGAATTGTGTGTATTTTTATAATAGCCTTTTATATGTTTCTAGAGATATTGCATTAAGAATGATACGGAGATAAGATTTTTCCATTAAGCTCTCTTTTACGCAATGCGTAAAATATTGAGTTTTCAGTGATTGCAAAAGAAACATTTGACGCTTCTAAAAATGAGGCGGGAAAGTTACCGTAGTTCCGTGACTCTAGGGTAAATCTGTAATTGAACCTCAATTCGTTCTTTTATCAATTAAAAATTATATTAATTTATTTTTAAGTCCTGTAGCAACCTGAGTCCTTTACTCTTTATTACAGTCCTTGACTTTCGGCTTGAGGAAAAGGTGACATCGCGTAAATGTAGGGTGGATGAAGTGGCGGGAAATCTGTACAATATTTTGTGATTGTACAAGAAATTTGAGATTAAATTGACGGCAGTTGAAATGAAGAAGCAGTAATGACAAAGGTTAATCGAAAATCAAGAAAATCCGAGGAAGGTTTTTTTAGCCAAAAATAACCTCTTGGACAAGATTCCATTAACTCGTGTTGTCATGTAAAAAGAAGATGCCTTGAAAACCCACTTCAAAAGGCAATAGGACACAATTTTCCAAAACATTCCAAAACCGGGAGGTCTTTGTAGGTTTCCTTAAGGTCAACCCGGCAAACCCTAAAAGTGTAACCTTAGTTGTGAAGTTGCAAAGTGGGAGATGATTTTAGGACACGATTTTCCAACAATATCGCGGAAGAATCTCTGGATCAAAGAAATGCAAGGACACCTGCATTTAGTTTACCTTAGGTATGAAACATTCCAAAACCGGGAGATCTTTGTAGGTTTCCTTAAGGTCAACCCGGCAAACCCCAAAAGTGTAACCTTAGTTTGAAGTAGTGAAGTGGAAGATTTGAAGTTCTTGTCATCTAGACGGGAGGCCATCGCCCGTAGAAGAAGAACTATCATGCTACAGAGTTGGGTTTGATTCCCAGCCTCGTCCATCTTAAAAAATAAAAATGCCCGTGAGCCTCACGGAATTTGACAAAATCTTCTAGAGAATTACTTATCAAGAATAGAGTGCTTTTCATGCTAGCCGTCCGGATTCGGCATAAAATATTGTAGGTCCTTTCCATTCCTGCAATAACGCGCACACAGGTTAGTCACTCAGGCCCTGGTTCCTTTAGATTCGGTTAGGTGAATGTGGCTGTCAGTGTGAACCGACACACTTAGGCGAGGATTGGCCCATTGTGATACCACATGAATCTAGAGATTTTCCTCCCTACATGTTGAACCATTTGGAGCTTCTTATGAAGCGTGAGAGATTGTTAACGTTTTTGTTAGCAAGATCGCTGAGGTCGTTGAAGAAGTATTTTCCCAAATGAACCCTATGTCTTTGGGAAAGCAGGGCATGTACAGAGAAGATGAGTAGTTGTTTCTTCCTCCTCCTCATCCATGCAGCTTCTGCAATAATCATTGCAGAAAACATCCAGCCTTGCCTTGCTGCGTGCTTCCCAATTAGACAGTATCCTGTGATGACACCAATTACGGAGCCAATATGAGATCTACTCAGTGACAACAAGCATTTAGATCGACTCGGATTTAACAATGGCCAGATCTGCTTTGTCGCCACACAAGTGGTGATGGTTCCATTTCTAGCTAGTTCATCAGCCTCACAGTTGCTTTTAATATTCCTGTGGCCCGGCACCCAACAAAGGTGAATGTTAAACTGCTGCGCCATCTCCGCGAGAGATTATCGGCAGTTGAGGGCTGTCAGTGAGTTACTGGAGACCAAATCAAGAGATTTAATGGCAGCTTGGCTGTCAGAGAAAATGCGGATATCAGTGGTTGATGTCACATCATCAAATTTATTTATTTAATCATACCTACTAAAAATTTTACATCGAAGTAAATCAACTTTAATTTGACGCCATTTCTCCAACCGAGAAAATACAGTTAAAAAATTAGTTTAAACATAAAGAAAGTTATTTTAAAATAGATAAATTCATGACTGGCACTTAAAACAAAAACTTTATGTGAATCTTCAACTATTTAAAATTTTCGCCTAAACTTTATACCGCTTGTTATCAATTTCCGAAAATTATTTAAGATTTTCCATTAGCAATTTATTTTCTATAATTTTAAGCTCATGGTGTGAAGAAAAGCTTTCATGAATTTTTAAGGATCATCATTTTTTTTTGCGTGTTTGTTTTAACACGACCTTCAAACTAAAACTAAATTCTTTGGAAGGTAACACTATAAGAAACTAATTGTTGATGCTATAATTCCCTGCCTTAAATTCTCAATTAGACCTTGAAGTCATAAAATTTGAAATAACCTTCTGGTTGTATAGAGATATCCCATAAATTAAATTTACCGTGTCTTTTGGGTTAGTAAATTCATTTGTGAGGGAGGCGCGCACTGACTGTTTCCCAGGATTAAATATGTTTTAATGTGTGGAAGGCGAATTATGAAGGAACGTTTTTGCTACTTTATGACATTTCCTACTTGTACTTGGAAGGTATATATGTAAGTACGGTACTTCAATTAAGACATGCGTCGTTGCCTCTAAAATACCTGCATCCTGATGCCATCACACCAACAATCTAAAAGAAAATACACAAAAAGTTGCATTTTTGTTCCCGTCCCGTTTCTTTGCCGGAGCGGAGCGGAGCGTTCCTCCTTCTCCAAATTTTACGCGAGCAATTAAAAACTTTTTCCCCCAAGCTATAAAAAGGATCCACAACGGTGTGCTGAGTACCTATTTGCTATTAAATGGTTTTACATTACCAACATAGTTAAAGCCATAGTCATTCTGTTTATAAAGGTTAAAAATAGTATGAAATGAAAAATAAAAGCTGGTTGAGTTGAGTACGGCAGGCGAGGGAGGGAGGGCGGTTCTTAAAAATGAAACGAAATGCGAGTTAAGTATTATGCTACATAGTACCTATATGGGGTATCTACTATATAGGTATAGGTTTGTGCGTTAGTTCTTTCATTCTGTGTGTAGGATAGGTCTTATTTAACAAACTTTAATTAAAATTGAATTTTTAATTCAAGTCTCAGTAGTTGATGCAGGCATATCTCGGGCAGGCAAAAAGAGTTGCAAGCAGCAGGCGAGAGGCGGCTAAGGGTAAGTAATATGATTTGAGTTTTTATGTAGTTTTGGGTGGAAATTTGTTTTTTTTTTTTGTGTTTTTTTGTCAGAAAGCTAGAGGGGGTCGGGCGGTGGGATAAATGTACCCAAATAAATTCACTCAAAGAAGTTAATTTGCGAAATGGATTAAGTTGAGTAAGCTGGATGTGGATATATCCAGATGATGGGGGTTTATGTTTTTGTTTAATTTTTTTTTTGTTTAATTTAACTTCGAGTGTTGTGTGTGTGTGGGTTTTTTTGTCACATTAAAATTGTACCAATGTATACTGTACCGAGTACCTTCTAGATTTAAAATGACTTTTCCCAAAACTTTTCTGAATAACCTTTTGTTTTTTTGGGATTGTCTTTTTGCAGTTACTTATGTATATATTTTTTCATCGAAAAACACACATTTGGTTTCATGGTGTGAGAGGTAAAATTTCAAAAAAAAAAAAAAATAAAGCTTCTGTGTGGATTATTTTGGAAAATTAAATAAGCCAAGCAAATGACTGTTGAATTTGTTTGTCTCTTTTCTGTTTTGAATATTTTATGAGTTCTTAGTAATATTTAATTGCAGTTTTCAAAATGAGCTTTTGAATGTTGAATAACAAAACTGAAAAAGGAATTATTATAATAATTTGAGAATTGATTAAAAAAAAGTGCTGCTAGTATAGGTAGGTACGTAAAAACCTTACTTATTGCTCGTTTCTTGGAGTCATAGATTTATCTAGTCTAGTTTTCTTTGTGGCAAAAGAATCTCAAATACTATTGTTTACTTGATATTTTGATCTTAGATTTTATATTTGAAGGAATATTTACATATGTATGTACAAGATGGAATAGTTTGGCTCAAAATCAATTTTTTTTTTACTAGACTTTATTATGAGCTGCACAGGTATGGATTTTTACAATGAGCATATTATACGCACTGTATCCCCCAGTAGAGAAGAAATCTTAACCGCAATCAGAGCACTGAAAAACAACAAAGCGGTTGGACTTGACGGCATTCCGGCAGAGCTCTTACGAGCAGCGCCAACAACATCGTCTACAAGCGGGTTTCCGCACTGGATCTTTCTGTGTGGATCACATCAACACCTTGCGGATCATCACCGAACAGTGCGTCGAATATCGTTCACCACTTCACCTGCTGTTCATCGATTTCGAAAAGGCGTTTGATAGTGTCAATAGAGAATTTATTTGGCTTGCTCTACGCAGGAGGGGCATCCCGGAGAAATTGCTATAATCAAGGCTACATATGAAAGATCCAAATGTCACGTTCTGATAAAGGGAGGTTGTCAGAGGAGTTTGAAATCCAAAGTGGAGTTAGACAGGGTTGTATACTGTCACCAATACTGTTCTTGTTGGTAATAAGTGATGTACTGCATGCAGCTTTGTCGAATGTAAATGGAGGAATTCAGTGGAATCTGCTATCACACCATAAACATCTAGACTACGCAGATGACGTATGCTTACTCTCTCATAGGATCATGGATCTCCATCAAATGACAACAAGGGTGGAGAGAGAAGCTGAAAGCGTTGGGCTTAAGATCAATACGGCAAAAACAAAGAGGATCAGCCTTGGAACTTCCTCATCTACTAAAATAGATATTTCTTTACAACCAGTAGAGATGGTAGAGAGTTTTCAATACCTTTGGAGTATTGTCTCTACTGATGGCGGGACCGAACAAGACATAACCAGCCGAATCGGGAAAGCAAAGGCTGCGTTCCGAATGCTGTTCAAAATATGGAGGAACAACTCTATAAGCGTAATGACCAAGCTACTATTGTTTTGCTTCAATGTAGAATCCGTGCTTCTTAGTAACACCCATTGTCACAAGAAAGCTGCAAACGTTCGTTCGTGAATAGATGCCTGCGAAACATCTTGCAGATTTCTGGCCTAACCGTATCTCCAATGATGAACTTCATGCGAGGACAGGTCAGGAACCCATTGACTCTATAATACGCTTCGAGAGTGCATTGCCGGTCAAGCGATGCAATGGAACCCTCTCACGCAGTAAGGCAGAGGAGTGGGCCGACCTAGAAGTACTTGGCGAAGAACGGTCGAAGAGGAACCAGCACAACTGGGGAAGAGTTGAAAAGAGCTGAGGTACATCTCCAGAAACCAAACACGATGGCGCGTAGGAGTAGTGGAGGCCCTAGGCCCCGCAAGGGGAACACCACGGACGTAAAAGGTCTGAGGACCTAAGTAAGTAAGCTCTTAGTTAGGAATTTCGCAATGAAGTTTTGTTTTAAGCCGTGCCATCTTTCTGTAGGCAATTTTTATAAGACTTTTTCTTATAAGTTGATTCAAAAAAGAAAAGAAAATTTTGAAAAATTTGTCATAAACATTTAAAAAATCGCAATTTTTATGAGCTTAAATAACTAAAAATTGATAAAATTTTTATTCACAATTTTTTTTATGGACACTTTTTTCATTTTGAAAGAAAATCTGTGAAAAACAATTTTCCGCGCACTTTCTTAATTTCTCAAAATTATTTCTCTTCTCCAAACCATTTACAGAACATACATTTTTTTGAGACAGAGTTTTAGTTTTTGTAAGGAGAATTTTTAAAAATTAAAGTTTTGAAGTTTTACGGAATTTAGACCAAGCAGAATTCCAATCAGCTTCCAAAAAATTCGTCAGGGAATCAGTCGATGTTTTTCATGCTAAGCCGAATATTATAGAATCTGAAATATTTTCCCTAAATCAATTTCCTGACAAAAATCTAAATAACGCAAGAGTACTTTAATTAAAAATTCTAATGAATTTTCCAATTGAAATTTCTTCCGTAAATTTTTGTTTGCATTTTATAGCTGCAGAGGATTTTTTATTTTTCATGAAAAGCTCACTAATTTATTGGAAAATCTTTAAAAAAACAACGATTTTTTAGTAACTATGTAGCAAAAACCTTTGTTTTTTTTTTAAATGGAATCTAAAATCTTTTGATTCAATTAATTTTATCATGAAAACCAAAATAAATATAAAAGTATAAGACAATAATTAAATTTAATGGAAATCCTCCCACACAAATCTGAAAAAAAAACTTAAAATAAATAAAATCTTCTTCGAAAATCATTTATTATCTCCTACCAACGAAAACAAAAAAAAAAATCAATTACAATCCTGTTGTCACAGCACACGAGAAATTTCATTACATCATCACCGAATGAAAATATTTAAGACCTTTTCTTGGCTTAAATACCCATCAAATGGAATAATAATTTACCATCAAAAAAAAAAAAAACAGCATCAACAATAACAACAAAAAAAGGACCTCATATATCAATCAGGATAAAAACTGTGTGTTTATTTTTTTTTCTTGGTTTGCCTATAAATTTTTCATTTTCTTCATGACATTTTGGGTTGATCCGACAAATGAGGGAATAAGTAGAAATGCGGTACAAAAAAAAAATAAAGAATATTAAAAAAAAAGATACGTACATACACACAATAAATTATTACATTCCGACAAAAATAAAAAAATTAAACCAATTCAATGCGAGACGATATCTTTTTTATTCTTTGCAGGTTACACATATTAAAAAGTATTATTATCAACTAGCAACAGCATTAAAAATTATTTTTAGAGTAAAATGGATTTAAATATGTCAACATCCTGTTTCCTTGCTACATTTTTTTTTTCCTTTCAATTATATTTGAACTTTTCAGTATAAATTGCTGTTGTGAATATTATGAAGTATTAAAAAGACCAATACTTTGAATGTCCTTCCTTTCTTATCATCACCCAACAACAAAATAAAATCTAGAGTCTACCTACAGAAATCGAACTGCCTTTCAACACATGCAATATTAACGCATGACTCTGCACCATTCCAGGAAGAAGTCGAATAAAAAAAAAAAAAAAAGGCCAGAGGCTGAATTTCAGAAATTCCAATAATGTTTCCCTTACATCAACCTCCAGAGTTCACCAAATGAACCACTGTCATCCACTTATCCTTCTTCTACCCAGAAAGAGGATTTATTGAGTGCACATACATTCGTTGGATGGTATACACTGATGCATAGATATATCTACTGTTTTCGATTTGGAGTGGTCGTCCTTGAACGTTACTAACGGAGTGCGAGTGCGATGCGATGTCGACCCAACGACCAACCGACCCAATATCTATCCAATATACATATATGTATATGTAGGAGGGAAAAACGAAAATGCTAGGAAATCCCAATTTTATTGGTATTGAGAATATTTTGACGGTCAAGCTGGAAGTTTTCCTGTATCTGAAAGGGACAACATTGGTGAACCAAAAAAAAAAAACAAAAAAGAACTTAAAAGGAAATGGGTATTAAAAATCAAAAGGGGAGAAGAGGGTAAGAGTGACATCAAAATCTCGAAAATAAAATGTGATACAAGAAAAGGTGAATTGCGGAAGCTGCGGGTTCTTAGCACCGCATTGTTCAGATAAGTAAAAGGTCATCAAAGGTCAGCAATAGATTTCCTAACGGTGATCAATTACAGAAACTAGCTGACCTCTGTTGACCATTTACTGACATAAGCGAATATACCAAAAAATGCAGTGCTAAGATCCTGGAGCTATTTCGACCTTACCTACTGGTTTAGCGATTATGGGTTTTCAGAATTATGGATTTCCTGTTTCTGACTTTTTTTATAAAATTTAAAAATTCTTATTATCTGAATTTAAATATTTTTGTATTTAAAAACAAAAATTTTAAAAAAATTTCTTTTTTCCCCACCTTTCCCCTATTTCTATACATTTCCCACTGCGTTTTGCGTGGGCAATGGATGTTGAATCTGAATGAAAAAAAAGGTGTTTTTTCAGGATTCAGTTGAACTTTTCTGAAATAGGTCTGTTGGTCTTCATACAAAGTCGAAAGAATATCATTGACGGTGGTTTTCTAGGAAAATTCGTTTTATATGTATTTTTTTTTTATTCTTGGTATATTTAATGAAATATTGGTTGTTTTCTTGTTGATTTTTTTGTTTTTGTTTATTCTTTTAAATCAGACCTTAATATATGAATGGTGGGTGCTTTTTGGTTAAGTGGATAAAAGATTAACCGTGCTGGATATATGGATGTATTTATATGCATTTTCAAGAATGTTATTTTTCGATATTTCTTATTTGTTGACTTGATTTTTGAGTAATCTAAAAAAATCAGAAATACGGAAAATTAAAAATCCTAAAAGGTATTTCGAGCTATGAAAATATCTCGAGATCGATTGTTTTAGGAATTCAAAACTTGTCCTATTAATAATTTATACATTTTAATAAAACGACTTCCATTCAAAACAAAATGCTTCAAAGTACAGTTCAATTATTGTAACTCATGTCAGAAGTGAGATTGAGTTGAGTAGATAGGATGGGAAAAATATTTGAACATAAGTAGGACGAAAACTAGGGTTTTCAAAAAAAAGTACCTACGGATATGTACATACCTATACCTATAACTATTGCATTGAGAGAAATTCCAGATGCATTAAAGCTTTACAGTTTGCAGCATATCCTGGCATATTTCCATAAGGATATATCCAAACCACTGAATTGTTGGTATCATAAACGTGCATATATATGCCTTTCATATCAACAACAAAACTTGTAGCTAGATATACATACATACGCTCTCCCGACAATCCATCCGCCAATGTCCTTGCAATTCGTTCACATACCACGCATTTGGTTTCCGCAGGCATCCGTTCGTTCGTCCTTATAATATTTTATTTTTTTTATTTTTTCAAAAAATAAAACAATTTTATTTTAACTTTCCTCGTTTTCATTTTCATGCAAATATTATACACGATTATAATGCAAAAATATGAGCATGTTCTCAATGTCATTGCAAAATATAGATATAAAAATAAATATGTACATGTAGATTATAGGGTATTAAATTTTTATTGTAATATCCCATTAAAAAAAAAAACACACAACAACAACAAAACGTAGGTAGGTTGGTAGATGATATACATTTTCCCATTGAAAGGATATCATATTATTTGTTTTGTTTCTTTATAAACAACAAAAACAATTTAAGTAAAAAGGAAAAAATCTCATCTTATCATTGGAATCGTCTTCTCATTCGCATTTGTATAATATTCTTTTATTTTATTTTATTTTACTTTTGATTTTTTAAGAACGAGGACGATTTTTTTTTCTTATGATTTGCATTCATTGATCTATAAAAAAAAAATATTTGGATACTTCTCTCTCTCTCTCACTAGCATGTACTTCATATTTTATTTTTCGAGACATTTCTGAATGACAATGATACGCTTGTTATTTTCAAGCAAAAGGTAGACATCACTGTCGTCGTCAAAGCTCATAAGCAACAGGAAAAAAATTTGTAAAAAAGAAAAAAAAAACAAATAAAAATACATAAGCTCACCGACAAGGACAAAATGCGCGATTTTTGTTTCCGAGTGGAATTTTCAGACATTTCATCTGAAGACGACAAGGGTTTGAATACAAAAATTAAAAAAAAAAACTTGATATAATGTTTCCCAGAAATATTATGCACCCAAAGATGTTTTGTTCAAATAATAATTTGAAATAGAGAGCATTTAAGTAATCTTCTATAGAAGCTTCAAAGTAGTCAGATATATTTTTGGAAAGCTTTATAGAAGTTGAAAGTGTAAAATTTCTAAAAGTTAACCTCGTTTACGAGTGTCTACTAGAAATTAATAATATAAGTTTCGGCATGATTCCAGCAGTATTTTTAAGAATTCTATAGAAGCTTTAAAGAAACAAGACATATTTTTGGAAAGCTTTATAGAAGCTGAATAACAAATAGTGAATATAAAATATACTTTTCAGCTGCAAAATCATTAAATCTACAAAAAAATTAAGTGTGCAAATAAACAGAACCAATTCACATCATTTTTCATTGCAAACCATTTGAAAGCTTTATAGAAGTTGCAAATCCTAGTTTCGAAAAATTTCTAAAAGTTAAGCTTGTTTGAAGGGAAATAAATAAAATAGGCTTTGACAAGATTCATGTAATCTTTTTAGAAGTTTCAAAGAAACAAGACATATTTTTGGAAAACTTTATAGAAGCTGAATAACAAATAGTGAACATCAAATATCCTTTTCAGCTGCAAAATCATTAAATCTATAAAAAAAAAGATGAAGTGTGCAAATAAACAGAACCAATTTACATCATTTTTCATTGCAAACCATTTGAAAGCTTTATAGAAGTTTAAAATCCTAGTTTCGAAAAATTTCTAAAAGTTAAGCTCTCTTACAGGGATCTATTGCAAATGAATAACATAGACTTCGGCAAGATTAATGTAATCTTTTTAGAAGCTGTATAGAAGCTTCAAAGAAACAAGACATATTTTTGGGAAGCTTAATAAAATTTAAATAACAAATATCTTTCAAAATTACAGCAAAATTAATAAATCTATAAAAAAATGTGAATAATTTGACAAAAGTAATTGATTCTAACCCCAAAACATTTCGAAATAAAACAAATTCTAAACAAACAAGCCAGAAACAACTAAACAAAAACACAGCCAACTTGGGCAATAACAAAATAGATAGAAAATGAAACAAAAATAAAATATATTCCAATGATAATAATTTCAAATCAGTCAAGTGAAAAAGGATACACATTTCCAGAGGATTGAGAAAATATTAGGTACTTCCTCCACATTCATACATATATATATATTTTATAAACAAAACTACTGATACCTACAACTGTGCTTCTTTATACCTACTTGTGAAAACAATTTACAATAAATTCCAATTGTCTATATTTCATTTTGAGTCGTTCTTGCTTTTAGCCTGCTTACTCACTCGTCGCGTCCTTTTTGGTCGAAAGAACTCAAACTCACTTATTCATGTTATGATGATGTGAAAGCAAACAAAACGTCGCTCGTCGACTCGTACCTCTACGACAACAGAAGACGTGCATTGTTTTATATATTCAGTAAATATCTCGCTAAAGAAAATGGGAACACGCTTAAAAGTCCTGTTTAAATATATAGACATACTTACTGTTTTTTTTTTTTTGTTATTGTTATTTTATAGAGAAACGTAACAGAATAGATAAGTTCCGTGTGAGAAAATCCAAGCTGTAAGCACTCTTCCAATGGAAAACAATAGATCCAGAGGAATACAACAAAAAAAAAAACTCTACACTCCAACCAACAACTCATAGTGGAAACAAACAAAAGTGCGGGTGATACAAAAAAACAAAAACAACTATTTTTGCCTTAATTTTTCTCCAGTCACGGATGGAATGATAGATATTTGTGTTGTATTGAATCCTTAATTATAGTAAAACACAAAACGACTGAGTTGATATTGTTGTATAATATGGGGATCCTTACTATACTATATACCGCACCTCCATATGAATGAATAAAAGGATATTTATACTTCTCTTTGGGGGGAGGAGGAAAGGTGGAAGAGGATCCTTTTTGTCTTCATATACTCGTAGACAGAAAGGAAAGGAGTGACAAAGCATAAGGATTCTATTACAACGAACCATTAAATAATTGAAATTGTTCTACTTTACCTCTAGATGTAGTTCTTGTTGTTGGGTAATGTGGATTTTCTATTGAAATTTAAATCAATGTTGTTCATCATCATCATCATCATTTGATATAATGATAATGGTGATGATGATTTTAATTATTATCGTTTTCTAGAATAATATAAATAAAAAGTTTATCCTTTGTTTTTTTTTTTATATAAAGGTTCATTAAAAATTTTATTTTTTAACTTTGCGTTGGGGATCAAGTTTTTTTCGAATGTTTATGTTTACCCTCCAGGGTGGGGGGGATTTATGAAACTGTTGTTTGATATTTTTAATGTATCTATTGAGATAAAAATTTAAAATGCATAGCATGAAAATGGAAGTATTTAAAAGCTGCCCTTAAAATGTTTCATCAAAGTGCAAGTTTTAAGTAATCAAAGGGATTGAGTGTGTGATAACGTTGTTCATGTGTATTAAAAAGGTTGAGAGAAAAAAGTGCTAGGAGCGATACCCATAAAACCCGTAAAAATTCACCGCATAATCCTAAAAAAGTAAGACCCCACAAATGGAACATCTGGGAATTATAAATTCCCAAAGCCCATCAGTAACCTGAAATCAAAATCCCAATTCTGGGTAATATATTCGGGTGTCGATAAAAATATTAGGGGCATTCATGCAATCACCTTGACAAAACCTTACGCCATTGCACGAATACATTAACATTCGTATAGAGCGGCTGAAGAACCAATAACTACATATATAGCATTTCAGGCAAGAAATTGAATGGGGGTATTTGAAAGGGTAAACAGAAGCAATTGTGTTTAAGGGTTTTTAGAGCTCCCAATATCAAGGTACTTTCACGTTTTTGGGAATTACCAAAGTTAGAGTTATATACCAACATCCTTTAGAAATTGGGTTATCTTAAGAGATTCAGCTACTCAATGTAAAGGGTACCCAAGTATTAGTTTATCATTCGAATACTAAAATATTAAAAACATAACTTTTAAAAACTTATGGTGTCCGGGTATTTCTCATGTTTTTCATGTTTAAATTTTACTTCCCGATAAGCTTAAAAGAAATCTTTTTCTGTAATTTTTTTCTTAGTACAGTGTTTTAGCCATAACATTAAAAAACGGGTAGGTCTTCCCGATACAAGAATGTTTCGGGTACCAGTACTTCCCGATATGTACCAAGACCTACCCGATGTTTCACATTTTTCAGCAAAATGTCAAAACAACATAACCCTAAACTACCCCAAGATGCATTTGTAATGTTTTCCAAAACATGGAGAAACAACTCTATAAGCTTAAAGATCAAGCGACGAGTACATGATGAATCCTTGCTTCTTTATGGATGCAGCAATTGAGAAGTCACATACATCCTCTGTCACAGGAGAGCTGCAAACCTTCGCAAATAGATGTCTGCGAAACAGCTTGAGGGTTTTCTGGCTCAACCGTTTCTCCAATGATGAACTTCATACGAAAACAAGCCAGGATTGGAACCCATTGACTTTATTATACGAAGACAGTGGCTGGGTCATGTGCTTCGAACTTGTAACGAATGTACATTTACAAATCAATACTATTTCATACGTACAGTAGAATCTTTGGGAAAATATGGGGTCCCGTCCCCGCCCCAAGGCCATTCACTTGATGTACACAGTCATAATTAGGCACATTCCAACTTACGCATGTTTGGTCTGATGGCCAGCATTGGAAAAAGCAATCGTAAAACAATGACCAAGGTGCAAAGATTAGAGTGTATTGGTTCTTCCAGTCACATAAAAACTCCAACTACAGCCTAAAAAACTTTCCTGCTTGATCTTCTTAGGAAGAAAATGGCAGAAAATAATTCTTTGAGGCTCAGTCAGTTAAATAACTGGGTTTAGGTCGTAAAACTATAATGAACTTTACTGATATAGACATCCAAACAGATTAAATAGCACCGAATATTGAAATAGTCCCAGTGGTCCAATCAGATATTCCCACAATGATATCTTGGAATGAGTTAATTGGTTTTCACAGATAGTTAAAAGACAAAGGAAAGACAATTCTCTCTTCAAGAAATCAAAAAGTGTCGTCCAAGCAGGAGTGCAGGCTGTTTGCGAAACAGCAAAGATTCTTTGCACATTCGATTTAGTAAATAGAAACGTTGGTATCTTCATAGCCATCAAGACAACTTTCTAAATCTTCAGAAAGTCATAACTGGTGAACTGTTGCCGCACTTCTCGGTGCGACAAACATGGTTATTCTTGAATGATGAACGAGCTGGCCAAAAACGGATTATCCCCAGATCCGAGCCTGAGTTATATCGAGGCCACTCGGCCACTGGAAAATAAAAAAACTAGAATTCACTATATGGCTTCCGAAAGGCCGCTAATGAGTGATATTTAGGAATTGACCCCTAAGGAATCTATAAACAGTTAAGCAGACCAGAAATGTCCCCCCTAATTGGAATCCTCACGGGTCACAATCATCACATCCGTTCTAAGTAGAGGATGTCAGGATGAAGAGGCGGAAGAGGGCTCATTCCATTTACTTTGGGGATGTCCCAGCATAGCTAGAACTAGAAAGACATTGCTCAGTGAATACATATTAGAAGATTTGGGTGACGTCTCAATATTACCACTAATGAACATCCGGAAATTCATCCAAAAAGGATGATTCCCCAAAATCCCTTCCTAACTTAATCCATATTCCTTTTTTCCCACAT
This sequence comes from Syrphus vitripennis, assembly GCA_958431115.1. Lineage (NCBI taxonomy): Eukaryota > Metazoa > Arthropoda > Insecta > Diptera > Syrphidae > Syrphus > Syrphus vitripennis. The sequence goes on from OY288108.1 coordinate 109,003,555, forward strand.
CCTGGGAAGCGCAATTGATCCACTGTGATTTGAGTGTAGTTTTTGCAGTACTGCGAACAATTAAGCACTTCCAAACCTGAATATGTTCCAATATCTCCTCAAATCTCCATAAAAACAAATGTAGATTTTATAAATACATCAAAATAAAACAAACGATTATTCATGGCCACAGCATAAAATCATTATTGATGTTCTCCATTTAATGGTTTAAAAAATAACCATTTTTTCCATAAAGAAAAAATATAGATATCAATAACTCTTCATTTATAAACATATATCTTTACCAAACTAAATAAAGATATTCCAATAACTTATGATGATATCGATGTTTAAATCTTTATTCAACTAATATAGAAAGCCAACAAAAAAAAAAAAAAAATTGAAAAAAAACCTGCTCAAATTGAACACGCATACTTTACACGTTCAGAGTTTACTGAACATGATGTTTGCCTTTTATACCTCTTTCCTTCAGCTAAAGTCCTTCCTTCTTTTTTTTTTTTTGTACAACCTTTGAACCCAGAAATAAAAAAAAAAAATACCCACACACACATAAAACATATCAATTTATTTTTGCTACTATGCCACAACCTATTGCCCTAACTTCCTTGACTTCCCTGGTACACGTAATCCATTGATCCTATTTGTTAAAATATAAAAAAAAAAATGAACAATGCGTATACAAAATGCGGGCAATAACAATTTACCTCATACACTTTAACAACAATATTTTAAGGGTGGCAGGATGATGTTGTTTGCATTTTTACATAAAAAAAATATCACAAAAAAAATTACTCAAATTTTTTTGTGTTTGTAATAAAATAAAAATCAGATTTTTTTTTGTAAATCTGATAGAAAAAAAAAATCAATACATTAATGGTTTTGGTAACAATGCTGTCGAGAGCCAAAAGGTCCACAAAATCACCGGCTAAACTATAAAAAGGAGATGTAAATAAAAGCACACACATATAGCTGCATGCAGATATATAAATCATTATTTATATTATCACTTTTAGCCGACACTGGTGGTGGCGGCGGCGGCGACGGCGTCGTCGCCTACCGGCCTGTACCAGCCCACCGGGAGCTGGTGGCTTCCTCTATTGTATGCTAATAGAATACAAATAACAATGAATCTTCCTTCCGCCCTGAGTTTGTCGATATACATACGAGTATAAACAGAAACACACACACAGACTGACCGAACCATCATCCAAACAGTCCGATGGTATAAAACCAACTTCAAAGGCCAAAATCATTGATACAGGTCCACACACATGGTTAAGCAAAGGCACATTTTATACCATTTCCATATTATCCCCATATACAAACCATGACCACCTTATAAATCAGGCTAGGGAAGCATAGAGCATACAATTTGAATTTATGCCCAAATTCGAATAATTCATGACTTTTCGGACGAACACGATGGCGATGCCGAAGCCGATGCATGGAAATGATGTAGGAGCAACCAGCAATTCGATATGATATTGGCCATTTGGATTTGGAATTAGCTATCAAATCATTTCCTGGAGAAATCTTCAGCCAGAAGAGGGCTGGCGTTCATAAATGCATTTAAATAATGTACGCAAAGGCCAAAGAACAAGACAGGAAGCTTGTAGGCGAAATCTATATTACCCTTAACCATCATCGTAATCATCATCAAGATGAAAATCCTCCGGAAGCGCCGGGAAGTTGATAAGGATATCCTTATAGCTTGTTTTTGTTGTTGTTGTTTTTTTTTCATTTCATTTCTAATATGATGACTCTTGGAATCGGCAAAACAATAAAATGCAACAAGCTTTTCTTCAAGGACTTTCGCTAAATGTATATATAAATCTTGGGATTCCTATTTTCAAGAGTTCGGCGTAGCATTTTTTTTTTTTTTGTTGGATTCTTTCTTAGAGAGATAGCACTCTTTCCTTTTTTTTTTTCTTTTTAAGAAGAAAGAAGATAAAAGATGAAAATTCATTTCGAAAACGAGGAAATAAAATAAATTCTTTACGATGATCCTGTGTATGCCGATATATAATATTAAAGGAAATTACTCAAGTGGATATTATGGATTTCATGATAAATCTTTTTCTTCTTCTTTTTTTTTGTGGATATAATTTTTGTACCATTCATGCGATGGCATAAAAAATATATAAGTATATTTAATGCCAAAATGGGTTGTAGGAGTTTTACTAAAAACAAAATTAATCTGGTGGATTTATTCGCTGCCGCTGGGTTATTCAAACTAATTTTATTTATATCTGAGAGCTCTTTCAGGTGAAAGGAAAACTTATCTAGTTTGAAATGAGGTCTTAGAAGTTTTTGCCTAGAAACGAGTCTGCTTACAAGGGATAGGTTAAGCTTACTCTGGGCACACGCTAGGCGCTCACCTGTTCTGTACATATTTTCATTGAAACCAGAACTTTTAAATCTTATTATTTTCTACAGCTGAATTGTTACAATACATAATGGGTGGATGCCACGCCCAATGAATTTAAATTTGTATGTACTTTAAACAGGTTGGGTATAGTACACACCCAAACAGTTCATACCGCTACAGTTCATACCAATACACACCATACCAACCCAGTTCATACCGAGGGACACTTCATACGCTGGGACAGTTCATACAAGTGAGGATGCCAATTAACGCTGTAGGATTTGTGGGAAGGTGCGCGGTCGGATGTATTTTGCATTTGGTATACAAACTTGCCCTGGGTATGAACCGGATTGGTATGATGTGTACTGGTATGAACTGTGGCAGGGTTAGCTGTTTAGTTTAGGTATGAAGTGCGATGACACGACTTTAAACCCACAGCAATCGAAGGTACTCGATTTAATTGTAACGCGTAGTATTTTGCAGATAGTTTGTCCTTAGTAAGTTGTGAAAATTTTAATTTTGCCAAGCTTTTTTTTTAACCGTTTTATGCCTATAAAAGCAATTTTCCTTAAAAAATGTAAAAAGTTTTAAAGTGACTTGAATATTGGCCATTAGCTATTCCTGAATAATTAGGGGCAATATCTTAGATATAATCTGCAAACATACAGCTGTGAGCACTGTCATCCGTCTCAAAGCTTCCTCTCAGTGGATCAATAATGAAATTGGCCACCTACTATGCACAATCCCTAGGTACTATGCACAATCCCTAGGTACATCGACTATTCCATTCCGCGACTTTAGTTTGGCAAGAAATTTCAGGTGTCAATACCCTCCAGATGAGTCTGGGAGGATATGACATTCCTTGAAGATGATTGCGTTCACTTTCCGTCTAGGGTGTTCCAGGCGTAAATTCTTGCGATCAAAGAAGTTCTGTCTTGGCTTATACGCATTTTCTCTGACAGTCAAGCTGCCATTAAATCTCTTGATTCTGTCTCCATAAACTCATTGACAACCCTCAACTGCCGATCATCTCCTTCGGAGATGGCGCAGCAGTTTAACATTCACCTTTGTTGGGTGCCGGGCCACAGGAACATTAAATGCTGATGAACTCGCTAGAAGTAGAACCATCCTACCAATCGCAACATATATTGGAAATTGGTATACCTATCGCCACATGTTAACTCATGCTAGTGCAAGATGCCATTAGGTTAACAAAACTTAGGTGGCGACAAAGCAGATCTGGCCACTTTCAAATCTGAATAGTTTTAGATTCTTGTTGTCCATAAATAGATCGCAAATTAGCTCCGTAATTGGTGTCATTACAGGACACTGTCTAATTGGGAACGCCTTCTGCAGAAGCTGCATGGAGGAGGAATACAACTACTCATCTTCTCAGTACATGCAGTACTCTATCCCAAAGACATAGGCTTCACATGGGAGAATACTTTTTCAACAATCCTAGCGATCTTGTTAACAAAGACATTTACAGTCTCTCACGCTTCATGAGAAGCTCCAAATGGTTCAACGAGTAGGGAGAAAAATCTCTAGTGTCACAATGGGTCAATCCTGGTCTAAGTGTGTCAATTTATACTGACAGCTACATCAACCTAACCTAAGGGTAATATCAATTTTGTCATGTTATATTTTCTATGTTTTTTTTGTGTGTTTTCAAAAACATTTGAAATTAACAAACTTCTTATAATGAATAGGTAATTCGTAACTCTCACAACTATGTCTATGGGAAGCTTAGTCAACTTGACACAAAATTAGAAAAACATCAAAGTGATGATAGAAAACATTGATGAACACAATTCAAATTATCGCAACTAATTCAGGAGCAGCCAATGTTAAATGTTAACATAAAACTACAATCTATAAGAATTGTTTAATACTTTTTTTACAGAAAGTGCTTTGAACTATCATGGTGTCAAGTTTGTGAACTACCAACAAAAAAAAACATAGAACGACAAAATCTGATTTGTCATAATTAATTGACGACAAATAAACTCAAAATTCTTCAAACACAAAATTCTAAATATTTAAATTCTCAAAGCTCTAGATGCTGAAAATCCAAGATCTATAGAAAACATAACATTTTTAAAATCCTGCTAAATTATAAGCATGTCTGGGTAGGACTTTAAACTTGAGAAATTTTTATTTTACACCTATCCCAATTTTACTGGGAATTTACAGCAGAAAACCTTTAAAACGAAGTCATAGGTCGAAAATAACATAAATAAATATGCGTTTAAATAAATATTCCACAATCTCGATTATTTCCAATAAATGTATCTTAGACAATTTTTAAATTGATTTTAGTTTTCTTGCAACTATCTTTATTTTATCTTTTATTTATGTACCTATATAAAATCAACATTGAAATTATTAAATTCGTCGAATTGGAAAATTAACTTGCATTAATACCCAGATTTGTTTACTTTTTACTCACATGTCCGTTTTTAACTTCAATAAATGTATACCTAGTGATTAAATTTGAACTCAACAAACATACATTTCACCGCCAGCGATGATTGTGACATCTACACGACGTTGGCATAATATATAACGCATCAGGCAAATGAATTTATAAAGGATTATGATTTACTTAGTCCGTAAACGAAAAACCTCCAGCATATTGCCATCAATTACAAAACGTCATGTCCTGTATGCAAACATATGCATGCATATATATGCATGCAATATGTACAAAAGTTTATAGAAGCGAAACATTCACAATAATTTATAAACCCATGTAGCTATTATATGTGAGTGATGCAAAACGCGGTTTGAATTTACAAATTATAATTAATCAAGAAGGATATTCGAGCATCTATTTATAAGTCGCAACTTACATATGTATATATATTTACAAAATGTACATTTCCATATCCTTTTTCTGTAAGTATACCCCATATACCAATAGGTATATATGTTGATTTTATGTTGTTGGCACAAATGTTGTAATCCCCTATTACACAAGCACCTAATCTTTTCTCAGTGTGGTTCCCCGCAGACGACGACGGATCCCAACATCATACATCTCCTCATTCTCTTTTAGTCTTCATATACCATCTACCGAAACTTCAACTACATCCTCTTGAAACAAACCCTTCAAACATGCCAGATGCAGGACACTTCTTCAGCACACATGGATACACACAATTCTCTAATAATGTCCATCCAGCTGTTACATAGTCCGGATGGCGTTTTATTGACTTTTAAACTTCCATTGCTAGAGGCTTCTTCTTCCAAAAAAAAAAACTCTCTTTTCGTTTTTGTAATTTTGCTTTAAAAAATCCAGGGTTGTTAAAAAAGTTTTTTTGTTTTTTTTAAGGAAAAAGTTTGATGCAAGATTCGAAAGTTATTTTTTTTAATGTAGGTTACAGATGAAAACTTAAATCGAGAAAATTCAAAATTAATAAAAACCCAATCAGAAATACCGAGTTCTAAAAAGGTAGGGATTTCAAAATCCCGAAAGCTCAAATCCTGTTTATACAAATCCCAAAAGTTTCGTCGATTTGAATGATTTTGAATTTTCCAAAGAACCTAAATTCATGAAAAAGCTGAAATCCCAATAATTTGTTATCCGAAAAACCTTAGAATAAGAATTTTGCTATTTCAGGATTTTCGATCTGAGTTTTAGAGATTTTGAGTTTTTTTTAGATTTCTGATTGGGGAGGATAAATTTTGGTATAACAACTCTTTTCGTATTCCCATATGAAAAGACAATCCCTCACATGCAGCAGAGGATGCATATGAATGCATAGAAGTGGATTTCCAAATACCCGGGTTATGTTCCCTCTTTTTTTCAGTTTCTGGGAAGAGCTCTGCAATCGATGGTTTTTAGCCTACCTCCGTACACACCACACAAATCTACACTCATATGGGGGCAATGCAATTTCCCCCTGAGGAAATGGGTGGACATTTTAATGAATGACGATTCTCTAATTCCTTAATTTGGTAGCGCGCCAGGATTTGTCGGGCAATTTGAATTCACCGAGAATTCAAATAGAGCGTGATTCCGTAATGGCCGAAATGGCGGAAATATACCAAAGTGCCAACTGAATAAATGGTCTTATTTTGTCCTTTTATATGCATTGCATACCTATATAAAATACATCTACATATGCATACGAGTATAACAGAAGCAAGGCTACAAGGAAGTCCAGACAGATAGACAGAGTAAGAGAAAAAGAAATAATGAAAGAAAGAGTGAGCAAATAGTGAGAAAATAGAACAAATAACATTTATATATAAAATGGTTTTAAATGGGAACTTTGGTGTTTGTTGGGTAAAAGGATTTATTCGCATAGTTGTAAAAGAGAGAGAGACAGAGAGGCTAAAAGTTGAATAAAATCTCTAACTCTAATAAGCTTTCTATATAAGAGTATATACATTATATTTGCAAAGAAGATGTCTAGAGGTAAATATTATTTGTAACAATTATCATATAGATAGAGGTCATCAGGCGAAGTTATAGAGGTTAGATGAATCCAAGGAACTTCTTGGGTAAGTTTTTGACCTGTTTAAATATTTGTAGACCGGTTTATAGTTGGATTTAAAACACAATTAAATATCGTTTTGCTATTTGATTTTCGTAACACATGATATTTTGTGGCAAAAGTTAAATTAGATTCGAAACTTTAATAAAGTTAACCACACATTGTAAATTGAAGACGAGAGTGTTTAAGAAGGTTGAAAGTTTAAGGAAAATTAATTTTTAATGATTTTAATGGATGGACCCAGGAACAAGAAGTGTTGGAGTGTTGTTTTGAAAAATAAGAAGAAATTAAATTTGTTTAAGGAATTTATTCGATAAGTGTTGGACCATTAGAAATATTAGAGTTTTAACGATTCATTTGACAACAAACTTCAGAAAATGCGAAAATGCAAAATTCTGAAAATCCCCAAACCGCTATTCAAAATAAGTGATTTCACTGGGCTGGAATATGAGTCTTTAAAATGTAAATCAATGAAAATCATACACATATACCAAAAAAACTTTCAATTCAAAAATCATGAAAACTTATTGATATTACAGAAAACCCAAAATTTCGAAACACATAAAATCATGTAAACTGAAAATACCGAAGATCCAAAATCACTGACTGGAAGAAAGTATCCTAGGAACTCAAACACTTAGTCCAAAAATACGAAATCCGATACCCGGAATACAGCAAATCCAGAAATCTAAAATTTTGAAACAAGAAATCTTGAAACCAAACAACTTAAAATTTAGAAATTCTGATATTCACATTCCAGGAAACGTTGAATTCAAAAATCATGAAAACCTACATTTCAGAAAACCCAGCATTTCGAAACACACAAAATCTTTAAGACTCAATATTTTTAAAATCCAAAATCTTTGAATGGAAGAAAATATCCTTAAAATCCCAAATATCTAATCCAAAAAAAGTTAATTTTTAAAATACGAAACTCAAACAAAAAATCCGAAAAACAAAATTTTAAAAATAGAAATCCTGAAAACTTAAAATTACAGATGCTCACATAGAAAACTTTGAGTCGAATAATACTGAAAACCCAAAATACAAACAATTCAAAATGCCAAAACACATAAAATCATGATAACGCAAAATTCTGGAAAATTAACGGAAGGAAGAAAACATATTGAAAAATCCAAAATACTCGTCCAAAAATACGGTTTCCAAAAATCCAACCAAACAAAATCCGAAATACACAAATTTCGAAATCCTTAAATACTAAAATATACGAAATTTCGAAAGTCTAACATCAGCAAACTCACCATCTCGAAAAATCTTATAATGTAAAACCAAAAACAGGGTAGGTACTGTGATATTGAATTCTATACAGGTACACCCATGTTTTTTGAATTTCTGAGCATATAGAATTCAGCATTATGGCATTTGGTATTGTGGCTTCAGTATTTCTCCTTCATAATTCTGAGCTTGCGTACCCAAGCACTTAAAAAAAATAGACCCTTCCACCTTAAAGTCTGAAGTCCGAACTTTATTTTAAATTATTTCGAACATATTATCTTCAATAACCTAAACAAAACAATTTAAATTTCATTTTTATATAATTGAAGTTTTTATTTTTATTAAGACACCGAAAATTAAAAAAAAAAAATCAAACATTTTATAAATATACTATTCCTCCCAACTTAAAAACAAATATTTCCCCCAAAAAACACAAAAAAACCAAAACATAAGCCCCACCAAGTGCCATCCAAATCCACTTCAAATCATCCAATTTCAAAGCAACAAATTCTGACCCATTGATGGTCAAATCTGACATCTTCACTTTGCCTATTTCTATCAATTCATAAAAAGTCCTTTGTTTCCAAAACTCTAACAATCCAGACGAATGCACCATTAGCAGAAAAAAATTCAAGCTGTCCATATAGATTGAGTTTTCATTAATTGGAAAAACCCACGGACTATTTTTCATCATACACATTTCATCCGGCATACGGAACAATAGTCGATTGAAGAGATTTTGTTGATTCTGGTAAATTTTCCATTTGACATTATTAACTGCATACGCAAAGCTCGTATTAAGCGTGTCTCGTAATTTCAAAAAAGCCTCATTATCATTTTCTAAAACAAATAAATTAAAGTATTTAGTTTTGAAAATTGGGTTAAGTTCGAAAAATAAATCAAACTCAATTTTGAGGCCTAAGATTTTCAATTCTGATGCCAGGAGATCATCAAAGGTTTCAAGCTTCTTTTCGGTTGGTGGACTTGTCATAAACGTCTGCAGAAATGCATTGTACGAGGTTACAATTATAATTCCGCAGATAAATATTAACGAGTAGAGGATTTTTGTTGTGTACGTAGCATTTGGTGTTTCCAGAAATGATTGCCCCAGAAGTCCACGTAAACTATCATTGATCACGCAATCCAACAAAGATGACTTTCTACAACTGGAGAGATATGCAGCTGAATGAAGAAGAATCGATATAATCAAAAGTGAGCTAATGATGATACAAAGAGCCTTCCATTTCCAAATAAATGTAAATACTTTATAGATGGGAATGCTTTGTTCGATGGGAATCATGACACACCAGTTTGTATTGATATAGGGATATGTAAATGAGTCCATTGGAGCATAAGTGTTGGGAAATAATGCTCCGGCTGATATTTCGACGCTTTTATTTGCCACAAGCTGATTCATTTCTTGTATTCCAATTTTTAAATTTATACCGCTTGTATTTAATCGAGCATTGTGTTTTATAGCAAATGCGTGGAAGAGATGTCCAATATAACCCCGAATATTTAAATTTCCTTGTGTGTTTTTCGAAACGATCAATCCTGGTTCAGGTCCACCAATCAAAACTGGCAATGTAGAACCCTTAAGATCTCGGATACGATCCGGAAAGAAAAAGTGGTCTTCCTGGTTTTCTTGTTTTTCTTCTTCCCATGGAATTTCTTGTATTTCAAAAACAGGGAAGGAGCTGAATCTGTAGAATGTTGACAAAGGCCAAAAGTCATTGAATATAACTATCACGTTTATCATATGATTTTTCCAAAAAAAATGAAAAAGTTTTTTTAATGGCGCCAGTCTTTTCGATAACCAATGCATTTTGGAAACAATCAAAATAATTCTAGATGTCCGGCCTTTTTTCATAAATTTCAATAGTTTTTGAAGAAGAATGTCATCACTGGAATCGTGTTGAACAACAATAATTGCCAGAAAGTTTTCATTGAAATTTTTTTTTAAAGCAAACGGATCAGCAACGCTACTGGATGTGACTACGGGAATCTCCAAGAAATTTGTTATTTCTCTGACAAAATTGTTCACACATAAGTCGTTTCTCAGATTTGCTGTATTTGAGTTTTTCATCAATATGAGGATATATTGAAATGGATTTTCGGTGTAAACACTTTTAACGAATTTCAAAAATTTGGTATTTAAGTCAGAAGTCGTTGGCTGAGCTATTGAACCTGAGGTTAGGACAACCAACAGACCAACAACTATGTAATTCATGCTCGCTCGAAGTGATTTTAAATACTGATGTTCGATATTGTGTAGTTGCAGTTTGCAGAGTCAATACTTTTTGTTGAAATTATTTTATGGTTTTCTAAATGGTATTTATTAAAATGTATGGCTATTTATAATAATATGGAATGATTGCTTGTGAATAACAATTTTTCAAATTGCTGATGGCAAAGTTAATGTAAGTTTAGACAAATGGAAATAAAACACAAAAAAAAACTAAAATGCATTGTCAAGAGTTTTTCTTTGCAAATTAAACTTAATTATACAGATTTGTGTTCTTTTACTTTGGCACGTGAACATAAAACACAATTATTATTGGTTAACTTTATTTTGACATTCAGAAAGTCCTAACACTAGTCAATAATTATTGAAGAGGAAGAAATTCCAAGTTGCAGTTCTGCTTATTGAAAAATACTGTCGGTGTTTGTTTAAGATTTTCAATTCAGTTTTATGCTTATAGGTAATTCATTTTTAGATTTTTAGTCAAAAACAAAACATTTCAGCTGAGTATATAAGACTCCTTTTTGTATTAAATCGTCAATTACATTTTTGTGTTTGAATTTGGTTGGCCCTACCGATTTAAGCAACAGAGCCACATAACGATAGGATGTCAAACGATTCCAGTCTATTAAGTATCCAGCAAGGAGATTGGAACGTGGCAAATGCTAAACATTGAACTCCAACGTACACACATAATATTGAGGAAAGCACTGCCACATTTCCCAAACAACCAATTCAAAAGATCGACAGAAGAAAACAAATACCTGTCCAAAAAAAAACAACAGACACGGGAAACTGATGACTATTGGGGATAAAGCAAAAATACAAAAGAGTTGCAGAAGTCGGAAACTACCATCTTCAATCATCACAATTTTTTAAGTTATCCCGAGCTAATTGGAAGTTTTACGAACTCTGAAGAAGTTACTGAGTTTATCTACATATTCTACAAGACCAAAGAAATCATCGTCTTTTCAAGGATCCAGAGATTTGATCTTCCAAACGTTTCATTTTTATCTTGGGGCGAGCCTGGAGTTATTACTGGGGCATTGTGTTATTTTACAAGCCAATTCAAAAAATTACACACACCAAAAACGTCACTGCATTTTTGGACACTTGGAATTTTAGTCTATAAGTATTTAAGTATATAATGTATGTATAGGTACAACTGTTTGCTTGCCATTTACTAACAAAGGTTTTTTCTTTGCCCAAATATTTATTTATTTAAAAAATGTCACAAATAGGTAAATCAAAAGAAAAAAAAAAACTTACCAAAGTTTCAAAAATGTTGTTGATATTGTGTATTAGGTAGGTAAAGACAGACACGATTTTGAATTTATATCCTCAGTAGGTGTTTATGTAGGTCTCACGACGTAAATTTCATTATTGAGTACCTACATACATACATAATGTACCTATGTACATAGTTAGTTTTAAAAAGTGGATTAGATATGAAAAAAAAATTTCCGATACATTGATTTTGAAAATGAGATACATTTAAAGATCAGGTTTTGAACGAAAAAAACACGATGAATTGATTTTCTAAAACGCAAGTAATTATTTCGAATTTGAATTTTTGGGGATGAAGCTTTAACGGCCAAACCGAACAAACGATTAGCTACCGACGGACGGCGAGACGCACGGCGCGGCGCGGCGGCGCGACGATACACACAGAAATCAAACAATGACCGGTCGTAGACGCCATATTGCAAAAAGGTAATGAAAATATAATTTAATTTGTGAGGAAAAACACTTTCAGAAAATGAAATACTTTATTTCTTTTTTAGAAAAATGACCTTTACGAATTACTTAACAAATATTTTATACTAGGTGGTTGCAAGGCGTCTAAGGCGCCCGTGGATATTAATAACTTATATCAGTTATCAATATCCACAGGGGCCTAAGGCGGATCACTTCAATTAAACAAAACGAAATATACGCATCGTTGACTTATTTAATCACTGATTACATGATGGAATGATTGATTCATGAAATGATTGAATGATTCAGTCTATAGGCAATATTTTTTTTTTGGCAATCTTTTTGACACAAACTTTTTTTTGAAAATTTTTTTAATTTTCTTCTTTATGGAAGAAATGGAAGAAATTTTTCTTTATAATATATTTTTGACAATTTTTATTTTTGTAATTTTTTTTTCTTTAAATTTTTATTTTGTAATTTCTTTTGAATTCTTTTTTATTTTTAACATTTTTGTTTTTGCGAAAAAAGTGGTTCCCGCAATTCTGTCTGTCTGCCTGTCTGTCAACCTACAGCTTCAACTACAATTTTCTTCAATTTTGGACTTAAGGCTTCAGGAGATGCTTAGCGGGAATTTAGCAATTCAAATAACAAATTTTATGCTTTTTCATTTTTTCCCTGATGACATTATTGTGACTGAATGACTCGGTTCAATTTCCACTTCGTTGTAACGACAAAATTCTTTTTGAGAGTTTTTTTTTCAGGCATGACTTGACATGACATGACAAAACTTTTTCTGACCAATTACTTTTTTTTTGAATATAATTTATTTTTTCACAATTTAAATTTTGCCCGTTTAGTTCTCTTGGTTCAATTTTTTTTCTGTCAAAAATTATTGACAAATATATTTTGACGATTTTTTTTGACATTTTTTTGGCAGTGTTTTTGATTCAAAAACTAACTAATAGACAGAAGTGTTGGCTTTAAAAAATGTATAAAACTTAGTTGTAAGTATAACCGTTATTTTTTATTTTTTTGTTTTCCATTTAACGTACATATTTTTTAAATTGCCCCTACCGCCTAAACGGGGGGAGATAGGCCCCCCTCCTATAGTAAAAAATGCTTGTACTGCCGTGTTCTACAAAAATCCGTTATCATTTCTCTCCAAAACAATTAATGAAAATTAATTTTCTTGGAAGTTTTTTTTGAAAGAAATCGTTTTTTTTTGCATGCAGATAATTATTTGCTGTCAATTTCCGAAGATCAATTAAAAATAGAATTGGTTTAACTGACAGTAGGTACAAAAAAAATATTTGCATCGATCTACATATATATGTACCTACCTAGTTTTAGTATGACTTAAACTTTGCATGCAGATAATTTGAAAGTATAATTTGCCAATTTCAGCCGATTTCCAATGATCAATTAAAAAGAAATTTGGTTGTCAGTTCAATCATACAAAATTAGTATTTGCATCGTACTACATAATTTTAGTAAGGCAACCGATTGGTGAACCGATACTTTTTACAAAATCGTTTATTAATTATTATAATTGGATTTACCACTCGTAGCTCTTCCAAATTAAAAAAAGCGGGGTAGATATTATCTATAAATATAAAAAATAATGAAAGAAAAGATTTTACGGTTGCTAAGACTTTCGAGAAAATGTTAACTGAAAATTTAGGTATGGATAGAAAATTTGTGTATTTCTATATTTAAACATGTAAGTACTCGTAAGTTTCAAATAAACCCCATATGTATCCATACTGGAAAGGAATTCGTTATCCTAATTAAAAACAAATATCAAATTCCTTCTGTTTCAACTGATGTACGTACATACCTACCTACAATAAATCCCGAATATACCTTTGATATATTTACAAACGAGAGGAAGGAATCTTAGGTGGGGTATACCTATAACATCAACTTTTACGATATTTTCGCCTTCTACCACAAAAAGGCATACCATTAATCATAAATCGGCACACATGTGATACTGATAGCTAACCGTGCACAGATTTTGCTTGTTATAAAAGGATTACTGACAAAAACAAAACATAACACAAAACAAACAAAAAATCAAACATCCCCCTTCTCAACAAAGTTTCCTTATAAAGGTTGATACCTTTACATGGAGGAAGAGTCTTCTCGAAAAAAAACCCATAAATGATACAGCTTAAGCTGTCATTGAACAGGTTGTGGGCCTTCTTCGTTACTTCGTTATATACATATACGTACCTATTCCTCTCGCAGTTTAGCTTTGATTCCCCAAAGTCATACTATCCCATCCTCCCACAAGGCACCACATCATCAGGAAGCCATAGAGTGGTGTACCTCATGTAAACACGTGGTCTTACAAGGATATGTTTGCTAACGGCATCAATGTCAATTTCTAACGAAAATACAAAAACCAATGATGGCAAAAACCAACAACAAATATAGCGCAAACGAATAAAAAAAAAAAAAAAAACGAAGAAGAAGAAGATTCTGAACTCAGATTGCTTAAAACAATATAATATTGCACGCAGAGTCCTTCCATCATTTTATACCTTCTTCATGTGGGTTCATCCACTCCTTGTTCGTGACATCTTATTATTATAGGTACGTTTCCACCGGAAGTACCAAAGGTGATGGAAGATGGTTGTTGTTGAGGATATTGTGTGTAGTATGTGAAATGTTGAACTAATGATAATCTCAGCTCCTTATAAAGAGGATATTCTTTTCGTCAATTTTGTTTGCATTTAATTTTTTTATCAAAAAGAAAAGAAAATCCTTCCAAATTCAATGGATATAAAGCAAACATTTGAAATCGATCTCATTAGATGATAAATTGTGTTGATCTATAAAGGTTAAAGCTTACAGACGAAAACAAAAAAAATCAACAACATTCCCTTGAGTAATTATATGTTCAAAAAAAAAAAGACATCTTTTTCTTATTAATTCTTTTACCATAAGACACAAGAAAAAAAAATATCAAAATGTGTTTTTAGCATTTATAACACTCCCTGGAGGTTATTTTTGTCTTTTATCGATTTTGCTGTCACCACAGCACGCACAGGTACCTAGTTTACTTACTTCTTCAAGTCCCTCTATATCCTTGGTGAAAGATAGGATTCTTATATGTATATCTTAATAATATACAGCAGCAAGTACAATTATTGTGAACCCATCTTACAAAATAAGAAGCGAAATCCCCAGAGGAGACTTCCACAATCGCAAACAATTTTTTTTTTTTGTTCTTACTCTGTTGTGTAGCTTAAGAATGATTTACTTTAAATTTCAATACGTGATCGGATTATATAAAAAAAAGATAAACTTCTCCCAAGAGTTTTTTTTGGTTGTTTTGTTATTTATTCCTTTATTTCATACTGCAAAATGCTTAAATCACGAAAAAAGTATTTTTTTTCTTAACCACCATTTGAAATGATTTATTTAACAAAAATACTTAAATATACCTAATCTCTGAAGAAATAAGTACCTAATCGTGGGAAGGTAAATTTTAAAGACAAAATTTATTTCAAGGTTAAAAAATTTGGTTTTAAGTGAATATTTTATTTTTCAGGAGATTTAGAGAATTGAATTGTTTTTTAGGATCTATTAGTCTTAGGCTTTCATTCTAACTTTGTGGAGGGTTTTTTTAGTTAGGCAAAAGGATGAGACCGAATCATCATAATGTTAGGCTTTACTAATATTATTAATAGGTCGATTTTTTTAAAAAATAAAAAACTTGCCGAAATACCAAAAAGATTATCCTCGAAACCAGAGCAATATCTCGAAAGTCCTTAATATACGATATTTTCTAGAATCTGATATAAGCAGAACGAATAAAATTTTATTGATTAAAATTTATCACAATCAAAAAAAAAAAATATGTTGAACGTAGATTAATTGGAGGGTTCACGGATGGATCTCTCCAAGTCACAAAAAAACAGAAATCGGAGATGTTAAGAACTTTAATAAGAAAAATGACATAAACTGCCATAGCAATTAAACTATGCTAACTAAGTAGCGGAATGCTTTCCACAGTGTGGAGCTCTTCAAAAATATCACTTCGTACTAAGTTGAGACTCTTTGAATCCAATGTTAAATCTGTGCTGCTTTATGCCTGTGAAACGTGGAAGTGCTCTACTAACATCTCGAGTAGGTTGCAAGTCTTTGTTAACCGTTGTCTGCGTTACGTCCTAAAGATCCGACGGCCACACACAGTATCCAACAATGATCTGTGGCTTAGGACTGGACAAACAAAAGTGGATGAAGACATCAAGCAAAGAAAATGGCGCTGGATTGGCCACACACTGAGGAAGCCTGATGACAACATAGCAAAGCAGTGCTTTGAATGGAATCCTCAAGGTACGAGACGGATTGAAAGACCAAAGGTAACATGGAGGTCAACTGTCATGAAGGAAGCTCGGTCCCAAAATTTACAGTCGTTTTCAGAGCTGAGGTATCGTGCTGGGAATAGAAAAAAGATGGAAGGATCTGGTCGACGCCCTATGCTCCAGTAGGAGTTAAAGTGTTGCTCTCAACA
Organism: Syrphus vitripennis; assembly: GCA_958431115.1. NCBI lineage: Eukaryota > Metazoa > Arthropoda > Insecta > Diptera > Syrphidae > Syrphus > Syrphus vitripennis. Next base: position 109,020,126 of record OY288108.1, read on the forward strand.
GCTTCCGGAAACAAAGAAGAAGAACTAAGTAGCGAAAAAACTTGCAGGCTTATGTACATATATTATTGCAGATCCAAGAAATATCATTATGTTCAGAACAGGTGTGAGCCATCCAAATACAATACCTCCTGATCTATATATGTACGTAATTTAGCTTTGGGATATTTTTTTTTATTCTTTTGTTTAAATTTAAATTTTGACGTGATAAAAATAAACAAAACATAAAGATAACTCTGAAAATATATCCTCGAATCGAGAATAACCTCTCAAAGCTTAGTTCATAGAGGCTTCCCTAAGACAAATAAGCAGAAGCCTTTTTCAACAAAAACAAAAAAGAATTCGTCTAACTTTCATTTTGTAAACTATGCTTCGTATCTAAATAATTTACCTCCTGAGCATCATGTTGTTCAATTTTTGAATGTTCATTGCTTCGACTTATACATATCCTGAAAAATATGTTTTTAGCCGATAAACTATAATATCTCCTAAACCGTTGAAATTTTTTTTTTTCGTTTAAATGCCTGGTTAATGGGTTCAAATTGTTAATAAGCAATTCCATTGAATAATGTTCCTGTTGATAATAAGTGATGTAAGGTACGGCATGCAGCTTTGTCGAATGTAAATGGAAGAATTCAGTGCAATCTGCTATCACACCTTAAACATCTAGACTACGCAGATGACATGCTTACTCTCTCATAGGATCATGGATCTCCATCAAATGACAACAAAGGTGCAGAGAGAAGCTGAAAGCTTCGGGCTTAAGATTAATACGGCAAAAACAAAGAGGATCAGCCTTGGAACTTCCTCATCTACTCAAGTAGATATTTCTGGACAACCAGTAGAGATGGTAGAGATTTTTCAATACCTTGGGAGTATTGTCTCTACTGATGGCGGAACCAAACAAGATATAACCAGCCGAATCGGGAAAGCAAAGGCTGCGTTCGGAATGCTGTTCAAAATATGGAGGAACAACTCTATAAGCTTAAAGGCCAAGCTACGATTGTTCGCCTCCAATGTAGAATCTGTGCTTCTCTATGGATGCAGCACTTGGAAAGTAACACCCACTGTCACAAGAAAGCTGCAAACGTTCGTGAATAGATGTCTGCGAAACATCTTGCAGATTTTTTGGCCTAACCGTATATCCAATGATGAACTTCATGCGAGGACAGGTCAGGAACCCATTGACTCTATAATAGGAAAACGTAAGTGGCAATGGATTGGACATAAGCTTCGAAAAGGCCACGAGTGCATTGCGGGTCAAGCGATGCAATGAAGTGGGCCGACCTAGAAGTATTTGGCGAGAACCGTACACGATGGCGCGTAGGAGTAGTGGAAGCCCTAGGCCCCGCAAGGGGAACCCCACGGACGTAAAAGGTCTGAGAACCTAAGTAAGTAAGGAAGTAATTCCATTGGAGTAAACATATTAAAAGGACAGTTTCGAAAATTTATGGTTTGTGTCCTGTTTTCTACTTACTAACGTACGCCAATCTTAAAATAATACTTAGAAGCCAATAATTAAGAATACCTCATTAAGATATTATAATCATAAGAAATATTGCTATGACTTTGAATAAATTTTTGACGAACTTTTAATAAAAAGTCATGAAAATGCTTCAAAGCATAGAAAATTAGAAATATACCTTGTAAGTCGATACAAAATAGAAAGTCGATGCAAAATTTCTTCAATAATAAATAAGCAAGAAGAAGAAGATTTTAGCTGAAATATATCAAAACCCTGCGATTTATCATCAAGCCATTACAAAGCAAGAACAATTTTTTGTTGAAGTACAAATATCGGACAGCCTATACACAGTAACAGCCTAATCAAGTACTTATTCGTTCAGTGCTACGAAAACATGTGTCCTGAAAATTTGAAAAAAATACCTCCTCCATATTTAAACCAAAAAATAATAAATAGAACAATAAAACCTCTCTAAATCAAACTTTTAATGGAATCAATAATCAATAATAAGATTTTCTCATTTATATCATCCACCAACAATATCAACTTTCACTTTTAGTTTAAAAAAAAATTGTTCCTCTTTAAAATACCCACCCTTAAAATCCCTTAACGCTTATTTGCACACTGTCCATTTCACTAGTATCTAGAAGGACTCCCATCAAAAATTCATCCGTTTCGAAATCCACACTTAAGCTACCCGTTGCAAAAAAAAAACAAAATCTATGTTTTAATCGTTTATTTTAGCATCATAGAAAAAACTACTAACAATATATAACCATCAGCCATCACTATAATATTGTGTGCCCTACATACCGCTATGTGATATAGAACTTTCATTTCAGGATTATGTCAACAACTTGAAACCATCATTCTAACTGTCAATCGATATTATAGCCGAGGTTGAAGGATTAATTCCTTCATTTTAGAAAATGTTTCTATATATATATAGATCTAATGGATATCTCTATGGTAATCGAAGTTTGTAGAAGCCTCTTCTCTTTTACCAACAAAGCCATCAACAACAACAACAAACCATCAGTATAGTCAGTTGTTGTGCCTGGCAACCATTTCAATCTCCTGCAACAATATCTCGCAAATAAACTTCCGTTGGCATTATTTGGAATCTACACTTGAATCCCATGACAAGAAAAACAACAAAAACAAAATCAAATCACTCAAAAACAAATAATTGATATTTTTAGATCCTTATATTTTTTTTTTATTCCAGACTGCTACTTGGTTAACAAAAAAAAAAAAACAGTCATAGAAATATTTTTCCATTTGCAATAATTAGAAGACTTTTATTTTGCAAAACAATCATTAATTTCATTTTTCCCGAATGGAAAAATGTCCTTTTTCCGCCTCATACACAGGGAAACACTATATTTTCTATGTCCTTTCGCTGAAATTAAATTTTGAATACACTTTTTTCATAACAAACAAAACTTCGAAACTTGACATCCAAACGCTCCTGGCAACAAAAGGTTTTTCATCAAAAAAGCAATTTTACAATAAAAAAACAAAAAAAAAAAATATTTCGCGTATTTTTGGTGTGTACCTACCTACAATGAAAATTAAAATCATTTTTCTGACAAAGCTACTCGAATGGTGGGTAAGTGCACTCAAAAAAACATTTCCCTCTTATTGCAGCGTTAGTATTCTAGAATGTTATGATAAAATTATCCAGCGGAAACCAATCTTGAATGTTTCAATATTATGTTGGAAAGAAACCCAACAAAATGTTCCCTCAAAGAAAGAACATAAAACCATACCAAGAAGATTCACCTACATAATACAGCCGACAGCATATCACAATTGAATTCCAAAATGTCCTAGTTAGGGATTTTTTTTTCTTTGCCAACTCCTGGCCTACTAAACGTGGCTAAATGTCCTAAACAGGCTTCAAGTTAATTATGACAGCTTCAGTTCTCTCTCAATAAATTAATATAAAAAAATATTTATTAAAAAAAAACCATCATCTAAAATCTTTGGATATACAAAACCAAAAAAGCTCACATCATACGTAAAAAGCTTTCGTTTTTTTTATTTCAAAGTGAGAACAGTCTTGCGCAGTTATATCCCACGTGATATTTTACTCTTCGAATTCTAACAGTGATAAGAAAAAAAATACAAAAAACTAAACTACCTCAACAAGAAGAAAAAAAAAAAGTTAAAAAAGGGAAGAAACCTGGAGCCAACAGAGCCAGCACGAATAAAATTCGGTCCAAGAGATACCTAATTGTCCATAACTAAAAATTTGGTTCAGCGAGAGAAGCTTTTTGGGGGCAAAAGGCATTCCGTCTTCAGTTAAATATTTGCGTTTTATGCGTTAGCACGTCGCGACGGATTGTTTGGAATTGTATTCGTGTGTCGGTTGAATTCGTCCTTGTTGTCTATATAAATATATCGAATTTGATTCTTTTTTTTTTTTGAAATTTGTTGTTGTGGAATTTAACAAAAAAAAAAAATACAAATATTTGAAGGTTAAGATTTTGTAAGGATAACGATATTAAAATGGACGAATAAATATAAAGGATGTAAAAAGTGAAGAGTGACAAAAAAGGATAAATTAAATCCGTAAAATGATTAAAATGTTCAAAGAAGCAATGTGTATCCCACTTCTGAATAATTATTTTTTCAATTAATTTTTTTTTGTTGTTGTTGTGTTATGGTTGATTAAAAAGGACTTAAACAAGGATTAAAATCATCATCATTGTTTTCTCTATGTCAACTAACAAAAACAACTAGGAAGTAAAAGTTCAATATGCCAACTTCCAGGATCTATCTTACATTATTAACAGCTGTCATTTTGGGAACAGGTAAGAAAAGGATATCATCATCAATTACATTGTGAGATCCTTATTTCTTTTCTTGATGTTTTTTTTTTTTTTTTTTTTTTTAAGGAAAGAAAAAGAATTAATTGTGTGTAAAGAAAATAATAAATAGTAAACGAGATGAAAACCCTAGGAATATGTATAATCAATGAATCATGCTGCCGCCGTTATCTCTATGTCAAAAGGGAATCCTTTTTTTTATTTTTTTGTGTCCTTTTGCCTAAAGGGATATCTCGGATCTACTCTACCGAGACCAACCGATGAAATTGTACCTAATTTCAATTCTTTCTTCTTTTTTGTTTGGTTCAGTATCACTTCCAGGTTTGTTTAGGTTTTTTTTTTTTTTTGTTGAGAGAAACAAAAAGGATAATTTAATTTTCCTGCCTCTTTTGAATACTTAAGCTTGTATTTCCATTCATGCCCACGGCTCGGCTCCATCAGGAGGTTATAGGTAGCTAAATTTTGTTGAGTAAAAAAACGAGGCCTCTTTAAATGATGGCAAAAAGTTTACTTTTTTTATTTTATTATTCTGCGGGGTATAAGTAAACGAACGTATATAAAGGACGATGACCAGAAAAATGTTAACGTAAATCTTTAAGGACTTTTTTTTTTGGGGATAATTTTTTTGCATAACTTTTTGGCTATAACTTTATTAAGGGGTATTGTTGTGCTTTTCGCGTTCTGTGGTTATATACGGTTTATTAGGAACAAAAAAGTTGTTCCTTTTTTTTTTGATCATGATTGTTTTAGCCACAAGGACGACTTACATTAATTATAAAAAAAAATAAAGAAAAAACTTCAACGACGGACGATTCTGTGAATATCATTTTTTTTGGGTTGTATCCATGTCCACCCGCAATGTTGTTTAGTGTTATATTTCTGCGGAATAAGGCCACACCTCTGACTGAATGTTTTTGAATACACATATATACACACAAACAAACACAAACACATACATTTGCATAGACAGTAGATTCTATGTCCTTATGAATAATTCAGAATTCAATTTGAACATGGATTTTCGGTTGTTGGTTTTTTTTTTGTTTGTTTGTTTTTTTGTCCTCCTAAGCTCTTCGTTTTAGGATGAGATAAAATTAGATAGAAAAATAAAGATAGAGATAGCCAGAGAGAGAGAGAGAGAGAGGTACAGAGAGATGAAAAACTAATAGGTATGCATGATATGTTGTTTAATTAAATCAAGGATCCTCAGATTTTTGACTAATCTAATCTACACTTTCAATCTTTTTTTTTTTTGAATCCTTTGTTTTCTGTTTATTTTTTTTTTCTATTCTGCGCTAAAATGGCGTTGACCAAATCTCATTGTTGATCCTTGGATGAGTGAGCAGAAAAACGAAAACAAATAAACACAAAAAAAAAAAACTTTCAAGCCAATACCAAAACAATAGCAAACAAGGACTTAAGCGTATTTTCTATGGTTCTGTGTTTTTTTTTTGTTTCGTCCTTTTTTTTCTCATTGCACACACAAAACAACAGAAAATGCCAATTGGAGCAGCAATGAGTACCTTTGTGAATTTATATATGTATATATTTAGGGGTATGTATGTTGGTGTACTGCTCGTAGAATATGACGATATGGCAGTGAAATGTTTTATTGCGGTTGTTTGGGAATGGCTTTTAATTAAGCACTTATGTCATGCTAGATAAGCAACAAGGAGCGTTCTCCTCCTTACAACAATAGCAATCGAGGATCCTTTGTTGAATGAAGAGAAAAAAAAACAAAAAAACAAAAAAGAAGACATCCTTGTGTTGTTTTGCGTTGGCTTCCTTGACTGTTTATCTTTGACTTCTTTAGCAAAAACAAGGACTTTTTTTTTTGTTGTGTGTTGTGTTGACGCTTTCCTTGTTTTTGAGGAGAGAATGAAAAAAGTGGCATCGTTTTTATCATCATCCTTCTTCCCGAGACCGATAGTGTCTGCACCTTAAGTATTTTAGTTCTTCTTTTTCTCATCCATAAGCGGGTTTTGTTTAGCTCATTGTCAAAAGCTTGTCATTCTGAAGATAGGCGAACACAAGCAAACTAGGGGTACATGTATGTGCTTCTTTGAAGTTTATAAGTTGTGTCGTGTTTGCTTTTTAATTGACCGACAGGATGTGGTACAAGGATGTCTTTTTTTTTGTTTAGTTTGAAGAAGTCTAAGGGTAGATTTATCATTTTCTACACCCCCATACATTGTTTAGAGATTAAAGTTAAGTTTTGGAAAATAAGAAATATATGAGGAGGAAGGGGGCGATGTCCTTAAAAAACTTCTTCTTCTTCCACAAACTTTTCTGATGCTCTTTATGAACGAAAAGGCTATAATGTATATAGTTGGGTAATTTGTGTTTTTCTTTTGTTTTTTAATCCTTTTTCTGTTTTATTTTGTCATAGAGATGAGAAGAGTTTAGAAAGCTTTTTTTTTTGTTTTAAGGGTTCTGATCTTTTAGTTTTTTTTTTTTTGTTTTCTTTTGAAATGATATGAGGACATCTTTTATAATATAAAATATATGAAGGCGATGGTCTGCAGGTTGAAGGCATTGTTTAGGAGATGGCAGCAAAAAAAAAAAAAAAATTATCCAAACAATGATACTTTTTGGGCTGTTTCGTGCAATTAAGTTACTTTTTTATAGGTCCCTCTGGTGTTGTTTTAAAACAACACATAGCAAGATGTAGGTTGAAAATTGGTTGTTAGTTTTTTTTTCGAGTTACCTATACCAACCTATCATATAGGTATATAAAAGCCTACAATCTACATAATAAGTATAAGTAGATAAATAGTAAGAATGAGAGCCTTATTGTAATCTTTAAGGAAAGGTTATGTTGTTTTTGTATTTTTTTTCGTTGTTGTTGTTTTTGTCTCATTTTAAGAGTTAGATTAAGTTTTTGTCTTGATTTTGTTTTTGTTCTGTGTTTTATATTGTTCGTTGTTTTGTTTAAAAGGAAAATAGAAGAAAAAGAGATATTCTTTTTTTTTTTGGTTCATTGTTTTAATGGTAATGGAGAAGGATGGACAATGATCGTTAAGGGTAATTTTATAGGAGAAACGAATAGAGAGATATATATTTAAATGGTGGGGGTTAATGGAGTGTAGTTTAAGTTGATAGGATATAATATTGTAGATTAGAGTGTTAAGGCAATGATAAACCAGGCGTTGGTCGTTTTGGGGTAGGGGATTAAGACTATAAAGGAATTTAAATAAGGAGTGGTTGGCTATAGTTAGTGGATTGTTATGAAATGGAAAGTAATTTGATAAGAGAGGTACCTATATCACTTTAGGAAAACATCAAGGCATCACGTTTATTTTCAAATTAAGGATGGATAGGTACACATCATTAAAAAAAAGTATTTCGGGTATAGGTATAAAGCACCTTCAACCAAAATTTTTGAAAATCAGTAATTTTGGTTTTTAGAGATGTTTTACTTATATGTTCCGGTTGAGTGTGTGTTTTTTAAAATTAGAAGCTTCTTGAATATTTTTGTTTTGTCAAATGAATTAAAGAAATGGCGTTTACTAAATAGAAATTATAATCAAAAACTTTTATGGAATTTATGTAAAAGTGTGTACATACCTACATAATAATGTAAAATTAAAATTATTTTTAAGTTGATTTTCAAGTTCTATTCATTCCTTATTAAATGGTGTAATTATTAAGTAATTTTGTATAATATTTTGTTTCTATTTAAACTTCTCAAAAAAAACTTGGAGTTCTTGAATAGTTTTGCGAAGCTTAGGTTTAAAGCGGGCCAAGGATTTTCAAGCTAAAAACCCTTTCTCAAAATAATATTTAAAATCATATTTAAAAAAATTTACATACATATTTAAATTTGGTTTTAAATTCAAATCTTGAAATTGGGGGTTCGGAAAATTGTTTGAACTTTTGTTTTTTTTTTATTCTGTTTCTGTTTTTTTTCTGAAAAAAACCAAATAAAATTTTTAGGTAGATTCTTGTACACAGGTTGATTTGCCTATGCTAGGTATGGTGTGATGAAAGGCTAGATTAAAAAAACAAATGCTTTTATTGTTTTTCTTTAATCGTTTTTTAAACTCTTTTTTAATGATGCTCCCCCTAAACAGGGAGAAAGACATCTCTTTCCATATAATTTTTACTTGTCTCGGTTACGTACACTCTCTTTCCTATCGTCACGCCGTAAAGGGCATTGGAGGGTGGGGAAGGAAAGTAGTTGCCCTCCTTTATAATCCACGTTTTCAAATTTTTTTAAAATTTTTTAATAGGTATGGACTTTTGAAAAATTATTACTATTTTTTAGACTTTTTTCTACTGTTCCCTTCCTAGTTTCAATCTCCTGAATAAAATCTTGAGGGTGCTTCTACCTTCACCTGCATATATAGTAGGTACACAAGCTTGTCATGGGACAAAAAATGTAATAAAAATTAATAAAAAAATAAAAATTAATTTTTTGCACTAGTTTACTAAAATATTTCATAATGAAAAAGTTTCAGGTTATTTGGTTCATTTCTTGCCATTTAAAAGCTCAATTGAAAAATATACAGTTTGTCAATTTTCAAAAACAAATAACTGTCAAAACAAAAGACGAAATTCAAAAATCCAAAGAAAGCAGATTGAAATCCTATTCATTATTTTTAGAATGATATCTTCTGTTCTGTTTTTCGGAATTCGAGAATTCATAAGGCAAGCGTCCTACGTGATTATTTCAAAACTTGTCACTGGATTTTTGAAATAAAACAAAATCTAAATCAAAAATATAGCAGCGATAATTTGAAGTCAAAATGTCATTTTTGCATACCTATGCAATTTAAATTTTGGCATTCAATTTTTCCGCGATTTATTTTTTGGAATCCATTTTGCGAATTTTTCATTTTTCTTAAAAATTCGTCTTGAGTAAATTTTGAATCATATTTCGAGTTCGATTTTTTCAATCCAAAACTTGTTCGTTAAAATTTTTGGATTTACATACATAAATTAGTTAACAAATAAAATGAAAAAGTTTTAACTTAAACTTTTAAAAATACTTCCAAAAAATTTGATGATATATTTCAGAGTAGGTACAATAGTTTTTCTGTGGTCGATAAATCTTCTAGCGAGCAATTTTTGAAATAAAAAAGGGTCAAAATAAAGTGTTAAGTAAAGAAAATTACACAGTGACCACGCAGCTCTTCATATGCCATAACATATTTTTGTTTTAAATGATTTCCACGTAATTAATGACTCACAAAAGACTCCATTTAATAATATCAACAACAACAACAAAAAATTCCTCCTAGATTTCTCTCTCCATTTGTGATCCGAGTCCATTTACTGAATAAAGAATTTTAAATACATTAATTTCTGCTTTTAAATATGCAAAGTGAACAGAGAAAATTTAATAAAAAGGAATTTTAATTTAATTGTAACTACGTGTTCTCCTTCTCCATCTCATCTAGCCTTTGTGTGTCCCTTAATGTGATGCCATTGTTAATCGCGTTTGTAACAAAAAAAAAAAATAAACGAATAATTAAATTATAATAAGAAGAAATCTCATTTAAATAAATGCGTCATAAAACAATACCATTTAAATTTCAACAACATTAAATGCGAACAATAATATAAGATTCATTTAACACTAGCTCTTGGTAGGTACCTACTCTTTCTTCGTTTCATTTTTAATTTAAAAAAAAAAGGACATTTTTTCCACAGTGTCGTGTCCTTTTTGCATGCAAAACTGTTTGTAAAACAAAATTATTACAAGAACAACAAACGACACATCACTAGCGTTTAGTTATTCGTGTTCTTGTTAGTAAAACAACACAAATTTGAACTACCTCACTCTATCTATCTCTCTCTTTCTATTTCTTCTATAAACACATTTTACCATTCTTACACAAAATTGTATCAGTTCACTCGTGTGTCTTGAGAGAAATCAGGAATATCCTTGTTGCCTTGGAGATATATGAAAGAGAATCGTCCTATAATCAGAGGGTTCCAAATATTGGAATTTGATCCTCCCATGAGTTAAAGTTAAAGGCGATGAGGCATGAGGTTGTTACATAAGTGCATTCGACTAGAAAGTGAAACTAACTCCCTTAAGGAATGTAAATTGACGTTGAAGGTTAAATTGGGTCAATTGCCTCGACCTTTTGTACATAGTTTGCTTTATTACTTTGATTCTCCAGCAGAAAGAGGCCAGCTTAAATGAGTGTATGTGTTTGTCTTCCCAAGCGATGCAAATTGATTGAACGTAAATTTTATGTGTGTTGAATTTTTTTTTTGTCAGATGAACCAGGATGTGAAGAGGGAAAAGCTAAGCAGGCTCCTTTGAAAAAAAAAAAACAAAAATCCCAAAGCAATTGCAAATTATTTTTACTTGAGTATGTTATACACTGAGAAAAAATTTAGAATTTCAAATAAAGAACCTTATAAACATCCTGAGGTATATAAACATCCTGTTGGTTTAACGACCAGCTCCTATAAAAATTAGCCCAGACCATCACAGTAGTAGGGATTAGACGGTACCAAAAGATGTCTTTATGGTGTCCAAATGAGATTTTGGGGTTTTGAAAACGAATTGTTAAAAACAATTAACGTAATTTTTTGGGTTCCACTTATTGCAATTTAGGGTTCTCTTGAGTTGCCTAGTCACTGGGTTGCTGAGTTACTCTGAGACACTGGTTCACTTTTTCTGAGTCAATATTGACCCAACTTCCTTTCATTCCCACTACTCCCCAGAAAACTTTAAAATCCAAAACCCGATAGAAAACTCTGATTTAAAAAAACGAAAATCGCAAAAATCCAAAAAAAAAAAAATTAAGCCCATACAAATTATACAAAAAACCGCTATTTTTCGATTAATTGTTATACTTAGAAAAACACGTCCAAGAAAAAAAAATCCAATACCAAATCTCTAATACTAAAACTTGGAATTAAAAAAAGTTAAAATCATTAAAACTGGAAAAACCTAAAATCCCAACAAATTAGACCAACTTAAGATTTCAAAAATCCTTGATCCAAAAAAAGACGAATTTAAAATCGCAGAAATTTAAAGCACAGGAAATTTCGAAAATAGCGACAAATTCAGAATTTTGAAAAAATAACAACAACAAATTTCCTATTAAGTCCCACTTTACTGTTTCACCATAAGACTCCATGGCCCGTACCCATTCTGTATTCCAAAATTCTGTCATGGCAAATGGTTCAGAAATTATGCATTCCGTTTAATTTTTCAAATAAAACGTTTTCTTAGTTTTATTTTTTTTTGTCAGTGTAGGTGTTTAAAAAATAATCATAAGTAGAAAGAAAATTGTAGAAAAAAAAAATATAATAAGGATTGACTTCTTAAGTTAAAGAGCAAATACAAAAAAAAAAAAATACGAACATACATACATATTTAAAGAAAACAAAGTTTTTTTTTTTATTTTTCTCCTCTCTCAGTTGAGTGAATCCTTTTCTGGAGTTTATGGTTTTCTTTAAATTTGATTTAAACTTTCGTTGGGAAGCCAATGAATATTTAATTTTTTTTTTTTTTGTTTTATTATTTTCTTTTCTCATTTGTTTTCTTAGTTATTCATAGAAATTCAAATGAAAACCCACTTAGCTACATACACAAAATATATATATATATTATATTTTTTTGAAGACGCAGAGTGTAGAGAAGTGAGGACAATTTTTTTTTCTTTCATAAAATAAAAGTTTATTTAAAAGAAAAAAAATCCATATTGTAGTTATATCTTCAAGTTTCTACATCTTTTTCTTTTTTCCTTTCAAGAGCGAAAAAGTTAATAAAGTTGATAGTTTTTAAGCGGGTTTGATGAGGTGGAGCTCTATTATCAGTGCGACAAGTAAGAGAATTCCCAACTTCATAATTTATAATATCCTATGTGCATGGGTTGGGTATGAGGTAGTTTTTTTTTTTAAAGAGCTTTAAAATGTTTCGTGCTACTTAAAACGCAAGATAGATCTGTCACTTTGGATGAAAAATGGTTGAATTTTATTTGAAGGTAGTAGTTGTACACTCAACATCGCTTGATTGAGGCCCATGTTACCAAAAGAAGGTATGACAAATTGGTGGATATTTTTAAAGTAAGTTTATAATTGTAAGACATTTTCATGTTACACTACTTACGTATTACTTTGTATACTTAATAACTGTCGAATATTATTAAAATTGATAGTAATCTATGTGAAAAATAATTTTAAGATATGAAACAATAAATTTTTACTGAAAAGAAGAAGTCGTGTTTTTTAATTATTTTATTTTATTTAAATACCTATTTAAATATAATTTATTTTATTGCCCAAATAAAAATGGCCGCCCGCAAATAAGAAAAACAAATTTAGTTAAACATTTATTTCAGTTATTTCTTCGAAGAGTCAGTTCCTTTTTTTTTTGTATGAATATTGAACCTGGGACCATGCGCCTGGAGGGTGAGGTAAGGGGGTCAGATACCCTCCCCATATTGCATAGGTTTTATAAAAAAAAAATACTGTAAAGTGTATGCAATAAGATTAGAATTCCTTATAATTTAAATTGGAATTTTTTTTACGCCCTGTCTGGAATTTTGTTTTCCAAAATATTTTAGTGATTGTTAAGAATAGAAAAAATTGAACTTTTTGGAAATATTAAATTCTCAAACATACTGATTTTGAAAAAGCGAAAATAAAATAAATGCTTCTATGGGAGGTAATGGCATTTTTCAGTTTTGGAGGAGAAAACTTATCAAAACTATGTTTTTGAAAAATTCAATATTTTCCAAACAAAAATATTCTATGAATTTAAAAAAAATATAAAGAAGGGGGAATTGGTTGAACCTGTGATAGGCTTTCAAGTCTCATTTATGTAAATGTATCTTTGTGCACGTATTTTTTAAAACTTTAAGGATTCTGGAAAGCAAGTTAGGTACCAATATTAATAATTTTAATATGATTTTTGAAAAAGGTCTTGCTAGTTTTGTTTTTCGTTCAGGAGGACTGCTCTTTGCTGAATTCCTGACATTCTCATTTTCGCAACTTTGCTAATTTCAATTCTCAAAATTTTCAAATTTTTCAAAAACTGAGCAAATCGCAACAAAATCTTTTATTTTTAAAAAACTTTAATGACAGTGCTAACGCAAACTTCTGGCCTTTTAGATCCAGATAACCTGCCTAGTTATTAGGACATATATTTTTTTGCTGACCTATTCCTACCTCATTGAAGTATGGGATAGAAGCCTTCGAAAACTTTTCCCCCCTGCGCTCATCTCATTCATCACTGAAATCCACCAAGTCGTGGATTTAATACCGTGAATAAGAATATCTTTAACCTACAATCTTAAACGCTTCGTGATGAAATTTCCTAAAATCTAAATAAATTTTCATGTAAATGAAATTTATTTAAGTTAAATAATATTCTACGCTTTCTCTTTCTCTCTGTCACACTTTGTCTCGTTCTGTTAAAAACAATTTATTTATCTTCACTCCATTAAGACAAACAAACCTAAAATGTTAATATTCTACAAGAAAACAACGAAAACAAAAATCAAGGACACGATTGTATATACATATATAAATGTAGGTATATAATATAGTAACAGGAACCCTCTCAATCCAAGATATTTCAACTTAGCACGACACGGTCGTGTAAAACACAACAAATTAACAAGACAAAAAAATTACGTACCTACTTTTTGGCTGAATTCAAAAAAAAAAATACAATCCTGGTGAAAATGCCAAAATCGTGATTTCTTTGAAGTCGCCCTGTGAATGATGTGGTGGGTATAGGTATAGTGCGTGTGGTTGCCTAAGTGTTAACGGAAATGTCTTTCGACTTGAAAAAAAAAAAAAAATTGGTGGAAGGCAATTGAGGTTTGTTAGAAAAACACAAAAAAATCCGGCTGTGATTTTTTGGTTTGACGTGACAGGCTGGAAAATGTTTACAAAACCATCATCGGCAGGCAATTTCAGCACTGCCAACGTTCAAACGAAACACGAACTTGAAGTACCTACCTATTTAAACTACACCAAGAGCCAGGAGGTGGAGGCGGAGGTGTTGAATTTATTCGGTTTAGGTTGTATCTAAGTGCGTGACATGGAAAGACGATATCTAAATACGCATTTTTTTCTTATCAAAATAATTCGTTAAATGATTTTCAAAGCAGTCGCCAAGGCTTTTAGGTAGTTCGTTTTTTTTTTTTGGTTGGGTTTCTTTTTTGAATATTCTTAAAAAAAAACATGATTTTCTCCATATGCCATGGTAACAGTTCGAAGATATAAAATTAAGCGTTTACGTGGTAGGATTCTCTTGTTTTTTTTTTCTCTGAATAAAATCTGAGAAGTGCGATTTTAATAATATACTAAGCGAAGACACTTTTGAGAAACTCTTTGAGAGACTTCTTTTGTGTTTTCAGGGTTGTGGAAAAATTTTCATTATTTGAAAAAAAAAAATATGATGACACGTGCTTAGAATCTTTTATTCATAATGCTACAATATGGAAAAGGTGAATTACCTAGGCCTAAGCAACTAAAAATAAGTAGTATACTCCATCGTTGGTATCTACTTTATAAACAATTTTAAACTAACAACCTTGGATAGTTGAGTTCGATAATTTTATTACTATGCTCGTACGTTGCTTGTTTAACATTTTAAATAAAAATCTTTTAGTCCAGTCGGAAGAGATTTTTTCTTTTTCAAGAACACCCATCTTGAAGGAGAATGAGCAAATTGGTATGTGAAGGAGACCTATACAGATGTATACTCCACTAAAAATGTAGTAATTTTTACTATGGAACCAAAAAAAAATGAGAGTCAAAAACTTGGTCCCAATAATTAGAAAAAAAAAATAAAGAAAATGCACAAATTTGTAAGTGTAGTGGAAAGTTTGGTTTTTAGATATGAAGTGAATTTGATTATTACATGAAAAAAGAAAACTGTGGGAGCCAAAGTTGAAGCCGAATAATTAAAAATAATTTAGTAGTTTTTACTATGGCACAGAAAAAAAGAAAAAAGTTATAGTCGAAGCTAAGGCAAACTAATTAAAAACAAAAAGAAACTTTACATATTTGTACGTGCAGTGGAAGTTATAGTTTTCAACCTATTCAGTTAGAAAGCCTGCAAAATATGGAGTAATTTTTACTATGGCACAACGGTGGGCGTCTATTAAGGCCCCAATAATTTAAAAAAATAAGGAACATGCACATATTTGTTCGCGCGGTGGAAGGTATATTTTTCACCACGAATAAAACCTATGCTAAATATGTAGTAGTTTTAACGATATTACAAACAAAACCAGTGAGAGTCAAAAACAAAACAAAAAAAAATAAAGAAAGTGCATATACATATGTTATGTATATACATATATGTACTGTACATATTTGTAATTTGTTACGATTTTTAACCAGGAATACAGTGGTAGTAAAAATTACTCCATTTTAACTAAAGTACTTATAATATTAACCGTTAGGCAGAGCAAAAAGCAAAAAACGTTTAATATTTAACTTTGGTTTATATCTTAAATTTTCATTGGACTTATATTTTTAGACTCAAGAAACCTAAAAGTATACATTTGCTATTAAAATGCTAAAAGGTGTAAGTAAGTATTTTTTCAGTTTTATTTTTCTTTAATTTCTGTATCTCAGTTTCTTGGCTTTAAGGTGCTTTAACTTTAAAGCATAAGACCTATGAAATGTTGTATACCAAGGAGAAAGATAATTAAATTTCTCACCAAATAGGTACTTCTTGTAAAACGAGCCATTTTTTTCAAAATGGCGACCACAACACAGCAGCACTATTTTTCTTCTAAGTTAAGCATTGACCCACCTATCAAGAGATTAGTGATTTTGCATTATGGAAATTCATTTTGAACTCAGCCAACTGGCCTATGCATTTTCTTTCTTTGAAAATCATTTTCCACTTACTTGAGTAAGTACATGTCCTTGCACATGGTATAAGTGAGTCCACTGTTTATAGGTTTTAATTAAAAAATATGGGCTTTTGACTTTAAAAATTTTTTTTTTTTCAAGTTCTTGCTTTTAGTCCATACCAACTCTCTCTCACTCTCTCAAGTTGATCACTTGGCCTTTGTGTATATTTGATATTATACTGCGAAGTCCATTCAATGAATAGTTTGATATTATTTATGAGTCCTTCGCTATGGAAAAAATGACCTAAATATTCTTGTACCCTTCAGTGCGGAATATCAAAACTATGTACCAGAACCCTACTTTCAAGTTTTTTTTTTTTTTTTCAAACCCGCACATTATTTGAAATAAATAGAACACCACACACGAAGGTCATTCTTCTATTTTCTTCTTGCAAATAAAATGCAAATAAGATTGTTCCGTCATTTCTCTTGACGGTTTCCTTTCTGCATATCCACCCTAGGTACACCTAGGATTCATTTTTTGTTTAGTGCTCCCTTTTGTATCCGGTTTTAAGCTAAAGGCGTAGTGGGCGTCAAAGAATAAGCTTTCAACATTAAGAGGGTGTTGTGTGTGCCCTGAATACAGCGGATGTACCTCCACTAAGTCCCTGTGAGTGTTGAGAATTTAATGCACTTTATTTCAAATTCTAAAAAAAAAATATTTTTTTTTTCTAAATATAATTTTTGTTTATTCCATTTTTATTCTCTTTGTCGTTGTTGTTGTTGATGTTTCGACAGCCCTTAGCTTAAGCTTTCTGTTGGTATTTTTTTACCTTTGATGTTTTTGTTTTGCGATAAGAGATGGTTTTTGTCGCGGCTTGCTTCCGCATATTTAAACTTTTTCCCTTAAACCAGGTATAAGGTAGGAAGATGAAAAAAAAAGAAAAATTTTAATTATGTTCTCTTGTGAGAAAATGAGAGTTTTGTGCTTGAATTAAAGATGATAAAAAATTAAATACGTGACGACGAATGATGACGATGACGAGAGAAAAAAAAATTTGTATTTATTTTAAAATGTCAGTGAGAAGATTCTTTGGAAGGGGTTAACCTCATTACATTATAATATAATTATCTTAGTTCAAGGCCATTATGGGATGTGGGTTAAGAACGGGATTAAACTTGAAAAAAAAACAACACGATAAAAATAAAGTAGCTTGACTTTTTACAACAGAGTGCAAAAATCTTTCGTTTCGTTTTCACATTTTCATACAAAAAGAGTGAAAGTGAAGTGAAAATTATCTGTGTAATTTAACGTTACATTATCTTTGGTTGTACAAAAGAAAGCATTAACTGGATAAACTTTTATCAGTTTCTTTTTTTTTTCTTAAGCAGTAATATACATTTCTTGAAAAAAATTAAGTTATAATTGCTGCAAGAACACAAATTGACATATCAATACTTACTTGTACTTATGTCACAGAAAAAAGAAAACTTTTTTTTCACGGCGTTAAAGCTTTTTTTTTAAAAAGCTCCATTATCAATAGATCCCTTCGAAAAAATAATGACATTTTTTATCCGTGGAAAACTTCATGGAACTTGAATGAAAAAATTTCATATATTTTCACTTCTTATAAATTTTGCAAGTTAATTTACATTCACATTTAAAAAAGAAGTGAAATTTTCAAATAGAAATGTATTTCAATACCTATATGTACTTAGAAAAATTTGTGACGCTTGATGTAGAAATTTAAAAATAAATTTCGATACGAAAAAAATGTCTAAAAATTAATTTTGTCACAAAAACAAATTCAACGAAAAACAGAGTTTTATCAACAAAATAAATTCTCAAAAAAATAATCAAATATTGCCAAGGAACAAACCCATTGTAATTTTTTTTTAATCTCAGCGATAAGATAAAAATTGGCCAAAAAATATGTTTTATGGAAGTTTGCCTTGAAAGTTGAAACTTATTTCACAATATACATATGTAAAGTGAATTGCTACAGCGTGAAGTTAAATTTTGTCAAAAAAAAAAAAAAATATCGAAAAAAATTTCGTCTCCAAGAAACAAAGTTTGAAAATTAATTTTCAAAAATAAATTTGTCAAACAAAAATTTGTAAAAAAAAAATGGGTCAGGGGAAAACTAAGCAATGGGAATTCTTTTGAAAAGCGAAGAGAAAATTGGTCCAGAAATAAATCAAAAAATTTTAACTGACGTGTTCTCTTAACAGGCCAACACTCTTGCGCCCAAATCATAAATAAAAAAATTTAAATTGAAACCCCTAATTTATGGTCTAACATTTTTTTTTATTTAACAATTTTTTCAAAATGCAGACAAAAACAGCTGACAAATAACTATTGAAAGTCTGGCTATAAAATAAAATCCAATCTTAATATTTTATGTCAACATCTATAAGACATGGAATGAACCCATTGTAACTGTACCTACATAGATGAAATCGTTAGACTTTTAGCTTGTTTCAAGGATTTTGACATCAAATTTATTTGTAATTTATTGATTTCCATTATTCTGATTATACTCAAGACATAATTTAACCACCCTTATATTTTATACAAGCCATGATTTCACAAACAGTTTTTTTCTACTCGAATGAAATTTGAAAAAAAAGAACAACAACAAATAAATTCTCAACAGAAATAAATTTATATAAAATTTCTAATAAGAATTTTTTTTACTATAGACTATGTAGGGTAGGTATATTCAATAATTTTTTTTTTTTGCTTTACAAAGTCGGTTTCTAGGAGAAGATTTTATTTTATTTAAACGGAGCGAAAAAAAAGTAATAAAATTCAATAAGGGCAGACAAAACACATTTTGTAGTATCTTATGTATGGTCTCTTGACTTCATGTTTATTTCTTTTTAAGTCTCATTCTTCTTCTTCGTCTTCTTTCGACAACTTAAAAAGGACTCAGGACTATTTTAATTATATTGAGGTCAGTGGTCGGATCGTCGGTCGTCGGACAGAGCCAATCGAAAGTGATGACCACAGACAACAAAGTATAAATTTTGCTCTCATCACCAGCTCAACAACAGCAGCAGGAGGTTTTGATTAAGTCTTATCTTTGGGATTTAATCAAAATCCATATGCCAACATCTTAAGATGTAGTACATTGTATAGCTCTTCAAATGTATGTTATTTTGTCTTAAGTGTGCCTCGATTTTATATTTGAGAAGGAGAAGAAAAAATTTTTAGAATTTCTATTAAAAATATTTTTCTCATGTTTGGAATTTTGGGTGTTTCAAGTCTCAGGGATGGATTGAAAGGAAAAGATAAAGAGCTGAATAGGGGGCATAGTGTCTTACAACGAAATAAAATAAAATAAAATAAAATAAAATAAAATAAAATAAAATAAAATAAAATAAAATAAAATAAAATAAAATAAAATAAAATAAAATAAAATAAAATAAAATAAAATAAAATAAAATAAAATAAAATAAAATAAAATAAAATAAAATAAAATAAAATAAAATAAAATAAAATAAAATAAAATAAAGGAAATTATAATAGGCCAGTTCGTGATGCAAAATTACACTTCTCAAGTTTTATGATAGGAATTCATAGATGAGTAAGTTCTTAGTTTAAATTAAAAATGGGGTGGCTGTGCGTTGGCTGCTATTTAACGGCTCACTTATGTATATAGAAAATTAATCTTACTGCATATTTCGATTGAAAATCTAATTACCTTTCTTTTGAACACACAGGCTATTTTCCTAAGACTAGTAGGTACTTTAAGAATTGAGGCGCATCAGTAGTTAAATCTGAGTACCAATGTATTTTTTATAAGTAAATATTTAGTGGGACGTCCCACAAACACCCATAAAAGTACATAATCCCGAAAACCCATAGTCCAAAACACCCCAAATCCCAAAAACTCACAATCCGCACAAGTACATCATCCATTTGGATTTTCTAAAAGCGTTTTAAAAATTATTTATTGCTTACATTTTTTTTATCATATCCATATCTGGGTAGGTATCACGAATACTTACTATTTCTTGGTGAAAAAATTAAATAAAAGGTAAAAAAAAAAATCACTATAAAACCCTAGTTTTTGCTAATTTGGGTATTTTTAAGAACCTAAATCAAAAATACTTTTAGTTCCAAGGACCCACAATCCCCAAAAGACCATCATATGCACAAATATTGAAAAATATATATTTTATTTTTTCTTAAAGGTTTTTAAATTTTTTTTTTCAAATTTGTTTTGTCATACCCATGTACCGATACCCGAGAAATACCCAAGTTGTTGCTGCGATGGAGTATTTCTATATTTATACAATTGTGCAAGCAAAAAGTTACCTATTAATAAATGTTAAAAAAACTTTACAAAATAAAACCCTTTTTCAAATTCGGTTACTTATTGCAAAAATAAATTAAGACAGGCCTGGCCTGGTTTCGACAAAAAATGAATCCCTTCTCATCGATGTGTAGGTATTTTTTGCTGTATTTCTATTTTTTCATCATTTCCAAGAAGTCTGCTTCTACCAGAAAAAGATGTAGATACATCATACATATCTTAAAACTTGTATCCATATAAAATAATATGCTTTTGCATTTTAAAATGTCTTTCTGTGTGTGTTTGCTTGTTTTTTTTTGTTTTTTTTTGTGAACCTTGTACACGCTTCATATCACATTTTCGAAAATGTGTTATCCTATTTTGTATCATAATTTATTCCTTAAAGCAGATCCTTGCAAACACGTAAGACAACTCCACTCTCTTTCTCTCATGACCTCACAAACCTACCCTCTTCAAAAACAAAAGGCGTGAGGGTGCGAGGTGTTGCCGTGTTGGAGTTGTAGCTGAAGCTTAGATGAGACTTGTGTGATGAGGTGTCTGCCTAGCTCACCATCAGAATAGACACAAAATCGAGATGAAAGATAGAAATTTTAGGATAATATATATAAGAGAAGAGAAGAAAAAAAAAACTAAAGCAGCTCACAAGGAGAACATCAGGATAAGACAACGAAGACGTGAACGTGAATCCTGCTTGTTTGCTGAGTAGTTGCGTAGTTATGAGATAATCACACAGCAAACAAATAAACCGAACGAATAAAGACCGGGATAACAAATGAAATTTAGGTGCCTAAAGACGGAGAATGATGAGAGGAGCAGCTATACATTATAGCTATTATAGAGCAAAATGAAGTTTTTGTTGGGAAAGGCGAAAGGTGACGGTGAGGCTGAGAGGAGAGGTTGTCAATTTTGCAAAGAGAAAGAGAGGAAAAGGTTGTTAGAATTTTGATGGTAATTTATGCAAGTTCCAGAGGCTGTTTTATGTTATATTTCGTTTTCTTATCTGAGACTTTTTAAGATATGCGGGTAATAATTTAAGTTAATGCTTTTGAGTTCGTAGATATGATACAAAAATAAATTCATAAATAAGTAAAGAACAACCTGGCCAAGGTTGGTTGGTCCGTCGCCGTCGCGTGCGTCTTTCGTTCGTTAGTTAGTTATATAAAGGTTGATTTGGAGATGTCAAGATGAGTGATGCAGATTGGCAGGGTGTGACACCTTTTTTTAACTTGAAAATTTCGGGATGTTGTTTTATGATTTTTTTGGAGCTATTTATATAACAACTTTTACAAGGAAAGACATTAGGTTCTTCTTGGAATTATGAAGAATATATAATTTTATACGAACAAAAACTAAAATTGAATCTTTACCAACTGAATATTAAAGTAGCAAGTTTTTGGAAATATTAACCAAAGCTCTTGAATTGTTGTATGGCCCCACCATTGTACATAAGTATTTATTAAAAAAAATTTTTGAATGAATAAATATATTTCAAAAAGAAAAAAAAATACTTTCTTCTTAAAGATCCCTGCAAGAATTTAAGGAATCTATAGCGAATGACATAATCCTTTTAAATTTATTACCTTATATATCAAATTATTATTAAAAAAAACTTAAGTGTAAGATATTATTTTTAAAAGTCAAGTTCGATAAAGCTTCTATTCTACCTAAATTCGTCTCTTTCTAAGGATTTAAAAACCAGAAAAGGAACGAATTTATGAAAAATTCGTGTAAGAGATATTTCAATAATCATTAAAAAATTGAGGGAATTAAATATATCACAAAAAAGATAAAATTAGATAGAAATTCGACTAAAAGTCGACTGTACGTATGTATAAATGACGATGAAACCTCTTTCGGGGAGATCACTGTGAAACATTTTACTAAAGCTTCTTCAAAAAATTTAAGTTTCCGAAAGATTCTCCCTAATTTATTATTGAAATTAAAAATTATAGAAAAAAAAAGTTTCGATAAAGCTTCTATTATATTTTGTATTTTGTTTATGCAAGCTTTGAGTATAGTTTTCAATTTTTTCCTCCTTCATGTTTTTGGAGGTGCTGAGTCCGAATTTGATGGTACCTACATTTAAAAAATGTGAAAAAAATGCACTCAAAAGAAAAAAAAAACTGTCAGCATTTCTGTTTTTGGAATTTTTAATAAACAGATTAGTTGTTTTAATCACATTTAAATTCACGGTCAAAAAGCCCAAATTCAAAATTTAATTTGAAACATCATTGATTTTACGATCCAAAACAAATCGAAAAAAAAAATTAATTTCAGTGAAGAACAAAGTGGAATTTTTTTTTCAGTTAATTTTCAATCAGTTAGACTAGTTGTTCCTTTGTATATGAAAACTATAGTACTCTCATGGCGAGTTTTTTTTAGGGTTGCCCGGATCCTGGTTGTAGCGCTGCAAAATGTGAGGTGTAAAATTCGATTTGGTGAGTCTTTAAGCGTCGAAAATTGGTGGTAGGAGCAAGAGGAGACTATTTTTTGGATAATTGCATCCAAAAAATATCAATAAATATCATTTAAAACCTCCATAAGCTCTCCGCAAAAAAAAAAGAGTAAGGGTTGCCCGCATACATTAGATGTCGCCCCATTCGACTTCCACCATGAGAGTACTATAGTTTTCATATACAAAGGTTGTTCCATTCAAGCACAATATGTAAATCAAATTATTTTTGGACGGCTTTTCTTAAAGAATAAGTTTTGAAAATCTTATAAAAAAATTTCTTGCAAAAAATCACTGTGAAAATTTAGCGAAGCCTTTCCGAAGCCCAAACGCGCTTTCAAATGATTCTTCTTCATTTAAAAAGTTTTCAAATATTTGAAAAGTAAAGATACGTCTGGTCATAAATATAAATGAATAAAATACCCTTGTGAAATTTTATTCAACATGGAAATCTATTTTTACTATTTTTTAAGAAATTCGTTCTTAATGATAAATGATAAAGATTTTTTGTAAGGTTTTTTTCTGTAATTTCTGTACAGGGCACAAAAGAGAGAAAAGATTCTTTCTCAGAATTAATAATTAAATAGAATGTCTTGAGAAATAATAGCTTTCCAAACCACTAGAATACCAAACCGTTCTTAAATACAAAAAAAAACGAATAAACAAACTTACAAACAACATCGCTTTTAATTTAGTGTGTTCCCCATTTGATAATTGCATCCTTCTTCCACCTACCTTCATTATCATTTACTGTTCTCATTTTTCCTCAAACCAACATTGAGGTCACCTAATTATTTTCGAATACAATATCTTGTGTTCAAAATTTTGGTCTCCTTGCTATTTTTCTATGGTTCACACAACCCAAAAAAAAAAACAACAAGCTGCTTGTTGATTTCATGCTCTTGTGTCCTTGCAAACATACAGACAAAATTATTATCTTCTTTTTGTGTTTTTTTTTTTTTGTTTTTTGAAAGAGAAAAAATGAGGTCACGTAACAAAAACGAAAGAAAAAAAAAACAACAACTGTGAAGAAATCTTCTGCACCCTCTTTTTGCCATCAAAAATGTTTCAAAAAATAGCAACACTCTCTCTCTCTTTTAGCATACACGTACCACCAAAGTACCTTGAATGCTCATATACTGCATGCCAACAGCACCACCACGACCGACAGTGCAAATAGCTTTCCAAAAAATGTCTTACAAAAAATAAAACGAGTAACGAAATGAACTGGAGTGCTAGTGTTTATGCCATAGACGTCGTCGTTCTACATGTCCTCAACACTAAACTTCTGTCAAAATACACCCAAAAATGAAGGCGAGTGCAAAGAAAGTTTCCGACGAATACGACGTCATATCCCACTTCTGACACTTTGTAAGGCTTCCTTACAAATCGTTTCTAATGCACGAAATTACTTTGTCTTGTCATCAAAGCAAAAGATCCAAAAAGCAACCTAGAGAAGCTAATGCGGGTGAGGTCTAGAAGTGGAAATAGATGCAACAACAGAAGCAGCCATCGCTGGTCGGGTAGAAATGCTTCCTTTGATGGTTAAGAGCGTTCTCTGTACATACTGTAATGTATGTTTTTTTTTTGTTGTTGAAAAGTGGAAGAGCTACAAAAGTAGGTGGAAACGGGCATGAACGTTGAGCATGAGCATGGCTTAAATGGAATAATTGGTAGGAGTGGTCTTTTCGTGTTCTACCAATTTTAGTTGCAGAACTTTGCCGTTGTGTTTTTTTTTCTATCTTCGTTTTTGTTTTTGTTTCTGTTTCTTTTTCCTTCATTCTATTTCTTGATAGCTCACACATTTGGTGGTCCGTCCACAAAATACTAGAGGGAGAATATTTGATGTGCCTTCGGAACAACATTCATACCTATATTTCATAGATACAAATATGTTCACAACAGCGCAGCGGGAGGCTATTTGAAATAGAATATTAAAGTTTTTCTCTCTTTCTCCACCCAGAGGAAATTGTAAAAGGCATAGGGAACGAGACAAAAAAATGTTATGTTGGTCCAACAAATTTTGGTCATGGTGGTGCAAATCGGAAGCGAGAAAATGTCATAAACAGATTTTTTGACAGCTTTCAAACTCATACTTGGGGCATCGTGGCATGCATTTTATTTACACACAGAGAATCGGACATGAACACTAAAAGTCATTTATAATGTTGAGTTTTTAGGTTATCTTTTTTTTGGCAATGTGCTGTGCACACCCCAAAGCAAACCTTTAGTATGGATTGCTTTGGGATGTGGACATGGACATTGCGTTTGTGAAAACTTCAACACCAAAGGGAATATGGTAAAGTCAAAAATGTTTGAATGGGAAAGGACATTTAATACTTTAAAGTTTGTATTTAACATAATTATGATGATATATTGATGTTCCAAAGAAATCTACGAGGAGGAAATTTTAATTAAATGTTTGTGAAAATCAAAGCTTTAGTTTTGCTTTTAGTCTCTTTGAAAGGATTGGTTAGAAAGTAATTTTCTAGAATACTTCCTAAAAAGATTTTTTTCATTTTCCTTAGAAATTAAAAACTCAACAAAGTTAAAATTTCCAGTGTACCGATTCAAACAAATTGTTATAGGTATAATTTATATGGTATTATATTTTCAAGAACCATTAAAAACAAGGTTCCTTACAGTTGGTTTATTCCGTTCAATGTAATGTTTTATTTAAGAAACTTAAACAGCTTTTCCAAATCAACAAAACAAAAAAAAATTGGAATTTTTTTTTTTAATGAACCGGTTCAAATAATTACTGGTTTTTTGAATTTCTCTAGTTTCTAAGATTCAAGAACATGCATTAAAAAATTTCTTGTGTGTGTATTTTCCGAGTCTTTAAAATATCAGTTAAAACGAACCGATTCAAACTATTTGCAGGACTGTTTTTCTGCTTAAGAATTAATTTGTTGTTCGAAATTTTATTGTCTAGGAAACTTTTCATATCAAGTAATAATTATAAGGATGCATAACCGATTCAAAACCATTTGTTGGCCATCATAACTGTGGTTCTTTTTCATGCAAAATTAATGACTAGGTATTCTCCACAAATTGTACACAATGTCCATAATGTGTTCTAAAAATAAAATGTACCCTGGTTCACTTCGTTGCTTGCCCTAAAATCGAGTAATATCAAAATCTACTTTTTCAGAAAACCGAAATAAGCCTTTGAAACATCAACGAAACGGTTCAAATCATTTCTTTTTTAATTTATCAAAGTACCCTAAGCCCATCTGTTATTTGGCAATGATTTTATAGGCAAATATTCGATTTCTAGGCAGAAATATAAATGAACCGGTTCAAAATATTTTTTTTAGTTTCTTGCTTTGCGTTAGATGTTTTGGTATGTATAATTTTGGATTGTATTTTTTTGGTCAAAATTAAATATTAAAGAACTAAAATATACGTTGGAAACGTCAAATTTTCAATGAACCGGTTTAATACTTTTTTTGCCATTTTAGTAAAGTTCTCATGTAGATAATTTCAGAATGTATTTTTTAGATAAATCTTTGGTATTCAATCTTGGCATGGGATTCTAAGCAAATTGAAAATATCAACGAAGAAAAATTAACATTGAAAAAATTCAAATTTTGAACCGCTTCGATGAGTTTCTCATTTGCTATAAAAGTCAATTGATTGACATTCTTCTCAACTCAAATTACAAACGATATTTTGTCTAGTTACATTAATTTCAATTTTTTACATCTATACGTATAAAGAAAAAAAAATTCTCATCAAAAAAAAATGTACTCCATTAGTTAAAACCTCATTTCAAGAAGGTACAAAATACAAAACATGTGTTACACACAAAATTGATGGGAATATTTTTTTTTTCTTCTCACATCACACAACACAAGAAAAATTACTTATTTGGATATTTTATGTAGGTAAGAGGCAAATCTTTTCGATTATTTTTTGTTTTCATTTTTTGGCCTTTTGTTTACTCTCCAACTTAACCTGGAGGATTTGACTTTGATCAGGATTAGCACGTGATGATGGCACATATAATATGATTTTCTCAGATAAAAAAAAAGAAAACGAAGAAAAAAATCTCTGTGTTATTTTGGTTCTACACTAAAGACATAAAAAATCATCGTGTCTTTCTATATGAAAGCAAGGACGTGCACACAACCTCCCCGCCTCTCCCCTACAATATGGGAGAATCATGCTTTTTTTTGGAGCCTATATTTCCATCTGGGATCTCTATGTCCTTTGTTTTTTTTTCTGCGTTATATGTTGTCAAGTGAATAAATCAGAATAACGATTGTTATTTTTGCATTAAGGTTCTCTCTAGCATCGATAACATAATTTCTCCATTTTTGTTCGTTTAATGTTGGGATTGGGATAAAAAAAATTAGGAGGTTAGGCGTAGGAAAAAAAATATTTAATATGAAAATCATGGAGGAAATGTCAGGAAAGCAGGGAAATTTTCTTCTGTTGGATTAATTTTTTTTTATAAAGTTATTATTCTTATTTTCTTGGGGCTTTTCTTGGGGATTATTATGTCAAGCTCGTTTAATGATATTGATACTATATAATACCGAAATTCATCAGTCACTCTATATCAATCGTTTTCAATGTGGCTTTAATGAAAACCCCTTCAAAACGTGTGTCTAAATTTCGTCCTGATGCGTATCCTTGTTACGTAGATTCGTATACTTTTTCTTTTCAATATCATTGAAAAGAAAGAAATTTAAAAAAAAATAAAACGGGTTGAAAACGGGCGGATGATGATTATAAAGTTGAAGTAGAAATGTGAATCCTTTTGTTAACAAACATACTCCTTTCATTTTATCCTTTTATTATGGTATATAAAAGGATCTAATTAAAGTAAGGGTTTTATTTTTGTTTTCGTCGTTTTTTTTTTTTCTTGCAAAGGATAATAAGCTTTATTTGGCAAAAAGCTTTATGATATTTATCAGACAAATATTTAATCGAGCTAAAATTAATGTATTTCATGTCATTTAATAGCATTAGGGGATTGTTGAACTTTTAGGTCTCCCGATGTGCTGGTCCGTTGAATTTTCAGCAAATGCACATTTAGCTGGACAAATATTGAAGATAAATTTACATAATTATACATAAACATGCTATGATTAATAGTCAAGTAGGTGCTTTTGGTATACACTTGAAGCAAATTATTATTATGTTGAGTGTTGGACAGTATTTGTTGCTGTTCCTGTTCCTCTTAATGACGAGCGACGGTGTCGTCAACTCAATGTTGAATTAATTGCAAATGGCTGATTTCTTGTTTGTCGTGCTAGTGTTAAACAAGAAATGAAACAGTCATATAATTTATTGATTAGGAGCATTAAATTTGGTATTATATAGTTTTGAAGTGAATTAAATTTTTGGATCATTTGCATTTTCTAGTTTTTTTTTTAATTTTAATTTTTTTTTTTAATTTGGACTCGAATTGTTTATCAACAAAATTGTCTAGGAAATTAACAATACACATTTTGAGACTCACAGAATTGGGATTTTTTTTTTCAAACATTAATGTACCTTCTAATATCTCCAACTAATATCTCCATTTCCGTCATTTCTTCTTTGAAAGATGTAAATTATTTGCGTTTTTAAGAAAAAAATACTTTGTAGCCTTTGAAATTATATTTTTAAAAATCACCTTGCTATTTAAATCGATAAAAAAGTGATATCTCCAAAAAAGAATACCCTGAGAGATTATAAAAAACATAAGGAGATAATAGAACGGTAAACCCCACAAGTGGAGCCTAAGGTCGAAGCATCAAGCAGTTGAGTTTTTTGGCCCGAATCGACACAATGAACACCGTCGGTAAATAAAAAAGAAGATATTAGAAAAAAGGAAGGTTTTTCCAGGAACTGAAAGTTACATTTTATTTTTTAACAACAACAAGAAATACACTTGGAACTTGCTTGAGTCAATATACTGATCCAAATAAAAGTATCGAACAGAAATTTAAAATTTACAAAAAAAGATGTTCTTTTTTGATCCCACGCATACATTACGGTACGTTTCGACATTAAAGAGGTATTACCCATGACGTGGAATAAAATAACGATGTGCTAAAATTATGTTTTTAAAATCCCTTCCTTAATTTTGCCATTCTGTTCCCATTGAGATATGTATATGTAGAAAAAATTAAAGGATTTTGTCTTTATCTCATTGGGAACGTTTTAAAAATCAAGAGGTATCAAGTTATAGACTAGCAGTATAAGTATAGGAACCTTCATTAAATATGTATATCTTCTACAGTCCAACATAATCCTTGAGAAAATATATGTATTACACTGCTTGTTTGCATAGTGAAAATTGTGAAAAACTCGAAAATCTCTAATTTCTTTTTCGATTGAGGTATCATTTGTAGAATACCTATAATTTTCATCACAATAATAATAAATACCAACATACATACCTCCTTTCCCAGAAAGCCCTTTTCATTTCTATAGATTCTTATTCTGATTTTTAAGGACTAAAACTCGAAGTGAGATGGAAATTAGAACCAAAACTTGACTCATTCTTTTCAAAATTTTAGTTTCAGAAGTTTTCCTTTTTTTTTGTAAATTTTATAATGAAAAAAATTTTGTTTGGACATATTTTTCAGAATTTATTTCTTGACCAAATTTTTTATATTTAATGTTACTAAAATTTTATTTTCCAACTTTTTTGACAAATTTTTTTCATCATTTGTGTTTTAAATCATTTTTTTTGTGAGAACAAACATTTTATTCGCAAAACTTTACACGGTTTCACGGTTACCAATTTCTATTTTTTGAAACTAAGAGAGAATTGGAAAAATTTATTTTGAGAATTTTTTTTTTGACATTTTTGTTTCACAATATTTTTTTGGTACAATTTTTTTTTTGGGAACAGGATTATATTATGAATTCCAAAATTCTGTTTGTGGAATCAAAATTGTGTACGAACATAATTCTGTGTTCTATTATTTTGTTTTTCGATTATTCTGTATCTACTTTAAAATTCTGTAAATCTATAATCCTATTGTTCAATTCTGTCAATTAAAAATTTCGTATTCCAAAATGTTGTAAATTCGAAATTCTGCTTTTTAAATTTCCAAACTTCAAAATCCCTTCTATTCTATTCGTTTTAAAACAAAAACAAAATGATAAACTATAATGTAATAAAGTTGAAGTTTTTTTAATGTCTGTATTTTATAATTCTGCGTTCCAATATTCTGTAAATGTTAAAAGAAAATTTTTTTTGAAAAGTGAGTACTTTTTTCGATGCCAAAAGAGTTTTTCTTTAATAATGTACAGAATTTTAAAAAAACTATAAAATGCTTTTAATCAAAAGAAAGCGTTTAGCAATGAATTTGCGTGCGAGGGGTAGTGTCCCCAAAAAATGAGTTAAGTCTAAAAAAAAACTAGAGCAGTGTAGATGTCCTGCAGTTAACTGGTTCTAAATATACTACGATTGAAGTTTTATCTGAACTCAGATAGTTTTGTTTTAAATTCCCCAACTTTTCAGTTTAGTAAAAAGTCACGTTGAAGCATAATATGTAGTAATAAAGCAAACACTAACTATTTTGACACCAGTGGGACACTTTCCTTTTTATGTGTCAACTGCGAATAGACTCATTTGGTATTAAACATTAAAGTAACATTTAAAAGTACATATGTATGTACCTAGTTCAAATAGTTTTGTAAACACTCAAAACAAACAACAGAGATTATTTGAGTTACGAGACCTTATTTTTATGTAGGGACAAAAATATCACTTGGGGTAATTTGAAGTCATAATTTTATTTTATTGTGACATCATTGTGACACTGTATATAAATTTTTGTGATTCTGCGGTATAATTAAACTTTACAATCTTCTTTCTTTCAAATAAAGCAATTTAAGAACTTTTCCCCATAAATCAGGGAGAAATCTTTTCCACCACACATGCTCATCATCACAAAAGAAAAAAAACAAGAAAATTCGTCCCTATTCTAATTTATATCCCAAAATTAAGTAGGTACCTTTGTACGGTATATGTACTTTCGCTGGTGTTTTTTTATGTAATTTAAATCGTCCAACTTTGATTACGTTCGTTAAAAATACCAATACAAAATGGTGGGCCTTAGGAAAATATATATTCAGAAGGCAAAAATAATGTTATTTTTATTTTGCTGATTCTCACAACTTCGGGGGTCAACTTTATGACTATTGTATTGTATTGTTGAAGGTAAAACACTTTATGGCTTTTTGGTATTATTTTCGATCGTAAATCTCAACACACCTCTTCATTGAGGAGCAATATTATAAATAAGAAGACGAAGAAGCTCCTTGCAAACCAAGAGGTCTGTCTCTCTCTCTCTGCTGAACGATGCGAGTTAAATTATTTCTTGCCATCAAAAATATTAGGGTATAAGACTACCTACTTAAAATTTAAATCTTGTCTGAGTTTTTGGTTTGGTTTTTCTTTTTAACATTTTTATGATATTCGTAGAGTGTGTGAACACAACCCTTATTTTTAAAATACACATCATACATATATATGCAATAGGTATAGTTTTTTTTTTCTTGTGGATGGGGATGGGTATTAGGGTGTCCCGAGATTTTTTTTTTTCGATTTTCCGAACGTAAGACCTCTCAAAACTTGCGTAATTGGTCACAGATTGCAAAAGTATTTAAAAAAAAAAAATTGAAATATATCTTGGGGGCGCTACGGGCCTTCAAAGTTTTGAAAAATATTCATTTTTTATGACTATATCTCGCTATCCCTAATATCTGCTCCTGATCTACTGTTTACTATAATTATTGACTATTTGATATTATTAGATGAAGAACATTTTTGTCGTTTCGTTTTGTTTGTAGCAACACATTCCAGTGGTTTCAAATTTATCACCTCTCAACCTGAAAATACCTCCAATATGGTGTCCCATATTATTTTTTTTTTAGCGCCATTTTCATCATTTTCTTGAGCCTTAAGCCACTTCTTAATAAATTTGACGTAATTTTGAAAACAAACTGAAAGGTTTTTTAGAGTTATCTGAGAAGCTTTTTAATGTTGCTGCTTGTAAATGCACTTCATTTGAAACTTGTTCGTGCTTAAAACCTAAGAAAGTTCCCATCAATGAGAGAAGTTGTTTGTTGGTTTAAAAAAAGAGAGAAAAATGGTTATAAGCGGGATTGACAAGAAAGGAACTAATATCTTGAAGAAACGACATCAGAGGCAAATTGAAGAATCAAAGAGAGAAGCAAGAAGGTGTTCTACGCAAGAAACCGATTCTATGTCAGGAAACTGCGATGAAGATTCGGTGCACGAATCTTCCACAGAAACGTATGCAATAACAGAGGCATCCCCAGCAAACGCACCTTTAACAGAGACACCATCGACTTCAAGGGCTAATCGGAACACATTGAGGTTGCCAACAGTTGCTAAGGTCTGTGACCGATACGGTTTATCGACGCGATCTGCTGCTGCTATTACTTCTGCTGTTTTGGCTGATGTCGGCTTGGTTTCTACCAAAGATTTAACTCTAGTTATTGACAAAAACAAAATCCACAGAGCTGTATCTAAATCACGTGAAAAAGCTTTAAGAGATATTGGAGGTATAGCTATAAAAAGCATTTACTTTGATGGACGAAAAGACAAGACACTGATAAATGAGAAAATAGGGGCGCGTTATCATCGCAAAGAAATTTTTGAAGAGCACATCTCAATTTTGGCAGAACCTGGATCAATTTATTTGGGACACACAACACCAGTTCGTGGCACCGCAAAGGAAATTTTTTCTTCGATCACAACATTATTAAAAGATCGAGGTTATAATTTAGATGACGTGGTTTGCTTTGGATGCGACGGAACTGCAACTAACACTGGTTGGAAGGGGGGCGTGATTCCATATTTAGACGAGTTTTTGGAGATACCGCTTCAATGGTGTATTTGTATGCTGCATGCCAATGAGTTACCTCTTCGTCATTTATTCTTGAAGTTAGATGGTTGCACTTCGGGTCCTAGAGAATATTCCGGACCTATTGGGAAACAATTAGCTAGTTGCGAAAATAAAACTACCGTGTCCTTTTGCGCTGTGGCTGGTAATATGCCTGACTTGCCGAAATATGTGGTTGATGAACTAAGTACAGATCAAAAATATCTTTATGAGATATGTCAAGCTGTATCAACTGGTTTCTGTACCCCTGAGCTGGAAAACCGCCAACCTGGAAAAATGGCTCACTCGAGATGGCAAACTTGTGCTAATCGTATACTCAGACTTTATGTTAGTACACTTAATCCATCAGAAAATTTGCTGTTGCTAGTCAATTACGTCGTTAAAGTATACGCTCCGATTTGGTTCCAAATCAAGCAAAAGATGTCTTTTAAGGATTGAGCTAAACATATTTTCCAACTAATTATGTACTCTCGATATTTACCCGAACATTTGAGATCAGTTGTGGATTCTGTTATAGAAAGAAATGCTTTTTTTGCGCACCCAGAAAACCTACTTATCAGTATGTTGTTCGATGAAAGAGACCAAATTCGAGAACTGGAATTGCGAAGAATAAAAAAAGCTAGAGAAGCTGAAATTATCACCAAACGCAGTATATACAAACCACCAAAAATTAACTTCTCTGCTAAAGACTATATCGAAATTATTTTGTGGAACGAGTGTCAGGTTACACCACCCCCGGTTCTTCGACATATTTCTTAGAAGACCTTCAAATCATGGCAAAAGGTAAAAGCTTGGAAATTGTTTACTTTCCTTGTCACACCCAATCTGTGGAAAGATGTGTTAAACTGGTAACTGAGGCATCACAAAGTGTAACTGACCCTTATTCTAGAGATGGCTTTATTAGAAACAGATTGCAATCTCGAGCAGAAATGCCAAATTTTCGACACAAAAATAACTTTAAATTTTAAGTTTTTGTCATTGATTAATATTTTTTTTTTGCTTATTTTGTTTTCACGTTCCTTGTATCAATAATATTTTTAATAAGATACCTTCAAAACTTGATTTTTTTTGTAGTTTTATGCATACGGTTAGAGTCTGTAAAAACGTGAAATTTACAAATCTTCAAGCCACGGTAGCGCCCCCAAGATGACATCTATTTTTATTTTTTTTACCGTTTTCTTTATCTGTGTTAAATTACGCAAATTTTGATACCTCTTACGATAAAAAAAATGTCCCATACATCAACGGGACACCCTAATGGGTATATGATTTTTTCTTTAACTGAAAGTCCTGCATTAAAAGTAATCGGGTATACAGTTAAGGCAGATGTAACCTTAGAATAAGGTAAAGTTAACATATGGGGGCTATTTTAAAGGGTCAGCACTTAAATTTTATGTCAAATAGCTTTCTATACCTACCTACACGAATAATATCGGAAAAGTTTCTTTTTTTTATGGTAACAATTGACTTTATAGTCACTTAAGTTGAATGGTAAAGACACTGACTGTGTAGTATTATTGGAGAACTTGGATATGATACTGAAATCTTAATAGTGGCACGAATTATAATTTTTTGTTTTTAAACTAAAAACATATGAGCACATATTTTCGGAAACGACGGTTTTATTTAAAACGAAAACTTTCAAATAAATTTCGCACTATAATAAGTTACCTTGTTACCTTTTTTCATAAATAGTAGATAGTTGAAAATGAATAAATTCATAAATTATTATTATGTATATCCTTATTTGAAAATTCAACTCTTCTATTTAAGAATCACTGAAAAAGAGCTTGAATAAAATGAAGTATAAGTGCTTGAAGCAGATGCAATGTAAAAATAGTCCAATAGTCCATGAAGAACCAGGATCAGTTAAAGTGATTTCAGATAAGTGATAGTTTTGTCGAAAGAGGCAGCAGCTCCAGAAAAAAAAATTTCAGTACTCTTAGACTAACAGCTACAAACATTTCCTCTGCCCCTTAACCACTAGCATTTCTCCTTCGAATCAGTGTTATAGAATATAGTTTTTTTTTTTTAATGTCTTTAAAGCATTTGTTAAACTTCGTTAAACATTAAAGTCCAAATACTTTTGAAAACTTCTATCATAGAACACTAATATAACTTTTAATAAGGTTCAAGTTTTTGATAGTTTTGGAAATGCTTCCTTTAAAATGTTTATACAACTCTTACCGAAGTTTAAAAGATATGTTTCATTTGAAATTTCTTAGAAGTGATTTTTATTGCATCTTTGATGTTTTTAAAACTTTGTAAGAAGCATTTGAATGTTAGAAATCTAGTCAACCAATTCATTTTGATTTATGTTTTCTCCTTATTTTTCTGCTTATATCTATGTGACTTTTTTAAAAGCTTCTGTAATATATTTATATAAATTTCAATCTCTATAGTAAATTGACACTCGTCGTGTTCGGGAAACATTCGTATGTTGTTACCAAAATGTTTCTATTAGGGTTCATTTAAGAAATAAAAACAAGAACAGTCTTACCGAAGTACATACTCTTTAAATATTCTAGAAATTTCTAACAAAAACCTTCTAAAAGCCCTCTTAGCAGCTTATTCTATAAAGCAAATCAATACAAACTCTATACAAATTGTACTTTCTATAATAACATTTAAAGTGTTCATCAGAAAAAAAGATACTAGCTTTGTTAAACTACTGTTTCTAATTACTAAATTTAAAAAAAAAAACCTCTATACAAGGTAAGCTTTATAGAAGCCTTATACAAATTTAAAACTGTGGCATATCAATATTTCTAAGATATTAGAAGTTGAAATGTTAAATGTGAGTCTATTTGGAAGTTGATCCTTGTAAAAGCCTTGTGTATTATGTTAAAAAGCAAGTTTTACAAGCTGAATACTATTTAATGCTAAAGAATTAACGTCAATTAAGGTCACTCTACATTAAAAATAAATTAGCAAATATAAAAAGGAAGTTTATGAAATGTTTCTTCATTTACCGAAGATTGTCATGATTTGACTTTGAATTACAACTCTCCTAGTTTAATTTTAAGGATCCCCTTCGTTTATATTCCAATATTGTGAACACTGTCATTTTGAGTGGCTATATCAATTAGTAAAATATGCAAAAAGTGAGTTGGAAATTTTTCAGGCTAGGTCAATTTTTTTTTTTTTATTTATTTCCCACTTTTAATAGTGAACAAACTTGACCTTAAATCTACTAAAGAACTTAATTTTTAGATTGAAGTGAAAGTTCCTCTCATTGAAACCCACGAAAATGTTTTTACTTCACAAATTTTCTTAAAGAAATAATAATTTTTCTCCTTTTCAAAGATTTTCTTTATGGGATTGAAGGTATTTATGTACCTACGTCGAATCCAGAAACTTTTCCATTCAATCTCATAATTTTATCATCGTCAAATTCTGTCCACCCACTTAAACTATGGTGGTATTTAATATCCTTTATCTCCTATTCATACAACTCTAGGTGTGAAGCTATTTCCTATTTTCTAATTTATTTTTCATCTCCTGTCAAATAAAATATGCAAGTAAGTTAACGATTTTAACAGTCACCATAGGAAACCTCCAGCAACGAACGTCTTAATGCTACGTGAAAAAAAAACGTGCATGATAAACTTTTCCCTTAGCAAGGCATAGTCGTTTGCTTTATGGTCTGCTGAACAGAATTAGTTTCCTCAAAAGGGTTGTGTTAAATCCCACTTCTGATCTTTTGTAAAAGAAAAAAAAAACTTGATAATTTCTGAACGTTCATAGCTAGTTTGTTTTTTAACTATTTTTTTCACGTTCAAAATTTACTGCCAAATCATTAGAGGATTCTTTAAGGAATTCTCAAATTTTAGATTTAATGTCGAGGCATTTGTGTTTATGGTCGTAATCGCACAGAACAGAAAAAAAAACTGCTTCTTCAACAAAAACATCTCAAGGGCTTTAATTTATCTTCTAGTTTTTGTTTATCCTTTTGCTTTTCAAAAATCCTAACACAAATACATTACAATTCCTACAAATTTGGGAGGATTTTCATTTTTGTTTCGAACAACAAATCACACCCTAATGACTTAAAAAGAATGATTGACGATTCCAAAACACAACGCACAAAAAAAAACTTTCATTTTTATTCTTTATTTTCTTTTAGAAATTTATTGGAAAATCGCTTGTTTTCATTATTAATTGCCTGTTAAAAGAACTTTGTCGATGGGGGAATTTATGAAACACGATTTCAAATCGCAAATATAAAAAGGGATATTAAGGGATTTAATTTAACACTCGGTTAAAGCTATTTCACAGCATCAGTTAAAACGTGTCAATTGTGTAGCTCGTGAGTGGTGTGTGTTTGGATTGGATTTCCAACAAAATAAATAATTGTCCAGTTTATTTTTGATTTATTTGTGAAAAAACAATTTGAATTTGGATTTTTTTGTTTTCTTTTTTTCTCTATAGATCCAACAATAAGTGAGGCAGAATTTCTTGAAACATTCACAACCATTGGTAGCAGTAGCAGTAGCAGTAGCAACAGCGAATCATCATCCACAAGTAATTTACCATCTACGACAGCACAAATAACAACAACAACAACGACGACGATACCTCCACTCTCACAGATATTAGCTCCAGAAGCTTTACACATGAATCAAGATGAATTGTATCTTGAATCATCATATGCGAATAATCCACCGAAAAATTTCACAGTACAAGAAACGAATGTAACAGTACAAATTGGAAGCCATGCATATTTGCCATGTCATGTAAGTATCTCATTTGTGTAAGATACTTTTACATAAATATTTATTGATCATATTTTACATATTTTATTCAAATTTTCTTTGAATTCATTGCTTCGTAAATTTAAGGTAGAATTTATATTTTATATTTTATATTTTATATTTTATATTTTATATTTTATATTTTATATTTTATATTTTATATTTTATATTTTATATTTTATATTTTATATTTTATATTTTATATTTTATATTTTATATTTTATATTTTATATTTTATATTTTATATTTTATATTTTATATTTTATATTTTATATTTTATATTTTATATTTTATATTTTATATTTTATATTTTATATTTTATATTTTATATTTTATATTTTATATTTTATATTTTATATTTTATATTTTATATTTTATATTTTATATTTTATATTTTATATTTTATATTTTATATTTTATATTTTATATTTTATATTTTATATTTTATATTTTATATTTTATATTTTATATTTTATATTTTATATTTTATATTTTATATTTTATATTTTATATTTTATATTTTATATTTTATATTTTATATTTTATATTTTATATTTTATATTTTATATTTTATATTTTATATTTTATATTTTATATTTTATATTTTATATTTTATATTTTATATTTTATATTTTATATTTTATATTTTATATTTTATATTTTATATTTTATATTTTATATTTTATATTTTATATTTTATATTTTATATTTTATATTTTATATTTTATATTTTATATTTTATATTTTATATTTTATATTTTATATTTTATATTTTATATTTTATATTTTATATTTTATATTTTATATTTTATATTTTATATTTTATATTTTATATTTTATATTTTATATTTTATATTTTATATTTTATATTTTATATTTTATATTTTATATTTTATATTTTATATTTTATATTTTATATTTTATATTTTATATTTTATATTTTATATTTTATATTTTATATTTTATATTTTATATTTTATATTTTATATTTTATATTTTATATTTTATATTTTATATTTTATATTTTATATTTTATATTTTATATTTTATATTTTATATTTTATATTTTTATATTTTATATTTTATATTTTATATTTTATATTTTATATTTTATATTTTATATTTTATATTTTATATTTTATATTTTATATTTTATATTTTATATTTTATATTTTATATTTTATATTTTATATTTTATATTTTATATTTTATATTTTATATTTTATATTTTATATTTTATATTTTATATTTTATATTTTATATTTTATATTTTATATTTTATATTTTATATTTTATATTTTATATTTTATATTTTATATTTTATATTTTATATTTTATATTTTATATTTTATATTTTATATTTTATATTTTATATTTTATATTTTATATTTTATATTTTATATTTTATATTTTATATTTTATATTTTATATTTTATATTTTATATTTTATATTTTATATTTTATATTTTATATTTTATATTTTATATTTTATATTTTATATTTTATATTTTATATTTTATATTTTATATTTTATATTTTATATTTTATATTTTATATTTTATATTTTATATTTTATATTTTATATTTTATATTTTATATTTTATATTTTATATTTTATATTTTATATTTTATATTTTATATTTTATATATTATATTTCATATTTTATATTTTATATATTTTATATTTTTTTGTATGTTTTATATTCAGATTATATAGATTCATAGAAAGCTTCTAATATGATTATACCCCCAAATATTGGAGTGTCTGACGAAATTCAACTAACAGCCTTAACTTATGTTACCTAAGCTTACTCAGAGGATATTCTCATATTTTTCATAAATATGTATATACATTTTTTGCCATAAGGATAACCAAAATATTTATACCTAGAACATGAAAACATACAAGAAGACATAGAGGTTACAAATTGAATGTTATAATGTACGAAAATTTTATAAAAATGTATATCTACAATATAATTCAACGTCTATCTATCTATATTTCTGAAATCTTATTAAAAAAAATGAAAAAAAAATTGATTCAAGGATTCACATTGTACATAGAACCAATCGATGGATATCTAAATGTAGCAATATTTTGTATATCTCCTTTAACGTGCGTAAATAAGAAATTTGTTCATTTTATCGATTTTTGTTCCTTTCATCTCTCAGTTATATTTTTTTTTTTTACTTTATCCATCGATATACAAAAAATATTCCTTATATATTTTTTTTTTTTCGTTGATGATTGAAAGAAGACGTTATTTTCTAAGGTTTTTTATATTTTTCAAGCGTAAAGCAATTATGGCAGCGCAAAAAAAAAATAGATAGATGGCTATATAAATAAACACTTTTGAGCTTCCTTTTTTCATGGGGTAATAATTGTATCTTCTAATTTTCTTTACATACAAAAAAGATTTCAACAGATTTAATGGGATATTTATAATTTATTTAGATCCTTGGCACAGCAAAGGACGCGCACCCTATCGACGCGACGCGACGCGAAGACGGTTAAGTGTTATTAAGGAGAAGCATTGAAATATATATAAAAATAAATTACATGCTTAATTGAATGAGAATGAATGTGCTAATGCAAGGAGAAGAAAAAAAAAATAGAAAATAGAAAGAAAAGGTCGTGAAGAGAGTGAAATATTTTTCTATAAATTGGTAGGAGTTTTTTTTTTTTGTTAAATACTTTGGGACGAGGATAGATGAACTTGAATTGATATAAATCGTATTGTTAAAAACAGCTAGCTTTTTACATGGTGGATAGGTACTGAAATATTGAAAAAATGATCAAATTTTGTTATTGAAAGGGCTACTTGAATTCGCATACCACCAAAGCCAATAATCTATAAAATCAACTGTTTGAGTTTTCGGTGTTTCCGATTTTTTTCATCTGACTCACATTTTTTACTTAACCTCAAAACATTTTTCACTCAGAAAAACATCGCTGCGTAGTACATTTTTATGCGCTCGTGTTTAATTTTCGGAATTTCGAGAGATTTCAAAACTTCTGAGCTTATCTACCATCAAATTTTACTCTCTGAGTTTTAGTTGTCATTGAATTTGGGATTTATTTTAAGTAAGTTTTTTCTAGATTTTTGATTTCGTTTTTGATTTATGTAAATTTTTTTTTACTTGGAACTAAATAATATTCTACAATCCATTTTATACTTTAAAAATCAAATTTCTTAGAAATACGAGTATGTAAATTAAAATTGTTACTAGATGTTTAAATCAAAAGATTGACGAACGAAACTAAGAAAATGAATGTACCTTCTAACTATTGTTCTAATTTAGTTAAGTTGAAAGGGACTCAAACTTGCTTTTGCTTACCTACTACATTTCTCTCAAGGACTATTACAAACAAAAATATAAATCTTGACTTTTGACAAAAACAGACTCGTTATAATTTCGAAAGTTGATTTCACAACTTTGCATTTTCATTCAAATAATATTTTATTTGCTTTTGAATACACATGAATGGAATACTTTGAAAATTGTCCAATTTCTTTACCACAAAAATATTAACAAATAGATATGAAAATGGAATATCTTATAATTCCTTGCATTCGTTTTGATGTTTTAGGTTTATTTTTTTTACATATTATACATACATCTACCTTCTAGGCAGTCTTATCCCAAAAATAAACATTTCGATATTTTGTGTTCTTGAACAAAAAATATCAAAATCCATATAAACA
The DNA here is from genome assembly GCA_958431115.1 of Syrphus vitripennis. Classification (NCBI taxonomy): domain Eukaryota; kingdom Metazoa; phylum Arthropoda; class Insecta; order Diptera; family Syrphidae; genus Syrphus; species Syrphus vitripennis. The sequence continues at coordinate 109,061,330 of OY288108.1, forward strand.
TTGTAGAAGATGAAATAGAAAATTTTCCTTTCCAGGAATCTATATAATGTACGTATACGAATAATCCCTGGATCGAATTGAATTGAATAAGCTGTGTGTTTTCCTTGAAACATTTCCATTCAATTTCTATGGCTTTCAAGAGAAAAGTCTTGTTGCAAAAAAAAAAAGCGGACATCCTCTCTCTGTTAGTTGCCAATCATACCATTCCATATCCCAGTTATAAAAAAAAAAAACTAATTGAAAAGGCCATCATTTTATTTTATTGAAAGAGAATGTTCATCGAATTGAATAGAAAATAAGGGTTCCTGTGAATCAGGAAAGCATCCACAATTCGATTTATTATTATTCTTCAATTTATGATAAGTGTAGTGAAGAACGAGTATGAGAGTGATATTGTCAATTTTATTATCAATTTTCAATGAAACGTAAGATTAATGTACATACATATGTATATACGTATATATTTTTTTTTTGTTGAAGTGAATTGGCATGATGAAATCAAAAATGACCAACCGGATGCATTCAAGACAAATTTCCGTTCAAACGCACACAATACATCAGTCAAGAAAGGATGGTGATGATGATGATGATTATATTGGCTTCCTGGTAGCCTGGTACAACTAATTGAAAGGCTATGTGTTTTTTTTTTTATTCCGCTCGTTGCAAAAATAAAACCTGTATTAATTGGCCGAAGCTTTATATTTTTCATTCATGATTTCGTGTTTTTTTTTTTGAAAATTTTAAGAAAAATTGGACGAGAAGAAAAATAAAACATTGGAGGAAAAAAACATTGTTTTTTTTTTCAAATTGCTTCAATTAATATAAGAGTTGCAAAAGATTACAATCTTTAAGAAATTTAATCTTTATTGATTTAAATCAAAAGCAGCATTCATTGATGCATTCAACTGATTGCAATCTTTTGAGACTTCATGCATTCTTTGCAATTTTTTTTGCAATATCTAAAGAATGCAATCTTTAGGGACATAAATTAAAAAATGTATTCATTCGTGGCTGGCGTGACATTTCAACTTTTGTCAAAAAAACAGAAAGAATTCTACCAAATCATATTTTACTAAAAAAAGGATATTTTTTTAATGTTTCAAAATCCTTTTGAGTTTGCTATCACACCAAAAATTCCTAAGAAGCTTTATTAACGATATGTTCATGAGCAATTTTGAATATTGATTTCAACATGAATAGCTTTTTACCGCAATATAAGGAAACTCCGTTTATTTTCAAGAAATCAGTTTCCCAAGTTTCCTAAATTACATATTTAAAAAACTACTTATTGTCAAAATTAAGCTGAGTTAGTGAGATGAGTCACTTTTGTTGTACATATATGTTTTCGTTGCTTTCATTATTTTTCTCACTCATGTCTTTAGGTGTTTAACTTAATAAAAGGATGGTTTTTGCGAGTGAAGTGAGATGAGGCGATTCGTCTTACTTCACACTCAAATCTCATCACTCATATATTTTATAAAAAAAAATGTATTTTCAAAATTATGTAAAACATTTTTTTATAAATAAAAATATTTTTTAGATCCGCCGCCTGCTAAACAAGCCTGTTTCTTGGGTTCGTGTCCGTGATGATCACATCCTAACAGTTGACCAAACAACATTTATTGCTGACCAACGTTTTCAGTCAATATTCAAAGGCGAAAACGAATACACATGGTCGTTACAAATAAAATATGTGGGCGAAAACGATATGGGCTGGTATGAATGTCAAGTTTCAACAGAACCTAAAATGAGTGCGAGAGTATATCTGAAAGTTGTTGGTAAGTCACAACATTGCTTCTATTTATTTTTGAAACTAAGTTATTTTCATTTTTTTTTTTCAATTTTCAAGTCCCACGAACAGAACTGATTGGAGATCATAACCGTTTCGTCAAAGCTGGAAGTAAAGTCGCCCTACACTGCATAGTGAGAGGCTCTCTAGAACCACCATCATACATCATTTGGTTCCAAGGAGCCAAACAAATAATGAATGACAACAAACAAGGTTGGTTCATGCAGATCGATAGAAATATTTTTGGCAATCATACAGATCAACAGAATACGGTAAGGGTGTGTATTTAAATGTTTTCTATGTCCCCATCAATAAAGATGATTCGAACATTTTTTTTTTGATTGCTATTACAGATAGGATCGTTGATCATACCATATGTAAAGAAGAAGGACTCAGGGAATTACACTTGTAGTCCATCGAATAGTGCGCCAGTCACAGTGGATCTGCATGTTCTAAGTGGTAAGTTTAAGAAATAGTTTTTTGACTTGATTTGAACCTGCTAATTGCTAATTTTTTTTTTCAAATTTAAGGTGAATATTCAGCATCAGCGATAATGTCTTCAGCTGTCATCAACAGGCACAATTTTTATTATCTTCTAATAATCTTAGTCGTATTAGCTTGTCAAAAAACGTGACTAGCTTATCGAATGTATTCCAGTTGGAAGAATTAGACTATTTTGTAAATAAATAAATTTAAATTAATTTTTTTTTATGAAATTAAAACGAAAAAAATTGAAACAAAAAGTTGTGAAAGTAAAAAAAAACATACACTAAACGATAAATAAAATTAAAATTAAACGTACATAAAATCAAAATTAAAAGAAATTATTATACAAAAAAAAAAAACAAAATGAAAGCAAAAGTAGATAATTCCAAAAAGACAGATACAAAAATAAGTAAGACGATTAATAAAAATTACAAATTTTAAACGAAGAAAAAAATGTGTAAATAGTTAACATTGTAAAATAAAAATTAAACTTAAATTAATAGATATTATAAATAAAATAAAGAAAAAAAATAAACAAAATAAAATTCCAATTAAATGAAAAATTTTATGACAAAATGAGTTGCAATTTATTTTTTTAATTTAAGATTTTTTGTTTAAAAGAAAGATTTGGAATTCGATATTTTTATAAATTGTTATTATCACACTTTTCTAAGATACGTAACAGCACAATCATAAAAGTGTTCTGCATTTTCATCAAAAGATTTTTTTTAAGTAAATCAAATGTTTCTGTCAGAAAAGATGTCTATTCAGCACTAATTCAAAAAATTTTTTGTTCTCCTAAGATTATTATATTATATTATTATTGAATAGAGATTCTTGATGTTGATTGTTGAATGAAAGATTTGTTTTGACACCAGATAATGATGACAGATAAAATAGGCGAAATTCAACAACTGGCCTAAATTTCTAAACGATCCGTTTAAAACAATTATACTTTTGAAAAAAGTACAAAAACATGAATTTTTGTACTTTTTTAAGATTTGGTAAAAATTATAATCCTAGTTCAACGTTTTTTAAAACAAATTTTTAGGTTATAAATTTTAGAACTGAAAAAAATTTAATTAAAGGAACAAATCTTATTGATTTTTACCATTGTTTTATCATCAACATAAGAAATCGAAATTTAGTTTTTTCTCCAACTTTTTTACACAGTTTTCATTAGTCAAATATTCATAAGAATTTTCATTGGAAAAAAAACAACAGTTTTAGACATTTACAGATTTTCAAAAATCACAAAAAAGGCGAAAGAAACATCGATCCTTCTGTTTTGTTTGTCCAGTGTATTTGGACTGAGGATCCAAATTCGTATTTTGACTATGCCCAAGTTTGGTTCAATTAGAGGGGACATAATGCGTATCTTTTTATGTTTGATCTTTCAGGTTGTAATTTATCTAACAAAACGTATTTTTAAAATTATTTTTAAGTCTAGAGACTTACATACATGAGTAGTTCGAAACAACTCTAGTAAGTGAAAAAGTAAATACGAATATATGTAATTGCAGGCACTATTTCGATTTAAACTATTACATATTTCTTTTTAGTGTATAACATTTTTGATGAGTTAAAGTGCCTTAAAATTTACCTTTTGATAATATCCCCCTAACGGTTAATATTACGAAAAAAAAATATTGCAGAAAAAGTATACTTTTAGGGTTTTTACTCGCCACTAGGCTGGGTATATATTTTTTTCACATAAAATTCACAAGTTTAAAAAAAAAATCAAATAAAAGGAAAACTAAAATTTTGAAAAAAGTAATTAAAAACATAAATTTAATTCATAACATAGTTTTTACTAAGATATAACAATAGTTGTCGGTAGTTCCTATTACAAACAAAAAATATTTTATTATTTTACTGTCCACTTTTGCAAAATTATTGCTCATGTCGCTTAAGAGAGGGGCAACGATCAATATTTTAAATTCGGTATGGAAATGAAACTCTACTAGCGTCCCATAAACTTTTAACCCTAGAACATTACAATTGACATTTATAAAACTTCATTTCTTTAAACTTATTGACCATTGGAAAACCTGGTCCATAGAAATAGTAGTGTAATTAGTGGTCACTGTTTTTTCTGACTAAACAGATTTCTCTGGTACACCCTGTAAATGTATATGTAGGTACATACCCAAATATTTATGATATTTACACATAAAACTAATATTTTGAAACGATATGAACCGCATTTTCTTCTTATAGCAATAATATAACACAACCCATTGCAGAAAATACAATTTTTTTTTAAAGTGACCTGTGTTTAACTGTAGTAAAATTGTTATAAAAAATAAAAATTCAAATAGGTACGCAAAATTTGCAAAGTCAAATTGTTTTCTTACCAAGTGCTATTATTTGAATTTTTAAACTTAACCGCCAACAAAAGATCCACCGATGCCTGTTAAACAGCGATGCTGCGTGATGCGATGGAACAATAGCGGCAAATTCAAAAATAATTTTAACAAAAACACTTGCACTACACTCTTACGAAATTGATAGATTTATTAAAAAACAAAAAAAAAAGCAATTGTAATTCACTTATGTATGTATGTATGAAAAAAACGACAGATTTAAATTAAAATATACCTAAATTATTTTATTTTAATTTGTTCTTCCATTTGATTGATTGTACGATACACGAATTTCAGAACAGAGCGAACGACCTTCATTACCTGAACTTAGAATACTGAACTTTGCTTGTCTTTTATTTTATAATCCATGACCATGATCCTTTGCTTTGAGAATTTCTTCTTCTTCTCTTAGAAAAGTATAACTATTTTGGCTTGGAGAAAGTCTCTCTCTCAATTATTGGAAATGAAATATTGAGATCGGATGGAACATGGATGACAATGATGTAAGTTAAGAGCTTATTTATTTGTGTTGGGTGTTTGGTAGGTGGGTGAATATTATTGGAAATGTGGATTCTAGAAATTGTCTGTGGATTTTTTTTTAAATTCTAAATGGGTGTGTTTCTTTATTAGTTCAGAATAGAGCTCTGAACAGAACCTGAACTTTTCGATCACACTCTGAAAATTTTGTGAACTGAACGTGTTCTGTTCTGTTTTTGAGTTAAGATGGTGTTTACAGGAGAAGGAATGACACAGGATAACAATTTATATCAATTAAAATAATTTATTAAATTTTAATCAAACCTTAAAGCGAAAAAGAAGCGAAGGAAATTTATGAAGACGGTGGATTCCATTGAAAATTTCAGATTTTCATTATATTCATTTCTTCTTGGAAATGAAACATTATTTCAGATTTAATTGATTTCTTTCGTTGCATTCATTTAATCCTACTAACTCGACTTAACTCCAAATGGAGCACCCAAACATTTGACCAAAAAAAAAACTAGTTCGCATATCCAACTTGGATCCAATTCGATCTTTCAACTTTGCATATTAACAAGGCAATAGTTATGTGGTGGTAAGAAAACAAGAACACTTCCATACAGAAAATACTTACCTAGAGAAGCGACCAGTAAACAAAAAAAAAAACACCCGCAAATATCATTTCAGTTGAATAAGATAAAATCTCTTAATTTTTGTACCGATGAATGTACACTACATACGGGATATTACTGCATGCTCGCACAATTAATGGAAAAAAATTCTCTCAGTCCAATATCCAGTTGTAGGGCAAAAGACAACTAAACCCCTCTAAAATCTCTAGGTAAGTATTTTCTCTATGCACACCACACACCCAACCACAACCAGATTAAAAACAAACTATTTGCTCTAAGGTCTAAGCTCACGACTCACCTCATCTCTTATCATCGTATGCTTCGTTCGATCTACTTGAATTATCCTATTTCCAATCAACTGAGAGAAAGAGTTTCTCCGACCCACAATTATTATTTTTGAAAGAGTGGTGATGGTGAGTACTGAGAAAAAATTCTCAGACCTTAAAAGAATAAAAGAGTTCATGTTAATATGTAACTGGCAATTGCACTTCCATGCAGGTGGGTCGTTGATATTTCGGCGGTTCAATATTCTCAGTTTAAGAGGTTCGTCGCGGTTGGTGTTTCGTGCGTCCTGTCTAAAATACCTACATATGTAGGTACCTGTTGTTTTTTTTTTAATAATAATCAATTCGAGAATTAAGCAAGCTTTATTTTTCTAATCAATAAATTTAAATAAAATCTGTCGTGATTCTGCAGCTTCGCCTTGCATCGTGTGTCGTTCGTAGGTCTCATTGTATATTTGTCGGTGTCGGTAGTAAAAAAAAATTCAAATTGAATTTGCAATAATCCCGTAAGTGAAAATGAAAGAAAGTGATTAAAATAATTATTTTTGTAATAAGTCCGTCAATTTCATCAATTGAAGATTTGAAGTGAATTTCATGATTCCTTCGCGTTTCGTTGCATCGCGTAGCATTATTCATTCACAGGACGTGTTGGTTTGTCTTTTGTTGGCGGCTAAATTTAAAAATTCATCCACCCACTTTTCAGCTTCACACATAACACTATAACAATAGAAATAATATTAATTCTCTTTCAACAATCCATTTCACCGATTTGCTCTTAATGCAACATCACACACACGATTTACCTTTGTTCAATACATTTGATATGCAATTGTTATCTTCCACTTTCCAGTATGTGTAAAGTCAATAAATTGTTCGGTCCGCGATCTCGTGAATGAAAAAAATATAATTTTCCCCAAAAAACGAAAAAATTCTGGCAAAAAGTTTTCAAATAATTGTTTATTAATATGTAAATGTCATTTTATTAAGAAAGAAATATCTGTTTACGTGGTTTAAAAGTGTTTTTTGTTTAAAAATAAGTTTTGGTTTTCAATATGGCGTCCCCGTCTTCTCATTTTTTTTTCTTTTTGTGCTGTTCGTTGCCGGTAGTGGTAGTAGTGTGGTAATCGTTTGTTCGATTAGGACGTTAAAAAAATGTTCGTTATAATATTCAAATTCGAAATCAAGATTTAAAATGTGTTTACCTTTAATTGAAGAACATTGTCGTGTCGGTATCGTGTCTTAATTTTTAAATATTCCTTTTTCAGTATTTTTCTATGTATACCTGCTTGTTTAAATAATTTATTCTTTTTGTGCTTTTAAAATGTTCGTTCCATGTTTTACCGTATCTTCCGTTTATTTTATTTTTATTTTTTGTAAATACATTATTGTGGGTTTAAATATCATGGTGAATGATTCTTTTATCTTGCATTTAAAGTTTTACCGTTGTTCCTGCTACCTTTCTGTTCAGAACTGTGGTAAGTTTCTTTTTCTTATTTTTAAATATTTTTTTTTCTTTAATGTGATTTAAAAAATAACAATAAATTCATGCAATCGTTTTGGCCGTGTTTTAAGACAGTTTTACCGTATAGTTACAAGATATCTAGTTTGCTAATGAGATTCATATCAAAAAAATTACGTTTTTGGATGGTGTCAGAATGACGTTCCTCTTTCAGAAGTAGATGTTTCGAAAACTCAAAACCTAAAACCCAAAATCGGACAAACAGTCACCATTTCACCGTCATAAACTGGCAGCTTCTTCAGTGTTGTTAATTACAATTTTAAACACAAATATTAATCTACATCGATAAAGCTATATCAATTTCCAACCATCTCCATTTCAATTTGTGGATGTTCCATATAAACAGTGAAATAATTTCCCAAAAAACCACTTAACTAAATCAAAGTGTAGAAAGCCTTCAAATTGTACATTTTATATCAAACACGAGGAATGCTTTGTTAAGTCCAAGAGCCAAAATGACCCTGACCATTTCCTGGGCAATCTCAAAGACATAGATAGATGGATAAAAATGGCAATGGATGTAATATAAAACACAATAACCAGAGTCTGATATATACGCATCAACCGAGTGTAACAGTGAAATTCATCCTTAGTGCAAAGAATGCGACCTTGTATATTTTGTTTTATCATAATGATGATGAAATGATGGTCTCTGGCCATATTCTCCTCTTCCGAGAGTACTAAAACTGAATTTCACATCACCGCAATTTCTTCTAACAACTACTTCTTCCAGGAGTACCTACCAGAAGGGTAAACAACCTTGGAACCTTCGATTTATTACATTTTTTTTTTTTTTTTTTGTAGTTGTAATAAACTCGAGGTATAGCCTTTACTCCTGTCCATAATCCCAGTTCAGCCAGTAGTAGTATTTCAGTCAAAGCCATTACTCATTTTAAGTACCGAAGATCACTCAATATACTTTGTATAGGTGGTATGGTTAAGTGCGTAATATTTCGAAAGCTAGTTCTCAACCATTTGGCCCTTCGAACACTGTTGCCTTCAATTCCAACTTCCTTATCACAACACCAACCCACAAGACAAAAGGCTCTATAAGATCTGTGATAAATGTAATTACATTTTCTCATAGAAGACGGTCGGTTGTAGAGAAGCAGCAATGAAAATTATCTGCTCCTGTTTTGTACATTTTCTTCATGTGATGTGCTGCCATTTTATTTTACGGAAACTGGGTCGTAAAAAAAAAACTTTTCTCGCGAGATAAATAGTATCTAAGTTTTTTTTTCTTTCACACTGCCAACAGTCAACACACAAAAGGAAAATTCATATAGCTTCTATTTTTATACAATTAATTTATGTAGATAAACATGTTTGGATATGGTATCTTATCCATAACAATAACGGTAAATATAATATATCCATGGTAACTTAACTGCAAATGAATGTATGGGCTTGGTTAACCAAGATTAGGGTTATGTTTTCTTATTTCGATTTATATTATATTAAATTAGGTAGGTAAGGTACAATATGAAAGCAAAGGTGTATCTTGTAGGTATAGGATGATAATAGTTGAAGGTGGTGTAATGGATATTAAATGACGTACCTAACCCATTTTCATCAACTCTATATAACAACAACAAAGTGAAGATGACGACGAACGTCGACGTATAAAACAGAGCCACATAATGCTTTGCTTAATTAATTTTCTGATAGAATAATTAGCTTACAAAGATGCAAGATGATACTTTGTGTATTTTTTTTTTCCACATGATATGGCAGATTGTAGAAGTTGTAAATACGAAATAGGATATTATTTTTCGGGTGTTATTGTTTGTGGCATGGAGCTGAGGCAGGTAACTAACGGTGAGGTGGCATAAGGACAAATCTGGGTGTTTGGTCTTATAGCACTTTAACTTTAACTTTTTAACTTTTGAGAGTTGGTCTGAAGTCGAATTTGTAAGGCATCACAAAGTCAAAATGACCTTGTGCAGCAATTTTTTCTTCTAGTGATAAAACAATAATTGCAAACATAAACAGTGGGGTATGTATGGGAGGGCGATAGTTGAATATTGAAGGAGGCCCTAAAACTAAATAAACAATAAATATATGCCAAATGCTATCACAAACCATTAAAAAAAATCGACTTACATATGCATATTCGTTTTTTATGTCAATTTTCAGATATCGAAAAAAGCTAATTTTCAACTATTTCACTTGCAATTTAAATGCTAATTCTTTGATTTTTAACTATGGAATTAAAAAAGAAAAAGAAAAAATCACCACCACAAAAATAACTATAAAAATAAAGTTAAAGAAAATCACTTTTTTATGGAAATTCATATCGTTTAATCGGAATCAGGTTACCTGTGGGAGGTGTTTTTGTTTTTATTTTTTCCTGAAGGAGAATCTAGGAGATATACCTACTTACATATGTATGTAGGTTTATTTGTTTGTTTTACAGAAATGGGAATGCAGGAGTGGAATTTGTGGAGGCAATAATGGTCTGGCTTTTTCACATGTGAAATTTAATAGAATCAAAAATATTTAGGAATCTAGGAATATTGAATGCAAGATGCTTGTAAAAAATGCAATTCTCAATAAACACTTTACAATAATTCAACTAACATAAGTCAACTAGCAGTTCAAATTGAAAAAAAAAATGAAAACGAAGAATACTTTTATTCAAATGAAAAAAAAACGGCGTACTTCAGGGAAGCATCATGGGCCGTTTACATTTTTCTTTTTGCTTCAACTTTGTATACAAGTCTGTGGCAACAAGGAATAACAGCATAAGTCGACTTATGTCGAAATTGAGTTTTTGATAACATCGGATGCGCAACGAGCGATTCTACCTCCAATATTTTTTTCGTATTTGTATCTCTTATGGTTTCTGAATTATAGCCTAGAAAAACAACAACATATGTCGTTTTCTATGCTCAGTTTGCACAAGCAAAAACAACACAAGTAGACTTATGCTCTTTTTACAAAACTATAGCAATTCCTTTTGAAAAAATAATGTGTGGTCTCTGGTGAAGCTATTCCGAATAAAAATAATTTATTTTTTTGCGGAATGCGCAATATGCGGAAAAACGACATAAGTCGACTTAAGATCAGAACATCTACAAAACTGCATAAGGAAAAACAACACAAAAATTCAAACTGCTTTCCTGAAAAACTACAAAAAGTGACTTATGTTATTTTTCCGTGTTGCCACAGAAGTTAAGTTTGCATGATGAAATCAATTTTTAAATTGAATGATCAGAAATGAAGGTATCAAAATTCGTTGTGACTACCTCAGAGAAGCATTGTAAGCCCTATAATTTTTATAAAAAACCAAAATCTTCTCTTAAACTGATGACACATTTCTTCAAAAGCGGTATTAAGTTCAAATCACAATTGAGCCCAAAACTGCTTCTAGTACTTCTTTTGGTAATTTCTACATAAATCATTTAAGAGAAACAAAAACTTTATCTTTCGCCGAAAGGGTTGGTGGATGTAGTTCAGTTTATTTGTAATTTCCTGTTTGTGTACCCGCATCATTCTCCTCGTTGAATTCCAATTGAATATACTGCTCCACTACCAACAAATACCACTGTCAATATTGAGTTACATGCTTTAGCGGTTTCTTTTTTTATACCAAAAAGCCCTACTACAAGGATGAACACAGACCCTACCTAAAGTGGTGGTGTCCTTTGGAAAAAAAGAGAACTTAAAAAAAAAGAAGTAAAAAACAGTCAAAGGAGAGTATTTTGCACTCACTATACACTCGGAACAACACTGCACAGAGGTTTCCACAAGCTCCCGTATATTACATGAATTCCATTCCAACATCACAGGTCATTAAAAAGACCAAAGTCTGGAATTTTGCCCAAGATGTATTCATGCGTTGATTATACAACGCATGTTGCATGCACTCTCCACAATTTGGTCCAGAATAAAGTTAACTCTCCTTCATGAGTGGACTTTACAAAACACACAAAAATTTTTAACCAAAGAGTACAACAGCAACATAGTTGTTGTGTTGCCAACAAAAAAAAAATTCTTCAAAGTAAAATTTTAATTGGGTGATGTTTCACTAAAAATCAAAAAAAAAAAAATAATGAAAAATGCAAAATTTCAAGATTTTTATATATGGCTCCGAAAATGGGAGGTTTTTTTTGTATAATTTTCAAAGTATAAGTATCTAATGCGAAACATCAAAGTTTCAATTTATATAAGGATTTTAAAGGACTTGCTTATTTGTATAGAGGTTACAGTCTCAAAGAATAAGTTTCTATAAAAACCCTTTAGTAACAAGAAACAGAAGCTTAATCGAGTTAATATGTTTTTTTTTTGTTAAACTTCTGTAAATGCAATTATAGAAAATACAATTTCTATAAAGCCTGTATTGATTAACTTTAAAGAAAAATGTTTGAGGGGCTTTTACACTTGAGTTACAAATCTCTAGAAGTTTAAAGGAGGACATCGATGAGACCTGCGATCTGTATGAAAGTTAAATGAGGTCTAGCAGATAGCTTCAGAAATACTTCCTTCAAAATTATAAAACAAGATGTATAGAAGTTTCAATTTTTTAAGTGTCGTCCTCAGGTTTAAAAGGAATTTAATGCAATAAAAATATCATGTGTACAAATAATTAATGTGTCTGAACAATAAAAATCAACTCAAAGGAATTGAAATTAAAAATAAAATGATTTTTATTTTTGTTTGTTTTTTAACTTCGGTAAGAATTGTAAATTTTTTTTGCTTTTCTGAAGCTATAGCTTCTTTAATGTTCTATTGTGATACTTAACGAAATGTTATAGAGACCTTAACAAAATTACAGATTTTTGATTTACCGATTATGTTGGTTAATAAAAGCCTGCTGAGATTAGTAGTTGGAATTATTAAACTATCAAGAAAATGTGGAAAAAGAAGTAGAAGAAGAACACGGAAAAAAATTATAACACTTTGTTTTCGCTACACTACAAAAAGCCATAAGAAACGTCTTATCGTCGGGCACTGTTAAAGAAAGTAAGATAAAGAGAAAAAGCCACACACCCGCTTAAAAAGGCTAGCGAAAAATTAACTTCATTTTCACTTCTTTCAAAGGAGGAATACAAACACAAGAAAAAGCAAAAAAAAAAGAAAAACAATAGAGTCAATTTACTGAAAATGCCACTTACTTTGTATGGTGTGTGTATAAGCTTTGTCTTATTCAAAGTTATTCACTTAGTCAGTCTCTCACTATTTTCGAATGAAAGGAAACCGTTGAAGCATCGAAGATGATGACCATTCTTCGAAGATGAACAAATCGTTCTTGATGTCAGAGCAGGATTAGGGAAATTTCCATTCTTTTTCTTTTCAAGGATTTCTTTGTCTTGCTATCTGGCTTCTGTTGTTGTTGTTCTTATTTTTTTTTTTTTTTTAACCAGATGGTGTAAGGACTCATTAATTTTCATTCAAACGTCTTAAATATTTATTTTGGAACTTAGAAAGGATAAAAAAAAGCAGCGGAAAAAGGCTTTTTCATTATTTAACAAAAAAAAAAAAACATAGAAAAAGGCAAAAAGGACATAAGTTACGGAGTTACGGTAGCTAACAGATTAGGTAGCAACAGATTAGTAATTAATCATGACTCCTCATTAGATAAGAATAATGAAAGAAGCAATTTAAAAAAAAAGACCTTAATGAATCGAACTGGAAATAAACGTTTGTGACTTTAGTGAAAAAGAGTCATCACTATTATCATTTTTGGTTCCGTTCCGGTGGTGTTGAAATGGGCGGAAGAGGAGATAAGGGATCTTTTAATTGGTTCCATCTTCTTTTTTTTCACTGTGCCAATATTTTTTGTATAGTTCTTTTTTTTAACAAAGGAAGTGTAGTCAAGTATCGCTTTTACAACGGGTGAATAAGCATCAATAGTCCAGTAAAGTCAGAAAGGAAAAAAGTACGGGAAAGCTGAAAATGTGCAGGTCTTTTCAGGTATTGAACTAAAAAGTGTGTGGCTCGTAAGATTTGCATTAAATTTTCATAGCATGTTCTTATGAACGAGAAAGAAATTAGGAAATTGAGGATCCGCCCACTGCCACGCCCTATTTTCATATTTCCTTGTTTCTGGGAAAGTGTTCTAAATATTTGGATGAAATCCTCAGAGTCTAATTCTACGAACAAGAAACAAATTAGGAAATTTGTGACAGTATGATCCACTCAATGCCACGCCCACTTTTTTTATTTCATTCTTTCTTGGAAACAGCTCCTATAATCTGCATTATATTTCCCGCGGTTGTTCTTATGAACGAACACAACATATGCCTACAAGTCTGAGTACTTAACTTACTCTTTTAGATGCCGGACAATTGATGAATTCTAACAATATCTAACAATACATTTCGAGAACCACACGATAGATTTAAACGAAATTCTCTTTTCCAACCGAAAGACAAATCTTTATTTTATTTAACCAAAAAAAAATAAGTTTCCAAATCATTATTCTGCTCCTATTAAACAAACTTCCATCACAAAACAACAATTTATTCCTAAAAGTATTTTTTAAAACTTTTTTCAAAAGCATCGCCATAAAAATCCTACATCTACGAATAATACCTACCATTGATGTAATTGTGTATGAAAGTTTTTCGTTAACTTCTTTTATATTGTTTACTGAAGTTATTATATGTTTGTTTTTTTTTTTATTCTTTTTGTATATTTGTGTTTTTCTTTTCATCAAACTTTTTTTTTGTGAAATAAAATTTAATATCATTATTTTATTACCTTTAACATAATAAAGCAAGTCCTGAACATATTTGCATTTGAACAGACAAAAAAAAAAACTCATATGCTGGTCCTTTTTTGGCCTTTCCGTATTTTATTATTATATTTTTTTTTTTGTTGTTAAACTTTCAAAATTCTAGAATGAGAACAGGAATAGAATCCCTAATTTAACGACTACCGTTTTTTTTTTCTTGTTGACCAGGAAGTTAAAGAAAAGGGTTTAGGTATTGTCATCATTTTTATTTTTTTTTGTTATTTTTTTTTTTTTGAGAGGGGTAGGTACCTAACTATATATAATTTTGTGTCGCAGGATAAATAGGTTGATATTTTTCAAAAGAAAATTGGACAAATGGGTATGAATGAAGTAGGTGGTTGATGAATTTATTTGTAACATAAAAATATAGGACAAGAGGAAATTCTTCATCTCCGCCCGCATTCTATTTATCTAAATTAATTTTACGATTAAACTTGGAAAATTTGCTTGCGAAATTTTGTGATATTAGGATGTGATTTTTTTTTTCTTTTTTCGTTGACTAATGTTGGGTTAGGTAAAAAAAAAAATATTCGGGTCAAGATGAATTTAACAGAAATCAAAGGGATGAGGGTTTATGGTGTAAGATCTAGAAAACAACGAATCTCACACTCTTGAAACAAAAATTTGAATTTAAAAATTTTAGTGACCCCAATTCTGAAAAAAAATTAGGCCTTTGGTTTTATGGGGTGTTTTTTCAGAGGTTTAAAACTTTAAGTTGGCAACACTTTTTAATTTTTAGCAGCTGTTAATTGATTTGTGCTTAGTCTCGTTTGACATTATTGCTTAGCAGTGAAGCTCACTTTTGGTTCAAATAATAAATTTAATGCTTTTTCAAATTTTTATCTGCGAATATTGGTGTACCTCAGGGCTTAATTCTTGGACATTTACTATTCACTTTGCTTATCAAAGCTACACCATCTGTCCTGCTACCAGTTGCCTATATTTCTCATCCCGTTTTGCAAAAACAAAATGATTTAATCAAAGCCCCGGTCAATCATCAATTATATCATTTACATCAATTATAGGATTACATCTTTTATTTTGTTAAATTATTTGAATCATTTTCTTGTGAATAATTTGTCTTAAAATTCAACTGTCATCAATTAAACACACAAAGATTCTACTTTTTCTCTAATCAGCCGTGGAAACAAAAAGTTTCTATCGAAAAAAAAACATCTGTTCTAATTTGTGTTATGAGTAGGTATACGGGAATCTTTGGGTAAAAGTTAAGAGTCAATTTCATTCAGGATATTATCCGATATGCGTGTTAATAAAGTACTTTTTTTTATTTTTTCCTCTTTTGGCCTTTCCAACCTCAATATCTCTTCATTTATCATTTTACCAAATTATGTTGTCAAAAAATAACTTTACTCTATAAGCTGTCGAATTGGGAAATCAATAAACCAAAAAGAAAAAAAAAAAATTTTGACGACTAAATACTCAGAGACACGCAATTATTTTTTGTTAAAAGGTATGTAGGCAGGTTAGGTACTATATCTAAATGGAACGCGCGAACAACGTTTAGCTTGATTGTGTTGGCAATTTGAATTTCATTAGTGAAAGTTATATTATTATTTGATCTATGAGCAGCAATCAAATAAATAACAATTGATTCTCACGCAAGAGACTTTTTGTAAACAAAAAAAAAAAGGTTAACAGTAGGTGGTAGGTATAAACCTAGTTGGAGCTATAAAATGAAATATTAAGGACTTCTCGAAAGGGGTTGGAAAAACAGTAAAGCGGTGAACTGGAAAAACGTATACATATCAGGTAGGTTATAGGTACACTAACTGTGAACGCCTACTTAATTATAGTTTTATGAAAGTTTTCATCATTTTTTTTTTTTTTTTTTTGTTAGCTAGAGAAAAATGGGGCAATGAACGTTTATAAATAGAAAAGTTACTGTAAATATGCATAGAAAATTAGTTCATGGAATTGGGGCGGAAATATTGACAAACGTTGCCAATGAGTGACAAATATGTAGCTGGTGGTTATTCATCACCTTTAAAAGAAAAACTTTAAGGGTCAGTTGGGGTAGATGTAAACATGGGGTAGATGGAGTGCCGGTTATTTTTACTGTTCAAAGTGAATTGTAAAAATCCAAAATTAAAAGAAAACAATTATTTTCGAAATTTCATTTGAAATTCAAGTTATGCAAGAAAACATTTATGTATTTAATTTTTTGACTATTTTCAATTATTTAAAAAAAGTGTTTATCTACACTAAAAAAGAACTGTGAAATAGCTGTTTTTTTTCGCATTTGTACATAAACCACAGTAAAACAAAAAGCATGTGGGGTAAAGGTAAACTCCCATTTTCAGGGTTCAACATACATATCTCTAAAACACTCGCGTATGAAAATATCCCCAACACAAACCTTGTTAGAAATAATGTCAGGAATGACATAATTCTACACTGGCACAGAAAAGTCGCATTCTAGTGCCCAATAGATGATACTAATGACCTTGTTTTATAGCTTTACAGTGCAAACTTACCAGGATAAGTGCACTGGCATTTAAGATTTTTATATTGGCATAAAACTAGACCTTATTTTTACAAGTGGCACTTAAGTTTTCCATGCTAAGTAATTAAGTACCCCTTTATCAGACTGGATTTTAGACCAAATTGCTATCCATATTGGCAGTTTGGAACCAATCGCAATAGCATTTGAGTGGCACATATTGCAGTAAATGTGCACTGCCAAATTGTCCCTTAGTATGCTAAATTGGACCCTTAAGTAGGCAAATTATCTATGGTGAGCTTTAACTTTTTTTTTGAGAATGTCAAAAAACTTCCAAAGGTGTACATATTTATCCTCAATAGTCACTGGGGTACAGTGTCATATTCAATTTTAGATTTACCTCATACAAATACTCCTATTATTTAGTATTTGTGGATAGAGGGGTAAATGTAAACACTGCAAAAATTGATTCTTTAGTTCATTTACTTTTGCCCCATACATGGTAGATGTAAATATTGCATTTATTTTATATATTTTCTTATGCATATGTACATTGTACATATTTAATGTATATCAAAAGTTAAAGTTGTTAAGTTTTAAATATTTTTAATTTTAATAAAAAAAAACATTTACTAGACAATAAAAATATTATTAAATTTTGAAGCCTTATTTCGTCGCTTTGCTGCTCTGCAAGCGGAAGGATATTTTTATTTCAAAATCTTTAATCTTTTGCAAAAAGTTCTTATCCATCACCAAATTATATTGCTTAATCAGTCCAAGAGATTCATTTTACTATACAAGAAAAGACGGACGGATGTTTGAAGCAAAACAAAAAAAAAATCAAAATAAGAGAAATCACAAACTCACAGATTTTCCATCTATACATAAGAATAATAACAGAAACATCATTCTCAGCTTCAAGTTCACTTCGTCACTTTAATACCCTCTAGCATAAAAACGATATGAAATGAGAAGAAAAAAAAAACAACAAATTCCAAACAAGAAGAAAAAGAAAAGACAGCCAAAATTGCAATAAAATCAGGATCACAAGCTGACACCAAGAACTTCCAAAGTGAAAAGGATATTTCTTCTCATTCTTTTCAAATATAATGGAGATGGAAGGTTTTTGTTTTTTTTTTTTGTGTTTTCTTAGTTGGTCGTCATTTTTGGGAGGTTCATATTAAAGGTTTATTTCATCATATCCCATGCATCCGGGCAAGTCCCAACATCTGTTGTTGAGTTAGGATATATAGGACGACGAAGAGCAGCTTTAGCTGTCTGTTCTCAATATTTCGAACGAGGTCCTTTCGACCCAAATAGACACAGAAACACAAAATGAACTTTTTTTTTTTTTGCTATAGGAACAAAAAAAAAATAGATATCTATGTATATACCTATTCTTACTAACATAAAAAGAAAAAAAAAAATCAACAAGAATTGAAATCGAACGAAAAGGAAAAGGATACAAAATATATCCTTCGGGAGCAAATTAAAAACAAATATAAACTATGCTGTGTATGGTCTAGGTATATTTTTTTTTCTTACTCAAGATATTTTATATTTTCTTAAAGTTAAGTTAAAGAAATTATTCTTTTTTTTTGTATCAATAGAGGTTTTAGAATTTTTTTGAAAATGTTTATAGAGATATATTAAAAATTTTTGTGCTGAACTTACAACACTTGACCTTGGGCCTTTAAATGAAATTTCAGGAAGAGAAAAAAAACAAGAAGAAGATTTTGGCTTTAAAAAAATGGAGGAGAATTCTTTGGGATGATTGGTGTGGGAAATTGTACCACAACTAAAACCCGGTTAAGGATCCGATTACAAGGAGTTTCTAACAATTGAAATTTTAACCTTAATTTGCACAGAGAAAAAAACGATGAATATTTTACTATGAAACCTTTTTAAAACAAATAGTTTATTTTTTAAATATTCTGTATCTAGAAAAGTAGGATTGATTTAATAAAGAAAAATTTATTAAAATTTAATCAGATTTTCATATTATTTTAAGAAGAATATCACACAATACGAAAAACTTATCGCTTCAAATAATTTACTTATTTAAATACAATCCTTATATAAATATTCAAAATAGCAAGCAAGTAACGGTATTTGTACATTAGTATACCTTTTGAGATTGAGATAAAAACTCGGAAAGTTGTGTTAAAGTCGTTTAAAATGTTAGCCCATCGATTCTAGAATCTAGATTTTAATATTTATTTAACTTTAAATTGACATTATTAATGAATTTCCTTTATGAGGTTTATTTGCAGAGCAGACAAATATGTAAACCTATCTACTTCTGCATAAACAAATATTTTTTGATAAAATTCAGTAATTTGTTTTCCAATCAAAATTTCAAAACCAAACAAAAAATTACACCATTTGACACATTTCAACATGAAATATCACTTCTAATTGCAATCTACCCACCAGAAAATTGAATTCTTCTCTATATATATGTAACTCCAATCTCCATACGTGTTTTACTAAAAAATCTAATTTTTTTTTTGTATATAGGTACGTTTATTCATAAATATTACGTGTCCTTACTGCAAGGATACAAAAATATTTTATGTATAGAAAAAAATCTCTGTCAATATTGATAACCATGTTTTAGTTTTTGCTTTAAATTTTTTATTGTATTTATTTACGAACTCGACTTCAATGGTACGAGTAGAATGTGGAAATATATCAAATTCAGAATCTACTGATAAACGATATGGTAGACTGTTTGAAGCCATTCGAAAAAAAAATTGTTCTCCTAAATTCAAAAAAAAAAAGAAACCATTTCATCGATTTTGTCTAATTGCACTGCAACAGAATCACATTTTTCCGTTCAATGTGCGGAATATCACGTAAAATTATTAAAAAAAAACGACAAAAAAAATGCCGAAAATAAATAATCGTTCTAGTGATTCGCGAGGATGTTCTACTCATACAATTTTTTTTTTCTTAATTTATTTTCATCCACAAAACTTGGACCTTTGCCAGAATATTTAGCGCATTCTGAACTCAAAGAGTACCAAAAAATGTACGAAATATAAAAAAAAAGGAATCCACATCCTTTTTATTTTTTTGGGGAAAAATCTATGATTTGTGTGTCTAACACTCGCGGATATGTCACTCTGGTGTTTTTTTTTTTACTCTGGTTGTTGCAGACCAAGAGCCATGTTTTTTTTTTTTTTTTGTCAGCCAGAAAAAGTAGGTACAATTTTTGCATGCAAGGCGACATTTACCATCACGGTTATAGCTATTTTTCGAACGGATTTTCTCTAATGGCCTTATTGAAAGACAACTTTTATTGTTTCAAATGAATGGATGACGATGGATGATGAAGGTTTTTTAAAAGTTGTGTTTATGAAGAGAGAATGATTCGATAATTGCAAGTGGATTTTCAGGATATGTGGAAAATGTCATGAGAGATGTGTGAGAGAACGACTTTTTGGAATATTTTGTCTTCTTTCAAATTTAATTGAACATTGGAATTGAAACGCCTTTAGAACACTAAAAACCAAATGATTATCAGTTTTGGTTATGTCCACAAATATTGGAAGATGTAAAACGAATTGCGGTCAAAAATTGTGCCGGGGTCAAAATTCAGCTCTTCAAAATCTTGTTTTTCAAAATTGGCTCTCGAAAATTGGAAAAAATGAAAGAAAAGCACAAATTTCAAAATTAAAAAAATAATGTTTTTATTGCCATTTTTGTCATTTTGGTCAATCTGACATTGATATTCTTCCACTTTGTTTTGTTGTAAATTCTGAATGCTTTTTTTAAATTTTTTCGTAGGATACATATCACCTTCAATGTGTGTAGGTACTGTGGGCAGAAGTAAATCCAAGGTATACAAGTTTTGATGATCTAAGAAAGGAACTTATTAGTTCAAAAGTACAAGTAGCTACCATTGGCGCCAGGAATATGGGGCAAGGGGGGTCAATAGCCCTCCTCTCGCCCTGCCTAATAAGACTTTTAGGCGACTAAATTTGAATTTGAAATTTTAATTTTAAAAATTTTGTATTACAAAATTCTGTATTATAAAATTCTGTAAATGCCTCATGTTTTCACTAACAAAACATTTTTTTATAATTGGGTTCAAGAGTTAACTGGTGAGTATTCCTGGAGGCGCGAGTATTACGGTTGAATTGTTTAAGGGGATGAATGCAACTGGCTATTTCGTTAGAGCACTTACCGTAAAAGTAACGATAAAAGAGTAAAAGACAGGAAACGTTACGCCGGTGTTCGAGTGACGTAAAAGTATCGATGATGTTCCTGTCTACGATCATTTTGAAGGCTTGTCTTTATATACTGTCCAAGAGCCCAGAGATGGGAGTTATACTCAAGCTTTGGACGTGTATAACTTTTATAGATAATAATATGCACAATTTTCAAATAAGGAATTTTGGAAACTGAATTAACTAACAGAATTTTGGGTTTGCAGAAATAAATAAAAAAATTTGAAATACAGAATATTGTAACTAGAATTTTGGCACTTACAGAATTATAATTCCAACCCATTAAACAAACCTAATATTAAAAACAAATCCTATAACATCAAATTTTGCTTTTAAAAAATATCAGTCTCTCAAAATGTTAGCTTGGTGAGATTTCTTAAAAAAAACTTCCCTAAAAAAAGAACATAGGTATGTACATAATAGAGGGACAAGGTCAAGTCATTATAATTTCAACTTCCTCTGGCAAATTTGTCCTTTTTTCCTCATGCATTGTTAGTGTCCTGAACTTTTACAACATAAACCCTTGTTTGGTTAAGAACTTTCACTAAATACGTAACTAACCTACCTATAGATAATGTTGTTGTTGTTTTTTTTTTTTGTAGTGTTTTCATACAAGGTTAATAAACTGTGCAACCATAATCATCACATTACGATTTTATCTTATATCCAAAAAAAAAAAAAAAACGAATTATAATCAAAGCTAAACCGAAAGAGATAAGAAGAAAAAGAAAAGACGACCAAAAAAAAATTATATAAAGGCAATATCAAGGTCTATTTTGAGCATTGAACGTGTTGTGTATTTCCGCCACGGATTACAACCATCACCACCGCTATAACCCAGGATCAGAATCGAAGAAGCCCCAAGGAACTATATATATACCGGTATGAGGACAAAAAAAGGCGCCAAAGCAAAGGCAATAAGCTGCTACTGCTGCTTTAGCTCCTGCTGTTACTTCTCCAGTCGCCGCGCCGCGCCGCATTGAAAATCATAAATTTCTTCTTTGTTGCGTCTTACCAAAGACCGAAGGATAATTCCTTGATCCATAAAACGCTTTCTTTTCGTCCTAAATACATTTTTACTTTATTTTCATCCTTCGAAGTTAATCGATTTTGTCCATTCGAGCCCATCTCTATATGTACATAAGATTTTTCTTAGTCCTGTTTGTTTTTTTTTTGGATTTTTTCGTCCTGCTGGTACCTACTGTGTGTGGTATGGAATCACCGCAGTTCCTTCTAACAGTCTCATCAGAATTGACCTTCGACACACAAGATTCTCTATGGAATTTTTCGTTTTGTTCTTTTTCCTTTTGTGGTTTTGCTTGCCAAGTAGGCGCGTGTCCTCTAGGTCCTTTTTTATTTTTGTTTTCGTGGAAAAACGTTGTCAAAGAGGCAAAACAACTGAAGATTCATAACTGTAAACCAACGACTTTTTTCTTTTACTTGACGGCACAGAAAAAAAAGCAAAGAGCCTTTTTGGTCTTATCCTTTATATCTGCGGCTTTCTCAAAAGTATAGAAAACGCAGACAACGATGACACGATAAGAATCGTTCCTGTTTTTACTTCTTGTTCTAGGTTGGTATAGCTATATATTTTTTTTGTTACCCTTATCGCTCTGACTGGTGGATGGATGGTATGGTTTTCATAAATATATCTGTCTAATGTTCCAGCTCCTATAAGATTAGTAGGTATAGGCTTCATTGTCCTTTAGAGCTTTTCACCCACATTCACCCACTCTTCATTGTGCTCTGGTTGATGGTCATCCTAATTTAGTGTGTTCTAATCGTGGTGTTGATTATTAGGTTCGAAATAAATGGGCTTTTAATTAAAAGGCTATATTCTATGCCGTCTGGTGTGTAGGTAGGTCTGGAGAAGGAACAAGTTTAGGGTGTACGAAAAGGATCAACTAAGGCCTATGAAAACGGAAAGATAAACGATTTGGTGTGTTTATTTCGGCTTTGAGATCCTTTTAAATAGACATTAAATGAAGTGCAGTGGGTGTGTGACATCCTTAGCTGCAAATAAAATCGAATAGAATGAGTAATACAGATGAAAGGATTTCAAAATTCTTATCAAATTTAATTATTTGAGATTTAAGTTAGGTGATGTAATGAAAAAGCACTTCTCGGTATGAAGAAAATGTATACTGGGAACTGGGGGAAATATCTGCACCGGCTGCTAATGGAGAACATGATGATCAGAAAATGCGACATTCTACTATTTTCAAAATTGTCACTCCAAGAAGAAAAATGCTGAGGAAATTTTTTTCATCAAAATTCAGTAACAACGCTAAGGCCAACTTAATGTGGATGACAACGAGCAGTTCCAGAAGTCTGCAAGGGTAAATTGCTCCACAGGCATCACCGAAGAGTTCCCAATCAGTTATTCTTTAAGTTGCTCCGCAGGAATCACCGAAGAGTTCCCAGTTAGAGTAGGTGTGCATCAAGGAAGCGTATTGAGTCCTTTACTTTTTATTTAACTTGGGGATAAGGTGATGGACCCTAAAGTGAATCAGTTATTCTTTATTGACAATGGAGCCATCATAGGTGAAGGTCTGTTATTGATGATCTAGAGGGAAATTAGTACCGCATTAGCTCGAAAAAAATTGAATATCTATACTCCCATTATCTGATCCATCCATTTCCTGACATGAATAATGCTTCTCAAGTGCAAAAAGTTTAATTATCTTGAACCTTGGAACTCTGCCTACACTGTGATCAAAAAATGCCCTCATAGCCGGAAGGAAAGCTCTACACGACATTTGTTCTCCCAGCACTTTCATACGGTTTTCCGCGTTGGACAATGTACAAGAAGTATGAGAGTAAATTACCGATAGCTGAAATGAAGATGTTTAGCAGGAGTTTCAAATCGTGATCAATAAGAAGCAAGAAAATCTGAAGAAGGCCTCATGTCAAAAATACCATCGTAGATAAAACCTGCATTTAGTTGGCTTTAGACATGGAACATCCCAAAACCGGGAGACCTGTCGACGCTTCCTGAAGTCAACCCGCGAACCTGAAGCGTTAGGTTGAAGCAGTTAAGTGTGAGAGCTCTGGTCCCAGTCTCCCAGACAGGAGGCTCTGGACCTTCAGTTAAAGTAGAAGAAGAAGTTAGGAAACGTGTATTCCAGCTACCGCTTTCTTTTAGGATTATTTTTAATTTCTTATAAGATTGACCATTAATCATGGCATCTATTAAAGGCAAAACAACAAGCAAAATCCATTGTACTTTGCAAAGGATTATTATTGCTTAAATTACCCCAATATTCCACCAACCAAAGGGAATAATAAAGTACTACCGGTTTTCTTATTCTTTCTTTATTGTTGTTGTTATTTATTATTTCTCTTCTAAATCTCGAGGATGTCCTCAAAGTTTTTTCTTTTTTTTTTCTTATTTTATTGTAATTTTGTTTCTTCAAAGAACAAGTTGAAATATTCACAAGGATAATAACATTTTATTGTCCTTGAGCATTTCAAAGAAAGCAGAAAACAAAATTTATTTATCACATTACAATGTTAATCGTAACAGGCATATACAGAAAGATGTGGAGTAAGAGAATGAAAAAAAAATATGAAGAGAGTAAGGCTTGCTTTTCCTTATGATTATTCGTTTTTCTTTGAAAAGGACATTATCATAGATCTCGAAGGTAGTAAAATCAAATGTTTTTTTTTTGCTTTCTAAAAGAAAATATTGAACACACATTTGTAAAAAAAAAAGGTTGAAATGTTGAAGAGTGGAGGGAAAAATTGAGCTTACATTGGCACTTCAACTTTCCTTTCTTCCTTTTTCAGAAAAAAAAAACCATAATTGTTAATTCCCCCATATCCTTTATAATTTATGTGAATTTCAAGATGATTTCATAAAACTTTTGATAAAAATGATTAAAATAGTGTTGTCAAGTTGATATACTTCAACCTCACTCGAACAACACGCACTCTCAATCATTTATAAATAAGACCTTTTTGTCTACCTTTGTTATAATAAATTTTTAAAATTTCCATAAAAAGAAAATTCCCAAAATCAAACTCCAAACAAATCTCAAAAAGTTATTCATCAATTTCAAAACCATCAAGAACAACCCGAACCAAATGCCAACATCATGACAAAGGTAGAAAATATCATCCATTAAGATGTGATGTGATGTAATGCGGCCGGCGTAGGTAGAGTTATGTATAGTTACCAGTTTTAGATAATGTATTTCTGTGGAAAAATATACATAACTGTGTTAAAAAAAGGGTTCAAGAAATTTTGTGCGACGCCGTTTTGTTGTGACAATCAAAATGATTGATCTTTGAACTTTTGTGTGTGTATATTAAGTATTAAATTATCTCTAATTAATTACCAACTAACCACTGGCCACAAGTTCAACTAAATTTATATCCAACACACACATAACCGTATTGATACTTGAATGACCTCATCTATGCGGTTCCTCATGTTAAAGTGAATGTCAATTACGCAGAAAACAATTAAATAGATATCAAGGTGATGGTCAACATTAAATTGCATTCCCCTTTCGGTGTTCTTTATAATTATTAATCTTTAAAAAAAAATTAAGGCAATTATTTCTGTGAGCAGGATTGAGGTTTTAAGGTTTTAAGGAATAGAAAAACACTTTTTTTGTCGTATATTTAAAGTTTGAAAGTTTGATATCAAAAATATTGGTTTATAGTTTCAGAACCTCATATTTCCGTGCTAATTTTTACTTGTTTACTAATGCCTCGGACATAATAGATTTTCAGCTCTTTCCAACATACTGATTCGTCTTCAAAGGTTCTTCTCTACGTGCTTCTAGGTCTGCTGAACGTTTTGTATTTGTCGTATTTAGCTGCTCTCTCCATTCTTATTGTTATTCGAAAGGAAGGATAGTTCGTCTGCTTGTTTGATGTTCGCGGTATAATTGTAGAGTCCACTGAGTTCTTCCATTTCTAGTCGACAAACCTGCATGCAGTACATCTCTAGTCATCAAGAGTATTGGTGACAGTATACAGCCTTGCCTAATTCCACTTTGCATTTCAAATTCATTTGTCAAACTTCCATAAATGTAGCCTTGGCAATAGTAATCAATTTATCTGGGATGCCCACTCTCCGTGAATCAAGCCATGTAAATTTATCTTTTGGAAATATTGAATTCGTTTTCGAAGTCAATAAACAGCCGGTGAACTGGTCATCGATATTTCATGCATTATCATTCGATGATAATCCGCATTGTGTTAATGTAGTCCACACCACGAAGGTCTAGTGTGGAAACTTGCTTGCTTGGCCTAGAGAAGGCACGCAAATACCTCTACAGTTTTCGTACTTTATTAGACCTCCTTTCTTAGGGAGCTTGACTATCATCCCTTTTCACTCTTCAGAAAAGTTCTCAGTTTCCTGGGCTCTCTCAATGAGTCCGTCAAGTGCAACCGTTTTGTTGTTCTTGAGTGCTTGGATTGCGGTTAAACTTCCTTCTCGGACTTCGGACAGGTCATTTTGTGTCCGGCTCATTTCACTGTTTAAAACCCTTGAAAAGTACTACTTCCACCTTTTGAGCTGGTCCTCATCCGAAACTAGCACAGATCTGTCTGTGTCTCCTACCAGGTGTTTTTTTTTTAGCTGGGAACATCTGTCACACCTACTTCTGGGTTCTAATTCATTTCTCCTTGCTACTGGACGAGCTGCAATGCGAGTTTTAAGGTATTTCCTTTCTTCGATCTTGGCCAAGTTCCTACTATTTATAAGGTGGATATCTTATAACGCATGAAGTTAAAGAAAGACTCTAACCGGAGGAATCTGGCAATTTCAGGACTTCCATCTTCATTGTGGAGAAACTTCCACATATCCTAGAACGCTAGGCCTTTTACACTTGTATAAGGATACGCAATGTGTTGCACGAGGAAGAAAAGCAAGAACTCCATCGTGACTGACTGTTGCGCTTTTTGACAAGTTCTGGGAAGTCAATCAATCAAGCACGATGCAGGTCCCCCAAAAATGTTGAACTAAAATTTTTCTGAATTCCAGGATAATTTTTTAACCATAAACTTTGTAATGGTAAAAATCATTTCCGTATTTCCTGAAATAACCCAAAACAAATAAAACGAACAATAAAAACTTTATTTTTATCTCTTCTTGTCGAGGGTCAATCATTTTAATTCTCCGTCTTCCAACAATCGCATTCAATTAAATTATAAAATGTTTTAATTGGTAATTATTGTGGATCAATTTCAATTTGCCAAGTGAAAAAAAAAAAAAAAATAACACAGATGGTAAAAAAAGATAGATACCTATTAGACTTCTTTCTTTTTGAAGGACTTAACAACAACAAAAAAAAAAACTTTAGTTCTTCCTTGTCATAATACGTACAGAAAAATGAACAACAAGTAGTAAAAAAAGAAACGATATCTAAGGAGATTATAATTCCCTCCCGTCAAAAATGAGTAGAAGCTATATTATTCTCCCCCATCCTGATGACGACGTGAAGATGGCTGACAAAGAGGGAAAAAAAAGAATCAAAATCAGAAAAGCAAATAACTGAATCCAATAAAAGGAATCAATTGAGCTCCTTAATTAGGCAAAAGGAAATTCGAAATTCTTACAGCTTCCTAGGCAATACTGCTCTGCTGCTATTCTGTGGCTGCTGCTGCTGCTGTTGTTTTTTTTTTTTTTTTTTGCTGAGTATGTCTTGTGGATGCGTATAGACTACGGCCAAGTCCAAATTTGAGATAAGATGATATAAAAAAATGATTCTCTATTATTTTTTCTATTGAGCAGCACATCTCTAAGATCTGCCGAATGAATGCGACGAAAAAAAAGAGAAAGCTAATTAATTCAGAATCGAATAAAATCGATTTTTTTTTTTATTATAATGCTGAGTCTGCTTAATTAAAAATAAAATTGTATATGCTGTGAATGGAATCTTGTGAGTTTTTATTCGACTGCTTCAGAAGTTTATTTTTTTTTTGTTGGTATTTGGTATTCGCGCCCCTTCTTTGTAGGAATTTACAAATGGGTTTAGGTGAAAAGAAATTGCCAAATCATGTAATCTCTATAAAATTTCTGGCCAGGATCAGTGAACCAGTATAGCAGAACAGACAATGCGGGACAGTCTGATATCATCACTTAAAATTAATTTTATTAAGTGACCATCAGATAGAAGAAGGCAAAACAGAAAAAAAAATGAAGAAGGCGATGTATAAGAAGAAGAAGAAGCCTCCTTAGTAATTTAAGTCCTTCAAGAAATAAAAAGAAGAAGGGAGAGGGATATTTGATTTCGTCTGTTTTTATTATTAACACTTGGATAACTTTAGCTCCCTAAAAATATTAAATTCTTTGTGGATATTTTTGTTCGCGATTCTGGTCCAAGTCAATGTCCAGTGGCGAGATTTAGTTAATTCGAGTGAGTGAAATGAATCACTTTTGTTTAAAAATCGTTTTAGCTAGTTGAAGTTAGTTAGTTGGTTGTGTTGTTTTCTTGTTCTCCCTCACGTCTTCTAAATGTTCGAATATACATTTTAATTGACTCATTTTGCTTCTTGTTGTACTTTAAACGACTGGTCAAGACCCAGAGCCCAGGAGTAGAAAAGGATTGTTGTAGGTAGACCACACATTTCCTAAATTCTTCATCTACTTTACCCAAAGGTGGTCATGGTCCAGAGTCTCCAATTTAGGAGACTGAGAGACTGGGACCTCAACTCTCCAACTTCCTTACTTCATACTAAGGCTTCACTTATGAGGTTCGCCGGATTGATCACACCAAACATCGACAGGCCTCCCGGTTTCGGAGTGTTCCATGTCTGAGGCTAACTAAATGCAGTTGTAGTTGCGCCTGCTTTTTTTTCCGTGATATTGTTTGAACGTTGCCGTCGTGTGCTGTTGACTTTTGAACTGGATTCTCAGGGCATCTTCTTTTAACATGACAGTACCAGATAAGTTGGTCTGCATTTTGTATAAGATGGTATTTTCAACGTGAAGACTTCCATCGATCACTGCTTTCCTGCGAAGCATTAGGGGCATTTTGCGACTGTCAAATATGGCAGAGATTTCCCGCCACTCCTTGCAGCCTACGCTTATGCAATGTTTAATGTCGTCATGAAAGATCCAAGATATCTAAACTTTTCAGGCAACGTAGGTCATCATCATCGGCTCCGTAACAGGGGTCCGGTCCTGGCCTCCTTCAACAAGTGTCTTCACCTATCCCGATCTCGAGCCGACACTATCCAGTCCAGTTGCGCACCCCAAGGCTTCGGGCGTTATCTACGCCATCTCTCCAGCGCAAGCATGGTCTACCACGCTTTTTTTTTTTTTGGGAATCATCAAACTCCAAAATCAATTTACCCTCGCTACATATTATTTTAATTAGAACACAAAAATGTAAAAAAGAAAACCCATAATATGATTTTATTGTTAGCCAAAATACTTGTGCGGTTATCATAAAAGTCCTTTGTGAATTTGAATTCTTATTTTTTTTTTTTCAAATTCCTGCATATGTGAGTAGCTAGTTCTTTATTTGAAGACATTTTGTTGAAGTTTTTTTTGTTTGTGTGTAGTTCCTGAGAGAAAAATAAATTTAAATCTATATCAACATGACAACACAGAAAACAGCAAAATATAAAAAAAGGACACAGACTGTACAAATACATATATATACGATACACGAGGACGAGTACCTATGTACATAATTCGGAATAATAAAATCCAAAAATACCATGAAAACATGTTTTATTCATAAACTAAAAGGACAATAAGGAAATATAAACAAAAATACAAAAACAGGACGAATCTTAAATTTATTTTTTTTGTTCGTGAATTTTCTATATGTAGGTATACACGTAATATGTATAGAGGTGTATCTAAAGTGAGTGACAATTATCATAAAGAAAGTCGGGCTCATCGTATATAAAGTTGGCATAGGACATAAGGGATATAATATACAAAGGACCAATACATAAAAATACATATTTAGGAAGGTATAAGCAACTGCTAGGGATTTGCAAAGTGTAGGAGGACATTTTGGAAGTTATATAGAAGCGACTTGGTTTTGACTTGCTTATGGACTTTTTTTTTTTGGGAGCAGGAGAGTTTTTCGTCAGACTTTGCTTTTTGTGAAAAATAAGTGTGCTTTAAGTGGGATTGAAGGTTTTCGATTATCGAATTATACCTTCTGAAAGAATAATTATAATTTTTGCTAAAGGGATTAGTTAATTTTAATAAAAATGCCATATTCTGAAAAGTAAGACCTTTAAATCAATTATTAATACTCAAAGCCTCAGGGTAAATTGATCTATTTAAGTGACATCTGTTAAGCACTCGCATTTTTTTTTTTGGTACTGAATCAAAGATAAAATACATAGTTTCTATAGTAATAATAAATTTTAATATTGAGAAGGTGCAAACTTATGCATATTACTTGATTTTGTTAAACAGATCGCATCCTTCCTTAAAGCTTCGTTTAACTCTATTTGAAAAACATGAAACAGCTTTATCGAAACTTATTTCATACGACGAATTTTGCAATACGTAATTCAGTCAGAAAATTTTTTGTTCAAAGCTCTTTATAAAGTTGATAATTATTGATTTCAATCGTCGAAAATAGCTTCGGAAGAATAACTTATCATTAGACATATTTATGAGAAATTAACATACTATCAGTTAAAACTAATTTCGGACAAAGAACGTTATTGAATAACAATGTGTTTTAAATCAATAGTAAATTTTAAGAGTATTAAAAAATGGGTTGTACCGAAAAGACAATTTTATCGAAGCCTTATAGAAGTCACCTTTAGAAATAATTACATTTTCCATAGAAATATACTTATTTTCAATTCTGAATAAATGCCCTTGATGTTTCAAAGTTTCACCACCACCATGTTTACATTGACCTACATAAACAATTACTATTTAAAGTTTATATCGTGCTTAAATAATATGTAGGTACTTTCACCTAACTTCACATATAGCTATACAATATACACCCTAACCATACATCACAACATACACTCTCTGTTTCTCATTTTCAAATTATTACAGATAGCTTTCCGTCCGGCTTGTGTCTGTTTAATAACATTTCCTGTCCATCATTATAACGTTGCTCATATTATAGTCAGGGCAAACTTATATTCGCATGCAAATTTAGCACCCCACATACATTTCCGTCGAACTGCCATGCCATTGCTTGTGAATATTATACAATTTTCGCAATGTGATGCAACACCAATTAGCTAGTTGGCCAAGCAACCGAAGTTAGCTAGCAATTCTGTAGGCAATATTCTCTGCATATATACATATGTATATACAAATACGAACAACGAACGCCGCCAACGGACGGTTTGTGCCACGCCACCTATTCCACTCGTTGCTTTCTATTTTGCCAATTAATGTCCACATTTAGCATGTTGCCGGAAGATTTGGAATAGCATCGTGAAACGACTAACACACTAAATTAAATTCGTCCACCATCGCATAATGACGGATATCCGTTTTTTTGGTAGTCAATATCAAATAGGTTAGGTCCTCTCATCTTGTTTATTTTTTTTTTTGGGGGGGGGGGGGGGAGTTGAATGAAAACGAGTTTGATTGTGAGCTGTTATCCCATTATTCACATCCTTCCATCAAAAAATAAAAAAAAAAAAAAATAAACAGGATGAAATAAAACATGGCCTCAAATGATATGCTGCTTTTCGGGTGCCCAATTTGATTTTAAATATTAAATTCTCTCCAAAATGGCGAATTTACGACCAACAACAGCTTGTCTAGGTCAATTTGTTCAATTGTACGCCCAAAAGAATTCACTCACGTAAGATAATGTACTTTTATATAACTGCGAAGCTCTCACATGCACTTATGATGCTATACCTTTATATGAGTTTAAACTTAGGGTGATATGTACACACATGTCAGCTAAAGCGAGATTTCGATTAAAGAAGAATTTCTTCAAAGATTAATTTTTTATAAATATCCACTCTGCTCATAAATGCATTAAAGTTGAATCTTCTTAAATTTTCTTCAATTCAATTTTAAGAACCATACTCTTTCTTATATTTCATTTTATGTTATTGAGTCAAAAACAACAAAAATGATATATTGGTTCTTATTTTTTTAACAATCGATCCACTGTGAACATATTTTTTTTTACATTATAATGAGTACATTTTAGAACCGATATTTAAAAAATAATGCCAGGCCTACCACATAGTTTTTAAATACGTAGACAATAGAAATTGGATCTCATTGTTATGACAAATACCCCACTGTATCAAAAAAAAAAAGATTTATTTAATCAAATGTTAAAAATGTTCCGTGGCAATAAAATTATTAGAGTACTGTTCTGAAGAGGTTTTCTTCCAGGCTGGCAAAACCCCTGCGTAAGCTTTTCCATCTATCCTATTATCCTGGTCTTGTTCCGAGCAGTTGGAAAACAGCATTTGTCCAGCCTATCACCCTCTAATTACCGACCAATTGCACTTACGTCCCTTATTTCCAAGTTCATGGAAACGCTGATAAATTATCAGCTCAAGGAATATCTCGAAGATCGAAAGCTTTTTAACGACCGGCAATATGACCGGTGATTTGATGGTTTATCTCGTTTCGAAGAAATTAAGATTATTGCACTTGATATTTTGGAAGCATTTGATCCTGCTCTTTTATCGAAAATGCGTGCTTTTGGTATCGATGAAACCCTTCTTCGTTGGATTAGTAACTTTCTTTCGAATCACTCTATTCAAGTAGTATTAGACGGATTCAAGGAACCCACAACATAAATGCTGGTGTGCTACAGGGTTCCGTTTTGTCTCCGACCCTCTTTCATTTTCATTAATGATCTCCTGTCTGCAACTACAAATCTAATTAAATTGTTTCGCTGACGATAGCACCCTTAGCTTTTCATATTCGTTTCCAGATTTACATCCCTGCTTCTTGGACGTGGAACTGAAACGGCTTAATATGATAAGTAAGTAAGTAAGTTAGACAGTATTGTACAATGGGGATTAAAAAATCGCGTAGAATTTAATGCTTCGAAAACTCAATGCTGCCTTCTGTCGTTAAAGCGAGACGTACCCTCCCCCCTGCACTTATCTATGAGTGGCACTTGCATCAAAGAAACTAATCACCTTGGATTTTAGGTATGTGCATCACAAACCATCTTTTGTGGAATGATCACATACTTGATGTCGCCAAAAATGCAGCAAGATGTTTAGGTTTCCTTTGGAGATGCAAGAAATTCTTTTCCCCTTCTAATCTGGCTATTATCTATAAAAGTTATATACGTCCAAAGCTTGAGTACAACTGCCATCTCTGGGCTGGTGCTCCAGCAACTTACTTAAGCCTTTTGGACAGTATACAAAGACGAGCCTTCAAAATGATCGGAGATAGGAACATCATCGATACTTTTACGTCACTCTAACACCGGCGTAACGTTTCCTGTCTCTCACTCTTTTATCGTTACTTTTACGGTAAGTGCTCTAACGAAATAGCCAGATGCATTCCTCCCCTTAAACGATTCAACCGTAATACTCGCGCTTTCAGGAATGCCTATCAGTTTACTCTTGAATCCAACTTCAGGGATTCGTTCTTTAGCCGTATTACGCGAATGTAGAATAACTTTCCACGCTCCGTCTGTGAAAATTTGCACTGTTTTTAAAAAAATCCTGCAGATGATTTCAAATTTCAAATGATCCCTTTGATCTTTCTGGTTTAAAGTGGAAGAAGTAAGCTCCTACTGTCTTATTCACTGCTGGAAAGAAAACCACTGATCCCAAAGGGATCTAGAACACCCAATATCAATAAATCCAAATCCTTCAACCTACAAACTGGTTTGCATCATTTCTCTTTGTGAAATTCACATTTTCATTGATGACTGCCATATGAAAGAAAACCCAGGGTTATGTGTCCTTGTGGCTTAAAAACCACCAAGTCCTTTCAAATGATTTCTGTATGGCGATATTAGCGTCCTGGATGCCATCACTGCTGTAGCTGTTGGTCCTGCTGTTCCAACTTCCCCCTCCACCCCCTCCCACTTTAGCTACACAATTTGACTCCGTCATACACCCCTACATATATAGAGCTTGTTAAAATATGATTTATGGTGAGTGCTGGGGATATTCTTGGATCATTTCATAGGGGATGCTATTGTACAGTCATCGTCATCGTCCTTCCGATATCCACATATGGCTGGGTATAGGTACACTATGTTCCACGCATTATGTCACCCTTGGTGGTACTAACCACTATACGATGTACGATTTATATGTTACCATATATCTATGTATATGTAGGTTTGCAGGGACTGTGTACAGTTGAAGGTACCTATAATGGAAAATTCCTTTTTGTTGCGCGTTTAGGATAAAGCTTTTCTGGTGCGGTACCTACATATTCATATTCGACACGACATTCCGTTAGGTTACACATCTCATTATTTGCTGCTGCTGCTGCTACTGCTCCTGTTACTGTTGCTACTGTTCATGTTCGTTTATCTCATACAGTATAGGTAGTTCCTCTACGGGATCGAGGCATATATAGGTAGTCAGTCCTGTTGCTATTATTGTATTGCCTTGTGGCATTATCCTTGCGGTTAGATATCCAAATACTTCTCTTGTCTATTCGAGTGTACTATTCGTTATCACGCACAAAACATATGCTCATACCTATAATACCTATACCTATATATGAAAAGGTGCCTATAGGGGGTTATTATATAAAACCGAACTCATTCAAAATTCCATCCCGATTTGACCGAATATTTGCCAACTCGAAGGAATCTTTTATTGTTTTTGATACATTTAGTGAAATATTTTTCGCAAAAAGGTATTTTAACTTTTCTCTCTGTATTTGCACGTCACATTCTGGATAACGTGAAAATATTTCATTTGCATTATTTGTCGCATGAATGGATGATATTCCAAATATAGAGTAGAAATTATTTTTCCGAATACAATTATGATTGACTTTTTGACCTCCCTCATATTTCGCAATGGGTCAAATAGATGCTGTGTATGAATTGATACATTTGAACTTTTATATTTTGCTAATTTTAATAATATTTGAACTAAAAAAAAACTTGCTTCTTTTAAAAAATATATTCTTAAATTCTCAAATTGCTAAAACAACTATATGACAACTATGGAAATAGTCATAACCATAAGTGATACAATCTTTTCACATTAAATTCATATTTTTAGAAATTAATTTCGTCCATTTTGCAAATTAAATTCGTCCTTTCTCAAATTCAAAACGTCCTTCTACAAAAAGAATTAAGTTCTTGAAAATTTAATCCCAAATCAAGTTAAATCTTAAATCTCAAATTGATCTCCGCTGGTGAAAAGGCTGAGTCAGTCATTGTCCAGCTCCGGATCATAAGTATTCAGTCTTTTTCGCGTTAATGCGGTATCCATTTCCCCTCCAGAACAACCACCTATACATCAAGGTGCTCATTGCAAGGCAATGATGTTTATTAATGATTGCTCCATCATAGTCACCAAAGAAAAAATTAATTTACATACTTTCAAGTCCCCAAACAGAGTGTCATGGTCCGTAATAAAAAGCAAAGGACTGAAGACGCTTCCCTGAGGCACACCAACTTAACATAAAAATTATTTCTTTGCCTAATAATTACTATCCACTCAATCTAAAAGCTAAGTAGCAGACTAAACGTAAATTTTACTGGTTATAGTTGAAAACGCAAATATGTACTTGTACATATAACCGTATGTTAAGAAAATACATTTAACAGACCTATTTTAAGGAAATCAATCTTTTGGTAAAACGTTCTAACAGATGCAACAGCCATTATAGCCAGTGATGAAAGAGCCATTGGGGATTTTTTTAATTATTTTCCATTAAGGTAAGTTTGATGTCGTCAGTACTTCATCACATTTCTTGTTTTACCCTTAAACTTTTTCAAAAACCTTTATCATCCCTAATAAACCTCCTGATGGACAAAAAAAAAAATAATCCAAAAATGTGTTTTATTTTATCTAACAAGAGATGTCAACCACTTTCCAATGAGGGATACTATAAAATAAAATAAATCCTGATATAAAAAAAAAAACTTTTTCCCCAAAATAAAAAAAAAATATTAAAAATAAAAATAACACTTTAGTTTTTAGCAAAAAAAAAAAAACAAAAAAGAAACCAAGATGATGGATATAAGTTCTAAGAAACGAAGATTAATGAAATGTCCAACCTTAGATAAGGAACATAACAGTTTCTGTCTTCATTTTTCCTTATATATTCCTGTTGCTACTATACTAACTGTTTATATAAAGAATAACAAAAAAAAAATTATATGTCAAAAAAAAAGGTGAAGTAAGGAACAACACAACATCAGTAGTGTCGTTCGTTTTGTTTTCATTTTGTTGGTTTTTATTTTAGTTTTCTTCTCCGTTTTGTGTTTTTTTTTTTTTTGAGTAGAAGGAAGAGACAGGAAAGCCATTTATATTACGTACTTGAAGAGGACAGAACTTTTATCAGTGAAAAGTGTGAAAAATGATGGAAACTTTTGACAAAACGAGAAGTTTTTTTTTTCTATTTCTCTTCATATTCTTTTTACTATTTTTTTTTCTTAGCCCTTCTGCTTCTTCTTTTTGTTCAGTGATATTCCTATCTTGGAGGAAAATTGTTTTCTGGAAAGAAAATCAGCAAAAAGTAGGAAGACGACTATTTAGTAAACGAGGAAGGATTTGCATTAAATGAATACTGCCGACGGACGGGCCTTTTAAATTTGTTTGGTTAGTATTGATCCTTCCGAAAAATAGGTACTTATTACCTTAATATTTTACCCTTTTAATAAAATCAGTTCACTAAGACATTCACAACTTTGGGAGTTTCTGTTCGCCTTACTCAAGAAATACTCTAATTTACTCCTTAATTCTGGAAATTTGCTAAATTTATATATTTCTGTCCGGATGCCAAAAACATGACATTCCAAAAATTCCCACAAATTCTTATACCAAAAACTTCCCGTTTAATGTCCAAATTCGGGGAAAATATTTAAAATGCCCAAATTAATATTCCCGTTTTCTCGGCTACTTGTGCAAGATTGTTAGACTACATTCCCGTTACTCAAGAAATACACAACACAATTTAATAATTCTGGGAATTTCGATATTAAATTTGAGAAGTTGAATTGGTATCTTTCGGTCCGGCCATGTGGCTCAGTGCAGTCAGTTTGTAGTTTGTTTGTTGTTGAAGTTAAGCAGTAGTTTTCTTTTTCCTTCTTTGTTTTGTTGATATTTATTGAAAAGGTTCTTAGATTCTTAAGGATGCTATTGGTACTAATTAAGGTGAAATATGAACTACTAAACAAACTCCTTCCCTTCCCTTCCCTTCCCTTCAAACCCCAACCCAACCCCATTCTAAAGTAAAATGTTTAATCAGCAAAATATTTCATCTTAAAGGAAAATTGTGATTTTGTCTCTAAGAAGTATCTACTCTTTTTGTGTATAACTATACTTAGAGATATTAAGTACACAAGTGACATTTAATATGACTTTATATTAATTAAGAAATTTTATTGAAACTAAAAACTACACAAAAATAAATATAAGAGAGAACTAAGAGTTAAGAATACTTAAAGGAAATTATTTGGGGATAAAAGAAAAAGAACGTAACGTTTCCTGTCTCTCACTCACTTTTGGGGTTGGCCGTGGCGCGATGGTATGCGTGGTCGCCTGTCAACCTCACAGGTTCGATCCCTGCCGTAGTTCTATGTCATGTTTTTATTCCATTATCATTGATCATTGTTGGGCCGCTGGTTTACTCATTACATGTTGTTCAGGCATAACACTAACAACATGTGATTGAGTAAATACTAGTATGTCCAACAAATATGACAATGAACAAAATAATGCGAATTATAAAGGGACATAGATATAAGACACGGCAATTTCTCCGCTTTAGCCCAGTCGCCAACCCTGGAGATAAAATCTGAGACAACCACCACCTTCAATCTCAGTACCTCGCGCCACATACCTTTCCATACACCTTTCCCTTCACATCCCTATCCTTCACGCCCGGGCTGTATTGAACAACATATAAAGCGTACACCATCCCAAAAAACTCTTTTGTCGTTACTTTTACGATAAGTGCTCTAATGAAATAGCCAGTTGCATTCCTCCCCTTAAACAATTCAACCGCGCTTTCAGGAATGCTCATCAGTTTACTCTTGAACCCAACTTCGGTCATACTGTCAAGTACAGGGATTCGTTCTTTAGCCGTACTACGCGAATGTGGAATACCCTTTCACGCTCTGTCTTTCCCTTTCATTGTGATGGGGCTAAATTCAAGACTAATGTTCACCGATATCTCCTTTCAAATCCCCTCCTACTATCTAAAGCTCGCACTGTGTCTCTAACATATAAAGGGTACATAAAATCCCCTTTAGCGCGCGCTAAATATATATAAAAAAAAAGACTTACAATTAGTCTTTAACAATTTTGCTCATATATCCAAGGAAGCTACACTTAACCATATCACGCAATCATAACAGTACATATTTTATAATACCCCATAGAGTTGAAAAGGAGAACTTTTTTGTACTCGATTAAAGAGGTATTATAGGTGAAAAATAGTAACTAAAATATAAATATAATAAATGTAAAAGAATAGAATCAAACATGGCTCTTGTCACACCTCAATTAAGGTTTTGTTATTGAAGCAAATACTCCATAAATAAATACCTTAGAAAAGGGTTTTATCAGCGTTTACTCCATCTCTAAATATTGCAGCATATATTATATTTCCTGATATTTTTTAAATAAGACAAATATTTTAGGAATTAATTATAAAAGCATATACCTACATACTCCAATAACATTTTTAAAGTTGTTTGAACTTTTAATCCCAAAATTCAACCAATTTTCGTCAAAAAATTGGAGTGAATAGGTAATATGGAATTGGTTTAAAAACATCTGGATCAATGTTCCAATCTAAGTGTCTATCTAGATATTTTCAAGTCCAACTAACTAACCGACAAGATCTTAATTTTCTTAAATTAAATCACATCGTTAAAATTATTTTTTTTTTCAAAAGTGATTTTGCTAAGAAGATTCCACGAAAAAGAAAAACTCTCCCAAGTGAATCCTTTTTGTCTCTCTTAACACAATTCCTAAAATAAAAAAAAAATCTTATCCATCTAATTTTAAATTGAATTAATTTATAAGAACACAAGAAGAAGTGTCTCTCTTGCTGCTGTTTCGTGAAATCCTTAAAATAAAAGTTAAAAAGAAAACGAAAACATTTTCACTGTGTCATTTCCCTCTTCAAGGACATATACCTACCTAACATCTAAACTTCTATCTTCTTTACTTAACTTTGGGAACAAACATAAATCTGAACCGG
Organism: Syrphus vitripennis; assembly: GCA_958431115.1. Lineage (NCBI taxonomy): Eukaryota > Metazoa > Arthropoda > Insecta > Diptera > Syrphidae > Syrphus > Syrphus vitripennis. The sequence goes on from OY288108.1 coordinate 109,100,628, forward strand.
AAGTGGATAAAATTTCAAATAGACTTATGAGTCAACCACAGAAATTAGATTTCATCTAAAAATATAGGTCAATGAACTTATTGTGTACATACATCACAATTTAAGCTTTCAATCTAAATTAAAACATTGAGATTAATTCGTCACATTGAGAGCTCTAACGATTAAATTATAAAATTTTCAAGAAATCGCCTTGTCTTTTTTAATTTCCTCCTTTATAGAGTTTCATTAATTTCTATAAGCAAACATCATCAAAGGCACATGCATGCTAATGCTAAATTGCTGTCTCGTATATCTCTACCGTCCTGAACGCGGCAAGAAGAGAACAAAAAGAAAAGAAATTAAATACAAAAAAAAAATAAGTCTAGGTTGGATAGAGAGAGAGAGAGAGAGAGAGAGGGTGAGGGAGCTACATACAACAACTTAATCTGTGGCACAAATTCCCATCCATTATCCTATTAGATCGAGTTAAAATCCTTTGAGGGTCGGGCGTGGTTAATGAGACAAACGAGCTATTGTAGCAATTAATTAAAATCGAGCAAATTGAAGTCGGGTACCTAGATAATGTTGTAAGGCAAAGGCACAGACATACTGGCAAATTAAACACATAAACAGAGTCCCTGAAGCGCAAATCGAACCAAAGAGATTCCTTCTGGAAAAAAAGGGATAAATGAATCAACATGGGATTAGCCTAACTTATCTGAAGCGGGGTCATGCAAAAAAAAAAAAAGCTCGCTGTAAAAAAGGCTCATTTTTGTATTCCCTTTGGAGCTGAAGAAGTCAGATCTTTGGATATCTTACAGACGACCAAAACGCTTTGAAGAGGATTTCTGTGTGAAAGCAGCTGATAATAATCAATGAAAGGACACAAAAAGGAAGTGGGTAGGTAGGTAATGTTTTTTTTATTTTTTTGCATTTTCCCTACCTATCAATTTTAGCGTAAGATCCCTTGATGCATGCCACTTTCGTGGTAGCTCCACACATTGGGAGGTACATAGTAAATATGGTTCAACATGTTCCTTTTTTACCTACCTCCCTTAAAAAAATATCAAAGAAGGACTTCATAAAGTTCCCAGGCGAATGGTACGACACACAGCATCACAAAACAGAGGTCATTTGTGAAATAAATTTTTATTTTCGATATTATATCTCTGGAGGATTTGCCTATTCGTTTGCACACTCGCTCGCATTGCTGCTGGTAAAAGGAGACCTTTTAGGACACCACTAAAGCTACTTCATTTGCCTAAAAGCTGGGTCTGTTGCGTGTATTTCTATGCCTATAGATTTTTTTTTCTTTAAATAGAATCCTTTTTTTTCCAAGTGGGATTTGAAAGAGAATAAACTGAATATCTAATCAATTACGCCATCTGATAAAAATCAGTATTCAAGAACAATCCTTCTCATCCTCTTAACCAACAACAAAAAAAAGAAGAAAAATAAAAGGAAAAGGATTTCACACGGTACCTAGGACATCTTTAAAATATTGTCCCCGTTTTTCATTTTCAATTGATATGCAGGTTTTTTTTGGAACAAATTTTCAAATAGAACAAACAACAAAAAAAAAGTATTCATCAAAAAAAACTTTAACCTCATTTTCGTGAATATTTTATGTGATGATTTTGGTTGGTGTTTGTTGTTGTTGTTTCTTACAAGAATTTTTTTTTTTTGGTTGTAAAATATCAACATTAAAGCTCTTTCCAAAAAGGTATGACGTCTTTTCATGAAAAGTTTTTTTTTGTTATCAGAAAAGCTTCTTTTGCGGCGATGAATTTTTTAAAGCTTTTACCCGCCCAAATTCATTTTGAGATTGAGAGCTTTTTTTGAGCTTTTACTGGAAGTGGAACGAAATTCATTGTATATTTCTCCAGTTTCATTTATTGCAACATTGTTTTCTTGGAATTTGATTGGAAGTTTTCATGGGGAAATTGTATGATTTTATGGAATAAGCTTCCAATAGGATGTTGATGGGTGAATAAAGGAACCAAAGTTAATGCTAGCCAACAGGTGTTATTAAAGAGAGACGACTTTGTGTATGTACGGAATTGCAATTTTGTAGAGATTCATTGTTGAGAAGAAGGATATAACAACTGCAGTTGGACTTAGATTCATTTGGAATGGAAAAAGTTAAATGAATCCTACCAGCACTCAGCAGCGCTTAAATTGTTGGCCAGCAAAAGAAAAAAGAATGAAGCGAGGCACTGACACTTAGTAGGTACCTATTGTGTTTGAAAGTTTTTAGAAAAATTCTTAAAAGTTATAAATACATTTGAAAGGCAAAATAAGATTGGATTTTAAAAATTGTAGACGTTTTTTTAGGGTCTTATTCGGAGCGCAATTCTCTCCGATTGATATAAAATGTTTTAGATTTTTGAACAAAATTAGCCGTATTACAGGCCCCGACGACGTCATAGAAGGAAACAAAGCAAAAGCAAAAACTTGTGACAGCATGAATCCGTAAGACTCAACATTATCTTAACAAGATAGATACCTCGCCGAGCGAAGGATCTAGAACGGATACAATGAAGCCTATTTCGGAATTTTTTTTTCTTCAACTTTTTTTTTAGTGTGGTTAAGCAATGCTGAGCATATCCGCACATAAGGTGGGACAAAACGTTTCAGTTGCCCTCCCTTTATTCTGAAAAATACAGCATTTACAGTTGCATCTATAGAAGTGATTTTGATCTAGGAAAATTCCGAAAATATCAAAATCTCAAAAACAAAAATATGTTATTTTCAGGATTTAGAAATTTTATAACTGATACTTTCAAAATTTCCGAAATCTCAAAACCAGTTTTCAAAATTTTGAAAACCCAAAATTCTGGTTTATATTTTATTTTATGCTCTTTGGATTTATTTGAAGTTACTTGGTGCATCTATTATTTCCTAACTTCATCTTTTATGAGTTTGGTTTACAATCGGCAGCTTTTTGAAAGGATCCTTTTATTTTTTTGATTTTCCTAAACTTCAGTAACAGTAGTTTTTATATTTAAATTTTACCAATAATGTATCTGAAAAGATGATACGTATATATATTTTTTCAAAATAGAAAGCAACAAAACACAATAGCCTTCCATAATCGAGTTAACCATATTTTCGGTCGTAAATAAGTTTATTTCAATTCTTCACCCTCACTCATTCTTCAATTTCTAGATTTATGTATGAATTTCTTCTTTATTTGATTGTTAAGCTATAAACATTTGAGTTTCCCAATACCTACCTATCTAAAAAAAAATCACACGCAACCAGTGTACGATAAGAGAAGGTGTGGACATTTTTGTTGACGAAAAGATTTTGCATATCGTAAATCTAATCTTTTTATTGACAACGAACGACGCACGATGATGACGTTCGGTCGGTCGTCGACAAATGATTTAAATAAATGTAAAGATGTATGGAATTTCGAAACAGTATTTAAAACTGTACCTATCTCGTCCTTATAACTATACACACAATTTTTGGAAGAAGGTCATTCATATAAATAGGGGTCCCGCACATATTTTAAAAAAGCGCAAATTTAGCAAATTTCAAAAGAAAAAAATCAACATGTGTGGTAGCGTAACTCTGGATGGGTTCAAATTCTACACTGAGAGAAAAATCGTAATTCAGATTTCATTACCAAATACAAAAGTTTTCGAGACTTGCTGGGACTTTTTTATCAACAATATTCCCCTTATAACAAATTTGGTTCTGGAAAAACCAAGTCCTGAGTGACTTACAACTCTCAATCAATCCTGTGCGCGTTGTGGCACTCTATTACTTTATTCCTCACAAGTCGCAAGTCTTGGATCATTTGTCAATTTTTCGTAAGAGGGAGCTGCCTGTTAAAAAATTACATTTCTGTTTTCAGATGGACGAGGCTGGGAATCGAACCCAGACCTCTACCACGACAGTACTACGCACTATCCATTACGCTAAGGACTGTTACGATGCTACAGTTTTCTACTTAAGCAATTTTTTTTTTAAGTTTCTCATTAGAAAACTTGATGATTGATTATAAACTAGTATTTCTTCAACACTGGTTAAGCTATTTTATAACAGAAGCAAGCTTCAATATTCCGTAAATTTCAGTAAAAAGTTTTTCTATCACTGTACCATACCTATTTGATATAAAATTTTAAGTATCCTTTTACGTGCTGTACGAGGGCGAATGGCAAAGTTATTCCCATACAAAACTCAAATCAAAGCTAAAAACTTCTCGCCCGATGATGAGGAAACCGATGAGTGCCGCGGGCGCTGGAAGTGGCAGTGGCAGTGGCATCAGCGATGGCGGTTTAGTGGTGCTTCTAATCGATGCTCGTTACATGTGGTTGCTTCAATCGTTTGGCGCTGTCGCTCCAAGTATAAATGCTGGCTGGCTGGTTTGTTTGTATCTGCCTCTGCCAATATGGGTCGTTAAAAAGGATATGTGCGGTGGCGGGAGGGGGTGGGGAGGTCAGTAGAAGGTATACAGAAAAACGAGAGTACTGTGGCCGCATCTATAGAGAGCATCAAATTTGATGCTGCTGCTGCTGCCGCCGCATTGGGATTGAAGGATAAAATTGGAGAAATTAATGTGAAATCATTGAATTTGGTTTAGCAAGCATTTTCCATGGTTACACTTGTAGAAGGGTGAGTGAAGGGGAGGGTGGACATCAACCAAGCAGCTTTTCTGTAATTCCGATGCACCGCCATCATATCGACACAGCCAAATGGGTGGGTAAAGCGTGTGTGTGCCAGGACGTAAGAGGGATTTGGAAAAAGCTGGGAATTTTGCTGTCTTAACACATTAGAGGATTGAAATTTCAAGAATTCTAGCAATCAATAGAGTTGAAAAGTTGGGGGTTGCGGATTGAAATTCTGATTTTTACGAGTGCAAGTTTTTGGAATGTCAAACGTGCGAGATCGATGTTTGTGCGGTTTTCTTGGAAAATGGTAAGTTTTTTTTTTTTTTAAAGAAATTGACTGTGTAAATTGTAATTTTTGCTTTTTTTGTGGGGAATTGTCGTTGACTTTTCAAACTCACAGCGGACATCGGAAAAAGCAATATGTCTTAATTTACCACCCCTGGAGGCAGAGCAAAACCAAGCTATTTCCTTTATTTCTTCTTTTGGCTTCTATATCACAAAGTCTTTTCTGCCGCCCTTGTGAGTTCTATAAGTTCTTCTTTCTCGTGGCGTTTTTTTTTTTTTTTTTTTGAATATGGGGTGGAGATTCAAGAGGGGAGGGGGTGGAAAATATACTTCCATCTTTCGTATCGTATAACTTTAAGACGACCATTAAACTTTTTATTCAATTTCTTATTACAACCAAGAGAAACCAGAATGAGCAAAGTCGACATCACAGATTGATGTGAGAGGAGCAACAAAAAAAAAAAAAGTTTGTTCTTCATTTCTTAATATTCTTCTTTTTTTTTTGTTAAATTTTTGTGTGAATATAAGAAGAGCTAAAATGGGATGTTATGCGGTTTTGAAATTTTATCGGGCAATTTATAAAATCATAAAAATGAAATACCATATTTAAGAGTGTTGTTGTAGGGACAGCTTTTGGATGTTTTATTTTTTTTCTTTGCTTCAAATTTGAACTTGTTTGCTTTGCTTAAGATTCACGCGATGATTATTTAGGTTTTGTTTGTTTTGATGCAAATCTTAAAAATTTATGTATAGCTATGTGGTTTATTAAGTTTTGTTTTTATAATTCATTTATTTAAAAAAAAAATTTTTTTTTGTTTAACTTTTGTTAAAGGCTGTTGTGTGTGGAAGGATGTAATTAAATCGAAATTATAGCAGTTGTTCGTTTTCTAAGAGAATCTTTTCATTATTCAAATTAAGAAACGACAAACTGACTATGCACTTATCGTGACACAACGTGGCGTGCCGGTCCATGAAGAACCCGGGACTAAGTGACTTACAACTCTCAACCATTCCCGTGTGCGCGTTATTCCCAGGAATGGAGGGGACCTGCAATTTCACACCAAATCCAAAAGGCTAGATTGAGATCCAGTTTATACTTGACAAGTGATATTCTTGGAGAATTCGTCAGTTTTTTACAAGGAGCCGCAGACCTTCAAAAAACATTTCAGTTTTTAGATGGACGAGACTGGGAATCGAACCCAAACTTCCAGTCCTACGTACTAAACAATATGCCACGGGCTACTACATCGAGATATTTACCATCTTTTAATGGAATTTGACAGTTATGGCTTGACAGATTGACACAGTTATTAGTGTGCGACTAGCCTTATAGAGATTGTGATGTGTTCTTTTGGAATATTTTTGATTCCCAGGATTTTGGACTAAAAACTCTATGAAATCAGCCACTGTTACCTACTTGACTTGAAAAGGCATGCAGAGACGTTAAACCATTTTAGTGGATGGCTATTCATTTTTGCAGTGAATTTCATTCAATGATACTTTTTGGTATGTAATTATATTCTTTTGAGATTTTGATGGGTTATTTAGACTTTTCATGCAGCACAAAAGCACATGAGATTTTATTTGTTGTTTAGAAAAGAGAAAGTCAGGGAGCCAAAAAAAAAATATAGATACATACCTATAACACCAATCGACTTGAGAAAGTATAAAAGAGGTTCTATATTTTAGCACGTTGGTTGGTTGGTTGCATAAATTGATGGTTATCCACTCAATATAAATTCCTTGGAGATTTAAGGTTGTTAATATATATTTTCTTTTTTTCCTTTTGGAAGTAAGGGGAACAAACAGAAAAGAAAAATCTCTGTCTGTCTATCTGTAAATCCATGCTTACCATCTTTGCGAAGATAAACAGATTTATCTTGCAAATATAAATATAATATTATCTTTTGTTATTAAAATAAGAAATAAAAAAAAAAAAATACCTAAGCTTTTTGTGCATGTGAAGCTGTCTAGACAATTTGATGAGAAATTTTCTCTAGCTGGGTAATCTATATCTTTTGATCGGCGGAAATTTTATTAAATCGTTTTAAATATTTAAATTAGAATATGAAGAATTTATGATGGTAATTTAAGGCATTGTGCGGTGAGCTATTTTTAGAAAGGGCTTTCATTTCAACCTTGCGATTTGAAATTCAGTTATAGGGTATTATTAATGAACGATGTAAAACACTATTTAATATATTAAGTAAAGTTTATTGGTTGGTTCAAATTTTATATGAAAAATGACTTTTACAGTTGTTTTAATGTGATTTGAAAAAAAGCATTTGTGTAACAGTCAATTTTTAATAACCAACGCTACAATTTTTAATTTCAAAAAGATGCTTTTCTGACAGAAAATTTAAATAAATATAATTTGGAACTTGAGATCCGTAACTTTCAAATATAAATAGAAAAGAAAAGTTTTATTACTCATAAGTCAAAAAAACATACATACTTAGTTCTTCAGAAAATTGGTTTTTTTGTCACTTAAACTTCCGATCAAAAACAGGGCTGCTATACCACCCCAGACAATTTTATTTTAACTGCTATTTTGATTTGGCCTTAATTATCTTTCTACCGCTTTATGTATTTGTCATAAAGTATCTAAGGTGTCAGTTGTTGAAGAGCAAACCCACTTTTAGGCTTTGGTTTCTTAACTATTAAGCATACAGTTTGCATTGGGGTTGTATAGCACCCCATGTTGTCTTTCGTGTATGTGAAAATTTAAAGGAAAATTGTATGGTAAAAAACACCAACTGCAGAAAAATGAAGGGGATCCCCCATTAAATGACAGAAGCAGCCAAGAAATGTTATCTGACTACGAATTCGAGGCCAAAAAAGCTAGGTTTCATGATTGAAATGCAATTGAGCTGTATTTCCTGAACACAGGAAAGAGATATGCTCCAATTGCCTTTAATCATTTTTATTTCCTGAAAATATACATATTTTTTTTTTCAAAAATGTTCTGTTTTCTTTTTTTGTAAAAGTCTATGAAGTGTTTTGTTTCAATAAATATTTCGTATTATTCTTAAGAGTATTATTTTTCATTTAATCCTGGCTGGGGTGCTATATCACCCCTGTTGTTGTGTATGTGTATTTTAAATGTGTTGTGATCGGAAGGTTAATGAAATGAAAATCAAAGGTTTATTTTAATGTTTGTTTTGCTTCTTTCAAGTAGTGCCTACATAAATTGAAGGCTGTCAACTCATGGGTTTGAAAAAAAGTTCGAGTTATGTTTGTTCGCTGTCCAAAAAGCTACCAATGTCGAAAAGAAAATAATCTGCAACCTAGGTACCTACGAAGAAGTAGTGTCGTTTTGAAAAAATATTTGTAAAATATTCCCAGTCATTCAACTGTCGTCTTACTTAAACGGCTATCGCAATAATGGTGATTGTCTCAAATACAACTCAGTTCAATAACATTCATCAATAACTAACTTTATAATAATTCTCTCTCGTCAACCGTTGTGTCTGTAGTGTATCGTTTGTATAGTTTGGCAGTTTTTATTCAAAATCAATTTTAAAAATTATTTATTTTAGAAAATGAATTCATCGAGTTTATTCATCTAAAAATGGTAAATACACTGAGTTACAAAAAAAGTGGCGCAGTTGTACTTTTTGATATGTTGTTATATGTTTTTGCAGAGCTTTATTTTTTTTTAGTTTAGCAATATATTTTTGTGTCCCTTTGCATAATCTCTTTCCATTTTCCATGTGATACGTGCATTATAATAAGGAAAACCACATTATAATCTAGAGTTTTCTTTACTGATGAGACCAGGTTTTGTCTACTCTCGCCAGATGGACGTAGCAGAGTGTGGAAAAGATCAGGTGAGAGATACTCTTCGGCAACAGTTGCCCAGCGGGAACATTTCTGGAGAGGTTCCGTCACGGTGTGGGCAGGAATATTCTATTCACGGAAAAACTGAGCTGTGTGCATCGTGGAAAGATCGGTAAGCTCCAATTAGTATATCAGTGACATTCTAGATCTCGCTTTGCCAGGTGCGTTACGGCTTATACTTGGAAGAAGTGGAAATCGATGAGATGGCTTGGCCTTCCCTGAGCCTGGACATGAATCCCATCGAACACGTTTAGGACATGCTGGGAAAAATGATAAGACAGCGGTCTGCCCTTCCCGAGGCACTCAGTGGGCTGAGATCTGCTCTGATCGAGAAGTGGGATAATTTGGACGACGCAACCCTAAGAAACCTTATTGAAGGTATGCCAAGGCAAATTGTAGCTTTAATAGATGTTAGGGGAGACAGAACCTACTACTATTCTTCCATTTTGCACTTACGATTGAATTGTTTTAAAAAATATGTATTTACATACATAAAAAATCGGCCCTGAAATTGTGATTCATTTTTAATAAATTAGGTTTAATAATACAAAATTTCAATGGTAGTTGAGGGCGTGATAGTGTTTTCCTTAAAAATTTAATTAAAAATGGATGTTAAGTGTAAATGGTCCCAATGTCACATAACCATTCAGGCAGCATGTTAGGCATTATGTATCTCAAAACATAATTCTTAGCTCAGATCCTTCATATGCAGGTACCTATATTGTGTAGGTTAGCTTTGAAAAATTAAGTTATTCTTTTCTTATGTTCATGACTCCTCAATCAAATTCCATAATTTGTCCTTAAAAAAGGGATTTGTTCAACAAAACAAAAAAAAAAGCACAAACACGGTAGTTACTTTAAGTTAGTGAATAAGCGCACGTGATTCATAACAAAACGCTCAAAAGTCCTTAACAATAATTTTGCATTTTATATTTTTATTACCAAAACCAAAAAAAAAAAACAAAACAAAAAAAAAATACAACATACCTACCTATAAGACATAGAAACTTTTCTTGCATCCTGCCAAAGTAAATTTCTGCGCTTAATATTCTCATTTGTTATCCTGTTTCAACATTGTTTTTTATTTTTTGGTGCTAACTTTGCTTTTTTTTTTTGTTTTTTTTTTCTTCCACACCAGAGCCCACATTTGGTGTAAAGTTATTTTTAAAATAAAAAAAATATTCACCAAAAGGATGTGTATTACGATCCTTTTTTTCTTGTTTTGTTTCCTCTTTACAATCATTCATTTTAATATTCTCATATAACGTTAGCTGCTGCTTTTATTTCCACCATCCGTTCTTCTATATACGAAAATGTATGTTGTACCGTTATACCTACCTACTCTATGGCAGTGAGTGCTATACTATTATTTAAAATATCCAGGCACTTTTACGAAACAACGAACGTTACAAGTAACGTGTGAATAAAATGTTTCGCTTTGCTTTGCCAGGTTATTCCATTTTCTTATACACACTGTTTGAGTGTAATGTATGGAAATTTGTATGCATTTTGGGAGCAATAATACAGAATGGCTGCAAGAAAGAAGACGGTTTGATTTTCTTTCTGCTGGATGAGATCAAAAATTTTCTATTTCAATATTTTTTTTAAGGATTTTTTCAAAAATCTCTATGAATAGAGTTTTTCATCGTCTGAATCATATTAATATGAAACCAAAATCCAGATTATTCCTGTTTTACCCGACTGTTGAATGTGCAAGTAAAATTTGTCTAATGGAAAATTTATTGAAAGCTCGAAGGAAAACCCCTAACACCAAGCCAGAACCAACAATTTAAAACTGGGGGTTAATAATAAATTGTTTCGATATGTATAAAAATAAAATTTTTGTTTAGCTTGGCTGCTATAGATCCTTGCTACTATAACTGCTACTGCTACTGCTCCTGGTTACTGGTATACTCCTGTCATGGACGGACGAGAACGACCAAAGACGGAAACGACTACGACGACGACGTGCGAAAGAAATGAAGAGAAACGTTTTCATTTTGATTCTTTTTAAATCCAAAGAAATGCGTTTCAGAGAGTGTAAGATTTACAACAAAAAATTCAGTGTTGACATAGCGCTTAGGGGATTTTCATCGTTCCCTTTTTTTTCTTCTTATATGTATATATTTATTTTTTTTTTTCTGAGTGAGGAAATTGGTTATGCGGATATTAATAGCAAAAGCACACAGTAAATATATACTTAAAAAAAAGGTTAAACAGAAGAAAAAAAAATGCAAAAAATGATTTAACAAATTTGTTAGCAGTTGGGTGGGTGCAAGGAAGACGTTTGTTTTGATTTTAGCTTAGAACTTTTTGGTGTATACATTTCGGGTTAATTGGTAGGTATAACTTTTACAAAAAAAATCCTAAATTTGTTTATTTAGGAATGAATTTTATGGAAACATTTATAAAAAATTTTAAGTGATAAATATGAAATTTTTTTCAGTAGGTAGGTAAGGTAGCGGGTATGAAATTGAATTAATTTTTTTGTTTAATAAATCTACAGTTAGGGTAAAATTATAGCTTTCTCTGAAATGCATCGTTGAAAAATTTTAAATCACTAATTATTTTTATGTAATAATAAAAATAGAAATCATTTCAAATGAATCGTTCAAATAAAATGACATTTACTATTTCAATTTTGAACTAACTTTCCATTCGGCCAGTCAGACAATAGGACAAAAGGAGAAACCGATGGGCACTGGTTTTTAATTCCTGAATATCAGAATTAGAAGGAAATTTAGAGCTTGATAAAACATTACACATACGTGTTGTACGCCTAAAGAAGGAATCTCCTAAGTTAGGCTCAAGGGTAGACCGATGTCAATAGTTCTATACTGTGAGGAAGATTCGTATTTTTTGGGACAGGCTGCGTAAAAGGCAGCGTAAAAGAACTCTTCTTCGGAACAATGGGAGGGATACTCTCCGGGCTAGTGGATTTTTATGTGTCAATAGCTTTCAGGACTCTTGCTATGCTCGAGTACAGAAGGAGTCAGGACACTGGCTGGCAGCTTCAAATCAACAACAAAACGTGCTTCCAGCTGATTGGCATTCACTAGTGAGCTGACATCAGGAGATGAGTGTTTCGCATATTTTTTTTGCAAATGCAAAACATTTCTACTACTTGTGGGACACTTAGAATTTTTCCAAAAATTTTGGTCATTTAATAATTAAGTTCGTCGAATATGACCGTTGCAGGTCTTTCTAGCTTCATTGAACTTTTTTCACTTTTTTTCAGAGTGGTTGGCTTTGTAAAAATGGAAACTTGTGTCTCTATCCCTGATAAGTTCTTTATAGATCAAATCAAATAATTAAAGTTCCTGAAAAAATCATAAGGACCATGGAAGTTTGTTTTTCAAACGGTTTGCGAAAAGAATAATGCAACAATGGTGTACCAATTCAGATTAAAATGCTACTAATCGGTGTTCTCAACTACCTGATTTTCACTCAGAACCAAATCAGCTGCCCTGTTAATTACGTCTTGGACGTAACCGGTACCAGAACCGGTACTTTTACTCGTCACTGTACAAGTACCTACATAACATGTGACATTTTGTCGTGAGCAATTATTATAAGTTAAGTGTGTAGAATGTATGTATTGTAGAGGTATAGAACTTTAAGTTGGCAACACATTTTTAACTGGCAGCTATTTTAACAGCAGTTAAATGATTTGTGTATATTTTAGCTTGAAGCCTTCCAAATTAAGCAAATTTATTCAGGTCCCGATTTTCATAAGATAAATTTCACTTTTGGTTGAATAGCTATGCCAATAAACAAAACGCCTTATTTGGAATGAAGGTAATCCCAAAGTTTATGTTCAGACACCGTTACATCCTGAAGTATTGATTTATTGAAGGAAACGTTTGGTAACCGCATGATTTCACGTTTTGGACTACTTGGCCTCCAATATCGTGCGATTTAACGTGGCTCGACTATTTTCTGTAGGACAGCATTATGCTGAGTTATTACCGATATACGGCCCCACAAATGTTTTGCAAAAAGTGATCGAAATTTGACCTACGTGGTCATTTGCCAGAAATCATACTTCAATTATAACGCCTTAAGATTGTCTTTCAAATAAAACCAAATTTTAAAAAATTCACCTTTGTTTTATTCTAATTTGAAAAATGCTAAAAATATTAATTAAAAACTTGGAATTTAAAAATTACGCAACTTAAAAAAAACTCAACCCCGAACTTGAAATTAAATAAATAAAAAAAACTTCTTAACAAATAAATAGGTATCCCATTTTTATACAAGATTAAGAAAGGTCATATCATGCCATATTTTATCGATTCCCATATTAAAACTAAATCCCCTAAAATTCTTGTAAAATATGACTTCAGCATTGGCTTACCCACACCTTAACTTCAAAATTGCTTGATAATTTCCCATAAAATTTACTCTCTATTTAACCTTAATTTTCTTTCTCTTCTTATTCTTTTTTTTTATTTAATAACTCAACCTTTAAGTAAAAGTGTTGTTTGCCAACACAACCAACCAGAAACCAGTGTCCTTCATCAACAACAACAACAACGGCAACAAAAACGAAAAATATAAAATAAAATATAATCTTCTGGTGGACTTCCACAACCCTACGCACTTTGTTTTCTCTGTGCAAACGATTTTCCGGATAAGCTTGCTTAAAATTTAATATCCTTTCGCAGAATTTTAGCTTTCTTCTTCTTCTTTTTTTTTTCTTTTAAGGGTTTTTTTTTGTGTATTGTTTGCTTTTGTCCTATCGTCCTGTGAAGGTACCTTGTATACCTAGGTCTTCCTTTATTTGAGGAAGACAATGAGCTTCACTTGCTTTAGACTTTATTTTCTTCATCTTCATCGTCTTCTTGGACCTTTAATAAACTTCTTCATTTCAAATAAATACTGGCGTGGTTGGTTCTTGTTTTTGATTCGCCTTATCCTTTTTCCCGCAAACAAAACAAGGGGAAAAAAAACGAATTAAAAATCTTTAAAATCAACTTTGAAAAAAAAAATGTTTTTTTTTTGTTTTAATTTGTTTCTTCAACCGCCAACCATTGCCATTGAGACTATATCCATTCTTAAGGAAGCAAATCAAGCCATGTGCCACATTGGAAATTAGTATTTTACTTTGAAAATTCCAATTAGTGCACATTATTCGAGCGTATCCTTTTTCTTGCAATTTATACAATAATTCCTTCGTTCTTTTTCTGTTTTTTCTTTTTTTTTTTTAATTTTAATTTTAATTCTTGTTCAAGTTTATTTTTTTTTCTTTTTGCTATGTTAATGCATTTCTTCTCATTATACTTCAGTTATATCCTAAGGCGACAGTCTGTATAGTAATTATACCGAGACCTTGCGGCAGACTTGTCTTCTACCATTTTCATCTTTTTTTTTTTTTTTTTTTTTTTTTAAGAGTAGGTACCTCTATAATTTTTTTTTCTGTTCGCTCCGTGACTCTGATTATTATTAAACGTATCGTCGGTCGTCTTCTCGTCCTTACACCGTTCCTTACGTAGGTACTGTGTTTCTTGTTGCCTTAAGAGTATCCTGACGGAAAGTAGATATTTACATTTCTTTTCCTTTTCATTTTCCATATCTATCCTATCTACTTTCTCCGTTCTAGTTAAATGCTTTATAGAAACCATTAATCATTTTTATAGACGTGGTGGAACGAAAAGTGGGAAATAAGTTTTAAAAATTTGGACATAAATTGAAAAGTTATGTTTTTTTTTTTAAATTTCAATATCATTGTAGTTTCTGGTAATTTGGAAACCTAAAATTACCTGCGCTGTGTTTGTGAATAATTCTTTTAATTCTAATTGTTTGATTAAATGAACAAATGCATATATTTACAAATTTAAATAGATAATTTTGCGTATTATTGGTTATAAATCAAATTCACAGTCCACAAAACCAAGGCGCATTCCACAGAGCTGCGAAAAAATAATTTGCACGAGTTTAACCTCAAAAAAAAAGAGAAGTCAGCCATATTATGTGCTTCCACCATTTTGATTTTTGTGTATCTATCTGTCAATTCACTTTCGCAGGAGCGGTCGATGAGCGCTCTTGCTATCGATAACAAAAGTTAACGAAGCCTAACGAAAGGCACCCAACCGCAATCATGGGCACGTGCGTCGTATAAATTCCTGACTCGCAGCTGACGTTCGACGATTATATTATGTTGTTTTACCTTTACTCTGTCACCTCGTCGTTCTTCGGTGGTGGCAGTGGTAATCGTTTGTTCGTTTGTTGGCCGTTGGAAAAGTTTCGTTATATTCAAATTCAAATTCCAGATTTAAAATTGAAAAAAAAATCAATTCGCCTGTTCAGAGCTTAATAATTAAAAAATTAATTTCAATCCAACTTTCAACCTTCCACTCTGCCACTGTGCACCAGAATGAATCAATGGCAATAGAAAAAAAAAAAAAATATAAAAGAAAGAACAAACGAACGAAAGAAAAAAAAAAACAAAATAGAGAGTCTCGTTCATAAGTAATTTATCGATTATCACATCCTCGTTGGATGGAAGAAGAACTTTGTTTTATTGGGTGTAAAAATATCGAGAAGAAATTAAAAGTAAATTTATCGCACAGCGAATATTGAATCCTTTTTTTTTGTGTTGTTGTTAGAATTTGCATATTGCTTTTTTAAATTTTTGTAGTGGCTTTCGATTAAAGGATATGCGAGGGAGTTTAATTTTTTTCTATTGTAATCAATATATAATTTTTTTTTTCAAAGTTAAAAGAGATTTTTTGTATAAAATGCCACAATGTAAAGGATAGGTACTTGTCTATATTAAGTGCTCTTTAAAAAAAAATTACCCAGAGAAGGTACATTACCTTTAAAATTAAGTGAGATATCATCACAAATCATCTTAAGTTAAATTTAGATGTTTGACTTTTTCAGAAGTCGAGAAAATATTACTTATGTCGTTTTCAATTGGCAAACTGGAATTGGTTTAAGATTCGGAATCCCAATTGAACAGTTTTTTTCGATTCTGAAAAATTTGAAGTTTGGTGTGACTGTATTAGTATTTCAAGCAATCACTTCACAGTTCGCACAATTTGTAAATTTAAAAAAATATGACATTTATCAAGTGTGACGTTTAAATCTTTGAATGTGTGAGTGATTCTGTTTTTGCTTCTGATTTCAAATCCAGAAGAGAAATTCTCTTTTTTTTGGAATCAGAACTGTCACTTTTGAACGCATTCAGAATGCTTTTTTCTGCTTCCAGATTTGCAATTGAAAACGACATAAGTTGAACAGATTAGAGAGCTTCAAGGCTGATCCTTCTTGTTGTTGCTGTGTTGATCTTTAGCCCGTTGATTTCAGCTTCTCTCTTTACCCTATACGTAGAGCAGTTATCCTATGAAAGAACAAGCATAACAGAAAAGTTTCCATGAAAAAAGTGTCAAATTTCTAGAAATTATTTTTTCAAAACATACACTGCTCTCATTCCTACGTTGAGCTAGTCAATTTTCTAAAAAAAATGATTCATTATCTAAATTGCTAAACCTCTCCGAAATCAAACTTATTCCGAACTAAAAGTTTCGTCACTCTCATTTTGTGTACGAAATAACTCCTAGCACGTGATATTCCCAATATAAGATGATTCGATACACAAAAATACGCGTCCTAAACTTCTCTACAAATAAAAAAAAAAAGAACAAGTTCTTTTCTTAATAGGTTCAACTAATATCCTTGGAGACAGCTCAAACTAAACTTGCTCAATAAAACCGTCGATAAAATATTAAATAAAATTACCTTTTCAATATAAATCATAATCTGCCGCCCTATTTCTTACATCAATAAAATCCCCCTCAAAGAAAAAAAAAAAAAGAATAAGAAAATAATAAAAACCTACAGAGAAGGAAGCTAGAAAGAGCTAAAATGATTAATTACGTGTGCACAGACGTCATAATGTGCGGCCATTGGAATTTGATGGTAGCACTCAATACGGATTAACACGAATAACAAGGCGGCAAATACCTACATACATACTCTCTCTCCCTCTTTTGACGTAAGCAATCTTAAGGGTTTTCTTTTCTAGCGCGCCTTTCATCAAGGCAATTTATTATCACTAAAAATACCAACATTTGTATGTAGGTTATATAGAAAACATAACTTTGATACATCGAAGCACAGCCATCAATTGCAAGTTTTGTGCGATGATAAATTAATTTTCACTAAAAGGACGTCCCGACACAAGGACTTGGTCTTGGTTTAGTAGAGTTTGTTTGATAATCTTTTGGATAAAAGCCAGTAGAATAGAAAAAAAAAAAAAAAAAACGAAAACAGTTAGTGCCTTTTTGTGATGGTTTTTGTGTTGAATTTGGTCAGTCAGTCATCATCAGTAGTTGGTTATACAAACATGTGGTTTATTTAGATGATGGAGAAAGTTAAATGGTTTGAATGATTGGATGAAAAATGAATTGAGTTTGGTTGAGTCTTATCCGCTATTTTATCGTAAGTGACGAAATAAAAAATTATATAGGAAACTTATTGTTTAGGCCTTTTATTTTTCCTGTCCTGATTAGAAGCATTGAAGAAATTAATCGAACCAAAATGACAGATTATAATATGAATATAAAATTCCTGTTCAGGCATCCATAAAGTTTCTGAGCTATATTTTTGGAACCGCTAGTTGGTATTACAATCTTTCAAGCATTTACTTACTTACTTACTTACTTAAATCATCAGACTTAATACATCCGTTAATTTACCCTTACGAGGCACAGGGCCTCTACAACTCCTACGCGCTATAGTATACGGTTCCTGGAGAAGAACTGAAATAGATCTCTCCAGCCCTTCCCTAGTTGTGCTGATTCCTCTTCGACCGTTCTTAACCAAATGCTTCTGGGTCGGGATGGTCGTCTGTCCCATCATCGTATGGCCAATCCACTGCCACTTATGTCTTTAGAGTCAAGAAGTTCCTACACTTTTCCCGCATGAAATTCATTATTTGAGATTCGATTTGGCCCGAAAATAATCAATATTTTGGGTAGACATCTATTTACGAACGTTTGCAGCTTTACCGAGACATCAGATTCAATAATGGAGCGGAACAGTCGTAGCTCGATCTATAAGCTTACTAAGTTTGTAAGGGACCTTTGCTGTATTTAAAATGTCATATTCCATCCATTTCCTAGATCCGTGCAACTGCACGTCAGTAGAGTATTGTCTAAATAAAAATCGGTTTTTGGCTTCATGCGATACATCGATTGAAAGGTGGCACTCCAATTTTTATTTCTCTCGGATGCCTACTTTAGCCAAAAATCACTTTTTTTATTTCCAAGACATTGAAAATTTTCAATCATCTCTACTAGTTGTCCAGAAATATTTACTTGAGCAGATGAGAAAGTTCCAAGGCTGATCAGCTTCTATCCCGTTATGTCATTTTATAAGACCCATGAGCCATGATCCTATGATATTTCATATTTCATATTTCATTAAATTGACTTTATTCGATAAAAATGTGAGACGGGAAACTATGCGGTTGCCAAACGTTTCCTTCAATAAATCAATTGTGGAACGCCGCGCCGTCTTGTTGAAACCACAGCTCCTGCACGGATGTTGAATTGAGAAAAGAAAACGTGAGTAATCATGGCTCTCGTTCCAGCCAGCATCATGATTCCATCAGCCAAGAAATCACACCAAATGATCAGTTTTTCTGGATGTAACGGTCACTCAACAGCTGTTGAAATGGCCGCCATGCCAGTTAAAAAAGTGTTGCCAAATTAAAAAATCAGCTGGTCTGAAAGTGCTCAATTTATTCAAACAACTTAATATTTATTATTGAATGTTTTGAATGAAACAAGAGTTATTGGTATGTCACTACCGCCAGGCCATTCATCGCACTTCTTTTAGTGAAACATGGCCTTTAATTGTTCAACTTTAATTGTAAATTTTTCTGCTCCAGCCAGCGGGGACCAAGCTCGCTCTAAAATATCTAATAAATCAATTGGAATGTATCTATTTTTAAGCCCTTTCAATTGCTACTTTGGCCACGACTTTGATTTAAAAATATTACTCCGTTACTCTACGTGTTTGACTCTTTAACAAATCTTTTATCCACAAAAACTTCTTTTGACACCCCCGTTTATTTTCTAAATAATGAATTACCAAAACACGAAATAGCCACTAAGTGAAACAGCTATAACCCCTTTTTTTCTTGTTTGGGTGAGAATGGCTTGTCCCAATGGTTGGGCAATGAATAAAGCTAGATAAACAACAATACTTTTAGCCCCCCCCCTCCTCCCCCTATATATAGGTACCTTTATACAATACTGGTTGTTCATCTTTTATTTATTACCCTAGCCTGTATTTAACAGCAGAAAACAATTTAAGTGGCCCTATCGTTTTTGTTGTGTAGTTGTTGTTGTTTTATTTTTTTTTGTACCTTTCCATTGTGGCACCAAAAAACCGACCAAACTATATACCGTGTCAGAGGTAAGCATTTTTTCAATTCTTTACCTTTTGCCCCACAACTATTACACCAACTATGCAATAAATTTTACCGCATTCTCTGTTTGCAAGTTGGAAAGTTAGACAACTTTAAAGTGTGAGAGGACCTTTTGTTTCGAGCATCTTTTATGCCTTTCTTCATCCGGCGTACAACCTTTTTTATTCATCTCTATTTAGGCAAATAATTTAACTCTGAAACCTTTTTCGAACTCTGGTCAACCATCCATTTTCATCATAATAATTATCCAGCATCAACAGCAACAAACTGAAATTTTAATTGTTGTTATTGTCGTTCATATGTCCTTTTGGGTAAATCTCTGGTTCCGATTGTTTTGATGTGTCAATGGATATATTAGCTTTGGCATTTAACATTCTTCCTTTCGATTTCGCCAAAGGAGTTAAATGTCATCAGTTTTTGTTGGATAGATTTAGGTATGATAATCCAAACTATTTTATGTATGCACATAGATTTTGAGCTGTCTTAAATGTACTAATTCCTTGGATTCCCAACAATCCAAAAGGATCCCATTGTTCTTTGCATCATCGCTTAATTAACTAATAAGTGGGATTTGCTTCGTGGATGCTTATAGTTCTGTTTTGAAAAGGGAAGATTTTTGTTTTTGGGAACAAACAGAGTGTTTCGAAGTAGGGATTGTTGGTAAATAAATTTTAAGAGGCGTTTTCAGGTATTACTCAGCTTTCGAGAACTTCGGTATAGGGACACCGGACAGCAAAATGTTTTATTTTAATAAAATTAATGGGAACCCAGTTTTCGAAAATTTTTTGGGGTATAAAAAAAACCGATTTATTTAAACTGTTAAACTCGGTTAGTTTCGAGTACCCCAGTTTTTGAGGTTCCGAGTAAAACAAAACTCATTTATCGGGTACCTGGCTAGTTTTGGACACCCGGGCGTTTGTGATTCAGTAGTGAAAAACAACAAATTTATGGGGATTCAATGTGTTTCAGATTGTTTCGGCAACGAGAAAGCTAGTATAGGGTTCCCAGGCACCCAAAGGCGCTGGGTACCAGATACATTTTGTGGATATTTGGTAAGTTTTGGAGAGCTCGAATATTTATAATTTGAGAGGAAAAAAGGTAAGATATGAAAAAGTGCATACTAGAACTTGTCGGTTTTTCTTTTCCAACAATATTCTTGGATTCAGAGTATTTTGGTACTGATGAATTTTGCCCTTTTCACAATTCTGGTTTTTGGGATTTTGGGTTTTCCTTAGTCAAGGTTTTCGGTATAAGGTTTTAGAAATATGTATAGGGTTTACAATGGTGCCATCGAATGCGAGAAGAACAGTTGGTCAAACTATCAAGGTAGCGGAGCACAAATTTGAAGTAGTTCAATCCTTTAAATACCTTGGGTCAATAATAGCAGCCTATAACAATATAGAAGAAGAAATACGCGGGCGGCTGTTCAATCCCAACAGAGTCTACTATAGCCTGTCAAAGCTCTTCAAATCCAGAAATCTCACCATAACTTCAAAACTGTTTCTGTACAGGATCATGATCCTGGCAGTTCTCACGTATGGGTCCGAGACTTGGGGAGAGAAAAGTCTTAAGGAGAATTGTTGGCCCTGTATGTGAGGAAGGACGATTTCGTAGACGGTACAATCATGAATTGTACGCAATCTATCTTGAAGCAGACATAGTGACAAAAAATATGCTCGGTAGACTCCGGTGGGCAGGGCACCAAGCTCGCATGAGTGAAGAGGAACCGGCTCGGAAAGTCCTTTGTGGTACATTCTATGGTAGATGGCAGCGTGGTAGACCATGCTTGGTCTGGAGAAATGACGTAGACCAGGACGTCCGAAGCCTTGGCATGGGCAACTGGATGGCGTCGGCTCGAGACCGGGATAGGTGGAGAAACTTGATGAAGGAGGCCAGGACTGGACCCCGGTTGTCGAGCCGGTAACAATATGTCTGGTTTTTTTTATTTGGCGCTGGTTACACTTATATTATTAAATGAAAAAAATGTCATATGAGCGAAACTACCCGGGCACCCATATAATAATATATTGGGTAGCCTGTTGGTCTTGTTACCCACTCAATCTAAGACCCCTAAATATATTCTTATAAAGAACCGCAGCCCTCACTACTTAAGGTTCAAAACAAAGAAAGCTTTTCAGCAAAAAATTCTCATCATACCTATGAGCTCAGATAAAACTTTGAAACACCCTGTTAATAACCCCATTTGTTCTACTGAACTATTGAATAACGTTATTGAGAACAATGTCTATATAGCCAGGCATATTGAACCATCAAATAATTTCAAATAGTACACTGACAAGTGACTGCAATGACTACAATGAAGGGTCGATTTCGGTCAAATAATTCAACAATTTTGAATGAAGCACGACGTCGGCGGCGGCGGCGGTTACTACGACAAAGACAATTCAACGATGACACACCTCATTGTGTATAGGAACATATTATAATAATGATTCTCTCAGCAGATTGAGTTGCAATATTTCAAATTGATTGTCTTAATTCCCAAAGACATTATTATACCGAAAACTCTACACATATGCCAGTTCTAGATCAAAGGTATCTTAAGTATTATATCAAACAAGATCAAGGAGCACAACACACGCACACGGAAAGAGAAGCCACAATTGTGTTCCATTCATTAGCATTAGTGCGAAGATGGTGATAGCAATTAATTAAATGCAATGAACTGAACCGTTTATACAATGCAACAAACCCATACAACCCTTTACTTGGGAATATATACCACCTAGATAAGTCATCCCTCCAGTCTCCAGTCCTGAGTCCTCCCACCTGCCTAATGTTAAATTGTTGGTCATTTCTGAATTAAACTCCTTATAATTATTATAATATAGCTTGTATTTTGTAAGGACTCGGTTCGGTTCGGTTCTATTGTCTCTGATGGTTAGGGCTAATTCAAGCAAGTGGAGCCCCAGGTGTATATGTGGCTCGCAAGAGTGACCTGTCACAGAATTTCACATACCAATCACTATTATGGCTGTGTTGCGTGTTTTTGAAAGGATATTATGTCCCTGTGAGTATCTGTGTTTGTTGTGTGCATCCCATTTTGAGAAGTAGGTAATTAATTGTTTGCACATATCACAAATTTCTTTGAATTCTGAGTGTGGTGTTTTTTTTTTTTAATGTGTGTTGAATGTGGTTGTGGTTGGTAATCTGCAAATGGAAAATCACTTTTGCTTATGCATAACATTTGTATTAAAGGAATACGTACCAAAATTTGAGAAGGACCTGCATCTGATGAGAGACATGTCGTCAGACAGTATGAGATACACGAATGATGAAGAGGCGAAGAGCAAAAGGTGATGTATGGTCATTGGGAAATTGGAACGATGACATCGATCACATGGTAGGACTTGAGGTTGTTTGAGCCAGGTCACTTCAAATGATGCACGTCAATTTGTTTTTACAAGGGACCAAAAGCCTAAACTCAGGGAAAATTTGAAGGCACGTTTGTCGAACTGTTTTAGTTACTCTTCAATTTCTATTTTTTTCTTGTACTTCATTTACCGGTGATTGTCATGATTTCCCACTCCACTTCTTCACCCTATGGCTATATTTGTGGAGTTTGCTGGGTTGACCCCAGAAAACGTCGACAGGCCTCCCGGTTCTGGATTGTTCCATTACTGAGGCCAACTAAACGCAGGTGTATTTCCTTCATGCAAGAGTTTTTGCGCCTGGTTTTCTTCCGCGATAGTATCAACGTCGCGTCGTGTGCTATTGCCTTGGGTTCTGAGAGCATTCTTTTTTTTACGTGACAGTAACAGCAATGTTCGTCATGCTGAATTTTGTCCAAGATGTTATTTGTGACGTGAAGGCTTCCTATATCACACTTTATCATTCCTGCTGCCATGCGATACATCTTCATTGTAGATGGCGTCCACTTACTCCCATACTTCATGCAGGTACATTGTCCAACACTCTGAACCGTATTTAAGCGTTGGACGATCAACTGCCGAGTTTGCCTTTCGGCTTGTGAGGCATTTTTCGATCACAAAAGATGGTATTTAAACATGATCTGGGGGCCTATCCCGATTCAATGATAAAATGAAATGATAAGTTTTTTTTTATCATCCGATTCTTAAAATTATTTTTTTTTCATTTTACTTAAAATATGGATTTCCGGTACACAAAAAATGATAAATAACATTCCATCTGAGAAGTTTCTGAAAGAATTTTTCACGTTTACAATGAACCAGAATCGGAAAACTGAAACTTATTAAATCTTCATTGTATTTATCATAGAACCAGAATAAGCCCCACTGGAATCCAAATGGATTCCATAATGTAAAGGAGTGTGAAACGGTTCTCTAAGAATAAATTAAAAAAAAAAAAAAAAAAACAATAATGAAAAGCCCCAAACACTTAAAAATGTAATTAATTTATTAATTTTAACTCTTACCATCACTTTGGGATTTAATTATTTATCTATAGCTAATTTGAATACAAACACAAAATTGCCATAAAGCGATTAACTCGCCATAAGAACCCCTACCCTCAATCCATTAGTGCAACCCTCAATCAAAGTGATAAATTAATTTTTATTTAAGAATACAAAACAAACCAATATACAAAAAAAAGAAATAAAAACGACACCATTTCAAAAATAACCCCAAATGTGCGTCGATAGTGACAGAAGGTAATAGTACCTACCTACAAATACAAAAAAAAAATATACAAAAAAAAAAGAAATAAATAAAAATACAATTTAGCTTTATATTGGATGCCATTAAATTATTATGCCACTTTGCTGCGGTCTATCAGCCACTGTGGCCGCCATGATCCCATAAATTTTCAGTTATTTATATTTTTATTCCGAGCTGTTAATTTTGTGGTTGAAATTTTTCATTAAAATTTTCACACAAAATAAGTTGGAATTGGAATAAAAAAAAAGTTTTTTTTTTTTTTTTTTTAAACCATTATGAATGACCTATAAAAGATGAGTAATGTCTGCTGTCAACCATCAATGGTAATTTTTTTTTCTGTCGATATTTTTTTTTAACACATTCACTTTTCTTCAAAAGAAAGGGTTTTTTTATTTTAAATTATATAAAATGTCATTAAAAGGTTTAATTAAAAACGTTTTTTTTTTTTAAATATTAATTTCTATTCCTGTTTGACTAAAAGAAATAGGACTTGCGAATTTGGAGTTTTTTTTTTTCTATTTTGAAAGGTTTTATCATCTTTTACTATGACATGAACCAGATGCTGCCAGAAAATAATTACTTAGGTACTTTTGTGTGAGGAGGAAAAAAATATTAAGGGAAATGTCACTTGTTATTAATTGAATGTAAAGCTTACCCTATTTGGTGTTTTTTTTTCTCGTTTATGTTTGCTCTATTTAGCTATAAAAATAAAGCCTGTGTTTTAAAAGGTTAAAAGACTTTTAATTAATTCTGCTAAACAAATAGTTAATAGTAGGAGTGATAAGGAAATTGTTCATGCGGAGCTGATTAGTGTGGTTTAGGAATCTGTGTCACAATTTTTTTATGATTTTTCTGTCTTGTATTTTCTTCGGCACAGTGTACGAGTTTTTTGGAAAAGTCCCATAGGTTTTATAAATCATAATTTAAAACTTAACGCAAAATTCATTACATACACACATTTTAGATATAATGTACTTCTTTAAATAAACTCCACTGTCGTGTCCCAAAATGTTTAAATAGTTTTTCTACAAATCACTAAAAATTATATTCCTGCTTGGTTGTAGAATTTTCTTCCCACCAAATTAAAAAAAAAAAACATTTTACCCTGAAAAGTTCAATTTCGTAAAATTCTTCGTCTATAAATATTAAATTTTAGTTAAAGAAAGAAGCTTTCTTTAATTTCTGAAAAACTCTTAATACAAAACTTTTGGGACACATAAACTAAAAACTTCTTTTTGGGAAAATATTTTCAAAATTAAAATTAACCTATGAGCATCAAAAATTATAAATAAGAAAACTTTTCAAACCCAAATTCTGTTATGAAATGGACATAAGATTCCTGTGGAGCTGGTTCCCTTGTCTTTGTCCCAAAACATGGTGTTTTCTTCCAACGGACGTAATTTGAATTCCTGATGTTCCTTGTAATTGAATGTATTTCTTAATTTTTTTTAATAGTTAATGAACTCCAAGTTAAGATCAGGTGAGCTAGAAAAACCGAACAATTTTTCTAGCAAATGTATTAAAAACCATTGTCCCAAATTTTGTTATTTTTCTGTAAATTCATGAATCGATTTATTCAAAGTTTAAAAAATCCAATGTATCCTAAAATCTACAAATTTCATTTTTTTTTTTAATTGGCCAAACAAACTTGTGCCTACCCTTTAGATTAACAAAAAAAAAAAAAAATAACTAAGTAAAGTCACACACCGTGGAAACGCGACTTTTGGTTTTGCAGTTGAATTGAAACGTCATTATAATTACGAGGGGTGGTTTCAAAGGAGGTACACTCTGCTCAAACTTTAAGAAAACCCACGACAAAGGCATTTATCATCACACGAATCTATTCACAAAAGTTTCGGAGGATGACAACTCAAAACCTACTTATCTAAATATCTACTGCAGTGTGTTTTTTTTTTGTTTGGATTCTTTCAAGAGTGCAGAAAGAAAATTGCAAAAAAAAATTAGAAGCCTTTTGGATGCAAACAATCTGGTGCAGAAGCTAAATATTAATTAATTTCCGCGAATATTAAAATTGAATTTTAACAAAGAAAAAAAAAAAATAGGGAAGATGAAGAATTCCAAATTTAATTATTTCAAACAGAAATGCGAGTGAATGTTTGAAAGAACCTTTTGACTCTTTTGCGCTGTTCAAACTTTCATTCCGGTTTTTTTTATCCAATTTAATTATTAAATTTACAGAAGTTACTACATAATTGTTTAAAAACAGATACCTTTTCACATAGATACACAATTCGTGCATCATATTATAAATCCCTCTTTGCCATTTGATATATGCATCAATTCATTTTAAAATGTACCTTCAATATTATAATGCTAATCTTAATTAATTATTTTTAAGCCTTTTGCTAAGCTTCCGCAGAATTTCAAAAATAATCCTTTAAAACTTATTTTTCGTTTTGTCGTTGGCTCGTTGGTTGGTTCCAAGGATAAAATTCCTGTGTAGCATAATCACATCCATCGTTGAATAGACTTGTTAAACAAAAAAACATACACGCTCGCAGGATACTACTAAGTTACGTAAAACTGCTATACGATGTGTTTTAAAATAGAATTTTATAATGAGAGGAGTTTGTTTTTAAAATATAGGAAATTAATTTTTGTACAATTAATCCAAATTGTATTTGGTGTGGTACAAGCTTTATATTTTATATGCCTGTTAGGCAAATATGACACATTTCCTTCAAATTAAAATTTTCATTCTAAACAACAACAACAACAAAAAAAAATTGGTAGATATCCAAATAAATAAAAATCAACTTATTTACTGAAACAATTTTTTTTACATAACACTTCCTTCTTTATTCAATTGAAAAAATCTGTTTATTTCGTCCTTGATATTTCGCTCTCTTTCGCTTGCACACATTTGTTATCCGTCTGACACTGCTTTGTTTTTATTTTTCAAACATCATTTTTTATATATGTTGAGGATATGACATGGTAGATGAAGGTTGGGTGTTTTGTTTTTTTTTTGTTTATGATTTTGTGTTTATTTATTATTTTTTTTTTTGTTAAATCACTCATTTTAAATAAAAATCTGTATGACGCCTAAGGATGAAAAAATAACGTGCTGGATAAATATTTTAAAAACACTAGGGTGCAGATAATTATTTAATCATGGACTTCCTAAGAATAAAAATCAAAACTAAGACAGATATTAATTATTAAGTTTTTTTGAAATTAAAGGCACAAAGAACTAGTTTTTTTTAGAAATGTCTGATAGATGTCTGATTTTTTTCCATAACTCTGATTTAGTTCTGTTTATTACTATATCGCATGTCGCATACAGATACGAAGAACAAACCATTTATTCTATTGAAAATTAAAAAAAAAGTCCAAATGTGTTTCAAATACAAAACATATATTTCCTTGGAGATTGCAACACTGTAATTTGTATTAAACTACAGGCCTAGCCTAGTCCTGTCTATTAACACATCATATGTATTTTTTTTTGAAGCGTTCAACTCGGTAAAGAACAAATACCTACGTTTTTTTAATGTTTAAAATTTAGAAAAATGAATCAACATCTTTTTCTTTGTTTGTCATTTAAAACAGGCGTAACCCACTTATTGAATTTTTTTTTTCATTTTCAATCAATTTTAAATGTTATTGAAATAAAGATTTCAAAGGATTTAATTTAAGACTTGTTGGAATTCTTAATTATACAAGAATTTAGAATAGTCTCTTATGTAAAATTTGATTCAGAAATGCAAAAACAGGAGGCACAAAAATATAAATTATCAAATATTGGGTTACCCCACTGTTGCACTAAGTAAAATAAAATATATTTACCCTACACACTTTCTAATTCACCACACTAAATATGCAACCTGTAACCAGCAACAAATAATAGGCAAACGAACTCTCTAATACTTTTCTCAATTATTTCAACCCCAACTCAAAGCTCAAACCAATAGAACAGCCTACTTGGTCCAAACCATAGAGAATACACTTATCCTAAGTATTTTTTCTGTGGACCACACATTAATTACATTTAACAAAGAAATCGCATTGAATTCTCTTTCTCCCATTTATTTCCAGAATTTACTCTTTACGTTTACTCTGTCACCTGTTCTCAATTCAACCGATTGTTCAATGTACACGGTGCACCATATTATTTTGTCAACTGCAGTTTTTTTTTGCGCTGCATATTTGTGTGTATTGTGTTCCTCCCACTCACACTTTCCATTTTCCAGTTTCAGTTTGTGTAAAGCCGACTCCTCAGACAACTTGCTCCGCGATCGTGTGAATAAAAAATATTATTTTTCCCTAAAAATTGTTAAAAGTTTGGCATAAAATTATCAAATAAATGTTTATTAATATTTTGAAGATCATTTTCCAAAAAAAAAAATATCGAAATTCGTTGGTTAAAGTGCATTTTTTCAATGAAATACAATTTAATTTTCAAGATGGCGTTCGTTGTCATTGGTTTTTGCTGTGCTTTTGTCGTCGTCGTTGTTCGGTGGTGGTAGTGATTAATCGTTTGTTCGGTTGTTGGCCGTTGAAAAAGTTTCGTTATATTCAAATTTAAAATCAAGTTTTGAAACTGAGAAAATTGATTTTTTGTGTTTTTCTACTCAGAGTTTGGTGTTTAAATGTCCATTTTTTTTTAGCTTTAAATATCAATTTTTTTTTTAAATTTTTTGTTCATGTTTAATAGAAAAAAATACGAAATATCTTGATTTGAAACTTTGGTAAGATATTTTACATTACTTTTAAGGTTTAAAATTGTATTTATTTTTTAAGTGGGTGTCAATATAACTTTTACAGGTGGTATTAAATAATTGTGTTTTTTATTTATATATGCAGCTACAGTGTTTAACTTCTTTTGACTTTTTCCATAGATCTCCTTTTCTTTTTATAATACCCGCGTGAATGCAGTGTTTCTAATCACATTTAGATTTTCCGTGTAATTAATGTGGTCTTGGCTGATGATTATTTTAACTTGCCTTTTTGACATTTGAGAAAAAAGAAAAACATTTTAATTATGTTTATGTTGGGAACCAAAAGAATTATTAATTTTCGTTTATACATATATCAAAAATAATGATTAAAATATTCAATATTGGTGTTTAATGAAAATGAAAGATAAAGAAAGAATTATTTTTTATGTTTTCCATTAATAATCATTAGATTTTTTTTTTAATTGTTAATCTAATTTTCGATTTGTTTTTCTTTGTAGGATTATTAAGTACCAACGGGTGCCAACGTGGGGCTAAAGGTCATTTGCAGCTTGGCCGAGGCGGAGTAAATTTTGCACAAATGGTAAATAATTTATTTTAATAATAAAACAAAATTAAATAAATTTAATAAAACAAATTAAGAGAAATGGTAATTAGAACATTTTTCAAAAAGTAGTATTTTTCAAACTTTTCGTTGGACAAATACCTTTTACCTGTTTTTGTTTGATTATTTAAAAAGTATTTTAAAGCTTCAAAAAATATTTGCATAAGTGGGCTATAAATAAGAATAGGTACCTATTTTATTCACTAAAACTACAAATGCCTCAAAATCGCGAAATCAAATTTCAAGATGTCTTTAAATGGCCAAAGTAAAAACAAGAAATTTAAGACTTTTCTATATAATTTCTAAAATTGCTGAAACTTATGGCCATTGTATATAAATTTGCATAGTACTATCATCAGCACGTTCCACCACGTCGGCCCCAAGCGATCACAGCGCATACTAATTTTCTGGTTGCTGTTTCTGTGTATATACAAGTGCGCCCTCAGACGACCACAGCGCACAACTCAAAAATCATCGTGATGATAGTACTAGCTATAGTTTCTATATACAATACTTATGGCTGAAATATTCCTAAATTGACGCGATGAGCAAGGATATTAAAATGCGTATTTTTATAAAAACTAAGAAAATTGAGTTACCCTTTTGTTTGCTTAGGAGTTAGGACGGTTGTATAGGTCTTAAATTGACAGCTTGAGAGCGTTAGTGTCGCTTGGATGTTGAATTCAACTTTTTTATTTATTGCTTTCATTTCAAAAAAAAAAAAACTTTCCGAGTATTTTTCAAATGTTGTTTTCATGATAACTATGATCTATGACTCGTAGAAATTATTTGTTTTCTGTTTTTAATGATCTATTAAGCAATTATAAGAAAACGTATCTACTTCAATCATTTAAAATATTTTAATAAAAAATCTTCAACATTTTTTCATAATGAATTTTTGGCTTGATTAAAAAAATAATATTATGCACAGCTCTGTGGTGTTTGCTGTTCCATTTCTTGTGTGCTAAGTTAATTTTTTTTTTGTGTAACATCCACATATCGTTTTTTTATTTATTTTTTTCATCACATTTGGCACAGCAGATTTTCTCATTCAGTATTATATTTTTATAATAATTTAGCACGTCGTCGTTGTATATAGTCATCTCGTCGACGATGTCAGTCTATATTAAGTGGCAGAATACGCGAAACAAATTCATTTTCGTAGACAGGATGTTTAAAATGAAACGCAGAGAATAATAATAATAATAACAATTTCAACATAATATAACACATAACACACCAAACAAAAACAAAAACAAAAAAAAAAATCCCAGAAAAGAAGAAATATGAATGAAGTTGGAGTGTGTCAGGAAAAGATGGATTAAATCCTTACTTAAAGGATAATCATGTATGTCTGTCTAGCAATATTATGTGAAAATAAATAAGACGAAAAATGTTATGAAATTATCTACACTGATTTGGAATGAATGAAATATTTATAAAATGAAAATGGAAATCACCAAGGTCCTCACTTACTCGTAGCTCTATGGAACAAACATTGAAGATTATGACGATTTAATTTAATTTTGAAATAATTTTGAGCAAATTTAAAACAATGGAAGAATGTTTTCTCGCCACTGACACATACATACATACTTCAATATTGATGACTTTGAAAATTTCGAACTATTTCAATCACAAAACAACTCTCCTTTGTCAGGAATTTTGTCTTTTTCCTTGGAAATGTGTTCCTTCTTTTTTTTTTAGTTTTATATTCTACTTCCGCACTCATTTTGTTTGAAAAAATCAATCTCCTTTTTTTTATTTTTTATTATCACAGGTTGATGTCCTCGCCAGAGGATAATAGCAACCCATAAGAGAGTGAAAAACTTCAGGTCACACACAGACATAATATATTGAAGCATAGCTACATATACTTGAAAAGCTTCATTTATAATGTATCTAATTTCAATCTTATCCTGGAGCAGCAAAAAAAAAAAAAAGGAAGAATCTCATCAGCCATTCCAGGACACGGGGATATTATCACACTTTGGTTAGGTTATATTTTATCTTTTCAACTTGTGTGTGCAGTTGTGCACCTCTTTGATTGCTTAAGTTTGTGTTAGTTAGATAGGGATGTTTTGTGTGTGTGCTCATAGGATAAAACTTCCTTTTGAACTAGAAAAAATTAAAAAAAAAAAAGAAAGTGTCTGGAGCGTTTTTGGATTTTATAGAATTTTTATTCCTTTATGTTTATTATTTTGTTGTTTGAAATTGTATGTAAGGAAAATCGAACCATAGAAAGATATTAGTCGGACCAAAGATTTTTTGCTTTCGATTTTCTAATAACCCTTTTCATGGATTGGGCTCAAAATCTTAAATGAAAGAGTTCTTAACAATATTATTTTCAAACAAAATATTTTTTGGATTTTTGAAAAAAAATTCATTTTTTTTTTTTTTTGAAAACTCAATATGAATTTTGAAAATATGTATATATGTACATATATATTTTTTGAAAGTTTGGTTTTAGGTTTATATTATTTAGTATTTAAAAGTTGCAGTAGCACAACTGAAAGCATCTTCATTTTGAGCTCAAATTGCTTGTGAAGCTTATGTAGGTATTTTTGCAATTCAACGTATTTTCTTTGTTCCTTCTAAAGTAATTTGACATAGAAGCAGGTTCGTGCGACCAAGTATTACGTTTTATTATTCTTGGTTTTCAATTTGAAATTTCAAATTCTTCTATACATGACTGCAATTCCTTTTAATTTAATTTAATTTATTTTAATATTTATTATTTTTATTCCGAGAATCAGAGTGCGGTGTTAACTTGCATTTTGTTATTTTTGTTCTTGGAATCGAAATGCGGTGTTAACTTATACAAAGGAATTTTACTGGTACTTACATTTTTAGTACTTACATGGTACTTGTACTTAATACTTGAATATTAAATATGATAGTATTTAAATACAGTTGTGGTCAAAATATTAGCAGTGTAATTTTCCTATTTAATATTCTAGTGAACGCAAAGACATGATCCATATATTATACATTATTAATTGACTAATTTTTTTGTATCTACTAGAACATTATATATTCCATTTTCACAAAAAAAAATATCCCAAAACATAACGGGTTTTTTCCAAATGTCACTTAAAGCCTCTCTTTCTGTTTTGAATTTTTTTTTGATTCTGTGAATATTTAAGGTATGATTTTTTTAAGTTTAGGTAAGCCCTAATAACCCCAATATATTTTCATATTAGAACATATAGTATGGGCCATATATAGCAAGTATTGCACTACTGAGAAACGGCAAATCATTCGCCAACTTATTTCTCAAGGTAAAACTTATTATGAAATCAAAACAATACTGCAAATTTCTGCAAAAATGATTTCTAACGCACAGAATTACGAGGAAAAACCTAAAACCCGGGGTAGGAAAAAAGTTTTGTCCCCGAAATCAGTTAGAACTTAGAAGGATCGTGAGATTTTCGAAGACCTCACCTCATATTTAAGCTACTGAAATAAAAAATCAATTATATTTAAGAGTAAGTGTTGAAACATTTAGAAGAGTCTTAAGAGAAAATAATCTCAACGCTAGAAACCCAAGAAAGGTTCCACTTTTGACAAAAAAACACATTGCCAAAAGAATGCAGTTTGCCGGACCCATGTTGATAGGCCATTTCAGGGTTTTTAGAAACACCTTTTGGACGGTTGAAACTGAAATAGTCCTGTGTGACAGCTCTGGTTCTCGTGACTATGCCCGACGCCCACAAAATGCAGAACACGTGCCTCGGTATACTAGAAAAACCGCCAAAGATGGTATATGGTATATCTTTACACTGCTATTATTTTGACCACAGCTGTATATAGTGGTACTAAGTCTGAAAACAATAAAAAAAATCAGTCAAGCAAAATATCTAATCCGATTCAGAAATATTCTTCAAATCAGTCGCTTAAATTAATAAAATTTACTAACGCGTATATTTATGTTTAGTGTTTACTATAATTGCCCTAAATACCTTACAGTAGTTACTTAAACTAGGGCCGATGATACCCCGGTACCCGAGTACTGGGGTAATACCCGGGTAGCCAAATAACCCTAAGTACTCGGATATTACCCGGGTAATATCTTCTCAGTTCTTTTTGGCTTTTCATTGTACTGTTTACATTTACCCCTCTTACTCTATCAATGATATTTACATCGTCAATAAAATTTATATGTTGAATAATTTTGACGTTTTGCTCCAAATTATTGAGAAAATAAGAATAAATTATTAATTTTACTTGATGTTTATTTCAAAAGACAAAATATAATGTAGATCTAGCTACTACAAAAAAAAATAATAAAAATTTAAACAGCACTCCTGCCAAATCCCATGTTACATCGTTAAGTCAATAAAATTTAAAAATGACAAACTTCATTCATTTATATGTCATTAATCAAAAAAGCATCTACATAAATTAATACATTATGTATGTATATCTATGCTTATGTTTATAGATTTGTCTCCTAATGACCTTTTGTACTACATATATAAATATAAATGTATATATGTGAACCATCATGTAAATTAACCGAGAGTGAAAAATGTCACATGCAATTAAATTAGGGTTAAGGGTTCACTCGACCCCGAACAAATTAATGTTTAACCCCCAATTCTGAATATGTATATACAAATATGTATGTGATGGAGTTGTGGCGAAGGGAGGGGGAGGAATGGAAGAAGGGCTTGGATAAGGTTCAAACATAAAATTCGAATCATGCTTGTGGTATCTATACGAGTATATACTACAAGTATAATGTATATTTTCGTTTTACATCAACTTCGAAACATACATAATTCTGTGATGTGTGTTCAAAATGTTATTTATCAACTTCATTAATCCGAATACAAATTAATCATCATGAGTTTTCACAAAATGTTTTTGCTTGAGGGATTCGAGATAGTTTTTTTGTACAATTTTATTTTATTGTACTTTGTTTTTTTGTTGATGTTTTTAATTTGGATTAATTTTGCATGTTTGCAATAGCATTTTTTTGCAGTTTAAAAAAATAGAGTTTTTAAAAAAAAGTATTCGCGTTTAGAACTAACATGTTGCTTAACATGGTTTAAATATTCTTATTTATAGAAGCCTGTGGTGTAATGTTTAGGGCGTAGGATTGTCATGTGGGAGGTTTGGTCTCGATTCTCTTCTCGGACAGCTGCGAGCTAACAGACTAATTCCGGTTTATCGGAGGAAAAAAAGGCGAGTTTGAGAATCGGATGATTGAGGAAAAAAATCTGGACCAAGCAGGAATGAGATCTGAAGTTCCACCAAAAGGTACAACCAACATTTTCGGGTTATAATCACCGAGCCAAAGCCTGCTAGGAAGATCAAGGGAACATCGCGGTAGAACTGCGATATGGAGAAACTAATTCGTCAAGCTCTATAATGGCGATAATACACCAAATTCTGCTGCTAAAGATAAAACTATTCGATTTAGCTGACGTAGACCAACAATTCCCCTACCCCAGCCTACCCGGACGAAGTGAAATAGCTTTATCCAAGCTAAATAAAAAAGTACTGCTGGAGCTGATGGTCTCACTGCCAAATTGTTCAAAGCGGTAGGCTATAACCTGGAGTATGCATCAATTCATCTGGAGGAGAATTGTTGGCCACATATGTGAGGAAGGACGATTCCGGAGACGGTACAATCATGAATTGTACGCAATCTACCTTGAAGCAGACATAGTGACAAAAATTAAGATCGGTAGACTCCGGTGCGTAGGGCACTTAGCATGAGTGAAGAGGAACCTGCTCGGAAAGTCTTTTGTGGTACATTCTATGGTAGACGTGGTAGACCATGCTGGCGCTGGAGAGATGACGTAGACAAGGACGCCCGAGGCCTTAGGGTGCGCAACTGGATGGCGTCGGCCCAAGACCCCGGGATAGGTGGAGAGACTTGTTGAAGGAGGCCAGGACCCGACCCCGGTTGTCGCGCCGATGATGATGATCAGTTCATCTGGAAAATATGGTAGGAAGAAAGCATGCAAGCATTGTTTCCCCAGTCCTCAAGAAAAGAAACCCTCTGAACTACGCCAATTACTGAAGTATCAATCTTCTTAAAATCGCCTACAAGATCCTCACAAAACCAAGTATATGTATGTTGTCATCGAAGTCTAGGACAGAGCGCCACCATAGACCAGCTACAACTTTGAGGTAGTTAAGGACTTTGTTTAATAACAAAGGATAACTCTTACCAATTGCTGTTTCTTTGTTGGAGTAGGCTTCTCTGGAGCAATTAAGGTGTCTCTTTATAAGAAACTTTTAATCCCGCTTGTTATGATGCTTCAAAAGGAAAATTCTTCAGATGACATTTGGTCGTATAGGAGAAGATAGGACCACAACCTAACACTGACAGCGATACTGACACTGTCAAACGGGTCAAGGCTCAAGGACTTAGATGGTTGAATCATAGAGAACAAATGGACCTTAACGCTGCGGCTCGAAAAATCTTACATTTAAACCCCGTTGGACGGTGAAGTCGAAGGTGAACCAACTTCAACCAATAAAGCTAGCGAAACTGGAAACGCATGTTGGTTGAAGCATGGTTTAGCCTGGACTCTAGTGCCACCTTAAGTATGCATGCATTAGTAGACTAACCTATACCATACAATTTGTATGTTTTTAAATTCTGCAGAAATTAATGGTTTTTAAATTAAATTTTGTCTGCCATTTTGGATAAGCACAAAATACAAGTAAAAATATTTTTTCAATAAGCAGACGAAAAATGTTTTGAAGTGAAACACATAAATATTAATTATCTATT
Organism: Syrphus vitripennis; assembly: GCA_958431115.1. Lineage (NCBI taxonomy): Eukaryota > Metazoa > Arthropoda > Insecta > Diptera > Syrphidae > Syrphus > Syrphus vitripennis. The sequence continues at coordinate 109,136,514 of OY288108.1, forward strand.
TTTCGAACAATTTTCCAAAAAAAAAATATCATTTCAACAAAAATAAACAAACGATTATAAAACATTCTTTAATATTTGTACAAACCCCCATTCTCACCCCCAACCCCAATTCCCATTAATTTTTTTTCAAGCTGTATAATATAAAAAAAAAAACAACAACAAAATAAAACAAAAGAATATTGTTTTGAGGACATAATTTATCACTGAGGACCAAGAGGAGAAACCATTAAAACGACAGTTATTGGGTTTACTCAATATTTGTGTGTGTGTGTACTCCAAAACTTAATGGACCAATGGAAAATCTTTTGATTTAAAGTGTGGTCGAATAGAGCAAGTTTTAAAGGAAATTGCAAAAAAAAAAAAAATGAAAAAAAGGCTTTTATTATTGGGTCTGGGAAAAGGGGATTACGAAAACCTTTACCATTTCAAAAACCTCTCTCTTTAAACACATTTATCATTAAGGGTTTTTTGAAGGTGATGTTGTTTTGTGTGTGAGCCTTTAAGTATGGTATGTTTTTGAGGTAATTTAACATTTAGCTTGAGGTATTTAAAAGAACATCTACTTTATAATAGGGCTAACATTAATTTTGAAATATAACACCATCTTATTATTACAACATCCTTTCCTCTTACGAATGCTTTAGAAAAGACATGTGACATTTGTATAGTTAATATGAAGTTGATAATTTTGTAGGATTGTGGGACAGATGTTTTATCCTTTTTGTTTCCGGTATAAGACATAGTAAACAGGAAGTTTTGGGATGAAGTTCGAAATCATTAAGATTCTAGTACAATATACTTGTACAATAAACTTCCTTTTCCTAAAATATGGGGACAGGTTTTTGAAAGATATGCATAAGGGATTTATCAGTTCACATCTCACTCATTTGGAGTTTGTAGCAGTAACATCTTCATTATGTATGCCCGGTTGTATTCATTCTAGGAGTTTAAAGTGCGATAAATATTTAAGAAGCGGCTCTTTGAAAACATTTTGAGCACTCGTCTGACAAGTAGATCTTTAAAAAATTGAATCTTTTCCTTTATCTCCAACCAATGTGAAACTGCAGTCAAGACGAAAATACAATAACAACATGGAAAACCTGAGATTTTCCTTTTTTTTTCTATGTATTCACCACATAACCTAAAGATGTGCAAAATTAAAAGATTCTGCGATGTCGGGAAGTGCGCCATAATTTTGATGATTTTTTCGATCAGTCAGTCAATCAATCAGGCAATCAGTCTCTCACTCAAACAATCAATCGGTCGTTCAGTCAAACAGTCAGTCTGACAGTCAGTCAGCCAGTTAGTCAATCGGTCATTCAGTCTTTAGTCAGTCGTTTAGCCAAACAGTCAGTCAGTCAGTCAATTAGTAAGTCAGTCAAGTAGTCTGACAGTCAGTCAGTCTATTGGTCTGACGGTCAGTTTGTCAGTCAATCAGCCAGGCACTAAGTCAGTCAGTCAGTCAATCAGCCAAGCAGTAAGTCAGCCAGTTAGTCAGTCAATCAGTCAGTAGTCAGTCATTCATTCAGTCAGCCAGCCAATCAGTCAGTTAGTTAGTCAGTCAGCTAGTCAGCCAGTCAGTCCAGTCCAATCAGTCTGACAGTCAGTCAGTCAGTCAGTCTGACAGTCAGTCAGTCAGTCTGACAATCAGTCAATCAGTTAGTTAGGCAGCCAGTCAGTCAATCAGTCGTTCAGTCGGTCAGTTACGGGTTTTCTGATTACGTTATTATGCTGTTATGTAGCTTCTTGTTTACCCATAGTTCTCAATATCACTCAATAATCAATCAATAATATAAAGTTAAATAAGTTTTTTTTTTTTTTAACTTTTCTCGTACACCTATGGAGTGGTTCTTCAACTTTTTAAATGAAATTATTATGGATTTTTATTGAATCCATGAAAGCTTATCTTTATTTGACATTTAAACTTCAAAATTTTCTGCGAATTCATATGCAAATTTTGATAAAAATCCTTTTCCCATTTCAAAAAAAAAAATTATAATAATAATTTCTCCTCTTTTTGACAGACAGATAAAGTTGCCATCAAAATAAATTCAATAACTTTTTTTTTCTTTTTTTTTCATAATTCAAGTCTAAAACCAAAACGAGTATACAAGTTGGTCGTGTTTATGAATTTATAAAATTTTATATCTGATGCTGACACCTTTCTGTACATCTATAGGATACATCATATCCTTCAATCATTTTGTTTTTTTAAATTAGAACCAGAACGGCGAAAAATTCAAATTAATTAAAACTTTTAATAAAAGTCGTAAAATCCATCCATGCATTTTGTTATTATCTCTTGGCGTCGTGTCGGTCGTCGTCGTTCAATGACGACACACAGAAGAAAAAGATAAAATCACAATATACAAAAAAGATGAAACTTTCACCATCGGCAGCGACAGCATCGTCAGATTTTTGTGTTTTTGGTCCTGCTGATGCTTGTCAGGCTTATAAACCACCGGCTACACTGTAAAGCAGCTCTGTTTATATCTCCCTATTCATGTATCCTATATCTTTTCTATTTTATATAGTATCTATCTCATCTCTGGTCCAGAAAAGTTCGATGGATTTTAGGAGAAGATATGATGGGATAATAATCGTTTCATGCAGATGCTTCGCTCCATCTTGCATCATCATCATCATAATCAACATCTTCTTCGTCCTTCGAAACGTTGCCGTTGGTTGGTTGTTTTGGGAAAACTTGGACGGGTTTAAGTTAATGCAGATGTTTGCGGATAAAAGTTATGAATGATGTTGTTGGTAAAATAGAGAGAGATAGAGATATATTTTTTGGAAGAATATTAACCAAGAAGACATTCAGGACAACATCTCTTCTTCATGTCGAAGACATAATCAATTCATCCGGTTTTTTTTTTGGTAAAATATCTTGTGGTTTCCTTGCAAAAAATATGTCATGTTATCGGTGAAGGTAATCGTTTGCATGGATAATGTGCATCCTAGACACATATCTATAGATATTAAGTAAAAGTTTTTTAATAGATTGATACTTAAGAAAGTTTGATATACCTCATCTCAATATAAGGTACCTCACTCTCAAACAGTCACAGTTTTCACTGCTGATGAGAATGTTTTCATTTTATGGATGTTAAAGTTATTTAATATATTTCCTTTAATAAGTTTGTTGTTTATATTTAATGTGGCTTTATCGTTAAAAACAAAATTAACTTTTTTTATGGATTATTTGTGACTATAAGAAATATATTATTTTGAAATTATTCAGAAAACACATTAAAAAAAAAAACAGAAACATGTGCCTAATTCTAAGATACCCCACAGGAATCACGGAAGAGTTCCCAATAAGAGTTGGTGTGTACCAGGGAAGCGTATTCAGTCCTTTGCTTTTTTATTAAAGTTCTTCACTTTCTGTTTGATGATGAGGTTAAGAAACGGAAAGAGAATTTGCTGATAATTTAGTCATCATAAGTGAAGATCTTGAGTCCTTGCACTTAAAAGGTCTATGGATGTTCTAGAGAGAGCCGCAATGACTGAATAATTGATACCCGTTTTTGGGAGAGTTGGGGTCCCAGTCGATATATTGAAAATCTTCGGAAAACGGAGATAAGTAAAAGAAAATAGCCTTAGTGCATCATATTAACATGGGCAAGACGCTCAGGATGCCGGAGATTCTAAAGATCCTTAAGATTCGGGAGATGCCAAAGAAGCCCAAAGTCCAAAATCGCGAGGATGCTCAAAGCGCTAAAAACCCTGAAGACGTCCAAGAGGCAGAAGACGCCCAAGACTCCTAACATGCAGATGACGCTCAAGTCTTCCAAGACGCTATGACACTCAAGGAGCCAAAATCGTCAAGACGCCGAAGACCGCCAAGATTCCTAACATGCAGATGACGCTCAAGGCTCCCAAGACGCCGTAACACTAAAGCGCCAAAGTCGTCAAGACGCCGAAGGCCCTCAAGACAACGACATCGCTCAAGACGCCGAAGACCAGCAAGACTCCTAACCAGCAGATGACGCTCAAGGCTCCCAAGACGCCGATGACACTTAAGAAGCTAAGGTTCGTCAAGACGCCGAAGTCACTAAAGACGCTGAAGACTCCTAAAATGCAGATGACGCTAAAGGCTCCCAAGTCGCCGATGACACTAAAGACGTCGAAGTCACTCAAGACGCTCAAAGACTCCTAAAATGCAGATGACACTTAAGGCTCCCAAGATGCCGAAGATGCTTAAGACGTTGAGGACACTCAAGACGCACATGGTGTCGAATCCTTGGAAATTTAGTAGTGAAACTTTTGAGAGACTAGAATCCCAAAAAGTACAATTTAGATTTCTTAAAACTGGATTAGTAGGGAGATTGTTTACTACATTCGCTTTATATTTGAAAATAGAAACTTAGGTATGAGCTCAAACTCTCTTCCATAAGGAGGTTTTATTTTTAGCTGGTTTTTTGTTCTTTTTTTAGTCTGAAGCAATGGCAAAGAAGAAGACAAAAAAAAAGTTTTAAAGACTTTGACAACTTTTAAACTTTCTTCAATTTATTAGTTTATTATTCAAAATAAAAGATGTGTTTTATAAATTTTGTAATGCCAGTATATATTCCGTTTTCACTTAAACACAAGTTTGAAAAACTTTGTTTTTTCTTGACAAACAAAAATAAAATAAAAAAAAATGTATCCTCGAATTTAAACTCACACTTTTTCTTTTTTTATATGCGGTGTAATTTATCATATTGATTAAACAACAACAACAAATTTACCATTATGTACACGCACAACAAAAAAATAAAAAACAATCCACAAACGATAAATTACGCAAGTAAATATTTAACTTTCAAAGTGAAAATAACTCAGTGTGCGCTGAATAGCCTTAAATCAACATAAACAACTTCAAAGTTCAGAATCTCTTTCTCTATCTCTACCAAACGTTTTTCAAACTTCGCAGTAAATAATCTCTATACACTAATAAGTGAAATGAGTTAGAAAATCCTTGAACAAAGCAAAAAAAAATTTTAAATTGAACGTCCTTGCCGACGATTTAAATTAAATTCTCTGAAAATATCAATTCCAAAGCCTTGATTTTCTTTTCACCCACAAGAATTAAAGATGAAGCTAACTCTACCCAAAAATTTCCCGCATTTGAAACCGCATAATCTCACATCATCAGATGGTTCTCAATCGGTAATAATTTAAAATAAGGATAATTTGAATTGATATGTAAAGGCGAGGTGGCAGCGCAGTGCTGACATGGCCTAATAAAATTGTTCATGTCAAATCAAAAGCATGCACACCACATATGATGATTTCTGATGGCTCAAAAAACCGGCCCAGCACGTAATCGCCAAAAAACCACATGAGACTTAAAATATGCCCGCACATATCCCTTGAATAAGTACAATAGACCAGTCGGAAGAGTCAAAAACTTTACATACAACATTTTTTCTCATAGGACTTATACTTTCAAAATTAAAGCCCTTATGGTAAAAAAAAGAGTATACTTTTAGGCGTTTTAAATCTGAAGGTATAATTCCCTTTGTACATGAAAAACATAGTACTATCATGGTGGTAGTCGAATGTAGCGACATCTGAAGTATGGGGGCAACTTTTGCTCAAATTTTATTACGGAGAGCTTGTGGAGGTTTTAATTGATAGATATTTGTTGGTTATGGCAATCGAAATAATATTCTCATCTTGCTCCTATTCCCAATTTCAATGCTTGAAAGACTCCCCAAATCAAATTCTACTACTTAAAAAATGCAGCACCACCACAAGGTCGTGGCAACACTAACAAAATACTCGCCATGATAGTACTACGCTTATCATATACAAAGTAAGTCTTCCGAAAAAATGTTGCCTACCAAAAAGGAGGATTTTAAAATTTTTATATCAAAAGAGTGCTAAGAAAATTTCTTGCACGATTGGCTGTTTTCGAGATATGTATAGGATTTAAAGACGACCAAATCACAAAGAAAAGCTATACTTTTAGGCGTTTTAATTCAGAAAGTATAGATTTATAAAAATGAATGTTATGCACTTGAAAGAAAGATCACAAAATTTTACATCAAAACAAAAAACAAACTTCTGCGATTAGCCGTTCTCGAGAGAAGGATTAAAATGCTTTTTCCAAAATAACGACCAAAGCTTTCGAAAAGTATACTTTTAGGCGTTTTAACTCTCAAAGTCTTATGGTTATGATAATTAAATTTCATATCACAGCGCTCAGTCGTTCCCGCGATATGCATAAAAGGTGTTTTCCAAAATGGCGTCCAAAACAAAATATTTACAGATCGCGCTTTTTTTGTTTTTAAACTACAAGTCCATCAATTTTTCCATTCCGAACATACAATTTGATTCCTCGGCCGACTGGCCTACATTATTAGAACCTGCCTATTTCTAGGACAAGAGGGGTTCCTAGACCCACCAATCCATACCCTTATATCTACCGTCAATATAGCTAAGGCCAAGAGAACTGTCATATGCGTTTCGCTTAGGTACAATAAATCATCGTTGAACAGGACGACCGACCGAACGTTTACAAGTTTGCAGCTGGTGGCGATACGTGGTCGTGGTGGATTCGATATACCAACGTCTATATAGTGCCTCTCTACCACGCCAAAGGCGTTTCTTCCGCTTTACATAGTTTGTCCGCTGCCAAAGTCACATTTGGTCTTTGGCTGGGCTGGCTGGTGGGAATCGCTTTCATTGAATCGTCTTTTCTGTGGTAGCTTGAGGGCTTCGGTCCGTTCTCCCATCATACATAACACAATCATCGACAACAGCCAAAAGGGATAAGGCAAGGATTATATGAGCACACGCATATCAACGACAGGAACAAGGAAATAAGGCTTTTTGCCTCTGTCTGATGTGAAAACGTGAAGTCCTGAGATTTTCTCATTCATTGCTATAGGCAGTTTCATAGATTGGTGGTCGATATGTGGTGATATCTAGGGGAAAGCAGAGGATGTAAACGAGATTACGGGTTAAAGGTGTTTTTACTATAAACGAGTATGAGGATGTAATTTATGGCCTACCGAATACTCAAACCTTCTCTAAACAATCAACCACCACTGAGGCACTGAATATGAAAGCAGAAAGCAGTGTGAGGAATTGTGTTATCGAATATTGAAAAGTCGGTAATGGCTGCAGTGAGTATTGGAACATTTTATGATTCAATTTATGTGATTTTCGCTTTTTACCACCAAAATGTGGTGATTACTGAAATAAAAGCTCCTCTGGGACAAAAAGACAATAATAATTGCGTGTTATGTCATTTGAACTGAGTTAACGCGATAAGCAATTATATGAAAATTTTTCAATACACATTTTTCCAAAACGATGAAATTAATTGAAGGCTTAGTTTGAATTCAATGGAAAAAAAAATATTTGATTGAGTTTATTTAGAAATCAAAACTAGGTATTGTGTGGGTTTTCAACATAAGTAGAGCAAAAATTGAAAAAGCTTCTTTTTCGTTTGATTGATCATCATTCGTCGTAGTAAAACCTTTTATTCTATTCAGGTACTTTTGTTATGATTGAATTTTCTTTTTTTTTTCTACGAAAACCTTTGAAGAAGAATTATGATTTTTTTTTTCTCTTGTTAGCCCACTTGGATTTTTCGATAAATTGTTGGATTTAAGAAAAAATAAATACCCACGCAGATTAGTTTGAAAATAATATATTCTTTTGTTTGTTATATACATAAGTGGGTGTAGGTATTTCTCAGTCGTTGTCTTGTTTGTCTTAGTTTTCTTCTTCAATATTTTTTTGTAATTTTTTATTGATTCGTGGAAAATAAAATAAAACCAAAACCTGAAAAAATAAGTGAAACCGAAATAACGTGTGGAAGTGTTATGATTTGAGGAGCAATTAAAAGAATTAAAGATGTCTGCCAAACGCAAAATGTCAAAGAGAGAACAAACCTCAGGTGGAATCAACACCTGTGTGGCCACAGAAATAATGTTAGTTAGATATAAAGAAAACCAGAGGTTTGCTATCCTTAAACAGATTGCATATTAGCTTCGTAATAGGTGTCATTACTGGACACTGTCTTATAAGTGCAATTCGTCTTGGCGTGCATGCAAACCACTTTTGCAGAAGCTGCATGGATGAAGATAAGGACTAAACAATTCCACACTTTCTTTGTACATGCCCAGCTCTGTCCCATAGACGTAGACTCCAATTAGGAGAATTCTACTATAACGATCCTAGTGATCTAGTAAATACTAAGATTAGTAGCGTCACACGTTTCGTAAGATGCTCAAAATGGTTTAATGAGTAAAGGAGGATATCTTCCAGATCCTTGTGGTATCGCAACGGAGCAAGCTTATTGGTCTAAGTAAGTCAGCCTTTCGCTGACCGCCACTGTTAGCTTACCCAAAATAGCCTGCCAATTTTAAATTTCGAGGAGTGGCACTAGACACAAATTTTAGTAAATTTGTCGAGAAATACAAAATTATCGCGTGTACTAAAAAAATGTTTTTGGGGGATGAAGTTAACTGTCAACAGCCAGGGTTTTTTTTCTAGAACTTACGCGACAATTTTTTTTTGTTTCGAAATTTGTGTGGCAGTGGCAGTGTAAATTTTTTTCAATTTTTATTTTTGTATTTGCTCAGACTCAGATCTGCTTTTTGACTTATTTAAGCAATGTAATTTATTTTCGAAATTGTTAGCATCTGTTTTTTATTTAAGATATTCCATATTCTTGAATAATTTTAATAGTTCCTGAAATATTTTTTTTTTTCAGGTAAGTTGGAATATAATCCTATTTACTACATCATGATGTTAATAAAATCCAATATCTAAAAATTTAATTTGAAAAATTGGTAAGTTAAATTATTTTTAAATTTGTATAAATTTTTCCCATTTTTACTTGCGACTAAAGTGGAAGTTGATTACGTTGATAAGTATTGAAAGTGGAAAAGTATGTCTTGCAACTCTTTGTCTCGGTCAGTCTGGTTCTCTGCACCTCAAACTACAGCCTAAACTAATGAAGCTATTTTCCTTGGAATCTAAGGTTTTCAGGTGATATTCAGTGACGAAATTGAACCTGTCATATAAGCGTTAAGACTATCTCGAAAATGGCCCTAACGATTTTGTTCGCATTTAAGTGAGGTCTTGTATGTAATTAAAGTTATGAAGTCAACAAATATTAAAAAAAAAAGAAGTTATTAACGGCACCTATCGTCATGGAACCGGATTTTTCGACTTCATGTACCTATTTCAAAATATTCAAAAAAATCATTTTTTTTTTTGAAAACGGGACTATATTTTTCTTTTATTCTTTTTTAAGTGTGTAATATTGAATACTAAACTTACATATCAATTTTCTTTTACTAAAAATATTTAAAAAACTATAAAATAAAACATTATTTTTTCAATTTTTTTTCTTCAAAAATTCGTATTTTCGCGATACATCAGATTGGGCTAAACTTTCGTTTTTAAACGTTCTTGTTTTTGTATTTTTTTTTCGTTTATCAATTATTATTATTATCATGTGATCCAATCGTGTATTCGGGGAACAGGTCGTTATTCTGAATTCAAAAATTCCATGTGACAAACATTCTGTATATAATAATAATTTTAATGAAGTTGTTGAGGGGATTCTCAGAAATATCACATATTTATAAAATTATTCCGAAGTTTTTGAATCCTACCGGAAATCAATTCAATAAAATAGATTAATTATGACTTTATGTATTATAATCTTGTTAGCATTGGTAAGTGAAGATTCCTTGTTTTTAAACGGGTAAAGCATCTTAATAGCGATAATCATTTTCTTAAGAGTAGAATTTATATGTTGACTAAAAGTCAGTTTGGTGTCAAGGTGAACTCCTAAATATTTAATTGATTGTTCCCAAGGTATTATGTTCCCGATAATTTGAAGATCACTACTTTAAAGAAAGATGGCTTGCGTTTTTCCAGCATTAAGCTTAATCTTCCATTTGTTGTAATATTGTTCTAGTATTGAAATAGCATATTTTAATTTCGTCTCAATGTTGAGAACGAACTCATGCTAAGAAAATATTGCCCGTGTCGTCAGCAAAAATAACTGATTCACACTGTGGAAGATTTGGAAAATTTGATGTGAATACACTGTACAAAGATGGTCCGAGTACTGAACCTTGGGGAACACCAAAACCAAAAGTATTTGGTACACTACAATCCACATGAAATTCAAAACGTATATCGGACAAGAAATTTTGGATTATTTTACAAAGATAAAAAGGAAGAACCAATGTCAATATCCGTCTGATTTTAGGAATGAAGGGGCCTACAATTTTATGCCGAATTCAAACTGCTAGGGAAAAAGTACTCTGTCTTTGACAAGTTATTCAATTTCTTGCAAGTGGCAGCCCGTATAAAAAACATTTCTGTTTTAAGACGGACGAGAGTTGTAAAAAAAACCCAACCGCGGAGCATATTTCCATGGAATTATGTTTTTGTACCCAATTTTCAAGGCTGTAAAGGACAGTCGTATTTCAAAAATCAACGATATACATATGTACATAGATGAAGCTTACCTTGTTCTAAATCTTATGATTACTTTGAGTCTTTGCTTATTTGATTTGATTCACATTAATGCTCGGCTCGGAACCCATATGAAAAAAATAAATCCATCCAAGAACCAACAAAAAAAATATATAGAGCAAAAGAAAAAATATTTGAAGAATTTTTATTATATTATTTACATCTTATGCCTAGCATCACATTACATTGTTTATTACATTTACAATTTTTTGTCGTTTAAATTTTATTTATCAAATTTTTAATAATATTATTTTTGTTTTTGTTGTTGTCGTAGTTATATATTTAAAACCTACTTTATCATATTGATAAAACTTGAATTATCAGTTTTTATTTTTTTAATATATTTTTTTTTATTAATTTATTTAATTTTAAACATTTAAAACTAATTTTTAAATATAATGTACATTTTCTATAGATAAGTATATAATATTTTTTTTTTTAATTTTTATAAGATTTTCTTTTGTATTTTTTTTTTCTTGTTTAACTATTAATATTAAATATTATTTTATTTTTAGTTATATATTTACAATTTTAAAATATAAAAACATAATGTTATACCTAGTCGTCTTAAAAAAAAAAAACAAAATTGAAAATAAAAAAAAAATTAATTAATTTAATTTTCTCTAAGAATCATTCGTGAAACGTGTCACGATTTAGTAAACGTCAAAAGTGACAGCATCAAAACGATATAAATGGTGCTTCTGTTGAGAACATTTGCCGATGACATAATGGCGGATGCAGCATGTTCACCTGAAACAAATACACAAATAATGGAACATGTTTGTTAAATCAATAAATAACATACTATCGTAGATATATGAAGGAATTGTTAAAAAAAAAATAATTCAAAATGGTGCCAAACAATGACTTCCATTTTGTCGACATTCAATGTTATTCTTGTGTAACATTCACAGGGACGGATATGGATGCTAGGAATGTATAACAAATGTTATTTCAGCCAGAAAAACATACCAGCAGCATCAGTTGTTGTAGTTACATTACAAATCGCAATTTGGACTTACCATTTATCACGTTGAGCGTCACAGTGGCGCTGGGACTGTTCGACGGACTACATGTGTAATTTCCAGAATCCCGTTTTTTCGTCACTTCAATGATTAATGAACCCATCTGGTGGACATCATCAGAACATATATAAAAATATAAAATAGAGAGAAATAGAAAAGGCGGACATTAGGGAGACATTATATATTTTTTTCGATTGTGTGATTCAGCAACAATGCAATGGATGGATCTGGACAATGGAACTGTTGTTTGGTTAGGTGTGTTTTAGGATGTTTTTTTTTTTTTTTTATTTTATTGTTGTTTGTTGTTTATGGTATAAATCACAAGCATTATATGAGTTTTGATGTTTGGATATTGAAGAAGAATTGTATGTTAACAATGAACTAACTCATCCCATGTTACTTACCGTACTCAGTGCACCTTCAACTTCTGGAAAATTTCTGTCGATTTGCATTCGATGTCGGTTGGAATCGCCCATTAACTGCTCGGAACCATGATACCACATGATGAATGTTGGTGGTTCTAGTGCACCACGGATAATGCAGCGTAGGACAACAATACTGCCAGCTTTTACGTAACGATCTGGCTCGCCAGAGATTTCAGTTCGAGGAACTGGAATACAAAAAAAAAAAATGATATTTGAAATATTTTGGGACAAGAAAAAATTCTTAGATAAAATATTTGGGACAACTTCGGATCAAAGATTTCTGCAGTACAATGTTTCAGAGAAGTGTGAGATTTCCCTAATTTTTTTAAATGTTTACACTGCAATCAGAAACCTGGATTATAGGATCGAGGACCTACATCAAATGACAACAAGGGTGGAGAGAAAAGCAGAAATCGTTGGGCAAATGATCAACACCGCAAAACCAAATGGATCAGTTTTGAAACTTCTTCATATGTTCAAGTAGATATTACTGGACAAGCAGTTGAGATGGTAAAACATTTTTAATAACTTCTGATGGTGAAACCGAACTAGAAAATAATAGGTATCCGAATCGGTAAAGCAAAGGTTCCATTTAGAGTACTGTTCAATATATGAAGAAACAACTCTATAAGACCAGGCTACGACTGGCACAACCGATGATGCACTTCATAGGAGATCAGGTCAGGAACCTATTGACAAAGAATGTCGAAGAAGAATCAGTACAACTGGGGAAAAGTTGGAGAGCTATTTTAGAGTTGAAATACATCTCCAAGGAGTGTAAACGATGGGTCGTAGGAGAAATGAAGACACTCTACCTCGCCATGGAGAAACTAAAGGGCTTGACTCTATTATTTTAAGATTCATCATTTTCCAATGTAATGAACCACCTGTTGATGTTTTTGCTACTTTGATGCTGTATAAATCACAGGATGAAAGAACTTCAAAGAAACTCAAGGTCACATCCCCAAACTGATAGGAGCTGATATTTTTGTCAAAAAAAAAAAATACTAAAGCAACCTTATTCTGAGCCTCAGAAGGGTTTCTAAAGTCCTACTTCCGTCCGGAAGAAATGGAAGGATGACATCGTGACGTGATACTCCGAAACAGCTATCTTTACTGACGGCTTTGAGATGGAATGTGGTGTTGGTTCATTTTTCCCCAGTTCTAAATTAATCCAAGTCTTTTTGCCTTCCCAATTTCTCAGCGTTTTTCAAGCTGAATTTACTGGAAATAAGAGAAGAATACAAAATACAAAAATCAGACCAAAACCAGTCCTATTATAAGACAGAGGTCTTTGCAAAATGTAGAAACATTGTCCATAGGAGACCATGTAGCAAAGCTTAGCATTCTTCACAATACTTTTTGCCGTTGTTGTGGGGACTAAAAACGAGATGGAAACATTGTTTAGCTTTCTCTACGCGTGTCCTGCTTTATCCAGAACAAAAATGCAGTCTATTGGGAAGGCACGAGCCCAACGAGCTTCCTTGCACTGTTGATCAAAGACTTGATCTCCTTTCTCAACCTGACGAAATGGATTCAGCGAAGTATTTCTAACAATCAGTCTTACAAAGTTCTTAATTAAATTTTAGGTCAAACGAGTTAGGGTATTAAAATGGCGCACTCCAGACCTAATTGGTTCACCAAATGAGACCGCTTGTGGCCGCCATATCTGCGTACCTATCTTCTTCTTCATTTACTGCGAATGTCATCATCTCGAGTGGGAGCACAACTTTTTCAATCTACTGCTTCACCCTAAGGCTCCACTTGTGGAATTGCATCTACCACCTAGGTTACGAAATCAAAAAGCATTTTTAATAATCAAGCTTCGTAAAAATATTGAATTTGAAACCTAAAGAGGGCATTTTCATTCCATTTTTGTGCCGAATTAAAAATCGTGTTTTTGAGCCAATCAATTTTTGATAACCGAATATCTGAATAGACTTAAATATCACTAAGCATTGACTTGGTCAGGGACTTTCAAAAGTATTTCTAGCAAAAAAAATCGCTTTGTGTCTTCCCTAGAAAACTTTGGGAAAGAATAAGAAATATCAGGTTTTCCCTGTTTGCTATAAAGGTCTTTATTTTTAAGTAGTTTTTATTTTGAAAATCCTGTCTTCTTCGAATAAAGTTGTCACCTGGTGTGCCTAGAACATTTGAAACACAGCATTTCGGTTAACATTCCAAAAAATAAAACCAAAACGCTATAATAGTTAGTACTTAATAGATGGAAGAATTTATTCGAAATCCAAAAAAAATCCTAATCTCTTCCTATTAAGCAACCCCATTAGTAGACCAATTCCCGTTCACAAACCATGTTCTGATGTTCATCCCCTTATAAAGTCAACAAATTCTTCCTGCCATAAACCCGAGAAACCAAACAATACAAAAAAAAAAAAACCGAAAAAAACGAAAACTCTTTTGTCATAAAACGTGCAGGAGGGCATCACACTGTGCTGTTCCGTTCAGTTTTCTTCTACGCAATAACCATGCAGTTTATGATCGAACGTGCAAAAAGACACTTAGGCGCGTCATTTAAAGTCCAATCCGCATATAAAACCCTAAGCGATCATCCATAAAAACGCTCACTCCTTTTTATCCCCCCGAAGGATTTTCCTATCTCTCTGCATGTCTTGTTGAGTGTTTGTTTGAGTGTCTGGTTGTTGGGGGGCGTGCACAGTTTTGTCTATGGGTGGCGTAAAGAGATATCAAAGATAAAAAAATAAAACTCACTAAGGAATCCAATAAAAATACAATTTGCAGCAGGAATATAGTAGGAATCCTTTTAAGTTTCTTGTGTGTGGATTTTTGTGGTCGTTATCGGAGTCCTTTTTTTTTGCTTGCTCCTATGAAATACACAGGTGCTATTTGTGGGTGGAGGTTATGTGATCTGGGGATTGGCAAATTAGGATTTGGTTTTGACAGGAGAATTTTCATATAGGTAGTGATGTTGAGGAAGAAGAGAAGACAGACATTGCACGGCACACAAACTCCAATTCTAGGAGGCAATTGACATTTAAGCAATTTGACGACATCCAAGGATGACGACAACGGCTGAATACATGTATGTTCAAGAGCAAAAGATTTCATCTCAATTTAGAATACTTCTAGTTCACATACTATACGGATCAGATATGGCAGGTCCTCATATGATGAACAAAAAAAATAAAAACAAAAAACAAAAATATATATATATTCATATGTGGACATTAGAAAATAACTAGGACAAGAGAAGGAATGAAGGAAGGACGAAAGAATGTCTATTTACCTAATGGAACCCTCAATATAGGAGCTATCGATTTAAGAAGGGATATTGAAGAGAAAAACTGAATATGTTTGAACCAAGTAGGCGTAACGATTTGCAATTTAGAGACTTTTATTTAGTCCGAAAAATGAGTATTGAGTATCCTTTTGCAAAATGAAAGCAAAGAAGAACAAAAGGTTCGATATAATATTAGACTAAAAAGGAAATGAAGTGGAAAATTTCTTAGTAGATTTTATTTACCTATTGATGGGATGAATACTGTTTTTTTTTTTTTTCTTTCTGTTTTTGGGTTAATAGTTGTGTATGGGGTAAGCTATACAAACGAAATATTTTAAGTAACGTTTATTTAATATATAAATTGAGGATACCAATGGCAGAAAGGACCCAAATAGATTTGTCTAGACATTGAGTAATTTAAGCTTTTTTTTTTTCTTCCAAACAAATAATATGATATTTAGTTTTTCTCCTTCGGCAAACACACAGTTTTATTGTTTGCAATTTCTTGTTTTTAAGTAGAAATTTATTTGAGAGAATGATTTGAGGGCTATAATGTTTTGATTAATAAAACTTGAGAAAACAATAATAAAATCTGATAATGGACAAAAGAAAATGAGAAGACAATCTCAGTTTACGGAAAAGTATTTAAACATGAATGAACATTTGATCAAGTTTTTGACTTTATTGCTACCAATTTAGGTACACATTTGAATTCCGAGATTTTGATTTTGTTAAGGTTGTAAAAGTTAAACAATCTCTAATTGAATGCATCTTAAGTTTCATTCTTTTTTTGAAGACTGTGTTATCTGCATAATTTGACAATAGCAGTGTGGTTTCATTCCAGGTAAATCAACAACTGATCAGATCTTTACCCTTAGGCAGGCGATGGAAAAATGTCTTGAATTTAACATTCCAAAACAGAGTCTGTTTATAGACTTTAAGATCGCCTTTAAAAGCATAGCCGGGGTAGAACTTTACAAAGGACAAGGGGACGGTTTGGCCTGCCTCCTCTTCAACTTAGCGTTGGAGAAAGCAATCCGTGACTGTAACATGGCAACAAGAGGAATCATCGTCAACAGGTCCAGCCAGATATTGTCTTGCGCAGACGACATTGACATCATCGGCAGAACCGAACAAGCTGTACTCGATTCCTTCATCCATATCGAGCAGTCGGCACAAAACCTGAGGCTGCACATTAGTGAAGGTAAAACAAAGTACATGGTGACGTCGAATGCGAGAAGAACAGTTGGTCAAACAATCAAGGTAGCGGAGCACGGGTCAATAGTAGCAGCCGATAACAATATAGAAGAAGAAATACGCGGGTGGCGCTCAATTGCAAACCGAGGTTACTATAGTCTGTCAAAGCTATTCAAATCCAGAAATCTCGACATAACTTCAAAGCTGCTGCTGTACAGGACCATGGTCCTGCCAGTACTCACGTATGCATCCAAGACTTGGGTGCTTAGCAAAGGAAACTCCGAGCTCTTAGCCACTTTCGAGAGCAAAGTCTTAAGGAGAATTGTGGGCCCCATATGTGAGGAAGGATGATTCCGGAGACAGTACCATCTACCTTGAAGCAGAAATAGTGACAAAAATTAAGCTCGGTAGACTCTGGTGGGCAGAGGACCTTGCTCGTATGAGCAAAGATGAACTGGCTCGGAAACCGGCAGCGTGGTAGACCCGAAGCCTTGGGCTGCGAAACTGGATGGCGTTGCCGTTGGCTCGAGAGCGATATAGGTGGAAGCCGGAACCGTTTTAGCCTCATATCATCATGTTCTCATAACTTTTTAGTAGTTCACTCAAAATCAATTTTCAGAGCTAGTAAATTTGTATGTAAAAATGCTTGTAGAGACCCGACAATACCCACTAAAATCCCGAAACCCTTTATCCCAGTAATACCAATAAGAACCTTGTATTCGTGTTAATGACATGATACTTCGGTATCTAACGTCCATGGAAAATTTTATGGTCTCCTCAAAAGCACAATTTTTTTTTTTTTAAATTTATCAAATTAAAATTACATTTCCCTTACCTTTTCTTCATCATCATATTCAAACAATATTCAATTAAAGTGGTTTTATCTCTAACAAACCCGCTCGTATCTACAAAAATGCCTTACTACTTTTAAAGTAAACCTACTACGTACGTAATTAATTCATTCATTTTCCTATTGGCAAAAGAAAATCCAATATTCCTCCAGTGTCAAGAATTTCAATTCGAGATCATTTAATGTCTATTTTCTTAATGTTCCCAACAAAAACAACAATTCCGGAAATTGTTGACTCAATTATTTTATATCCTTCCTTAAAATCAACATCACCATAATCATCATTCACAACCATATACACAAACAAGCTCGTATAGTAATAAATATATTTTGCAGGAGAATCGAAAAAAAAAGAAAAAGGATTTACTTACCCACAACCTCGAGATAAACTTTTGCACTAACTTTTGGTTCTGTCGACACTTGACACTCATATGCACCAGCATCCCTTGCCTGAACGTACTTAATCTGCAATGTCCAAAATTTATTCGGTTGATTTAGGACAACAAATCTCTGGTCAGCAATGAAGACAGCTCTGTAAAGATATGACAAAACAAAACAAAAAAAAAATAAGTAAAAGAAGGAACAACAAGTACAAGAAAAATAATATGTAGAACAATAACAGTCAACAACAAAAATATATGACAATTGCATTTGGGGATCAGATCCTGAATTCTGAATCTTCTTCTTTCCGACAATAAAGTGTTTGGCCATAAAATGTCTCTGAATTTTATGACTTTGGGACTTTCGGAAAACTCTAAGAGATAGAACCTCATGCCCTATGTCATACATCTTTCTGGCCCTTTAGCGCCACATCTCTGGCCTTTTTGTGCCCCCCATGCACTTAAACATTTTTCACTTTGAAAGTCACAATAGTCTGTCTATACAGTTGGATACAACTTGTATGGGAATATTAGAAATAGCGTTACAAAGGGCGGAGAAGTGGGATGTCATTCTACAATAAAATCTAAAACCCCATCAGCAATTTGTAAGTTTCCTCAGAACTTTGTGTTTTGTTTCTACACAATTTTTACTTCTACGAGTATCAGAAACGATGAATTTTTAATCTGGGATAAGACTTGTGTGTATTTAGTTGTTCGTTTCGGTTTGGTTTGGTTTTAGGGTTTCTGAGAAACATAAAACTCTTTTTTTTTGTTGTTTGTTTCGTTTAGAGGAGGGATGGAGTTTTGAAAAATAGAAAATATTGTGCACATTTAAATGTTTAAATGAGAGCAAACAGTTTTCGTTATTTTTCAGGAAAAGTACGAAATTAAAATAAAATTAAACGAAATGAAAAAATATATCCTTGAAGAAGGATCTTTCCTCCACTCCTCTCGTTCGTAATGAAAAGTAACTCAACCAAGCAAACAAAACTGCTTTGAAACTTGTTTTTTTTTTTCATCTCAAGGATAATATGGCAAGGAAGAGGACCTTCACCGCAAAGCGAACTATCTTGGCTCGTTTTCTATACATTTGTTTATATATGAATGTATTAAAAAAAAATTTTGGGAAGAAAGTCAAGTAGGTACTAGTAAGTTTCTTTCATGGCCAAGTTGAAAATGAATTTGGAAGAAAAGGAGGAAGAGGCTGAGGCTGAGAATGGCCTGACCCATGCCAAGCCATCATGACAACATAGCAATTTTGTTTTGTATGCTTTTCATTACTCTTGTGAGAATAATTATTGTCGTTGTCATTAAATTTCGTATGAGAGTGCTTTCTTTCTCTTTTTTTTATTTTGCATATTTAAGGGGAAAGAAATTTTCTTTTTTTTTTTTCTGTCAGGAAATAATTAAATTTAGCCTATAGTTTTTTTTTGGCGTAAAATGCATGAAATTATGTGACAACGGTTAGAAATTTTTTTTTTTAAGAATAAAACTGCTAACGAGGATGTAATGTAGAGAGATTTTATTTGGAGAAAAAATCGAAAAAAAAAATTGAGGTGAAGTAAAATTTTTATTGAAAAATTATTGTTTTTTTTTTTAACATTTTTCTAAGCTTTGTTGCCTCATTTTTTTATGACGTTGAAGAAATTTTGAAAAGTGTTTCTGAAATATTTTTGTTTTTAATTGTAACTTAGCTTTTCTCACTGTTTCATAATTGTAAAAAATAGAAAACAAAGAACGTAGGCCCCAGCATTCATCCTTGTGGAACTTCAGACTCTATTGCGTCAATTATTAAACTTTAATAAGTTAAATTGAATTGTATTGAATCGTCTAACTTAGCTAGAATCGCAGTTAGAGTATTACACTTAAAATCATTTATTGCTTAGTGGTTTTTAGAATATCCAGGAGAATATGAGATAATTTCTATGAAATTTAAAACTCGTCGTGAGTTTCTCCCAAACTCGTAAATGAAATAAGAGAAAGAAGGTCTCTTTAAACTTTGTTGCAGCTTCAAGCAAATATAAAATAATTTCAATGAAACTTGTTCAGAATTTTATTCACTTTTAAGAAAATGTAGAATTTTTAGGAATTCTAGAAGATTTCCGTTCAGTGATTTGTAATTGTCCACAGTTGCGATTGAATGTTATAGAATTTCCATAAATTTTGGAAAAAGCTTCTTTAAAATGTGTTTAAAATTCTATTCACACAATTATTATCTTTTCAGAAATATAGAGTTTTGTTCAAATTTGATAAGAAATTTTTGGATCTCCTTCAGTGATTTGAATTTTTTTTTCGTGTTTTCAAGTAAATTTAGTAAAATTTTCAATTTGTGAAGAGTTCGGTAATTTTTTTTAGTATTTTATATATTTGGTACATATCTTGTTCTAGAAGAATATTTAGAGCTTATAGATTCTTTGATGTAATACAGATTTTAAACAAATGGGTGCCTGGGGTACCACAAGGAAATGTCCTAGGTCCAGTTATGTACATTTTATTTACACATGATATACGTCAATGGTTGTTTATTCTATTGAAATTTTCCCTAAATCCAAAACAAAGTTCAAAAACCTTTCTTGCACAACAAATTTGTAAGGCTATATTCTATAAAATTTTTCAACCTAAAGAAAACATATTGGTCTTCTTTTAAAAAACAATAATAATAACTTTCAAAGAAGCTATCGCATATTTTGCAAGCTCCTTTTAAATTTTATATATACTCTTTTTCAAAGAAACTTAAATTTTTCGTTCTTAAGCTGTTTGAAGAGAAAATGCAGCTTTAGCTAAAAAAATAAAAACACTAGAAAAAAGGGGAGAGAATAGAGCATCCTGAATTTTTTCTTTTTTTTTATAAAAAAAAAAACTATTACAAAAGATTGTGAAAGAGTTGTTAGATACAGGCCATAGGATCTTCGTGTTCAGGAATAATATATTTATAATAGCTGCTTTCTTCTTATTTTTTTTTTTGCTTACAACTCTTACTGCCATAATATTGTGATGCTACTCTTCTATGTGCTACTTCTCTTGGGCAAAAAAAAAAAATGAAAATCAAGAACTAAGAATCCAAAGTGCTTGGAAAAAGCAAAAAATTCGTATTCAAAAAGAGAAGAAGAAGGAGGATGATGTTAAAAAGAAGAAATTTGTTTCTGTTTTTTTGAGGGAATATAAAAGAGCACTATAGCTAAAGGAAATAACCGGTAGGTACTTTCCACTGATGAATTGTGATTGTTTTTCCCTAAAATTGTTTTCACAACAAAAAGTACATACAGAGGTGCTTTATATTCCTTTTGTTCTTGGTTGGATAAAGTGTTGCTAGAGGAGGGATGTTCAATGTAAAGTTATTGATAAATAGATTATAGAACTTTTTGTGTGATAAATTATTATTATTTAATATTTTAAGTCGTAAAAGTGTTTTTTTTTTTAATTTAAATTTTTTCAAAATAAACTTGGTCGGCTTCTATTGAATATTGCAGAAATTGTAAGCATTCGGTAAACATATGAAAAATATTGGAAAATAAAAATTTAATTTATTTTCATTAATTCAAAATATTAAAAATATTTCAATAAAATTATCAGAATTGTTAAGGGAAAATTTTTAATTGAGCTGAATTACAAAGAAAAAAGAAACAATCATTTTCAGAACAGAAATGTTAAAAAAATGTGAGCTTCGTTATTCTGGGTATTATTATTATTATTATTATTTATTAGCTATTCTGCCTTAATACTAAATACATTTTCTTTTTCACTTATTCATTATATTAATATTGTTATATAAATCAAATTGATTTTTTAAACAATTATATACTTATGCACGGGCAAAAGCCTCCCCCATTGTTTTCCATTCATTTCTGTTGTGAGATTCTGGGTAATAGCTTTCAATTAACAGACTAGCTGTCTGATTCTATAGTGCTGTGGGTTATAAATGGGTGTTTTGTTACGGTTTAAATTATATCCCTAATTAAAGCTAAGATAGACTCATAAAATAAATCAATTTTAATAAAACAGGGTGGTTCAAAAAAATGTCATCATCATTGAGTTATAATTTTAAATATTACATGTTACTTAATTGAGTTACTTGTTATACATATATACTGGTGTTGACGGGACTTAATTGCCTCACCACCCAATTTTTTAATTTTCTTTGCAACATTTTTCTTTACAACATTTTTCTTTGCAACATTGTTCCTGCAATATTTCTCCTAGCATCATTTTTCTTTTGTGCCCAAAACATTTTTAATTTCTTAAGGGTTGATAAATGAAATTGTGAATTTTTTTTCAGTGAGCGTTACGAAAACACAACACGAAGTTTCAGGAAAACCAAAAGCTTCTTCAAAATATTTTTTTTTACAAAATTTCCTCTAATAACATAAAAACTAGACAGTATATGAAATTAGAAGTTTCTAGGTCAACTGGAACTGGAAGCCGCCGGAAATGGGTTCATACTACTATTCTAATAAATCAAATTATGCGAATTCCTAAAAGGATAATAATTTCAGTAGATAGTATTTCACACACAAAACACATAACATAATCTATGTTAAGACTATGATTCAGTGTTTTATATGAGCAATACCGTTACACCGTTTAGCACAATCTAATTACACATACAATATAAACAAGCCATCAAGTTCCTTAATTACCTGTCAACTGTAAGGATATGGCCATCTCGTACACGAATCCAGGAAACTGGTTTATTTCCGAGCTGTTGCACCTGTGTGTTTTATATAAGTAAAACAAAAAAAAAGGATGAAAAAGAACATAAATTTAATAAGGACTCAACAGAGTTGATGCTGTGTGTCTCTTGTGTTACTTATAAAGGGAGAAAAGTAAATTAATTTTGTTAAATATTATATTTTTTTTATAGAGTGTGTGAGGAAGTTCTAGGCCAATTACAAGTACAAGGATACTAAATTTTTGTATTAAAAAGAAAAAAATAAAACATTTTATTTGAAACTTACTTTGCAGGGTAGGTAAGCATGCGTACCCAATTGTGATGTTACATTGATGCTCATTTGTTCTTGTAAATTTGAACCTGTTGTATGAGTTGATGATGACGATGTTGAAGAAATTGGGCGTGGATAGTGCTTTGATAGATCAAGGGTAGAGAACATGTCAGCATAGGTACGGTCTGAAATGATAAGGTGACAAATATAATAGGTTGACCAACATTAACAATTTTAGGGTGGATTTGTTGGGAAGATAGTCTTTAGGAGTATTATGGCCAAAGATTAAAAATGAAAATCCGTAACAAAACAAGACTATTTGTAATAAATGAAAACAAATAGTGGCTTTTAAGCCATACATGCGATTATGTAAATCTGTCCTAAAAAATGATAATTATTTGAATCTAGGTAAAGATAAAATGGAATTATGTAGGTAATTTAAATACCCAGTCGTAAAATATAAGTTCGCTAAAAGTATCACTTGATTATCAATTAATTTTTCGTTCGGAATTGTACAGACAATTTAATAAAAGTACATGTACCTTTTTCCGGAGAGACACCAAAATTGAAAAAAATAATTCAATATTTGATAAAAGTAAGAGAGAAAATTTTGATAGGTACCTCATTTTTGAATATTTAGCTTATCCAAAAGTTCTACTTATTTAGCTAATTATTAAAAAATTACGAGTTGGAAAATAAGATTTTGTGGAAAAAATATTAATCCTGAAAAAAAAACGAAACAACCATATGTACATTTTTTTTAAAACAATGTTAGATAATGAAAAGTGGCCAAAGATTAAATTGTAATATCGTGTAAAAAAGTTTATCGAAATAAAATGTTGGCAAAAAAAATTGGACCCGCCTGTCGAGTTATCCAGTTTATCATCCAATCAGTTTTGCGGTTCAAAAAATTGTCCTTGGTTGCTCTCTAATATAATTTTTTTGTACGAACTTTTAACTTTTACGATCTTTTTTGACAAATTTATTTTTGGTAATTTTAATTGTTTATTTTTTTGGCCAAAATTTTTTCACAATTTATTTTATGAAAAATCATTATTCTTGCGGTTCACAAAAATTTTAATGATGACATTTTTTTTACCAATTTTTGCATTATTCCAAACCATTTTTTTTGATGAAGAAATGTTATTTTTTCTAGAACTTTTTTTTCACATTTTTTTACCAATTTTTATTCTCGAGGTCCAAAATTTTTTCGCTTGATTTCTGGAAACATTTTGTTATTGATAAACATTTGACAAATTTTTTCAACAACTTTCATAACGAATTGGGCGTTGTTGGTTGTTCCCTGACAATTTTTAATAGAATTTTTTTTTATTCATTGGCACATTTTTTGTGCGTTTTCGACAACAATTTTTTTGAAGGACCAAATGTTATTTTTTTTTCAAAAACTTTCATTTTTCTTTTAGCCAATATTTTTGATTTGCAAGATTTTAAAAGTTTTTACAAAACAAACATTTGATCGACTAAGTATTATTTCAATTTTTATATCGAACTTACAAAAATATTCATTCAATATGTGATATATTTAATATTATGTCACTATAAAGGTAGTGGAGCTATTAAGGACATTTGCATTTTAGGGACTTTGCATTTTGACCTGACGGGCTGAGGTTCGCTACAGTGTTTAAACATGCCCTAAGATGGAAGTAGCACTGTACTGTGGTTAACAATTTTTTTGATTTGAAATTAAATTCTGCTTTACAAATACCTTCATTAAGATTAATTGAGACAGCAAAAACTGCACAAAAACCACTTAAAATTTATCAATGTTTAATTAAGCATTAAATTTTCTAAATCACTACAGCTAAACAAAGTTAACAGTTAACCCAACATTACATAGAAATAATTTAAAATGCAAATCTATATAAATATAAAAAAAAACATAAAAAAAAATAATAATAAATCCTTTGGCATGGCGCGTGTCGTCCTAAATATTCCAAATATTTTCACAATAAAATAAATCATTGCGGTTTTAATGAAATATTTATACATCTAATAGGTCTATAAAAAAAACAAGGATATTTTACATATTTTATAAAATCCTTCAATAGAAACTAAACTATCAATTAATTTATTCGATTATAATAAATTAATCCTAACTGAACTGCAAAATCGACTCATTAATTACCATTCAATATTTTAAGCCAATTTATTAAATCCCCAAAGTGCCAAAAACTCTCTTAATGAAAGCAAAAAAAAAAAACACAAAACTAACAAAAAAACATGCAATCAATTAACATAAATAAATCCGTAATTTGACATAAAATATTTAAAGAACCTTTTTCAATATGAATTTTTAGAGGTACCTATACGCACATTATATTATGTTTGTAAACAACTTAAATAATAATTAAAAGCTTATGACATTGTTAATATATTTACCCAAACTTCAAAAACTCAATAATGAACATCACTTCAAACATTGAAGCACATCCAATTTCTCCGAAACCCTAAACTAATTTATCTACCACAATTTGAAAACTAAAAACAAACAAAAAAAAAAATAAATGAAATTTTTTGAGGCATGAAAATTTTTAATCTTTTTTATAATATCCTATTAAAACGGTAAAATAATAATATGCCATAAGCTTTATTGGTCTAATTTGTGTGTATTTAAAGTCAAAGATAATTAAGAGTTGGAAATTTTATTATTATTACACATTTCCGTGTCAGGCAATTAGATTGTTTTTTTTTTTTGTTTTCTTTAATTTTCTGTTTTTCCCATTAGGACGACTTGTTCTTGAAAGTTTGCCTCTCTCCTTGAAATTTCCGGTGACATTGGATGTCGCTCATGGGTGCGTGCAACACGGGGGAAATAGTTTGCTCCTTTTCTTACATCTTTCATGTGAAGTTGTTATTTTTTTTTCTCTTGTATTTTTGCTAATATCCTTTGGCAATTTATGAACTTGTCAACTAGTAAGGAGTTTTCATTATATCCACATATACAAAGGTTGTCTTCTGATACTTATTCTTCTCTCTTTCTTCCTCTTCCCCCCCCCCGCATTTCCATTCTATGAAGTGGAAAATTATTTCCCAGAATTGGTGGTGGAAAAAAAAAATAATAAGTCAGAGGTAGGCAATATCAAAGTCAAAACAGGAACTGAAAGCCAAAGAATTTAATTATATTGCTTTTTAATTATTATTTACGGATATGTTTTTTGTTTTTATTTTTCGTGCCCAGCATGGCGTTGCGCGGTACTTTGGTGTGAGGCTTTGTGCGTTTGTTTAACATTTCATAATTTTTCAATATTTTTTTTTAATTAGAGCTCTTAAATAGAGTTTTTATGTCAAAGAAAATAATGATTTTCAATTTTCATTAGCATAAGTATTTAAAATTAAAAAGAAAAATGTAAGACTAACAGGGAAAATAAATTTATAGACGTAAAATTGCATTATTTTGAAGAAAAAAAAAGTATCTCTTCTTTGAAGTTATCTTCTATATTAATTTTAGAAAAATATCAAACCATAATTTTAAAGCAATGCAATTTTTAAATGTAAAATACACTTATAGAAAAACTTAGTTCTGAAATTGAAATTCAAATCAAGTCTACCACAGGGTAGCCATTTGGGACCTCTACTTTTCAACATATTCATCAACGACATTCCAAATTGTTTACAAGTTTGTCTGCCGTTTGAGTATCTTTAATTGCTTTTCTGCAAATTCGTCCATTCAATTCATGGACGTTATTTTTCTTCGCAAACTTGGCCGATTTTTTTTTTATTTATTTCTACAGACATGAGTTTTTAAACTTATAATACGAAAATCTATTTTCATCCGTTTTAAAAATATTGACATTTTAAAAACCCAAAAAATTTATTTTTCAATTTTGATATGTAATGTTATTAATTTTATTTTAAGACCTCTTTGACAGAAAATTTTATTTAAAATGAAAAGCCTAAAATCTCGTTCTCTCCGGTTTTTTAAGAAATAATTTTTGTCACTTCAAAAATTTGACTAAATTTTTTAAAACTATTTTCAATAGCCGTTTTGGAGCTAAAAATATTTTAAAAGTAATTCTATATTTATATTCAGTGACTTTCAATTGCTTTACGCAAGTGAAAAAAAAAGTTCAGGACATTCTAGTCCTTAATCGATCGGATTATGTACATAATTGGTGAAAAATTCACGATAAAAATCTAATTGACAGATCTAAACGGTCAGGACACACAAACATACATATGTGTATCTTCAACTATTCAAAATTCAACCAAGAATCCTTAAATTCTATCAGAGAGACAAAATTTTACTGCCTTGGACATGAATTGATTGACATCGGATTAGAACCAGCAAAAACATCACAATTCTCCCAAAAGAACAATCTCATCTTAGATAAAAAAAAATCTTGTAAGGACGTCAAAATAAAAAAAGCAAAAAAAAATTGGTGGTCGACTGCGATGAAAAAAAAATATATGTTTAAAGCGAACATCGGCATGGCATGGAAAGTCGTGACATTTGCACAATTTCAAATTTGTTTGCTCATCCTGCAATGACCATGACCGCCACCACACATCCTGCTGACATGCAAATTGAACAATGATGATGCAGCAGATTACACTGAGATCTGCATATATGCACGATGCTAGTCCCTAGCCTGTTGTCTCTCCTTCTCGAGTAATGTTTGTTCCCTCTTCTTTCAATTTACTTCCTATATTATGTAGAATGTAGATGCACATAGATTCATTCATACAATTTCATCCTAGAGTTGATTCTGGATTTCATCCGAAATGGATATAGAAAGACGAACTCTGATCAAATATTTGTGGTCCCCGAAGGACGAATGATGAAAATTTTGTGTGTAAAAAGCTTTTTTCTTTGCTTGAAAAACGATGCAGTAGCCGCCAATATGCATGCATATACTGCATCCTATCCTATGAGCATCAACGATGAAAAGTTACTACATTTATGTTTTTTTTCCTTTTTTTGTAAGGTTTGGTTTCATTTCACTCGCCCTCTCTCTCCCTCTTAACATAAAACTAAAGGATATTTGGCCTTGCGCTCAATTTAAGACTGTTTGACATGAATATATTTGCATATTTTATGAATGCGGTTGCAGATTTAGTTTTCTATAGATATATTATGGATGTGGTGTGCAAATTTTCATTTCATAAGTGGGTCCACAAAAAACAATATTGTATTACACAAGTCGCAAAATTTAAGAAAATGATATTTGAAAATTTAAGGGTTGTATCTCTGAAAAAAAATTGGGTGAAATAAAAGGCTTTTTGCAGGTTGAATCTAACTTTTAATACATAAAAAATAGAACAAGCCAATAATATTCAAACAAAAGAAAACTTAATAAAAATAATTTTAAAAAATCGACTAAAACCCTCAAATTTGTATTAAAAGGGTTAAATTGATTTCGTCAATTCTTGCGAATTCATAAAAATACAATCGCCTTCATGTTAATTTTAAAAAAATTACACTCAAAAACTGAAAGTCGCCTAAGACCCCCAAATGCAATTTGAGGGGGGTTAAACTAATTTTATTCCTTTTTTTGGGGGCAGATTATTGTTGTACTTTTGTCCACCCATAATTCTACCGTGTGCATACTATTTTTGTCCAGCCCAAAGTTATTCAAATTTTAAATCTGTATAATTTTAGAGGGGGGAGGGGGGTAAATTGGAGTCCACCTGAATAATCCATAAAAAAAATAGTTTCTTCATTCCTAGCAACAAATTCATTCAAATCTCAAAATTTTTACTAAACAATTTGAGGTGGTTTAAGCCCCCCAAAGCAGTAATTGACAAGAAAATATATCTATTTCTATTGACATATTATTATTTAAAGCATTCCACTAAGAATTTTAATTTTTTTTTACAACAAGCAACTAGCCCTGTAATGGTACGTAAAAAAATTAACAAAAAAATATTGTTCCATTACTTTTGTCTGCTATAGTATATTTTTCCAAGCTTGGTTGAAGAAGATATAAAATATTTTTGATTGACATTTGAACTAAATCTCGGTTGCTCAGAACAGTTATTTAAGACGTTTTTATTCGAAATTGAATTTTACACAAAATTAGGAAAAGAATTTACTAGAGCTCTGAGGATATTTAAGGACGATCAAACGATTATTTTTTTTTTAATTAAAAAAAATTTACGTTTAAGGACAACTTTAATCCTTCGAAAACCAAATAAAAAAATCAAACAGAAAATCTCATTTACTATACATTATAAGAGATTAAAAAAAAACTCATTAAATTGTTTTAATTTAAAAAAATAAAACAATCAGCTCATTAACATAAATAAAAACATAATTATCTTCCACACGCACAAAATAAAAAAAAATCACTAACAACAACAATTTTACTATAACAGGAAGATGAAAAAAAAAGGATATATGACGTAAAATAATAAAATATTGTTTCCACTTACCCATGCTAAAGGATAAAATTGCAGCTGCAAGGAACAAATGAACCAAGTGACAGTCCTGTAAATTCATGATGCTATTTTCTTTCTTTTTCATTTTGTATATCTTTTTTTTTTGTTCTTCTTGTTCTCTTTCTCTCTGTATTATTCCAATTCTTTTTTTTTTCTTTTCTTCCTTTTGGGCGGATAAATTATGTCCACAATGGATTTTCTTTCTCTTCTTCCTTTTTTTTATTTTTTATTAGTTTGCCTTAAATTCTGATAATGGATTCAATATATCAGAAGTAGTAGTAGGATACAAAAATATCCGGTCGATTTTTTTTTGTTGTTGCTTTCATTTAAAATCCCAATCCCACACGACAGCAGGGGGAGATGTCACATGTTGTGTAGAAAAGTGTGCGATGAAGATTCCTTTTTTTTTTGCTCTCTCTTGATTTTACCTTATTGTTGATGGATATATATATTTTAGCTATATCTTAATCTCTATAAATCCCTGTGCAGAAAAAAAAAATGAGAAAAAAATGAGGATAAATATTTTTTGTTCACTATGGCGTATGAGTAACTTTTTTCTAATAAAAATTCCCCTCACCGGGGGTCAATAATTTTCATCAACTTGGCCTATTTATTTTGTTGTTGCTATCTTCCCATGATTTTTTGCTTGCAGTAATAATAATGATTGTCTTTTCAAGAGTCCTTAAATCCCAAAACACAAAAAGAAGGGGACAACAAAAAAAATGAAATGAACACAAGAAAAAAAAAATGTATGGAGCCGAGTCATAAAATGTAAGTCATAAGTAAAAAATTCATACATCATGAAGTAGGTTTGGGTTGGAGGTAAAGAGTATAGAAGGTATGCATCATAAATATTCTGCAGTTATCGTTGAACACACAAGCTGAGGGTTCTTGAAGAATTTTTTTTTTTTTTTTATTTTTCCAAAACATTTTCATACATTTCCAACTAAAATATAAGTATAGACATTATTA
The DNA here is from genome assembly GCA_958431115.1 of Syrphus vitripennis. Classification (NCBI taxonomy): domain Eukaryota; kingdom Metazoa; phylum Arthropoda; class Insecta; order Diptera; family Syrphidae; genus Syrphus; species Syrphus vitripennis. Next base: position 109,166,461 of record OY288108.1, read on the forward strand.
TGTGATGTGAAGGAGTAGAATTTCTTTGTTATTTTCAACAGGACGAACTAGGACACCATGCACTTGGCGGGAGTGTCTTGAATTTAGGCACCTAACCGATATGGAGAGTTCCAACACACGACCATCGTACCTACCATTTCTGAGGTTAGCAAAATAAAAAAGAAACAGAAAAATGGTGGTGTTACTTATGATGGAAAAGATAAATAGGGCAAGTTATTCATGCTGACAAGAAACTATGTCAGTTGCAACGAGTTGCATGATATTTTACTTCAGTCTAAAACACGCACTTTTTTTTTGTAAATTATGTATAGGATGGGTTGTAATAAACAGCATGCTGACTTTTTCATTTATGTCAGTCAGGATTCTAGTATTTTTTTTTCTACTACAAGTATGTTCTATTTCAATTTCTTGTTTTTATTAATTTAAACTAAAAAAAATATTCATAGTGATAAAGTTGATGAAAGTGGTTCACACTTTCAATGATTAATTTTTAGAACAATTTTTTTTGCGTTGGTCTCTTTTTTGAATGTTGTGCGAGTTTTTTTGACATGAAAAATTTTTAAATAGAAAATCGAGAGAGAAAAAATGTTTCTTTTTGTAAAGTTAAACAAATAAAAATGTCATGAATAGAAGAAGAAGAAGAATTTTTATACACTATTTAGCAAAAACAACACTGTAAAAATGAGTTAGGAAGAATGAGGGATGTTAAAAAATTCAATCAACTTTTTTTAAATTTTGGTGGGGTTGGTTGGGGTCATAATTCTGTATGTGCCAATATTCGGATTACAAAATTCTGTATTTCAAAATTTTTATTTTAAATTTCTGTAAACAAAATTCTGTGAGTGTCAAAATTCAGTTTCTAAAATTCTGTATTCTAAAAGAAAAAAAAATTGTATATCAAAATTTGGCATTCAAAAATTCTGCATTTTAAAATTCTGTATTCCAAAATTCGTTCTGTAAATGATAAGGAAAAAAAATTGTTTTGGTAACAAGAAAAGTGAACACATTTTTTCAGAATAAAAACAATTTTTCTTTTATTTTTACGCCACAGGAAAAAATGTTATGACGTCATTATAAAACCTCTAATAAGTAATTTTTATTTCAATGTGGAGCGCACTATTTTAAAATTATAAAAACGATATTTCTCTCAGAGCATTTTTACAGAATTTTAAATTTCACACAGTATTTCAACCGCAACCCAACAATAAGTTCCAAGTTTGATAAAAATTGGTTTATAATTTTTTTCTCGTATTAGCTATCTGCATCTGTATCAAGTTCCACCAAGGCTGGCATCAGATCGAAATATCAAAATCGTATTAAATAAATTGATAATTCTGAATATTAAAATTTACAAATCATAAAATAAAATCAGAAAAAACTAATTCAATCTTGTCCTTATCCCCATTTTCAACTAATACACAATTTCCAATCATCATAGTTCGAAATTTTTTTCAAGTACGAACGTAGGCTTAGGTTAGGTTCTCAGAATTTCTAAAAAAAGTTTTCTCAAAATTAAATTCTAAGAAGAACTGAATGATCCAATATCAATACAAAAAAAAAGGTAAATCACATTTTCTTTTCAAATTGATTAGATAAATCAATTTGCTTTCCTTTTTTTATACAAATGAGATTTACAAAATAAGATAAGGATAAGGACTTGTGCCTACCATCTTCTTCTCACACTAATGTACCTTCTTTGAATAAAGAAAAAAAAAACCCTCAATTTATCTAAAATAAGTAGATAACATGAATATAAAGCATTTTCCTAAGTTCCATATTTACTTGGTAATTTTTTTTTTTGTTTTTTTTTTTTCGCCTGGTATGAGAAAGGACAACTGATTTGTAGTATAAGAAAATTGCATTTTAAGAATTCCAAAAAAAAAGAAAAAAATACTACCCCCACACGTCATGAACACATTAACCATTTTGTGTTATTAACTTGCTCTCATACGCAGAGCAAGCACATCAAGATGGTATGTTGCCTTGCCACATCTGACACCAATATGATTTATAAAGAATTTGTGCCATTAAGAAGGAGAATCCTGATGGCAAGGAATCTCATCGTATCCCACCTACCTACCCTACCCATCATCGCAGTACATGTAATATCGTTTTTGGCCAAACATTAGTGTTAGCAGTGTGTAGCCATGCCACACATATTCTCGGCAAATTGCTTTACGTAAATTTATCATCAAACCTTCTGTCCTCACTACACACAGACTCCTCAGCAATAGTTGAGACCTCCATCATAAAAGCGATAGGATTCAACTTCAACCATCACCATCACCATCACCTTGGTAGTATGTACTCTCGTTTTTCCTTTCATCTTATAACTGAAACACAAAACTTAACTCGAATTCTTGGTTCGTCCTTCATTTGACAGGCATCCTTATTTTGTTCAAATTGCTTCAAGGACCCATGAGCTATGAGCTGATGAGCAGCAGGCAGGAGGCAGCACGAGCTAAAGTACACAAAAATATTTTCGCCAGAAAACTATGTAATTTGTTATATCCCCTGTCGTGCCCCGTTGCCGTGGAGTATCTATATGCATATACATACAACTATGGATGGGGGTCAGTTATCCTGTCTTCAGGATTTATAGAACTCTATTACCGAGGATCAACTTTGACGGTTTCTATTTTTGTATGAAAAATTCATGGGCTTCTCTTGTGCTTTCATCTTGACGATGATGTTGTGGAGTTCATGGAATTTTGTATCTTTCAGATAAATAAATGTATCTATGTGTGTAATGGAATGATTAACATCCCCTATTATTATATGGGCCGCTAGTGTATGTTTTGGCAGTCGACAGTCGACAATCGTGCCTCGTTCACTACAAAGTGATGGGGGTAGTTAAGTTGCCTCAGGGCTCCTCGACTTGGGCATATATGTATAAGAAAAATACCAAACCAGAATATGTAATTTTGTTTTATTTTGTTGAAATGTGATTTATGCCTTTAAAAAGAGATGAGATAGAGAGATGAAAATTTAGGGCAAAAGATTTTATTGCCATAAGCTAGTGTTTCAATTTTTGTTGTTGTTCTTTTTTTTTTTTTTGATACTGTGTTAATGTGTTCATAAAAGAGTCGAAATTAATTGCGAAACTACCAAAATTTTCGTTTTATCATCTTCAAATGGGAAACAATGTCAAAATTTTGTAAAGTAGGTCTAATATTGTAAAATCAATCTAAAGGGTACATATATACAACAATTTGTTGTGTTTAATGACTCAATTTTGGTGATGAAGTAGAAAATCCCATAAAATTATGTATTAACCAATTATTTTTGAGTCGTTAAATATTTAAGTGTTTTTTTTTGCCTTAGAAAATTTGTTTATCAAATTTTAGAAATTTTAAGTGAGGTTATATTTTATTTACTGCCATGTAACTAGACTTTTGAACCCTTTTTTGGGGTTGAACATTAAATGTTATCATTTTTTTTTTTTTTTTAGAAAATATCTTAAGTACAGAATTGGGTGTTTTGTAAACTTGATATTATAGCTTAATTATAGATACTTAATTTAGAACAATTAAAAATATTTATTTAATGACCTTAATATAATTGCTTTTTTGCTAACATTTTCATTTCTTGTTTTGAAAGTAGCAAAAAAGAAAAGATTTGCATTTAGAGCCATTGGCGGATGTTGGGGAGGGTTCATGGGGGCCATAACCTCCCTATGGGCGATATACAACCAGTAGTTTTTTTTTTTAACCTAAAATAATCTTGATACTAAAATATTGCTTACGAATTTTTGAAGGGGTATAATTTCGTCTAGGAAATTAATTTTTTTTATCATATATTTTATATTTATTTATTTGATATTTTCTTTGGACGGAATTCAATAAAATTCGATTTGTTAAAAATAAATATAAAAGTTTATGGACAACTTTTGAACCAGTCTTTCGATGACATATGGAACGAAATATTGTATTTCCCTCAAAATACAGCATGTTGTTTGTATGTCAAACCATAAACTGTCAAATTTCATGTCCGGAAGCCCAAAATCTTGTCTCTGAAAAATCGATCAAATCGATTTAAAAATTCGAATTTTTTCAATCTACTTTTTTTTCCCCAACCAAGAAGACATTTTGGGAAATACGACAGAAAGCAAAAGCCCCAAAATGTTACTTTGTCCCCTATCTCCCCTTTTCTTTTTTTTTTGCTATTTTGAAACATCAATTTTAAGCTTTGAAACAACACAACAAATTATTTTTTATTCTATTTGAACCTTTTTTTTTCAATTCAAATTATTAGAAACCTTCAAATTTGTTAAATTCGCTTTGGGCTTAGAAACGAATTTCAAGTTCAAGACTGCACTTCAAATATACTTAAAATTCAATCGGTTTTTTATTTCTGCCTTACCATCAGTGCCACTACTTTTTTTTTCAGTTCCATATTAACTGTCCCTTTTCATCTGAGACAAACCAAAATTAAAAAAAGTAAAAAAAAAAATAAAACCTTTCAAAAAGTCATTTGGAAGCAATTTAAAGGATTGCTAAAGAACCCTTTTCACAAAAGTAAAACAATTCAATTTGAGTATTGTTTAAGTCAATTAGGAAAAAATCGATTTTATTTTTTTCCTTTAGCTTTTGTTCTAGTTTTATTTTTTTATATTCCTTTTTTTTGCAATGACCCTTCTGAAACAGTAGTAGTAGTTGTTGTTGTTGTTTAAGGAAATCAACGGTTTTTTTTTTGTTTGTGTCGAAAAGGAAAAAAGAACTTTAAAAGGGATAAGAGTACCAATCCATGTCTGAAACTGAATTCATTAAAATATTTTTTATATCCTATTTTTTTTATATTCACTCTGGGACAAGTTGAATTTATGTGACATTTTTTTTTTTTTGCTGTCAAATCGATCGATATATTTTGTGTTATAGAGAAATCCAAATTATACCAAACCAACATAAATATTCTTAAATACCTATTTATACCTCACTCCTAAAAACATATTAATTTCCCTCGTTTTGTAATTTTTTTTTTCATTCGGAAACAAAAAAAAATGTCTTCCCTTTATCAAAGTTTCACTCTCAAAATAATATTAAACATTCTTCAAAAAAAAAAAAAAAACTTGTTAAGTATAAAACAGTGTTATCACGTCTCAACCAAATTCAATTTGAACTAAGGTTACCTTCCCCGCTACCTGACAGTCCCTTCGAAGTGGTACGATATGTAAATGATATTCCTCCAGAATAATTCAAAAAAAAAATAAGAAGAAGAAGAATATCAAACGACAAGCAGCACCCCACAGCGCAAATAAAACTTTTCTTCTTATTAATTTTTTGGCTCTCTTCTCGTCACAAACACAGATTACGAATTGTTCAACATGAATAAAAAAAAACACCAAGAAAAATACTCAACGTGAAAAACTACAACGGAAAAGACAAGGATTCCAAAATAACAGAAAAAAGAAAAAAATAAAAACCAAATTCACGAAGGACGAAAAATCTATGGGAAAAGCCAAAAAAAGAGAAAGGAAAAAAAATGAATAAACCTACCACACAATGAATGAATTTTGCATATTTAACATTCTTTTTAGCTTCCTTCATTTTCATTTCCTTGACTTTTTTCGATTTTTTTTTCTTGTCTTCGTCGTTTTTTTTCTTTTTGCACTTGTAAGTTTTAACTGTGAGTGAGCAGGTTTATATTTTCAAAGAATTTTAGCATTTTGTAAAAAAATCAAAAAAAAAAAAAAGGAACCCTTAGTCAGTACTCTCACACACAGCTTTGGTCTAGGGTTTCTCTAGGAGTTTTCTTGTTTTTATATATTTCAATATTTTGTCTTTTATGACGTGGTTCGATTAAATTTCGAAAATTTTAAAATCTCTTACTTTGACATGCTTAGCAGGGACACACAATATTTTAAAAGTACCTATAATATCGTTATATTTTATATTTTAAAGCCTTTCAAAGGCTTCTGATTTTTTTTGGGTTTTGATGCTCGTAGCATTTGCTTTTTCCATAATAACTTCGAATTTATGCAAACTTCTTCGAATTTCAGTAGATTCGAATTTATTTAAATTTATAACAATTTTTACCAATTTCTGTGAAATTGTACAAATTTATGAAAACTTTCAAATATATTTGCATTGTTTCTAAAAATTTCTGGGAATTTTTTAATATCACTATTAATTTTTGACAGTGTCTGCAAATTCAGCAAATTTCTATAAATTTGTTGAAGTTTCATTAAATTTCTAAGAAGAGTAAATTAATTATGACAAATTCCTGTGAGTTTCATAAAATTTCTTTGAATTTTTCAAATTTCTATAAACTTCTACGAATTTTTGTAATTTTTTTTTATAATTAGCGCGCACTAAAGGGGATTATAATGTACCCTTTATATGTCAGAGACACAGTGGGAGCCTTAGGTAAGTAGGAGGGGATTTGAAAGGAGATGTCGGTGAACCTTAGTCTTAAATTTCGTCACATCACAATGAGAGGGAAACACAGAGCGTGGAAGGGTATTCCACATTCGCGTAGAACGGCTAAAAACGAATCCCTGTACTTAACAGTATGACCGAAGTTGGGTTCAAGAGCAAACTGATGAGCATTCCTGGAAGCGGAAGTATTACGGTTGAATTGTTTAAGGGGAGGAATGCAACTGGCTATTTCATTAGAGCACTTACCGTAAAAGTAACGATAAAAGAGTGAGAGACAGGAAACGTTACGACAGTGTTCGAGTGACGTAAATGTATCGATGATGTTCCTGTCCCCGATAATTTTGAAGGCTCGTCTTTGTACACTGTCCAAGAGGCTTAAGTAAGTTGCTGGAGCACCAGTCCAGAGATGCGAGTCATCCTCAAGCTTTGGACGTACATACATAACTTTTATAGATAATAGCCAGATCAGAAGGGGAAGAGAATTTCTTGCATCTCCAAAAGAAACCTAAACATCTTGCGGCATTTTTGGCGACATTAAGTATGTGATCATTCCACAAAAGATAGTTTGTGATGCACTACACATACCTAAGATCGCAAGGTGATTAGTTTCTTCGATGCAAGTGCCACTCATATATAATGCAGGAGGCAGCATTAAATTCTACGCAATTTTTTATTCCCCATTGTACAATGCTGTTTAAGTCAGAATTTAATGCACTTATCATATTAAGCCGTTTCAGTTCCACGTCCGAAGAGCAGGGATTTGAATCTGGAAACGAATATGAAAAGCTAAGGGTGCTATCGTCAGTGAAACAATTTAATGGATTAGTAGTTGCAGACAGGAGATCATTAATAAAAATGAGAAAGAGGGTCGGAGACAAAACAGAACCCTGTGGCACACCAGTATTTATGTTGTGAGTTTCAGACTTGAATCCGTCTAATACTACTTGTATAGAGCGATTCGAAAAAAAGTTACTAATCCAACGAAGAAGGATTTCATCGATACCAAAAGCACGCATTTTCGATAAAAGAGCAGGATGCCAAACTTTATCAAATGCTTTAGAAATATCAAGTGCAATATTCTTACTTTCTCCAAAACGATGTAAAGATGTGCTTTACTGTTTGGTGAGATCACCAGTGGACCTATTGCTGCGAAAGCCGTATTGCCGGTCATTAAGAAGCTTTTGATCTTCGAGTTATTTCTTAAGCTGATAATTTATCGACGTTCCTATGACCTTGGAAAGAAGGGACGTAAGTGGAATTGGTCGGTAATTAGAGGGTGAAGAAGATTCTTCTTTTTTTTTTGGATAGACTGAATAAATGCTGTTCTCCAACTGCTCGGAAATCTTAGAAGATCTTAGAAAATTTGTTCAAAATTAATGAAATTGATTGAAATTTGTAGAAATATTCAAAAAATCTTGGGAGTTTTTAGAAATATTAAGATATTAAAAATAAATTCGTTGCACTAATTTACAGATGTTGACAAAAAATGTTGATTGTTTTTAGAACAAGGTATCTAAATATTTTCTTAGAAGTTCAAAAATACAATGTAAACGGCTTCCTTGCAGTAAAAAAAAACTTTTCTCAGAATTTTCAGAAATTTATCAAAAATTTGCAAAATTTTGAATATTTTTAAAAAAGAAGGATTAACAAATTCCTTGAAAAAAAACAAAACTTCTCAGAATTTATTTACAGTTAGTTTAATTTTGTTTATAACATAACTGAGATTTCTTCAAGCCTCAAAATCTCGTGAATTGAAAAAAAAGTGAAGCAGTTGCAGAATAATTTTCATCTGACACTCATTTGTGTATCATTCATAGTCTACGTCGCCATCTTCGTCATCGTCCTCGACAACTTGAATGGAAAATTGTAAATAAAAAGGAGATTTTCGTTTATAGTTGTTGTTGTTGCAGGTTTTATATTGAATAGGTTGCTTACTCAAGTAGTTGCACATATAATGTACCCCATCGCCAAACACAATATTATGTAAATTATAATCAACGCTTAAAAGTTCTCCTCACATTGAAAAGTAGGGAACAAGGGAGTATGTGCAACTGCAGCAGTGCGCCAACAGTGACAAGGATACGCGTTGATTTTTGTTGAAAAAGCGCATATGTATTTCTAAAGGACATAAATACAAAACTGTAGCGTAATGAGATGCTCTTTTCAAATTTTTAAATTAATTTTAATGGGTGGTTCTTAGAACTTTTTTTTTCTGTGTACATATTTTATTTTTTGTTTTTTCTTCTTTAGTGGTGCATATGAGTATGCTGGTGTGTGTGTAGATGTGTGAATGTATAATAAAATATTACACTTTACAATCTTTTGAATGAAACGTGTGATATGTGCCTGCCTTCCATATAAAGCACCCCAACTTATTTTCATTTACAACATGCAACTAATTTGACATGAGATGATATTAATGGAAAATATCCTTCATGATGCTACGTTGCAATTAATTAAAAAAGTCGTGGTAGTAGTGATATTGTTTTTTTGTTGGTGTGTATAAAAATAATTTAGTATTTCACTAAGCATGAAAACGATGTGTTTTTTTTTTTTGCAGAATTTCAAAACAAAATGGGGTCTAAGAATTTGTTTTTCTAAAAATAAGGACTTTTGAGTGAAAATATGAGTGTTTTTATAAATGTTTGTAAACGAAAGGAGGTTTTTTAGATGACAAATTTAACATTGGTAGAGAAGTGCTTTTAAATAATTTAAAAGAATTTCACTAACATATCTTGTAGTGCAATTTATTACGCTCTAATGAGAAAGCAATAATCCATTTTTTTTTATTTCATCAAATGCGTGTACTTTAATAACACTGGCAATGATTAAATAAATGATTTTTGTGTCGCGACAGTTCATGATGAACCAGCGAGCCTAGGAGAGTTACAACTCTCAACCATTCCTGTGTGCGTGTTTTTCAATTTCCCGTGAAAAACATTTGACAAAATTTGAAAAAAATTGAAAAACAACAAATTTGATACCTACGATTCATAGAGAACTGATTTTTAAATTAACCACAAGTAGCCATCGGGGAACTTGGTGAGAACGTTTCATTTTCCAAGAGATCAAAAAATTAAACAGAACATATTCAGGGTGGGTTGGTGATTTTTTCAGGGGCAAGATGAGGAAATTGTTTTGTATTAAATAGAAAAAATTATTTTGGTAAATCTTCTAATGAACGTCTTTAAATTTTGGCCTTTCTTAGCAGGCAACTTCAAAATTACAGTTTTTGCAAGTTCAGAAAATTCTACTGTATTTATAACCTCGCTGTGAAGCACAACCGTTTGAAGCAAAAACTTGAAAAATTGGTCAAGAAAGTATAAATTTGAAGTTTTGAATTCTTCCTAAAAAAAAAAACAGAAATCATATTTTACCCCGACTTCACTTGAGGTTAGCCGTAAATACCATTTTCTCAGCAAACGATTAAACTAGGAACTTGATTAAGGCTTCAAATTTAACGTTTTTCATCTACTTTAAGCGAAACTTTAATTCAAATTTTGAAGGCATTATTTAAAAAAATAATATCATACTTCATCGTAAACTTCACCAATAATGAACGAATTCAGAATATGAAACCGATTCAAATATTGGGTTCATATTAAAGTCCTCTTCAAAATTATTAGTTTACATCCGACTTCGTACTCAAAGTATTTTAAACATAATTCGCGCGAATTTAAGTATAAAAATTTCAATATTCCATATTTCAACAGAAATAATATTTTATTTTGAAAGTTACGTTTGAAAAATAAAGTTTCAATATTTCGAAAAATCATCATGACACATACATTCCAAGGCCAGTTTAAGAAATGGAATTGAATTTCTCTTTCGTTAAGAACTCTATGAAGAAAATTTGTTTACTTTTTTCGTGAATTTTTGAAAAAAGTACAAATGAGTTTATGTGGTGCTTCCATAAATCTTATTAAACTTGCCAATATTGGTCACTATTTTAGTAGGAAAAATAGGAAAATGCACCAAACAAGCTCCTGGAAATTTTCAAATCCGTCGAACCATATTTACATACATTAAGATTGGCCAAAGCAAAAAAAAAAATTATTAAATCATTTTTACCATTGTTTTATCGTCATCAAAAGAAAACGAAAATGAATTTGTTTCAGATTTTTTTCACAATTTTTCATTAGTTTCGTAAGAATTTTCATTAAAACAATGAAAATAAAAAAATATTTTCAACATTGTTTGAACTGTGAAAAAGTTGGAAAGAAAAATAATTTTCATTTTCTTTTGATAATGATAAAATAATTTTAAAAAATCTATGAAATTCGTTTCTAGTGTTTCTAATCCACCACATATTTGAGAATTATAATTTTTATTGAACTTTGCTCAGCTGATTAAGCCATGATGAAATTACATACATACATCCAAACTGATGTTCTGAATGAACCAAGGTGTCTTGGATGATGGGATTCCAGTTTCCTTACTTAAAATATTTCTTCAACCTTGAATTCTCATCAGATTTTCATTAAATTCTATCCAATCTTTCAAACCTAGTTCAAGGACAAACAAATATACCTTATACCTTTTTAGTGGAAATTGTATACTCTTTCATATTAATTAACTAAAAAACAACACAGGTAGTTATATTCTTAGAAATTATACCTTCATCTAATTAATCTAAAAAAAAAAACTTAATTACCGGCAATTATTTTTGCTAACTAATTTAGCTTAACATGATGCGAAAATCTGTTATCGTCATGTTAACTAATTATAATTACACGTTAGAAGTGAAAAATGCTTTTAATACCCTACCCTGTCATCCTTTCAATCAAAAAAAAAAAAAAAGAGAAGAAAAAAATATCAAATCCCATGTTAAGCACCCACCCATCACAAGCTTACAAAATAAATACTGCTACGACCCTTAGGTGTAAATACAATTTTTACATATGGAAACCTCTAAAGCAGCTTTGATTTAAATACCCGTCTGCCGCCTTCGTACACATTTCCGAGTTCTTATTAAAAATGGAGAATCAAAGCTAAAAACACGCCAACACCTAAAACACGTAAAACAGATTTGTTTAACAGATTTTCTATATAAAGGTTCACCATCATATATGTACTACAGTACATATATATCAACCGTACGAATCCTTTTATTTCCCATTAAAGGTTCCCTCAAAACAAAAAAAAAATAACTTCCTCTAAAGGATAAAAAAAAAATGAATATCTGTATAATACATTTGTTAGAAATAATTATTACCTAATTCCTCCTCTTCCTTTTTCCTCCTTCTCAATCCTTCTGGCACCCTCCCTTTGCTGGTTCACAAAACAAAACTTTGCTCATAAAAACCAAATCTTATGATGGTGATTCCTTCATACACGAATCAGTTGTAGGACGTACCGTACATACATGGGAATTTCTTTTTTTTTCATTAATATTTTATTAACACAATCACATTCACATACATAATGCGAACTACATATCCTTTTTGCTCTACCTCTCTTTATCGTTTTTAGCCATCCACAAAGAAGAAGTTTCCACTTAACAATAATCTTTATTGCACATCACGAACGTTGTTTCACAATTCACACACACACATTTACACACGGAACAAACGGAATTTCTTACATTTTTTCCATATCCTTAATACACATATTCCATATATGAACTATTCATAAGATTCTTGTCTCGCAGTATATCCTTATTTTTTTTTTTTTAATTTTTTTTTTTCAAGGCGCACTCTTAAGCAAGTTGTTGCGATTATGAACTTTCAGGATGAATAAATATAAATTGCGAGAAAAAAACAACAACAGCAGGAGGAAAAAAAAAAACAAAATGGGGTTACATTAAATATTCAACCGGAAATAGAACAGAATAAATTATTTTTCAAAGTTGATATTAGATTTTTCTTTTTTTTTCTTTTTTGTTGTGTGTGTTGTATTTGTTTTCTTTCAATTTTCCCGAGGTAAGGATAATCCCGTGAATAGAAGAAACCAACAACACTTTACACGATAATTGGTTTAAACGTTTTCCCAGAAAGCCATTATATTAACCACATCCTTACACGCACCATCTTCATTTTATTATTTTTTTCTCTTATTTCCTCTACCCCCCTGGAAATATGGCTAAATGAAAAATTGTAATTTCTCTTCCTCTTTAATTATATTATTTTACTATTTTTTTTTTAATCGTTTTCGCATACATATATCCACTCTACGATACACGATTTATCCTTGTGGGTTTATTATTTTATGTATATATTGACAGGAATTTATATCCTTCATGACACACCGCACGCCGCCGATCAAAAAAAACTTGTAAGTTTTTTTTTTGTATCTTCGATTATCTACACACAACACTCAATAGAAAAAAAAACAAAACAAGATACAGGATCCGTTAGGCAAGTGTTGTCCTTACGTGATACAAAAACCAACTGAAAATATGGATACTGGTGCCAAAGTAGGTAAGGCTTGGCTGAAGGTCCTGTGAAAATGTATATATTTTTTTTTGTCAGTTGGATTTTTCTCACTTGCGCTCGGCTCTCTGATGTGTGATCTGCGTATTCATGTCTTTTGTGATTTCCATCGAGAGGGAGAGCAATTTTATTGGAAAGTCTCCAAAACTTGACAGGTACCTAAATTACATAGTATACCGCATAGTGGACTTTCCAGGAGAATCTCAAAATCTTGTTTTTGCAGTATAGCAATGATGTTATTTTGAAATTGTTTGGGTCCTTGTTTCTATCGTCTGACAACTCCTTGTGATGTAGTTTTGTTGTTGTGTTGCTGTTTTTTTTTATTGCAAGAAATTGTTATCGTCCTTATAGAGCTGTAATTTTTTTCTTGTTTCTTTTAAGGATACAGTGATTTGGATGTTTTATTGAGTTATTGGCAGGATAGAAAAGAAACTCTTCTTGATTTATGTTTTGTATAGAGAAATCAGTTTTATAGGAAAAAAAATATGAGAATGAAAAACCATTACACAAGGACGAATAGGGAAAGGAAAAAAAAATCTAGAAAATGGTTTTGGTAAAACATTTTCGAAATTAGGTTGAACTTGAAAGATTAAACCTATTTTGTTTTTTTTTTTGTTCATCTTGTTTCTTCCTTCAAAGATAATTTTATCTACACATTTTTATGCTTATGATTAAACGAAGCAGAAAATCCAACCTGATCTGTTTCTTTTATTTAATAAAAAAAATACAAAAATATCCTTTTTGAAGATATGAATAGATCCAATTTGTATATGATGACAGATTGGTTGTCTGTCTTGTCCTTTCCTTTTTTTTTTATTCTGGGGTGGATTTACAGGTACCTATCAATGTTTTGTCCTTTAATACTATTAAAGCTTTTTGGAAATTAGGTTGTTTTTTTCCTTGTCATTCAAGTCGGTGTAAATCTTTGGTGTTTTTTTTGTAAATGAAAGGTTTTGAGAAACTTGGAATTAAAAAAAAGGGTTTTGAGTAGCAAGGGCAATAAATCGTTTTCTTAGTGAATTTTTTTTGATTTAAAAAAAAACTTTAATAAAAGAATTTGGAAATCATCGATCAAGGTGTTTCTATTAAATAATTTAATTTTTTGAAAATAAAATAAATAAATTTAAATATTTTCCTCTATTAATATTTTCTTCTTTTCTATATTGTGAATACTCATGTTCATATTTTTTCGTTTAATTTTTGTTCTATTTTTAATTTCTAAAATTTAATAATATGTACATTATCTTATTTAATGGAATAAATTGGGTATACGCCACAGAACCTCTTTTTATTTTTTTTTCTTGATCTAAGCTTAACTCAATGTAAACTAAATACATTAAGCTTAATTTTGTGTTTAAAATGTTTTTGTTGAGAAAAAAAAATATGTATACTTAGACTTAGACTTAGACTTAGACTTAGACTTAGACTTAGACTTAGACTTAGACTTAGACTTAGACTTAGACTTAGACTTAGACTTAGACTTAGACTTAGACTTAGACTTAGACTTAGACTTAGACTTAGACTTAGACTTAGACTTAGACTTAGACTTAGACTTAGACTTAGACTTAGACTTAGACTTAGACTTAGACTTAGACTTAGACTTAGACTTAGACTTAGACTTAGACTTAGACTTAGACTTGGATTTCAACTTAGACTTGGATTTCAACTTAGACTTGGATTTCAACTTAGACTTGGATTTCAACTTAGACTTGGATTTCAACTTAGACTTGGATTTCAACTTAGACTTGGATTTTAACTTAGACTTGGATTTTAACTTAGACTTGGATTTTAACTTAGACTTGGATTTTAACTTGAATTTGGATTTAAATTTTGGCTTAGAATGAGGTGTGATTGTGAGTGAAAGTGAGACTTTGTAACCATTACAAAAAAATCGTGTACATATGTACATAGTTACTAAAATTTAACTTTAACAAAAAGATTCGCATAATTTATTTACCTTCGTAAAAGCTTAAAATGTTAATTTTTTTTATATTTTCATCTTTATTTAGTGATACACACGAATATATTATGTATATTTAAGAAATCAAATATTTTTGAAAATTTTCATTACATACATAAAAATTCTTGGAGTAGGTACCAATAAAAATTAAAGGCACATGGCTGCAAAAAATCACCAAAACAGAATTCCCCAGAAACAAAATCAATTTCTTGAAAAAAAATTGAATAAAAGATTAAAGGCGCTCTCATAAAAAATAGGTACAAAAAAAATGAAATCTACAATTCGTAATGTGTTTTATAAATTTAATTTAAATCCACGTGCCTCAGAAAATATAATGTATAATACACACGAGATCAAAATCACATTGTCATCATTTTGATATTCCCTTAAGAGGTACACCCATCAGCAGTTGAGTTCAAGTGGGGATTTGGGACTTGTTCCCATATACCTATAAATATAGTTTATTATTCTTTTTTTTTTGTTAATTTGAAATGGTATCCGGAAATAATAATTGTTGTTATTTTTTTATATAAATTTTCCTTGGTAATAATTTTGTGGCTCAATATTTTTTGTGTGTTTGCTTATGTATTTGATGATACTACTAATTAGCATAGTAATGGGAAACGGAAGCAATTATGTAATGAAAACGCAAAAAAAAAAACAATAAAAATAATGGCACTCAGGGATGTATACTGTATGGTTCTTCAGAGTGTATATTGTTTTTTTTTTTTTGTCTCGTGGTGTTGTAGTTCAGGGATAAAAATTGTTAATTTGTGCTGCAGAGTTTAAGGAGATTACATGTATGTATGTATGTATATCTCTATGTGGAAATTAAACAAACAAATTACAAAAACAACTTCATACAAAATTGAATGTAGCTTCTTTTTAACTTTTAACTTAATGAATTCCTTTTTTTTCTGTTTGTTTTAATTACAGTTGAAAAATTTTATTACTGTAATTCTATTTAATGGACTGTTAAAGTGCACATAGCTATAGTTGCACTTAAAAAAATTAAATCATTAAGGGAAAAAGTCAAGCACCTATTCTTATAGTATATTTGGATTGATACATACGAGCATGTGATGTTTTTACTTGAGTGTTGCATTATTGTATTTTACAATAATTTTACGCTAATTAAAACGCTTTGTTAGAATATCTTTTTAAAATCAGGAAATGACAGTCCAAACTGAATAATGTCTTCAAAAATTAATTAAAAAATATTAATCCCCTAAAGTTTTGCAAGGTTGCGATGTTTTAAAAAATATTTGCGTCAAGAGCCGAGCAAGTTAAACATATTAAAGTACTAATATAACCTATCGCAAATTGATATTTTTAAATCTATAATTTCAAAAATATTGCATGCGCCAAGTTTGCGAAGATCTCAAACGGATTAACAATAAATGGCGGGACAAGTTGGTCACATAGCGAACCAGCAATACAACAAACGATACTAGCTGTAAGCTTCGCAAAAAGTATAAAACGTTTCGCAAATAAAAAGGCTTTAAGCAATATCTTTTTTTAAACATCAAATGGCCGCAAAAACAACCATTTCAAAAATTGTTCATTAGCAAAATTTGTAAATTTGAGACGTTCTTAAACAAATTTACGGCACATGACAAATTCTAATAAACTTAAAAAAAGGCGGTGCTGAATTTATGCACAAAATAAATATTAAATGGTAAAACTTCAGATGTATGCTTTGCAACATAAATACAACTCTTTGCAAATCGAAATACTTTTTTAAATATTTTTTTAAAAGACAATAATGACAGCATAAATAGCACAATTAAATTTTTTTTTAAAAGTCAATACCTAATTTAAAAAAATATTTCATTTGTAAAATTTGCGCTTCGCAACATACCTTAACTCTTCGCAAACACAGTTAGAATTTGTTTTGAAAGTCAAGTATTTCAAAAATATTAGAGTTGTAAAATTTGCAAATTTGCGAAATTCTTGAACAGACGGCACATGTTGGTCACAGTGCAAAAAATGTTGGTTCCAACTTCACACACAGATTTTGTTAAGTTGTGAAAATGAAACCAGACAGTTATCCTGCAAAAACTGTACTGTTTCAAAAATTTTGTTAATTTTGAAAATTTAAAAAAAAATCTTCAACAAGAGTTTCCTGTAAAATATTTCGTTTTGCGTACAATAAAGCAAAGATAAGTAAAAGTAGAAACATTATTATTTTTTTTTTAAATATTTAATTGATAATGCAATTTCAAAAAAGTAATATCCTTTCAACGAAAAAATGATTAGAATCTGTTTTTGGATGATGGTTCCTTTTTTTTTTGTCAGCGATGAGTGTAATTAGTCATTCCAATTAAACTTTCCACCAATTAACTATGCTGAGCACAAATTTCTTGCAGTCCATGTCTACGTTGTGATCTATGTACATCACCACCGTCGGCGGCGTCATCGTCCGTCGTCGTATAGTGGGGTCGTATAACCCACGACAGCATTTTCATGAGTTGAAGAATATTTTCCATCAAGGAACTTCTGACGCAAAGATCTTTATTAATATTATGCAAAACCCTACAATTCTGTATAAAAGTGTATCTGTATATAGAAGGATAAATGAATACCGCACAACTGTCAGGATAAAAGTTCATAAATTTCAACTTCACCTCCCTATCCCCCACCACCAACCTCACCTTGCTCATCATCTTATGCAGTAAAGACTGCACATAGCACCCCCAGTTATTTCTCTAGCTCAGGAGCAGCAACAGCAACAGCAGCAACTAGCAGCAGTCAGAATATAAAAGCCTGAAACTAGAAATTTGATAAATATTCTCGGTACAACAAAAATCCTGACCCATCTCCATAGAATGTGTGCTCCTCGCACTTGGTTGATTGCATGCACATGAGTTCAAAGTTGCATGTGGCGCTTTTGGCCATGATGATGGCGACGGCAATGGCGAGAGTCGGAGAGATGGCAATGGCGCTGAGGTCCTCTGGAATGCGAGGTGTAATTAATTACTAAATGTTATCATACGACAAGGACATTGCATTCGGCTTAAGTGAAGTTTCAATGTAACGTATCGTGCATTATATGAAGCGGCATATGAGAAGCAACAGCGCAGCGCTATAAAGATACGAAATTCTCTAGAATCCATTGCTCCTGCTGCTGCTGCTGCTTCTGCAGTGACACTACTTAATGAGCTTTAGTTGGTGAAATTTTCGACAACAGAGATGTTGTATTGTTGAAATAGACGAAGCTTAGGTATATTTATACATGAACGAAAAACGGCTCTGCATCGAGATTTATAATCCTGCGGGATGTCCTTGGGAGCATGGAGAAGGAGATGCGTATCATAGCGAGCGTGTTGCGCGATTGGTGTGTGTTGTGTTCATATGAATGTGCTGTGAATATAGCTAAAAGCGCGGAAAGATAAAGTAACAGGAGGTCAAATCACCATGTTCACCGCACTAATCTCATAAATCTTAAAAGTGCCATGATGGCGCATATACATCCGGGTTGATATGGTTCAAAAAATCTTACGCGCCATGGCGATGGCTTGGCGTGGCATGGCGTAGCATGAATGGCTTTCGCGAATGTATGTATATTATGTCCTTTGACATTTCTCCCGGGGCAATGTTTAAACAAAACCATATAAACTCCTGTTTTAGCTATTTTGTCTCCCTCTTCCACTCTCTTCCTCGCACTCTATGTAACGTAATGCATTAATTTTCTAACATGAAATCGTGGTTAAGTCGAAGGAATACATTTTGCATGGAGTTTTTGGGGGAGAACACACACAAAACACGAAACTAAAAAACATGACTGAAGTGTGCGATGGTTCCATAAATCATAAATGTTGAAGGAGTATTTTATACCAATTTGCGTCAAAGTAAGACACAATAGCTTTTGACATCGCGCGTCTCATCATTATTATTAGTGCTGTTGACATTAATTTATTATAGCTATTTTCGAAGAAGGGAAATATGTTGTATGAGGAAGTTATAAGGATAAGGACAAAATAATTAGGAATGTATTAATTTTTGTTATTAATTAATTTCTATGTACAATGTTAATAAAAATGAAAAGAATTTCGCAAAAAGAAAAATACGATCGCTTGAAGTAAGCACCTCCATTTTGTTTTTCTATAAAAAAAAGCTTTGGCTGTCATATTGTTATAGGTATGCCACAAAAAGAAAAAAATACTTAAAAAAAATAAAAAGTGTCACATATTGATTCAATGAAGAGAAACTTATTGAAATTTAAAAAAATTTTCTAATTGTTTTATACATATTATGTTTTTATTGATTTATATAAATTGTAATCAATAAACGAAAAACTTGTTTCAAAATTTTTTGTATTGATGTGAAAGCAGGACACGACAAAATAATTTTTGACAAAAATGTAAAGATGATGTCTTCCGAGAATTGTTTAAACAAAGTCCATACCAAAAACATTATAAGTTTAAAAGTAGGTGATATATTGCCATCTGCTTGAGGATGATATGTCACTCTAATATTCCTTCAGAATTTGGATTCATAAACAAATTGAACCAGGGGTGGAATCGGCTAACGCGATTGTTGATTGTCGCTTTGTTGATAGTCGTTTTTGATTATCAACTCTGATTTGCTCTGTGTAAAGTGATCAATAAAACAGGCTGAGTTTTTGGCAGCACTTACAGTGAGAAACGTCATTTTGGTTCTTTTATTTATGTATTTGCTTTTATTTGACAATATTCTACTCACAATTTATTTGCTTTAGAAATTGAATCCAAAATAACGATGTTACTCACAAAAATGTATGAAAACGATACCTAAATAGCTGTCACTTGAAATACAAGGAAAAAACGATTGTCGATTTGATAATCACCTTACATAGAGCAAAAGTATCGTTTTTGATTATCAATTATCAATTATCGCGTTAGCCGATACCACCCCAGTCCTTTTCTATTCCATGGTGCTGACTTCTGAGAGGTCATATCACCTTTTTAACATTCATTATCATCACCATCGGCTCGATAACTGGGGTCCGGTCCTGGCCTCCTCCAGCCGACGCTGTCCAGTTGCGCACCCCAAGGCTTAGGGCGTCCTGGTCACAGCCATCTCTCCAGCGCAAGCACTGTTTACCACGCTGGTGTCTACCATAGAATGTAATACAAAGGACTTTCCGAGCCGGTTCATCTTCGCTCATACGAGCTAGGTGCCCTGACCACCGGAGTCTACTGAGCGAGATTGCGTACAATTCACAATTCTCTTAAGACTTTTCTTTCGAATGCGGCTAAGAGATCGGAGTGTCTTTTACCAAGCACTCAAATCTAGGATCCATGAGTGAAAACTGGCAGGACTATGGTCCTGTACAGCAGCAGTTTTGGTTATGGTGATAGATTTCTGGATTTGAAGAGCTTTGACAGGCTATAGTAGGCTCTGTTGGAATTGAGCAGCCGCCGGCGTATTTCTTCTTCTATATTGTTATCGGCTGCTACTATTGACCCAAGGTATTTAAAGGATTGCACCACTTTAAATTCGTGCTTCGCTAACTTAACTCTCTTAACATTAATTCTTTGTTTTTCAATAACACGTAAGAACACAAGAAAAGTGTTGTAGAAAAACCTTGAGCCAACTAAAAAAAATAGTTTCAATCAAAACTTTTTTCAAAAAAAAAAAACATAGGAAGTACTATGGAAAATTTTGCTAACCATCTGCAGATCAAATCATTCTATCTTATTCTTACACCTTTAACACCGCAGTGAAGGATTAAAAGTATGGTGGTTCCATTTCAAATCCAAGAGTTTGCTGGTGTACCACAAGGTTCAATTTTGGGTCCTGTTATATTTTCTTTGTTCATTAACAATCTTCCAAGGAAATGGAATAATGTCATGTTGCATCTTCATGAAAATGATGTTCTCTCCCGTCCATTCAACCAATTTCTTGTAGACCACATAAGCACTTTTTTTAGTTTCAATAATCCTTGTCTCAATATTATTTGTCCAACTTTCACCTCAGATCATTTTATTTTCAGTGTGCATAGAATTAATTTATATTTTCACAATTTTAATTCTAAAAAAAAGACGACGACATGAAATGGGAAGAAAAACCCCTGTAAGGATTGAAGACTATTATTCTATATACATATATAAAGCTGATTGGATGCTATTGTATAAAATACTTTGATCATTCCTCGCGCAAAAGGACATTACCTACATTCCTTTCATTTTATTTTTATTTTCAATTCCTAATCATCTTGGGAACTAACACATCTGGATCTAGAATCTAGACAACTTTTCTTTTTTTTTTTACAATTCGAGTGAGTTATGCCATACAGCAAGAGGTACGGCACAGATATTTTGAAGTATCTATAGAAAGGTACCTGTAGTACCTGCTTGATTTTTTTTTTATTATTTGTCTTGTTTTCCTAAACCCAACGTTTTATTTTCATTCATTTCCAACAACAACAAAAAAATGAAAGAGTTTTTTGCGATATTTTATTTTTTAAATGGATTTTCAGCATCCTTGTTTTCGAAAGTATCTTATCAAAAGAATTGTGCAAATTGTGCGATGGCAAGGTGGCGAGGTGTTTTGAGAGTTCAATCAAATTATTTCTGTATACCATGCGAATGCAAAAGGGACTTAGATATTTTGTTATGTGAAGCAGGAGAAATACTTGACTTTTTCTCGGACAAGTTAAGTGCTTCGTGGGTTGTGCTAGATGTAGAGTCTGTACTTACTTTTCTACATCAGACAATACTTTCTGATTTGTTTCGGAGAAGCAAACAACAAAAAAAAAATAGAAGTAGATTGTAAAGCTCAAATATGTTTACAAATTTTTTGTTACGAGTTATTTTTATTTTCTTGGGGTACTGTCGAAAGATACTTTATTACTTTGTAAAGGGTATTTTGTTCTTTGGATGTAGAAACATCTATAAAGGTAGTTGAAACTAGATCTTTTTGTCATTTTGTTGGTAACCTTTTACTATGTTTTTTTTTTTGTTATGAAAATAAAAACTTGATTTGAATAGGCAGTAGACATTTATAAGTTTTTGATTTGAAAATTGTTTGATTCAAAATAGTGGAATTATGAAGAACAAAGATTTA
Source organism: Syrphus vitripennis (assembly GCA_958431115.1). NCBI lineage: Eukaryota > Metazoa > Arthropoda > Insecta > Diptera > Syrphidae > Syrphus > Syrphus vitripennis. Next base: position 109,188,279 of record OY288108.1, read on the forward strand.
ATCAAAACCAATAGGCAATTTTTTTAGTAAAGAAAAGGCTTCTTACTAATAAAATGCAAATGAGGAGTAAAAGAATAAAAGAAGACCATATTTAAAAGTAAAAGAATTTTTATTTTAGAGTAGGTTTTTTACATATTGTATAATTAGAAATTGATGGGTCAAAAGTGCAAAACCATCACATAAACAGCTCTTAAGAAATAAGCTTGGTATCTTTACTTAAACCTAAATTTTATTAGTTGGCGCCCAATGCGAGATCATGCGACATTTATCTACAACGACAAAAATCTCGAATGCAAAAAGGCAACCTTAATAATGCACACCAATGATTTTGTTCCATTAATTAGGAAAAATTAAACATACGTACATTCAGGAAATAAGTCCAAAATTTCAAAAGAAAAATCATTAAAAAAATATCGGGAAAACAATTACTAAGTTTCAATTATCATTAAAATCTTGTTTAGTAAGCAAAAAAGTATTGATCGTTCACCAAAAAATCTAAGTTAATAATTTGTTGTTAGCAATAAAACAAATCCTGAAAATTTCATTAATCCTGATTCTTTTTTAGAGATAAGCAATAAAAAAGGCGTGGGCGTGGCAGTGGGTGGATTTTATCCGAATCTAATTCTTTTCCGGCTCTGATTTTTTTTTGTTAAATATTCGTTTGTATGTATTTGGACTTATGCAGTCCGAAAATCCGCTGTGAATGGAGTAATTTTTACTACCATGGCACCACAAAAAAAAAAACACCGGTAAACAATAGTAAAAATTACTCCATATTCAGTGAACTTTCTAGGTCTCATTCGTAGTGAAAAATCACAGTTTCCACTGCATGCACATATAGGTGCACTTTCTTATCTATTTTCAATTATTTAGCTGTAATTTTTGACTCCCATTGTTTTTATTTTTGAGGATATTGTAAAAGTTACTTCAAAATAAGGGAACTGTTAAAATGCACCTGTTTCACTCGACGTGGAAAATCATAGCTTCCACCGAACGTATGTAAATAAGAGCACTGCATACTGTTTCCTTTAAAACATTTGATTGTAACTTTTAACTCCCATTTTTTTATATCTATGCTAAATTTGTTGTCATAGTAAAAATTACCTCATTTTTATATCAGACTTCATTGGGTTCGTTTATGGTAGATATATGGAACAAATTTCACTTATTTTCTCTTTGCCAATCCTCTTTTTCAATTGTTCCAACACAAATTCGGACTTACTCATTTCTCTAACTAGCTTAATCGATTTTTCGAGTAAAGTGAGATGATTCGGAGAGTAAGGTGAGTCATCGCATTCCACTCCCCAAAATAGCTAAATCTTATGAGCATCAAGTTCTCGGCACATTATTGTGAAAAATATTATTTTTTTTATTAAAATTTATACTATCCCCCTTTCTGGGACATTTCGAAATCAATTAATAGAAACAAGTCCTAAACAAAAAAAAAAATCGCATCTATTCCCCTGAAGTCCTCGAAGTTACAGCATTTTTCGGCTTCATTTACTGCCATTTAAAATTATCATTAACTGCAAATTCCCCAAAAAATGGCATGTTTTCCAATGGTAGTCTTTTGTTCAACATGATTTCCTTTTAAATGGAACATTGTAGTAACTAGTAAGGACATAGAATTGTTTCTATTGCTCATATATAACTCTATTGCAGATTTTCACCTGCAGCTGCATACAGGTAATCGTATATTGAACTAAAATACATCGAATTGACTTCATTTCGCTTTTGGCAATTGAATTGATGCTTGTTAGTTAGATGTATTTACATCAAGCCACCCAATTAGCCCTGTCAAAATTGTTTCAATTCATTTTCGAATCCTATTAGCTATAGGTATGCAATATTTCCTAGTTTCGGAGTGTCAAATTGCAATGTTATAGTTGTTGGTATGTTTTCAAGCTGAGAACCTATAAATTTCATTGGATGTACACGTACAGTACAGTCATATAGCCATTATGTTATTTTTGATTTTTCGATCAAAAACAGAAGGACATGGGAATGTAAGGATTCGAATTTAAGGATACTTTTGTGGAATTTGAATGAACAGGTTTAATGGACAAAATTTAAAATTGTATTTTGTGCTTTAAGATAATAAGAATGAGTAAGTAACTAGAGTAAGCTTTTCCATCTATCTTATTCTTCTGGGCTTGTTCCGAGCAGGTGGAAAACAGCATTTGTCCAGCCTACCCCAAAAATGCGAATCTTCTTCACCCTCTAATTACCGACCAATTCCCTTACGTCCCTTCTTTGCAAGGTCATGGAAATTGATAAATTATCAGCTCAAGAAATATCTCGAATATCGAAAGCTTCTTAATGACGCACTACGGCTTCGCAGCAATAGATTTACTGGTGACTTGATGGTTTATCTTACCAAACAGTGGAACAAATCTTTACATCTTTTTGGAGAAAGTAAGATTATTGAACTTGTATTTCTAAAGCATTTGATAAAGTTTGGCATCCTGCTCTTTTATCGAAAATGCGTGCTTTTGGTATCGATGAAACCCTTCTTCGTTGGATTAGTAACTTTCGATCGAATCGCTCTGCACAAGTAGTATTAGACGGATTTAAGTCTGAAACTCACAACATAAATGCTGGTGTGCCACAGGGTTCTGTTTTGTCTCCGACCCTCTTTCTCATTTTCATTAATGATCTACTGAACTGCTAATCGAATAAATTGTTTCGGTGAAGATAGCACCCTTAGCTTTCATACTCGTTTCCAGATTTACATCCCTGCTCTTCGAACGTGGAACTGAAACGGCTTAATATGATAAGTACATTAAATTCTGACTTAGAAAGCATTGTACAATGGGGATTAAGATACCGCGTAGAAAACAATCTTTTATCGTAACTTTTACGGTAAATGCTCTAATAAACGTTTCAACCGTAATACTTACGCTTCCAGGAATGCTCATCAGCTTACTCTTAAACCCAACTTCGGTCATACTGTTAAGTACGAGGATTCGTTTTTTTAGCCGTACTACGCGAATGTGGAATAACCTTCCACGCTCCATCTTTCCCTCTCATTGGGATGTGGCTAAATTCAAGACGTTCACCGACATCTCCTTTAAAATCCCCTCCTGCTTACCTAAAGCTCGCACTGTGTCTTTCACATATAAAGGGTACATAAAATGCCCTTTAGTTAGCGCTAATTATAAAAAAAATTGTTAGATTTTGTTAGAGTAGAATTACACAAAAATTCAGGTGTTTCTCAAGGTAGTCATTTAGGTCCACTACTGTTTTCTCTCTTTATAAATGAATGATGATTTTCTGATAAGAGCCATAATTGTTACTTAAATGCGTAAAATAGTAAAAATAATATAAATTATTTGAATGTGAATTTCCATTACTTTCGGTAGCATTTTCTTTGATATAAAAATTCAAGTAAGAATATGTGTTCTTCTCCTTTCAGATTCTACTCGCTCAAGATTTGAAAAAAATATACAAAAAAAAATAAATAAATAATTGAATATTTAGCCTCTATTTAAAATTTAAAAAAAAATCTTAATGGTTACACTGAAAGAAATCGATTAACTTGTATCAAGTTTTTTTTTCACTTTTACTTGCTCTTCCTTTCTTATTTCCACAAACAATCTTCATTTAAAATTTATTCTCATTCCAATCTGGTAGACGATGCTTCAGATAAAAACCATCTTTTATTATTGGCGATTTTCTTCAAGTTCTTTTTTTCCCCTCCATCAACCAACAGCTCGTAAATGAAGTACACGTGTTTAAAAGAAAAGACGATACGTTTATACCATAAGATTCCATTGAAAGCAGGACCAGAAGAAGTAGCAGAAGAGGAACAAAAAAAAAATTATTATATTTCAAGTGGTGCAATTGATTTCGAAGTGAAGCATCCTTAAACGTGAACAACTATAATTTTTAATTTTCACACAGTCTTCTTCATTTTTTTTCTTCTTCTTCTTTTTTAACTTTCACATTATGTGTATCACATATACCTTCAATATATATGTACATTATTTTTCTTAATAGCTTTGTCCTGAGGGTTGAGGAAGATTGTTGAGAGAAAATTTATAGCAATTCGTATAGGACGACACGGTAAAACGAATTGGTAAAGTTTTTCACCTCTGACTACGACACTTAAAGTGTTTTGGCTATTAAGTGCCGGAAACGTAATAATAATGGCGGTGGTGCGGTTGTGTATACAAGTAAGAGCTACGAGAAAAATATATCCTTATATCCTTTTTTTCAACAATTTTTTTTTTCTTCTCGTCTGGATAAAATCCGTTTTAATGATTATATTAAAAGATGGGTTTTTTTTCAATGTTTTTTTGTTTTGTTTTGAAAAATGCGTTTTTACGTTAAAATGAATTAAAATTTTATAACAATTGATTTCTAAATAGGGAGAGTTGTTTACTTTGAAAATAAATTCAAAACTTTAAATCATTTAAAAATTATGTTAAAATCTTTTTTCGTTTCTATTTATTTATTCAAAACGGGGATTTAGTTGGAATTTTTTTCAGTTCGCTAGGACGCTTGGTGTAGTGGAAAATCATCATCATTTCATCGTGCGATACCTCGTTGGAAAGGCCCTGACTCCCAGATCACAAAAAAATAATATCTTCGGTAATTAGTTTGGTCACGAATTAATAAAAAAGTTTTCGCGTTGGGGTCAAAAAAACCCTTCACTTAAGGACCGTAAAAATCTCAATTTTTTTCCAAACGATTTTCTCCTGAATTAAGCTTCCTAGAGAACTGAAAAGATATGAGCGCCATCTAGAGGCTTAAAATTCAAAAGCTCAAAGCCTTTGAACCTTAACAATCTCGAATGAACTCATTGAACTCTTCTTTTTTTATATGAGATTTAAAGTAAATCCTTTCCTGTTAAATTTTTTTTTATAGAATTTGTAAAAAGGATCTTATCATCTTAGCTCCTTTGTTCCATTTACATAGCATACACAAAACTAAATAAGATATGATATAGAATGATGATGTTCCTGCTGAAGATGGCATCAGTTGAGATGTAGGTACTGGATACTAGGGCTGGGGCTGGGGGGTCTATATATATGTCTGCCTTAATTAAAACTTCAAGTTTAGAACACTTAGATCCTTAGATGCAATCAAAATAATTGGATGGCTGTGTGTTTTTTTATATATACCTTGTGGGTGGCATTTTACAGCTTTAACTTACTTTCAAGTCTAAAACACATACAATTTTCATTTTTGTCTCGTTTACTTTCTATTTGTAAAAAAAAAACAAAAAAAAAATGAATGAAAAGCGCTTGAAACCAAGTTTTTTTTTATCCAAGATGTAGACCATTGACAAGAGTCACAACTTCCCCTAAGGATATCCAACTATACCTACTTGTGTGGCAGTCTGAAGGTAGGTTAAGTATAGAATCGTGTTTGACTGGAGTCTCTCTCTCTCTCTCTCTCTCACACTTGGATGTGGATGATTTTTGACATATATGCTGTGCGGATGGATGATGCCAACTTTCTTTGAAGTTCATTTTTGTTTTTTTTTATTATTCTCACTTCACACTTCAACTAGCCTATTTCTTATTTTTTTTTTGAAGATTTGCAACAGGTTTTAGAATTTATAATTTTTTTTTTTTAGTCCTCTAAATGCTGAAGAGAAAAAGCACCCTCTTGGCATTCCTCTTGAAAAATAGTCAAAGCTGATGTGACGCGGGGTGTTTATTTAATTTTTCAATTGAAACCATTTTCCAAGAAGAAGAAAAATCGTCTTTTATTTTAATTGAAGATTGAATATCTTCAATCTGATATACCTGCATATGGAGGCTATGAAGCTACCTTAGCTCTTGATATTTATCTACCTTTAATGAGCTTCACACTTCTCCCTCCCTCTCTCCCTCTCTCCCACTCTCTTATGATTATAAAGTCGAAAATTAATTAGATTGTATGTTTATTGATGTGATGTAATTGTACCTATGGTGTGCCACGGCAGCCATTACACGGATCTAATAGTGTTAAGATGCATTGAGGTGTTAAATTGGAATCCTCTAAGGGATTATAAGTATAGTTGTGCTCGTGTTCAATAAAGTTGTACACCATATAGAGTTAATTTAGTGCAGCAGGAATATCGCCTTCGTTTGCCATTCATCGACGATTGCATCAAATTAAAATTGAAGAATGCAACATGTTTAAGGATTCAATTTTATCAACAGGTAACTATAATATGGAGAAGTTGTGTATGGAAGGAAGTACCTAGCGTGATTGGAAGCTATACTTCAACAAAAGCTATTAGATTCGTTAAAGAACGTATGTTCGCCTATATACTTTTACACTCAATCACGAAAGTAAGTATACACTAGACATAATAGGAGACAAGTTTATGGCAAGACCGGATTTTGAAAAACGCTGTCTCCTTTATCAAAAACTAAAAGACAGCATTTTTCAAAATTCGTCTTTCTCATGTACTTGTCATGTACATAGGTCGAGTGTCTGTTTACTTTTGTGGCTGAGTGTATTTACGATACTATTTATGAGAATCCGTTTATATGAAAGCTTGAAAAGGTTCAGGTTGTTTAAACTTTATAATTATGTTGGAGTAATTGAAATAAATTATCGTGATGAAGTGAAATTTATATTGAGATTTTCAAATTAAATGCACAACTACTTCGTTGCTTGTTCTTTAAAGTTCAAGTGATTTAGGTTGAAAACTTTCAGGACTTTAAAATGTTGGTAGGTTCAATAAAGGTGGTTGATATATTTTTTTTTTTTTTTTTGTTGATGTTCAGTTTGGTTTGATTTAAATTTGGTTTCAGGTTGACGTTAGAAGAAATGAAGATGCTTTGGATGATAGCAGGAGTGAAAAAGCGTGATCGCCGAAGGCTTCACGTCAAAAATGACATCGGCAAGTACTTTTTAGTGAAAAAAAATGACATGAGATCCCAGTTAAAAAGGCAATAGCACCAAAGGAAGAGAATTGGGGTTCCAACAGAGATTATCACAATCGCAGGTGAATGAAGGAAAAGATGATAAAACAGAAATCAGAAAGAAAAGTTACTTAAATTTTCATTTTTTGACTTTGACCGTTAATAACGTTAAAACGGTTCAACGGATCAATTTGAAAATTAACAGGAATTTGTTTGGTTTATTACTCTGTAAAACGTAGTACTAAAATAAGGATTCTGACCAATATTGGCAAATCTAAAAAAAAACAACTTTTACAATAGAGTCAATAGAGAATTTATTTGGCTTGCTTTGCGCAGGAGGGGCATCCCGAATAAATTGATTGCTATAATCAAGGCTACATAAATGAAGGATCCAAATGTCACGTTCTGCATAAAGGGAGGTTGTCAGAGGAGTTTGAAATCCAAAGTGGAGTTAGACAGGGTTGTATACTGTCACCAATACTGTTCCTGTTGGTAATAAGTGATGTACTGCATGCAGCTTTGTCGAATGTAAATGGAGGAATTCAGTGGAATCTGCTATCACAACCTTAAACATCTAGACTACGCTGATGACGTATGCTTATTCTCTCATAGGATCATGGATCTCCATCAAATGACAACAAGGGTGGAGAGAGAAGCTGAAAGCGTCGGTCTTAAGATCAATACGGCAAAAACAAAGAGGATCAGCCTTAAAACTTCCTCATCTACTCAAATAGATATTTCTGGACAACCAGTAGAGATGGTAGAGAGTTTTCAATACCTTGGGAGTATTGTATTGTATATTGGATATAACCGAATCGGGAAAGCAAAGGCTGCGTTCGGAAAGCTGTTCAAAATATGGAGAAACAACTCTATAAGCGTAAAGACCAAGCTACGATTGTTCCGCTCCAATGTAGAATCCGTGCTTCTTTATGGATGCAGCACTTGGAAAGTAACACCCACTGTCACAAGAAAGCTGCAAACGTTCGTGAATAGATGTCTGCCAAACATCTTGCGGATTTTCTGGCCTAACCGTATCTCCAATGATGAACTTCATGCGAGGACAGGTCAGGAACCCATTGACTCTATAATACGAAAACGTAAGTGGCAGTGGATTGGACATACGTTTCGAAAAGGCCACGAGGCGGGTCAAGCGATGCAATGGAACCCTCTCACGCAGCGAGGCAGAGGAATGGGCCGACTTAGAAGTACTTGGCGAAGAACGGTCGAAGAGGAATCAGCAAAACTGGGGAAGAGTTGAAGAGAGCTGATGTACATCTCCAGAAACCGAACACGATGGCGGGTAGGAGTAGTGGAGGCCCTAGGCCCAGCAACACATTTACGAAAACACAAAATGAATTAAGTCCCATGTGAACCAACTTCTTAATTTATGAACTAATTCCAAATAAAATTTGAATGGTAGTTACCTCATTTTGGCCATCAGTAGGACATAATTCGTAGAGCAGCCGCTAAGATTATATCAAAGTGATCACATCCCTAAAAATGTTTAAGAAAAAGTATTTAAATCCTTAAGTCACAGAATTAAACATATTATTTTCCCTCAAGATACAAATAAAACAATAAAATGCTTTACTATATTCCTCAACAAAAGTCCCCAAAGCAATACCAAGTGGTGCCAAATGAATGTCATCATTGCTTCTAAACTGTTAAATGTTATTTTTTTTTTGTATGTATTTGCTCCTTCTCCCAAGCCATGTACCTACTTATGTTAATGTATAATCTAAATAAGAATAAAATAAAAATAAACAACAAAAACAGCAATACCAAAAGTAACAACATTAACAAAAAAAAAACCAAGAACGCAAAAAAAAAAACTCTAATAATGCTAATGGCAACACAAAACTGATATTAAAAAAAAAAGAAGCACATACACACAAATAAACGAGACTATGAGCATATCTAAATTTGCCGTCTGCATTTTGTAACCAACAAGGACCAAAAAAAATCCAAAAAAAAAAAGTGATATTCTCACCAACCAAGGATTCAAGAAACTCAAACAACTCCTAATTAATTTTTTATTCACTTTCTGTGGTTAGAAGGCAGTTTGCTGAAGGCACAATTGTATATTATAGAAGGACGAATAAAAAAGAAGAAGGCCAACAGAAAGCAACAACAACAACTAAGAGTAGCAAAAAAAAAGCTATGCAAAACAAGGCAAAGGCGTCGACTAATTTCGTGGCCATTAAAAGCTTTATCCGGTTTTGTGGATTCATTTAAATTGTTCTTAGAATTAAGAGAAGAAGAAAAAAAATATAAAATGTATATAAAAGACACAAACAAATAAACAAAAAAAATAGTAATAAGAAACTTCTGCCATTATTTTGGGCAATGCAAGCAAATGCGCAAGAGGGATTTTTTTTTGAGTTTTTTTTTTTACATCCAAAATAATTACACGCTGTTACTAAGGGTAAGCTAAGTTTTTAGAAAAAAAAATTCAAATTGACAATTTTTTTTTAAGATAAAATAAGACAATTTAATTACCGAGATAAAAGGCTTTTTTGTTTGGATAAAAGTTCGAGATTAATAAAATTTTGGAAAATAAATGCTTTTCAAAAATCAAGTTTAAAAAAAATAATTTTTTGAAGAATTTCATGTCATAACATTTTTAGAAAAATCTTAAACATCAAAAATCTCTATTCAAAAAAAAAATCTTAGGATACCAAAAATTTTAAAGTTGAAGCTGAATAAACATCTTACCTACCTGACAGATACATTTAATCAACTTAAATGCAGATGTTCAATTTTGTTTATTGTTTTTTTTTGTTTTTGAAAATGTTTGGCTAATGCTATTCTTTGTGTGGTTGCACATTAACGATATTTTTAAAAAATAATGAAATAAAATAATTGAAAACAAGAAACATAAATCTTAAGATCGGTTTTTGTTCATCTCAATACGACCATTTTTAACAAAGATACATATATGTGGCTTTTCAAAAAAAAATCGATAACAATCGTTTAGTTAATTCGTTTGGCTTGTGTATTTGAGTAGACACCTACCCTTAATAATTTTTAGTTGTCTTAATTTTGTAACTTAAAGATTTTTAAAAACTTTTGCATTCGGAAAAAAATATTAAGTAGATAAGTAGATGCACTTTTGAGTGAATTCAATGGGTAGGTCAGAAGAATTGTACGATAAATATATATTGAAAAATTCTGAAATCTGACGCCAAGTATTTTTTTAAAAGTTTGATATTCAAAGAGAAAACAATAATTGATGACATAATTTTGACATATTTTCAGTGACACAAGACAAAATATATTTAAATATTTTGAATTATTAGAGGAAGTCCATAAGACTTCATTTATGCACTTAATTTAATTTTTTCTCTTATGCTAAAAATAGCAAGCAATACTAGGGATGGTGTAAATAAGTTGGTGATTTTCTAGGACTTAAACGTATTTTGTTTTTGTTTTTTTTTTTCTTTTTTTTTCCATCCATAAGTTAACTATGCGAGAAATTAAATTGTGCTTGTGGTGGTTTTGAATATTAAAAAGATCGTTTGTCATCATCTCTCTTCTTGAAGCTAGTTGTTTTTATTTTTGTCGCTTATTGAAAGGAAGTGAAAGTCCTTTAAGCAGGCCATCTGTTTTTTTTTTTTCTTTTTTTGATTTCGACCATCTGACCAGTCTGGATTCTTTTTTTTGTTGTTGGTTGGTTGATGATTCTATTTATCTATGAAAGTTGAACTTTTATAAATAGATATTGTTGTTTTGTTGGGAATATACATACATTATATCTAGTTGTGATTTATTGCATCATTTGTTCAAGTTAATCTTGTTAAGTGATTGTTGTCTCGTAGTAGGCAGGATGTTAAGTGAGTTTATTGAAAGAAAAAGCACTTATTACTTATTCGGCCTTCTTTGTTGAAGCAAAAAAAAAAAAAAATCATAAAAAGGTGGAAAAGATCTCAATTTTAAAAAGATGTTTTTTTACATTAAATTTTGCAACGAAATATACATATACATATTTATTAAATAGGCATATTTCCTTTTGTTTTTTCGACAAGAGTTACAGAAAGTCGACTTCAAATTTTGAGCACAAAAAAAAAACATTTTAGTAAAAATTGTTTAATTACAGTAGTGGAAGTAGAGGAGGGTTCTGGATCACATCCCAAGGTACTAACTGTTAATTTAATATTTTCGAAATAATAACAACTATCAAATATGTTTTTTTTCAGTTCTCAAAATCGTTGTCATTTCAAATATTCTACACTAAATATTAAATAATTTTCATTCAATTTGAAAAATAACTTAAATTTTATAAAAAAAATAAAATGGCCTCCTCGATTGCCCGCTACTTGATTTCAAATTAAATATTAAACTTTTTTTTTTTTGTTGACAAAATCACAGTTCAGAGATTGCACGTGAATAATGATTACCACTCTATAAAACAAATCACGTTCCTAAAACCCACCAATTCAGTAAAATCTTGCATACATAAACATATCCTATGGCAATGAAAGTGCCATAGAGCAGTACTTACATCCTATATAAGAAGTTAAGTGGATGAAATGCTAATGGAGCATTTCAACTCCTGATGTCAAATGTTGTCTAGAGTTGTTGATCCATCGCATCCAAAAATTATTCATGAGAACATTTTCAATTACTTTTTCCCTAGTTGATTTCAATATAATTCATTGCAGTCATTCAGTTGGTAGTGAGTGAGTGAGTGAGTGAGTGAGTGAGTGAGTTTGTGCAGCAGCAGTAGCAGCTCGTCTCGTCTATCATATCAAATCGTTGTGTCATTATACTCGTATACGATATATTAAAGTCTCAAGAGTGTGTGTATATGTATGTATATTCCAAATCGTTAATTTAATTACGTATACTTAATAACTTGCTCAATTATGCTTATCCCGATAAATTGATTGTATAAATGTACCACCAGGAAATTCCAGAGTCCTCGAGTATAATCAAGTATAGTATACCATTCCATGCATGGCAACAGAGGTGATTTGACATTTTGCAACCATCAACAGAAGTAGAATTAATAAATTGCTTCTATGGGAGTATTTTTGTTGTTATCATAAGAACTCTTGTTCATTTCCAAGTAGGTATAATGATTCAAGACTTGTCATGGCATTTACAAAAACCTCAGATTTTATTACAGCAAAATAAATTCCATCTTTAGTTCCCCACCAAAAAAAAAAACGCCCTTAACCAATTTCCATAGAATAACACTTAATACCTGTTTCATTCTCATCCTTGTTGTCTTGGTGTTTTATGGTCCTCAAAGTACAACTCGAATTACATAAATAGATATTATGCAGAATCTGTGTTAAAGTCAAGTCAACACAGTGAAGAGTTTTTTTTTTTTTTGAAGAATTTATGTGTTTCAACCGATAGCAAAATTGTGACTTTTATTCACAATGGATCTGAATGTATTAAGAGTTGGGAAAAATAAAAAATAGGATGGTATCCCCGTCATTGTTCTGAAGAGGTGTTCTTCCAAGCTGGCAAAACTCCTGCATAAGCTTTTCCATCTATCCTATTCTTCTGGGCTTATTCCGAGCAGTTGGAAAACAGCATTTGTCCAGAAAGGTGAATCTTCTTCACTCTCTAATTACCGACCAATTGCACTTACGTCCCTTATTTCCAAGTTCATGGAAACGCTGATAAATTATCAGCTCAAGGAATATCTCGAAGATCGAAAGCTTTTTAACGACCGGCAATATGGCTTTGGCAGCAATAGGTCCACCGGTGATTTGATGGTTTATCTCGTTTCGAAGAAATTAAGATTATTGCACTTGATATTTTGAAAGCATTTGATCCTGCTCTTTTATCGAAAATGCGTGCTTTTGGTATCGATGAAACCCTTCTTCGTTGGAATAGTAACTTTCTTTCGAATCGCTCTATATAAGTAGTATTAGACGGATTCAAGTCTAAAACCCACAAAATAAATGCTGGTGTGCCACAGGGTTCCGTTTTGTCTCCGATCCTCTTTCTCATTTTCAGTAATGATCTCCTATAGGCAACTACTAATCCATTAAATTGTTTCGCTGGGGATAGCACCCTTAGTTTAGCTATTCGTTTCCAGATTCACTTCTCTGCTCCTCAGACGTGGAACTGTAACGGCTAAATATGATAAGTACTTTAAATTCTGACTTGGACAAAATTGTACAATGGGGATTAAGAAATCGCGTAGAATTAAATGCTTCAAAAACTGCTTTCTGTCGTTAAAGCGAGACGAAATACCACCCCTGCCATTATTATCTATTATGCATTAAAGAAACTAATCAGCTTGCGATTTTAGGTATGTGTATCACAAACCATCTTTTGTGGAATGATCACATACTTAACGTCGCCAAAAATGCCGCAAGATGTTTAGGTTTCCTTTGGAGATGCAAGAAATTCGTTTCCCCTTCTGATCTGGCTATTATCTATAAAAGTTATATACGTCCAAAGCTTGAGTATAACTCCCATCTCTGGGCTGGTGCTCCAGCAACTTACTTAAGCCTCTTGGACAGTATACAAAGACGAGCCTTCAAAATGATCGGAGACAGGAACATCATCGATACTTTTAAATCACTTGAACACCGGCGTAACGTTTTCTGTCTCTCACTCTTTTATCGTTACTTTTAAGGTAAGTGCTCTAATGAAATAGCCAGTTTCTTCATATCTTTTTGTTTTGAATTAATTACTCAAAATTAAATAGCCACTGTACTTCACACAGGAAACAGCTGTAAACAAATCCGGTGTGGGTTCACCCTTAAATTTTTTTTCTTGCACTGTATGCTGTCCTTAAAAAAAGAATTTATTGTTTCAAAATGTTATTAATATCAAATGTACATAAGCCCAGCTCAAAATTTAATACAATTTTTAAAAATTTTATCATGACCTAGTTTTGTTAAGTCCAAAACATAAATACAAAAACAAAACAACATCTTTTCCCCACTTAAGATAATAAGTTTTGGAATTTTCCTTTTTATTTGTTTATGACGATTGATGATAATAAAAAGAGACAAATATATAAATGTTTAAGGATACAAAAACAAACAAATAACTAACCTACTGCTGTACACATAAATAGTTTCTTGAAAATGAAAATATTTGACAATCATTACCAAAGAAAGGAATACAAATTTTTTCATGTGATGAATTATATTGAGCAAGGAGCAATAAAATATCTACTTTGCCCTACATTGTATAAGGACGAAAGAAGAAATAAGTGTGTGTTGTCTTGTTGCTTTTTGTTAATGGTGTTAAATAACCTTGAAATAGGACCTTTATAATAAGGGCCAAAAGTTCTTCTTATTTCTGTCCTACTTTTTGATTTAAGCTACATTATACTCGTACTCGTACATACTGGCATTAATGGAATAAAAACACTTGCTTTTTGGATGAAATTTCGTATAATAAATCATATTTCCAATTATACACATGAAGGCGCTATGTGTGTTGTGAGAATTCTCTTTCAAAAAGGATGTCATCATCGATCATTCTTCTTATTTTTTTTTTTCGTATTATTATTATTATTTTATTGACGACAAAAAGAAAAATGGAAAATTATATTATTTTTTTTTTGTGTTACATTCTTTTTGATGGAAGAAAAAGACAGTTTATTTTTTTTTGTGTTCTTAAATTTTGTTTTACTGCCGACACGAATCAAAGGTCCTTGTGAAATGGAATATATGTTTTTTTTGTTGTGTAGACAATTTGAAGTTCAGAAAGATGAATTTCGGAAATTCGATTATTACATTTATTTGAGGAAATCCTATGTGTCAAAGATGCCTATTAGATTTTTTTTTATTGCCGTGAAGTCTTTAGGTTTTTTTTTGTTTTAAATTGTTTTAAAGTCCTTGATCAATGATTTTGGGTTAAATCTTATTTTAAGGAAAAACCAGAACAAAATGATATAGAATAAAATGCACGCCCCAGTCGTACACGTACTTGCTCCTATGTGCGATAACATCTTGGTTTTGATAAATTAAGCCAAAGAGGATGTTTAATCTTAAAACTGAAAATGCCATCTTATGTATTATAAAAACACAAATTTAAAAAAAAAAATTTAAAAAATCGTTAAACATACATATATAATTTTTAAGTATTTTTATAAAAAAAGATATGCACATTCTTAGTTTTTGATAACATACGCTTAAAACAAAATTTAAAAAAAATGGATATTTTTTAAAGACAAAAAACATTTTTTATTTGAAAATTTTGATATGCAATATTATTTAGATTATATAGGACCTCATTCAGAAAATTTTTTATCGAAATCCGTCCAATGGTTGACGAGAAAACCCAAAACCAAAAATCCGGTTCTATAACAAGTACTCTTAATAACGGTTTTTTCAAAAATCTTTTTTGACTTAATTATTAGGGTTACTTGAAAAACCCGATTTAAAAAATTTATTCAAAATCGTTATAGCCGTTTTCGAGGTAAAAATGTTTTGTCTAAATGGTACTATGACAGGTACCGTTACTTTTCGAGCTAACCTTATGTCCAAAGTTTGAAGAATCGCTTCTGTAGTTTAGGCTGTAGGTCGAGGTACAGACAGACAGAGAATTGCGGGACCCACTTTTTTCCAATTTTTTCCTAGTAATTCTTAGAAGTTGAAGATTCTTAATTCCAGTGCAGAGCTACATAAAGCAAACAAAAAAAATCCTTCTACACCATTTTTCATTTTTTTTATTTGACCTCTTGCTTCGTTTCATATTCTTCTCAACTATCATTTCAACTTCTTTTATCTTTGGAATAAAATAGGTCTGCCTTATATAATTATTTATATTGCTTACTTTTTTGTGTTTCAAAATTTTTGAGCTTCGGTAAGAGTTTTGTAAACATTTTAAGGGAAGCTACTAGTGAATACGTAAACTTTATTAAAATTTCTGTTAGCGTTCTAATAGATGTTTTAAAAGGGAAATAGAAGCTTCTATAATATTCTCCTTTCGATTGTTAACGAAACTTAACAAAAACTTTAAAGAAATTTGGAACTCCTATAAAGTTTATTCGAAGCAGAAGTGTCAGTTAGATTGGCTTCTTTCACGAAGCTTCTTATGTCTTAACCTCAAACGGAAACAAACATGGTAAAACCAAAAACGTATATGAGACGTGTATATGGCCTGTCTTACCCCGTCAACAAATTTGCGCCTCACTCTTTCGAAATCGTAATATTTTCCGTGGATTTTTTTTCACACAATATTCACAGAAAATTCTGTAAAATGTCAAAGATCATAAAAACACAAAAAAATAATAGATGATTGAATATTGATTAATAAAAGATTAACGCTGAGGATTGTAGATGTAAAAAATCACTTTTCAGCATTGATTGACACATTTGTCAATTAGTTTATAGCTTTTTTAAATTGACTTGATTTGACAGATTTGTCAATTAACTTGTATTTAGAACCTTCATTATCTAGCTAACCTCTTTTTGTAAAAAGTCTGCATTATTTTCTGCTGTGTCACTCTATATCAATTGTATTTATTTCTCATTACTTCCTAACATTCAATACAATAATAATAACACACAGAATGAAATTGTTGTCCTCTGTCATGTTTACTTAACCAATCCCACATATGTGTTGCGCGTCAATTACGAAATTGTTTGTAACCTACAAACATGCCCCAAGCGAACAAACCCTAACACAAAAAAAAAAAAAAAAAACATAAATTGATCGAATGCATTGGCAACACAAAACCAAAGTGCAAAAGATACATCCATTAGATAGTACCTACCATCTATAGAAGGAGTATCCGGTTCCTGTGTCATAGTCTAGTCACGCAAATGGTTGGCGTGTTGGGTTGTGCTTTGCTTTGTATAAATTGAATGCACTTCGTCCTGTCATCAAACAGGTATCCTTTTTCTATATACCCAAAGTATGCTACATTCTACATACAGTTATAAGGACACCCTTTGACAACCTTTGTTAGGGACATGATTGGAAAACATGTACAATTTTTTTTTTCTTGTATACTTTGTATAAGAGTTTTCTATTGAACTAAAGGTGTCCTTTTTGAAAAACTTCTATACATCTATCTATCATGAAAAGACATTCAAGTTGAAAGGGTACAAGTGGGAGGGGGATCACTACCTCCCCCTCCCCCTGCCTTGCCATGATTTGTGTAAAATATTGTAAATGAAATCAGATACCATCAAGTCGGTTCACTACTCATTTGTACGATTTAAATTGAATTCACTGCAGAGTCGAGTCCTTTTTTCTCTAATTAAATAAAAAAAAAAAAAAACAGAAAAAAACTATCAGAAAAGAGAGAAAGGAAGTTGGAAAGGAAGGAATGCTTAACATGCAATTAGCTTAGTCTATTTCACAAATCATGCGAGCCTAGGAAAAGAGTAGTCGTTCTGCAACATAGTAAACATGGCTGCTTATCTTTCTCGGTTAATTAAACACCACTTAGTGAGGCTGAATTCCTCTAGAGAAAAGGACATGCACAGCACATTTTACATTTTACATTGTACCTACAACCAACAACTATTGGGGCTATTAAGTTTATGGCAAATAGCACAAAAAGGACGCTGACTCTATTTATCACCTTTGTAGGAAAGGATGAATCTATGTTTGGTTTCTCGGTGACTGTGAACTGGAGGGACTATGGAAGGTGCATTACCATCAGAGAACAATATGTGTGCATTTTAGATAATGGTTTCGAATATTTATATGCCAAGCAATTATTAATTAATTGTCCTCTACTGCAGCAGCAGAAGCAGCAGACATGTTTTGTATTTATTTATTACATAAAACATATGTTACTATAAATTCTCGAATTAGGGAAGCTCATGAATTTAGAATATTAGTTTTAAAAATATGGAACCCGCAAAACGTCTCACTTGGCCCATATTCCTATTATTAGCTATGATTTTTAATATTCCATTTTTTGATAAGTTTTTGAAAGAAATTTATACAAAATTCGCAAAATTCAGATTTATCATTTTGAAAAAAAAATTCATCGCATTTATTAGAGAACGAGAATAGACCAAAAATACTTTGAATAAAAAAAACTTTGCTGTGTGTGTACCTTTAAAAAGTTCTTAACCTTAATGGGAAAAGTTTAAAATTCAATAATTTCGGGAATTTACAGTATGAATGAATGAATGTATTGGGTTAATATTTGCACTGCGACCTTATGATCTATTGTGCCCCCCTTTTAATGTGGATGAGGTTTCTCATCTACAATTCATCCTCCAAATTCGTTCCTTTGAGGAATTTAATGATTTGGGGTATTTTTAGAGAATGTAATTCATTCTCTTCTATATGGTACTTGCCCAGATATTTATGTCTATGATGCATTAGTGCATCACAAAAGAAATAAAGCATGGAAATTATACTTAAAAACTCTTTCACCAGTTGACCACTTTTCTTATATTTCTTTTTTCGAGGAATTTAAAGCCCTTTCAAAAACTTTGTATACAAATTATGTAAATGAAACGGGAAATTCTTTAAAACAGGACCCTAAATCATTTTGGAGACTCGTTAACTCAAAGAAAAATTCAGATGGCTATCCGTCGAATTTTATTTATGAAAACTGCTCGTTACGTGAGACCGCCGATATTTGCAACGCTTTTGCGAATAATTTTCGTAACTCCTTCGTTGAGGCACCTGTTGTTGTTGATGAAGAATATTTTAAAAACTTCCATATCTATGCCCAAACAAATTGTAATAGTATTTCTCTGCGTGAAAACACTATTCTAGAATATCTTTCTTCATTGAAAGATGACTATTCTTCTGGCCCTGATGGAGTTCCCCCAATAGTAATAAAAAATTGTAGACATATTCTAGTTCAACCCCTTAAACTTTTGTTTGAGCTCTCTATTAAATCAGGCAAATTTCCTTGCTTCTGGAAAAAATCATTTTTAACTCCCGTTTTTAAAAAAGGCGAAAAGATTGATATCAAAAATTATCGGCCTATATCGAAATTATCTTGTATCCCAAAGCTCTTTGAAAAAGTTGTTTGTGAAAGCCTATCCTTTCATACCAGGAATTTAATTAGTGAAAAACAGCACGGATTTGTCCAAAAAAGATCAACAGTAACAAATCTTCTTTCTTTCGTGCACAAATGCTCGAATGCCTTGGAAAGTGGAAGTGAAATTGACTGTATATATACCGATTTTTCTAAGGCATTTGATCAATTGAGCCACAATATTATTTTGTTCAAACTAAGAGCTTTTGGTTTCCCACCCTTTTTTGTAAATTGGATTAAATCTTATCTTGAAAATAGGTCCTATCAGGTGAAATTCCGCAATAGTCTTTCTAGTCCATTCATTGCCCATTCAGGCGTACCTCAGGGAAGCCACCTTGGCCCTTTTCTGTTCATTCTTGCTATAAATGATGTCGTATCATGTCTACAATCGAGTGAGATTCTTATATTTGCAGATGATATGAAAATTTTCAAGACAATTAAAGACAAACATGACAACCATCTTCTTCAGGCAGATATTGATAGTTTTACTGTTTGGTGTAGTAAAAATGGTCTTACTTTAAACCCTGCTAAATGCCAAACAATTACTTTCTCAAGAAAACGTTTTCCAAATTCTTTTGATTATTATATTTCGCAGCATAAACTAGGTCGTATCTCAAGCTTTAAGGACTTGGGTGTTCATTTTAGTTCTAATTTAGAGTTCACGGAACATATAAATTTCATTGTTAAGAAAGCCAGCTCTATGCTTGGTTTTATTAAACGTTGGGCAAAGGAATTTAACGATCCATACGTTACTCTCTCTTTGTACAATTGTTATGTACGTCCTCATCTTGAATATGCCTCACAAGTATGGTCCCCTTTCTACGAAACACATAAAAGTCGGATTGAATCAATTCAGCATAAATTCATTCGCTTTGCTCTGAAGGGCCTTCCTTGGACTGACCCGTTCAATCTACCACCATATGAACATAGAATCCAACTTCTGCAAATCCAAACTTTATATCAAAGACGTGTCAATAATGACCTTATATTTATTCATCAACTCATTAATGGTCAAATCGATGCTTCCGATTTGTTAGCTTGCATCGGCATTAACTACCGCGGAGGATCTCACCACCTGCGAAGATTTGAACTTTTACACGTTGATTTCCATAGAACCAACTATGGCTTGCATGAACCTTTGAACCGTATGTGCAGGCTTTTTAATTTAAACAATTTGTCTATCGACTTCAACATGAGTAAATTAAGACTAAAAATTTCGTTTCGAACCAGTGCTCCTCTGTCGTGATATTGTTTTATTTTTAACAATAGATATCGTGAATGTCTAGTATTTTGTATATTTTTGTTTAATTTTGTTTTATTTTTATACTTTTTAATTTTTGTAATTATGTAGATATTTTTATGTGTTGCATGTGTTAGTTTTCATTACATTTACTAACCACTAACACATGCACTTATGATGAGCCTCTTACTGTAGTTGAAGCTTGCTCTAAGCTCACTACAGCAAAGAATCTGAAGTGTAAAAAAAAAAAAAAAATCACATTTTCCTATTATGTGGTCCGGTGTCTCCTCATGAGCGTTGCAGAATCTGCAGGAAGCGCTGCTCACTAGACCAAGGATACTGAGGTGTCTTCTCAGTTTGCAATGACCGGAGAGGAGACCCGTTACTCTCCTAAGATTGTTCCTACTTAGGCTGATGCAGGATAAGAAACGCTCTCGGTTATATTCCCCGAGTAAGAGTTTTGCCTGTCTCAGTTTGGGGAGTTCTTCCCAGATTTTTGATCTTTTAGCCTTCTCTTCGGATTTGATATTGTTTTTAATTATATTCTCCCCTATACCACAATAGGGCTCTGGTCCCATTAGGGGTGTCATTGCTCCTATTTTTGCTAGGGAGTCAGCCTCTTCATTGCCCAGGACACCGACGTGACCTGGTACCCAATGTAGTGTGACTTTGTTTTCCTTGCCCAGTTCATTGAGCTTATTCACACATTCCCATACTAGTCTAGAAGTAATGGTATATGAATTTAAAGCTTTAAGTGCAGCTTGGCTGTCTGACATGATGGCAATGTTTTGGTTTTTGTATTTTCTATCGATGTTACGTTCTGCGCATTTTCCGATGGCGTTCACTTCCGCCTGGAATATGCTGGTGGACTTCCCCATCGGTATGGAAATTTTGGTTCTAGGCCCAAAAATCCCTACACCAGTCCCGTCAGAAGTTCTCGATCCATCAGTATACCACTTGATGGTGTTTGCATTGAGATTGTAGTTTTCCATCTCACCTACCCAGTCTCTTTTGCAACTTAACTCCGTTCGAAAAAGCTTTTCGAAGTTATATTTTCTAATCATGCTGTCCCTGGGAATGTCGAGAAGGTTCATTTCTGTGGACTTGAGGATCATGTTCTTCTCTCTATGACCAATGATTTTCCCTGTCCCAGTGCCCTCCTTAGCAAACCTCATGATTGCTCCCTTAGCAGCACTTCCTATTGCCACGTGTAGTGGCGCTAGATTTAAGATGTTTTCCATTGCTGCTGTAGGGCATGTTCTCATTGCTCCGGTTATACATATACATGCAAGCCTTTGCAACTTTTCTAATTTTTTCTTAGTGGTTGTTAGTTCGGTTCTTTTGTGCCATGCAACCGCCCCATAGGTAATGATGGGTCTTACCATCATGGTGTACATCCATCTCAGGATGTTTGGTTTGCAACCCCATGATTTTCCTGCAATTCTTTTGCAAATCATCAGGGCTTTTGTGGCTTTTCCGACAGTTATATCGACATGTTTATTCCAAAGGAGCTTGCTATCTAGTGTTATGCCTAGATACTTGACCTCTCTTCGGGTGTCGATTACTTCTCCAGCCAACCGTATTGGTTTCATACGTGGTAGAAGTCTTTTCTTGGTAAATGGTATTATTGCCGTCTTTGTGGGGTTGATATTCAAACCCACTGAAGTACACCATTTCTTTGTTACATTTAGTCCTCTTTGTATTATGTCACAAAGAGTTTCTTCAAACTTCCCCAAGGCAGTTATTACAATGTCATCGGCAAAGCCAATGCAACGTATACCTTGAGAAGTTAGAATTTCAAGTAGTTCATCTACAACAAGGCTCCACAGTAAGGGTGATAGTACCCCTCCCTGAGGGCAACCTCTTGTTGTGATGACTTTCTGAACGTTTTGTCCTGCGTTTGCTTCCGCCGTTCTTGTACCTAGCATTCTACCTATCCATCTAATAATGGTGATGGGTACCCCCTTTCTACTAAGAGCCCTGTCAACAGCTTCATGTGAGGTGTTGTCAAAGGCTCCTTCTATATCCAGGAAGGCACAAATGGCAATTTCCTTGCCATCTAAAGCTATCTGTACATTGTTAATTAGTTCATACAGAGCGGTTTCTGTGGACCTACCCGCTCTGTAGGCATGCTGGTGATGATTTAGAGGCATGCTTGTTAAGACTTCTGTTCTTATGAAGTTATCGATTACCTTTTCCAAAGTTTTCAGTAAAAAAGATGTTAAACTAATTGGCCTGAATGACTTAGGATGGGTTGTATCTTTTTTCCCCACTTTGGGGATAAAAATTACCTTTGCTCTTCTCCATAAACTTGGTATGTACCCAAGTGCAATACTACTTCGAAGCAATTTTATGATGTAAGGCATTACTTCTTCCTTTCCTTTTTGCAGAAGGGCTGGAAAAATGCCGTCTACGCCCGGTGATTTAAAGGGTTGAAAGGTACTTATTGCCCATTCGATCCTATTGCCTGTACAAATAGTCGAAGCTATCTGCCAGTCTATCCGGTTTGGCCTGAGAGGTATTCTCTCTGTCAAGTTATCTACCATAGGTAGACTACCCGGAAAATGAGTGTTTAGCAGTAGGGTAGCCCTTTGCTCCTCGTTTTCCGTGTAGCTACCATCCGAGTAACGAAGTGCTAGTGATGTGATGGTAGTTTCTTTTGCTAGAGCTTTGTGAAGTCTAGCAGCTACCGGAGTAGATGAAACCCCCTCACAGAACATTTCAAAGCTCTTTCTTTTTGCCCTTCTGATTTCCCGGTTATAGTTGGTCAACTCTGCAGAGTAATTATTCCACTCTCCAGTACTCTTTGCCTTATTAAAGAGTTTTCTTACCTTGGATCTTAGTTTTGACAGATTTCTGTTCCACCACGGAGCATCCTTTTGTCTTTTACCTTGCTTTATGGGGCAACTGAGTTCATAAGCCTCAATTATTGCCCCACTAAGCTCGTTTACTAAGTGTTCTAACTCAAGGTTACAATTTGTCGTTTCTACTGGACCTATTCGTTCAAGGTTTGTTTTGAGAACGCTTTTGTACAGGTTCCAGTTAGTTTTCTTAGGGTTCCTGCCAGAGGTATTCTCTGTGAGCAAGTTGTCTAAGGTAAACTCTATAATTCTGTGGTCAGACATGGATGGTTCGTTTGAAACCCTCCAATCCCTAATCAGGTTACCTACGTTCGGGCTTCCAAACGTTAAGTCTAAGACTTCTTTCCTTACTCTAGTTATAAAGGTAGGTGTGTTCCCTACGTTATAAATATCTAGATTTTTTTCGATAATAAAGTCTAAAAGGTACTCACCCCTTTGATTAGTATCGGTACTACCCCATGTTGTATGGTGGGCGTTTGCATCACAACCGACCAACAACGGTAGTCCTTTGCTGCTGCAGTAGTCCGCTAACTTCCGTACTTCGATTGGTGGAATATTTCCCTCATCACCGGCGAAGTAGGCTGCTGCTACCACCATCGTGCTGAGGTTGCCCTCGTTGTCAATCTGGGCTTGGATTGGCACCAGGTCCCTCGTCATAAATTCTGAAAGACATATAAATTTTATGTTATTTCTTATTTTTATGCATGCTCGGGGCGAGTCACTTCTCGTATCCCAAATTAATTTAGAGTTCTTACATGTTAGGCCTCTAATTTGGCCCCCGTAAATCCAGGGTTCTTGGATCAGGACTAGTCCCAGGTCATCAGCTGAAAATTTTCGAGATATAATAGCTGATGCTGCTTTTGCGTGGTGCAAGTTTACCTGGGCTAGTCTGGTTCTGATCCCGCGTCCAGACATAGTCTGTTTAACAGGTGGGGGCTGGTGCCCCCTCATCTGCTAGCAGACTATCTTCCTCCTCGTTTGTGGGAAGCACCTCGTCTAAGTCAGATGAACTAGAAGAGAGGTCAATGCCCTCCATTTCTTCGTCCATCTGACTAGACACTTCCATTGCCAGTTGTTGTTCCTGGCTTTGGAAGGTTGTCTCAGTGGGTTTGGGAGTTGCTCGGGAAAGGGTGGGTTCGGGAGTAGACGGGATTAGGATGGGTTTGGGAGTTGCGGGGTTTTGGGTGGGATCCGATATTACGGAGGTTGGGATAGGTTGGGTTTTTTGGGTAAGTAATGGAGTGGGGGGTATGTTAGAGCTGGTAGTTGGGGGGATGGGGGGATTGGAAGGATGGGTTTGCGCTACAGTGACTTGGCCTGCTATACGCTTTCGGAGTCCCGTTACTGGGATTTTTCCGAATTTATAGTGAAGCTGGTGTTCTGCTTTCACTATAGCATTCGCGGACTGGTCGTCAACGCCGATCACCATGAGCTGACCTTTGCCTTCAGCTTTACTGGTGAGCACTTTCCATGCGTGTACCAACAGTCCGTCATTTTGTGCCTGGATGAGCGACAGCGATTTTTTATTGTCTTGCCCAGCACTTCTTGGCAAAAACAGGGTGATATTTTGCATCTTGGGGATTTCATCCCCCATGCGTGCTATCAGCTCACTGCCCTTCCAAGTGCTCAATTTGGATGCCTTCTCCTTGAGCCATTCTGCCGTCTCTTGCCCATCGCAATCGACTAACAGCAGCCCCGTTCTGAAGTGCAGGCCATTGAACTTGAGTTTGTGCTTCCACCCAAGAGACACTTCCTCAATAATGGCTTCCTCCAGTGCCGATAATTCATCCGCGCTGAGGGTAACCTGAGGGTATTGCCTTGGTAGAACCGCAATCCTCACACTCCTGGCCGCATTCGCATACGAGAGCTGTTTCTCATCCGCCACGATTTTTGCGGTGCTTGGTCCCGCTTTTTCTGTGGTCGACGTCCTGGATTTTTTGGCATCTTGCCTTTGGGGAGGAGTGATGTTGTCGCTCTTCCTCTTCCCAGTATCCAGGCTACTAACAGGTCCCTTGTTAGGGTCTGCTTTCCTCTCGTCAACCTTTTTCCGGGCTTCCTGCGGGGACATCCCCTGACCCAGGAACCGGAGGTACCACCTGCACCCCGCTCCACTCAGTCCTTTCCTCAGTGGGTCATCGAATGCCCCTGGCATCCCCTTTTGCGGGAGTGGACCAGTGGTTTTCCTGGCCTTTTCACGCCGCAGGTCTTTCGGTGGTGGAGAGGCAATCTTTGCTGGTGTCTTCCCAACTTTTTCGCCTTCTACGGCTTTGGCAACATCTTTAACTTGCACCGGAGATGTTCTCCCAGTACTAGCTCTAGATGTGCTTGGAGTTTCGTCTTCTGCTCGTCTGGGTGTTGTTTTCCCCTGACTTGCTGACGATTCTCCCTGAACTGCCCGGTTCTGTGTTTTATCAAGAGACCTGCTCTTCAAATAAAAACTCATTCCCGGTCTCGAATCGTTAAGAAAGATATTTTCCATGCGATTCGCATACTCATTCGCGGTGACATCCCGCGGAATGTTATATTTTTTGTGGTTGTTGTTGTTTGAATTTACAGTAACAAATATACAATACAGACAGGTGGAGTATCTGTGTTTAGTCCTTTTTTAGATGAATTTGTATTATTTACTGAGTCCACATATCAAAGCATTTGTTATGATGCGAAAATAATTACTCTCCAGTTTGCTATGAATAGGTATACTGTACTGAGTCATTATGTCATTGGCGTCTGGAGGGTGGGGTAAGTGGGGGTTAATTGACCCCTACTGGCTCGGAAAAAAAGACTATAGAGCCTACTATAGTCTGTCAAAGCTCTTCAAATCCAGAAATCTCGTCATAACTTCAAAACGTATGGTTCCGAGACTTGGGTGCTTAGCAAAAGACACTTCGACCTCTTAGCCGCGTTCGAAAGAAAATCTTAAGGAGAATTGTTGGCCCTACCTTTAAGCAAACATAGTGACAAAAATTAAGCTCGGTAGACTCCGGTGGGCAGGGCACCAGCTCGTATGAGCGAAGAGGAACCGGCTCGGAAAGTCCTTTGTGGTACATTCTATGTTAGGCGGCAGCGTGGAAGACCATGCTTGAGCTGGAGAGATGGCGTAAACCAGGACGCCCGAAGCCTTTGGGTGCGCAACCGGATGGCGTCAGTACCGGACCCCGGTTGTCGAGCCGATGATGGTGGTTCTGAAAAATACCACGTTTCTAAAAATATTTTTAATTTTATTCTGTAGACTTTTAAAAAATAGAACTGATTTCTTGACTTTTTTCCTGTTGGAATCCATGTTTATCTAAACCTTGGAAAAAATCTCCTTAATTTCCCTCTCTTGGAAAAAATCCTGCGGACGCTTATGGCCAACGCTTATTTCCTTTTTAATATGTAACAACGGCATTGGCAAGGATTGCGAAGGTGGCACCCTATGGCACATAACAAAATTTAGATGTTTAATTAATTCTGACTCGTGGAGTTATTTTATTTCGATCATCAGGTGGTGGTGCGTATTTGCATGAAAATTAATGATAGAATGTATCATAGAAATATTATGCATATACAAATAGGTATGGTAACTTAGCTGATGATGGGTATACATGTACATAAGTGTGTATTAAAAGGGGTATTCATTAGAATTTCAAAACATCGACTTCTATTTATGTATAGGTATATATAATATCAGTTAAGCAGATTATATTTGCGCAACAATATTATTTATGCGATGGTGTTTTTCTTGTGTCTATATGAGGTTTCGAATAATTATTATTTTCAAAATCTATATATACTTATGTATTTGTATATTTATGGTAATTAAATTGAGACTAAGCTCTTATTATATATGAATTTAAGAGAAGTGTGTAATGAGTTTATGCTTATTTATTTGTACTTGAATATTAATTAGGTAATTACTTTTAAATTGAAATGGATATTCTCTCTGTCTCTCTCACTCTCTCTTTATACAGTTGGAAATTTTGATATTTTACTCGATTTAGATGGCCGGCGCAATGTAGAAACGTAAACATCGACTTATGTAACACTGATTAACTTATGTCCCACCTTAAATTGGCTTAAAAATGTTTGATAGGTATCCTTAATAGTTTAAATATTGGACTTTCACAGATTTCTGATTGATACGGTTTCAAAAGTCAGTGCTTTGGAAATACGTAGGTACATATAAAAGAGGCTGGGCGCGACCCACACTGATAACTTCCCATTTGTGATCTTGAAAACTTTATATTTAGTTTTTTTCAAATAACCAAATTTTCTGCGAAACAAACTTTAGCTGTTAAATTCAAACAATCATTATTTTAAGATTGAAAAGCATTTTAATTATTTGAAGAGATTTACGAAATGCACATATATTATAGAGATTGTTGATGTGTAAGTTGTTTCCACTTGACCCAGGAGGTTAACTTCCACGCGTTTTTTTAACGAATGTGGAATTTTCTTAGTTCTGTTTAAATTTTTGTTTAAAATGTCAGTTAGCTATATGTCAAATATATATCCGCTGTAAGAAATTTTATTATGTATAAAATTAAATACCTATTGGCAAAGTCAGTATCATTTCTCGTTCTCAAGATATTCGAGTCAAAAACCAATTTTACGACTTTTTAGTTTATTTTTTTTTATATTTTTTGTCAAAAACTGTCAATTAGATATTTGTCAAAATTTAAAATATTTTAGAAGACACAATTGTTGTTCGTTCTCAGGATATTCGAGCTGAAATACAATTGTAACTACTTTTCTTTAGAATTTTTAACAGTTTTTGATTTTTTGTTAAAAAACTGCCCATTCAATATTTGTCAAAATTTTATCAATTGCGAACAATTATGTTATGTAGAAAATAAAACAAACAAGAAGTCAATATCGTTACCCGTTTTTGAGAAATTTGAGTCGAAAGACAATTTATACCAATTTTAGGTAGAATTTTTTGTAGTTTTTAATTTTTTGTAAAAAAACTGTCCATTGAATTTTTTTGAAATTTTCACCAGTAGTCAAAAACAACATTTTTCGTAAAATAAAATTATTTTTAAGTTAATATCGTTTTTCCATCTAAGGATATTGCAGTTATAAAAATTTTTTTTTTAGTTTTTTTGATTTTAAAAAATAACGGTATATTGATTTTTTTCCAAATTCATATCAAATTTGTATGACGTCATAATGTGTCGAATAAAATTTATTTCAAGTCAATAGCATTATTTGTTCGTGAGATATTTGAGCCCAACCAAAAATTTCACTTCTTTTTTAAACTGTTATAGTAAAAAACGACTCATTGAATTTTAAAATTAATTTATTTAATTAATTAATTTAAAATTAATAAACGCCCTTTCAGCTTCTTTCGAAGTTATTATCTGTAAAACAAAATTTATTTCAAGTCGATATCTCTACTTGTTCTTGAGATATCGACGACGAAAAATGGTACCAGAACGTACGAACGTACGAACGTACGAACGTACGAACGTACGAACGTACGTACACACGCACACACAGACATCTCTCTAAAAACGATTGATATAGGCTCTAGGGACCTTGAAACGTCGAGAAATGTCAAAAATTTCAATTTGACAAATCGGACCGATTACAATAACTCCCTATGGGAAGTTAATAAAAGATATCTGTGGATTTTGGCATAAATATGATAATCTACATATTTTTGAATTTTTTTTTTGTTAAAGAATTTAAAATTTTATTTAAAAGTTATAAAATTAATTTGAAAAAATTTTTATTTTAAATTCAATTCAATTCAAATTTAAACCCGTTTAAAGTAGAGGCAAAAAAGATAAAACTGTAGGAAGTGAAATCGTTTTCTTAGGAGACCTTCAAGAAACTTACTTCAAAATTTTAATCTTTAGAGTTGTCTAATAGTAGTTTTTTAGGCTTTCATCATTCAGCATGGAAAAATGGTTATACGATGAATGTTCACAGGATTTTTTTCGGTTTATTTTTCTGTTTTAGGATTAGAAGTGCAATTTAGAAAATACTTTGTAACCGCCCTATTAATAAAAAAAAATTAGGTACAACAAATATTTTTTTCAGTTTAAAAAAAAATACTTTTTATAAATTTTTAAAAAATTCTTTAAAGAATTATTACGAGTATCTAGTTTTTCAAATGTATCCTTAAATTTTACCTGCCATCGAAATTTGATTGATTCAAGTTCAAAAATTTCAAACAGAAAAACTTTGTAGAGCTAAAGAAACAATTTACATGACGAATGCATTCGAGTATTAAAAAAAAAATGAGAAATTTTTTTTAGCCCATACAATGAATGCAGCTATTCAAAATACAAAGAAAAAATCACTGTCTGAATTTTTTGGTGGAAATAGCTCCCACAAGCTTCTAGCTAAGTGCTCCCATTACCTCTGGCCAGTATGCAGTATGTAGAAAAATGACCCTAGCTCTGATGCCTGGGTTCTGCATGTTAGGTCAATTGTTTGGGACTTATTGAAAGTGACTTTGTTTTTGCAGACAGTTTCCATTAAAAACGTAAAAATAAAAGTGTTTCTACATTTTCTGAAATTGACGTAGAATTCGAGAATATAAACTTTCCCCCTCTAATCTTTTCCAATACGTATTTTAGACGGAAGCCCCCTGTGTCAATGTAATCGGCATGCAGTCAGAGAAGATTATTTTTTGGTACGAAGAATGGTTTTAAATTGAAGCAAGTTTATGTGACCAATTGATGCATTTCATATATTTTGTTCCCAATGTGAAATCAATATTTTTTGAATTTCCTTAAAAAGCATTACAGGATGTAAAATGCATTATCGAATTCCCACAAAATAGGCAAAATTGTAAATACAAAAACATTCATACATTCTGAATTGTTTAATTTGTTCAGAAATTAAATTCAATTTCCAACTACTCGTACCAGATACAAACAACTAAAACAATACCTTTTCTCTATTCCACCTCTATTTTCCATTAAAACCCACTTTTGACAAAATATTCAATCATTTTATTGAATTTTCTCAGAACTCCATTTTATTATATTTGATTCTTGTTCCTTTTTCAAATAAAATACAATCAATATACAATGTCATTTAATTTACGACGAGTATAGCCATTTGCTATTTCACACTTTTGAATTTATTCTATTGTTTCAATTCATCCCTTTCTTCTTTCAATCTTTCAGTTTTGATCTCTGACATCGTGTCTGTATCTTTACAATAGATTATTCAATATAAAATAAAATGGTTTGAGTGTTGGAAAAGGTGAGAATCAGAGTGAATTCAAAAGAAAAAAAAATGTTTTTGAATTTAATTCAATAAATATTTGGACGGATTTTTTTTTCGTTCTTCCTTTTTTTTTTTGTGTTTTGTTATATTAAGCTATCAAGAAAAATCATTTCAATGTTGCTTTGACTTTTAGTTATATATTTAGTGGATTTGAACCTGATTTTAAATTGTAGTTCAATTTAGAAGCAATTGCATGCTATTTAGTCCTGATGGGTCTTACTTATATAAGAAACTTTAAATTTAACATATTTCTTGTAATTTTTAAAATGTTTAAAAAAATTTTATATATTACTGATGCATGAAATATCTTCTTTTTTTTTAGGTAAGCTGGAATTTGCTCGTAGCTATATTCTGACAATATTCTGAAAAATTGGTAAGCCAAAAAAACTTTTAAATTTGCATAAAATTTTGCATTTTGCTTAAAAAATTAATAAAATTGGTAATTTTAGCGTTTTTTGAAAAAATCTGCACTCTTACTTCGAATCATGGCGTGTTCAGGTGAACAGTAGATGGATTTATTGATTCTTGAAACTGTTTTTTTTTAACATTCTCCCCTTGATTTTTCAATTTTTAAGATCCTAAAATAAAGTACTGTTGCTACCCCAGCCCCAGCCCCAAATCCAAAATCCCCAAACCAAAATCTACCAAACCAAAGTCCACAATTTTGTTTTGAAAATTCTTTGATTTTCATTAAGAGATTTTGGTTCGGGGATTTTATGTTTGGGAATCTCCAAATTTGTGGATGATTTAAAGTGTGAAGATTTTGGATTTGTAAAATTTGTTTTTGGCAGAATATGTTCTTATCCCAAAAATAACGGCACATTCCTTTCATAATTTTTAATTTTAGCCTTTTCGAAAAATCTTATATTCTCAGAAATCACTTGACAGATTTTTCTAAACTAAATTTAGTACTTAAGTTTTTTCTTCAAAATGTTTACATAATAATGCATTCTGTTGGAACTTACGACCTTATCGTAAAAATGTTTAATTTTTGTTACTAGGTAATTTTTTTTTGAAACATTTTGTTGAGGACGACATTTTTTCACAATTTTTTTACTAAATTTATTTTTTGCGGTTCAAAACGGTTGATGACATTTTTTTTACGAACTAGATTTTTGTGAATTTTGTGAATTCTACTTACTCTTTTTGTTTCACAAAATTTTTTTAGGTCCCTATTGTGAATAACGACTCAATTTTGAAAACAGCTCTAACGATTTTGATGTAATTTTTTCAGTATATAGTAGGTAAGCACCGAAAATTATTATTTTTTGAACATTTTAACCATTTTCAAAAAACCCGTTGATAACGGTACCTGTCATGTTTGATTTTCGTTTTTCTCGTAAAAGGTTTTACGGATTGCAATATATTTTTTTTTTATAAAAGGGCTCTTATATAACATTGTTAGGTTATGTTCTCCATATCGAAACATAAAAAAATATTTTTTTTGAAAAATTTTTATCGGTTTTTGAATTTTTTTAATTCTCATTTTTGTGATGGTACATAAGATAGCGTCTTCAGTTCTGAGCTCAAAATTACATATATAGGTCATTATATAAGTAACCACCTATTTACTTAAAATACCTACATCAAAAATATAATTTTTCAAATACTGCTGCCGTAGATATTATTTCATCCACACTTTCCCTCAGTGCATATAACCTCTCAAAAAAAAAAAAAAATTAAACTCATCTAAATAAATGTTATCAATTCTGGCACAGTTTACAACTTTTGTATACACCTAAAACGCGACATCCTTTCCACCCTAACTACTGTTCCAATTCACCTGTCTCTCATTTCCCAAGCCCTCCCCTGTAAGCAACATACAATTTAAGCATTAGACGCAGTTGTGAAATTTTGTGATGCATAAAATTCCCTTGTTGCTGCATATTTCCCAAAGTCTAGAATGCAGAAAAACCAACTCGTATGTGTATAATTATAAATTCACGAACACCTGCAGTTTAATTAGGTTGAAGTTTAGTGTGAAACTGCTGTAGGTAGGTAAGGTAGGGTATATACCTAAACAATTAGACCAGTCGGAATAATGTCAAAAAAAATCATTAATAGTTTAATCGTTAACAGACATCATAAGAAATCTAAAAAAGTTTTCGACTTACTGGATTTTCGGTATTGGCGGCCATCTTGAATTAAACGATTTTATTATATAACTTGTTAATTTACTACTTTAGGGAAAAAATGATTATGACAAAAGTTGTTTAAAATTTAATTATCTACAACTTTGGTCAGAAGAATTTTTGCTCTAGGATTAATATTTTTCGACTTATCGCAGAAAACTTGATTTTTGGAAGTTTGGAAGTTAGTGTTGAGTTTGTTTTTAGTAATAAGTTTAAAAAAAAGTTAATTATCAAAATTAATTTTTGTCTTCAATTCAAGATGGCGACCAACGCAAAAGAACTATTACTTCGAAAACTTTTTTTCAACTCCTTATGATAAAATTAATAAAAAAAACCCATTAATTGTTTTCTATTTGAAATGACATCGCTACTGTCCTAAATAACTAAAAGTATCTATTCGTACTACAAACAACTTTATCTGAGTCCTTACCCAATTTACCTATTATAATAATATAGTAGCTAGATATCTAAACTAGGTACATATGCGTGCTATTGCTTAATGCACACAATGTGTGGGTAATTGTTTTTCTTTCTTTTTTTTGTAATCATTTAAAGCATAATGAACGTGTACAGATTAGAGCAACTATTACTATTTTTTTTGTTTGTAATTTGTTCCACAATATTCCACAGTTTGCATTGTTTTTGTATCAGTCGTTATTTTGTATTTAATTCTAGAATGAAAGATGACTCCACTCAGTTTTTTTTTTTTTTTTGTAAGTTTAAAGCTTAAAAACTTGTTTGTGTCAGTATATCCTTATTGAAATAGTGTTGGGGATTTAATTAATTTTTTTTTCTTGAATGTGTTTCATTTGAGTTCAACTTGATCAAAGAAGTTTAAAACCCTTTCAGACACAGAAGGAAAATCAATTATTTTTTTTTTTGTTTCAATTTTAATTGGATTTCAATTAAATTGATACTTTGTGCTATGCGAGTTAGTATTACACAGAAAAAAAAATCAATAAAAAGATTTGTAAATTGTTTCTTGAGGGAAATTATGAATTTAACTATATCTAGTAAAAATCTATATCCGACCAATCGTTACATCGTTTAGGAAAGAGCAATATTATTGCACTTGATATTTCAAAAGCGTTTGATAGTGCGTTTTTCCTAAAGGTCTCTTATTGGAAAAAAGATGACTTTTTTCTTCTATGTCAAGTCTGATATCCATAAAATAAATGATGGTGTGCCTCAGGGTTCCATGTGGTCTCCAATTCTGTTCCTTTTATTTTTATCAATTATTTGATTTTTTGTCTAAAATATTAAACATTAAACCGCAGTCAGCCTTGTTCTTCGGATGGTGATCTTCGGCGACAGTGTGTGATAGCCCATTAAATTCTAATCTCGACATAGTCGAAAGAAACAGCAATTGATAAGATTGTTTATCTTCGTTTGAATTCAGCTCTGGTTTCCTTGTTTGAGTCAATGAATCGATTCTTTCCAGAACGATGTTGAATATAAATTGCATGATAATGCAACACATTGTGTATCGGTAAGATCTTTTCCGTACGCTGTCAGACGTGTCCTTAAAATCGCTAAAAAGGTGTCGATATGAAGTAGGTGTCGATATGAAGTTCCTTTGTATTTTATAAGATTTGCAACCGTTTAAAAATGTTGACTATGTTGGAGGCCACGCTGATATGGCTGTTGATGAATTTCTTCAGATGCTCATACAATACGACACAGAGTATCTTATAAGCGATGTAAAGAAGACTGATACCCTTGTAGGTGGCGCCGTTCCCAGGGTCTTCTTGCTTGAGGACCGAGTAAATAATGCTGGGGTACCATTCATCATAAAACATTGTTTCTTCCGATCATATTTTGCAGATCAGCTGCTGCATAGCTACTCATTAAAAATTTAGGAGCTTTAAACAATTCGGCAGCTTTGTTAAACTTTAGCTTGGATACTCTATGTTCACTTAGCCAAGGTCGGGTTTGCCGAAATTTTGGTTTGTCTAAATCAAATGGTTCATTATCGCCCTCATAGAGTTTGGAGCAGTAGTCTTTCTTTATCATTAGTATTGACTACGAGAAGAGCTTAGTCAAAGGAAAAAAAATCCTGGTTTATCAGAATTTGTACAGAAATGTTAGCTTTACCTTTTCAAAACTTCAAATAAAAAACCTTTTCGCTTTATTTTCACCCCATAAATGTTACTTTCAGAGGTTACTACCTAGACCTTACATTTATCTTTGCTTTATTAAAGTGAACATACAAGATAATGTTTCGGTTGCGGGTTGGTTGAATGCCAATTTTGTTGTTAAAAGTAAAATAACAACCTGAAACGATTCCAAACACCTATCCTCTTAGTTTTCCGTTCTAAAATGGTCAACGTTGCTTGCTAGAAACAAAAACACTCAACAGAATTTTCCTAACACGTGTAAGAATTAGCATAGCGCCTACTATCACCACTTCCCCCTCTACACTTCCTTAAAATAAAACTTAGACACTTCAACTTGTCTTACAAAAAAAAAAAAACAAAATAACTGTAATGTATTCACTTTTATGCAAAAATATTTTCTTTTGTTAATTCTCTTCCGATTCCTTTGACAATGCCATCCAAACGTGTTTCCTGAAATTCAATTTAAGAGTTCTTTTATTTTAAACCAAAATATAACTCCCTGTATCCTCCTCCCCCTGTGGGAGGGGAATATCAGAGAAGGTCTTCACAACCCCCATCATCAACTGCTGGCAGACATATTGCACTGTGAGCTTTTGCTTACAAAAACGACATTACAAGGGTATAGAATTTGGTCGCGATAGAAATTTTCCAGTTTTTTTGGGGAGATGGTGTTGGGAACCCCTAACCTGTCTCTATGGCCCATTGATAACTTACCTGCCTTCCAGCATTTCTAAAAATTTAAGCTAGAAGAAATGTTTTGAATACAAAATTTTTTTTTTTATATTTTATGAAAATTCTTTCTACATATATCTGGGTCTCCTGAGGGTAAACAATGGTGGGTGGAACGGGGAACACTCTTGTGTCCTCATTTCACAGGAAGATATAGACGGAACGATATTGGTTTGAGAGAGATGGCGACGGGAGCCAAAAGAGTATCAAATATTTGCACGAAATCGGCAGTGGGAATGTGATTTGAAATTGAAATTTACAACAACAAAAAAGAAAAACCCCCAAGCCTTTAGGGTATTTGACGCATTGTCTACGATTTCCGTGATTATCAAAACGAAAGAAAACGAACGTTTAACATCATCGTATCTGCTTTTTTTGTAAACATAGGTGAACACACATATTTTAGATAAGAAAAAAAAAATGATCCTAGTTAGAGGTTTGAAGAATAAGGAAGCCAGGATATGTTTTCTTTTTACTTCCGCTTTCATAAAAGTGAAGATTGTTGTTTTTTTTTATTATTTGTTTACAATTTAAGAAACATACCTTTTTTTTGGAATACATTTTCAAGCCTCTAAACTTAGGAGGGTAAAGGAAGTGTTGATATTTTGCGTGTTGAAATTTCTTATCAGTACACACTTTTATTTGGATGCTTGAGATTAAATGTCTACTTTTTATTATTTTCTTTTTTTTTAAGTTTATTGGAAAAAGATACCGCTTAGGTACAATTTAAACTTGATACACGTCACGTGCGATATGCGAGATTTGATTACTAGGTTCAAGGAAGTTCAACATAATTTTAAAAAAATTGAAATTTAGTTTCCAAATAGGTAGGACTATTTCTGTACTCTTCGCCACGTGCGTTCTTTTGAAAATGGTAAATCTCAGTTTAAATATAAACGTTGCCTCTGTTCCTTTTAACTCCGCGACTACGCGACGTACTTTTAATTGGCTTTTACTAAAGTAGTGGTGGTTTTTGAATCTTTTGGCTATTATTATTTCTTAGGCCAAACTTTTTACGGCTTTGGTGTTTGTTCAAGTTTCGGAGGAAAAATTGTCTGCAAATGAATTTGAAAAACATCTTTAATAATTCTGAAACTAACTATGCTTCTATTTGTATCGGTCGTTCAGGCCGAGCGTCGTTTAGTCTGCCGGTTGTTTTTAGGTCAGTAAGTAGTTTCGTTTCGACAAAATTTATTTCATTTCATAAATCTGTCTGAGTTTTTTGTTAGAAACTTACATTATTTGGTTAAAAAAGGTTTTTCAAAAAACGTTTATTAACGGTAGGTACTTGTCATAGAAACCAATTTCTGGTTTCCGATATTCTCATAACTAAATTGACAGATTATTATTATCAAAATTTTTATGAAGGAGTTCCTATATAATCTCAATTATATTGCATCTAAATAATCTTGAAAAAAACAATCAAATTTAAAATTTTGTTTTTAAATATTTTTATAAAAAAAAAATATTTTTTGAAAAACGATTTAAAAAAAACAAAAATTCAAAAAATCATTTCTTTTTTAATAGAATGGAATTTTTTCTTGTCTGTAATGACATTCTTGTTTTTTTTTTATTCTTTAGTACCTTCTTTAACATAGCAGCGAGTTCGTTCCAGTCGTTCCAGTCGTGCAATTTATGTTTTCCTGATTACAATTTTCCAACTTTTATTTCTAGAAACTCATTCAAGTTATTTTGTCTGGGACTCACTGTAATTTGTATACAAAACTCATCGAACTCCAGAAGTCACGAATTTCATTCAAACTCAACAATAGACTTCCTTCAATTTAAAGTCTTTGCATTTTTCCCTTAAATTCTGTTTCAGAAGTATCAGACATTGTGTTGTTAATCAGACCTGATTTTGTATTTTTTTTTGTTGTTGTTGTCTGATTTTGAAAAGATTTTGACATTATATGCCTTCGTCTATTAACTGCACTTATCTTCCATGTCCTTTTCTCATCGTTGTAGTCTACGTCGTCGTTGCTTTTAAAATTCATTTAGAACAGCCCTCAATTACAAGAGTGCCTCACATATACCTACTCGACCAAACTTGCTCCTCTCAGTTCACACAGGGAGCCTGATTTTACAGTTCAAAATACAAAACTGACGACAGCAGCGTATACACACGGTTAGATGTACAACACAACCCAAAAAGTGCAAACAAAACACAAGGATCAGCTTGAAAAGAGGGTCATTCAATGAGCAAACAAAAGGACGACGACTTTTCTGCTACCGCTGCTTCTGCTCCCATAGAAACATAGCAATAGAAAAACGTAGACACACACCACACCTCTCTTAACCTGCCACCCCAACCCCCTCCCAACCCGCATACATATTTGACTTTTTAATTGAAAAATCGTTTTCAACTCGTCTAATTGAAGAAATATTTTAATTCAAACTGAAAACATTTCTACGTGTTGCAAGGACATTCTACAATTCTTCCTGTTTTTGGTCGTTGTATGCGAATGTAGGTAATTTTGTCTTTGTTACATACATACATTCCACTTGAATCTGTGTCCTTTGTCGAACATATTGCTATAAATGATTGCACCTAATGAAACCAAACCAATTTCTATGGAGAAAATATCCTTGTTCGGTATATTGCTCCAGATTGACCATCATCGCATCATCAGGAGGGAACTCTGAGTTTTTTTTTTTTTTTTTTTGTTTAGTTTGTTGTCAACTTTAAATGATACACTATTGAAACGTGAACAAAATTTTCCAAATTGGTATAGCTAGTTATGTGTTCTTGGGCTCAGGTCTAATGGGAAAGGATGCTTTTACATCCTTCCGTTAGCCGATGCTTGGAACCTGGCCTTTCAATTTCGTGTGTTTTTTTTTTTTCAATTTGGATGGTTCCCTTCTTCAACATCATCGTTCGTCTTCATCATCGTGTGGGATGTTTTGTTGGCCCAGAAAAGCCAACCTTTTCTTCTTTCGGTAATCTCTCTGTATATAGTATTGGACAGAGAAGGATGATTTGAATAAGTTCAGCTCTCGAAAAAATAATTGGAAAAGTTTTTTTTTTTGTTGTTCTCATCTTCTTTTGCCCTGATTTTTTTTTTTTCCAAAAACTAAAAATGGAGTATGGGGGCAAAATTGAGATAAGAGGTCCTTTGAATTGTATTTAGTTGTATAGAGTCAGGAGAGGAACATCCGATTTCAATTTCATTGTTAACATGTCAAATGTTGAAAGCGCTGGAGAGAAAAAAAAGAGAAAGGGAGAGAGAGATAATATTTATCTACCTTCTCTAGACTTATTTGAAGACACCTACATATTTTTCTCGTTTCCGATAAAATGTTGGAAAAAAAATTCCTCTTTTTTTTGGCAAGCAAGTTTTTGATTAGGTTTTGGATTTGGAAGATTTCACTTCACGAGGCTACCAACTGCTGCAGAGAACATCGACCTTTTTTTTTTTGCTCACCGAAAGGAGTTAGTAGAGGAACCTTATTGAAGAAGATAATATGGCAAATAATTTATAGCAATTAGTGTTGAACTAAAGGTTTGGGTTGAAGAGTATAGAAAAGGAGGAGGAGCAAGGCATGAATCTTTGGCTGAATTTTATGTCCGTGTGTTTTTTGCTTGGCTCATTCGTAAAAGACGATTCAGGACTATATTTACTTTGGATTCGGTTAATGGATTCACATAAAACTTATTTTAGTTAGTAGATCGAAAAGTAATGATAATGATTATGGGAATGTGTGTGTATAAATAGGAAAAGAAGCAACAAAAAAAAACTTAGAAAAATGTTATGTTAACTAAATTATAGACATGCATAATTAAGGACCTTAATAATGTTAGTTGAGTGGGTAGAAGTATATTTTGAAAGGAAAGAAAAATCAATATTTGTCAGATTCAGAAAGAGAGATAGAGAAACAGAAATTCTATAAAGCTTCTATAACACTTGCATATTTGTATAGAGGGTTCGGTAACAGCTGCTGTAAAGACTGTCACGTAATAAGAAACAGTAGTTTAACCATGCTTGTATATTTTTTCTGATCAAATTTATCAATCAAATGCAGTTAAGTATAGACAAAACATTTGTATAAAGTTTATATTGATCAACTTTATAGAAGAATGAGTTTTAGTTGCAAATTTCTAGAAGCCTTACGGAATAAATACTACGGAGAGACTTGTCAGGTTTTTGTTACGAAGTTTAATAGAAAATCCTTGCTTTTCGGAAGCGGTATACGAAAGTTTTATGAATGTCAGTTAATTACAGTTCGTTTTTTTCCGGCTCGACTGTTTCTGCAAAGATAAAGTTTATACGAGAATAGGTCTGGAACGCATTGACTCTATCATATGTAGATGTAAGTGGCTGTGGATTGGCCATACGTTTCGAAAGAGTAACAGGCGATGCAATGGATCCCTATCACACAGGTAGGCAGATGAACGGGATGACCTAGAAACACTTGGCAATGAACGGTCCAAGAAGAATCAGCACAACTAGAAAAAAAATGGGGAGAGCAAAAGTACATTTCCAGGAACTTTATACGGAGTAGTGGAGGCCAGCAACGAAAAACTCACCGTTCAGAAGTTCTTAAGTTCACCAGTTCTCTAGATCACTAGTTCTCTAGTTCCCTACTTCACTTGTTCTTTAGTTCACTAGTTCTCTAGTTCACTAGTTCTTTATTTAACTAATTCTCTAATGCACTTCTTCTCTTGCTTACTAGCTCTCTATATGACTAGTTCTCTAGTTAAATAGTTCTCTAGATCGCTAATTCTCTAGTTCTTTAGTTCAAATAGTTCTCTAGTTCGCTTGTGGGCTTTGTTTTTTTGAAATTGGCTGAATACTCGAAACGTAGAACCACTGAACTATTGAAACTAAAGAAACGGGCAGATATGAAGGAACTTATGCATTCAACTAGTTCCTCCATGAACTACACAAGCCTATATGTATGATGTAATTTCTGTAAAACAGGCCCCTGATATAATTCAACAATCAAACAAAACACACAAAACAATATTTCATTTCATCTCTCACAAATTATTTTCCATCAAAGTAATGTAGGTATAGAGGTAGGCACTAATGCAAAGGTAGCAAGCAAATCTCCTTAAAATTAATTAAATTTTGTAAAATTTGTTTTCAATCACTTGCTTATTTAGGTATTATGAAAACCGATTTTCATCCAAAACTTAATCAAGCCAATGCTTATTTATCTTTACTCAAAGCAAAATTTCAGATAATCCCATATTATTTCACTTCTACACCTTTATAGAACATCAATGATTTTGAGTGCCTATCCTAGCTTTGTATATACAAATTTTGAAATTACCTCTGAAGCACGTAGCAAATAATAATAATATTGTTGTGCACTATATAGACAAGGAGCCACAGAGATAAGAGTTATTTAATCAGATTGTTTGGTCGATTCTAAGTTGCATCTGCAAAGTGTGGATACAAGTTTTTGTTAAAAACAATTTGAACTAAAGGATTCCAAAGGACTTTGAACTCCATTTTTTTGTTCTGTTATTCCGTTAGCAAAACTGCCAGACTATCAAATCCTTGCATAAGGATTATAATTAGAAGCATCTGACTTCCGTTTTGTTCGTTTTTGAATATTTTTTTTTTCTCAACAAATCCTGTCTACAGGTGCACTTCCTTTAAAACCTATTGAGAAAAAAAGCAACAATCCATTGTTGTGTTTCGAGTCGGAGCAGAGGATGACTCTGCGAAGGATTGCTTTGCATATCTATAGATTCAGTGGATTCATTCATAAAAAGAAGGGTTGTCATGCAAATTAGCATCTAAGATGAAATTGTGGGTGCAATGGTGTCCCTCATTCAGAAGACTTGAAGAAGAAAACAGAAATGGAGACGGTGAAGAGAATTAAAGATAAGCAAAAAAAAAAAACAAATGTACCTACATAGACGTTGGAGAATTTTTGTTTATTTTGCTAATCCCTTATTTTACATTCATTTTTGTTTGCTTTTCGAGACAATCTATAAGTCAGGTGGTGTATATTTAGATTGATTGAGAATTTCAACTCAATTTTTTTTTTAAAGAAAAACAAAAATTTAAAAATAATAATAAGTTCCTTCCACCCTTAATTGTGATCAGAAATGGAGAACTGAAAGAGCTCACCACAGGTGAGTGGCTTAGTTAAATAAGAACAACAGAAAATGTCTTCGAATTTGAAAAAGTTAGACTAAACCACTTTTTTGGTTGTATTTGTGATGCATATTTTAC
Source organism: Syrphus vitripennis (assembly GCA_958431115.1). Taxonomy (NCBI): domain Eukaryota; kingdom Metazoa; phylum Arthropoda; class Insecta; order Diptera; family Syrphidae; genus Syrphus; species Syrphus vitripennis. The sequence continues at coordinate 109,229,577 of OY288108.1, forward strand.
AAAAAGTTGAAAATATTTTTGCAAAGTTTGAAAAACGTCTCTGCTCTTAATACTGTCTCAAAAAAGACTTCTGAAAAAAATATAAATATAAAAAATTTGATGAAAAAAAAATTGTCAAAAAACATTTGTTTTTGTTCAAAATTTTCAAAAAAATTAGCGAAGGAACCAACTGGAAATTTTTTTTTAACACTGAGATTAAAAAAAAAATCTGTAAAAAAAGAGTAAAAATTTGTTTGAACAAATTAATTCTAAATTTCCGTTATCGAGAACGGTTAAAAAAAAAATTAGAAAAAAATGTATCAAAGAGAAATAGTCAAACAAAATTTCGGGAAAACATCAAAAAACCAAAATTAAATTTAAAAAAAAAATTCTGTCGAAAAAAAACACCTAAAAAAATGTTGGCAAAAAGGTCTGTGAAAACATTTTTTTTTGCAAACTGAACGACGACGGCCCGTCGACAAAATTTCAACTTAGATTTAATAAAGAAAAACTTAATGAAATTTATTAAGATTTTCGTATTATTTTTAGAAGAATACTACTAAAAATAACGAAAACTTATGTTAACTTAAAAAGATCACTTATTAAAAGAAATCGTTTCTATTCTTTGTGGTTTAAAATGATTAACTTTTAACATTGGAATTTTCAATTGTAAATTGACAAAGTGGTGGAGTGTTCGGCTAGTCATCGGAAGGTCCATATGGTTCAATACTCCTTAAAAAAAATAACTTCGGAAATAGTGGTGTGAATTTTACGTATATCGATATACAATTTGTTTTCGTATCTATTAAGATTTCAAAGTTAAGTTAATTTGATCAATAAGAAAATCTTATTGATTTAAAATGTTTTTTTTTTGCCCCCATGATTTTCATCTCTATAAAAATACACACAACAATTTAAAGATTAAATCTTTTATTTTTATTTAAAGTAGTATTAAACACCGTTTTATCCTTTAGTATAATATATGTATCTAATGGTGATTAATATTATTTCATGCTTCACTTTTTCCCTCCCACCACAGTCATATTATAAAAAATGTATAAAAAAATGATGTGTGCTCTGCTTATATGTATATGTGAAGAAGAACGAATAAAGTGTTTCCTTTTCAATCATAATTAACGCTATAAATTTATATCCTTAAGGCTTTTTTCCTCCTCCTCACAGGAAGTCTACATACAAACCAAAAAAAAAAAAAATCAGAAACCATCAGCTTCAGCATTTTGCTAAACAAATAAAAATAAAAATACGAAGAAAAAAAAAAAATTTGATAATAATGTTTGAGTAATAACAGATTCGTGTCAGGATAATAAATCAATGTTATATATGCGCGCTAGGCGATTCATTTTATGGAATTATGCGTGACAAGTAAGTACTTCTTATCTTTAAACGAATATGAATACGAATTTTATTGTTGCTGAGCTTCAAAAAAAAAAAAAAAAATTTAAGTTGTGTGTGCGATTTAAGTATATAAGAAATAATAAATCATTTAACAATAGGACTTCTTGCAGAGTGCCTGAAGAGCCGCATGATCTGATCCTTCATCAACTCAAAAGAAGCATTAAAATTTTAAAGATATGCTATAAAAAAAATCAACAACAACGGGGAAGATACAGTTTTAGCTTTTTTTTTTTTGAAGGATAAGGATACAAACAAGAATAAAAGGAGGCACAACATTTAGTGCAGAGGCATCGCTGGCAAGTGAATTGTTTTTTTTTTTTTTTTTGATTACAATAAACAGAAAAATAAAATTTCATTAGATCTTGTCATGTGTTATATTGCTTAAGCAGTTAAGTAAATTGAGATTGATTTAGAAATCCTCGAAGGAAATGAGAATTATATGGAAAAAGCAGCAGCTCACTGAGGCACAAGGAAATTATATATATACGAGTCATCGTCGCTTCAGTTTGGTTTTATTAGATTTTGTTTCGTTTTTTTTTCTTCACACATAAAACTTATTCAATCGTGTGTTTATGGGTTCGTTGGCATTTTTTTTTTTCAAGTATAATGGCGAAGGGTTTTTTCCGCACTATGCTTGATTTATAAATATTGGCTTGAGTAATTAAAACATTAGTTAATCCCTATTTGGTTCAAAAAAAAAAAAAAAAACAAATTGAACACAAATTTACTTTTTACGCCTCTGATTTTTACTTGCGACTATACGTATATGTAGGTACTATAGGACAAGTTTTGGATTCGTACAAAAATTCGAATTCGAGATATAAATCAGACCTAACATTGCGATGATAGAGAACGCGGAAAAAGTAAGTCTCTCAATTCTGTATGTCTGTCTGTCGGTCTGTCTGTGTGTCTGTATTATCGACCTACAGCCTAAACTACTGAAGCGATTTTCTTCAATCTTTGGGCAAAAGATTTTGGGGAGATTGCTTATAAAAGAATTCGAAATTTTTTCTTTAGCTTCAAAAATAACGGTACCTGACATAGTACCGTTAAGACAAAACATTTCTATCTCGAAAACGGCTCTAACGATTTTGATAAAAAAATTTAAATCGGGTTTGTCAAGTAACCTTAATAGTTAAGTCAAAAAATATTTTTGACGATACTTGCCATACAACCGGACTTTTGGTTTTCGGTTTTCTCGTAAATTTTTGGACGGATTTCGATGAAAATTTACTAAAGGAGATCCTATATAATCCTAATAACATTGCATATCAAAATTTTCCAAAAAATATTTTTTGTATTTAAAAAAAAATCATTTTTTTTTTGAAAGCCCAATATTTTCAAAACTAATAAATTTTTTTTTATTAAGTGTTAATAGGGCTTTTTGATCTTTTAATTTTGTATGCAATTAAATAAATTAATCCATTTTTAAAAATTATTCCCGACGTTTCGTTGGTTATTTTCCAACTTCTTCAAAGGGTATTTTTTTATTTTTGGTTTTAAGTGCATGTTATCAAATACTAAAAATGTGCATATCTACCAACTTTTTTTTATAAAAATACTACTCTAACGTTTTTTGACCTTTTTTTTATAAATTTTGTATTTTTATGAGACATAAGATGGCATCTTCAGTTTTAGGATCAATCAATTTTATCAATTCAAATAATGAATTTCAGGATTTTTTTCATGTTAATGCTTTGATGGGTATCATGTAAGGTTGGGCAAATTCTGAAAACCAAGGAAACTGCAAGGCAAGGCAAGTTTCGAGTCTGTAATTGGCAAGTAGTCCAAACTGATTAATTTCTCTCTTTTGTTTATAACCAATTATATCTTAAAAAAACATTCGTCTTAAGCCCATCATCATCTGGTCTTACCGTCTGACTGAAAAAAAACTCATTAATAACACAAAATTGTGAAAAAAGTTTCTATATATATTAAGATTGAATGTACAGTAAATTTTTTCATTATTTTTAAAGCTATTTTTTAACAAAGCAAGTTATTCTGTTTGCATACCAAACACAACAGATATTATATTTTTTTTCCATATTCTATAAAAATCTTTTCAAAATATTATCACATTTTCAAGAAAGGAAGTAAAGTACATAAATTATAACAATATCAAACAAAAGAAAAAAAATATCTTCTGCTTTTTTTTTTTAAATTTAAATTCCATAAAATATGTACATTGTTAATATTTACTCGTGTTTTTAATAATCATTCTTTCGTTTCGGTCTTTCGGATTTAATATCAATGTTGCATGAATTGAAAAATTATTTTTCTGTAATTGCTTACGTATTTCTTGTATTTTTCATGAAATTTTTTAAGCTATAAGACATAATACCCATCTACTTTTTTACTTCCGGGAATTCATTTTATTCTTATTATGATTTAAACATTTATGATCTTTTAAAATAACAGTTACAGGTAATAAGGTGCCCGTGTATTTTTGTTTTTGGTCACTTTTTGGGGTGACTGCCCCATTCATGTAGTTCTTCTGCTCCGCTTCGGGTGTGTTTAGTCGCCGGACAGTTTTGTTTTTTATTGTAACAGAAATTTATTTTAATATGTATTTACAAAAAATACATGGTCTTAAATACCAAAATAACAGTTTTAAATTTTTTTCCTCAAAGTAAATTCTCTCAAAAAAAAATGCCGAAAAAAATTGATCATAAAATTATGGTTTTAAAAAAATCTGCAATACAAATTTAAAAAATTAAAAAATTGTCAGATAAGAACCAAGTGGAAATGTGGTTGAACTGTTAGAATAAAAATTGATAGAAAAATAAATTTGAAAAAAAGTTTTGTTAAAAAAAAATATTTGTTCTTAAAAAAAAAATGGTTAGCTAACCAAGATATTTTTTTTTTAACTCGTCTAGTAAAAATTGGCCAAAAATTAAATCCATGCGGTGCTATTCGTCGAAATAAATGTTTCAAAGCAATGTTGCAAACACAAAATTTTGTCGATAAACATTTTGCTCCATAAACTTTTTTTTCGCATAGTTCAAAAAACCTTTTAAAAGAAATTTCCAGAGAAATTTCATTTTTTAAAAATAAAATGTGGAAAAAAGTTTTGTTTTCGGCAACAAAATTTTTATCAAAAAAATTGCTGAAAAAACATTTTAGAAATTGAACTGCTTACCAAGTCATCCTTTATAAGTCTTGTACGTATGACCATAAAAATAAAATGAATCCGTGGTGTTTGGTATAAATATGATAAGTCCATGTTTGCATTTCATTTTTTATTTCAACATTGTACGATTACTTTCAAAAACAATGGAATCATTTTTACCAAATTGGAAGCAAATCGGTCCACCCGTTTAGGCTCTAGCTCGCTTTTAATTCGTTTTAAAAGGGGATTTTTTATGGAGTTATCGTGATCATACCAAACACCACAGAAATAAAAATTAAAATTGTGATTGATGCGCATCATGACTACATTTGTATTGTTTCATATTACCTATACAAAAAAAAGAGACTTAAAACCTTTATTACGGATCCTAACGAGGTATACATAATATTTTTCAAAAAATTAACGAGCAATAATTATTTGCGTTTTTCTAAAAAAAAATTCAAAAACTTCCCAAAATAAGATATAAAATCGAAAAAAAAAACATTTTTATTGGTTGAACAAAGTACAACTTCATTCCACACTCCATATACCCCAAACAAAGTTAATAATCTTTGAACAAAAAAAAAAAAATACCACAAAAAACGGGTAGCGTAGTAGGTGTAATAAACATTTCACTCATCTTAATTTATATTCATATATGAAAAAAAAAAAATATAAAATTTCATGGATCTTTTGTGTACAAAGAAAAGAAGCACTCGTCACTCTTTACTTGTGCTGAACGCACTAAAGTGGTTTTGATAACTTTATTGCATTTAAAGTGCTCCATGAAAGCCCCGAGATGTCCTTATGGCACTTAAAGAACGGGGTAGTCACAAGTAAATAACATAGCTACTAAAATATCTCAACCATTGCTGAATTCTATAAAATTTTAATGTTGAAGCTCTGAATAACAAATCAGTGGTTGGTGTTCTTCATTCATTCTGATTCAAGAAAGTTCGACGTATAGTATATTTCTTTAAATAAGAACATCGAGAAACCGACTGTGCAAGTCTCTTGAAAATGTAAAGACATATTAAGAGGTTGTAAGTTGTGGAAACTGGATATTACCTTTGGAAGCGTGTTAATGCACGAGTTAACCGAGAGGCTTTAAAAATATATTATATTTTCATCCTCGAAGAATCTATACAATTGAAAGTTGTTTGCTGGATTTGTATGAAAATCCTGTTTTTTGAGCTCGTCGCGTCGCGTCGTCACTGTTAGGGTTTTGGATCTTGATGACGACGACGACGACTACGACGACACGCCAATGAATGAAAGGAAATTATGTTTAGTATGAATTTTATTATTTACTTTAAAAGGAACTTCAATTTCCAAGGTGAATGAAGTCTTCATAAAAAATAACATTAAATCTCTTACTAAGAAATTATTATTTTACATTGGAGTCAGAGTAATGATGGTGATGAAGTTATACATGGCAGCAAAAAGACTTAACTCAAAATATGATAATTTGACATCAATGTAAAGGAAAATCACGAGTGCAAGGTTCATAAATTTATGTCTTCATCAATTCATCGTATATTTACATTATATAAAAATTTTATGGTATTTTTGGAGGAGAAAATTTATGAAAAATTTTGTGACTTGTGACGAATGAAATGATGAAATTAAAAAATTTTATGCATTAAAACTTTAGTAGATATTTGTTTATTTTTGAAAATAATTTGAAATCATAAAATTTCTCAGTAAAATTAAAATTATTTTGTTGCAAGTTTTTGTAACATATTTAATATTGAAACTTTTAGAAAGTTTGAGAAGATTTGCGAGATATTTTATAATTTATAAAAACAATTAGTGGTATTAGCACCTTAAAGTTGGTTGTTCACAAAAATTCATTTACTATGAATGTTAAACATTTACTACGATAAAAAATTTGGTTTTAAAGTCAAACCAAAAAAATACACTATAACCCGAATACCTACTATCGATTATAGTCACAAGTAAAAATATGAAAGAAAATTATAAAATAAAATTGGTATGCACATTTTTAGTATTTCATAACATACACTTAAAACCAAATTTAAAAAAAAAATATTTATTAGTTTTGAAAACATTGAGTTATCAAAATAATTTGATATTTTTTTTTAAATATCTACAAAATTCAAGTATGTACCGTCAAAAATATTTTTTGATTGAATTCCCCTCTAGGAAATCTCCCCAAAACCTTATGCCCAAAGTTTGAAGAAAATCGCTTCAGTAGTTTAGGCTGTAGGTCGAGGTACAGACAGACAGACCGAATTGCGGCACCTACTTTTTTCGCGTTCTCTATCATCGCAATGTTGGGTCTGATTACCTAATATCTCGAGTTCGATTTTTTGCACGAATCCAAAACCCTATAGTCGCAAGTAATAATTATGTATGTGTGTTGACAACTCACTTTAACATTTTCGGACAACATTTTTTATGGACTTTACTTTGCTTGCATGTTTGTAGTTGAACCTTCGACAATTAATAATTGTAATAGTTTCCACCACGGCGGGCCAGCCTTACGCCAAGCAATTCATGATATTCTAGTGCACATATGGGAGCAGGAAGAAATGCCGGAAGACTGGCGAAAAGGTATAATTTGCCCCATACATAAGAAAGGAGATGTCACAACGTGCAGCAATTATAGAGGTATCACGTTGTTGAGTACCGCCTATAAGATACTCTCCTCTATCCTACAAGAACGGATAGCCCCATACGCTAAAACCATAATCGGCCAATATCAGTGTGGTTTCATTCCAGGCAAATCAACAACTGATCAGATCTTTACCCTTAGGCAGGCGATGGAAAAATGTCTAGAATTTAACATCCCAACATACCATCTGTTTATAGACTTTAAGGCCGCCTATGATAGCATAGCCAGGGTAGAACTTTACAAAGCCATGAGAGAATTCGGCATCCCAAATAAATTGACACGACTTTGTAGGTTGACCATGACCAACGTAACAAGCCAAGTAAAAATAGCCGGATTGCTATCCATACCAATCAATATCTTTAATGGACTCCGACAAGGGGATGGTTTGGCCTGCCTCCTCTTCAACTTAGCGTTGGAGAAAGCAATTTGTGACTCTAACACGGCAACAAGAGGGACCATCGTCAACAGGCCCAGCCAGATATTGGCTTGCGCAGACGACATTGACATCATCGGAAGAACCGAAAAAGCTGTACACGATTCCTTCATCCAGATTGAGCAGGCGGAACCTGCTCGGAAAGTCCTTTGTGGTACATTCTATGGTAGACGGTAGCGTGGTAAACCATGCTTGCGCTGAAGAGATGGCGTAGACCAGGACGTCCGAAGCCTTGGGGTGCGCAACTGGATGGCGTCGGCTCAAGACCGGGATAGGTGGAGAGACTTGTTGAAGGAGGCCAGGACCGGACCCCGGTTGTCGAGCCGATGATGATGATGAATAGTTCGGTCAAAGCTTGTACAAGTATATTTCAACCGTATAGGTTCCAGTCAGCACCATCATTTTTGGTTTTCAAAAAAAAATTAAATGTTATGTACTGTTTATTAGTGTATTTAAGAACTTCATAAATTTGCATATTTTACAAACTATATTTAGATTTGCAATAAAAAAAAAAGTTGTTCTGTTTTCTTCTCGAAAAGTAATTCTAAATCCAAAATGGCTGTTAAAATTTCACGTTGCTCAAATACAAACACGTTGAAAGATTTTTTCCGCATCTAAACTATACCTTTGTCCATTTCTTTGTTTGATATTTTCTTTTTATTCAGGAGTCGATAACAAATTTTTAAAATTGTGTACCGTCCATGAGTTAAATTTTAAGCATTTTTTTAACCAACAAAAAAAAACTACCAACCAATTTTTTTTTTGTTTAACCCTAACTCACCTTTCAATCGTCATCGTATATGTACATATAGGTACCTTTAAATATACATATACCTTTTCTCGTAAGTCCCAAATCAATTGAACTACAATGATTTCACACCTTCATCATCATCATCAGAACAGAAAAAAAAAATGTGTTCTTTGTCGGTCCTTAATCCCAAATCCTCCTCAAAAAACCACAAAAAAAAAAAGAAGAAAAAATAGAGGTCCTTTAAAACATTTTTGCGGAAGAGAGTATGTTTTCATATCGCACTTGACTTCACATAAGGTTTCACATCAGGGCCAGACACGGACAAACAGAAAACAAAGGGTTGAAAAGTTTTTTTCTTTTTTTTATATATTTCATAAACCACAACCAACTTTAACTTATACCAACTTCCATTGCTTCCCTGTCCCTTTAACACAATTCTATTGGCATTGTTCACAATATCGGAAAATCCTATTTTTATTTTATTTTTTTTTTATCCAGAATTCCCACAAAATCTATCATCTCATCTCATCATCCTCATTCCTATTTTTTTTTTTTCATTCATGTGTCCAGAGTCCAGAGTCGAGTTATAAACCGACAGTGACCCCCCAACATATAACAGAGGAATTACATCTCTTTTGTTTGAGGATTTTCATTTTTGGTTTCGTGGAACATTAGTTATTCGGTTGACGAAGAAAGGACATTGTTTGCGGTAACTTAACTTTGGAAGATGAATTTTTTTTTTGTATTTGATTTTATTGTGGGAAGTTGTTTTTTTTTGTATTATTATTTTATTTATAAAAGCTGATATGTGGATAAAACCTATAAATCTTTCTGGAGAAAAGAATTAAAGATTTTTTCTCACGTGTTGTAGATATTGTGTTTGGGGATAGTGTGATAAGGGTTTTTTGGTGTCCCATACCCACAAATTAATATTCTATGCACCATATTAATAAAATCAATTATTTGGGTTTATTGAAAAAAAAAGTTCAAGAAGATTAAATACTTTATATCTATTTACAAATTCGCAAGTCCACTCAAAGGAACTTTTTGAAATACCGAGGGTACCAACCTGTTTTCGAAGTGAACGTTTTGAAGATTGTTCGATTGCAGCTGAAGTTCTTGCAATGTTTCGTGTAGAAGGTAGAGTTCTCAAAGAGCTCCTTCTAATTTTGGACACAAAGCATACATATACCGATGTAAGAAATTGATCGGAAACGAGACAGCTGGAAGATAAGCAAACAGCTGCGAGTACTGCCATCCGTCTCAAGGCTTCCTTTCAGTGAATCAATAATGATATTGGCCACTCTGTTATTCCAAACATTCTTTGAACAATCCTTAAGTACCTACATTGACTACACCATCCCGCGATTAGCTTGTGAGTTTGAACATTAACCTCGACGTCACTCTGATCTGGGTTCCGGGCCATTGTGGTATCGAGGGAAATGAACGGGCTCACTTGCGGAATTGGTTGACATTTCTCTTGGTGCTATGAAGGGAAAAATATTTTATTTTTACCAAACAGAATCGAATCGAAGGTGAAGCAATTTAACCAACTGCATTACAATAAAACCTGTTCTTCTTTGCAAGCCCAGGCAAGACATAGCCAGGGTCGTTGCGGTATGTACTGGATACTGGCCTATAGGAGAACATGCAGCGAAGTTGGGCATTCCTCACAACACTTTTTGCCGTAGTTGTGGTGACCTCTGCAAATGCCTTGCTTTGGCTAAAACGAGAATGCAATCCTTTGGAAGGACTTTCTTTATCGAACTTACCGAGCTATCTGAAATGAGATCAGAGATCTGATCTATTTTCATAATGCCACCAAATGGTCTAGAAAACTCCGAGTCATGGTATCAAAACGGCGCATTACAGTGCCAATTGGGTCACAAGCTAATTGGCTTGTGATCGCCATTTCTACCTACCTTGGCAAAAACTTTCAGGTATCCATAGCTTGCTGATAAGTCTGGGAAGACATGATATTTCTGTATTGACGAACCAAAAACTGATGACTGGGTTAGGGGTGTTGTGTTCTAGGCGTGTTAAAGAAAACTACTGATATCCGCATTTTCTCTGATAATCAAACTCATTGACAGCCCTCAACTGCCGATTAGATCTAGAGAAAATTGTACCGGGCCACGGGAATGAACCCAATCGAAACGGAATCTCATGCATCGGGCTACTGATACAGTGCTTGTTGTCCGTCTATGTATCATTACTGTTCACAGTCCAATTGGGAAGATCGTAACTAAAGATAGAATTGATGAGAGAGTACTATTTTAACGATCCCATCAATCTTGTTAACATAGACATCAACGGTCTCTCACGCTTTATAAGGAGCTCCAAATGGTTCAACGAGTAAGGAGAAAATCTCTAGATTCATATGGTATCACGATGCTAAAACACTGTCCCAAGGATCCATTCATCGTCTTTAATTTCATCCGATCAATGAAATGGTGAAGACTACTTATCAAGTCCAATACTATTGGTACCAGGATGCTTTTTTGCTCCCAACCAGTGTTCCGTACTAGTGGTATATTTAATATTTTCGCTGTTTAGCAGAATAGACAAGTATTCCCTCCAGTTTCTGTAAGCAGTGATAATGTTTCTGCTGCCCCATTTCTCCTCACATTTCCGCAGCTTCATTTCTTAACTTACTTTAAAGGTTTAACATGTGAAGACTCTCCCGGCCAGTAACATACTTCAAGAGTTTCGTTGTGGTCGCATAGTGATTGATATTAAAATTTGTTTGACTCTCATAACTCTGCACTAGCTCCGAACATACATATATAATACCATTATTAAGGATACATTTTGAGAATTTCCACTACAATTCTAAGATTGTTGTTATAGAAGCTCCTTTATCATACAAATTGTACAAGTATATTAAATTTGTATCTGTTTGAAACAACTTATAACGAATTTATAAAATATTTTGCATACTTTTATCACAAAACTCCTTTGGAAAAAAAAATGAACCTCTTCATTGTACGCAAACTGATGATACACTTAATAGCCTCCTCGCTGACAATATGGGTATTGGGTAACTAAACTAGGTCATTCGGCTATTTTACATTTTTTCTGTCCAACAATTCGAGCAGAGAAATTCCCTACTACAATATTCCTAACAAGATTATTGCAACAACAATACAACAAAAAAAAAATATAACCTCTCTGTGTGTCGATTGGAAGTCGAACTTAATTAAAACTTCAACAACCACAAACTAATTGATTTCGCGCATGATACCAAAAAGAGCCAGCCAAGCCAGTAAAGCATAGGTATACCCAAACCCCCTTTTCCCCGCCCCACCATGGCGCATATGATGTTGGGAGAAAACCTCAATGCTATAACACAGAACGGATATTCATCCAATCAGATGGATATAATGCTTTTAAATATTTTACAAATGGTCATCGTGGCCTTTTCGCCACTTTATACCAAACCTTTCAATAAGTTTTGTGTTTTTTGGATTCGAAGAATGATGATTATTTCGAAATGAACCTAATTAAACCATTTGGTTTTTCGGGCAATCAACCTCAAAATGTTTATATGGGTATACGAGAATAGTAAAAAAAAATAGCTCTGAAATTATTCAGATAAATGAGTTATCGACAAAAACCCTTAATAAATTACATTTTCAATATTGTATAAACGATGAGAATAACTTATGTGTGGAAAATTGAAAATGAATTCATTCTGAAACTGATGTAGTGTATTGTACATGAGTTTATAATAGTTTAGTCCAATTATTACAGATGATAATAATTCCATTATGATTTTTGAATTTTTTTCTGAGAAATTGCGATAATCGAAGTCTACGAGTAAGTTGTTAGACTTTTGAAGTGGGTTTGAATTTTCAATTCTGATCATCTTCAGAACTATCATCATCATCATCATCATCGGCCCGACAACCGGGAACCGGTCCTGGCCTCCTTCAACAAGTCTCTCCACCTATGGTCTTGAGCCGACGCCATCCAGTTGCGCACCCCAAGGCTTCGGGCGTCCTGGTCTACGCCATCTCTCCAGCGCAAGCATGGTCTACCACGCTCCCGTCTACCATAGAATGTACCACAAAGGACTTTCCGAGCCGGTTCCTCTTCACTCATGCGAGCTAGGTGCCCTGCCCACCGGAGTCTACCGAGCTTAATTTTTGTCACTATGTCTGCTTCAAGAAAGATTGCGTAAAATTCATGATTGTACCGTCTCCGGAATCGTCCTTCCTCACATATGGGGCCAACAATTCTCCTTAAGACTTTTCTCTCGAACGCGGCTAAGAGGTCGGAGTGTCTTTTGCTAAGCACCCAAGTCTCGGATCCATACGTGAGTACTGGCAGGACCATGGTCCTGTACAGCAGCAGTTTTGAAGTTATGGTGAGATTTCTGGATTTGAAGAGCTTTGACAGACTATAGTAGGCTTTGTTGGAATTGAGCAGCCGCCCGCGTATTTCTTCTTCTATATTATTATCGGCTGCTACTATTGACCCAAGGTATTTAAAGGATTGCACCACTTCAAATTCGTGCTCCGCTACCTTGATTGTTTGACCAACTGTTCTTCTCGCATTCGACGCCACCATGTACTTTGTTTTACCTTCACTAATGTGCAGCCCCAGATTTTGTGCCGCCTGCTCGATCTGGATGAAGGAATCGTGTACAGCTTGTTCGGTTCTTCCGATGATGTCAATGTCGTCTGCGTAACCTAGTATCTGGCTGGACCTGTTGACGATGGTCCCTCTTGTTGCCGTGCCAGAGTCACGGATTGCTTTCTCCAACGCCAGGTTGAAGAGGAGGCAGGCCAAACCATCCCCTTGTCGGAGTCCATTAAAGATGTTGATTGGTCTGGATAGCAATCTGGCTATTTTTACTTGGCTTGTTACGTTGGTCATGGTCAACCTACAAAGTCGTGTCAATTTATTTGGGATGCTGAATTCTCTCATGGCTTTGTAAAGTTCTACCCTGGCTATGCTATCATAGGCGGCCTTAAAGTCTATAAACAGATGGTATGTTGGGATGTTAAATTCTAGACATTTTTCCATCGCCTGCCTAAGGGTAAAGATCTGATCAGTTGTTGATTTGCCTGGATTGAAACCACACTGATATTGGCCGATTATGGTTTTAGCGTATGGGGCTATCCGTTCTTGTAGGATAGAGGAGAGTATCTTATAGGCGGTACTCAACAACGTGATACCTCTATAATTGCTGCACGTTGTGACATCTCCTTTCTAATGTATGGGGCAAATTATACCTTTTCGCCAGTCTTCTGGCATTTCTTCCTGCTCCCATACGTGCACTAGAATATCAGGAATTGCTTGACGTAAGGCTGGCCCGCCGTGGTGAAATAGTTCTGCTGGTATGCCATCGGCTCCCGAAGCTTTGTTTTTCTTAAGCCGGGCTATAGCCTTCTCAACGTCTTCTATGCTTGGTGGCGGTAGGGGAGCCTCTACTTCTGCAGTGAGCTGACCATTTAGCAATTCATTTAAGTACACTTCCCATCGCTCCAGTATGCTTTGGGGATCGGTGATCAGATTTCCCTCTCCGTCCTTGCAATAAGTGCAGCGTGTTGTGTACTGCGTCATGTTTCGGACGGATTGGTAGAACTTCCGCGCCTGGTGCGGACCTCGCTCTCGGCTTCTTTCTAACTCACAGATCATGTTTTTCTCCCAGGCTGATTTCTGTCTGTGAAGCCGTTTTTCTATTCTTCTGAGCTCTTTATATTCATCTTCGCGTGCCCGCGTTCTATGAGATTGTTGCATTGCTCGGTACGCAACATTCTTACGTTCAGTCGCTAGCTTGCATTCATCATCAAACCAGTCGTTCCGACTACTACGACTGCTGCCTAAGATGGAGTTGGCAGTACTAATGACAGTGTTCTTAAGGCGTGTCCACTTTTCATCTACGCCCAGCATACTGGCTCCAGGACTTACTCTCCCTCCATCGAATTGTTCTAGGGCGAGTCCTAACGCATGTCCAAAGGTGTTACTGGTGTTTTCGTTGCGCAGTGCAGCCGTGTTGATTCGAACCTGATCGGCGGATGCAATACGTCTTCGCAAGGCAATCCGCCCTCGGAAAACCATACCATAGTGATCCGAGTCGATAGTGGTTACGAGTGACTCCATCAGGTGATACCCAGGTGGCTTTGTAGATATCATTACGCGGGTACCTGGTACTCGCAACGACCATGTTTTTCGATGCTGCCAATTCTAGGACTCGAAGTCCATTGTCATTAGTGTTCTCATGCAAACTATGGGTGCCTGCGTAATGCCTGAATACCGGCTCCCGACCTATTTTTGCGTTCAAATCCCCAAGGATGATTTTAACATCATACCTTGGACAGGCATTGAGGGCCCTCTCGACTTGTTCGTAATAAGTCAGAACTATTAAGTCCGTAAATTTCATCTTGTGTTGTAGGGGGTCTCCACATGTCATCGTGTACGGTCTCTGGAGATTTATTTCAACTCTCTCCAACTCTTCCAAGGTTTGAAGTGAAACAGTCCCCTTCGAATGTTCTTCGCCAAGTGCTTCTAGAAACTGTGTCTGCTTGCGTGAAAGGGTTCTATATTCCATTGCGTCCTTTGACTAACAATGCAATAATTGTTTCCGAAACAGCATTCGCTTTAGCAATTCGTCTACTAACATTCCGTTCAAATCTGCATTCCGTAGATCAAGGTATTGAACATTTTTCCACTCTTCAAAAAA
Organism: Syrphus vitripennis; assembly: GCA_958431115.1. Lineage (NCBI taxonomy): Eukaryota > Metazoa > Arthropoda > Insecta > Diptera > Syrphidae > Syrphus > Syrphus vitripennis. Next base: position 109,244,594 of record OY288108.1, read on the forward strand.
ACTCACTGTTTCCAAAGCTCTCTGAATGAGTTGGTTCTGTAACTCAGTCGATATTGTTGTCCTCGCTTGTAACAGATCTGCGGGAATTCCGTCAAGTCCCACCGCTTTGTTGTGCTGCAGTGCTTTGTTTGCGGTTAAGATTCTTCTCTATTCGGGAATCGGGAAATGTTACTTTGCACGGGTCATTGAGCGTCCGGTTGATTTCGCAGTCGAAAGTGGGATTAAAAATCTCAGTGCTTCTTTTACCTTTTGAACTGGCAGTGATCGGCCTTTGTTTTGAACGAGTTGTTCCTACTGTCACACCTATTTGCGGACTCTCCTTCTTCTGTATCCAATGCGTTGATATATTAACACTTATTATGCTGCACGTGTAATCCTTGATCCTTGTCCAATTTACTTCGGAGAGCCAAAAAAAAAATGGCTTCACTCCGACTGACCGACAATACTTTCAGCACCGGCTATGAAAATATTTTTCACAGCACACCTAGGGTTTTTGATGGAGGTGTGTTCCATGCTAATGATTGTCCTCAATTCTACTGAATGGTGGTCTTCTAGTTATTGGTGGACTACGAGATCCTTTAGTCTTTCGGTATTAAATATAGGTATTCGGATGTTTTCTTTGATTCTTCGAATTGCAGCTGTTCGTAATTTTACGGTAGCAACCCTCAGATAGTAGTCCGGTATACCATTCCCATTTCTCCACCTTTTCTGTTTCTCTCTCGTTTCGGAAGTTCTGAAGACTACTTCGCCGACTTATCCCGAAATAATGAATTTCTCTGGAAGTTGCTTGTCTGTCCTTCGACAATAAATTAGTATCCAGAAATCTATTCTTACATTTATGCACCAAGAACCGTCTACAGAACCATTTTAATGCTTCTAAGTCCTACAAAATTTGAATTCTCTTGAATCGCATCAACTTGTATCCTTAATATACTTTTAGATCGATGAATAAAAAGTAGTTAAAAATAAACGTGGATTACGCCTTTGCTTTTCTCAATGCCTAAAATTATCCTTTTTCTAGTTCTCAAAAAAAAATAACAAAAATCTCTCAGTTCTTTTAAGAATTCTCCATCAGATCGCTTTTATCTAACGGTACTTATTGTTGAAAAATAAAAAAAATATAAAAATCTTATAAATACATAACAACTGACAACATAAAAGAAAAGATGACTTCTTTCCAATGGTTTATTAAATTGTCTGTCCTTTGAATAAATAACATGATTTGAATCTTCACTGTTTTTTTTTCCGGAACTAACAACAAAACAGAAATAAAGAAAGTCGTTTTTAAAACGAATTAAATCCTAAATTTTCCTTATTTGCTAATCTCCTTCCACTACATGAATCTCCAAAATATTGATATCATTTTCAAAAAACTTCAAAACGATTTCTGGCTATATAAGCGATGATAATAACAATAATGATGAGAATATACCTCTCTAAAGCCTCGTTTGATGTCATTAAACATGAAAGATACCATTTTATAAGCAACAAAGGTCATTTTTTTGTTTGGTTTATAAATATTATATAAAAAAAAAATGCACAGATACACAAACGATTGTAAATCTTATTTTGTATTCAATGATTGTGACTTTGCTCATCATCATCATCATCATTTCTATTTTGACCAAAAGTAAAATTTGCAAATAAAAAAAAAAAAAAACAACTCTTAGCTCTTTGGAGGAAGAAGGCTTTTGATAAACGTGGGATTGGGATTCATAAAAGAAGAAGAAAATGATATAGGTTAGGTATTTGTATATTTGAATATTTCATAGATAGCGCAATGCTGTGTGTTTTGTGTGCGTCTGTTTATCTTCTTAATAGCTTTGGGTCGTAAATTCTCTCTAAGGGATCAACATTCAACACACAAGAATGACCTAGGATTTCGTCGACCGAGCAAGCTGGACGGCCTACTCGACCGCCCCCGCCCCCCCCAAAAAACAATACAACAGATTTTATGAGAGCTAATCCAAACAAATCACCTCTCTGCCGTTTGTCATAATATTTTGTACTAATTTGCATTTAGATAATGCAAACTAAGGCATAGAGCGATATTTTGTTACAAACTAACTACCAGACATTTGCAAAATGATAGTCATCTTAATGTCATTAAAATTTAAGGTGAGAGTGCGAGTGAGTGAGTGAATGAGTGAATGAGCGTCAATAAATTGCTATTTGTAGATTGAAATAATATTGTTTTTCAAGGATATACGAGTAAGTTAGTATGTTTGTGTAGATAAGAGGGTTGTTTGTTTTTGTTTCTGTTAGACATAATTTGATTTGATGCAGGTGATGATGGGATTTTTTGAATGTATGTTTACAAACCAAAAGTTGAATTTAATGATTATGCTAAGACTTCTTGTTTTTTGCCAGGTTGTCATCAGAGGAGATTTTGCAATAGAAATCTGTATGTATCCATTGTCCATTATCCTTTTAATTTCTTTTAACTAAAAAGTATTGATTTACCACAGGATTCAGCTTCGATAAAGCTTACCTTTTTGTATTTTATAGAGGCTGTATAGAAGCTCATTAACAGCTTTTTAAAAGAGACTTTAGTAATAACGTTAAAGTTAATAATATTAACTTTTATAAATGCGATTATTGAAAGTAAAATTTGTATGCAGAAGAAAGTTTTGTTATTAAAACCTTTTAAAAGTTTATCTGGAAACTTTTAAAAGGTTTTAATTGCAAATTTGAAGAAGCTTTACAGAGTACTTCGGTAGGACTTGTCAGAGTTTTGTATATCGAACCTTATTAGAAACTCCTCGGCTTCGGAGAAGAAGTTTTAAAAAGGTCAAAGAAGCTTTTATAGTATTCGTCTCTAGATGGTTAACAAAAATTAAAAATTCTATTCTATGAAGTTAATTCGAAGTATAAAAGTGTTAGTTGCGTTCTCGAAAAATTTATGATTCCAAATATATTTCTATTTGTTTCAAAATCTATGAAAAACAAGATCTACTTGTGTGCCTATGTTTCAAAAAACTAAAACATCAAATTATGATAAGTGTCACAAAAAATCTGTTCCAAAATGTTAACATTTCTTTAAATTGTCCCAAATGTTTGTACCAAACGCAATACATAATAATGTCGGTGGCTATTCTTGCTAAGTTCGTAAAAAAATCAGTTCAGTGAAAAAATGAATTGCAAATGCAACACGACATCAAAAGTTCTTGCAAATATTAAAATTATCATTAAATTATCAAAAAAACATTAATTCTTCGAAATAATGACATTTTCAAGATCTGGGTCACTATAGCTACTTACTAAAATGACTGTGTCCTGAAAATGTAAAAGACTATCATCAAAAACAAAATTATACATTTCTAGTTTTACAGAATTTACAGAATTGATATTTTTTTTAAGACTAGGGTATCCCAGTATCTTCTATCCCAAAATGCGTGAACTGTTTCATATCCTAAAAATTAAGATTAATTATCTTGCTTTAGAAAAAGAAAGTGTCTTAGGACATCAAAAAATACCTGTCCCAAAATTGCTTCATTGAACTCAAACTTTTGTTGTTAATATTTTTTTTTTAATGAAAACTCTTTATTCTTCAAGTGGTGCAAAATTCAATAAATTCTTAATATGGTTCAAAAATCTCATCAATAATAAAATTTTTTTAATTTTATTTCTATAAAATTTCCACTTAAATACTACCATTGATGGCATTCGCAATTGCTGATGATTTCACAAAAATTCAAAAAAAAAAAAAAAAAAAAAAAACTGAAGTGTTATCAAATACACAATTTTCTGCCCAATTATATTCCACTTGTAAAATCCGTGCTATTTATAATCATCTACAGAGAATCATCAGCAATCATCGGCATTATGATTATATTTCTATTGATCTCAATTGATGATGATAATATATAGGATGGGTGTTATACGGATCTGAGTAATATTATTGCCCATAACATCCATTAGAGCGCAGAAGATCTGTGATGTGCGTTTCCGAATCCAATTTGTTCTATACTCGCGTGATATATAGATACATAGGTTGTATAGAAATTCGAGTTTATCAACTGGATGGGATATGATGATGATAATTATGATGTTTTGAAATCTGATTTCCGTAAAAGCATTGAGTTATCAAAATCAGGATATATATTATGTATATCCTTTCGCAAAATTGATTGATGCACAAAAGGGTTTTTGTATTTTCAAATACCTCCATACACCCAACATTGAGAGCGAGAGATAGAAGTGAAATATTTTACAAAGCGAGATGATGCTATGCAATGTGCACAAGAGGGAATTTAATTTCAAAATTATTACGCGAAAACATTTGAAATATTTTTTTTTTTATTTTTTTCTTCATCACTAACTATGAAGTCTTAGGATCTTATTTACTTAATTATAACGTAACTGCGAATGGAAGGATATCCATTTAGCTTAATTGAACAAAGGACAGAGTAGAGCGATTTAATTTTTATTTATTATTATTAAATTCCATAAAATTGGCAAACAGGAAACTTTTCATTGTAGAACAAGGATTTAAGGTATGTCCCAAAATTGGAAGGTGAAATTTGTGACTCAGACAATTACCTTCTTATAAGGTCAGGTTTTATGAACTAAACTGGTAATTTATTATTGTACCTTTCTGTTGGCCCTGGCTTGAGAAGATTGTGTGCTATCAAAGTGCACCTAATGGGAAATTTATTGTTTTATCTTTTCTTTCCTAGCATACAATATGTACATTTATGTATAGTTGTCTTGTTTAAAAAAAAGGTTAAAAAGTGCGTATAGTACATAATCACAAGTAATTGGTTGCTGTAATTTGATTCTATTTGCGAAGGACTTGATTAGGGGTCTTAGTGAGAATTTTTGTTTCGCGTTGGGCGCCACTTTTCCCTGTCTGTAATTTTTGTTTTTTTCCAAATATATATTGTTGCAAAGAAATAAAGTCGTTTTCCTTAAAAGAAAGAATTAAATAAGGAAATTAAAAAATTAATTCTCTAGAATTGTGCCGGTTTCATGTTGGGCGCCATTTTTCTATTAATTCTTGATTTTTTTTAAACAAAAAGTTGCTTTAGCAATGATGTTCTTATAAAAGAAGAATCTAATGAAGAACTACAGAAAAGAATTTGATTGTGTTGGCTTCAATATTAGACACTACATTTTGTTTTCAACAGTATACGGTTTCTTGATTTTTTTTTAGAGTAGAAAAAATAATTTTTAAATTATCGAAAGTGTTAAAAAAGTGCCAATTTTTTAAAAACCACCTTAAGGGTCATTAGTTTCATCCAGACAGTCAGTAAATCAGCCCATCACCAAATCAGTGTTATACTACCTATTATTTTTTGACAATTTTTTTGTTTATCATACAAAATTTAAAACAAAAAATTAAATATTTTTATATACTTAATTTTTCAACTGTCATAAGACCTGCTTTCATCCGTTGCAAGGTTATTTATTATTTACTAGAAACCATTTATAAAGTGATTTGATTTGTTCAGATAAGGAATAAAAGAACGAAATACGAGTACCAAGGATGGTGGACTTATGCCGCTATCTGTAAAAACTGAGAATGCCCTTAAATTATACCTAATTGCTTTTTGCAGGTTTAAATTATTTTCAAGATTTATTTTTCCAAGTTAGGAATAAGAAAAACAAGCAATAAAAGGATGTTTGCTTCGTTTTTGTCAAATCCTGAATCCTGAATGATAATAAAAATATTATCAAAATACAAAATTTCATCTAAGTTTCAAGAACCACAAGGCCTTTTAATTTTCAATATTAACAAAATACAATAATTTCATTCAAATCGTTTAAATCGTTATTGTAATAAGCATCTCTCTTGGCGCCCTCGCCCTCTAGTTAAGGCCCTAAAAGACACCTGTTCGTCTGGTTCGAACATTTATCTTAAGTTCATTTTACCCGAAAATTTCAAAATGGAAAAAAATTTCAAAATGCAATGTCTTATGCATCAATGAGTGCAAATATGTTGCAATTTAAATCCATAACTACTTAAATATTTTCGGAATGGAAAACTTTATTTCTAAATTCCTCTTGTTTATTCTGTTAACTTAATTCTATTCAAAGTAAATTTATATATTGTTTGACGTAAAGACATTTTTTGCATGATTTAGAAAACTTAAATTCCTTCTCTGAAAAAGCATTATGCAAATCCCTTTAGTCGTTACTTAAGGATGTCTGGGTAAATTAGAGAAGGAGATGGAATAAGAACAATTAGAATTATTTGTCTTTTACCCTAAGGAAACCAAAACAGAAGTCTGTGCTTGGAAAATACATGATCATTAGAACAAAGGGTAAATTGGGGTTGGATTTTGGTTGGGGCAAGTTCCCTAAACCACATTTTTTTTCAAAATTAAATCAATCATAGATGACATAGAATTTTAAAAGAATTTTTAAAGAATCTCACTAAAAAAAACATAGCGAAAATTGGGGTGTATTAAAGTTTTTGTTCAAAATTAATTAATTTCACAAATGAGATGGTTTGACTTTTTTTTTAAATTAATGATTAATTTCAAGCGCCCACAGGGTGGGCAAAAGGGTGTCAGTTGCTCTCTCCTGGCTTTGAAAAACACCAATTTTATATTTGTAATTTTTTTAAGTGGATTTTTTAAAAATAAAACTATTTACCTTTCCCTGGAAAAAACCCAGCAAAACAATTTTCAAGTAACTCTTAGGAAGCTTACCAAATAAACTGAAGGAGCTAGGACAGCTTAAAGCATGAAGCAGATTGCCTTTGTTGGCCCAAGACATTTCTTCAAAATAAAATATGTTGGTCTATGAGATTTTTTTTAAAAGTTATGGGATCTTTTAAAGATTAAAGAAAAGTATTTTCACAAAATTAAATTTGGTATTTTTGAAACAGAAATAATAATATTTTTTTTTCTTCATGCAATTATTGCAATTTTCGTACAACTTACCCTAGTGTCTCATATAAACAAAAATTTCTCATGCTAGAACACTAATATGAAAAAATTAACATTCATCTAATTTTAATGAGGGCGTAATGAGTTTTTTTTTGTTGTTGTTCTCTCGTTTTTGTGGCAAGATGACAAGACAAAAGTTTTTTCTGTTTTCGCACTCAAAGCGATCTGTGCGACATCTGTTGCACACATCTCAAAGGAATAATACTTTCAACGTAAATGAGTATAAATATTAATACAGTTGTTTTTAATGAAAGTTACGTTAGAAAGAGAGCCCAGGAAGAAAGGACTCGACGTTAAACTGAAGAGACAAATGCATTTATGTATACCTAACCTACCTACCATAGTTAGACAAAAGTACATATATCCATGCCAGAAGAAGAATTTTCATCATTGTACCTTACACACATAAAATGAAAATCAACGCAACCAAATATGTTTTCTTAGGAAAATTGTTGCCATTATAAAGTTAGAAGAAGCAGAGAAGACGACGAAAGATTGCTGAGCTGAGCTGAGCTGCCATTAAAAAGTTCCTAAGCGTATTTTTTTTTTCGCTTTCGGTACGTACATATATGCTGCTGCAAGTTGTTAAATTATAGAAAATTATAATTTTCAAAACGTGGCATGGGAATTAGAATAATATTCCAATTTTCATCCTTTATTGAAGCACATTTGTGTGGCTTGTGTGATGTGTGTTCCTGGTGCACACACTTGAGTTGAAATCAAACATGCCACACACGCGTTATGTTTTATGTTTTTATTGTGCACCTCCTACACATTACTCCATACACAACAAATTCCAAAGGAAAAATGAGAAAAGTTGAAAATGACATTGCTTTGGAGAGAAATTTGTGTGTAGAGGTGGGAAAAACGTCGTTATGTCCTTGGAAAATCAAAATGATTTTAAGGATGTTATGGAATTTTGAGAAAAGGAGGAAGTTTGATGATGGCGGGAATTTAATGAAAATTAGAAACCACATTAGAAGCTTTACGTTTATGTTAGGAAATGTTCAAAAGGACATTGAAATAGTGAAAAAGTTCGGAACAGTCAGGAGCGTTATGCAAAATTGTATAAAAACAAAATAAGTGATGCCAATTTATGGATGTATTTCCATATTTATTATTCTCAAGAATATAAAACGTAGTTACACGCAACACACACTAGAAGGATGATTGACTGATTGGTTGTTCTGATAAAATTTTTACTGGTAAGATTTTTTAGTAATTTTTTTTTACGAATTTCGTCATTTTTTTCAACAATTTTTATTTGAAGACAAACATTTTTTCGACAAAACTTCAAAAACTTTTTTGCAAAAAAAAAAATCAAAAAATGAAAAAAAATCGTTTGAAGGTGCTGATTACATATTTTTAAGCAGAAGCTTTAAAAAAGAATGAATGAATGAATGAATGAATGCAATCTTTTATTTGAAGTCACTCCACATAACATTCCCGAATAATTGCAAACTCTAACAAATCTGCCGCATAACCCCTGATACACAGGCCAGGCAAATTCTAATTAATTAATTAATCAAAAATAAAAATTGAACTGCTAAGACCGATTTTTATTTGCAAACGATTAAACTCAATCAAACAAATTTCCCTCTATTTATGCTTTCTACTCATAAATCAAAAATGAAGAAAAAAAGGAAGAAGAGTGCTTTGATACATTTTGAAACAAAATAATACATTTTATCGACCAATAATCTCATATTCTTCTCTAATTTTTTATTTCTATGGCAATTGCCATCTAATAGATACCAAGAAAACAAAATCAAAGGATGTAAATCAAGATCCAATAAATATGGAATTAAGTCTACATCTATCTTATTCTATATCGACTGATAAATTCTAAAAATCTGTATAAATGGATTTTCAAAAAGATTAAAAACTCATCGTGGTTGTCGTCTAAAAGTATAAAATTGGCTTACAATCTGCAGCAGTGAATAGAACATCTCTCTTTCTCTCTCTCTCGCTCTCTCTATAGTTGTTTAAATCCAATAATAATCTACCGCCAAGTTGGAAATATAATGTTGCTTGCTTTTCCCAGCTAGCTAGCTATAAATTCTTTATTACATTCTGACAAATAATAATGCCAATGCAATGCTTTATATTTCGACGACGATAATATGAGGGGAGAGGAAGAAGGTGGGTAGAACAAAATGAGTGCAGTTATTTTAGAGAAATTTTAATCCCGATAAGCAAGTATTGTTTTGTCTGACTTCAGAGACTGCGACAAGGATTCAATGAATCTTTTCTATGATATTCTCAATTCTTATACCTACACTGATCTAAATTATGGCTTTCAGTCAATATAATTTGTGAGTTTTTAAAATTAAGTCTTTTGTGCTCTTAGGACAAATTATAATGATCAACAGCTACAAATAATCAATTTTTTTTTTAAAGAGGAATAAAAGCAGAAGGAGAAGCCTTAGCATATTAATTAGTGTGAAAGGACTATCACGCCGGAGCAGAGGTCTGGGTTCGTTTCCCAGCCTCCTCTATCAAAAAAACAGAAATGTTTTTCTCACGGGCTGCTTCCTCTTGCTCGGAATCGATTCAGATGTGATTAGTATTTGGCATAAAATTTCAGAATTGTAAGTCACTCAGGCTTGGGTTAACCTTACATAATTTGGTGAATTTACTCGTGTTTAACTCAAATCCCGCACTGAGTCTTAGCGTGCAAATGCAATGCTGATCTTTTATGTCGATTTTTTATCAATCTATTTTCGCTTGCAACTTTTTTTTAAATATATTTAGGGCGCGCTAAAGGTACCCTTTATATGTCAGAGACACAGTGCGGGCTTCAGGCAAGTAGGAGGGAATTTGAAAGGAGATGTCGGTGAACATTAGTCTTGCATTTCACTTCATCACAATGAGAGGGAAAGACAGAGCTTGGAAGTGTATTCCACATGCGTAGTACGGCTAAAGAACGAATCCCTGTACTTAACAGTACGACCGAAATTCATTTCAAGAGTAAACTGATGAGCATTCCTGGAATCGTTGAATTGGTTGAATTGTTTAAGGGCACCTGGCTATTTCATTAGAGCATGTACCGTAAAAGTAACGATACAAGAGTGAGAGGCAGGAAACGTTATACGTCAGTGTTAAAGTGACGTAAAAGTATCGACGATGTTCCTGTCTCCGAGCCTTCAAGGCTCGTCTTTGTTTACTGTCCAAGAGGTCTAGGTAAGTTGCTGGAGCACCAGCCCAGAGATGAGATTTATACTCAAGCTTTGGACGTAAAAATATAATTTTTTAGATAATAGACGTGTGTGAAGTTAGCCCCCCTTTTTTTGAATTTGTATTTTTTGAAAGTTGTTCCAGGTTGTTCCCTGTTTATTCCAGATTGTTCCCACTCAAGGTCATGACAATCGTCCGTAAATGAAGAAGAAGAAGAACTATAAAAGGGCACTACGTTTTTTGCAATTACACGACATGGTTACTAAGAATTGTGAAGATTGGAAGAGGCCATCAAGGTTGGAGGCTTCCAAAGATCAATAAGGTCTAATAACCGAACTTCGGGGATCTCCCAGGATCATTGTGGGTCACCAACTGACTAACTGTGCAGCCTTCAAATAACCCCAAAAGTGATTGGGTATCCGAAAATCCGCTTTGGTTCCCTCTCGCGAGTAAAATATTTTTGCGAAGTTTATCTTATCTAATAACCCCAATAGGTCACCTACCAAGTGGTTGAATCTCCGGAAATCCGCTTTTGTTCCCTCAGTTCTGGCCGTAGAACTGATTGAATTCACTATTCTCTTCGGGATGGTATGGCATCTCATCTTCTGGATAAAATGTACCGCCACGAATAACACCAAAATCTCCAGAGCCCAAAATGGCCGGATCAAAACCTCGTGTCGGGACTGGGGGAGCGAATTTTTGGGGCGTTGCAATTGGTCCGTCGAGAGGATTTGGCGGCGGGAAGTACGGCCGTAAGTGTCCGAGTGGCGGGGAATCTCTGAAGAAGGATGGATAGAAATTTTGTGCTGCATGGGGTGGGTCGATTTCTGTGTTCTGTGAGGCTCTTCGTGCTAGAAATCCGTTGTTGAGGGGAAATATTGATGACCGAGACTGGTAAAAAGTCATTTGGTTCCATCAACATGTCTGAGTCTTCTTCTGGGAACTTATTTGTAATGAAAATAAAATGTTTTTAGTTAGTCAAGAATTTCATATCATTAAAATGTAAATTTTAAGATTTCAACACCAATATTTTGGGAATTTTGATATCCTCAAAAGGAGTTCTTGATAAATGTTGTACGCAAGAGTATCTTAAAATAGTATTGTATCAAAGAAAGAAATTATTGGAACAGATATTTGCAAATAGCAGCATAAATATAAAAAAAAAATGTTTTAAAATTGTGGCAAAAATTTTAAGTTCGTTTTTAAAAAAATGTTTGTGATAACATAACCTAGCCTATTTTATGTGAAACTCTATCAAACAACGATTTGGCTAATGGCTAATGGTTAAAATGGATTTAAATGGCTTAAATGACTTAAATGACTTAAATGGTTTAAATGGCTTAAATGGTTTACATGGCTAAAATGAATGACTTAAATTGCTAAAAATGGATTAACTGGCTAAAATGATTTAAATTACTTAAAAGGTGTAAATGACCTAAATGGCTAATGGCTAATGGTTAAAATGGACTTAAATGCCTTAAATGACTTAAATGCTTTAAATGGATTAAATGCCTTAAATGGTTTAAATGGCTTAAATGGTTTAAGTGACTTGAATAGTTAAATAGTCTAAATGGCCAAAATGGCTTAAATTGTTTAAATGGCAAAATGAATGGCTTAAATGGTATGAATGGCTAAAAAAATGGCTAAAATTGTTTAAATGGCAAAATGAATGGCTTAAATGGTATGAATGGCTAAAAAAATGGCTTAAATGGTTTATATGACTTAAATGACTAAAGTGGCTAATTGCTAACGGCTTAAATGGCTAAGATCTAGTGGGCTAGTGGCTAAAATGGCTAATTGCTAATTTTCTAATGGCTAAAATGGCTAAAATGGCTAAAATGGCTAAAATGGCTAAAATGGATAAAATGGCTAAAATGGCTAAAATGGCTAAAATGGCTAAAATGGCTAAAATGACTAAAATGGCTAAAATGGCTAAAATGGCTAAAATGGCTAAAATGGCTAAAATGGCTAAAATGGCAATGGCAATGGCAATGGCAATGGCAATGGCAATGGCAATGGCAATGGCAATGGCAATGGCAATGGCAATGGCAATGGCAATGGCAATGGCAATGGCAATGGCAATGGCAATGGCAATGGCAATGGCAATGGCAATGGCAATGGCAATGGCAATGGCAATGGCAATGGCAATGGCAATGGCAATGGCAATGGCAATGGCAATGGCAATGGCAATGGCAATGGCAATGGCAATGGCAATGGCAATGGCAATGGCAATGGCAATGGCAATGGCAATGGCAATGGCAATGGCAATGGCAATGGCAATGGCAATGGCAATGGCAATGGCAATGGCAATGGCAATGGCAATGGCAATGGCAATGGCAATGGCAATGGCAATGGCAATGGCAATGGCAATGGCAATGGCAATGGCAATGGCAATGGCAATGGCAATGGCAATGGCAATGGCAATGGCAATGGCAATGGCAATGGCAATGGCAATGGCAATGGCAATGGCAATGGCAATGGCAATGGCAATGGCAATGGCAATGGCAATGGCAATGGCAATGGCAATGGCAATGGCAATGGCAATGGCAATGGCAATGGCAATGGCAATGGCAATGGCAATGGCAATGGCAATGGCAATGGCAATGGCAATGGCAATGGCAATGGCAATGGCAATAGCAATGGCAATGGCAATGGCAATGGCAATAGCAATGGCAATGGCAATGGCAATAGCAATGGCAATGGCAATGGCCTAAATGGCCTAAATGGCCTAAATGGCCTAAATGGCCTAAATGGCCTAAATGGCCTAAATGGCCTAAATGACATAAATGGCATAAATGGTCTAAATGGCCTAAATGACATAAATGGCCTAAATTGCCTAAATGGCCTAACTGGCCTAAATGGCCTGAATGGCCTGAATGGCCTAAATGGCCTGAATGGCCTGAATGGCCTGAATGGCCTGAATGGCATAAATGGCATAAATGGCCTGAATGGCATAAATGGCATAAATGGCCTGAATGGCCTGAATGGCCTGAATGGCATAAATGGCCTAAATGGCCTAAATGGCTCAAATGGCATAAATGGCATAAATGGCATAAATGGCATAAATGGCATAAATGGCATAAATGGCATAAATGGCATAAATGGCATAAATGGGGGTTGGGGTCGAAATCCTAAATGGCATAAATGGCCTAAATTGCCTAAATGACCTAAATGTCCTAACTGACCTAAATGGATAAAATGGCTAAAATGGCCTAAATGGCTAAAACTGGGGTTGGGGTCGAAATCCTAAATGTTTTTATCGAAACAGAAATTTTCAAAAAATTGTCAAGAAACAAATCCTAATGGCCTAAATGGCTAAAATGGCTAAACTGTCATAAATTGCCTAAATGGCATAAATGGCCTAAATGACCTTAATGGTATAAATGACCTAAATGGCCTAAATGACCTAAATGTCCTAAATAGCCTAAAAACGGGGGTTGGGGTCGAAATCCTGTATGTGGCAAATACTGTATGCCAATCATGATTATGACCCGCTCCCCTAAAATGGCTAAAATGATTAAAAGCTAAAATGGTTAAACTGGCGAAAATAAAAATTGGCCGTTTTTATCGAAACAGAAATTTTCAAAAATTGCCTAAATGGCATATTGCCAATGGCCTAAATGGCATAAATGGCATAAATGGCCTAAATGGCATAAATGGCATAAATGGGGGTTGGGGTCGAAATCCTAAATGGCATAAATGGCCTAAATTGCCTAAATGACCTAAATGTCCTAACTGACCTAAATGGATAAAATGGCTAAAATGGCCTAAATGGCTAAAACTGGGGTTGGGGTCGAAATCCTAAATGTTTTTATCGAAACAGAAATTTTCAAAAAATTGTCAAGAAACAAATCCTAATGGCCTAAATGGCTAAAATGGCTAAACTGTCATAAATTGCCTAAATGGCCTAAATGACCTTAATGGTATAAATGACCTAAATGGCCTAAATGACCTAAATGTCCTAAATGGCCTAAAAACGGGGGTTGGGGTCGAAATCCTGTATGTGGCAAATACTGTATGCCAATCATGATTATGACCCGCTCCCCTAAAATGGCTAAAATGATTAAAAGCTAAAATGGTTAAACTGGCGAAAATAAAAATTGGCCGTTTTTATCGAAACAGAAATTTTCAAAAATTGCCTAAATGGCATAAATGGCCTAAATGACCTAAATTGCCTAAATGGCTAAAATGGCCTAAATGGTCTAAATGAACTAAATGGCCTAAATGGCTAAAACTGGGGTTGGGGTCGAAATCCTGTATGTGGCAAATACTGTATGCCAATCATGATTATGACCCGCTCCCCTAAAATGGCTAAAATGATTAAAAGCTAAAATTGATAAAATGGCTTAAATGGCTAAAATTGTTAAAATTGCTAAAATTGGCCTAAATGGCATAAATGGCCTAAATGACCCAAATGAAAGTGCAATGGCAATGGCAATGGCAATGGCAATGGCAATGGCAATGGCAATGGCAATGGCAATGGCAATGGCAATGGCAATGGCAATGGCAATGGCAATGGCAATGGCAATGGCAATGGCAATGGCAATGGCAATAGCAATGGCAATGGCAATGGCCTAAATGGCCTAAATGGCCTAAATGGCCTAAATGGCCTAAATGGCCTAAATGACATAAATGGCCTAAATGACATAAATGGCCTAAATGGTCTAAATGGCCTAAATGGCATAAATGGCCTAAATTGCCTAAATGGCCTAACTGGCCTAAATGGCCTGAATGGCCTGAATGGCCTAAATGGCCTGAATGGCCTGAATGGCCTGAATGGCCTGAATGGCATAAATGGCATAAATGGCCTGAATGGCATAAATGGCATAAATGGCCTGAATGGCCTGAATGGCATAAATGGCCTAAATGGCCTAAATGGCCTAAATGGCTCAAATGGCATAAATGGCATAAATGGCATAAATGGCATAAATGGCATAAATGGCATAAATGGCATAAATGGCATAAATGGCATAAATGGCATAAATGGGGGTTGGGGTCGAAATCCTAAATGGCATAAATGGCCTAAATTGCCTAAATGGCCTAAATGTCCTAACTGACCTAAATGGATAAAATGGCTAAAATGGCCTAAATGGCTAAAACTGGGGTTGGGGTCGAAATCCTAAATGTTTTTATCGAAACAGAAATTTTCAAAAAATTGTCAAGAAACAAATCCTAATGGCCTAAATGGCTAAAATGGCTAAACTGTCATAAATTGCCTAAATGGCATAAATGGCCTAAATGACCTTAATGGTATAAATGACCTAAATGGCCTAAATGACCTAAATGTCCTAAATAGCCTAAAAACGGGGGTTGGGGTCGAAATCCTGTATGTGGCAAATACTGTATGCCAATCATGATTATGACCCGCTCCCCTAAAATGGCTAAAATGATTAAAAGCTAAAATGGTTAAACTGGCGAAAATAAAAATTGGCCGTTTTTATCGAAACAGAAATTTTCAAAAATTGCCTAAATGGCATATTGCCAATGGCCTAAATGGCATAAATGGCATAAATGGCCTAAATGGCATAAATGGCATAAATGGGGGTTGGGGTCGAAATCCTAAATGGCATAAATGGCCTAAATTGCCTAAATGACCTAAATGTCCTAACTGACCTAAATGGATAAAATGGCTAAAATGGCCTAAATGGCTAAAACTGGGGTTGGGGTCGAAATCCTAAATGTTTTTATCGAAACAGAAATTTTCAAAAAATTGTCAAGAAACAAATCCTAATGGCCTAAATGGCTAAAATGGCTAAACTGTCATAAATTGCCTAAATGGCCTAAATGACCTTAATGGTATAAATGACCTAAATGGCCTAAATGACCTAAATGTCCTAAATGGCCTAAAAACGGGGGTTGGGGTCGAAATCCTGTATGTGGCAAATACTGTATGCCAATCATGATTATGACCCGCTCCCCTAAAATGGCTAAAATGATTAAAAGCTAAAATGGTTAAACTGGCGAAAATAAAAATTGGCCGTTTTTATCGAAACAGAAATTTTCAAAAATTGCCTAAATGGCATAAATGGCCTAAATGACCTAAATTGCCTAAATGGCTAAAATGGCCTAAATGGTCTAAATGAACTAAATGGCCTAAATGGCTAAAACTGGGGTTGGGGTCGAAATCCTGTATGTGGCAAATACTGTATGCCAATCATGATTATGACCCGCTCCCCTAAAATGGCTAAAATGATTAAAAGCTAAAATTGATAAAATGGCTTAAATGGCTAAAATTGTTAAAATTGCTAAAATTGGCCTAAATGGCATAAATGGCCTAAATGACCCAAATGAAAGTGCAATGGCAATGGCAATGGCAATGGCAATGGCAATGGCAATGGCAATGGCAATGGCAATGGCAATGGCAATGGCAATGGCAATGGCAATGGCAATGGCAATGGCAATGGCAATGGCAATGGCAATGGCAATGGCAATGGCAATGGCAATGGCAATGGCAATGGCAATGGCAATGGCAATGGCAATGGCAATGGCAATGGCAATGGCAATGGCAATGGCAATGGCAATGGCAATGGCAATGGCAATGGCAATGGCAATGGCAATGGCCTAAATGGCCTAAATGGCCTAAATGACATAAATGTCCTAAATGGTCTAAATGGCCTAAATGACATAAATGGCATAAATGGCCTAAATGGCCTGAATGGCCTAAATGGCCTGAATGGCCTGAATGGCCTGAATGGCCTGAATGGCATAAATGGCATAAATGGCCTGAATGGCATAAATGGCATAAATGGCCTGAATGGCCTGAATGGCATAAATGGCATAAATGGCCTAAATGGCCTAAATGGCTCAAATGGCATAAATGGCATAAATGGCATAAATGGCATAAATGGCATAAATGGCATAAATGGGGGTTGGGGTCGAAATCCTAAATGGCATAAATGGCCTAAATTGCCTAAATGACCTAAATGTCCTAACTGACCTAAATGGATAAAATGGCTAAAATGGCCTAAATGGTAAAACTGGGGTTGGGGTCGAAATCCTAAATGTTTTTATCGAAACAGAAATTTTCAAAAAATTGTCAAGAAACAAATCCTAATGGCCTAAATGGCTAAAATGGCTAAACTGTCATAAATTGCCTAAATGGCATAAATGGCCTAAATGACCTTAATGGTATAAATGACCTAAATGGCCTAAATGACCTAAATGTCCTAAATGGCCTAAAAACGGGGGTTGGGGTCGAAATCCTGTATGTGGCAAATACTGTATGCCAATCATGATTATGACCCGCTCCCCTAAAATGGCTAAAATGATTAAAAGCTAAAATGGTTAAACTGGCGAAAATAAAAATTGGCCGTTTTTATCGAAACAGAAATTTTCAAAAATTGCCTAAATGGCATATTGCCAATGGCCTAAATGGCCTAAATGGCATAAATGGCATAAATGGCCTAAATGGCATAAATGGGGGTTGGGGTCGAAATCCTAAATGGCGTAAATGGCCTAAATTGCCTAAATGACCTAAATGTCCTAACTGACCTAAATGGATAAAATGGCTAAAATGGCCTAAATGGCTAAAACTGGGGTTGGGGTCGAAATCCTAAATGTTTTTATCGAAACAGAAATTTTCAAAAAATTGTCAAGAAACAAATCCTAATGGCCTAAATGGCTAAAATGGCTAAACTGTCATAAATTGCCTAAATGGCATAAATGGCCTAAATGACCTTAATGGTATAAATGACCTAAATGGCCTAAATGACCTAAATGTCCTAAATGGCCTAAAAACGGGGGTTGGGGTCGAAATCCTGTATGTGGCAAATACTGTATGCCAATCATGATTATGACCCGCTCCCCTAAAATGGCTAAAATGATTAAAAGCTAAAATGGTTAAACTGGCGAAAATAAAAATTGGCCGTTTTTATCGAAACAGAAATTTTCAAAAATTGCATAAATGGCATAAATGGCCTAAATGACCTAAATTGCCTAAATGGCTAAAATGGCTAAAATGGCTAAAATGACTAATGACTAATGACTAATGACATTGCAATGGCAATGGCAATGGCAATGGCAATGGCAATGGCAATGGCAATGGCAATGGCAATGGCAATGGCAATGGCAATGGCAATGGCAATGGCAATGGCAATGGCTAAAATGGCTAAAATGGCTAAAATGGCTAAAATGGCTAAAATGGCTAAAATGACTAATGACTAATGACTAATGACATTGCAATGGCAATGGCAATGGCAATGGCAATGGCAATGGCAATGGCAATGGCAATGGCAATGGCAATGGCAATGGCAATGGCAATGGCAATGGCAATAGCAATGGCAATGGCAATGGCAATGGCAATGGCAATGGCAATGGCAATGGCAATGGCAATGGCAATGGCAATGGCAATGGCAATGGCAATGGCAATGGCAATGGCAATGGCAATGGCAATGGCAATAGCAATGGCAATGGCAATGGCCTAAATGGCCTAAATGGCCTAAATGGCCTAAATGGCCTAAATGACATAAATGTCATAAATGGTCTAAATGGCCTAAATGACATAAATGGCCTAAATTGCCTAAATGGCCTAACTGGCCTGAATGGCCTGAATGGCCTAAATGGCCTGAATGGCCTGAATGGCCTGAATGGCCTGAATGGCATAAATGGCATAAATGGCCTGAATGGCATAAATGGCATAAATGGCCTGAATGGCCTGAATGGCCTGAATGGCATAAATGGCCTAAATGGCCTAAATGGCTCAAATGGCATAAATGGCATAAATGGCATAAATGGCATAAATGGCATAAATGGCATAAATGGCATAAATGGCATAAATGGCATAAATGGCATAAATGGCATAAATGGCATAAATGGGGGTTGGGGTCGAAATCCTAAATGGCATAAATGGCCTAAATTGCCTAAATGACCTAAATGTCCTAACTGACCTAAATGGATAAAATGGCTAAAATGGCCTAAATGGCTAAAACTGGGGTTGGGGTCGAAATCCTAAATGTTTTTATCGAAACAGAAATTTTCAAAAAATTGTCAAGAAACAAATCCTAATGGCCTAAATGGCTAAAATGGCTAAACTGTCATAAATTGCCTAAATGGCATAAATGGCCTAAATGACCTTAATGGTATAAATGACCTAAATGGCCTAAATGACCTAAATGTCCTAAATAGCCTAAAAACGGGGGTTGGGGTCGAAATCCTGTATGTGGCAAATACTGTATGCCAATCATGATTATGACCCGCTCCCCTAAAATGGCTAAAATGATTAAAAGCTAAAATGGTTAAACTGGCGAAAATAAAAATTGGCCGTTTTTATCGAAACAGAAATTTTCAAAAATTGCCTAAATGGCATATTGCCAATGGCCTAAATGGCATAAATGGCATAAATGGCCTAAATGGCATAAATGGCATAAATGGGGGTTGGGGTCGAAATCCTAAATGGCATAAATGGCCTAAATTGCCTAAATGACCTAAATGTCCTAACTGACCTAAATGGATAAAATGGCTAAAATGGCCTAAATGGCTAAAACTGGGGTTGGGGTCGAAATCCTAAATGTTTTTATCGAAACAGAAATTTTCAAAAAATTGTCAAGAAACAAATCCTAATGGCCTAAATGGCTAAAATGGCTAAACTGTCATAAATTGCCTAAATGGCCTAAATGACCTTAATGGTATAAATGACCTAAATGGCCTAAATGACCTAAATGTCCCAAATGGCCTAAAAACGGGGGTTGGGGTCGAAATCCTGTATGTGGCAAATACTGTATGCCAATCATGATTATGACCCGCTCCCCTAAAATGGCTAAAATGATTAAAAGCTAAAATGGTTAAACTGGTGAAAATAAAAATTGGCCGTTTTTATCGAAACAGAAATTTTCAAAAATTGCCTAAATGGCCTAAATGACCTAAATTGCCTAAATGGCTAAAATGGCCTAAATGGTCTAAATGAACTAAATGGCCTAAATGGCTAAAACTGGGGTTGGGGTCGAAATCCTGTATGTGGCAAATACTGTATGCCAATCATGATTATGACCCGCTCCCCTAAAATGGCTAAAATGATTAAAAGCTAAAATTGATAAAATGGCTTAAATGGCTAAAATTGTTAAAATTGCTAAAATTGGCCTAAATGGCATAAATGGCCTAAATGACCCAAATGAAAGTGCAATGGCAATGGCAATGGCAATGGCAATGGCAATGGCAATGGCAATGGCAATGGCAATGGCAATGGCAATGGCAATGGCAATGGCAATGGCAATGGCAATGGCAATGGCAATGGCAATGGCAATGGCAATGGCAATGGCAATGGCAATGGCAATGGCAATGGCAATGGCAATGGCAATGGCAATGGCAATGGCAATGGCAATGGCAATGGCAATGGCAATGGCAATGGCAATGGCAATGGCAATGGCAATGGCAATGGCAATGGCAATGGCAATGGCAATGGCAATGGCAATGGCAATGGCAATGGCAATGGCAATGGCAATGGCAATGGCAATGGCAATGGCAATGGCAATGGCAATGGCAATGGCAATGGCAATGGCAATGGCAATGGCAATGGCAATGGCCTAAATGGCCTAAATGGCCTAAATGGCCTAAATGACATAAATGTCCTAAATGGTCTAAATGGCCTAAATGACATAAATGGCATAAATGGCCTAAATGGCCTGAATGGCCTAAATGGCCTGAATGGCCTGAATGGCCTGAATGGCCTGAATGGCCTGAATGGCATAAATGGCATAAATGGCCTGAATGGCATAAATGGCATAAATGGCCTGAATGGCCTGAATGGCATAAATGGCATAAATGGCCTAAATGGCCTAAATGGCTCAAATGGCATAAATGGCATAAATGGCATAAATGGCATAAATGGCATAAATGGGGGTTGGGGTCGAAATCCTAAATGGCATAAATGGCCTAAATTGCCTAAATGACCTAAATGTCCTAACTGACCTAAATGGATAAAATGGCTAAAATGGCCTAAATGGTAAAACTGGGGTTGGGGTCGAAATCCTAAATGTTTTTATCGAAACAGAAATTTTCAAAAAATTGTCAAGAAACAAATCCTAATGGCCTAAATGGCTAAAATGGCTAAACTGTCATAAATTGCCTAAATGGCATAAATGGCCTAAATGACCTTAATGGTATAAATGACCTAAATGGCCTAAATGACCTAAATGTCCTAAATGGCCTAAAAACGGGGGTTGGGGTCGAAATCCTGTATGTGGCAAATACTGTATGCCAATCATGATTATGACCCGCTCCCCTAAAATGGCTAAAATGATTAAAAGCTAAAATGGTTAAACTGGCGAAAATAAAAATTGGCCGTTTTTATCGAAACAGAAATTTTCAAAAATTGCCTAAATGGCATATTGCCAATGGCCTAAATGGCCTAAATGGCATAAATGGCATAAATGGCCTAAATGGCATAAATGGCATAAATGGGGGTTGGGGTCGAAATCCTAAATGGCGTAAATGGCCTAAATTGCCTAAATGACCTAAATGTCCTAACTGACCTAAATGGATAAAATGGCTAAAATGGCCTAAATGGCTAAAACTGGGGTTGGGGTCGAAATCCTAAATGTTTTTATCGAAACAGAAATTTTCAAAAAATTGTCAAGAAACAAATCCTAATGGCCTAAATGGCTAAAATGGCTAAACTGTCATAAATTGCCTAAATGGCATAAATGGCCTAAATGACCTTAATGGTATAAATGACCTAAATGGCCTAAATGACCTAAATGTCCTAAATGGCCTAAAAACGGGGGTTGGGGTCGAAATCCTGTATGTGGCAAATACTGTATGCCAATCATGATTATGACCCGCTCCCCTAAAATGGCTAAAATGATTAAAAGCTAAAATGGTTAAACTGGCGAAAATAAAAATTGGCCGTTTTTATCGAAACAGAAATTTTCAAAAATTGCATAAATGGCATAAATGGCCTAAATGACCTAAATTGCCTAAATGGCTAAAATGGCTAAAATGGCTAAAATGACTAATGACTAATGACTAATGACATTGCAATGGCAATGGCAATGGCAATGGCAATGGCAATGGCAATGGCAATGGCAATGGCAATGGCAATGGCAATGGCAATGGCAATGGCAATGGCAATGGCAATGGCCAAAATGGCTAAAATGGCTAAAATGGCTAAAATGGCTAAAATGGCTAAAATGACTAATGACTAATGACTAATGACATTGCAATGGCAATGGCAATGGCAATGGCAATGGCAATGGCAATGGCAATGGCAATGGCAATGGCAATGGCAATGGCAATGGCAATGGCAATGGCAATGGCAATGGCAATGGCAATGGCAATGGCAATGGCAATGGCAATGGCAATGGCAATGGCAATGGCAATGGCAATGGCAATGGCAATGGCAATGGCAATGGCAATGGCAATGGCTAAAATGGCTAAAATGGCTAAAATGGCTAAAATGGCTAAAATGGCTAAAATGGCTAAAATGGCTAAAATGGCTAAAATGGCTAAAATGGCTAAAATGGCTAAAATGGCTAAAATGGCTAAAATGGCTAAAATGGCTAAAATGGCTAAAATGGCTAAAATGGCTAAAATGGCTAAAATGGCTAAGATGGCTAAAATGGCTAAAATGGCTAAAATGGCTAAAATGGCTAAAATGGCTAAAATGGCTTAAATGGCTAAAATGGCTAAAATGGCTAAAATGGCTAAAATGGCTAAAATGGCTAAAATGGCTAAAATGACTAAAATGACTAAAATGACTAAAATGACTAAAATGACTAAAATGACTAAAATGACTAAAATGACTAAAATGACTAAAATGACTAAAATGACTAAAATGACTAAAATGACTAAAATGACTAAAATGACTAAAATGACTAAAATGACTAAAATGACTAATGACTAATGAATAATGACTAATGACTAATGACTAATGACTAATGACTAATGACTAATGACTAATGACTAATGACTAATGACTAATGACTAATGAGAATGACTAATGACTAATGACTAATGACTAATGACTAATGACTAATGACTAATGACTAATGACTAATGACTAATGACTAATGACTAATGACTAATGACTAATGACTAATGACTAATGACTAATGACTAATGACTAATGACTAATGACTAATGACTAATGACTAATGACTAATGACTAATGACTAATGACTAATGACTAATGACTAATGACTAATGACTAATGACTAATGACTAATGACTAATGACTAATGACTAATGACTAATGACTAATGACTAATGAGAATGACTAATGACTAATGACTAATGACTAATGACTAATGGCTAATGGCTAATGGCTAATGGCTAATGGCTAATGGCTAATGGCTAATGGCAATGGCTAAAATGGCTAAAATGACTAAAATTGATCAAAAAATAGGTGTATTGTATAAATGTCAAATATTTTTTGTCGTAATTCAAATTTAATACAGAGTAGAAATTTCGCTCAGTGTATCTGTATATTTTATCCGGAACTACAAAATGAAAATCTCTTCAAATCGATAGTCAGTAGTAAACACAATAAAACTGAAAAAGATATAAAAAAGTATTGATTTTATTATTTTACTTGCAATAAACAAAATTCTCCAAGGAAGCATAAAATATTGTACTTTTTTTTTTACTCTCGTTCCGAGAACCAATTGAGATATTTTGAACACTCCTGCCATCATAGCAGACAGAAATGTGGCCAACAAGGAAAAAATTATATGAGAAAAAGGATGAATTCCTTTAAAACATGAGGAAGGAATATATCTACCTCTACCTATAGAAATAAAACAAAAATAGAGACATTCATAATATCCTTGTATCATATAAATATAATATGGTGTGTGTTATGAGCTTTAGATACACATTGTGAAATGTGAGATGAGGAATATATGTTTTAAATGATGTGTGAAAATGGAAAGTCGAAAACATCAGCCAACGATATTATTATTCTGTTATACTTTTCCCAACAATATTCGATATTACTTTTATTGGTTTTTATGGGTGTGATGGGAGGGAGGAAGGGACGAGAGGACGTTTTATAGGAAAAACTTGTTTATGACAGTTTGTAAAACAATTGATTTCTTATTTGTTTCTAAGCTACATACATATATTGTTGTTTTTTTTTTAATGAAAAATTTATAAATGAAAAAAAAATTGTGTAATTTGTTTGATATTTTCCTCGAAAAATTGTTTTCTAAATCTCTTGAAGTTAAATGCATTTGAAACAAAAAAAAAATAAACAAAAAACGACAAGTCACTAGACTAAAATCCTTTACAAATTGACAGAGAGCAACAAAACAGAAAAACTTTTATTTATCACTTATTCCGCACCTTTACTAGAAGAACAAAAAAATTCTACGTCACTAAGCAAAATGCGTCATTCATCAAGTCAAAGCTAGATAGATAACAAACAAAACAAAAATATGTATATAAACAAAAATTGAAATGTAGGTACCCCCATAATATACATATATAAAAAATAAAACTTCCAAACAAATGTCAGGATTTTTTATTTAGCTGCACTACTAATGACAGTGGGACAAAATGGTTGGGTTAAAAGTGCTGGAATTGTTTTTTGCTAAAAAATGTGCATTTTAATGAGTTTTTGGTGACTTGGCGTTCCATTTTTCAAAAATTGACTTTGGGTAGGGAAATTCTAACTACCAAGATTTATTTTTGTTAGTTTAAATTTTTTTAATTTATTATATTCGATGTCCTTATTAGATTTACAAAAAAAACAACAAGTTAAAGATTTTTGTTTCATTTTTCCGTTGCGAATTTTCGTTTCGTGCTTGCTGACTTAAATTAAATAAGCTTGATTGTTTAACATAAGCAATTGGTTGTGTTACTTTAACCATCATAATATCGGTTAGGTCAAGCGGTTAAACTAAATAAATAAATCTTTAACTTTTTTAATATAAATTATTCTGTTATTAAGTCCAAAAGTTCAAAAAAAATTCTCGTTAAAAATAAATAATTTTAAAAATCGCGAATAATAAACAAGTTTTCTGATTAATATAAAAAATATTTATTATGATTTTCGAGTTCAAAAAGCTTGAAAATATGTATACAAAAAAAAAATTGCCATTTTTAATGTGTTATTATTTTTTTTCATTCTTTATCTTTTGTTTCAAACTACTTATTTTTTTCATATTATTTTTTTTAATTTATCATTCTTCACTATTCATTGTTCATTATTCATTTTTTCGTAATTCGCAAGACTCATTATTAATTTTTCATACTTAATTTTTATTTTGAAATTTTGGATTTTTCATTTTTCAGTCATCATTATTCCCACTGTAAGGCACCACCATAAAATATAAAGCAAGAAAATGCACTTGCACATTTAAAAAAAAAAAAAACAAAAAAAAACAAAAAAAAACCTTGACGTGGCAACTTTGCAACAACATCCATTTTCTGATTGTGTGTGCACACAAAAAAAAAATAAAGCAAAACAGAAGCCATTGCTCTTCTTCGTTCGTCGTTCGTCTTTCGTTTCATGTGTAGTCATTAAAAAAAAAAAACTTTTTAATCTTTAACAATTTTTCACAACAAACGCCCCCCACCATCACCTTCAACCCAAAATGATGCAAAGACCTAAGAAACACAAATAAAAGACAAATTCTCATTTATTTATTTTTATATTTTTGTTTTCACACTTTTTTTTTTTTTGTAAGGAAGTCTCATAGACTGAAATTTTCTTTGTCCTTATTTTCTTTGAAGCATGATGCTCTTTAATTTTGCGCTTTCCAAATATACAACTGTATCAGTTAGGTAGGAAAGTAAAAGCTCTCCATAATGAGCTATTTGTATTTTGTATTTCAGCTGTGATAGTCCTTCATTTTCAAGGACAATCATCACAGATTCAGAATTCACTATGAATTGCTCTTCAGTTATTTTAACTGTGAAATATTTCAAAAAATAAAATTTTTAAAATTCATAAATATAGAAATATATCTTTTGGAAAAATGTTAAAGAAGCAGAATCCCTTTTTTCTATTTGAAGTGACTTTATGAGGTTTGACCACAGGGGGCGAGGGAGGCGTATGTGGAATATAAAAAAAAATATTTTATTTTCTCTGTAAATAAAATTTTCCAAAATATTGAAACTCATATTAATTTTTCTTCAAAATTACATAGCTATGCACTCAAATGGAAATCAAAGAAAACGAAAAAAGACATTTTCTTACCTGCATTATGCATATATGCACCTACATCATATCCTTGCAATGTGCAATCCTGCATAAATACGAATTTCATTTTACCATCACAAAGAATTCTCTCTTCCTAATGTGGTCACAGCATAAAATTGGAATGTGTATTTCCATCTTCTCTAATTTTTTTTTTTTTTGTGTGAGTCCTTTAAAGCAGTTGTTATTGTTGTTGTTGATGCAATTTTTCTGTATTTGCATCAACTGGTCATTGCAAAAATAAAAAAAAAAAATGCTAATGGAAAATGTTTTTGGTAAAGGTATAAGACGGAGGGAATGGCATACATTGTTGTGTTGGTTTTTATGTGTTTTCCAAGTTATGCGGAAAATTTTTATAGCAGATGAATGTGTCTTGGAATATATGTATTTGGATTTTCAAAGGAAGTACAAGGTAACAATACAAAAAAATGGATTATGGTCTTTTTGAATGGACATCATGAATTTCAGGAGATTATTCTTTTTATTACATATTTATTTTCTCTTGGAACAGTAAATATGATTCAAGCTTTAGAAACAAACATGTTGTGGAGAAGTTTTTTTTTTTCATAGAAATATTCTTTGGGATGACTATGATTTTCATAGAACAGTTTTGAAATAAGTTTTATTGCAATTTTTTACTTTATAAATATTCAAACACATATATATACATATTATGTACATTAAATTCAGAGCATTTTTGAAAAGTTTCAATATTCTTTGGTTTATGTTGCATTGAGTGTAAGTAATATAATTTACTACAGATTGTTTTGACTTAGTATTGTGTTTTATTTGTTATCTTTATTATGCTACTTTAATTTGGGTTATTGTACACATTTAATGTTTAATAAATTTTATATTTTTATTTTTATTTTTATTTTTATTTTTATTTTTTTTTATCAACTTTTAAGCAAAACCGAACATATGTATTAACTTTTCGTTACTTTAAAATTTATTTTTGTTTTATTTTCAGGTATGTAATTTAACCGAATTCTTTACAAGATTGATGATTATTTAAATGCAATACCCAAACTTTGAAAAAAATTGGTAAGCAAATTAAAACTGTAGGTACACATTTTTGCTTATATTTTCCAACAAACATATAGACTCTATTTTCTAAAATTTCATCATCAACGTTAAGTTTAAGAGCCTCTCAAAATATCCTCAAAATAGCTCGAAAAAATTATTTTTTTGAGTTATGAACCTAAATCCAGTTTATTCTTAAATCCATACTAAGTTAGATGGCAGGGCCAAACAAAAATGAATTTCCAAAATCATCTATATCAAATTTAATGATTGAAAGTGATAGATGCGTCAATTCCTAGTGTAAAAACAATGGCGATCTAATCGGACGCCACTTGATCCATTTTGTTCCAGAACGGCTCTGCCAACTTTATTCTGAGTTTTTCATTAGTTTTCAATTCATTAGAATTTTAATTGAAAACAAGTTTGTTTTAAAAATAAATTTCAGAAAATTTTTCAATGTCCAAAACCAAAATCTCAAGCAAAAAAATCTCGCAAATCTCAAGTTTTTCGAATTTTGAAAAAATATTTTTGTATTTTCAAAAATAAAAACATTTAATCATTTTTTTTCTTCAAAAACTATCATATTTAGAAAGTGGGCCCTTTTTTCTCAGATAATCTAAATTTTATTGCTCAAAGCTGAATATACGACTTCTATCAATCGCAAAAGAAATTTCAAATAATATTTTTTTTTGTTTTGTGTTCGCAATTCAATTATTTTGCATAGCCCAGAGGGACGGACAGCTTTTTAACTTTCAACAAAGAGGTTAAATTTCAGTTTTTTTTTTTCGTTTTGATTTCACATTATTTCGCTCGATATAAGATAATTTTATATTTTTTTTTTTTTTGTAAATACCTACATTTTTGTAAACATTTTCCCGCAGGGAACATCTTTTAGACACAAAATATAAAAACAAACAAAAAAAGAATGTATCTGCAATCCACATTTTGATTATGCTAATGTTATAAATGTATAGAATTTGAAGATATCAAAATCGGATTTCTTCTCACCGCCTCCACCTACGTCGCCAGTTCCGCGCGCACTGATAGAGCTTTCAAAAACGATTTGCCTTTGGTTTTCATTGCACAAGACAGCACGGCTGTTGGTTGGTTTTAGGGTGCATAAATGTGTTATATCTGCCATTATGAGAATGGCTTTACGTGTAATGTATGGATCCTTGGGATTAAATTTACCATCTCATATCATCCACACCCACCACGCCTCCTCCCCCAACACACACTTTGAACAATACCAAAACGACTATAAACATTTTGATTTCAGATTACACATATGCCTTGGAGGTTTCCAGAATTCACCTTTTGTATTTCGAAAACGGATTCAAAAGAACAGATAGCTAGGTATACACTACACACTCCTTCGTATGGAATATAATATCCAATTTATACAATTTGAATTGAAGTTCAAATTTTACTCACAGTTACAACTTTCAGTAAACAGAAAAACGCCCCAAGGATTTTTTTTGTGCTTCAGTTAAAAACGATTTCATTTGTGTATATATGTAGTTTTATGCAAAAAAAAAAAAAAAGATACAAAAATAGTAGTAGATGTTATACACATCTTCGAAAATGGATTTTTGGTCTCTCTGAATGTGTTTATAACAATGGTGTTCATTTCTTGTTACAGATATAAGTCCTTTAAATGAAAAAAAAAAAAGAAAAAAACTTATTCCAAATATGGCCCGAGGGAGTGTTTTGGAGATTGATGTATTTGTCGACGAATAAAATTGGGTTTAACAAAAGAATGAAAGTATTTACCAGAGAATAAGCGCGTGTTTTCTGTGTTGTTTGTTTTTTTTTTCTTGTGTTGTAACTCTTAAGGAACGAGTTCAATTTAAATGTTATACTGCCTTGTGATGTACTGATTTATAGATCTTAACAGCTACTTATTCAGCGTCGTTAGGCTCTATTAATGTGAGATAAAAACGATGTGCTGAGTCATTCATTGTAATATCTTCTATTTTTTTTTTTTGTTCTTGTAATGTTATTTATAAGTATCCTTATGCAAAAAAAAATTATATCTTTGGATGATGCGCCATAAATATACTTTATGGTTATTTAAAATGACGCACATAATGATCATCTTTTGAATATTTATTAATTGCGTCAAATGTTAAATTGAAATTCAAATATTCACCAGTATGAGACCAAAACAAAAATCGATATGCGAGTTAAGACTGATTTACAGCCAAAAATTTAGTATGCATTTTTATTTGTACGTGAAGTCGAAATAATGGATGTTTACCACGAATGGTTGTTAAAATTTACAACCAAAAAATTCAAAAAAATTAAAGGCATTTTTCAATATATTTTATATATATATATATGGCCATAATTTTTGACATCTGTTTTTTTTTTGCGTGTCATAGTAAAAATCACTATATATTGATTGAGAGGAGTGTGCGCGACTTCATGAGTCTTTTTCAAGGTGTGAAATTTTACTTTCCTTTGAACGTATTTCATTTGTTTTCGGAAAGGTACTTGATTAAAACTTCAAGCTCTCAATATTTCTTTTTTTGGTCCCATAGTAAAAATTACTTCCTTTTCAGCGGGCTCTCTAACTTCATATAGTTCGTGGTGGATATATGTAACCGCTTGTCCATATATGTACATACGTAAGGCTGTATCTTTTAATTCCCATTTTTTGTTGTTTTTGTATTCGATAGTTAAAATTACTCCATTTTTAGCGGACTATTATTTGCATTGGGCTAAATCGTCGTGGATATTTGGATCAATTTGCCCTCTCCTTTGCCAGTAAGCTTCGAAAAAAGTTTCTATTATTTGTTTTAGAAGATTTTTCTAAAGAACAAACTTCTCAATTCAGCTATTGAGCAAGTGAAATAAAAATTTTCTGAAAATTTCGATCTTATCAAGAACTTTATATAAAATAGGATTTTAAAATAATTTTTCAAATATTCCAAATTCATTCCTATAAATCCATCTATTCAGCACCCTGCTAAATTATTTCCAAGTGAGATTTGTTAGAAGTTTTAATGTTGCAGCTTGGTGACTTTTCTTTATTAACTACTTACTTAGGTCCTCGGATTTATTATGTCCGTTAGTTTCTCCTTATAAGTACATGGCCTCGACTTCCAAGCGCGTGCGGTTCCTAAATTAATTTTAGCTCTCTCCAACTCCCCAGTTCCAGGAAGTTCCAAGGCTGATCCTTTTTTTTCCTAACTGAAATTCAGTTCAGCTTTTAACACCAACCTCTATGTCATTTGATGGAGATCCATGAATCATGTTAGTGGAGTTTTAGGTATGATTGCAGAGTCCACTGAATTTCTAAATTTAGATTCGACAAAGCTTCGTGTAGTACATAACAAATCATCAACAGGAACAATGTTGGGGAAAGTCTACAGCCCTGCCTTACCCCACTTTGAGTTTCGAATTTCTCTGTCAACCAATATCTAATAACTACTTTTTAATAATTAATTACTTGCAAGATGGTAATTTCTAACGTTACTAAAATAATTTGTGTTAGAAGCTGTTATTTAAAATCTCAAGCCCTCCATTTTTTAAATTTCAACTGATAATTTCTTTAAAAACCATTAGGCACGTAAATCTCTTAAGAACCATTTACTTAATTCAACTATCAGTGAAACTTAAATCTACTGCACGCAGTAACAAAGTATACGATCCTTATATCCTTCCAATTCAAGTCATTTAAAAAAAATATATATTTTTTAAAAGTTTTTCCATTAAAGCTGTTCGAAAGCATATTCGTGGCATTAAAACAAAAATTTAACTTCCTTCGCTTTAGGCTTGCAGTGAGTATAGCTCTATGCATGCAGTTGTTGCTGGTGCTTCCTAGTTTAAGCAAAAATATGAAAGAAAGTGGCACACTCGATTCTGTCCCGAATATGAAGTGTCCTTGCTGTGTTTTTTTTTCTTCCTTTTTTTTTTGTTGAGTGGATACACTTATATGTAGAATACGTTTCCTGTGAATAAAAAAAAAAAGATAAAACCAAAAAAAAAAGAAATGAAAAATAGCTGCAACATATAAATGGTGCTCACATACCCATTTAGTGAGTTCAAAAATTATGAGAAAATGGTGTTTGGTGGCAGTCAGCAACAGAATACTGAAAAAAATATAAACAAGAACGTACTAGAGACAGAAAGAGAGAGGGAGAGAGAGAGCATCTTCCTTTAGTGTTCCTTATCCTGAGGGTAAATTTTTGGCAAATATGCTTTTAGAATGTTGTTTATAGTAGTTGAGTGTTGGGTGCCCTGATTCTTTTTGTGGCTGACAAAGCCCGTTGTTCTCTGCAACCATATTTTTCTGAATGGAATAATTTTTTTAACTGAAAATTGTATGACTCAAGAAAATGCTATGGTATTCAAAAAACAAAAAAAAAATATGAAAATACATTTTTTTTAAAAGATTTCTCATGCAAAATGGAAAAATTGGGTATGCAGCAAGACTGAGGGACCAAAACGAGTTTTGTTTGAAGATTTTTAACAACCACCAACATGTTTTAAAAATTTTACACAAGAATAATAAATTTCAACTAAAGAAACTAATAAATTCAGCTATTCAGCACTGAAAAAAAGAGTTCTCCAAAGATTTGGTATTCAACAGCACTGAGTGACAAAATTATAACAACTAAGCATTTTCTTAAAAATAAACTGATAATTCAGCTATTCAGCACTTTAAAAAACAGTTTGTTTGAAGTCCCTTCATTTTATTTCAAAATTTTTTCTTCAACCATCTGACAGAAAAAAATCGCAATTTTCTCAGAAGTGATATCTTATTAAATTCAGCTTATTTGAAAATTGTTCAACAACAAATTCCTCTGAGCCTCTCTTTCAACTACCGGAAAATTAAATTTCTTACTTCATTTGATTTTTTCTTTAATTTTATCCACTTTGCTAGATAAGACGACGAACTGCATTGTTAACATTTTCTAAAAAGTCAAACGATTCCAAATAATTCAGCTATTCAGCAGGGAACACAAAAAGTTTCTGTGAATATTGCTGACAAACAACTGCTTTTAATTTTATGTGAAAAAAATTTGTATTCGATATTTTCTAAGAAATGTAGAAGCTTAAAATATAGGAAATAGTATTTCATGAAAAAAAAGGAAAACAATATTTATTAGACTTCATATGAAAGTACAATTTTGTATTCCATTCTATACCCATATGAATTCAGCCATTCAGCAGTCGCATAGCTAACTCAATTCTTTTTGAAGGTTTTCTAGCAATTCACTTGTGAAAATTGTATAAAAGAATGTAGGTATCTGTGTTATATTAGTCTACGACACACAAAACATTCCTATACGAGTATATGTCACATTTTTCTAAGAAGATATTAAATTCAAAATTAAGTTAAAAATCTGAAAATTTCTAGTGAAATCGACTTCAGAAAAGATTTTTCTCAATAACAAATTTATTCGCATTTACAATGAAAAGCTAATTATATAAACCAATTGAATAGAAAAAAAAACTTGCTTTAATTTTCAGTTCGAATGCTGTATAGCTGAATTTTGAGGCGGAAATGTATTGCTTTTGGATCTATGTCTATAAATCTATTCATCAAAATATCAAAAATAATACATTCATATTTCAATTATTATATAATTAGGGTGGTTTTTTCTAGATGTTACTACATTAATTAAAAAAGTATCTATTCAAAATAGTAATTCCCTATATTTAACCTCAAATTTGAAAATGAATATTTTTATTTTCTTATTTTTAAAAATGAACATAGCTAGTTTTCAAAACTCTATAAACTCTTCAATTTTGATTTTCAGCTTTTAAAATCAAATTTATTATTTAACATTCATATTAATTTAAATACCCTTTTTTTTCTTCTCGTTTATCCATCTTGATATTTCAATTTGTAATTTTTATTGTTTTTCTTTACCTTCATTTATTTTAATTTCAACTTTTTTTTAAAGTAGGTATTGTTTTTTGAATTGAAAATATGTAAATAATTCAGGTATGTAACAATAAAAAAAAACCGCCTAAAGGCCATGTAAATTTCGCCTTCTTTTTGATTCTTTTTTTTTTGTATTCAAATGTAAATGAAACAAAAAAAGGTAAAAATTTCCAGATGAAAATATTACAAAATGAATTGTTAAGAGTTTGAATTGGTTCTGACAGAAAAGTTAAAAAAAAATAAAATACCTATTTAAGAAAAACATTGAAGCATGAATAATGATTGCTGGAATAAAAAAAAAAACACAAAGTTTATTGTTCAAGTTAACACAAAAATACAAACATTCAAATGATTGTCAGTCTTGCATATTATTTAGCTCTGAAGCCAACCGCAACCTTGAAAAAGAAACTTGAGAAAGTATTTCTTTTTAATTTGAAAAGCAATGAAAATATAATTTGATTATGAATATTTTTTGTTGCTGTTGCAGAAGAAATACTTTAACTGTAATATTTGATTTTTAGATGAATTCTTGAGCTGATGCTTCTATCTAAAGAAATTAAAAACAAAAGTAAATTAATGAGTCTAGGAAATTTTTAATTTCCCATTAAAATAATAAGTACCTATTTGTGCTATTGATTTAGTCAATCACTGTGACTGCCCAGTCTTTCGAAAAAAAATAGGGTATGCTGGTAATGACACAATGCTTGGCTAGACTCCCACAAAACAAATAAAAAATAATTAGTTTATACTAACTGTTGTTCAAGTACTTCAGATATGCAATATTAACATTTATATAAGTGTCCCACAAGGTTCGGTTTGGGGTCCCTTACTTTTCTCGATTTCCTTATCAGACAACATTTTATAATAAAAAATTGTAAATTTTTCTGATCAAATTAATTTGAAATTGTATGGCTTTGATCGACGATAATAATTTTGTTCTCTTTGGAGAGAAAAAAAATCACATTATATTAAAAAAATGTTTTGGTTTCAAAATATTTATAAGAGTGGTTGAGTACGAAATCCCCGACAGCAAAAACCCCGAAACACGAAATTGCTCCGTTTCAATACTAAATTGACAGGACTATATGGATTTTCATTTACATAGCAATGGTGACACGATTCAATGAGAATCAACAAAAACGAAGTTTTCTACCATACTTGAACATTCACTAAGAATATAAATTCTGGGTTATTTTTTTTTTTTTTGAAAATTAAACTTAGATTGAACTTTTTTCAGAATTTATTTTTTGACCACTTTTTATTCTAGCAGTTCAAAAAAATTTCAAGTGACATCTTTTTTTTCTCACCTATTTTTTTTTTCTGAGAATTTTGTTTAGTATCTATGTTTTGAAATAGAGTTTATATTCAATAGAACTACAGGTAAATGTCATAGTGTCTAAGTAGACAATCATCTAATAAATAAGAGTCAAAAAAAGGGGAAATCTCTTCAATTTTAATGAATGAATGTCATCAAACTAATTCAACAAATTCAAAATACATAGTCTCCGAAAACACTAACTTTTGCGAATTATTTGTTTTTGGAAATTTTTTTTTTGTATCTTGTATGTCTCACAACTATCATATTTTTATTTTTGTTAACTAACCGTCTACTTCCCAGAAAGGATACAAACTATACTACTCCAGAAAAGTTTCTATATCAACTTTATGTATTTAGACTTTATGTTGACATCAATGTGATGCTCTTCTGATTTTTGTACTTTTCTGATGACTGTGAAAATAAAGTTGAAAAAAAAAGATTTTTTTTTGCTGTTGATTTATTTTATTTCAGTCAAGTGAAGCATGATACAGATGAGTTTTATTATTTGTTTCTTTTTTTTTTCCAACACAAGTGAAAAGTTTAAATTTAAAGTTGTGATGTATTTACGAGGTAATATTTTGAATGTTACGTCGTCTTCGGTGTTTTGAGCGTCCCTGACATCTGTAGTGGTGTCTTCGATGCCTTTAGCGTCTTTGGATTCCTCAGAGTCGTCAGCTTCTTGAGCGTCTTGTGTGTTTTCGACATCTTATTCAATACAATGGCTCGAGTTGCAACTGGACTAATATAGTTCAAAAATTGACAAAAATGAAAAACATCTTAAGAATTAGATCAAGTTTTAAAGTAAAAAAAAATTCGGTAGGTATCATATTCACCAGCAAATTCAAGTAAGTGAGACGGGTCACTTTTCTTTGAAAATCGCTCTAGCTAGTAAAAGTGAGTGAATGATTTTCTGATTTCTTGTCAACGTTTTCGTTTGCTTTCTCTACCTTACTTCGCACACAAAGTCGGACTTGCCCAGTTCGCTAAATAACGGAATTGCTTTTTGAGATGAGTCGACGAGTAAGGTGAGTCATCTCATTTCATTCAAATCTGGACATTTAGAAACTTCTCACATCCTTATACTAAAATAAATTCAAAAAAAAAAAAACTAATTGCCAGCTGGACTTCTACCAAAGAGTATGCGAAGAAAATTAAAAAAAATTCATCGTTGGAAAGTTTCGTTCTCAATTATGTATTTTTTTTTTTCTGTTCACTTTTACTATTTTACCAACTCGCCAGCGTTGTCCCTATCAAATATCTTTAATACCAAACATCAACCAGCAATAGCGCAAGAAGAAAGTTTAGTTAAATTTTACGACATAATTGCGAAACTATTAAAATAAACATTCTCCGGCACGAGATGCAGAAAGCCGACCAGGGTGAAATCATTAGGGACCAAATTACATCTTATGTTTAGTATAATGATATTTTTTGCAAAGGGTGTGAGTTTTATATCGGAACGGGCACACGGGGCCTCGGCAAGCAAGAACAAGAGACAAATAAAAATGAAACTCGTTAGCAAACATAAGAAGAAGAAGAAAAGGAAGAAGAAGAAGAAGACGAAGACGAAGAAGCCCCATAACCATATATTTCTATCTCTTAAAGTTTTATATACGCAAAAATTCCGTAACCAACATTTTATGGTGGAGAATTGATTTTGCTGTCGGAAAAGGCAAATTGGAACTTTTTCTTTTTATTTTTCATGAGTGCAAAAGGGGGAGATTGTTCTTCAAGAACGCAACTTTTATGCCTTGACTTTGTAAATTAACCCCTTGGTTTGTCAGAATGATGGGATTGTAAAAGTTAATATTTACCCAGACCTTATAGCAAACAAGTACCCGGTCAAGAGGTCCGTTAATGTTGAGCTATCTCTACCTAGTTGATTTTCGTTTCAAATTTTAGGAAGACTTATCTATCTACTATAAACCACCCATTGGCGTTTTTGTCTTCAACATAACAGCAGAAGAAGAAGAAGTTACCCATCAATGAGGGTTTATTGCGAATTTATTGAAGGAAATTAAATTTTCTTATTATTGTCCTCGATGGACTGTCTCTTGCTGCCTATGCCTGAACTAGCACCAAACTCATCGGTAATGTAATTATACCTTCTTTACTTTCATCTCAAGCGGATGATTTCATATTTTATTGTTCCTATGCTCCTTTACTCCTCCTGGAAGCTGGAAGTTCCATTAAAACTGCTTCTTTTTTTTTTGTTCCTTAATGTAATAAAACACATTACAAATCAATGGAATATAAGAGATATCTAAAAAGGGGGTTAAAAGCAATAATACAAATACAAGTGAAGTTAGGCATTTTTATGTCTTGACACTTTAGTCGTCAGCGGTTGTTTATTGCTCCATTTGGTATTACAGCAAAGTACTATTATACTGTGTCTGAACAAATAAAGCTTAACATCCTAAAGGGAAGAAATAAACGAGTAAAAAAAAAATATAAAGAAAAGAAAAAGAATGGTCATTTTTATCTTATAATGCCTTTAAGGTCTTCATGTGTATCTAAGTTTTCGTAGAAAATAAAAGTCAGTTAGGGAGTAATTACAGTTCAGTTATGGAATGGATACAAAATAATGTTATCATATGAGCTCAGTTAATAGAAGATTGAAATTCATTTGTTGAGAAGAAGAAGAAGTTGTTTTATTATTATTGTTTTTTTTTTTCGAAAATTAGTGTCGGTGTAGGAGAAAACTTGGGTCCGCTTAAACTATTGTGGTAGGCTTGGATAACAATGGGAAACCTTCAAACATTTAAAATTCTCCGACAAATATTGCATTCTACTTTCCAAGTGTTCTTCCAATAGAAGAGTAAGAAGTAGACAATTATTTTAAAACAAAATATAAATTTCAATTAGTCCAAAAGTTCTTAAAAATGTCTTTAATTTGTATTAAATATTATAATACTAAATGGCACAGTAAAACCCACTTAAAAAAAATTATTTAAAAAAAATTCGATTAAAAAAAAATATTTTAGCAGATAAGTGGCAACACTGAACACGATTTTACAAATAAGTCCTATTAAGGCCTATCTTTTTTTTTTGAAAATTCTTAAAAAAGCAAGGACTTATAATATTTACATTTTTAAAGAAACGTGTGGAAAACCAAAAATAATGAAGTTTTTGAGTGAAAAACCAAAGTTTGGGAAAGCTAAAATTAAAAATTGAATCTGAATACGCTTAATTTGGGAAGAAAAGTTCTTTATTTACGATATTTAGCTTTTGCTATAAAATAATAAACATACTTGAACTCCTCTCTCGAAAGCACTCATAAATTAGGATATTCAAACTACCTACATTCATTTTTTATACATACATACATACATTAATACTCATTTGCCAATATGGTAACAGAGATCAAAATATCTCTGTAGAAAAAAAAAATCTTACTTTTGACTTTATGCCAACCCAAAAGTAAGTAGGAAAGAGCAATCCCTTTCTCTTCGGAATCAAAGAAAAAAAAAAAAACTTCAAGAAATATTTCCATGAATTCTATGAAACGCCCATATGACGCCGCCCAAGAAACTGACATCTGAATTAAAATCAATTGACATTTAGCTTCCTGAATTGTATTCCAATGAAACCGAAATCTTTTTCTATATATGCCTGATGGCTCTCTGAAGATATAGATAATGTAATTCAATAGACAAAAAAGATGTCTGTGAAATTTGTTCTTCTATAAGAGTTTGGCAAATGGCAATTGGGTGTCGTCCTTTTTTTTATAAAAAAAAAATAGAAGAAAAAAAAAACAGGAAAAAACCGTAGAAGGACTTTTGGAGTAGATAGGTATCAATTGGTTGGAGATAAAAATGAAATATAGATTAAAGAGTTCGATATTCATAAATATTAAATCTAAATCTTTTAATACAAAAACTTTAAGTCATCGGTAACGAAATAAAGTTTTTAACTTCATAAAAATCTGCTACAATTGTTTTTGGAGACAGATCTAACTTTACAATATTAATTACTATATTACCGTTGTATGTATGAATACGCCGTATTTTTGACTGCCTTCAAAACTATGTTTTCTAAATTATTTTCGGGTTTCTAGTTCAAAAATATATTGATATATAAACTTGAAGCTGGTTTTGATGTTTAGAAAACTTAAAATTCATAAAACCGGATTTGAAATAATAATTTAAAAAACTTTTTGAATTAGTTTTGTTGTGAAACTAGTTTTGAATCGAGTTAATAATACAGCTGTTGATCACATCACAACTTTATTAAATTACGCTAACACAATTCATTTTTGACCAATTTTTATCGTGACGGTTCGAAAAAAATCCACTATTTTCCGTGATAAATTTTTTTTGACAACTTTTTTCACAATTTTTTTTTCTGACCAATATTTTTTTCGGCTTAATGTATTTTTTCGGCATTTTTATAAGGAAGAATTTTTTTTTACAATTTATTTGTTAATCAATTTGTATCCTATCGGTTCAAAAAAATTTCCAGGTTCCCCGACAAATTTTTTTGACAATTTTTATGGACAAAATTTTTTTAGCAATTTCATTTTACATTTTTTGTTTTTTTGCGTTATTTTCAATCTTTTTTTTTTTGAAACAAAACTCTTCAAATTTTTACTTTCGAGGTTCACAACAGTTTCATGGTTTCCTTGGTTATTAAAGTTTTTGGCCCCAACATTTTTTTGCAGACGAAAATTCTTGTCAATGAAAAGTCA
Source organism: Syrphus vitripennis (assembly GCA_958431115.1). NCBI lineage: Eukaryota > Metazoa > Arthropoda > Insecta > Diptera > Syrphidae > Syrphus > Syrphus vitripennis. The sequence goes on from OY288108.1 coordinate 109,283,726, forward strand.
TGTTTTTTATATTTTTTTGTCCTATTTTTTGAATTTTTTGAAAAATTTGATAATCCAGAATGACCACCATTCAGATTTTCTCATGTTTCTAAATTTTTGATCTTTCAAAATTCAAAAAAAAAATAGTTTAAACAACCAAGGATCTTTATTTTTATTAGGTGTCGACTTATGAATTTCTTCTTTCATCAAAAAATATGAACAATTTAGTAAAAATGTCAAAATGTATAATTTTACGATTTCAAGGAAATTCAAGTATTTTTGTAAAATTTTTCAGATTATTTTTTTCTAAAAGAAAATCTAACTCCCTACAAAAATTCCCTTAAGTTAAATTCTCAAATTTGACTAAAATTTGGTATTTTTGATTTTAAGCATCTAGGTCCTTTTACTTAAATTTTAGGTTTACAAGACTGCTCCAAAATTTTTTTTGGCACGATTACAATACAATGAAAGTTGTCAGTATTAAATTGACGTCGAAACGTTTTTGAATTTTTATTCAATACTTTAGGAAAATAATTTTGGTATATTAATCATAAGGCTTGTTGAACTACAAACAGAAATTTCATATGTTAGGGACCTAGTTAAGCAGTACCCAAAAAAAAAAAACTATTCCTGTCTTGTTGAAGGTCAGAATCAGGAAATATTGAGGTTGTATGTTCTTTATACAAAAAAAAAATATTTTTTTTCCAAGAAATTTGTTTAACATCAATTACATTAATTTCTTCTTGAGTCTTACCTTGTCCCTTTCCTTTCTATCTCTCTTTCTCTCTGTCACCCAAGGATATTATATAATCATACACAGACACACCCTATAATTTTATAAAAATAATTTATAAGAACCTTTAATTGAATAAAGCACGAAAGAGAAAACTTAATCATTCCATGTGCCAACATCCAGGACGAATATAAGGAAAATATCATATGATTCATTGCCTCCTTGGACGATGTGCACATAGTACATCATTTAGTCTACTCGACTACAAGAGGTTCTCTATTATGGCTTTTTTGAGAAGTTACGTGTGTGCATCTATTATGATTTTAAAAAAAAAATAATTTTTTTTTTCGAAGCAACTCAATTTTGTTTTGTCGTCTCGAAACACGTGTTTTCGGAGAGATAATAATAATTATACTCATTTGTGTGTTGCAAGAACAAAATGTAGCTATATGTATAACTATGTCCCAAGTATTTAGAGTAAAACAACCATTTATTCATTTCAAAAATCTTTGTCTAGCAGTTGGCACGTGTACATAGTACAGTGTATAAGGTACCGAAGAAAAGTCCATTATTGTTTGTGTACTTTGAGCACATGCGAAGTTTATGTTTATATCGAAAATATCTTGGGAGCGTATAGTACCTAGAATAAGTTAAATACACAATTTTCCATTTTGAAGACGTGACTTCTTTTTTTACATTTAGTATTTGTTTTATTTTGACCTTTAAGATTTTTAAATAAACAAAAACAAATGTTGTGTGTAGCGAAACTTTTTCAATTTTAAATGCAAATTATGTAAAAATTTAACTTCGCTGGAAAAATTTCCACGAAAACCTGAAACATGACTTGTCGGAAATTTAACAAGATTTTTGTTTTTTTTTCAAAATTTTTTATTCTTTTTTTTTAAGATAATGGGAATTTTTTGAAATATTTGTTCATGTTTGTAGCAATCCTCAATGTCACTCGAATTATAATGTATGTAAATGTATTTTAAAAAATAGAGACCTTTGTAATGATGGCATTCATAAGCGAGTGAATAAACGAATGAATTGGTAAGAGTGGTGAACATGAGCCCTGAGAGCACAACACAATCGATTGATTCATAAAATTTGTATTTCTGATATACCTAGTCCATGAATGGAAAATACTCTTAAATGATAAACTACCTTTTAGGATTTCGATTTGATAAAAAAAATATGAAAAATTGCAAAAAAAATTTACAAATGCTCAAAAATGAATTTTCGGAAATGTAACAACCTTGAAAACAATGTTCAAAAAGTCTTAATCCATATATTTGTTTTAACACATTGTTTGACTATTTAGAACACTGGACTCAGCTTCTATGGATTCCAAGAATTAATCCCGTTCGACTTCCAAAAACAGTATATTTAAAAAAAGTGGCACCCATGATTAACTACTTTAGAATGAAGTCATGAAAAAATATATTTTTTGAAAAGTGTCATCACTGAAAAACATTTTAAAATCAAGACGTAGCTTAGACTTTTATTTTAAAATATCGTTTGTCATTTTTATAAGTCGCGTATTTAACTTCTACTGACGAGAAACGAATCCCAAATTTTTAGAATTATTTTCTAGTTGCAAAAAAAAAAAAAATGTTATTAGGAAGGTGGCAATACAAAATCTTATTTTGGAACTGAGTCTGAGATCTATGTTTTCACTGTCAAAACTTGACACACTGCATGTACTTTTTGAGTGTTGTTGCTGAAGGTGTAAACTATGCCTTTATAATAAAATATCGTTCCATAATGCCACTTTTCTGAAAATATATTGAATTAAATGTTTTCACACTTTACCAAAAAAAAAAAACCGATTTGGCTAGAATATACAACTGTGACTCAAAAATATCATAAAATATGCTAAATTATAGACCTATTCTAGTCTTTCAAATTTTTTCAAGATTTTTTCCTTTGAATTTATTGCCATCGATAAGAAATATTCCGAGGTACATGAAAAATGCGTCAGAGTTGAAAAGTTTCTGAGATATAAGTTTTGAGTTTTTTTTTTTGGTATTAAATATTTATAAAAACACTCTTAATTCAATTTTTTTTTTTTGAAAATAAGTTCCACACGATTTAAGGTTAATGTGTTCTTACATTGAAATATATGTATTTGAAAAAGTAAATATTAAAGATTTTTAATTTGTCATAAATTCCGCCCACTTATTATGTCTAGAAAATATTATGTTTTTTTTTTTTGGAATAAACAAAAAATATAATGATTTGAATTTGATTGAAATAATCCTTCAAAATCAAATTTTATAAATATGTCATCTTATGGTATTCAGAAGGTAGGTACTCAAAAAATACTATCTAGATATAGATATGCATTAGGGTGGGACTTGTTTTGGAAATATTGAGCATAACTCTGTTACTTGCTTGTAAAGGGTCCAATGCATACTTTCAAGTGTACCTCTGGAATTTTTATCAAAATTCTTTGAGGCGTTTTCGAGAGATATGTTGTTTTATTTTCTTCAAAGTTCCGATACATATTTTTATAAAGTTAAATTAAATACTGTTTATTATTTTATAATGTTTTGTTCCATATTTTTTTGTAACAAAAATAAAAATTACTGACAAAAAAAGTATCTGTTTAGTCGTTTTTGAGAAAATTAAGATTTTCCAAAACCCTAAAAAAAAGTTCTCTGTCAGGCTGACTTCTCACAAGAATTATACTACTTCCATTAAAAAGGTATAGGAACATAATATATAGAAAAAAAATAATATAATTTTAAAATTAAAAAACAAAATTTGCAAAAAAACGAATATTTTCAAATAAGACCCACCCTAATAGGCACTGAAACATGAACCATCCAAGTACCTAGACGTAACGCCTACGACTCGTCGCCGTTGACATTGCTAAATTTACCAATTCTACACTCCATTCATAACTTTATTATATTTAGTCATACATCGAAGCAATCGATATGAAATTAAATTAAATTAAATGAAATTCAAAACAACTTATCTTAAGGATGCATCCTCAGGGAAAAAATGGAAAAAAAAAACAATATTCAAAGACAACCTCTTAGGTATTTTTTCTTAGAAGGACAATCATCGTTCTCTCAACATAACTTTTGAGTTACACATACTCGTAACAGTGGGAATGAACTGAATAGAATTTTTCTTAGAGATAAATGGCATAAGGTAGCTTTCAAGTGTTCTTGGTTTTATTTTTTTTTTTTGCAAATAACCTCCCAAACCCTCAAAGCTCTAGCTCTAGCTCTTTATTTTTACACTCTGTTGCATCTATTTTCGATGATATTTATAGAATTGCTTTGTTAGGTTAATAGCTGCTATAACTAGGTTCAATTGTATGTCTGTCTGGTGGAAATTATTTTGAACTTATCTTCAACCTTGGGTTACAAAAAAATTATATGTTTTATTGAAAGTCCAGACGACTACTCTGGTAGTCTGGACCCATAAGATAAAAGTTCATACTGAATGGCTTTCAAAAAAAAAAAAAAAAATACAACGTATAATATTCTAAATTATATAATCAAATTACACTAAGGATTGAATCTAGGGTTAACAACTGTGCTCAATTTTGGAGTAAAGCTTTATTTCGAAAACATCTCTAACGATGTTGATGAAATTGTCAAGTGGGGTTTTATAAGTACATAGTTAAAATAGTATGGTCAAACAATTTTTTGAAAAAAAATCGTTATTAACATTACCTGCCATAGAACCGGACTTTTAGTTTTCGATTTTTTCATAAGCTGTTTAAGGAATTGCGATAAAATTTTTTCATGAAAGAGGCCCAAACAATCTCAACAATGATAAACACCAAATTTTCAAAAAAAAAAAAATTCGGATTTTTGAAAAAAAGCTAAGTTTTTTTTTTAAACTCAATATTTTTAAAACCCGTAATTTTATTAAAAAAAAAAATCAGATTGAAAATTTTTAAAATACTTTTTTCATTAGAGCTGTAATTATGAAAAAAAAAAAAACATTGCAAAATATTGAAATGCATTTTTACTAAATTTATACTTTTTATTAAAATCAAGTACTTATTAAAAAATGGCTGCCCAAACTAAAAAAAAATAATTTATGATTCGGTACGAACGAGTACCTACTAAGAGGTCGTGACCTGGCCCAACACAATTTACAGTTTTGACCATGATTACTGTGATTTATTTAGCAATTTTTTGGTAACACATTTTTATTTTTATTTATTTTGAAAAATTGCTTTCCCATTTTGTTTCCAAGAGAGATGGGAACCCTAATTAGATCCTTAAAAAAAAAATATCCACCTGATGTATTCCCACAACTCTCAATGCACACAAAACCAATCAAGCTTATTCGATTTGTTTTTGGTTATTTGTTTGTCTGATTCCTTCGATTTCAATTAATTACAATATTAGCTCATCTGTCCTATTAAGGGATCCCTAAAGGATTACAAATGGATAATGGATGGAAATTACAATAGATTCAGTTTGTGTGTTTATATTTCTGTCTATTTCCATCATCAAAATGGAGAAGCATAACTCATTCTCCTTAATGACATTCTCAATATTGGTTAAGTATATTCTAAGTCACTAAAACTGATAGTCTAAGTGAGTTAATTCATTCGATGTCGTGATTTGATTTTGATGACATTTATCATCTCCTAGCTAAATGGATTGTAAATAATGTTTCTGTTTCTGTGACAAGTCCGTCAAGACGATAAAGCAAAATGATGAAATTAAAGTATCCTTTATTAGATGAATTCTGTTTGAGGTACAAACACGTAAAAATGTCTTTCTTTCTTTTTTGTTTAAATCGAATTCACTCATAGATTTACAAAAGCTTACTCTTATTCGATTTCTAAGTAGATATGTACCTACCTATTGTTCTTATATTGATTTAGAAGCATCACAAACAACACCCGATTGGTGCACGTTTCACTCTTGTACTTGTCAAATAAAACTTAAAGAGGATTTTTCAAAAAGGAATTTTTTGCAAAGAAAAAAAAAAGCACTTCAGAACATTTTCTACAACTAACTAAAATTTCACAGAAATGCAATCCTCTAGGATCTAGGGGTTCTAAGGAAAGCAAAAGGGAAGAAAAGCAACTGTTTCCAAGTATATAATTCTGTTGGATGTGTGTTTTGATATTTCAAAGAAGAAGTGACATGTGAATCCAAGCAGAAGTTTTTCAAATTAACTTAAGAGATTTTCGATGAATGAGTAGAAAGTTGAAAGGATTGTTATGTCGTCTTCCTTTACCTGTCGATGAAATGTTTTGTTTTCCACAGGAGTTGCATTTTCCAATCTGGTCATAGAAATTTGTGGTGAGTTGTTCGGTTTTCTAAAGATCTTATATTCAAAGATTCAAGAAATATGTGATGTGTTTCACAAAGCAATTGTTGTGGTTGGCTTGGTTTTAATTTGATAAAATGATTTGTGTGGAGTGGAATGCATTCATCACGTAATATTCATTTTTGAGGTAGAAGTTATGATTTAATTAAAATTAATTTATATATATCCTAAAAATTATTTAAGGAATTGAAAAGTAAATTTTATGAAAAATTGTTGCATTGAAAGAAAAAGTTGAATAAGGTCGATGGGACAGTTAGAAGGTATTTTTTTTTCAAGCATTTCTTTCGGTAAAATTAAAAACATTTAAAACTAATAATATTTTTTTGTGTTTATACTTTAACACGCCTTTATTGCGCAAAAGTGAAAAATGATTTTGATTTGAGTCAAATAAATAATTAAATTTAGTGATGCGACAGTCTATTAAGAACTGGGCCTAAAAAGGAATTTTTTATTGTTTACATTTACCCCGTTTCTGCACTTTACCTCCAAAATAAAGAAAGAACCACCCAAGCCAAAACTCAATTACTAGATATGACTTATTTTTAGTAACTAAAAGTGCCAAAGTAATGGCCCCATGTTGGCGCCATTTAAAAATAGAAAAAAAAGATAATGCAACAAAAATGTTAGTTAGAAATTTGAAATTAAACCTAGATTTTCAGTCAGTAAAAAAAACAAAAATTATGACTACTTTCCAATATAACAGCAGTTTTTTTTTCAATACTGACTTGAATAAAATTAAAGAAGTTATTTTCTAAGAATTTTTTTGTCTTTTAGACAACATTCTAAAGTAAATGTAACCTACATTTCGTTTAATTTAAATTTATAATGCGTTTTTAATTTAATTCCCGAAATACATTTCCCCATGGAATATTTGTTTTAATATGTGGTTTTTATAAAATGGTCAGTACAAATGTTTGCCTTACGGCGGATGTGGTGTTAAAAAGAAAATTCCGGTAATCGTTGAATTATCATCCCAAAACACACAATGGTTTTTTATAAATAAATAAAAAAAAAACATTTAATTTATTTTTATTGCCAATATTGTGTGTGTAAAAGCCCTTGTTAGTTTTTAATTTTTTAAATCTTTTAAAAATACATGTACAAACACATTCACAAAAAGCACTTATGATGATGTTCAGATAATTTTGATGGAATACAAAAAAAGAAAATCCCAGATGAAAAAAAAATACATATCATTCCACACAGAATCATAGGATGTGATTTTGCACTTAGATTGACGTTCGGATAATTTATCAATCATTATAATTTATTTGTAAACAAAACATACATAATTATATATATGTATATTCGCTTAAGAGTGATGTTTTAAAAATATAAATATAAAATAAAATTAAAAAAAAAATATATTGATTCCAATAACCATAACGTGGCGAATGGTATGTAAAATGTTTATATAGTATATGGTAAGAGTATTAAAAAACAAAGAATGAAAATAAATAGTGGTATTTATGATTTAAGATTAAAAACAAAATAAATTAATTTCAATATGTGTATCGTGATTGTTGTCGATTCAAATATATAAGTTATGATTATTGGATTGATTTTCAAACGGATTTAACATTAAGCTTGGAATACTAATTGTCGATTGAATTTGATATATACCTACTAAAAATTAAAAATTTTTTCTCATCATAAACTATTTCAATTATTCGATATGTTATGCTTCGCTTCAATCTTCAGCTTTTATTATATATCATTTCATACTTGCAATCGTTTGTACATATTCTCTCTACGTTTGTGGATTAGATTACAGAAATGCTATTTGTAACTCAATAGGTGCATTCCCTTACGAAACATGATCATTTAAAGTTTTCGAAAAGCAGTGACATTTTTTTGTTACTAAAATCCCCGAAAGATGCGATCTTCACCCTCAAAACAGCAATTGAAATTTTTTTCACTCGAATCTATAAAAATCATACATCATTGAAAAGGTCTGACTCCCTATATTACAGAAATGCTATTTTCAGCCCTCTAGGTGCATTCCTTTACGAGTTATGAGCATTTAAAGTTTTCGAAAAGCAGTGACATTTTTTTGGTTGAAATCCTCGAAAGATGCGATTTTCACCCTCAAAACAGCAATTGAAATTTTTTTCACTCGAATCTATAAAAATCATACATCATTGAAAAGGTCTGACTCCCTATATTACAGAAATGCTATTTTCAGCCCTCTAGGTGCATTCCTTTACGAGTTATGAGCATTTAAAGTTATCGAAAAGCAGTGACATTTTTTTGGTTGAAAGATGCGATCTTCACCCTCAAAACAGCAATTGAATTTTTTTTCACTCGAATCTATAAAAATCATACATCATTGAAATCACCCTCAAAACAGCAATTGAAATTTTTTTCACTCGAATCTATAAAAATCATACATCATTGAAAAGGTCTGACTCCCTATATTACAGAAATGCTATTTTCAGCCCTCTAGGTGCATTCCTTTACGAGTTATGGGCATTTAAAGTTTTCGAAAAGCGGTGAAATTTTTTTGGTACTAAAATCCCCGAAAGATGCGATCTTCACCCTCAAAACAGCAATTGAAATTTTTTTCACTGGAATCTATAAAAATCATACATCATTGAAAAGGTCTGACTCCCTAGATTACAGAAATGCTGTTTTCAGCCCTCTAGGTGCATTCCTTTACGAGTTATGAGCATTTAAAGTTTTCGAAAAGCAGTGACATTTTTTTGGTTGAAATCCTCGAAAGATGCGATCTTCACCCTCAAAACAGCAATTGAAATTTTTTTCACTCGAATCTATAAAAATCATACATCATTGAAAAGGTCTGACTCCCTATATTACAGAAATGCTATTTTCAGCCCTCTAGGTGCATTCCTTTACGAGTTATGAGCATTTAAAGTTTTCGAAAAGCAGTGACATTTTTTTGGTTGAAATCCTCGAAAGATGCGATTTTCACCCTCAAAACAGCAATTGAAATTTTTTTCACTCGAATCTATAAAAATCATACATCATTGAAAAGGTCTGACTCCCTATATTACAGAAATGCTATTTTCAGCCCTCTAGGTGCATTCCTTTACGAGTTATGAGCATTTAAAGTTATCGAAAAGCAGTGACATTTTTTTGGTTGAAATCCTCGAAAGATGCGATCTTCACCCTCAAAACAGCAATTGAATTTTTTTTCACTCGAATCTATAAAAATCATACATCATTGAAATCACCCTCAAAACAGCAATTGAAATTTTTTTCACTCGAATCTATAAAAATCATACATCATTGAAAAGGTCTGACTCCCTAGATTACAGAAATGCTATTTTCAGCTCTCTAGGTGCATTCCTTTACGAGTTATGAGCATTTAAAGTTTTCGAAAAGCAGTGACATTTTTTTGGTTGAAATCCTCGAAAGATGCGATCTTCACCCTCAAAACAGCAATTGAATTTTTTTCACTCGAATCTATAAAAATCATACATCATTGAAAAGGTCTGACTCCCTATATTACAGAAATGCTATTTTCAGCCCTCTAGGTGCATTCCTTTACGAGTTATGAGCATTTAAAGTTATCGAAAAGCAGTGACATTTTTTTGGTTGAAAGATGCGATCTTCACCCTCAAAACAGCAATTGAATTTTTTTTCACTCGAATCTATAAAAATCATACATCATTGAAATCACCCTCAAAACAGCAATTGAAATTTTTTTCACTCGAATCTATAAAAATCATACATCATTGAAAAGGTCTGACTCCCTATATTACAGAAATGCTATTTTCAGCCCTCTAGGTGCATTCCTTTACGAGTTATGAGCATTTAAAGTTTTCGAAAAGCGGTGAAATTTTTTTGGTACTAAAATCCCCGAAAGATGCGATCTTCACCCTCAAAACAGCAATTGAAATTTTTTTCACTGGAATCTATAAAAATCATACATCATTGAAAAGGTCTGACTCCCTAGATTACAGAAATGCTGTTTTCAGCCCTCTAGGTGCATTCCTTTACGAGTTATGAGCATTTAAAGTTTTCGAAAAGCAGTGACATTTTTTTGGTTGAAATCCTCGAAAGATGCGATAATCACCCTCAAAACAGCAATTGAAATTTTTTTCACTCGAATCTATTAAAATCATACATCATTGAAAAGGTCTGACTCCCTAGATTACAGAAATGCTATTTTCAGCCCTCTAGGTGCATTCCTTTACGAGTTATGAGCATTTAAAGTTTTCAAAAAGCAGTGAAATTTTTTTGGTACTAAAATCCCCGAAAGATGCGATCTTCACCCTCAAAACAGCAATTGAAATTTTTTTCACTCGAATCTATAAAAATCATACATCATTGAAAAGGTCTGACTCCCTAGATTACAGAAATGCTATTTTCAGCCCTCTAGGTGCATTCCTATGAGCATTTAAAGTTTTCGAAAAGCAGTTTTTTGGTTGAAATCCTCGAAAGATGCGATCTTCACCCTCAAAACAGCAATTGAAATTTTTTGCACTCGAATCTATAAAAATCATACATCATTGAAAAGGTCTGACTCCCTAGATTACAGAAATGCTATTTTCAGCCCTCTAGGTGCATTCCTTTACGAGTTATAAGCATTTAAAGTTTTCGAAAAGCAGTGACATTTTTTTGGTTGAAATCCTCGAAAGATGCGATCTTCACCCTCAAAACAGCAATTGAAATTTTTTTCACTCGAATCTATAAAAATCATACATCATTGAAAAGGTCTGACTCCCTAGATTACAGAAATGCTATTTTCAGCCCTCTAGGTGCATTCCTTTACGAGTTATGAGCATTTAAAGTTTTCGAAATGCAGTGACATTTTTTTGGTTGAAATCCTCGAAAGATGCGATCTTCACCCTCAAAACAGCAATTGAAATTTTTTTCACTCGAATCTATAAAAATCATACATCATTGAAAAGGTCTGACTCCCTAGATTACAGAAATGCTATTTTCAGCCCTCTAGGTGCATTCCCTTACGAGTTATGAGCATTTGAAGTTTTCGAAAAGCAGTGACATTTTTTTGGTTGAAATCCTCGAAAGATGCGATCTTCACCCTCAAAACAGCAATTGAATTTTTTTCACTCGAATCTATAAAAATCATACATCATTAAAAAGGTCTGACTCCCTAGATTACAGAAATGCTATTTTCAGCCCTCTAGGTGCATTCCTTTACGAGTTATGAGCATTTACAGTTTTCGAAAAGCAGTGACATTTTTTTGGTTGAAATCCTCGAAAGATGCGATCTTCACCCTCAAAACAGCAATTGAAATTTTTTTCACTCGAATCTATAAAAATCATACATCATTGAAAAGGTCTGACTCCCTAGATTACAGAAATGCTATTTTCAGCCCTCTAGGTGCATTCCTTTACGAGTTATGAGCATTTACAGTTTTCGAAAAGCAGTGACATTTTTTTGGTTGAAATCCTCGAAAGATGCGATCTTCACCCTCAAAACAGCAATTGAAATTTTTTTTCACTCGAATCTATAAAAATCATACATCATTGAAAAGGTCTGACTCCCTAGATTACAGAAATGCTATTTTCAGCCCTCTAGGTGCATTCCTTTACGAGTTATGAGCATTTACAGTTTTCGAAAAGCAGTTACATTTTTTTGGTTGAAATCCTCGAAAGATGCGATCTTCACCCTCAAAACAGCAATTGAATTTTTTTCACTCGAATCTATAAAAATCATACATCATTGAAAAGGTCTGACTCCCTAGATTACAGAAATGCTATTTTCAGCCCTCTAGGTGCATTCCTTTACGAGTTATGAGCATTTACAGTTTTCGAAAAGCAGTGACATTTTTTTGGTTGAAATCCTCGAAAGATGCGATCTTCACCCTCAAAACAGCAATTGAAATTTTTTTTCACTCGAATCTATAAAAATCATACATCATTGAAAAGGTCTGACTCCCTAGATTACAGAAATGCTATTTTCAGCCCTCTAGGTGCATTCCTTTACGAGTTATGAGCATTTACAGTTTTCGAAAAGCAGTTACATTTTTTTGGTTGAAATCCTCGAAAGATGCGATCTTCACCCTCAAAACAGCAATTGAATTTTTTTCACTCGAATCTATAAAAATCATACATCATTGAAAAGGTCTGACTCCCTAGATTACAGAAATGCTATTTTCAGCCCTCTAGGTGCATTCCCTTACGAGTTATGAGCATTTAAAGTTTTCGAAAAGCAGTGACATTTTTTTGGTTGAAATCCTCGAAAGATGCGATTTTCACCCTCAAAACAGCAATTGAAATTTTTTTCACTCGAATCTATAAAAATCATACATCAGGTCTGGTCTGACTCCCTAGATTACAGAAATGCTATTTTCAGCCCTCTAGGTGCATTCCTTTACGAGTTATGAGCATTTAAAGTTTTCGAAAAGCAGTGAAATTTTTTTGGTACTAAAATCCCCGAAAGATGCGATCTTCACCCTCAAAACAGCAATTGAATTTTTTTTCACTCGAATCTATAAAAATCCCTAGATTACAGAAATGCTATTTTCAGCCCTCTAGGTGCATTCCTTTACGAGTTATGAGCATTTACAGTTTTCGAAAAGCAGTGACATTTTTTTGGTTGAAATCCTCGAAAGATGCGATCTTCACCTCAAAACAGCAATTGAATTTTTTTTCACTCGAATCTATAAAAATCCCTAGATTACAGAAATGCTATTTTCAGCCCTCTAGGTGCATTCCTTTACGAGTTATGAGCATTTACAGTTTTCGAAAAGCAGTGACATTTTTTTGGTTGAAATCCTCGAAAGATGCGATCTTCACCCTCAAAACAGCAATTATAATTTTTTTCACTCGAATCTATAAAAATCATACATCATTGAAAAGGTCTGACTCCCTAGATTACAGAAATGCTATTTTCAGCCCTCTAGGTGCATTCCTTTACGAGTTATGAGCATTTACAGTTTTCGAAAAGCAGTGACATTTTTTTGGTTGAAATCCTCGAAAGATGCGATCTTCACCCTCAAAACAGCAATTGAAATTTTTTTCACTCGAATCTATAAAAATCCCTAGATAACAGAAATGCTATTTTCAGCCCTCTAGGTGCATTCCTTTACGAGTTATGAGCATTTAATCTATAAAAATCTATAAAAATCATACATCATTGAAAAGGTCTGACTCCCTAGATTACAGAAATGCTATTTTCAGTCCTCTAGGTGCATTCCTTTTCGAGTTATGAGCATTTAAAGTTTTCGAAAAGCAGTGGCATTTTTTTGGTTGAAATCCTCGACCTTCACCCTCAAAACAGCAATTGAAATTTTTTTCACTCGAATCTATAAAAATCATACATCATTGAAAAGGTCTGACTCCATAGATTACAGAAATGCTATTTTCAGCATTCTAGGTGCATTCCTTTACGAGTTATGAGCATTTAAAGTTTTCGAAAAGCAGTGAAATTTTTTTGGTACTAAAATCCCCAAAAGATGCGATCTTCACCCTCAAAACAGCAATTGAAATTTTTTTCACTCGAATCTATAAAAATCATACATCATTGAAAAGGTCTGACTCCCTAGATTACAGAAATGCTATTTTCAGCCCTCTAGGTGCATTCCTTTACGAGTTATGAGCATTTACAGTTTTCGAAAAGCAGTGACATTTTTTTGGTTGAAATCCTCGAAAGATGCGATCTTCACCCTCAAAACAGCAATTGAAATTTTTTTCACTCGAATCTATAAAAATCATACATCATTGAAAAGGTCTGACTCCCTAGATTACAGAAATGCTATTTTCAGCCCTCTAGGTGCATTCCTTTAAGAGTTATGAGCATTTACAGTTTTCGAAAAGCAGTGACATTTTTTTGGTTGAAATCCTTGAAAGATGCGATCTTCACCCTCAAAACAGCAATTGAAATTTTTTTCACTCGAATCTATAAAAATCATACATCATTGAAAAGGTCTGACTCCCTAGATTACAGAAATGCTATTTTCAGCCCTCTAGGTGCATTCCTTTACGAGTTATGAGCATTTACAGTTTTCGAAAAGCAGTGACATTTTTTTGGTTGAAATCCTCGAAAGATGCGATCTTCACCCTCAAAACAGCAATTGAAATTTTTTTCACTCGAATCTATAAAAATCATACATCATTGAAAAGGTCTGACTCCATAGATTACAGAAATGCTATTTTCAGCCCTCTAGGTGCATTCCTTTACGAGTTATGAGCATTTAAAGTTTTCGAATAGCAGTGAAATTTTTTTGGTACTAAAATCCCCGAAAGATGCGATCTTCACCCTCAAAACAGCAATTGAAATTTTTTTCACTCGAATCTATAAAAATCATACATCATTGAAAAGGTCTGACTCCCTAGATTACAGAAATGCTATTTTCAGCCCTCTAGGTGCATTCCTTACGAGTTATGAGCATTTAAAGTTTTCGAAAAGCAGTGACATTTTTTTGGTTGAAATCCTCGAAAGATGCGATCTTCACCCTCAAAACAGCAATTGAAATTTTTTTCACTCGAATCTATAAAAATCATACATCATTGAAAAGGTCTGACTCCCTAGATTACAGAAATGCTATTTTCAGCCCTCTAGGTGCATTCCTTTACGAGTTATGAGCATTTACAGTTTTCGAAAAGCAGTGACATTTTTTTGGTTGAAATCCTCGAAAGATGCGATCTTCACCCTCAAAACAGCAATTGAAATTTTTTTCACTCGAATCTATAAAAATCATACATCATTGAAAAGGTCTGACTCCCTAGATTACAGAAATGCTATTTTCATCCCTCTAGGTGCATTCCTTTACGAGTTATGAGCATTTAAAGTTTTCGAAAAGCAGTGAAATTTTTTTGGTACTAAAATCCCCGAAAGATGCGATCTTCACCCTCAAAACAGCAATTGAAATTTTTTTCACTCGAATCTATAAAAATCATACATCATTGAAAAGGTCTGACTCCCTAGATTACAGAAATGCTATTTTCAGCCCTCTAGGTGCATTCCTTTACGAGTTATGAGCATTTACAGTTTTCGAAAAGCAGTGACATTTTTTTGGTTGAAATCCTCGAAAGATGCGATCTTCACCCTCAAAACAGCAATTGAATTTTTTTCACTCGAATCTATAAAAATCATACATCATTGAAAAGGTCTGACTCCCTAGATTACAGAAATGCTATTTTCAGCCCTCTAGGTGCATTCCCTTACGAGTTATGAGCATTTAAAGTTTTCGAAAAGCAGTGAAATTTTTTTGGTTGAAATCCTCGAAAGATGCGATCTTCACCCTCAAAACAGCAATTGAAATTTTTTTCACTCGAATCTATAAAAATCATACATCATTGAAAAGGTCTGACTCCCTAGATTACAGAAATGCTATTTTCAGCTCTCTAGGTGCATTCCTTTACGAGTTATGAGCATTTAAAGTTTTCGAAAAGCAGTGAAATTTTTTTGGTACTAAAATCCCCGAAAGATGCGATCTTCACCCTCAAAACAGCAATTGAAATTTTTTTCACTCGAATCTATAAAAATCATACATCATTGAAAAGGTCTGACTCCCTAGATTACAGAAATGCTATTTTCAGCCCTCTAGGTGCATTCCTTTACGAGTTATGAGCATTTACAGTTTTCGAAAAGCAGTGACATTTTTTTGGTTGAAATCCTCGAAAGATGCGATCTTCACCCTCAAAACAGCAATTGAATCTATAAAAATCATACATCATTGAAAAGGTCTGACTCCCTAGATTACAGAAATGCTATTTTCAGCCCTCTAGGTGCATTCCTTTACGAGTTATGAGCATTTACAGTTTTCGAAAAGCAGTGACATTTTTTTGGTTGAAATCCTCGAAAGATGCGATCTTCACCCTCAAAACAGCAATTGAAATTTTTTTCACTCGAATTTATAAAAATCATACATCATTGAAAAGGTCTGACTCTTTAGATTACAGAAATGCTATTTTCAGTCCTCTAGGTGCATTCCTTTACGAGTTATGAGCATTTAAAGTTTTCGAAAAGCAGTGGCATTTTTTTCGTTGAAATCCTCGAAAGATGCGATCTTCACCCTCAAAACAGCAATTCAAAATTTTTTTCACTCGAATCTATAAAAATCATACATCATTGAAAAGGTCTGACTCCATAGATTACAGAAATGCTATTTTCAGCCCTCTAGGTGCATTCCTTTACGAGTTATGAGCATTTAAAGTTTTCGAATAGCAGTGAAATTTTTTTGGTACTAAAATCCCCGAAAGATGCGATCTTCACCCAACAGCAATTGAAATTTTTTTCACTCGAATCTATAAAAATCATACATCATTGAAAAGGTCTGACTCCCTAGATTACAGAAATGCTATTTTCAGCCCTCTAGGTGCATTCCTTTACGAGTTATGAGCATTTAAAGTTTTCGAAAAGCAGTGACATTTTTTTGGTTGAAATCCTCGAAAGATGCGATCTTCACCCTCAAAACAGCAATTGAAATTTTTTTCACTTGAATCTATAAAAATCATACATCATTGAAAAGGTCTGACTCCCTAGATTACAGAAATGCTATTTTCAGCCCTCTAGGTGCATTCCTTTAAAGTTTTCGAAAAGCAGTGACATTTTTTTGGTTGAAATCCTCGAAAGATGCGATCTTCACCCTCAAAACAGCAATTGAAATTTTTTTCACTCGAATCTATAAAAATCATACATCATTGAAAAGGTCTGACTCCCTAGATTACAGAAATGCTATTTTCAGCCCTCTAGGTGCATTCCTTTACGAGTTATGAGCATTTAAAGTTTTCGAAAAGCAGTGAAATTTTTTTGGTACTAAAATCCCCGAAAGATGCGATCTTCACCCTCAAAACAGCAATTGAAATTTTTTTCACTCGAATCTATAAAAATCATACATCATTGAAAAGGTCTGACTCCCTAGATTACAGAAATGCTATTTTCAGCCCTCTAGGTGCATTCCTTTACGAGTTATGAGCATTTAAAGTTTTCGAAAAGCAGTGACATTTTTTTGGTTGAAATCCTCGAAAGATGCGATCTTCACCCTCAAAACAGCAATTGAAATATAAAAATCATACATCATTGAAAAAGTCTGACTCCCTAGATTACAGAAATGCTATTTTCAGCCCTCTAGATGCATTCCTTTACGAGTTATGAGCATTTAAAGTTTTCGAAAAGCAGTGACATTTTTTTGGTTGAAATCCTCGAAAGATGCGATCTTCACCCTCAAAACAGCAATTGAAATTTTTTTCACTCGAATCTATAAAAATCATACATCATTGAAAAGGTCTGACTCCCTAGATTACAGAAATGCTATTTTCAGCCCTCTAGGTGCATTCCTTTACGAGTTATGAGCATTTAAAGTTTTCGAAAAGCAGTGACATTTTTTTGGTTGAAATCCTCGAAAGATGCGATCTTCACCCTCAAAACAGCAATTGAAATTTTTTTCACTCGAATCTATAAAAATCATACATCATTGAAAAGGTCTGACTCCCTAGATTACAGAAATGCTATTTTCAGCCCTCTAGGTGCATTCCTTTACGAGTTATGAGCATTTACAGTTTTCGAAAAGCAGTGACATTTTTTTGGTTGAAATCCTCGAAAGATGCGATCTTCACCCTCAAAACAGCAATTGAAATTTTTTTCACTCGAATCTATAAAAATCATACATCATTGAAAAGGTCTGACTCCCTAGATTACAGAAATGCTATTTTCAGCCCTCTTGGTGCATTCCTTTACGAGTTATGAGCATTTAAAGTTTTCGAAAAGCAGTGACATTTTTTTGGTTGAAATCCTCGAAAGATGCGATATTCACCCTCAAAACAGCAATTGAAATTTTTTTCACTCGAATCTATAAAAATCATACATTATTGAAAAGGTCTGACTCCCTAGATTACAGAAATGCTATTTTCAGCCCTCTAGGTGCATTCCTTTACGAGTTATGAGCATTTAAAGTTTTCAAAAAGCAGTGAAATTTTTTTGGTACTAAAATCCCCGAAAGATGCGATCTTCACCCTCAAAACAGCAATTGAAATTTTTTTTTCACTCGAATCTATAAAAATCATACATCATTGAAAAGGTCTGACTCCCTAGATTACAGAAATGCTATTTTCAGCCCTCTAGGTGCATTCCTTTACGAGTTATGAGCATTTAAAGTTTTCGAAAAGCAGTGACATTTTTTTGGTTGAAATCCTCGAAAGATGCGATCTTCACCCTCAAAACAGCAATTGAAATATAAAAATCATACATCATTGAAAAGGTCTGACTCCCTAGATTACAGAAATGCTATTTTCAGCCCTCTAGATGCATTCCTTTACGAGTTATGAGCATTTACAGTTTTCGAAAAGCAGTGACATTTTTTTGGTTGAAATCTATACAAATCATACATTATTGAAAAGGTCTGACTCCCTAGATTACAGAAATGCTATTTTCAGCCCTCTAGGTGCATTCCTTTACGAGTTATGAGCATTTAAAGTTTTCGAAAAGCAGTGACATTTTTTTGGTTGAAATCCTCGAAAGATGCGATCTTCACCCTCAAAACAGCAATTGAAATTTTTTTTCACTCGAATCTATAAAAATCATACATCGTTGAAAAGGTCTGACTCCCTAGATTACAGAAATGCTATTTTCAGCCCTCTAGGTGCATTCCTTTACGAGTTATGAGCATTTAAAGTTTTCGAAAAGCAGTGACATTTTTTTGGTTGAAATCCTCGAAAGATGCGATCTTCACCCTCAAAACAGCAATTGAAATTTTTTCACTCGAATCTATAAAAATCATACATCATTGAAAAGGTCTGACTCCCTAGATTACAGAAATGCTATTTTCAGCCCTCTAGGTGCATTCCTTTACGAGTTATGAGCATTTAAAGTTTTCGAAAAGCAGTGACATTTTTTTGGTTGAAATCCTCGAAAGATGCGATCTTCACCCTCAAAACAGCAATTGAAATTTTTTCACTCGAATCTATAAAAATCATACATCATTGAAAAGGTCTGACTCCCTAGATTACAGAAATGCTATTTTCAGCCCTCTAGGTGCATTCCTTTACGAGTTATGAGCATTTAAAGTTTTCGAAAAGCAGTGACATTTTTTTGGTTGAAATCCTCGAAAGATGCGATCTTCACCCTCAAAACAGCAATTGAAATTTTTTTCACTCGAATCTATAAAAATCATACATCATTGAAAAGGTCTGACTCCCTAGATTACAGAAATGCTATTTTCAGCCCTCTAGGTGCATTCCTTTACGAGTTATGAGCATTTAAAGTTTTCGAAAAGCAGTGACATTTTTTTGGTTGAAATCCTCGAAAGATGCGATCTTCACCCTCAAAACAGCAATTGAAATTTTTTCACTCGAATCTGTAAAAATCATACATCGTTGAAAAGGTCTGACTCCCTAGATTACAGAAATGCTATTTTCAGCCCTCTAGGTGCATTCCTTTACGAGTTATGAGCATTTAAAGTTTTCGAAAAGCAGTGACATTTTTTTGGTTGAAATCCTCGAAAGATGCGATCTTCACCCTCAAAACAGCAATTGAAATTTTTTTTCACTCGAATCTATAAAAATCATACATCATTGAAAAGGTCTGACTCCCTAGATTACAGAAATGCTATTTTCAGCCCTCTAGGTGCATTCCTTTACGAGTTATGAGCATTTAAAGTTTTCGAAAAGCAGTGACATTTTATTGGTACTAAAATCCCCGAAAGATGCGATCTTCACCCTCAAAACAGCAATTGAAATTTTTTCACTCGAATCTGTAAAAATCATACATCGTTGTAAAGGTCTGACTCCCTAGATTACAGAAATGCTATTTTCAGCCCTCTAGGTGCATTCCTTTACGAGTTATGAGCATTTAAAGTTTTCGAAAAGCAGTGACATTTTTTTGGTTGAAATCCTCGAAAGATGCGATCTTCACCCTCAAAACAGCAATTGAAATTTTTTTCGCTCGAATCTATAAAAATCATACATCATTGAAAAGGTCTGACTCCCTAGATTACAGAAATGCTATTTTCAGCCCTCTAGGTGCATTCCTTTACGAGTTATGAGCATGTAAAGTTTTCGAAAAGCAGTGAAATTTTTTTGGTACTAAAATCCCCGAAAGATGCGATCTTCACCCTCAAAACAGCAATTGAAATTTTTTCACTCGAATCTATAAAATTCATACATCGTTGAAAAGGTCTGACGCCCTAGATTACAGAAATGCTATTTTCAGCCCTCTAGGTGCATTCCTTTACGAGTTATGAGCATTTAAAGTTTTCGAAAAGCAGTGACATTTTTTTGGTTGAACTCCTCGAAAGATGCGATCTTCACCCTCAAAACAGCAATTGAAATTTTTTTCACTCGAATCTATAAAAATCATACATCATTGAAAAGGTCTGACTCCCTAGATTACAGAAATGCTATTTTCAGCCCTCTAGGTGCATTCCTTTACGAGTTATGAGCATTTAAAGTTTTCGAAAAGCAGTGACATTTTTTTGGTTGAAATCCTCGAAAGATGCGATCTTCACCCTCAAAACAGCAATTGAAATTTTTTTCACTCGAATCTATAAAAATCATACATCATTGAAAAGGTCTGACTCCCTAGATTACAGAAATGCTATTTTCAGCCCTCTAGGTGCATTCCTTTACGAGTTATGAGCATTTAAAGTTTTCGAAAAGCAGTGACATTTTTTGGTACTAAAATCCCCGAAAGATGCGATCTTCACCCTCAAAACAGCATTTGAAATTTTTTCACTCGAATCTGTAAAAATCATACATCGTTTAAAAGGTCTGACTCCCTAGATTACAGAAATGCTATTTTCAGATCTTCACCCTCAAAACAGCAATTGAAATTTTTTTCACTCGAATCTATAAAAATCATACATCATTGAAAAGGTCTGACTCCATAGATTACAGAAATGCTATTTTCAGCCCTCTAGGTGCATTCCTTTACGAGTTATGAGCATTTAAAGTTTTCGAAAAGCAGTGACATTTTTTTGGTTGAAATCCTCGAAAGATGCGATCTTCACCCTCAAAACAGCAATTGAAATTTTTTTCACTCGAATCTATAAAAAATCATACATCATTGAAAAGGTCTGACTCCCTAGATTACAGAAATGCTATTTTCAGCCCTCTAGGTGCATTCCTTTACGAGTTATGAGCATTTAAAGTTTTCGAAAAGCAGTGACATTTTTTTGGTTGAAATCCTCGAAAGATGCGATCTTCACCCTCAAAACAGCAATTGAAATTTTTTTCACTCGAATCTATAAAAATCATACATCATTGAAAAGGTCTGACTCCCTAGATTACAGAAATGCTATTTTCAGCCCTCTAGGTGCATTCCTTTACGAGTTATGAGCATTTAAAGTTTTCGAAAAGCAGTGACATTTTTTTGGTTGAAATCCTCGAAAGATGCGATCTTCACCCTCAAAACAGCAATTGAAATTTTTTTCACTCGAATCTATAAAAATCATACGAGTACATCATTGAAAAGGTCTGACTCCCTAGATTACAGAAATGCTATTTTCAGCCCTCTATTTTTAAATTTTTCGAAAAGCAGTGAAATTTTTTTGGTACTAAAATCCCCGAAAGATGCGATCTTCACCCTCAAAACAGCAATTGAAGTTTTTTTCACTCGAATCTATAAAAATCATACATCATTGAAAAGGTCTGACTCCCTAGATTACAGAAATGCTATTTTCAGCCCTCTAGGTGCATTCCTTTACGAGTTATGAGCATTTAAAGTTTTCGAAAAGCAGTGACATTTTTTTGGTTGAAATCCTCGAAAGATGCGATCTTCACCCTCAAAACAGCAATTGAAATTTTTTTCACTCGAATCTATAAAAATCATACATCATTGAAAAGGTCTGACTCCCTAGATTACAGAAATGCTATTGTCAGCCCTCTAGGTGCATTCCTTTACGAGTTATGAGCATTTAAAGTTTTCGAAAAGCAGTGACTTTTTTTTGGTTGAAATCCTCGAAAGATGCCGCTTCGCCATCAAAACAGCAATTGAAATTTTTTCACTCGAATTTATAAAAATCATACATCATTGAAAAGGTCTGACTCCCTAGATTACAGAAATGCTATTTTCAGCCCTCTAGGTGCATTCCTTTACAAGTTATGAGCATTTAAAGTTTTCGAAAAGCAGCGACATTTTTTTGGTTGAAATCCTCGAAAGATGCGATCTTCACCCTCAAAACAGCAATTGAATTTTTTTTTCACTCGAATCTATAAAAATCATACATCATTGAAAAGGTCTGACTCCCTAGATTACAGAAATGCTATTTTCAGCCCTCTAGGTGCATTCCTTTACGAGTTATGAGCATTTAAAGTTTTCAAAAAGCAGTGAAATTTTTTTGGTACTAAAATCCCCGAAAGATGCGATCTTCACCCTCAAAACAGCAATTAAAATTTTTTTACTCGAATCTATAAAAATCATACATCATTGAAAAGGTCTGACTCCCTAGATTACAGAAATGCTATTTTCAGCCCTCTAGGTGCATTCCTTTACGAGTTATGAGCATTTAAAGTTTTCGAAAAGCAGTGAAATTTTTTTGGTACTAAAATCCCCGAAAGATGCGATCTTCACCCTCAAAACAGCAATTGAAATTTTTTTCACTCGAATCTATAAAAATCATACATCAATGAAAAGGTCTGACTCCCTAGATTACAGAAATGCTATTTTCAGCCTTCTAGGTGCATTCCTTTACGAGTTATGAGCATTTAAAGTTTTCGAAAAGCAGTGACATTTTTTTGGTTGAAATCCTCGAAAGATGCGATCTTCACCCTCAAAACAGCAATTACAGAAATGCTATTTTCAGCCCTCTAGGTGCATTCCTTTACGAGTTATGAGCATTTAAAGTTTTCGAAAAGCAGTGACATTTTTTTGGTTGAAATCCTCGAAAGATGCGATCTTCGCCATCAAAACAGCAATTGAAATTTTTTCACTCGAATTTATAAAAATCATACATCATTGAAAAGGTCTGACTCCCTAGATTACAGAAATGCTATTTTCAGCCCTCTAGGTGCATTCCTTTACGAGTTATGAGCATTTAAAGTTTTCGAAAAGCAGTGACATTTTTTTGGTTGAAATCCTCGAAAGATGCGATCTTCACCCTCAAAACAGCAATTGAAATTTTTTCACTCGAATCTATAAAAATCAGACATCATTGAAAAATTCTGACTCCCTAGATTACAGAAATGCTGTTTTCAGCCCTCTAGGTGCATTCCTTTACGAGTTATGAGCATTTAAAGTTTTCGAAAAGCAGTGACATTTTTTTGGTTGAAATCCTCGAAAGATGCGATCTTCACCCTCAAAACAGCAATTGAATTTTTTTTCACTCGAATCTATAAAAATCATACATCATTGAAAAGGTCTGACTCCCTAGATTACAGAAATGCTATTTTCAGCCCTCTAGGTGCATTCCTTTACGAGTTATGAGCATTTAAAGTTTTCGAAAAGCAGTGACATTTTTTTGGTTGAAATCCCCGAAAGATGCGATCTTCACCCTCAAAACAGCAATTAAAATTTTTTTACTCGAATCTATAAAAATCATACATCATTGAAAAGGTCTGACTCCCTAGATTACAGAAATGCTATTTTCAGCCCTCTTGGTGCATTCCTTTACAAGTTATGAGCATTTAAAGTTTTCGAAAAGCAGTGACATTTTTTTGGTTGAAATCCCCGAAAGATGCGATCTTCACCCTCAAAACAGCAATTAAAATTTTTTTCACTCGAATCTATAAAAATCATACATCATTGAAAAGGTCTGACTCCCTAGATTACAGAAATGCTGTGTTCAGCCCTCTAGGTGCATTCCTTTACGAGTTATGAGCATTTAAAGTTTTCAAAAAGCAGTGAAATTTTTTTGGTTGAAATCCTCGAAAGATGCGATCTTCACCCTCAAAACAGCAATTGAAATTTTTTTCACTCGAATCTATAAAAAATCATACATCATTGAAAAGGTCTGACTCCCTAGATTACAGAAATGCTGTTTTCAGCCCTCTAGGTGCATTCCTTTACGAGTTATGAGCATTTAAAGTTTTCGAAAAGCAGTGAAATTTTTTTGGTACTAAAATCCCCGAAAGATGCGATCTTCACCCTCAAAACAGAAATTGAAATTTTTTCACTCGAATCTATTAAAATCATACATCATTGAAAAGGTCTGACTCCTTAGATTACAGAAATGCTATTTTCAGCCCTCTAGGTGCATTCCTTTACGAGTTATGAGCATTTAAAGTTTTCGAAAAGCAGTGACATTTTTTTGGTTGAAATCCCCGAAAGATGCGATCTTCACCCTCAAAATAGCAATTGAAATTTTTTTCACTCGAATCTATAAAAATCATACATCATTGAAAAGGTCTGACTCCCTAGATTACAGAAATGCTATTTTCAGCCCTCTAGGTGTATTCCTTTACGAGTTATGAGCATTTAAAGTTTTCGAAAAGCAGTGACATTTTTTTGGTTGAAATCCTCGAAAGATGCGATCTTCACCCTCAAAACAGCAATTGAAATTTTTTTACTCGAATCTATAAAAATCATACATCATTGAAAAGGTCTGACTCCCTAGATTACAGAAATGCTATTTTCAGCCCTCTAGGTGCATTCCTTTACGAGTTATGAGCATTTAAAGTTTTCGAAAAGCAGTGAAATTTTTTTGGTACTAAAATCCCCGAAAGATGCGATCTTCACCCTCAAAACAGCAATTGAAATTTTTTTCACTCGAATCTATAAAAATCATACATCATTGAAAAGGTCTGACTCCCTAGATTACAGAAATGCTATTTTCAGATCTTCACCCTCAAAACAGCAATTGAAATTTTTTTCACTCGAATCTATAAAAATCATACATCATTGAAAAGGTCTGACTCCCTAGATTACAGAAATGCTATTTTCAGCCCTCTAGGTGCATTCCTTTACGAGTTATGAGCATTTAAAGTTTTCGAAAAGCAGTGACATTTTTTTGGTTGAAATCCTCGAAAGATGCGATCTTCACCCTCAAAACAGCAATTGAAATTTTTTTACTCGAATCTATAAAAATCATACATCATTGAAAAGGTCTGACTCCTTAGATTACAGAAATGCTATTTTCAGCCCTCCAGGTGCATTGCTTTACGAGTTATGAGCATTTAAAGTTTTTGAAAAGCAGTGACATTTTTTTGGTTGAAATCCTCGAAAGATGCGATCTTCACCCTCAAAACAGCAATTACAGAAATGCTATTTTCAGCCCTCTAGGTGCATTCCTTTACGAGTTATGAGCATTTAAAGTTTTCGAAAAGCAGTGACATTTTTTTGGTTGAAATCCTCGAAAGATGCGATCTTCACCCTCAAAACAGCAATTGAAATTTTTTTCACTCGAATCTATAAAAATCATACGAGTACATCATTGAAAAGGTCTGACTCCCTAGATTACAGAAATGCTATTTTCAGCCCTCTATTTTTAAATTTTTCGAAAAGCAGTGAAATTTTTTTGGTACTAAAATCCCCGAAAGATGCGATCTTCACCCTCAAAACAGCAATTGAAGTTTTTTTCACTCGAATCTATAAAAATCATACATCATTGAAAAGGTCTGACTCCCTAGATTACAGAAATGCTATTTTCAGCCCTCTAGGTGCATTCCTTTACGAGTTATGAGCATTTAAAGTTTTCGAAAAGCAGTGACATTTTTTTGGTTGAAATCCTCGAAAGATGCGATCTTCACCCTCAAAACAGCAATTGAAATTTTTTTCACTCGAATCTATAAAAATCATACATCATTGAAAAGGTCTGACTCCCTAGATTACAGAAATGCTATTGTCAGCCCTCTAGGTGCATTCCTTTACGAGTTATGAGCATTTAAAGTTTTCGAAAAGCAGTGACTTTTTTTTGGTTGAAATCCTCGAAAGATGCCGCTTCGCCATCAAAACAGCAATTGAAATTTTTTCACTCGAATTTATAAAAATCATACATCATTGAAAAGGTCTGACTCCCTAGATTACAGAAATGCTATTTTCAGCCCTCTAGGTGCATTCCTTTACAAGTTATGAGCATTTAAAGTTTTCGAAAAGCAGCGACATTTTTTTGGTTGAAATCCTCGAAAGATGCGATCTTCACCCTCAAAACAGCAATTGAATTTTTTTTTCACTCGAATCTATAAAAATCATACATCATTGAAAAGGTCTGACTCCCTAGATTACAGAAATGCTATTTTCAGCCCTCTAGGTGCATTCCTTTACGAGTTATGAGCATTTAAAGTTTTCAAAAAGCAGTGAAATTTTTTTGGTACTAAAATCCCCGAAAGATGCGATCTTCACCCTCAAAACAGCAATTAAAATTTTTTTACTCGAATCTATAAAAATCATACATCATTGAAAAGGTCTGACTCCCTAGATTACAGAAATGCTATTTTCAGCCCTCTAGGTGCATTCCTTTACGAGTTATGAGCATTTAAAGTTTTCGAAAAGCAGTGAAATTTTTTTGGTACTAAAATCCCCGAAAGATGCGATCTTCACCCTCAAAACAGCAATTGAAATTTTTTTCACTCGAATCTATAAAAATCATACATCAATGAAAAGGTCTGACTCCCTAGATTACAGAAATGCTATTTTCAGCCTTCTAGGTGCATTCCTTTACGAGTTATGAGCATTTAAAGTTTTCGAAAAGCAGTGACATTTTTTTGGTTGAAATCCTCGAAAGATGCGATCTTCACCCTCAAAACAGCAATTACAGAAATGCTATTTTCAGCCCTCTAGGTGCATTCCTTTACGAGTTATGAGCATTTAAAGTTTTTGAAAAGCATTGAAATTTTTTTGGTACTAAAATCCCCGAAAGATGCGATCTTCACCCTCAAAACAGCAATTGAAATTTTTTTCACTCGAATCTATAAAAATCATACGAGTACATCATTGAAAAGGTCTGACTCCCTAGATTACAGAAATGCTATTTTCAGCCCTCTAGGTGCATTCCTTTACGAGTTATGAGCATTTAAAGTTTTCGAAAAGCAGTGACATTTTTTTGGTTGAAATCCTCGAAAGATGCGATCTTCACCCTCAAAACAGCAATTGAAATTTTTTTCACTCGAATCTATAAAAATCATACATCATTGAAAAGGTCTGACTCCCTAGATTACAGAAATGCTATTTTCAGCCCTCTAGGTGCATTCCTTTACGAGTTATGAGCATTTAAAGTTTTCGAAAAGCAGTGACATTTTTTTGGTTGAAATCCTCGAAAGATGCGTTCTTCGCCATAAAAACAGCAATTGAAATTTTTTCACTCGAATTTATAAAAATCATACATCATTGAAAAGGTCTGACTCCCTAGATTACAGAAATGCTATTTTCAGCCCTCTAGGTGCATTCCTTTACGAGTTATGAGCATTTAAAGTTTTCGAAAAGCAGTGACATTTTTTTGGTTGAAATCCTCGAAAGATGCGATCTTCACCCTCAAAACAGCAATTGAAATTTTTTCACTCGAATCTATAAAAATCAGACATCATTGAAAAATTCTGACTCCCTAGATTACAGAAATGCTGTTTTCAGCCCTCTAGGTGCATTCCTTTACGAGTTATGAGCATTTAAAGTTTTCGAAAAGCAGTGACATTTTTTTGGTTGAAATCCTCGAAAGATGCGATCTTCACCCTCAAAACAGCAATTGAATTTTTTTTCACTCGAATCTATAAAAATCATACATCATTGAAAAGGTCTGACTCCCTAGATTACAGAAATGCTATTTTCAGCCCTCTAGGTGCATTCCTTTACGAGTTATGAGCATTTAAAGTTTTCGAAAAGCAGTGACATTTTTTTGGTTGAAATCCCCGAAAGATGCGATCTTCACCCTCAAAACAGCAATTAAAATTTTTTTACTCGAATCTATAAAAATCATACATCATTGAAAAGGTCTGACTCCCTAGATTACAGAAATGCTATTTTCAGCCCTCTTGGTGCATTCCTTTACAAGTTATGAGCATTTAAAGTTTTCGAAAAGCAGTGACATTTTTTTGGTTGAAATCCCCGAAAGATGCGATCTTCACCCTCAAAACAGCAATTAAAATTTTTTTCACTCGAATCTATAAAAATCATACATCATTGAAAAGGTCTGACTCCCTAGATTACAGAAATGCTGTGTTCAGCCCTCTAGGTGCATTCCTTTACGAGTTATGAGCATTTAAAGTTTTCAAAAAGCAGTGAAATTTTTTTGGTTGAAATCCTCGAAAGATGCGATCTTCACCCTCAAAACAGCAATTGAAATTTTTTTCACTCGAATCTATAAAAAATCATACATCATTGAAAAGGTCTGACTCCCTAGATTACAGAAATGCTGTTTTCAGCCCTCTAGGTGCATTCCTTTACGAGTTATGAGCATTTAAAGTTTTCGAAAAGCAGTGAAATTTTTTTGGTACTAAAATCCCCGAAAGATGCGATCTTCACCCTCAAAACAGAAATTGAAATTTTTTCACTCGAATCTATTAAAATCATACATCATTGAAAAGGTCTGACTCCTTAGATTACAGAAATGCTATTTTCAGCCCTCTAGGTGCATTCCTTTACGAGTTATGAGCATTTAAAGTTTTCGAAAAGCAGTGACATTTTTTTGGTTGAAATCCCCGAAAGATGCGATCTTCACCCTCAAAATAGCAATTGAAATTTTTTTCACTCGAATCTATAAAAATCATACATCATTGAAAAGGTCTGACTCCCTAGATTACAGAAATGCTATTTTCAGCCCTCTAGGTGTATTCCTTTACGAGTTATGAGCATTTAAAGTTTTCGAAAAGCAGTGACATTTTTTTGGTTGAAATCCTCGAAAGATGCGATCTTCACCCTCAAAACAGCAATTGAAATTTTTTTACTCGAATCTATAAAAATCATACATCATTGAAAAGGTCTGACTCCCTAGATTACAGAAATGCTATTTTCAGCCCTCTAGGTGCATTCCTTTACAAGTTATGAGCATTTAAAGTTTTCGAAAAGCAGTGACATTTTTTTGGTTGAAATCCCCGAAAGATGCGATCTTCACCCTCAAAACAGCAATTAAAATTTTTTTACTCGAATCTATAAAAATCATACATCATTGAAAAGGTCTGACTCCCTAGATTACAGAAATGCTATTTTCAGCCCTCTAGGTGCATTCCTTTACGAGTTATGAGCATTTAAAGTTTTCGAAAAGCAGTGACATTTTTTTGGTTGAAATCCTCGAAAGATGCGATCTTCACCCTCAAAACAGCAATTGAAATTTTTTTCACTCGAATCTATAAAAATCATACATCATTGAAAAGGTCTGACTCCCTAGATTACAGAAATGCTATTTTCAGCCCTCTAGATGCATTCCTTTACGAGTTATGAGCATTTAAAGTTTTCGAAAAGCAGTGACATTTTTTTGGTTGAAATCCTCGAAAGATGCGATCTTCACCCTCAAAACAGCAATTGAAATTTTTTTACTCGAATCTATAAAAATCATACATCATTGAAAAGGTCTGACTCCCTAGATTACAGAAATGCTGTTTTCAGCCCTCTAGGTGCATTCCTTTACGAGTTATGAGCATTTAAAGTTTTCGAAAAGCAGTGAAATTTTTTTGGTACTAAAATCCCCGAAAGATGCGATCTTCACCCTCAAAACAGCAATTGAAATTTTTTCACTCGAATCTATTAAAATCATACATCATTGAAAAGGTCTGACTCCCTAGATTACAGAAATGCTATTTTCAGCCCTCTAGGTGCATTCCTTTACGAGTTATGAGCATTTAAAGTTTTCGAAAAGCAGTGACATTTTTTTGGTACTAAAATCCCCGAAAGATGCGATCTTCACCCTCAAAATAGCAATTGAAATTTTTTTCACTCGAATCTATAAAAATCATACATCATTGAAAAGGTCTGACTCCCTAGATTACAGAAATGCTATTTTCAGCCCTCTAGGTGTATTCCTTTACGAGTTATGAGCATTTAAGGTTTTCGAAAAGCAGTGACATTTTTTTGGTTGAAATCCTCGAAAGATGCGATCTTCACCCTCAAAACAGCAATTGAAATTTTTTCACTCGAATTTATAAAAATCATACATCATTGAAAAGGTCTGACTCCCTAGATTACAGAAATGCTGTTTTCAGCCCTCTAGGTGCATTCCTTTACGAGTTATGAGCATTTAAAGTTTTCGAAAAGCAGTGACATTTTTTTGGTTGAAATCCTCGAAAGATGCGATCTTCACCCTCAAAACAGCAATTGAAATTTTTTTCACTCGAATCTATAAAAATCATACATCATTGAAAAGGTCTGACTCCATAGATTACAGAAATGCTGTTTTCAGCCCTCTAGGTGCATTCCTTTAGGAGTTATGAGCATTTAAAGTTTTCAAAAAGCAGTGAAATTTTTTTGGTACTAAAATCCCCGAAAGATGCGATCTTCATCCTCAAAACAGCAATTGAAATTTTTTTACTCGAATCTATAAAAATCATACATCATTGAAAAGGTCTGACTCCCTAGATTACAGAAATGCTATTTTCAGCCCTCTAGGTGCATTCCTTTACGAGTTATGAGCATTTAAAGTTTTCGAAAAGCAGTGAAATTTTTTTGGTACTAAAATCCCCGAAAGATGCGATCTTCACCCTCAAAATAGCAATTGAAATTTTTTTCACTCGAATCTATAAAAATCATACATCATTGAAAAGGTCTGACTCCCTAGATTACAGAAATGCTATTTTCAGCCCTCTAGGTGCATTCCTTTACGAGTTATGAGCATTTAAAGTTTTCGAAAAGCAGTGACATTTTTTTGGTTGAAATCCTCGAAACATGCGATCTTCACCCTCAAAACAGCAATTGAAATTTTTTTCACTCGAATCTATAAAAATCATACATCATTGAAAAGGTCTGACTCCCTAGATTACAGAAATGCTGTTTTCAGCCCTCTAGGTGCATTCCTTTACGAGTTATGAGCATTTAAAGTTTTCGAAAAGCAGTGACATTTTTTTGGTTGAAATCCTCGAAAGATGCGATCTTCACCCTCAAAACAGCAATTGAAATTTTTTTCACTCGAATCTATAAAAATCATACATCATTGAAAAGGTCTGACTCCCTAGATTACAGAAATGCTGTTTTCAGCCCTCTAGGTGCATTCCTTTACGAGTTATGAGCATTTAAAGTTTTCGAAAAGCAGTGAAATTTTTTTGGTACTAAAATCCCCGAAAGATGCGATCTTCACCCTCAAAACAGCAATTGAAATTTTTTCACTCGAATCTATTAAAATCATACATCATTGAAAAGGTCTGACTCCCTAGATTACAGAAATGCTATTCTCAGCCCTCTAGGTGCATTCCTTTCAGAGTTATGAGCATTTAAAGTTTTCGAAAAGCAGTGACATTTTTTTGGTTGAAATCCTCGAAAGATGCGATCTTCACCCTCAAAACAGCAATTGAAATTTTTTCACTCGAATCTATAAAAATCATACATCATTGAAAAGGTCTGACTCCCTAGATTACAGAAATGCTATTTTCAGCCCTCTAGGTGCATTCCTTTACGAGTTATGAGCATTTAAAGTTTTCGAAAAGCAGTGAAATTTTTTTGGTACTAAAATCCCCGAAAGATGCGATCTTCACCCTCAAAACAGCAATTGAAATTTTTTTCACTCGAATCTATAAAAATCATACATCATTGAAAAGGTCTGACTCCCTAGATTACAGAAATGCTGTTTTCAGCCCTCTAGGTGCATTCCTTTACGATTTATGAGCATTTAAAGTTTTCGAAAAGCAGTGACATTTTTTTGGTTGAAATCCTCGAAAGATGCGATCTTCACCCTCAAAACAGCAATTGAAATTTTTTTCACTCGAATCTATAAAAATCATACATCATTGAAAAGGTCTGACTCCCTAGATTACAGAAATGCTATTTTCAGCCCTCTAGGTGCATTCCTTTACGAGTTATGAGCATTTAAAGTTTTCGAAAAGCAGTGACATTTTTTTGGTTGAAATCCTCGAAAGATGCGATCTTCACCCTCAAAACAGCAATTGAAATTTTTTCACTCGAATCTATAAAAATCATACAGAAATGCTATTTTCAGCCCTCTAGGTGCATTCCTTTACGAGTTATGAGCAAAGTTTTCGAAAAGCAGTGAAATTTTTTTGGTACTGAAATCCCCGAAAGATGCGATCTTCACCCTCAAAACAGCAATTGAAATTTTTTTCACTCGAATCTATAAAAATCATACATCATTGAAAAGGTCTGACTCCCTAGATTACAGAAATGCTATTTTCAGCCCTCTAGGTGCATTCCTTTACGAGTTATGAGCATTTAAAGTTTTCGAAAAGCAGTGAAATTTTTTTGGTACTAAAATCCCCGAAAGATGCGATCTTCACCCTCAAAACAGCAATTGAAATTTTTTTCACTCGAATCTATAAAAATCATACATCATTGAAAAGGTCTGACTCCCTAGATTACAGAAATGCTATTTTCAGATCTTCACCCTCAAAACAGCAATTGAAATTTTTTTCACTCGAATCTATAAAAATCATACATCATTGAAAAGGTCTGACTCCCTAGATTACAGAAATGCTGTTTTCAGCCCTCTAGGTGCATTCCTTTACGAGTTATGAGCATTTAAAGTTTTCGAAAAGCAGTGACATTTTTTTGGTTGAAATCCTCGAAAGATGCGATCTTCACCCTCAAAACAGCAATTGAAATTTTTTCACTCGAATCTATAAAAATCATACATCATTGAAAAGGTCTGACTCCCTAGATTACAGAAATGCTGTTTTCAGCCCTCTAGGTGCATTCCTTTACGAGTTATGAGCATTTAAAGTTTTCGAAAAGCAGTGAAATTTTTTTGGTACTAAAATCCCCGAAAGATGCGATCTTCACCCTCAAAACAGCAATTGAAATTTTTTCACTCGAATCTATTAAAATCATACATCATTGAAAAGGTCTGACTCCCTAGATTACAGAAATGCTATTCTCAGCCCTCTAGGTGCATTCCTTTCAGAGTTATGAGCATTTAAAGTTTTCGAAAAGCAGTGACATTTTTTTGGTTGAAATCCTCGAAAGATGCGATCTTCACCCTCAAAACAGCAATTGAAATTTTTTCACTCGAATCTATAAAAATCATACATCATTGAAAAGGTCTGACTCCCTAGATTACAGAAATGCTATTTTCAGCCCTCTAGGTGCATTCCTTTACGAGTTATGAGCATTTAAAGTTTTCGAAAAGCAGTGAAATTTTTTTGGTACTAAAATCCCCGAAAGATGCGATCTTCACCCTCAAAACAGCAATTGAAATTTTTTTCACTCGAATCTATAAAAATCATACATCATTGAAAAGGTCTGACTCCCTAGATTACAGAAATGCTGTTTTCAGCCCTCTAGGTGCATTCCTTTACGATTTATGAGCATTTAAAGTTTTCGAAAAGCAGTGACATTTTTTTGGTTGAAATCCTCGAAAGATGCGATCTTCACCCTCAAAACAGCAATTGAAATTTTTTTCACTCGAATCTATAAAAATCATACATCATTGAAAAGGTCTGACTCCCTAGATTACAGAAATGCTATTTTCAGCCCTCTAGGTGCATTCCTTTACGAGTTATGAGCATTTAAAGTTTTCGAAAAGCAGTGACATTTTTTTGGTTGAAATCCTCGAAAGATGCGATCTTCACCCTCAAAACAGCAATTGAAATTTTTTCACTCGAATCTATAAAAATCATACAGAAATGCTATTTTCAGCCCTCTAGGTGCATTCCTTTACGAGTTATGAGCAAAGTTTTCGAAAAGCAGTGACATTTTTTTGGTTGAAATCCTCGAAAGATGCGATCTTCACCTTCAAAACAGCAATTGAAATTTTTTTCACTCGAATCTATAAAAATCATACATCATTGAAAAGGTCTGACTCCCTAGATTACAGAAATGCTATTTTCAGCCCTCTAGGTGCATTCCTTTACGAGTTATGAGCATTTAAAGTTTTCGAAAAGCAGTGAAATTTTTTTGGTACTGAAATCCCCGAAAGATGCGATCTTCACCCTCAAAACAGCAATTGAAATTTTTTTCACTCGAATCTATAAAAATCATACATCATTGAAAAGGTCTGACTCCCTAGATTACAGAAATGCTATTTTCAGCCCTCTAGGTGCATTCCTTTACGAGTTATGAGCATTTAAAGTTTTCGAAAAGCAGTGAAATTTTTTTGGTACTAAAATCCCCGAAAGATGCGATCTTCACCCTCAAAACAGCAATTGAAATTTTTTTCACTCGAATCTATAAAAATCATACATCATTGAAAAGGTCTGACTCCCTAGATTACAGAAATGCTATTTTCAGATCTTCACCCTCAAAACAGCAATTGAAATTTTTTTCACTCGAATCTATAAAAATCATACATCATTGAAAAGGTCTGACTCCCTAGATTACAGAAATGCTATTTTCAGCCCTCTAGGTGCATTCCTTTACGAGTTATGAAAAGCAGTGACATTTTTTTGGTTGAAATCCTCGAAAGATGCGATCTTCACCCTCAAAACAGCAATTGAAATTTTTTTTTCACTCGAATCTATAAAAATCATGCATCATTGAAAAGGTCTGACTCCCTAGATTACAGAAATGCTATTTTCAGCCCTCTAGGTGCATTCCTTTACGAGTTATGAGCATTTAAAGTTTTCGAAAAGCAGTGACATTTTTTGGTTGAAATCCTCGAAAGATGCGATCTTCACCCTCAAAACAGCAATTGAAATTTTTTTCACTCGAATCTATAAAAATCATACATCATTGAAAAGGTCTGACTCCCTAGATTACAGAAATGCTATTTTCAGCCCTCTAGGTGCATTCCTTTACGAGTTATGAGCATTTAAAGTTTTCGAAAAGCAGTGACATTTTTTTGGTTGAAATCCTCGAAAGATGCGATCTTCACCCTCAAAACAGCAATTGAAATTTTTTTCACTCGAATCTATAAAAATCATACATCATTGAAAAGGTCTGACTCCCTAGATTACAGAAATGCTGTTTTCAGCCCTCTAGGTGCATTCCTTTACGAGTTATGAGCATTTAAAGTTTTCGAAAAGCAGTGACATTTTTTTGGTTGAAATCCTCGAAAGATGCGATCTTCACCCTCAAAACAGCAATTGAATTTTTTTTCACTCGAATCTATAAAAATCATACATCATTGAAAAGGTCTGACTCCCTAGATTACAGAAATGCTATTTTCAGCCCTCTAGGTGCATTCCTTTACGAGTTATGAGCATTTAAAGTTTTCGAAAAGCAGTGACATTTTTTTGGTTGAAATCCTCGAAAGATGCGATCTTCACCCTCAAAACAGCAATTGAAATTTTTTTCACTCGAATCTATAAAAATCATACATCATTGAAAAGGTCTGACTCCCTAGATTACAGAAATGCTATTTTCAGCCCTCTAGGTGCATTCCTTCACGAGTTATGAGCATTTAAAGTTTTCGAAAAGCAGGTTGAAATCCTCGAAAGATGCGATCTTCACCCTCAAAACAGCAATTGAAATTTTTTCACTCGAATCTATAAAAATCATACAGAAATGCTATTTTCAGCCCTCTAGGTGCATTCCTTTACGAGTTATGAGCAAAGTTTTCGAAAAGCAGTGACATTTTTTTGGTTGAAATCCTCGAAAGATGCGATCTTCACCCTCAAAACAGCAATTGAAATTTTTAAATCTTACATCATTGAAAAGGTCTGACTCCCTAGATTACAGAAATGCTATTTTCAGCCCTCTAGGTGCATTCCTTTACGAGTTATGAGCATTTAAAGTTTTCGAAAAGCAGTGAAATTTTTTTGGTACTGAAATCCCCGAAAGATGCGATCTTCACCCTCAAAACAGCAATTGAAATTTTTTTCACTCGAATCTATAAAAATCATACATCATTGAAAAGGTCTGACTCCCTAGATTACAGAAATGCTATTTTCAGCCCTCTAGGTGCATTCCTTTACTAGTTATGAGCATTTAAAGTTTTCGAAAAGCAGTGAAATTTTTTTGGTACTAAAATCCCCGAAAGATGCGATCTTCACCCTCAAAACAGCAATTGAAATTTTTTTCACTCGAATCTATAAAAATCATACATCATTGAAAAGGTCTGACTCCCTAGATTACAGAAATGCTATTTTCAGATCTTCACCCTCAAAACAGCAATTGAAATTTTTTTCACTCGAATCTATAAAAATCATACATCATTGAAAAGGTCTGACTCCCTAGATTACAGAAATGCTATTTTCAGCCCTCTAGGTGCATTCCTTTACGAGTTATGAAAAGCAGTGACATTTTTTTGGTTGAAATCCTCGAAAGATGCGATCTTCACCCTCAAAACAGCAATTGAAATTTTTTTCACTCGAATCTATAAAAATCATGCATCATTGAAAAGGTCTGACTCCCTAGATTACAGAAATGCTATTTTCAGCCCTCTAGGTGCATTCCTTTACGAGTTATGAGCATTTAAAGTTTTCGAAAAGCAGTGACATTTTTTGGTTGAAATCCTCGAAAGATGCGATCTTCACCCTCAAAACAGCAATTGAAATTTTTTTCACTCGAATCTATAAAAATCATACATCATTGAAAAGGTCTGACTCCCTAGATTACAGAAATGCTATTTTCAGCCCTCTAGGTGCATTCCTTTACGAGTTATGAGCATTTAAAGTTTTCGAAAAGCAGTGACATTTTTTTGGTTGAAATCCTCGAAAGATGCGATCTTCACCCTCAAAACAGCAATTGAAATTTTTTTCACTCGAATCTATAAAAATCATACATCATTGACAAGGTCTGACTCCCTAGATTACAGAAATGCTGTTTTCAGCCCTCTAGGTGCATTCCTTTACGAGTTATGAGCATTTAAAGTTTTCGAAAAGCAGTGAAATTTTTTTGGTACTAAAATCCCCGAAAGATGCGATCTTCACCCTCAAAACAGCAATTGAAATTTTTTCACTCGAATCTATTAAAATCATACATCATTGAAAAGGTCTGACTCCCTAGATTACAGAAATGCTATTTTCAGCCCTCTAGGTGCATTCCTTTACGAGTTATGAGCATTTAAAGTTTTCGAAAAGCAGTGACATTTTTTTGGTTGAAATCCTCGAAAGATGCGATCTTCACCCTCAAAACAGCAATTGAAATTTTTTCACTCGAATCTATAAAAATCATACATCATTGAAAAGGTCTGACTCCCTAGATTACAGAAATGCTATTTTCAGCCCTCTAGGTGCATTGCTTTACGAGTTATGAGCATTTAAAGTTTTCGAAAAGCAGTGAAATTTTTTTGGTACTAAAATCCCCGAAAGATGCGATCTTCACCCTCAAAACAGCAATTGAAATTTTTTTCACTCGAATCTATAAAAATCATACATCATTGAAAAGGTCTGACTCCCTAGATTACAGAAATGCTGTTTTCAGCCCTCTAGGTGCATTCCTTTACGAGTTATGAGCATTTAAAGTTTTCGAAAAGCAGTGACATTTTTTTGGTTGAAATCCTCGAAAGATGCGATCTTCACCCTCAAAACAGCAATTGAAATTTTTTTCACTCGAATCTATAAAAATCATACATCATTGAAAAGGTCTGACTCCCTAGATTACAGAAATGCTATTTTCAGCCCTCTAGGTGCATTCCTTTACGAGTTATGAGCATTCAAAGTTTTCGAAAAGCAGTGACATTTTTTTGGTTGAAATCCTCGAAAGATGCGATCTTCACCCTCAAAACAGCAATTGAAATTTTTTTCACTCGAATCTATAAAAATCATACATCATTGAAAAGGTCTGACTCCCTAGATTACAGAAATGCTATTTTCAGCCCTCCTTTACGAGTTATGAGCATTTAAAGTTTTCGAAAAGCAGTGAAATTTTTTTGGTTGAAATCCTCGAAAGATGCGATCTTCACCCTCAAAACAGCAATTGAAATTTTTTCACTCGAATCTATAAAAATCATACATCATTGAAAAATTCTGACTCCCTAGATTACAGAAATGCTGTTTTCAGCCCTCTAGGTGCATTCCTTTACGAGTTATGAGCATTTAAAGTTTTCGAAAAGCAGTGAAATGTTTTTGGTACTAAAATCCCCGAAAGATGCGATCTTCACCCTCAAAACAGCAATTGAAATTTTTTTCACTCGAATCTATTAAAATCATACATCATTGAAAAGGTCTGACTCCCTAGATTACAGAAATGCTATTTTCAGCCCTCTAGGTGCATTCCTTTACGAGTTATGAGCATTTAAAGTTTTCGAAAAGCAAATTAATTAATTAAAATATTTTAGTACGAAAGGATTAAATATTTAAATAATAATATTTTAAAATAAAGAATGTAATTAATTAATTAAAAACTATTTTGGCAGATTAATGTAATAAATTTAGAATTTATAAATGTAATTTATATTACAAATAGTACTTGTTTTATATAGAAATTATTTTATTTTTAATTATAAGTTTAATATTAATTATTTGTGTTTTAGTAAGAGTTGCTTTTTTAACTTTATTAGAACGAAAAGTTTTAGGATATATTCAAATTCGAAAAGGTCCTAATAAAGTTGGATTAATAGGAATTCCTCAACCTTTTTGTGATGCAATTAAATTATTTACAAAAGAACAAACTTATCCTTTAGTATCAAATTATGTTTCATATTATTTTTCTCCTATTTTTTCTTTATTTTTATCATTATTATTGTGAATGTGTATACCATTTTTTATTAAATTATATTCTTTTAATTTAGGTTTATTATTTTTTATATGTTGTACAAGATTAGGAGTATATACAGTTATAATTGCTGGTTGATCTTCAAATTCTAATTATGCATTATTAGGAGGGTTACGGTCAGTAGCTCAAACTATTTCTTATGAAGTTAGATTAGCTTTAATTTTATTATCATTTGTGTTTTTAATTAACAATTATAATATAATTAATTTTTATTATTATCAAACTTATTTATGATTTTTTTTTATTTTATATCCTTTAGTCTTTATTTGATTAATTATTTCTTTAGCAGAAACTAATCGAACTCCATTTGATTTTGCTGAAGGAGAGTCAGAATTAGTTTCAGGATTTAATGTTGAATATAGAAGAGGAAGATTTGCTTTAATTTTTTTATCTGAATATGCAAGAATTTTATTTATAAGTATATTATTTTGTTTAAAATCCCCGAAAGATGCGATCTTCGCCCTCAAAACAGCAATTGAAATTTTTTCACTCGAATCTATAAAAATCATACATCATTGAAAAGGTCTGACTCCCTAGATTACAGAAATGCTGTTTTCAGCCCTCTAGGTGCATTCCTTTACGAGTTATGAGCATTTAAAGTTTTCGAAAAGCAGTGAAATTTTTTTGGTACTAAAATCCCCGAAAGATGCGATCTTCACCCTCAAAATAGCAATTGAAATTTTTTTTCACTCGAATCTATAAAAATCATACATCATTGAAAAGGTCTGACTCCCTAGATTACAGAAATGCTATTTTCAGCCCTCTAGGTGCATTCCTTTACGAGTTATGAGCATTTAAAGTTTTCGAAAAGCAGTGACATTTTTTTGGTTGAAATCCTCGAAAGATGCGATCTTCACCCTCAAAACAGCAATTGAAATTTTTTCACTCGAATCTATAAAAATCATACATCATTGAAAAGGTCTGACTCCCTAGATTACAGAAATGCTATTTTCAGCCCTCCTTTACGAGTTATGAGCATTTAAAGTTTTCGAAAAGCAGTGACATTTTTTTGGTTGAAATCCTCGAAAGATGCGATCTTCACCCTCAAAACAGCAATTGAAATTTTTTTCACTCTAATCTAATAAAATCATACATCGTTGAAAAGGTCTGACTCCCTAGATTACAGAAATGCTGTTTTCAGCCCTCTAGGTGCATTCCTTTACGAGTTATGAGCATTTAAAGTTTTCGAAAAGCAGTGAAATTTTTGTGGTACTAAAATCCCCGAAAGATGCGATCTTCACCCTCAAAATAGCAATTGAAATTTTTTGTTCACTCGAATCTATAAAAATCATACATCATTGAAAAGGTCTGACTCCCTAGATTACAGAAATGCTATTTTCAGCCCTCTAGGTGCATTCCTTTACGAGTTATGAGCATTTAAAGTTTTCGAAAAGCAGTGACATTTTTTTGGTTGAAATCCTCGAAAGATGCGATCTTCACCCTCAAAACAGCAATTGAAATTTTTTCACTCGAATCTATAAAAATCATACATCATTGAACAGGTCTGACTCCCTAGATTACAGAAATGCTATTTTCAGCCCTCCTTTACGAGTTATGAGCATTTAAAGTTTTCGAAAAGCAGTGACATTTTTTTGGTTGAAATCCTCGAAAGATG
This sequence comes from Syrphus vitripennis, assembly GCA_958431115.1. Taxonomy (NCBI): domain Eukaryota; kingdom Metazoa; phylum Arthropoda; class Insecta; order Diptera; family Syrphidae; genus Syrphus; species Syrphus vitripennis. The sequence continues at coordinate 109,323,857 of OY288108.1, forward strand.
CGATCTTCACCCTCAAAACAGCAATTGAAATTTTTTTCACTCGAATCTAATAAAATCATACATCGTTGAAAAGGTCTGACTCCCTAGATTACAGCAAAACAGCAATTGAAATTTTTTCACTCGAATCTATAAAAATCATACATCATTGAAAAGGTCTGACTCCCTAGATTACAGAAATGCTATTTTCAGCCCTCTAGGTGCATTCCTTTACGAGTTATGAGCATTTAAAGTTTTCAAAAAGCAGTGACATTTTTTTGGTTGAAATCCTCGAAAGATGCGATCTTCACCCTCAAAACAGCAATTGAAATTTTTTCACTCGAATCTATAAAAATCATACATCATTGAAAAGGTCTGACTCCCTAGATTACAGAAATGCTGTTTTCAGCCCTCTAGGTGCATTCCTTTACGAGTTATGAGCATTTAAAGTTTTCGAAAAGCAGTGAAATTTTTGTGGTACTAAAATCCCCGAAAGATGCGATCTTCACCCTCAAAATAGCAATTGAAATTTTTTTTCACTCGAATCTATAAAAATCATACATCATTGAAAAGGTCTGACTCCCTAGATTACAGAAATGCTATTTTCAGCCCTCTAGGTGCATTCCTTTACGAGTTATGAGCATTTAAAGTTTTCGAAAAGCAGTGACATTTTTTTGGTTGAAATCCTCGAAAGATGCGATCTTCACCCTCAAAACAGCAATTGAAATTTTTTCACTCGAATCTATAAAAATCATACATCATTGAAAAGGTCTGACTCCCTAGATTACAGAAATGCTATTTTCAGCCCTCCTTTACGAGTTATGAGCATTTAAAGTTTTCGAAAAGCAGTGACATTTTTTTGGTTGAAATCCTCGAAAGATGCGATCTTCACCCTCAAAACAGCAATTGAAATTTTTTTCACTCGAATCTAATAAAATCATACATCGTTGAAAAGGTCTGACTCCCTAGATTACAGAAATGCTGTTTTCAGCCCTCTAGGTGCATTCCTTTACGAGTTATGAGCATTTAAAGTTTTCGAAAAGCAGTGAAATTTTTGTGGTACTAAAATCCCCGAAAGATGCGATCTTCACCCTCAAAATAGCAATTGAAATTTTTTGTTCACTCGAATCTATAAAAATCATACATCATTGAAAAGGTCTGACTCCCTAGATTACAGAAATACTATTTTCAGCCCTCTAGGTGCATTCCTTTACGAGTTATGAGCATTTAAAGTTTTCGAAAAGCAGTGACATTTTTTTGGTTGAAATCCTCGAAAGATGCGATCTTCACCCTCAAAACAGCAATTGAAATTTTTTCACTCGAATCTATAAAAATCATACATCATTGAAAAGGTCTGACTCCCTAGATTACAGAAATGCTATTTTCAGCCCTCCTTTACGAGTTATGAGCATTTAAAGTTTTCGAAAAGCAGTGACATTTTTTTGGTTGAAATCCTCGAAAGATGCGATCTTCACCCTCAAAACAGCAATTGAAATTTTTTTCACTCGAATCTAATAAAATCATACATCGTTGAAAAGGTCTGACTCCCTAGATTACAGAAATGCTGTTTTCAGCCCTCTAGGTGCATTCCTTTACGAGTTATGAGCATTTAAAGTTTTCGAAAAGCAGTGAAATTTTTGTGGTACTAAAATCCCCGAAAGATGCGATCTTCACCCTCAAAATAGCAATTGAAATTTTTTTTTCACTCGAATCTATAAAAATCATACATCATTGAAAAGGTCTGACTCCCTAGATTACAGAAATGCTATTTTCAGCCCTCTAGGTGCATTCCTTTACGAGTTATGAGCATTTAAAATTTTCGAAAAGCAGTGACATTTTTTTGGTTGAAATCCTCGAAAGATGCGATCTTCACCCTCAAAACAGCAATTGAAATTTTTTTCACTCGAATCTATTAAAATCATACATCGTTGAAAAGGTCTGAATCCCTAGATTACAGAAATGCTATTTTCAGCCCTCCTTTACGAGTTATGAGCATTTAAAGTTTTCGAAAAGCAGTGAAATTTTTTTGGTACTAAAATCCCCGAAAGATGCGATCTTCGCCCTCAAAACAGCAATTAAAATTTTTTTTCACTCGAAAGATGCGATCTTCACCCTCAAAACAGCAATTGAAATTTTTTTCACTCGAATCTATAAAAATCATACATCATTGAAAAGGTCTGACTCCCTAGATTACAGAAATGCTGTTTTCAGCCCTCTAGGTGCATTCCTTTACGAGTTATGAGCATTTAAAGTTTTCGAAAAGCAGTGAAATTTTTTTGGTACTAAAATCCCCGAAAGATGCGATCTTCACCCTCAAAATAGCAATTGAAATTTTTTTTCACTCGAATCTATAAAAATCATACATCATTGAAAAGGTCTGACTCCCTAGATTACAGAAATGCTATTTTCAGCCCTCTAGGTGCATTCCTTTACGAGTTATGAGCATTTAAAGTTTTCGAAAAGCAGTGACATTTTTTTGGTTGAAATCCTCGAAAGATGCGATCTTCACCCTCAAAACAGCAATTGAAATTTTTTCACTCGAATCTATAAAAATCATACATCATTGAAAAGGTCTGACTCCCTAGATTACAGAAATGCTATTTTCAGCCCTCCTTTACGAGTTATGAGCATTTAAAGTTTTCGAAAAGCAGTGACATTTTTTTGGTTGAAATCCTCGAAAGATGCGATCTTCACCCTCAAAACAGCAATTGAAATTTTTTCACTCGAATCTATTAAAATCATACATCGTTGAAAAGGTCTGACTCCCTAGATTACAGAAATCCTGTTTTCAGCCCTCTAGGTACATTCCTTTACGAGTTATGAGCATTTAAAGTTTACAAAAAGCAGTGAAATTTTTTTGGTTGAAATCCTCGAAAGATGCGATCTTCACCCTCAAAACAGCAATTGAAATTTTTTTCACTCGAATCTATAAAAATCATACATCATTGAAAAGGTCTGACTCCCTAGATTACAGAGATGCTATTTTCAGCCCTCCTTTACGAGTTATGAGCATTTAAAGTTTTCGAAAAGCAGTGACATTTTTTTGGTTGAAATCCTCGAAAGATGCGATCTTCACCCTCAAAACAGCAATTGAAATTTTTTTCACTCGAATCTAATAAAATCATACATCGTTGAAAAGGTCTGACTCCCTAGATTACAGAAATGCTGTTTTCAGCCCTCTAGGTGCATTCCTTTACGAGTTATGAGCATTTAAAGTTTTCGAAAAGCAGTGAAATTTTTGTGGTACTAAAATCCCCGAAAGATGCGATCTTCACCCTCAAAATAGCAATTGAAATTTTTTTTTCACTCGAATCTATAAAAATCATACATCATTGAAAAGGTCTGACTCCCTAGATTACAGAAATGCTATTTTCAGCCCTCTAGGTGCATTCCTTTACGAGTTATGAGCATTTAAAATTTTCGAAAAGCAGTGACATTTTTTTGGTTGAAATCCTCGAAAGATGCGATCTTCACCCTCAAAACAGCAATTGAAATTTTTTTCACTCGAATCTATTAAAATCATACATCGTTGAAAAGGTCTGAATCCCTAGATTACAGAAATGCTATTTTCAGCCCTCCTTTACGAGTTATGAGCATTTAAAGTTTTCGAAAAGCAGTGAAATTTTTTTGGTACTAAAATCCCCGAAAGATGCGATCTTCGCCCTCAAAACAGCAATTAAAATTTTTTTTCACTCGAAAGATGCGATCTTCACCCTCAAAACAGCAATTGAAATTTTTTTCACTCGAATCTATAAAAATCATACATCATTGAAAAGGTCTGACTCCCTAGATTACAGAAATGCTGTTTTCAGCCCTCTAGGTGCATTCCTTTACGAGTTATGAGCATTTAAAGTTTTCGAAAAGCAGTGAAATTTTTTTGGTACTAAAATCCCCGAAAGATGCGATCTTCACCCTCAAAATAGCAATTGAAATTTTTTTTCACTCGAATCTATAAAAATCATACATCATTGAAAAGGTCTGACTCCCTAGATTACAGAAATGCTATTTTCAGCCCTCTAGGTGCATTCCTTTACGAGTTATGAGCATTTAAAGTTTTCGAAAAGCAGTGACATTTTTTTGGTTGAAATCCTCGAAAGATGCGATCTTCACCCTCAAAACAGCAATTGAAATTTTTTCACTCGAATCTATAAAAATCATACATCATTGAAAAGGTCTGACTCCCTAGATTACAGAAATGCTATTTTCAGCCCTCCTTTACGAGTTATGAGCATTTAAAGTTTTCGAAAAGCAGTGACATTTTTTTGGTTGAAATCCTCGAAAGATGCGATCTTCACCCTCAAAACAGCAATTGAAATTTTTTCACTCGAATCTATTAAAATCATACATCGTTGAAAAGGTCTGACTCCCTAGATTACAGAAATCCTGTTTTCAGCCCTCTAGGTACATTCCTTTACGAGTTATGAGCATTTAAAGTTTACAAAAAGCAGTGAAATTTTTTTGGTTGAAATCCTCGAAAGATGCGATCTTCACCCTCAAAACAGCAATTGAAATTTTTTTCACTCGAATCTATAAAAATCATACATCATTGAAAAGGTCTGACTCCCTAGATTACAGAGATGCTATTTTCAGCCCTCTAGGTGCATTCCTTTACGAGTTATGAGCATTTAAAGTTTTCGAAAAGCAGTGAAATGTTTTTGGTACTAAAATCCCCGAAAGATGCGATCTTCACCCTCAAAACAGCAATTGAAATTTTTTTCACTCGAATCTATAAAAATCATACGAGTACATCATTGAAAAGGTCTGACTCCCTAGATTACAGAAATGCTATTTTCAGCCCTCCTTTACGAGTTATGAGCATTTAAAGTTTTCGAAAAGCAGTGACATTTTTTTGGTTGAAATCCTCGAAAGATGCGACTTCACCCTCAAAACAGCAATTGAAATTTTTTTCACTCGAATCTATAAAAATCATATATCATTGAAAAGGTCTGACTCCCTAGATTACAGAAATGCTATTATCAGCCCTCTAGGTGCATTCCTTTACGAGTTATGAGCATTTTAAGTTTTCAAAAAGCAGTGAAATTTTTTTGGTTGAAATCCTCGAAAGATGCGATCTTCACCCTCAAAACAGCAATTGAAATTTTTTTCACTCGAATCTATAAAAATCATACATCATTGAAAAGGTCTGACTCCCTAGATTACAGAAATGCTATTTTCAGCCCTCTAGGTGCATTCCTTTACGAGTTATGAGCATTTAAAGTTTTCGAAAAGCAGTGACATTTTTTTGGTTGAAATCCTCGAAAGATGCGATCTTCACCCTCAAAACAGCAATTGAAATTTTTTTTCACTCGAATCTATAAAAATCATACATCATTGAAAAGGTCTGACTCCCTAGATTACAGAAATGCTATTTTCAGCCCTCTAGGTGCATTCCTTTACGAGTTATGAGCATTTAAAGTTTTCGAAAAGCAGTGACATTTTTTTGGTACTAAAATCCCCGAAAGATGCGATCTTCACCCTCAAAACAGCAATTGAAATTTTTTTCACTCGAATCTATAAAAATCATACATCATTGAAAAGGTCTGACTCCCTAGATTACAGAGATGCTATTTTCAGCCCTCTAGGTGCATTCCTTTACGAGTTATGAGCATTTAAAGTTTTCGAAAAGCAGTGAAATGTTTTTGGTACTAAAATCCCCGAAAGATGCGATCTTCACCCTCAAAACAGCAATTGAAATTTTTTTCACTCGAATCTATAAAAATCATACGAGTACATCATTGAAAAGGTCTGACTCCCTAGATTACAGAAATGCTATTTTCAGCCCTCTAGGTGCATTCCTTTACGAGTTATGAGCATTTAAAGTTTTCGAAAAGCAGTGACATTTTTTTGGTTGAAATCCTCGAAAGATGCGATCTTCACCCTCAAAACAGCAATTGAAATTTTTTCACTCGAATCTATAAAAATTATACATCATTGAAAAGGTCTGACTCCCTAGATTACAGAAATGCTATTTTCAGCCCTCTAGGTGCATTCCTTTACGAGTTATGAGCATTTAAATTTTTCGAAAGGCAGTGACATTTTTTTGGTTGAAATCCTCGAAAGATGCGATCTTCACCCTCAAAACAGCAATTAAAATTTTTTTCACTCGAATCTATAAAAAATCATACATCATTGAAAAGGTCTGATTCCCTAGATTACAGAAATGCTATTTTCAGCCCTCTAGGTGCATTCCTTTACGAGTTATGAGCATTTAAAGTTTTCGAAAAGCAGTGAAAGTTTTTTGGTACTAAACTCCCCGAAAGATGCGATCTTCACCCTCAAAACAGCAATTGAAATTTTTTTCACTCGAATCTATAAAAAATCATACATCATTGAAAAGGTGTGACTCCCTAGATTACAGAAATGCTATTTTCAGCCCTCTAGGTGCATTCCTTTACGAGTTATGAGCATTTAAAGTTTTCGAAAAGCAGTGACATTTTTTTGGTTGAAATCCTCGAAAGATGCGATCTTCACCCTCAAAACAGCAATTGAAATTTTTTTCACTCGAATCTATAAAAATCATACATCATTGAAAAGGTCTGACTCCCTAGATTACAGAAATGCTATTTTCAGCCCTCTAGGTGCATTCCTTTACGAGTTATGAGCATTTAAAGTTTTCGAAAAGCAGTGACATTTTTTTGGTTGAAATCCTCGAAAGATGCGATCTTCACCCTCAAAACAGCAATTGAAATTTTTTCACTCGAATCTATAAAAATCATACATCATTGAAAAGGTCTGACTCCCTAGATTACAGAAATGCTATTTTCAGCCCTCTAGGTGCATTCCTTTACGAGTTATGAGCATTTAAAGTTTTCAAAAAGCAGTGAAATTTTTTTGGTACTAAAATCCCCGAAAGATGCGATCTTCACCCTCAAAACAGCAATTGAAATTTTTTTCACTCGAATCTATAAAAATCATACATCATTGAAAAGGTCTGACTCCCTAGATTACAGAAATGCTATTTTCAGCCCTCTAGGTGCATTCCTTTACGAGTTATGAGCATTTAAAGTTTTCGAAAAGCAGTGACATTTTTTTGGTTGAAATCCTCGAAAGATGCGATCTTCACCCTCAAAACAGCAATTGAAATTTTTTTCACTCGAATCTATAAAAATCATACATCATTGAAAAGGTCTGACTCCCTAGATTACAGAAATGCTATTTTCAGCCCTCTAGGTGCATATCTTTACGAGTTATGAGCATTTAAAGTTTTCGAAAAGCAGTGGCATTTTTTTGGTTGAAATTCTCGAAAGATGCGATCTTCACCCTCAAAACAGCAATTGAAATTTTTTTCACTCGAATCTATAAAAATCATACATCATTGAAAAGGTCTGACTCCCTAGATTACAGAAATGCTATTTTCAGCCCTCTAGGTGCATTCCTTTACGAGTTATGAGCATTTAAAGTTTTCGAAAAGCAGTGAAATGTTTTTGGTACTAAAATCCCCGAAAGATGCGATCTTCACCCTCAAAACAGCAATTGAAATTTTTTTCACTCGAATCTATAAAAATCATACATCATTGAAAAGGTCTGACTCCCTAGATTACAGAAATGCTATTTTCAGCCCTCTAGGTGCATTCCTTTACGAGTTATGAGCATTTAAAGTTTTCGAAAAGCAGTGACATTTTTTTGGTTGAAATCCTCGAAAGATGCGATCTTCACCCTCAAAACAGCAATTGAAATTTTTTTACTCGAATCTATAAAAATCATACATCATTGAAAAGGTCTGACTCCCTAGATTACAGAAATGCTATTTTCAGCCCTCTAGGTGCATTCCTTTACGAGTTATGAGCATTTAAAGTTTTCGAAAAGCAGTGAAATTTTTTTGGTACTAAAATCCCCGAAAGATGCGATCTTCACCCTCAAAATAGCAATTGAAATTTTTTTCACTCGAATCTATAAAAATCATACATCATTGAAAAGGTCTGACTCCCTAGATTACAGAAATGCTATTTTCTCTAGGTGCATTCCTTTACGAGTTATGAGCATTTAAAGTTTTCGAAAAGCAGTGACATTTTTTTGGTTGAAATCCTCGAAAGATGCGATCTTCACCCTCAAAACAGCAATTGAAATTTTTTTCACTCGAATCTATAAAAATCATACATCATTGAAAAGGTCTGACTCCCTAGATTACAGAAATGCTATTTTCAGCCCCCTAGGTGCATTCCTTTACGAGTTATGAGCATTTAAAGTTTTCGAAAAGCAGTGACATTTTTTTGGTTGAAATCCTCGAAAGATGCGATCTTCACCCTCAAAACAGCAATTGAAATTTTTTCACTCGAATCTATAAAAATCATACATCATTGAAAAGGTCTGACTCCCTAGATTACAGAAATGCTATTTTCAGCCCTCTAGGTGCATTCCTTTACGAGTTATGAGCATTTAAAGTTTTCGAAAAGCAGTGACATTTTTTTGGTTGAAATCCTCGAAAGATGCGATCTTCACCCTCAAAACAGCAATTGAAATTTTTTTCACTCGAATCTATAAAAATCATACATCATTGAAAAGGTCTGACTCCCTAGATTACAGAAATGCTATTTTCAGCCCTCTAGGTGCATTCCTTTACGAGTTATGAGCATTTAAAGTTTTCGAAAAGCAGTGAAATGTTTTTGGTACTAAAATCCCCGAAAGATGCGATCTTCACCCTCAAAACAGCAATTGAAATTTTTTTCACTCGAATCTATAAAAATCATACATCATTGAAAAGGTCTGACTCCCTAGATTACAGAAATGCTATTTTCAGCCCTCTAGGTGCATTCCTTTACGAGTTATGAGCATTTAAAGTTTTCGAAAAGCAGTGACATTTTTTTGGTTGAAATCCTCGAAAGATGCGATCTTCACCCTCAAAACAGCAATTGAAATTTTTTCATTCGAATCTATAACAATCATACATCATTGAAAAGGTCTGACTCCCTAGATTACACAAATGCTATTTTCAGCCCTCTAGGTGCATTCCTTTACGAGTTATGAGCATTTAAAGTTTTCGAAAAGCAGTGACATTTTTTTGGTACTAAAATCCCCGAAAGATGCGATCTTCACCCTCAAAACAGCAATTGAAATTTTTTTCACTCGAATCTATAAAAATCATACATCATTGAAAAGGTCTGACTCCCTAGATTACAGAAATGCTATTTTCAGCCCTCTAGGTGCATTCCTTTACGAGTTATGAGCATTTAAAGTTTTCGAAAAGCAGTGACATTTTTTTGGTTGAAATCCTCGAAAGATGCGATCTTACCCTCAAAACAGCAATTGAAATTTTTTCACTCGAATCTATAAAAATCATACATCATTGAAAAGGTCTGACTCCCTAGATTACAGAAATGCTATTTTCAGCCCTCTAGGTGCATTCCTTTACGAGTTATGAGCATTTAAAGTTTTCGAAAAGCAGTGACATTTTTTTGGTTGAAATCCTCGAAAGATGCGATCTTCACCCTCAAAACAGCAATTGAAATTTTTTCACTCGAATCTATAAAAATCATACATCATTGAAAAGGTCTGACTCCCTAGATTACAGAAATGCTATGTTCAGCCCTCTAGGTGCATTCCTTTACGAGTTATGAGCATTAAAAGTTTTCGAAAAGCAGTGACATTTTTTTGGTTGAAATCCTCGAAAGATGCGATCTTCACCCTCAAAACAGCAATTGAAATTTTTTTCACTCGAATCTATAAAAATCATACATCATTGAAAAGGTCTGACTCCCTAGATTACAGAAATGCTATTTTCAGCCCTCTAGGTGCATTCCTTTACGAGTTATGAGCATTTAAAGTTTTCGAAAAGCAGTGAAATGTTTTTGGTACTAAAATCCCCGAAAGATGCGATCTTCACCCTCAAAACAGCAATTGAAATTTTTTTCACTCGAATCTATAAAAATCATACATCATTGAAAAGGTCTGACTCCCTAGATTACAGAAATGCTATTTTCAGCCCTCTAGGTGCATTCCTTTACGAGTTATGAGCATTTAAAGTTTTCGAAAAGCAGTGACATTTTTTTGGTTGAAATCCTCGAAAGATGCGATCTTCACCCTCAAAACAGCAATTGAAATTTTTTCATTCGAATCTATAACAATCATACATCATTGAAAAGGTCTGACTCCCTAGATTACACAAATGCTATTTTCAGCCCTCTAGGTGCATTCCTTTACGAGTTATGAGCATTTAAAGTTTTCGAAAAGCAGTGACATTTTTTTGGTACTAAAATCCCCGAAAGATGCGATCTTCACCCTCAAAACAGCAATTGAAATTTTTTTCACTCGAATCTATAAAAATCATACATCATTGAAAAGGTCTGACTCCCTAGATTACAGAAATGCTATTTTCAGCCCTCTAGGTGCATTCCTTTACGAGTTATGAGCATTTAAAGTTTTCGAAAAGCAGTGACATTTTTTTGGTTGAAATCCTCGAAAGATGCGATCTTACCCTCAAAACAGCAATTGAAATTTTTTTCACTCGAATCTATAAAAATCATACATCATTGAAAAGGTCTGACTCCCTAGATTACAGAAATGCTATTTTCAGCCCTCTAGGTGCATTCCTTTACGAGTTATGAGCATTTAAAGTTTTCGAAAAGCAGTGACATTTTTTTGGTTGAAATCCTCGAAAGATGCGATCTTCACCCTCAAAACAGCAATTGAAATTTTTTCACTCGAATCTATAAAAAATCATACATCATTGAAAAGGTCTGACTCCCTAGATTACAGAAATGCTATTTTCAGCCCTCTAGGTGCATTCCTTTACGAGTTATGAGCATTTAAAGTTTTCGAAAAGCAGTGACATTTTTTTGGTTGAAATCCTCGAAAGATGCGATCTTCACCCTCAAAACAGCAATTGAAATTTTTTTCACTCGAATCTATAAAAATCATACATCATTGAAAAGGTCTGACTCCCTAGATTACAGAAATGCTATTTTCAGCCCTCTAGGTGCATTCCTTTACGAGTTATGAGCATTTAAAGTTTTCGAAAAGCAGTGACATTTTTTTGGTTGAAATCCTCGAAAGATGCGATCTTCACCCTCAAAACAGCAATTGAAATTTTTTCACTCGAATCTATAAAAATCATACATCATTGAAAAGGTCTGACTCCCTAGATTACAGAGATGCTATTTTCAGCCCTCTAGGTGCATTCCTTTACGAGTTATGAGCATTTAAAGTTTTCGAAAAGCAGTGAAATGTTTTTGGTACTAAAATCCCCGAAAGATGCGATCTTCACCCTCAAAACAGCAATTGAAATTTTTTTCACTCGAATCTATAAAAATCATACATCATTGAAAAGGTCTGACTCCCTAGATCACAGAAATGCTATTTTCAGCCCTCTAGGTGCATTCCTTTACGAGTTATGAGCATTTAAAGTTTTCGAAAAGCAGTGACATTTTTTTGGTTGAAATCCTCGAAAGATGCGATCTTCACCCTCAAAACAGCAATTGAAATTTTTTTCACTCGAATCTATAAAAATCATACATCATTGAAAAGGTCTGACTCCCTAGATTACAGAAATGCTATTTTCAGCCCTCTAGGTGCATTCCTTTACGAGTTATGAGCATTTAAAGTTTTCGAAAAGCAGTGACATTTTTTTGGTTGAAATCCTCGAAAGATGCGATCTTCACCCTCAAAACAGCAATTGAAATTTTTTTCACTCGAATCTATAAAAATCATACATCATTGAAAAGGTCTGACTCCCTAGATTACAGAAATGCTATTTTCAGCCCTCTAGGTGCATTCCTTTACGAGTTATGAGCATTTAAAGTTTTCGAAAAGCAGTGACATTTTTTTGGTTGAAATCCCCAAAAGATGCGATCTTCACCCTCAAAACAGCAATTGAAATTTTTTCACTCGAATCTATAAAAAATCATACATCATTGAAAAGGTCTGACTCCCTAGATTACAGAAATGCTATTTTCAGCCCTCTAGGTGCATTCCTTTACGAGTTATGAGCATTTAAAGTTTTCGAAAAGCAGTGACATTTTTTTGGTTGAAATCCTCGAAAGATGCGATCTTCACCCTCAAAACAGCAATTGAAATTTTTTTCACTCGAATCTATAAAAATCATACATCATTGAAAAGGTCTGACTCCCTAGATTACAGAAATGCTATTTTCAGCCCTCTAGGTGCATTCCTTTACGAGTTATGAGAATTTAAAGTTTTCGAAAAGCAGTGACATTTTTTTGGTTGAAATCCTCGAAAGATGCGATCTTCACCCTCAAAACAGCAATTGAAATTTTTTCACTCGAATCTATAAAAATCATACATCATTGAAAAGGTCTGACTCCCTAGATTACAGAAATGCTATTTTCAGCCCTCTAGGTGCATTCCTTTACGAGTTATGAGCATTTAAAGTTTTCGAAAAGCAGTGACATTTTTTTGGTTGAAATCCTCGAAAGATGCGATCTTCACCCTCAAAACAGCAATTGAAATTTTTTTCACTCGAATCTATAAAAATCATACATCATTGAAAAGGTCTGACTCCCTAGATTACAGAAATGCTATTTTCAGCCCTCTAGGTGCATTCCTTTACGAGTTATGAGCATTTAAAGTTTTCGGAAAGCAGTGACATTTTTTTGGTTGAAATCCTCGAAAGATGCGATCTTCACCCTCAAAACAGCAATTGAAATTTTTTTCACTCGAATCTATAAAAATCATACATCATTGAAAAGGTCTGACTCCCTAGATTACAGAAATGCTATTTTCAGCCCTCTAGGTGCATTCCTTTACGAGTTATGAGCATTTAAAGTTTTCGAAAAGCAGTGACATTTTTTTGGTTGAAATCCTCGAAAGATGCGATCTTCACCCTCAAAACAGCAATTGAAATTTTTTCACTCGAATCTATAAAAATCATACATCATTGAAAAGGTCTGACTCCCTAGATTACAGAAATGCTATTTTCAGCCCTCTAGGTGCATTCCTTTACGAGTTATGAGCATTTAAAGTTTTCGAAAAGCAGTGAAATTTTTTTGGTACTAAAATCCCCGAAAGATGCGATCTTCACCCTCAAAACAGCAATTGAAATTTTTTTCACTCGAATCTATAAAAATCATACATCATTGAAAAGGTCTGACTCCCTAGATTACAGAAATGCTATTTTCAGCCCTCTAGGTGCATTCCTTTACGAGTTATGAGCATTAAAAGTTTTCGAAAAGCAGTGACATTTTTTTGGTTGAAATCCTCGAAAGATGCGATCTTCACCCTCAAAACAGCAATTGAAATTTTTTTCACTCGAATCTATAAAAATCATACATCATTGAAAAGGTCTGACTCCCTAGATTACAGAAATGCTATTTTCAGCCCTCTAGGTGCATTCCTTTACGAGTTATGAGCATTTAAAGTTTTCAAAAAGCAGTTTTTTTTGGTACTATAATCCCCAAAAGATGCGATCTTCACCCTCAAAACAGCAATTGAAATTTTTTTCACTCGAATCTATAAAAATCATACATCATTGAAAAGGTCTGACTCCCTAGATTACAGAAATGCTATTTTCAGCCCTCTAAGTGCATTCCTTTACGAGTTATGAGCATTTAAAGTTTTCAAAAAGCAGTTTTTTTTGGTACTTTAATCCCCAAAAGATGCGATCTTCACCCTCAAAACAGCAATTGAAATTTTTTTCACTCGAATCTATAAAAATCATACATCATTGAAAAGGTCTGACTCCCTAGATTACAGAAATGCTATTTTCAGCCCTCTAGGTGCATTCCTTTACGAGTTATGAGCATTTAAAGTTTTCGAAAAGCAGTGACATTTTTTTGGTTGAAATCTTCGAAAGATGCGATCTTCACCCTCAAAACAGCAATTGAAATTTTTTTCACTCGAATCTATAAAAATCATACATCATTGAAAAGGTCTGACTCCCTAGATTACAGAAATGCTATTTTCAGCCCTTTACGAGTTATGAGCATTTAAAGTTTTCGAAAAGCAGTGACATTTTTTTGGTTGAAATCCTCGAAAGATGCGATCTTCACCCTCAAAACAGCAATTGAAATTTTTTTCACTCGAATCTATAAAAATCATACATCATTGAAAAGGTCTGACTCCCTAGATTACAGAAATGCTATTTTCAGCCCTCTAGGTGCATTCCTTTACGAGTTATGAGCATTTAAAGTTTTCGAAAAGCAGTGACATTTTTTGGTTGAAATCCTCGAAAGATGCGATCTTCACCCTCAAAACAGCAATTGAAATTTTTTTCACTCGAATCTATAAAAATCATACATCATTGAAAAGGTCTGACTCCCTAGATTACAGAAATGCTATTTTCAGCCCTCTAGGTGCATTCCTTTACGAGTTATGAGCATTTAAAGTTTTCGAAAAGCAGTGACATTTTTTTGGTTGAAATCCTCGAAAGATGCGATCTTCACCCTCAAAACAGCAATTGAAATTTTTTTCACTCGAATCTATAAAAATCATACATCATTGAAAAGGTCTGACTCCCTAGATTACAGAAATGCTATTTTCAGCCCTCTAGGTGCATTCCTTTACGAGTTATGAGCATTTAAAGTTTTCGAAAAGCAGTGACATTTTTTTGGTTGAAATCCTCGAAAGATGCGATCTTCACCCTCAAAACAGCAATTGAAATTTTTTTCACTCGAATCTATAAAAATCATACATCATTGAAAAGGTCTGACTCCCTAGATTACAGAAATGCTATTTTCAGCCCTCTAGGTGCATTCCTTTACGAGTTATGAGCATTTAAAGTTTTCAAAAAGCAGTTTTTTTTGGTACTATAATCCCCAAAAGATGCGATCTTCACCCTCAAAACAGCAATTGAAATTTTTTTCACTCGAATCTATAAAAATCATACATCATTGAAAAGGTCTGACTCCCTAGATTACAGAAATGCTATTTTCAGCCCTCTAGGTGCATTCCTTTACGAGTTATGAGCATTTAAAGTTTTCGAAAAGCAGTGACATTTTTTTGGTTGAAATCCTCGAAAGATGCGATCTTCACCCTCAAAACAGCAATTGAAATTTTTCACTCGAATCTATAAAAATCATACATCATTGAAAAGGTCTGACTCCCTAGATTACAGAAATGCTATTTTCAGCCCTCTAGGTGCATTCCTTTACGAGTTATGAGCATTTAAAGTTTTCGAAAAGCAGTGACATTTTTTTGGTTGAAATCCTCGAAAGATGCGATCTTCACCCTCAAAACAGCAATTGAAATTTTTTTCACTCGAATCTATAAAAATCATACATCATTGAAAAGGTCTGACTCCCTAGATTACAGAAATGCTACTTTCAGCCCTCTAGGTGCATTCCTTTACGAGTTATGAGCATTTAAAGTTTTCGAAAAGCAGTGAAATTTTTTTGGTACTAAAATCCCCGAAAGATGCGATCTTCACCCTCAAAACAGCAATTGAAATTTTTTTCACTCGAATCTATAAAAATCATACATCATTGAAAAGGTCTGACTCCCTAGATTACAGAAATGCTATTTTCAGCCCGCTAGGTGCATTCCTTTACGAGTTATGAGCATTTAAAGTTTTCGAAAAGCAGTGACATTTTTTTGGTTGAAATCTTCGAAAGATGCGATCTTCACCCTCAAAACAGCAATTGAAATTTTTTCACTCGAATCTATAAAAATCATACATCATTGAAAAGGTCTGACTCCCTAGATTACAGAAATGCTATTTTCAGCCCTCTAGGTGCATTCCTTTACGAGTTATGAGCATTTAAAGTTTTCGAAAAGCAGTGACATTTTTTGGTTGAAATCCTCGAAAGATGCGATCTTCACCCTCAAAACAGCAATTGAAATTTTTTTTCACTCGAATCTATAAAAATCATACATCATTGAAAAGGTCTGACTCCCTAGATTACAGAAATGCTATTTTCAGCCCTCTAGGTGCATTCCTTTACGAGTTATGAGCATTTAAAGTTTTCGAAAAGCAGTGACATTTTTTTGGTTGAAATCCTCGAAAGATGCGATCTTCACCCTCAAAACAGCAATTGAAATTTTTTTCACTCGAATCTATAAAAATCATACATCATTGAAAAGGTCTGACTCCCTAGATTACAGAAATGCTATTTTCAGCCCTCTAGGTGCATTCCTTTACGAGTTATGAGCATTTAAAGTTTTCGAAAAGCAGTGACATTTTTTTGGTTGAAATCCTCGAAAGATGCGATCTTCACCCTCAAAACAGCAATTGAAATTTTTTTCACTCGAATCTATAAAAATCATACATCATTGAAAAGGTCTGACTCCCTAGATTACAGAAATGCTATTTTCAGCCCTCTAGGTGCATTCCTTTACGAGTTATGAGCATTTAAAGTTTTCAAAAAGCAGTGAAATTTTTTTGGTTGAAATCCTCGAAAGATGCGATCTTCACCCTCAAAACAGCAATTGAAATTTTTTTCACTCGAATCTATTAAAATCATACATCATTGAAAAGGTCTGACTCCCTAGATTACAGAAATGCTATTTTCAGCCCTCTAGGTGCATTCCTTTACGAGTTATGAGCATTTAAAGTTTTCGAAAAGCAGTGACATTTTTTTGGTTGAAATCCTCGAAAGATGCGATCTTCACCCTCAAAACAGCAATTGAAATTTTTTCACTCGAATCTATAAAAATCATACATCATTGAAAAGGTCTGACTCCCTAGATTACAGAAATGCTATTTTCAGCCCTCTAGGTGCATTCCTTTACGAGTTATGAGCATTTAAAGTTTTCGAAAAGCAGTGAAATGTTTTTGGTACTAAAATCCCCGAAAGATGCGATCTTCAGCCTCAAAAGCAGTGACATTTTTTTGGTTGAAATCCTCGAAAGATGCGATCTTCACCCTCAAAACAGCAATTGAAATTTTTTTCACTCGAATCTATAAAAATCATACATCATTGAAAAGGTCTGACTCCCTAGATTACAGAAATGCTATTTTCAGCCCTCTAGGTGCATTCCTTTACGAGTTATGAGCATTTAAAGTTTTCGGAAAGCAGTGAAATTTTTTTGGTACTAAAATCCCCGAAAGATGCGATCTTCACCCTCAAAACAGCAATTGAAATTTTTTTCACTCGAATCTATAAAAATCATACATCATTGAAAAGGTCTGACTCCCTAGATTACAGAAATGCTATTTTCAGCCCTCTAGGTGCATTGCTTTACGAGTTATGAGCATTTAAAGTTTTCGAAAAGCAGTGAAATTTTTTTGGTACTAAAATCCCCGAAAGATGCGATCTTCACCCTCAAAACAGCAATTGAAATTTTTTTCACTCGAATCTATAAAAATCATACATCATTGAAAAGGTCTGACTCCCTAGATTACAGAAATGCTATTTTCAGCCCTCTAGGTGCATTCCTTTACGAGTTATGAGCATTTAAAGTTTTCGAAAAGCAGTGACATTTTTTTGGTTGAAATCCTCGAAAGATGCGATCTTCACCCTCAAAACAGTAATTGAAATTTTTTTCACTCGAATCTATAAAAATCATACATCATTGAAAAGGTCTGACTCCCTAGATTACAGAAATGCTATTTTCAGCCCTCTAGGTGCATTCCTTTACGAGTTATGAGCATTTAAAGTTTTCAAAAAGCAGTGAAATTTTTTTGGTTGAAATCCTCGAAAGATGCGATCTTCACCCTCAAAACAGCAATTGAAATTTTTTCACTCGAATCTATTAAAATCATACATCATTGAAAAGGTCTGACTCCCTAGATTACAGAAATGCTATTTTCAGCCCTCTAGGTGCATTCCTTTACGAGTTATGAGCATTTAAAGTTTTCGAAAAGCAGTGACATTTTTTTGGTTGAAATCCTCGAAAGATGCGATCTTCACCCTCAAAACAGCAATTGAAATTTTTTCACTCGAATCTATAAAAATCATACATCATTGAAAAGGTCTGACTCCCTAGATTACAGAAATGCTATTTTCAGCCCTCTAGGTGCATTCCTTTACGAGTTATGAGCATTTAAAGTTTTCGAAAAGCAGTGACATTTTTTTGGTTGAAATCCTCGAAAGATGCGATCTTCACCCTCAAAACAGCAATTGAAATTTTTTTTCACTCGAATCTATAAAAATCATACATCATTGAAAAGGTCTGACTCCCTAGATTACAGAAATGCTATTTTCAGCCCTCTAGGTGCATTCCTTTACGAGTTATGAGCATTTAAAGTTTTCGAAAAGCAGTGACATTTTTTGGTTGAAATCCTCGAAAGATGCGATCTTCACCCTCAAAACAGCAATTGAAATTTTTTTTCACTCGAATCTATAAAAATCATACATCATTGAAAAGGTCTGACTCCCTAGATTACAGAAATGCTATTTTCAGCCCTCTAGGTGCATTCCTTTACGAGTTATGAGCATTTAAAGTTTTCGAAAAGCAGTGACATTTTTTTGGTTGAAATCCTCGAAAGATGCGATATTTCACCCTCAAAACAGCAATTGAAATTTTTTTCACTCGAATCTATAAAAATCATACATCATTGAAAAGGTCTGACTCCCTAGATTACAGAAATGCTATTTTCAGCCCTCTAGGTGCAGTGAAATTTTTTTAGTACTAAAATCCCCGAAAGATGCGATCTTCACCCTCAAAACAGCAATTGAAATTTTTTTCACTCGAATCTATAAAAATCATACATCATTGAAAAGGTCTGACTCCCTAGATTACAGAAATGCTATTTTCAGCCCTCTAGGTGCATTTTTTTGGTTGAAATCCTCGAAAGATGCGATCTTCACCCTCAAAACAGCAATTGAAATTTTTTCACTCGAATCTATAAAAATCATACATCATTGAAAAGGTCTGACTCCCTAGATTACAGAAATGCTATTTTCAGCCCTCTAGGTGCATTCCTTTACGAGTTATGAGCATTTAAAGTTTTCGAAAAGCAGTGACATTTTTTTGGTTGAAATCCTCGAAAGATGCGATCTTCACCCTACAAACAGCAATTGAAATTTTTTTCACTCGAATCTATAAAAATCATACATCATTGAAAAGGTCTGACTCCCTAGATTACAGAAATGCTATTTTCAGCCCTCTAGGTGCATTCCTTTACGAGTTATGAGCATTTAAAGTTTTCGAAAAGCAGTGACATTTTTTTGGTACTAAAATCCCCGAAAGATGCGATCTTCACCCTCAAAACAGCAATTGAAATTTTTTCACTCGAATCTATAAAAATCATACATCATTGAAAAGGTCTGACTCCCTAGATTACAGAAATGCTATTTTCAGCCCTCTAGGTGCATTCCTTTACGAGTTATGAGCATTTAAAGTTTTCGAAAAGCAGTGAAATTTTTTTGGTACTAAAATCCCCGAAAGATGCGATCTTCACCCTCAAAACAGCAATTGAAATTTTTTTCACTCGAATCTATAAAAATCATACATCATTGAAAAGGTCTGACTCCCTAGATTACAGAAATGCTATTTTCAGCCCTCTAGGTGCATTCCTTTACGAGTTATGAGCATTTAAAGTTTTCGAAAAGCAGTGACATTTTTTTGGTTGAAATCCTCGAAAGATGCGATCTTCACCCTCAAAACAGCAATTGAAATTTTTTTCACTCGAATCTATAAAAATCATACATCATTGAAAAGGTCTGACTCCCTAGATTACAGAAATGCTATTTTCAGCCCTCTAGGTGCATTCCTTTACGAGTTATGAGCATTTAAAGTTTTCAAAAAGCAGTGAAATTTTTTTGGTTGAAATCCTCGAAAGATGCGATCTTCACCCTCAAAACAGCAATTGAAATTTTTTTCACTCGAATCTATTAAAATCATACATCATTGAAAAGGTCTGACTCCCTAGATTACAGAAATGCTATTTTCAGCCCTCTAGGTGCATTCCTTTACGAGTTATGAGCATTTAAAGTTTTCGAAAAGCAGTGACATTTTTTTGGTTGAAATCCTCGAAAGATGCGATCTTCACCCTCAAAACAGCAATTGAAATTTTTTCACTCGAATCTATAAAAATCATACATCATTGAAAAGGTCTGACTCCCTAGATTACAGAAATGCTATTTTCAGCCCTCTAGGTGCATTCCTTTACGAGTTATGAGCATTTAAAGTTTTCGAAAAGCAGTGACATTTTTTTGGTTGAAATCCTCGAAAGATGCGATCTTCACCCTCAAAACAGCAATTGAAATTTTTTTTCACTCGAATCTATAAAAATCATACATCATTGAAAAGGTCTGACTCCCTAGATTACAGAAATGCTATTTTCAGCCCTCTAGGTGCATTCCTTTACGAGTTATGAGCATTTAAAGTTTTCGAAAAGCAGTGAAATGTTTTTGGTACTAAAATCCCCGAAAGATGCGATCTTCAGCCTCAAAAGCAGTGACATTTTTTTGGTTGAAATCCTCGAAAGATGCGATCTTCACCCTCAAAACAGCAATTGAAATTTTTTTCACTCGAATCTATAAAAATCATACATCATTGAAAAGGTCTGACTCCCTAGATTACAGAAATGCTATTTTCAGCCCTCTAGGTGCATTCCTTTACGAGTTATGAGCATTTAAAGTTTTCGAAAAGCAGTGACATTTTTTTGGTTGAAATCCTCGAAAGATGCGATCTTCACCCTCAAAACAGCAATTGAAATTTTTTTCACTCGAATCTATAAAAATCATACATCATTGAAAAGGTCTGACTCCCTAGATTACAGAAATGCTATTTTCAGCCCTCTAGGTGCATTCCTTTACGAGTTATGAGCATTTAAAGTTTTCGAAAAGCAGTGAAATTTTTTTGGTACTAAAATCCCCGAAAGATGCGATCTTCACCCTCAAAACAGCAATTGAAATTTTTTTCACTCGAATCTATAAAAATCATACATCATTGAAAAGGTCTGACTCCCTAGATTACAGAAATGCTATTTTCAGCCCTCTAGATGCATTCCTTTACGAGTTATGAGCATTTAAAGTTTTCGAAAAGCAGTGACATTTTTTTGGTTGAAATCCTCGAAAGATGCGATCTTCACCCTCAAAACAGTAATTGAAATTTTTTCACTCGAATCTATAAAAATCATACATCATTGAAAAGGTCTGACTCCCTAGATTACAGAAATGCTATTTTCAGCCCTCTAGGTGCATTCCTTTACGAGTTATGAGCATTTAAAGTTTTCAAAAAGCAGTGAAATTTTTTTGGTTGAAATCCTCGAAAGATGCGATCTTCACCCTCAAAACAGCAATTGAAATTTTTTTCACTCGAATCTATTAAAATCATACATCATTGAAAAGGTCTGACTCCCTAGATTACAGAAATGCTATTTTCAGCCCTCTAGGTGCATTCCTTTACGAGTTATGAGCATTTAAAGTTTTCGAAAAGCAGTGACATTTTTTTGGTTGAAATCCTCGAAAGATGCGATCTTCACCCTCAAAACAGCAATTGAAATTTTTTCACTCGAATCTATAAAAATCATACATCATTGAAAAGGTCTGACTCCCTAGATTACAGAAATGCTATTTTCAGCCCTCTAGGTGCATTCCTTTACGAGTTATGAGCATTTAAAGTTTTCGAAAAGCAGTGACATTTTTTTGGTTGAAATCCTCGAAAGATGCGATCTTCACCCTCAAAACAGCAATTGAAATTTTTTTTCACTCGAATCTATAAAAATCATACATCATTGAAAAGGTCTGACTCCCTAGATTACAGAAATGCTATTTTCAGCCCTCTAGGTGCATTCCTTTACGAGTTATGAGCATTTAAAGTTTTCGAAAAGCAGTGACATTTTTTTGGTTGAAATCCTCGAAAGATGCGATCTTCACCCTACAAACAGCAATTGAAATTTTTTTTCACTCGAATCTATAAAAATCATACATCATTGAAAAGGTCTGACTCCCTAGATTACAGAAATGCTATTTTCAGCCCTCTAGGTGCATTCCTTTACGAGTTATGAGCATTTAAAGTTTTCGAAAAGCAGTGACATTTTTTTGGTACTAAAATCCCCGAAAGATGCGATCTTCACCCTCAAAACAGCAATTGAAATTTTTTCACTCGAATCTATAAAAATCATACATCATTGAAAAGGTCTGACTCCCTAGATTACAGAAATGCTATTTTCAGCCCTCTAGGTGCATTCCTTTACGAGTTATGAGCATTTAAAGTTTTCGAAAAGCAGTGAAATTTTTTTGGTACTAAAATCCCCGAAAGATGCGATCTTCACCCTCAAAACAGCAATTGAAATTTTTTTCACTCGAATCTATAAAATCATACATCATTGAAAAGGTCTGACTCCCTAGATTACAGAAATGCTATTTTCAGCCCTCTAGGTGCATTCCTTTACGAGTTATGAGCATTTAAAGTTTTCGAAAAGCAGTGACATTTTTTTGGTTGAAATCCTCGAAAGATGCGATCTTCACCCTCAAAACAGCAATTGAAATTTTTTCACTCGAATCTATAAAAATCATACATCATTGAAAAGGTCTGACTCCCTAGATTACAGAAATGCTATTTTCAGCCCTCTAGGTGCATTCCTTTACGAGTTATGAGCATTTAAAGTTTTCGAAAAGCAGTGACATTTTTTTGGTTGAAATCCTCGAAAGATGCGATCTTCACCCTCAAAACAGCAATTGAAATTTTTTTCACTCGAATCTATAAAAATCATACATCATTGAAAAGGTCTGACTCCCTAGCTTACAGAAATGCTATTTTCAGCCCTCTAGGTGCATTCCTTTACGAGTTATGAGCATTTAAAGTTTTCGAAAAGCAGTGAAATTTTTTTGGTACTAAAATCCCCGAAAGATGCGATCTTCACCCTCAAAACAGCAATTGAAATTTTTTTCACTCGAATCTATGAAAATCATACATCATTGAAAAGGTCTGACTCCCTAGATTACAGAAATGCTATTTTCAGCCCTCTAGGTGCAGTGACATTTTTTTGGTTGAAATCCTCGAAAGATGCGATCTTCACCCTCAAAACAGCAATTGAAATTTTTTTCACTCGAATCTATAAAAATCATACATCATTGAAAAGGTCTGACTCCCTAGATTACAGAAATGCTATTTTCAGCCCTCTAGGTGCATTCCTTTACGAGTTATGAGCATTTAAAGTTTTCGAAAAGCAGTGACATTTTTTTGGTACTAAAATCCCCGAAAGATGCGATCTTCACCCTCAAAACAGCAATTGAAATTTTTTCACTCGAATCTATAAAAATCATACATCATTGAAAAGGTCTGACTCCCTAGATTACAGAAATGCTATTTTCAGCCCTCTAGGTGCATTCCTTTACGAGTTATGAGCATTTAAAGTTTTCGAAAAGCAGTGAAATTTTTTTGGTACTAAAATCCCCGAAAGATGCGATCTTCACCCTCAAAACAGCAATTGAAATTTTTTTCACTCGAATCTATAAAAATCATACATCATTGAAAAGGTCTGACTCCCTAGATTACAGAAATGCTATTTTCAGCCCTCTAGGTGCAGTGACATTTTTTTGGTTGAAATCCTCGAAAGATGCGATCTTCACCCTCAAAACAGCAATTGAAATTTTTTTCACTCGAATCTATAAAAATCATACATCATTGAAAAGGTCTGACTCCCTAGATTACAGAAATGCTATTTTCAGCCCTCTAGGTGCATTCCTTTACGAGTTATGAGCATTTAAAGTTTTCGAAAAGCAGTGACATTTTTTTGGTTGAAATCCTCGAAAGATGCGATCTTCACCCTACAAACAGCAATTGAAATTTTTTTCACTCGAATCTATAAAAATCATACATCATTGAAAAGGTCTGACTCCCTAGATTACAGAAATGCTATTTTCAGCCCTCTAGGTGCATTCCTTTACGAGTTATGAGCATTTAAAGTTTTCGAAAAGCAGTGACATTTTTTTGGTACTAAAATCCCCGAAAGATGCGATCTTCACCCTCAAAACAGCAATTGAAATTTTTTCACTCGAATCTATAAAAATCATACATCATTGAAAAGGTCTGACTCCCTAGATTACAGAAATGCTATTTTCAGCCCTCTAGGTGCATTCCTTTACGAGTTATGAACATTTAAAGTTTTCGAAAAGCAGTGAAATTTTTTTGGTACTAAAATCCCCGAAAGATGCGATCTTCACCCTCAAAACAGCAATTGAAATTTTTTTCACTCGAATCTATAAAAATCATACATCATTGAAAAGGTCTGACTCCCTAGATTACAGAAATGCTATTTTCAGCCCTCTAGGTGCATTCCTTTACGAGTTATGAGCATTTAAAGTTTTCGAAAAGCAGTGACATTTTTTTGGTTGAAATCCTCGAAAGATGCGATCTTCACCCTCAAAACAGCAATTGAAATTTTTTCACTCGAATCTATAAAAATCATACATCATTGAAAAGGTCTGACTCCCTAGATTACAGAAATGCTATTTTCAGCCCTCTAGGTGCATTCCTTTACGAGTTATGAGCATATAAAGTTTTCGAAAAGCAGTGACATTTTTTTGGTTGAAATCCTCGAAAGATGCGATCTTCACCCTCAAAACAGCAATTGAAATTTTTTTCACTCGAATCTATAAAAATCATACATCATTGAAAAGGTCTTACAGAAATGCTATTTTCAGCCCTCTAGGTGCATTCCTTTACGAGTTATGAGCATTTAAAGTTTTCGAAAAGCAGTGAAACTTTTTTGGTACTAAAATCCCCGAAAGATGCGATCTTCACCCTCAGAACAGCAATTGAAATTTTTTTCACTCGAATCTATAAAAATCATACATCATTGAAAAGGTCTGACTCCCTTGATTACAGAAATGCTATTTTCAGCCCTCTAGGTGCAGTGACATTTTTTTGGTTGAAATCCTCGAAAGATGCGATCTTCACCCTCAAAACAGCAATTGAAATTTTTTTCACTCGAATCTATAAAAATCATACATCATTGAAAAGGTCTGACTCCCTAGATTACAGAAATGCTATTTTCAGCCCTCTAGGTGCATTCCTTTACGAGTTATGAGCATTTAAAGTTTTCGAAAAGCAGTGACATTTTTTTGGTACTAAAATCCCCGAAAGATGCGATCTTCACCCTCAAAACAGCAATTGAAATTTTTCACTCGAATCTATAAAAATCATACATCATTGAAAAGGTCTGACTCCCTAGATTACAGAAATGCTATTTTCAGCCCTCTAGGTGCATTCCTTTACGAGTTATGAGCATTTAAAGTTTTCGAAAAGCAGTGAAATTTTTTTGGTACTAAAATCCCCGAAAGATGCGATCTTCACCCTCAAAACAGCAATTGAAATTTTTTTCACTCGAATCTATAAAAATCATACATCATTGAAAAGGTCTGACTCCCTAGATTACAGAAATGCTATTTTCAGCCCTCTAGGTGCATTCCTTTACGAGTTATGAGCATTTAAAGTTTTCGAAAAGCAGTGACATTTTTTTGGTTGAAATCCTCGAAAGATGCGATCTTCACCCTCAAAACAGCAATTGAAATTTTTTCACTCGAATCTATAAAAATCATACATCATTGAAAAGGTCTGACTCCCTAGATTACAGAAATGCTATTTTCAGCCCTCTAGGTGCATTCCTTTACGAGTTATGAGCATTTAAAGTTTTCGAAAAGCAGTGACTTTTTTTTGGTTGAAATCCTCGAAAGATGCGATCTTCACCCTCAAAACAGCAATTGAAATTTTTTTCACTCGAATCTATAAAAATCATACATCATTGAAAAGGTCTGACTCCCTAGCTTACAGAAATGCTATTTTCAGCCCTCTAGGTGCATTCCTTTACGAGTTATGAGCATTTAAAGTTTTCGAAAAGCAGTGAAATTTTTTTGGTACTAAAATCCCCGAAAGATGCGATCTTCACCCTCAAAACAGCAATTGAAATTTTTTTCACTCGAATCTATAAAAATCATACATCATTGAAAAGGTCTGACTCCCTAGATTACAGAAATGCTATTTTCAGCCCTCTAGGTGCATTCCTTTACGAGTTATGAGCATTTAAAGTTTTCGAAAAGCAGTGACATTTTTTTGGTTGAAATCCTCGAAAGATGCGATCTTCACCCTCAAAACAGCAATTGAAATTTTTTTCACTCGAATCTATAAAAATCATACATCATTGAAAAGGTCTGACTCCCTAGATTACAGAAATGCTATTTTCAGCCCTCTAGGTGCATTCCTTTACGAGTTATGAGCATTTAAAGTTTTCGAAAAGCAGTGACATTTTTTTGGTTGAAATCCTCGAAAGATGCGATCTTCACCCTCAAAACAGCAATTGAAATTTTTTCCACTCGAATCTATAAAAATCATACATCATTGAAAAGGTCTGACTCCCTAGATTACAGAAATGCTATTTTCAGCCCTCTAGGTGCATTCCTTTACGAGTTATGAGCATTTAAAGTTTTCGAAAAGCAGTGAAATTTTTTTGGTACTAAAATCCCCGAAAGATGCGATCTTCACCCTCAAAACAGCAATTGAAATTTTTTCACTCGAATCTATAAAAATCATACATCATTGAAAAGGTCTGACTCCCTAGATTACAGAAATGCTATTTTCAGCCCTCTAGGTGCATTCCTTTACGAGTTATGAGCATTTAAAGTTTTCGAAAAGCAGTGACATTTTTTTGGTTGAAATCCTCGAAAGATGCGATCTTCACCCTCAAAACAGCAATTGAAATTTTTTTCACTCGAATCTATAAAAATCATACATCATTGAAAAGGTCTGACTCCCTAGATTACAGAAATGCTATTTTCAGCCCTCTAGGTGCATTCCTTTACGAGTTATGAGCATTTAAAGTTTTCGAAAAGCAGTGACATTTTTTTGGTTGAAATCCTCGAAAGATGCGATCTTCACCCTCAAAACAGCAATTGAAATTTTTTCACTCGAATCTATAAAAATCATACATCATTGAAAAGGTCTGACTCCCTAGATTACAGAAATGCTATTTTCAGCCCTCTAGGTGCATTCCTTTACGAGTTATGAGCATTTAAAGTTTTCGAAAAGCAGTGACATTTTTTTGGTTGAAATCCTCGAAAGATGCGATCTTCACCCTCAAAACAGCAATTGAAATTTTTTTCACTCGAATCTATAAAAATCATACATCATTGAAAAGGTCTGACTCCCTAGCTTACAGAAATGCTATTTTCAGCCCTCTAGGTGCATTCCTTTACGAGTTATGAGCATTTAAAGTTTTCGAAAAGCAGTGAAATTTTTTTGGTACTAAAATCCCCGAAAGATGCGATCTTCACCCTCAAAACAGCAATTGAAATTTTTTTCACTCGAATCTATAAAAATCATACATCATTGAAAAGGTCTGACTCCCTAGATTACAGAAATGCTATTTTCAGCCCTCTAGGTGCATTCCTTTACGAGTTATGAGCATTTAAAGTTTTCGAAAAGCAGTGACATTTTTTTGGTTGAAATCCTCGAAAGATGCGATCTTCACCCTCAAAACAGCAATTGAAATTTTTTTCACTCGAATCTATAAAAATCATACATCATTGAAAAGGTCTGACTCCCTAGATTACAGAAATGCTATTTTCAGCCCTCTAGGTGCATTCCTTTACGAGTTATGAGCATTTAAAGTTTTCGAAAAGCAGTGACATTTTTTTGGTTGAAATCCTCGAAAGATGCGATCTTCACCCTCAAAACAGCAATTGAAATTTTTTCCACTCGAATCTATAAAAATCATACATCATTGAAAAGGTCTGACTCCCTAGATTACAGAAATGCTATTTTCAGCCCTCTAGGTGCATTCCTTTACGAGTTATGAGCATTTAAAGTTTTCGAAAAGCAGTGACATT
Organism: Syrphus vitripennis; assembly: GCA_958431115.1. NCBI lineage: Eukaryota > Metazoa > Arthropoda > Insecta > Diptera > Syrphidae > Syrphus > Syrphus vitripennis. The sequence goes on from OY288108.1 coordinate 109,351,438, forward strand.
TTTTTGGTACTAAAATCCCCGAAAGATGAGATCTTCACCCTCAAAACAGCAATTGAAATTTTTTCACTCGAATCTATAAAAATCATACATCATTGAAAAGGTCTGACTCCCTAGATTACAGAAATGCTATTTTCAGCCCTCTAGGTGCATTCCTTTACGAGTTATGAGCATTTAAAGTTTTCGAAAAGCAGTGAAATTTTTTTGGTACTAAAATCCCCGAAAGATGCGATCTTCACCCTCAAAACAGCAATTGAAATTTTTTTCACTCGAATCTATAAAAATCATACATCATTGAAAAGGTCTGACTCCCTAGATTACAGAAATGCTATTTTCAGCCCTCTAGGTGCATTCCTTTACGAGTTATGAGCATTTAAAGTTTTCGAAAAGCAGTGACATTTTTTTGGTTGAAATCCTCGAAAGATGCGATCTTCACCCTCAAAACAGCAATTGAAATTTTTTCACTCGAATCTATAAAAATCATACATCATTGAAAAGGTCTGACTCCCTAGATTACAGAAATGCTATTTTCAGCCCTCTAGGTGCATTCCTTTACGAGTTATGAGCATTTAAAGTTTTCGAAAAGCAGTGACTTTTTTTTGGTTGAAATCCTCGAAAGATGCGATCTTCACCCTCAAAACAGCAATTGAAATTTTTTTCACTCGAATCTATAAAAATCATACATCATTGAAAAGGTCTGACTCCCTAGCTTACAGAAATGCTATTTTCAGCCCTCTAGGTGCATTCCTTTACGAGTTATGAGCATTTAAAGTTTTCGAAAAGCAGTGAAATTTTTTTGGTACTAAAATCCCCGAAAGATGCGATCTTCACCCTCAAAACAGCAATTGAAATTTTTTTCACTCGAATCTATAAAAATCATACATCATTGAAAAGGTCTGACTCCCTAGATTACAGAAATGCTATTTTCAGCCCTCTAGGTGCATTCCTTTACGAGTTATGAGCATTTAAAGTTTTCGAAAAGCAGTGACATTTTTTTGGTTGAAATCCTCGAAAGATGCGATCTTCACCCTCAAAACAGCAATTGAAATTTTTTTCACTCGAATCTATAAAAATCATACATCATTGAAAAGGTCTGACTCCCTAGATTACAGAAATGCTATTTTCAGCCCTCTAGGTGCATTCCTTTACGAGTTATGAGCATTTAAAGTTTTCGAAAAGCAGTGACATTTTTTTGGTTGAAATCCTCGAAAGATGCGATCTTCACCCTCAAAACAGCAATTGAAATTTTTTCCACTCGAATCTATAAAAATCATACATCATTGAAAAGGTCTGACTCCCTAGATTACAGAAATGCTATTTTCAGCCCTCTAGGTGCATTCCTTTACGAGTTATGAGCATTTAAAGTTTTCGAAAAGCAGTGACATTTTTTTGGTTGAAATCCTCGAAAGATGCGATCTTCACCCTCAAAACAGCAATTGAAATTTTTTTCACTCGAATCTATAAAAATCATACATCATTGAAAAGGTCTGACTCCCTAGATTACAGAAATGCTATTTTCAGCCCTCTAGGTGCATTCCTTTACGAGTTATGAGCATTTAAAGTTTTCGAAAAGCAGTGACATTTTTTTGGTTGAAATCCTCGAAAGATGCGATCTTCACCCTCAAAACAGCAATTGAAATTTTTTTCACTCGAATCTATAAAAATCATACATCATTGAAAAGGTCTGACTCCCTAGATTACAGAAATGCTGTTTTCAGCCCTCTAGGTGCATTCCTTTACGAGTTATGAGCATTCAAAGTTTTCAAAAAGCAGTGAAATTTTGTTGGTACTAAAATCCCCGAAAGATGCGATCTTCACCCTCAAAACAGCAATTGAAATTTTTTACTCGAATCTATAAAAATCATACACCATTGAAAAGGTCTGACTCCCTAGATTACAGAAATGCTATTTTCAGCCCTCTAGGTGCATTCCTTTACGAGTTATGAGCATTTAAAGTTTTCGAAAAGCAGTGACATTTTTTTGGTTGAAATCCTCGAAAGATGCGATCTTCACCCTCAAAACAGCAATTGAAATTTTTTTCACTCGAATCTATAAAAATCATACATCATTGAAAAGGTCTGACTCCCTAGATTACAGAAATGCTGTTTTCAGCCCTCTAGGTGCATTCCTTTACGAGTTATGAGCATTCAAAGTTTTCAAAAAGCAGTGAAATTTTTTTGGTACTAAAATCCCCGAAAGATGCGATCTTCACCCTCAAAACAGCAATTGAAATTTTTTTCACTCAAATCTATAAAAATCATACATCATTGAAAAGGTCTGACTCCCTAGATTACAGAAATGCTATTTTCAGCCCTCTAGGTGCATTCCTTTACGAGTTATGAGCATTTAAAGTTTTCGAAAAGCAGTGACATTTTTTGGTTGAAATCCTCGAAAGATGCGATCTTCACCCTCAAAACAGCAATTGAAATTTTTTCACTCGAATCTATAAAAATCATACATCATTGAAAAGGTCTGACTCCCTAGATTACAGAAATGCTATTTTCAGCCCTCTAGGTGCATTCCTTTACGAGTTATGAGCATTTAAAGTTTTCGAAAAGCAGTGACATTTTTTTGGTTGAAATCCTCGAAAGATGCGATCTTCACCCTCAAAACAGCAATTGAAATTTTTTTCACTCGAATCTATAAAAATCATACATCATTGAAAAGGTCTGACTCCCTAGATTACAGAAATGCTGTTTTCAGCCCTCTAGGTGCATTCCTTTACGAGTTATGAGCATTCAAAGTTTTCAAAAAGCAGTGAAATTTTTTTGGTACTAAAATCCCCGAAAGATGCGATCTTCACCCTCAAAACAGCAATTGAAATTTTTTACTCGAATCTATAAAAATCATACATCATTGAAAAGGTCTGACTCCCTAGATTACAGAAATGCTATTTTCAGCCCTCTAGGTGCATTCCTTTACGAGTTATGAGCATTTAAAGTTTTCGAAAAGCAGTGACATTTTTTTGGTTGAAATCCTCGAAAGATGCGATCTTCACCCTCAAAACAGCAATTGAAATTTTTTCACTCGAATCTATAAAAATCATACATCATTGAAAAGGTCTGACTCCCTAGATTACAGAAATGCTATTTTCAGCCCTCTAGGTGCATTCCTTTACGAGTTATGAGCATTTAAAGTTTTCGAAAAGCAGTGACATTTTTTTGGTTGAAATCCTCGAAAGATGCGATCTTCACCCTCAAAACAGCAATTGAAATTTTTTTCACTCGAATCTATAAAAATCATACATCATTGAAAAGGTCTGACTCCCTAGATTACAGAAATGCTATTTTCAGCCCTCTAGGTGCATTCCTTTACGAGTTATGAGCATTTAAAGTTTTCGAAAAGCAGTGACATTTTTTTGGTTGAAATCCTCGAAAGATGCGATCTTCACCCTCAAAACAGCAATTGATATTTTTTTCACTCGAATCTATAAAAATCATACATCATTGAAAAGGTCTGACTCCCTAGATTACAGAAATGCTATTTTCAGCCCTCTAGGTGCATTCCTTTACGAGTTATGAGCATTTAAAGTTTTCGAAAAGCAGTGACATTTTTTTGGTTGAAATCCTCGAAAGATGCGATCTTCACCCTCAAAACAGCAATTGAAATTTTTTTCACTCGAATCTATAAAAATCATACATCATTGAAAAGGTCTGACTCCCTAGATTACAGAAATGCTATTTTCAGCCCTCTAGGTGCATTCCTGTACGAGTTATGAGCATTTAAAGTTTTCGAAAAGCAGTGACATTTTTTTGGTTGAAATCCTCGAAAGATGCGATCTTCACCCTCAAAACAGCAATTGAAATGTTTTTCACTCGAATCTATAAAAATCATACATCATTTAAAAGGTCTGACTCCCTAAATTACAGAAATGCTATTTTCAGCCCTCTAGGTGCATTCCTTTACGAGTTATGAGCATTTAAAGTTTTCGAAAAGCAGTGAAATTTTTTTGGTACTAAAATCCCCGAAAGATGCGATCTTCACCCTCAAAACAGCAATTGAAATTTTTTTCACTCGAATCTATAAAAATCATACATCATTGAAAAGGTCTGACTCCCTAGATTACAGAAATGCTATTTTCAGCCCTCTAGGTACATTCCTTTACGAGTTATAAGCATTTAAAGTTTTCGAAAAGCAGTGACATTTTTTTGGTTGAAATCCTCGAAAGATGCGATCTTCACCCTCAAAACAGCAATTGAAATTTTTTTTCACTCGAATCTATAAAAATCATACATCATTGAAAAGGTCTGACTCCCTAGATTACAGAAATGCTATTTTCAGCCCTCTTGGTGCATTCCTTTACGAGTTATGAGCATTTAAAGTTTTCGAAAAGCAGTGACATTTTTTTGGTTGAAATCCTCGAAAGATGCGATCTTCACCCTCAAAACAGCAATTGAAATTTTTTCACTCGAATCTATAAAAATCATACATCATTGAAAAGGTCTGACTCCCTAGATTACAGAAATGCTATTTTCAGCCCTCTAGGTGCATTCCTTTACGAGTTATGAGCATTTAAAGTTTTCGAAAAGCAGTGACATTTTTTTGGTTGAAATCCTCGAAAGATGCGATCTTCACCCTCAAAACAGCAATTGAAATTTTTTCACTCGAATCTATAAAAATCATACAGAAATGCTATTTTCAGCCCTCTAGGTGCATTCCTTTACGAGTTATGAGCATTTAAAGTTTTCGAAAAGCAGTGACATTTTTTTGGTTGAAATCCTCGAAAGATGCGATCTTCACCCTCAAAACAGCAATTGAAATTTTTTCACTCGAATCTATAAAAATCATACATCATTGAAAAGGTCTGACTCCCTAAATTACAGAAATGCTATTTTCAGCCCTCTAGGTGCATTCCTTTACGAGTTATGAGCATTTAAAGTTTTCGAAAAGCAGTGAAATTTTTTTGGTACTAAAATCCCCGAAAGATGCGATCTTCACCCTCAAAACAGTAATTGAAATTTTTTCACTCGAATCTATAAAAATCATACATCATTGAAAAGGTCTGACTCCCTAGATTACAGAAATGCTAATTTCAGCCCTCTAGGTGCATTCCTTTACGAGTTATAAGCATTTAAAGTTTTCGAAAAGCAGTGACATTTTTTTGGTTGAAATCCTCGAAAGATGCGATCTTCACCCTCAAAACAGCAATTGAAATTTTTTTCACTCGAATCTATAAAAATCATACATCATTGAAAAGGTCTGACTCCCTAGATTACAGAAATGCTATTTTCACCCCTTTTGGTGCATTCCTTTACGAGTTATGAGCATTTAAAGTTTTCGAAAAGCAGTGACATTTTTTTGGTTGAAATCCTCGAAAGATGCGATCTTCACCCTCAAAACAGCAATTGAAATTTTTTCACTCGAATCTATAAAAATCATACATCATTGAAAAGGTCTGACTCCCTAAATTACAGAAATGCTATTTTCAGCCCTCTAGGTGCATTCCTTTACGAGTTATGAGCATTTAAAGTTTTCGAAAAGCAGTGAAATTTTTTTGGTACTAAAATCCCCGAAAGATGCGATCTTCACCCTCAAAACAGTAATTGAAATTTTTTCACTCGAATCTATAAAAATCATACATCATTGAAAAGGTCTGACTCCCTAGATTACAGAAATGCTATTTTCAGCCCTCTAGGTGCATTCCTTTACGAGTTATGAGCATTTAAATTTTTCGAAAAGCAGTGAAATTTTTTTGGTACTAAAATCCCCGAAAGATGCGATCTTCACCCTCAAAACAGCAATTGAAATTTTTCACTCGAATCTATAAAAATCATACATCATTGAAAAGGTCTGACTCCCTAGATTACAGAAATGCTATTTTCAGCCCTCTAGGTGCATTCCTTTACGAGTTATAAGCATTTAAAGTTTTCGAAAAGCAGTGACATTTTTTTGGTTGAAATCCTCGAAAGATGCAATCTTCAACCTCAAAACAGCAATTGAAATTTTTTTCACTCGAATCTATAAAAATCATACATCATTGAAAAGGTCTGACTCCCTAGATTACAGAAATGCTATTTTCAGCCCTCTAGGTGCATTCCCTTACGAGTTATGAGCATTTAAAGTTTTCGAAAAGCAGTGAAATTTTTTTGGTACTAAAATCCCCGAAAGATGCGATCTTCACCCTCAAAACAGCAATTGAATTTTTTTTCACTCGAATCTATTAAAATCATACATCATTGAAATGGTCTGACTCCCTAGATTACAGAAATGCTATTTTCAGCCCTCTAGGTGCATTCCTTTACGAGTTATGAGCATTTAAAGTTTTCGAAAAGCAGTGACATTTTTTTGGTTGAAATCCTCGAAAGATGCGATCTTCACCCTCAAAACAGCAATTGAAATTTTTTTTCACTCGAATCTATAAAAAAAATCATACATCATTGAAAAGGTCTGACTCCCTAGATTACAGAAATGCTATTTTCAGCCCTCTAGGTGCATTCCTGTACGAGTTATGAGCATTTAAAGTTTTCGAAAAGCAGTGACATTTTTTTGGTTGAAATCCTCGAAAGATGCGATCTTCACCCTCAAAACAGCAATTGAATTTTTTTTCACTCGAATCTATAACAATCATACATCATTGAAAAGGTCTGACTCCCTAGATTACAGAAATGCTATTTTCAGCCCTCTAGGTGCATTCCTTTACGAGTTATGAGCATTTAAAGTTTTCGAAAAGCAGTGAAATTTTTTTGGTACTAAAATCCCCGAAAGATGCGATCTTCACCCTCAAAACAGCAATTAAAATTTTTTCACTCGAATCTATAAAAATCATACATCATTGAAAAGGTCTGACTCCCTAGATTACAGAAATGCTATTTTCAGCCCTCTAGGTGCATTCCTGTACGAGTTATGAGCATTTAAAGTTTTCGAAAAGCAGTGACATTTTTTTGGTTGAAATCCTCGATTTTCACCCTCAAAACAGCAATTGAATTTTTTTGCACTCGAATCTATAACAATCATACATCATTGAAAAGGTCTGACTCCCTAGATTACAGAAATGCTATTTTCAGCCCTCTAGGTGCATTCCTTTACGAGTTATGAGCATTTAAAGTTTTCGAAAAGCAGTGAAATTTTTTTGGTACTAAAATCCCCGAAAGATGCGATCTTCACCCTCAAAACAGCAATTGAAATTTTTTCACTCGAATCTATAAAAATCATACATCATTGAAAAGGTCTGACTCCCTAGATTACAGAAATGCTATTTTCAGCCCTCTAGGTGCATTCCCTTACGAGTTATGAGCATTTAAAGTTTTCGAAAAGCAGTGAAATTTTTTTGGTACTAAAATCCCCGAAAGATGCGATCTTCACCCTCAAAACAGCAATTGAATTTTTTTCACTCGAATCTATTAAAATCATACATCATTGAAATGGTCTGACTCCCTAGATTACAGAAATGCTATTTTCAGCCCTCTAGGTGCATTCCTTTACGAGTTATGAGCATTTAAAGTTTTCGAAAAGCAGTGACATTTTTTTGGTTGAAATCCTCGAAAGATGCGATCTTCACCCTCAAAACAGCAATTGAAATTTTTTTTCACTCGAATCTATAAAAAAATCATACATCATTGAAAAGGTCTGACTCCCTAGATTACAGAAATGCTATTTTCAGCCCTCTAGGTGCATTCCTTTACGAGTTATGAGCATTTAAAGTTTTCGAAAAGCAGTGAAATTTTTGTGGTACTAAAATCCCCGAAAGATGCGATCTTCACCCTCAAAACAGCAATTGAAATTTTTTTCACTCGAATCTATAAAAATCATACATCATTGAAAAGGTCTGACTCCCTAGATTACAGAAATGCTATTTTCAGCCCTCTAGGTGCATTCCTTTACGAGTTATGAGCATTTAAAGTTTTCGAAAAGCAGTGACATTTTTTTGGTTGAAATCCTCGAAAGATGCGATCTTCACCCTCAAAACAGCAATTGAAATTTTTTTCACTCGAATCTATAAAAATCATACATCATTGAAAAGGTCTGACTCCCTAGATTACAGAAATGCTATTTTCAGCCCTCTAGGTGCATTCCTTTACGAGTTATGAGCATTTAAAGTTTTCGAAAAGCAGTGACATTTTTTTGGTTGAAATCCTCGAAAGATGCGATCTTCACCCTCAAAACAGCAATTGAAATTTTTTCACTCGAATTTATAAAAATCATACATCATTGAAAAGGTCTGACTCCCTAGATTACAGAAATGCTATTTTCAGCCCTCTAGGTGCATTCCTTTACGAGTTATGAGCATTTAAAGTTTTCGAAAAGCAGTGACATTTTTTTGGTTGAAATCCTCGAAAGATGCGATCTTCACCCTCAAAACAGCAATTGAAATTTTTTCACTCGAATTTATAAAAATCATACATCATTGAAAAGGTCTGACTCCCTAGATTACAGAAATGCTATTTTCAGCCCTCTAGGTGCATTCCTTTACGAGTTATGAGCATTTAAAGTTTTCGAAAAGCAGTGACATTTTTTTGGTTGAAATCCTCGAAAGATGCGATCTTCACCCTCAAAACAGCAATTGAAATTTTTTTCACTCGAATCTATAAAAATCATACATCATTGAAAAGGTCTGACTCCCTAGATTACAGAAATGCTATTTTCAGCCCTCTAGGTGAGCATTTAAAGCTTTCGAAAAGCAGTGACATTTTTTTGGTTGAAATCCTCGAAAGATGCGCTCTTCACCCTAAAAACAGCAATTGAATTTTTTTCACTCGAATCTATAAAAATCATACATCATTGAAAAGGTCTGACTCCCTAGATTACAGAAATGCTATTTTCAGCCCTCTAGGTGCATTCCTTTACGAGTTATGAGCATTTAAAGTTTTCGAAAAGCAGTGACATTTTTTTGGTTGAAATCCCCGAAAGATGCGATCTTCACCCTCAAAACAGCAATTAAAATTTTTTTACTCGAATCTATAAAAATCATACATCATTGAAAAGGTCTGACTCCCTAGATTACAGAAATGCTATTTTCAGCCCTCTAGGTGCATTCCTTTACGAGTTATGAGCATTTAAAGTTTTCGAAAAGCAGTGAAATTTTTTTGGTACTAAAATCCCCGAAAGATGCGATCTTCACCCTCAAAACAGCAATTGAAATTTTTTTCACTCGAATCTATAAAAATCATACATCATTGAAAAGGTCTGACTCCCTAGATTACAGAAATGCATTTAAAATTTTCGAAAAGCAGTGACATTTTTTTGGTTGAAATCCTCGAAAGATGCGATCTTCACCCTCAAAACAGCAATTGAAATTTTTTCACTCGAATTTATAAAAATCATACATCATTGAAAAGGTCTGACTCCCTAGATTACAGAAATGCTATTTTCAGCCCTCTAGGTGCATTCCTTTACGAGTTATGAGCATTTAAAGTTTTCGAAAAGCAGTGAAATTTTTTTGGTACTAAAATCCCCGAAAGATGCGATCTTCACCCTCAAAACAGCAATTTTTTTCACTCGAATCTATAAAAATCATACATCAATGAAAAGGTCTGACTCCCTAGATTACAGAAATGCTATTTTCAGCCCTCTAGGTGCATTCCTTTACGAGTTATGAGCATTTAAAGTTTTCGAAAAGCAGTGACATTTTTTTGGTTGAAATCCTCGAAAGATGCGATCTTCACCCTCAAAACAGCAATTGAATTTTTTTCACTCGAATCTATAAAAATCATACATCATTGAAAAGGTCTGACTCCCTAGATTACAGAAATTCAGCCCTCTAGGTGCATTCCTTTACGAGTTATGAGCATTTAAAGTTTTCGAAAAGCAGTGACATTTTTTTGGTTGAAATCCCCGAAAGATCTTCACCCTCAAAACAGCAATTAAAATTTTTTTACTCGAATCTATAAAAATCATACATCATTGAAAAGGTCTGACTCCTAGATTACAGAAATGCTATTTTCAGCCCTCTAGGTGCATTCCTTTACGAGTTATGAGCATTTAAAGTTTTCGAAAAGCAGTGAAATTTTTTTGGTACTAAAATCCCCGAAAGATGCGATCTTCACCCTCAAAACAGCAATTGAAATTTTTTCACTCGAATTTATAAAAATCATACATCATTGAAAAGGTCTGACTCCCTAGATTACAGAAATGCTATTTTCAGCCCTCTAGGTGCATTCCTTTACGAGTTATGAGCATTTAAAGTTTTCGAAAAGCAGTGACATTTTTTTGGTTGAAATCCTCGAAAGATGCGATCTTCACCCTCAAAACAGCAATTGAAATTTTTTTCACTCGAATCTATAAAAATCATACATCATTGAAAAGGTCTGACTCCCTAGATTACAGAAATGCTATTTTCAGCCCTCTAGGTGCATTCCTTTACTAGTTATGAGCATTTAAAGTTTTCGAAAAGCAGTGACATTTTTTTGGTTGAAATCCTCGAAAGATGCGATCTTCACCCTCAAAACAGCAATTAAAATTTTTTTACTCGAATCTATAAAAATCATACATCATTGAAAAGGTCTGACTCCCTAGATTACAGAAATGCTATTTTCAGCCCTCTAGGTGCATTCCTTTACGAGTTATGAGCATTTAAAGTTTTCGAAAAGCAGTGAAATTTTTTTGGTACTAAAATCCCCGAAAGATGCGATCTTCACCCTCAAAACAGCAATTGAAATTTTTTCACTCGAATTTATAAAAATCATACATCATTGAAAAGGTCTGACTCCCTAGATTACAGAAATGCTATTTTCAGCCCTCTAGGTGCATTCCTTTACGAGTTATGAGCATTTAAAGTTTTCGAAAAGCAGTGACATTTTTTTGGTACTAAAATCCCCGAAAGATGCGATCTTCACCCTCAAAACAGCAATTGAAATTTTTTTCACTCGAATCTATAAAAATCATACATCGTTGAAAAGGTCTGACTCCCTAGATTACAGAAATGCTATTTTCAGCCCTCTAGGTGCATTCCTTTACGAGTTATGAGCATTTAAAGTTTTCGAAAAGCAGTGACATTTTTTTGGTTGAAATCCTCGAAAGATGCGATCTTCACCCTCAAAACAGCAATTGAAATTTTTTTCACTCGAATCTATAAAAATCATACATCATTGAAAAGGTCTGACTCCCTAGATTACAGAAATGCTATTTTCAGCCCTCTAGGTGCATTCCTTTACGAGTTATGAGCATTTAAAGTTTTCGAAAAGCAGTGAAATTTTTTTGGTACTAAAATCCCGGAAAGATGCGATCTTCACCCTCAAAACAGCAATTGAAATTTTTTCACTCGAATCTATAAAAATCATACATCAATAAAAAGGTCTGACTCCCTAGATTACAGAAATGCTATTTTCAGCCCTCTAGGTGCATTCCTTTACGAGTTATGAGCATTTAAAGTTTTCGAAAAGCAGTGACATTTTTTTGGTTGAAATCCTCGAAAGATGCGCTCTTCACCCTCAAAACAGCAATTGAATTTTTTTCACTCGAATCTATAAAAATCATATATCATTGAAAAGGTCTGACTCCCTAGATTACAGAAATGCTATTTTCAGCCCTCTAGGTCCCCGAAAGATGCGATCTTCACCCTCAAAACAGCAATTAAAATTTTTTTACTCGAATCTATAAAAAATCATACATCATTGAAAAGGTCTGACTCCCTAGATTACAGAAATGCTATTTTCAGCCCTCTAGGTGCATTCCTTTACGAGTTATGAGCATTTAAAGTTTTCGAAAAGCAGTGAAATTTTTTTGGTACTAAAATCCCCGAAAGATGCGATCTTCACCCTCAAAATAGCAATTGAAATTTTTTTCACTCGAATCTATAAAAATCATATATCATTGAAAAGGTCTGACTCCCTAGATTACAGAAATGCTATTTTCAGCCCTCTAGGTCCCCGAAAGATGCGATCTTCACCCTCAAACAGCAATTAAAATTTTTTTACTCGAATCTATAAAAAATCATACATCATTGAAAAGGTCTGACTCCCTAGATTACAGAAATGCTATTTTCAGCCCTCTAGGTGCATTCCTTTACGAGTTATGAGCATTTAAAGTTTTCGAAAAGCAGTGACATTTTTTTGGTTGAAATCCTCGAAAGATGCGATCTTCACCCTCAAAACAGCAATTGAAATTTTTTTCACTCGAATCTATAAAAATCATACATCATTGAAAAGGTCTGACTCCCTAGATTACAGAAATGCTATTTTCAGCCCTCTAGGTGCATTCCTTTACGAGTTATGAGCATTTAAAGTTTTCGAAAAGCAGTGACATTTTTTTTCACTCGAATCTATAAAAATCATACATCATTGAAATGGTCTGACTCCCTAGATTACAGAAATGCTATTTTCAGCCCTCTAGGTGCATTCCTTTACGAGTTATGAGCATTTAAAGTTTTCGAAAAGCAGTGAGATTTTTTTTTTTTTGAAATCCTCGAAAGATGCGATCTTCACCCTCAAAACAGCAATTGAAATTTTTTTCACTCGAATCTATAAAAATCATACATCATTGAAAAGGTCTGACTCCCTAGATTACAGAAATGCTGTTTTCAGCCCTCTAGGTGCATTCCTTTACGAGTTATGAGCATTTAAAGTTTTCGAAAAGCAGTGACATTTTTTTGGTTGAAATCCTCGAAAGATGCGATCTTCACCCTCAAAACAGCAATTGAAATTTTTTCACTCGAATCTATAAAAATCATACATCATTGAAAAGGTCTGACTCCCTAGATTACAGAAATGCTATTTTCAGCCCTCTAGGTACATTCCTTTACGAGTTATGAGCATTTAAAGTTTTCGAAAAGCAGTGACATTTTTTTGGTTGAAATCCTCGAAAGATGCGATCTTCACAGAAATGCTATTTTCAGCCCTCTAGGTGCATTCCTTTACGAGTTATGAGCATTTAAAGTTTTCGAAAAGCAGTGAAATTTTTTTGGTACTAAAATCCCGGAAAGATGCGATCTTCACCCTCAAAACAGCAATTGAAATTTTTTCACTCGAATCTATAAAAATCATACATCAATGAAAAGGTCTGACTCCCTAGATTACAGAAATGCTATTTTCAGCCCTCTAGGTGCATTCCTTTACGAGTTATGAGCATTTAAAGTTTTCGAAAAGCAGTGACATTTTTTTGGTTGAAATCCTCGAAAGATGCGCTCTTCACCCTCAAAACAGCAATTGAATTTTTTTCACTCGAATCTATAAAAATTATATATCATTGAAAAGGTCTGACTCCCTAGATTACAGAAATGCTATTTTCAGCCCTCTAGGTCCCCGAAAGATGCGATCTTCACCCTCAAAATAGCAATTAAAATTTTTTTACTCGAATCTATACAAAATCATACATCATTGAAAAGGTCTGACTCCCTAGATTACAGAAATGCTATTTTCAGCCCTCTAGGTGCATTCCTTTACGAGTTATGAGCATTTAAAGTTTTCGAAAAGCAGTGAAATTTTTTTGGTACTAAAATCCCCGAAAGATGCGATCTTCACCCTCAAAATAGCAATTGAAATTTTTTTCACTCGAATCTATAAAAATCATACATCATTGAAAAGGTCTGACTCCCTAGATTACAGAAATGCTATTTTCAGCCCTCTAGGTGCATTCCTTTACGAGTTATGAGCATTTAAAGTTTTCGAAAAGCAGTGACATTTTTTTGGTTGAAATCCTCGAAAGATGCGATCTTCACCCTCAAAACAGCAATTGAAATTTTTTTCACTCGAATCTATAAAAATCATACATCATTGAAAAGGTCTGACTCCCTAGATTACAGAAATGCTATTTTCAGCCCTCTAGGTGCATTCCTTTACGAGTTATGAGCATTTAAAGTTTTCGAAAAGCAGTGACATTTTTTTGGTACTAAAATCCCCGAAAGATGCGATCTTCACCCTCAAAACAGCAATTGAAATTTTTTCACTCGAATTTATAAAAATCATACATCATTGAAAAGGTCTGACTCCCTAGATTACAGAAATGCTATTTTCAGCCCTCTAGGTGCATTCCTTTACGAGTTATGAGCATTTAAAGTTTTCGAAAAGCAGTGAAATTTTTTTGGTACTAAAATCCCCGAAAGATGCGATCTTCACCCTCAAAACAGCAATTGAAATTTTTTTCACTCGAATCTATAAAAATCATACATCGTTGAAAAGGTCTGACTCCCTAGATTACAGAAATGCTATTTTCAGCCCTCTAGGTGCATTCCTTTACGAGTTATGAGCATTTAAAGTTTTCGAAAAGCAGTGACATTTTTTTGGTTGAAATCCTCGAAAGATGCGATCTTCACCCTCAAAACAGCAATTGAAATTTTTTTCACTCGAATCTATAAAAATCATACATCATTGAAAAGGTCTGACTCCCTAGATTACAGAAATGCTATTTTCAGCCCTCTAGGTGCATTCCTTTACGAGTTATGAGCATTTAAAGTTTTCGAAAAGCAGTGAAATTTTTTTGGTACTAAAATCCCGGAAAGATGCGATCTTCACCCTCAAAACAGCAATTGAAATTTTTTCACTCGAATCTATAAAAATCATACATCAATGAAAAGGTCTGACTCCCTAGATTACAGAAATGCTATTTTCAGCCCTCTAGGTGCATTCCTTTACGAGTTATGAGCATTTAAAGTTTTCGAAAAGCAGTGACATTTTTTTGGTTGAAATCCTCGAAAGATGCGCTCTTCACCCTCAAAACAGCAATTGAATTTTTTTCACTCGAATCTATAAAAATCATATATCATTGAAAAGGTCTGACTCCCTAGATTACAGAAATGCTATTTTCAGCCCTCTAGGTCCCCGAAAGATGCGATCTTCACCCTCAAAACAGCAATTAAAATTTTTTTACTCGAATCTATAAAAAATCATACATCATTGAAAAGGTCTGACTCCCTAGATTACAGAAATGCTATTTTCAGCCCTCTAAGTGCATTCCTTTACGAGTTATGAGCATTTAAAGTTTTCGAAAAGCAGTGAAATTTTTTTGGTACTAAAATCCCCGAAAGATGCGATCTTCACCCTCAAAATAGCAATTGAAATTTTTTTCACTCGAATCTATAAAAATCATACATCATTGAAAAGGTCTGACTCCCTAGATTACAGAAATGCTATTTTCAGCCCTCTAGGTGCATTCCTTTACGAGTTATGAGCATTTAAAGTTTTCGAAAAGCAGTGACATTTTTTTGGTTGAAATCCTCGAAAGATGCGATCTTCACCCTCAAAACAGCAATTGAAATTTTTTTCACTCGAATCTATAAAAATCATACATCATTGAAAAGGTCTGACTCCCTAGATTACAGAAATGCTATTTTCAGCCCTCTAGGTGCATTCCTTTACGAGTTATGAGCATTTAAAGTTTTCGAAAAGCAGTGACATTTTTTTTCACTCGAATCTATAAAAATCATACATCATTGAAAAGGTCTGACTCCCTAGATTACAGAAATGCTATTTTCAGCCCTCTAGGTGCATTCCTTTACGAGTTATGAGCATTTAAAGTTTTCGAAAAGCAGTGACATTTTTTTGGTTGAAATCCTCGTGTTGGAAGCAGAGCTTTAAGTCTGAACCTGGTGCCAACCCAATGTCAACCCTGAACTCCCTTCAACCTTGGGATGTAAATGTGTCATAAATGTCAATTTATTAAATGTAAATAATATAGTCAATTTTTGCAATTCATTCTCTTATGTACTTAAATTATAATTCTTTGTTTAAAAAAGTATATAAAGGTAAATAATGTTAATACCTATGTAATTGTTAAGCAGAAAATTTTGATGTTCAAGAATAAAATATTGCTTTGTAAACCTTCAACAAGGAAACAACTTGACTTTTTATTTGAAGAAGTTATACAACGAAACATTTGGTCCTTCGAGCCGGATTCATTTAACAAACTGTGATAAAGATTAAATTATTAACAAACTGTGATAAAGCTCATTAAATTATTTTAACAAACTGTGATAAAGCTATTCGAGCTTGAATGTGATACTACGTGTTGAGTGCCGTCAACTTTATGGAAAATTCTGTTTGTCCAGAGGAGCATCTGTGAAAGCGTCACGAAGTACCTGCGATTTAGAATATTGTTCAGCGGAGTTCCTGCAATTTAAAAATTATTGGAAATCAATAAAAATCATTGAATGTGAGTAAAATAATCAATTTATTACAAAATAAGAGTGTATAAACCAACAAATTGCGTTCTTTTCATCGTTTTTGTGTGCTGGAGAAATTGCTGCTGGAATTATATTCATTTTGTCCAGTTATTCATCGCCGTTATTGAGTGCCGTTGTTGAGTGCCGTTATCGACTTACAGTTGTCCGGAGCAGTTATCCATTGCCGTTGTCTGGAACCGTTGTCAATAACTGTCGTTTGTGCCGTTTTTTGGAATCGCTCGTTGCAGTTACATACAAAACTTTTTGGAGTGTTTTGCGGAGTCCCAGATACCTAAAAAAGAAGTTCTAATTAACCAAGGAAAACAAAGTGAGTGCAATACTCTTTTACTACATTGATTATATTGATTTATTATATATATTGAGTGTATAAAAATGAGTGCTTCGCCGTCGTACAAGATTTTCATGAACACTTGTTCGCAAATTGTGAAAAATAGCGAGAAGTTCAGCAATTTAAGTTCGGAACAGAAAACTAAAAATTATTTAGTAGGGCGCTTGAGTATCTTGGAAGAAAACTTTAGAAAAATATGTGAATTGTACGATACATTTCAAGGCTCCGAAGAAGATAAGAAGGTTTTAAAAGAGTGTGAGAAAGTTTACGATAGTACGATGGAAACTTGCCTTTCTTATAAAGCTTGTATGTTAGATGAGTTAGATAGGTTAGATGGTTTGCATTTCGGTGAAAAATCGAGAGATGAAGGAAGAGATGGTGCCAAATCCCAGAATAGTCGGGAATCTTTTTCACACAATGAGTCAAAGACATCGAACGTGCGGGACATAAAACTTCCGAGGATAACTCCCCCGACTTTCTCTGGGGATTACAACAATTGGCGTCCATTTCACGATCTTTATGTAGCCTTGATTCATAATAATTCATCTCTGTCGAAGATAGAAAAATTAACGTATTTAAAGTCGTGTTTAAAAGGTAGTGCAGCGTCGTTGTTAGATTACCTTGAGGTCAATAATGACAATTATGACCAGGCATGGTCAATTTTAGTAGCTCGCTACGACCATAAGAGGATTTTGGTCACCGCACATCTTAAGACATTTTTCGATCAGCCGACAATCAATGTAGAAACAGCCGATTCCATCAAGGGCCTGTTAGACAAGTCGAGAGAGGTACTTCACGCTTTGAAAAACTTAGGTATTCCGGTAGACAGTTGGGACATAGTAGTTATCTTCACTTTGCTGAAAAAATTGCCAACGAAGACTCAACAAATGTGGGAAGAAAAGTTAGGTTTGACGACAGATTTACCTACCTTTGAGGAATTTTCAACATTTTTGGAAACCAGGTTTCGTTCCTTAGAAGTCGTCGGTCAGCAAGGTTCCAAGTCTAAGGACAATGCTAGTAAGGAGCAATCCAAACTGAAACCAAGGGTTTTGCACATGCAGACAGTTAGGAAGGAGAAGTATAGCTGCGCAGTATGTCACAAGGGTCAGCATTCACTTCGTTCGTGCCATTCATTTTTGAAGCTGGATGTACCAACACGGTTGAAAAATGTTAAACAAATCGGCGTGTGTGAAAATTGTTTGGCATACAACCACAAAACTTTGCAATGCCCGAGCGAAAAACGTTGCTTTAACTGCAACCAAAAACATCACACGCTTTTGCACAATTCTCAAACCGATCATTCGCAAGGCAATTACAATTCCTTTGATGCTCACAGTTCACAATCCAATCATTCAAACTTTTCCAATTCTCATTCAGCTCCTACAAATACAAACAATAGAAACTCACAGTCTCATATTCCAAATAACAATCACAGTACATACCAAATTTCAACACAAATAAATCCACATGCACCACCATTCAATCCATCAAGTAGTACCGAAGCTTTGACAAATTCCACCATGCAAAATTATCACGTCTCAAATCCAACCAATACACTGGTTTTGCTTGCGACAGCAGTTGTCCAAGTACAAGCTATCAATGGAGAGTTTATCAACATGAGAGCGCTGATAGATCCAGGTTCAGAAGCAACTTTTATCACTGAACGAGCTGCGCAACAACTTAATTTGAGGAAATGTCGCACCTTCATCGAAGTCTCTGGATTTGGAAACAACAAAAATGGATCATGTCAAAGCTTTGTCAATATAAAACTTAAATCATTACATACCTCGTTTGAAACTGAAGCTAGGGCGTTGGTTTTTAAAACTTTAACTGGTTTGCTTCCCAATAGGGAAATTCTTCCACAGTGGAAACACATTCAGGGGTTGAGTTTAGCTGATCCTTCATTTTACAAACCTTCTAGTGTTGACTTGCTCCTAGGTAGTGATGTCTTTTCTGAGGTCGTTTTGCCAGAGATTGTTAGGGGAATTGAGCCCATAGCACCCATTGCTCAAAATACTCAACTTGGCTGGATCGTCTTTGGTAAGGCACCAATTCAAACTTGCCGTGTTCACCTTCAGCTCGTCGACATCGATACACAACTTCGAAGGTTTTGGGAAATCGAAGAATCCCCATTTGAGAATCCCGAAACAAAGGAAAACATTGCCTGCGAAGAACACTTCCAGAAACATACAAGGCGTTTAGCAGATGGACGTTTCGAGGTCTCACTACCATTCAAGGAAGGTTTCCGCCCAGGACTTGGAGCAAGTCAGCAAGGAGCACTAAGAAGATTTCTTCAGCTGGAAAGAAGGTTCGACAACAATCCTGAACTGCACAAACAGTATTCTGCCTGCATTTCGGAGTATCTTCAGCTCGGTCAGATGGAAAAAGTAGATGTCAGCCAAGGTGAAATTCTCAAATCACCATTCCATTATATTGTGCCCCATCATGCCGTGTTTAAGGAGTCTAGTACAACCACGAAGCTTCGTGTAGTTTTCGATGCTGCCTTTAAAACTACAGATGGAACTTCCTTAAACGAACATCTTTTGGTTGGGCCTAAAACACAAGCAAATATTATGGACATAATTCTAAAATGGAGAAAATTCAAAATTACCTTGACGGCTGACATCGAAAAAATGTACCGGCAGATCCAGATGCGACAACCAGACACCTTTTATCAGCTGATTTACTGGCGAGACAACAAGTTGAATCTTCTGCAGCTGTATAGATTAAAAACCGTCACCTTTGGAACAGCGTCTGCTCCTTATCTGGCCACTCGTACATTGAACAAGCTTGCTGATGACGAAAAGGACAAATATCCATTAGCAGCCCAGATGATACGCCACGATATGTACGTTGATGATTTGGTAAGCGGAGCAGACTCAGTACAAGAAGCTCAACAAAAGGTAACTGAAATCAACCAACTTCTATCATCAGCCGGCTTCCACTTACGCAAATGGGCGAGCAATTCTGAAGATGCTTTGATCAACATTGCACCCCAAGAACGTGAAGTTGATTTTCTGCTGCCTTTCGATTCATCTGAGCACATCAAAACCTTGGGCATAAAATGGCTTCCATCCAGTGACTCATTTACTTTTCAGTGGATTCAATCTGAAGCAACTGAAGTCACAAAGCGAACCATCTTGTCAACCATTGCTAAACTTTTTGATCCACTTGGTTGGATTTCTCCATGCGTGATCTCAGCAAAAATTATCATGCAAAAATTGTGGTTGAAGGGTTTAGCATGGGATGTTCCTGTTCCACTCGATCTGCAACGAGAATGGGTCTCTCTGCGAGCAGATTTGCCAAGTCTCGAAAAAATTCGAATACCAAGATGGATTTGCACTGAAAAGGAGAATTTGGAGTTAGAATTGCACGGTTTTAGTGACGCTTCTATGAAGGCATACGGGGCAGTAGTTTACCTTAGGGTTCTCAACAGAAGCAACAAAATTCACACTCACCTCGTTATGTCCAAAACTAGAGTCGCTCCTCTTAATACAGTCTCACTTCCTCGACTTGAGTTATGCGGGGCTGTTATGTTGGCTCGTCTTCTGTGCTATGTAAGAGATGTTTTGCAGCTAGGCCAAATAAAAACGTACGCGTGGACTGATTCCACCATCTCTTTATGTTGGATAGCTGCACCGCCGTCAAAATGGAAGACTTTCATCAGCAATCGAGTAGCCGAAATTCAGAGATTAACTAACGTCAACATCTGGAATCACGTTCCAACTAAATTGAATCCTGCAGATTTAGCGTCGAGAGGAATTTCGCCATCAGAATTGAAAACCAACACTCTTTGGTGGCGAGGACCAGTGTATCTGCAATCAAAGTGGAAGTTCTCTTTTCCAAGTCGGAAAACAACATATGAAACTGAAGAAGAAATACGATCAGTGAAAATCCAATTACATTGCGCCATAGAATCTGAAAATCAAGTTGCGATATTATTTCAAAAAATCTCAGATATGAAAAAACTGGTACGAATCATCGCTTATTGCCGGAGGATTGTTCGCATTTGCCTGAAAAAACTCCCGATGAACAAGCTAATTGAACCACTTACCACTTCCGAGTTACAAAACGCAACATTGAACTGCATCAGGGCTGCTCAAATAGAGATGTTTCCTGAAGAAATTCAGAACTTAATCAAGCATCCATCATCATCGAAACATTTTGGATCATTACATCCATTCATCGACCGAGACGGTATTCTTAGAGTTGGAGGACGCCTTCAAAATTCAAACTTAGAATTCGAGCAACAACATCCAGTCATCCTCAAACCAGATCACGTATTTTCAAAATTACTCATCCGAGAAGCTCACGAAAAAACACTCCACGGTGGACTGCAGCAAATGGTCAGCTATCTACGCACCAAATATTGGATTTTAAACCTCAAGCGAAGCGTCAAAAAACACATTCATCATTGTGTAATCTGCTACCGATTCAAGGCCAAACCTATGCAGCAGCTGATGGGGAATTTACCAGCCCCTCGAGTCAGAGTCTCTCGCCCGTTCACGCATACCGGAGTAGATTATGCGGGGCCGATAGATGTAAAGGCTTGGAAAGGACGTGGAGGAAAAATCTTCAAAGGATACTTCGCCATATTTGTGTGCTTAGCGACCAAGGCAATCCACCTGGAGGCAGTCAGTGACATGACAACTCAAGCGTTTCTGGCAGCTTTTCGAAGATTCACTGCACGTCGAGGTGTCTGCGCAGAAATGTACAGCGATTGCGGAAAAAACTTTGTGGGAGCTAACACGGAGCTCCAGAGAATGCTGAAGGCTGCAAACATCGACTGGAATCAAATCCAATCAACAACAACCAACGTCGGAACAAAGTGGAACTTCATTCCTCCCGCTTCTCCCCATTTTGGAGGATTATGGGAAGCCGGAGTGAAATCCGTAAAGTTTCATTTGAAGAGAATCGTCAGAAACGAGACTCTTACATTTGAGGAACTCAGCACGCTTCTAACAGAAATAGAAGCATGTTTAAACTCGAGGCCTCTATGTCCGCTGTCCGACAACTACGATGATTTTGCCATTCTGACTCCAGCACATTTTCTGATTGGAACATCAGCACATCTAGTACCAGAAGCAAATTTGGCTGTCGAAAAAGTTTCTCACCTGGAAAGATGGAAGAGAATACAATTAGCGGTTCAGTCATTTTGGAAGCAATGGAGTGGTGAATACCTGTCTCGTCTTCAACAACGACCGAAATGGTTAAAAATGGAGCAGCAACCTCAAACCGGGGACCTAGTTTTGCTGAAAGATGAACGACTACCACCTTCTAAATGGGCTCTTGCACGCATAATATCTTTAGTTCCAGGAGCAGATAGACTGACTCGTGTCGTAAACGTGAAAACACAATCTGGAGAATTCAAGAGGCCAATTACCAAAATTTGTCTTCTACCATCAAACAAAACTGTGGATGAAAACGCAACCATCTAACCATGGACGAAAATCTAACATGTAATAACAAAAACACTCAAAATAGTCAAACGATCACAATCAATCAATCAGTCATTCAATCACAAAAATAATAACATTCATGCATTATTATATCACTCATACAAACTTGATGTTGTCAACAAACAATCAAAATATTCAACATCAATCACTAATATATTGCAATCACTCACAAAACGTCGCAAACAGAAAATCAAAATATTCGACATCACAAAAATAGCAATCATTCAAAATCACAGTATCAAATCATTCATAAAATTTACATAATCATTTTCGATATCACTCACACTCAAATCACTCGCACTCGATATCACTCACTCACATTTAATCATTTGAAGCACTCACAGTAAATAAATCGATAATATATACACTCAGTCAAAAATCACAGTTAAAATCAAAATCACAGTTGTATCAAATTATTTCACATATATGAACCTACACACATTCGAAAAACACCCACATGAAATTTTAAATCACTTAAACGATGTCATCTATACAAAGGAAATTTAAATTAATAAATTAAATCGCAGTCGCAGAAATATAAATCACCATATAATTCACAATCACTATAAAATCACAGTAAGCGCTTTTAATTCGTCGAAAAATAATTCAATTTTCAATCAAATTAATTTTAATCCACCGAGAAATAATTTAATTTTCACTCCAAATTAATTTTAATTCACCGGAGAATAATTTCAACTTCACTTAAAACAACTATAATTCACATAACAAAATTATTCAGAACAATTTTCAACTTAAAAAAAAAAAAAAAAAAAAAAATATTAATTTTTAACTAAAAACCGAAGCACCCTGTAAAACCAATTAAAATTCATATTTAATTAATCGAAATTCAAAAATACAGTCCACTTAATTTTTTATTCAAAACAGTTTAGCAAAATAAATAATATTATATTTTGACACACAAAAAACGAGTCACCCTGTACCGAAGTCAAAGCCAAGTAAGCAATGGAAAGGTACCACAACTTATCAATGAAAAAAAAGAATACACACGCTCTTATGGGAAACACACGAACATGTGTATTTCTTATGGCCGACAACCGAACGTGTGTATTCCTTATGGGAAACACACGAACATGTGTATTCCTTATGGGAAACACACAAACACGTATATTACTTATGGAGGATGAATGAATGGAATTAAAACAGACAATAAATCAACATATTAATACAAAATAACAATATAACTTACCTGATTTCATTTACACAACACTCTCTTCGCATTTGTTATTATTTATTTTACGTCAACACACTTTTAATTTCACAAAATAAACGCAAAAAAGACACTACAAAAAAAAAACAACATCGCAATTTACAAACGAAACGACACCGATTGACAGATGGAAGTAGTAATAGATCTAATTAAAACTACAAGGATGTAATAGATCAGAATAAGGCCTGTTTGTTTAAAAAATTGTTTTTGTGTTCTGAATCTAGTACTTATTTTATTTTTTGTTACAAATGTACTTAATACTTTTTTCTCATTTCATGTGAGCAATATTACTGAAAGAAGACTTGAGAAATATAAACATGCGAGCTTCGCTCACAGCCGGGGAGGAATGTTGGAAGCAGAGCTTTAAGTCTGAACCTGGTGCCAACCCAATGTCAACCCTGAACTCCCTTCAACCTTGGGATGTAAATGTGTCATAAATGTCAATTTATTAAATGTAAATAATATAGTCAATTTTTGCAATTCATTCTCTTATGTACTTAAATTATAATTCTTTGTTTAAAAAAGTATATAAAGGTAAATAATGTTAATACCTATGTAATTGTTAAGCAGAAAATTTTGATGTTCAAGAATAAAATATTGCTTTGTAAACCTTCAACAAGGAAACAACTTGACTTTTTATTTGAAGAAGTTATACAACGAAACACCTCGAAAGATGCGATCTTCACCCTCAAAACAGCAATTGAAATTTTTTTCACTTGAATCTATAAAAATCATACATCATTGAAAAGGTCTGACTCCCTAGATTACAGAAATGCTATTTTCAGCCCTCTAGGTGCATTCCTTTACGAGTTATAAGCATTTAAAGTTTTCGAAAAGCAGTGACATTTTTTTGGTTGAAATCCTCGAAAGATGCGATCTTCACCCTCAAAACAGCAATTGAAATTTTTTTTCACTCGAATCTATAAAAATCATACATCATTGAAAAGGTCTGACTCCCTAGATTACAGAAATGCTGTTTTCAGCCCTCTAGGTGCATTCCTTTACGAGTTATGAGCATTTAAAGTTTTCGAAAAGCAGTGACATTTTTTTGGTTGAAATCCTCGAAAGATGCGATCTTCACCCTCAAAACAGCAATTGAAATTTTTTCACTCGAATCTATTAAAATCATACATCATTGAAAAGGTCTGACTCCCTAGATTACAGAAATGCTATTTTCAGCCCTCTAGGTACATTCCTTTACGAGTTATGAGCATTTAAAGTTTTCGAAAAGCAGTGACATTTTTTTGGTTGAAATCCTCGAAAGATGCGATCTTCACAGAAATGCTATTTTCAGCCGTCTAGGTGCATTCCTTTACGAGTTATGAGCATTTAAAGTTTTCGAAAAGCAGTGAAATTTTTTTGGTACTAAAATCCCCGAAAGATGCGATCTTCACCCTCAAAACAGCAATTGAAATTTTTTTCACTCGAATCTATAAAAATCATACATCAATGAAAAGGTCTGACTCCCTAGATTACAGAAATGCTATTTTCAGCCCTCTAGGTGCATTCCTTTACGAATTATGAGCATTTAAAGTTTTCGAAAAGCAGTGAAATTTTTTTGGTACTAAAATCCCCGAAAGATGCGATCTTCACCCTCAAAACAGCAATTGAAATTTTTTTCACTCGAATCTATAAAAATCATACATCGTTGAAAAGGTCTGACTCCCTAGATTACAGAAATGCTATTTTCAGCCCTCTAGGTGCATTCCTTTACGAGTTATGAGCATTTAAAGTTTTCGAAAAGCAGTGACATTTTTTTGGTTGAAATCCTCGAAAGATGCGATCTTCACCCTCAAAACAGCAATTGAAATTTTTTTCACTCGAATCTATAAAAATCATACATCATTGAAAAGGTCTGACTCCCTAGATTACAGAAATGCTATTTTCAGCCCTCTAGGTGCATTCCTTTACGAGTTATGAGCATTTAAAGTTTTCGAAAAGCAGTGAAATTTTTTTGGTACTAAAATCCCGGAAAGATGCGATCTTCACCCTCAAAACAGCAATTGAAATTTTTTCACTCGAATCTATAAAAATCATACATCAATGAAAAGGTCTGACTCCCTAGATTACAGAAATGCTATTTTCAGCCCTCTAGGTGCATTCCTTTACGAGTTATGAGCATTTAAAGTTTTCGAAAAGCAGTGACATTTTTTTGGTTGAAATCCTCGAAAGATGCGCTCTTCACCCTCAAAACAGCAATTGAATTTTTTTCACTCGAATCTATAAAAATCATATATCATTGAAAAGGTCTGACTCCCTAGATTACAGAAATGCTATTTTCAGCCCTCTAGGTCCCCGAAAGATGCGATCTTCACCCTCAAAACAGCAATTAAAATTTTTTTACTCGAATCTATAAAAAATCATACATCATTGAAAAGGTCTGACTCCCTAGATTACAGAAATGCTATTTTCAGCCCTCTAGGTGCATTCCTTTACGAGTTATGAGCATTTAAAGTTTTCGAAAAGCAGTGAAATTTTTTTGGTACTAAAATCCCCGAAAGATGCGATCTTCACCCTCAAAATAGCAATTGAAATTTTTTTCACTCGAATCTATAAAAATCATACATCATTGAAAAGGTCTGACTCCCTAGATTACAGAAATGCTATTTTCAGCCCTCTAGGTGCATTCCTTTACGAGTTATGAGCATTTAAAGTTTTCGAAAAGCAGTGACATTTTTTTGGTTGAAATCCTCGAAAGATGCGATCTTCACCCTCAAAACAGCAATTGAAATTTTTTTCACTCGAATCTATAAAAATCATACATCATTGAAAAGGTCTGACTCCCTAGATTACAGAAATGCTATTTTCAGCCCTCTAGGTGCATTCCTTTACGAGTTATGAGCATTTAAAGTTTTCGAAAAGCAGTGACATTTTTTTTCACTCGAATCTATAAAAATCATACATCATTGAAAAGGTCTGACTCCCTAGATTACAGAAATGCTATTTTCAGCCCTCTAGGTGCATTCCTTTACGAGTTATGAGCATTTAAAGTTTTCGAAAAGCAGTGACATTTTTTTGGTTGAAATCCTCGAAAGATGCGATCTTCACCCTCA
The DNA here is from genome assembly GCA_958431115.1 of Syrphus vitripennis. Lineage (NCBI taxonomy): Eukaryota > Metazoa > Arthropoda > Insecta > Diptera > Syrphidae > Syrphus > Syrphus vitripennis. Next base: position 109,377,554 of record OY288108.1, read on the forward strand.
AAACAGCAATTGAAATTTTTTTCACTCGAATCTATAAAAATCATACATCATTGAAAAGGTCTGACTCCCTAGATTACAGAAATGCTATTTTCAGCCCTCTAGGTGCATTCCTTTACGAGTTATAAGCATTTAAAGTTTTCGAAAAGCAGTGACATTTTTTTGGTTGAAATCCTCGAAAGATGCGATCTTCACCCTCAAAACAGCAATTGAAATTTTTTTCACTCGAATCTATAAAAATCATACATCATTGAAAAGGTCTGACTCCCTAGATTACAGAAATGCTGTTTTCAGCCCTCTAGGTGCATTCCTTTACGAGTTATGAGCATTTAAAGTTTTCGAAAAGCAGTGACATTTTTTTGGTTGAAATCCTCGAAAGATGCGATCTTCACCCTCAAAGCAGCAATTGAAATTTTTTTCACTCGAATCTATAAAAATCATACATCATTGAAAAGGTCTGACTCCCTAAATTACAGAAATGCTATTTTCAGCCCTCTAGGTACATTCCTTTACGAGTTATGAGCATTTAAAGTTTTCGAAAAGCAGTGACATTTTTTTGGTTGAAATCCTCGAAAGATGCGATCTTCACAGAAATGCTATTTTCAGCCGTCTAGGTGCATTCCTTTACGAGTTATGAGCATTTAAAGTTTTCGAAAAGCAGTGAAATTTTTTTGGTACTAAAATCCCCGAAAGATGCGATCTTCACCCTCAAAACAGCAATTGAAATTTTTTTCACTCGAATCTATAAAAATCATACATCAATGAAAAGGTCTGACTCCCTAGATTACAGAAATGCTATTTTCAGCCCTCTAGGTGCATTCCTTTACGAATTATGAGCATTTAAAGTTTTCGAAAAGCAGTGACATTTTTTTGGTTGAAATCCTCGAAAGATGCGATCTTCACCCTCAAAACAGCAATTGAAATTTTTTTCACTCGAATCTATAAAAATCATACATAATTGAAAAGGTCTGACTCCCTAGATTACAGAAATGCTGTTTTCAGCCCTCTAGGTGCATTCCTTTACGAGTTATGAGCATTTAAAGTTTTCATAAAGCAGTGAAATTTTTTTGGTTGAAATCCTCGAAAGATGCGATCTTCACCCTCAAAACAACAATTGAAATTTTTTTCACTCGAATCTATAAAAATCATACATCATTGAAAAGGTCTGACTCCCTAGATTACAGAAATGCTGTTTTCAGCCCTCTAGGTGCATTCCTTTACGAGTTATGAGCAGGTTTTCGAAAAGCAGTGACATTTTTTTGGTTGAAATCCTCGAAAGATGCGATCTTCACCCTCAAAACAGCAATTGAAATTTTTTTCACTCGAATCTATTAAAATCATACATCATTGAAAAGTTCTGACTCCCTAGATTACAGAAATGCTGTTTTCAGCCCTCTAGGTGCATTCCTTTACGAGTTATGAGCATTTAAAGTTTTCGAAAAGCAGTGACATTTTTTTGGTTGAAATCCTCGAAAGATGCGATCTTCACCCTCAAAACAGCAATTGAAATTTTTTCACTCGAATTTATAAAAATCATACATCATTGAAAAGGTCTGACTCCCTAGATTACAGAAATGCTATTTTCAGCCCTCTAGGTGCATTCCTTTACGAGTTATGAGCATTTAAAGTTTTCGAAAAGCAGTGACATTTTTTTGGTTGAAATCCTCGAAAGATGCGATCTTCACCCTCAAAACAGCAATTGAAATTTTTTTCACTCGAATCTATAAAAATCATACATCATTGAAAAGGTCTGACTCCCTAGATTACAGAAATGCTGTTTTCAGCCCTCTTGGTGCATTCCTTTACGAGTTATGAGCACTTAAAGTTTTCAAAAAGCAGTGAAATTTTTTTGGTTGAAATCCTCGAAAGATGCGATCTTCACCCTCAAAACAGCAATTGAAATTTTTTTCACTCGAATCTATAAAAATCATACATCATTGAAAAGGTCTGACTCCCTAGATTACAGAAATGCTGCTTTCAGCCCTCTAGGTGCATTCCTTTACGAGTTATGAGCATTTAAAGTTTTCGAAAAGCAGTGAAATTTTTTTGGTACTAAAATCAGTGACATATTTTTGGTTGAAATCCTCGAAAGATGCGATCTTCACCCTCAAAACAGCAATTGAAATTTTTTTCACTCGAATCTATAAAAATCATACATCATTGAAAAGGTCTGACTCCCTAGATTACAGAAATGCTGTTTTCAGCCCTCTAGGTGCATTCCTTTACGAGTTATGAGCATTTAAAGTTTTCGAAAAGCAGTGACATTTTTTTGGTTGAAATCCTCGAAAGATGCGATCTTCACCCTCAAAACAGCAATTGAAATTTTTTTCACTCGAATCTATTAAAATCATACATCATTGAAAAGGTCTGACTCCCTAGATTACAGAAATGCTATTTTCAGCCCTCTAGGTGCATTCCTTTACGAGTTATGAGCATTTAAAGTTTTCAAAAAGCAATGAAATTTTTTTGGTACTAAAATCCCCGAAAGATGCGATCTTCACCCTCAAAACAGCAATTGAAATTTTTTTCACTCGAATCTATAAAAATCATACATCGTTGAAAAGGTCTGACTCCCTAGATTACAGAAATGCTATTTTCAGCCCTCTAGGTGCATTCCTTTACGAGTTATGAGCATTTAAAGTTTTCGAAAAGCAGTGACATTTTTTTGGTCGAAAGATGCGATCTTCACCCTCAAAACAGCAATTGAAATTTTTTCACTCGAATTTATAAAAATCATACATCATTGAAAAGGTCTGACTCCCTAGATTACAGTAATGCTATTTTCAGCTCTCTAGGTACATTCCTTTACGAGTTATGAGCATTTAAAGTTTTCGAAAAGCAGTGACATTTTTTTGGTTGAAATCCTCGAAAGATGCGATCTTCACCCTCAAAACAGCAATTGAAATTTTTTTCACTCGAATCTATAAAAATCATACATCATTGAAAAGGTCTGACTCCCTAGATTACAGAAATGCTGTTTTCAGCCCTCTAGGTGCATTCCTTTACGAGTTATGAGCATTTAAAGTTTTCGAAAAGCAGTGAAATTTTTTTGGTACTAAAATCCCCGAAAGATGCGATCCTTCACCCTCAAAACAGCAATTGAAATTTTTTCACTCGAATCTATTAAAATCATACATCATTGAAAAGGTCTGACTCCCTAGATTACAGAAATGCTGTTTTCAGCCCTCTAGGTGCATTCCTTTACGAGTTATGAGCATTTAAAGTTTTCGAAAAGCAGTGACATTTTTTTGGTTGAAATCCTCGAAAGATGCGATCTTCACCCTCAAAACAGCAATTGAAATTTTTTCACTCGAATCTATTAAAATCATACATCATTGAAAAGGTCTGACTCCCTAGATTACAGAAATGCTATTTTCAGCCCTCTAGGTGCATTCCTTTACGAGTTATGAGCATTTAAAGTTTTCGAAAAGCAGTGAAATTTTTTTGGTACTAAAATCCCCGAAAGATGCGATCTTCACCCTCAAAACAGCAATTGAAATTTTTTTCACTCGAATCTATAAAAATCATACATCATTGAAAAGGTCTGACTCCCTAGATTACACAAATGCTATTTTCAGCCCTCTAGGTGCATTCCTTTACGAGTTATGAGCATTTAAAGTTTTCGAAAAGCAGTGACATTTTTTTGGTTGAAATCCTCGAAAGATGCGATCTTCACCCTAAAAACAGCAATTGAAATTTTTTTCACTCGAATCTATAAAAATCATACATCATTGAAAAGGTCTGACTCCCTAGATTACAGAAATGCTATTTTCAGCCCTCTAGGTGCATTCCTTTACGAGTTATGAGCATTTAAAGTTTTCGAAAAGCAGTGACATTTTTTTGGTTGAAATCCTCGAAAGATGCGATCTTCACCCTCAAAACAGCAATTGAAATTTTTTTCACTCGAATCTATAAAAATCATACATCATTGAAAAGGTCTGACTCCCTAGATTACAGAAATGCTGTTTTCAGCCCTCTTGGTGCATTCCTTTACGAGTTATGAGCACTTAAAGTTTTCAAAAAGCAGTGAAATTTTTTTGGTTGAAATCCTCGAAAGATGCGATCTTCACCCTCAAAACAGCAATTGAAATTTTTTTCACTCGAATCTATAAAAATCATACATCATTGAAAAGGTCTGACTCCCTAGATTACAGAAATGCTGCTTTCAGCCCTCTAGGTGCATTCCTTTACGAGTTATGAGCATTTAAAGTTTTCGAAAAGCAGTGAAATTTTTTTGGTACTAAAATCAGTGACATATTTTTGGTTGAAATCCTCGAAAGATGCGATCTTCACCCTCAAAACAGCAATTGAAATTTTTTTCACTCGAATCTATAAAAATCATACATCATTGAAAAGGTCTGACTCCCTAGATTACAGAAATGCTGTTTTCAGCCCTCTAGGTGCATTCCTTTACGAGTTATGAGCATTTAAAGTTTTCGAAAAGCAGTGACATTTTTTTGGTTGAAATCCTCGAAAGATGCGATCTTCACCCTCAAAACAGCAATTGAAATTTTTTTCACTCGAATCTATTAAAATCATACATCATTGAAAAGGTCTGACTCCCTAGATTACAGAAATGCTATTTTCAGCCCTCTAGGTGCATTCCTTTACGAGTTATGAGCATTTAAAGTTTTCAAAAAGCAATGAAATTTTTTTGGTACTAAAATCCCCGAAAGATGCGATCTTCACCCTCAAAACAGCAATTGAAATTTTTTTCACTCGAATCTATAAAAATCATACATCATTGAAAAGGTCTGACTCCCTAGATTACACAAATGCTATTTTCAGCCCTCTAGGTGCATTCCTTTACGAGTTATGAGCATTTAAAGTTTTCGAAAAGCAGTGAAATTTTTTTGGTACTAAAATCCCCGAAAGATGCGATCTTCACCCTCAAAACAGCAATTGAAATTTTTTTCACTCGAATCTATAAAAATCATACATCGTTGAAAAGGTCTGACTCCCTAGATTACAGAAATGCTATTTTCAGCCCTCTAGGTGCATTCCTTTACGAGTTATGAGCATTTAAAGTTTTCGAAAAGCAGTGACATTTTTTTGGTCGAAAGATGCGATCTTCACCCTCAAAACAGCAATTGAAATTTTTTCACTCGAATTTATAAAAATCATACATCATTGAAAAGGTCTGACTCCCTAGATTACAGTAATGCTATTTTCAGCTCTCTAGGTACATTCCTTTACGAGTTATGAGCATTTAAAGTTTTCGAAAAGCAGTGACATTTTTTTGGTTGAAATCCTCGAAAGATGCGATCTTCACCCTCAAAACAGCAATTGAAATTTTTTTCACTCGAATCTATAAAAATCATACATCATTGAAAAGGTCTGACTCCCTAGATTACAGAAATGCTGTTTTCAGCCCTCTAGGTGCATTCCTTTACGAGTTATGAGCATTTAAAGTTTTCGAAAAGCAGTGAAATTTTTTTGGTACTAAAATCCCCGAAAGATGCGATCCTTCACCCTCAAAACAGCAATTGAAATTTTTTCACTCGAATCTATTAAAATCATACATCATTGAAAAGGTCTGACTCCCTAGATTACAGAAATGCTGTTTTCAGCCCTCTAGGTGCATTCCTTTACGAGTTATGAGCATTTAAAGTTTTCGAAAAGCAGTGACATTTTTTTGGTTGAAATCCTCGAAAGATGCGATCTTCACCCTCAAAACAGCAATTGAAATTTTTTCACTCGAATCTATTAAAATCATACATCATTGAAAAGGTCTGACTCCCTAGATTACAGAAATGCTATTTTCAGCCCTCTAGGTGCATTCCTTTACGAGTTATGAGCATTTAAAGTTTTCGAAAAGCAGTGAAATTTTTTTGGTACTAAAATCCCCGAAAGATGCGATCTTCACCCTCAAAACAGCAATTGAAATTTTTTTCACTCGAATCTATAAAAATCATACATCATTGAAAAGGTCTGACTCCCTAGATTACACAAATGCTATTTTCAGCCCTCTAGGTGCATTCCTTTACGAGTTATGAGCATTTAAAGTTTTCGAAAAGCAGTGACATTTTTTTGGTTGAAATCCTCGAAAGATGCGATCTTCACCCTCAAAACAGCAATTGAAATTTTTTCACTCGAATCTATAAAAATCATACATCATTGAAAAGGTCTGACTCACTAGATTACAGAAATGCTATTTGCAGCCCTCTAGGTGCATTCCTTTACGAGTTATGAGCATTTAAAGTTTTCGAAAAGCAGTGACATTTTTTTGGTTGAAATCCTCGAAAGATGCGATCTTCACCCTCAAAACAGCAATTGAAATTTTTTCACTCGAATCTATAAAAATCATACATCATTGAAAAGGTCTGACTCCCTAGATTACAGAAATGCTATTTTCTGACTCCCTAGATTACAGAAATGCTGTTTTCAGCCCTCTAGGTGCATTCCTTTACGAGTTCTGAGCATTTAAAGTTTTCAAAAAGCAGTGAAATTTTTTTTGGTACTAAAATCCCCGAAAGATGCGATCTTCACCCTCAAAACAGCAATTGAAATTTTTTTCACTCGAATCTATAAAAATCATACATCGTTGAAAAGGTCTGACTCCCTAGATTACAGAAATGCTATTTTCAGCCCTCTAGGTGCATTCCTTTACGAGTTATGAGCATTTAAAGTTTTCGAAAAGCAGTGACATTTTTTTGGTTGAAATCCTCGAAAGATGCGATCTTCACCCTCAAAACAGCAATTGAAATTTTTTTCACTCGAATCTATAAAAATCATACATCATTGAAAAGGTCTGACTCCCTAGATTACAGAAATGCTATTTTCAGCCCTCTAGGTGCATTCCTTTACGAGTTATGAGCATTTAAAGTTTTCGAAAAGCAGTGACATTTTTTTTCACTCGAATCTATAAAAATCATACATCATTGAAAAGGTCTGACTCCCTAGATTACAGAAATGCTATTTTCAGCCCTCTAGGTGCATTCCTTTACGAGTTATGAGCATTTAAAGTTTTCGAAAAGCAGTGACATTTTTTTGGTTGAAATCCTCGAAAGATGCGATCTTCACCCTCAAAACAGCAATTGAAATTTTTTCACTCGAATCTATTAAAATCATACATCATTGAAAAGGTCTGACTCCCTAGATTACAGAAATGCTGTTTTCAGCCCTCTAGGTGCATTCCTTTACGAGTTATGAGCATTTAAAGTTTTCAAAAAGCAGTGACATTTTTTTGGTTGAAATCCTCGAAAGATGCGATCTTCACCCTCAAAACAGCAATTGAAATTTTTTTCACTCGAATCTATAAAAATCATACATCATTGAAAAGGTCTGACTTCCTAGATTACAGAAATGCTGTTTTCAGCCCTCTAGGTGCATTCCTTTACGAGTTATGAGCATTTAAAGTTTTCAAAAAGCAGTGAAATTTTTTTGGTTGAAATCCTCGAAAGATGCGATCTTCACCCTCAAAACAGCAATTGAAATTTTTTTCACTCGAATCTATAAAAATCATACATCATTGAAAAGGTCTGACTCCCTAGATTACAGAAATGCTGTTTTCAGTCCTCTAGGTGCATTCCTTTACGAGTTATGAGCATTTAAAGTTTTCGAAAAGCAGTGACATTTTTTTGGTTGAAATCCTCGAAAGATGCGATCTTCACCCTCAAAACAGCAATTGAAATTTTTTTCACTCGAATCTATTAAAATCATACATCATTGAAAAGGTCTGACTCCCTAGATTACAGAAATGCTATTTTCAGCCCTCTAGGTGCATTCCTTTACGAGTTATGAGCATTTAAAGTTTTCGAAAAGCAGTGAAATTTTTTTGGTACTAAAATCCCCGAAAGATGCGATCTTCACCCTCAAAACAGCAATTGAAATTTTTTACTCGAATCTATAAAAATCATACATCATTGAAAAGGTCTGACTCCCTAGATTACAGAAATGCTATTTTCAGCCCTCTAGGTGCATTCCTTTACGAGTTATGAGCATTTAAAGTTTTCGAAAAGCAGTGAAATTTTTTTGGTACTAAAATCCCCGAAAGATGCGATCTTCACCCTCAAAATAGCAATTGAAATTTTTTTCACTCGAATCTATAAAAATCATACATCGTTGAAAAGGTCTGACTCCCTAGATTACAGAAATGCTATTTTCAGCCCTCTAGGTGCATTCCTTTACGAATTATGAGCATTTAAAGTTTTCGAAAAGCAGTGACATTTTTTTGGTTGAAATCCTCGAAAGATGCGATCTTCACCCTCAAAACAGCAATTGAAATTTTTTCACTCGAATTTATAAAAATCATACATCATTGAAAAGGTCTGACTCCCTAGATTACAGTAATGCTATTTTCAGCTCTCTAGGTACATTCCTTTACGAGTTATGAGCATTTAAAGTTTTCGAAAAGCAGTGACATTTTTTTGGTTGAAATCCTCGAAAGATGCGATCTTCACCCTCAAAACAGCAATTGAAATTTTTTCACTCGAATCTATAAAAATCATACATCATTGAAAAGGTCTGACTCCCTAGATTACAGAAATGCTATTTTCAGCCCTCTAGGTGCATTCCTTTACGAGTTATGAGCATTTAAAGTTTTCGAAAAGCAGTGACATTTTTTTGGTTGAAATCCTCGAAAGATGCGATCTTCACCCTCAAAACAGCAATTGAAATTTTTTTCACTCGATCTATAAAAATCATACATCATTGAAAAGGTCTGACTCCCTAGATTACAGAAATGCTATTTTCAGCCCTCTAGGTGCATTCCTTTACGAGTTATGAGCATTTAAAGTTTTCGAAAAGCAGTGACATTTTTTTGGTTGAAATCCTCGAAAGATGCGATCTTCAACAGCAATTGAAATTTTTTCACTCGAATCTATTAAAATCATACATCATTGAAAAGGTCTGACTCCCTAGATTACAGAAATGCTGTTTTCAGCCCTCTAGGTGCATTCCTTTACGAGTTCTGAGCATTTAAAGTTTTCAAAAAGCAGTGAAATTTTTTTTGGTACTAAAATCCCCGAAAGATGCGATCTTCACCCTCAAAACAGCAATTGAAATTTTTTTCACTCGAATCTATAAAAATCATACATCGTTGAAAAGGTCTGACTCCCTAGATTACAGAAATGCTATTTTCAGCCCTCTAGGTGCATTCCTTTACGAGTTATGAGCATTTAAAGTTTTCGAAAAGCAGTGACATTTTTTTGGTTGAAATCCTCGAAAGATGCGATCTTCACCCTCAAAACAGCAATTGAAATTTTTTTCACTCGAATCTATAAAAATCATACATCATTGAAAAGGTCTGACTCCCTAGATTACAGAAATGCTATTTTCAGCCCTCTAGGTGCATTCCTTTACGAGTTATGAGCATTTAAAGTTTTCGAAAAGCAGTGACATTTTTTTGGTTGAAATCCTCGAAAGATGCGATCTTCAACAGCAATTGAAATTTTTTCACTCGAATCTATTAAAATCATACATCATTGAAAAGGTCTGACTCCCTAGATTACAGAAATGCTGTTTTCAGCCCTCTAGGTGCATTCCTTTACGAGTTATGAGCATTTAAAGTTTTCAAAAAGCAGTGAAATTTTTTTGGTACTAAAATCCCCGAAAGATGCGATCTTCACCCTCAAAACAGCAATTGAAATTTTTTTCACTCGAATCTATAAAAATCATACATCATTGAAAAGGTCTGACTCCCTAGATTACAGAAATGCTGTTTTCAGCCCTCTAGGTGCATTCCTTTACGAGTTATGAGCATTTAAAGTTTTCGAAAAGCAGTGACATTTTTTTGGTTGAAATCCTCGAAAGATGCGATCTTCACCCTCAAAACAGCAATTGAAATTTTTTTCACTCGAATCTATTAAAATCATACATCATTGAAAAGGTCTGACTCCCTAGATTACAGAAATGCTATTTTCAGCCCTCTAGGTGCATTCCTTTACGAATTATGAGCATTTAAAGTTTTCGAAAAGCAGTGAAATTTTTTTGGTACTAAAATCCCCGAAAGATGCGATCTTCACCCTAAAAACAGCAATTGAAATTTTTTACTCGAATCTATAAAAATCATACATCATTGAAAAGGTCTGACTCCCTAGATTACAGAAATGCTATTTTCAGCCCTCTAGGTGCATTCCTTTACGAGTTATGAGCATTTATAGTTTTCGAAAAGCAGTGAAATTTTTTTGGTACTAAAATCCCCGAAAGATGCGATCTTCACCCTAAAAACAGCAATTGAAATTTTTTACTCGAATCTATAAAAATCATACATCATTGAAAAGGTCTGACTCCCTAGATTACAGAAATGCTATTTTCAGCCCTCTAGGTGCATTCCTTTACGAGTTATGAGCATTTAAAGTTTTCGAAAACCAGTGACATTTTTTTGGTTGAAATCCTCGAAAGATGCGATCTTCACCCTCAAAACAGCAATTGAAATTTTTTTCACTCGAATCTATTAAAATCATACATCATTGAAAAGGTCTGACTCCCTAGATTACAGAAATGCTATTTTCAGCCCTCTAGGTGAATTCCTTTACGAGTTATGAGCATTTAAAGTTTTCAAAAAGCAGTGACATTTTTTTGGTTGAAATCCTCGAAAGATGCGATCTTCACCCTCAAAACAGCAATTGAAATTTTTTCACTCGAATCTATAAAAATCATACATCATTGAAAAGGTCTGACTCCCTAGATTAAAGAAATGCTGTTTTCAGCCCTCTAGGTACATTCCTTTACGAGTTATGAGCATTTAAAGTTTTCGAAAAGCAGTGACATTTTTTTAATTGAAATCCTCGAAAGATGCGATCTTCACCCTCAAAACAGCAATTGAAATTTTTTTCACTCGAATCTATAAAAATCATACATCATTGAAAAGGTCTGACTCCCTAGATTACAGAAATGCTATTTTCAGCCCTCTAGGTGCATTCCTTTACGAGTTATGAGCATTTAAAGTTTTCGAAAAGCAGTGACATTTTTTTGGTTGAAATCCTCGAAAGATGCGATCTTCACAGAAATGCTATTTTCAGCCCTCTAGGTGCATTCCTTTACGAGTTATGAGCATTTAAAGTTTTCGAAAAGCAGTGAAATTTTTTTGGTACTAAAATCAGTGACATATTTTTGGTTGAAATCCTCGAAAGATGCGATCTTCACCCTCAAAACAGCAATTGAAATTTTTTTCACTCGAATCTATAAAAATCATACATCATTGAAAAGGTCTGACTCCCTAGATTACAGAAATGCTGTTTTCAGCCCTCTAGGTGCATTCCTTTACGAGTTATGAGCATTTAAAGTTTTCAAAAAGCAGTGAAATTTTTTTGGTTGAAATCCTCGAAAGATGCGATCTTCACCCTCAAAACAGCAATTGAAATTTTTTTCACTCGAATCTATAAAAATCATACATCATTGAAAAGGTCTGACTCCCTAGATTACAGAAATGCTGTTTTCAGCCCTCTAGGTGCATTCCTTTACGAGTTATGAGCATTTAAAGTTTTCGAAAAGCAGTGACATTTTTTTGGTTGAAATCCTCGAAAGATGCGATCTTCACCCTCAAAACAGCAATTGAAATTTTTTTCACTCGAATCTATTAAAATCATACATCATTGAAAAGGTCTGACTCCCTAGATTACAGAAATGCTATTTTCAGCCCTCTAGGTGCATTCCTTTACGAATTATGAGCATTTAAAGTTTTCGAAAAGCAGTGAAATTTTTTTGGTACTAAAATCCCCGAAAGATGCGATCTTCACCCTAAAAACAGCAATTGAAATTTTTTACTCGAATCTATAAAAATCATACATCATTGAAAAGGTCTGACTCCCTAGATTACAGAAATGCTATTTTCAGCCCTCTAGGTGCATTCCTTTACGAGTTATGAGCATTTAAAGTTTTCGAAAAGCAGTGAAATTTTTTTGGTACTAAAATCCCCGAAAGATGCGATCTTCACCCTAAAAACAGCAATTGAAATTTTTTACTCGAATCTATAAAAATCATACATCATTGAAAAGGTCTGACTCCCTAGATTACAGAAATGCTATTTTCAGCCCTCTAGGTGCATTCCTTTACGAGTTATGAGCATTTAAAGTTTTCAAAAAGCAGTGACATTTTTTTGGTTGAAATCCTCGAAAGATGCGATCTTCACCCTCAAAACAGCAATTGAAATTTTTTCACTCGAATCTATAAAAATCATACATCATTGAAAAGGTCTGACTCCCTAGATTAAAGAAATGCTGTTTTCAGCCCTCTAGGTACATTCCTTTACGAGTTATGAGCATTTAAAGTTTTCGAAAAGCAGTGACATTTTTTTGGTTGAAATCCTCGAAAGATGCGATCTTCACCCTCAAAACAGCAATTGAAATTTTTTTCACTCGAATCTATAAAAATCATACATCATTGAAAAGGTCTGACTCCCTAGATTACAGAAATGCTATTTTCAGCCCTCTAGGTGCATTCCTTTACGAGTTATGAGCATTTAAAGTTTTCGAAAAGCAGTGACATTTTTTTGGTACTAAAATCCTCGAAAGATGCGATCTTCACAGAAATGCTATTTTCAGCCCTCTAGGTGCATTCCTTTACGAGTTATGAGCATTTAAAGTTTTCGAAAAGCAGTGAAATTTTTTTGGTACTAAAATCAGTGACATATTTTTGGTTGAAATCCTCGAAAGATGCGATCTTCACCCTCAAAACAGCAATTGAAATTTTTTTCACTCGAATCTATAAAAATCATACATCATTGAAAAGGTCTGACTCCCTAGATTACAGAAATGCTGTTTTCAGCCCTCTAGGTGCATTCCTTTACGAGTTATGAGCATTTAAAGTTTTCAAAAAGCAGTGAAATTTTTTTGGTTGAAATCCTCGAAAGATGCGATCTTCACCCTCAAAACAGCAATTGAAATTTTTTTCACTCGAATCTATAAAAATCATACATCATTGAAAAGGTCTGACTCCCTAGATTACAGAAATGCTGTTTTCAGCCCTCTAGGTGCATTCCTTTACGAGTTATGAGCATTTAAAGTTTTCGAAAAGCAGTGACATTTTTTTGGTTGAAATCCTCGAAAGATGCGATCTTCACCCTCAAAACAGCAATTGAAATTTTTTTCACTCGAATCTATTAAAATCATACATCATTGAAAAGGTCTGACTCCCTAGATTACAGAAATGCTATTTTCAGCCCTCTAGGTGAATTCCTTTACGAGTTATGAGCATTTAAAGTTTTCAAAAAGCAGTGACATTTTTTTGGTTGAAATCCTCGAAAGATGCGATCTTCACCCTCAAAACAGCAATTGAAATTTTTTCACTCGAATCTATAAAAATCATACATTATTGAAAAGGTCTGACTCCCTAGATTACAGAAATGCTATTTTCAGCCCTCTAGGTGCATTCCTTTACGAGTTATGAGCATTTAAAGTTTTCGAAAAGCAGTGAAATTTTTTTGGTACTAAAATCCCCGAAAGATGCGATCTTCACCCTCAAAACAGCAATTGAAATTTTTTTCACTCGAATCTATAAAAATCATACATCATTGAAAAGGTCTGACTCCCTAAATTACAGAAATGCTATTTTCAGCCCTCTAGGTGCATTCCTTTACGAGTTATGAGCATTTAAAGTTTTCGAAAAGCAGTGAAATTTTTTTGGTACTAAAATCCCCGAAAGATGCGATCTTCACCCTCAAAACAGCAATTGAAATTTTTTTCACTCGAATCTATAAAAATCATACATCGTTGAAAAGGTATGACTCCCTAGTTTACAGAAATGCTATTTTCAGCCCTCTAGGTGCATTCCTTTTCGAGTTATGAGCATTTAAAGTTTTCGAAAAGCAGTGACATTTTTTTGGTTGAAATCCTCGAAAGATGCGATCTTCACCCTCAAAACAGCAATTGAAATTTTTTTCACTCGAATCTATAAAAATCATACATCATTGAAAAGGTCTGACTCCCTAGATTACAGAAATGCTATTTTCAGCCCTCTAGGTGCATTCCTTTACGAGTTATGAGCATTTAAAGTTTTCGAAAAGCAGTGACATTTTTTTGGTTGAAATCCTCGAAAGATGCGATCTTCAACAGCAATTGAAATTTTTTCACTCGAATCTATTAAAATCATACATCATTGAAAAGGTCTGACTCCCTAGATTACAGAAATGCTGTTTTCAGCCCTCTAGGTGCATTCCTTTACGAGTTATGAGCATTTAAGATTTTCAAAAAGCAGTGAAATTTTTTTGGTACTAAAATCCCCGAAAGATGCGATCTTCACCCTCAAAACAGCAATTGAAATTTTTTTCACTCGAATCTATAAAAATCATACATCATTGAAAAGGTCTGACTCCCTAGATTACAGAAATGCTATTTTCAGCCCTCTAGGTGCATTCCTTTACGAGTTATGAGCATTTAAAGTTTTCGAAAAGCAGTGACATTTTTTTGGTTGAAATCCTCGAAAGATGCGATCTTCACCCTCAAAACAGCAATTGAAATTTTTTTCACTCGAATCTATAAAAATCATACATCAGAAATGCTGTTTTCAGCCCTCTAGGTGCATTCCTTTACGAGTTATGAGCATTTAAAGTTTTCAAAAAGCAGTGACATTTTTTTGGTTGAAATCCTCGAAAGATGCGATCTTCACCCTCAAAACAGCAATTGAAATTTTTTCACTCGAATCTATAAGAATCATACATCATTGAAAAGGTCTGACTCCCTAGATTACAGAAATGCTGTTTTCAGCCCTCTAGGTGCATTCCTTTACGAGTTATGAGCATTTAAAGTTTTCGAAAAGCAGTGACATTTTTTTGGTTGAAATCCTCGAAAGATGCGATCTTCACCCTCAAAACAGCAATTGAAATTTTTTCACTCGAATCTATTAAAATCATACATCATTGAAAAGGTCTGACTCCCTAGATTACAGAAATGCTATTTTCAGCCCTCTAGGTGCATTCCTTTACGAGTTATGAGCATTTAAAGTTTTCAAAAAGCAGTGACATTTTTTTGGTACTAAAATCCCCGAAAGATGCGATCTTCACCCTCAAAACAGCAATTGAAATTTTTTTCACTCGAATCTATAAAAATCATACATTATTGAAAATGTCTGACTCCCTAGATTACAGAAATGCTATTTTCAGCCCTCTAGGTGCATTCCTTTACGAGTTATGAGCATTTAAAGTTTTCGAAAAGCAGTGACATTTTTTTGGTTGAAATCCTCGAAAGATGCGATCTTCACCCTCAAAACAGCAATTGAAATTTTTTTCACTCGAATCTATAAAAATCATACATCATTGAAAAGGTCTGACTCCCTAGATTACAGAAATGCTATTTTCAGCCCTCTATGTGCATTCCTTTACGAGTTATGAGCATTAAAAGTTTTCGAAAAGCAGTGACATTTTTTTGGTTGAAATCCTCGAAAGATGCGATCTTCACCCCCAAAACAGCAATTGAAATTTTTTCACTCGAATCTATAAAAATCATACATCATTGAAAAGGTCTGACTCCCTAGATTACAGAAATGCTGTTTTCAGCCCTCTAGGTGCATTCCTTTACGAGTTATGAGCATTTAAAGTTTTCGAAAAGCAGTGACATTTTTTTGGTTGAAATCCTCGAAAGATGCGATCTTCACCCTCAAAACAGCAATTGAAATTTTTTTCACTCGAATCTATAAAAATCATACATCATTGAAAAGGTCTGACTCCCTAGATTACAGAAATGCTGTTTTCAGCCCTCTAGGTGCATTCCTTTACGAGTTATGAGCATTTAAAGTTTTCGAAAAGCAGTGAAATTTTTTTGGTACTAAAATCCCCGAAAGATGCGATCTTCACCCTCAAAACAGCAATTGAAATTTTTTTCACTCGAATCTATAAAAAATCATACATCATTGAAAAGGTCTGACTCCCTAGATTACACAAATGCTATTTTCAGCCCTCTAGGTGCATTCCTTTACGAGTTATGAGCATTTAAAGTTTTCGAAAAGCAGTGACATTTTTTTGGTTGAAATCCTCGAAAGATGCGATCTTCACCCTCAAAACAGCAATTGAAATTTTTTTCACTCGAATCTATAAAAATCATACATCATTGAAAAGGTCTGACTCCCTAGATTACAGAAATGCTGTTTTCAGCCCTCTAGGTGCATTCCTTTACGAGTTATGAGCATTTAAAGTTTTCAAAAAGCAGTGAAATTTTTTTGGTACTAAAATCCCCGAAAGATGCGATCTTCACCCTCAAAACAGCAATTGAAATTTTTTACTCGAATCTATAAAAATCATACATCATTGAAAAGGTCTGACTCCCTAGATTACAGAAATGCTATTTTCAGCCCTCTAGGTGCATTCCTTTACGAGTTATGAGCATTTAAAGTTTTCGAAAAGCAGTGAAATTTTTTTGGTACTAAAATCCCCGAAAGATGCGATCTTCACCCTCAAAACAGCAATTGAAATTTTTTTCACTCGAATCTATAAAAATCATACATTATTGAAAATGTCTGACTCCCTAGATTACAGAAATGCTATTTTCAGCCCTCTAGGTGCATTCCTTTACGAGTTATGAGCATTTAAAGTTTTCGAAAAGCAGTGACATTTTTTTGGTTGAAATCCTCGAAAGATGCGATCTTCACCCTCAAAACAGCAATTGAAATTTTTTTCACTCGAATCTATAAAAATCATACATCATTGAAAAGGTCTGACTCCCTAGATTACAGAAATGCTATTTTCAGCCCTCTATGTGCATTCCTTTACGAGTTATGAGCATTAGAAGTTTTCGAAAAGCAGTGACATTTTTTTGGTTGAAATCCTCGAAAGATGCGATCTTCACCCCCAAAACAGCAATTGAAATTTTTTCACTCGAATCTATAAAAATCATACATCATTGAAAAGGTCTGACTCCCTAGATTACAGAAATGCTGTTTTCAGCCCTCTAGGTGCATTCCTTTACGAGTTATGAGCATTTAAAGTTTTCGAAAAGCAGTGACATTTTTTTGGTTGAAATCCTCGAAAGATGCGATCTTCACCCTCAAAACAGCAATTGAAATTTTTTTTCACTCGAATCTATAAAAATCATACATCATTGAAAAGGTCTGACTCCCTAGATTACAGAAATGCTGTTTTCAGCCCTCTAGGTGCATTCCTTTACGAGTTATGAGCATTTAAAGTTTTCGAAAAGCAGTGAAATTTTTTTGGTACTAAAATCCCCGAAAGATGCGATCTTCACCCTCAAAACAGCAATTGAAATTTTTTTCACTCGAATCTATAAAAATCATACATCATTGAAAAGGTCTGACTCCCTAGATTACACAAATGCTATTTTCAGCCCTCTAGGTGCATTCCTTTACGAGTTATGAGCATTTAAAGTTTTCGAAAAGCAGTGACATTTTTTTGGTTGAAATCCTCGAAAGATGCGATCTTCACCCTCAAAACAGCAATTGAAATTTTTTCACTCGAATTTATAAAAATCATACATCATTGAAAAGGTCTGACTCCCTAGATTACAGAAACGCTATTTTCAGCCCTCTAGGTACATTCCTTTACGAGTTATGAGCATTTAAAGTTTTCGAAAAGCAGTGACATTTTTTTGGTTGAAATCCTCGAAAGATGCGATCTTCACCCTCAAAACAGCAATTGAAATTTTTTTCACTCGAATCTATAAAAATCATACATCATTGAAAAGGTCTGACTCCCTAGATTACAGAAATGCTGTTTTCAGCCCTCTAGGTGCATTCCTTTACGAGTTATGAGCATTTAAAGTTTTCAAAAAGCAGTGAAATTTTTTTGGTACTAAAATCCCCGAAAGATGCGATCTTCACCCTCAAAACAGCAATTGAAATTTTTTACTCGAATCTATAAAATCATACATCATTGAAAAGGTCTGACTCCCTAGATTACAGAAATGCTATTTTCAGCCCTCTAGGTGCATTCCTTTACGAGTTATGAGCATTTAAAGTTTTCGAAAAGCAGTGAAATTTTTTTGGTACTAAAATCCCCGAAAGATGCGATCTTCACCCTCAAAATTGCTATTTTCAGCCCTCTAGGTGCATTCCTTTACGAGTTATGAGCATTTAAAGTTTTCGAAAAGCAGTGAAATTTTTTTTGGTACTAAAATCCCCGAAAGATGCGATCTTCACCCTCAAAACAGCAATTGAAATTTTTTCACTCGAATCTATAAAAATCATACATCGTTGAAAAGGTCTGACTCCCTAGATTACAGAAATGCTATTTTCAGCCCTCTAGGTGCATTCCTTTACGAGTTATGAGCATTTAAAGTTTTCGAAAAGCAGTGACATTTTTTTGGTTGAAATCCTCGAAAGATGCGATCTTCACCCTCAAAACAGCAATTGAAATTTTTTCACTCGAATTTATAAAAATCATACATCATTGAAAAGGTCCGATTCCCTAGATTACAGAAATGCTATTTTCAGCCCTCTAGGTGCATTCCTTTACGAGTTATGAGCATTTAAAGTTTTCGAAAAGCAGTGAAATTTTTTTGGTACTAAAATCCCCGAAAGATGCGATCTTCACCCTCAAAACAGCAATTGAAATTTTTTTCACTCGAATCTATAAGAATCATACAAAATTGAAAAGGTCTGACTCCCTAAATTACAGAAATGCTATTTTCAGCCCTCTAGGTGCATTCCTTTACGAGTTATGAGCATTTAAAGTTTTCGAAAGCAGTGACATTTTTTTGGTTGAAATCCTCGAAAGATGCGATCTTCACCCTCAAAACAGCAATTGAAATTTTTTTCACTCGAATCTATAAAAATCATACATCATTGAAAAGGTCTGACTCCCTAGATTACAGAAATGCTATTTTCAGCCCTCTAGGTGCATTCCTTTACGAGTTATGAGCATTTAAAGTTTTCGAAAAGCAGTGACATTTTTTTGGTACTGAAATCCTCGAAAGATGCGATCTTCAACAGCAATTGAAATTTTTTCACTCGAATCTATTAAAATCATACATCATTGAGAAGGGGTGACTCCCTAGATTACAGAAATGCTGTTTTCAGCCCTCTAGGTGCATTCCTTTACGAGTTATGAGCATTTAAAGTTTTCGAAAAGCAGTGAAATTTTTTTGGTACTAAAATCCCCGAAAGATGCGATCTTCACCCTCAAAACAGCAATTAAAATTTTTTTCACTCGAATTTATAAAAATCATACATCATTGAAAAGGTCCGATTCCCTAGATTACAGAAATGCTATTTTCAGCCCTCTAGGTGCATTCCTTTACGAGTTATGAGCATTTAAAGTTTTCGAAAAGCAGTGAAATTTTTTTGGTACTAAAATCCCCGAAAGATGCGATCTTCACCCTCAAAACAGCAATTGAAATTTTTTTCACTCGAATCTATAAGAATCATACATCATTGAAAAGGTCTGACTCCCTAAATTACAGAAATGCTATTTTCAGCCCTCTAGGTGCATTCCTTTACGAGTTATGAGCATTTAAAGTTTTCGAAAAGCAGTGACATTTTTTTGGTACTAAAATCCCCGAAAGATGCGATCTTCACCCTCAAAACAGCAATTGAATTTTTTTTCACTCGAATCTATAAAAATCATACATCGTTGAAAAGGTCTGACTCCCTAGATTACAGAAATGCTATTTTCAGCCCTCTAGGTGCATTCCTTTACGAGTTATGAGCATTTAAAGTTTTCGAAAAGCAGTGACATTTTTTTGGTACTGAAATCCTCGAAAGATGCGATCTTCAACAGCAATTGAAATTTTTTCACTCGAATCTATAAAAATCATACATCATTGAGAAGGGGTGACTCCCTAGATTACAGAAATGCTGTTTTCAGCCCTCTAGGTGCATTCCTTTACGAGTTATGAGCATTTAAAGTTTTCGAAAAGCAGTGAAATTTTTTTGGTACTAAAATCCCCGAAAGATGCGATCTTCACCCTCAAAGCAGCAATTGAAATTTTTTCACTCGAATCTATAAAAATCATACATCGTTGAAAAGGTCTGACTCCCTAGATTACAGAAATGCTATTTTCAGCCCTCTAGGTGCATTCCTTTACGAGTTATGAGCATTTAAAGTTTTCGAAAAGCAGTGAAATTTTTTTGGTACTGAAATCCTCGAAAGATGCGATCTTCAACAGCAATTGAAATTTTTTCACTCGAATCTATTACAATCATACATCATTGAAAAGGTCTGACTCCCTAGATTACAGAAATGCTATTTTCAGCCCTCTAGGTGCATTCCTTTACGAGTTATGAGCATTTAAAGTTTTCGAAAAGCAGTGAAATTTTTTTTGGTACTAAAATCCCCGAAAGATGCGATCTTCACCCTCAAAACAGCAATTGAAATTTTTTCACTCGAATCTATAAAAATCATACATCGTTGAAAAGGTCTGACTCCCTAGATTACAGAAATGCTATTTTCAGCCCTCTAGGTGCATTCCTTTACGAGTTATGAGCATTTAAAGTTTTCGAAAAGCAGTGACATTTTTTTGGTTGAAATCCTCGAAAGATGCGATCTTCACCCTCAAAACAGCAATTGAAATTTTTTCACTCGAATTTATAAAAATCATACATCATTGAAAAGGTCCGATTCCCTAGATTACAGAAATGCTATTTTCAGCCCTCTAGGTGCATTCCTTTACGAGTTATGAGCATTTAAAGTTTTCGAAAAGCAGTGAAATTTTTTTGGTACTAAAATCCCCGAAAGATGCGATCTTCACCCTCAAAACAGCAATTGAAATTTTTTTCACTCGAATCTATAAGAATCATACAAAATTGAAAAGGTCTGACTCCCTAAATTACAGAAATGCTATTTTCAGCCCTCTAGGTGCATTCCTTTACGAGTTATGAGCATTTAAAGTTTTCGAAAGCAGTGACATTTTTTTGGTTGAAATCCTCGAAAGATGCGATCTTCACCCTCAAAACAGCAATTGAAATTTTTTTCACTCGAATCTATAAAAATCATACATCATTGAAAAGGTCTGACTCCCTAGATTACAGAAATGCTATTTTCAGCCCTCTAGGTGCATTCCTTTACGAGTTATGAGCATTTAAAGTTTTCGAAAAGCAGTGACATTTTTTTGGTACTGAAATCCTCGAAAGATGCGATCTTCAACAGCAATTGAAATTTTTTCACTCGAATCTATTAAAATCATACATCATTGAGAAGGGGTGACTCCCTAGATTACAGAAATGCTGTTTTCAGCCCTCTAGGTGCATTCCTTTACGAGTTATGAGCATTTAAAGTTTTCGAAAAGCAGTGAAATTTTTTTGGTACTAAAATCCCCGAAAGATGCGATCTTCACCCTCAAAACAGCAATTAAAATTTTTTTCACTCGAATTTATAAAAATCATACATCATTGAAAAGGTCCGATTCCCTAGATTACAGAAATGCTATTTTCAGCCCTCTAGGTGCATTCCTTTACGAGTTATGAGCATTTAAAGTTTTCGAAAAGCAGTGAAATTTTTTTGGTACTAAAATCCCCGAAAGATGCGATCTTCACCCTCAAAACAGCAATTGAAATTTTTTTCACTCGAATCTATAAGAATCATACATCATTGAAAAGGTCTGACTCCCTAAATTACAGAAATGCTATTTTCAGCCCTCTAGGTGCATTCCTTTACGAGTTATGAGCATTTAAAGTTTTCGAAAAGCAGTGACATTTTTTTGGTACTAAAATCCCCGAAAGATGCGATCTTCACCCTCAAAACAGCAATTGAATTTTTTTTCACTCGAATCTATAAAAATCATACATCGTTGAAAAGGTCTGACTCCCTAGATTACAGAAATGCTATTTTCAGCCCTCTAGGTGCATTCCTTTACGAGTTATGAGCATTTAAAGTTTTCGAAAAGCAGTGACATTTTTTTGGTACTGAAATCCTCGAAAGATGCGATCTTCAACAGCAATTGAAATTTTTTCACTCGAATCTATTAAAATCATACATCATTGAGAAGGGGTGACTCCCTAGATTACAGAAATGCTGTTTTCAGCCCTCTAGGTGCATTCCTTTACGAGTTATGAGCATTTAAAGTTTTCGAAAAGCAGTGAAATTTTTTTGGTACTAAAATCCCCGAAAGATGCGATCTTCACCCTCAAAGCAGCAATTGAAATTTTTTCACTCGAATCTATAAAAATCATACATCGTTGAAAAGGTCTGACTCCCTAGATTACAGAAATGCTATTTTCAGCCCTCTAGGTGCATTCCTTTACGAGTTATGAGCATTTAAAGTTTTCGAAAAGCAGTGACATTTTTTTGGTTGAAATCCTCGAAAGATGCGATCTTCACCCTCAAAACAGCAATTGAAATTTTTTTCACTCGAATCTATAAAAATCATACATCGTTGAAAAGGTCTGACTCCCTAGATTACAGAAATGCTATTTTCAGCCCTCTAGGTGCATTCCTTTACGAGTTATGAGCATTTAAAGTTTTCGAAAAGTAGTGACATTTTTTTGGTTGAAATCCTCGAAAGATGCGATCTTCACCCTCAAAACAGCAATTGAAATTTTTTTCACTCGAATCTATAAAAATCATACATCATTGAAAAGGTCTGACTCCCTAGATTACAGAAATGCTATTTTCAGCCCTCTAGGTGCATTCCTTTACGAGTTATGAGCATTTAAAGTTTTCGAAAAGCAGTGACATTTTTTTGGTACTGAAATCCTCGAAAGATGCGATCTTCAACAGCAATTGAAATTTTTTCACTCGAATCTATTACAATCATACATCGTTGAAAAGGTCTGACTCCCTAGATTACAGAAATGCTATTTTCAGCCCTCTAGGTGCATTCCTTTACGAGTTATGAGCATTTAAAGTTTTCGAAAAGCAGTGACATTTTTTTGGTTGAAATCCTCGAAAGATGCGATCTTCACCCTCAAAACAGCAATTGAAATTTTTTTCACTCGAATCTATAAAAATCATACATCATTGAAAAGGTCTCACTCCCTAGATTACAGAAATGCTATTTTCAGCCCTCTAGGTGCATTCCTTTACGAGTTATGAGCATTTAAAGTTTTCGAAAAGCAGTGACATTTTTTTGGTTGAAATCCTCGAAAGATGCGATCTTCACCCTCAAAACAGCAATTGAAATTTTTTCACTCGAATTTATAAAAATCATACATCATTGAAAAGGTCCGATTCCCTAGATTACAGAAATGCTATTTTCAGCCCTCTAGGTGCATTCCTTTACGAGTTATGAGCATTTAAAGTTTTCGAAAAGCAGTGAAATTTTTTTGGTACTAAAATCCCCGAAAGATGCGATCTTCACCCTCAAAACAGCAATTGAAATTTTTTCACTCGAATCTATAAAAATCATACATCGTTGAAAAGGTCTGACTCCCTAGATTACAGAAATGCTATTTTCAGCCCTCTAGGTGCATTCCTTTACGAGTTATGAGCATTTAAAGTTTTCGAAAAGCAGTGACATTTTTTTGGTTGAAATCCTCGAAAGATGCGATCTTCACCCTCAAAACAGCAATTGAAATTTTTTCACTCGAATTTATAAAAATCATACATCATTGAAAAGGTCCGATTCCCTAGATTACAGAAATGCTATTTTCAGCCCTCTAGGTGCATTCCTTTACGAGTTATGAGCATTTAAAGTTTTCGAAAAGCAGTGAAATTTTTTTGGTACTAAAATCCCCGAAAGATGCGATCTTCACCCTCAAAACAGCAATTGAAATTTTTTCTCTCGAATCTATAAAAATCATACATCATTGAAAAGGTCTCACTCCCTAGATTACAGAAATGCTATTTTCAGCCCTCTAGGTGCATTCCTTTACGAGTTATGAGCATTTAAAGTTTTCGAAAAGCAGTGAAATTTTTTTGGTACTAAAATCCCCGAAAGATGCGATCTTCACCCTCAAAACAGCAATTGAAATTTTTTTCACTCGAATCTATAAAAATCATACATCGTTGAAAAGGTCTGACTCCCTAGATTACAGAAATGCTATTTTCAGCCCTTTAGGTGCATTCCTTTACGAGTTATGAGCATTTAAAGTTTTCGAAAAGCAGTGACATTTTTTTGGTTGAAATCCTCGAAAGATGCGATCTTCAACAGCAATTGAAATTTTTTCACTCGAATCTATTAAAATCATACATCATTGAAAAGGTCTGACTCCCTAGATTACAGAAATGCTGTTTTCAGCCCTCTAGGTGCATTCCTTTACGAGTTATGAGCATTTAAAGTTTTCAAAAAGCAGTGAAATTTTTTTGGTACTAAAATCCCCGAAAGATGCGATCTTCACCCTCAAAACAGCAATTGAATTTTTTTTCACTCGAATCTATAAAAATCATACATCATTGAAAAGGTCTGACTCCCTAGATTACAGAAATGCTATTTTCAGCCCTCTAGGTGCATTCCTTTACGAGTTATGAGCATTTAAAGTTTTCGAAAAGCAGTGAAATTTTTTTGGTACTAAAATCCTCGAAAGATGCGATCTTCACCCTCAAAACAGCAATTGAAATTTTTTCACTCGAATCTATAAAAATCATACATCATTGAAAAGGTCTGACTCCCTAGATTACAGAAATGCTGTTTTCAGCCCTCTAGGTGCATTCCTTTACGAGTTATGAGCATTTAAAGTTTTCGAAAAGCAGTGACATTTTTTTGGTTGAAATCCTCGAAAGATGCGATCTTCACCCTCAAAACAGCAATTGAAATTTTTTTCACTCGAATCTATAAAAATCATACATCATTGAAAAGGTCTGACTCCCTAGATTACAGAAATGCTATTTTCAGCCCTCTAGGTGCATTCCTTTACGAGTTATGAGCATTTAAAGTTTTCGAAAAGCAGTGACATTTTTTTGGTTGAAATCCTCGAAAGATGCGATCTTCACCCTCAAAACAGCAATTGAAATTTTTTCACTCGAATCTATAAAAATCATACATCATTGAAAAGGTCTGACTCCCTAGATTACAGAAATGCTATTTTCAGCCCTCTAGGTGCATTCCTTTACGAGTTATGAGCATTTAAAGTTTTCGAAAAGCAGTGACATTTTTTTGGTTGAAATCCTCGAAAGATGTGATCTTCACCCTCAAAACAGCAATTGAAATTTTTTTCACTCGAATCTATAAAAATCATACATCATTGAAAAGGTCTGACTCCCTAGATTACAGAAATGCTATTTTCAGCCCTCTAGGTGCATTCCTTTACGAGTTATGAGCATTTAAAGTTTTCGAAAAGCAGTGACATTTTTTTGGTTGAAATCCTCGAAAGATGCGATCTTCACCCTCAAAACAGCAATTGAAATTTTTTCACTCGAATTTATAAAAATCATACATCATTGAAAATGTCCGATTCCCTAGATTACAGAAATGCTATTTTCAGCCCTCTAGGTGCATTCCTTTACGAGTTATGAGCATTTAAAGTTTTCGAAAAGCAGTGAAATTTTTTTGGTACTAAAATCCCCGAAAGATGCGATCTTCACCCTCAAAACAGCAATTGAAATTTTTTTCACTCGAATCTATAAGAATCATACATCATTGAAAAGGTCTGACTCCCTAAATTACAGAAATGCTATTTTCAGCCCTCTAGGTGCATTCCTTTACGAGTTATGAGCATTTAAAGTTTTCGAAAAGCAGTGAAATTTTTTTGGTACTAAAATCCCCGAAAGATGCGATCTTCACCCTCAAAACAGCAATTGAAATTTTTTTCACTCGAATCTATAAAAATCATACATCGTTGAAAAGGTCTGACTCCCTAGATTACAGAAATGCTATTTTCAGCCCTCTAGGTGCATTCCTTTACGAGTTATGAGCACTTAAAGTTTTCGAAAAGCAGTGACATTTTTTTGGTTGAAATCCTCGAAAGATGCGATCTTCACCCTCAAAACAGCAATTGAAATTTTTTTCACTCGAATCTATAAAAATCATACATCATTGAAAAGGTCTGACTCCCTAGATTACAGAAATGCTATTTTCAGCCCTCTAGGTGCATTCCTTTACGAGTTATGAGCATTTAAAGTTTTCGAAAAGCAGTGACATTTTTTTGGTTGAAATCCTCGAAAGATGCGATCTTCACCCTCAAAACAGCAATTGAAATTTTTTTCACTCGAATCTATAAAAATCATACATCATTGAAAAGGTCTGACTCCCTAGATTACAGAAATGCTATTTTCAGCCCTCTAGGTGCATTCCTTTACGAGTTATGAGCATTTAAAGTTTTCGAAATTTTTTTGGTTGAAATCCTCGAAAGATGCGATCTTCACCCTCAAAACAGCAATTGAAATTTTTTCACTCGAATTTATAAAAATCATACATCATTGAAAATGTCCGATTCCCTAGATTACAGAAATGCTATTTTCAGCCCTCTAGGTGCATTCCTTTACGAGTTATGAGCATTTAAAGTTTTCGAAAAGCAGTGACATTTTTTTGGTACTGAAATCCTCGAAAGATGCGATCTTCAACAGCAATTGAAATTTTTTCACTCGAATCTATTAAAATCATACATCATTGAGAAGGGGTGACTCCCTAGATTACAGAAATGCTATTTTCAGCCCTCTAGGTGCATTCCTTTACGAGTTATGAGCATTTAAAGTTTTCAAAAAGCAGTGAAATTTGTTTGGTACTAAAATCCCCGAAAGATGCGATCTTCACCCTCAAAACAGCAATTGAAATTTTTTTCACTCGAATCGATAAAAATCATACATCGTTGAAAAGGTCTGACTCCCTAGATTACAGAAATGCTATTTTCAGCCCTCTAGGTGCATTCCTTTACGAGTTATGAGCATTTAAAGTTTTCGAAAAGCAGTGACATTTTTTTGGTTGAAATCCTCGAAAGATGCGATCTTCAACAGCAATTGAAATTTTTTCACTCGAATCTATTAAAATCATACATCATTGAAAAGGTCTGACTCCCTAGATTACAGAAATGCTGTTTTCAGCCCTCTAGGTGCATTCCTTTACGAGTTATGAGCATTTAAAGTTTTCAAAAAGCAGTGAAATTTGTTTGGTACTAAAATCCCCGAAAGATGCGATCTTCACCCTCAAAACAGCAATTGAATTTTTTTTCACTCGAATCTATAAAAATCATACATCATTGAAAAGGTCTGACTCCCTAGATTACAGAAATGCTATTTTCAGCCCTCTAGGTTGCATTCCTTTACGAGTTATGAGCATTTAAAGTTTTCGAAAAGCAGTGAAATTTTTTTGGTACTAAAATCCTCGAAAGATGCGATCTTCACCCTCAAAACAGCAATTGAAATTTTTTCACTCGAATCTATAAAAATCATACATCATTGAAAAGGTCTGACTCCCTAGATTACAGAAATGCTGTTTTCAGCCCTCTAGGTGCATTCCTTTACGAGTTATGAGCATTTAAAGTTTTCGAAAAGCAGTGACATTTTTTTGGTTGAAATCCTCGAAAGATGCGATCTTCACCCTCAAAACAGCAATTGAAATTTTTTTCACTCGAATCTATAAAAATCATACATCATTGAAAAGGTCTGACTCCCTAGATTACAGAAATGCTATTTTCAGCCCTCTAGGTGCATTCCTTTACGAGTTATGAGCATTTAAAGTTTTCGAAAAGCAGTGACATTTTTTTGGTTGAAATCCTCGAAAGATGCGATCTTCACCCTCAAAACAGCAATTGAAATTTTTTTCACTCGAATCTATAAAAATCATACATCATTGAAAAGGTCTGACTCCCTAGATTACAGAAATGCTATTTTCAGCCCTCTAGGTGCATTTCTTTACGAGTTAAAAAAAAAGCAGTGAAATTTTTTTGGTACTAAAATCCCCGAAAGATGCGATCTTCACCCTCAAAACAGCAATTGAAATTTTTTTCACTCGAATCTATAAAAATCATACATCATTGAAAAGGTCTGACTCCCTAGATTACAGAAATGCTATTTTCAGCCCTCTAGGTGCATTCCTTTACGAGTTATGAGCATTTAAAGTTTTCGAAATTTTTTTGGTTGAAATCCTCGAAAGATGCGATCTTCAACAGCAATTGAAATTTTTTCACTCGAATCTATTAAAATCATACATCATTGAAAAGGTCTGACTCCCTAGATTACAGAAATGCTGTTTTCAGCCCTCTAGGTGCATTCCTTTACGAGTTATGAGCATTTAAAGTTTTCAAAAAGCAGTGAAATTTTTTTGGTACTAAAATCCCCGAAAGATGCGATCTTCACCCTCAAAACAGCAATTGAATTTTTTTTCACTCGAATCTATAAAAATCATACATCATTGAAAAGGTCTGACTCCCTAGATTACAGAAATGCTATTTTCAGCCCTCTAGGTTGCATTCCTTTACGAGTTATGAGCATTTAAAGTTTTCGAAAAGCAGTGAAATTTTTTTGGTACTAAAATCCTCGAAAGATGCGATCTTCACCCTCAAAACAGCAATTGAAATTTTTTCACTCGAATCTATAAAAATCATACATCATTGAAAAGGTCTGACTCCCTAGATTACAGAAATGCTGTTTTCAGCCCTCTAGGTGCATTCCTTTACGAGTTATGAGCATTTAAAGTTTTCGAAAAGCAGTGACATTTTTTTGGTTGAAATCCTCGAAAGATGCGATCTTCACCCTCAAAACAGCAATTGAAATTTTTTTCACTCGAATCTATAAAAATCATACATCATTGAAAAGGTCTGACTCCCTAGATTACAGAAATGCTATTTTCAGCCCTCTAGGTACATTCCTTTACGAGTTATGAGCATTTAAAGTTATCGAAAAGCAGTGACATTTTTTTGGTTGAAATCCTCGAAAGATGCGATCTTCACCCTCAAAACAGCAATTGAAATTTTTTTCACTCGAATCTATAAAAATCATACATCATTGAAAAGGTCTGACTCCCTAGATTACAGAAATGCTATTTTCAGCCCTCTAGGTGCATTTCTTTACGAGTTAAAAAAAAAGCAGTGAAATTTTTTTGGTTGAAATCCCCGAAAGATGCGATCTTCACCCTCAAAACAGCAATTGAAATTTTTTTCACTCGAATCTATAAAAATCATACATCATTGAAAAGGTCTGACTCCCTAGATTACAGAAATGCTATTTTCAGCCCTCTAGGTGCATTCCTTTACGAGTTATGAGCATTTAAAGTTTTCGAAAAGCAGTGACATTTTTTTGGTTGAAATCCTCGAAAGATGCGATCTTCACCCTCAAAACAGCAATTGAAATTTTTTCACTCGAATCTATAAAAATCATACATCATTGAAAAGGTCTGACTCCCTAGATTACAGAAATGCTATTTTCAGCCCTCTAGGTGCATTCCTTTACGAGTTATGAGCATTTAAAGTTTTCGAAAAGCAGTGACATTTTTTTGGTTGAAATCCTCGAAAGATGCGATCTTCACCCTCAAAACAGCAATTGAAATTTTTTTCACTCGAATCTATAAAAATCATACATCATTGAAAAGGTCTCACTCCCTAGATTACAGAAATGCTATTTTCAGCCCTCTAGGTGCATTCCTTTACGAGTTATGAGCATTTAAAGTTTTCGAAAAGCAGTGACATTTTTTTGGTTGAAATCCTCGAAAGATGCGATCTTCACCCTCAAAACAGCAATTGAAATTTTTTCACTCGAATTTATAAAAATCATACATCATTGAAAAGGTCCGATTCCCTAGATTACAGAAATGCTATTTTCAGCCCTCTAGGTGCATTCCTTTACGAGTTATGAGCATTTAAAGTTTTCGAAAAGCAGTGAAATTTTTTTGGTACTAAAATCCCCGAAAGATGCGATCTTCACCCTCAAAACAGCAATTGAAATTTTTTCACTCGAATCTATAAAAATCATACATCGTTGAAAAGGTCTGACTCCCTAGATTACAGAAATGCTATTTTCAGCCCTCTAGGTGCATTCCTTTACGAGTTATGAGCATTTAAAGTTTTCGAAAAGCAGTGACATTTTTTTGGTTGAAATCCTCGAAAGATGCGATCTTCACCCTCAAAACAGCAATTGAAATTTTTTCACTCGAATTTATAAAAATCATACATCATTGAAAAGGTCCGATTCCCTAGATTACAGAAATGCTATTTTCAGCCCTCTAGGTGCATTCCTTTACGAGTTATGAGCATTTAAAGTTTTCGAAAAGCAGTGAAATTTTTTTGGTACTAAAATCCCCGAAAGATGCGATCTTCACCCTCAAAACAGCAATTGAAATTTTTTCTCTCGAATCTATAAAAATCATACATCGTTGAAAAGGTCTGACTCCCTAGATTACAGAAATGCTATTTTCAGCCCTCTAGGTGCATTCCTTTACGAGTTATGAGCATTTAAAGTTTTCGAAAAGCAGTGACATTTTTTTGGTTGAAATCCTCGAAAGATGCGATCTTCACCCTCAAAACAGCAATTGAAATTTTTTTCACTCGAATCTATAAAAATCATACATCATTGAAAAGGTCTCACTCCCTAGATTACAGAAATGCTATTTTCAGCCCTCTAGGTGCATTCCTTTACGAGTTATGAGCATTTAAAGTTTTCGAAAAGCAGTGAAATTTTTTTGGTACTAAAATCCCCGAAAGATGCGATCTTCACCCTCAAAACAGCAATTGAAATTTTTTTCACTCGAATCTATAAAAATCATACATCGTTGAAAAGGTCTGAATCCCTAGATTACAGAAATGCTATTTTCAGCCCTCTAGGTGCATTCCTTTACGAGTTATGAGCATTTAAAGTTTTCGAAAAGCAGTGACATTTTTTTGGTTGAAATCCTCGAAAGATGCGATCTTCAACAGCAATTGAAATTTTTTCACTCGAATCTATTAAAATCATACATCATTGAAAAGGTCTGACTCCCTAGATTACAGAAATGCTGTTTTCAGCCCTCTAGGTGCATTCCTTTACGAGTTATGAGCATTTAAAGTTTTCAAAAAGCAGTGAAATTTTTTTGGTACTAAAATCCCCGAAAGATGCGATCTTCACCCTCAAAACAGCAATTGAATTTTTTTTCACTCGAATCTATAAAAATCATACATCATTGAAAAGGTCTGACTCCCTAGATTACAGAAATGCTATTTTCAGCCCTCTAGGTGCATTCCTTTACGAGTTATGAGCATTTAAAGTTTTCGAAAAGCAGTGACATTTTTTTGGTTGAAATCCTCGAAAGATGCGATCTTCACCCTCAAAACAGCAATTGAAATTTTTTCACTCGAATCTATAAAAATCATACATCATTGAAAAGGTCTGACTCCCTAGATTACAGAAATGCTATTTTCAGCCCTCTAGGTGCATTCCTTTACGAGTTATGAGCATTTAAAGTTTTCGAAAAGCAGTGAAATTTTTTTGGTACTAAAATCCTCGAAAGATGCGATCTTCACCCTCAAAACAGCAATTGAAATTTTTTCACTCGAATCTATAAAAATCATACATCATTGAAAAGGTCTGACTCCCTAGATTACAGAAATGCTGTTTTCAGCCCTCTAGGTGCATTCCTTTACGAGTTATGAGCATTTAAAGTTTTCGAAAAGCAGTGACATTTTTTTGGTTGAAATCCTCGAAAGATGCGATCTTCACCCTCAAAACAGCAATTGAAATTTTTTTCACTCGAATCTATAAAAATCATACATCATTGAAAAGGTCTGACTCCCTAGATTACAGAAATGCTATTTTCAGCCCTCTAGGTGCATTCCTTTACGAGTTATGAGCATTTAAAGTTTTCGAAAAGCAGTGACATTTTTTTGGTTGAAATCCTCGAAAGATGCGATCTTCACCCTCAAAACAGCAATTGAAATTTTTTCACTCGAATCTATAAAAATCATACATCATTGAAAAGGTCTGACTCCCTAGATTACAGAAATGCTATTTTCAGCCCTCTAGGTGCATTCCTTTACGAGTTATGAGCATTTAAAGTTTTCGAAAAGCAGTGACATTTTTTTGGTTGAAATCCTCGAAAGATGTGATCTTCACCCTCAAAACAGCAATTGAAATTTTTTTCACTCGAATCTATAAAAATCATACATCATTGAAAAGGTCTGACTCCCTAGATTACAGAAATGCTATTTTCAGCCCTCTAGGTGCATTCCTTTACGAGTTATGAGCATTTAAAGTTTTCGAAAAGCAGTGACATTTTTTTGGTTGAAATCCTCGAAAGATGCGATCTTCACCCTCAAAACAGCAATTGAAATTTTTTCACTCGAATTTATAAAAATCATACATCATTGAAAATGTCCGATTCCCTAGATTACAGAAATGCTATTTTCAGCCCTCTAGGTGCATTCCTTTACGAGTTATGAGCATTTAAAGTTTTCGAAAAGCAGTGAAATTTTTTTGGTACTAAAATCCCCGAAAGATGCGATCTTCACCCTCAAAACAGCAATTGAAATTTTTTTCACTCGAATCTATAAGAATCATACATCATTGAAAAGGTCTGACTCCCTAAATTACAGAAATGCTATTTTCAGCCCTCTAGGTGCATTCCTTTACGAGTTATGAGCATTTAAAGTTTTCGAAAAGTAGTGAAATTTTTTTGGTACTAAAATCCCCGAAAGATGCGATCTTCACCCTCAAAACAGCAATTGAAATTTTTTTCACTCGAATCTATAAAAATCATACATCGTTGAAAAGGTCTGACTCCCTAGATTACAGAAATGCTATTTTCAGCCCTCTAGGTGCATTCCTTTACGAGTTATGAGCACTTAAAGTTTTCGAAAAGCAGTGACATTTTTTTGGTTGAAATCCTCGAAAGATGCGATCTTCACCCTCAAAACAGCAATTGAAATTTTTTCACTCGAATCTATAAAAATCATACATCATTGAAAAGGTCTGACTCCCTAGATTACAGAAATGCTATTTTCAGCCCTCTAGGTGCATTCCTTTACGAGTTATGAGCATTTAAAGTTTTCGAAAAGCAGTGACATTTTTTTGGTTGAAATCCTCGAAAGATGCGATCTTCACCCTCAAAACAGCAATTGAAATTTTTTTCACTCGAATCTATAAAAATCATACATCATTGAAAAGGTCTGACTCCCTAGATTACAGAAATGCTATTTTCAGCCCTCTAGGTGCATTCCTTTACGAGTTATGAGCATTTAAAGTTTTCGAAATTTTTTTGGTTGAAATCCTCGAAAGATGCGATCTTCACCCTCAAAACAGCAATTGAAATTTTTTCACTCGAATTTATAAAAATCATACATCATTGAAAATGTCCGATTCCCTAGATTACAGAAATGCTATTTTCAGCCCTCTAGGTGCATTCCTTTACGAGTTATGAGCATTTAAAGTTTTCGAAAAGCAGTGACATTTTTTTGGTACTGAAATCCTCGAAAGATGCGATCTTCAACAGCAATTGAAATTTTTTCACTCGAATCTATTAAAATCATACATCATTGAGAAGGGGTGACTCCCTAGATTACAGAAATGCTATTTTCAGCCCTCTAGGTGCATTCCTTTACGAGTTATGAGCATTTAAAGTTTTCAAAAAGCAGTGAAATTTGTTTAGTACTAAAATCCCCTCAAAACAGCAATTGAAATTTTTTTCACTCGAATCTATAAAAATCATACATCATTGAAAAGGTCTGACTCCCTAGATTACAGAAATGCTATTTTCAGCCCTCTAGGTGCATTCCTTTACGAGTTATGAGCATTTAAAGTTTTCGAAATTTTTTTGGTTGAAATCCTCGAAAGATGCGATCTTCACCCTCAAAACAGCAATTGAAATTTTTTTCACTCGAATCTATAAAAATCATACATCATTGAAAAGGTCTGACTCCCTAGATTACAGAAATGCTATTTTCAGCCCTCTAGGTGCATTCCTTTACGAGTTATGAGCATTTAAAGTTTTCGAAAAGCAGTGACATTTTTTTGGTTGAAATCCTCGAAAGATGCGATCTTCACCCTCAAAACAGCAATTGAAATTTTTTTCACTCGAATCTATAAAAATCATACATCATTGAAAAGGTCTCACTCCCTAGATTACAGAAATGCTATTTTCAGCCCTCTAGGTGCATTTCTTTACGAGTTAAAAAAAAAGCAGTGAAATTTTTTTGGTACTAAAATCCCCGAAAGATGCGATCTTCACCCTCAAAACAGCAATTGAAATTTTTTTCACTCGAATCTATAAAAATCATACATCATTGAAAAGGTCTGACTCCCTAGATTACAGAAATGCTATTTTCAGCCCTCTAGGTGCATTCCTTTACGAGTTATGAGCATTTAAAGTTTTCGAAATTTTTTTGGTTGAAATCCTCGAAAGATGCGATCTTCACCCTCAAAACAGCAATTGAAATTTTTTCACTCGAATTTATAAAAATCATACATCATTGAAAATGTCCGATTCCCTAGATTACAGAAATGCTATTTTCAGCCCTCTAGGTGCATTCCTTTACGAGTTATGAGCATTTAAAGTTTTCGAAAAGCAGTGACATTTTTTTGGTACTGAAATCCTCGAAAGATGCGAACTTCAACAGCAATTGAAATTTTTTCACTCGAATCTATTAAAATCATACATCATTGAGAAGGGGTGACTCCCTAGATTACAGAAATGCTATTTTCAGCCCTCTAGGTGCATTCCTTTACGAGTTATGAGCATTTAAAGTTTTCAAAAAGCAGTGAAATTTGTTTGGTACTAAAATCCCCGAAAGATGCGATCTTCACCCTCAAAACAGCAATTGAAATTTTTTTCACTCGAATCGATAAAAATCATACATCGTTGAAAAGGTCTGACTCCCTAGATTACAGAAATGCTATTTTCAGCTCTAGGTGCATTCCTTTACGAGTTATGAGCATTTAAAGTTTTCGAAAAGCAGTGACATTTTTTTGGTTGAAATCCTCGAAAGATGCGATCTTCAACAGCAATTGAAATTTTTTCACTCGAATCTATTAAAATCATACATCATTGAAAAGGTCTGACTCCCTAGATTACAAAAATGCTGTTTTCAGCCCTCTAGGTGCATTCCTTTACGAGTTATGAGCATTTAAAGTTTTCAAAAAGCAGTGAAATTTTTTTGGTACTAAAATCCCCGAAAGATGCGATCTTCACCCTCAAAACAGCAATTGAATTTTTTTTCACTCGAATCTATAAAAATCATACATCATTGAAAAGGTCTGACTCCCTAGATTACAGAAATGCTATTTTCAGCCCTCTAGGTTGCATTCCTTTACGAGTTATGAGCATTTAAAGTTTTCGAAAAGCAGTGAAATTTTTTTGGTACTAAAATCCTCGAAAGATGCGATCTTCACCCTCAAAACAGCAATTGAAATTTTTTCACTCGAATCTATAAAAATCATACATCATTGAAAAGGTCTGACTCCCTAGATTACAGAAATGCTGTTTTCAGCCCTCTAGGTGCATTCCTTTACGAGTTATGAGCATTTAAAGTTTTCGAAAAGCAGTGACATTTTTTTGGTTGAAATCCTCGAAAGATGCGATCTTCACCCTCAAAACAGCAATTGAAATTTTTTTCACTCGAATCTATAAAAATCATACATCATTGAAAAGGTCTGACTCCCTAGATTACAGAAATGCTATTTTCAGCCCTCTAGGTGCATTCCTTTACGAGTTATGAGCATTTAAAGTTATCGAAAAGCAGTGACATTTTTTTGGTTGAAATCCTCGAAAGATGCGATCTTCACCCTCAAAACAGCAATTGAAATTTTTTTCACTCGAATCTATAAAAATCATACATCATTGAAAAGGTCTGACTCCCTAGATTACAGAAATGCTATTTTCAGCCCTCTAGGTGCATTTCTTTACGAGTTAAAAAAAAAGCAGTGAAATTTTTTTGGTACTAAAATCCCCGAAAGATGCGATCTTCACCCTCAAAACAGCAATTGAAATTTTTTTCACTCGAATCTATAAAAATCATACATCATTGAAAAGGTCTGACTCCCTAGATTACAGAAATGCTATTTTCAGCCCTCTAGGTGCATTCCTTTACGAGTTATGAGCATTTAAAGTTTTCGAAAAGCAGTGACATTTTTTTGGTTGAAATCCTCGAAAGATGCGATCTTCACCCTCAAAACAGCAATTGAAATTTTTTCACTCGAATCTATAAAAATCATACATCATTGAAAAGGTCTGACTCCCTAGATTACAGAAATGCTATTTTCAGCCCTCTAGGTGCATTCCTTTACGAGTTATGAGCATTTAAAGTTTTCGAAAAGCAGTGACATTTTTTTGGTTGAAATCCTCGAAAGATGTGATCTTCACCCTCAAAACAGCAATTGAAATTTTTTTCACTCGAATCTATAAAAATCATACATCATTGAAAAGGTCTCACTCCCTAGATTACAGAAATGCTATTTTCAGCCCTCTAGGTGCATTCCTTTACGAGTTATGAGCATTTAAAGTTTTCGAAAAGCAGTGACATTTTTTTGGTTGAAATCCTCGAAAGATGCGATCTTCACCCTCAAAACAGCAATTGAAATTTTTTCACTCGAATTTATAAAAATCATACATCATTGAAAATGTCCGATTCCCTAGATTACAGAAATGCTATTTTCAGCCCTCTAGGTGCATTCCTTTACGAGTTATGAGCATTTAAAGTTTTCGAAAAGCAGTGAAATTTTTTTGGTACTAAAATCCCCGAAAGATGCGATCTTCACCCTCAAAACAGCAATTGAAATTTTTTTCACTCGAATCTATAAGAATCATACATCATTGAAAAGGTCTGACTCCCTAAATTACAGAAATGCTATTTTCAGCCCTCTAGGTGCATTCCTTTACGAGTTATGAGCATTTAAAGTTTTCGAAAAGCAGTGAAATTTTTTTGGTACTAAAATCCCCGAAAGATGCGATCTTCACCCTCAAAACAGCAATTGAAATTTTTTTCACTCGAATCTATAAAAATCATACATCGTTGAAAAGGTCTGACTCCCTAGATTACAGAAATGCTATTTTCAGCCCTCTAGGTGCAGTCCTTTACGAGTTATGAGCATTTAAAGTTTTAGAAAAGCAGTGACATTTTTTTGGTTGAAATCCTCGAAAGATGCGATCTTCACCCTCAAAACAGCAATTGAAATTTTTTTCACTCGAATCTATAAAAATCATACATCATTGAAAAGGTCTGACTCCCTAGATTACAGAAATGCTATTTTCAGCTTTCTAGGTGCATTCCTTTACGAGTTATGAGCATTTAAAGTTTTCGAAAAGCAGTGACATTTTTTTGGTTGAAATCCTCGAAAGATGCGATCTTCACCCTCAAAACAGCAATTGAAATTTTTTTTCACTCGAATCTATAAAAATCATACATCATTGGAAAGGTCTGACTCCCTAGATTACAGAAATGCTATTTTCAGCCCTCTAGGTGCATTCCTTTACGAGTTATGAGCATTTAAAGTTTTTGAAAAGCAGTGACATTTTTTTGGTTGAAATCCTCGAAAGATGCGATCTTCACCCTCAAAACAGCAATTGAAATTTTTTCACTCGAATCTATAAAAATCATACATCATTGAAAAGGTCTGACTCCCTAGATTACAGAAATGCTATTTTCAGCCCTCTAGGTGCATTCCTTTACGAGTTATGAGCATTTAAAGTTTTCGAAAAGCAGTGACATTTTTTTGGTTGAAATCCTCGAAAGATGCGATCTTCACCCTCAAAACAGCAATTGAAATTTTTTTCACTCGAATCTATAAAAATCATACATCATTGAAAAGGTCTCACTCCCTAGATTACAGAAATGCTATTTTCAGCCCTCTAGGTGCATTCCTTTACGAGTTATGAGCATTTAAAGTTTTCGAAAAGCAGTGAAATTTTTTTGGTACTAAAATCCCCGAAAGATGCGATCTTCACCCTCAAAACAGCAATTGAAATTTTTTCACTCGAATTTATAAAAATCATACATCATTGAAAAGGTCTGACTCCCTAGATTACAGAAATGCTGTTTTCAGCCCTCTAGGTGCATTCCTTTACGAGTTATGAGCATTTAAAGTTTTCAAAAAGCAGTGAAATTTTTTTGGTACTAAAATCCCCGAAAGATGCGATCTTCACCCTCAAAACAGCAATTGAAATTTTTTCACTCGAATCTATTAAAATCATACATCATTGAAAAGGTCTGACTCCCTAGATTACAGAAATGCTATTTTCAGCCCTCTAGGTGCATTCCTTTACGAGTTATGAGCATTTAAAGTTATCGAAAAGCAGTGACATTTTTTTGGTTGAAATCCTCGAAAGATGCGATCTTCACCCTCAAAACAGCAATTGAAATTTTTTTCACTCGAATCTATAAAAATCATACATCATTGAAAAGGTCTGACTCCCTAGATTACAGAAATGCTATTTTCAGCCCTCTAGGTGCATTTCTTTACGAGTTAAAAAAAAAGCAGTGAAATTTTTTTGGTACTAAAATCCCCGAAAGATGCGATCTTCACCCTCAAAACAGCAATTGAAATTTTTTTCACTCGAATCTATAAAAATCATACATCATTGAAAAGGTCTGACTCC
Source organism: Syrphus vitripennis (assembly GCA_958431115.1). Classification (NCBI taxonomy): domain Eukaryota; kingdom Metazoa; phylum Arthropoda; class Insecta; order Diptera; family Syrphidae; genus Syrphus; species Syrphus vitripennis. Next base: position 109,415,737 of record OY288108.1, read on the forward strand.
CTAGATTACAGAAATGCTATTTTCAGCCCTCTAGGTGCATTCCTTTACGAGTTATGAGCATTTAAAGTTTTCGAAAAGCAGTGAAATTTTTTTGGTACTAAAATCCTCGAAAGATGCGATCTTCACCCTCAAAACAGCAATTGAAATTTTTTCACTCGAATCTATAAAAATCATACATCATTGAAAAGGTCTGACTCCCTAGATTACAGAAATGCTGTTTTCAGCCCTCTAGGTGCATTCCTTTACGAGTTATGAGCATTTAAAGTTTTCGAAAAGCAGTGACATTTTTTTGGTTGAAATCCTCGAAAGATGCGATCTTCACCCTCAAAACAGCAATTGAATTTTTTTTCACTCGAATCTATAAAAATCATACATCATTGAAAAGGTCTGACTCCCTAGATTACAGAAATGCTATTTTCAGCCCTCTAGGTGCATTCCTTTACGAGTTATGAGCATTTAAAGTTTTCGAAAAGCAGTGACATTTTTTTGGTTGAAATCCTCGAAAGATGCGATCTTCACCCTCAAAACAGCAATTGAAATTTTTTCACTCGAATCTATAAAAATCATACATCATTGAAAAGGTCTGACTCCCTAGATTACAGAAATGCTATTTTCAGCCCTCTAGGTGCATTCCTTTACGAGTTATGAGCATTTAAAGTTTTCGAAAAGCAGTGACATTTTTTTGGTTGAAATCCTCGAAAGATGTGATCTTCACCCTCAAAACAGCAATTGAAATTTTTTTCACTCGAATCTATAAAAATCATACATCATTGAAAAGGTCTGACTCCCTAGATTACAGAAATGCTATTTTCAGCCCTCTAGGTGCATTCCTTTACGAGTTATGAGCATTTAAAGTTTTCGAAAAGCAGTGACATTTTTTTGGTTGAAATCCTCGAAAGATGCGATCTTCACCCTCAAAACAGCAATTGAAATTTTTTCACTCGAATTTATAAAAATCATACATCATTGAAAATGTCCGATTCCCTAGATTACAGAAATGCTATTTTCAGCCCTCTAGGTGCATTCCTTTACGAGTTATGAGCATTTAAAGTTTTCGAAAAGCAGTGAAATTTTTTTGGTACTAAAATCCCTGAAAGATGCGATCTTCACCCTCAAAACAGCAATTGAAATTTTTTTCACTCGAATCTATAAGAATCATACATCATTGAAAAGGTCTGACTCCCTAAATTACAGAAATGCTATTTTCAGCCCTCTAGGTGCATTCCTTTACGAGTTATGAGCATTTAAAGTTTTCGAAAAGCAGTGAAATTTTTTTGGTACTAAAATCCCCGAAAGATGCGATCTTCACCCTCAAAACAGCAATTGAAATTTTTTTCACTCGAATCTATAAAAATCATACATCGTTGAAAAGGTCTGACTCCCTAGATTACAGAAATGCTATTTTCAGCCCTCTAGGTGCATTCCTTTACGAGTTATGAGCATTTAAAGTTTTCGAAAAGCAGTGACATTTTTTTGGTTGAAATCCTCGAAAGATGCGATCTTCACCCTCAAAACAGCAATTGAAATTTTTTTCACTCGAATCTATAAAAATCATACATCATTGAAAAGGTCTGACTCCCTAGATTACAGAAATGCTATTTTCAGCCCTCTAGGTGCATTCCTTTACGAATTATGAGCATTTAAAGTTTTCGAAAAGCAGTGACATTTTTTGGTTGAAATCCTCGAAAGATGCGATCTTCACCCTCAAAACAGCAATTGAAATTTTTTTCACTCGAATCTATAAAAATCATACATCATTTAAAAGGTCTGACTCCCTAGATTACAGAAATGCTATTTTCAGCCCTCTAGGTGCATTCCTTTACGAGTTATGAGCATTTAAAGTTTTCGAAAAGCAGTGAAATTTTTTTGGTACTAAAATCCCCGAAAGATGCGATCTTCACCCTCAAAACAGCAATTGAAATTTTTTTCACTCGAATCTATAAAAATCATACATCATTGAAAAGCTCTGACTCCCTAGATTACAGAAATGCTATTTTCAGCCCTCTAGGTGCATTCCTTTACGAGTTATGAGCATTTAAAGTTTTCGAAAAGCAGTGACATTTTTTTGGTTGAAATCCTCGAAAGATGCGATCTTCACCCTCAAAACAGCAATTGAAATTTTTTTCACTCGAATCTATAAAAATCATACATCATTGAAAAGGTCTGACTCCCTAGATTACAGAAATGCTATTTTCAGCCCTCTAGGTGCATTCCTTTACGAGTTATGAGCATTTAAAGTTTTTGAAAAGCAGTGACATTTTTTTGGTTGAAATCCTCGAAAGATGCGATCTTCACCCTCAAAACAGCAATTGAAATTTTTTCACTCGAATCTATAAAAATCATACATCATTGAAAAGGTCTGACTCCCTAGATTACAGAAATGCTATTTTCAGCCCTCTAGGTGCATTCCTTTACGAGTTATGAGCATTTAAAGTTTTCGAAAAGCAGTGAAATTTTTTTGGTACTAAAATCCCCGAAAGATGCGATCTTCACCCTCAAAACAGCAATTGAAATTTTTTCACTCGAATTTATAAAAATCATACATCATTGAAAAGGTCTGACTCCCTAGATTACAGAAATGCTGTTTTCAGCCCTCTAGGTGCATTCCTTTACGAGTTATGAGCATTTAAAGTTTTCAAAAAGCAGTGAAATTTTTTTGGTACTAAAATCCCCGAAAGATGCGATCTTCACCCTCAAAACAGCAATTGAAATTTTTTCACTCGAATCTATTAAAATCATACATCATTGAAAAGGTCTGACTCCCTAGATTACAGAAATGCTATTTTCAGCCCTCTAGGTGCATTCCTTTACGAGTTATGAGCATTTAAAGTTATCGAAAAGCAGTGACATTTTTTTGGTTGAAATCCTCGAAAGATGCGATCTTCACCCTCAAAACAGCAATTGAAATTTTTTTCACTCGAATCTATAAAAATCATACATCATTGAAAAGGTCTCACTCCCTAGATTACAGAAATGCTATTTTCAGCCCTCTAGGTGCATTCCTTTACGAGTTATGAGCATTTAAAGTTTTCGAAAAGCAGTGACATTTTTTTGGTTGAAATCCTCGAAAGATGCGATCTTCACCCTCAAAACAGCAATTGAAATTTTTTCACTCGAATCTATAAAAATCATACATCATTGAAAAGGTCTGACTCCCTAGATTACAAAAATGCTGTTTTCAGCCCTCTAGGTGCATTCCTTTACGAGTTATGAGCATTTAAAGTTTTCGAAAAGCAGTGAAATTTTTTTGGTACTAAAATTCCCGAAAGATGCGATCTTCACCCTCAAAACAGCAATTGAAATTTTTTTCACTCGAATCTATAAGAATCATACATCATTGAAAAGGTCTGACTCCCTAGATTACAGAAATGCTATTTTCAGCCCTCTAGGTGCATTCCTTTACGAGTTATGAGCATTTAAAGTTTTTGAAAAGCAGTGACATTTTTTTGGTTGAAATCCTCGAAAGATGCGATCTTCACCCTCAAAACAGCAATTGAAATTTTTTCACTCGAATCTATAAAAATCATACATCATTGAAAAGGTCTGACTCCCTAGATTACAGAAATGCTGTTTTCAGCCCTCTAGGTGCATTCCTTTACGAGTTATGAGCATTTAAAGTTTTCAAAAAGCAGTGAAATTTTTTTGGTACTAAAATCCCCGAAAGATGCGATCTTCACCCTCAAAACAGCAATTGAAATTTTTTTCACTCGAATCTATAAGAATCATACATCATTGAAAAGGTCTGACTCCCTAAATTACAGAAATGCTATTTTCAGCCCTCTAGGTGCATTCCTTTACGAGTTATGAGCATTTAAAGTTTTCGAAAAGCAGTGAAATTTTTTTGGTACTAAAATCCCCGAAAGATGCGATCTTCACCCTCAAAACAGCAATTGAAATTTTTTTCACTCGAATCTATAAAAATCATACATCATTGAAAAGGTCTGACTCCCTAGATTACAGAAATGCTGTTTTCAGCCCTCTAGGTGCATTCCTTTACGAGTTATGAGCATTTAAAGTTTTCGAAAAGCAGTGACATTTTTTTGGTCGAAATCCTCGAAAGATGCGATCTTCACCCTCAAAACAGCAATTGAAATTTTTTTCACTCGAATCTATAAAAATCATACATCAGAAATGCTGTTTTCAGCCCTCTAGGTGCATTCCTTTACGAGTTATGAGCATTTAAAGTTTTCAAAAAGCAGTGACATTTTTTTGGTTGAAATCCTCGAAAGATGCGATCTTCACCCTCAAAACAGCAATTGAAATTTTTTCACTCGAATCTATAAGAATCATACATCATTGAAAAGGTCTGACTCCCTAGATTACAGAAATGCTGTTTTCAGCCCTCTAGGTGCATTCCTTTACGAGTTATGAGCATTTAAAGTTTTTGAAAAGCAGTGACATTTTTTTGGTTGAAATCCTCGAAAGATGCGATCTTCACCCTCAAAACAGCAATTGAAATTTTTTCACTCGAATCTATTAAAATCATACATCATTGAAAAGGTCTGACTCCCTAGATTACAGAAATGCTATTTTCAGCCCTCTAGGTGCATTCCTTTACGAGTTATGAGCATTTAAAGTTTTCAAAAAGCAGTGAAATTTTTTTGGTACTAAAATCCCCGAAAGATGCGATCTTCACCCTCAAAACAGCAATTGAAATTTTTTTCACTCGAATCTATAAAAATCATACATTATTGAAAATGTCTGACTCCCTAGATTACAGAAATGCTATTTTCAGCCCTCTAGGTGCATTCCTTTACGAGTTATGAGCATTTAAAGTTTTCGAAAAGCAGTGACATTTTTTTGGTTGAAATCCTCGAAAGATGCGATCTTCACCCTCAAAACAGCAATTGAAATTTTTTTCACTCGAATCTATAAAAATCATACATCATTGAAAAGGTCTGACTCCCTAGATTACAGAAATGCTATTTTCAGCCCTCTATGTGCATTCCTTTACGAGTTATGAGCATTAAAAGTTTTCGAAAAGCAGTGACATTTTTTTGGTTGAAATCCTCGAAAGATGCGATCTTCACCCCCAAAACAGCAATTGAAATTTTTTCACTCGAATCTATAAAAATCATACATCATTGAAAAGGTCTGACTCCCTAGATTACAGAAATGCTGTTTTCAGCCCTCTAGGTGCATTCCTTTACGAGTTATGAGCATTTAAAGTTTTCGAAAAGCAGTGACATTTTTTTGGTTGAAATCCTCGAAAGATGCGATCTTCACCCTCAAAACAGCAATTGAAATTTTTTTCACTCGAATCTATAAAAATCATACATCATTGAAAAGGTCTGACTCCCTAGATTACAGAAATGCTGTTTTCAGCCCTCTAGGTGCATTCCTTTACGAGTTATGAGCATTTAAAGTTTTCGAAAAGCAGTGAAATTTTTTTGGTACTAAAATCCCCGAAAGATGCGATCTTCACCCTCAAAACAGCAATTGAAATTTTTTTCACTCGAATCTATAAAAATCATACATCATTGAAAAGGTCTGACTCCCTAGATTACACAAATGCTATTTTCAGCCCTCTAGGTGCATTCCTTTACGAGTTATGAGCATTTAAAGTTTTCGAAAAGCAGTGACATTTTTTTGGTTGAAATCCTCGAAAGATGCGATCTTCACCCTCAAAACAGCAATTGAAATTTTTTTCACTCGAATCTATAAAAATCATACATCATTGAAAAGGTCTGACTCCCTAGATTACAGAAATGCTGTTTTCAGCCCTCTAGGTGCATTCCTTTACGAGTTATGAGCATTTAAAGTTTTCAAAAAGCAGTGAAATTTTTTTGGTACTAAAATCCCCGAAAGATGCGATCTTCACCCTCAAAACAGCAATTGAAATTTTTTACTCGAATCTATAAAAATCATACATCATTGAAAAGGTCTGACTCCCTAGATTACAGAAATGCTATTTTCAGCCCTCTAGGTGCATTCCTTTACGAGTTATGAGCATTTAAAGTTTTCGAAAAGCAGTGAAATTTTTTTGGTACTAAAATCCCCGAAAGATGCGATCTTCACCCTCAAAACAGCAATTGAAATTTTTTTCACTCGAATCTATAAAAATCATACATTATTGAAAATGTCTGACTCCCTAGATTACAGAAATGCTATTTTCAGCCCTCTAGGTGCATTCCTTTACGAGTTATGAGCATTTAAAGTTTTCGAAAAGCAGTGACATTTTTTTGGTTGAAATCCTCGAAAGATGCGATCTTCACCCTCAAAACAGCAATTGAAATTTTTTTCACTCGAATCTATAAAAATCATACATCATTGAAAAGGTCTGACTCCCTAGATTACAGAAATGCTATTTTCAGCCCTCTATGTGCATTCCTTTACGAGTTATGAGCATTAGAAGTTTTCGAAAAGCAGTGACATTTTTTTGGTTGAAATCCTCGAAAGATGCGATCTTCACCCCCAAAACAGCAATTGAAATTTTTTCACTCGAATCTATAAAAATCATACATCATTGAAAAGGTCTGACTCCCTAGATTACAGAAATGCTGTTTTCAGCCCTCTAGGTGCATTCCTTTACGAGTTATGAGCATTTAAAGTTTTCGAAAAGCAGTGACATTTTTTTGGTTGAAATCCTCGAAAGATGCGATCTTCACCCTCAAAACAGCAATTGAAATTTTTTTTCACTCGAATCTATAAAAATCATACATCATTGAAAAGGTCTGACTCCCTAGATTACAGAAATGCTGTTTTCAGCCCTCTAGGTGCATTCCTTTACGAGTTATGAGCATTTAAAGTTTTCGAAAAGCAGTGAAATTTTTTTGGTACTAAAATCCCCGAAAGATGCGATCTTCACCCTCAAAACAGCAATTGAAATTTTTTTCACTCGAATCTATAAAAATCATACATCATTGAAAAGGTCTGACTCCCTAGATTACACAAATGCTATTTTCAGCCCTCTATGTGCATTCCTTTACGAGTTATGAGCATTAAAAGTTTTCGAAAAGCAGTGACATTTTTTTGGTTGAAATCCTCGAAAGATGCGATCTTCACCCCCAAAACAGCAATTGAAATTTTTTCACTCGAATCTATAAAAATCATACATCATTGAAAAGGTCTGACTCCCTAGATTACAGAAATGCTGTTTTCAGCCCTCTAGGTGCATTCCTTTACGAGTTATGAGCATTTAAAGTTTTCGAAAAGCAGTGACATTTTTTTGGTTGAAATCCTCGAAAGATGCGATCTTCACCCTCAAAACAGCAATTGAAATTTTTTTCACTCGAATCTATAAAAATCATACATCATTGAAAAGGTCTGACTCCCTAGATTACAGAAATGCTGTTTTCAGCCCTCTAGGTGCATTCCTTTACGAGTTATGAGCATTTAAAGTTTTCGAAAAGCAGTGAAATTTTTTTGGTACTAAAATCCCCGAAAGATGCGATCTTCACCCTCAAAACAGCAATTGAAATTTTTTTCACTCGAATCTATAAAAATCATACATCATTGAAAAGGTCTGACTCCCTAGATTACACAAATGCTATTTTCAGCCCTCTAGGTGCATTCCTTTACGAGTTATGAGCATTTAAAGTTTTCGAAAAGCAGTGACATTTTTTTGGTTGAAATCCTCGAAAGATGCGATCTTCACCCTCAAAACAGCAATTGAAATTTTTTTCACTCGAATCTATAAAAATCATACATCATTGAAAAGGTCTGACTCCCTAGATTACAGAAATGCTGTTTTCAGCCCTCTAGGTGCATTCCTTTACGAGTTATGAGCATTTAAAGTTTTCAAAAAGCAGTGAAATTTTTTTGGTACTAAAATCCCCGAAAGATGCGATCTTCACCCTCAAAACAGCAATTGAAATTTTTTACTCGAATCTATAAAAATCATACATCATTGAAAAGGTCTGACTCCCTAGATTACAGAAATGCTATTTTCAGCCCTCTAGGTGCATTCCTTTACGAGTTATGAGCATTTAAAGTTTTCGAAAAGCAGTGAAATTTTTTTGGTACTAAAATCCCCGAAAGATGCGATCTTCACCCTCAAAACAGCAATTGAAATTTTTTTCACTCGAATCTATAAAAATCATACATTATTGAAAATGTCTGACTCCCTAGATTACAGAAATGCTATTTTCAGCCCTCTAGGTGCATTCCTTTACGAGTTATGAGCATTTAAAGTTTTCGAAAAGCAGTGACATTTTTTTGGTTGAAATCCTCGAAAGATGCGATCTTCACCCTCAAAACAGCAATTGAAATTTTTTTCACTCGAATCTATAAAAATCATACATCATTGAAAAGGTCTGACTCCCTAGATTACAGAAATGCTATTTTCAGCCCTCTATGTGCATTCCTTTACGAGTTATGAGCATTAGAAGTTTTCGAAAAGCAGTGACATTTTTTTGGTTGAAATCCTCGAAAGATGCGATCTTCACCCCCAAAACAGCAATTGAAATTTTTTCACTCGAATCTATAAAAATCATACATCATTGAAAAGGTCTGACTCCCTAGATTACAGAAATGCTGTTTTCAGCCCTCTAGGTGCATTCCTTTACGAGTTATGAGCATTTAAAGTTTTCGAAAAGCAGTGACATTTTTTTGGTTGAAATCCTCGAAAGATGCGATCTTCACCCTCAAAACAGCAATTGAAATTTTTTTTCACTCGAATCTATAAAAATCATACATCATTGAAAAGGTCTGACTCCCTAGATTACAGAAATGCTGTTTTCAGCCCTCTAGGTGCATTCCTTTACGAGTTATGAGCATTTAAAGTTTTCGAAAAGCAGTGAAATTTTTTTGGTACTAAAATCCCCGAAAGATGCGATCTTCACCCTCAAAACAGCAATTGAAATTTTTTTCACTCGAATCTATAAAAATCATACATCATTGAAAAGGTCTGACTCCCTAGATTACACAAATGCTATTTTCAGCCCTCTAGGTGCATTCCTTTACGAGTTATGAGCATTTAAAGTTTTCGAAAAGCAGTGACATTTTTTTGGTTGAAATCCTCGAAAGATGCGATCTTCACCCTCAAAACAGCAATTGAAATTTTTTCACTCGAATTTATAAAAATCATACATCATTGAAAAGGTCTGACTCCCTAGATTACAGAAACGCTATTTTCAGCCCTCTAGGTACATTCCTTTACGAGTTATGAGCATTTAAAGTTTTCGAAAAGCAGTGACATTTTTTTGGTTGAAATCCTCGAAAGATGCGATCTTCACCCTCAAAACAGCAATTGAAATTTTTTTCACTCGAATCTATAAAAATCATACATCATTGAAAAGGTCTGACTCCCTAGATTACAGAAATGCTGTTTTCAGCCCTCTAGGTGCATTCCTTTACGAGTTATGAGCATTTAAAGTTTTCAAAAAGCAGTGAAATTTTTTTGGTACTAAAATCCCCGAAAGATGCGATCTTCACCCTCAAAACAGCAATTGAAATTTTTTACTCGAATCTATAAAAATCATACATCATTGAAAAGGTCTGACTCCCTAGATTACAGAAATGCTATTTTCAGCCCTCTAGGTGCATTCCTTTACGAGTTATGAGCATTTAAAGTTTTCGAAAAGCAGTGAAATTTTTTTGGTACTAAAATCCCCGAAAGATGCGATCTTCACCCTCAAAATAGCAATTGAAATTTTTTTCACTCGAATCTATAAAAATCATACATCATTGAAAAGGTCTGACTCCCTAGATTACAGAAATGCTATTTTCAGCCCTCTAGGTGCATTCCTTTACGAGTTATGAGCATTTAAAGTTTTCGAAAAGCAGTGAAATTTTTTTGGTACTAAAATCCCCGAAAGATGCGATCTTCACCCTCAAAACAGCAATTGAAATTTTTTCACTCGAATCTATAAAAATCATACATCGTTGAAAAGGTCTGACTCCCTAGATTACAGAAATGCTATTTTCAGCCCTCTAGGTGCATTCCTTTACGAGTTATGAGCATTTAAAGTTTTCGAAAAGCAGTGACATTTTTTTGGTTGAAATCCTCGAAAGATGCGATCTTCACCCTCAAAACAGCAATTGAAATTTTTTTCACTCGAATCTATAAAAATCATACATCATTGAAAAGGTCTCACTCCCTAGATTACAGAAATGCTATTTTCAGCCCTCTAGGTGCATTCCTTTACGAGTTATGAGCATTTAAAGTTTTCGAAAAGCAGTGACATTTTTTTGGTCGAAATCCTCGAAAGATGCGATCTTCACCCTCAAAACAGCAATTGAAATTTTTTCACTCGAATTTATAAAAATCATACATCATTGAAAAGGTCCGATTCCCTAGATTACAGAAATGCTATTTTCAGCCCTCTAGGTGCATTCCTTTACGAGTTATGAGCATTTAAAGTTTTCGAAAAGCAGTGAAATTTTTTTGGTACTAAAATCCCCGAAAGATGCGATCTTCACCCTCAAAACAGCAATTGAAATTTTTTTCACTCGAATCTATAAGAATCATACAAAATTGAAAAGGTCTGACTCCCTAAATTACAGAAATGCTATTTTCAGCCCTCTAGGTGCATTCCTTTACGAGTTATGAGCATTTAAAGTTTTCGAAAGCAGTGACATTTTTTTGGTTGAAATCCTCGAAAGATGCGATCTTCACCCTCAAAACAGCAATTGAAATTTTTTTCACTCGAATCTATAAAAATCATACATCATTGAAAAGGTCTGACTCCCTAGATTACAGAAATGCTATTTTCAGCCCTCTAGGTGCATTCCTTTACGAGTTATGAGCATTTAAAGTTTTCGAAAAGCAGTGACATTTTTTTGGTACTGAAATCCTCGAAAGATGCGATCTTCAACAGCAATTAAAATTTTTTCACTCGAATCTATTAAAATCATACATCATTGAGAAGGGGTGACTCCCTAGATTACAGAAATGCTGTTTTCAGCCCTCTAGGTGCATTCCTTTACGAGTTATGAGCATTTAAAGTTTTCGAAAAGCAGTGAAATTTTTTTGGTACTAAAATCCCCGAAAGATGCGATCTTCACCCTCAAAACAGCAATTAAAATTTTTTTCACTCGAATTTATAAAAATCATACATCATTGAAAAGGTCCGATTCCCTAGATTACAGAAATGCTATTTTCAGCCCTCTAGGTGCATTCCTTTACGAGTTATGAGCATTTAAAGTTTTCGAAAAGCAGTGAAATTTTTTTGGTACTAAAATCCCCGAAAGATGCGATCTTCACCCTCAAAACAGCAATTGAAATTTTTTTCACTCGAATCTATAAGAATCATACATCATTGAAAAGGTCTGACTCCCTAAATTACAGAAATGCTATTTTCAGCCCTCTAGGTGCATTCCTTTACGAGTTATGAGCATTTAAAGTTTTCGAAAAGCAGTGAAATTTTTTTGGTACTAAAATCCCCGAAAGATGCGATCTTCACCCTCAAAACAGCAATTGAAATTTTTTTCACTCGAATCTATAAAAATCATACATCGTTGAAAAGGTCTGACTCCCTAGATTACAGAAATGCTATTTTCAGCCCTCTAGGTGCATTCCTTTACGAGTTATGAGCATTTAAAGTTTTCGAAAAGCAGTGACATTTTTTTGGTACTGAAATCCTCGAAAGATGCGATCTTCAACAGCAATTGAAATTTTTTCACTCGAATCTATTAAAATCATACATCATTGAGAAGGGGTGACTCCCTAGATTACAGAAATGCTGTTTTCAGCCCTCTAGGTGCATTCCTTTACGAGTTATGAGCATTTAAAGTTTTCGAAAAGCAGTGAAATTTTTTTGGTACTAAAATCCCCGAAAGATGCGATCTTCACCCTCAAAGCAGCAATTGAAATTTTTTCACTCGAATCTATAAAAATCATACATCGTTGAAAAGGTCTGACTCCCTAGATTACAGAAATGCTATTTTCAGCCCTCTAGGTGCATTCCTTTACGAGTTATGAGCATTTAAAGTTTTCGAAAAGCAGTGACATTTTTTTGGTTGAAATCCTCGAAAGATGCGATCTTCACCCTCAAAACAGCAATTGAAATTTTTTTCACTCGAATCTATAAAAATCATACATCGTTGAAAAGGTCTGACTCCCTAGATTACAGAAATGCTATTTTCAGCCCTCTAGGTGCATTCCTTTACGAGTTATGAGCATTTAAAGTTTTCGAAAAGTAGTGACATTTTTTTGGTTGAAATCCTCGAAAGATGCGATCTTCACCCTCAAAACAGCAATTGAAATTTTTTTCACTCGAATCTATAAAAATCATACATCATTGAAAAGGTCTGACTCCCTAGATTACAGAAATGCTATTTTCAGCCCTCTAGGTGCATTCCTTTACGAGTTATGAGCATTTAAAGTTTTCGAAAAGCAGTGACATTTTTTTGGTTGAAATCCTCGAAAGATGCGATCTTCACCCTCAAAACAGCAATTGAAATTTTTTTCACTCGAATCTATAAAAATCATACATCATTGAAAAGGTCTCACTCCCTAGATTACAGAAATGCTATTTTCAGCCCTCTAGGTGCATTCCTTTACGAGTTATGAGCATTTAAAGTTTTCGAAAAGCAGTGACATTTTTTTGGTTGAAATCCTCGAAAGATGCGATCTTCACCCTCAAAACAGCAATTGAAATTTTTTCACTCGAATTTATAAAAATCATACATCATTGAAAAGGTCCGATTCCCTAGATTACAGAAATGCTATTTTCAGCCCTCTAGGTGCATTCCTTTACGAGTTATGAGCATTTAAAGTTTTCGAAAAGCAGTGAAATTTTTTTGGTACTAAAATCCCCGAAAGATGCGATCTTCACCCTCAAAACAGCAATTGAAATTTTTTCACTCGAATCTATAAAAATCATACATCGTTGAAAAGGTCTGACTCCCTAGATTACAGAAATGCTATTTTCAGCCCTCTAGGTGCATTCCTTTACGAGTTATGAGCATTTAAAGTTTTCGAAAAGCAGTGACATTTTTTTGGTTGAAATCCTCGAAAGATGCGATCTTCACCCTCAAAACAGCAATTGAAATTTTTTCACTCGAATTTATAAAAATCATACATCATTGAAAAGGTCCGATTCCCTAGATTACAGAAATGCTATTTTCAGCCCTCTAGGTGCATTCCTTTACGAGTTATGAGCATTTAAAGTTTTCGAAAAGCAGTGACATTTTTTTGGTACTAAAATCCCCGAAAGATGCGATCTTCACCCTCAAAACAGCAATTGAAATTTTTTCTCTCGAATCTATAAAAATCATACATCGTTGAAAAGGTCTGACTCCCTAGATTACAGAAATGCTATTTTCAGCCCTCTAGGTGCATTCCTTTACGAGTTATGAGCATTTAAAGTTTTCGAAAAGCAGTGACATTTTTTTGGTTGAAATCCTCGAAAGATGCGATCTTCACCCTCAAAACAGCAATTGAAATTTTTTTCACTCGAATCTATAAAAATCATACATCATTGAGAAGGGGTGACTCCCTAGATTACAGAAATGCTATTTTCAGCCCTCTAGGTGCATTCCTTTACGAGTTATGAGCATTTAAAGTTTTCAAAAAGCAGTGAAATTTGTTTGGTACTAAAATCCCCGAAAGATGCGATCTTCACCCTCAAAACAGCAATTGAAATTTTTTTCACTCGAATCGATAAAAATCATACATCGTTGAAAAGGTCTGACTCCCTAGATTACAGAAATGCTATTTTCAGCCCTCTAGGTGCATTCCTTTACGAGTTATGAGCATTTAAAGTTTTCGAAAAGCAGTGACATTTTTTTGGTTGAAATCCTCGAAAGATGCGATCTTCAACAGCAATTGAAATTTTTTCACTCGAATCTATTAAAATCATACATCATTGAGAAGGGGTGACTCCCTAGATTACAGAAATGCTATTTTCAGCCCTCTAGGTGCATTCCTTTACGAGTTATGAGCATTTAAAGTTTTCAAAAAGCAGTGAAATTTGTTTGGTACTAAAATCCCCGAAAGATGCGATCTTCACCCTCAAAACAGCAATTGAAATTTTTTTCACTCGAATCGATAAAAATCATACATCGTTGAAAAGGTCTGACTCCCTAGATTACAGAAATGCTATTTTCAGCCCTCTAGGTGCATTCCTTTACGAGTTATGAGCATTTAAAGTTTTCGAAAAGCAGTGACATTTTTTTGGTTGAAATCCTCGAAAGATGCGATCTTCAACAGCAATTGAAATTTTTTCACTCGAATCTATTAAAATCATACATCATTGAAAAGGTCTGACTCCCTAGATTACAGAAATGCTGTTTTCAGCCCTCTAGGTGCATTCCTTTACGAGTTATGAGCATTTAAAGTTTTCAAAAAGCAGTGAAATTTTTTTGGTACTAAAATCCCCGAAAGATGCGATCTTCACCCTCAAAACAGCAATTGAATTTTTTTTCACTCGAATCTATAAAAATCATACATCATTGAAAAGGTCTGACTCCCTAGATTACAGAAATGCTATTTTCAGCCCTCTAGGTGCATTCCTTTACGAGTTATGAGCATTTAAAGTTTTCGAAAAGCAGTGAAATTTTTTTGGTACTAAAATCCTCGAAAGATGCGATCTTCACCCTCAAAACAGCAATTGAAATTTTTTCACTCGAATCTATAAAAATCATACATCATTGAAAAGGTCTGACTCCCTAGATTACAGAAATGCTGTTTTCAGCCCTCTAGGTGCATTCCCTTACGAGTTATGAGCATTTAAAGTTTTCGAAAAGCAGTGACATTTTTTTGGTTGAAATCCTCGAAAGATGCGATCTTCACCCTCAAAACAGCAATTGAAATTTTTTTCACTCGAATCTATAAAAATCATACATCATTGAAAAGGTCTGACTCCCTAGATTACAGAAATGCTATTTTCAGCCCTCTAGGTGCATTCCTTTACGAGTTATGAGCATTTAAAGTTTTCGAAAAGCAGTGACATTTTTTTGGTTGAAATCCTCGAAAGATGCGATCTTCACCCTCAAAACAGCAATTGAAATTTTTTCACTCGAATCTATAAAAATCATACATCATTGAAAAGGTCTGACTCCCTAGATTACAGAAATGCTATTTTCAGCCCTCTAGGTGCATTCCTTTACGAGTTATGAGCATTTAAAGTTTTCGAAAAGCAGTGACATTTTTTTGGTTGAAATCCTCGAAAGATGTGATCTTCACCCTCAAAACAGCAATTGAAATTTTTTTCACTCGAATCTATAAAAATCATACATCATTGAAAAGGTCTGACTCCCTAGATTACAGAAATGCTATTTTCAGCCCTCTAGGTGCATTCCTTTACGAGTTATGAGCATTTAAAGTTTTCGAAAAGCAGTGACATTTTTTTGGTTGAAATCCTCGAAAGATGCGATCTTCACCCTCAAAACAGCAATTGAAATTTTTTCACTCGAATTTATAAAAATCATACATCATTGAAAATGTCCGATTCCCTAGATTACAGAAATGCTATTTTCAGCCCTCTAGGTGCATTCCTTTACGAGTTATGAGCATTTAAAGTTTTCGAAAAGCAGTGAAATTTTTTTGGTACTAAAATCCCCGAAAGATGCGATCTTCACCCTCAAAACAGCAATTGAAATTTTTTTCACTCGAATCTATAAGAATCATACATCATTGAAAAGGTCTGACTCCCTAAATTACAGAAATGCTATTTTCAGCCCTCTAGGTGCATTCCTTTACGAGTTATGAGCATTTAAAGTTTTCGAAAAGCAGTGAAATTTTTTTGGTACTAAAATCCCCGAAAGATGCGATCTTCACCCTCAAAACAGCAATTGAAATTTTTTTCACTCGAATCTATAAAAATCATACATCGTTGAAAAGGTCTGACTCCCTAGATTACAGAAATGCTATTTTCAGCCCTCTAGGTGCATTCCTTTACGAGTTATGAGCACTTAAAGTTTTCGAAAAGCAGTGACATTTTTTTGGTTGAAATCCTCGAAAGATGCGATCTTCACCCTCAAAACAGCAATTGAAATTTTTTTCACTCGAATCTATAAAAATCATACATCATTGAAAAGGTCTGACTCCCTAGATTACAGAAATGCTATTTTCAGCCCTCTAGGTGCATTCCTTTACGAGTTATGAGCATTTAAAGTTTTCGAAAAGCAGTGACATTTTTTTGGTTGAAATCCTCGAAAGATGCGATCTTCACCCTCAAAACAGCAATTGAAATTTTTTTCACTCGAATCTATAAAAATCATACATCATTGAAAAGGTCTGACTCCCTAGATTACAGAAATGCTATTTTCAGCCCTCTAGGTGCATTCCTTTACGAGTTATGAGCATTTAAAGTTTTCGAAATTTTTTTGGTTGAAATCCTCGAAAGATGCGATCTTCACCCTCAAAACAGCAATTGAAATTTTTTCACTCGAATTTATAAAAATCATACATCATTGAAAATGTCCGATTCCCTAGATTACAGAAATGCTATTTTCAGCCCTCTAGGTGCATTCCTTTACGAGTTATGAGCATTTAAAGTTTTCGAAAAGCAGTGACATTTTTTTGGTACTGAAATCCTCGAAAGATGCGATCTTCAACAGCAATTGAAATTTTTTCACTCGAATCTATTAAAATCATACATCATTGAGAAGGGGTGACTCCCTAGATTACAGAAATGCTATTTTCAGCCCTCTAGGTGCATTCCTTTACGAGTTATGAGCATTTAAAGTTTTCAAAAAGCAGTGAAATTTGTTTGGTACTAAAATCCCCGAAAGATGCGATCTTCACCCTCAAAACAGCAATTGAAATTTTTTTCACTCGAATCGATAAAAATCATACATCGTTGAAAAGGTCTGACTCCCTAGATTACAGAAATGCTATTTTCAGCCCTCTAGGTGCATTCCTTTACGAGTTATGAGCATTTAAAGTTTTCGAAAAGCAGTGACATTTTTTTGGTTGAAATCCTCGAAAGATGCGATCTTCAACAGCAATTGAAATTTTTTCACTCGAATCTATTAAAATCATACATCATTGAAAAGGTCTGACTCCCTAGATTACAGAAATGCTGTTTTCAGCCCTCTAGGTGCATTCCTTTACGAGTTATGAGCATTTAAAGTTTTCAAAAAGCAGTGAAATTTTTTTGGTACTAAAATCCCCGAAAGATGCGATCTTCACCCTCAAAACAGCAATTGAATTTTTTTTCACTCGAATCTATAAAAATCATACATCATTGAAAAGGTCTGACTCCCTAGATTACAGAAATGCTATTTTCAGCCCTCTAGGTTGCATTCCTTTACGAGTTATGAGCATTTAAAGTTTTCGAAAAGCAGTGAAATTTTTTTGGTACTAAAATCCTCGAAAGATGCGATCTTCACCCTCAAAACAGCAATTGAAATTTTTTCACTCGAATCTATAAAAATCATACATCATTGAAAAGGTCTGACTCCCTAGATTACAGAAATGCTGTTTTCAGCCCTCTAGGTGCATTCCTTTACGAGTTATGAGCATTTAAAGTTTTCGAAAAGCAGTGACATTTTTTTGGTTGAAATCCTCGAAAGATGCGATCTTCACCCTCAAAACAGCAATTGAAATTTTTTTCACTCGAATCTATAAAAATCATACATCATTGAAAAGGTCTGACTCCCTAGATTACAGAAATGCTATTTTCAGCCCTCTAGGTGCATTCCTTTACGAGTTATGAGCATTTAAAGTTATCGAAAAGCAGTGACATTTTTTTGGTTGAAATCCTCGAAAGATGCGATCTTCACCCTCAAAACAGCAATTGAAATTTTTTTCACTCGAATCTATAAAAATCATACATCATTGAAAAGGTCTGACTCCCTAGATTACAGAAATGCTATTTTCAGCCCTCTAGGTGCATTTCTTTACGAGTTAAAAAAAAAGCAGTGAAATTTTTTTGGTACTAAAATCCCCGAAAGATGCGATCTTCACCCTCAAAACAGCAATTGAAATTTTTTTCACTCGAATCTATAAAAATCATACATCATTGAAAAGGTCTGACTCCCTAGATTACAGAAATGCTATTTTCAGCCCTCTAGGTGCATTCCTTTACGAGTTATGAGCATTTAAAGTTTTCGAAAAGCAGTGACATTTTTTTGGTTGAAATCCTCGAAAGATGCGATCTTCACCCTCAAAACAGCAATTGAAATTTTTTCACTCGAATCTATAAAAATCATACATCATTGAAAAGGTCTGACTCCCTAGATTACAGAAATGCTATTTTCAGCCCTCTAGGTGCATTCCTTTACGAGTTATGAGCATTTAAAGTTTTCGAAAAGCAGTGACATTTTTTTGGTTGAAATCCTCGAAAGATGTGATCTTCACCCTCAAAACAGCAATTGAAATTTTTTTCACTCGAATCTATAAAAATCATACATCATTGAAAAGGTCTCACTCCCTTGATTACAGAAATGCTATTTTCAGCCCTCTAGGTGCATTCCTTTACGAGTTATGAGCATTTAAAGTTTTCGAAAAGCAGTGACATTTTTTTGGTTGAAATCCTCGAAAGATGCGATCTTCACCCTCAAAACAGCAATTGAAATTTTTTCACTCGAATTTATAAAAATCATACATCATTGAAAATGTCCGATTCCCTAGATTACAGAAATGCTATTTTCAGCCCTCTAGGTGCATTCCTTTACGAGTTATGAGCATTTAAAGTTTTCGAAAAGCAGTGAAATTTTTTTGGTACTAAAATCCCCGAAAGATGCGATCTTCACCCTCAAAACAGCAATTGAAATTTTTTTCACTCGAATCTATAAGAATCATACATCATTGAAAAGGTCTGACTCCCTAAATTACAGAAATGCTATTTTCAGCCCTCTAGGTGCATTCCTTTACGAGTTATGAGCATTTAAAGTTTTCGAAAAGCAGTGAAATTTTTTTGGTACTAAAATCCCCGAAAGATGCGATCTTCACCCTCAAAACAGCAATTGAAATTTTTTTCACTCGAATCTATAAAAATCATACATCGTTGAAAAGGTCTGACTCCCTAGATTACAGAAATGCTATTTTCAGCCCTCTAGGTGCATTCCTTTACGAGTTATGAGCATTTAAAGTTTTAGAAAAGCAGTGACATTTTTTTGGTTGAAATCCTCGAAAGATGCGATCTTCACCCTCAAAACAGCAATTGAAATTTTTTTCACTCGAATCTATAAAAATCATACATCATTGAAAAGGTCTGACTCCCTAGATTACAGAAATGCTATTTTCAGCCCTCTAGGTGCATTCCTTTACGAGTTATGAGCATTTAAAGTTTTCGAAAAGCAGTGACATTTTTTTGGTTGAAATCCTCGAAAGATGCGATCTTCACCCTCAAAACAGCAATTGAAATTTTTTTCACTCGAATCTATAAAAATCATACATCATTGGAAAGGTCTGACTCCCTAGATTACAGAAATGCTATTTTCAGCCCTCTAGGTGCATTCCTTTACGAGTTATGAGCATTTAAAGTTTTTGAAAAGCAGTGACATTTTTTTGGTTGAAATCCTCGAAAGATGCGATCTTCACCCTCAAAACAGCAATTGAAATTTTTTCACTCGAATCTATAAAAATCATACATCATTGAAAAGGTCTGACTCCCTAGATTACAGAAATGCTATTTTCAGCCCTCTAGGTGCATTCCTTTACGAGTTATGAGCATTTAAAGTTTTCGAAAAGCAGTGACATTTTTTTGGTTGAAATCCTCGAAAGATGCGATCTTCACCCTCAAAACAGCAATTGAAATTTTTTTCACTCGAATCTATAAAAATCATACATCATTGAAAAGGTCTCACTCCCTAGATTACAGAAATGCTATTTTCAGCCCTCTAGGTGCATTCCTTTACGAGTTATGAGCATTTAAAGTTTTCGAAAAGCAGTGAAATTTTTTTGGTACTAAAATCCCCGAAAGATGCGATCTTCACCCTCAAAACAGCAATTGAAATTTTTTCACTCGAATCTATAAAAATCATACATCATTGAAAAGGTCTGACTCCCTAGATTACAGAAATGCTGTTTTCAGCCCTCTAGGTGCATTCCTTTACGAGTTATGAGCATTTAAAGTTTTCAAAAAGCAGTGAAATTTTTTTGGTACTAAAATCCCCGAAAGATGCGATCTTCACCCTCAAAACAGCAATTGAAATTTTTTCACTCGAATCTATTAAAATCATACATCATTGAAAAGGTCTGACTCCCTAGATTACAGAAATGCTATTTTCAGCCCTCTAGGTGCATTCCTTTACGAGTTATGAGCATTTAAAGTTATCGAAAAGCAGTGACATTTTTTTGGTTGAAATCCTCGAAAGATGCGATCTTCACCC
Source organism: Syrphus vitripennis (assembly GCA_958431115.1). Taxonomy (NCBI): domain Eukaryota; kingdom Metazoa; phylum Arthropoda; class Insecta; order Diptera; family Syrphidae; genus Syrphus; species Syrphus vitripennis. The sequence goes on from OY288108.1 coordinate 109,435,903, forward strand.
TCAAAACAGCAATTGAAATTTTTTTCACTCGAATCTATAAAAATCATACATCATTGAAAAGGTCTGACTCCCTAGATTACAGAAATGCTATTTTCAGCCCTCTAGGTGCATTCCTTTACGAGTTATGAGCATTTAAAGTTTTCGAAAAGCAGTGAAATTTTTTTGGTACTAAAATCCTCGAAAGATGCGATCTTCACCCTCAAAACAGCAATTGAAATTTTTTCACTCGAATCTATAAAAATCATACATCATTGAAAAGGTCTGACTCCCTAGATTACAGAAATGCTGTTTTCAGCCCTCTAGGTGCATTCCTTTACGAGTTATGAGCATTTAAAGTTTTCGAAAAGCAGTGACATTTTTTTGGTTGAAATCCTCGAAAGATGCGATCTTCACCCTCAAAACAGCAATTGAAATTTTTTTCACTCGAATCTATAAAAATCATACATCATTGAAAAGGTCTGACTCCCTAGATTACAGAAATGCTATTTTCAGCCCTCTAGGTGCATTCCTTTACGAGTTATGAGCATTTAAAGTTTTCGAAAAGCAGTGACATTTTTTTGGTTGAAATCCTCGAAAGATGCGATCTTCACCCTCAAAACAGCAATTGAAATTTTTTCACTCGAATCTATAAAAATCATACATCATTGAAAAGGTCTCACTCCCTAGATTACAGAAATGCTATTTTCAGCCCTCTAGGTGCATTCCTTTACGAGTTATGAGCATTTAAAGTTTTCGAAAAGCAGTGACATTTTTTTGGTTGAAATCCTCGAAAGATGCGATCTTCACCCTCAAAACAGCAATTGAAATTTTTTCACTCGAATTTATAAAAATCATACATCATTGAAAATGTCCGATTCCCTAGATTACAGAAATGCTATTTTCAGCCCTCTAGGTGCATTCCTTTACGAGTTATGAGCATTTAAAGTTTTCGAAAAGCAGTGAAATTTTTTTGGTACTAAAATCCCTGAAAGATGCGATCTTCACCCTCAAAACAGCAATTGAAATTTTTTTCACTCGAATCTATAAGAATCATACATCATTGAAAAGGTCTGACTCCCTAAATTACAGAAATGCTATTTTCAGCCCTCTAGGTGCATTCCTTTACGAGTTATGAGCATTTAAAGTTTTCGAAAAGCAGTGAAATTTTTTTGGTACTAAAATCCCCGAAAGATGCGATCTTCACCCTCAAAACAGCAATTGAAATTTTTTTCACTCGAATCTATAAAAATCATACATCGTTGAAAAGGTCTGACTCCCTAGATTACAGAAATGCTATTTTCAGCCCTCTAGGTGCATTCCTTTACGAGTTATGAGCACTTAAAGTTTTCGAAAAGCAGTGACATTTTTTTGGTTGAAATCCTCGAAAGATGCGATCTTCACCCTCAAAACAGCAATTGAAATTTTTTCACTCGAATCTATAAAAATCATACATCAATAAAAAGGTCTGACTCCCTAGATTACAGAAATGCTATTTTCAGCCCTCTAGGTGCATTCCTTTACGAGTTATGAGCATTTAAAGTTTTCGAAAAGCAGTGACATTTTTTTGGTTGAAATCCTCGAAAGATGCGATCTTCACCCTCAAAACAGCAATTGAAATTTTTTTCACTCGAATCTATAAAAATCATACATCATTTAAAAGGTCTGACTCCCTAGATTACAGAAATGCTATTTTCAGCCCTCTAGGTGCATTCCTTTACGAGTTATGAGCATTTAAAGTTTTCGAAAAGCAGTGAAATTTTTTTGGTACTAAAATCCCCGAAAGATGCGATCTTCACCCTCAAAACAGCAATTGAAATTTTTTTCACTCGAATCTATAAAAATCATACATCATTGAAAAGCTCTGACTCCCTAGATTACAGAAATGCTATTTTCAGCCCTCTAGGTGCATTCCTTTACGAGTTATGAGCATTTAAAGTTTTCGAAAAGCAGTGACATTTTTTTGGTTGAAATCCTCGAAAGATGCGATCTTCACCCTCAAAACAGCAATTGAAATTTTTTTCACTCGAATCTATAAAAATCATACATCATTGAAAAGGTCTGACTCCCTAGATTACAGAAATGCTATTTTCAGCCCTCTAGGTGCATTCCTTTACGAGTTATGAGCATTTAAAGTTTTTGAAAAGCAGTGACATTTTTTTGGTTGAAATCCTCGAAAGATGCGATCTTCACCCTCAAAACAGCAATTGAAATTTTTTCACTCGAATCTATAAAAATCATACATCATTGAAAAGGTCTGACTCCCTAGATTACAGAAATGCTATTTTCAGCCCTCTAGGTGCATTCCTTTACGAGTTATGAGCATTTAAAGTTTTCGAAAAGCAGTGACATTTTTTTGGTTGAAATCCTCGAAAGATGCGATCTTCACCCTCAAAACAGCAATTGAAATTTTTTTCACTCGAATCTATAAAAATCATACATCATTGAAAAGGTCTCACTCCCTAGATTACAGAAATGCTATTTTCAGCCCTCTAGGTGCATTCCTTTACGAGTTATGAGCATTTAAAGTTTTCGAAAAGCAGTGAAATTTTTTTGGTACTAAAATCCCCGAAAGATGCGATCTTCACCCTCAAAACAGCAATTGAAATTTTTTCACTCGAATTTATAAAAATCATACATCATTGAAAAGGTCTGACTCCCTAGATTACAGAAATGCTGTTTTCAGCCCTCTAGGTGCATTCCTTTACGAGTTATGAGCATTTAAAGTTTTCAAAAAGCAGTGAAATTTTTTTGGTACTAAAATCCCCGAAAGATGCGATCTTCACCCTCAAAACAGCAATTGAAATTTTTTCACTCGAATCTATTAAAATCATACATCATTGAAAAGGTCTGACTCCCTAGATTACAGAAATGCTATTTTCAGCCCTCTAGGTGCATTCCTTTACGAGTTATGAGCATTTAAAGTTATCGAAAAGCAGTGACATTTTTTTGGTTGAAATCCTCGAAAGATGCGATCTTCACCCTCAAAACAGCAATTGAAATTTTTTTCACTCGAATCTATAAAAATCATACATCATTGAAAAGGTCTGACTCCCTAGATTACAGAAATGCTATTTTCAGCCCTCTAGGTGCATTTCTTTACGAGTTAAAAAAAAAGCAGTGAAATTTTTTTGGTACTAAAATCCCCGAAAGATGCGATCTTCACCCTCAAAACAGCAATTGAAATTTTTTTCACTCGAATCTATAAAAATCATACATCATTGAAAAGGTCTGACTCCCTAGATTACAGAAATGCTATTTTCAGCCCTCTAGGTGCATTCCTTTACGAGTTATGAGCATTTAAAGTTTTCGAAAAGCAGTGACATTTTTTTGGTTGAAATCCTCGAAAGATGCGATCTTCACCCTCAAAACAGCAATTGAAATTTTTTCACTCGAATCTATAAAAATCATACATCATTGAAAAGGTCTGACTCCCTAGATTACAGAAATGCTATTTTCAGCCCTCTAGGTGCATTCCTTTACGAGTTATGAGCATTTAAAGTTTTCGAAAAGCAGTGACATTTTTTTGGTTGAAATCCTCGAAAGATGCGATCTTCACCCTCAAAACAGCAATTGAAATTTTTTTCACTCGAATCTATAAAAATCATACATCATTGAAAAGGTCTGACTCCCTAGATTACAGAAATGCTATTTTCAGCCCTCTAGGTGCATTCCTTTACGAGTTATGAGCATTTAAAGTTTTCGAAAAGCAGTGACATTTTTTTGGTTGAAATCCTCGAAAGATGCGATCTTCACCCTCAAAACAGCAATTGAAATTTTTTTCACTCGAATCTATAAAAATCATACATCATTGAAAAGGTCTGACTCCCTAGATTACAGAAATGCTATTTTCAGCCCTCTAGGTGCATTCCTTTACGAGTTATGAGCATTTAAAGTTTTCGAAAAACAGTGACATTTTTTTGGTTGAAATCCTGGAAAGATGCGATCTTCACCCTCAAAACAGCAATTGAAATTTTTTTCACTCGAATCTATAAAAATCATACATCATTGAAAAGGTCTGACTCCCTAGATTACAGAAATGCTATTTTCAGCCCTCTAGGTGCATTCCTTTACGAGTTATGAGCATTTAAAGTTTTCGAAAAACAGTGACATTTTTTTGGTTGAAATCCTGGAAAGATGCGATCTTCACCCTCAAAACAGCAATTGAAATTTTTTCACTCGAATCTATAAAAATCATACATCATTGAAAAGGTCTGACTCCCTAGATTACAGAAATGCTATTTTCAGCCCTCTAGGTGCATTCCTTTACGAGTTATGAGCATTTAAAGTTTTCGAAAAGCAGTGACATTTTTTTGGTTGAAATCCTCGAAAGATGCGATCTTGACCCTCAAAACAGCAATTGAAATTTTTTTCACTCGAATCTATAAAAATCATACATCATTGAAAAGGTCTCACTCCCTAGATTACAGAAATGCTATTTTCAGCCCTCTAGGTGCATTCCTTTACGAGTTATGAGCATTTAAAGTTTTCGAAAAGCAGTGACATTTTTTTGGTTGAAATCCTCGAAAGATGCGATCTTCACCCTCAAAACAGCAATTGAAATTTTTTCACTCGAATCTATAAAAATCATACATCATTGAAAAGGTCTGACTCCCTAGATTACAGAAATGCTGTTTTCAGCCCTCTAGGTGCATTCCTTTACGAGTTATGAGCATTTAAAGTTTTCAAAAAGCAGTGAAATTTTTTTGGTACTAAAATCCCCGAAAGATGCGATCTTCACCCTCAAAACAGCAATTGAAATTTTTTTCACTCGAATCTATAAGAATCATACATCATTGAAAAGGTCTGACTCCCTAAATTACAGAAATGCTATTTTCAGCCCTCTAGGTGCATTCCTTTACGAGTTATGAGCATTTAAAGTTTTCGAAAAGCAGTGACATTTTTTTGGTTGAAATCCTCGAAAGATGCGATCTTCACCCTCAAAACAGCAATTGAAATTTTTTTCACTCGAATCTATAAGAATCATACATCATTGAAAAGGTCTGACTCCCTAAATTACAGAAATGCTATTTTCAGCCCTCTAGGTGCATTCCTTTACGAGTTATGAGCATTTAAAGTTTTCGAAAAGCAGTGAAATTTTTTTGGTACTAAAATCCCCGAAAGATGCGATCTTCACCCTCAAAACAGCAATTGAAATTTTTTTCACTCGAATCTATAAAAATCATACATCATTGAAAAGGTCTGACTCCCTAGATTACAGAAATGCTGTTTTCAGCCCTCTAGGTGCATTCCTTTACGAGTTATGAGCATTTAAAGTTTTCAAAAAGCAGTGAAATTTTTTTGGTACTAAAATCCCCGAAAGATGCGATCTTCACCCTCAAAACAGCAATTGAAATTTTTTTCACTCGAATCTATAAGAATCATACATCATTGAAAAGGTCTGACTCCCTAAATTACAGAAATGCTATTTTCAGCCCTCTAGGTGCATTCCTTTACGAGTTATGAGCATTTAAAGTTTTCGAAAAGCAGTGAAATTTTTTTGGTACTAAAATCCCCGAAAGATGCGATCTTCACCCTCAAAACAGCAATTGAAATTTTTTTCACTCGAATCTATAAAAATCATACATCATTGAAAAGGTCTGACTCCCTAGATTACAGAAATGCTGTTTTCAGCCCTCTAGGTGCATTCCTTTACGAGTTATGAGCATTTAAAGTTTTCGAAAAGCAGTGACATTTTTTTGGTCGAAATCCTCGAAAGATGCGATCTTCACCCTCAAAACAGCAATTGAAATTTTTTTCACTCGAATCTATAAAAATCATACATCATTGAAAAGGTCTGACTCCCTAGATTACAGAAATGCTATTTTCAGTCCTCTAGGTGCATTCCTTTACGAGTTATGAGCATTTAAAGTTTTCGAAAAGCAGTGACATTTTTTTGGTTGAAATCCTCGAAAGATGCGATCTTCACCCTCAAAACAGCAATTGAAATTTTTTCACTCGAATCTATAAAAATCATACATCATTGAAAAGGTCTCACTCCCTAGATTACAGAAATGCTATTTTCAGCCCTCTAGGTGCATTCCTTTACGAGTTATGAGCATTTAAAGTTTTCGAAAAGCAGTGACATTTTTTTGGTTGAAATCCTCGAAAGATGCGATCTTCACCCTCAAAACAGCAATTGAAATTTTTTTCACTCGAATCTATAAAAATCATACATCATTGAAAAGGTCTGACTCCCTAAATTACAGAAATGCTATTTTCAGCCCTCTAGGTGCATTCTTTTACGAGTTATGAGCATTTAAAGTTTTCGAAAAGCAGTGAAATTTTTTTGGTACTAAAATCCCCGAAAGATGCGATCTTCACCCTCAAAACAGCAATTGAAATTTTTTTCACTCGAATCTATAAAAATCATACATCATTGAAAAGGTCTGACTCCCTAGATTACAGAAATGCTATTTTCAGCCCTCTAGGTGCATTCCTTTACGAGTTATGAGCATTTAAAGTTTTCGAAAAGCAGTGAAATTTTTTTGGTACTAAAATCCCCGAAAGATGCGATCTTCACCCTCAAAACAGCAATTGAAATTTTTTCACTCGAATCTATAAAAATCATACATCATTGAAAAGGTCTGACTCCCTAGATTACAGAAATGCTATTTTCAGCCCTCTAGGTGCATTCCTTTACGAGTTATGAGCATTTAAAGTTTTCGAAAAGCAGTGACATTTTTTTGGTTGAAATCCTCGAAAGATGCGATCTTCACCCTCAAAACAGCAATTGAAATTTTTTTCACTCGAATCTATAAAAATCATACATCATTGAAAAGGTCTGACTCCCTAGATTACAGAAATGCTATTTTCAGCCCTCTAGGTGCATTCCTTTACGAGTTATGAGCATTTAAAGTTTTCGAAAAGCAGTGACATTTTTTTGGTTGAAATCCTCGAAAGATGCGATCTTCACCCTCAAAACAGCAATTGAAATTTTTTCACTCGAATCTATAAAAATCATACAGAAATGCTATTTTCAGCCCTCTAGGTGCATTCCTTTACGAGTTATGAGCATTTAAAGTTTTCGAAAAGCAGTGACATTTTTTTGGTTGAAATCCTCGAAAGATGCGATCTTCACCCTCAAAACAGCAATTGAAATTTTTTCACTCGAATCTATAAAAATCATACATCATTGAAAAGGTCTGACTCCCTAAATTACAGAAATGCTATTTTCAGCCCTCTAGGTGCATTCCTTTACGAGTTATGAGCATTTAAAGTTTTCGAAAAGCAGTGAAATTTTTTTGGTACTAAAATCCCCGAAAGATGCGATCTTCACCCTCAAAACAGTAATTGAAATTTTTTTCACTCCAATCTATAAAAATCATACATCATTGAAAAGGTCTGACTCCCTAGATTACAGAAATGCTATTTTCAGCCCTCTAGGTGCATTCCTTTACGAGTTATGAGCATTTAAAGTTTTCGAAAAGCAGTGACATTTTTTTGGTTGAAATCCTCGAAAGATGCGATCTTCACCCTCAAAACAGCAATTGAAATTTTTTTCACTCGAATCTATAAAAATCATACATCATTGAAAAGGTCTGACTCCCTAGATTACAGAAATGCTATTTTCACCCCTTTTGGTGCATTCCTTTACGAGTTATGAGCATTTAAAGTTTTCGAAAAGCAGTGACATTTTTTTGGTTGAAATCCTCGAAAGATGCGATCTTCACCCTCAAAACAGCAATTGAAATTTTTTTCACTCGAATCTATAAAAATCATACATCATTGAAAAGGTCTGACTCCCTAGATTACAGAAATGCTATTTTTAGCCCTCTAGGTGCATTCCTTTACGAGTTATGAGCATTTAAAGTTTTCGAAAAGCAGTGACATTTTTTTGGTTGAAATCCTCGAAAGATGCGATCTTCACCCTCAAAACAGCAATTGAAATTTTTTCATTGAAAAGGTCTGACTCCCTAGATTACAGAAATGCTATTTTCAGCCCTCTAGGTGCATTCCTTTACGAGTTATAAGCATTTAAAGTTTTCGAAAAGCAGTGACATTTTTTTGGTTGAAATCCTCGAAAGATGCGATCTTCACCCTCAAAACAGCAATTGAAATTTTTTTCACTCGAATCTATAAAAATCATACATCATTGAAAAGGTCTGACTCCCTAGATTACAGAAATGCTATTTTCAGCCCTCTAGGTGCATTCCTTTACGAGTTATGAGCATTTAAAGTTTTCGAAAAGCAGTGAAATTTTTTTGGTACTAAAATCCCCGAAAGATGCGATCTTCACCCTCAAAACAGCAATTGAAATTTTTTCACTCGAATCTATAAAAATCATACATCATTGAAAAGGTCTGACTCCCTAGATTACAGAAATGCTATTTTCAGCCCTCTAGGTGCATTCCTTTACGAGTTATAAGCATTTAAAGTTTTCGAAAAGCAGTGACATTTTTTTGGTTGAAATCCTCGAAAGATGCGATCTTCACCCTCAAAACAGCAATTGAAATTTTTTTCACTCGAATCTATAAAAATCATACATCATTGAAAAGGTCTGACTCCCTAGATTACAGAAATGCTATTTTCAGCCCTCTAGGTGCATTCCCTTACGAGTTATGAGCATTTAAAGTTTTCGAAAAGCAGTGAAATTTTTTTGGTACTAAAATCCCCGAAAGATGCGATCTTCACCCTCAAAACAGCAATTGAATTTTTTTTCACTCGAATCTATTAAAATCATACATCATTGAAATGGTCTGACTCCCTAGATTACAGAAATGCTATTTTCAGCCCTCTAGGTGCATTCCTTTACGAGTTATGAGCATTTAAAGTTTTCGAAAAGCAGTGACATTTTTTTGGTTGAAATCCTCGAAAGATGCGATCTTCACCCTCAAAACAGCAATTGAAATTTTTTTTCACTCGAATCTATAAAAAATCATACATCATTGAAAAGGTCTGACTCCCTAGATTACAGAAATGCTATTTTCAGCCCTCTAGGTGCATTCATGTACGAGTTATGAGCATTTAAAGTTTTCGAAAAGCAGTGACATTTTTTTGGTTGAAATCCTCGATCTTCACCCTCAAAACAGCAATTGAATTTTTTTTCACTCGAATCTATAACAATCATACATCATTGAAAAGGTCTGACTCCCTAGATTACAGAAATGCTATTTTCAGCCCTCTAGGTCCATTCCTTTACGAGTTATGAGCATTTAAAGTTTTCGAAAAGCAGTGAAATTTTTTTGGTACTAAAATCCCCGAAAGATGCGATCTTCACCCTCAAAACAGCAATTGAAATTTTTTCACTCGAATCTATAAAAATCATACATCATTGAAAAGGTCTGACTCCCTAGATTACAGAAATGCTGTTTTCAGCCCTCTAGGTGCATTCCTGTACGAGTTATGAGCATTTAAAGTTTTCGAAAAGCAGTGACATTTTTTTGGTTGAAATCCTCGATCTTCACCCTCAAAACAGCAATTGAATTTTTTTTCACTCGAATCTATAACAATCATACATCATTGAAAAGGTCTGACTCCCTAGATTACAGAAATGCTATTTTCAGCCCTCTAGGTGCATTCCTTTACGAGTTATGAGCATTTAAAGTTTTCGAAAAGCAGTGAAATTTTTTTGGTACTAAAATCCCCGAAAGATGCGATCTTCACCCTCAAAACAGCAATTGAAATTTTTTTCACTCGAATCTATAAAAATCATACATCATTGAAAAGGTCTGACTCCCTAGATTACAGAAATGCTATTTTCAGCCCTCTAGGTGCATTCCTTTACGAGTTATGAGCATTTAAAGTTTTCGAAAAGCAGTGACATTTTTTTGGTTGAAATCCTCGAAAGATGCGATCTTCACCCTCAAAACAGCAATTGAAATTTTTTCACTCGAATCTATAAAAATCATACAGAAATGCTATTTTCAGCCCTCTAGGTGCATTCCTTTACGAGTTATGAGCATTTAAAGTTTTCGAAAAGCAGTGACATTTTTTTGGTTGAAATCCTCGAAAGATGCGATCTTCACCCTCAAAACAGCAATTGAAATTTTTTCACTCGAATCTATAAAAATCATACATCATTGAAAAGGTCTGACTCCCTAAATTACAGAAATGCTATTTTCAGCCCTCTAGGTGCATTCCTTTACGAGTTATGAGCATTTAAAGTTTTCGAAAAGCAGTGAAATTTTTTTGGTACTAAAATCCCCGAAAGATGCGATCTTCACCCTCAAAACAGCAATTGAAATTTTTTCACTCGAATCTATAAAAATCATACATCATTGAAAAGGTCTGACTCCATAGATTACAGAAATGCTGTTTTCAGCCCTCTAGGTGCATTCCTGTACGAGTTATGAGCATTTAAAGTTTTCGAAAAGCAGTGACATTTTTTTGGTTGAAATCCTCGATCTTCACCCTCAAAACAGCAATTGAATTTTTTTTCACTCGAATCTATAACAATCATACATCATTGAAAAGGTCTGACTCCCTAGATTACAGAAATGCTATTTTCAGCCCTCTAGGTGCATTCCTTTACGAGTTATGAGCATTTAAAGTTTTCGAAAAGCAGTGAAATTTTTTTGGTACTAAAATCCCCGAAAGATGCGATCTTCACCCTCAAAACAGCAATTGAAATTTTTTTCACTCGAATCTATAAAAATCATACATCATTGAAAAGGTCTGACTCCCTAGATTACAGAAATGCTATTTTCAGCCCTCTAGGTGCATTCCTTTACGAGTTATGAGCATTTAAAGTTTTCGAAAAGCAGTGACATTTTTTTGGTTGAAATCCTCGAAAGATGCGATCTTCACCCTCAAAACAGCAATTGAAATTTTTTCACTCGAATCTATAAAAATCATACAGAAATGCTATTTTCAGCCCTCTAGGTGCATTCCTTTACGAGTTATGAGCATTTAAAGTTTTCGAAAAGCAGTGACATTTTTTTGGTTGAAATCCTCGAAAGATGCGATCTTCACCCTCAAAACAGCAATTGAAATTTTTTCACTCGAATCTATAAAAATCATACATCATTGAAAAGGTCTGACTCCCTAAATTACAGAAATGCTATTTTCAGCCCTCTAGGTGCATTCCTTTACGAGTTATGAGCATTTAAAGTTTTCGAAAAGCAGTGAAATTTTTTTGGTACTAAAATCCCCGAAAGATGCGATCTTCACCCTCAAAACAGTAATTGAAATTTTTTTCACTCGAATCTATAAAAATCATACATCATTGAAAAGGTCTGACTCCCTAGATTACAGAAATGCTATTTTCAGCCCTCTAGGTGCATTCCTTTACGAGTTATAAGCATTTAAAGTTTTCGAAAAGCAGTGACATTTTTTTGGTTGAAATCCTCGAAAGATGCGATCTTCACCCTCAAAACAGCAATTGAAATTTTTTTCACTCGAATCTATAAAAATCATACATCATTGAAAAGGTCTGACTCCCTAGATTACAGAAATGCTATTTTCACCCCTTTTGGTGCATTCCTTTACGAGTTATGAGCATTTAAAGTTTTCGAAAAGCAGTGACATTTTTTTGGTTGAAATCCTCGAAAGATGCGATCTTCACCCTCAAAACAGCAATTGAAATTTTTTCATTGAAAAGGTCTGACTCCCTAGATTACAGAAATGCTATTTTCAGCCCTCTAGGTGCATTCCTTTACGAGTTATAAGCATTTAAAGTTTTCGAAAAGCAGTGACATTTTTTTGGTTGAAATCCTCGATCTTCACCCTCAAAACAGCAATTGAATTTTTTTTCACTCGAATCTATAACAATCATACATCATTGAAAAGGTCTGACTCCCTAGATTACAGAAATGCTATTTTCAGCCCTCTAGGTGCATTCCTGTACGAGTTATGAGCATTTAAAGTTTTCGAAAAGCAGTGACATTTTTTTGGTTGAAATCCTCGAAAGATGCGATCTTCACCCTCAAAACAGCAATTGAAATTTTTTCATTGAAAAGGTCTGACTCCCTAGATTACAGAAATGCTATTTTCAGCCCTCTAGGTGCATTCCTTTACGAGTTATAAGCATTTAAAGTTTTCGAAAAGCAGTGACATTTTTTTGGTTGAAATCCTCGATCTTCACCCTCAAAACAGCAATTGAATTTTTTTTCACTCGAATCTATAACAATCATACATCATTGAAAAGGTCTGACTCCCTAGATTACAGAAATGCTATTTTCAGCCCTCTAGGTGCATTCCTTTACGAGTTATGAGCATTTAAAGTTTTCGAAAAGCAGTGAAATTTTTTTGGTACTAAAATCCCCGAAAGATGCGATCTTCACCCTCAAAACAGCAATTGAAATTTTTTTTCACTCGAATCTATAAAAAATCATACATCATTGAAAAGGTCTGACTCCCTAGATTACAGAAATGCTATTTTCAGCCCTCTAGGTGCATTCATGTACGAGTTATGAGCATTTAAAGTTTTCGAAAAGCCGTGACATTTTTTTGGTTGAAATCCTCGATCTTCACCCTCAAAACAGCAATTGAATTTTTTTTCACTCGAATCTATAACAATCATACATCATTGAAAAGGTCTGACTCCCTAGATTACAGAAATGCTATTTTCAGCCCTCTAGGTGCATTCCTTTACGAGTTATGAGCATTTAAAGTTTTCGAAAAGCAGTGAAATTTTTTTGGTACTAAAATCCCCGAAAGATGCGATCTTCACCCTCAAAACAGCAATTGAAATTTTTTCACTCGAATCTATAAAAATCATACATCATTGAAAAGGTCTGACTCCCTAGATTACAGAAATGCTGTTTTCAGCCCTCTAGGTGCATTCCTGTACGAGTTATGAGCATTTAAAGTTTTCGAAAAGCAGTGACATTTTTTTGGTTGAAATCCTCGATCTTCACCCTCAAAACAGCAATTGAATTTTTTTTCACTCGAATCTATAACAATCATACATCATTGAAAAGGTCTGACTCCCTAGATTACAGAAATGCTATTTTCAGCCCTCTAGGTGCATTCCTTTACGAGTTATGAGCATTTAAAGTTTTCGAAAAGCAGTGAAATTTTTTTGGTACTAAAATCCCCGAAAGATGCGATCTTCACCCTCAAAACAGCAATTGAAATTTTTTTCACTCGAATCTATAAAAATCATACATCATTGAAAAGGTCTGACTCCCTAGATTACAGAAATGCTATTTTCAGCCCTCTAGGTGCATTCCTTTACGAGTTATGAGCATTTAAAGTTTTCGAAAAGCAGTGACATTTTTTTGGTTGAAATCCTCGAAAGATGCGATCTTCACCCTCAAAACAGCAATTGAAATTTTTTTCACTCGAATCTATAAAAATCATACATCATTGAAAAGGTCTGACTCCCTAGATTACAGAAATGCTATTTTCAGCCCTCTAGGTGCATTCCCTTACGAGTTATGAGCATTTAAAGTTAAAATCCCCGAAAGATGCGATCTTCACCCTCAAAACAGCAATTGAATTTTTTTTCACTCGAATCTATTAAAATCATACATCATTGAAATGGTCTGACTCCCTAGATTACAGAAATGCTATTTTCAGCCCTCTAGGTGCATTCCTTTACGAGTTATGAGCATTTAAAGTTTTCGAAAAGCAGTGACATTTTTTTGGTTGAAATCCTCGAAAGATGCGATCTTCACCCTCAAAACAGCAATTGAAATTTTTTTTCACTCGAATCTATAAAAAATCATACATCATTGAAAAGGTCTGACTCCCTAGATTACAGAAATGCTATTTTCAGCCCTCTTGGTGCATTCCTGTACGAGTTATGAGCATTTAAAGTTTTCGAAAAGCAGTGACATTTTTTTGGTTGAAATCCTCGATCTTCACCCTCAAAACAGCAATTGAATTTTTTTTCACTCGAATCTATAACAATCATACATCATTGAAAAGGTCTGACTCCCTAGATTACAGAAATGCTATTTTCAGCCCTCTAGGTGCATTCCTTTACGAGTTATGAGCATTTAAAGTTTTCGAAAAGCAGTGACATTTTTTTGGTTGAAATCCTCGATCTTCACCCTCAAAACAGCAATTGAATTTTTTTCACTCGAATCTATAACAATCATACATCATTGAAATGGTCTGACTCCCTAGATTACAGAAATGCTATTTTCAGCCCTCTAGGTGCATTCCTTTACGAGTTATGAGCATTTAAAGTTTTCGAAAAGCAGTGACATTTTTTTGGTTGAAATCCTCGAAAGATGCGATCTTCACCCTCAAAACAGCAATTGAAATTTTTTTTCACTCGAATCTATAAAAAATCATACATCATTGAAAAGGTCTGACTCTCTAGATTACAGAAATGCTATTTTCAGCCCTCTAGGTGCATTCCTGTACGAGTTATGAGCATTTAAAGTTTTCGAAAAGCAGTGACATTTTTTTGGTTGAAATCCTCGATCTTCACCCTCAAAACAGCAATTGAATTTTTTTCACTCGAATCTATAACAATCATACATCATTGAAAAGGTCTGACTCCCTAGATTACAGAAATGCTATTTTCAGCCCTCTAGGTGCATCCCTTTACGAGTTATGAGCATTTAAAGTTTTCGAAAAGCAGTGAAATTTTTTTGGTACTAAAATCCCCGAAAGATGCGATCTTCACCCTCAAAACAGCAATTGAAATTTTTTCACTCGAATCTATAAAAATCATACATCATTGAAAAGGTCTGACTCCCTAGATTACAGAAATGCTATTTTCAGCCCTCTAGGTGCATTCCTTTACGAGTTATGAGCATTTAAAGTTTTCGAAAAGCAGTGACATTTTTTTGGTTGAAATCCTCGAAAGATGCGATCTTCACCCTCAAAACAGCAATTGAATTTTTTTTCACTCGAATCTATAACAATCATACATCATTGAAAAGGTCTGACTCCCTAGATTACAGAAATGCTATTTTCAGCCCTCTAGGTGCATTCCTTTACGAGTTATGAGCATTTAAAGTTTTCGAAAAGCAGTGAAATTTTTTTGGTACTAAAATCCCCGAAAGATGCGATCTTCACCCTCAAAACAGCAATTGAAATTTTTTCACTCGAATCTATAAAAATCATACATCATTGAAAAGGTCTGACTCCCTAGATTACAGAAATGCTATTTTCAGCCCTCTAGGTGCATTCCTTTACGAGTTATGAGCATTTAAAGTTTTCGAAAAGCAGTGACATTTTTTTGGTTGAAATCCTCGATCTTCACCCTCAAAACAGCAATTGAATTTTTTTCACTCGAATCTATAACAATCATACATCATTGAAATGGTCTGACTCCCTAGATTACAGAAATGCTATTTTCAGCCCTCTAGGTGCATTCCTTTACGAGTTATGAGCATTTAAAGTTTTCGAAAAGCAGTGACATTTTTTTGGTTGAAATTCTCGAAAGATGCGATCTTCACCCTCAAAACAGCAATTGAAATTTTTTTTCACTCGAATCTATAAAAAATCATACATCATTGAAAAGGTCTGACTCCCTAGATTACAGAAATGCTATTTTCAGCCCTCTAGGTGCATTCCTGTACGAGTTATGAGCATTTAAAGTTTTCGAAAAGCAGTGACATTTTTTTGGTTGAAATCCTCGATCTTCACCCTCAAAACAGCAATTGAATTTTTTTTCACTCGAATCTATAACAATCATACATCATTGAAAAGGTCTGACTCCCTAGATTACAGAAATGCTATTTTCAGCCCTCTAGGTGCATTCCTTTACGAGTTATGAGCATTTAAAGTTTTCGAAAAGCAGTGAATATTTTTTGGTACTAAAATCCCCGAAAGATGCGATCTTCACCCTCAAAACAGCAATTGAAATTTTTTCACTCGAATCTATAAAAATCATACATCATTGAAAAGGTCTGACTCCCTAGATTACAGAAATGCTATTTTCAGCCCTCTAGGTGCATTCCCTTACGAGTTATGAGCATTTAAAGTTTTCGAAAAGCAGTGAAATTTTTTTGGTACTAAAATCCCCGAAAGATGCGATCTTCACCCTCAAAACAGCAATTGAAATTTTTTTCACTCGAATCTATTGAAATCATACATCATTGAAATGGTCTGACTCCCTAGATTACAGAAATGCTATTTTCAGCCCTCTAGGTGCATTCCTTTACGAGTTATGAGCATTTAAAGTTTTCAAAAAGCAGTGAAATTTTTTTGGTACTAAAATCCCCGAAAGATGCGATCTTCACCCTCAAAACAGCAATTGAAATTTTTTTCACTCGAATCTATAAAAATCATACATCATTGAAAAGGTCTAACTCCCTAGATTACAGAAATGCTATTTTCAGCCCTCTAGGTGCATTCCTTTACGAGTTATGAGCATTTAAAGTTTTCGAAAGCAGTGACTTTTTTTTGGTTGAAATCCTCGAAAGATGCAATGTTCACCCTCAAAACAGCAATTGAAATTTTTTCACTCGAATCTATAAAAATCATACATCATTGAAAAGGTCTGACTCCCTAGATTACAGAAATGCTATTTTCAGCCCTCTAGGTGCATTCCTTTACGAGTTATGAGCATTTAAAGTTTTCGAAAAGCAGTGACATTTTTTTGGTTGAAATCCTCGAAAGATGCGATCTTCACCCTCAAAACAGCAATTGAAATTTTTTCACTCGAATCTATAAAAATCATACATCATTGAAAAGGTCTGACTCCCTAGATTACAGAAATGCTATTTTCAGCCCTCTAGGTGCATTCTTTTACGAGTTATGAGCATTTAAAGTTTTCGAAAAGCAGTGACATTTTTTTGGTTGAAATCCTCGAAAGATGCGATCTTCACCCTCAAAACAGCAATTGAAATTTTTTTTCACTCGAATCTATAAAAAATCATACATCATTGAAAAGGTCTGACTCCCTAGATTACAGAAATGCTATTTTCAGCCCTCTAGGTGCATTCCTTTACGAGTTATGAGCATTTAAAGTTTTCGAAAAGCAGTGACATTTTTTTGGTTGAAATCCTCGATCTTCACCCTCAAAACAGCAATTGAATTTTTTTTCACTCGAATCTATAACAATCATACATAATGAAAAGGTCTGACTCCCTAGATTACAGAAATGCTATTTTCAGCCCTCTAGGTGCATTCCTTTACGAGTTATGAGCATTTAAAGTTTTCGAAAAGCAGTGAAATTTTTTTGGTACTAAAATCCCCGAAAGATGCGATCTTCACCCTCAAAACAGCAATTGAAATTTTTTTCACTCGAATCTATAAAAATCATACATCATTGAAAAGGTCTGACTCCCTAGATTACAGAAATGCTATTTTCAGCCCTCTAGGTGCATTCCTTTACGAGTTATGAGCATTTAAAGTTTTCGAAAAGCAGTGAAATTTTTTTGGTACTAAAATCCCCGAAAGATGCGATCTTCACCCTCAAAACAGCAATTGAAATTTTTTTCACTCGAATCTATAAAAATCATACATCAATGAAAAGGTCTGACTCCCTAGATTACAGAAATGCTATTTTCAGCCCTCTAGGTGCATTCCTTTACGAGTTATGAGCATTTAAGGCTTTCGAAAAGCAGTGACATTTTTTTGGTTGAAATCCTCGAAAGATGCGCTCTTCACCCTCAAAACAGCAATTGAATTTTTTTCACTCGAATCTATAAAAATCATACATCATTGAAAAGGTCTGACTCCCTAGATTACAGAAATGCTATTTTCAGCCCTCTAGGTGCATTCCTTTACGAGTTATGAGCATTTAAAGTTTTCGAAAAGCAGTGACATTTTTTTGGTTGAAATCCCCGAAAGATGCGATCTTCACCCTCAAAACAGCAATTAAAATTTTTTTACTCGAATCTATAAAAATCATACATCATTGAAAAGGTCTGACTCCCTAGATTACAGAAATGCTATTTTCAGCCCTCTAGGTGCATTCCTTTACGAGTTATGAGCATTTAAAGTTTTCGAAAAGCAGTGAAATTTTTTTGGTACTAAAATCCCCGAAAGATGCGATCTTCACCCTCAAAACAGCAATTGAAATTTTTTTCACTCGAATCTATAAAAATCATACATCATTGAAAAGGTCTGACTCCCTAGATTACAGAAATGCATTTAAAATTTTCGAAAAGCAGTGACATTTTTTTGGTTGAAATCCTCAAAACAGCAATTGAAATTTTTTCACTCGAATTTATAAAAATCATACATCATTGAAAAGGTCTGACTCCCTAGATTACAGAAATGCTATTTTCAGCCCTCTAGGTGCATTCCTTTACGAGTTATGAGCATTTAAAGTTTTCGAAAAGCAGTGACATTTTTTTGGTTGAAATCCTCGATCTTCACCCTCAAAACAGCAATTGAATTTTTTTTCACTCGAATCTATAACAATCATACATAATGAAAAGGTCTGACTCCCTAGATTACAGAAATGCTATTTTCAGCCCTCTAGGTGCATTCCTTTACGAGTTATGAGCATTTAAAGTTTTCGAAAAGCAGTGAAATTTTTTTGGTACTAAAATCCCCGAAAGATGCGATCTTCACCCTCAAAACAGCAATTGAAATTTTTTTCACTCGAATCTATAAAAATCATACATCATTGAAAAGGTCTGACTCCCTAGATTACAGAAATGCTATTTTCAGCCCTCTAGGTGCATTCCTGTACGAGTTATGAGCATTTAAAGTTTTCGAAAAGCAGTGAAATTTTTTTGGTACTAAAATCCCCGAAAGATGCGATCTTCACCCTCAAAACAGCAATTGAAATTTTTTTCACTCGAATCTATAAAAATCATACATCAATGAAAAGGTCTGACTCCCTAGATTACAGAAATGCTATTTTCAGCCCTCTAGGTGCATTCCTTTACGAGTTATGAGCATTTAAGGCTTTCGAAAAGCAGTGACATTTTTTTGGTTGAAATCCTCGAAAGATGCGCTCTTCACCCTCAAAACAGCAATTGAATTTTTTTCACTCGAATCTATAAAAATCATACATCATTGAAAAGGTCTGACTCCCTAGATTACAGAAATGCTATTTTCAGCCCTCTAGGTGCATTCCTTTACGAGTTATGAGCATTTAAAGTTTTCGAAAAGCAGTGACATTTTTTTGGTTGAAATCCCCGAAAGATGCGATCTTCACCCTCAAAACAGCAATTAAAATTTTTTTACTCGAATCTATAAAAATCATACATCATTGAAAAGGTCTGACTCCCTAGATTACAGAAATGCTATTTTCAGCCCTCTAGGTGCATTCCTTTACGAGTTATGAGCATTTAAAGTTTTCGAAAAGCAGTGAAATTTTTTTGGTACTAAAATCCCCGAAAGATGCGATCTTCACCCTCAAAACAGCAATTGAAATTTTTTTCACTCGAATCTATAAAAATCATACATCATTGAAAAGGTCTGACTCCCTAGATTACAGAAATGCATTTAAAATTTTCGAAAAGCAGTGACATTTTTTTGGTTGAAATCCTCGAAAGATGCGATCTTCACCCTCAAAACAGCAATTGAAATTTTTTCACTCGAATTTATAAAAATCATACATCATTGAAAAGGTCTGACTCCCTAGATTACAGAAATGCTATTTTCAGCCCTCTAGGTGCATTCCTTTACGAGTTATGAGCATTTAAAGTTTTCGAAAAGCAGTGAAATTTTTTTGGTACTAAAATCCCCGAAAGATGCGATCTTCACCCTCAAAACAGCAATTGAAATTTTTTTCACTCGAATCTATAAAAATCATACATCAATGAAAAGGTCTGACTCCCTAGATTACAGAAATGCTATTTTCAGCCCTCTAGGTGCATTCCTTTACGAGTTATGAGCATTTAAAGTTTTCGAAAAGCAGTGACATTTTTTTGGTTGAAATCCTCGAAAGATGCGATCTTCACCCTCAAAACAGCAATTGAAATTTTTTCACTCGAATCTATAAAAATCATACAGAAATGCTATTTTCAGCCCTCTAGGTGCATTCCTTTACGAGTTATGAGCATTTAAAGTTTTCGAAAAGCAGTGACATTTTTTTGGTTGAAATCCTCGAAAGATGCGATCTTCACCCTCAAAACAGCAATTGAAATTTTTTCACTCGAATCTATAAAAATCATACATCATTGAAAAGGTCTGACTCCCTAGATTACAGAAATGCTATTTTCAGCCTATTTGAATCTATAAAAATCATACATCATTGAAAAGGTCTGACTCCCTAGATTACAGAAATGCTATTTTCAGCCCTCTAGGTGCATTCCTTTACGAGTTATGAGCATTTAAAGTTTTCGAAAAGCAGTGACATTTTTTTGGTTGAAATCCTCGAAAGATGCGATCTTCACCCTCAAAACAGCAATTGAAATTTTTTCACTCGAATCTATAAAAATCATACATCATTGAAAAGGTCTGACTCCCTAGATTACAGAAATGCTATTTTCAGCCATCTAGGTGCATTCCTTTACGAGTTATGAGCATTTAAAGTTTTCGAAAAGCAGTGACATTTTTTTGGTTGAAATCCTCGAAAGATGCGATCTTCACCCTCAAAACAGCAATTGAAATTTTTTTCACTCGAATCTATAAAAATCATACATCATTGAAAAGGTCTGACTCCCTAGATTACAGAAATGCTATTTTCAGCCCTCTAGGTGCATTCCTTTACGAGTTATGAGCATTTAAAGTTTTCGAAAAGCAGTGACATTTTTTTGGTTGAAATCCTCGAAAGATGCGCTCTTCACCCTCAAAACAGCAATTGAAATTTTTTCACTCGAATCTATAAAAATCATACATCATTGAAAAGGTCTGACTCCCTAGATTACAGAAATTCAGCCCTCTAGGTGCATTCCTTTACGAGTTATGAGCATTTAAAGTTTTCGAAAAGCAGTGACATTTTTTTGGTTGAAATCCCCGAAAGATCTTCACCCTCAAAACAGCAATTAAAATTTTTTACTCGAATCTATAAAAATCATACATCATTGAAAAGGTCTGACTCCCTAGATTACAGAAATGCTATTTTCAGCCCTCTAGGTGCATTCCTTTACGAGTTATGAGCATTTAAAGTTTTCGAAAAGCAGTGAAATTTTTTTGGTACTAAAATCCTCGAAAGATGCGATCTTCACCCTCAAAACAGCAATTGAAATTTTTTCACTCGAATTTATAAAAATCATACATCATTGAAAAGGTCTGACTCCCTAGATTACAGAAATGCTATTTTCAGCCCTCTAGGTGCATTCCTTTACGAGTTATGAGCATTTAAAGTTTTCGAAAAGCAGTGACATTTTTTTGGTTGAAATCGAAAGATGCGATCTTCACCCTCAAAACAGCAATTGAAATTTTTTTCACTCGAATCTATAAAAATCATACATCATTGAAAAGGTCTGACTCCCTAGATTACAGAAATGCTATTTTCAGCCCTCTAGGTGCATTCCTTTACGAGTTATGAGCATTTAAAGTTTTCAAAAAGCAGTGAAATTTTTTTGGTACTAAAATCCCCGAAAGATGCGATCTTCACCCTCAAAACAGCAATTGAAATTTTTTCACTCGAATCTATAAAAATCATACATCATTGAAAAGGTCTGACTCCCTAGATTACAGAAATGCTATTTTCAGCCCTCTAGGTGCATTCCTTTACGAGTTATGAGCATTTAAAGTTTTCGAAAAGCAGTGACATTTTTTTGGTTGAAATCCTCGAAAGATGCGATCTTCACCCTCAAAACAGCAATTGAAATTTTTTCACTCGAATTTATAAAAATCATACATCATTGAAAAGGTCTGACTCCCTAGATTACAGAAATGCTATTTTCAGCCCTCTAGGTGCATTCCTTTACGAGTTATGAGCATTTAAAGTTTTCAAAAAGCAGTGAAATTTTTTTGGTACTAAAATCCCCGAAAGATGCGATCTTCACCCTCAAAACAGCAATTGAAATTTTTTTCACTCGAATCTATAAAAATCATACATCATTGAAAAGGTCTGACTCCCTAGATTACAGAAATGCTATTTTCAGCCCTCTAGGTGCATTCCTTTACGAGTTATGAGCATTTAAAGTTTTCGAAAAGCAGTGACATTTTTTTGGTTGAAATCCTCGAAAGATGCGATCTTCACCCTCAAAACAGCAATTGAAATTTTTTCACTCGAATTTATAAAAATCATACATCATTGAAAAGGTCTGACTCCCTAGATTACAGAAATGCTATTTTCAGCCCTCTAGGTGCATTCCTTTACGAGTTATGAGCATTTAAGTTTTCGAAAAGCAGTGACATTTTTTTGGTTGAAATCCTCGAAAGATGCGATCTTCACCCTAAAAACAGCAATTGAAATTTTTTTCACTCGAATCTATAAAAATCATACATCATTGAAAAGGTCTGACTCCCTAGATTACAGAAATGCTATTTTCAGCCCTCTAGGTGCATTCCTTTACGAGTTATGAGCATTTAAAGTTTTCGAAAAGCAGTGAATGTTTTTTGGTACTAAAATCCCCGAAAGATGCGATCTTCACCCTCAAAACAGCAATTGAAATTTTTTTCACTCGAATCTATAAAAATCATACATCATTGAAAAGGTCTGACTCCCTAGATTACAGAAATGCTGTTTTCAGCCCTCTAGGTGCATTCCTTTACGAGTTATGAGCATTTAAAGTTTTCAAAAAGCAGTGAAATTTTTTTGGTACTAAAATCCCCGAAAGATGCGATCTTCACCCTCAAAACAGCAATTGAAATTTTTTTCTCTCGAATCTATAAAAATCATACATCATTGAAAAGGTCTGACTCCCTAGATTACAGAAATGCTATTTTCAGCCCTCTAGGTGCATTCCTTTACGAGTTATGAGCATTTAAAGTTTTCGAAAAGCAGTGACATTTTTTTGGTTGAAATCCTCGAAAGATGCGATCTTCACCCTCAAAACAGCAATTGAAATTTTTTCACTCGAATTTATAAAAATCATACATCATTGAAAAGGTCTGACTCCCTAGATTACAGAAATGCTATTTTCAGCCCTCTAGGTGCATTCCTTTACGAGTTATGAGCATTTAAAGTTTTCAAAAAGCAGTGAAATTTTTTTGGTACTAAAATCCCCGAAAGATGCGATCTTCACCCTCAAAACAGCAATTGAAATTTTTTTCACTCGAATCTATAAAAATCATACATCATTGAAAAGGTCTGACTCCCTAGATTACAGAAATGCTATTTTCAGCCCTCTAGGTGCATTCCTTTACGAGTTATGAGCATTTAAAGTTTTCGAAAAGCAGTGACATTTTTTTGGTTGAAATCCTCGAAAGATGCGATCTTCACCCTAAAAACAGCAATTGAAATTTTTTTCACTCGAATCTATAAAAATCATACATCATTGAAAAGGTCTGACTCCCTAGATTACAGAAATGCTATTTTCAGCCCTCTAGGTGCATTCCTTTACGAGTTATGAGCATTTAAAGTTTTCGAAAAGCAGTGAATGTTTTTTGGTACTAAAATCCCCGAAAGATGCGATCTTCACCCTCAAAACAGCAATTGAAATTTTTTTCACTCGAATCTATAAAAATCATACATCATTGAAAAGGTCTGACTCCCTAGATTACAGAAATGCTGTTTTCAGCCCTCTAGGTGCATTCCTTTACGAGTTATGAGCATTTAAAGTTTTCGAAAAGCAGTGAAATTTTTTTGGTACTAAAATCCCCGAAAGATGCGCTCTTCACCCTCAAAACAGCAATTGAAATTTTTTTCACTCGAATCTATAAAAATCATACATCATTGAAAAGGTCTGACTCCCTAGATTACACAAATGCTATTTTCAGCCCTCTAGGTGCATTCCTTTACGAGTTATGAGCATTTAAAGTTTTCGAAAAGCAGTGAAATTTTTTTGGTACTAAAATCCCCGAAAGATGCGAGATCCTTCACCCTCAAAACAGCAATTGAAATTTTTTCACTCGAATCTATTAAAATCATACATCATTGAAAAGGTCTGACTCCCTAGATTACAGAAATGCTATTTTCAGCCCTCTAGGTGCATTCCCTTACGAGTTATGAGCATTTAAAGTTTTCGAAAAGCAGTGAAATTTTTTTGGTACTAAAATCCCCGAAAGATGCGCTCTTCACCCTCAAAACAGCAATTGAAATTTTTTTCACTCGAATCTATAAAAATCATACATCATTGAAAAGGTCTGACTCCCTAGATTACACAAATGCTATTTTCAGCCCTCTAGGTGCATTCCTTTACGAGTTCTGAGCATTTAAAGTTTTCAAAAAGCAGTGAAATTTTTTTGGTACTAAAATCCCCGAAAGATGCGATCTTCACCCTCAAAATAGCAATTGAAATTTTTTCACTCGAATCTATAAAAATCATACATCGTTGAAAAGGTCTGACTCCCTAGATTACAGAAATGCTATTTTCAGCCCTCTAGGTGCATTCCTTTACGAGTTATGAGCATTTAAAGTTTTCGAAAAGCAGTGACATTTTTTTGGTTGAAATCCTCGAAAGATGCGATCTTCACCCTCAAAACAGCAATTGAAATTTTTTCACTCGAATCTATAAAGTTATGAGCATTTAAAGTTTTCGAAAAGCAGTGACATTTTTTTGGTTGAAATCCTCGAAAGATGCGATCTTCACCCTCAAAACAGCAATTGAAATTTTTTCACTCGAATTTATAAAAATCATACATCATTGAAAAGGTCTGACTCCCTAGATTACAGTAATGCTATTTTCAGCTCTCTAGGTACATTCATTTACGAGTTATGAGCATTTAAAGTTTTCGAAAAGCAGTGACATTTTTTTGGTTGAAATCCTCGAAAGATGCGATCTTCACCCTCAAAACAGCAATTGAAATTTTTTTCACTCGAATCTATAAAAATCATACATCATTGAAAAGGTCTGACTCCCTAGATTACAGAAATGCTATTTTCAGCCCTCTAGGTGCATTCCTTTACGAGTTATGAGCATTTAAAGTTTTCGAAAAGCAGTGACATTTTTTTGGTTGAAATCCTCGAAAGATGCGATCTTCACCCTCAAAACAGCAATTGAAATTTTTTTCACTCGATCTATAAAAATCATACATCATTGAAAAGGTCTGACTCCCTAGATTACAGAAATGCTATTTTCAGCCCTCTAGGTGCATTCCTTTACGAGTTATGAGCATTTAAAGTTTTCGAAAAGCAATGACATTTTTTTGGTTGAAATCCTCGAAAGATGCGATCTTCAACAGCAATTGAAATTTTTTCACTCGAATCTATTAAAATCATACATCATTGAAAAGGTCTGACTCCCTAGATTACAGAAATGCTGTTTTCAGCCCTCTAGGTGCATTCCTTTACGAGTTCTGAGCATTTAAAGTTTTCAAAAAGCAGTGAAATTTTTTTTGGTACTAAAATCCCCGAAAGATGCGATCTTCACCCTCAAAACAGCAATTGAAATTTTTTTCACTCGAATCTATAAAAATCATACATCGTTGAAAAGGTCTGACTCCCTAGATTACAGAAATGCTATTTTCAGCCCTCTAGGTGCATTCCTTTACGAGTTATGAGCATTTAAAGTTTTCGAAAAGCAGTGACATTTTTTTGGTTGAAATCCTCGAAAGATGCGATCTTCACCCTCAAAACAGCAATTGAAATTTTTTTCACTCGAATCTATAAAAATCATACATCATTAAAAAGGTCTGACTCCCTAGATTACAGAAATGCTATTTTCAGCCCTCTAGGTGCATTCCTTTACGAGTTATGAGCATTTAAAGTTTTCGAAAAGCAGTGACATTTTTTTGGTTGAAATCCTCGAAAGATGCGATCTTCAACAGCAATTGAAATTTTTTCACTCGAATCTATTAAAATCATACATCATTGAAAAGGTCTGACTCCCTAGATTACAGAAATGCTGTTTTCAGCCCTCTAGGTGCATTCCTTTACGAGTTATGAGCATTTAAAGTTTTCAAAAAGCAGTGAAATTTTTTTGGTACTAAAATCCCCGAAAGATGCGATCTTCACCCTCAAAACAGCAATTGAAATTTTTTTCACTCGAATCTATAAAAATCATACATCATTGAAAAGGTCTGACTCCCTAGATTACAGAAATGCTATTTTCAGCCCTCTAGGTGCATTCCTTTACGAGTTATGAGCATTTAAAGTTTTCGAAAAGCAGTTTTCAGCCCTCTAGGTGCATTCCTTTACGAGTTATGAGCATTTAAAGTTTTCGAAAAGCAGTGACATTTTTTTGGTTGAAATCCTCGAAAGATGCGATCTTCACCCTCAAAACAGCAATTGAAATTTTTTCACTCGAATCTATAAAGTTATGAGCATTTAAAGTTTTCGAAAAGCAGTGACATTTTTTTGGTTGAAATCCTCGAAAGATGCGATCTTCACCCTCAAAACAGCAATTGAAATTTTTTCACTCGAATTTATAAAAATCATACATCATTGAAAAGGTCTGACTCCCTAGATTACAGTACTATTTTCAGCTCTCTAGGTACATTCCTTTACGAGTTATGAGCATTTAAAGTTTTCGAAAAGCAGTGACATTTTTTTGGTTGAAATCCTCGAAAGATGCGATCTTCACCCTCAAAACAGCAATTGAAATTTTTTCATTGAAAAGGTCTGACTCCCTAGATTACAGAAATGCTATTTTCAGCCCTCTAGGTGCATTCCTTTACGAGTTATGAGCATTTAAAGTTTTCGAAAAGCAGTGACATTTTTTTGGTTGAAATCCTCGAAAGATGCGATCTTCACAGAAATGCTATTTTCAGCCCTCTAGGTGCATTCCTTTACGAGTTATGAGCATTTAAAGTTTTCGAAAAGCAGTGAAATTTTTTGGTACTAAAATCAGTGACATATTTTTGGTTGAAATCCTCGAAAGATGCGATCTTCACCCTCAAAACAGCAATTGAAATTTTTTTCACTCGAATCTATAAAAATCATACATCATTGAAAAGGTCTGACTCCCTAGATTACAGAAATGCTGTTTTCAGCCCTCTAGGTGCATTCCTTTACGAGTTATGAGCATTTAAAGTTTTCAAAAAGCAGTGAAATTTTTTTGGTACTAAAATCCCCGAAAGATGCGATCTTCACCCTCAAAACAGCAATTGAAATTTTTTCACTCGAATCTATAAAAATCATACATCATTGAAAAGGTCTGACTCCCTAGATTACAGAAATGCTGTTTTCAGCCCTCTAGGTGCATTCCTTTACGAGTTATGAGCATTTAAAGTTTTCGAAAAGCAGTGACATTTTTTTGGTTGAAATCCTCGAAAGATGCGATCTTCACCCTCAAAACAGCAATTGAAATTTTTTTCACTCGAATCTATTAAAATCATACATCATTGAAAAGGTCTGACTCCCTAGATTACAGAAATGCTATTTTCAGCCCTCTAGGTGCATTCCTTTACGAGTTATGAGCATTTAAAGTTTTCGAAAAGCAGTGAAATTTTTTTGGTACTAAAATCCCCGAAAGATGCGATCTTCACCCTCAAAACAGCAATTGAAATTTTTTACTCGAATCTATAAAAATCATACATCATTGAAAAGGTCTGACTCCCTAGATTACACAAACGCTATTTTCAGCCCTCTAGGTGCATTCCTTTACGAGTTATGAGCATTTAAAGTTTTCGAAAAGCAGTGACATTTTTTTGGTACTAAAATCCCCGAAAGATGCGATCTTCACCCTCAAAATAGCAATTGAAATTTTTTTCACTCGAATCTATAAAAATCATACATCATTGAAAAGGTCTGACTCCCTAGATTACAGAAATGCTATTTTCAGCCCTCTAGGTGCATTCCTTTACGAGTTATGAGCATTTAAAGTTTTCGAAAAGCAGTGACATTTTTTTGGTTGAAATCCTCGAAAGATGCGATCTTCACCCTCAAAACAGCAATTGAAATTTTTTCACTCGAATTTATAAAAATCATACATCATTGAAAAGGTCTGACTCCCTAGATTACAGTAATGCTATTTTCAGCTCTCTAGGTACATTCCTTTACGAGTTATGAGCATTTAAAGTTTTCGAAAAGCAGTGACATTTTTTTGGTTGAAATCCTCGAAAGATGCGATCTTCACCCTCAAAACAGCAATTGAAATTTTTTCACTCGAATCTATAAAAATCATACATTATTGAAAAGGTCTGACTCCCTAGATTACAGAAATGCTATTTTCAGCCCTCTAGGTGCATTCCTTTACGAGTTATGAGCATTTAAAGTTTTCGAAAAGCAGTGAAATTTTTTTGGTTGAAATCCTCGAAAGATGCGATCTTCACAGAAATGCTATTTTCAGCCCTCTAGGTGCATTCCTTTACGAGTTATGAGCATTTAAAGTTTTCGAAAAGCAGTGAAATTTTTTCACTCGAATCTATTAAAATCATACATCATTGAAAAGGTCTGACTCCCTAGATTACAGAAATGCTATTTTCAGCCCTCTAGGTGCATTCCTTTACGAGTTCTGAGCATTTAAAGTTTTCAAAAAGCAGTGAAATTTTTTTTGGTACTAAAATCCCCGAAAGATGCGATCTTCACCCTCAAAACAGCAATTGAAATTTTTTTCACTCGAATCTATAAAAATCATACATCATTGAAAAGGTCTGACTCCCTAGATTACACAAACGCTATTTTCAGCCCTCTAGGTGCATTCCTTTACGAGTTATGAGCATTTAAAGTTTTCGAAAAGCAGTGAAATTTTTTTGGTACTAAAATCCCCGAAAGATGCGATCTTCACCCTCAAAATAGCAATTGAAATTTTTTTCACTCGAATCTATAAAAATCATACATCGTTGAAAAGGTCTGACTTTAAAGTTTTCGAAAAGCAGTGAAATTTTTTTGGTACTAAAATCCCCGAAAGATGCGATCTTCACCCTCAAAATAGCAATTGAAATTTTTTTCACTCGAATCTATAAAAATCATACATCGTTGAAAAGGTCTGACTTTAAAGTTTTCGAAAAGCAGTGACATTTTTTTGGTTGAAATCCTCGAAAGATGCGATCTTCACCCTCAAAACAGCACTTGAAATTTTTTCACTCGAATTTATAAAAATCATACATCATTGAAAAGGTCTGACTCCCTAGATTACAGTAATGCTATTTTCAGCTCTCTAGGTACATTCCTTTACGAGTTATGAGCATTTAAAGTTTTCGAAAAGCAGTGACATTTTTTTGGTTGAAATCCTCGAAAGATGCGATCTTCACCCTCAAAACAGCAATTGAAATTTTTTTCACTCGAATCTATAAAAATCATACATTATTGAAAAGGTCTGACTCCCTAGATTACAGAAATGCTATTTTCAGCCCTCTAGGTGCATTCCTTTACGAGTTATGAGCATTTAAAGTTTTCGAAAAGCAGTGAAATTTTTTTGGTACTAAAATCAGTGACATATTTTTGGTTGAAATCCTCGAAAGATGCGATCTTCACCCTCAAAACAGCAATTGAAATTTTTTTCACTCGAATCTATAAAAATCATACATCATTGAAAAGGTCTGACTCCCTAGATTACAGAAATGCTGTTTTCAGCCCTCTAGGTGCATTCCTTTACGAGTTATGAGCATTTAAAGTTTTCGAAAAGCAGTGACATTTTTTTGGTTGAAATCCTCGAAAGATGCGATCTTCACCCTCAAAACAGCAATTGAAATTTTTTTCACTCGAATCTATTAAAATCATACATCATTGAAAAGGTCTGACTCCCTAGATTACAGAAATGCTATTTTCAGCCCTCTAGGTGCATTCCCTTACGAGTTATGAGCATTTAAAGTTTTCGAAAAGCAGTGAAATTTTTTTGGTACTAAAATCCCCGAAAGATGCGATCTTCACCCTCAAAACAGCAATTGAAATTTTTTACTCGAATCTATAAAAATCATACATCATTGAAAAGGTCTGACTCCCTAGATTACACAAACGCTATTTTCAGCCCTCTAGGTGCATTCCTTTACGAGTTATGAGCATTTAAAGTTTTCGAAAAGCAGTGAAATTTTTTTGGTACTAAAATCCCCGAAAGATGCGATCTTCACCCTCAAAATAGCAATTGAAATTTTTTTCACTCGAATCTATAAAAATCATACATCGTTGAAAAGGTCTGACTCCCTAGATTACAGAAATGCTATTTTCAGCCCTCTAGGTGCATTCCTTTACGAGTTATGAGCATTTAAAGTTTTCGAAAAGCAGTGACATTTTTTTGGTTGAAATCCTCGAAAGATGCGATCTTCACCCTCAAAACAGCAATTGAAATTTTTTTCACTCGAATCTATAAAAATCATACATCATTGAAAAGGTCTGACTCCCTAGATTACAGTAATGCTATTTTCAGCTCTCTAGGTACATTCCTTTACGAGTTATGAGCATTTAAAGTTTTCGAAAAGCAGTGACATTTTTTTGGTTGAAATCCTCGAAAGATGCGATCTTCACCCTCAAAACAGCAATTGAAATTTTTTTCACTCGAATCTATAAAAATCATACATTATTGAAAAGGTCTGACTCCCTAGATTACAGAAATGCTATTTTCAGCCCTCTAGGTGCATTCCTTTACGAGTTATGAGCATTTAAAGTTTTCGAAAAGCAGTGAAATTTTTTTGGTACTAAAATCCCCGAAAGATGCGATCTTCACCCTCAAAACAGCAATTGAAATTTTTTTCACTCGAATCTATAAAAATCATACATCATTAAAAAGGTCTGACTACCTAAATTACAGAAATGCTATTTTCAGCCCTCTAGGTGCATTCCTTTACGAGTTATGAGCATTTAAAGTTTTTGAAAAGCAGTGACATTTTTTTGGTTGAAATCCTCGAAAGATGCGATCTTCACCCTCAAAACAGCAATTGAAATTTTTTCACTCGAATCTATAAAAATCATACATCATTGAAAAGGTCTGACTCCCTAGATTACAGAAATGCTATTTTCAGCCCTCTAGGTGCATTCCTTTACGAGTTATGAGCATTTAAAGTTTTCGAAAAGCAGTGACATTTTTTTGGTTGAAAT
Organism: Syrphus vitripennis; assembly: GCA_958431115.1. Taxonomy (NCBI): domain Eukaryota; kingdom Metazoa; phylum Arthropoda; class Insecta; order Diptera; family Syrphidae; genus Syrphus; species Syrphus vitripennis. The sequence goes on from OY288108.1 coordinate 109,466,600, forward strand.
CCTCGAAAGATGCGATCTTCACCCTCAAAACAGCAATTGAAATTTTTTTCACTCGAATCTATAAAAATCATACATCATTGAAAAGGTCTGACTCCCTAGATTACAGAAATGCTATTTTCAGCCCTCTAGGTGCATTCCTTTACGAGTTATGAGCATTTCAAGTTTTCGAAAAGCAGTGAAATTTTTTTGGTACTAAAATCCCCGAAAGATGCGATCTTCACCCTCAAAACAGCAATTGAAATTTTTTTCACTCGAATCTATAAAAATCATACATCATTGAAAAGGTCTGACTCCCTAGATTACAGAAATGCTATTTTCAGCCCTCTAGGTGCATTCCTTTACGAGTTATGAGCATTTAAAGTTTTCGAAAAGCAGTGAAATGTTTTTGGTACTAAAATCCCCGAAAGATGCGATCTTCACCCTCAAAACAGCAATTGAAATTTTTTTCACTCGAATCTATAAAAATCATACATCATTGAAAAGGTCTGACTCCCTAGATTACAGAAATGCTATTTTCAGCCCTCTAGGTGCATTCCTTTACGAGTTATGAGCATTTAAAGTTTTCGAAAAGCAGTGAAATGTTTTTGGTACTAAAATCCCCGAAAGATGCGATCTTCACCCTCAAAACAGCAATTGAAATTTTTTTCACTCGAATCTATAAAAATCATACATCATTGAAAAGGTCTGACTCCCTAGATTACAGAAATGCTATTTTCAGCCCTCTAGGTGCATTCCTTTACGAGTTATGAGCATTTAAAGTTTTCGAAAAGCAGTGACATTTTTTTGGTTGAAATCCTCGAAAGATGCGATCTTCACCCTCAAAACAGCAATTGAAATTTTTTCACTCGAATCTATAAAAATCATACATCATTGAAAAGGTCTGACTCCCTAGATTACAGAAATGCTATTTTCAGCCCTCTAGGTGCATTCCTTTACGAGTTATGAGCATTTAAAGTTTTCGAAAAGCAGTGACATTTTTTTGGTTGAAATCCTCGAAAGATGCGATCTTCACCCTCAAAACAGCAATTGAAATTTTTTTCACTCGAATCTATAAAAATCATACATCATTGAAAAGGTCTGACTCCCTAGATTACAGAAATGCTATTTTCAGCCCTCTAGGTGCATTCCTTTACGAGTTATGAGCATTTAAAGTTTTCGAAAAGCAGTGAAATTTTTTTGGTACTAAAATCCCCGAAAGATGCGATCTTCACCCTCAAAACAGCAATTGAAATTTTTTTTCACTCGAATCTATAAAAATCATACATCATTGAAAAGGTCTGACTCCCTAAATTACAGAAATGCTATTTTCAGCCCTCTAGGTGCATTCCTTTACGAGTTATGAGCATTTAAAGTTTTCGAAAAGCAGTGACATTTTTTTGGTTGAAATCCTCGAAAGATGCGATCTTCACCCTCAAAACAGCAATTGAAATTTTTTCACTCGAATCTATAAAAATCATACATCATTGAAAAGGTCTGACTCCCTAGATTACAGAAATGCTATTTTCAGCCCTCTAGGTGCATTCCTTTACGAGGTATGAGCATTTAAAGTTTTCGAAAAGCAGTGACATTTTTTTGGTTGAAATCCTCGAAAGATGCGATCTTCACCCTCAAAACAGCAATTGAAATTTTTTTCACTCGAATCTATAAAAATCATACATCATTGAAAAGGTCTGACTCCCTAGATTACAGAAATGCTATTTTCAGCCCTCTAGGTGCATTCCTTTACGAGTTATGAGCATTTAAAGTTTTCGAAAAGCAGTGACATTTTTTTGGTACTAAAATCCCCGAAAGATGCGATCTTCACCCTCAAAACAGCAATTGAAATTTTTTTCACTCGAATCTATAAAAATCATACATCATTGAAAAGGTCTGACTCCCTAGATTACAGAAATGCTATTTTCAGCCCTCTAGGTGCATTCCTTTACGAGTTATGAGCATTTAAAGTTTTCGAAAAGCAGTGACATTTTTTTGGTTGAAATTCTCGAAAGATGCGATCTTCACCCTCAAAACAGCAATTGAAATTTTTTCACTCGAATCTATAAAAATCATACATCATTGAAAAGGTCTGACTCCCTAGATTACAGAAATGCTATTTTCAGCCCTCTAGGTGCATTCCTTTACGAGTTATGAGCATTTAAAGTTTTCGAAAAGCAGTGAAATTTTTTTGGTACTAAAATCCCCGAAAGATGCGATCTTCACCCTCAAAACAGCAATTGAAATTTTTTTCACTCGAATCTATAAAAATCATACATCATTGAAAAGGTCTGACTCCCTAGATTACAGAAATGCTATTTTCAGCCCTCTAGGTGCATTCTTTTACGAGTTATGAGCATTTAAAGTTTTCGAAAAGCAGTGAAATGTTTTTGGTACTAAAATCCCCGAAAGATGCGATCTTCACCCTCAAAACAGCAATTGAAATTTTTTTCACTCGAATCTATAAAAATCATACATCATTGAAAAGGTCTGACTCCCTAGATTACAGAAATGCTATTTTCAGCCCTCTAGGTGCATTCCTTTACGAGTTATGAGCATTTAAAGTTTTCGAAAAGCAGTGACATTTTTTTGGTTGAAATCCTCGAAAGATGCGATCTTCACCCTCAAAACAGCAATTGAAATTTTTTTCACTCGAATCTATAAAAATCATACATCATTAAAAAGGTCTGACTCCCTAGATTACAGAAATGCTATTTTCAGCCCTCTAGGTGCATTCCTTCCTTAAAGTTTTCGAAAAGCAGTGAAATTTTTTTGGTACTAAAATCCCCGAAAGATGCGATCTTCACCCTCAAAACAGCAATTGAAATTTTTTTCACTCGAATCTATAAAAATCATACATCATTGAAAAGGTCTGACTCCCTAGATTACAGAAATGCTATTTTCAGCCCTCTAGGTGCATTCCTTTACGAGTTATGAGCATTTAAAGTTTTCGAAAAGCAGTGAAATGTTTTTGGTACTAAAATCCCCGAAAGATGCGATCTTCACCCTCAAAACAGCAATTGAAATTTTTTTCACTCGAATCTATAAAAATCATACATCATTGAAAAGGTCTGACTCCCTAGATTACAGAAATGCTATTTTCAGCCCTCTAGGTGCATTCCTTTACGAGTTATGAGCATTTAAAGTTTTCGAAAAGCAGTGACATTTTTTTGGTTGAAATCCTCGAAAGATGCGATCTTCACCCTCAAAACAGCAATTGAAATTTTTTTCACTCGAATCTATAAAAAATCATACATCATTAAAAAGGTCTGACTCCCTAGATTACAGAAATGCTATTTTCAGCCCTCTAGGTGCATTCCTTTACGAGTTATGAGCATTTAAAGTTTTCGAAAAGCAGTGACATTTTTTTGGTTGAAATCCTCGAAAGATGCGATCTTCACCCTCAAAACAGCAATTGAAATTTTTTCACTCGAATCTATAAAAATCATACATCATTGAAAAGGTCTGACTCCCTAGATTACAGAAATGCTATTTTCAGCCCTCTAGGTGCATTCCTTTACGAGTTATGAGCATTTAAAGTTTTCGAAAAGCAGTGACATTTTTTTGGTTGAAATCCTCGAAAGATGCGATCTTCACCCTCAAAACAGCAATTGAAATTTTTTACTCGAATCTATAAAAATCATACATCATTGAAAAGGTCTGACTCCCTAGATTACAGAAATGCTATTTTCAGCCCTCTAGGTGCATTCCTTTACGAGTTATGAGCATTTAAAGTTTTCGAAAAGCAAGTGACATTTTTTTGGTTGAAATCCTCGAAAGATGCGATCTTCACCCTCAAAACAGCAATTGAAATTTTTTCACTCGAATCTATAAAAATCATACATCATTGAAAAGGTCTGACTCCCTAGATTACAGAAATGCTATTTTCAGCCCTCTAGGTGCATTCCTTTACGAGTTATGAGCATTTAAAGTTTTCGAAAAGCAGTGACATTTTTTTGGTTGAAATCCTCGAAAGATGCGATCTTCACCCTCAAAACAGCAATTGAAATTTTTTTCACTCGAATCTATAAAAATCATACATCATTAAAAAGGTCTGACTCCCTAGATTACAGAAATGCTATTTTCAGCCCTCTAGGTGCATTCCTTCCTTAAAGTTTTCGAAAAGCAGTGAAATTTTTTTGGTACTAAAATCCCCGAAAGATGCGATCTTCACCCTCAAAACAGCAATTGAAATTTTTTTCACTCGAATCTATAAAAATCATACATCATTGAAAAGGTCTGACTCCCTAGATTACAGAAATGCTATTTTCAGCCCTCTAGGTGCATTCCTTTACGAGTTATGAGCATTTAAAGTTTTCGAAAAGCAGTGAAAGATGCGATCTTCACCCTCAAAACAGCAATTGAAATTTTTTTCACTCGAATCTATAAAAATCATACATCATTGAAAAGGTCTGACTCCCTAGATTACAGAAATGCTATTTTCAGCCCTCTAGGTGCATTCCTTTACGAGTTATGAGCATTTCAAGTTTTCGAAAAGCAGTGAAATGTTTTTGGTACTAAAATCCCCGAAAGATGCGATCTTCACCCTCAAAACAGCAATTGAAATTTTTTTCACTCGAATCTATAAAAATCATACATCATTGAAAAGGTCTGACTCCCTAGATTACAGAAATGCTATTTTCAGCCCTCTAGGTGCATTCCTTTACGAGTTATGAGCATTTAAAGTTTTCGAAAAGCAGTGACATTTTTTTGGTTGAAATCCTCGAAAGATGCGATCTTCACCCTCAAAACAGCAATTGAAATTTTTTTCACTCGAATCTATAAAAATCATACATCATTAAAAAGGTCTGACTCCCTAGATTACAGAAATGCTATTTTCAGCCCTCTAGGTGCATTCCTTTACGAGTTATGAGCATTTAAAGTTTTCGAAAAGCAGTGACATTTTTTTGGTTGAAATCCTCGAAAGATGCGATCTTCACCCTCAAAACAGCAATTGAAATTTTTTCACTCGAATCTATAAAAATCATACATCATTGAAAAGGTCTGACTCCCTAGATTACAGAAATGCTATTTTCAGCCCTCTAGGTGCATTCCTTTACGAGTTATGAGCATTTAAAGTTTTCGAAAAGCCGTGACATTTTTTTGGTTGAAATCCTCGAAAGATGCGATCTTCACCCTCAAAACAGCAATTGAAATTTTTTTCACTCGAATCTATAAAAATCATACATCATTGAAAAGATCTGACTCCCTAGATTACAGAAATGCTATTTTCAGCCCTCTAGGTGCATTCCTTTACGAGTTATGAGCATTTAAAGTTTTCGAAAAGCAGTGACATTTTTTTGGTTGAAATCCTCGAAAGATGCGATCTTCACCCTCAAAACAGCAATTGAAATTTTTTTCACTCGAATCTATAAAAATCATACATCATTAAAAAGGTCTGACTCCCTAGATTACAGAAATGCTATTTTCAGCCCTCTAGGTGCATTCCTTTACGAGTTATGAGCATTTAAAGTTTTCGAAAAGCAGTGACATTTTTTGGTTGAAATCCTCGAAAGATGCGATCTTCACCCTCAAAACAGCAATTGAAATTTTTTTTCACTCGAATCTATAAAAATCATACATCATTGAAAAGGTCTGACTCCCTAGATTACAGAAATGCTATTTTCAGCCCTCTAGGTGCATTCCTTTACGAGTTATGAGCATTTAAAGTTTTCGAAAAGCAGTGACATTTTTTTGGTTGAAATCCTCGAAAGATGCGATCTTCACCCTCAAAACAGCAATTGAAATTTTTTTCACTCGAATCTATAAAAATCATACATCATTGAAAAGGTCTGACTCCCTAGATTACAGAAATGCTATTTTCAGCCCTCTAGGTGCATTCCTTTACGAGTTATGAGCATTTAAAGTTTTCGAAAAGCAGTGAAATTTTTTTGGTACTAAAATCCCCGAAAGATGCGATCTTCACCCTCAAAACAGCAATTGAAATTTTTTTCACTCGAATCTATAAAAATCATACATTATTGAAAAGGTCTGACTCCCTAGATTACAGAAATGCTATTTTCAGCCCTCTAGGTGCATTCCTTTACGAGTTATGAGCATTTAAAGTTTTCGAAAAGCAGTGACATTTTTTTGGTTGAAATCCTCGAAAGATGCGATCTTCACCCTCAAAACAGCAATTGAAATTTTTTTCACTCGAATCTATAAAAATCATACATCATTGAAAAGGTCTGACTCCCTAGATTACAGAAATGCTATTTTCAGCCCTCTAGGTGCATTCCTTTACGAGTTATGAGCATTTAAAGTTTTCAAAAAGCAGTGAAATTTTTTTGGTACTAAAATCCCCGAAAGATGCGATCTTCACCCTCAAAACAGCAATTGAAATTTTTTTCACTCGATTCTATAAAAATCATACATCATTGAAAAGGTCTGACTCCCTAGATTACAGAAATGCTATTTTCAGCCCTCTAGGTGCATTCCTTTACGAGTTATGAGCATTTAAAGTTTTCGAAAAGCAGTGACATTTTTTTGGTTGAAATCCTCGAAAGATGCGATCTTCACCCTCAAAACAGCAATTGAAATTTTTTTCACTCGAATCTATAAAAATCATACATCATTGAAAAGGTCTGACTCCCTAGATTACAGAAATGCTATTTTCGGCCCTCTAGGTGCATTCCTTTACGAGTTATGAGCATTTAAAGTTTTCGAAAAGCAGTGACATTTTTTTGGTTGAAATCTTCGAAAGATGCGATCTTCACCCTCAAAACAGCAATTGAAATTTTTTCACTCGAATCTATAAAAATCATACATCATTGAAAAGGTCTGACTCCCTAGATTACAGAAATGCTATTTTCAGCCCTCTAGGTGCATTCCTTTACGAGTTATGAGCATTTAAAGTTTTCGAAAAGCAGTGAAATTTTTTTGGTACTAAAATCCCCGAAAGATGCGATCTTCACCATCAAAACAGCAATTGAAATTTTTTACTCGAATCTATAAAAATCATACATCATTGAAAAGGTCTGACTCCCTAGATTACAGAAATGCTATTTTCAGCCCTCTAGGTGCATTCCTTTAAGAGCTATGAGCATTTAAAGCTTTCGAAAAGCAGTGAAATGTTTTTGGTACTAAAATCCCCGAAAGATGCGATCTTCACCCTCAAAACAGCAATTGAAATTTTTTCACTCGAATCTATAAAAATCATACATCATTGAAAAGGTCTGACTCCCTATAGATTACAGAAATGCTATTTTCAGCCCTCTAGGTGCATTCCTTTACGAGTTATGAGCATTTAAAGTTTTCGAAAAGCAGTGACATTTTTTTGGTTGAAATCCTCGAAAGATGCGATCTTCACCCTCAAAACAGCAATTGAAATTTTTTCACTCGAATCTATAAAAATCATACATCATTGAAAAGGTCTGACTCCCTAGATTACAGAAATGCTATTTTCAGCCCTCTAGGTGCATTCCTTTACGAGTTATGAGCATTTAAAGTTTTCGAAAAGCAGTGACATTTTTTTGGTTGAAATCCTCGAAAGATGCGATCTTCACCCTCAAAACAGCAATTGAAATTTTTTTCACTCGAATCTATAAAAATCATACATCATTGAAAAGGTCTGACTCCCTAGATTACAGAAATGCTATTTCAGCCCTCTAGGTGCATTCCTTTACGAGTTATGAGCATTTAAAGTTTTCGAAAAGCAGTGACATTTTTTTGGTTGAAATCCTCGAAAGATGCGATCTTCACCCTCAAAACAGCAATTGAAATTTTTTCACTCGAATCTATAAAAATCATACATCATTGAAAAGGTCTGACTCCCTAGATTACAGAAATGCTATTTTCAGCCCTCTAGGTGCATTCCTTTACGAGTTATGAGCATTTAAAGTTTTCGAAAAGCAGTGAAATTTTTTTGGTACTAAAATCCCCGAAAGATGCGATCTTCACCCTCAAAACAGCAATTGAAATTTTTTTCACTCGAATCTATAAAAATCATACATCATTGAAAAGGTCTGACTCCCTAGATTACAGAAATGCTATTTTCAGCCCTCTAGGTGCATTCCTTTACGAGTTATGAGCATTTAAAGTTTTCGAAAAGCAGTGACATTTTTTTGGTTGAAATCCTCGAAAGATGCGATCTTCACCCTCAAAACAGCAATTGAAATTTTTTCACTCGAATCTATAAAAATCATACATCATTGAAAAGGTCTGACTCCCTAGATTACAGAAATGCTATTTTCAGCCCTCTAGGTGCATTCCTTTACGAGTTATGAGCATTTAAATTTTTCGAAAGGCAGTGACATTTTTTTGGTTGAAATCCTCGAAAGATGCGATCTTCACCCTTAAAACAGCAATTGAAATTTTTTTCACTCGAATCTATAAAAAATCATACATCATTGAAAAGGTCTGACTCCCTAGATTACAGAAATGCTATTTTCAGCCCTCTAGGTGTATTCCTTTACGAGTTATGAGCATTTAAAGTTTTCGAAAAGCAGTGACATTTTTTTGGTTGAAATCCTCGAAAGATGCGATCTTCACCCTCAAAACAGCAATTGAAATTTTTTCACTCGAATCTATAAAAATCATACATCATTGAAAAGGTCTGATTCCCTAGATTACAGAAATGCTATTTTTAGCCCTCTAGGTGCATTCCTTTACGAGTTATGAGCATTTAAAGTTTTCGAAAAGCAGTGAAATTTTTTTGGTACTAAAATCCCCGAAAGATGCGATCTTCACCCTCAAAACAGCAATTGAAATTTTTTTCACTCGAATCTATAAAAAATCATACATCATTGAAAAGGTCTGACTCCCTAGATTACAGAAATGCTTTTTTTAGCCCTCTAGGTGCATTCCTTTACGAGTTATGAGCATTTAAAGTTTTCGAAAAGCAGTGACATTTTTTTGGTTGAAATCCTCGAAAGATGCGATCTTCACCCTCAAAACAGCAATTGAAATTTTTTTCACTCGAATCTATAAAAATCATACATCATTGAAAAGGTCTGACTCCCTAGATTACAGAAATGCTATTTTCAGCCCTCTAGGTGCATTCCTTTACGAGTTATGAGCATTTAAAGTTTTCGAAAAGCAGTGACATTTTTTTGGTTGAAATCCTCGAAAGATGCGATCTTCACCCTCAAAACAGCAATTGAAATTTTTTTCACTCGAATCTATAAAAATCATACATCATTGAAAAGGTCTGACTCCCTAGATTACAGAAATGCTATTTTCAGCCCTCTAGGTGCATTCCTTTACGAGTTATGAGCATTTAAAGTTTTCGAAAAGCAGTGACATTTTTTTGGTTGAAATCCTCGAAAGATGCGATCTTCACCCTCAAAACAGCAATTGAAATTTTTTCACTCGAATCTATAAAAATCATACATCATTGAAAAGGTCTGACTCCCTAGATTACAGCAATGCTATTTTCAGCCCTCTAGGTGCATTCCTTTAGGAGTTATGAGCATTTAAAGTTTTCGAAAAGCAGTGACATTTTTTTGGTTGAAATCCTCGAAAGATGCGATCTTCACCCTCAAAACAGCAATTGAAATTTTTTTCACTCGAATCTATAAAAATCATACATCATTGAAAAGGTCTGACTCCCTAGATTACAGAAATGATATTTTCAGCCCTCTAGGTGCATTCCTTTACGAGTTATGAGCATTTAAAGTTTTCGAAAAGCAGTGACATTTTTTTGGTACTAAAATCCCCGAAAGATGCGATCTTCACCCTCAAAACAGCAATTGAAATTTTTTTCACTCGAATCTATAAAAATCATACATCATTGAAAAGGTCTGACTCCCTAGATTACAGAAATGCTATTTTCAGCCCTCTAGGTGCATTCCTTTACGAGTTATGAGCATTTAAAGTTTTCGAAAAGCAGTGACATTTTTTTGGTTGAAATCCTCGAAAGATGCGATCTTCACCCTCAAAACAGCAATTGAAATTTTTTCACTCGAATCTATAAAAATCATACATCATTGAAAAGGTCTGACTCCCTAGATTACAGAAATGCTATTTTCAGCCCTCTAGGTGCATTCCTTTACGAGGTATGAGCATTTAAAGTTTTCGAAAAGCAGTGACATTTTTTTGGTTGAAATCCTCGAAAGATGCGATCTTCACCCTCAAAACAGCAATTGAAATTTTTTTCACTCGAATCTATAAAAATCATACATCATTGAAAAGGTCTGACTCCCTAGATTACAGAAATGCTATTTTCAGCCCTCTAGGTGCATTCCTTTACGAGTTATGAGCATTTAAAGTTTTTGAAAAGCAGTGACATTTTTTTGGTTGAAATCCTCGAAAGATGCGATCTTCACCCTCAAAACAGCAATTGAAATTTTTTTCACTCGAATCTATAAAAATCATACATCATTAAAAAGGTCTGACTCCCTAGATTACAGAAATGCTATTTTCAGCCCTCTAGGTGCATTCCTTTACGAGTTATGAGCATTTAAAGTTTTCGAAAAGCAGTGAAATTTTTTTGGTACTAAAATCCCCGAAAGATGCGATCTTCACCCTCAAAACAGCAATTGAAATTTTTTTCACTCGAATCTATAAAAATCATACATCATTGAAAAGGTCTGACTCCCTAGATTACAGAAATGCTATTTTCAGCCCTCTAGGTGCATTCCTTTACGAGTTATGAGCATTTAAAGTTTTCGAAAAGCAGTGAAATGTTTTTGGTACTAAAATCCCCGAAAGATGCGATCTTCACCCTCAAAACAGCAATTGAAATTTTTTTCACTCGAATCTATAAAATCATACATCATTGAAAAGGTCTGACTCCCTAGATTACAGAAATGCTATTTTCAGCCCTCTAGGTGCATTCCTTTACGAGTTATGAGCATTTAAAGTTTTCGAAAAGCAGTGACATTTTTTTGGTTGAAATCCTCGAAAGATGCGATCTTCACCCTCAAAACAGCAATTGAAATTTTTTTCACTCGAATCTATAAAAATCATACATCATTAAAAAGGTCTGACTCCCTAGATTACAGAAATGCTATTTTCAGCCCTCTAGGTGCATTCCTTTACGAGTTATGAGCATTTAAAGTTTTCGAAAGCAGTGACATTTTTTTGGTTGAAATCCTCGAAAGATGCGATCTTCACCCTCAAAACAGCAATTGAAATTTTTTCACTCGAATCTATAAAAATCATACATCATTGAAAAGGTCTGACTCCCTAGATTACAGAAATGCTATTTTCAGCCCTCTAGGTGCATTCCTTTACGAGTTATGAGCATTTAAAGTTTTCGAAAAGCAGTGACATTTTTTTGGTTGAAATCCTCGAAAGATGCGATCTTCACCCTCAAAACAGCAATTGAAATTTTTTTTCACTCGAATCTATAAAAATCATACATCATTGAAAAGGTCTGACTCCCTAGATTACAGAAATGCTATTTTCAGCCCTCTAGGTGCATTCCTTTACGAGTTATGAGCATTTAAAGTTTTCGAAAAGCAGTGACATTTTTTTGGTTGAAATCCTCGAAAGATGCGATCTTCACCCTCAAAACAGCAATTGAAATTTTTTCACTCGAATCTATAAAAATCATACATCATTGAAAAGGTCTGACTCCCTAGATTACAGAAATGCTATTTTCAGCCCTCTAGGTGCATTCCTTTACGAGTTATGAGCATTTAAAGTTTTCGAAAAGCAGTGAAATGTTTTTGGTACTAAAATCCCCGAAAGATGCGATCTTCACCCTCAAAACAGCAATTGAAATTTTTTTCACTCGAATCTATAAAAATCATACATCATTGAAAAGGTCTGACTCCCTAGATTACAGAAATGCTATTTTCAGCCCTCTAGGTGCATTCCTTTACGAGTTATGAGCATTTAAAGTTTTCGAAAAGCAGTGACATTTTTTTGGTTGAAATCCTCGAAAGATGCGATCTTCACCCTCAAAACAGCAATTGAAATTTTTTTCACTCGAATCTATAAAAATCATACATCATTAAAAAGGTCTGACTCCCTAGATTACAGAAATGCTATTTTCAGCCCTCTAGGTGCATTCCTTTACGAGTTATGAGCATTTAAAGTTTTCGAAAAGCAGTGACATTTTTTTGGTTGAAATCCTCGAAAGATGCGATCTTCACCCTCAAAACAGCAATTGAAATTTTTTCACTCGAATCTATAAAAATCATACATCATTGAAAAGGTCTGACTCCCTAGATTACAGAAATGCTATTTTCAGCCCTCTAGGTGCATTCCTTTACGAGTTATGAGCATTTAAAGTTTTCGAAAAGCAGTGACATTTTTTTGGTTGAAATCCTCCAAAGATGCGATCTTCACCCTCAAAACAGCAATTGAAATTTTTTTTCACTCGAATCTATAAAAATCATACATCATTGAAAAGGTCTGACTCCCTAGATTACAGAAATGCTATTTTCAGCCCTCTAGGTGCATTCCTTTACGAGTTATGAAGTTTTCGAAAAGCAGTGACATTTTTTTGGTTGAAATCCTCGAAAGATGCGATCTTCACCCTCAAAACAGCAATTGAAATTTTTTTTCACTCGAATCTATAAAAATCATACATCATTGAAAAGGTCTGACTCCCTAGATTACAGAAATGCTATTTTCAGCCCTCTAGGTGCATTCCTTACGAGTTATGAGCATTTAAAGTTTTCGAAAAGCAGTGACATTTTTTTGGTTGAAATCCTCGAAAGATGCGATCTTCACCCTCAAAACAGCAATTGAAATTTTTTTCACTCGAATCTATAAAAATCATACATCATTGAAAAGGTCTGACTCCCTAGATTACAGAAATGCTATTTTCAGCCCTCTAGGTGCATTCCTTTACGAGTTATGAGCATTTAAAGTTTTCGAAAAGCAGTGAAATTTTTTTGGTACTAAAATCCCCGAAAGATGCGATCTTCACCCTCAAAACAGCAATTGAAATTTTTTTCACTCGAATCTATAAAAATCATACATTATTGAAAAGGTCTGACTCCCTAGATTACAGAAATGCTATTTTCAGCCCTCTAGGTGCATTCCTTTACGAGTTATGAGCATTTAAAGTTTTCGAAAAGCAGTGACATTTTTTTGGTTGAAATCCTCGAAAGATGCGATCTTCACCCTCAAAACAGCAATTGAAATTTTTTTCACTCGAATCTATAAAAATCATACATCATTGAAAAGGTCTGACTCCCTAGATTACAGAAATGCTATTTTCAGCCCTCTAGGTGCATTCCTTTACGAGTTATGAGCATTTAACGTTTTCGAAAAGCAGTGACATTTTTTTGGTTGAAATCCTCGAAAGATGCGATCTTCACCCTCAAAACAGCAATTGAAATTTTTTCACTCGAATCTATAAAAATCATACATCATTGAAAAGGTCTGACTCCCTAGATTACAGAAATGCTATTTTCAGCCCTCTAGGTGCATTCCTTTACGAGTTATGAGCATTTAAAGTTTTCGAAAAGCAGTGACATTTTTTTGGTTGAAATCCTCGAAAGATGCGATCTTCACCCTCAAAACAGCAATTGAAATTTTTTCACTCGAATCTATAAAAATCATACATCATTGAAAAGGTCTGACTCCCTAGATTACAGAAATGCTATTTTCAGCCCTCTAGGTGCATTCCTTTACGAGTTATGAGCATTTAAAGTTTTCGAAAAGCAGTGACATTTTTTTGGTTGAAATCCTCGAAAGATGCGATCTTCACCCTCAAAACAGCAATTGAAATTTTTTTCACTCGAATCTATAAAAATCATACATCATTGAAAAGGTCTGACTCCCTAGATTACAGAAATGCTATTTTCAGCCCTCTAGGTGCATTCCTTTACGAGTTATGAGCATTTAAAGTTTTCGAAAAGCAGTGACATTTTTTTGGTTGAAATCCTCGAAAGATGCGATCTTCACCCTCAAAACAGCAATTGAAATTTTTTTCACTCGAATCTATAAAAATCATACATCATTGAAAAGGTCTGACTCCCTAGATTACAGAAATGCTATTTTCAGCCCTCTAGGTGCATTCCTTTACGAGTTATGAGCATTTAAAGTTTTCGAAAAGCAGTGACATTTTTTTGGTTGAAATCCTCGAAAGATGCGATCTTCACCCTCAAAACAGCAATTGAAATTTTTTCACTCGAATCTATAAAAATCATACATCATTGAAAAGGTCTGACTCCCTAGATTACAGAAATGCTATTTTCAGCCCTCTAGGTGCATTCCTTTACGAGTTATGAGCATTTAAAGTTTTCGAAAAGCAGTGACATTTTTTTGGTTGAAATCCTCGAAAGATGCGATCTTCACCCTCAAAACAGCAATTGAAATTTTTTCACTCGAATCTATAAAAATCATACATCATTGAAAAGGTCTGACTCCCTAGATTACAGAAATGCTATTTTCAGCCCTCTAGGTGCATTCCTTTACGAGTTATGAGCATTTAAAGTTTTCGAAAAGCAGTGACATTTTTTTGGTTGAAATCCTCGAAAGATGCGATCTTCACCCTCAAAACAGCAATTGAAATTTTTTTCACTCGAATCTATAAAAATCATACATCATTGAAAAGGTCTGACTCCCTAGATTACAGAAATGCTATTTTCAGCCCTCTAGGTGCATTCCTTTACGAGTTATGAGCATTTAAAGTTTTCGAAAAGCAGTGAAATTTTTTTGGTACTAAAATCCTCAAAACAGCAATTGAAATTTTTTTCACTCGAATCTATAAAAATCATACATTATTGAAAAGGTCTGACTCCCTAGATTACAGAAATGCTATTTTCAGCCCTCTAGGTGCATTCCTTTACCTACGAGTTATGAGCATTTAAAGTTTTCGAAAAGCAGTGAAATTTTTTTGGTACTAAAATCCGCGAAAGATGCGATCTTCACCCTCAAAACAGCAATTGAAATTTTTTTCACTCGAATCTATAAAAATCATACATCATTGAAAAGGTCTGACTCCCTAGATTACAGAAATGCTATTTTCAGCCCTCTAGGTGCATTCCTTTACGAGTTATGAGCATTTAAAGTTTTCGAAAAGCAGTGACATTTTTTTGGTTGAAATCCTCGAAAGATGCGATCTTCACCCTCAAAACAGCAATTGAAATTTTTTCACTCGAATCTATAAAAATCATACATCATTGAAAAGGTCTGACTCCCTAGATTACAGAAATGCTATTTTCAGCCCTCTAGGTGGATTCCTTTACGAGTTATGAGCATTTAAAGTTTTCGAAAAGCAGTGACATTTTTTTGGTTGAAATCCTCGAAAGATGCGATCTTCACCCTCAAAACAGCAATTGAAATTTTTTCACTCGAATCTATAAAAATCATACATCATTGAAAAGGTCTGACTCCCTAGATTACAGAAATGCTATTTTCAGCCCTCTAGGTGCATTCCTTTACGAGTTATGAGCATTTAAAGTTTTCGAAAAGCAGTGACATTTTTTTGGTTGAAATCCTCGAAAGATGCGATCTTCACCCTCAAAACAGCAATTGAAATTTTTTCACTCGAATCTATAAAAATCATACATCATTGAAAAGGTCTGACTCCCTAGATTACAGAAATGCTATTTTCAGCCCTCTAGGTGCATTCCTTTACGAGTTATGAGCATTTAAAGTTTTCGAAAAGCAGTGACATTTTTTTGGTACTAAAATCCCCGAAAGATGCGATCTTCACCCTCAAAATAGCAATTGAAATTTTTTCACTCGAATCTATAAAAATCATACATCATTGAAAAGGTCTGACTCCCTAGATTACAGAAATGCTATTTTCAGCCCTCTAGGTGCATTCCTTTACGAGTTATGAGCATTTAAAGTTTTCGAAAAGCAGTGACATTTTTTTGGTTGAAATCCTCGAAAGATGCGATCTTCACCCTCAAAACAGCAATTGAAATTTTTTCACTCGAATCTATAAAAATCATACATCATTGAAAAGGTCTGACTCCCTAGATTACAGAAATGCTATTTTCAGCCCTCTAAGTGCATTCCTTTACGAGTTATGAGCATTTAAAGTTTTCGAAAAGCAGTGACATTTTTTTGGTTGAAATCCTCGAAAGATGCGATCTTCACCCTCAAAACAGCAATTGAAATTTTTTTCACTCGAATCTATAAAAATCATACATCATTGAAAAGGTCTGACTCCCTAGATTACAGAAATGCTATTTTCAGCCCTCTAGGTGCATTCCTTTACGAGTTATGAGCATTTAAAGTTTTCGAAAAGCAGTGACATTTTTTTGGTTGAAATCCTCGAAAGATGCGATCTTCACCCTCAAAACAGCAATTGAAATTTTTTTCACTCGAATCTATAAAAATCATACATCATTGAAAAGGTCTGACTCCCTAGATTACAGAAATGCTATTTTCAGCCCTCTAGGTGCATTCCTGTACGAGTTATGAGCATTTAAAGTTTTCGAAAAGCAGTGACATTTTTTTGGTTGAAATCCTCGAAAGATGCGATCTTCACCCTCAAAACAACAATTGAAATTTTTTTTCACTCGAATCTATAAAAATCATACATCATTGAAAAGGTCTGACTCCCTAGATTACAGAAATGCTATTTTCAGCCCTCTAGGTGCATTCCTTTACGAGTTATGAGCATTTAAAGTTTTCGAAAAGCAGTGACATTTTTTTGGTTGAAATCCTCGAAAGATGCGATCTTCACCCTCAAAACAGCAATTGAAATTTTTTCACTCGAATCTATAAAAATCATACATCATTGAAAAGGTCTGACTCCCTAGATTACAGAAATGCTATTTTCAGCCCTCTAGGTGCATTCCTTTACGAGTTATGAGCATTTAAAGTTTTCGAAAAGCAGTGAAATTTTTTTGGTACTAAAATCCCCGAAAGATGCGATCTTCACCCTCAAAACAGCAATTGAAATTTTTTTCACTCGAATCTATAAAAATCATACATCATTGAAAAGGTCTGACTCCCTAGATTACAGAAATGCTATTTTCAGCCCTCTAGGTGCATTCCTTTACGAGTTATGAGCATTTAAAGTTTTCGAAAAGCAGTGACATTTTTTTGGTTGAAATCCTCGAAAGATGCGATCTTCACCCTCAAAACAGCAATTGAAATTTTTTCACTCGAATTTATAAAAATCATACATCATTGAAAAGGTCTGACTCCCTAGATTACAGAAATGCTATTTTCAGCCCTCTAGGTGCATTCCTTTACGAGTTATGAGCATTTAAAGTTTTCGAAAAGCAGTGACATTTTTTTGGTTGAAATCCTCGAAAGATGCGATCTTCACCCTCAAAACAGCAATTGAAATTTTTTTCATTCGAATCTATAAAAATCATACATCATTGAAAAGGTCTGACTCCCTAGATTACAGAAATGCTATTTTCAGCCCTCCAGGTGCATTCCTTTACGAGTTATGAGCATTTAAAGTTATCGAAAAGCAGTGAAATGTTTTTGGTACTAAAATCCCCGAAAGATGCGATCTTCACCCTCAAAACAGCAATTGAAATTTTTTTCACTCGAATCTATAAAAATCATACATCATTGAAAAGGTCTGACTCCCTAGATTACAGAAATATTATTTTCAGCCCTCTAGGTGCATTCCTTTACGAGTTATGAGCATTTAAAGTTTTCGAAAAGCAGTGAAATTTTTTTGGTACTAAAATCCCCGAAAGATGCGATCTTCACCCTCAAAACAACAATTGAAATTTTTTTCACTCGAATCTATAAAAATCATACATCATTGAAAAGGTCTGACTCCCTAGATTACAGAAATGCTATTTTCAGCCCTCTAGGTGCATTCCTTTACGAGTTATGAGCATATAAAGTTTTCGAAAAGCAGTGACATTTTTTTGGTTGAAATCCTCGAAAGATGCGATCTTCACCCTCAAAACAGCAATTGAAATTTTTTTCACTCGAATCTATAAAAATCATACATCATTGAAAAGGTCTGACTCCCTAGATTACAGAAATGCTATTTTCAGCCCTCTAGGTGCATTCCTTTACGAGTTATGAGCATTTAAAGTTTTCGAAAAGCAGTGAAATTTTTTTGGTACTAAAATCCCCGAAAGATGCGATCTTCACCCTCAAAACAACAATTGAAATTTTTTTCACTCGAATCTATAAAAATCATACATCATTGAAAAGGTCTGACTCCCTAGATTACAGAAATGCTATTTTCAGCCCTCTAGGTGCATTCCTTTACGAGTTATGAGCATTTAAAGTTTTCGAAAAGCAGTGACATTTTTTTGGTTGAAATCCTCGAAAGATGCGATCTTCACCCTCAAAACAGCAATTGAAATTTTTTTCACTCGAATCTATAAAAATCATACATCATTGAAAAGGTCTGACTCCCTAGATTACAGAAATGCTATTTTCAGCCCTCTAGGTGCATTCCTTTACTAGTTATGAGCATTTAAAGTTTTCGAAAAGCAGTGACATTTTTTTGGTTGAAATCCTCGAAAGATGCGATCTTCACCCTCAAAACAGCAATTGAAATTTTTTTTCACTCGAATCTATAAAAATCATACATCATTGAAAAGGTCTGACTCCCTAGATTACAGAAATGCTATTTTCAGCCCTCTAGGTGCATTCCTTTACGAGTTATGAGCATTTAAAGTTTTCGAAAGGCAGTGACATTTTTTTGGTTGAAATCCTCGAAAGATGCGATCTTCACCCTCAAAACAGCCATTGAAATTTTTTCACTCGAATCTATAAAAATCATACATCATTGAAAAGGTCTGACTCCCTAGATTACAGAAATGCTATTTTCAGCCCTCTAGGTGCATTCCTTTACGAGTTATGAGCATTTAAAGTTTTCGAAAAGCAGTGACATTTTTTTGGTTGAAATCCTCGAAAGATGCGATCTTCACCCTCAAAACAGCAATTGAAATTTTTTCACTCGAATCTATAAAAATCATACATCATTGAAAAGGTCTGACTCCCTAGATTACAGAAATGCTATTTTCAGCCCTCTAGGTGCATTCCTTTACGAGTTATGAGCATTTAAAGTTTTCGAAAAGCAGTGACATTTTTTTGGTTGAAATCCTCGAAAGATGCGATCTTCACCCTCAAAACAGCAATTGAAATTTTTTCACTCGAATCTATAAAAATCATACATCATTGAAAAGGTCTGACTCCCTAGATTACAGAAATGCTATTTTCAGCCCTCTAGGTGCATTCCTTTACGAGTTATGAGCATTTAAAGTTTTCGAAAAGCAGTGACATTTTTTTGGTACTAAAATCCCCGAAAGATGCGATCTTCACCCTCAAAATAGCAATTGAAATTTTTTTCACTCGAATCTATAAAAATCATACATCATTGAAAAGGTCTGACTCCCTAGATTACAGAAATGCTATTTTCAGCCCTCTAGGTGCATTCCTTTACGAGTTATGAGCATTTAAAGTTTTCGAAAAGCAGTGACATTTTTTTGGTTGAAATCCTCGAAAGATGCGATCTTCACCCTCAAAACAGCAATTGAAATTTTTTCACTCGAATCTATAAAAATCATAAATCATTGAAAAGGTCTGACTCCCTAGATTACAGAAATGCTATTTTCAGCCCTCTAGGTGCATTCCTTTACTAGTTATGAGCATTTAAAGTTTTCGAAAAGCAGTGAAATTTTTTTGGTACTAAAATCCCCGAAAGATGCGATCTTCACCCTCAAAACAACAATTGAAATTTTTTTCACTCGAATCTATAAAAATCATACATCATTGAAAAGGTCTGACTCCCTAGATTACAGAAATGCTATTTTCAGCCCTCTAGGTGCATTCCTTTACGAGTTATGAGCATTTAAAGTTTTCGAAAAGCAGTGACATTTTTTTGGTTGAAATCCTCGAAAGATGCGATCTTCACCCTCAAAACAGCAATTGAAATTTTTTTCACTCGAATCTATAAAAATCATACATCATTGAAAAGGTCTGACTCCCTAGATTACAGAAATGCTATTTTCAGCCCTCTAGGTGCATTCCTTTACTAGTTATGAGCATTTAAAGTTTTCGAAAAGCAGTGACATTTTTTTGGTTGAAATCCTCGAAAGATGCGATCTTCACCCTCAAAACAGCAATTGAAATTTTTTTTCACTCGAATCTATAAAAATCATACATCATTGAAAAGGTCTGACTCCCTAGATTACAGAAATGCTATTTTCAGCCCTCTAGGTGCATTCCTTTACGAGTTATGAGCATTTAAAGTTTTCGAAAGGCAGTGACATTTTTTTGGTTGAAATCCTCGAAAGATGCGATCTTCACCCTCAAAACAGCCATTGAAATTTTTTCACTCGAATCTATAAAAATCATACATCATTGAAAAGGTCTGACTCCCTAGATTACAGAAATGCTATTTTCAGCCCTCTAGGTGCATTCCTTTACGAGTTATTTAAAGTTTTCGAAAAGCAGTGACATTTTTTTGGTTGAAATCCTCGAAAGATGCGATCTTCACCCTCAAAACAGCAATTGAAATTTTTTCACTCGAATCTATAAAAATCATAAATCATTGAAAAGGTCTGACTCCCTAGATTACAGAAATGCTATTTTCAGCCCTCTAGGTGCATTCCTTTACTAGTTATGAGCATTTAAAGTTTTCGAAAAGCAGTGACATTTTTTTGGTTGAAATCGAAAGATGCGATCTTCACCCTCAAAACAGCAATTGAAATTTTTTTTCACTCGAATCTATAAAAATCATACATCATTGAAAAGGTCTGACTCCCTAGATTACAGAAATGCTATTTTCAGCCCTCTAGGTGCATTCCTTTACGAGTTATGAGCATTTAAAGTTTTCGAAAAGCAGTGACATTTTTTTGGTTGAAATCCTCGAAAGATGCGATCTTCACCCTCAAAACAGCAATTGAAATTTTTTTCACTCGAATCTATAAAAATCATACATCATTGAAAAGGTCTGACTCCCTAGATTACAGAAATGCTATTTTCAGCCCTCTAGGTGGATTCCTTTACGAGTTATGAGCATTTAAAGTTTTCGAAAAGCAGTGACATTTTTTTGGTTGAAATCCTCGAAAGATGCGATCTTCACCCTCAAAACAGCAATTGAAATTTTTTCACTCGAATCTATAAAAATCATACATCATTGAAAAGGTCTGACTCCCTAGATTACAGAAATGCTATTTTCAGCCCTCTAGGTGCATTCCTTTACGAGTTATGAGCATTTAAAGTTTTCGAAAAGCAGTGACATTTTTTTGGTACTAAAATCCCCGAAAGATGCGATCTTCACCCTCAAAATAGCAATTGAAATTTTTTTCACTCGAATCTATAAAAATCATACATCATTGAAAAGGTCTGACTCCCTAGATTACAGAAATGCTATTTTCAGCCCTCTAGGTGCATTCCTTTACGAGTTATGAGCATTTAAAGTTTTCGAAAAGCAGTGACATTTTTTTGGTTGAAATCCTCGAAAGATGCGATCTTCACCCTCAAAACAGCAATTGAAATTTTTTCACTCGAATCTATAAAAATCATACATCATTGAAAAGGTCTGACTCCCTAGATTACAGAAATGCTATTTTCAGCCCTCTAGGTGCATTCCTTTACGAGTTATGAGCATTTAAAGTTTTCGAAAAGCAGTGACATTTTTTTGGTTGAAATCCTCGAAAGATGCGATCTTCACCCTCAAAACAGCAATTGAAATTTTTTTCACTCGAATCTATAAAAATCATACATCATTGAAAAGGTCTGACTCCCTAGATTACAGAAATGCTGTTTTCAGCCCTCTAGGTGCATTCCTTTACGAGTTATGAGCATTTAAAGTTTTCAAAAAGCAGTGAAATTTTTTTGGTACTAAAATCCCCGAAAGATGCGATCTTCACCCTCAAAACAGCAATTGAAATTTTTTTCACTCGAATCTATAAAAATCATACATCATTGAAAAGGTCTGACTCCCTAGATTAAAGAAATGCTATTTTCAGCCCTCTAGGTGCATTCCTTTACGAGTTATGAGCATTTAAAGTTTTCGAAAAGCAGTGAAATGTTTTTGGTACTAAAATCCCCGAAAGATGCGATCTTCACCCTCAAAACAGCAATTGAAATTTTTTCACTGACTCCCTAGATTACAGAAATGCTATTTTCAGCCCTCTAGGTGCATTCCTTTACGAGTTATGAGCATTTAAAGTTTTCGAAAAGCAGTGAAATTTTTTTGGTTGAAATCCTCGAAAGATGCGATCTTCACCCTCAAAACAGCAATTGAAATTTTTTTCACTCGAATCTATAAAAATCATACATCATTGAAAAGGTCTGACTCCCTAGATTACAGAAATACTATTTTCAGCCCTCTAGGTGCATTCCTTTACGAGTTATGAGCATTTAAAGTTTTCGAAAAGCAGTGAAATTTTTTTGGTACTAAAATCCCCGAAAGATGCGATCTTCACCCTCAAAACAACAATTGAAATTTTTTTCACTCGAATCTATAAAAATCATACATCATTGAAAAGGTCTGACTCCCTAGATTACAGAAATACTATTTTCAGCCCTCTAGGTGCATTCCTTTACGAGTTATGAGCATTTAAAGTTTTCGAAAAGCAGTGAAATTTTTTTGGTACTAAAATCCCCGAAAGATGCGATCTTCACCCTCAAAACAGCAATTGAAATTTTTTCACTCGAATCTATAAAAATCATACATCATTGAAAAGGTCTGACTCCCTAGATTACAGAAATGCTATTTTCAGCCCTCTAGGTGCATTCCTTTACGAGTTATGAGCATTTAAAGTTTTCGAAAAGCAGTGACATTTTTTTGGTTGAAATCCTCGAAAGATGCGATCTTCACCCTCAAAACAGCAATTGAAATTTTTTCACTCGAATCTATAAAAATCATACATCATTGAAAAGGTGTGACTCCTTAGATTACAGAAATGCTATTTTCAGCCCTCTAGGTGCATTCCTTTACTAGTTATGAGCATTTAAAGTTTTCGAAAAGCAGTGACATTTTTTTGGTTGAAATCCTCGAAAGATGCGATCTTCACCCTCAAAACAGCAATTGAAATTTTTTTCACTCGAATCTATAAAAATCATACATCATTGAAAAGGTCTGACTCCCTAGATTACAGAAATGCTATTTTCAGCCCTCTAGGTGCATTCCTTTACGAGTTATGAGCATTTAAAGTTTTCGAAAAGCAGTGACATTTTTTTGGTTGAAATCCTCGAAAGATGCGATCTTCACCCTCAAAACAGCAATTGAAATTTTTTTCACTCGAATCTATAAAAAATCATACATCATTGAAAAGGTCTGACTCCCTAGATTACAGAAATGCTATTTTCAGCCCTCTAGGTGGATTCCTTTACGAGTTATGAGCATTTAAAGTTTTCGAAAAGCAGTGACATTTTTTTGGTTGAAATCCTCGAAAGATGCGATCTTCACCCTCAAAACAGCAATTGAAATTTTTTCACTCGAATCTATAAAAATCATACATCATTGAAAAGGTCTGACTCCCTAGATTACAGAAATGCTATTTTCAGCCCTCTAGGTGCATTCCTTTACGAGTTATGAGCATTTAAAGTTTTCGAAAAGCAGTGACATTTTTTTGGTTGAAATCCTCGAAAGATGCGATCTTCACCCTCAAAACAGCAATTGAAATTTTTTCACTCGAATCTATAAAAATCATACATCATTAAAAAGGTCTGACTCCCTAGATTACAGAAATGCTATTTTCAGCCCTCTAGGTGCATTCCTTTACGAGTTATGAGCATTTAAAGTTTTCGAAAAGCAGTGACATTTTTTTGGTTGAAATCCTCGAAAGATGCGATCTTCACCCTCAAAACAGCAATTGAAATTTTTTTCACTCGAATCTATAAAAATCATACATCATTGAAAAGGTCTGACTCCCTAGATTACAGAAATGCTATTTTCAGCCCTCTAGGTGCATTCCCTTACGAGTTATGAGCATTTAAAGTTTTCGAAAAGCAGTGAAATGTTTTTGGTACTAAAATCCCCGAAAGATGCGATCTTCACCCTCAAAACAGCAATTGAAATTTTTTACTCGAATCTATAAAAATCATACATCATTGAAAAGGTCTGCCTCCCTAGATTAAAGAAATGCTATTTTCAGCCCTCTAGGTGCATTCCTTTACGAGTTATGAGCAGTGAAATTTTTTTGGTACTAAAATCCCCGAAAGATGCGATCTTCACCCTCAAAACAGCAATTGAAATTTTTTTCACTCGAATCTATCAAAATCATACATCGTTGAAAAGGTCTGACTCCCGAGATTACAGAAATGCTATTTTCAGCCCTCTAGGTGCATTCCTTTACGAGTTATGAGCATTTAAAGTTTTCGAAAAGCAGTGACATTTTTTTGGTTGAAATCCTCGAAAGATGCGATCTTCACCCTCAAAACAGCAATTGAAATTTTTTTTTCACTCGAATCTATAAAAATCATACATCATTGAAAAGGTCTGACTCCCTAGATTACAGAAATGCTATTTTCAGCCCTCTAGGTGCATTCCTTTACGAGTTATGAGCATTTAAAGTTTTCGAAAAGCAGTGACATTTTTTTGGTTGAAATCCTCGAAAGATGCGATCTTCACCCTCAAAACAGCAATTGAAATTTTTTTCACTCGAATCTATAAAAAATCATACATCATTGAAAAGGTCTGACTCCCTAGATTACAGAAATGCTATTTTCAGCCCTCTAGGTGCATTCCCTTACGAGTTATGAGCATTTAAAGTTTTCGAAAAGCAGTGAAATTTTTTTGGTACTAAAATCCCCGAAAGATGCGATCTTCACCCTCAAAACAGCAATTGAAATTTTTTTCACTCGAATCTATAAAAATCATACATCATTGAAAAGGTCTGACTCCCTAGATTACAGAAATGCTATTTTCAGCCCTCTAGGTGCATTCCTTTACGAGTTATGAGCATTTAAAGTTTTCGAAAAGCAGTGAAATGTTTTTGGTACTAAAATCCCCGAAAGATGCGATCTTCACCCTCAAAACAGCAATTGAAATTTTTTTCACTCGAATCTATAAAAATCATACATCATTGAAAAGGTCTGCCTCCCTAGATTACAGAAATGCTATTTTCAGCCCTCTAGGTGCATTCCTTTACGAGTTATGAGCATTTAAAGTTTTCGAAAAGCAGTGACATTTTTTTGGTTGAAATCCTCGAAAGATGCGATCTTCACCCTCAAAACAGCAATTGAAATTTTTTTCACTCGAATCTATAAAAATCATACATCATTAAAAAGGTCTGACTCCCTAGATTACAGAAATGCTATTTTCAGCCCTCTAGGTGCATTCCTTTACGAGTTATGAGCATTTAAAGTTTTCGAAAAGCAGTGACATTTTTTTGGTTGAAATCCTCGAAAGATGCGATCTTCACCCTCAAAACAGCAATTGAAATTTTTTCACTCGAATCTATAAAAATCATACATCATTGAAAAGGTCTGACTCCCTAGATTACAGAAATGCTATTTTCAGCCCTCTAGGTGCATTCCTTTACGAGTTATGAGCATTTAAAGTTTTCGAAAAGCAGTGACATTTTTTTGGTTGAAATCCTCGAAAGATGCGATCTTCACTCTCAAAACAGCAATTGAAATTTTTTTCACTCGAATCTATAAAAATCATACATCATTGAAAAGGTCTGACTCCCTAGATTACAGAAATGCTATTTTCAGCCCTCTAGATGCATTCCTTTACGAGTTATGAGCATTTAAAGTTTTCGAAAAGCAGTGACATTTTTTTGGTTGAAATCCTCGAAAGATGCGATCTTCACCCTCAAAACAGCAATTGAAATTTTTTCACTCGAATCTATAAAAATCATACATCATTGAAAAGGTCTGACTCCCTAGATTACAGAAATGCTATTTTCAGCCCTCTAGGTGCATTCCTTTACGAGTTATGAGCATTTAAAGTTTTCGAAAAGCAGTGACATTTTTTTGGTTGAAATCCTCGAAAGATGCGATCTTCACCCTCAAAACAGCAATTGAAATTTTTTTTCACTCGAATCTATAAAAATCATACATCATTGAAAAGGTCTGACTCCCTAGATTACAGAAATGCTATTTTCAGCCCTCTAGGTGCATTCCTTTACGAGTTATGAGCATTTAAAGTTTTCGAAAAGCAGTGACATTTTTTTGGTTGAAATCCTCGAAAGATGCGATCTTCACCCTCAAAACAGCAATTGAAATTTTTTTCACTCGAATCTATAAAAAATCATACATTATTGAAAAGGTCTGACTCCCTAGATTACAGAAATGCTATTTTCAGCCCTCTAGGTGCATTCCTTTACGAGTTATGAGCATTTAAAGTTTTCGAAAAGCAGTGAAATTTTTTTGGTACTAAAATCCCCGAAAGATGCGATCTTCACCCTCAAAACAGCAATTGAAATTTTTTTCACTCGAATCTATAAAAATCATACATCATTGAAAAGGTCTGACTCCCTAGATTACAGAAATGCTATTTTCAGCCCTCTAGGTGCATTCCTTTACGAGTTATGAGCATTTAAAGTTTTCGAAAAGCAGTGAAATTTTTTTGGTACTAAAATCCCCGAAAGATGCGATCTTCACCCTCAAAACAGCAATTGAAATTTTTTTCACTCGAATCTATAAAAATCATACATTATTGAAAAGGTCTGACTCCCTAGATTACAGAAATGCTATTTTCAGCCCTCTAGGTGCATTCCTTTACGAGTTATGAGCATTTAAAGTTTTCGAAAAGCAGTGACATTTTTTTGGTACTAAAATCCCCGAAAGATGCGATCTTCACCCTCAAAACAGCAATTGAAATTTTTTTCACTCGAATCTATAAAAATCATACATCATTGAAAAGGTCTGCCTCCCTAGATTACAGAAATGCTATTTTCAGCCCTCTAGGTGCATTCCTTTACGAGTTATGAGCATTTAAAGTTTTCGAAAAGCAGTGACATTTTTTTGGTTGAAATCCTCGAAAGATGCGATCTTCACCCTCAAAACAGCAATTGAAATTTTTTTCACTCGAATCTATAAAAATCATACATCATTAAAAAGGTCTGACTCCCTAGATTACAGAAATGCTATTTTCAGCCCTCTAGGTGCATTCCTTTACGAGTTATGAGCATTTAAAGTTTTCGAAAAGCAGTGACATTTTTTTGGTTGAAATCCTCGAAAGATGCGATCTTCACCCTCAAAACAGCAATTGAAATTTTTTCACTCGAATCTATAAAAATCATACATCATTGAAAAGGTCTGACTCCCTAGATTACAGAAATGCTATTTTCAGCCCTCTAGGTGCATTCCTTTACGAGTTATGAGCATTTAAAGTTTTCGAAAAGCAGTGACATTTTTTTGGTTGAAATCCTCGAAAGATGCGATCTTCACTCTCAAAACAGCAATTGAAATTTTTTTCACTCGAATCTATAAAAATCATACATCATTGAAAAGGTCTGACTCCCTAGATTACAGAAATGCTATTTTCAGCCCTCTAGATGCATTCCTTTACGAGTTATGAGCATTTAAAGTTTTCGAAAAGCAGTGACATTTTTTTGGTTGAAATCCTCGAAAGATGCGATCTTCACCCTCAAAACAGCAATTGAAATTTTTTCACTCGAATCTATAAAAATCATACATCATTGAAAAGGTCTGACTCCCTAGATTACAGAAATGCTATTTTCAGCCCTCTAGGTGCATTCCTTTACGAGTTATGAGCATTTAAAGTTTTCGAAAAGCAGTGACATTTTTTTGGTTGAAATCCTCGAAAGATGCGATCTTCACCCTCAAAACAGCAATTGAAATTTTTTTTCACTCGAATCTATAAAAATCATACATCATTGAAAAGGTCTGACTCCCTAGATTACAGAAATGCTATTTTCAGCCCTCTAGGTGCATTCCTTTACGAGTTATGAGCATTTAAAGTTTTCGAAAAGCAGTGACATTTTTTTGGTTGAAATCCTCGAAAGATGCGATCTTCACCCTCAAAACAGCAATTGAAATTTTTTTCACTCGAATCTATAAAAAATCATACATTATTGAAAAGGTCTGACTCCCTAGATTACAGAAATGCTATTTTCAGCCCTCTAGGTGCATTCCTTTACGAGTTATGAGCATTTAAAGTTTTCGAAAAGCAGTGAAATTTTTTTGGTACTAAAATCCCCGAAAGATGCGATCTTCACCCTCAAAACAGCAATTGAAATTTTTTTCACTCGAATCTATAAAAATCATACATCATTGAAAAGGTCTGACTCCCTAGATTACAGAAATGCTATTTTCAGCCCTCTAGGTGCATTCCTTTACGAGTTATGAGCATTTAAAGTTTTCGAAAAGCAGTGAAATTTTTTTGGTACTAAAATCCCCGAAAGATGCGATCTTCACCCTCAAAACAGCAATTGAAATTTTTTTCACTCGAATCTATAAAAATCATACATTATTGAAAAGGTCTGACTCCCTAGATTACAGAAATGCTATTTTCAGCCCTCTAGGTGCATTCCTTTACGAGTTATGAGCATTTAAAGTTTTCGAAAAGCAGTGACATTTTTTTGGTTGAAATCCTCGAAAGATGCGATCTTCACCCTCAAAACAGCAATTGAAATTTTTTCACTCGAATCTATAAAAATCATACATCATTGAAAAGGTCTGACTCCCTAGATTACAGAAATGCTATTTTCAGCCCTCTAGGTGCATTCCTTTACGAGTTATGAGCATTTAAAGTTTTCGAAAAGCAGTGACATTTTTTTGGTTGAAATCCTCGAAAGATGCGATCTTCACCCTCAAAACAGCAATTGAAATTTTTTCACTCGAATCTATAAAAATCATACATCATTGAAAAGGTCTGACTCCCTAGATTACAGAAATGCTATTTTCAGCCCTCTAGGTGGATTCCTTTACGCGTTATGAGCATTTAAAGTTTTCGAAAAGCAGTGACATTTTTTTGGTTGAAATCCTCGAAAGATGCGATCTTCACCCTCAAAACAGCAATTGAAATTTTTTCACTCGAATCTATAAAAATCATACATCATTGAAAAGGTCTGACTCCCTAGATTACAGAAATGCTATTTTCAGCCCTCTAGGTGCATTCCTTTACGAGTTATGAGCATTTAAAGTTTTCGAAAAGCAGTGACATTTTTTTGGTTGAAATCCTCGAAAGATGTGATCTTCACCCTCAAAATAGCAATTGAAATTTTTTTCACTCGAATCTATAAAA
Source organism: Syrphus vitripennis (assembly GCA_958431115.1). Taxonomy (NCBI): domain Eukaryota; kingdom Metazoa; phylum Arthropoda; class Insecta; order Diptera; family Syrphidae; genus Syrphus; species Syrphus vitripennis. The sequence goes on from OY288108.1 coordinate 109,495,536, forward strand.
ATCATACATCATTGAAAAGGTCTGACTCCCTAGATTACAGAAATGCTATTTTCAGCCCTCTAGGTGCATTCCTTTACGAGTTATGAGCATTTAAAGTTTTCGAAAAGCAGTGACATTTTTTTGGTTGAAATCCTCGAAAGATGCGATCTTCACCCTCAAAACAGCAATTGAAATTTTTTCACTCGAATCTATAAAAATCATACATCATTGAAAAGGTCTGACTCCCTAGATTACAGAAATGCTATTTTCAGCCCTCTAGGTGCATTCCTTTACGAGTTATGAGCATTTAAAGTTTTCGAAAAGCAGTGACATTTTTTTGGTTGAAATCCTCGAAAGATGCGATCTTCACCCTCAAAACAGCAATTGAAATTTTTTTCACTCGAATCTATAAAAATCATACATCATTGAAAAGGTCTGACTCCCTAGATTACAGAAATGCTATTTTCAGCCCTCTAGGTGCATTCCTTTACGAGTTATGAGCATTTAAAGTTTTCGAAAAGCAGTGAAATGTTTTTGGTACTAAAATCCCCGAAAGATGCGATCTTCACCCTCAAAACAGCAATTGAAATTTTTTCGCTCGAATCTATAAAAATCATACATCATTGAAAAGGTCTGACTCCCTAGATTACAGAAATGCTATTTTCAGCCCTCTAGGTGCATTCCTTTACGAGTTATGAGCATTTAAAGTTTTCGAAAAGCAGTGAAATTTTTTTGGTACTAAAATCCCCGAAAGATGCGATCTTCACCCTCAAAACAGCAATTGAAATTTTTTTCACTCGAATCTATAAAAATCATACATCATTGAAAAGGTCTGACTCCCTAGATTACAGAAATGCTATTTTCAGCCCTCTAGGTGCATTCCTTTACGAGTTATGAGCATTTAAAGTTTTCGAAAAGCAGTGACATTTTTTTGGTTGAAATCCTCGAAAGATGCGATCTTCACCCTCAAAACAGCAATTGAAATTTTTTCACTCGAATCTATAAAAATCATACATCATTGAAAAGGTCTGACTCCCTAGATTACAGAAATGCTATTTTCAGCCCTCTAGGTGGATTCCTTTACGCGTTATGAGCATTTAAAGTTTTCGAAAAGCAGTGACATTTTTTTGGTTGAAATCCTCGAAAGATGCGATCTTCACCCTCAAAACAGCAATTGAAATTTTTTCACTCGAATCTATAAAAATCATACATCATTGAAAAGGTCTGACTCCCTAGATTACAGAAATGCTATTTTCAGCCCTCTAGGTGCATTCCTTTACGAGTTATGAGCATTTAAAGTTTTCGAAAAGCAGTGACATTTTTTTGGTTGAAATCCTCGAAAGATGTGATCTTCACCCTCAAAATAGCAATTGAAATTTTTTTCACTCGAATCTATAAAAATCATACATCATTGAAAAGGTCTGACTCCCTAGATTACAGAAATGCTATTTTCAGCCCTCTAGGTGCATTCCTTTACGAGTTATGAGCATTTAAAGTTTTCGAAAAGCAGTGACATTTTTTTGGTTGAAATCCTCGAAAGATGCGATCTTCACCCTCAAAACAGCAATTGAAATTTTTTCACTCGAATCTATAAAAATCATACATCATTGAAAAGGTCTGACTCCCTAGATTACAGAAATGCTATTTTCAGCCCTCTAGGTGCATTCCTTTACGAGTTATGAGCATTTAAAGTTTTCGAAAAGCAGTGACATTTTTTTGGTTGAAATCCTCGAAAGATGCGATCTTCACCCTCAAAACAGCAATTGAAATTTTTTTCACTCGAATCTATAAAAATCATACATCATTGAAAAGGTCTGACTCCCTAGATTACAGAAATGCTATTTTCAGCCCTCTAGGTGCATTCCTTTACGAGTTATGAGCATTTAAAGTTTTCGAAAAGCAGTGAAATGTTTTTGGTACTAAAATCCCCGAAAGATGCGATCTTCACCCTCAAAACAGCAATTGAAATTTTTTCGCTCGAATCTATAAAAATCATACATCATTGAAAAGGTCTGACTCCCTAGATTACAGAAATGCTATTTTCAGCCCTCTAGGTGCATTCCTTTACGAGTTATGAGCATTTAAAGTTTTCGAAAAGCAGTGAAATTTTTTTGGTACTAAAATCCCCGAAAGATGCGATCTTCACCCTCAAAACAGCAATTGAAATTTTTTTCACTCGAATCTATAAAAATCATACATCATTGAAAAGGTCTGACTCCCTAGATTACAGAAATGCTATTTTCAGCCCTCTAGGTGCATTCCTTTACGAGTTATGAGCATTTAAAGTTTTCGAAAAGCAGTGACATTTTTTTGGTTGAAATCCTCGAAAGATGCGATCTTCACCCTCAAAACAGCAATTGAAATTTTTCACTCGAATCTATAAAAATCATACATCATTGAAAAGGTCTGACTCCCTAGATTACAGAAATGCTATTTTCAGCCCTCTAGGTGCATTCCTTTACGAGTTATGAGCATTTAAAGTTTTCGAAAAGCAGTGAAATTTTTTTGGTACTAAAATCCCCGAAAGATGCGATCTTCACCCTCAAAACAGCAATTGAAATTTTTTTCACTCGAATCTATAAAAATCATACATCATTGAAAAGGTCTGACTCCCTAGATTACAGAAATGCTATTTTCAGCCTTCTAGGTGCATTCCTTTACGAGTTATGAGCATTTAAAGTTTTCGAAAAGCAGTGACATTTTTTTGGTTGAAATCCTCGAAAGATGCGATCTTCACCCTCAAAACAGCAATTGAAATTTTTTTCACTCGAATTTATAAAAATCATACATCATTGAAAAGGTCTGACTCCCTAGATTACAGAAATGCTATTTTCAGCCCTCTAGGTGCATTCCTTTACGAGTTATGAGCATTTAAAGTTTTCGAAAAGCAGTGACATTTTTTTGGTTGAAATCCTCGAAAGATGCGATCTTCACCCTCAAAACAGCAATTGATATTTTTTCACTCGAATCTATAAAAATCATACATCATTGAAAAGGTCTGACTCCCTAGATTACAGAAATGCTATTTTCAGCCCTCTAGGTGCATTCCTTTACGAGTTATGAGCATTTAAAGTTTTCGAAAAGCAATGACATTTTTTTGGTTGAAATCCTCGAAAGATGCGATCTTCACCCTCAAAACAGCAATTGAAATTTTTTCGCTCGAATCTATAAAAATCATACATCATTGAAAAGGTCTGACTCCCTAGATTACAGAAATGCTATTTTCAGCCCTCTAGGTGCATTCCTTTACGAGTTATGAGCATTTAAAGTTTTCGAAAAGCAGTGAAATTTTTTTGGTACTAAAATCCCCGAAAGATGCGATCTTCACCCTCAAAACAGCAATTGAAATTTTTTTCACTCGAATCTATAAAAATCATACATCATTGAAAAGGTCTGACTCCCTAGATTACAGAAATGCTATTTTCAGCCCTCTAGGTGCATTCCTTTACGAGTTATGAGCATTTAAAGTTTTCGAAAAGCAGTGACATTTTTTTGGTTGAAATCCTCGAAAGATGCGATCTTCACCCTCAAAACAGCAATTGAAATTTTTTTCACTCGAATCTATAAAAATCATACATCATTGAAAAGGTCTGACTCCCTAGATTACAGAAATGCTATTTTCAGCCCTCTAGGTGCATTCCTTTACGAGTTATGAGCATTTAAAGTTTTCGAAAAGCAGTGAAATTTTTTTGGTACTAAAATCCCCGAAAGATGCGATCTTCACCCTCAAAACAGCAATTGAAATTTTTTTCACTCGAATCTATAAAAATCATACATCATTGAAAAGGTCTGACTCCCTAGATTACAGAAATGCTATTTTCAGCCTTCTAGGTGCATTCCTTTACGAGTTATGAGCATTTAAAGTTTTCGAAAAGCAGTGACATTTTTTTGGTTGAAATCCTCGAAAGATGCGATCTTCACCCTCAAAACAGCAATTGAAATTTTTTTCACTCGAATTTATAAAAATCATACATCATTGAAAAGGTCTGACTCCCTAGATTACAGAAATGCTATTTTCAGCCCTCTAGGTGCATTCCTTTACGAGTTATGAGCATTTAAAGTTTTCAAAAAGCAGTGACATTTTTTTGGTTGAAATCCTCGAAAGATGCGATCTTCACCCTCAAAACAGCAATTGATATTTTTTCACTCGAATCTATAAAAATCATACATCATTGAAAAGGTCTGACTCCCTAGATTACAGAAATGCTATTTTCAGCCCTCTAGGTGCATTCCTTTACGAGTTATGAGCATTTAAAGTTTTCGAAAAGCAATGACATTTTTTTGGTTGAAATCCTCGAAAGATGCGATCTTCACCCTCAAAACAGCAATTGAAATTTTTTTCACTCGAATCTATAAAAATCATACATCATTGAAAAGGTCTGACTCCCTAGATTACAGAAATGCTATTTTCAGCCCTCTAGGTGCATTCCTTTACGAGTTATGAGCATTTAAAGTTTTCGAAAAGCAGTGAAATTTTTTTGGTACTAAAATCCCCGAAAGATGCGATCTTCACCCTCAAAACAGCAATTGAAATTTTTTTCACTTGAATCTATAAAAATCATACATCATTGAAAAGGTCTGACTCCCTAGATTACAGAAATGCTATTTTCAGCCCTCTAGGTGCATTCCTTTACGAGTTATGAGCATTTAAAGTTTTCAGTGACATTTTTTTGGTTGAAATCCTCGAAAGATGCGATCTTCACCCTCAAAACAGCAATTGAAATTTTTTTCACTCGAATCTATAAAAATCATACATCATTGAAAAGGTCTGACTCCCTCTGTAATCTATTACAGAAATGCTATTTTCAGCCCTCTAGGTGCATTCCTTTACGAGTTATGAGCATTTAAAGTTTTCGAAAAGCAGTGACATTTTTTTGGTTGAAATCCTCGAAAGATGCGATCTTCACCCTCAAAACAGCAATTGAAATTTTTTTCACTCGAATCTATAAAAATCATACATCATTGAAAAGGTCTGACTCCCTAGATTACAGAAATGCTATTTTCAGCCCTCTAGGTGCATTCCTTTACGAGTTATGAGCATTTAAAGTTTTCGAAAAGCAGTGACATTTTTTTGGTTGAAATCCTTGAAAGATGCGATCTTCACCCTCAAAACAGCAATTGAAATTTTTTTCACTCGAATCTATTAAAATCATACATCATTGAAAAGGTCTGACTCCCTAGATTACAGAAATGCTATTTTCAGCCCTCTAGGTGCATTCCTTTACGAGTTATGAGCATTTAAAGTTTTCGAAAAGCAGTGAAATTTTTTTGGTACTAAAATCCCCGAAAGATGCGATCTTCACCCTCAAAACAGCAATTGAAATTTTTTCACTCGAATCTATTAAAATCATACATCATTGAAAAGGTCTGACTCCCTAGATTACAGAAATGCTATTTTCAGCCCTCTAGGTGCATTCCTTTACGAGTTATGAGCATTTAAAGTTTTCGAAAAGCAGTGACATTTTTTTGGTTGAAATCCTCGAAAGATGCGATCTTCACCCTCAAAACAGCAATTGAAATTGTTTTCACTCGAATCTATAAAAATCATACATCATTGAAAAGGTCTGACTCCCAAGATTACAGAAATGCTGTTTTCAGCCCTCTAGGTGCATTCCTTTACGAGTTATGAGCATTTAAAGTTTTCGAAAAGCAGTGAAATTTTTTTGGTACTAAAATCCCCGAAAAATGCGATCTTCACCCTCAAAACAGCAATTGAAATTTTTTTCACTCGAATCTATAGAAATCATACATCATTGAAAAGGTCTGACTCCCTAGATTACAGAAATGCTATTTTCAGCCCTCTAGGTGCATTCCTTTACGAGTTATGAGCATTTAAAGTTTTCGAAAAGCAGTGACATTTTTTTGGTTGAAATCCTCGAAAGATGCGATCTTCACCCTCAAAACAGCAATTGAAATTTTTTTCACTCGAATCTATAAAAATCATACATCATTGAAAAGGTCTGACTCCCTAGATTACAGAAATGCTATTTTCAGCCCTCTGGGTGCATTCCTTTACGAGTTATGAGCATTTAAAGTTTTCGAAAAGCAGTGAAATTTTTTTGGTACTAAAATCCCCGAAAGATGCGATCTTCACCCTCAAAACAGCAATTGAAATTTTTTCACTCGAATCTATTAAAATCATACATCATTGAAAAGGTCTGACTCCCTAGATTACAGAAATGCTATTTTCAGCCCTCTAGGTGCATTCTTTTACGAGTTATGAGCATTTAAAGTTTTCGAAAAGCAGTGACATTTTTTTGGTTGAAATCCTCGAAAGATGCGATCTTCACCCTCAAAACAGCAATTGAAATTTTTTTCACTCGAATCTATAAAAATCATACATCATTGAAAAGGTCTGACTCCCTAGATTACAGAAATGCTGTTTTCAGCCCTCTAGGTGCATTCTTTTACGAGTTATGAGCATTTAAAGTTTTCGAAAAGCAGTGAAATTTTGTTGGTACTAAAATCCCCGAAAGATGCGATCTTCACCCTCAAAACAGCAATTGAAATTTTTTCACTCGAATCTATTAAAATCATACATCATTGAAAAGGTCTGACTCCCTAGATTACAGAAATGCTATTTTCAGCCCTCTAGGTGCATTCCTTTACGAGTTATGAGCATTTAAAGTTTTCGAAAAGCAGTGACATTTTTTTGGTTGAAATCCTCGAAAGATGCGATCTTCACCCTCAAAACAGCAATTGAAATTGTTTTCACTCGAATCTATAAAAATCATACATCATTGAAAAGGTCTGACTCCCAAGATTACAGAAATGCTGTTTTCAGCCCTCTAGGTGCATTCCTTTACGAGTTATGAGCATTTAAAGTTTTCGAAAAGCAGTGAAATTTTTTTGGTACTAAAATCCCCGAAAGATGCGATCTTCACCCTCAAAACAGCAATTGAAATTTTTTTCACTCGAATCTATAAAAATCATACATCATTGAAAAGGTCTGACTCCCTAGATTACAGAAATGCTGTTTTCAGCCCTCTAGGTGCATTCCTTTACGAGTTATGAGCATTTAAAGTTTTCGAAAACCAGTGAAATGTTTTTGGTACTAAAATCCCCGAAAGATGCGATCTTCACCCTCAAAACAGCAATTGAAATTTTTTTCACTCGAATCTATAAAAATCATACATCATTGAAAAGGTCTGACTCCCTAGATTACAGAAATGCTATTTTCAGCCCTCTAGGTGCATTCCTTTACGAGTTATGAGCATTTAAAGTTTTCGAAAAGCAGTGACATTTTTTTGGTTGAAATCCTCGAAAGATGCGATCTTCACCCTCAAAACAGCAATTGAAATTTTTTCACTCGAATCTATAAAAATCATACATCATTGAAAAGGTCTGACTCCCTGGATTACAGAAATGCTGTTTTCAGCCCTCTAGGTGCATTCCTTTACGAGTTATGAGCATTTAAAGTTTTCGAAAAGCAGTGAAATTTTTTTGGTACTAAAATCCCCGAAAGATGCGATCTTCACCCTCAAAACAGCAATTGAAATTTTTTCACTCGAATCTATTAAAATCATACATCATTGAAAAGGTCTGACTTCCTAGATTACAGAAATGCTATTTTCAGCCCTCTAGGTGCATTCCTTTACGAGTTATGAGCATTTAAAGTTTTCGAAAAGCAGTGACATTTTTTTGGTTGAAATCCTCGAAAGATGCGATCTTCACCCTCAAAACAGCAATTGAAATTTTTTCACTCGAATCTATTAAAATCATACATCATTGAAAAGGTCTGACTCCCTAGATTACAGAAATGCTATTTTCAGCCCTCTAGGTGCATTCCTTTACGAGTTATGGGCATTTAAAGTTTTCGAAAAGCAGTGACATTTTTTTGGTTGAAATCCTCGAAAGATGCGATCTTCACCCTCAAAACAGCAATTGAAATTTTTTCACTCGAATCTATAAAAATCATACATCATTGAAAAGGTCTGACTCCCTAGATTACAGAAATGCTGTTTTCAGCCCTCTAGGTGCATTCCTTTACGAGTTATGAGCATTTAAAGTTTTCGAAAAGCAGTGACATTTTTTTGGTTGAAATCCTCGAAAGATGCGATCTTCACCCTCAAAACAGCAATTGAAATTTTTTTCACTCGAATCTATAAAAATCATACATCATTGAAAAGGTCTGACTCCCTAGATTACAGAAATGCTATTTTCAGCCCTCTAGATGCATTCCTTTACGAGTTATGAGCATTTAAAGTTTTCGAAAAGCAGTGAAATTTTTTTGGTTGAAATCCTCGAAAGATGCGATCTTCACCCTCAAAACAGCAATTGAATTTTTTTCACTCGAATCTATAAAAATCATACATCATTGAAAAGGTCTGACTCCCTAGATTACAGAAATGCTATTTTCAGCCCTTTAGGTGCATTCCTTTACGAGTTATGAGCATTTAAAGTTTTCGAAAAGCAGTGACATTTTTTTGGTTGAAATCCTCGAAAGATGCGATCTTCACCCTCAAAACAGCAATTGAAATTTTTTTCACTCGAATCTATAAAAATCATACATCATTGAAAAGGTCTGACTCCCTCTGTAATCTATTACAGAAATGCTATTTTCAGCCCTCTAGGTGCATTCCTTTACGAGTTATGAGCATTTAAAGTTTTCGAAAAGCAGTGACATTTTTTTGGTTGAAATCCTCGAAAGATGCGATCTTCACCCTCAAAACAGCAATTGAAATTTTTTTCACTCGAATCTATAAAAATCATACATCATTGAAAAGGTCTGACTCCCTAGATTACAGAAATGCTATTTTCAGCCCTCTAGGTGCATTCCTTTACGAGTTATGAGCATTTAAAGTTTTCGAAAAGCAGTGACATTTTTTTGGTTGAAATCCTTGAAAGATGCGATCTTCACCCTCAAAACAGCAATTGAAATTTTTTTCACTCGAATCTATTAAAATCATACATCATTGAAAAGGTCTGACTCCCTAGATTACAGAAATGCTATTTTCAGCCCTCTAGGTGCATTCCTTTACGAGTTATGAGCATTTAAAGTTTTCGAAAAGCAGTGAAATTTTTTTGGTACTAAAATCCCCGAAAGATGCGATCTTCACCCTCAAAACAGCAATTGAAATTTTTTCACTCGAATCTATTAAAATCATACATCATTGAAAAGGTCTGACTCCCTAGATTACAGAAATGCTATTTTCAGCCCTCTAGGTGCATTCCTTTACGAGTTATGAGCATTTAAAGTTTTCGAAAAGCAGTGACATTTTTTTGGTTGAAATCCTCGAAAGATGCGATCTTCACCCTCAAAACAGCAATTGAAATTGTTTTCACTCGAATCTATAAAAATCATACATCATTGAAAAGGTCTGACTCCCAAGATTACAGAAATGCTGTTTTCAGCCCTCTAGGTGCATTCCTTTACGAGTTATGAGCATTTAAAGTTTTCGAAAAGCAGTGAAATTTTTTTGGTACTAAAATCCCCGAAAAATGCGATCTTCACCCTCAAAACAGCAATTGAAATTTTTTTCACTCGAATCTATAGAAATCATACATCATTGAAAAGGTCTGACTCCCTAGATTACAGAAATGCTATTTTCAGCCCTCTAGGTGCATTCCTTTACGAGTTATGAGCATTTAAAGTTTTCGAAAAGCAGTGACATTTTTTTGGTTGAAATCCTCGAAAGATGCGATCTTCACCCTCAAAACAGCAATTGAAATTTTTTTCACTCGAATCTATAAAAATCATACATCATTGAAAAGGTCTGACTCCCTAGATTACAGAAATGCTATTTTCAGCCCTCTGGGTGCATTCCTTTACGAGTTATGAGCATTTAAAGTTTTCGAAAAGCAGTGAAATTTTTTTGGTACTAAAATCCCCGAAAGATGCGATCTTCACCCTCAAAACAGCAATTGAAATTTTTTCACTCGAATCTATTAAAATCATACATCATTGAAAAGGTCTGACTCCCTAGATTACAGAAATGCTATTTTCAGCCCTCTAGGTGCATTCTTTTACGAGTTATGAGCATTTAAAGTTTTCGAAAAGCAGTGACATTTTTTTGGTTGAAATCCTCGAAAGATGCGATCTTCACCCTCAAAACAGCAATTGAAATTTTTTTCACTCGAATCTATAAAAATCATACATCATTGAAAAGGTCTGACTCCCTAGATTACAGAAATGCTGTTTTCAGCCCTCTAGGTGCATTCCTTTACGAGTTATGAGCATTTAAAGTTTTCGAAAAGCAGTGAAATTTTGTTGGTACTAAAATCCCCGAAAGATGCGATCTTCACCCTCAAAACAGCAATTGAAATTTTTTCACTCGAATCTATTAAAATCATACATCATTGAAAAGGTCTGACTCCCTAGATTACAGAAATGCTATTTTCAGCCCTCTAGGTGCATTCCTTTACGAGTTATGAGCATTTAAAGTTTTCGAAAAGCAGTGACATTTTTTTGGTTGAAATCCTCGAAAGATGCGATCTTCACCCTCAAAACAGCAATTGAAATTGTTTTCACTCGAATCTATAAAAATCATACATCATTGAAAAGGTCTGACTCCCAAGATTACAGAAATGCTGTTTTCAGCCCTCTAGGTGCATTCCTTTACGAGTTATGAGCATTTAAAGTTTTCGAAAAGCAGTGAAATTTTTTTGGTACTAAAATCCCCGAAAGATGCGATCTTCACCCTCAAAACAGCAATTGAAATTTTTTTCACTCGAATCTATAAAAATCATACATCATTGAAAAGGTCTGACTCCCTAGATTACAGAAATGCTGTTTTCAGCCCTCTAGGTGCATTCCTTTACGAGTTATGAGCATTTAAAGTTTTCGAAAACCAGTGAAATGTTTTTGGTACTAAAATCCCCGAAAGATGCGATCTTCACCCTCAAAACAGCAATTGAAATTTTTTTCACTCGAATCTATAAAAATCATACATCATTGAAAAGGTCTGACTCCCTAGATTACAGAAATGCTATTTTCAGCCCTCTAGGTGCATTCCTTTACGAGTTATGAGCATTTAAAGTTTTCGAAAAGCAGTGACATTTTTTTGGTTGAAATCCTCGAAAGATGCGATCTTCACCCTCAAAACAGCAATTGAAATTTTTTCACTCGAATCTATAAAAATCATACATCATTGAAAAGGTCTGACTCCCTGGATTACAGAAATGCTGTTTTCAGCCCTCTAGGTGCATTCCTTTACGAGTTATGAGCATTTAAAGTTTTCGAAAAGCAGTGAAATTTTTTTGGTACTAAAATCCCCGAAAGATGCGATCTTCACCCTCAAAACAGCAATTGAAATTTTTTCACTCGAATCTATTAAAATCATACATCATTGAAAAGGTCTGACTTCCTAGATTACAGAAATGCTATTTTCAGCCCTCTAGGTGCATTCCTTTACGAGTTATGAGCATTTAAAGTTTTCGAAAAGCAGTGACATTTTTTTGGTTGAAATCCTCGAAAGATGCGATCTTCACCCTCAAAACAGCAATTGAAATTTTTTCACTCGAATCTATTAAAATCATACATCATTGAAAAGGTCTGACTCCCTAGATTACAGAAATGCTATTTTCAGCCCTCTAGGTGCATTCCTTTACGAGTTATGAGCATTTAAAGTTTTCGAAAAGCAGTGACATTTTTTTGGTTGAAATCCTCGAAAGATGCGATCTTCACCCTCAAAACAGCAATTGAAATTGTTTTCACTCGAATCTATAAAAATCATACATCATTGAAAAGGTCTGACTCCCAAGATTACAGAAATGCTGTTTTCAGCCCTCTAGGTGCATTCCTTTACGAGTTATGAGCATTTAAAGTTTTCGAAAAGCAGTGAAATTTTTTTGGTACTAAAATCCCCGAAAGATGCGATCTTCACCCTCAAAACAGCAATTGAAATTTTTTTCACTCGAATCTATAAAAATCATACATCATTGAAAAGGTCTGACTCCCTAGATTACAGAAATGCTGTTTTCAGCCCTCTAGGTGCATTCCTTTACGAGTTATGAGCATTTAAAGTTTTCGAAAACCAGTGAAATGTTTTTGGTACTAAAATCCCCGAAAGATGCGATCTTCACCCTCAAAACAGCAATTGAAATTTTTTTCACTCGAATCTATAAAAATCATACATCATTGAAAAGGTCTGACTCCCTAGATTACAGAAATGCTATTTTCAGCCCTCTAGGTGCATTCCTTTACGAGTTATGAGCATTTAAAGTTTTCGAAAAGCAGTGACATTTTTTTGGTTGAAATCCTCGAAAGATGCGATCTTCACCCTCAAAACAGCAATTGAAATTTTTTCACTCGAATCTATAAAAATCATACATCATTGAAAAGGTCTGACTCCCTGGATTACAGAAATGCTGTTTTCAGCCCTCTAGGTGCATTCCTTTACGAGTTATGAGCATTTAAAGTTTTCGAAAAGCAGTGAAATTTTTTTGGTACTAAAATCCCCGAAAGATGCGATCTTCACCCTCAAAACAGCAATTGAAATTTTTTCACTCGAATCTATTAAAATCATACATCATTGAAAAGGTCTGACTTCCTAGATTACAGAAATGCTATTTTCAGCCCTCTAGGTGCATTCCTTTACGAGTTATGAGCATTTAAAGTTTTCGAAAAGCAGTGACATTTTTTTGGTTGAAATCCTCGAAAGATGCGATCTTCACCCTCAAAACAGCAATTGAAATTTTTTTCACTCGAATCTATAAAAATCATACATCATTGAAAAGGTCTGACTCCCTAGATTACAGAAATGCTGTTTTCAGCCCTCTAGGTGCATTCCTTTACGAGTTATGAGCATTTAAAGTTTTCGAAAAGCAGTGAAATTTTTTTGGTACTCAAATCCCCGAAAAATGCGATCTTCACCCTCAAAACAGCAATTGAAATTTTTTCACTCGAATCTATTAAAATCATACATCATTGAAAAGGTCTGACTCCCTAGATTACAGAAATGCTATTTTCAGCCCTCTAGGTGCATTCCTTTACGAGTTATGAGCATTTAAAGTTTTCGAAAAGCAGTGACATTTTTTTGGTTGAAATCCTCGAAAGATGCGATCTTCATCCTCAAAACAGCAATTGAATTTTTTTTCACTCGAATCTATAAAAATCATACATCATTGAAAAGGTCTGACTCCTTAGATTACAGAAATGCTGTTTTCAGCCCTCTAGGTGCATTCCTTTACGAGTTATGAGCATTTAAAGTTTTCGAAAAGCAGTGAAATGTTTTTGGTACTAAAATCCCCGAAAGATGCGGTCTTCACCCTCAAAACAGCAATTGAAATTTTTTTCACTCGAATCTATAAAAATCATACATCATTGAAAAGGTCTGACTCCCTAGATTACAGAAATGCTGTTTTCAGCCCTCTAGGTGCATTCCTTTACGAGTTATGAGCATTTAAAGTTTTCAAAAAGCAGTGAAATTTTTTTGGTACTAAAATCCCCGAAAGATGCGATCTTCACCCTCAAAACAGCAATTGAAATTTTTTCACTCGAATCTATAAAAATCATACATCATTGAAAAGGTCTGACTCCCTAGATTACAGAAATGCTATTTTCAGCCCTCTAGGTGCATTCCTTTACGAGTTATGAGCATTTAAAGTTTTCGAAAAGCAGTGACATTTTTTTGGTTGAAATCCTCGAAAGATGCGATCTTCATCCTCAAAACAGCAATTGAATTTTTTTTCACTCGAATCTATAAAAATCATACATCATTGAAAAGGTCTGACTCCCTAGATTACAGAAATGCTATTTTCAGCCCTCTAGGTGCATTCCTTTACGAGTTATGAGCATTTAAAGTTTTCGAAAAGCAGTGACATTTTTTTGGTTGAAATCCTCGAAAGATGCGATCTTCACCCTCAAAACAGCAATTGAAATTTTTTTCACTCGAATCTATAAAAATCATACATCATTGAAAAGGTCTGACTCCCTAGATTACAGAAATGCTATTTTCAGCCCTCTAGGTGCATTCCTTTACGAGTTATGAGCATTTAAAGTTTTCGAAAAGCAGTGACATTTTTTTGGTTGAAATCCTCGAAAGATGCGATCTTCACCCTCAAAACAGCAATTGAAATTTTTTCACTCGAATCTATAAAAATCATACATCATTGAAAAGGTCTGACTCCCTGGATTACAGAAATGCTGTTTTCAGCCCTCTAGGTGCATTCCTTTACGAGTTATGAGCATTTAAAGTTTTCGAAAAGCAGTGAAATTTTTTTGGTACTAAAATCCCCGAAAGATGCGATCTTCACCCTCAAAACAGCAATTGAAATTTTTTCACTCGAATCTATTAAAATCATACATCATTGAAAAGGTCTGACTTCCTAGATTACAGAAATGCTATTTTCAGCCCTCTAGGTGCATTCCTTTACGAGTTATGAGCATTTAAAGTTTTCGAAAAGCAGTGACATTTTTTTGGTTGAAATCCTCGAAAGATGCGATCTTCACCCTCAAAACAGCAATTGAAATTTTTTTCACTCGAATCTATAAAAATCATACATCATTGAAAAGGTCTGACTCCCTAGATTACAGAAATGCTGTTTTCAGCCCTCTAGGTGCATTCCTTTACGAGTTATGAGCATTTAAAGTTTTCGAAAAGCAGTGAAATTTTTTTGGTACTCAAATCCCCGAAAAATGCGATCTTCACCCTCAAAACAGCAATTGAAATTTTTTCACTCGAATCTATTAAAATCATACATCATTGAAAAGGTCTGACTCCCTAGATTACAGAAATGCTATTTTCAGCCCTCTAGGTGCATTCCTTTACGAGTTATGAGCATTTAAAGTTTTCGAAAAGCAGTGACATTTTTTTGGTTGAAATCCTCGAAAGATGCGATCTTCATCCTCAAAACAGCAATTGAATTTTTTTTCACTCGAATCTATAAAAATCATACATCATTGAAAAGGTCTGACTCCCTAGATTACAGAAATGCTATTTTCAGCCCTCTAGGTGCATTCCTTTACGAGTTATGAGCATTTAAAGTTTTCGAAAAGCAGTGACATTTTTTTGGTTGAAATCCTCGAAAGATGCAATTGAAATTTTTTTCACTCGAATCTATAAAAATCATACATCATTGAAAAGGTCTGACTCCCTAGATTACAGAAATGCTGTTTTCAGCCCTCTAGGTGCATTCCTTTACGAGTTATGAGCATTTAAAGTTTTCGAAAAGCAGTGAAATGTTTTTGGTACTAAAATCCCCGAAAGATGCGGTCTTCACCCTCAAAACAGCAATTGAAATTTTTTTCACTCGAATCTATAAAAATCATACATCATTGAAAAGGTCTGACTCCCTAGATTACAGAAATGCTGTTTTCAGCCCTCTAGGTGCATTCCTTTACGAGTTATGAGCATTTAAAGTTTTCAAAAAGCAGTGAAATTTTTTTGGTACTAAAATCCCCGAAAGATGCGATCTTCACCCTCAAAACAGCAATTGAAATTTTTTTCACTCGAATCTATAAAAATCATACATCATTGAAAAGGTCTGACTCCCTAGATTACAGAAATGCTATTTTCAGCCCTCTAGGTGCATTCCTTTACGAGTTATGAGCATTTAAAGTTTTCGAAAAGCAGTGACATTTTTTTGGTTGAAATCCTCGAAAGATGCGATCTTCACCCTCAAAACAGCAATTGAAATTTTTTCACTCGAATCTATAAAAATCATACATCATTGAAAAGGTCTGACTCCCTAGATTACAGAAATGCTATTTTCAGCCCTCTAGGTGCATTCCTTTACGAGTTATGAGCATTTAAAGTTTTCGAAAAGCAGTGACATTTTTTTGGTTGAAATCCTCGAAAGATGCGATCTTCACCCTCAAAACAGCAATTGAAATTTTTTCACTCGAATCTATAAAAATCATACATCATTGAAAAGGTCTGACTCCCTAGATTACAGAAATGCTATTTTCAGCCCTCTAGGTGCATTCCTTTACGAGTTATGAGCATTTAAAGTTTTCGAAAAGCAGTGACATTTTTTTGGTTGAAATCCTCGAAAGATGCGATCTTCACCCTCAAAACAGCAATTGAAATTTTTTCACTCGAATCTATAAAAATCATACATCATTGAAAAGGTCTGACTCCCTAGATTACAGAAATGCTGTTTTCAGCCCTCTAGGTGCATTCCTTTACGAGTTATGAGCATTTAAAGTTTTCGAAAAGCAGTGAAATGTTTTTGGTACTAAAATCCCCGAAAGATGCGATCTTCACCCTCAAAACAGCAATTGAAATTTTTTTCACTCGAATCTATAAAAATCATACATCATTGAAAAGGTCTGACTCCCTAGATTACAGAAATGCTGTTTTCAGCCCTCTAGGTGCATTCCTTTACGAGTTATGAGCATTTAAAGTTTTCGAAAAGCAGTGACATTTTTTTGGTTGAAATCCTCGAAAGATGCGATCTTCACCCTCAAAACAGCAATTGAAATTTTTTTCACTCGAATCTATAAAAATCATACATCATTGAAAAGGTCTGACTCCCTAGATTACAGAAATGCTGTTTTCAGCCCTCTAGGTGCATTCCTTTACGAGTTATGAGCATTTAAAGTTTTCGAAAAGCAGTGACATTTTTTTGGTTGAAATCCTCGAAAGATGCGATCTTCACCCTCAAAACAGCCATTGAAATTTTTTTCACTCGAATCTATAAAAATCATACATCATTGAAAAGGTCTGACTCCTTAGATTACAGAAATGCTGTTTTCAGCCCTCTAGGTGCATTCCTTTACGAGTTATGAGCATTTAAAGTTTTCGAAAAGCAGTGAAATGTTTTTGGTACTAAAATCCCCGAAAGATGCGATCTTCACCCTCAAAACAGCAATTGAAATTTTTTTCACTCGAATCTATAAAAATCATACATCATTGAAAAGGTCTGACTCCCTAGATTACAGAAATGCTATTTTCAGCCCTCTAGGTGCATTCCTTTACGAGTTATGAGCATTTAAAGTTTTCGAAAAGCAGTGACATTTTTTTGGTACTAAAATCCCCGAAAGATGCGATCTTCACCCTCAAAACAGCAATTGAAATTTTTTTCACTCGAATCTATAAAAATCATACATCATTGAAAAGGTCTGACTCCCTAGATTACAGAAATGCTGTTTTCAGCCCTCTAGGTGCATTCCTTTACGAGTTATGAGCATTTAAAGTTTTCGAAAAGCAGTGAAATTTTTTTGGTACTAAAATCCCCGAAAGATGCGATCTTCACCCTCAAAACAGCAATTGAAATTTTTTCACTCGAATCTATAAAAATCATACATCATTGAAAAGGTCTGACTCCCTAGATTACAGAAATGCTATTTTCAGCCCTCTAGGTGCATTCCTTTACGAGTTATGAGCATTTAAAGTTTTCGAAAAGCAGTGACATTTTTTTGGTTGAAATCCTCGAAAGATGCGATCTTCACCCTCAAAACAGCAATTGAAATTTTTTCACTCGAATCTATAAAAATCATACATCATTGAAAAGGTCTGACTCCCTAGATTACAGAAATGCTATTTTCAGCCCTCTAGGTGCATTCCTTTACGAGTTATGAGCATTTAAAGTTTTCGAAAAGCAGTGAAATTTTTTTGGTTGAAATCCTCGAAAGATGCGATCTTCACCCTCAAAACAGCAATTGAAATTTTTTTCACTCGAATCTATAAAAATCATACATCATTGAAAAGGTCTGACTCCCTAGATTACAGAAATGCTGTTTTCAGCCCTCTAGGTGCATTCCTTTACGAGTTATGAGCATTTAAAGTTTTCGAAAAGCAGTGAAATGTTTTTGGTACTAAAATCCCCGAAAGATGCGATCTTCACCCTCAAAACAGCAATTGAAATTTTTTTCACTCGAATCTATAAAAATCATACATCATTGAAAAGGTCTGACTCCCTAGATTACAGAAATGCTGTTTTCAGCCCTCTAGGTGCATTCCTTTACGAGTTATGAGCATTTAAAGTTTTCGAAAAGCAGTGAAATGTTTTTGGTACTAAAATCCCCGAAAGATGCGATCTTCACCCTCAAAACAGCAATTGAAATTTTTTTCACTCGAATCTATAAAAATCATACATCATTGAAAAGGTCTGACTCCCTAGATTACAGAAATGCTGTTTTCAGCCCTCTAGGTGCATTCCTTTACGAGTTATGAGCATTTAAAGTTTTCGAAAAGCAGTGAAATTTTTTTGGTTGAAATCCTCGAAAGATGCGATCTTCACCCTCAAAACAGCAATTGAGTTTTTTTCACTCGAATCTATTAAAATCATACATCATTGAAAAGGTCTGACTCCCTAGATTACAGAAATGCTGTTTTCAGCCCTCTAGGTGCATTCCTTTACGAGTTATGAGCATTTAAAGTTTTCGAAAAGCAGTGACATTTTTTTGGTTGAAATCCTCGAAAGATGCGATCTTCACCCTCAAAACAGCAATTGAAATTTTTTTCACTCGAATCTATAAAAATCATACATCATTGAAAAGGTCTGACTCCCTAGATTACAGAAATGCTGTTTTCAGCCCTCTAGGTGCATTCCTTTACGAGTTATGAGCATTTAAAGTTTTCGAAAAGCAGTGAAATTTTTTTGGTTGAAATCCTCGAAAGATGCGATCTTCACCCTCAAAACAGCAATTGAGTTTTTTTCACTCGAATCTATTAAAATCATACATCATTGAAAAGGTCTGACTCCCTAGATTACAGAAATGCTGTTTTCAGCCCTCTAGGTGCATTCCTTTACGAGTTATGAGCATTTAAAGTTTTCGAAAAGCAGTGACATTTTTTTGGTTGAAATCCTCGAAAGATGCGATCTTCACCCTCAAAACAGCAATTGAAATTTTTTTCACTCGAATCTATAAAAATCATACATCATTGAAAAGGTCTGACTCCCTAGATTACAGAAATGCTGTTTTCAGCCCTCTAGGTGCATTCCTTTACGAGTTATGAGCATTTAAAGTTTTCGAAAAGCAGTGACATTTTTTTGGTTGAAATCCTCGAAAGATGCGATCTTCACCCTCAAAACAGCAATTGAAATTTTTTTCACTCGAATCTATAAAAATCATACAAGATGCGATCTTCACCCTCAAAACAGCAATTGAAATTTTTTCACTCGAATCTATAAAAATCATACATCATTGAAAAGGTCTGACTCCCTAGATTACAGAAATGCTGTTTTCAGCCCTCTAGGTGCATTCCTTTACGAGTTATGAGCATTTAAAGTTTTCGAAAAGCAGTGAAATGTTTTTGGTACTAAAATCCCCGAAAGATGCGATCTTCACCCTCAAAACAGCAATTGAAATTTTTTTCACTCGAATCTATAAAAATCATACATCATTGAAAAGGTCTGACTCCCTAGATTACAGAAATGCTGTTTTCAGCCCTCTAGGTGCATTCCTTTACGAGTTATGAGCATTTAAAGTTTTCGAAAAGCAGTGAAATGTTTTTGGTACTAAAATCCCCGAAAGATGCGATCTTCACCCTCAAAACAGCAATTGAAATTTTTTTCACTCGAATCTATAAAAATCATACATCATTGAAAAGGTCTGACTCCCTAGATTACAGAAATGCTGTTTTCAGCCCTCTAGGTGCATTCCTTTACGAGTTATGAGCATTTAAAGTTTTCGAAAAGCAGTGACATTTTTTTGGTTGAAATCCTCGAAAGTTGCGATCTTCACCCTCAAAACAGCAATTGAAATTTTTTCACTCGAATCTATAAAAATCATACATCATTGAAAAGGTCTGACTCCCTAGATTACAGAAATGCTATTTTCAGCCCTCTAGGTGCATTCCTTTACGAGTTATGAGCATTTAAAGTTTTCGAAAAGCAGTGACATTTTTTTGGTTGAAATCCTCGAAAGATGCCATCTTCACCCTCAAAACAGCAATTGAAATTTTTTCACTCGAATCTATAAAAATCATACATCATTGAAAAGGTCTGACTCCCTAGATTACAGAAATGCTGTTTTCAGCCCTCTAGGTGCATTCCTTTACGAGTTATGAGCATTTAAAGTTTTCGAAAAGCAGTGAAATGTTTTTGGTACTAAAATCCCCGAAAGATGCGATCTTCACCCTCAAAACAGCAATTGAAATTTTTTTCACTCGAATCTATAAAAATCATACATCATTGAAAAGGTCTGACTCCCTAGATTACAGAAATGCTGTTTTCAGCCCTCTAGGTGCATTCCTTTACGAGTTATGAGCATTTAAAGTTTTCGAAAAGCAGTGAAATGTTTTTGGTACTAAAATCCCCGAAAGATGCGATCTTCACCCTCAAAACAGCAATTGAAATTTTTTTCACTCGAATCTATAAAAATCATACATCATTGAAAAGGTCTGACTCCCTAGATTACAGAAATGCTGTTTTCAGCCCTCTAGGTGCATTCCTTTACGAGTTATGAGCATTTAAAGTTTTCGAAAAGCAGTGACATTTTTTTGGTTGAAATCCTCGAAAGATGCGATCTTCACCCTCAAAACAGCAATTGAAATTTTTTTCACTCGAATCTATAAAAATCATACATCATTGAAAAGGTCTGACTCCCTAGATTACAGAAATGCTGTTTTCAGCCCTCTAGGTGCATTCCTTTACGAGTTATGAGCATTTAAAGTTTTCGAAAAGCAGTGACATTTTTTTGGTTGAAATCCTCGAAAGATGCGATCTTCACCCTCAAAACAGCAATTGAAATTTTTTTCACTCGAATCTATAAAAATCATACATCATTGAAAAGGTCTGACTCCCTAGATTACAGAAATGCTGTTTTCAGCCCTCTAGGTGCATTCCTTTACGAGTTATGAGCATTTAAAGTTTTCGAAAAGTGAAATTTTTTTGGTACTAAAATCCCCGAAAGATGCGATCTTCACCCTCAAAACAGCAATTGAAATTTTTTCACTCGAATCTATAAAAATCATACATCATTGAAAAGGTCTGACTCCCTAGATTACAGAAATGCTATTTTCAGCCCTCTAGGTGCATTCCTTTACGAGTTATGAGCATTTAAAGTTTTCGAAAAGCAGTGACATTTTTTTGGTTGAAATCCTCGAAAGATGCGATCTTCACCCTCAAAACAGCAATTGAAATTTTTTTCACTCGAATCTATAAAAATCATACATCATTGAAAAGGTCTGACTCCCTAGATTACAGAAATGCTGTTTTCAGCCCTCTAGGTGCATTCCTTTACGAGTTATGAGCATTTAAAGTTTTCGAAAAGCAGTGACATTTTTTTGGTTGAAATCCTCGAAAGATGCGATCTTCACCCTCAAAACAGCAATTGAAATTTTTTCACTCGAATCTATAAAAATCATACATCATTGAAAAGGTCTGACTCCCTAGATTACAGAAATGCTGTTTTCAGCCCTCTAGGTGCATTCCTTTACGAGTTATGAGCATTTAAAGTTTTCGAAAAGCAGTGAAATTTTTTTGGTTGAAATCCTCGAAAGATGCGATCTTCACCCTCAAAACAGCAATTGAGTTTTTTTCACTCGAATCTATTAAAATCATACATCATTGAAAAGGTCTGACTCCCTAGATTACAGAAATGCTATTTTCAGCCCTCTAGGTGCATTCCTTTACGAGTTATGAGCATTTAAAGTTTTCGAAAAGCAGTGACATTTTTTTGGTTGAAATCCTCGAAAGATGCGATCTTTACCCTCAAAACAGCAATTGAAATTTTTTCACTCGAATCTATTAAAATCATACATCATTGAAAAGGTCTGACTCCCTAGATTACAGAAATGCTATTTTCAGCCCTCTAGGTGCATTCCTTTACGAGTTATGAGCATTTAAAGTTTTCGAAAAGCAGTGAAATTTTTTTGGTTGAAATCCTCGAAAGATGCGATCTTCACCCTCAAAACAGCAATTGAAATTTTTTTTCACTCGAATCTATAAAAATCATACATCATTGAAAAGGTCTGACTCCCTAGATTACAGAAATGCTGTTTTCAGCCCTCTAGGTGCATTCCTTTACGAGTTAAGAGCATTTAAAGTTTTCGAAAAGCAGTGAAATTTTTTTGGTACTAAAATCCCCGAAAGATGCGATCTTCACCCTCAAAACAGCAATTGAAATTTTTTCACTCGAATCTATAAAAATCATACATCATTGAAAAGGTCTGACTCCCTAGATTACAGAAATGCTGTTTTCAGCCCTCTAGGTGCATTCCTTTACGAGTTATGAGCATTTAAAGTTTTCGAAAAGCAGTGAAATGTTTTTGGTACTAAAATCCCCGAAAGATGCGATCTTCACCCTCAAAACAGCAAATGAAATTTTTTTCACTCGAATCTATAAAAATCATACATCATTGAAAAGGTCTGACTCCCTAGATTACAGAAATGCTGTTTTCAGCCCTCTAGGTGCATTCCTTTACGAGTTATGAGCATTTAAAGTTTTCGAAAAGCAGTGAAATTTTTTTGGTTGAAATCCTCGAAAGATGCGATCTTCACCCTCAAAACAGCAATTGAGTTTTTTTCACTCGAATCTATTAAAATCATACATCATTGAAAAGGTCTGACTCCCTAGATTACAGAAATGCTATTTTCAGCCCTCTAGGTGCATTCCTTTACGAGTTATGAGCATTTAAAGTTTTCGAAAAGCAGTGAAATTTTTTTGGTACTAAAATCCCCGAAAGATGCGATCTTCACCCTCAAAACAGCAATTGAAATTTTTTCACTCGAATCTATTAAAATCATACATCATTGAAAAGGTCTGACTCCCTAGATTACAGAAATGCTATTTTCAGCCCTCTAGGTGCATTCCTTTACGAGTTATGAGCATTTAAAGTTTTCAAAAAGCAGTGACATTTTTTTGGTTGAAATCCTCGAAAGATGCGATCTTCACCCTCAAAACAGCAATTGAAATTTTTTTCACTCGAATCTATAAAAATCATACATCATTGAAAAGGTCTGACTCCCTAGATTACAGAAATGCTGTTTTCAGCCCTCTAGGTGCATTCCTTTACGAGTTATGAGCATTTAAAGTTTTCGAAAAGCAGTGACATTTTTTTGGTTGAAATCCTCGAAAGATGCGATCTTCACCCTCAAAACAGCAATTGAAATTTTTTTCACTCGAATCTATAAAAATCATACATCATTGAAAAGGTCTGACTCCCTAGATTACAGAAATGCTATTTTCAGCCCTCTAGGTGCATTCCTTTACGAGTTATGAGCATTTAAAGTTTTCGAAAAGCAGTGACATTTTTTTGGTTGAAATCCTCGAAAGATGCGATCTTCACCCTCAAAACAGCAATTGAAATTTTTTTCACTCGAATCTATAAAAATCATACATCATTGAAAAGGTCTGACTCCCTAGATTACAGAAATGCTGTTTTCAGCCCTCTAGGTGCATTCCTTTACGAGTTAAGAGCATTTAAAGTTTTCGAAAAGCAGTGAAATTTTTTTGGTACTAAAATCCCCGAAAGATGCGATCTTCACCCTCAAAACAGCAATTGAAATTTTTTCACTCGAATCTATTAAAATCATACATCATTGAAAAGGTCTGACTCCCTAGATTACAGAAATGCTATTTTCAGCCCTCTAGGTGCATTCCTTTACGAGTTATGAGCATTTAAAGTTTTCGAAAAGCAGTGACATTTTTTTGGTTGAAATCCTCGAAAGATGCGATCTTCACCCTCAAAACAGCAATTGAAATTTTTTTCACTCGAATCTATAAAAATCATACATCATTGAAAAGGTCTGACTCCCTAGATTACAGAAATGCTATTTTCAGCCCTCTAGGTGCATTCCTTTACGAGTTATGAGCATTTAAAGTTTTCGAAAAGCAGTGACATTTTTTTGGTTGAAATCCTCGAAAGATGCGATCTTCACCCTCAAAACAGCAATTGAAATTTTTTTCACTCGAATCTATAAAAATCATACATCATTGAAAAGGTCTGACTCCCTAGATTACAGAAATGCTGTTTTCAGCCCTCTAGGTGCATTCCTTTACGAGTTATGAGCATTTAAAGTTTTCGAAAAGCAGTGACATTTTTTTGGTTGAAATCCTCGAAAGATGCGATCTTCACCCTCAAAACAGCAATTGAAATTTTTTTCACTCGAATCTATAAAAATCATACATCATTGAAAAGGTCTGACTCCCTAGATTACAGAAATGCTGTTTTCAGCCCTCTAGGTGCATTCCTTTACGAGTTATGAGCATTTAAAGTTTTCGAAAAGCAGTGACATTTTTTTGGTTGAAATCCTCGAAAGATGCGATCTTCACCCTCAAAACAGCCATTGAAATTTTTTTCACTCGAATCTATAAAAATCATACATCATTGAAAAGGTCTGACTCCTTAGATTACAGAAATGCTATTTTCAGCCCTCTAGGTGCATTCCTTTACGAGTTATGAGCATTTAAAGTTTTCGAAAAGCAGTGAAATGTTTTTGGTACTAAAATCCCCGAAAGATGCGATCTTCACCCTCAAAACAGCAATTGAAATTTTTTTCACTCGAATCTATAAAAATCATACATCATTGAAAAGGTCTGACTCCCTAGATTACAGAAATGCTATTTTCAGCCCTCTAGGTGCATTCCTTTACGAGTTATGAGCATTTAAAGTTTTCGAAAAGCAGTGACATTTTTTTGGTTGAAATCCTCGAAAGATGCGATCTTCACCCTCAAAACAGCAATTGAAATTTTTTTCACTCGAATCTATAAAAATCATACATCATTGAAAAGGTCTGACTCCCTAGATTACAGAAATGCTGTTTTCAGCCCTCTAGGTGCATTCCTTTACGAGTTATGAGCATTTAAAGTTTTCGAAAAGCAGTGAAATTTTTTTGGTACTAAAATCCCCGAAAGATGCGATCTTCACCCTCAAAACAGCAATTGAAATTTTTTCACTCGAATCTATTAAAATCATACATCATTGAAAAGGTCTGACTCCCTAGATTACAGAAATGCTATTTTCAGCCCTCTAGGTGCATTCCTTTACGAGTTATGAGCATTTAAAGTTTTCGAAAAGCAGTGACATTTTTTTGGTTGAAATCCTCGAAAGATGCGATCTTCACCCTCAAAACAGCAATTGAAATTTTTTTCACTCGAATCTATAAAAATCATACATCATTGAAAAGGTCTGACTCCCTAGATTACAGAAATGCTGTTTTCAGCCCTCTAGGTGCATTCCTTTACGAGTTATGAGCATTTAAAGTTTTCGAAAAGCAGTGACATTTTTTTGGTTGAAATCCTCGAAAGATGCGATCTTCACCCTCAAAACAGCAATTGAAATTTTTTTCACTCGAATCTATAAAAATCATACATCATTGAAAAGGTCTGACTCCCTAGATTACAGAAATGCTGTTTTCAGCCCTCTAGGTGCATTCCTTTACGAGTTATGAGCATTTAAAGTTTTCGAAAAGCAGTGACATTTTTTTGGTTGAAATCCTCGAAAGATGCGATCTTCACCCTCAAAACAGCCATTGAAATTTTTTTCACTCGAATCTATAAAAATCATACATCATTGAAAAGGTCTGACTCCTTAGATTACAGAAATGCTATTTTCAGCCCTCTAGGTGCATTCCTTTACGAGTTATGAGCATTTAAAGTTTTCGAAAAGCAGTGAAATGTTTTTGGTACTAAAATCCCCGAAAGATGCGATCTTCACCCTCAAAACAGCAATTGAAATTTTTTTCACTCGAATCTATAAAAATCATACATCATTGAAAAGGTCTGACTCCCTAGATTACAGAAATGCTATTTTCAGCCCTCTAGGTGCATTCCTTTACGAGTTATGAGCATTTAAAGTTTTCGAAAAGCAGTGACATTTTTTTGGTTGAAATCCTCGAAAGATGCGATCTTCACCCTCAAAACAGCAATTGAAATTTTTTTCACTCGAATCTATAAAAATCATACATCATTGAAAAGGTCTGACTCCCTAGATTACAGAAATGCTGTTTTCAGCCCTCTAGGTGCATTCCTTTACGAGTTATGAGCATTTAAAGTTTTCGAAAAGCAGTGACATTTTTTTGGTTGAAATCCTCGAAAGATGCGATCTTCACCCTCAAAACAGCAATTGAAATTTTTTTCACTCGAATCTATAAAAATCATACATCATTGAAAAGGTCTGACTCCCTAGATTACAGAAATGCTATTTTCAGCCCTCTAGGTGCATTCCTTTACGAGTTATGAGCATTTAAAGTTTTCGAAAAGCAGTGACATTTTTTTGGTTGAAATCCTCGAAAGATGCGATCTTCACCCTCAAAACAGCAATTGAAATTTTTTTTCACTCGAATCTATAAAAATCATACATCATTGAAAAGGTCTGACTCCCTAGATTACAGAAATGCTGTTTTCAGCCCTCTAGGTGCATTCCTTTACGAGTTAAGAGCATTTAAAGTTTTCGAAAAGCAGTGAAATTTTTTTGGTACTAAAATCCCCGAAAGATGCGATCTTCACCCTCAAAACAGCAATTGAAATTTTTTCACTCGAATCTATTAAAATCATACATCATTGAAAAGGTCTGACTCCCTAGATTACAGAAATGCTATTTTCAGCCCTCTAGGTGCATTCCTTTACGAGTTATGAGCATTTAAAGTTTTCGAAAAGCAGTGACATTTTTTTGGTTGAAATCCTCGAAAGATGCGATCTTCACCCTCAAAACAGCAATTGAAATTTTTTTCACTCGAATCTATAAAAATCATACATCATTGAAAAGGTCTGACTCCCTAGATTACAGAAATGCTGTTTTCAGCCCTCTAGGTGCATTCCTTTACGAGTTATGAGCATTTAAAGTTTTCGAAAAGCAGTGACATTTTTTTGGTTGAAATCCTCGAAAGATGCGATCTTCACCCTCAAAACAGCAATTGAAATTTTTTTCACTCGAATCTATAAAAATCATACATCATTGAAAAGGTCTGACTCCCTAGATTACAGAAATGCTATTTTCAGCCCTCTAGGTGCATTCCTTTACGAGTTATGAGCATTTAAAGTTTTCGAAAAGCAGTGACATTTTTTTGGTTGAAATCCTCGAAAGATGCGATCTTCACCCTCAAAACAGCAATTGAAATTTTTCACTCGAATCTATAAAAATCATACATCATTGAAAAGGTCTGACTCCCTAGATTACAGAAATGCTGTTTTCAGCCCTCTAGGTGCATTCCTTTACGAGTTATGAGCATTTAAAGTTTTCGAAAAGCAGTGACATTTTTTTGGTTGAAATCCTCGAAAGATGCGATCTTCACCCTCAAAACAGCAATTGAAATTTTTTTCACTCGAATCTATAAAAATCATACATCATTGAAAAGGTCTGACTCCCTAGATTACAGAAATGCTATTTTCAGCCCTCTAGGTGCATTCCTTTACGAGTTATGAGCATTTAAAGTTTTCGAAAAGCAGTGACATTTTTTTGGTTGAAATCCTCGAAAGATGCGATCTTCACCCTCAAAACAGCAATTGCAATTTTTTTTCACTCGAATCTATAAAAATCATACATCATTGAAAAGGTCTGACTCCCTAGATTACAGAAATGCTATTTTCAGCCCTCTAGGTGCATTCCTTTACGAGTTATGAGCATTTAAAGTTTTCGAAAAGCAGTGACATTTTTTTGGTTGAAATCCTCGAAAGATGCGATCTTCACCCTCAAAACAGCAATTGAAATTTTTTCACTCGAATCTATAAAAATCATACATCATTGAAAAGGTCTGACTCCCTAGATTACAGAAATGCTATTTTCAGCCCTCTAGGTGCATTCCTTTACGAGTTATGAGCATTTAAAGTTTTCGAAAAGCAGTGACATTTTTTTGGTTGAAATCCTCGAAAGATGCGATCTTCACCCTCAAAACAGCAATTGAAATTTTTTTCACTCGAATCTATAAAAATCATACATCATTGAAAAGGTCTGACTCCCTAGATTACAGAAATGCTGTTTTCAGCCCTCTAGGTGCATTCCTTTACGAGTTATGAGCATTTAAAGTTTTCGAAAAGCAGTGAAATGTTTTTGGTACTAAAATCCCCGAAAGATGCGATCTTCACCCTCAAAACAGCAATTGAAATTTTTTCACTCGAATCTATAAAAATCATACATCATTGAAAAGGTCTGACTCCCTAGATTACAGAAATGCTATTTTCAGCCCTCTAGGTGCATTCCTTTACGAGTTATGAGCATTTAAAGTTTTCGAAAAGCAGTGACATTTTTTTGGTTGAAATCCTCGAAAGATGCGATCTTCACCCTCAAAACAGCAATTGAAATTTTTTTCACTCGAATCTATAAAAATCATACATCATTGAAAAGGTCTGACTCCCTAGATTACAGAAATGCTGTTTTCAGCCCTCTAGGTGCATTCCTTTACGAGTTAAGAGCATTTAAAGTTTTCGAAAAGCAGTGAAATTTTTTTGGTACTAAAATCCCCGAAAGATGCGATCTTCACCCTCAAAACAGCAATTGAAATTTTTTCACTCGAATCTATTAAAATCATACATCATTGAAAAGGTCTGACTCCCTAGATTACAGAAATGCTATTTTCAGCCCTCTAGGTGCATTCCTTTACGAGTTATGAGCATTTAAAGTTTTCGAAAAGCAGTGACATTTTTTTGGTTGAAATCCTCGAAAGATGCGATCTTCACCCTCAAAACAGCAATTGAAATTTTTTTCACTCGAATCTATAAAAATCATACATCATTGAAAAGGTCTGACTCCCTAGATTACAGAAATGCTGTTTTCAGCCCTCTAGGTGCATTCCTTTACGAGTTATGAGCATTTAAAGTTTTCGAAAAGCAGTGACATTTTTTTGGTTGAAATCCTCGAAAGATGCGATCTTCACCCTCAAAACAGCAATTGAAATTTTTTTCACTCGAATCTATAAAAATCATACATCATTGAAAAGGTCTGACTCCCTAGATTACAGAAATGCTATTTTCAGCCCTCTAGGTGCATTCCTTTACGAGTTATGAGCATTTAAAGTTTTCGAAAAGCAGTGACATTTTTTTGGTTGAAATCCTCGAAAGATGCGATCTTCACCCTCAAAACAGCAATTGAAATTTTTTCACTCGAATCTATAAAAATCATACATCATTGAAAAGGTCTGACTCCCTAGATTACAGAAATGCTGTTTTCAGCCCTCTAGGTGCATTCCTTTACGAGTTATGAGCATTTAAAGTTTTCGAAAAGCAGTGACATTTTTTTGGTTGAAATCCTCGAAAGATGCGATCTTCACCCTCAAAACAGCAATTGAAATTTTTTTCACTCGAATCTATAAAAATCATACATCATTGAAAAGGTCTGACTCCCTAGATTACAGAAATGCTATTTTCAGCCCTCTAGGTGCATTCCTTTACGAGTTATGAGCATTTAAAGTTTTCGAAAAGCAGTGACATTTTTTTGGTTGAAATCCTCGAAAGATGCGATCTTCACCCTCAAAACAGCAATTGCAATTTTTTTTCACTCGAATCTATAAAAATCATACATCATTGAAAAGGTCTGACTCCCTAGATTACAGAAATGCTATTTTCAGCCCTCTAGGTGCATTCCTTTACGAGTTATGAGCATTTAAAGTTTTCGAAAAGCAGTGACATTTTTTTGGTTGAAATCCTCGAAAGATGCGATCTTCACCCTCAAAACAGCAATTGAAATTTTTTCACTCGAATCTATAAAAATCATACATCATTGAAAAGGTCTGACTCCCTAGATTACAGAAATGCTATTTTCAGCCCTCTAGGTGCATTCCTTTACGAGTTATGAGCATTTAAAGTTTTCGAAAAGCAGTGACATTTTTTTGGTTGAAATCCTCGAAAGATGCGATCTTCACCCTCAAAACAGCAATTGAAATTTTTTTCACTCGAATCTATAAAAATCATACATCATTGAAAAGGTCTGACTCCCTAGATTACAGAAATGCTGTTTTCAGCCCTCTAGGTGCATTCCTTTACGAGTTATGAGCATTTAAAGTTTTCGAAAAGCAGTGAAATGTTTTTGGTACTAAAATCCCCGAAAGATGCGATCTTCACCCTCAAAACAGCAATTGAAATTTTTTCACTCGAATCTATAAAAATCATACATCATTGAAAAGGTCTGACTCCCTAGATTACAGAAATGCTATTTTCAGCCCTCTAGGTGCATTCCTTTACGAGTTATGAGCATTTAAAGTTTTCGAAAAGCAGTGACATTTTTTTGGTTGAAATCCTCAAAAGATGCGATCTTCACCCTCAAAACAGCAATTGAAATTTTTTTCACTCGAATCTATAAAAATCATACATCATTGAAAAGGTCTGACTCCCTAGATTACAGAAATGCTGTTTTCAGCCCTCTAGGTGCATTCCTTTACGAGTTAAGAGCATTTAAAGTTTTCGAAAAGCAGTGAAATTTTTTTGGTACTAAAATCCCCGAAAGATGCGATCTTCACCCTCAAAACAGCAATTGAAATTTTTTCACTCGAATCTATTAAAATCATACATCATTGAAAAGGTCTGACTCCCTAGATTACAGAAATGCTATTTTCAGCCCTCTAGGTGCATTCCTTTACGAGTTATGAGCATTTAAAGTTTTCGAAAAGCAGTGACATTTTTTTGGTTGAAATCCTCGAAAGATGCGATCTTCACCCTCAAAACAGCAATTGAAATTTTTTTCACTCGAATCTATAAAAATCATACATCATTGAAAAGGTCTGACTCCCTAGATTACAGAAATGCTGTTTTCAGCCCTCTAGGTGCATTCCTTTACGAGTTATGAGCATTTAAAGTTTTCGAAAAGCAGTGAAATTTTTTTGGTACTAAAATCCCCGAAAGATGCGATCTTCACCCTCAAAACAGCAATTGAAATTTTTTCACTCGAATCTATAAAAATCATACATCATTGAAAAGGTCTGACTCCCTAGATTACAGAAATGCTATTTTCAGCCCTCTAGGTGCATTCCTTTACGAGTTATGAGCATTTAAAGTTTTCGAAAAGCAGTGACATTTTTTTGGTTGAAATCCTCGAAAGATGCGATCTTCACCCTCAAAACAGCAATTGAAATTTTTTTTCACTCGAATCTATAAAAATCATACATCATTGAAAAGGTCTGACTCCCTACATTACAGAAATGCTATTTTCAGCCCTATAGGTGCATTCCTTTACGAGTTATGAGCATTTAAAGTTTTCGAAAAGCAGTGAAATTTTTTTGGTACTAAAATCCCCGAAAGATGCGATCTTCACCCTCAAAACAGCAATTGAAATTTTTTTCACTCGAATCTATTAAAATCATACTTCATTGAAAAGGTCTGACTCCCTAGATTACAGAAATGCTATTTTCAGCCATCTAGGTGCATTCCTTTACGAGTTATGAGCATTTAAAGTTTTCGAAAAGCAGTGACATTTTTTTGGTTGAAATCCTCGAAAGATGTGATCTTCACCCTCAAAACAGCAATTGAAATTTTTTTCACTCGAATCTATAAAAATCATACATCATTGAAAAGGTTTGACTCCCTACATTACAGAAATGCTATTTTCAGCCCTCTAGGTGCATTCCTTTACGAGTTATGAGCATTTAAAGTTTTCGAAAAGCAGTGACATTTTTTTGGTTGAAATCCTCGAAAGATGCGATCTTCACCCTCAAAACAGCAATTGAAATTTTTTAACTCGAATCTATAAAAATCATACATCATTGAAAAGGTCTGACTCCCTAGATTACAGAAATGCTGTTTTCAGCCCTCTAGGTGCATTCCTTTACGAGTTATGAGCATTTAAAGTTTTCGAAAAGCAGTGAAATGTTTTTGGTACTAAAATCCCCGAAAGATGCGATCTTCACCCTCAAAACAGCAATTGAAATTTTTTTCACTCGAATCTATAAAAATCATACATCATTGAAAAGGTCTGACTCCCTAGATTACAGAAATGCTGTTTTCAGCCCTCTTGGTGCATTCCTTTACGAGTTATGAGCATTTAAAGTTTTCGAAAAGCAGTGAAATGTTTTTTTCAATCATACATCATTGAAAAGGTCTGACTCCCTAGATTACAGAAATGCTGTTTTCAGCCCTCTAGGTGCATTCCTTTACGAGTTATGAGCATTTAAAGTTTTCGAAAAGCAGTGAAATGTTTTTGGTACTAAAATCCCCGAAAGATGCGATCTTCACCCTCAAAACAGCAATTGAAATTTTTTCACTCGAATCTATAAAAATCATACATCATTGAAAAGGTCTGACTCCCTAGATTACAGAAATGCTATTTTCAGCCCTCTAGGTGCATTCCTTTACGAGTTATGAGCATTTAAAGTTTTCGAAAAGCAGTGACATTTTTTTGGTTGAAATCCTCGAAAGATGCGATCTTCACCCTCAAAACAGCAATTGAAATTTTTTTCACTCGAATCTATAAAAATCATACATCATTGAAAAGGTCTGACTCCCTAGATTACAGAAATGCTGTTTTCAGCACTCTAGGTGCATTCCTTTACGAGTTATGAGCATTTAAAGTTTTCGAAAAGCAGTGAAATTTTTTTGGTACTAAAATCCCCGAAAGATGCGATCTTCACCCTCAAAACAGCAATTGAAATTTTTTTCACTCGAATCTATAAAAAATCATACATCATTGAAAAGGTCTGACTCCCTAGATTACAGAAATGCTATTTTCAGCCCTCTAGGTGCATTCCTTTACGAGTTATGAGCATTTAAAGTTTTCGAAAAGCAGTGACATTTTTTTGGTTGAAATCCTCGAAAGATGCGATCTTCACCCTCAAAACAGCAATTGAAATTTTTTTCACTCGAATCTATAAAAATCATACATCATTGAAAAGGTCTGACTCCCTAGATTACAGAAATGCTGTTTTCAGCCCTCTAGGTGCATTCCTTTACGAGTTATGAGCATTTAAAGTTTTCGAAAAGCAGTGAAATTTTTTTGGTACTAAAATCCCCGAAAGATGCGATCTTCACCCTCAAAACAGCAATTGAAATTTTTTCACTCGAGTCTATTAAAATCATACATCATTGAAAAGGTCTGACTCCCTAGATTACAGAAATGCTATTTTCAGCCCTCTAGGTGCATTCCTTTACGAGTTATGAGCATTTAAAGTTTTCGAAAAGCAGTGACATTTTTTTGGTTGAAATCCTCGAAAGATGCGATCTTCACCCTCAAAACAGCAATTGAATTTTTCACTCGAATCTATATAAATCATACATCATTGAAAAGGTCTGACTCCCTAGATTACAGAAATGCTATTTTCAGCCCTCTAGGTGCATTCCTTTACGAGTTATGAGCATTTAAAGTTTTCGAAAAGCAGTGAAATGTTTTTGGTACTAAAATCCCCGAAAGATGCGATCTTCACCCTCAAAACAGCAATTGAAATTTTTTTCACTCGAATCTATAAAAATCATACATCATTGAAAAGGTCTGACTCCCTAGATTACAGAAATGCTGTTTTCAGCCCTCTAGGTGCATTCCTTTACGAGTTATGAGCATTTAAAGTTTCCGAAAAGCAGTGAAATTTTTTTGGTACTAAAATCCCCGAAAGATGCGATCTTCACCCTCAAAACAGCAATTGAAATTTTTTCACTCAAATCTATTAAAATTATACATCATTGAAAAGGTCTGACTCCCTAGATTACAGAAATGCTATTTTCAGCCCTCTAGGTGCATTCCTTTACGAGTTATGAGCATTTAAAGTTTTCGAAAAGCAGTGACATTTTTTTGGTTGAAATCCTCGAAAGATGCGATCTTCACCCTCAAAACAGCAATTGAAATTTTTTCACTCGAATCTATAAAAATCATACATCATTGAAAAGGTCTGACTCCCTAGATTACAGAAATGCTATTTTCAGCCCTCTAGGTGCATTCCTTTACGAGTTATGAGCATTTAAAGTTTTCAAAAAGCAGTGAAATTTTGTTGGTACTAAAATCCCCGAAAGATGCGATCTTCACCCTCAAAACAGCAATTGAAATTTTTTTCACTCGAATCTATAAAAATCATACATCATTGAAAAGGTCTGACTCCCTAGATTACAGAAATGCTATTTTCAGCCCTCTAGGTGCATTCCTTTACGAGTTATGAGCATTTAAAGTTTTCGAAAAGCAGTGACATTTTTTTGGTTGAAATCCTCGAAAGATGCGATCTTCACCCTCAAAACAGCAATTGAAATTTTTTCACTCGAATCTATAAAATTATACAGAAATGCTATTTTCAGCCCTCTAGGTGCATTCCTTTACGAGTTATGAGCATTTAAAGTTTTCGAAAAGCAGTGACATTTTTTTGGTTGAAATCCTCGAAAGATGCGATCTTCACCCTCAAAACAGCTGGTCTGACTCCCTAGATTACAGAAATGCTATTTTCAGCCCTCTAGGTGCATTCCTTTACGAGTTATGAGCATTTAAAGTTTTCGAAAAGCAGTGACATTTTTTTGGTTGAAATCCTCGAAAGATGCTTCACCCTCAAAACAGCAATTGAAATTTTTTTCACTCGAATCTATAAAAATCATACATCATTGAAAAGGTCTGACTCCCTAGATTACAGAAATGCTATTTTCAGCCCTCTAGGTGCATTCCTTTACGAGTTATGAGCATTTAAAGTTTTCGAAAAGCAGTGACATTTTTTTGGTTGAAATCCTCGAAAGATGCGATCTTCACCCTCAAAACAGCAATTGAATTTTTTCACTCGAATCTATATAAATCATACATCATTGAAAAGGTCTGACTCCCTAGATTACAGAAATGCTGTTTTCAGCCCTCTAGGTGCATTCCTTTACGAGTTATGAGCATTTAAAGTTTTCGAAAAGCAGTGAAATGTTTTTGGTACTAAAATCCCCGAAAGATGCGATCTTCACCCTCAAAACAGCAATTGAAATTTTTTTCACTCGAATCTATAAAAAATCATACATCATTGAAAAGGTCTGACTCCCTAGATTACAGAAATGCTGTTTTCAGCCCTCTAGGTGCATTCCTTTACGAGTTATGAGCATTTAAAGTTTCCGAAAAGCAGTGAAATTTTTTTGGTACTAAAATCCATCATTGAAAAGGTCTGACTCCCTAGATTACAGAAATGCTGTTTTCAGCCCTCTAGGTGCATTCCTTTACGAGTTATGAGCATTTAAAGTTTTCGAAAAGCAGTGAAATGTTTTTGGTACTAAAATCCCCGAAAGATGCGATCTTCACCCTCAAAACAGCAATTGAAATTTTTTTCACTCGAATCTATAAAAAATCATACATCATTGAAAAGGTCTGACTCCCTAGATTACAGAAATGCTGTTTTCAGCCCTCTAGGTGCATTCCTTTACGAGTTATGAGCATTTAAAGTTTCCGAAAAGCAGTGAAATTTTTTTGGTACTAAAATCCCCGAAAGATGCGATCTTCACCCTCAAAACAGCAATTGAAATTTTTTCACTCAAATCTATTAAAATTATACATCATTGAAAAGGTCTGACTCCCTAGATTACAGAAATGCTATTTTCAGCCCTCTAGGTGCATTCCTTTACGAGTTATGAGCATTTAAAGTTTTCGAAAAGCAGTGACATTTTTTTGGTTGAAATCCTCGAAAGATGCGATCTTCACCCTCAAAACAGCAATTGAAATTTTTTCACTCGAATCTATAAAAATCATACATCATTGAAAAGGTCTGACTCCCTAGATTACAGAAATGCTATTTTCAGCCCTCTAGGTGCATTCCTTTACGAGTTATGAGCATTTAAAGTTTTCAAAAAGCAGTGAAATTTTGTTGGTACTAAAATCCCCGAAAGATGCGATCTTCACCCTCAAAACAGCAATTGAAATTTTTTTCACTCGAATCTATAAAAATCATACATCATTGAAAAGGTCTGACTCCCTAGATTACAGAAATGCTATTTTCAGCCCTCTAGGTGCATTCCTTTACGAGTTATGAGCATTTAAAGTTTTCGAAAAGCAGTGACATTTTTTTGGTTGAAATCCTCGAAAGATGCGATCTTCACCCTCAAAACAGCAATTGAAATTTTTTCACTCGAATCTATAAAATTATACAGAAATGCTATTTTCAGCCCTCTAGGTGCATTCCTTTACGAGTTATGAGCATTTAAAGTTTTCGAAAAGCAGTGACATTTTTTTGGTTGAAATCCTCGAAAGATGCGATCTTCACCCTCAAAACAGCTGGTCTGACTCCCTAGATTACAGAAATGCTATTTTCAGCCCTCTAGGTGCATTCCTTTACGAGTTATGAGCATTTAAAGTTTTCGAAAAGCAGTGACATTTTTTTGGTTGAAATCCTCGAAAGATGCTTCACCCTCAAAACAGCAATTGAAATTTTTTTCACTCGAATCTATAAAAATCATACATCATTGAAAAGGTCTGACTCCCTAGATTACAGAAATGCTGTTTTCAGCCCTCTAGGTGCATTCCTTTACGAGTTATGAGCATTTAAAGTTTTCGAAAAGCAGTGAAATTTTTTTGGTACTAAAATCCCCGAAAGATGCGATCTTCACCCTCAAAACTGCAATTGAAATTTTTTCACTCGAATCTATTAAAATCATACATCATTGAAAAGGTCTGACTCCCTAGATTACAGAAATGCTATTTTCAGCCCTCTAGGTGCATTCCTTTACGAGTTATGAGCATTTAAAGTTTTCGAAAAGCAGTGACATTTTTTTGGTTGAAATCCTCGAAAGATGCGATCTTCACCCTCAAAACAGCAATTGAATTTTTTTCACTCGAATCTATATAAATCATACATCATTGAAAAGGTCTGACTCCCTAGATTACAGAAATGCTGTTTTCAGCCCTCTAGGTGCATTCCTTTACGAGTTATGAGCATTTAAAGTTTTCGAAAAGCAGTGAAATGTTTTTGGTACTAAAATCCCCGAAAGATGCGATCTTCACCCTCAAAACAGCAATTGAAATTTTTTTCACTCGAATCTATAAAAATCATACATCATTGAAAAGGTCTGACTCCCTAGATTACAGAAATGCTGTTTTCAGCCCTCTAGGTGTATTCCTTTACGAGTTATGAGCATTTAAAGTTTCCGAAAAGCAGTGAAATTTTTTTGGTACTAAAATCCCCGAAAGATGCGATCTTCACCCTCAAAACAGCAATTGAAATTTTTTCACTCGAATCTATAAAAATCATACATCATTGAAAAGGTCTGACTCCCTAGATTACAGAAATGCTATTTTCAGCCCTCTAGGTGCATTCCTTTACGAGTTATGAGCATTTAAAGTTTTCGAAAAGCAGTGACATTTTTTTGGTTGAAATCCTCGAAAGATGCGATCTTCACCCTCAAAACAGCA
The DNA here is from genome assembly GCA_958431115.1 of Syrphus vitripennis. Taxonomy (NCBI): domain Eukaryota; kingdom Metazoa; phylum Arthropoda; class Insecta; order Diptera; family Syrphidae; genus Syrphus; species Syrphus vitripennis. The sequence goes on from OY288108.1 coordinate 109,532,549, forward strand.
ATTGAAATTTTTTCACTCGAATCTATAAAAATCATACATCATTGAAAAGGTCTGACTCCCTAGATTACAGAAATGCTATTTTCAGCCCTCTAGGTGCATTCCTTTACGAGTTATGAGCATTTAAAGTTTTCAAAAAGCAGTGAAATTTTTTTGGTACTAAAATCCCCGAAAGATGCGATCTTCACCCTCAAAACAGCAATTGAAATTTTTTTCACTCGAATCTATAAAAATCATGCATCATTGAAAAGGTCTGACTCCCTAGATTACAGAAATGCTATTTTCAGCCCTCTAGGTGCATTCCTTTACGAGTTATGAGCATTTAAAGTTTTCGAAAAGCAGTGACATTTTTTTGGTTGAAATCCTCGAAAGATGCGATCTTCACCCTCAAAACAGCAATTGAAATTTTTTCACTCGAATCTATAAAATTATACAGAAATGCTATTTTCAGCCCTCTAGGTGCATTCCTTTACGAGTTATGAGCATTTAAAGTTTTCGAAAAGCAGTGACATTTTTTTGGTTGAAATCCTCGAAAGATGCGATCTTCACCCTCAAAACAGCAATTGAAATTTTTTTCACTCGAATCTATAAAAATCATAAATCATTGAAAAGGTCTGACTCCCTAGATTACAGAAATGCTATTTTCAGCCCTCTAGGTGCATTCCTTTACGAGTTATGAGCATTTAAAGTTTTCGAAAAGCAGTGACATTTTTTTGGTTGAAATCCTCGAAAGATGCGATCTTCACCCTCAAAACAGCAATTGAAATTTTTTTCACTCGAATCTATAAAAATCATACATCATTGAAAAGGTCTGACTCCCTAGATTACAGAAATGCTGTTTTCAGCCCTCTAGGTGCATTCCTTTACGAGTTATGAGCATTTAAAGTTTTCGAAAAGCAGTGAAATGTTTTTGGTACTAAAATCCCCGAAAGATGCGATCTTCACCCTCAAAACAGCAATTGAAATTTTTTCACTCGAATCTATTAAAATCATACATCATTGAAAAGGTCTGACTCCCTAGATTACAGAAATGCTATTTTCAGCCCTCTAGGTGCATTCCTTTACGAGTTATGAGCATTTAAAGTTCTCGAAAAGCAGTGACATTTTTTTGGTTGAAATCCTCGAAAGATGCGATCTTCACCCTCAAAACAGCAATTGAAATTTTTTTCACTCGAATCTATAAAAATCATACATCATTGAAAAGGTCTGACTCCCTAGATTACAGAAATGCTGTTTTCAGCCCTCTTGGTGCATTCCTTTACGAGTTATGAGCATTTAAAGTTTTCGAAAAGCAGTGAAATTTTTTTGGTACTAAAATCCCCGAAAGATGCGATCTTCACCCTCAAAACAGCAATTGAAATTTTTTCACTCGAATCTATTAAAATCATACATCATTGAAAAGGTCTGACTCCCTAGATTACAGAAATGCTATTTTCAGCCCTCTAGGTGCATTCCTTTACGAGTTATGAGCATTTAAAGTTTTCGAAAACCAGTGACATTTTTTTGGTTGAAATCCTCGAAAGATGCGATCTTCACCCTCAAAACAGCAATTGAAATTTTTTCACTCGAATCTATAAAAATCATACATCATTGAAAAGGTCTGACTCCCTAGATTACAGAAATGCTGTTTTCAGCCCTCTAGGTGCATTCCTTTACGAGTTATGAGCATTTAAAGTTTTCGAAAAGCAGTGACATTTTTTTGGTTGAAATCCTCGAAAGATGCGATCTTCACCCTCAAAACAGCAATTGAAATTTTTTTCACTCGAATCTATAAAAATCATACATCATTGAAAAGGTCTGACTCCCTAGATTACAGAAATGCTATTTTCAGCCCTCTAGGTGCATTCCTTTACGAGTTATGAGCATTTAAAGTTTTCGAAAAGCAGTGACATTTTTTTGGTTGAAATCCTCGAAAGATGCGATCTTCACCCTCAAAACAGCAATTGAAATTTTTTCACTCGAATCTATAAAAATCATACATCATTGAAAAGGTCTGACTCCCTAGATTACAGAAATGCTGTTTTCAGCCCTCTAGGTGCATTCCTTTACGAGTTATGAGCATTTAAAGTTTTCGAAAAGCAGTGAAATGTTTTTGGTACTAAAATCCCCGAAAGATGCGATCTTCACCCTCAAAACAGCAATTGAAATTTTTTTCACTCGAATCTATAAAAATAATACATCATTGAAAAGGTCTGACTCCCTAGATTACAGAAATGCTATTTTCAGCCCTCTAGGTGCATTCCTTTACGAGTTATGAGCATTTAAAGTTTTCGAAAAGCAGTGACATTTTTTTGGTTGAAATCCTCGAAAGATGCGATCTTCACCCTCAAAACAGCAATTGAATTTTTTTTCACTCGAATCTATAAAAATCATACATCATTGAAAAGGTCTGACTCCCTAGATTACAGAAATGCTGTTTCAGCCCTCTAGGTGCATTCCTTTACGAGTTATGAGCATTTAAAGTTTTCGAAAAGCAGTGACATTTTTTGGTTGAAATCCTCGAAAGATGCGATCTTCACCCTCAAAACAGCAATTGAAATTTTTTTCACTCGAATCTATAAAAATCATACATCATTGAAAAGGTCTGACTCCCTAGATTACAGAAATGCTGTTTTCAGCCCTCTAGGTGCATTCCTTTACGAGTTATGAGCATTTAAAGTTTTCGAAAAGCAGTGACATTTTCTTGGTTGAAATCCTCGAAAGATGCGATCTTCACCCTCAAAACAGCAATTGAAATTTTTCACTCGAATCTATTAAAATCATACATCATTGAAAAGGTCTGACTCCCTAGATTACAGAAATGCTATTTTCAGCCCTCTAGGTGCATTCCTTTACGAGTTATGAGCATTTAAAGTTTTCGAAAAGCAGTGACATTTTTTTGGTTGAAATCCTCGAAAGATGCGATCTTCACCCTCAAAACAGCAATTGAAATTTTTTTCACTCGAATCTATAAAAATCATACATCATTGAAAAGGTCTGACTCCCTAGATTACAGAAATGCTGTTTTCAGCCCTCTAGGTGCATTCCTTTACGAGTTATGAGCATTTAAAGTTTTCAAAAAGCAGTGAAATTTTTTTGGTACTAAAATCCCCGAAAGATGCGATTTTCACCCTCAAAACAGCAATTGAAATTTTTTCACTCGAATCTATTAAAATCATACATCATTGAAAAGGTCTGACTCCCTAGATTACAGAAATGCTATTTTCAGCCCTCTAGGTGCATTCCTTTACGAGTTATGAGCATTTAAAGTTTTCGAAAAGCAGTGACATTTTTTTGGTTGAAATCCTCGAAAGATGCGATCTTCACCCTCAAAACAGCAATTGAAATTTTTTTCACTCGAATCTATAAAAATCATACATCATTGAAAAGGTCTGACTCCCTAGATTACAGAAATGCTGTTTTCAGCCCTCTAGGTGCATTCCTTTACGAGTTATGAGCATTTAAAGTTTTCGAAAAGCAGTGAAATTTTTTTGGTACTAAAATCCCCGAAAGATGCGATTTTCACCCTCAAAACAGCAATTGAAATTTTTTTCACTCGAATCTATAAAAATCATACATCATTGAAAAGGTCTGACTCCCTAGATTACAGAAATGCTATTTTCAGCCCTCTAGGTGCATTCCTTTACGAGTTATGAGCATTTAAAGTTTTCGAAAAGCAGTGACATTTTTTTGGTTGAAATCCTCGAAAGATGCGATCTTCAACCTCAAAACAGCAATTGAAATTTTTCACTCGAATCTATTAAAATCATACATCATTGAAAAGGTCTGACTCCCTAGATTACAGAAATGCTATTTTCAGCCCTCTAGGTGCATTCCTTTACGAGTTATGAGCATTTAAAGTTTTCGAAAAGCAGTGAAATGTTTTTGGTACTAAAATCCCCGAAAAATGCGATCTTCACCCTCAAAACAGCAATTGAAATTTTTTTCACTCGAATCTATAAAAATCATACATCATTGAAAAGGTCTGACTCCCTAGATTACAGAAATGCTATTTTCAGCCCTCTAGGTGCATTCCTTTACGAGTTATGAGCATTTAAAGTTTTCGAAAAGCAGTGACATTTTTTGGTTGAAATCCTCGAAAGATGCGATCTTCACCCTCAAAACAGCAATTGAAATTTTTTTTCAGTCGAATCTATAAAAATCATACATCATTGAAAAGGTCTGACTCCCTAGATTACAGAAATGCTGTTTTCAGCCCTCTAGGTGCATTCCTTTACGAGTTATGAGCATTTAAAGTTTTCGAAAAGCAGTGACATTTTTTTGGTTGAAATCCTCGAAAGATGCGATCTTCACCCTCAAAACAGCAATTGAAATTTTTCACTCGAATCTATTAAAATCATACATCATTGAAAAGGTCTGACTCCCTAGATTACAGAAATGCTATTTTCAGCCCTCTAGGTGCATTCCTTTACGAGTTATGAGCATTTAAAGTTTTCGAAAAGCAGTGAAATGTTTTTGGTACTAAAATCCCCGAAAAATGCGATCTTCACCCTCAAAACAGCAATTGAAATTTTTTTCACTCGAATCTATAAAAATCATACATCATTGAAAAGGTCTGACTCCCTAGATTACAGAAATGCTATTTTCAGCCCTCTAGGTGCATTCCTTTACGAGTTATGAGCATTTAAAGTTTTCGAAAAGCAGTGACATTTTTTGGTTGAAATCCTCGAAAGATGCGATCTTCACCCTCAAAACAGCAATTGAAATTTTTTTTCAGTCGAATCTATAAAAATCATACATCATTGAAAAGGTCTGACTCCCTAGATTACAGAAATGCTGTTTTCAGCCCTCTAGGTGCATTCCTTTACGAGTTATGAGCATTTAAAGTTTTCGAAAAGCAGTGACATTTTCTTGGTTGAAATCCTCGAAAGATGCGATCTTCACCCTCAAAACAGCAATTGAAATTTTTCACTCGAATCTATTAAAATCATACATCATTGAAAAGGTCTGACTCCCTAGATTACAGAAATGCTATTTTCAGCCCTCTAGGTGCATTCCTTTACGAGTTATGAGCATTTAAAGTTTTCGAAAAGCAGTGACATTTTTTTGGTTGAAATCCTCGAAAGATGCGATCTTCACCCTCAAAACAGCAATTGAAATTTTTTTCACTCGAATCTATAAAAATCATACATCATTGAAAAGGTCTGACTCCCTAGATTACAGAAATGCTGTTTTCAGCCCTCTAGGTGCATTCCTTTACGAGTTATGAGCATTTAAAGTTTTCGGAAAGCAGTGACATTTTTTTGGTTGAAATCCTCGAAAGATGCGATCTTCACCCTCAAAACAGCAATTGAAATTTTTTTCACTCGAATCTATAAAAATCATACATCATTGAAAAGGTCTGACTCCCTAGATTACAGAAATGCTGTTTTCAGCCCTCTAGGTGCATTCCTTTACGAGTTATGAGCATTTAAAGTTTTCGAAAAGCAGTGAAATTTTTTTGGTTGAAATCCTCGAAAGATGCGATCTTCACCCTCAAAACAGCAATTGAAATTTTTTTCACTCGAATCTATAAAAATCATACATCATTGAAAAGGTCTGACTCCCTAGATTACAGAAATGCTATTTTCAGCCCTCTAGGTGCATTCCTTTACGAGTTATGAGCATTTAAAGTTTTCGAAAAGCAGTGAAATGTTTTTCGTACTAAAATCCCCGAAAGATGCGATCTTCACCCTCAAAACAGCAATTGAAATTTTTTTCACTCGCATCTATAAAAATCATACATCATTGAAAAGGTCTGACTCCCTAGATTACAGAAATGCTATTTTCAGCCCTCTAGGTGCATTCCTTTACGAGTTATGAGCATTTAAAGTTTTCGAAAAGCAGTGACATTTTTTTGGTTGAAATCCTCGAAAGATGCGATCTTCACCCTCAAAACAGCAATTGAAATTTTTTCACTCGAATCTATAAAAATCATACATCATTGAAAAGGTCTGACTCCCTAGATTACAGAAATGCTATTTTCAGCCCTCTAGGTGCATTCCTTTACGAGTTATGAGCATTTAAAGTTTTCGAAAAGCAGTGACATTTTTTTGGTTGAAATCCTCGAAAGATGCGATCTTCACCCTCAAAACAGCAATCGAAATTTTTTTCACTCGAATCTATAAAAATCATACATCATTGAAAAGGTCTGACTCCCTAGATTACAGAAATGCTGTTTTCAGCCCTCTAGGTGCATTCCTTTACGAGTTATGAGCATTTAAAGTTTTCGAAAAGCAGTGAAATTTTTTTGGTACTAAAATCTCCGAAAGATGCGATTTTCACCCTCAAAACAGCAATTGAAATTTTTTCACTCGAATCTATTAAAATCATACATCATTGAAAAGGTCTGACTCCCTAGATTACAGAAATGCTATTTTCAGCCCTCTAGGTGCATTCCTTTACGAGTTATGAGCATTTAAAGTTTTCGAAAAGCAGTGACATTTTTTTGGGTGAAATCCTCGAAAGATGCGATCTTCACCCTCAAAACAGCAATTGAAATTTTTTTCACTCGAATCTATAAAAATCATACATCATTGAAAAGGTCTGACTCCCTAGATTACAGAAATGCTGTTTTCAGCCCTCTAGGTGCATTCCTTTACGAGTTCTGAGCATTTAAAGTTTTCGAAAAGCAGTGAAATTTTTTTGGTACTAAAATCCCCGAAAGATGCGATCTTCACCCTCAAAACAGCAATTGAAATTTTTTCACTCGAATCTATTAAAATCATACATCATTGAAAAGGTCTGACTCCCTAGATTACAGTAATGCTATTTTCAGCCCTCTAGGTGCATTCCTTTACGAGTTATGAGCATTTAAAGTTTTCGAAAAGCAGTGACATTTTTTTGGTTGAAATCCTCGAAAGATGCGATCACCCTCAAAACAGCAATTGAAATTTTTTCACTCGAATCTATAAAAATCATACATCATTGAAAAGGTCTGACTCCCTAGATTACAGAAATGCTGTTTTCAGCCCTCTAGGTGCATTCCTTTACGAGTTATGAGCATTTAAAGTTTTCGAAAAGCAGTGAAATTTTTTTGGTACTAAAATCCCCGAAAGATGCGATCTTCACCCTCAAAACAGCAATTGAAATTTTTTCACTCGAATCTATAAAAATCATACATCGTTGAAAAGGTCTGACTCCCTAGATTACAGAAATGCTATTTTCAGCCCTCTAGGTGCATTCCTTTACGAGTTATGAGCATTTAAAGTTTTCGAAAAGCAGTGACATTTTTTTGGTTGAAATCCTTGAAAGATGCGATCTTCACCCTCAAAACAGCAATTGAAATTTTTTCACTCGAATCTATAAAAATCATACATCATTGAAAAGGTCTGACTCCCTAGATTACAGAAATGCTGTTTTCAGCCCTCTAGGTGCATTCCTTTACGAGTTATGAGCATTTAAAGTTTTCGAAAAGCAGTGAAATGTTTTTGGTACTAAAATCCCCGAAAGATGCGATCTTCACCCTCAAAACAGCAATTGAAATTTTTTTCACTCGAATCTATAAAAATCATACATCATTGAAAAGGTCTGACTCCCTAGATTACAGAAATGCTGTTTTCAGCCCTCTAGGTGCATTCCTTTACGAGTTATGAGCATTTAAAGTTTTCGAAAAGCAGTGAAATGTTTTTGGTACTAAAATCCCCGAAAGATGCGATCTTCACCCTCAAAACAGCAATTGAAATTTTTTTCACTCGAATCTATTAAAATCATTCATCATTGAAAAGGTCTGACTCCCTAGATTACAGAAATGCTATTTTCAGCCCTCCAGGTGCATTCCTTTACGAGTTATGAGCATTTAAAGTTTTCGAAAAGCAGTGACATTTTTTTGGTTGAAATCCTCGAAAGATGCGATCTTCACCCTCAAAACAGCAATTGAATTTTTTTTCACTCGAATCTATAAAAATCATACATCATTGAAAAGGTCTGACTCCCTAGATTACAGAAATGCTGTTTCAGCCCTCTAGGGCAGTGAAATGTTTTTGGTACTAAAATCCCCGAAAGATGCGATCTTCACCCTCAAAACAGCAATTGAAATTTTTTTCACTCGAATCTATAAAAATCATACATCATTGAAAAGGTCTGACTCCCTAGATTACAGAAATGCTATTTTCAGCCCTCTAGGTGCATTCCTTAACGAGTTATGAGCATTTAAAGTTTTCGAAAAGCAGTGACATTTTTTTGGTTGAAATCCTCGAAAGATGTGATCTTCACCCTCAAAACAGCAATTGAATTTTTTTCACTCGAATCTATAAAAATCATACATCATTGAAAAGGTCTGACTCCCTAGATTACAGAAATGCTATTTTCAGCCCTCTAGGTGCATTCCTTTACGAGTTATGAGCATTTAAAGTTTTCGAAAAGCAGTGACATTTTTTTGGTTGAAATCCTCGAAAGATGCGATCTTCACCCTCAAAACAGCAATTGAAATTTTTTCACTCGAATCTATAAAAATCATACATCATTGAAAAGGTCTGACTCCCTAGATTACAGAAATGCTGTTTTCAGCCCTCTAGGTGCATTCCTTTACGAGTTATGAGCATTTAAAGTTTTCGAAAAGCAGTGAAATGTTTTTGGTACTAAAATCCCCGAAAGATGCGATCTTCACCCTCAAAACAGCAATTGAAATTTTTTTCACTCGAATCTATAAAAATCATACATCATTGAAAAGGTCTGACTCCCTAGATTACAGAAATGCTGTTTTCAGCCCTCTAGGTGCATTCCTTTACGAGTTATGAGCATTTAAAGTTTGCGAAAAGCAGTGAAATGTTTTTTGTACTAAAATCCCCGAAAGATGCGATCTTCACCCTCAAAACAGCAATTGAAATTTTTTTCACTCGAATCTATAAAAATCATACATCATTGAAAAGGTCTGACTCCCTAAATTACAGAAATGCTGTTTTCAGCCCTCTAGGTGCATTCCTTTACGAGTTATGAGCATTTAAAGTTTTCGAAAAGCAGTGAAATTTTTTTGGTACTAAAATTCCCGAAAGATGCGATCTTCACCCTCAAAACAGCAATTGAAATTTTTTCACTCGAATCTATTAAAATCATACATCATTGAAAAGGTCTGACTCCCTAGATTACAGAAATGCTATTTTCAGCCCTCTAGGTGCATTCCTTTACGAGTTATGAGCATTTAAAGTTTTCGAAAAGCAGTGACATTTTTTTGGTTGAAATCCTCGAAAGATGCGATCTTCACCCTCAAAACAGCAATTGAAATTTTTTCACTCGAATCTATAAAAATCATACATCATTGAAAAGGTCTGACTCCCTAGATTACAGAAATGCTGTTTTCAGCCCTCTAGGTGCATTCCTTTACGAGTTATGAGCATTTAAATTTTTCGAAAAGCAGTGAAATGTTTTTGGTACTAAAATCCCCGAAAGATGCGATCTTCACCCTCAAAACAGCAATTGAAATTTTTTTCACTCGAATCTATAAAAATCATACATCATTGAAAAGGTCTGACTCCCTAGATTACAGAAATGCTGTTTTCAGCCCTCTAGGTGCATTCCTTTACGAGTTATGAGCATTTAAAGTTTTCGAAAAGCAGTGAAATGTTTTTGGTACTAAAATCCCCGAAAGATGCGATCTTCACCCTCAAAACAGCAATTGAAATTTTTTTCACTCGAATCTATAAAAATCATACATCATTGAAAAGGTCTGACTCCCTAGATTACAGAAATGCTGTTTTCAGCCCTCTAGGTGCATTCCTTTACGAGTTATGAGCATTTAAAGTTTTCGAAAAGCAGTGAAATGTTTTTGGTACTAAAATCCCCGAAAGATGCGATCTTCACCCTCAAAACAGCAATTGAAATTTTTTTCACTCGAATCTATAAAAATCATACATCATTGAAAAGGTCTGACTCCCTAGATTACAGAAATGCTATTTTCAGCCCTCTAGGTGCATTCCTTTACGAGTTATGAGCATTTAAATTTTTCGAAAAGCAGTGAAATGTTTTTGGTACTAAAATCCCCGAAAGATGCGATCTTCACCCTCAAAACAGCAATTGAGCAATTGCATTCCTTTACGAGTTATGAGCATTTAAAGTTTTCGAAAAGCAGTGAAATGTTTTTGGTACTAAAATCCCCAAAAGATGCGATCTTCACCCTCAAAACAGCAATTGAAATTTTTTTCACTCGAATCTATAAAAATCATACATCATTGAAAAGGTCTGACTCCCTAAATTACAGAAATGCTGTTTTCAGCCCTCTAGGTGCATTCCTTTACGAGTTATGAGCATTTAAAGTTTTCGAAAAGCAGTGAAATGTTTTTGGTACTAAAATCCCCGAAAGATGCGATCTTCACCCTCAAAACAGCAATTGAAATTTTTTTCACTCGAATCTATAAAAATCATACATCATTGAAAAGGTCTGACTCCCTAGATTACAGAAATGCTATTTTCAGCCCTCTAGGTGCATTCCTTTACGAGTTATGAGCATTTAAAGTTTTCGAAAAGCAGTGACATTTTTTTGGTTGAAATCCTCGAAAGATGCGATCTTCACCCTCAAAACAGCAATTGAAATTTTTTCACTCGAATCTATAAAAATCATACATCATTGAAAAGGTCTGACTCCCTAGATTACAGAAATGCTGTTTTCAGCCCTCTAGGTGCATTCCTTTACGAGTTATGAGCATTTAAAGTTTTCGAAAAGCAGTGAAATGTTTTTGGTACTAAAATCCCCGAAAGATGCGATCTTCACCCTCAAAACAGCAATTGAAATTTTTTTCACTCGAATCTATAAAAATCATACATCATTGAAAAGTTCTGACTCCCTAGATTACAGAAATGCTGTTTTCAGCCCTCTAGGTGCATTCCTTTACGAGTTATGAGCATTTAAATTTTTCGAAAAGCAGTGAAATGTTTTTGGTACTAAAATCCCCGAAAGATGCGATCTTCACCCTCAAAACAGCAATTGAGCAATTGCATTCCTTTACGAGTTATGAGCATTTAAAGTTTTCGAAAAGCAATAAAATTTTTTTGGTACTAAAATCCCCGAAAGATGCGATCTTCACCCTCAAAACAGCAATTGAAATTTTTTCACTCGAATCTATTAAAATCATACATCATTGAAAAGGTCTGACTCCCTAGATTACAGAAATGCTATTTTCAGCCCTCTAGGTGCATTCCCTTACGAGTTATGAGCATTTAAAGTTTTCGAAAAGCAGTGACATTTTTTTGGTTGAAATCCTCGAAAGATGCGATCTTCACCCTCAAAACAGCAATTGAAATTTTTTTCACTCGAATCTATAAAAATCATACATCATTGAAAAGGTCTGACTCCCTAGATTACAGAAATGCTGTTTTCAGCCCTCTAGGTGCATTCCTTTACGAGTTATGAGCATTTAAAGTTTTCGAAAAGCAGTGAAATGTTTTTGGTACTAAAATCCCCGAAAGATGCGATCTTCACCCTCAAAACAGCAATTGAAATTTTTTCACTCGAATCTATAAAAATCATACATCATTGAAAAGGTCTGACTCCCTAGATTACAGAAATGCTGTTTTCAGCCCTCTAGGTGCATTCCTTTACGAGTTATGAGCATTTAAAGTTTTCGAAAAGCAGTGAAATGTTTTTGGTACTAAAATCCCCGAAAGATGCGATCTTCACCCTCAAAACAGCAATTGAAATTTTTTTCACTCGAATCTATAAAAATCATACATCATTGAAAAGGTCTGACTCCCTAGATTACAGAAATGCTATTTTCAGCCCTCTAGGTGCATTCCTTTACGAGTTATGAGCATTTAAAGTTTTCGAAAAGCAGTGACATTTTTTTGGTTGAAATCCTCGAAAGATGCGATCTTCACCCTCAAAACAGCAATTGAAATTTTTTTCACTCGAATCTATAAAAATCATACATCATTGAAAAGGTCTGACTCCCTAGATTACAGAAATGCTATTTTCAGCCCTCTAGGTGCATTCCTTTACGAGTTATGAGCATTTAAAGTTTTCGAAAAGCAGTGACATTTTTTTGGTTGAAATCCTCGAAAGATGCGATCTTCACCCTCAAAACAGCAATTGAAATTTTTTTCACTCGAATCTATAAAAATCATACATCATTGAAAAGGTCTGACTCCCTAGATTACAGAAATGCTGTTTTCAGCCCTCTAGGTGCATTCCTTTACGAGTTATGAGCATTTAAAGTTTTCGAAAAGTAGTGACATTTTTTTGGTTGAAATCCTCGAAAGATGCGATCTTCACCCTCAAAACAGCAATTGAAATTTTTTTCACTCGAATCTATAAAAATCATACATCATTGAAAAGGTCTGACTCCCTAGATTACAGAAATGCTGTTTTCAGCCCTCTAGGTGCATTCCTTTACGAGTTATGAGCATTTAAAGTTTTCGAAAAGCAGTGAAATGTTTTTGGTACTAAAATCCCCGAAAGATGCGATCTTCACCCTCAAAACAGCAATTGAAATTTTTTTCACTCGAATCTATAAAAATCATACATCATTGAAAAGGTCTGACTCCCTAGATTACAGAAATGCTGTTTTCAGCCCTCTAGGTGCATTCCTTTACGAGTTATGAGCATTTAAAGTTTTCGAAAAGCAGTGACATTTTTTTGGTTGAAATCCTCGAAAGATGCGATCTTCACCCTCAAAACAGCAATTGAAATTTTTTTCACTCGAATCTATAAAATCATACATCATTGAAAAGGTCTGACTCCCTAGATTACAGAAATGCTGTTTTCAGCCCTCTAGGTGCATTCCTTTACGAGTTATGAGCATTTAAAGTTTTCGAAAAGCAGTGAAATGTTTTTGGTACTAAAATCCCCGAAAGATGCGATCTTCACCCTCAAAACAGCAATTGAAATTTTTTTCACTCGAATCTATAAAAATCATACATCATTGAAAAGGTCTGACTCCCTAGATTACAGAAATGCTGTTTTCAGCCCTCTAGGTGCATTCCTTTACGAGTTATGAGCATTTAAAGTTTTCGAAAAGCAGTGAAATGTTTTTGGTACTAAAATCCCCGAAAGATGCGATCTTCACCCTCAAAACAGCAATTGAAATTTTTTTCACTCGAATCTATTAAAATCATTCATCATTGAAAAGGTCTGACTCCCTAGATTACAGAAATGCTATTTTCAGCCCTCCAGGTGCATTCCTTTACGAGTTATGAGCATTTAAAGTTTTCGAAAAGCAGTGACATTTTTTTGGTTGAAATCCTCGAAAGATGCGATCTTCACCCTCAAAACAGCAATTGAATTTTTTTTCACTCGAATCTATAAAAATCATACATCATTGAAAAGGTCTGACTCCCTAGATTACAGAAATGCTGTTTCAGCCCTCTAGGGCAGTGAAATGTTTTTGGTACTAAAATCCCCGAAAGATGCGATCTTCACCCTCAAAACAGCAATTGAAATTTTTTTCACTCGAATCTATAAAAATCATACATCATTGAAAAGGTCTGACTCCCTAGATTACAGAAATGCTATTTTCAGCCCTCTAGGTGCATTCCTTAACGAGTTATGAGCATTTAAAGTTTTCGAAAAGCAGTGACATTTTTTTGGTTGAAATCCTCGAAAGATGTGATCTTCACCCTCAAAACAGCAATTGAATTTTTTTCACTCGAATCTATAAAAATCATACATCATTGAAAAGGTCTGACTCCCTAGATTACAGAAATGCTATTTTCAGCCCTCTAGGTGCATTCCTTTACGAGTTATGAGCATTTAAAGTTTTCGAAAAGCAGTGACATTTTTTTGGTTGAAATCCTCGAAAGATGCGATCTTCACCCTCAAAACAGCAATTGAAATTTTTTCACTCGAATCTATAAAAATCATACATCATTGAAAAGGTCTGACTCCCTAGATTACAGAAATGCTGTTTTCAGCCCTCTAGGTGCATTCCTTTACGAGTTATGAGCATTTAAAGTTTTCGAAAAGCAGTGAAATGTTTTTGGTACTAAAATCCCCGAAAGATGCGATCTTCACCCTCAAAACAGCAATTGAAATTTTTTTCACTCGAATCTATAAAAATCATACATCATTGAAAAGGTCTGACTCCCTAGATTACAGAAATGCTGTTTTCAGCCCTCTAGGTGCATTCCTTTACGAGTTATGAGCATTTAAAGTTTGCGAAAAGCAGTGAAATGTTTTTTGTACTAAAATCCCCGAAAGATGCGATCTTCACCCTCAAAACAGCAATTGAAATTTTTTTCACTCGAATCTATAAAAATCATACATCATTGAAAAGGTCTGACTCCCTAAATTACAGAAATGCTGTTTTCAGCCCTCTAGGTGCATTCCTTTACGAGTTATGAGCATTTAAAGTTTTCGAAAAGCAGTGAAATTTTTTTGGTACTAAAATTCCCGAAAGATGCGATCTTCACCCTCAAAACAGCAATTGAAATTTTTTCACTCGAATCTATTAAAATCATACATCATTGAAAAGGTCTGACTCCCTAGATTACAGAAATGCTATTTTCAGCCCTCTAGGTGCATTCCTTTACGAGTTATGAGCATTTAAAGTTTTCGAAAAGCAGTGACATTTTTTTGGTTGAAATCCTCGAAAGATGCGATCTTCACCCTCAAAACAGCAATTGAAATTTTTTCACTCGAATCTATAAAAATCATACATCATTGAAAAGGTCTGACTCCCTAGATTACAGAAATGCTGTTTTCAGCCCTCTAGGTGCATTCCTTTACGAGTTATGAGCATTTAAATTTTTCGAAAAGCAGTGAAATGTTTTTGGTACTAAAATCCCCGAAAGATGCGATCTTCACCCTCAAAACAGCAATTGAAATTTTTTTCACTCGAATCTATAAAAATCATACATCATTGAAAAGGTCTGACTCCCTAGATTACAGAAATGCTGTTTTCAGCCCTCTAGGTGCATTCCTTTACGAGTTATGAGCATTTAAAGTTTTCGAAAAGCAGTGAAATGTTTTTGGTACTAAAATCCCCGAAAGATGCGATCTTCACCCTCAAAACAGCAATTGAAATTTTTTTCACTCGAATCTATAAAAATCATACATCATTGAAAAGGTCTGACTCCCTAGATTACAGAAATGCTGTTTTCAGCCCTCTAGGTGCATTCCTTTACGAGTTATGAGCATTTAAAGTTTTCGAAAAGCAGTGAAATGTTTTTGGTACTAAAATCCCCGAAAGATGCGATCTTCACCCTCAAAACAGCAATTGAAATTTTTTTCACTCGAATCTATAAAAATCATACATCATTGAAAAGGTCTGACTCCCTAGATTACAGAAATGCTATTTTCAGCCCTCTAGGTGCATTCCTTTACGAGTTATGAGCATTTAAATTTTTCGAAAAGCAGTGAAATGTTTTTGGTACTAAAATCCCCGAAAGATGCGATCTTCACCCTCAAAACAGCAATTGAGCAATTGCATTCCTTTACGAGTTATGAGCATTTAAAGTTTTCGAAAAGCAGTGAAATGTTTTTGGTACTAAAATCCCCAAAAGATGCGATCTTCACCCTCAAAACAGCAATTGAAATTTTTTTCACTCGAATCTATAAAAATCATACATCATTGAAAAGGTCTGACTCCCTAAATTACAGAAATGCTGTTTTCAGCCCTCTAGGTGCATTCCTTTACGAGTTATGAGCATTTAAAGTTTTCGAAAAGCAGTGAAATGTTTTTGGTACTAAAATCCCCGAAAGATGCGATCTTCACCCTCAAAACAGCAATTGAAATTTTTTTCACTCGAATCTATAAAAATCATACATCATTGAAAAGGTCTGACTCCCTAGATTACAGAAATGCTATTTTCAGCCCTCTAGGTGCATTCCTTTACGAGTTATGAGCATTTAAAGTTTTCGAAAAGCAGTGACATTTTTTTGGTTGAAATCCTCGAAAGATGCGATCTTCACCCTCAAAACAGCAATTGAAATTTTTTCACTCGAATCTATAAAAATCATACATCATTGAAAAGGTCTGACTCCCTAGATTACAGAAATGCTGTTTTCAGCCCTCTAGGTGCATTCCTTTACGAGTTATGAGCATTTAAAGTTTTCGAAAAGCAGTGAAATGTTTTTGGTACTAAAATCCCCGAAAGATGCGATCTTCACCCTCAAAACAGCAATTGAAATTTTTTTCACTCGAATCTATAAAAATCATACATCATTGAAAAGTTCTGACTCCCTAGATTACAGAAATGCTGTTTTCAGCCCTCTAGGTGCATTCCTTTACGAGTTATGAGCATTTAAATTTTTCGAAAAGCAGTGAAATGTTTTTGGTACTAAAATCCCCGAAAGATGCGATCTTCACCCTCAAAACAGCAATTGAGCAATTGCATTCCTTTACGAGTTATGAGCATTTAAAGTTTTCGAAAAGCAATAAAATTTTTTTGGTACTAAAATCCCCGAAAGATGCGATCTTCACCCTCAAAACAGCAATTGAAATTTTTTCACTCGAATCTATTAAAATCATACATCATTGAAAAGGTCTGACTCCCTAGATTACAGAAATGCTATTTTCAGCCCTCTAGGTGCATTCCCTTACGAGTTATGAGCATTTAAAGTTTTCGAAAAGCAGTGACATTTTTTTGGTTGAAATCCTCGAAAGATGCGATCTTCACCCTCAAAACAGCAATTGAAATTTTTTTCACTCGAATCTATAAAAATCATACATCATTGAAAAGGTCTGACTCCCTAGATTACAGAAATGCTGTTTTCAGCCCTCTAGGTGCATTCCTTTACGAGTTATGAGCATTTAAAGTTTTCGAAAAGCAGTGAAATGTTTTTGGTACTAAAATCCCCGAAAGATGCGATCTTCACCCTCAAAACAGCAATTGAAATTTTTTCACTCGAATCTATAAAAATCATACATCATTGAAAAGGTCTGACTCCCTAGATTACAGAAATGCTGTTTTCAGCCCTCTAGGTGCATTCCTTTACGAGTTATGAGCATTTAAAGTTTTCGAAAAGCAGTGAAATGTTTTTGGTACTAAAATCCCCGAAAGATGCGATCTTCACCCTCAAAACAGCAATTGAAATTTTTTTCACTCGAATCTATAAAAATCATACATCATTGAAAAGGTCTGACTCCCTAGATTACAGAAATGCTATTTTCAGCCCTCTAGGTGCATTCCTTTACGAGTTATGAGCATTTAAAGTTTTCGAAAAGCAGTGACATTTTTTTGGTTGAAATCCTCGAAAGATGCGATCTTCACCCTCAAAACAGCAATTGAAATTTTTTTCACTCGAATCTATAAAAATCATACATCATTGAAAAGGTCTGACTCCCTAGATTACAGAAATGCTATTTTCAGCCCTCTAGGTGCATTCCTTTACGAGTTATGAGCATTTAAAGTTTTCGAAAAGCAGTGACATTTTTTTGGTTGAAATCCTCGAAAGATGCGATCTTCACCCTCAAAACAGCAATTGAAATTTTTTTCACTCGAATCTATAAAAATCATACATCATTGAAAAGGTCTGACTCCCTAGATTACAGAAATGCTGTTTTCAGCCCTCTAGGTGCATTCCTTTACGAGTTATGAGCATTTAAAGTTTTCGAAAAGTAGTGACATTTTTTTGGTTGAAATCCTCGAAAGATGCGATCTTCACCCTCAAAACAGCAATTGAAATTTTTTTCACTCGAATCTATAAAAATCATACATCATTGAAAAGGTCTGACTCCCTAGATTACAGAAATGCTGTTTTCAGCCCTCTAGGTGCATTCCTTTACGAGTTATGAGCATTTAAAGTTTTCGAAAAGCAGTGAAATGTTTTTGGTACTAAAATCCCCGAAAGATGCGATCTTCACCCTCAAAACAGCAATTGAAATTTTTTTCACTCGAATCTATAAAAATCATACATCATTGAAAAGGTCTGACTCCCTAGATTACAGAAATGCTGTTTTCAGCCCTCTAGGTGCATTCCTTTACGAGTTATGAGCATTTAAAGTTTTCGAAAAGCAGTGACATTTTTTTGGTTGAAATCCTCGAAAGATGCGATCTTCACCCTCAAAACAGCAATTGAAATTTTTTTCACTCGAATCTATAAAATCATACATCATTGAAAAGGTCTGACTCCCTAGATTACAGAAATGCTGTTTTCAGCCCTCTAGGTGCATTCCTTTACGAGTTATGAGCATTTAAAGTTTTCGAAAAGCAGTGAAATGTTTTTGGTACTAAAATCCCCGAAAGATGCGATCTTCACCCTCAAAACAGCAATTGAAATTTTTTTCACTCGAATCTATAAAAATCATACATCATTGAAAAGGTCTGACTCCCTAGATTACAGAAATGCTGTTTTCAGCCCTCTAGGTGCATTCCTTTACGAGTTATGAGCATTTAAAGTTTTCGAAAAGCAGTGAAATGTTTTTGGTACTAAAATCCCCGAAAGATGCGATCTTCACCCTCAAAACAGCAATTGAATTTTTTTTCACTCGAATCTATAAAAATCATACATCATTGAAAAGGTCTGACTCCCTAGATTACAGAAATGCTGTTTTCAGCCCTCTAGGTGCATTCCTTTACGAGTTATGAGCATTTAAAGTTTTCGAAAAGCAGTGAAATGTTTTTGGTACTAAAATCCCCGAAAGATGCGATCTTCACCCTCAAAACAGCAATTGAAATTTTTTTCACTCGAATCTATAAAAATCATACATCATTGAAAAGGTCTGACTCCCTAGATTACAGAATGCGATCTTCACCCTCAAAACAGCAATTGAAATTTTTTTCACTCGAATCTATAAAAATCATACATCATTGAAAAGGTCTGACTCCCTAGATTACAGAAATGCTATTTTCAGCCCTCTAGGTGCATTCCTTTACGAGTTATGAGCATTTAAAGTTTTCGAAAAGCAGTGACATTTTTTTGGTTGAAATCCTCGAAAGATGCGATCTTCACCCTCAAAACAGCAATTGAAATTTTTTTCACTCGAATCTATAAAAATCATACATCATTGAAAAGGTCTGACTCCCTAGATTACAGAAATGCTGTTTTCAGCCCTCTAGGTGCATTCCTTTACGAGTTATGAGCATTTAAAGTTTTCGAAAAGCAGTGAAATGTTTTTGGTACTAAAATCCCCGAAAGATGCGATCTTCACCCTCAAAACAGCAATTGAAATTTTTTTCACTCGAATCTATAAAAATCATACTTCATTGAAAAGGTCTGACTCCCTAGATTACAGAAATGCTGTTTTCAGCCCTCTAGGTGCATTCCTTTACGAGTTATGAGCATTTAAAGTTTTCGAAAAGCAGTGACATTTTTTTGGTTGAAATCCTCGAAAGATGCGATCTTCACCCTCAAAACAGCAATTGAAATTTTTTTCACTCGAATCTATAAAAATCATACATCATTGAAAAGGTCTGACTCCCTAGATTACAGAAATGCTGTTTTCAGCCCTCTAGGTGCATTCCTTTACGAGTTATGAGCATTTAAAGTTTTCGAAAAGCAGTGAAATGTTTTTGGTACTAAAATCCCCGAAAGATGCGATCTTCACCCTCAAAACAGCAATTGAAATTTTTTTCACTCGAATCTATAAAAATCATACATCATTGAAAAGGTCTGACTCCCTAGATTACAGAAATGCTATTTTCAGCCCTCTAGGTGCATTCCTTTACGAGTTATGAGCATTTAAAGTTTTCGAAAAGCAGTGACATTTTTTTGGTTGAAATCCTCGAAAGATGCGATCTTCACCCTCAAAACAGCAATTGAAATTTTTTTCACTCGAATCTATAAAAATCATACATCATTGAAAAGGTCTGACTCCCTAGATTACAGAAATGCTATTTTCAGCCCTCTAGGTGCATTCCTTTACGAGTTATGAGCATTTAAAGTTTTCGAAAAGCAGTGACATTTTTTTGGTTGAAATCCTCGAAAGATGCGATCTTCACCCTCAAAACAGCAATTGAAATTTTTTTCACTCGAATCTATAAAAATCATACATCATTGAAAAGGTCTGACTCCCTAGATTACAGAAATGCTATTTTCAGCCCTCTAGGTGCATTCCTTTACGAGTTATGAGCATTTAAAGTTTTCGAAAAGCAGTGACATTTTTTTGGTTGAAATCCTCGAAAGATGCGATCTTCACCCTCAAAACAGCAATTGAAATTTTTTTCACTCGAATCTATAAAAATCATACATCATTGAAAAGGTCTGACTCCCTAGATTACAGAAATGCTGTTTTCAGCCCTCTAGGTGCATTCCTTTACGAGTTATGAGCATTTAAAGTTTTCGAAAAGCAGTGACATTTTTTTGGTTGAAATCCTCGAAAGTTGCGATCTTCACCCTCAAAACAGCAATTGAAATTTTTTCAATCGAATCTATTAAAAGCATACATCATTGAAAAGGTCTGACTCCCTAGATTACAGAAATGCTATTTTCAGCCCTCTAGGTGCATTCCTTTACGAGTTATGAGCATTTAAAGTTTTCGAAAAGCAGTGACATTTTTTTGGTTGAAATCCTCGAAAGATGCGATCTTCACCCTCAAAACAGCAATTGAAATTTTTTTCACTCGAATCTATAAAAATCATACATCATTGAAAAGGTCTGACTCCCTAGATTACAGAAATGCTGTTTTCAGCCCTCTAGGTGCATTCCTTTACGAGTTATGAGCATTTAAAGTTTTCGAAAAGCAGTGACATTTTTTTGGTTGAAATCCTCGAAAGATGCGATATTCACCCTCAAAACAGCAATTGAAATTTTTTTCACTCGAATCTATAAAAATCATACATCATTGAAAAGGTCTGACTCCCTAGATTACAGAAATGCTATTTTCAGCCCTCTAGGTGCATTCCTTTACGAGTTATGAGCATTTAAAGTTTTCGAAAAGCAGTGACATTTTTTTGGTTGAAATCCTCGAAAGATGCGATCTTCACCCTCAAAACAGCAATTGAAATTTTTTTCACTCGAATCTATAAAAATCATACATCATTGAAAAGGTCTGACTCCCTAGATTACAGAAATGCTGTTTTCAGCCCTCTAGGTGCATTCCTTTACGAGTTATGAGCATTTAAAGTTTTCGAAAAGCAGTGACATTTTTTTGGTTGAAATCCTCGAAAGATGCGATCTTCACCCTCAAAACAGCAATTGAAATTTTTTTCACTCGAATCTATAAAAATCATACATCATTGAAAAGGTCTGACTCCCTAGATTACAGAAATGCTGTTTTCAGCCCTCTAGGTGCATTCTTTTACGAGTTATGAGCATTTAAAGTTTTCGAAAAGCATTGAAATTTTTTTGGTACTAAAATCCCCGAAAGATGCGATCTTCACCCTCAAAACAGCAATTGAAATTTTTTTCACTCGAATCTATAAAAATCATACATCATTGAAAAGGTCTGACTCCCTAGATTACAGAAATGCTATTTTCAGCCCTCTAGGTGCATTCCTTTACGAGTTATGAGCATTTAAAGTTTTCGAAAAGCAGTGACATTTTTTTGGTTGAAATCCTCGAAAGATGCGATCTTCACCCTCAAAACAGCAATTGAAATTTTTTCACTCGAATCTATAAAAATCATACATCATTGAAAAGGTCTGACTCCCTAGATTGCAGAAATGCTATTTTCAGCCCTCTAGGTGCATTCCTTTACGAGTTATGAGCATTTAAAGTTTTCGAAAAGCAGTGACATTTTTTTGGTTGAAATCCTCGAAAGATGCGATCTTCACCCTCAAAACAGCAATTGAAATTTTTTCACTCGAATCTATAAAAATCATACATCATTGAAAAGGTCTGACTCCCTAGATTACAGAAATGCTGTTTTCAGCCCTCTAGGTGCATTCCTTTACGAGTTATGAGCATTTAAAGTTTTCGAAAAGCAGTGAAATGTTTTTGGTACTAAAATCCCCGAAAGATGCGATCTTCACCCTCAAAACAGCAATTGAAATTTTTTTCACTCGAATCTATAAAAATCATACATCATTGAAAAGGTCTGACTCCCTAGATTACAGAAATGCTGTTTTCAGCCCTCTAGGTGCATTCCTTTACGAGTTATGAGCATTTAAAGTTTTCGAAAAGCAGTGACATTTTTTTGGTTGAAATCCTCGAAAGATGCGATCTTCACCCTCAAAACAGCAATTGAAATTTTTTTCACTCGAATCTATAAAAATCATACATCATTGAAAAGGTCTGACTCCCTAGATTACAGAAATGCTGTTTTCAGCCCTCTAGGTGCATTCCTTTACGAGTTATGAGCATTTAAAGTTTTCGAAAAGCAGTGAAATGTTTTTGGTACTAAAATCCCCGAAAGATGCGATCTTCACCCTCAAAACAGCAATTGAAATTTTTTTCACTCGAATCTATAAAAATCATACATCATTGAAAAGGTCTGACTCCCTAGATTACAGAAATGCTATTTTCAGCCCTCTAGGTGCATTCCTTTACGAGTTATGAGCATTTAAAGTTTTCGAAAAGCAGTGACATTTTTTTGGTTGAAATCCTCGAAAGATGCGATATTCACCCTCAAAACAGCAATTGAAATTTTTTTCACTCGAATCTATAAAAATCATACATCATTGAAAAGGTCTGACTCCCTAGATTACAGAAATGCTATTTTCAGCCCTCTAGGTGCATTCCTTTACGAGTTATGAGCATTTAAAGTTTTCGAAAAGCAGTGACATTTTTTTGGTTGAAATCCTCGAAAGATGCGATCTTCACCCTCAAAACAGCAATTGAAATTTTTTTTCACTCGAATCTATAAAAATCATACATCATTGAAAAGGTCTGACTCCCTAGATTACAGAAATGCTGTTTTCAGCCCTCTAGGTGCATTCCTTTACGAGTTATGAGCATTTAAAGTTTTCGAAAAGCAGTGACATTTTTTTGGTTGAAATCCTCGAAAGATGCGATCTTCACCCTCAAAACAGCAATTGAAATTTTTTTCACTCGAATCTATAAAAATCATACATCATTGAAAAGGTCTGACTCCCTAGATTACAGAAATGCTGTTTTCAGCCCTCTAGGTGCATTCTTTTACGAGTTATGAGCATTTAAAGTTTTCGAAAAGCATTGAAATTTTTTTGGTACTAAAATCCCCGAAAGATGCGATCTTCACCCTCAAAACAGCAATTGAATTTTTTTCACTCGAATCTATAAAAATCATACATCATTGAAAAGGTCTGACTCCCTAGATTGCAGAAATGCTATTTTCAGCCCTCTAGGTGCATTCCTTTACGAGTTATGAGCATTTAAAGTTTTCGAAAAGCAGTGACATTTTTTTGGTTGAAATCCTCGAAAGATGCGATCTTCACCCTCAAAACAGCAATTGAAATTTTTTCACTCGAATCTATAAAAATCATACATCATTGAAAAGGTCTGACTCCCTAGATTACAGAAATGCTGTTTTCAGCCCTCTAGGTGCATTCCTTTACGAGTTATGAGCATTTAAAGTTTTCGAAAAGCAGTGAAATGTTTTTGGTACTAAAATCCCCGAAAGATGCGATCTTCACCCTCAAAACAGCAATTGAAATTTTTTTCACTCGAATCTATAAAAATCATACATCATTGAAAAGGTCTGACTCCCTAGATTACAGAAATGCTGTTTTCAGCCCTCTAGGTGCATTCCTTTACGAGTTATGAGCATTTAAAGTTTTCGAAAAGCAGTGAAATGTTTTTGGTACTAAAATCCCCGAAAGATGCGATCTTCACCCTCAAAACAGCAATTGAAATTTTTTTCACTCGAATCTATAAAAATCATACATCATTGAAAAGGTCTGACTCCCTAGATTACAGAAATGCTGTTTTCAGCCCTCTAGGTGCATTCCTTTACGAGTTATGAGCATTTAAAGTTTTCGAAAAGCAGTGAAATGTTTTTGGTACTAAAATCCCCGAAAGATGCGATCTTCACCCTCAAAACAGCAATTGAAATTTTTTTCACTCGAATCTATAAAAATCATACATCATTGAAAAGGTCTGACTCCCTAGATTACAGAAATGCTATTTTCAGCCCTCTAGGTGCATTCCTTTACGAGTTATGAGCATTTAAAGTTTTCGAAAAGCAGTGACATTTTTTTGGTTGAAATCCTCGAAAGATGCGATCTTCACCCTCAAAACAGCAATTGAAATTTTTTCCACTCGAATCTATAAAAATCATACATCATTGAAAAGGTCTGACTCCCTAGATTACAGAAATGCTGTTTCAGCCCTCTAGGTGCATTCCTTTACGAGTTATGAGCATTTAAAGTTTTCGAAAAGCAGTGACATTTTTTTGGTTGAAATCCTCGAAAGATGCGATCTTCACCCTCAAAACAGCAATTGAAATTTTTTTCACTCGAATCTATAAAAATCATACATCATTGAAAAGGTCTGACTCCCTAGATTACAGAAATGCTGTTTCAGCCCTCTAGGTGCATTCCTTTACGAGTTATGAGCATTTAAAGTTTTCGAAAAGCAGTGAAATTTTTTTGGTACTAAAATCCCCGAAAGATGCGATCTTCACCCTCAAAACAGCAATTGAAATTTTTTTCACTCGAATCTATAAAAATCATACATCATTGAAAAGGTCTGACTCCCTAGATTACAGAAATGCTATTTTCAGCCCTCTAGGTGCATTCCTTTACGAGTTATGAGCATTTAAAGTTTTCGAAAAGCAGTGACATTTTTTTGGTTGAAATCCTCGAAAGATGCGATCTTCACCCTCAAAACAGCAATTGAAATTTTTTTCACTCGAATCTATAAAAATCATACATCATTGAAAAGGTCTGACTCCCTAGATTACAGAAATGCTGTTTTCAGCCCTCTAGGTGCATTCCTTTACGAGTTATGAGCATTTAAAGTTTTCGAAAAGCAGTGAAATTTTTTTGGTACTAAAATCCCCGAAAGATGCGATCTTCACCCTCAAAACAGCAATTGAAATTTTTTTCACTCGAATCTATAAAAATCATACATCATTGAAAAGGTCTGACTCCCTAGATTACAGAAATGCTATTTTCAGCCCTCTAGGTGCATTCCTTTACGAGTTATGAGCATTTAAAGTTTTCGAAAAGCAGTGACATTTTTTTGGTTGAAATCCTCGAAAGATGCGATCTTCACCCTCAAAACAGCAATTGAAATTTTTTCACTCGAATCTATAAAAATCATACATCATTGAAAAGGTCTGACTCCCTAGATTACAGAAATGCTATTTTCAGCCCTCTAGGTGCATTCCTTTACGAGTTATGAGCATTTAAAGTTTTCGAAAAGCAGTGACATTTTTTCGGTTGAAATCCTCGAAAGTTGCGATCTTCACCCTCAAAACAGCAATTGAAATTTTTTCACTCGAATCTATTAAAAGCATACATCATTGAAAAGGTCTGACTCCCTAGATTACAGAAATGCTATTTTCAGCCCTCTAGGTGCATTCCTTTACGAGTTATGAGCATTTAAAGTTTTCGAAAAGCAGTGACATTTTTTTGGTTGAAATCCTCGAAAGATGCGATCTTCACCCTCAAAACAGCAATTGAAATTTTTTTCACTCGAATCTATAAAAATCATACATCATTGAAAAGGTCTGACTCCCTAGATTACAGAAATGCTGTTTTCAGCCCTCTAGGTGCATTCCTTTACGAGTTATGAGCATTTAAAATTTTTCGAAAAGCAGTGACATTTTTTTGGTTGAAATCCTCGAAAGATGCGATCTTCACCCTCAAAACAGCAACTGAAATTTTTTCACTCGAATCTATAAAAATCATACATCATTGACAAGGTCTGACTCCCTAGATTACAGAAATGCTATTTTCAGCCCTCTAGGTGCATTCCTTTACGAGTTATGAGCATTTAAAGTTTTCGAAAAGCAGTGACATTTTTTTGGTTGAAATCCTCGAAAGATGCGATCTTCACCCTCAAAACAGCAATTGAAATTTTTTTTCACTCGAATCTATAAAAATCATACATCATTGAAAAGGTCTGACTCCCTAGATTACAGAAATGCTGTTTTCAGCCCTCTAGGTGCATTCCTTTACGAGTTATGAGCATTTAAAGTTTTCGAAAAGCAGTGACATTTTTTTGGTTGAAATCCTCGAAAGATGCGATCTTCACCCTCAAAACAGCAATTGAAATTTTTTTCACTCGAATCTATAAAAATCATACATCATTGAAAAGGTCTAACTCCCTAGATTACAGAAATGCTATTTTCAGCCCTCTAGGTGCATTCCTTTACGAGTTATGAGCATTTAAAGTTTTCGAAAAGCAGTGACATTTTTTTGGTTGAAATCCTCGAAAGATGCGATCTTCACCCTCAAAACAGCAATTGAAATTTTTTTCACTCGAATCTATAAAAATCATACATCATTGAAAAGGTCTGACTCCCTAGATTACAGAAATGCTGTTTTCAGCCCTCTAGGTGCATTCCTTTACGAGTTATGAGCATTTAAAGTTTTCGAAAAGCAGTGACATTTTTTTGGTTGAAATCCTCGAAAGTTGCGATCTTCACCCTCAAAACAGCAATTGAAATTTTTTCACTCGAATCTATTAAAAGCATACATCATTGAAAAGGTCTGACTCCCTAGATTACAGAAATGCTATTTTCAGCCCTCTAGGTGCATTCCTTTACGAGTTATGAGCATTTAAAGTTTTCGAAAAGCAGTGACATTTTTTTGGTTGAAATCCTCGAAAGATGCGATCTTCACCCTCAAAACAGCAATTGAAATTTTTTTCACTCGAATCTATAAAAATCATACATCATTGAAAAGGTCTGACTCCCTAGATTACAGAAATGCTGTTTTCAGCCCTCTAGGTGCATTCCTTTACGAGTTATGAGCATTTAAAATTTTTCGAAAAGCAGTGACATTTTTTTGGTTGAAATCCTCGAAAGATGCGATCTTCACCCTCAAAACAGCAACTGAAATTTTTTCACTCGAATCTATAAAAATCATACATCATTGACAAGGTCTGACTCCCTAGATTACAGAAATGCTATTTTCAGCCCTCTAGGTGCATTCCTTTACGAGTTATGAGCATTTAAAGTTTTCGAAAAGCAGTGACATTTTTTTGGTTGAAATCCTCGAAAGATGCGATCTTCACCCTCAAAACAGCAATTGAAATTTTTTTTCACTCGAATCTATAAAAATCATACATCATTGAAAAGGTCTGACTCCCTAGATTACAGAAATGCTGTTTTCAGCCCTCTAGGTGCATTCCTTTACGAGTTATGAGCATTTAAAGTTTTCGAAAAGCAGTGACATTTTTTTGGTTGAAATCCTCGAAAGATGCGATCTTCACCCTCAAAACAGCAATTGAAATTTTTTTCACTCGAATCTATAAAAATCATACATCATTGAAAAGGTCTGACTCCCTAGATTGCAGAAATGCTATTTTCAGCCCTCTAGGTGCATTCCTTTACGAGTTATGAGCATTTAAAGTTTTCGAAAAGCAGTGACATTTTTTTGGTTGAAATCCTCGAAAGATGCGATCTTCACCCTCAAAACAGCAATTGAAATTTTTTCACTCGAATCTATAAAAATCATACATCATTGAAAAGGTCTGACTCCCTAGATTACAGAAATGCTGTTTTCAGCCCTCTAGGTGCATTCCTTTACGAGTTATGAGCATTTAAAGTTTTCGAAAAGCAGTGAAATGTTTTTGGTACTAAAATCCCCGAAAGATGCGATCTTCACCCTCAAAACAGCAATTGAAATTTTTTTCACTCGAATCTATAAAAATCATACATCATTGAAAAGGTCTGACTCCCTAGATTACAGAAATGCTGTTTTCAGCCCTCTAGGTGCATTCCTTTACGAGTTATGAGCATTTAAAGTTTTCGAAAAGCAGTGAAATGTTTTTGGTACTAAAATCCCCGAAAGATGCGATCTTCACCCTCAAAACAGCAATTGAAATTTTTTTCACTCGAATCTATAAAAATCATACATCATTGAAAAGGTCTGACTCCCTAGATTACAGAAATGCTGTTTTCAGCCCTCTAGGTGCATTCCTTTACGAGTTATGAGCATTTAAAGTTTTCGAAAAGCAGTGAAATGTTTTTGGTACTAAAATCCCCGAAAGATGCGATCTTCACCCTCAAAACAGCAATTGAAATTTTTTTCACTCGAATCTATAAAAATCATACATCATTGAAAAGGTCTGACTCCCTAGATTACAGAAATGCTGTTTTCAGCCCTCTAGGTGCATTCCTTTACGAGTTATGAGCATTTAAAGTTTTCGAAAAGCAGTGACATTTTTTTGGTTGAAATCCTCGAAAGATGCGATCTTCACCCTCAAAACAGCAATTGAAATTTTTTTCACTCGAATCTATAAAAATCATACATCATTGAAAAGGTCTGACTCCCTAGATTACAGAAATGCTGTTTCAGCCCTCTAGGTGCATTCCTTTACGAGTTATGAGCATTTAAAGTTTTCGAAAAGCAGTGAAATTTTTTTGGTACTAAAATCCCCGAAAGATGCGATCTTCACCCTCAAAACAGCAATTGAAATTTTTTTCACTCGAATCTATAAAAATCATACATCATTGAAAAGGTCTGACTCCCTAGATTACAGAAATGCTGTTTTCAGCCCTCTAGGTGCATTCCTTTACGAGTTATGAGCATTAAAAGCAGTGAAATGTTTTTGGTACTAAAATCCCCGAAAGATGCGATCTTCACCCTCAAAACAGCAATTGAAATTTTTTTCACTCGAATCTATAAAAATCATACATCATTGAAAAGGTCTGACTCCCTAGATTACAGAAATGCTGTTTTCAGCCCTCTAGGTGCATTCCTTTACGAGTTATGAGCATTTAAAGTTTTCGAAAAGCAGTGACATTTTTTTGGTTGAAATCCTCGAAAGATGCGATCTTCACCCTCAAAACAGCAATTGAAATTTTTTTCACTCGAATCTATAAAAATCATACATCATTGAAAAGGTCTGACTCCCTAGATTACAGAAATGCTATTTTCAGCCCTCTAGGTGCATTCCTTTACGAGTTATGAGCATTTAAAGTTTTCGAAAAGCAGTGACATTTTTTTGGTTGAAATCCTCGAAAGATGCGATCTTCACCCTCAAAACAGCAATTGAAATTTTTTTCACTCGAATCTATAAAAATCATACATCATTGAAAAGGTCTGACTCCCTAGATTACAGAAATGCTGTTTTCAGCCCTCTAGGTGCATTCCTTTACGAGTTATGAGCATTTAAAGTTTTCGAAAAGCAGTGAAATTTTTTTGGTACTAAAATCCCCGAAAGATGCGATCTTCACCCTCAAAACAGCAATTGAAATTTTTTTCACTCGAATCTATAAAAATCATACATCATTGAAAAGGTCTGACTCCCTAGATTACAGAAATGCTATTTTCAGCCCTCTAGGTGCATTCCTTTACGAGTTATGAGCATTTAAAGTTTTCGAAAAGCAGTGACATTTTTTTGGTTGAAATCCTCGAAAGATGCGATCTTCACCCTCAAAACAGCAATTGAAATTTTTTTCACTCGAATCTATAAAAATCATACATCATTGAAAAGGTCTGACTCCCTAGATTACAGAAATGCTGTTTTCAGCCCTCTAGGTGCATTCCTTTACGAGTTATGAGCATTTAAAGTTTTCGAAAAGCAGTGAAATGTTTTTGGTACTAAAATCCCCGAAAGATGCGATCTTCACCCTCAAAACAGCAATTGAAATTTTTTTCACTCGAATCTATAAAAATCATACTTCATTGAAAAGGTCTGACTCCCTAGATTACAGAAATGCTGTTTTCAGCCCTCTAGGTGCATTCCTTTACGAGTTATGAGCATTTAAAGTTTTCGAAAAGCAGTGACATTTTTTTGGTTGAAATCCTCGAAAGATGCGATCTTCACCCTCAAAACAGCAATTGAAATTTTTTTCACTCGAATCTATTAAAATCATACATCATTGAAAAGGTTTGACTCCCTAGATTACAGAAATGCTGTTTTCAGCCCTCTAGGTGCATTCCTTTACGAGTTATGAGCATTTAAAGTTTTCGAAAAGCAGTGAAATGTTTTTGGTACTAAAATCCCCGAAAGATGCGATCTTCACCCTCAAAACAGCAATTGAAATTTTTTTCACTCGAATCTATAAAAATCATACATCATTGAAAAGGTCTGACTCCCTAGATTACAGAAATGCTATTTTCAGCCCTCTAGGTGCATTCCTTTACGAGTTATGAGCATTTAAAGTTTTCGAAAAGCAGTGACATTTTTTTGGTTGAAATCCTCGAAAGATGCGATCTTCACCCTCAAAACAGCAATTGAAATTTTTTTCACTCGAATCTATAAAAATCATACATCATTGAAAAGGTCTGACTCCCTAGATTACAGAAATGCTGTTTTCAGCCCTCTAGGTGCATTCCTTTACGAGTTATGAGCATTTAAAGTTTTCGAAAAGCAGTGAAATGTTTTTGGTACTAAAATCCCCGAAAGATGCGATCTTCACCCTCAAAACAGCAATTGAAATTTTTTTTTCACTCGAATCTATAAAAATCATACATCATTGAAAAGGTCTGACTCCCTAGATTACAGAAATGCTATTTTCAGCCCTCTAGGTGCATTCCTTTACGAGTTATGAGCATTTAAAGTTTTCGAAAAGCAGTGACATTTTTTTGGTTGAAATCCTCGAAAGATGCGATCTTCACCCTCAAAACAGCAATTGAAATTTTTTTCACTCGAATTTATAAAAATCATACATCATTGAAAAGGTCTGACTCCCTAGATTACAGAAATGCTGTTTTCAGCCCTCTAGGTGCATTCCTTTACGAGTTATGAGCATTTAAAGTTTTCGAAAAGCAGTGAAATGTTTTTGGTACTAAAATCCCCGAAAGATGCGATCTTCACCCTCAAAACAGCAATTGAAATTTTTTTCACTCGAATCTATAAAAATCATACATCATTGAAAAGGTCTGACTCCCTAGATTACAGAAATGCTATTTTCAGCCCTCTAGGTGCATTCCTTTACGAGTTATGAGCATTTAAAGTTTTCGAAAAGCAGTGACATTTTTTTGGTTGAAATCCTCGAAAGATGCGATCTTCACCCTCAAAACAGCAATTGAAATTTTTTTCACTCGAATCTATAAAAATCATACATCATTGAAAAGGTCTGACTCCCTAGATTACAGAAATGCTGTTTTCAGCCCTCTAGGTGCATTCCTTTACGAGTTATGAGCATTTAAAGTTTTCGAAAAGCAGTGAAATGTTTTTGGTACTAAAATCCCCGAAAGATGCGATCTTCACCCTCAAAACAGCAATTGAAATTTTTTTCACTCGAATCTATAAAAATCATACATCATTGAAAAGGTCTGACTCCCTAGATTACAGAAATGCTATTTTCAGCCCTCTAGGTGCATTCCTTTACGAGTTATGAGCATTTAAAGTTTTCGAAAAGCAGTGACATTTTTTTGGTTGAAATCCTCGAAAGATGCGATCTTCACCCTCAAAACAGCAATTGAAATTTTTTTCACTCGAATCTATAAAAATCATACATCATTGAAAAGGTCTGACTCCCTAGATTACAGAAATGCTGTTTTCAGCCCTCTAGGTGCATTCCTTTACGAGTTATGAGCATTTAAAGTTTTCGAAAAGCAGTGAAATGTTTTTGGTACTAAAATCCCCGAAAGATGCGATCTTCACCCTCAAAACAGCAATTGAAATTTTTTTCACTCGAATCTATAAAAATCATACATCATTGAAAAGGTCTGACTCCCTAGATTACAGAAATGCTATTTTCAGCCCTCTAGGTGCATTCCTTTACGAGTTATGAGCATTTAAAGTTTTCGAAAAGCAGTGACATTTTTTTGGTTGAAATCCTCGAAAGATGCGATCTTCACCCTCAAAACAGCAATTGAAATTTTTTTCACTCGAATCTATAAAAATCATACATCATTGAAAAGGTCTGACTCCCTAGATTACAGAAATGCTGTTTTCAGCCCTCTAGGTGCATTCCTTTACGAGTTATGAGCATTTAAAGTTTTCGAAAAGCAGTGAAATGTTTTTGGTACTAAAATCCCCAAAAGATGCGGTCTTCACCCTCAAAACAGCAATTGAAATTTTTTTCACTCGAATCTATAAAAATCATACATCATTGAAAAGGTCTGACTCCCTAGATTACAGAAATGCTATTTTCAGCCCTCTAGGTGCATTCCTTTACGAGTTATGAGCATTTAAAGTTTTCGAAAAGCAGTGACATTTTTTTGGTTGAAATCCTCGAAAGATGCGATCTTCACCCTCAAAACAGCAATTGAAATTTTTTCACTCGAATCTATAAAAATCATACATCATTGAAAAGGTCTGACTCCCTAGATTACAGAAATGCTGTTTTCAGCCCTCTAGGTGCATTCCTTTACGAGTTATGAGCATTTAAAGTTTTCGAAAAGCAGTGAAATGTTTTTGGTACTAAAATCCCCGAAAGATGCGATCTTCACCCTCAAAACAGCAATTGAAATTTTTTTCACTCGAATCTATAAAAATCATACATCATTGAAAAGGTCTGACTCCCTAGATTACAGAAATGCTATTTTCAGCCCTCTAGGTGCATTCCTTTACGAGTTATGAGCATTTAAAGTTTTCGAAAAGCAGTGACATTTTTTTGGTTGAAATCCTCGAAAGATGCGATCTTCACCCTCAAAACAGCAATTGAAATTTTTTCACTCGAATCTATAAAAATCATACATCATTGAAAAGGTCTGACTCCCTAGATTACAGAAATGCTGTTTTCAGCCCTCTAGGTGCATTCCTTTACGAGTTATGAGCATTTAAAGTTTTCGAAAAGCAGTGAAATTTTTTTGGTACTAAAATCCCCGAAAGATGCGATCTTCACCCTCAAAACAGCAATTGAAATTTTTTCACTCGAATCTATTAAAAGCATACATCATTGAAAAGGTCTGACTCCCTAGATTACAGAAATGCTATTTTCAGCCCTCTAGGTGCATTCCTTTACGAGTTATGAGCATTTAAAGTTTTCGAAAAGCAGTGACATTTTTTTGGTTGAAATCCTCGAAAGATGCGATCTTCACCCTCAAAACAGCAATTGAAATTTTTTTCACTCGAATCTATAAAAATCATACATCATTGAAAAGGTCTGACTCCCTAGATTACAGAAATGCTATTTTCAGCCCTCTAGGTGCATTCCTTTACGAGTTATGAGCATTTAAAGTTTTCGAAAAGCAGTGACATTTTTTTGGTTGAAATCCTCGAAAGATGCGATCTTCACCCTCAAAACAGCAATTGAAATTTTTTCACTCGAATCTATAAAAATCATACATCATTGAAAAGGTCTGACTCCCTAGATTGCAGAAATGCTATTTTCAGCCCTCTAGGTGCATTCCTTTACGAGTTATGAGCATTTAAAGTTTTCGAAAAGCAGTGACATTTTTTTGGTTGAAATCCTCGAAAGATGCGATCTTCACCCTCAAAACAGCAATTGAAATTTTTTCACTCGAATCTATAAAAATCATACATCATTGAAAAGGTCTGACTCCCTAGATTACAGAAATGCTGTTTTCAGCCCTCTAGGTGCATTCCTTTACGAGTTATGAGCATTTAAAGTTTTCGAAAAGCAGTGAAATGTTTTTGGTACTAAAATCCCCGAAAGATGCGATCTTCACCCTCAAAACAGCAATTGAAATTTTTTTCACTCGAATCTATAAAAATCATACATCATTGAAAAGGTCTGACTCCCTAGATTACAGAAATGCTGTTTTCAGCCCTCTAGGTGCATTCCTTTACGCGTTATGAGCATTTAAAGTTTTCGAAAAGCAGTGAAATGTTTTTGGTACTAAAATCCCCGAAAGATGCGATCTTCACCCTCAAAACAGCAATTGAAATTTTTTTCACTCGAATCTATAAAAATCATACATCATTGAAAAGGTCTGACTCCCTAGATTACAGAAATGCTGTTTTCAGCCCTCTAGGTGCATTCCTTTACGAGTTATGAGCATTTAAAGTTTTCGAAAAGCAGTGAAATGTTTTTGGTACTAAAATCCCCGAAAGATGCGATCTTCACCCTCAAAACAGCAATTGAAATTTTTTCACTCGAATCTATAAAAATCATACATCATTGAAAAGGTCTGACTCCCTAGATTACAGAAATGCTATTTTCAGCCCTCTAGGTGCATTCCTTTACGAGTTATGAGCATTTAAAGTTTTCGAAAAGCAGTGACATTTTTTTGGTTGAAATCCTCGAAAGATGCGATCTTCACCCTCAAAACAGCAATTGAAATTTTTTTCACTCGAATCTATAAAAATCATACATCATTGAAAAGGTCTGACTCCCTAGATTACAGAAATGCTGTTTCAGCCCTCTAGGTGCATTCCTTTACGAGTTATGAGCATTTAAAGTTTTCGAAAAGCAGTGAAATTTTTTTGGTACTAAAATCCCCGAAAGATGCGATCTTCACCCTCAAAACAGCAATTGAAATTTTTTCACTCGAATCTATAAAAATCATACATCATTGAAAAGGTCTGACTCCCTAGATTACAGAAATGCTATTTTCAGCCCTCTAGGTGCATTCCTTTACGAGTTATGAGCATTTAAAGTTTTCGAAAAGCAGTGACATTTTTTTGGTTGAAATCCTCGAAAGATGCGATCTTCACCCTCAAAACAGCAATTGAAATTTTTTCACTCGAATCTATAAAAATCATACATCATTGAAAAGGTCTGACTCCCTAGATTACAGAAATGCTATTTTCAGCCCTCTAGGTGCATTCCTTTACGAGTTATGAGCATTTAAAGTTTTCGAAAAGCAGTGACATTTTTTTGGTTGAAATCCTCGAAAGATGCGATCTTCACCCTCAAAACAGCAATTGAATTTTTTTTCACTCAAATCTATAAAAATCATACATCATTGAAAAGGTCTGACTCCCTAGATTACAGAAATGCTATTTTCAGCCCTCTAGGTGCATTCCTTTACGAGTTATGAGGTTTTTGAAAGCAGTGAAATTTTTTTGGTACTAAAATCCCCGAAAGATGCGATCTTCACCCTCAAAACAGCAATTGAAATTTTTTTCACTCGAATCTATAAAAATCATACATCATTGAAAAGGTCTGACTCCCTAGATTACAGAAATGCTGTTTTCAGCCCTCTAGGTGCATTCCTTTACGAGTTATGAGCATTTAAAGTTTTCAAAAAGCAGTGAAATTTTTTTGGTACTAAAATCCCCGAAAGATGCGATCTTCACCCTCAAAACAGCAATTGAAATTTTTTTCACTCGAATCTATAAAAATCATACATCATTGAAAAGGTCTGACTCCCTAGATTACAGAAATGCTATTTTCAGCCCTCTAGGTGCATTCCTTTACGAGTTATGAGCATTTAAAGTTTTCGAAAAGCAGTGACATTTTTTTGGTTGAAATCCTCGAAAGATGCGATCACCCTCAAAACAGCAATTGAAATTTTTTTCACTCGAATCTATAAAAATCATACATCATTGAAAAGGTCTGACTCCCTAGATTACAGAAATGCTATTTTCAGCCCTCTAGGTGCATTCCTTTACGAGTTATGAGCATTTAAAGTTTTCGAAAAGCAGTGACATTTTTTTGGTTGAAATCCTCGAAAGATGCGATCTTCACCCTCAAAACAGCAATTGAAATTTTTTTCACTCGAATCTATAAAAATCATACATCATTGAAAAGGTCTGACTCCCTAGATTACAGAAATGCTGTTTTCAGCCCTCTAGGTGCATTCCTTTACGAGTTATGAGCATTTAAAGTTTTCGAAAAGCAGTGAAATTTTTTTGGTACTAAAATCCCCGAAAGATGCGATCTTCACCCTCAAAACAGCAATTGAAATTTTTTCACTCGAATCTATTAAAATCATACATCATTGAAAAGGTCTGACTCCCTAGATTACAGAAATGCTATTTTCAGCCCTCTAGGTGCATTCCTTTACGAGTTATGAGCATTTAAAGTTTTCAAAAAGCAGTGAAATTTTTTTGGTACTAAAATCCCCGAAAGATGCGATCTTCACCCTCAAAACAGCAATTGAAATTTTTTCACTCGAATCTATAAAAATCATACATCATTGAAAAGGTCTGACTCCCTAGATTACAGAAATGCTATTTTCAGCCCTCTATGTGCATTCCTTTACGAGTTATGAGTATTTGAAGTTTTCGAAAAGCAGTGACATTTTTTTGGTTGAAATCCTCGAAAGATGCGATCTTCACCCTCAAAACAGCAATTGAAATTTTTTCACTCGAATCTATAAAAATCATACATCATTGAAAAGGTCTGACTCCCTAGATTACAGAAATGCTATTTTCAGCCCTCTAGGTGCATTCCTTTACGAGTTATGAGCATTTAAAGTTTTCGAAAAGCAGTGACATTTTTTTGGTTGAAATCCTCGAAAGATGCGATCTTCACCCTCAAAACAGCAATTGAAATTTTTTCACTCGAATCTATAAAAATCATACATCATTGAAAAGGTCTGACTCCCTAGATTACAGAAATGCTATTTTCAGCCCTCTAGGTGCATTCCTTTACGAGTTATGAGCATTTAAAGTTTTCGAAAAGCAGTGAAACAACAACAAACAGCAATTGAAATTTTTTTCACTCGAATCTATAAAAATCATACATCATTGAAAAGGTCTGACTCCCTAGATTACAGAAATGCTGTTTTCAGCCCTCTAGGTGCATTCCTTTACGAGTTATGAGCATTTAAAGTTTTCGAAAAGCAGTGAAATGTTTTTGGTACTAAAATCCCCGAAAGATGCGATCTTCACCCTCAAAACAGCAATTGAAATTTTTTTCACTCGAATCTATAAAAATCATACATCATTGAAAAGGTCTGACTCCCTAGATTACAGAAATGCTATTTTCAGCCCTCTAGGTGCATTCCTTTACGAGTTATGAGCATTTAAAGTTTTCGAAAAGCAGTGAAATGTTTTTGGTACTAAAATCCCCGAAAGATGCGATCTTCACCCTCAAAACAGCAATTGAAATTTTTTTCACTCGAATCTATAAAAATCATACATCATTGAAAAGGTCTGACTCCCTAGATTACAGAAATGCTATTTTCAGCCCTCTAGGTGCATTCCTTTACGAGTTATGAGCATTTAAAGTTTTCGAAAAGCAGTGACATTTTTTTGGTTGAAATCCTCGAAAGATGCGATCTTCACCCTCAAAACAGCAATTGAAATTTTTTTCACTCGAATCTATAAAAATCATACATCATTGAAAAGGTCTGACTCCCTAGATTACAGAAATGCTATTTTCAGCCCTCTAGGTGCATTCCTTTACGAGTTATGAGCATTTAAAGTTTTCGAAAAGCAGTGACATTTTTTTGGTTGAAATCCTCGAAAGATGCGATCTTCACCCTCAAAACAGCAATTGAAATTTTTTTCACTCGAATCTATAAAAATCATACATCATTGAAAAGGTCTGACTCCCTAGATTACAGAAATGCTATTTTCAGCCCTCTAGGTGCATTCCTTTACGAGTTATGAGCATTTAAAGTTTTCGAAAAGCAGTGACATTTTTTTGGTTGAAATCCTCGAAAGATGCGATCTTCACCCTCAAAACAGCAATTGAAATTTTTTTCACTCGAATCTATAAAAATCATACATCATTGAAAAGGTCTGACTCCCTAGATTACAGAAATGCTATTTTCAGCCCTCTAGGTGCATTCCTTTACGAGTTATGAGCATTTAAAGTTTTCGAAAAGCAGTGACATTTTTTTGGTTGAAATCCTCGAAAGATGCGATCTTCACCCTCAAAACAGCAATTGAAATTTTTTTCACTCGAATCTATAAAAATCATACATCATTGAAAAGGTCTGACTCCCTAGATTACAGAAATGCTATTTTCAGCCCTCTAGGTGCATTCCTTTACGAGTTATGAGCATTTAAAGTTTTCGAAAAGCAGTGACATTTTTTTGGTTGAAATCCTCGAAAGATGCGATCTTCACCCTCAAAACAGCAATTGAAATTTTTTTCACTCGAATCTATAAAAATCATACATCATTGAAAAGGTCTGACTCCCTAGATTACAGAAATGCTATTTTCAGCCCTCTAGGTGCATTCCTTTACGAGTTATGAGCATTTAAAGTTTTCGAAAAGCAGTGACATTTTTTTGGTTGAAATCCTCGAAAGATGCGATCTTCACCCTCAAAACAGCAATTGAAATTTTTTTCACTCGAATCTATAAAAATCATACATCATTGAAAAGGTCTGACTCCCTAGATTACAGAAATGCTATTTTCAGCCCTCTAGGTGCATTCCTTTACGAGTTATGAGCATTTAAAGTTTTCGAAAAGCAGTGACATTTTTTTGGTTGAAATCCTCGAAAGATGCGATCTTCACCCTCAAAACAGCAATTGAAATTTTTTCACTCGAATCTATAAAAATCATACATCATTGAAAAGGTCTGACTCCCTAGATTACAGAAATGCTATTTTCAGCCCTCTAGGTGCATTCCTTTACGAGTTATGAGCATTTAAAGTTTTCGAAAAGCAGTGAAATGTTTTTGGTACTAAAATCCCCGAAAGATGCGATCTTCACCCTCAAAACAGCAATTGAAATTTTTTCACTCGAATCTATAAAAATCATACATCATTGAAAAGGTCTGACTCCCTAGATTACAGAAATGCTATTTTCAGCCCTCTAGGTGCATTCCTTTACGAGTTATGAGCATTTAAAGTTTTCGAAAAGCAGTGAAATGTTTTTGGTACTAAAATCCCCGAAAGATGCGATCTTCACCCTCAAAACAGCAATTGAAATTTTTTTCACTCGAATCTATAAAAATCATACATCATTGAAAAGGTCTGACTCCCTAGATTACAGAAATGCTATTTTCAGCCCTCTAGGTGCATTCCTTTACGAGTTATGAGCATTTAAAGTTTTCGAAAAGCAGTGACATTTTTTTGGTTGAAATCCTCGAAAGATGCGATCTTCACCCTCAAAACAGCAATTGAAATTTTTTTCACTCGAATCTATAAAAATCATACATCATTGAAAAGGTCTGACTCCCTAGATTACAGAAATGCTATTTTCAGCCCTCTATGTGCATTCCTTTACGAGTTATGAGCATTTAAAGTTTTCGAAAAGCAGTGACATTTTTTTGGTTGAAATCCTCGAAAGATGCGATCTTCACCCTCAAAACAGCAATTGAAATTTTTTCACTCGAATCTATAAAAATCATACATCATTGAAAAGGTCTGACTCCCTAGATTACAGAAATGCTATTTTCAGCCCTCTAGGTGCATTCCTTTACGAGTTATGAGCATTTAAAGTTTTCGAAAAGCAGTGACATTTTTTTGGTTGAAATCCTCGAAAGATGCGATCTTCACCCTCAAAACAGCAATTGAAATTTTTTCACTCGAATCTATAAAAATCATACATCATTGAAAAGGTCTGACTCCCTAGATTACAGAAATGCTATTTTCAGCCCTCTAGGTGCATTCCTTTACGAGTTATGAGCATTTAAAGTTTTCGAAAAGCAGTGAAATTTTTTTGGTACTAAAATCCCCGAAAGATGCGATCTTCACCCTCAAAACAGCAATTGAAATTTTTTCACTCGAATCTATAAAAATCATACATCATTGAAAAGGTCTGACTCCCTAGATTACAGAAATGCTATTTTCAGCCCTCTAGGTGCATTCCTTTACGAGTTATGAGCATTTAAAGTTTTCGAAAAGCAGTGACATTTTTTTGGTTGAAATCCTCGAAAGATGCGATCTTCACCCTCAAAACAGCAATTGAAATTTTTTCACTCGAATCTATAAAAATCATACATCATTGAAAAGGTCTGACTCCCTAGATTACAGAAATGCTATTTTCAGCCCTCTAGGTGCATTCCTTTACGAGTTATGAGCATTTAAAGTTTTCGAAAAGCAGTGAAATGTTTTTGGTACTAAAATCCCCGAAAGATGCGATCTTCACCCTCAAAACAGCAATTAAAATTTTTTTCACTCGAATCTATAAAAATCATACATAATTGAAAAGGTCTGACTCCCTAGATTACAGAAATGCTATTTTCAGCCCTCTAGGAGCATTCCTTTACGAGTTATGAGCATTTAAAGTTTTCGAAAAGCAGTGACATTTTTTTGGTTGAAATCCTCGAAAGATGCGATCTTCACCCTCAAAACAGCAATTGAAATTTTTTTCACTCGAATCTATAAAAATCATACATCATTGAAAAGGTCTGACTCCCTAGATTACAGAAATGCTATTTTCAGCCCTCTATGTGCATTCCTTTACGAGTTATGAGCATTTAAAGTTTTCGAAAAGCAGTGACATTTTTTTGGTTGAAATCCTCGAAAGATGCGATCTTCACCCTCAAAACAGCAATTGAAATTTTTTCACTCGAATCTATAAAAATCATACATCATTGAAAAGGTCTGACTCCCTAGATTACAGAAATGCTATTTTCAGCCCTCTAGGTGCATTCCTTTACGAGTTATGAGCATTTAAAGTTTTCGAAAAGCAGTGACATTTTTTTGGTTGAAATCCTCGAAAGATGCGATCTTCACCCTCAAAACAGCAATTGAAATTTTTTCACTCGAATCTATAAAAATCATACATCATTGAAAAGGTCTGACTCCCTAGATTACAGAAATGCTATTTTCAGCCCTCTAGGTGCATTCCTTTACGAGTTATGAGCATTTAAAGTTTTCGAAAAGCAGTGAAATTTTTTTGGTACTAAAATCCCCGAAAGATGCGATCTTCACCCTCAAAACAGCAATTGAAATTTTTTTCACTCGAATCTATAAAAATCATACATCATTGAAAAGGTCTGACTCCCTAGATTACAGAAATGCTATTTTCAGCCCTCTAGGTGCATTCCTTTACGAGTTATGAGCATTTAAAGTTTTCGAAAAGCAGTGACATTTTTTTGGTTGAAATCCTCGAAAGATGCGATCTTCACCCTCAAAACAGCAATTGAAATTTTTTCACTCGAATCTATAAAAATCATACATCATTGAAAAGGTCTGACTCCCTAGATTACAGAAATGCTATTTTCAGCCCTCTAGGTGCATTCCTTTACGAGTTATGAGCATTTAAAGTTTTCGAAAAGCAGTGAAATGTTTTTGGTACTAAAATCCCCGAAAGATGCGATCTTCACCCTCAAAACAGCAATTAAAATTTTTTTCACTCGAATCTATAAAAATCATACATAATTGAAAAGGTCTGACTCCCTAGATTACAGAAATGCTATTTTCAGCCCTCTAGGAGCATTCCTTTACGAGTTATGAGCATTTAAAGTTTTCGAAAAGCAGTGACATTTTTTTGGTTGAAATCCTCGAAAGATGCGATCTTCACCCTCAAAACAGCAATTGAAATTTTTTTCACTCGAATCTATAAAAATCATACATCATTGAAAAGGTCTGACTCCCTAGATTACAGAAATGCTATTTTCAGCCCTCTAGGTGCATTCCTTTACGAGTTATGAGCATTTAAAGTTTTCGAAAAGCAGTGAAATTTTTTTGGTACTAAAATCCCCGAAAGATGCGATCTTCACCCTCAAAACAGCAATTGAAATTTTTTTCACTCGAATCCATAAAAATCATACATCATTGAAAAGGCCTGACTCCCTAGATTACAGAAATGCTATTTTCAGCCCTCTAGGTGCATTCCTTTACGAGTTATGAGCATTTAAAGTTTTCGAAAAGCAGTGAAATGTTTTTGGTACTAAAATCCCCGAAAGATGCGATCTTCACCCTCAAAACAGCAATTGAAATTTTTTTCACTCGAATCTATAAAAATCATACATAATTGAAAAGGTCTGACTCCCTAGATTACAGAAATGCTATTTTCAGCCCTCTAGGTGCATTCCTTTACGAGTTATGAGCATTTAAAGTTTTCGAAAAGCAGTGACATTTTTTTGGTTGAAATCCTCGAAAGATGCGATCTTCACCCTCAAAACAGCAATTGAAATTTTTTTCACTCGAATCTATAAAAATCATACATCATTGAAAAGGTCTGACTCCCTAGATTACAGAAATGCTATTTTCAGCCCTCTAGGTGCATTCCTTTACGAGTTATGAGCATTTAAAGTTTTCGAAAAGCAGTGACATTTTTTTGGTTGAAATCCTCGAAAGATGCGACTTCACCCTCAAAACAGCAATTGAAATTTTTTTCACTCGAATCTATAAAAATCATACATCATTGAAAAGGCCTGACTCCCTAGATTACAGAAATGCTATTTTCAGCCCTCTAGGTGCATTCCTTTACGAGTTATGAGCATTTAAAGTTTTCGAAAAGCAGTGAAATGTTTTTGGTACTAAAATCCCCGAAAGATGCGATCTTCACCCTCAAAACAGCAATTAAAATTTTTTTCACTCGAATCTATAAAAATCATACATAATTGAAAAGGTCTGACTCCCTAGATTACAGAAATGCTATTTTCAGCCCTCTAGGAGCATTCCTTTACGAGTTATGAGCATTTAAAGTTTTCGAAAAGCAGTGACATTTTTTTGGTTGAAATCCTCGAAAGATGCGATCAAAACAGCAATTGAAATTTTTTTCACTCGAATCTATAAAAATCATACATCATTGAAAAGGTCTGACTCCCTAGATTACAGAAAAGCTATTTTCAGCCCTCTAGGTGCATTCCTTTACGAGTTATGAGCATTTAAAGTTTTCGAAAAGCAGTGAAATTTTTTTGGTACTAAAATCCCCGAAAGATGCGATCTTCACCCTCAAAACAGCAATTGAAATTTTTTCACTCGAATCTATAAAAATTATACATCATTGAAAAGGTCTGACTCCCTAGATTACAGAAATGCTATTTTCAGCCCTCTAGGTGCATTCCTTTACGAGTTATGAGCATTTAAAGTTTTCGAAAACCAGTGACATTTTTTTGGTTGAAATCCTCGAAAGATGCGATCTTCACCCTCAAAACAGCAATTGAAATTTTTTTCACTCGAATCCATAAAAATCATACATCATTGAAAAGGCCTGACTCCCTAGATTACAGAAATGCTATTTTCAGCCCTCTAGGTGCATTCCTTTACGAGTTATGAGCATTTAAAGTTTTCGAAAAGCAGTGAAATGTTTTTGGTACTAAGTTCCCCGAAAGATGCGATCTTCACCCTCAAAACAGCAATTGAAATTTTTTTCACTCGAATCTATAAAAATCATACAAAATTGAAAAGGTCTGACTCCCTAGATTACAGAAATGCTGTTTTCAGCCCTCTAGGTGCATTCCTTTACGAGTTATGAGCATTTAAAGTTTTCGAAAAGCAGTGACATTTTTTTGGTTGAAATCCTCGAAAGATGCGATCTTCACCCTCAAAACAGCAATTGAAATTTTTTTCACTCGAATCTATAAAAATCATACATCATTGAAAAGGTCTGACTCCCTAGATTACAGAAATGCTATTTTCAGCCCTCTAGGTGCATTCCTTTACGAGTTATGAGCATTTAAAGTTTTCGAAAAGCAGTGAAATTTTTTTGGTACTAAAATCCCCGAAAGATGCGATCTTCACCCTCAAAACAGCAATTGAAATTTTTTTTCACTCGAATCTATAAAAATCATACATCATTGAAAAGGTCTGACTCCCTAGATTACAGAAATGCTATTTTCAGCCCTCTAGGTGCATTCCTTTACGAGTTATGAGCATTTAAAGTTTTCGAAAAGCAGTGACATTTTTTTGGTTGAAATCCTCGAAAGATGCGATCTTCACCCTCAAAACAGCAATTGAAATTTTTTTCACTCGAATCTATAAAAATCATACATCATTGAAAAGGTCTGACTCCCTAGATTACAGAAATGCTATTTTCAGCCCTCTAGGTGCATTCCTTTACGAGTTATGAGCATTTAAAGTTTTCGAAAAGCAGTGACATTTTTTTGGTTGAAATCCTCGAAAGATGCGATCTTCACCCTCAAAACAGCAATTGAAATTTTTTTACTCGAATCTATAAAAATCATACATCATTGAAAAGGTCTGACTCCCTAGATTACAGAAATGCTATTTTCAGCCCTCTAGGTGCATTCCTTTACGAGTTATGAGCATTTAAAGTTTTCGAAAAGCAGTGACATTTTTTTGGTTGAAATCCTCGAAAGATGCGATCTTCACCCTCAAAACAGCAATTGAAATTTTTTTCACTCGAATCTATAAAAATCATACATCATTGAAAAGGTCTGACTCCCTAGATTACAGAAATGCTATTTTCAGCCCTCTAGGTGCATTCCTTTACGAGTTATGAGCATTTAAAGTTTTCGAAAAGCAGTGACATTTTTTTGGTTGAAATCCTCGAAAGATGCGATCTTCACCCTCAAAACAGCAATTGAAATTTTTTTCACTCGAATCTATAAAAATCATACATAATTGAAAAGGTCTGACTCCCTAGATTACAGAAATGCTATTTTCAGCCCTCTAGGTGCATTCCTTTACGAGTTATGAGCATTTAAAGTTTTCGAAAAGCAGTGACATTTTTTTGGTTGAAATCCTCGAAAGATGCGATCTTCACCCTCAAAACAGCAATTGAAATTTTTTCACTCGAATCTATAAAAATCATACATCATTGAAAAGGTCTGACTCCCTAGATTACAGAAATGCTATTTTCAGCCCTCTAGGTGCATTCCTTTACGAGTTATGAGCATTTAAAGTTTTCGAAAAGCAGTGAAATTTTTTTGGTACTAAAATCCCCGAAAGATGCGATCTTCACCCTCAAAACAGCAATTGAAATTTTTTTCACTCGAATCTATAAAAATCATACATCACTCGAATCTATAAAAAGCAGTGAAATGTTTTTGGTACTAAGTTCCCCGAAAGATGCGATCTTCACCCTCAAAACAGCAATTGAAATTTTTTTCACTCGAATCTATAAAAATCATACAAAATTGAAAAGGTCTGACTCCCTAGATTACAGAAA
The DNA here is from genome assembly GCA_958431115.1 of Syrphus vitripennis. Lineage (NCBI taxonomy): Eukaryota > Metazoa > Arthropoda > Insecta > Diptera > Syrphidae > Syrphus > Syrphus vitripennis. The sequence goes on from OY288108.1 coordinate 109,577,160, forward strand.
TGCTGTTTTCAGCCCTCTAGGTGCATTCCTTTACGAGTTATGAGCATTTAAAGTTTTCGAAAAGCAGTGACATTTTTTTGGTTGAAATCCTCGAAAGATGCGATCTTCACCCTCAAAACAGCAATTGAAATTTTTTTCACTCGAATCTATAAAAATCATACATCATTGAAAAGGTCTGACTCCCTAGATTACAGAAATGCTATTTTCAGCCCTCTAGGTGCATTCCTTTACGAGTTATGAGCATTTAAAGTTTTCGAAAAGCAGTGACATTTTTTTGGTTGAAATCCTCGAAAGATGCGATCTTCACCCTCAAAACAGCAATTGAAATTTTTTTACTCGAATCTATAAAAATCATACATCATTGAAAAGGTCTGACTCCCTAGATTACAGAAATGCTATTTTCAGCCCTCTAGGTGCATTCCTTTACGAGTTATGAGCATTTAAAGTTTTCGAAAAGCAGTGACATTTTTTTGGTTGAAATCCTCGAAAGATGCGATCTTCACCCTCAAAACAGCAATTGAAATTTTTTTCACTCGAATCTATAAAAATCATACATCATTGAAAAGGTCTGACTCCCTAGATTACAGAAATGCTGTTTTCAGCCCTCTAGGTGCATTCCTTTACGAGTTATGAGCATTTAAAGTTTTCGAAAAGCAGTGACATTTTTTTGGTTGAAATCCTCGAAAGATGCGATCTTCACCCTCAAAACAGCAATTGAAATTTTTTTCACTCGAATCTATAAAAATCATACATCATTGAAAAGGTCTGACTCCCTATATTACAGAAATGCTATTTTCAGCCCTCTAGGTGCATTCCTTTACGAGTTATGAGCATTTAAAGTTTTCGAAAAGCAGTGACATTTTTTTGGTTGAAATCCTCGAAAGATGCGATCTTCACCCTCAAAACAGCAATTGAAATTTTTTTCACTCGAATCTATAAAAATCATACATCATTGAAAAGGTCTGACTCCCTAGATTACAGAAATGCTATTTTCAGCCCTCTAGGTGCATTCCTTTACGAGTTATGAGCATTTAAAGTTTTCGAAAAGCAGTGACATTTTTTTGGTTGAAATCCTCGAAAGATGCGATCTTCACCCTCAAAACAGCAATTGAAATTTTTTCACTCGAATCTATAAAAATCATACATTATTGAAAAGGTCTGACTCCCTAGATTACAGAAATGCTATTTTCAGCCCTCTAGGTGCATTCCTTTACGAGTTATGAGCATTTAAAGTTTTCGAAAAGCAGTGACATTTTTTTGGTTGAAATCCTCGAAAGATGCGATCTTCACCCTCAAAACAGCAATTGAAATTTTTTTCACTCGAATCTATAAAAATCATACATCATTGAAAAGGTCTGACTCCCTAGATTACAGAAATGCTATTTTCAGCCCTCTAGGTGCATTCCTTTACGAGTTATGAGCATTTAAAGTTTTCGAAAAGCAGTGACATTTTTTTGGTTGAAATCCTCGAAAGATGCGATCTTCACCCTCAAAACAGCAATTGAAATTTTTTCACTCGAATCTATAAAAATCATACATCATTGAAAAGGTCTGACTCCCTAGGTTACAGAAATGCTATTTTCAGCCCTCTAGGTGCATTCCTTTACGAGTTATGAGCATTTAAAGTTTTCGAAAAGCAGTGACATTTTTTTGGTTGAAATCCTCGAAAGATGCGATCTTCACCCTCAAAACAGCAACTGAAATTTTTTCACTCGAATCTATAAAAATCATATATCATTGACCAGGTCTGACTCCTTAGATTACAGAAATGCTATTTTCAGCCCTCTAGGTGCATTCCTTTACGAGTTATGAGCATTTAAAGTTTTCGAAAAGCAGTGAAATTTTTTTGGTACTAAAATCCCCGAAAGATGCGATCTTCACCCTCAAAACAGCAATTGAAATTTTTTCACTCGAATCTATAAAAATCATACATCGTTGAAAAGGTCTGACTCCCTAGATTACAGAAATGCTATTTTCAGCCCTCTAGGTGCATTCCTTTGCGAGTTATGAGCATTTAAAGTTTTCGAAAAGCAGTGATATTTTTTTTGGTTGAAATCCTCGAAAGATGCGATCTTCACCCTCAAAACAGCAATTGAAATTTTTTTCACTCGAATCTATAAAAATCATACATCATTGAAAAGGTCTGACTCCCTAGATTACAGAAATGCTATTTTCAGCCCTCTAGGTGCATTCCTTTACGAGTTATGAGCATTTAAAGTTTTCGAGAAGCAGTGACTTTTTTTTGGTTGAAATCCTCGAAAGATGCGATCTTCACCCTCAAAACAGCAATTGAAATTTTTTTACTCGAATCTATAAAAATCATACATCATTGAAAAGGTCTGACTCCCTAGATTACAGAAATGCTATTTTCAGCCCTCTAGGTGCATTCCTTTACGAGTTATGAGCATTTAAAGTTTTCGAAAAACAGTGACATTTTTTTGGTTGAAATCCTCGAAAGATGCGATCTTCACCCTCAAAACAGCAATTGAAATTTTTTTTCACTCGAATCTATAAAAATCATACATCATTGAAAAGGTCTGACTCCCTAGATTACAGAAATGCTATTTTCAGCCCTCTAGGTGCATTCCTTTACGAGTTATGAGCATTTAAAGTTTTCGAAAAGCAGTGACATTTTTTTGGTTGAAATCCTCGAAAGATGCGATCTTCACCCTCAAAACAGCAATTGAAATTTTTTCACTCGAATCTATAAAAATCATACATCATTGACAAGGTCTGACTCCCTAGATTACAGAAATGCTATTTTCAGCCCTCTAGGTGCATTCCTTTACGAGTTATGAGCATTTAAAGTTTTCGAAAAGCAGTGAAATTTTTTTGGTACTAAAATCCCCGAAAGATGCCCTCTAGGTGCATTCCTTTACGAGTTATGAGCATTTAAAGTTTTCGAAAAGCAGTGACATTTTTTTGGTTGAAATCCTCGAAAGATGCGATCTTCACCCTCAAAACAGCAATTGAAATTTTTTTCACTCGAATCTATAAAAATCATACATCATTGAAAAGGTCTGACTCCCTAGATTACAGAAATGCTATTTTCAGCCCTCTAGGTGCATTCCTTTACGAGTTATGAGCATTTAAAGTTTTCGAAAAGCAGTGACATTTTTTTGGTTGAAATCCTCGAAAGATGCGATCTTCACCCTCAAAACAGCAATTGAAATTTTTTCACTCGAATCTATAAAAATCATACATCATTGAAAAGGTCTGACTCCCTAGATTACAGAAATGCTATTTTCAGCCCTCTAGGTGCATTCCTTTACGAGTTATGAGCATTTAAAGTTTTCGAAAAGCAGTGACATTTTTTTGGTTGAAATCCTCGAAAGATGCGATCTTCACCCTCAAAACAGCAATTGAAATTTTTTTCACTCGAATCTATAAAAATCATACATCATTGAAAAGGTCTGACTCCCTAGATTACAGAAATGCTATTTTCAGCCCTCTAGGTGCATTCCTTTACGAGTTATGAGCATTTAAAGTTTTCGAGAAGCAGTGACATTTTTTTGGTTGAAATCCTCGAAAGATGCGATCTTCACCCTCAAAACAGCAACTGAAATTTTTTCACTCGAATCTATAAAAATCATACATCATTGACAAGGTCTGACTCCCTAGATTACAGAAATGCTATTTTCAGCCCTCTAGGTGCATTCCTTTACGAGTTATGAGCATTTAAAGTTTTCGAAAAGCAGTGAAATTTTTTTGGTACTAAAATCCCCGAAAGATGCGATCTTCACCCTCAAAACAGCAATTGAAATTTTTTCACTCGAATCTGTAAAAATCATACATCGTTTAAAAGGTCTGACTCCCTAGGTTACAGAAATGCTATTTTCAGCCCTCTAGGTGCATTCCTTTACGAGTTATGAGCATTTAAAGTTTTCGAAAAGCAGTGACATTTTTTTGGTTGAAATCCTCGAAAGATGCGATCTTCACCCTCAAAACAGCAATTGAAATTTTTTTCACTCGAATCTATAAAAATCATACATCATTGAAAAGGTCTGACTCCCTAGATTACAGAAATGCTATTTTCAGCCCTCTAGGTGCATTCCTTTACGAGTTATGAGCATTTAAAGTTTTCGAAAAGCAGTGACATTTTTTTGGTTGAAATCCTCGAAAGATGCGATCTTCACCCTCAAAACAGCAATTGAAATTTTTTTCACTCGAATCTATAAAAATCATACATCATTGAAAAGGTCTGACTCCCTAGGTTACAGAAATGCTATTTTCAGCCCTCTAGGTGCATTCCTTTACGAGTTATGAGCATTTAAAATTTTTCGAAAAGCAGTGACATTTTTTTGGTTGAAATCCTCGAAAGATGCGATCTTCACCCTCAAAACAGCAACTGAAATTTTTTCACTCGAATCTATAAAAATCATACATCATTGACAAGGTCTGACTCCCTAGATTACAGAAATGCTATTTTCAGCCCTCTAGGTACATTCCTTTACGAGTTATGAGCATTTAAAGTTTTCGAAAAGCAGTGACATTTTTTTGGTTGAAATCCTCGAAAGATGCGATCTTCACCCTCAAAACAGCAATTGAAATTTTTTTCACTCGAATCTATAAAAATCATACATCATTGAAAAGGTCTGACTCCCTAGATTACAGAAATGCTATTTTCAGCCCTCTAGGTGCATTCCTTTACGAGTTATGAGCATTTAAAGTTTTCGAGAAGCAGTGACATTTTTTTGGTTGAAATCCTCGAAAGATGCGATCTTCACCCTCAAAACAGCAATTGAAATTTTTTCACTCGAATCTATAAAAATCATACATCATTGAAAAGGTCTGACTCCCTAGATTACAGAAATGCTGTTTTCAGCCCTCTAGGTGCATTCCTTTACGAGTTATGAGCATTTAAAGTTTTCGAAAAGCAGTGAAATTTTTTTGGTACTAAAATCCCCGAAAGATGCGATCTTCACCCTCAAAACAGCAATTGAAATTTTTTCACTCGAATCTATAAAAATCATACATCATTGAAAAGGTCTGACTCCCTAGATTACAGAAATGCTATTTTCAGCCCTCTAGGTGCATTCCTTTACGAGTTATGAGCATTTAAAGTTTTCGAAAAGCAGTGACATTTTTTTGGTTGAAATCCTCGAAAGATGCGATCTTCACGCTCAAAACAGCAATTGAAATTTTTTCACTCGAATCTATAAAAATCATACATCATTGAAAAGGTCTGACTCCCTAGGTTACAGAAATGCTATTTTCAGCCCTCTAGGTGCATTCCTTTACGAGTTATGAGCATTTAAAATTTTTCGAAAAGCAGTGACATTTTTTTGGTTGAAATCCTCGAAAGATGCGATCTTCACCCTCAAAACAGCAACTGAAATTTTTTCACTCGAATCTATAAAAATCATACATCATTGACAAGGTCTGACTCCCTAGATTACAGAAATGCTATTTTCAGCCCTCTAGGTGCATTCCTTTACGAGTTATGAGCATTTAAAGTTTTCGAAAAGCAGTGAAATTTTTTTGGTACTAAAATCCCCGAAAGATGCGATCTTCACCCTCAAAACAGCAATTGAAATTTTTTCACTCGAATCTGTAAAAATCATACATCGTTTAAAAGGTCTGACTCCCTAGGTTACAGAAATGCTATTTTCAGCCCTCTAGGTGCATTCCTTTACGAGTTATGAGCATTTAAAGTTTTCGAAAAGCAGTGACATTTTTTTGGTTGAAATCCTCGAAAGATGCGATCTTCACCCTCAAAACAGCAATTGAAATTTTTTTCACTCGAATCTATAAAAATCATACATCATTGAAAAGGTCTGACTCCCTAAATTACAGAAATGCTATTTTCAGCCCTCTATGTGCATTCCTTTACGAGTTATGAGCATTTAAAGTTTTCGAAAAGCAGTGACATTTTTTTGGTTGAAATCCTCAAAAGATGCGATCTTCACCCTCAAAACAGCAATTGAAATTTTTTTCACTCGAATCTATAAAAATCATACATCATTGAAAAGGTCTGACTCCCTAGATTACAGAAATGGTATTTTCATTTTTTTGGTTGAAATCCTCGAAAGATGCGATCTACACCCTCAAAACTGCAATTGAAATTTTTTCACTCGAATCTATAAAAATCATACATCATTGAAAAGGTCTGACTCCCTAGATTACAGAAATGCTATTTTCAGCGCTCTAGGTGCATTCCTTTACGAGTTATGAGCATTTAAAGTTTTCGAAAAGCAGTGAAATTTTTTTGGTTGAAATCCTCGAAAGATGCGATCTTCACCTTCAAAACAGCAATTGAAATTTTTTCACTCGAATCTATAAAAATCATACATCATTGAAAAGGTCTGACTCCCTAGATTACAGAAATGCTGTTTTCAGCCCTCTAGGTGCATTCCTTTACGAGTTATGAGCATTTAAAGTTTTCGAAAAGCAGTGAAATTTTTTTGGTACTAAAATCCCCGAAAGATGCGATCTTCACCCTCAAAACAGCAATTGAAATTTTTTCACTCGAATCTATAAAAATCATACATCATTGAAAAGGTCTGACTCCCTAGATTACAGAAATGCTATTTTCAGCCCTCTAGGTGCATTCCTTTACGAGTTATGAGCATTTAAAGTTTTCGAAAAGCAGTGACATTTTTTTGGTTGAAATCCTCGAAAGATGCGATCTTCACCCTCAAAACAGCAATTGAAATTTTTTTCACTCGAATCTATAAAAATCATACATCATTGAAAAGGTCTGACTCCCTAGATTACAGAAATGCTATTTTCAGCCCTCTAGGTGCATTCCTTTACGAGTTATGAGCATTTAAAGTTTTCGAAAAGCAGTGACATTTTTTTGGTTGAAATCCTCGAAAGATGCGATCTTCACCCTCAAAACAGCAATTGAAATTTTTTTCACTCGAATCTATAAAAATCATACATCATTGAAAAGGTCTGACTCCCTAGGTTACAGAAATGCTATTTTCAGCCCTCTAGGTGCATTCCTTTACGAGTTATGAGCATTTAAAATTTTTCGAAAAGCAGTGACATTTTTTTGGTTGAAATCCTCGAAAGATGCGATCTTCACCCTCAAAACAGCAACTGAAATTTTTTCACTCGAATCTATAAAAATCATACATCATTGACAAGGTCTGACTCCCTAGATTACAGAAATGCTATTTTCAGCCCTCTAGGTACATTCCTTTACGAGTTATGAGCATTTAAAGTTTTCGAAAAGCAGTGAAATTTTTTTGGTACTAAAATCCCCGAAAGATGCGATCTTCACCCTCAAAACAGCAATTGAAATTTTTTCACTCGAATCTGTAAAAATCATACATCGTTTAAAAGGTCTGACTCCCTAGGTTACAGAAATGCTATTTTCAGCCCTCTAGGTGCATTCCTTTACGAGTTATGAGCATTTAAAGTTTTCGAAAAGCAGTGACATTTTTTTGGTTGAAATCCTCGAAAGATGCGATCTTCACCCTCAAAACAGCAATTGAAATTTTTTTCACTCGAATCTATAAAAATCATACATCATTGAAAAGGTCTGACTCCCTAAATTACAGAAATGCTATTTTCAGCCCTCTATGTGCATTCCTTTACGAGTTATGAGCATTTAAAGTTTTCGAAAAGCAGTGACATTTTTTTGGTTGAAATCCTCAAAAGATGCGATCTTCACCCTCAAAACAGCAATTGAAATTTTTTTCACTCGAATCTATAAAAATCATACATCATTGAAAAGGTCTGACTCCCTAGATTACAGAAATGGTATTTTCATTTTTTTGGTTGAAATCCTCGAAAGATGCGATCTACACCCTCAAAACTGCAATTGAAATTTTTTCACTCGAATCTATAAAAATCATACATCATTGAAAAGGTCTGACTCCCTAGATTACAGAAATGCTATTTTCAGCGCTCTAGGTGCATTCCTTTACGAGTTATGAGCATTTAAAGTTTTCGAAAAGCAGTGAAATTTTTTTGGTTGAAATCCTCGAAAGATGCGATCTTCACCTTCAAAACAGCAATTGAAATTTTTTCACTCGAATCTATAAAAATCATACATCATTGAAAAGGTCTGACTCCCTAGATTACAGAAATGCTATTGTCAGCCCTCTAGGTGCATTCCTTTACGAGTTATGAGCATTTAAAGTTTTCGAAAAGCAGTGACATTTTTTTGGTTGAAATCCTCGAAAGATGCGATCTACACCCTCAAAACAGCAATTGAAATTTTTTCACTCGAATCTATAAAAATCATACATCATTGAAAAGGTCTGACTCCCTAGATTACAGAAATGCTATTTTCAGCCCTCTAGGTGCATTCCTTTACGAGTTATGAGCATTTAAAGTTTTCGAAAAGCAGTGAAATTTTTTTGGTTGAAATCCTCGAAAGATGCGATCTTCACCTTCAAAACAGCAATTGAAATTTTTTCACTCGAATCTATAAAAATCATACATCATTGAAAAGGTCTGACTCCCTAGATTACAGAAATGCTATTGTCAGCCCTCTAGGTGCATTCCTTTACGAGTTATGAGCATTTAAAGTTTTCGAAAAGCAGTGACATTTTTTTGGTTGAAATCCTCGAAAGATGCGATCTTCACCCTCAAAACAGCAATTGAAATTTTTTTCACTCGAATCTATAAAAATCATACATCATTGAAAAGGTCTGACTCCCTAGATTACAGAAATGCTATTTTCAGCCCTCTAGGTGCATTCCTTTACGAGTTATGAGCATTTAAAGTTTTCAAAAAACAGTGACATTTTTTTGGTTGAAATCCTCGAAAGATGCGATCTTCATCCTCAAAACAGCAATTGAAATTTTTTTCACTCGAATCTATAAAAGTCATACATCATTGAAAAGGTCTGACTCCCTAGATTACAGAAATGCTATTTTCAGCCCTCTAGGTGCATTCCTTTACGAGTTATGAGCATTTAAAGTTTTCGAAAAGCAGTGACATTTTTTTGGTTGAAATCCTCGAAAGATGCGATCTTCACCCTCAAAACAGCAATTGAAATTTTTTTCACTCGAATCTATAAAAATCATACATCATTGAAAAGGTCTGACTCCCTAGATTACAGAAATGCTATTTTCAGCCCTCTAGGTGCATTCCTTTACGAGTTATGAGCATTTAAAGTTTTCGAAAAGCAGTGACATTTTTTTGGTTGAAATCCTCGAAAGATGCGATCTTCACCCTCAAAACAGCAATTGAAATTTTTTCACTCGAATCTATAAAAATCATACATCATTGAAAAGGTCTGACTCCCTAGATTACAGAAATACTATTTTCAGCCCTCTAGGTGCATTCCTTTACGAGTTATGAGCATTTAAAGTTTTCGAAAAGCAGTGACATTTTTCAGCCCTCTAGGTGCATTCCTTTACGAGTTATGAGCATTTAAAGTTTTCGAAAAGCAGTGACATTTTTTTGGTTGAAATCCTCGAAAGATGCGATCTTCACCCTCAAAACAGCAATTGAAATTTTTTCACTCGAATCTATAAAAATCATACATCATTGAAAAGGTCTGACTCCCTAGATTACAGAAATGCTATTTTCAGCCCTCTAGGTGCATTCCTTTACGAGTTATGAGCATTTAAAGTTTTCGAAAAGCAGTGACATTTTTCAGCCCTCTAGGTGCATTCCTTTACGAGTTATGAGCATTTAAAGTTTTCAAAAAGCAGTGAAATTTTTTTGGTACTAAAATCCCCGAAAGATGCGATCTTCACCCTCAAAACAGCAATTGAAATTTTTTTCACTCGAATCTATAAAAATCATACATCATTGAAAAGGTCTGACTCCCTAGATTACAGAAATGCTATTTTCAGCCCTCTATGTGCATTCCTTTACGAGTTATGAGCATTTAAAGTTTTCGAAAAGCAGTGACATTTTTTTGGTTGAAATCCTCAAAAGATGCGATCTTCACCCTCAAAACAGCAATTGAAATTTTTTTCACTCGAATCTATAAAAATCATACATCATTGAAAAGGTCTGACTCCCTAGATTACAGAAATGGTATTTTCATTTTTTTGGTTGAAATCCTCGAAAGATGCGATCTACACCCTCAAAACAGCAATTGAAATTTTTTCACTCGAATCTATAAAAATCATACATCATTGAAAAGGTCTGACTCCCTAGATTACAGAAATGCTATTTTCAGCGCTCTAGGTGCATTCCTTTACGAGTTATGAGCATTTAAAGTTTTCGAAAAGCAGTGAAATTTTTTTGGTTGAAATCCTCGAAAGATGCGATCTTCACCTTCAAAACAGCAATTGAAATTTTTTCACTCGAATCTATAAAAATCATACATCATTGAAAAGGTCTGACTCCCTAGATTACAGAAATGCTATTGTCAGCCCTCTAGGTGCATTCCTTTACGAGTTATGAGCATTTAAAGTTTTCGAAAAGCAGTGACATTTTTTTGGTTGAAATCCTCGAAAGATGCGATCTTCACCCTCAAAACAGCAATTGAAATTTTTTTCACTCGAATCTATAAAAATCATACATCATTGAAAAGGTCTGACTCCCTAGATTACAGAAATGCTATTTTCAGCCCTCTAGGTGCATTCCTTTACGAGTTATGAGCATTTAAAGTTCTCGAAAAGCAGTGACATTTTTCAGCCCTCTAGGTGCATTCCTTTACGAGTTATGAGCATTTAAAGTTTTCAAAAAGCAGTGAAATTTTTTTGGTACTAAAATCCCCGAAAGATGCGATCTTCACCCTCAAAACAGCAATTGAAATTTTTTTCACTCGAATCTATAAAAATCCCTAGATTACAGAAATGCTATTTTCAGCCCTCTAGGTGCATTCCTTTACGAGTTAATTTAAAGTTTTCGAAAAGCAGTGACATTTTTTTGGTTGAAATCCTCGAAAGATGCGATCTTCACCCTCAAAACAGCAATTGAAATTTTTTTCACTCGAATCTATAAAAATCATACATCATTGAAAAGGTCTGACTCCCTAGATTACAGAAATGCTGTTTTCAGCCCTCTAGGTGCATTCCTTTACGAGTTATGAGCATTTAAAGTTTTCAAAAAGCAGTGACATTTTTTTGGTTGAAATCCTCGAAAGATGCGATCTTCACCCTCAAAACAGCAATTGAAATTTTTTTCACTCGAATCTATAAAAATCATACATCATTGAAAAGGTCTGACTCCCTAGATTACAGAAATGCTGTTTTCAGCCCTCTAGGTGCATTCCTTTACGAGTTATGAGCATTTAAAGTTTTCGAAAAGCAGTGACATTTTTTTGGTTGAAATCCTCGAAAGATGCGATCTGCACCCTCAAAACAGCAATTGAAATGTTTTTATATTTTTAGCCCTCTAGTTGAATTCCCTTACGAGTTATGAGCATTTAAAGTTCTTGAAAAATGTTTAAAAAAATTGCAAACTTGCGTTTGAAAATTTTATAGATTTGGACGAAAATTACGGAATGGGGAGCAATTGGAGAGATCTGAAATATATTTGAATGAACGATGGCGCGTAAATGTTAAGGCCCTTTGCCCTCCCAAATCGATGCTTAGTAAGATTTTTGTTTTAGTAGTTAATTTTTATTCAATTGGAGCCAGATTTTAATTTTTTTAATTTTTTTTAGTTGCAACTCGTCTTAAATTTGTTATCTTGTTTATCGTTTGCAACATTTCCTATTAAATGGAGTAGGTACTTCTTTTGCATTTTCTTTTTTCTTTTCAGCATACCATCAGCCTCCTTTATTCTTTTGTCTATAGAAATCGAAACCAAAAGTCTATTGTAGACAATAATTGTTACACCTTGTACTTTTTTTTCCCCTCGCTAACATTTCCATTCTCACCTCAATCCTTTTTCAAAGGATGAAAACAATATCCTTCTGTGCGATTCTACTTTGTTTTTATTTTTGTTTTATTGCTTATAACACAAAAAGTTTCCAACAACTATAACAATGGTGTCGATTGTTCGTGTAGCTATATATGACAAACAACCAAGTTTGCTCCTCCCTATGCCTGGCTTAGCTTTATTGCTATTTTACTTTGTCGTTCCTGCGGTGCAATTTGCTAACTTTTTATCCTTCGCTAACCCCTTGTATTCGAACAAACCTACATACCTTCCGATATCACAGCAACATCCATCTATTTATATGAAGTGCAAAAAAAAAAATTATTATACGAATTGGGATAAATGTCTCCGTTTTAAGGATTTTCTTAGGATTTATTGTGCCTTTTGGTTGGTTGAGTTTTGTTTGCTTCTTGTACATGGACCCCCATTTGAGATTCAATTTGATTAATGTGATTTTTTCTTGCTTTGTTTTTATTGAAGCATTTCCCGGAAAAAACAGAAAAAAAAAATAAATGGAACTGATGATGTTGCAGATAATTTTTGAAAATTGCGTGGTTTTAAAGGGATTTTGGTTTATAGGATTTTTGTTTTTTTTTGTTCCTGTCAAATTCACAGGTTTATATGAAATCTCAGAGGCTTGATTTTCTTTGCTCAACTGCGGTTTTTTATGCGTTTTCCAAAATCGTTAAGCACAGTATCAGGCAACTCAATGAAATGATTGAAGGATATTTTTTTTTTAAATGGCGCCCAACGTGAAACAATTTGTCCCCGGAAAACGCCACTTCTAATTATTCCAACTCGTTCCATCATGAGACCAATCGCAAAGAAAATCAGAAATAATTTAAATGAACATTATTTTCATCTCCCAATTAGTTTTGAATTATTGTCTCTGCTTCAAGACAAAATCATCCAAAGCAAAAAAAAAATAATATAACAATAGAAATGTCTTTGCTAATTTGTCGCCCATTAAGAGATTCATCCGGTTTTGTTGAACCTTTAGAAGAAAAGAGTATCCTTATTAAATTCAGAAATACCAAAAAAAAAAGACAAATATTTCCACTTGAATGATTTCTTTTTATTTTTGGGTAACAAAAGCCCCTTTGGGTCGATAAGGATAATTGCGAGTTTCCATTTCAAGAAACGCTTTTCCGTTTTTTTTTTTGTCTGCATTTTCTGATGGTATGTCCATTTTCCATTTAACATAAAACAAAACTACCTTCGCTAAATGAAATAAATACCTACTTGGTTTTCTGTGACATGAGTTGAATAATTTTTTTTTTGTTTTTTCATAATATCCTGTCAATAGATGTCGCGTTGTTGATTTTTTCCCACGTTTTCTTGACTCCTTTTTTTATTAATTACATTCCTTGTACTTCTTGTGAATATTTAATTAATGCATTCTTTTTGTTTTGTTGTTGGTGTTCTATCTTTGAATATTCAATGAGTTGCTATAGATGGGTTTGGAGTAGGGAAACAAGGTCAGTTATTTTTTAACACCAAGTTGGCATTTTTTTTCTTGGTAGCTTTTTACGTACGAATATGGTTTGGTTAGGTGAAGGTGTCTGTATTTACATAGAAAAATCTTATTATCATAGAAAGTGGCTAAATATGCTAATAGTAACGACACTTTCATCACGTTTTTTTTGTGTTTTAATTTGAAATTCGAATGTTCTTTTTATATGTTTTTACTTATTCTGGTCTTAGATATTCGTATAGATAGGAAATCATTGTAATTAGTTTTTTTTTTTACTTGCTTGCTGGCTGGACTTTTTGATATCAATGAAATTTATTTAGAAACCTTGATCTTTGAAGTGAAAATTCTATTTATATAAATTTTTATTAAAAAATAGACTTAATTTCCTTTACTACGTTCGGTGCCATTAAGAAACCACAACACGAAGTGGGAATTATGTGATCAAGGCCAGCAATATTTATATTTTTGAATTGAAGTTCATAGTAAAGACTTTGATTGAAAAAAATAAATAAATTGCCTTACGTTGGGCGCCATTTAATAATATGCTTAACTTACAAATTCCATGTAGATAAACCAAGTAAAATAAGAATTATAAAGATATTTTCAAAGTTGAAATCAATCATTCGAATTACTTTAAATGGAGGGGAAATAACTCTGGGAACGATATTAGCTAGAACCGGTAGACTTTCCGTTAGAAGTGTATAAATTACATCAAATTACATTTTTGTAGTTGAGTTGTGCTAAAATGCATTTTTACATAATTTGAATTTTTAATAGGTACAAAATTAACTGTCCGGCGTTGGGCGCCATTTAGAGCTACAATACAACAAAGCGCGAATTATATAATCAAGGCCAGAAGATATTAATTTTTTGGAATTCTAGTTCAAAAATAAAGATTAAAATGTATGTACATCATCGATTAAAAAAATAGATAGTAATATTATTGTTAATAGTTATGAATAAAACAACAAAACTGGTAAACTAGTCGAACATATTAGAAAATTCTAATGGTTATTGTTTTGGTTTTTGCAGTAATGCAGTAATGATACTTAGCTCCAATAGTGTCAGCTTCTCTTCTTATCTTATCTTATGAGTATGTCCTTTGCATAATCCAGGTGTTTGAGGTGGGATTGCAGAAACCACTAAATTCCTCTATTCGACAAAGCTGCGTGCAGTACATCACTGACAACCAACAAGAAGAGTATTGTTGACAGGAGGCAGCCTTGCCTTAATCCATTTTTGATTTCAAACTCCTCTCATAGCCTTCCTTTATGCAGAACGTTGCATTCGAATACATCTAGTTTACCCTTGATAGTAGCAATCAATTTATTCCAAATAGAGTTCAACTTTTTTTTTGGACTGCACCATCACTTTGATTAAAAACATGTTTTTTTCTGAATTGACAACTTTGAGGTATTTTTTTTTTAAACCGTTTTCTTCGACGAATAAACTTTCGTTTCCATGTTTATTTCCAAGAAATTGATAAAATTTGTCTGGCTTTCAAATTTAATTAATTAAAATATTGCAAAGTCTTCTCTCTCAGAATTTCCTCCTCGTTCAATTATTATTTTTCAAAAGAAGAAGTAAAATTAAATAAAAAACAAACTATACGCTGTATGTAGTAGTATCAAACAAATAAAAAGCTATATTTATATTTCTCCCTAGTTTGCGGTTGGTATCGCATTATAATCATCATCATCATCATCATCATCACTGTCACGTCATGGCAAATATAAATTTCAAGCTCCCTCCCTCCCGCCTAAAGGCAATCGGATTTAGTTTATGTGTATATAGCAAAATGCGATGCGATGGTTAGCTAAGACCAGAACCAAAATGGAACACCATCATCACCCATTCACACCGGATGTTATAATATTGTTTACGAAGACGTTTTGCATATATTTATGGTTGACAGGTCATTAAGGTGATGATAAGTTGTTTATATGGCGCATAATTAGATTGCGGTCAATACAAGCGTAGGAGAAAATTGAAGTAAACATATTGCACTTCGACTCACTCACCGCCTCAAATACTTGGAGGAAATTGACTTTGAAAATAAACAATTAATTAGATTCGTTAAGGATATTATTATAATTATTATGTTATTATACTTTATGCCATTCCTTTACTCTTTTACTGTCATAAGTTTAAGCAACAACTAACAAACTTTGTCCTAACCACATTAATACAGTTTTCCGGTATATGTTTCAGGGATATTGGGGTGCTGCCACCATGTGAGCGTGAGACAGAATGTGGTTATCCTTTGTTTTGGTGTTTTGTTACTATAAGCATTAATATCAACTGACAGATTTATTCAAGGACCATCATATTTCACGCAGGAATAATATGGTTGGGTTGATTTTGAGTCAAATTGTGGTTGTGTGAATTTGGGTTAAATTATGTGCAGGTTGTTTTTTTTTTTGCTTAGAATGTTATTAATTTTGCGGTTGTGATTATATTTGATGGATTTAATTTACGAAATGACGAACAGGCATTTGAATAACATGAATAGCAGATCACTGTTGAGTTTTGATTCAGTAAGCTTTTCAGGACCGACCATAATAGACGGAAGCTGTTGGGAGCTAGTGATAAGAACTAAGAAAAAGTAGCTTTCCGAGAAAGTGGTCCAATGGAGAAGTCGAGCATACTGCCCACAAGTAAAATAAATCTTCATTCTTTTCTATTTGTTCGTTGTTTCTTCGCCTGATGTCACTTTCACTTAGTTGTGGAGCGTCCATCTATTATAGTAGACGTATTCGTCTTTTTATTTAATTTAAGTCAACACGAAAAAAAAATTGCAAATTTGCCAAATGGCTGGGGGTTGATTACTCTAAAAACAGCTAAGATCCAACAAATATTTTTTTGAATTATTAAATGAAGTCAATTTTGTAACAAGTTTGTCTTCATTCACCGACAAATTGTCATGATCTCGACTGGGAGCACAACTATGCCACTTCACTGCCTCAGACTACACTTGTGGAGTTCACCAAGTTGATCTCAGTAAACGTCGAAAGGTCTCCGGGTTTTGAGTTGTTCCACGTTCTTCTTCCAACTAAATGCTATTTAGGCTGCATTTGTTTGGTTAAGCATCTACTTCCGCGAGAGTGTTCATGTGCTCTTGCATTTTATCATGCTGTATGTTGTCCACAGATGGTATTTTTGACGGGAAGGCTCTTCGTATTCTGGTACATTGTCCAACACTGTAAATCGTATGCAAGCGCTAGACAAACAACCTTCAGGAGTGATATCGCTTTTTGCAGCAAGTTTCTGGTAGTCATTCACTTGCGGCTTAATGAAGAAAATGGCTAACAGTTGGTTATCGATCTGAGTTCTATTTCCACCAGTGAAAGTGATATGGTTTTTCTGTTGTTTGATAAACATTAGTATTTAAAAAACGAAAAGACCATACGACATTCACATGTTTAGGATGTCTTCATCAGAAAGATTCAAAGTTCCGTGTCCCAAACTACAATAGCAGACGACTAAGAACGTCGTTAGATTTCCAAACATCTTCAATCTCACCCACAAACAAAGGGTAGTCTTGGGAGAGGTTGCTGGTTTTCAAAAAAAAAAAGACATTTTATCAAGCAATTCCTCCGCAAGGATGATTTTTCTGATTATCAAAACATCTTATACGACTCAAGGAATATTTCCATCTTTCCAATTTGCCACTCTTAAATTTTGTCCAATTTGACTCAAAGTTGATGCAGAGCAGTAAAATTGCTTTGTGGGGTATTATCTTTTGTATTGCAAAGTACTTCCGTAATAAATTTCGCGAAATGCGATGTTTTCGACATTGACGTTCTACTGTTTTTGTTTCTTGAATGTTTGACATGTTAGTGTGTTAGTCGGCTCTTACTAAAAGCTGGATTCACTGCTGCGATGTTCTCAATCCTTCCCAGTGTGTATTTTGTTCCCGAAATACACTTGTAATAAATTTTCAAATTATGAATAAATTTATGTTAATTCTTCATAAATTCGCCATGTGACTTCTGACCCAAACCAAGTTACCAAAACAAGCAAGTACAATATCAATATTATTATATAATTTCGTTCATTAAAAAATCCGTTTTAACTAAATCCATTTGCTCCATAACATTGATCTCAAAAACAATAACTTCCTGTGGTGTGTGTCCTTACTTATAAATTAAAACCTCATATTTATAACTTATTTATTATACCTATGTAAATATAATGCTATTTCATTACTCTTACATTTGGCAAACGTGAGCCATCCCTGATGAAATCTAATTAAATGTTAAGCTTCCATATTTCATGCGGTAACATTTGTGTCGGATTAAAAAAAAAAAAATCAAAATCAGCTCTTCATTTTCAATTATAATCACGTTTGCTATCGCATGGCAAACTCATTTTGTGCCTGTGGAAGCCGAAAGTTGTACGTTATGATGAAGAAAGAAGTGCAAAGGGTTAAGGGTGGGTGTGTTTTTTTGGGCGTGGCAGTTGCAGTATACGGTTGGTTGATGGCAAATAATGAAATTTATAATTGCAAAAGATCCCGCATTGTTCGGGGAGTTTGTGTGTAATGTCCTAAAAGCACATTGAAATGACAAAAAACCTCTTAATTTTACGCAATGTACAGTGGGGTTGATTATAATGGAAAAGAAAAAAAAACCAAGGTCTTTTCTTCCTCCCAAAATACTAAGGCCTGCAAGAAGCATATGTTGTGTTACTGCTGAAAACTTCGCTGAACTCGGTCAGGAATCAACCAGAACTGATTGCTATTTTCCATGACTGCCAAATTGTCATAATTCCTTCATATTTGCACAAGAAAGTATAATTTAAGGTTAAAGTGGGAGAAGTAATAAAATTCCGTTGTTCGTATTATTCCGTGTAGGTTGCCTTATTAAGGTTCTCGACCACTTCCCACTTCTGATATTCTTAGGTTCCACTGTGTTTGATGTCGTAACGTTGCCAGTGCTCATTTAATCCCGATCCATACATTTTAATATTATTACCTACATTATAGACGAGCCACGTTTTTTTTTTCAACGAAAAATTCAGCATAAAAAACCATCGAGAACCTTGTATACCGCTACTCCGCGCCGCGCCGCCGTCATGATGTGGAGGATTATAATAATTCAATGCACATGTGACGTGAATTAAGGACGAGCATCATCATCAGAGACAGGACGCACAGAGGTACAGGCACACCGCATCACCGCAAATACACAAACCGATTTTGATTTGCCAATGAATAAAGTTATTCACTCATATTAAATGCGAAGACCTCCATTCAACCAGCCAACCATCCGGGGAGCATAGCACTTGGTCCGTTGGTCGAGTGGAGTCGAGTCGAGTTGAGGAGAGAGATGTGATGTGGTATGGTGTATTGGCCTATGCAGAAAGAGAGCGAGCAAGGAGACCATCATCATCATATGCAAGCAAACCGAATTGAATCGAAGGAAACGGATGTGGCGAGCATTTACTGTTTCCGGTTGTTGATTTAAACTCCCAAATCGGATTTCAAGAATTTGCATTTTGGGTCTTGGGAGCATTTTGCATAAGTGAATATGTGTGCACAGTGCTTAAACCCTGATCGTTCTCTCCTTCTCAACCAAACCCAACCAACACTCCATCTTTTCACAGTTCTTCTTTGGCGTCGTCGTCATCGTCATCGTCGTCTTCCTCAATACCAGATATACACAGGGAAGAGCTTTGTGAATTTATTGATTGAACTTCTATGGGCATCACATCCATATATAGTGTGTTAACATAATCTGGGGATGGAATTATCTGTTTGGTCGATGATGATGCTCTACTGAGTGAAGGATATTAATACCTCCTATTTCTGTGTTTACAGTTGTTTAACATCGAGGTTTTTGGGGAGAATGATTTTGCACTAGATATAATGTTTTAGAAACTGTGATATGAGTTTTGAGGAATTTAAGATGTTGATACTGGTTGTCATTATGATTTGACAATGCACTTGAGGTTTATGTATGTATAATTGTCATTTGGGCTTAATTTCTAAATGCTTCATTGGTTTTTTGGTTAAGCAAGGTAAATGGACTGTTAAAGGATTGTATATGCATTTCATTTAAGCCTTAAGTTTGTTATATCATTTCAATCAATTATTTGAAAATATCTTGTGTAGGATTTTTCAATGATTTCAAATATTAAAAATAAAGTTCAAGAATTTCTAAAAATTTTGGAAAAAAAATAAAATTTAGAATTTTGGAATTCTATTTTAAAATGTTTCCTAAAAAAATATTTCAAAATTCTCTCTAATTCTCTCAATGACGAGTATAAAAAATTTTTAAATTTCAATACATTTGTGTAAAAATTGTGTACATATATGTATGTATGTCTGTAATTCCAAAACAGTACTTTTATGAATGTTGTATTACAAAATTCATTTTAAAAAATTTCATGTTAAACATAACCAAATGTGTTTCTTCAAATTTTTTAACCTGAACAAATTCTAAATTAAATTTATCTAATAATAAGATAAAAACATAAACATTCATACGTTTTAGAATTTAAAACAAAAACAGATGTTTTATTGAGTGTCATTTGAAAAATGAAAAAAAATTTTGTCAAAAAAAATCTGCGTTAAGAAGTTGAAGATTTTTTAATTAATTGGTAATAATTGGTTAAGAAAGAAAATTGTTGAAAAAAAATTAGAAAAAGGTGTTTCTAGGAAACAATGAAGTGGAATTGAACCAAGAGAAACGTTGGTCACAAAATAAATTTCTCGTAAAAATCCCTTGAAAAAATGACGAAAAAAATGGTCCCTCCGACCCTATGGTCCCTATCCCCACAGAAAATAGTCTAGCGGAGTTAAATCGCACGATCTTGGAGGCCAATTCTAATTAGCAAACGTTTCCTATAATAATTCGATTGTAGCACGAGATGTGTTGTCGTCTTGTTCAACCACAGCTCCTGTAAATTATTGTAAAGTCAATAATCATGGCTTTATTACGGTCACCATTGTCGGCAACTGCAACGTTCTGACCAGCATCGAGTTTAAATAAGTACGGCCCAATGATTCCACCAGCCCATAAAGCACACCAAATAGTCAGTTTTTCTGGATATAACGGTGTCCCAACATACATTTGAAGATTGTCTTTTATCCAAATACGGAAGTTTTGTTTATCGACGTAGCTATTCAAAACAAAGTCAACTTTATCGTTAAACAAAATTCTCTTAGCAAAATCGGGATCGGGATAGCACAATTTGGAAGCGTTGTTCATGTTCAGGCGTCAGTCAATTTATGTGGAAATGTTAAAATGGCCGCTAGTTAAAAAAGTGTTGCCAACTTAAAGTAATATACCACTGAAAATACAGCAGGAACCTACATACAATACACAATATTGAACACAGCAATACTTTAAAACCTGCTCCATTAACTTTCATTACCCAATCGATTTAATAAAAAAAAATCTCTTTCTCTCACTTAAATACTTACTCTCTTTTTGTAGAACAACAAAAAAAAGTGAAGTAGATTAATACCTATCTTGTATTTTTTTTTTCAATACATCCTGTTTACCAACTTATCTTGCTTAAGTCTTTTACCAACATCAAGCCGATTATTATGCCCATCTATATCTCGTCAAGAGGGAAACTTCTTAACTCCGTCCTTGTCGTCCAATATTACTTTAAAAAAAAAATATGTATGCCTTGCCTACTATACTCTAAGGTATCTACAGACCTATTAATAAAAGACGATTCAAGAGCATAATAAATTTTATTCCAAAGCAGCAATTTAATTTTTTGTTCTTCTTCTCTCTCTTGCTCTCCGTAAATATGTATTTATCCTTGCATATAAAGTGTCTTGTATAAATACAGGACGAACAAGCCTTCGTCCTTACCAGCTAGCTAGCTAGCGAGAGCACCAAATAACCTTTAACGGCGAGCGACTTGGCGTAAATATGAGGATTGCATGCCTCTCAAGTATCGAACCATAGTAGAGAGATAGAGAGCAAGAGCGAGTTCGCCATAGTTAACATGTCTGAAATTAATGAATATAATGCAAAGAGGTCCTTTTCATCGTCATGGCCATCGTCGTCATCGTCACCAAAGCAACTCTTACCTCCACCACAGCTCAAGTGCATGCAATAGTGGTTTCAGCACCACGCCAACAACCGCCGCCGCCGCCATAATTAATTACACAGAATACCATGCGATCCGTTTTGGTTGCGGTTCAAGTAAGCTCACTTGCCCGGCAAAAGGATATCGTTTTATAGCACTCCCGTCCTACCCCCCCTCCTCCAATCGTTTATGGCGGGCAAAATGAGCATTTTGTTTACCCTTAATTTGATATGCATAAAGTCCCTGATGATGGCCAAACGCAAAGTTCTTCCTTTAATGCATCAGAAATTTATCAAAAATCTGCTGTGATGTGACTCTGACTCTGACTCTGACTACTACGACAAAGCGAGCGAAAAAGAGAGATTTATTGACTTTGATTGCATATTTCCAGGCTTTGATTGCACCACAGTATATACTATATTATATAGCCAGCAAGCTGAAATGAAGTAGAGAAATGTGGTTGAATGGTGCGGTTTTTGTGGGCGCAATATTATTAATTATATTCATTTCCACTAGCCATCGTCCATCAGAGTCCTGTGTAAACATCAAACACAATTAATAGGCTACGATGACGGTGGTGATGGGGTTCTTTCATGTTTTTCCAGAGGCATCAAGCTAAATAAATGTTTGTATTTTATGGTGGCATGAACAACACCTCTCAACAAGGACCTCTTCTTTCTATACAATTCAGGTCCAAATAGCCTCAAAATATGTATGTAGGTCCTATTTATGATGGCAATCAGGCTTGGAACTATATTAGCCGAGAGTTGTGTTTATCTATCAAATTGAGGTTGTTCCAATAAATAATTGTGAGTGTGACCTAATTTATTGGTTTTAGAGATGAAACCTATATAGGATCCTTGATGTCACATATACGACTCGTAAAATGGTTAGAGTCCCTGTTCACCAAGGGGTATTTGTGAAGTAAATTGCGATAAGCTTCTGTAAATATGATGTCTCTCTGATCTGTGTTATATGACATAGAATTATTGAAGAAAGGTGTATTTGATAATTCTGTTTGATATGGGAAAAAGGTTTACCACAAAAATTCTCTTCTATATCACATTACAGTTAAAGACGAATATTAAGGTCGTTCATTATAAATTGGTTTCCATATAAATCTACGACGAATTTGAAGATATGCCTCCTGGTAGGTTGTTGTGGTACCTATATTTAGATTTAATACCATTATATCACACATTCAATCGTTAGAGGAGACACATTTCTATAGCTGCTCCTATAACCAATATGAGGGTTACCTTTATGTTGGAAGTCGTTTCTAATCAATCAATCTTGGTTTATTGGAGGTTTGTCTAGACAAAAGTTTAATATACATAATTCATTTATCCAATATACAATCTGTTTTTGAGAATTTATCTTGATATGGTAGTAAAGAAAATTGAAATGATGTCAAATAGAGAATTAATTCTACTTTTGAAGAGGGAGAGAGATGCTATTCTAAAAATATATCAATCAATCTATTTGGGAGAGTTTTCCAATGTTAAAAAAAAGTTAAAGTTTATTTACGGACGATATCCGATTAACATCTGATAGCCAGTTTCTTGAAGACGTAAGGGAAAGATTCCAAGGTGATTTTGGGGGAAGTGAAGCCCCATAACTGAAAAGTGATCAATAGCGAAAGTTCTTTTTTTTACGAAATCGAACATCGTTATCGCTATCTTCTGTGACAACAAAATGCCACCTAATCCGAAAGGGCAGCTCAGCAAGGCAGTTGTTCGTGAAGCGCTTGCATACGGTTCACAGTGCTTAACAGTGTACAAGATGTATTAGGCGGCAGCTGAAATGAAGATTCTTAGGATGTCGGCAGGATAGAATAAGTGGCAAGCCTTCTTCTTCTCGGGAAGCCTTCTAGTGACCCAGTTTGTTCCTCGCGGAATAAAGGCATGTCCAAAAAAGGTTGTATCAAACTAATACATCGACACTTGCATGTTGCGGTCAGACAAGTGGAATAATCCAAAACGGGGAGGACTATTAACGATTTCTAAGGTTAAGTCTGCAAACCTGGTTTCCGTATTGAATTCTTTACCAAAAATAAATAAAATAGTTTAGAGTCGCTGAGTAAAATTTCCGAAGGAATTTTTTTCATCGTCGAAAATTAGGAACGTGACTTGTAGCCATAGTTTTTCTCGGAATTTATTGGCTGTCATTTTGATTGAACAAATGTTAGCCTACAAGGAATTTTCAATTTCAAATCATCGGATCTTCATTAATCCGGTCATATTCTTAAACCTCTACCTACACTCTCTCTTTGTTTAAAGTTCCTCTTACACTGAATAGTAAGCTCGTTCCAATTGTTATACCACACTTTAAGCTTGACCAATGCTATTTCGAGATTTTTGGCAATCGACCTTCTCCATTTTTATTGTTCAACAGATATTGCATGCATGCAGCTTAAGAGTTGTTTTTTAGAGTGGTAGCAATCCTGTGGTTTTTGAGAGTTTAAAAGATCTTTTCTTTATCAAATTCGAATGGCTTAAGCGTCTCAGAAATCACTAACAATGATATTAGTCAACAATAGTTCTCACAAACGAATTATAAAAATTCCTTCTTCGTAAGAACCCAAGGCTTGTGTCTTCTGTAACATACAAGTTGTTACTGGAAAGATAGTATTGCCTTATCAAATTATATTTTGTCCTAGCACTCAATTGACACTCATCACATTAAATGTCCATTCCATATAAAATATATATCTACACTCCATGAATCATTTCTCCTTTATTTTGATTTATGAATAATTTCATGTTGATAAATTAGTCCTTTAAGATTTCTATAAGGATTAAATAAAATCTTATACAACAATATTAATAATTCTAAGACAGTATTATAATATTGTAACTAACTCATCTTAAACTGCTATAAGATCAGTTCAAAATAATCACTGCTATTTCTATGACAACATCGACCTAATTTCCTTTAGGACAAAGGTAAGTGTATACCTATAGGAGTTAGGACATACCGTACATAGTTAGTTGTTGGGCTTGTACTGGATGGATAGGAATATCAAAAGAGCTCTTATTTTAAATGCATGAGCCATAGAACCAGAGATGAAGAAAAGTTAATAAAATAGAAACATTTATCTGCACAGACATAGGTACCTAAGGTATCCTTTATAACCTTATTCGATTACCTGTGTTTCCAGAGAGAGAAAGTGAGAGAGAAGGAGGATATGGGGCAGGAGCAAAAGAACAAGGAAATAGGGTAAACCAAGCATAATAAATTCTTATCGTTGTATGTCCCTTGTCACTTAAGCTCTTACGCTTCGCTGGATCGGACAATGTGCTTGGATATCCTACAAACCCCTTCGCCCCAATATAACTCTTCAGAATGCCCCCCACCCCACATTTGAAATCCTTAACTGAAATAGGGTTAAAATGTTTAAATCTGCACTAGTAACCTACACTCTGGTTTCTTGGATGTAACCATAGAAGTGCCTTCTGATGCTTCTATAGAGCTCCTCGACGACGACTACGACGACGACAACGATGATGATGAGCAAACTAAACCATTCTGCTGAATACTGTGCGGTGACCTCGATGGCGTCCTTTCCTTGCAATGCCTTCATAGTTGTTTTTTTGTTGTTGTTGTGTTTCAAAGTATAGATAAACAGTAACAAAAAAATAAAATAAAATAAAATAAGAAATGTTGTATAAATTCCATGGGCATAAATCAAGTTAAAAACGTGACAAGCAAGCAAAATATAACCCTACTGTCCCCTTTCACCTTCCCTTACCACCATTAAAAAACACCTAGGTATACCACATCTCCTCTAAGCAGCAAAGAAAAAAGAATGGAGGTTTGTTTCAAAAAAAAAAAACATTGAATAGCTTTCATCGAGAAAGAATAGAATGGAACCTGAAGGTCAGAACTGATCAGATTTGAGTACTTATCTACTTGGATTATGCAAAAGTACTGTGTAGGTTTTTTTTAAATGTTTTTTGTTGGTTTTTGAATTAATTTAAAATAAGTGCAATTGAATAATTCTGAGAAGCTTATAATACAAATATTTAAACCTACGAAGAAGATTTTGTAGGCCTTGGGTTCTTAAATTTTTTATTGGATTAAGAATAAAGTACACCATTGGATTTAGTGTAAGATGTTCAATATTTTCATTATTTTTTTCCCCCAAATGGCTTGAGCCATATCATTTCTGTATTTAAATATAAATTAATTACTAAATTTATGATGTTTTTAGGAATTTCCCAACATACTTATTCTTTGAGTTTGTTTTAGTTGGCGCCCAACGTGAGGTTATTTTTTTCAGTTGGTCATGTTGTATTTTGTAATAGAGGTTATTTTCCACGTGAGGGCTTTCTCGTATTTTCTTGCTTCCTATTTGATGCTGCTGTTATGCGAAGTATATTTCAGCTGCCTCTTAATCTTCTGGTCCATTATCAAACACAAGCCGTATGTAAGCCGTATGTTGTGTCACACTTGGCAAGCACTGTTCCATTCAAATAAACTTCCGGTATAGATCTGTGTAGATCGGAAAAAGGGCAGCATTGGTAATCGTTTCTTTTCGCACTAATGCGTTATCTAATTTTCTCCAAATAATCCACGGTTCACCCATAATCGAATGGAAAAAGGAAATTTTCCCTTTACTAAAAAGTTTGGAGATGAAAATCATGAGCCATCTTCACCCGATGTCTCGCATTTTTCCACAACTCAATGCGGGTGTTGCTTAATCGTTTTTCCGTTTTTGTATTTTTTCACCGCAGCACTATCTTCTTCGGCTGTGATTTCGGCGACTATTTCGCTGTTTCGGAAATTGTTCATTTAAGTCCATCACCATCTGTGAAGTTTCCAAACTCGGTAATTTCAATGTACAGCAGTAGTGGAGCACCATGAATAGGTTAGTGAAAAAATTGAGCCACCTATTTAGGGACAGGCATTGCATTAATTTAATTGAAAGGCATTTTTACCAACCCCTCTAATAACTATTTCTAAAATGTCAAATAAACCCTTAGAACAAAACGTGTCCATTGTCCTATGTCATCTGTCTTATTCAGCACTGTAAATTAATAAATTCTTTGAATTTCTCTAACCAAACCCTTGATTATCAAGAATTATTCTCTAAAAACATCAAAAGAACCCTTTTATAACTATAGGCACATTAAAAAAAGAGGCCTGTCAATGCCCTAATTCTCCCCCTGAGTTTCTTGATAGTTACAAACGAATTCCCATCCAACAATAATTTCTAAGACTTCATTCTCAAAACCCCTATAACATCTCCCAAACAAAACCGACATTCACACTTATTATAAAAATTATTGCAACGCAAGTTCAACATTTTCCCTAGTAGCTAAGGTCTAGAATATTGAAAAGTAAGAAAAAAAAAAAAGCTTTCCCCGATAACTTTGGCATTACAATAGAAACCTTCATGGCTTACAATCCAAACTTTAAGGGTCATCTTAAATATCATTGGAATGCTTACATCTCCTACTGACATCTTCCAATTTCCATCGCTCTTCCCATTTCCCAATTTTTGGAGACTTTTCATATTCCAAGAAAAGTATATATCTCTGAGAAGATTTTGTTACCAGTGAAAGAGAGAGAGAGAGAGAAATGAGAATTCAATTAGAGAAATTGGGAGAGAATGAATATTCTGTAACTAAAAAACTGATAACTGGGTTACCCCAATTGCCAATCCTCACCTACTTGGCACTCTCGCGGCCTTCCTTTAGCACTTTCCATACCGATCATCTACAACGGATGATGTGGTTAAAGGCACATGCGATAGCCATAGACGTCCGTTTATAAGGATTTAAGGAATACGTGTATTGTCTTGGTCAGTTTGCGAGTCATTTAACCACGACAGGATAACAAAATGTGTCATGAGCGGGATAAGCTTTGTCGCAGACCAAACCACCTACCACCCGGCTACTCCTTTATAACCACCTACCCCCCTTCCCCCACCCCACACACACACCAAAATGTCCTTTCTCTCCATATAATCTGAATCCTAAATTTTCTATATTTTATGTGTATGTGGTCAAATGCATGACTGATTTTGTGTACGAAAAAAAAAAATGAAATAAATCCTGATGTCAAAGGATATTCATAAATATTTCTCTGAAATCCTTCTAGGGACATAATATTTCGTTTTTCGATGAAATCTTTTGATATTCAATGAAATCAACAACGAAAATTAAAAAGGACAAAAAAAACGCAAAAGTCCTTTGAGCTCAAAATGACCTAGTTACATAAAACATATACATACCTACCTCAACTGAAACTGAATAGAAGTTGTTCCTTAACAGTTATTATATCCTGGCGAATTAATAATGCATTATATGAAAACATTTCTTTGAAAAAGGAACTATACCAACTTGTCATTATAATGTTACCAGGGATTCAGGACCATGTCACAGGATTTTACCTACATACCTATCGTACATACAGGTGACATAGCTGTATCCTTCGTGGGGGTTTTCCTGTTTGTTGGTTCATTATTAATTTGCTGGTTTCACTCCTGGCTGTGTTGTGAATCAAAAAAAAAATCATCCTTTTTGGGGGTTGTGTTGGTCAATTTCTGTGTTATTTTTCGCACATTAATTTTTTCCCTAATTTTTGCATATACAAAAAAATGCAAACAAAAAAACACTATTTAACCCTCACAGTGTTTTTTGTGTGACAATGACAATTTTCACGTGTGGTTATTTTTATTTCCTGTTTTTTTTTTAAGGTTAGCAAAAATTGTTTTGATTTAAATTTTGTGTGTTTTTGTGGTGTATAAAGTTATTTAAAATATGACTTAAAAAAAAAAAAAACATTGAATAAAGAGAGAACGAGTGAATGAGAAGTACACAAAATTGGAATAATAATTCTAACCCCGATGCTTTGGGGGCAAATAAGTCGGTTTCAGTTTTGCGTGGAAAACAAAGTTTTGCGGGTAACCATGATTGGCTGCTGCTGTTGGAAAAACTTCGTGTTTCAAAATGATTGTACTTAATTTGTGGACATTTTTATGGGTATGTTGTCGGGGGCTCGGGGTGTGTGTAGAATAAATTTAATGGGTCACAGGTAAACGTACGTATATAGAGTGCCGGTGGTGAAATTGCAATTTAATAAAATAAAATTGCTATTGTTTTTTTTTTTTATGAAAAGATTTTTATGGTTTTTGGTTTACATTGTGTGAACGTTATGTTTTTTGTTTTATTCATATTTTGTTTTATGTTTGCTTCGTGTGGTGGGTAGAATGTTTATTAGACAAATGTGTAGAAATTAGCTTGAAAATGTTTAATACCTTTAAAATGACTTTTGAAGAATTTTTGAGTTCTAAGGATAGTCAAGAAAATGCTAAATATTGTCTCAGAAATATATGTGGCTGGAGAACAATAAACAAAGAAAATTACTAAGACCGACATTTACAATCATTTATGCCATTTTCTAAAATATTAAATATCATGGTTGCAATTGATAGATTGTAAAATTGTTAGTTTAAAATAAGTATTGGCTGGCTTGGGTTGGGCGCCATTTTGAAATAAGCTTTTTAATTCATATCTCGAGAATATTTAATTTTAAAAGAAATTTTAAGCAATATTTCAATTTAAAATTTGATTTATCTTTCTTTTTTGTATACCTACAACGTATACTTTCAGGCGTCTTAAAGTAGTAACGCATTTATCAGAACTACAGTTCCGCTTTTTATTTTGCTCATATTCAACAGTTTACATTATGGAAGAACAAATCAGAAAAAGTATACAAATAACTTAAGCTGCCGGTCTAAATGCGGTTGTTAAAGAATATAAACTAATCTTGGATGCTATCTGATCAAGTGACCCCGGTAACGCAATCTGTAGTAGATATGGCTTTGAGAGCAGGCTAGGTTCAAGTCCCTACTACGCGAAAAGTTTTTTTCTTTAATAAAAATTGAGTAATTAAAGACCAAGCATCACCAAAAATAGTGTGACGATCGGCTTGGCAGTCTTTAGTGTTTTAACTGGGAGAGTGAAAGTTTGAATAAAATTTGTATCAAAAGAATCCTCGGGCCTATTCGATATGTCCTTAACTTTCCCTTAACAGAACATAGCCCTTCCACTACTCCTAAATGACATCGTTCAGGTTCCTGAAGATATTTGCCTCCAGTTGTGCTGATTCCTATTTGAACGTTTTTGCTAAGTGCTTCTTGATACACCCGATCGTCTATGTGTTTGTGTGAGAAGGTTCCATTGTATTGCAAGTTCTGCCCTGCTTACGCACTGTTGGTAGCATGACAAAAATTCCTGCTCGTAGGAGCTCTTCGGGAATATCGCCCACTCCAAATTGATTGCGGTAAGGATTTCTTCTATTTCTTTTATACAATACATAATCAGGAAATTATTATTTCGGACGAATAATTATCCGTTGGACTTACATACTGCACTAGAGAAAACGCAATTCGAAACCGCAGTAAAGTGATCTTTCCACCTTTTTAGCTGGTGCTCATCCAGAACTAACAGTCTGCCTTCTGTGTCTTTTACCAGAGTTGTGGACACCTGTGACTATAACTTCCTTGATAATTCTGTAGATTGTCACATTTACTTGCTGCGTGTTTTGCGTCTTTAGCCCATGCGTTGATGTGGTTACGCTTATCTCACCGCACGATACGGTTCTCTTCATTTATCTTCACTCGGAGGCTAGTTCTTTTCTTACTGCTGCTTAGGTGTTCCTTTCTTCAATCCTTGCTCGTGTTACAAACCGATCAAACCTTTCAATATGAAAGGATTGTTTTAATTGTTGGTACTGATTGTTCTTTATTCTTGTGAAAAATGGTTCCTTAATTTTTGATGAACGTTTTACGGTATTAAGCTAAGGCTTTCTAGTGTTTCCGAACCTGATCGGCTAGGGTGAGAGGTCTCTTTTCCTGAGAAGTGGTACCTACTCTTGAAGAGTTTGTCAATTTCCCGCATGAATTAGCAGTCCGTGGAAAACATTTCGGTTTTTACCCAGACGAAGGTGATGCTGGGAATGGAACTCAGACCTCCGGCCTGACAGTCCTACAAAATAACCAATACAGCATGGGCTACTACTCTAGAGAAAGTTAATATTTCTAGTTTTTTTTTTGCATAAAACTCTATAAGGGTCAAATATTTGTAACTCATTATCAAATGAGGCGAAAAATAAAATACCTTCTGTTCAGTGTTCAAGCAAAAAAAAAATCGAATATTTCCAGAATTTCTCCAAATAACAATTTAGAATAAAAAAACTGTTCTCATTATTTCTGTGTGTTTATTAAATGACCCTTACCAAGTTTGACTGACATTGACATTACTTTGTTTGATTTTCAATTTTTTCAAAAAGAAAAAAAAATAGAAATTTCTGCTAAATTCGCTAGAAAGCTTAAATTATTTCAAAAATGCCCCATGGACTTCTAAAGTTCTTTCTAAAAAAAGGTAATTTTACAACAAAAAAAAAAATAAAACAAAAAAACTGAAGAATTTAGAAAAGCATTTAGGTAAAGATCTTTTAAACTCTGCCTAAAGCAATGAAAGACATGTGTCAGGATATTATTTTCTTTTTTCTTCTCTCGTTACATTCAAAAACTAGGTATTTATAAGCAATTCCACTTAAATGTTCCACATGAGTCCTTGATTCTATACTTTTTCTCGGGCTTCTTTCAAAATGTGAATTCCCTAGAAAAGCCAAAAAAAAAAAAAAGTACGAAAGAATTCCTTTTTGATTGCCTGACTTAAATTGCTTTCGATTTGGGTGTTTTTTTTTTTGTTGTTGTATTTAAACCATCACGTTTTGCATCAAGAAAGACTCTTGAGAAATGAAAATCGATTAGAGAATCAGCTTGAGTTCTTTTTTTTTTTGGAAAGTGCTTCTTCTAATATTATGTAGCATAATGTTGGGACTTTTTATATGCTTCTTTCTTTTATATGGAAGCAGCTTTTAATGCTCCCTAATAACAGTATTAAAATAAAAATAACATTTACATATATAGCCAACAACCATCATAGTCTGGGGAGTTAAATTTAACGTCCCTGTTTTTTTTTTTCTTTCCTTCGTATTACACCACAAACCAACCAGCAACCGACCCAGTCTTTGGCGGCGTATATCCGGTATAACATTTGCATAGATTCGTCTTTTTTTTTTTCTTGTTCATTCTGTGGAATTATAGGGAACAAAATAATATAAGAGGGTCAAAGGCAATTGAAATGGAAATTTCTCCAAAAAAAAAAAAAAAAGTATATGTAGGAGGTAATTGTGGATTTAATTGGACACAATATGTACAAGCAGGGCGGAATTCCAGAAGAATTATTTTGGGAATATTATGACTTGAAAAGGACATTACCAGAAGTTTTTGAAGGATCTGGAAATTGGCAATGATGAATAAAAGGTCTTTTATGACAACATTAAGTTAGTAAATATTCATCAAATTTTTTTTTGTTTATTCTTTTGTTATAAAGAGGTTGAAGAAATTAGCTAAATATAGAATCCCCATAGGATTATTGTTTTGCTTTGTCTTATTGTGCTGGAAAGCATATTATGCAGTTTAACAAGAGGCAAACAATCCTGAGTATAATCTCCCAAAGAGAAAGAAGAAGCACAAGTTTTAGAACTTGAGGTTTAGAAGACTCTTTAGAGGCTAGATGTACCTACAAATATCTAAACCGTGATCTAGATTACTAATCTTTTAATTACTATTTTCAATAGGTTTTGTTTGAGGTTAAGCTTTGCTTCAAAAGAGTCATAGTTTAGGTCCATGCTTAGTCCAGCGTTAAACCACATTCAATCAACCAAAATTGGTGAATGGAAGTATTGAACTAAGGTTGAACCATGTTTTCACAACCAAGCTTAAGGTCCACTTGTACAAAAGTGGTTCCAAATTTGAACTGTGGTTTGATTCGGTTGATTAATTGAGGTTTCAACAGTGGCTTGAAATTCTAATGCATGACATGATTTCATACAAATGTATTCTTGAACCTGTGTTGAACTTCAGTTAAATCTGATGTAGTCGGTGATTTAAGACTGCTGAACTACTGATCAAATTTTTTAGCCTCGTTTGTCCGTTTGTCCGTTTGCCAGTTGGCTGGTTCAATTTTTACTGTGGGTTCATCCTTTATTGAAATTTTTAACTTACAAAAATTTAGGCAGATTAGCTGGGGATCAAAGCTGGTTTAAGTCTAGATTGCACCTCAGAAAATCAATAGTTTAATATTGATTAACTATTTATGTCATATCCTCTGAATTTGTAAAATCATTCCACTTAAAATCTTAATTCTAAACTATCTATAAGAATGTACTTCTAAAGTTTGTAAACTCCACTTCAACTCACCACTGGAAAAGTGTGTTGAAAAAAGTATTTCTCAACGTTACACGACTTGAACCGAAGAAAATTCCGCTGTCCAGTTCAAAATCCAAATTTTGAAGTATTCATTTCAAATAAAAATCCTACTTCACATTGTTTTTTTTTTAAAGGACATCAAAATCTTTACTTCATATTTTCTTAAACTGTAAATTTTGAGACAAATTTCAGGTTCCTAGTTCAAGAGATTGGTAATCGAAAATTATCTATGCTTCATTCATGGTGAAGTTAAAAATATAGTATGTTTTTTTAATAACGACTTCAAAACTTAAACTGAATTAGACAAAAAACAACAAATTTGAAGTCGTAGTTCAACTTCCAGCCCAATTGGTTGTAGAAAAAACGGTATGTACGCTAACTTCACAGCAGAACTCGAAAAAAATGATTTAAAATTTTTTTTTAAAAGGACTTCAAAATGTGTGAAAGACATTTTAGCTATATTCAAGGTGAAGTTAAATATGATTTTTTTAAATAACGTCTTGGAAGCTTTTTTTCATGTTTCTAGCATGTCGAGAAAAGAGCAGTTGATTACAGCCAGTTTTTAATTAACTGCTAAATCTTGCGCGGACGCTTTTGCGCCAGTATAACATTAAACTCAAATCTGGTAACTATACACTATCATCTCACATTTCAAATAATATCTGGATTCAAAAGTTATTCGTCCATCTTTTATTTTTATTTCAAATAAATAGATTTTCATCCGAAATTTTCATTTAAACTCTATGTACATATATACATATATACTACAGATTGGCTTTTATTATTTTGACTAAAATCCAACTCACATTGAAAAATGTAAAAAAAAATCAGTCTATTAAAAAAACAAAACAAAATCAACTAAACGCAATTTGATTCAATTTTCGTATTTTAGATTTCAATATAAAAACACATATTTGAATAATATTTTTTGTTTATTTTACATAAAACTCAAATATTTATCTGCATTAAGATTTTTTAATTTACATGATGAGTTTTTTGTTTTTTTTTTTTTGTAATTTATTATTCGTGAAATCAAATAAAAAAATAAAATTATATCAATAGCACAATGTACACAGTGAAAATGTGAAAAATGAAAAATTATAACAAAATCAAATGTTTATTTTTTTTGCTGTTTTTCTGATGCGCAAAAAAAATAGACATAAATTAATTAAAAAACAATTTTCAGTATTAGAGGCATATGTTTCTCAATATTTGTGTTTGTAGATTTTTATATTGGTTTAAATTGAAAATGAAACACAAAAAAAAAATAAAATTATTCGAAATGAGGTAGATATTAATTTACGCCTCATTTTCTCTGCTTTTGGATTCTCCTCTATCCAGCCCACACTCTAATTGCTTTAAAAAAAGCTTTAATGACAAGGATCTGTGTTTTAATGAATTTATCTCTATCTATCGATTTACTACAAAATTATAACGGTGTAAAAATATTAAGGCAAATTACCCCTGGATAGAATTTCAATTAAAATTATATCATATTTCGTTTTAAAGCAAATCATTCAAAAACATAATAAATAGGCACAACAACAATAAAGCAAAAAGAAACCAACTAAATTAAAAAGGAAGAATAACACAAGAACAATGTACAATGAAATGATTCTAGAAATATGTCCCCATTGGGGATTTTAATTAAAATGATCCTTTCCTCGGTTTAAATTTGAATAAGTTATGAGACAAACAGGGTGTTTTCATCATTTTGTCTTTGTCGTGAGGTTTTTATTACAATACAGATGCCGAAATAGAATTTTTTTCAATCTGAATCAGTGGAAACGTTTTTGTTTTATAAGGCAGACAAATTTTTATTTTTTTTTTTAAATACAAACCAATCAAAATATGAAATGAAACAAAACGAAACTTAGCTCTTGTGTGCTCTTTGTGTCAAGCAGAGAAAACTCTGGGAACAGCAATAGTGAAATTTCATTTCTGAAAAATAAAATTCTAACTTTCAAAAAAAGCACACAAGGTTTCCTTTTTCGATTTTTTTCTGTTTTCATATTCATACTGATTAGGTCTGATTTACGACTTATGAAACTGTGTGTAGAAAAATTTACAGTTGTACTTTCTCTACGTAACGAAACGTTTTTGTTTCATAAAGCAGAAAATGTGTTTTACTACAATACAAACCAAGCAAAACACGAAATAAAGCAAAACAAAATAAATGCTTGCTCTTGTCTGTTTTTTTCTTTTGCCTTAACCAAAAAAACATTTCTGAAAAAAAGTAGTTATAAAATTTTACTTCTGATAAACAACATTCCCGTCTTCAGCATAAATGTTTTTTTTTCTGATTTGCATTTGTTTCTTTTTCCATTCTGATCAGGTCTGAGAACACTCATACATAGTGTGTTTATTAATAATTGACAGCTAAATTGTCTCTAGGAATCAGAGAAAACATTTTTGTTTCATAAGGCATAAATGTCTTTTATTAAAATACAAACCATTTAAGCACGAAATGAAGCAAAACGAAAAAAAAATTGCTTACACGAACTTTAGATCACAAAAATTCTTATTAGGGGTATTCATGCAACGGTGGAAAACTCGGATAAACCTCAGAAACCAGATAATTTTATCTCCGCAGAAACGAGCTGTCAAAATTTGTATGGGAAAAATATTCTGCAAACCTGATAAATTTATCTCACAGAATTGATGCAGAAAGCGAAGAAATAAACCTCATAAAAGTTTCGAGAAGTAATTTGTGACGTTTAGTTGTGACAGCTGATTATTTCTCACATTTACGCAAGAATTTTTATGTGGTGCTCATGCTAAAGCGGAAAATTATATCTTTCTGCAAAACGGAAAATTATCTCGTTGCATGAATACCCTTATTATGAACAGACTGCGTATAACACAAATAATTGGTTGAGTAATGATGATAAACGAAGTAAATAATTAAAATAAAAAAAAATAAAAAATTAATTTACAATTTGTTTCACAGAAACTTATTTCTATTTGTTATGAGCCACCCTATAAAAAAAAATGATATTCTCTAAATATACATAATGACCATATTGACAATGGAAAAATAGATAAAATGGGTTGACTTCACAATTTTTTTTTTAATATCGATGTCCTTCATGATGACGACGAGGCGGTTGTTATTTTTTTTTTGGAAACCAGTGAGAGTATAATAATCATTTATGCTTGGAATTCATATATTTCTTTTTTTTTGGGCTTTATTGAAATATTGAAAAATTAGTTTAAACAAAAAAATATGCTTTTGTTTGTATTTACTTTTTTGTGAATATATTTGAAGGATTAAATGCAAATATTGGCAAAATATTTTTAAATAAAACTTCATATTTAATATTTTACTTTTTTTTTTAAGTTTAATATTCAATCAAAATGGAATCAAGACGATTTAATCTTTTTATTTGGAAAAAACATTTGTTATAGTTTTTTGTTGAAGAATTATATTATTTAAATAAAAAATATTTATGTTTCACTGCCACATTAACCCAATTAAACTCAGTGAACAATGAACATTTCTCGGAATTTATGGTAAATTATTATAAATTGTATGTATACAACTTTTTTAAATTATACAAAAATTATAAAAAAAAACACCTTTAAGTCGGAAAATCAAAAAAATCTTCTGAAGCTATATATGTATAATTCAGTCGTTTAAACCAGATTAAAACATTAGTCCAATTATTCACTCATTTAAGTCAAACATTAATCCAAGTTTTTGATTTTGTCAGTTTGATATGATTGTATTAATTTTTAAATTAAAAATTCATTTTAATCTTCTCCTTCATTTTCCGGCGATTGTCATGATCTCTAGAGGGACCAGTACTCTTCCACTCTACTGCTTCACCCTAAGTCTCCACTTTTGGGTTTCGCCGGAACGACCTCAGGAAACGTCAACAGTCCTCCCGGTGTGGAATTGTTCCACATCTGAGGCCAACTTAATGAAGGTATTGTTGCACTTGTTTGATCAATGAGATGCTCAAACTTGTCACACTTGGGAAGCGGATCAGAAAATGGGCAGCATTTGGACCTAATGTGGATTCATTTCCCTTGTCAAGTGCAAAAAATACTGTATTCACTTTAGAGTAATATCAAGCAGTACGACAAAGATTGTAGTAAAAAGCAAAGGACCCAAGATGCTTCCTTGGTGCACACCAATTCTAATAGGGAACTCTTCTCTATAATTTTGATGATCTGTCAGTTATTTAGATGAGGCGTATGCGCTTATGTTTCTGTTTTCAATTCGATTACCAAGAATGAGTTTGCTCCTGTAAAAAGCGTGTAGTGACAGAACTTGGCTGTCTACTACCAAGTCCTTTGATGGTTTCTAGTTTTTCTAACTGACAGCAATCAATCGGACTAATAAGTATTTGAGATTGAAAAAATTCCAAAAAACTTTCTTTGAATTGACCTCGTTATTTACTCTTAAAAGGCTTCAACTGATAACAAAATCAAATATGACCTTGCAAAAGAAATAACATAAAAAAAACTTTAAGCATTATTCTTCATAGTTTTCTATTTATACTTCTTGACCATTTTATCTTAACCACAAAAAAAAAACTATTCTCATAAACAACAGTTTACTAAATCTCCAAATAAGGACTCTTTCAATTACTTTATTGAATTTTTCTCTTTATCCATTGCTCCCGCACGACATTCCCTCGCACAGAGCAGTCACACTGCCTATAAAATTATACTTTGTGTACCTAATTCTTTATCTTTAGTAAGGATAATTTCTATTAGTGTCTTCTCTGAGTCACATAGATCTCTCCTTTTTTTTTTGTTCGTGTTGGAGTAGGTCTCTCCACTTCCGGCTAATATAGTCAATGGGACTTGTAGAGAAGTGGTGGTCTGCTTTTTATTATAATTCCTACATATAGCCGGAAAAATGGTGCCACAACAGAAAATGTCTACTCGTGTGGCTTGAAAACCAAAATCCCGTTGCATACATTTCGATTTCCTTTGACACATATCCATAAACAGAAACATACACAAGTTTTTATGAGACAAGCTGAAATAGAAGCCAAAAAGGACCAAACCACTATAACACCGAGACCAACATGGATGACAACGGGCAACGACAACCATCAGAACCACACCATCCAAACAAAGGACGAAGAAGAAGAAGTCATCGTCATCGTCATATCGTTGTCGTCCTCGTCATTATTAGTGTGTTGCTAAAAACGGCCACATGAATTTTTCATAACAAAAGACGACAAAGTTTATCCCTGTAATGACATTTCATAAATCCATGACAGCTTAGCACTGGAACTGCTGACCCTAACTGAAGCAACTTAGATGTCAGCTCTTCAACGTGTAACTTAACAAATTACTCACTTTGTCATATTTGTTGTTGTTGTTGTTGCTGTTGTTTGTTTTTATTTTATTTTCTCCCGTTAATATTTTATTTTGGTTTCTCTTCCATCATAGTTAAGAATATCCTTCCTATCCTAGGCTGTGTCTGTCTCTCTAAGAAGAGGACTCTGTTTGTTGTATAAAAAGTTGTATTGTTTTTGGTTTGAAAACTGTCTGAAAAAGGTGAGTTTATTGATGTCTTTGTTTTATGTTTTTTTTTTTTAGGATTGGATTGGATTACAGATTGGGTGATTTTTTATGCGAAAAATCATTTTTCATGTTGTTTAAGAGTGTTAAGAGAAATTAGCATTTTCTGTTGTTTTTTTTCTTGGGCGTTGTTGTGAACATTGGGAGAAGTTGACGTTCAGCGGAAATAGTGCGTGGTAGGGTGCAGGAGGTTGTGTTTTGTGACTCGTGTCGCCATATTTAATTAACGAATTTGACACGCAAATGGAGGCAAATTTGTTTGCATTATAGGAATATACTTTTTTTCTGTTTATTTTAACGGTTGAACAAAAATGTGGCAAAGCGATATTTTAAGAAAGTGAATATTGAAAAATGAGGGCTTACGTGATTTTACCACGCTGATATTTTTTCTAAAAAAAATTGCTTAAAATGAAAAATAATTTAAAACAAAAAAACACTTTCTAAACCTAAAATTTTTATAACAAATTAAATAAGTAGTTTGAACAAAAAAAAAATAATTTTGATTTTGAAAGTTAAATTGAAAAAAAAAATTAGTGGAACCCAATACTTTGTAATATTTTGAACGATTACCGTTAATCGTTTTTTAAAACAACGGTTAAGCGGAAAAAATAAACAAAATCCAAAATTTTTTTTGTGAGATATACATATGTATGTAGATTATGTAGTTCTAATCCAACCGAAATGTCAAAAAAAGAGGATTTTCTTAAGCGTCCTAGAAAGCTAAAATATTGCAACTTTGTTTTACTGGAGGACTACAATTACTTACGAAAAATTTTAGTATAAATTTCAATTAAAAACTTGAAAATCAGAAAATATTTATATTATTGATTATTGAAAATGAGCTCTTCCGTTGAATTTGAATCAAATTGATTAATGAATAATTGTATGAAAAATAATTAACTAAAAATACACAAGGCATTGAAAAGTTGTTGAAAATGATCAAAAAATTAAAAAAAAAAACATTTTTTCCAAAATCAATTTTTTTAAGTTAAGTGAAACTAATCCTTTGAAATTTAGAAATCAAAAAATATAAGAAATTGTTCTACAATTTTTTTTTCCAAATTAAAAAAAAAAAATTATTTTGGAAATTGAATTTTTTTCCGAAAACCAAGACCAAAATTACCTGTACGAGGTATGCTTTTAAGGTTTTTTAATATAAACTCTTAAAAACATGCAAATCGACCAAAAAGCTCGTATTTCATTTGTTCAAATGAAGGTAATCGCATCAAAGTATATTTTTCCTGAACAAAAAGGTTTGCTATTGGTTGGCATCTATTTTGATAAAGCCGCAATGAGATAGGTAAACTTACGGCTAGAGATAATTTGTCCAAAAAAATTGTCCAAAAAAATTGTCCAAACAAAATTGTTAGAAAAAAATCGTTAGCAAAAAATCTTTGAATAATTTCAAGGAACACAGCGCAAATTTTTTTGAACCCCGAGAACAAAAACAGGTCAAAAATTAAGTTGTGGAAAATAGATTTGTCAAAAAAAATGTTCATCCTAAAGATTTCAACATGTCATAACAAAATTTTTAATAAAAAGTAAAGGACGACAAAAATTGTAGGTACCCCTTAATTAAAAATCACTGTGCCATTAGCCATTATTTTAATAAATCAGTACAAATGCAAAATGTCAATTATTTACATTTCACATTTACAACTATTTGAAAACAAAATTTCCAAACTCAGTTTATTCAATTTTAAAATAAATTAAGTACCTCCTACTTAATAATACTTCAAAAATTATTTTCTGCATACTATTTGAGTTCGTATTGCTCAAACAAAAAATAAAGTTTTTAATAATTTTATGTTGTTAGTACTGGGAAAGAAGATATTTCTTAAGTTTATCTAATTTATTTTAAGTCTTAAGAAAATTTGTTTTCCTTACTTTTATTACTTACCTAATTGATTGTCTTACATTTTGTCTTTTTTGTAATAAGTAACATCCAGTAATGTTAGTCTTAGGTGGAAGTTCCTTAAAATTCCATCTCTTTTCTTAAACCAAACAGCACCCATGAATAATATCATATCCTTTCTCATGGAAGAAACTTAATACCATCAGTCCTCTAGATCCAATGGTTTTGTTTGTCATGAACACACTATATCTACATATTATACTAGTACTTTATATCATCATGCACGATGCACTTAGAATTTCGAGAGCTTTTAGAAATATTTATCACATTCGAGTGTCTACATTGTATATCAAAAAAAAAAAACCTTTTCTCTCTTAACAATAAAAAAAAAAAACATAAAAGTAAAATATTTTATAATGAATGAATGTCCCTGGAGCTTGGAGTGTCTATAAAAATAGTTTGTCCTGATTTAAAAATATATAAATGAAAGAAATTCATTTATAGAATGAAAACATTTTTTTCCCTTTTAATTCTATTTTATTTTTAAATCAATAAAAATGCAAGAGGTGCTAAAACCAGGACATTGAACTTTATGTTAATTTTAGTTTAAAAAAAAAACTAGATTACACGAGAAAATTTTTGTAATTTTTTAATAGATGATAAAATCTTTTGAAAAGATGTAACCTATAGTATTTTAGAATGTAATTTATCATCTTCTTCCCAAGGATGATATTCATATAACTTTTTATGTTGCACATATATGCACTATGCACCTATGCACGTTATGATGCATTTATCTCTAATCTGAATGTCAGAAAAATGAACAGACTTCATCAAATTTCGTTCATGAGTGTCACTCAGTTTTATATACTCGTAGGTAGGTTTACGTTTCCGTATTCACTTTTCTACTTTTAGAAAACATTTATCATATAAGTTGCATCTTTCATCCAGGGATGGATTATTTATAAAAATGGAAAATTCTGTGGTCGTAGAATAGGGCGTTCTTTTTAGTGAAGTTCTAATATTCAACAAAAAAAATGCAAAACTTTCCGAAATATAATACATACTAACCAATAAAAAAAATTGTTCAAAAGTATCAAAAATCATAGGTATTACCATTTAACAGTGTTTTAAATTTTCTATGGAACAAACGTCATTTTTATACTAAGCCTATTAAATTTTTTAAAGCGTTTGGTTCGTTCCTTGAGTTGCTAAAAAAATCAATGTCGAATTTTAATTGAAGGACATATGTATATATACCAAGTTCTTTTTAGAGGAATCGTTTCTGATTTAGTTAAATTTAGTGTACTACAAGGAAGTCACCTTGGTCCCCTGCTCTTTCTAGTATCAATCAATAACTTTGTTTTGATAGTAAAAATCGGTAGGTTTCTCTTCTACGCAGGTGATATTTAAATATTTAAAATCATCAGAAACCAATTCGTTTGTTCGTCTCTTCAAAATGACATAAATGTGTTGATGTGTGCTCACACTTTAACTTCGTTTCTAAATCAATTGTTCAACCAATAGTTTAAGACAAATTTATTAGTAAAATCAAATTTTTAAGACATTTTAATTTTATTTTTAAGGAAAACAGTTTCCAACTAAACGAGTTAAGATAGAATATATAACTGTCGGAAGCTATCGTAAGCTAATGTCATAAACCACAGACAAGTAGATTTTCAAACATTCGAATGGAAGTCAACCATCTTGATTCCTGTTGTTGTTGCATTGGAGCCGTTGGCTGTGTTCGGTAAATGAAACCATTTGCATATTTTTCTGCGGAGAATCTTAGGACATGAAAATTTCGTAGAATTAAAAATTATCGACTTTATTTTTTTTTTTTTTTTTTTTTTGAAGAAAATCATTTTACAATAATTGCTGTTCAGCTATTCCACTATCTCCTGGTTCTAGATTTACTTTTACACTTAACACAAAAACAAAATACAAGGAGCAAAACTTATTTCTCTATAACCAACAAGAACATTCACCTCAGGCCCATAAGTGCTTAAGTCCAGCAGTATTTTGTTGTAAGTTTATCTTAAATATTTTTCACATCATCTATTCAAGTCTCTTCCACAAAGTGGAACACAGCAGCAGTAGCAGCAGGAGCAGCAACTCTTACCTCCAATAAAATGTTGAATTCAAAAGTCTTGGAAAACACTATGAAAAGAGTGTGAATCAGGATTATTATTATCATTTTTTTTTTTTGCTTTTTTGGAAATAAACGTGTTTTATGTTAAACTTTTGCTTCATGACACAAGGAATTTATTCCTGTTTCGTATGAAGTTGAAAGGTGTGGTATCTATGTATAGAAATGGTGTTGGTCTTATGTTTTCTATTCAGCATAGTTTCAGCTGCAGTAAAAGTAACTGAAATGCGTCCATAGGATGCGTTTCTCTATCAGGAGTTATTTTTTTTAATATGTGGGTGGAGCGGTGATGAATCTCCAGGTTGCTTTTTGTGGTATGCATATGAATCACAAGAAAGGGAGTCAAAAGAATGTTGTGTATACATGTCTGCTTTTTTTTTGATGTTACTATATATTGCAAAAAAAGGGAACACGGAAACGGAAGCTATTCAGCCTTGCATGTCCCTTTAACATCCATCCATATACAACATTATATATCATATAGTCATAGTATGTGTCCTTTTTGAACGTAATGAAACATGAAATATTATTATGGTGAATTCTTGCGTTTCCTTTCGTTTTTTTTTTTATTTTTGTTTTTTTTTTGTTATAAACCATGAAAGCTTTGAGATGAAAAATATTCAAATTTTTGGAAAATTGAAATTTTAATGTTCGTGCATAGATGAGACATTTTGCATATGAAAATTTATAATTAAACAAAACAGAATTCAAACATAGTTAAGGTTTAGTTGGTTGCTTTGTTACAAACATAACTCACTAAGTTGTCAATGATCAATTAAGAAACTTCATGTTTCGAAACATCTTTCAAATCCAGAACACCACCCACATCCACAATAATTTTCAAGCAATTACAACAGGACCCGATGTATTAAACAACAATCAAACATTCCAGAAAACATCATCGACGACAAAATGAACTTAGAAGAAAGTGGAAACATTCGTTAACTATGTACTTCGAATGAAACTTCACACCAGAACCCACCTACGACATTTTTACTGAAAGTTGAATTATCTTTTCAGGAGACCTTGTAGACAAGTCCGGATGAAATTAGTTTCGATGACAGTAATCCAGTCATCCGATAGTCCACATCAATCATGCAAAATGCAATCTGGAGGAGGTGGCAGAGATTAAATACCTTCTCTGCATGTAGTAGTTATATTCCTCACTATCATCCTTAACAACTGCATCAGCAACAGATAATTCCAATAGAATCGGAAAACAGCAATGGTCGTAGCAGTTCCGATGAAAGGTACTTCCAACCTAATGTCCAACTATACAGGCCGATTCGATTGCTCAACAATATCAACAAAACGCTGGAAGAAGTAATGCTCTGGAGACAACTCGACAACTACAACAGGCATCAGAGCAAGAATAGCACAAGGCCCAAAACTCGCTGTGACTCGCCTACCTATGTGTCACATCAATGATCAATGTCACTACCAGTGGCAGCCCGAAAAGTAGAAGCCCACGTTAACAAACTCTTTAAATTCTACAAAAAATGTGGTATCCAGGTCAATAATTCCGGAACTTGTCTGCTTCAGGAGACCATCCACTGGTAGATCGCTTCAGACTGCAGTCAACCTCAGAAACATTTCTCTGAAACTCTCTGACGTATCTCACCATAACAGCTCAACGCAGCGTGAAGTACCTGAGCTGGGCATTCCGCCGTCTGAAAACAAAGAGGCAGCGAAGAAATTCTTAACATTTTTTTTCTTTTATTAATCGATAATGCTGCAAAGTTCACAGTGGTGGGGTCAAGAGATCCCAAAGGGGAACATTTTTAAAATTAATTTTTATTTCAAATAATTTTAGCTTTTTTGAAATCTCTTTAGACCTCTGAGAAAATTTCTCTAGTAATTCTTCTCTGCTTCTGAATTCTGGTGAAGGGCGAAGGACCCCTAGGACTAGACTATCGAATAAAAAAAGTGGCCAATTTATGAAATTTGGTTTATTATGTTTAACTTTAGCTTTTTTTACATGCATTAGACCTTTGAGAGAAATTCTGGAATTCAGCTAGGTTCCAGTGGTGAACCTCAAAAAATGAAAACAAAAACTTAATGCGTCCCCATTCTATTTTCTAATCTTCAATACATATTGATATTACATAGCATGACCTCATATTCATTCATTCAAAAATGAAGAAGCAATTTCCAATTCAACTAGGTACTACCACTAAAGTATGTACATATGTACCCACTAAAGACAAAAAATCTGCGCCTCCCTCTTTTATCGGTGAGCCAAAATAATCCTACAAAAGATTGGCAAATTATAGCTTCCTATCTATTCTCCACGATTATTTATCGCTAAATGTTGAAAACAAAACAACAACAAAAAAAATTTCATAGCTTCCAAGGCTCTACTACGTCCGTACAACTGCTTGCTAAATTGCACACACCATCATGACCAAAAGGATGAACAGTCAAAGCAGTAAAAGACAGTGGAGAGAAAAAAAAAGGAGCAAAAACTAGGACATTTGTTAGCTGATATATTGACGTGCTATTCCAAGGGATTCAGGAGCACTTTCAAACTCAAAAATAAAAAATTAAACCTGTGAATCAAGCAGAAGAGATACTATATACTACTTGCCGAGTAGCAAACCCAACTCGGCGCTGCTCTAGGACGACTCGACGTAGAAGAGTATCTTATAACCGCCACAGCGAGAGTACGACGACGACGAGCAAGGATACGTTA
Source organism: Syrphus vitripennis (assembly GCA_958431115.1). NCBI lineage: Eukaryota > Metazoa > Arthropoda > Insecta > Diptera > Syrphidae > Syrphus > Syrphus vitripennis. The sequence continues at coordinate 109,621,961 of OY288108.1, forward strand.
GGCAGATAAAATAGCAGCAGCAGCAGCATTGTGTTCGGGAATGAGAATGAGAATAGAAGTGAAAAATATCGGTCGTTCGTCCGGATACACTGAAATGGGAAATTGCATCATGAATTCACACAGTATACAGCATAACTTGTGTATATACACTGATGCTAGTCAAACTCTTGGTTCATTTCCTTTTTGCACTGCAATTTTCCACACCAACTTTGCTAAGTTGGGCGAGTTTTATTTTATTTTTCTCAGGGAAATTTATCACCACAAACACACAATTTTTCTATTTTCATATTTTTATTCCCCATTGCGCGCACGATGCCAAGTCATAAAGTGCCTGGGTATTTTCATTCAATTTCGGTGCGAAATATTGTGAGTAGGTAAGCAACGGGAAAAAATTGAATGAAATATTCAAGAAATGCAAAGCGGACTGGAAGAAGCTGTAGTTGGTGCATGGTGAAATAGTGCGTATTCGTCGGAAACAAACTTTCTTGTTACTAAACGCAATCTAGTAATGCATTATGTGGAAGAAGAGGATTTCCACTTAAATAGACTTCCAAATCGGAACCGAAGTGATATGAAACAGCGGCGCGATGAATTGTTTGGGATTGACGATCGACACAAACCTAACCTTCTGGGAACAAATAAAGACAGCAGTGGAAAGAGAGCGAGATTGATGCCAAACTTAGGTGCACCAACGGTTATTCAGCGAAAACTGCTGCTTTCTGCAGCGTTTGCCGTTCTCCTGTACGGAAGTGAATTCTGGGCAGACACACTAAAACAAGGGAAGTGCCGAAAACAAATGCCGGCATAAATAGAAGTTGCAACCAAGAGACTTAAGAGCTATACAGCAACGTCAGCATTGTTAGAAAGCTGAAAATACAGTAGCTGGGCCACTTGAGACCCGTATGGACACAAATGCACCAGCCGGACGAGTCTTCGAATCCAACCGTGATGTTGAGCGAATCAGAAAAAGACCCCCCAACAGAGGTCCCACACAAGTGGAAAACGACCAACAACCAACATACTTAACATAACTTGAGGCGATAGCTAGGGACAGAGCTGGCTAGAAAAGCTTGCTAGTTGAAGCCGTATCCCATCCTCAGCTCTAAGCGTCATCCCGCAACATGGTGAGGTTAACTACTACATTACTCAGTTACTCACCGATCATGAATACTTCAAAGCCTTCCTCCACAAGTTCGGCAAAACAAGTAGTCCAGCATGCCAGCATACCATACCTTCTTCTCATCAAACAGATGGGAGTCCCTCCACCAAGATTTGCAGAGATGTATTGGAGTCATTAAAAGACGCTATAGAGCTACCAAAACTGGCAAAAATAAGTAGTTTTGTAGAACACATTCTCAGAAAAAAAAAGAAAGAAGAAGAAAATTCTCGGCAAACAGTTAAACGTCAAAGATGAACTCATAAGGGAAATATGATGAGCCTCCTGAATATCCAGGGGAATGGATCAGAAACCGAAAGGGTTGAAGGAATATTTCTCATTATACACCACGCGATTCCGACATATGGGGAAGGTTGATGGGTCAAAGCCCACCTCCTTATTGTGAATAAAGCATTTCTCCAGTCTCCCTCCTTTAAGGCAACCAATAGGTTTTAGAGGAAAATTCAGGCAAATATTCTTTCTTTAGACTCCAAACAATTTATACTGATTTGTATTACAACATTTCTATAGAATTATTGGTCAAAGCTATTTACTTCTAGGTAACTAATTAGACAAAATTTCTTTGGAACAAAACTAACCTCAAATTGAATAATAATGAAAAGCCTTTTCACTTCTTGACTACCATAACAATGATGTTCATAATTAGTTAAACAAAAAACTAGGCGGCAGAACCAAACTTAACTCTAAGGACAGAATTCTAAATCATTTGAAAATGTACAGTATTCATTACGAATCCATTCCGTATGGAATTATTGTAGCACACTTACGTTGTGGCCATTTATAAATACAGAAATATAGCATATCCGATATCAACTACTATACTCTTTGTTGAAATTAACTTATCAAATGCGGCATTTGTACGTTAATTAAAGAAACATTAAGACCAACAACGTTTGAAGCAAACCCTCACATTGCTATAACTGCTATTTATCAAAATGATTCAGAAGGCAAAGTTTTTTTGTGTATAATTAACCCAGAACACGCATACTTTTTCAATTTATGTAAAATGTTTAAGAATATAGGCTTTAAAAACTCGTGAAATTAAAGGCTTTGGAAGTTAGGTCAAACAAAAAGTTCAAAATTCAACTGTGTATAATTATAGTTCTTTGCCTGATATCTTATTACGTTGAATGAGTTATTCAGCTGTATGCGTATGACGTAAATCCTAGTTTAAAAAAAATGTTAAGAAAAACTTTAAGGAGAGGTGCCACAACTTTTAACGTAAAAGTAAAAAATGAAAGTCCGAAAATTTAGTGGTAGGAAGAACGAAACTATTCCGAACAATAAAAATTAAGCTTAACTAAACTTATGTCTTCGTGTGATACTTAGTTTACAGATTTCTCGTGACAGCAAATCAGTGGTCCATTTATAAAGAACCACAGATTCAACACTGGAAGAGAACAGTCGTAGCTTGGTCTTTAAGCTTATTGATTTGTTTCTCCATAATTTTGGACAGCATACACAGCCTCAGCTTTTCTGTCAACGACTTTTCGGAGTCAATGAAGGCAAGTGAAGTGGTGATCGATATTGAACGCACAGTTCGATGATGATCCGCAAGGTGTTAATGACAATGTGATCCTGTGTCTTTATTTGCTCCAGTATTAGATCTTCTTTTTTAGGCTGACTCGATGTCGATATTATTGACTGCTCGTAGGAGCTCTGCGGGAATACTGTCAAGTCCAACCGCTTTGTTGTTCTTCAGTGCTTTGTTTGCGGTTTAGATTTCTTCTATAATGGGCGGTACTCTACATTTTTACATTGAACGGGTTCCTGGGTGTTCGACTTTCTTCGATGGAGGAAAATAGATTTGGAACTGCAGACGAGTGTTCGTTCCACCTTTTAAGATAGTCCTCATCCGAAAATAGTAGTGATCCGTCTACGTCTCTTCCATGTGCTGCTAAGAGCTTTGGATACATGTGAGCTCTTTGATGATTCTGTAGACGGTCGTATTGTCACTTTGTCACACCTACTTGCTGCCGTTTCTGCTTCTGTAGTCAAAGCGTTGATGTGGTTACTCTTGTCACCCCGCACTCTGCGGCGAACTTTTCTCATCTTCCGGCGATATATAGAATCTATCTCGTTTCTCCCTGCTGCTAGAGTAGCTACTCAGTGAGCTTTGAAATGTTTTCTTCGATAATTCCCCCAAGTGTCTTCGCATAGCTAAGGACTATGGCTTCCTTGCGACAAACCGTTTACACTTTCAGCACCGGATAGGACAACACTTCTCACATAACGCCAATGGATTTCGATAGAGGTGAGTTCCGTGCTACTCATTGTTCTCAATCCTTGTGAAAGGTATTTGCCTTGTTATTTCCGGACTGTGGGATCCTTTAGTTAAACCATAATTTTCAAAATGAGATACTAACCAGTTGGTATATAAATTTAATATTATACTATCAAAGTTTTAATTAGGTGAATAATTCTTCTAATTCAAAATAAAACAATCGTTTCAAATAATTTTTCATCTTCTTTCCAGCTGAAAAACACCAAAAAATTTATTTTTGAGGAAGTAATAATATCTACGACAAAAAAAGATGGAAACACAAAAATAAATTCTCAAAATAAACACATCAAAGAATTTCCAAAGTTACTTGGTGTGAAATAACTGAACCATTCAACTTTGGAAAATTCCATTGAACTCAGGGTTTTTTTTTGCTCATCTTGCCTCTGATGGGTTTTATCTTTAAATTTATCTATATTTCTTTGGGGAGATATTTCCTGAAGCAATCTATAAAAAAAAATTATATTTTTTTTTCTTCTTATGAATTATTCCTTGAATAGAAAAAAAAACATTTTTGAGTCCTGCATGAGCGAGAGAGAAAGAGAGCTGACAAGTTGTTCCTTTATAGACCTAATTTTTTTTTTGTATAGTCCTTTCTCTCAAATCCTCATGGGTATTGGAAAATATTTTAAAAATCGAATATACAAATGTTAAATGAGAAGAATATCTTTTATGAATTTCAGCCGGAAAAGGAGAAAGGGTTGATATAGGAAGAAAAAAAAAAAACAGGAGATCCCCTAATGACTCACACTCAATTCCATTTTGTTTTGATATTATTTCTAGTATGCTGTTATGCATGTAAATTCCTAGAACTTCTACAAAAGCAGGATTTTAAAAGATTTATTTCATAAAAATGAACCAAATAAAAAAATGTTGCACGGCAGATGATGATAAACTGATGATGTTCCTCACTCTTTTCATTTTTTTTTTTTAAGATACAGACAGACAGATAGTACACTTGTACATTTCTCTAGTAGCTAGCTAGTACGGTTTCTTTTTTTTTTACATAACTTTATTCATATGAAAAAAAAGGTTGTTATGGCAATAAAATATAAAATACGACTTTGAATCCTTTCAATGGATTCCTATACATGAAAAATAAAATAAGAGGAGAGAACTTCCCACATCCTGAATGAATTATTGGTGTTTCAATGTGTGAATGTGAATAAGGGTGTAAGGATAAATTCTATGCGAAACATGGACTTTCCATTACACTTATATTATGTAGGGAAGGTAGGTATGCCAAACGTAGGTACCTACCAGTTTTGTTTTTTTTTTGTTTTTATTCAAAGGATGTGTTTTACTTATTCGTTTTTATTTCATACAATTCGTCATTTTGAATTCCAAAACAATACTGAAATCGCGAATTCAGTTGGCTTTATATGGACAGTGGTGTCGGAAACACTTCATTAAATTTTTATTTTCTTCCATTCTAATCAATGTTAAAAAGGGCCTATTTCACATTTTCTGAACTTGAATTAAAGAAGAGAGTTTTCAAAATAATTCTTTTAATTTATTGTAGACGATAATTTTAAACTATTCCATCTGGCCTAGTTAGTTTCTTAAATATTTGGGGTGTATATAATTTTTCACCATTTGGGGTGAGCTCTTGATAAGTTTTAAATATTTAGGGTGTAGTATAGTGAACATAGTATATTTAGAGCGTGGCTTTTTTTGAAGGATGGTCTAGTTAAATTGATAGAAGCCTCATTCCTAAATATAAAGCCAGTAGTTCTCGAGTTATTAACGATTTTGTGCGGAAAAGTTGTTCGCATTTTATATTTTCTTTCGGAGTTACCAAGGCCAAGTCCCAAATAATTTAAAATTACCTGCCAAATCTTAGTTGGGCGTTGAAGCACCCAGGCCCCTTCTTCTTATCTCCGCTACTGGTGAATTGCCTTTACTTTTCACAGCAAATATCAGAATGGTAAAGAAAAAAAAAAGACGATATCCAAGCATTTTATGTCCATCTGGGGAATTATAAATCCTGACTCAAGTGGAGTATTGATTTTACAATATTTTCCTTATTCTTCGATTTTCTTTTTTTTTGTTTCAGTTCTTCAGTCTATTTCTGTTTATTTTTTTTTTTTTTTTTTTTGTTTACTCTTGACTTTGAGTGGTGAACATTGATAGAACACAACTACTCCAGAGGGATATAAGTAAAGAAGAATTTTTCATCCTTGTTTCATATTTTTTTTTGTTTGTGAATTTTATTTCCATTTTCTCTGGAATTCACAATGCAATCAGAAACAATTGAGTTTCTTATTTTGCTGGATAAATAATACAAAAAATATTTTTCTTTTTTTAAATTCAAATGATTACTGTATTAGATTTGAAGAGTTTTTAGTTGGAATTTATAAATAAAGATTGAATTTCATTAAAGAATGTAGTTTTAAACAAACATTAATAAAGTGTTCAGAATTCCGATTCAAATTAAAACTTTATACTTCGTTTAAATGTTTACAATGTATTTTACTCAAAATAAAACAGTAGCAGATTTAATAATTAAATAATTTATTATTACGAAGTAAAGTCCCGCAAGTCACAATAAAATTGGGATTTGGGTCATTATGAACTAACACCAACTATTTTTTGAACTAACTCCCAATACATATGTCCCAATAATGGGACAAAAAAATTTTAAAAACTTCCAATTTTTTTAATTTTGGAATTTATTTCATTGAGATTTATTACGTCATAATGAACTAGGTTCCAAGTGAACCAACTCCCAAATTTATGAATTAAAGTCCCAAACAAAATGTCGGTTCATTTTGGCATTTTGGTTCGTAGACCCAGTTTGCATGCTATTTTATGAAAATTTAATACAATGACGGAGAAGCAGTTTTTGTCTCTCTATGATTGCAACCCAGGCAGGGTTGCCGCTATCTTGATTTAAAAAGTCAGTTCGGATTTTGCTATTTTCTGAAATATAATTTTCTTTTTGTGACCGATATGTTTTATTAACACACATACTTGTATATCAAACATTTGGAAAATGTTGGAATCTAGAATGAAACTTTAAATAGCGGCAACCCTTGAAGGGGTTGGTATCCGAAAATTCGTATTTAAGCTTCCTATATGGTATCCCGCACGGTGCACACGTCATTTTCCATTGATTTCACACCAAAGGAAATTTCTGAAAAGCACTGATTTTGAATTTTAAAATAAAACGGAATTCCGTAAATACATTTCACTACTTTTATAGTGAATATGCAACATTCATTTGAGCTTTCATAATTTTTCTGAATTTGAATTTTTAAGCTTCATATTTTTTTACTTGGTTCAATTTAAAAATAAATACATAATTTTTCTCAAATAACTCAGCAAAAAAATTTGTGCACACAAATTTCTACAAAGTCAACATTCAACAATGCACTTCATTTTGAATAACTATGTATGTTGGTAACAATCCTTAAATCTCACTGGAATTTACTTCATCCCACCCCTACCCCCCCCCCCCCCCGCCAAAAAAAAAGAAGAAAAAGAAACTCAATTTTAACAAAATTCATTCCAACTTCAGTATAGACAACAATATAGAGGGAGGTAGATTGTATGTTTGTGTGGCACTTGCATGGCAATTCGATTGTTTTCGTTTGCATATTAAATTTTTGTGAATTTCACGTGAATAAACTTTGAATTTTTATTAACACACAAAAATACAAAATATAAAAATTCGAAATCAAATAAAAAGTAAATTTATGAATAACAACAATGGAGCTTGACGACATTATTAATAAATTTAACTTTCAAAGTAAGTTTAAATACAAATACGATATGAATATCCAATTTTTTTTTGTTAGTTTTTTTTTTTTACTAGCTTTTGGATTTTTAACCTTTGAATATTGAGAAAAAGAACAAACAAAACAAAAAAAGATAAGAATTGAGTTATTTTTATTTCTGGATTATGTGCGGAAAAGGTCAAATATGATTTATCAAGAGGAAAGTATATTCATTCACTCTTTTAAGTGATGGGTAAGTGCGTGAGGCATTTCAATGAACTTTGACATTCCATTTGTTTAATGTTAAGAGAAATAAAATAATAATTAAGGGAAATTGTAGCTTAGCGTCAATTATGTTAAACGAAAGCACTTCCAACCATACATTTCGTAAAAAGAAGCCTTACTTAACTATCCATTTAGATTTACATCTTTCGCAGTCTATTATTTTGTCCCAAACCAAAAATGCTTTCAAGGCTTAGTTAGCGTAAAATCTATGCCCGTAAAAATATAAATATAATTTTTTTTATTAAATCTTATGAATTCAGCTATTCTGCAAAAAAAAAACGAAAAACTTCTTTGAGAGGGCATTTTTACAGAAAATGTGTTTCCAAAAAAAGTACAACTTAACCTTTAAGCAGTCTCTACCAAAAGTTTGTAGGGATGTTTGTTTATGTTAAGTTGAGGTTATCAAATTAGTTTTTGAAATCAAGCCATATTATAGGTTAACTACAAATGAGTAATCTTAACATCTCTTTTTTTATCGGGAGAATTCAGCTATTCAGCACTGAAAACGTAGGATTTCCTGCTAGAGTTTTAGTGATCAAAACATCTATGTATTTCCGAAAAATGATATTTAGATTTTTTGTAAACTCAAGAGATTTAAGGTTTTAATTAAGTTTTGGAGATTTAGCACTGAAAAATACATTGCTTGTTCCTTTGTTAGTACTTCACTTTTACTATTCAACTTCTTACGATTTTACTTGAATGAAAAAATTGTAGAATTTTATTTAATTTTTTCATTTGTAATCCATTCAAACTTACTTAAATGGATTTCTTCATTTTTAAAAGGAAGAGTCCAAAAAGTAAAAATTCAAGGATGTACATCAAACCAATCAAATGCACTTCTGGTGTTCCTCAGGGTAGTCATCTAGTGCCACTGCTTTTTATCATGTTCATAGATGACATCGTTAAATATATCAGATATAGCAACTGTCTTATATATGCCGATGATTTGAAATTATTTTTAAAAATAACCGCCATTGATGATTGCGTTAAGCTTCAAAAGGATTTAGACAATTTGTCTAAATGGTGTCATTTTAACTGCTTAAATCTTAATATAAAAAAAATTTCTTATTATTTCTCTTTCTAGAAAACTTCTTACGCATGAGTTTATGTATTCTCGTGAATGCAATATCCTTCAGAGAACTACAAAAGTGAAAGATTTAGGTGTTCATTTAGACTCAAAGTTTTCGTTTTCTTTACGTGTTGATACTGTTGTTGCTAAATCTAACGCAATGTTAGGATTCATTAAAAGAAATTCTACTGATTTTTCTGACCCTTATACACTGGTTTCACTGTATACTTCCTTGGTAAGATCAAATCTTGAATATGCGGATATCATCTGGAACCCTTACCAACAGTCTTTCTGTACGACCATTAAGGCAAAGATACCTTCTTTTTGAGCCAAGGCATAGAACAAATTATGGTCAGAATGAACCACTTTCAAGGTCAATCAGAGAGTTCAATAATGTTTATGAGCACATTGATTTAATTTTTTCTCGAGAAAATTTTAAAAACATGTTGTACTACTTATTTCTAAGAAATTGATATTTGGTATAGTTGTGTAACTAATTTACTATAGTTATTATTATTATATTGTTATTATTTATATTGTAGCATTTTGTATATATTTTTTTAATATTTTAACTTATTTAAATAATTTTTATAATGTAATCTGTTAAGCTTTTTAGCTCGTACATGAAATAAGAAATAAATAAGTAAATATCTTAAGACTTTTGGTACGCATTCGAACAATCTGTATCCCAAAATTTTCCTAGATCTCTAAGATTCTGAAAATATGCATGAATTTTTACATATGTTTCAAATAAAAATATGATTTCAGCTATTTAGCACTAAAAGTCAAAAACTTCTGGAATGCGATTTAACTAAAGCACCAGTATTTGATTTGTTACTCTATGAATTTAGCTATTCAGAACTTTAATCCAAAGCCAACTGGAAGACTTGGATACCATAAAATTATTCTCAGACTATTCGTAGACTTATGCATCAACATAAACATTTTGACATCAGAATTAAGTACAATAATTACTCCTTTTCAGCAATGAACATCAAAAGCTTTAGATTTTCTGTCAGAAAGAAACGACCTTTCGCAATTCAGCTATTCAGCACTCTTAACATCTTCTTGTTGTTACTTAAAAGTCTATGTCTGTACCTGAACTTTCTAAAAAAAAATTAATTTTCTATCAAAAACATGTCATTCACATACAAATTTGTCCCAAAGCTTTTGCTGAATATCTCGACAAATGCAAATCTTTTTATTAACTTAATTAAAACCTAATAAAACATCATCCCCCAAAAACTGTAACAGTGTTTCTTGAAAAACTTCCAGCAACTTATCCTCTGTTCATTCATCAACTATCACATCACACAATATTACCACTAAAACCTCATTAAAAAAATAAATAGATATAAAAAAAAAACTTCAAAAACAGATGTTTATTCTCATTTGGTTCCTTGTCAATTGCCTAATCGCCTATCAGACACTGAACTGACAAAACTCATCTATCACGTTTAATTACTTCAAAACCAGCTTAATGAAGCATTAAAGCCAAAAACAACAACAACAACAATACGACATCATTAATGTTTTGCTAATGATATGAATTGCCTTCGCCAAAATTCCCACACATCCGCACATAGCAAAAAGCAAGCATCACGCACGTTCTGCCTTCCGCGCCGCCGACAACGAGGCCACCGCCATCATCATTGCCACAGGAATCTAATTGCTATTCACAAAACGCATAAACTCATTAAACTATTATCCGCTTAAGTAGAAAGCCTTCCGGTCCAGCTTTTCTCAAGTAGGTTTATACTCGTAGTATAGCAAGTAAGGCGCAACATGCACAGATCTACTTATTTAGAGAAATATAAGACTTATGCGTTGAAAGTTCTTCTTCTATTCCGGCAGAACTAAGACGAAATATAAGAAACAAGACAAAAATAATGGAAAAGGAAACCTCAAAACACATTTTCTCCATCGCGTATAAACGTAAAACACGTTCACAGCACCAAAAGTACCTCCTTCGGGATAATTAACAACTTTAATCATTATTCCATTTAAACTCCTACGAGACTGGAATTCATAAAGAAAACTGAAACCACCACCCCTACCTCAACAGCAACAACGAATAACAAAAAAAAAAAATCAACGAAACATCAATGAAAATCCATATCCCTCTGGCGGTGTGCTGTTGAAAAACTCTCTGACTGTACTCACACAAACCGAAATTCAAAACTTAGCAAAAATCCAAAAACTCGATTCCGAATCGCTAGCTCCAAGTGTTGCCCACAAAAAGTTTTCCGATAGAAACACGTTGCTATATACATTCGAACAGCAACAGTGCTTCGGTAATATTAAACCAGCTAATCATTATTCCAGATTTTATTTAACCCACTTTATCCCTAAGGAGCACCATCGCACCATCGCACCAAAACTAAAACAACTACAACTACTGTTTCAATATTTCATACAAAACTACACACAGGATAAAAAAGAAAAGTACGATTCTAAAAAAAAAAAAAAAAAACGTCCTGGCAAAAGTTATAAATGAACGATGGCAAAATTATAGGGGTAACTATAGAATTATTGAAAAATCTCTACCGCGCCACTTTTGATCCGGAGAAATCCACAAAAAGTGTTTCTTCCTCATTCAGAATCAGGAAGACCGAAACTTTGCAGTCCAACAACAACAACTAAAAAAGGTAAAGTTTTTTTTTTGTTAAGGAGGTTTCTCGGAGGAAATATCAATACCACCAAATCAGTGAATGAAGCCACCCAATTCTGTGTGTTGTCCACAGACATCAAGAAGAAGGTTGGGGATAATATAGATCGAAAATTGAAAAATAAACCCCAACAGATTTGAGTCTTCGGTAAGAGGGACACACAAGGATGTGATGGTTTGGTTTTAAAAAAAAAGGGTAAAATATAAAAAAAAAAAATTGGTACAACTTTTGATTTTTGTTTCTTTTTTTTTTTGAGGAAGAGTTTATCCTATTTGGGTTTTCTACTGAACAGTGGAAGCAATTTGAAGAAATATTGGACTTTTACTCTAAATCATTGAAGGAAGTTGAATAGCTCTGTGAAATGAATTCAATATTCAGCTATCTACTGTTAAAAGCTTGTATCTGGATTCTAATATTAAGGTACTATTCAGCAACTATTCAGCTACTTCTTTTGTCTTGTATCTCACAAGAAAAAACTCTCCCCTACTTTTGACATAAAGTTTTGTATGAAACCATTAGTAAACAAATGTATTCAGCAACTATTCAGCACTAAATACTATGAATCTATGATACGCTTTATTATGCATACTTTAATATTCAAGTCTGAAACCCACAACATAAATGCTGGTGTGCCACAAGGTTCCGTCTTGTCTCCGACCCTCTTTCTCATTTTCATTAATGATCTCCTGTCTGCAACTACTAATCCATTAAATTTTTTCGCTGACGATAGCACCCTTAGCTTTTCATATTCGTTTCCAGACTCACATCCCTGCTCTTTGGACGTGGAACTGAAACGGCTAAGGGCTTCATAAGTACATTAAATTCTGACTTAGACAGCATTGTACAATGGGGATTAAGAAATCGAGTAGAATTTAATGCTTCGAAAACTCAATGCTGCCTTCTGTTGTTAAAGCGAGACGTGCCTTTATCTATCAGCTTGCGATCACAAGTTTGTCATTTAGCGCCTGTTCAACCAAAAATTTAATTTCAGCTATTTTTTTTTAAACTATCCCGTATTGACCAAATAAAATTTCCCACTGTACTTAGTTTGCTGAATACAACCAACAAAAAAAAGATGATGAAGAATGAATTAAATTAGGAGATATTTTATTTTTGGCGCCAAAGTTGTGTGTCTTGTGTGAGTGATGATGATAATGATGGGGAAAGGAAAAACTTCCTCTTGATAAGTTCTTTAGGCAATCAGGCGCCTATTCTTGGTTTAAGTTGGCTACGTCCGAGGTTTTAATACTCAATTTTGTTTTCTCATTTTTTTAAGAAAAAAATATTTTTCAAACGAAACCTTAGAAATAAAAACACTTTTTTCATTCATAATAGAGAATAGAGAATAGAATAGAATATATCTTTATTTTTTTTTTTCAAAATTAAAAAGTACAATTTTTGTATATAAAGAATTACAAAGCATGGCTTAGTAAGCCGTCTGCCGGATAAAATTCGAAAAATTTAATACATTATTAGAAGAGAAAATTATTAAAATAAACAATTTAATATATAAAATATATATATATAATATAACAATTTAATATATAAAATAATAAAAATAATAAAAAAAATTTTTAAATATATAAAGAGGTGACTTTTAGTTTTGTTAAAACAAAAAAAGTAGAAAAAAACATCTTGAATACTTTAGATATTGTAATTACCAAACGTAAAAAAAATTACAGATATTTAAAAAAGAGACTTTTAGTTTAGTCAAAACAAAAAAACTTAGAAAAATATCTCTTATGTTTTAAATGATATTTAAGTTGCATAAAGTAAGACCATATTTTTGATCAATTATAATCTTTTTTTTTTTAAATTCTATTTAAATCAAATAATTATCTGAGTTTTAATATATTTATTTAGATACAGATTTTTTTTTTATTTTTTATCTTAAAGTGACTTTTAGTTTAGTCAAAAATAAAGGGCTTTCAGTTTAGCTAAAACAAAAAATAATTGAGATTACATCTCTGTAGATTGTCAAAAGAACTGCATAGAACGTTGTAAATTTATTTAAAAGAAGAAAAAAAAAAAAAAAAAAAAAAAAAACCATATATAGAATCTTTCCTAGTGACTCAAAACAAGTTCAAATAATTTTTTCTGAAATTTTGTGCGTGTGAGACATACCGTATAAGAGCTCTCCAACCTCGATCTCCGTTTAGAAAACCCACACACTCCTCCAACGAAAGAAAACTCGAACAAAAACACAGTCTTCGGATTTCCTGTAAAATTGGACACAGCGCTAAAAAATGCAAAATATCTTCATTCTGATCAAGGTTACAAAGTGAGCAAACAGAATTTAATTCTATTCTATGCGGTTTATAATTCAAGTCAAGCATTTCTGTTCTAACCTTGAAAATCATACTCATTTCAGATACTGTGAACTCTTCTCTAAAATAATTATTTTCACCTAGTTTGTGGTTGAGTTGCCTGTATATACTCCTGGACGTTGATTCTCTCGCTCGCACAAGATAGTTTTCATAGATTGTATCATCTATTTTGGAGATACATTCATATAATGAGCTTTTCAATCTCTCTACATTGTCCACTTCCAGTAATATTGGAAAGTGATGGTTAACAGCAAGATCATACCAATTTTTAATAGGACTATATACACATCTGAAACAAATGAGAAGGATCCGTTTTTGTAAGTTTTGATTAGATCGCTTCAAAACTTTGATTATATAATCAGCATTAGCTTTTAAATTTTTCAAAAGTATTTGGGGCAGGCCTGACTCAAGGTGTATAGCATAATTGGGAGAGTTGAAAGGCAACCTAAAAATTCGTTTGAAAAAATACCTTTGTATATTTTCCATTTCTTCTAACTGCTCGTACCCGTACACTTCATTTCCATAGCAAAGGCAGTTATTCACAGTAGCATTAAAAACTCTAAATTTTGAAACTGGGTCCACAAGCTTGTTGGCAAAAAATTTTGACCACATAGTATTTATTGCTGCTTTTGCTGCATTAGTTTTAGCTTTGATATGAGCGTGAATATTCAGGTTATATGTCATTATGTACCCAAGATATTTAAATTCATTTACTACTTCGATAATTTCACCATCCAGAGTCCAATTTCGCTCGTATCCAATAGATCTGTTAGTAGACCTAAAAACCATTATCTTAGACTTTTCTGTATTTATTTTCAGATCCCATAAATCACAGAACTGTTTTAGCTTATTTATCTGAAGTTGAAGAGTAAATGGATTATCTGTTAAAATTACTAGATCGTCTGCATAGAGCAATACTTTAAGAGTTATATCTCCAAAGAGAACCCCACCTGGAATATGGTTTTCAATATCGTTGATGAATAATGCAAATATAAGCGGACTTAACACGCATCCTTGAGGTACGCCTGTATCGCACTTAAAATCTCGAGATTTCCTTGTACCGTTATGAACTGCTGCAGTCATATTTTCAAGCAGTTTTTCGTAAATTCTGATAAATTTTGTTGACAATCCAATTGCTGCCAGCTTATAAAACAAAGAATTTCTGTTAATTGTATCAAATGCCGCCTTCAGATCAACGAAGACAGCATACAAACATTTCTTTTTGTCAATAAAATGTCTAGCAACAGTATTGAGAACAAAAATTTGATCAGTTGTTGAAAGATTGGACCGAAAACCAGCTTGAAAGCAGCTTATAATATTATTTTGCTCGACCCAGTTTATAAGTCTACTATAAAGTATTTGTGTAAACACTTTTCTTAAAGAATTTAACACCGCAATACCCCTATAATTTTCATTCATAATTTATAATGTTAAAGGAAGGCGGCGTGTATTTTGGGATGGATGAACAAAAATTAAAGTGATTATTGGAATTTAAAGATTTTGAAAGCTTTCCCATGAAATAATAAATCTACTAAGGGTTATAAAATTCTTTGTAAATTTAAGTATTTACCTAATTGAGGTGTTTCGGTTCAACTTTTGGAAGTTCTTTAGGTTCATGTTGCTTTGTTCAAAATAAATTTTATAATTGCTTAAGGTAAAAACAAATGAAAATGTTCAAATCACTAAGGTAAATATACAGAAAAATAAAATTAATTTACATATTCTATTCGATTGAATTGGTCTGGCAACAAAATCAATAAAGTCTAGCCAACAATTTTATTTTAAAAGTTAATTAAGATTATTCTAATTTACATATATGTAATTCATACGGGTCTTCTTAATTATTCTTCAGTAATTGGGTAGAAAATTACTTGGAAAATATTAGATCAAATATTTATTTCAATTATGGATAAAGTTTTGATTAAACTAACATAGCAACTAATTGATGATTAAGATTATTATGAATTTACAAAATGGTTCAGCAAAGTTCAATACGGTTCACTGATGGTTGAAGCACGAAATTTCTTATTTTCACACAATTAAACCATCAAAATCGTGGATTTAAAATTGCTAAACGATATATCAAAATTTTAAACCAAGTTTGTTGAAGCAACCCTTAGACCAGTTGTTCAACCTTGGTTCATTCTTGGTTCAAGCATGGAATTGGTTGTTATCACACCCTGCTGGCTTTCGGAGAAAATGCTGAACCATGTATTAAATATTTGCGAAATTAGATGTAAGGACCGGTTAAATAATCTTGGTTCAAGTTTTAATCCGTGGTTCAGAAATTTTAAATTACCAATTTCGGGGTATTAACTGAGGTTCAACGATGGTTTAAGCATATAATGGGCTACCATCACATAGAGCGACCTTAAGTCATCGTTGAACCTCAGTTAATCCGACGCATTCAGTGAGTTGAAATTGCTGAACAACGAATCAAAATTTAATCCATGTTTGAAAACTGTCACTAGGTTCCAATTAAAAAAACGTTGTTCTAATTTTGATCGGTGGTTTAGGAGTTCAAGGATGGTTCAAGGCAAAAGTATGAGAGTTGGTGAAATAAAATTGCTGAACCACGGATTAAATAATATGGAGTTTATCAATTTCAGCTAAGCGATTTCGGCCAGTTTCGTTTGTTAAAATTTTAATCCATGGTTAAGCAATTTCAGCTCACCGATTAACCTCAGTTAAATCCCCAAAATCGTAAACAGATCTTAGCATTGGCAATATTTTAGACATTGGCAATTGGAATGGGACTACCAATTTATTTGACGCAAACCATAAAGTGGGTTTGACTTATCATTGACAGCTGCATAGAAAGTGTTTTACCCCCGCTCCCAAAAAATTCACTCCTGCAGGTTTAACATTAACTCCATGTTGCCACCCCCCTCCGATGATTATTATATCGATGCAAAACTTTGTTTACGATAAATTAAATTTTTCATGTGCTTTCTAAATTTCAACAAATATTTACCTCGTAATAATATTTAATTTAGCTTTTAGTTTTAGTTCATTTATTTATTTGCTCATAATAATAAAACATGCATATAATATGTAGCTCTATAACTGAAACGTGTATTTGATTCTAATTACAGATCCGATATCCATGCGTGCAACCCGGTTAAGGTATGTAAATTTTAATTAATAATATTTCCCTCGGGGTTGTTTGTTTTTCTCACTTCCTTAAAGTCCCCACCTCCACTCCATGTCAGTAGCATTAGCAAGGACAGCACAGCACCTACAACCGGAAGTCAATATGTTAAATGGATGTGCGCGCTTCTGATGTAAGGAGCAGCGCCCTCTAGCTCTCTTTATACAATATTACACAATCACAAATTATCTATAGAATAGAATTCTATCATCTCCCTAGTCCCTTCTATACAAAACCCCCTGATGCCTTGAAAAACACACGTTTTCACATATTTACCCAATTGATTGATGCAAAACGGAAACAGTCGACGCAATGTGACAATATATTCACCGCCTCTTTCGGATGGATGGTGTCTCTCTGTCCTGTGTCTATCTCCTTTGATCCCTTTCGCGAGCAATTTTGTATGAGCAAAACTATGTAGTAGTGTATGTTCTATGATTGAAATAAGAATGGGGGGAGGTCGAACCTCGAAACTCTCTGATGATATATTTCGAATCTGAAAATCTCGAAATCTCGGGTAAAATAGATGGATGATAGATAAATATGACAGAAGCAGAGAGTGTGTGGTGGAGGTGGTGGTAGCTGCCAGAGATATATTGATTGAAGGCAAGATATTTGCACTTGTGATGGAGCACATTTAAAAGCGAGCAAATCATTCGAACCTTAACTCCTCCATACATATAGACGACTACGACAACGCACGACAATAAGGACGAATAATAGTGATTTGTGAGATATATGTATGTTATGTATGTATGCTCAGAACAGGATGTTGACTTGGATATTTTCTGAGCTAGATGAATATACAAATTGACATACGACTTTACCTCGCGCTGACAAGTTTGCTCCCATCATTGGGAGGCATGTGGAATTTATTAGTTTTCAAGTTGATTGACATCTTCCTTTTCTATTTTTTTGTTTGCTTTTTTTTCTTCTTTTTGCTCCTTGATATTTTTTTTTGTAGCTCTATCAGGAGTGATCTACATACGGATAAACACATTTGAAAAGGACCAGGATGTAGATTTACAAAAAAAAAAACAACAGAAGAAAGTTTCTATTTTAAATTATGCATTCTCATGTAAAGGAGCTATAAGGTTTGGCAAGGATATTCCCAATTTTGACACAATGCCAGGCAAAAACAGTTTTTTCTGCTTTTGATATTCCCGAGCTAACGATAAGTATTTCCTTGAAGTTTCCCTAAGAGATTAACTATACCTACTATTTGTATGTGTTGGGATAAGATGTGAAAGACATTATCTCATTTTTTGTTGCTTTTCTAGGATATGCCTTTGAACTTAAAAATATAAGTATATCTTAACACAACGGTTGAAGTCCATTAATCAAAAAAAAAACTACATTAGTTGTTTTTTTTGTGTGTTTTTGGTGTGATCTTATGACAGTAGTTTGTGGTGATACTGAAAGTGCAAAGAATTCCATTGAATTCACACAAAGCAACAACATTTCTGAGATGATAAATAGAGTAATGGGGATTAACCAAACATACACTGCATAAGTTCGGCCATAGAACATTCTCAAATTGATGCAATAAAAAAGTGCACTTTGCCAAATGACGATGAAACTCAGGTGAAATTCGTGTGATGATGATGATGATGATGTTGATTGAAAACGTTTGGTTTTAAACTTAGGGAAAAATTCACAGATATAATATTTTAAACATGTAATCATTGCATAAACGTGTCAAACATTTATGATGAGCAGAAGGGATAATATCGACTACAAATCACCTTCATTCAATACATGTTAATAAATTCTTAGTTCAAGTTGATTGTAATCAGCACATAGCATGTTGGTTTAAATAGATTATGGGTTATTAAAATGGCTCATTTCATGCAGCTAGTTGTGATATAATTGCAATTTTTTTAAGTGGATGACTTCTTGGTTTAAAATAGGTTATGTACTGAATACTTACATATCTTCTTCATTAAACACCGATAAGAAACACCCAATGGACTATGTATTGAATACATTTTTTTCTTTCTTTCAATGTGTCTAGTCTAACTCCCCTGTTCACGTTGCTTTTATTCAACACATAACTTGCTATGATAACTGCAGATTTTCATTAGAATGGTTTAGGGTTTTCAAATAGATCATAACTTGTTTGCATACAAAATTTCAGTCTACAATTTGACACTCAGTGTTCGCTGCATGTACTCAGCCTATAACTGCTGTGACGATGGTTTAATTTAAATAAATTATTGGGTATCTATTATTATTATCTATTTAATATATTTTTTCCGGTGGAGGAAGCATTTCTGAAGCTATCTGTTAAAACTTTAAATTCATTAAATCTTCGGTTTTAAAAGAGCAATAGATTTCTTCGGTAAGAGTTGTATAAGCATTTTGAAAGAAACCATATTTGAAGCTATCTGTCAAAGCTTAAACTTGAGCTTTCAATATTCTGTTTCAGATAATTCTGGAAGCAACAAAAGAAAACTGTCAAAAATGTTAAAAGCGCTTACGGCTCCGAAATCCTGAAAATTGTACACTTTTCGAGTTTTAATATTATGAAAAAATTTATTTTTATATGCAGAATTATGGCCTTTGCAGTAGGTCTACCCAACCCCTTAAATATTTAAAATACAAACATTGTCTCCAATCCTTATTTTGTTCACAAAAAAAATATGTGCAGTTGCTCGTTGATAAAATACTATTCAAACCAAAACACCCTGTTAAAAAAGTTGGATTTTTGCAAAAGTTTGCAAGAAGAAATGCAGTTGCAGTGATGGATGGAGTGGTGGTACTATCAGTGGTAGTGGCGTTGGATGTCGTTTATTGTTGCACTGGAGAACAATCTGCAGAGATCATCGCCATTAGTTTATCTATCTCTATGTCATGCCTTAACGATGTCAAAAATAAAGTTTTTTTTTGTATTTTTTTCAAAAGGAAATCTTTTTTTGTTCTATTAGTTTTAGGTTTTTTGTTATTTCGCAGACGATAAAAATGCTGAATGGGTTAATGGTGGTATACAAGAATTTATTGTCTATCCATTGTTTGGATTAAGTAATCCATTAGGGAATGGAATGTTTAGTTTTATATGTTGCAGTTTTTTTTTTTTTTAATTTAATATTGTGTGAAAATTTATTGTTCAAAACGATGAAGTGTTTGAAAAAAGGTTTTCAGAATTTGTTTGAAATGATGAAAGGAAAAACAATGAAACAAGAAGTAAAATGAAGTGAGTGTGGATATTTTGTTATGAACTTTTGCTCAAATTTTAAAATTCACATGTCTTTATTTACTCTTCAGTGTTTATAATTGCGCAGAGTCAAAAATTAATTTTCATAATGTAAAATGGTGTAATTATTCATAGTTTAAATTTAAAATAGCTCGGCATTAGGTGTTTTGCGTTGGCCGCCATTTTGAAAAGCCTGTATTTACCCATATCTCGAGAAGTGCTCATTTTGCAAAAAAAATTGTAAGTACTCTTTCGATTGAAAATTTGAATAGCTTTCTTTTTTGTTATTAAACTTCTTTTCTGTAATTTTGGTTTAAAAAATATAACATACTTTTAAGAGTTCTGACTCTGAAAGACGTATAAGTCCCACGAAAATATTTTGTGACCAAAAAGAAAGATAATAAAATTTAAAACCAAAAGAGTGCTTAAGCAATTTCTTTTTCGATGAGTCTTTCCGAGAAACACATCAAAATGCTTTTTTTCAAAATGGCGCCCCCGGACAACAATCACAGGTGCGCCTGTGTCTAGTCATTCATATTTGCATCATTTCGTTCATAAAATTTAAGATACCTACTCCTAGGTGTTTCAATTTAAAATTCCTTACCTCACTTTTTAGAAAAAAATTAACTTATATACTCCTGTTTTAACTCGATCTATTTATTTGACTCTTCTTTTTTAAAAAAATGTCTCCTTCTCAAAAATAACACTATTTTATTAATATTAAGTACCATAACCTTCATCTCACACAAGAAACAAAAACAGAAAGGTCATAGGTAAGGTAAATTAAAATTACTTTCACAAAAACATGCTCGTGACATTGATATGGGATATTTAATTTCCTTTCTTTGTATCTCTTCTCTCTGTCTCCTCAAAATTACGTCTGACTTCGCAACATAATTTCCAAAAAATCTTCCCACTTAATTTTCAAAGGAGCATTTCACTACTGTTTTATACTCATATATATTTTTATTCTTATTTTTATTTATAAAATTGTAAACCCAAAGGATACGCCATTCTGTGCTACAGTGCACAAAATGATTTTGAGTGCACGTGTTTTGTTGTGTGTCTGTTGTGAAAATACAAAATTTTAAACCGAAAAGGTGAGAGAGTAAAAATAATCTTAATTTATTTTCATTTGAAATTGCGTGTTTTGACAGAGCTATAAGAGGTGTTTTATGGCGGGTAATGTAGTTGCTAGGTGCTTAGTTGAAATTATTCGAAAGAAGTTTTTTTTTTCTAAACGTCAAACGGGAATAGGGATGGATATCGTCTTAAATAAAAAGACTAATTTATGTGTCTCAGAAATGTCAATTTTTGTCTGGTTTTAATTCAACAGAATTATAGTTAGCCTTATTCAGCTAATTTTTTTTTGTTGTAAAAACCACTATGAAAAAATCCGCTATTCAGCAGAACGAATCCAGCTATTCATTTCTTCAATTTCTGAAAAAAAAGCTTTCTTAATTGAAAAAAAAGCCAACAAAATTCACGAAAAACATTAAAATCAATATTAATTCAGCACAAAAAAAAATATATTTAATTTTGAAATGGAGAAACTTTTGGTTTTACCTCCAACCCAAAAATTTGCAATCGGCTAGCGTAAATATATGAGTATCTAATAATTTACAGATTAGATCTGATAACTTCATTAAAACTTCTGTAAATTCAAAAGAAATAAAGAAAACATTTAACTATATTGAATTCAGCTATTCAGCACAGAAAATCCTTACTATGCACGAGACTTTGGGACTGTCAAATAGCTTCTACAAACTTTAAAACTAACTATAATATGATTACAAAGCACAGATCTTTGGAAGATTTCAAATTCCATTAATTCAGCTATTCAGCACAGAAAATAAAAGTCACGATAATAACGAAAAAATCTGTTCAAAAGTATTTAAGCATTTTACAAGATTGATGTTAACATTTTCAGTGCTAACATATGCTTTGAATTCAGAATTTATTTTTATTCAGCAAATGAGTTCAGCTATTCAGCACTCAGCTTTTAAAGTCTGTTTGTGGTCGATTGACGACAGTAATTTGCCTTATAGAAATGAAGATATAATTGAACACAAATATATTAAATCGAACGCTTACAAATTCAATTTAAGAATTAAATTTTACAAATTTATGTATTTCTCTCATTCATTCTTCCTCCGTCTGCTTGTCTCTCTCTCTCTCTGTCTATACATTTTAGATCTCAATTTACTTAAGCGTCTGCGAAATCGTGTTGCATCAGAGCTGCACCATTTGTAATCCGAAACCATTAGTTATAGGTTTTGTCTTTGATGATGTTATTAGAGTGAAGGTATCGTCCTCTCTGCAGAGGTGGTTTTACAAAATAGCAACAACAACAACAACTATGTATGGTATAGTTGAGGTGTTTTTCCATTGAATTAAAGTCATCGTGTTCTCCGGTAGAACAACCACAATTACCACCGAATCCGCGCAGCAAAACCTCAGACCTCACAATATTACGAAACACGTCCTTTCTCCCACATAACAGCAACGGTCACATTTCTCATTAATTTACTTTTCTTCTCTCATTTCCCAGGTGAAACAACACGGAAATAAATCCATATCCTGGGATTCGGGTTCGTTTCGTGCCATACCATGGGTAGGGTATGGTCTGAGTCTCATATACTCACACTGTTGACAGGTAATTATGTGAGTTTGTTGTTATATTGTGTCGGTCGTGCAGTTCTGGTACATTGCCAGATACAACAAAAACACAGAGATGGACTTCCCTATACCCATCGTCCATTGTCGTCCACCCGTTGTTGTTGTTTTTGTTGTTGTTTGGTTATTAGATAAGGATAACACTCCCTGTCTCTCTACTTTTCAGCTATCACGATGTCCTTGTATGTTGGCACGATTCTATTATGCGATGAGATTGCCTCTAAACTTCTGTTAATTCTATGTATATGGGTTTGCCTTTAAAACAAAATCCGTTTGAATACGCGCTTCGGGCTAAACAATAGTTAGCACACATCCAGCAGCTTGTTTCTGTTCCAGAAATTCACATGATAACTTGATATCATTTTCAAAAAAACACACATCCTCACAATATAGAGATAGATATATAGAGACAGGTGATGTAGACATCACATTCACATCCTTGTAGCAGTATTCAAATTCTAAATGGCATTATGTCACTGCCAAACATCCGCAGGGGCCATATAAAAGAGAAGAGACATATACCGTACAAAGCTACCAACAATCCGATTAAGTATAGACAATTCGGCTTAATTCAGTAAAGTCATATCCTTAATGGCATATCAGCACTCCGTGCGCTTCTTCGTTCCGTAGGTACTTCCTGCCTGATATTCCATCAGGATATATGTATGTTAGCTACCATGGATCCACAATTGAGTATACGGACAACCAAAAAGCGGATCGGATATCTGTTTTTGAAACACACCTTGTTTTGTGTTTTGTGTTTTTAGCTTTTGCCTTTGGCCATCACTTAGAATTTTACAAGAAAAAGGATTCATTCAGCTCTTGTGTCCTTATCATCGATAAATCGATTAACAATAGAAAATTTCAGATTTATCTCTCTCTCTCAAGAACTCGAATGAAAATTACTTTAAATAATACAAACAATAGACTTGAAATTAAGACAAAGCAAAATCTATTGTGTCACGAAATCCTTATTTTCAAGTCCTCAGGATATCAGGATATCCCTCCGTGCCTGCTCTGACTGTACTGTACTCTATACTGTGTAGGAGGTTAAATATAGTACATATAGTATTTCCCAAGAAGGATTTTTGTATTTATTTTTCCGATTCAATTCGATTCGATTCAAATACAATAACGTTTCTTCAAATAGACAGAGAGAGAAGATATTTTTATTAGAAATGGCCGAAAGGAAGTATGAGACTGTATTTTTTTTTTGTCTTATTGAATTTTTTTTTTCTTCAACTGTATTGCCCCAGAAAGAGGACATTAAATAAAAGGAGAGTTTTTGTGTTTTGTGTATTATATATTTTTGTTTAAATATTGAGAACACGTATATTTGTGGTTAAATGTGCTTTGAAGCAAAAAAGAAAGACAAGCAACCAACCAGATATAACCGATAACCGAACTTGTCATTTCAATTGAAGAGATTATTATGGTATTGTGGATTTTGGATTTCTTATAGAAAATCAGTTAAAATTTTTTTTTTTGTTTTTAATTTTCTATTGAAGGAGTAAAATGTGTTTGTCCTTCTCAAAAGGATTCAAAGGTAAATCATTTATTTTTGTTTATTTTGTAGCTGAAGATAATAAGATTTCTATTTGTTTTTTCTTCTTGCAAATGGTTGCATTGTTAAATTTGTTATCTATAGATAAATACGTGATGACCAAACTTTGTCGTTCACTTTAACCTTACTTAAACGCAACGTATGAAGAAAAAGCTTTATCAATGAAATGGTAATTTCGTGTAGATATGGAGAATATAGAAAATTAAACTTAAAAATCTTTGGAAGCTTTTCGGAAGTTAGTGTCATTAACCAACGAAAAATATCCTTCCGTACAATCAAATTGAGAAGTCAGACATTAACACGTAACGAGTACGGCCCCCGCCGCGCCGCTTTTATATCCATCTGTATTCCGTACCTAGGTCTCAGTTCACTTTTGCAGGAGCGATCGATGAGTTAAACTTAACGAAGACTAAATGAAAACCGCCAAATCGTTATTATGGACTCGTTATATGAATGTGATGAACTCGCTCGGATTCGTACGATTATAGTTCTACCTTTTCGTCAAAAAATTTCTTTTTATTTTCTTCTTCCTCAACCGAGTGTTGTCATGATGCAGGGAGACCGTAACCCTCCCATACTCCACTGCTTCGCCCGAAGGTTCCACTTGTAGGGTTCGATGAATTGACCACAGGAATCGTTGGCGGATCTTACAATTTGAGATTGTTCCATTACTCTGGTCAGTTGATGGCAGGTGTCGTTGCATTTGCTTGATTTCTTTCGCGATAATGTTGGAACGTCGGAGCCTGTATTGGGTTCCCAGGACATCTTCTTTTTACATGACAGTACCAGCAAAATAGGTTATGCATATTCATTTCAGCTGCCATCAATGTGCTCTCATACTTCTTGTGCATTGTCTAAATACTGTGAGTCGTATGCAAATACTGAACGAACAATTGCGTATAGAGCCCACCTTTCCTTTGATGGGTCATTTTGCGATCGCAAAAAATTCAAATAATTAGATTTCCGAAATAGGCCTGTGTGGATAGGAATTCAGTCTTTCTCAGGAATTCAGTCTTTCTCGCGCAAGGCGGCATCCCTCCAGAACATCCTCTCCATGCTCCTTTCAAGAATGAATCTTCACTTTTGATTTACTTTGTGATCTGTCACTTTGTCCTCAAGCTGAAATTCTTAAGGCTTAAGGTTGCGCACCAAGGCTTCAAGCAACATTTTTCTCCAACCAGCTCGATCGCTAGTTAGCTGTCTCCAGTTAAGCACGCCAACGCCACCTGATTTGCGGTCTTCCTATACTGCGCCATCCTTTTTCCATTTTTCTGAAGGTCTATAAAATAACACTAACCCAGCAGCACTTTTAAATAAACAAAACCAAGAAATGAGTAAAGTGAGGCATTTCATTAAATTCCCTTATTTCTTCTAGTTCTTTTCTCCCCACATTTCTGTTAACTCCCCTTTTTTTTCATTTTATTTAACGCTGCCATTTAGTTAACAGAAATAAAATCTCACCTAAAAACCACGTTAAGTAGTATCTCTAGGCAATTTGTTACACAAAAAAAATGTGTGTTCATCTTCTACAGATATAAATATTTATATACATTTTCGCCACACTATCAAAAATACAACAACAACCAAAATAAAAGAAATTTAACAATGAATCCGCAAATCACGCGAAAGGATTTGGTTTTGCAGGAACCTTTACCAAAGATGATCTCAAAGGATCTAGAGGTTACCAAGAAGATCCAAAAGACTAAAGTGTTTTTGAGTGTTTTCACAAATCTTTGGATCCCCAAGTGCTGCACCCATAAGGACCACGGATTCAACATTGAAGAGGAACAGTCCTGTTTTGGTTTTAAAGTTTTTAAGGTTATTTTTCCATAATTTTGGCAGAATTCTGATTGCAGTCTTAGATTTCCCTTTAGATTTCCTCGATTATCTAGACTAGTACCGACAGTACTACGAAGGTATTGAAAATTCTCCACCATCTCAACTGGTTATTCTGAAATATTTACTTGAGGAGATAAGGAAGTTCCAAGACTGCTCCTTTTTGTAAATATTTGCCGTGTTGATCTTTAGCGCAAAGTACTCCATTTCCAGTCGACAAATTGTGAGTAGTATATTACCAATCATTATCGTTTTTGTTGGATTCACTACACCGGCTAAAACGCGATTTAAAATCTAAGAAAACTGCCTTACTACTACTGATGCATTCCATTAGTTGTTTAGAGCTTTGTTCACCTGCAAGCTTTTTAGAAATTCTGTAGATGGTGCATACCTACCTGCGGACTATTCTGTAAGCAATGCGTTGATGTGGTTTTGCTTATCATGCCACCCCACGTAACGGTGAACTTTATTCATCTTCATGTAGACTCTTACTCGTTTCTCCCCGAGGCCCCTTTAAAACACACGGCCCTAACCAATTACCATATTTGTCTTTTGACCAGTCTGCCACTGTAAATTTAGAAATCTCAAATCTTTTTACAAAACTATATCTTCGCAGTGTATACTGTATAGTCTTGTGTTCGCAACCACCAAGAAAAGGCCTGGCTGGATGCTCTATTTTCTATTTTTTTTTTCTGCGAAAGAAAAACATGTGAAAACCGGGACAGCTCCAACAATGATCGTAAAGATAAAAATTATAAAATACAAAGAACAGAAAAACCCAACCATCACGGCACTAAGCACCACACCAACAACAACGAACACAATGCGATAGTGCTCTTGCGATAAATCGCGCGAAGGGACGGAAAATGAAGCTCTTGGATTATTTAATTTTTTTTTTTCTTCTCTCTCGGAACTCATCCTTAACAAAAGTGCATTCAGTAAGGATTTTTTGGAAGAAACGTCCTGAATTCGGTAGTAGCTGCTACCATTGAGTGTGATGGTTAAAAAGAGGGGAGCTAAGTTCATGGTGGCATAAAATAGTGAATTGAATGCACAACTTCGTGCATTTCGTTTATAATGCCTTACCCGCAGAGATTTAAAGGGAGCAAAATTCGAAGTCAAAGCAAAAGTTAGAAATGAAACGCCTTTTTGAAATAAAATGAATAGTTGGGTGAGTGAGTTTGGTTGCCTTCCTCTCCCAGCAACAGCAGTAGCAGCTATTACCCTAAACATATCTATAGAAAATACTTCTTCTTTGGAAAATTACTATATTGTCTAGGGCTTGAGATTGCTAAGTTCTCGTCCTGAACAATATACATACATTCTCACACTGAAATTTTATATAAATAAAAGTCAAAAGCAAACACACAAATATATACAGATACACTTGAATTCTGACTTGCATTATAGTTTTATATTTTTGGTACATCGTACGTACATAAATTAGATGCAGGTTTTTTCCTATATCCCAAGAGGTTTTATAAAAATGGGTTATTCCGTTCTACAACAAAAAAAAAAAAAACCAAAACGAAACGAAACAATAATGTTTTAAATTTTCCCTTTAGTTTGGATTCTTTCTCTTATTTATGTGTTTATTTTTAAAGCTCAGGAGAATATGGAAAACATGCATATCTTGTGAAGAAGTGTTTTATTTCTGAAGAGCACTAGATAATGATGCAGAACGCTATAAATACAGAACTTTTTGGAATTCGATACTTTGTTTTCGTAATAAAATCAGAAAGAAGTGAGGGGAAATTTTAGATGTGTAGTAGATTCTGATTTTGTGCAAGGTATTTAAAGTACTCAAAAATAATACCATCTGCAGCAATTAAATTCATTTTTGACTCGCCAGACCATAAGATGTTCCGCCATTTTTCTTTGCTCCGTAGAAGACGCTGCTGCGCAATGTGTTTTCGTCTTTGAAAACATGTCGAATGGTTAACAATGGGCATTTCCTCGGCCTCGAGGCAGTTTATTTTCCAGCAACCTTCTCCTAATTGTTGAGGTGCTTTAATCCAGGTTTAGGTCCCTTTTTCTTGGCCTTCCTCGGGTTTCCGGGTTGCTGGTTAAGGCCAAAAAAAAACCAACCTGTCTCGCAATATTTGTATAGGTGTTTCCTTTACCTCAAAGCTCCTTGATAACTTTTCTCATCACATGAGAACAATGTCGTTTACGACCTATATTTTCTTGTTCTGCAGCAATTTGAAAAATTTAAATAATTAATACGAATAAACAAATGATAAGCAAACAAATAACTTACTGCTTTTGACTTAAAACAACGAATGAGAGTGACTTCATTATAATGTACCTGTTTTTTTTTTGCACAGCGAACGAATTTAAGCAACGGTATAAGGTCAATAAATTAAAACCAATGGCTGGATGCACGCGAAAAAACAATAAAATGATACAAGAGCATGTGACATATTTTATGTCATTTTAGTAGCACTTGTTTCACTCTTTCTTAAGGAAATTTAGACCTTTTCAACCTATGCAATATTGCACCTTTTATTTTGCACACCACTGCATAAGTGTAGGATTTTGAAATAAGAACGTTTTGAAAAAAATAAATTCCAACTAAGAGCTCAAATATTTGAAGTCATTATCTTGTCAAAATCACAAATTCAGAAAATTAATGAAAAAAATGATTCAAAAAAATGTTTAACATAAAATATAAGTCTTTTCAACAATCAAGTCCACAGAAGTAATACTCTATTAGTTAATATCCAACAAAAGCACGAAAAATATCCGAAGCTGAAAAATAAATGCGATGCACAATGCTAATGGTTCTGCTTGGTTTTATAGATTTTTCTCCGACAATTTTGTTTTTTTTACAAATTTCTTTCTACGTTTGTTTTACTATTGACAATTTTTTCCGCATTTTTTCAATCTTTTGTTTGGGAACAAAATATTTTCCAAAAAACTCTTTTTCACAACTTAATTTTTGATGAATTTTTGTTCTTGCGGTTTTAGAAAATGTTCACTTATTTGTTCCGACATTTTGCTTTTTGGATTTTTTTTTTCACAATTAGTCATACGCAGAGCAATGGGATGTGTGACATTACTGCCAAAAAGTGAGTTGAGAGAACAAAAAAAGCTACGGTCACCTTAGGGTATCCGCAACGAACTAGTTTTAATATATTTTAATAACTGACTTAACAACCCAGAAAAATCAGTATACCAAAGATTTTAAATTTGAAATTTTAATGTGTTGTCAATCGAATCAAAAGGAACTTTAACAAGTTAAGACTTTAAATTTTAAGACTTGAAAAATCAATATAATATTTTGGCGATGAAAGTCCCAAAAGATACGGATCCAAACAAAAAACGCCTACCATTTTGCGAATATCCCAAAAATGAGCTTCTTAAATTCACTGATGGAAAGCCTAAACCCTTGATTAAAAATTGCTAAGGCTGACCAACTTCTATAATTAGCTAACCTCTGTTGACCTATTACTAAAATAAGAGAAAATATAAATTTTTCCCGAATATCCCAAAATTGTGTTGCTAAGATCCCGAAGCCATCAAGACCACTTTAATATTTCAAAATAATTAAAGCAAGTTGAACAAATTCCTTTCGCCCAAACAATTGATAGAGTCTTCAAAAATTATTTGACTCCATAGTTTTAGAATATCTCAAAAAATTAAAATTCCAAAAAAATAATAACTGTAGGTAGTTTTAAAATCTACCAGAAATCGAAAAATTAACAATCTAATTAATATGGGTTTTAAATGCAAGCTTGAATATCCCAAAAAAAATTTATTAAAATAAACAGCTTTTTTTCAAAAATAAAAAGGTAAATGCAAAATTAGTTTTAAAAAAAATCAATATTTACCGAAGTAAAGTGGTTTGTAGTGAATATAATGCCACAACCCCAAAAAATTAAATTATATTCATATAACACAACCAAAAATTTCTTAAAAATTTCCACAATTAGACCTAAGTATACATTTTGCCCAAGTGAAGTGTCACTTGGCCAATAACAGCATCCATGGAGAATTCAGAGTAAAACTTTTGTCCATCCTGGAAGAAACAAAACAACAACCCAAACAACTATAACTTTAAAATTAATTGTTAAGGCAAAGATACTTCAACCAAAACAAACCAATCCACGCGCATATTAACCAAACATTACTAATTCCAAAAACATCTGAAAGTCGTGTTAAAATAAATAAATTGAAACAACACCAACATCCACAGTTGCCTCTGTACACATCACATCTCACCATGCTATTAGCACAATGAGAGAAAGGGGGAGACAGAGACAAAATAAATTTGTTGGCATGTCCTCCATATTACACTATTCACAGCTTTTAAAATCTAGAACTCGAACAAACCGCACATACCTCTCTTGTAGAAAAGTTTCTACAAAAAAATACAAAAACCGGAGAATAACATGGGTTCTCTATGTGGCAAAAAACTTTGCTCCATTCGTATACCAAAGATGCAAATTACTTTTCTCCAGGCGGACTATGGGGCATACAAACGACAACGGCTCAGAGCTCCCAACCACTAAATCAATTGTAACAAGCAACTCACTCAGAGCAGAGCACAACCCTCCCGCTTGCATCAGACGAAGACCGAGAAGGAGGGAACCAGATCCTTTCTGCTGCCTTAAGCGACCTACATAGCCAACCCATTTCTTAACAAAACGAACACACTATTCTTCCGGCGATTTAAGGAGGTCGAATCTTTGTGCCACCATCACAACTCTGATGACGACGACGACGACTACGACGACGATGATGATGATGATGATGACGACGATGGCAGATAGCAGTATCCTTTCTTTTTATCATCGAGGGAAAGGAGTTGTGGGAGGACGAGAGCGCACATAAAGCTGGAGCACCATCCATATAAAATAGCTGTATCTGCATTAAGCACCAGAAGCATATAAAATATTTATCATCCCGATTGCATCTTTGAGCTGTGTGCACAAAACTTTTTGGAACATACTACATACATACAACCATACAACATATAAATTCTTTGGAAAATTTCAAGAGGCTGAATGTCAAGTTTTCGGCGTCAAGTCAAAAGTTTCCTGCGGTCTAAGGAGACACACAGAGATAGTAGATTTAAACAAAAAATGAAAATGAAAAAATATTTTTCCAACAAATCCCCACGTTTCTAATCCATAAACTCAGACTCAGAGTCTCAGAGACACTATGGACAAGGAGACACTAGTATATAGCCAGCCAAAGCCATCTATACACTGCTGCACCCCCCAGTCTTTGATCTCTGGATGCTTGTGACCCAGATTAAGTAAAATTTTTTGTGCATGCAGTGCATGTGCCAAAGTCATAAGTTTTGAAAAATTTATATTTAAATTATTATTATTAATTTCATCTTTCAGTTTCAGTAGGGCACCATGAAAATTATTATTGTGCGCTAAAAGTTTGAATTTTCCTCTTCTTTAAGATTAATTTTATTTTAAAACGTGAGATGTCTTTTCCACTTGGTGCCTTTTAAACGAAATATATTATTTCTAAGAATAGGTAGCTCGAAAATTAAATAAAGCAAGAGCTTCAATGAAATTTCCATGTAAAACAAAGAACCTTCAGGGACACCAGCGTTGATATTACGCACTTCAGACTTGAATTAAACGGTCAGAAAGGTAATTACCAACCCAGTACCCAATACCAAATGCGTTTGATAAAATAACTAGGTACCAAACTCAATCATGCCTTCGATATACCGAGAGCATTAAGATTTGTACAGAATGTTAATATACTTCTCAGTGAGAACCTTCGATCCTCTCGATATTTCTGAAACTGACTATTTGCCAGTGCTTTAGTGATCTTTAGTGATGAAGGTACGTTTTTTTGTAGGTAAATTTTTTGGGAACTGGTTGGACAAACGTCACGTCGTTTCCTATCTCTTCGGCAAATGTG
This sequence comes from Syrphus vitripennis, assembly GCA_958431115.1. Classification (NCBI taxonomy): domain Eukaryota; kingdom Metazoa; phylum Arthropoda; class Insecta; order Diptera; family Syrphidae; genus Syrphus; species Syrphus vitripennis. Next base: position 109,653,800 of record OY288108.1, read on the forward strand.
CTTTATCATCAGGGTTTTTGAGTATTCTAGCTACCCTTCCGTAGCGCAAAATGAATTTTCGCCATTGAAATTATAAATAAAATGGAAAACTTGAGATCTTCATTAATAGGGCATGGCAACCACTCACTGCTCTCTACTTTTCACACGATACTCATAATTCTTTACTCGCTTATCGTTTCTCGGTAGTCGCCACTCGTTGTTATTATTCGGTTCTCTCTACTCACCACTTACCTACTTCTCCCAATTCACCACTCCCAACTTGCTCTCTACTCGCTACTTGTTACTCGCGAATCGATAACTAACTACTCCGTAGTGAGAACTCGCTACTCCCACTCGCTACTCCAACTCGCTATTTGCTATACCATGCTCACACTGAAGACCTTTACAAATCCCAAAAAAACATGTCAAAGTCCAAGCTTTAACATTCAAATGGACTGTATACTACAGACGGTATGAACCTTATCACATTGTATATGCAATTTAATTTTTAAAAAATAACTGACTACATTAAGGAACTTAGTATCTTCTTGAAAATGTATTTTATATTAAAAAATACAAAATAAATAACTATGAAAAAAGTCTCCGTGTCTAGTGTATTAGGTGACAGGCAAGGATATAAAAATGTTCGTCCTGGTTATCATTATGAAGATAAACTCCGTTGTTTAATTTAAATTCTTACTTGCATATTCATGGATGAATTTTGTCAAGGCTATTTGAGGCTGTGAGAGCAATAGTGGCGTAACCCATAAAATTCACTTTAGAGTTACGAGAGATTTAAGAAACAGGGTTTCTTTAAACATTTTTTGTATTTTTCCTTTGACATTTTTGATTAATCTAAAAACGTAGAAGAGTTTGAAAAAGGACATACTTTGTAGTAAAAGCTTCTTTTTTTTTAATTCAACATTATTTTGGAAAAAAAAGTGGGTGACGCCACTATTGCATTCATGGTTTTCATTAAAAATAAAGAAAAAAGGAAGGTTACACCAAATTTATTATATTATTTTTTTATGTCTTTCATAGTTCAATATTTTAACAACAAAAAATTATAAGTACATTTTTACTTATTTTTTAATGATTTTATTCCTGGTCTGATAAAACGTCAAATTTTTCAATTGGAGCACCTGTTGACGTTTTTAAATTATTATAAAAAAGTGATTGATTGGTGGTATAAATTGAAGCACTTCTATTAAGTCTCTCTTTTTTATCATTTATTTTAGGTTCCTCAAGCTGGTTGAGGTTTTTAATGTCCACGGAGTGTCTTTTTTTTACATTAACCTCTTCAAGTAAAACATCAATTTCATTGGAACAAAATTGACAATGTTTTATTTTTTTCGAAATGTAATTACTGAATTTCAAGTCATTCAACCTTGGAATTGGAAATGGACATTTTCCTGCTTGTGATATTTTCTTCCGCAGAGATTTCGACGAAAAAAATCAGAAGAAGTCATTTTCAAAATTTCAAATGGGTTTCTCTTTCTGGCCGAGGAAATGAAATTTACCCAATCATTTGGGACGATGATATACTTATAAAATTTTTATTCTTCTCTATTAAACCAAAATCTTGGTCAGATGACAAATAGGAATGGCCACTAACTAAAAATTTAACTAAAAATTTCTTTAATCGCAAAATCGGGATGGGATACCAAAAATTGGCACAACAGTGAAAGTGGTTTCTATTTTGGCCCCACATTGGACAGAATACATAATTTTTTTAGAACACCTTATGTACGTTTTTTAAATAATGCATAAAACAAGGCACAATTTCTTGAGGCCCCCTTGACGCTGTAAACTCATCGCAAACATACATACATGAGAACTTTTTCACTGCCCATATTATGTATACCAAAGCAAATGGTCTCAATCTGTACCAAAGCAAACAGTTTCTAAGAGAAGTATGAAGGTTACGCCACTATTGCACTCAAACTATGATCAAATTATAAAATGCAATAACACCTTTTTGAGTGCCATCTGGTTTTGAGTGTAGATAGCTGCATAAAACTATTTTTGTATTAAAATAGATATATTAAGGCACCCATTTTCATGAAAAACTCATTTTTGAAAAAAAGTGGGTTACGCCACTATTGCACTGACGGCCTCATTTGATGAAATTAAAAAAAAATTATTGAAATTACGTGGCACGGAGTTGCCATGTGCAGCAGCATGCACCATTGTTCTATAGTTTGACGGATGGATAAACTTTTACTTTTATTTTGAAAATTTAATATATACTGAATTAAGAAACAAAATATGCAATGAAGTTTGCATAAATGCATATAATTTATAAATACATTTTATTACAAAACTTTACTTTTGTTGCAAACCCTTTTGGATTCACTCGTTTTTCGCATCCATAAATCGAAAGTTGCCAATGACAATACCACATAACTTCTCCTCCACTATACTCTTATTCTCTATTGAAACCAATTTTTCGAATTTGTCCCATTAATTGTTGAATCAACAAAACATTTATCAAACTAAAAAAAAAAAGCAAGCTTCAAGTATACTTTTAATCAAACACTAAAACATTGAACAACCCATTAAACATTTTAAAATAAAACGAACCACAAATAACTTTTAACACAACATAAAACCCGCTACAATCACCATCATCAACAACAGAAACAGAGCGCGTCCTTGCTTTTCCCCTTTTCAACTGCAAAACGAAAATAAAAAACTCAACAAAAACCCTTCTTCACTACTTATCCCTTTGTGACACAACTGAAACTTTTTTAATTATTATCTTTCATCATCAGAATTGTTCGCTTAAAGTATTTTAATTTTAAGGCCAGAACCATATAACCAAGCGATCCAGGACGAAAGGGAAACTTACCCCTTCCCCCGCAAAAGCAAAAAAAAAAAAAAAAAACAAAAATGAAACATTGTCATCATAGTCATTAGCCCTAATTTCTAAACTGCTACTTCCTTTTTTTAATTTTTCGCTGACAGCATCAATTCGTAGAAAGGAGAAGAGAAAAAAAGGGTCAAGGAATATTGCTTGAAAGAGGAGGCGATGACGCGCCTTAAACTTAGTGCGAGGGCTCAGACATGCCAAAATTAATTTACATAAAATTGTGATTGAACTCGCTATTATCGTTGTGCCGATAACTTTTCTATCCATCGATTCTCAAAGCGAAAAAAGTAATTTTTTTTCTGATTCAGAAAAATTACAGAGTAATTTATTTGAAAGGAAAAAAAACGGCCAAAGTTTTATAGAAATTGAGGTTATTAACGGGAAATAACTAGCATTGTATTTTATTGAAGATGCAAAAAGAAGGAAGTTCTTTGGAGACGAAGACGTTCAGGCTTCAGCTGACCATAGATTTGCGATTTTTATTTCAAACGAGCTAGACTGGGATTTGTTGGTTAAATAAACTCTTAGGAAGAAAGATGAAAACAAAGGAGAAGACAGAGAAGAAGTTGAAGAAGTAAAAGAGATAAAGAGGTTAAAGGAATTGTAATAATAATAGGTACATGGTGAAGAAAATGAAAAAAAAATGAGGAGAAGAAAATAAATAGAACGGAAAAAATGAAGAAGACATTGAAGATAAAGAAGATGAACAATACGAACGTGAAAAAATTAAGAAAAAAGAAAAGAAGGAAAAGTTTGAAAAAAGAGAATTAAAAGGAAGAAAAGTAACAAAGTGATAAAGAGGAAGGTAAGATTAAGGTTAGGTTAAAGTGATTGTTGATTTAGAAATCCAACACACCTAGACCAAAATTTGGTCCGTTGTGATACCTCATGGATCAGTTTATCAACCTTCCTCGTTGAACTAGTTAGAGCTTCAAATGAAGCGTAGGAGACAAATGGTGTCGGAGTTTACTAGATCGCTGGGATCATTGAAGAAGAAGTCTCCAAGGTGGAGTTTTCGTCTTTGTGACAGATCGGGACAGGTGCAAAGAAAATGAGAGACTGCCTCTTCTTCCTCTTCGTCCCTGCAACTGCAGCTCCAAGTCGAAGTGCATGTGTCCAGTCAGGACACCCATAACGTAGCCAATATGCAATCTACTCCGGGAGATCAATTCTTTAGGCCAAATTAGTTTTGTCGCTAGACAGGTGATGATGTTATTCCACCTGTAGTTTGTTTTCTCTTTAGTATCTTGCTTTAGCATGAGTTTATATGTTGCCAAAGGCATACCCACACTAGCTTTGTGAGCCAGCAGAGGTAAAGTTGTTCTTCGCTTGGCAAGTTCGTCGGCTTTTCAATTTCCTGAAACGTCTCTAAAGATAAAGAGGAAAGACAATAAGGAAATGTAGGAGAAGAGAGAGTGGAAAGAGCGGAAGGATGAAAAAGAGGACGGAGTGGAAGTAGAAGCGGAAGCTGAAGACGAAATCGTATAGTGAAGAAGAAGTTGATTTTTCGTCTGCCAGTTTACAATCAGTTGTTCCAGGCACCATTGCAAAAAGGCATAACTTTTGACCTGTCCAGATTAACCTGGGAGTACACATATACACAGTTCATTGTTAGTATCAGTCAAAGAATCAGTCTATTTTTCCGGCTCGAACCCTCATTTAAAAATAAGAAAACCGTGTTAAAATTCAACCAACTGATTCACTAATCATAGAAAAGTACATTCCAGTTTCTTCTAATCTGCAAAAGTATATATTCCTCTCACATCGCAGAACCATGTAATTATTTCATGACATTCTTAAGAGAACTAATACGTCACCATAAACACCTTTACAAGTTTCTGACTTAATTTTATTCCAAACACATTTGTCAATACACCTACTTCTTTTATTCATTATTCCTGTTCATGTTCACCCTCATCATTATTCCGATTCCTTTTCGTTCTTTGTTTTATTAATTAACAAAAATGCGCATACCCATATTTATTTGTTTTTCTGTATCGAAGATAAAATATATCTAAAACCCATGAATATGCAATGTTGATCAAAAAGGACACGTTGATATGTTGATACTTGTGACTTTCTCCCACACATGACATTCCTTAATTTATATGCCTCGAGCATCAAATCAACCATATAATAATCATCGTTCCTCTATATAGCTGGAGTTATCGTCATTCTCGTTCTTCAATTTTGCTGCCATTGTTGTTGTCATCACATTCTGGTACTTGCCATTTATAACGCTCAACGTGACCGTCGTCGTTGGTATTGTTGTTGTTGTTGTTGTCATTCTTGTCGCATTGGGATCCTTCCCATGAACTACATGTGTAATTGCCAGAATCTCATTCTATGGTATTTTTATTTTCATTCTTTTTTTTTTTTGAGAAACGATGATGATTAATTAACCAATCTATATATCGAGCAAACAAAACCGGAAAAAAAAGAACCACCATGATATCGTCTAGAGATAGGTACTCTGTAGGTATCTCTCTCATTGGATTGGAAACAAAATGCAAAAGTAGACTACACATCACACCCACCTTCGACAATACACTTCAGTACACGACAACATCAGAGATACAGATCCCGCAGTCATACCACCATCATTTCCAAGATGGTTATCGGTTATTTGCAATTTATTTCACCCGAAGATACTCACTGATGTATCCGAAAGATGGTTGTCGTATTGTTAGAGCGGTGGCGCAGCAGGGCGAGGATGAGTATTTTTGGATGTCAACTGCTTCCAGACATGATACCACATAATGAACGTGGCTGCCTTGAGTGTGCTCCTTAAAAGTTACACTGATAGAAAAATTTTAATACCTAGACTGTCTAAAATTTTAAAAACAATAATAAACCGAAACAGATTTCTGCCTTGTGGAACACCATTTCATAGAGTTTTTCAACTGAGCTACCCTCATTTCTTACTAAGCTCACTGAAAGTATTATGTGGGGCATACGTGCTTGACTTTTACTTCCCGTCATCGAGTACTGCCACGGAAGATGCATTTCAGCTCTCTTCAACTCTTCCCCAGTAGTGTTAATCATCATCCAAAACTGCCAGTCATCCGTCTCTGCATTTAAACAGCTAAGAACACCTGTGAGCTCTTGGTAGTTCACACCTTTTTGTGATGCAAGCTGTGAGGTGTTTTTTTTCTTCGATCCTTCCCCAAGTTTCTTCGGATAATCAAGGGCTATGGCTTCCTTTGTACTGACCGCCTATACCATCAGCATCAGATATGAAAACTTTTCCGTAGCTCAACAATGTTTTTCGATGGAGGTAAGTTCCTTGCTACTGATTGTTCTCAGTCTATGTGAAAGGTGGTCCTTTTGTTGTTGGCAGTTGTTTGCGGAATCCTTTAATCTATCGGCATTAAACTTAGGCTTTCTGGTGTTTACTTGGGATCTCCAAACCGCAGCTATATGTAATCTTACTCAGCAAGATGACGGCCCGGGCCACACCTCTGTCTACCTCTCTTCTATTTCGGAAGTTCTAAAGACTGCTTCTAAATTGCTGACTGATTGCGAAGTCGCAAAGTGGCCAATTTGGTTGGAGTTGTCCAGCTTAACATGTACTAATTGTTCCGGTTTCATTTGACTGAAAAGTTGCCTAGATTTAAATTCTTCCTGTGAGAATTTGGTAGAGAAAAAAAGAACTGATGTCTGCCATGTAACCTTTGTAACCTTATAAGTACAGAAAATGGAATATTGACATTAAAAAAATAATATTTTCATTCCGAACATGCAACACTGCAAATTCAATTTAAAAATAACTTCCAGAATTTCAACATTTTTTGTTATTATTTTTGTTTTTCGATCAGTGTACGAAAATACAGAACAACTATGTTGTCAGAGCTGTTACATATGGTTTTGAATTCAGGATTTTTCGATTCGCAAAATAGAAGAACACAACAAAAAAAAAAGAAAAGTAAAACAGGAAACAGGAAACACCAAACACATCCTAAACAGAAGCCATCACATAAACATTTGTTAGTGAAAAAAAAAAAACACAAAAAATTGTCAAGAACAAATTCTGTAAAATTGCTCCTGGGAGTGTTACTGATGTGCATATGAAGTGCATCCTCACACAACCTAACAGACAGTTAGGTATTTTCTGCTGAAGGGAAGAAGGAGATTTAGCAAAAATGTTAACGAAGCTTCAACAAAATCATGCATATGAGGATTTTTTTTTTTTGTATATTTAGAGATGTGAATATACGCTAAGAATGAACGAGCACGACCCCACATCGCCACCCCCATCATATCATCCCCCTTAACATTTCGAGGACACGTGGCTGATTTAAGATGTGAATAAATAGAGTGAAAATGCAGAAAACGAAAGAAATCCATCGGGATAAATTTAATACGTGATCGAAATCGTCAAGTTAAAAAATATGTTGCTACTCGTATGTGGATCCTTGAACGACAAACGTTTATTATTTGGCTACGATGCCATATGTTAACTTTATATCATTTTCGTTAATAGAAGGCATCATAATAAATATAATTTTGTGTACTGCTTTTGCCACTAGTATATGCCATATGTGTAGCTGAATATAATAATAATATCCCATTGATACTTTGCCGCACAGACAATTTATCTATTAATGAATTGTAATGAATTGGACGTGTTTTTTTTTTTTGGTTGTGAACTTCAAGGAATAAAGGATTCTTTGGGAATTATTAGTAGAAGATGATGGGAATCAAGTTAAGGGAATTGAGTTAGATTAATCGATTTGGTTTTCATATATTCATGTTGCGGGTGAAAGTTTATCATATAGCCGAATGAATACATACTTCGAATAAATTTGTATTTTTTTCCTTTTTTGCTGAAGATGAATTGGATTAAAATTTTCCCACGGCATAAGTTATGTTTTGCGATAGAAAATGTATAGCTATAGCATAAGCGGAGCACAAGTGGCTTAACCCATAAAATTCACTTTGGAGCTACGAGTTAATAAAAAAATGTCCACTTTTTCTAAATTTTTAAAACCTTCATTTTGTGAAGATTTTTTTCAAAATTCAAAATTCTACTTGAATTTAAATTCATTCGTAATTTTCACAAAATTAAAATCATACCAAAACTTTACGCTAGTGGCAACATTTGTCACTAAAATGAAAAACCTTGTAGGTACTTACAAAACATTATCTTTAAATTTTCAGTTCTATTAAAGAAAAGAATTATTTATACAATGTTAAGAGAAAAAACTGGCCAGTGGTTTTACATTCGGAGCTGCTGCTATTTTTTTTTCTGTTTTTTCTACCCAGCATACCGTTGTACCTGTTTTTAAAACTTGGAGAGTGTTAATTCCCAAGAGATTGTCTGACTTCTACTTTAAGAGTTTGTCCTTTTCTCTGGGGTCCCACCATATGATTTTCAGCAATGCTAGTGTTTTCTATGTTGAGACAATTTTTTTTCTTAAAAAAAAATTTGTACTAAAAAATTTAAATTCAAATAAATAATTGGCAAAATAATTTTTTTTTTATGTAAAACGAATTTTTCGAACCTTTTCTTTTGCTATTTTTTATTATTTTTTAAATATTTTTATATTTTTGACAATTTGCTTTGACCATAAAAAAAAATGTGGCAGAAGATAATTGCTGAAAAAATATACCGAAAATAAGAACATATATTATTATAAAAACGAAGCTTAAATTCTTTGAATAAATTTTCTTAAAATAAAAATTGTAAAAAAAAAATTACCTACCAAAAAATGCTTTAATTAATTTGTTTTTTTGATAATTTCTGTTGGGAAAATCATAATGAAGGAAGCAGAAAATTTATCTATTTCATTTTTATAAAAACTAGAAACAATTATTTTCCCTATTTTAGAAAAAAAAAGTTATGCACCGGAATGGGTAATGGAACTCTTTTAATAATTAAATTTAGGACTGCATTTAATCAATTTTCCCTGTGGCATGTTTTATCCTGATTGCTAGTATGTTTGTTATGTACATAGATATATCACTTGAAGCTGGAAGACATAAGTAAGCAAACATATAACAGTTGATTTTTTTTTTTTAATTTGTTTTCAATTTTCCTTTTGTGTCTATAAATTCGCTATCTTCTGTTCCCAATTCAGTTATTGTCTGCCAATAATTTTCAAAAGTAATTTTCTTGAAATAATTAATTGATTCTGACAATCAAGGTTATATCAGAGGAAGTAATCATTCACATATTGAATGGAGTTAATCAAAACTCTCTTCCTCCCTTATTTAATGATTGTCCTTCATTTCGTACAACAACACATCACATCCACTTCCACTATAAGATATTGAAAACTTCAAAGCCAATAATTTAATTGAAAACAAACACTGACTGACATGTAATTAATTTCCCTCCTCAAACCATAAAAGGCGGCTCGAACTTTAAATTAATTCTGCAGCCCCACAAAAAACAAAAAAAACCAACAAAAATTTCGTTGTCTATGCCGTTGTCGACTTGGACGTCGTCGTCGTCGTCAGTCGTCCGTCGTCGTATTCATCGATGATTTTGTCGTCCGCATAATATTATAGCTGCTGATGCTTTATGAAAAGAAGGAATACCGTCCTTGATTTGGCCGTGACTCATGCAACATTAAAAAAAAAGCAAGGACTCTCCTTCAATATCTAAACCTCCGTCCACCATCATCCAATTTTTGGTAGCTTATTGGTTAAAATTGTCTATATTATTCAAGAAAAGCAACTAACTATTCCAATATACCCTTAAAACTGACAGAATGACTTTTCGTTTTAATTACAGCAAAGAAGAAGATCCCTCTCTTTCTCTCTCTGTTTTACACTCTGTTCATCATCAGCTGCCCTTCCATCAACCTCCTCTTTCATTTCACGTCTCAAACGAAATTGGCAAAAGTCGAATTTTGAATGACTTTCATTTTCATTTACTACTACACGCTACACTGCCTATTTGGGCCATTTTGGAAGATTCATCGACAGATTGAAGTCCTTTCTAAAACTTTAGATTTAGCAGAGAAAAGTGATGGTAGCTTTTGTTAGTAATCGATTGGAATTAGGTATGTATGTATGAACGTACGTTCCAAAGGCGAGTGGAACCCCCTTCGGATATTTTCAACCCGCTGACAGAGGAGCACAATTTAAAAAACTCGACAAAGGTAGGTATGTGAGGACGGAATCTGCAATCTAAATTGGTATTGGATTTATAGTCGGGTGCTTTTTTTTTTTTTTTTTTTTGAGGTAGGGAATTGGAAATGCTTAAAGCATTTTTTGAAAAAAAAATAGTGTTGTTTTTAATTCTTCTTCTTACTTTGATTTTCATGTTTTTGGAAGGTAAATACTGTTTTGAATACGAATAAGGAAAATTACACATATTTTTTTATAAAAAAGATAAAAGATACTTCTTTAAATTGTTAGTATAGCTTCCTTGTGACAGCTATTGCCTGCTGTGAGAAATATAGAGCTGAGAGTGTACTCAGACAGACTTCTATTTTTCAACTCCCTAATAACTGTAACGTATTCCAAGCGGAAGTTCTGATCATCAAATAATCTCTATCGTGGCTGAGAGAAAACTTGGTATCAACTTCAAATATACGCATCTCCTCTGATTGTTAAGAAGCCCTTAAGTCTCTCGATTCCGCCTCTACCAAATCCATCACTATACAAAGCTATGTGCCAAGCCATAGCGATATTTCAGGAAATTGCAAGCGAACGAACTTGCCAGAAATGGAACTCTGATACCCATTTTGCCTAGCAAGCCAAGCATAGGCATACTGAGCGCTACGTGTAAACTTCTGCTAAAACAAGATGTTCAACAGAAATCAAACTCAAAATTGACAAACAACATCTCTCTAGCTCCCAAAGAAATCTGAACAAAGTTGTATCGCTAAGCATTTCAATTATTTGTTATCACTAAGTAGATCACAAATTAGACGGGACCGGAGACTGCCTTATATTTAGGTAAACACGCCACAAGACTTGGCGTATGTTCCAACTATTTCTATAGGAGTTACATGGTCTTGGGAATTTTCAAACCTATGAGTTCATCCAGATCGAGCAGGCGGCACAAAATCTGGGGCTGCACATTAGTGAAGGTAAAACAAAGTACTACATGGTGGCGTCGATTGCGAGAAGAACAGTTAGTCAAACAATCAAGGTAGCGGAGCACGAATTTGAAGTGGTGCAATCCTTTAAATACCTTGGGTCAATAGTAGCAGCCGATAATAATTTAGAAGAAGAAATACGCGGGCGGCTGCTCAATTCCAACAGAGCCTACTACAGTCTGTCAAAGCTCTTCAAATCCAGAAATCTCACCATAACTTCAAAACTGCTGCTGTACAGGACCATGGGCCTGCCAGTACTCACGTATGGATCCGAGACTTGGGTGCTTAGCAAAAGACACTCCGACCTCTTAGCCGCGTTCGAGAGAAAAGTCTTAAGGAGAATTGTTGGCCCCATATGTGAGGAAGGACTATTCCGGAGACGGTACAATTATGAATTGTACGCAATCTACCTTGAAGCAGACATAGTGACAAAAATTAGGCTCGGTAGACTCCGGTGGGCAGGGCACCTAGCTCGCATGAGTGAAGAGGAACCTGCTCGGAAAGTCCTTTGTGGTACATTCTATGGTAGACGGCAGCGTGGTAAACCATGCTTGCGCTGAAGAGATGGCGTAGACCAGGACGCCCGAAGCCTTGGGGTGCGCAACTGGATGGCGTCGGCTCAAGACAGGGATAGGTGGAGAGACTTGTTGAAGGAGGCCAGGACCGGACCCCGGTTGTCGAGCCGATGATGATGAGTTAAATATCAAAGGAAAGAGTTTTTATGAATTCAGCATTCTATTCAGCAAAGCTAAAAATCTGTCACCTTGTTTTATCTTCTTCTCATTTACCGGTGATTGTCATGATCTCGAGCGGGACCACAACTCTCCCAATCTACTGCTTCACCCTAAAGCTCCACTTGTGGGCTTTGCCGGGTCACCTTGTTTTTAGTATCTAATTTTAGACAACAACAAAAATCTTCTAATCAGATCTGTCTGCTATTTTAAGAAGGTTCCAAATCTCCCACAAAAATCACGTCCATAAGCACGACTACCACTTTCTTCTCCACCATCAACGCCTGACTCAACAATATAATAAGCATCTTTTTTTCAGAATTGAAGAAGCCATACATTATATTGATTAATCTAATTTTCGTTGAAATAATAGCCTTTTGTAATCCAATTTTTTCACACCATTTTTTTTTTTGTATTTCTTGACTTCGAACAAGAAACAAAAGACTCTGTGTCATCCCTCCATCATCATCGCATCATTTCAACTCAAAACCTTTGAAAAGAATATCATGTTTCACCCTAAAAGTTCACATCTTCAAACATACTAAATAAAAAAACAGACAAAAAGAAAGAGACTTCTCTTTCAGGTACGTACATAGTAGATGCATTGTTTGTCCTTCCTTCCTTCCGATTGGCCGTCTTCTTCTATTGTTGTACATCAAAAGGAGGACATGATGTCGACCCCGTCACTTTGAAAGTCTATTAACAAAATCAAATAATTGGCCAGAGGACAGAATCTTCCATCTATCTATCATGGATGTCGCCGTTCGTTGTCTTCGTCACATCAGAAAGTCGCCAATGCTCACATCTGATCCACAGTGACTCAACTTCAAAGGTAATATATACACAATTCACCATTTCCATCTGATCCTTCTCCGTGTGCATCAATATATATCTGGAGCACGATGGAGTAATGTACATATGTATATCTAAGCCATTTGACGGTTTAAATCGGCAGCGGGTGCCCGGTGGTGTTGCGGTGGTGCCTGCTAGAAAATCATTAAGGCACACACAAAGTGTCAATAGGTGACACACACTGATTCAACGAGGAGGCCAAAGTGCAAACAACCTTTGCAAAGATGTTGTCCCATTTGCCTTTTTGTGTGTACACTGTACTCTTGCATTGAACCAGATAGAAGAAGGAGTGACTTACATAAATTGGTTTTGGGTTTGATGTAGCCGTAGGGTATGGTATGGAAGGGATGTGTGTAATAGTGTACAAAGCTTTTAAATCACATTAACATCTAACACCTATCTGCTGTTTTGTAGAGAATGCATCCAGAGAGACTTCCATTAGGTCTCATGTTTCCTTTATTACCCGCTGCTCCGTGAAATTTTCGGGCTATCTTATAGCTAGGTTTAGACAGTAGAAGAAGAGTCTGGGTATGTCTGTCTGCTTATAACAACATGGCGCACGAATTTATCTTTTTCGAAAGTACATACCTTCTATGGTCTTTCGTTTCGTATGTACTCCGAGTTTAAGTGAAGATAGAGAGGTTAGGTTTGTAGAATGGATTTACATAGCTTTTTTGGCGTATTCTTTAGTCCTAAATGGAGATGCACAGTGCACACAATGTTGGGAACAAATTTTCCATCAAAGAGAACAAAGTTTTCTAACATAAATAAGAGGACGTCGAATACCATTTTCATGTGAAAGAAAGGTTCAAGGAATTAACAAAATAAATCGAACTTTTTTTGGCCTTGGGTTTTGTTGAAGAAGGTCGAATGTGTGCGCCAAGCTAATTTGAAGATGATTTTTTTTTTTTTTGTTGTTGCAGCAAATTATTTTAGGTTAGGTATATCTATAAATAAATAAGTGATTTCACCTCATGAGGAATGAAAAAAAATGAACCAATTTCTCGATCTCGAGGTTTAAGTTCAATATTAATAAAAATTAAAAAAATAGCGAAAAATTCGATTTTTTCAGTGATATGGCAACGTTGGAAACACTACATTTTTTAATACACTGTTTATTCCTAGTTCTGCTTCTTTCTTAACCTTACTTTTTTTTGCTTAATCCAATTGTTTACGGCAAACAAGGTCTCGTTTCTGGGCACAAGGTAGACCTATTCAAAAAATAATATTTTTTTTTTTGTTTTCAAACAAATAGGGGTACTATTAGTTCCATAGGAATTCATTTTAGCAAAATCTTGTAAAAATTGAAAAACAAAAAAATCAATACAAACATTTTCAAAAATGGACATTTGTTAAACATCAAACAAGGATCTTGAAAAAACTCAGAGTGGATGAAGTGGTAGAAAAATTGTAAAATATAACGTATAGCTGAAAAGAAGGTTGTTATTTCAAGATCCCAGCCCACCAAAAAAACATGTTTGGTCCTTGCTATGGCCGTTGCCTTTTGTAAGATTGATAGAGAAACTTTTTATGATTATGTACTTTTGTTAGGTTAGGTTTTCAAAAACTGATTATTCTATAGAAAACACAATTATCTAAAATGAGTAATTATATATATTTTTGGCACATGGCGACATAAGGTGAGCACAGTACAGCACAACTTTTATTTGGAAAATTATTTCAAAAATCTGTATTTCAAAATTATGTAAATCCAAAATTCTGTATATCAAAATGCAGTAAATCCAAAATTTGAAAATGCAAAGCTCCATTCATGTATTTCATTATCGAAAAAAAGGAATTTTAAAAAATAGTTTGTAATACAGTTTTTTTTTTTGCAGAATTTTAGAATACGCCGAAATATAGAATTCGGCAATTCGAATTTTTTGCACATGCAGAATTATGATCGCAACCACTTTTATTTGTTTAAAAATAGAAAACGCTTTGCAATATTTATTTTACTTTTGCCAAATCCAAACGTTAAGTTATAAGTTTTCAATCTTCAAAGTTGCAAATATTTGAATTTTTGTTTTTTTCTTTTTGGTTATTAAGCAATAATTTGCAAAGAAAACGAGCAAAAAAAAAGAATTTTTGCAAATTTGCGAAGTCTTAAAAAATATTTATGACATAGCAGCACAAGGTGATGAGCACAAAACATCAAATTTTCTATTGTTTTGAAAATCGTGCTTAGCAAAATTTATGTTTAGTCGCAAAAGGTGCAAATATTAATTTTTTCTTTGTTTTTGGTTGTTGTGGTAGGCAAAGGTTAAGTAGGTAGTTAAAAAAAAGTAGTACGAATAAGAGTTTTTGAAAAATTGATAAGAATTCGTAAAATTTGTGAAGTTTCAAAAAATATTTACGACTCGTAGGTTGAGCACAATACATTTTTTTGATCAATTTTTTTTTTAATCGAAAATGTTGGTTCTTACTTCACGCTAAAAAAAATACGGCATAAAATATGGCAGCATAAGTCGGGCAAGTCAGAAGGCTGTAACTGTCCAACCGTTGAGTTAAGAAAATACGTTTGAGGTGTGTAACAATTTTCACTTTTTGGCGAAAAAAAAACCGGGAACACTTTTTTTTTGTAATTTTTATTGTGAGCTAGGTTTAAATTTGTATCCAGAAACCATAAATAGAACGTGTAAAAAAACTAGGGTATTCTTTTCTTTCCCGACATGTGCATAGTAACCTATCCCCAACATGGTAAACAATACAACATCAAGATATTTATTTTTATATTCGCTTTTATCGAAGCGACAACGCGACGCCGACGACGCGACGTAAGACTTACCAGACGCGGCCACAATAAGGGAGAAATCCTTTAAGTTTTTTTTTGCGTTTGTTTATTATTTATAAGATTAACAATTTTCAATCCGATTTTCGATTTTTTCACCAAATCTTCAGGAGATTACCAAACCGCAGAAAACAAGTATGTACCTTCGTTTACATTTTACATATTGGATACTGATTTATTTGATAAGTTAAATCTGCCTGTCGTCACTAACGTTAATCCATTTTCCCCAAAGAGAATTCTGAAGTTGCAGTGCTTTCATATCCAAAAAAAAAAAAATTATTAAAACGACAGCCGACCAACAAAAAAAAATAAATAAATATTCTTTCAAAATCAAAGTTTCAAACGGTCGTGTAACCAACCACATTTCACTCGGAATATTTTTTTTATCGACTTCCGACTTCCGCAGTTCGTATCTGTGCATTCATTTTTATCCTTATTCCTTTTAGGGCTTATTATTTTTTGCATGTTGTTTTGTGACTCTTGTAACTTTTTTGCGTGGCATATTCGATGTAAACATACAACAAGTAGGAGTTGCCCCTTAGGGGTGTTTATAACAGGATGGGGAGAAATGAAATTTTCGATTTTTTTTTTTTGCTGTTGATGTTTTGTTTTCGATTTTCGTTTTAAGTAAACAAAAAAATATTCCCATTCCTGGATGTGGCCCATTTTTCTGGTATACGATGTGATGCTCTCTTGTTGGTTTGTTATAAATCCTATTTGCCCTAGAGGATTACATGCGATGGATAGAAAAACCAACATCATATAATTTGCATAAAGGAACCGCTTACATAGTTTTTTTTTTTTCTTTTTGATGGTCTCGGGACGCGCAAAATCCTACGTGTTTTTCCATTTGAAAAGTTTCCTTTTACATCAAAATCTGCTCTGCTCTGCTCTGACTGCCTGACTGCCTTCTACCAACCATCACACTTTGTTGATATACCCTTGTGGCAGATATACTCGTAAACGTAAATTTCAAAGTTTCATCAGAATCCGATCAACTGTTGTCTATATACCTACAACAAAGTTGATTTTAGGTGGCCCGCTGTGGTGTTATTACCTTTCATTGAAAATAAAAAACAAAAATGAGAGGAAAAAAGTTTGTGTATGGAGGATTTCAGCCTTCACTTTGGAAACTGTAAATAAATTGTAAAATACATCAGCATCGCTGCGATTTACTGTTTCATAAGGTTTTTTTTTTTTTTTTTTTGGTTTCACTCTTGCGTTTGGTATATCTCTGTCGGTTGTTTTATCGTATCCTATGGTAACTTATCCTATTTTGGATCGTGAATTTTATTATGGAAATTGTAGCCTTCAGTTCTATAATACAAACAATAGAAGTAGGGTAGCGGGCTCTGATTTTTTTTTTATACTGTGCATAGAAGTTTGATTTAAGTTTTTTTTTTCTGTGCAGATTTCTGGTGCAGCCTTATTACATATTTTTAACTCAACTTATTTGCTCTAAAATATTTTTAAATCGAAGCAAATAAAATTGTATCTATTTGGGAATTGTGAATTTTTTTTTAAAGATAAGTAATTCCAATATTTTTCTTTACTTTTACCTAAGCTAGAAAATGGTTGTTTTTGGAAAATATAGTAATTAAATTTTGTGATTGAAATCAATAGGCGAATTGAATTACCTCGAATAATATACAGTACCCGTGACTTTTTTTTACCGTCAACTCACTACCTAGAGAAACTGTCACGCTCACGCTGCTCCCCTAAGTTTGCTCCGCTTATGGTATGTTCAGTCGGGCACCATTTAAAAAAAAAAAATTTGAATAAAAGTATTATACAGATTCCAAGGAATTTCTGAACCGAAATCTATTTTAATACTTATAAAAATTCGTGCTAAATGTCAAAATTTGAAAATTCGTATCGCAAAAAAATTTTGTCTAAAAATAAAAAAAATTGTAGAACCACCGTGAAAAAAAAATAAATTCTGAGAAAAATGCTCTTCCCACAAAAAAAAGTCGAAAAAAATTTCACAAACAAAATTGTGAAAAAAATTGTTAAATCTAGTATAAATTGTTTTTTTTTTTTGCACCGCGTAAAAATTGATCAAAAAATAAATTGCAAAAAAAATTTTGTCGGAAGAAACTAGCTAGAGTCTACATATTGCATAGAGATGAGAGATTAAATTCAGCTTGGGATGTGATCGAGCGTAATGACATCAACGTCTTGGCTACAAAACCACAAGAAGGGTGTACAACTTGGAGCGTCTACAGAATTACCAAAGAGTTCACAGGTTTCTTCAGCCCTAAACACGGGTTGAATACAATCAAGTATTCCACAAAACCCTTACGAGTAGCACCAACAACTTGCAATGGGCTTGAAAAATAGACAGCTTTCCTGAAGGGTGAAAATGAATATCAAACTCCCAAAGAAAGAAGATATAACGCAGTTCGAGAACTAGATACAAATTTGCGTGACTCTGCAGCAGCTAAGTTAAAAGCAAGAATCGTCCATTGAATTCCAACTTCAAAACCTGCAATAATTGGAGATGTTCCAATAAGTTCCATCAAAAACTTATTTTCTTTGCAAGCTGGCCCGGATGGTATCCCCACCATTGTTCTGAAGAGGTGTTCTTCCACGCTGGCAAAACCCCTGCGTACGCTTTTCCATCTATCCTATTCTTCTAGGCTTGTTCCGAGCAGTTGGAAAACAGCAGTTTTCCAGCCTATCCCAAAAAAAGGCGCATCTTCTTAACCCTCTAATTACCGACCAATTGCACTTACTTCCCTTCTTCCCGAGGTCATGGAAACGCTGTTTAATTACCAGCTCAAGAAATATCTTGAAGATCGAAATCTTCTTAATGACCGGCAATACGGCTTTCGCAGCAATAGGTCCACTGGTGACTTGATGGTTTATCTCAGCGAACAGTGGAACAAATCTTTACATCGTGGAACTGAAACGGGTAAATTTGATAAGTACATTAAATTCTGACTCAAACAGCATTGTACAATGTAGATTAAGAAATCGCGTAGAATTCAATGCTGCCTTCTGTCGTTAAAGCGAGACCCACCCCCACTCCTGCCATTACCTATGAGTGGCACTTGCATCGAAGAAACTAATCAGCCTGCGATTTTAGGTATGTGTCTCACAAACCATCTTTTGGGGAATGATCACATACTTAACGTCGCCAAAAATGCCGCAAGATGTTTAAGTTTCCTTTGGAGATGCAAGATATTCTTTTCCCCTTCTGATCTGGCTATTATCTAAAAAAGTTATAAACGTCTAAAGCTTGAGTGTAACTCCCATCTCTGGGCTGGTGCTCCAGCAACTTACTTAAGCCTCTTGGACGGTATACAAAGACGAGCCTTTAAAATGATCGGAGACAGGATACTCTTACGTCACTCGAACACCAGCGTAACGTTTCCTGTCTCTCACTCTTTTATCGTTACTTTTACGGTAAGTGCTCTAATGAAATAGCCAGTTGCATTCCTCCCCTTAAACGATTCAACCGTAATACTTGCGCTTCCAGGAATGCTCATCAGTTTACTCTTGAACCCAATTTCGGTCATACTGTCAACTACAGGGATTCATTTTTTAGCCGTACTACGCGAATGTGGAATACCCTTCCACGCTCTGTCTTTCAATCTCATTGTGATGAACTGAAATTCAAGACTAATGTTCACCGACATCTCCTTTCAAATCCCCTCCTACTTACCTGAAACTCGCACTGTGTCTCTGACATACATATAAAGGGTACATAAAATCCCCTTTAGTGCGCGCTAAATATAAAAAAAAAAAAGATAACAATGATCTAAATTTCGAAAAAATATTTTAAAACACCCAAATTAACGAGTATGTATGTCTATTGAAATCTCTCACAGATGTAGGTACATAGTTTTCTACTACTTTTTGCAAGCTACAATCTTTTCCTATGGATGTTAATTTGGTGATCGAAATTTCCCTCTTTGAGAATCTTTCATTTACGATGTATGAACACATTTCCAGATAACAAAACCTTCAGTAATTGGAACTTTTCACTTGTGTCCAAAATACCAAACGAAACAACACGTTGTCAATCTTGTTTATCCAATATGTCAAGCTCAAGGTGCAGCATGTGTAAACCGTACTATTTGTTTGCCTTCATTAAAAAATAATGTTTCCGATAATATTTTATAAATCTTTGCTTACAGGTATTATGCGAGTACTCTCAAGTACTTTACCAGACTCAACTGTACCCCATTCTTTGTTTATTTTGTGTTCCAATTGTTTGGGCCTTTTATTTCGTGTATAGCTAGTTTAACAGTCGCACAGAGATCTCATGTGACGGTAGCAGCAGCAGAATTCGTTCACTTCATAGACTTTCGGTCGTTTTTCAACTACCACGACTTCCATCCACCGTGTTGCTATGGTTTCTTTGTTTGAATTCACTCGAACTCTCCAAATGCACATTGCACATAAAAGCTCAAATATCCCTTTGAAGGGAAGTTGATACTCACCGTTAGGCTTCGGCTTCAGTGTCCTGAGTTTCAGATCCAAAGTCTATATGTAAATTTCTGTTTAATTTCTGTCCTCTTTTTGTTGTTGTTGAAAATCCAGCGATGTAGAGAGGGACACACATCGACAGATGCCAGCAGACCAAGCCTACAAGCTATGATCATTGAGTGTAAAACGGCTATATAACTGAGGAAAATTAAATTCCGTGCAAATTGGAAACAGAGTCCTTTGAACAAAAAAAGCTTAAAAAAAACAACTTAACCCAAGATAGAACTGCAACAAAAAAAAACGAGGGAGTAAAATGAGAGGAAAAAGACTGCAGTGCAAATTCGGGGAAATATTTTTTTCTCGTTTTCAACCAAAAAACGGGGGGGGGTATAGGGTTACGAAGATTAACTGACAGTTTATGGACTTTTGGCAAAGCCTTTTACTGAAAAGTACTACGATGGCAGAGCGCGGTAATGCTCCATGCAGAAGAAGAGTGTAGAGTGTAGGTAGTTGTTAGTGAGTTAAACTATCTCCTGAAAGGCAATTTACGCTGACTGAATTTGAGAAGAGATAAGAGGGTTTTAACAACTTTTTTCTGTCAATCCTTTTTATTTTACAAAATGAAACAAAAATGATGGTAAGATTATTCAGTTTTTGAAACTATTTCCATTTTTTTACTTGTCTTTGATTTTGTGTCATCATTTTTTCCTTCTTGTCATGGCAATAATTTCCTCGCAAATTTGATTGCAATTTAAATAAAAATAAAACACAAATTGAAGCAAAAATTTGCTTTGTAAATTTTATTGTTTTTTTTTTCTTTGTGTGTATCATGTTTTAAACAAACTCTTAAATGAATTTCAAAGTGCTCGAGGACTTTTGCCAGCAAGGAGAAGCATCTACCTTCTCTTTTTTCGTTGTATTTTTTTTTGTGAAGAGAATATAGCTCTTATTTGTGCTGAGAAAATTGTTAGCTTATTTAAGCTAACAAAAAAGTTGAAAGTAAATTATAGCAGGCGATGAATTTTAACTTTATTTTTCAGTGCAAAACGAAATAAGTTAAAAGTTTATTCTTACAGCGAAGTTTATATGCTTTCTTTTTTTTGTATGAAGCCATATTTTCCAACACTTAAGCTTGATATATTTATTTATGTTTTTTTTTTTTGAGAAAATATTGTAAGCAATACGCAAGTATTGAAGCAATACTCCCCGGGATTGTTTTGTTTTCTTAAGAAAAAAAAAAACAACATGTGGGATTGTATGAAGTTTTTGTTTGTTAATAAATATATAAACATATTCTTCACATCAGTTAGTGTAGGCGTTTTTTTTTTTATTTTATTATAATTTTAGAGACTACAAATGGAGGGAGAACTCCTTGATGATATAAATAAAACTAATATTAACTTCTTTGTGTTTTTGAAGAATAATTTTTTTTTAATTTTAAGGCCAGTTGTACAATCTTGATTCATAATTTTGATTCACCAATTTCGTAAAGGATTAGCTGTTGTTCAACGATGGTTTATGTATTTAATTGGCTTATATCACACTAAACAAACTTGAACCATTGATGCCAATTTTGGTTTTGTCATGTCTTTAAGAATCGAATTTTTTTTATTTCAATATTTTTTTCAGGATTCCTGTTTGTTAAAACATTCTTAAAAACCTTGGACTAAAAAAATTTTCTATATAACCTCCTTCTTAAAGAATGTGGTTCCACCTTCAAGCTGTGCTCATTTTCAAAGCACTTTATCTATCGTTCCTTTAAAAAAATTAATTTAACCAGTCTTGAAACAGAACTAAACTAAACCTGCCGAATCCTGCTAAGTCCACTTTCGTTTTTATCATTTTTTTATTATTTCCTGAAATTGCTGAAAGTTACAAAGCAGCTATCAAATTTTTGAAATTCTTTATACTCAAAAAATTGTTAAAATAATTTGCTATTAACCAAAACTACCAAGCCCAATGGCATTGAAGAGTTCGAGAAATCTATTGCTCAAGCTCTTTGATGGATCCTCATGTAATCCGTGCTCGTGAAATCGCAATTCAAATTCAGAAGTTCTTGCAATAAAATTCAAATCCGTTTGGTAAGTAGAACGGAGAAGAAGTTCTCCAGCAAAAACGTGGGTCGTATATATACTAGACGTAACACGTGAAAGTTGAAGCCACGGGTTCTTCTCGGTACGTAACGGGTGCGTAAATTGCGTGTAACGCGTGCGAAAGTATCAGTAACACAACCATAATGCCTGCGTAAAGCGTTCATACTGCATGCGTGATGCATGCTGAGAGAGTTCGCACGCCCTTTAATCATCACTACATCTGGCCAATTGATTAATAATAAGAGGTCGTTAATTGATGAGTAAATTCTAGTAGCCTAGTTGGAACTTTAATCAGTCATGATAAAGCAATCCCCTAGTATAATAATATTTACTTATTTAATATTTCTCAAAATAAGTCAATTAAACTTCTTAACTTTAAACGATCTTAATTCTTCAAAACCTCAACCAACAAAAAAAACTCCAAGCAAAACTTTTACTTGAAACAATTGACAAACAAAAATTATACATTATTATTAGATTACTTATTTGAAACATAAATCTGTTCATTTTTACCAAACGACAGACAACAATAAAGAAAAAACAAACTTTCTCTCTAAAAACTCTGAAATCTGACTTTTTCATATTTTTGTAACACAATCATTTCAAAAAGCTAGAAAACTGCTGTATTTCTCAAGTGCGACTTGATTTCTTTTTATTTTATTTTCAAAAAAAAAAAAAAAGACATAATTTACTCGGTTGTCTCGTTAATTTTTTTGTGACGTCTTAATTTAAAGTTCAAGTTCGCAGACACAAATTGGATCCGACTTGTTTTTGTGATTGTGTGCGATAAGGAAATTTTAGAGAAGTTTCCTCGATGAAAAATTATTTAATACCAAAGATATTGTTATGGAAGAAGAAAAGGTATATATGTACCTATATGGAGGAAAAGTGAAGTATGGGGTAAGCTTTTGGAATAGAATTATTGGATGGATGAAGATTGTTGGTGGCAAACTTGAAGGAAAACTTTTCTTTAAAAAAAAAATGATTTTATATATATTAGCAACAGCAAGTACCTTTACCTTATAAAGTCAAGTTTTAAAGTGAATATATAAGTACATAACTAACTAACGGTATCTTTTGATAAGGGTATAGAAGGAGGCATTTATGTATTCAAGCATCATTGATATGGCTTCTTATCAAAGTCTTGATGTTAAAGTTTTGTTATAGAAAGCTAGGAAGACTAGGTCTTTGGTTTTTTTTTTCTTCTTTGGCAAAAGTCTTGAAACGTGTAGTTGAAGTTATAGACTGTCAATGGAGATGTTTCTTTTAAAATGATGAGGGTTTTAATCGTAGTACAATAGTTATCGATTGTTATTCGAGATGTTTTATTTTTGAAAGAGCAGATGTACGTACATAGTTATTGGTACCGGGCTGACCTCAGGAAACTTTGACAGATCCCCTACCCCTAGTTTTGGATTGTTCTATGTCTAAAGCCAACTACCAGGATGTCTTGCATCTGGCTTTATTTCATCAAATTGTTTCATTGGAGTGGAGCAATCGTAACGAGGTCTTTAAGATTGCAGAGTTTTTTTTCAATATTTTCTACATCATTCCGGACGCAGCCCTTGCTCTTCCGATTCGTCTGTTAATGCCCAGTTAGTTTTCGTCGTCCGTAGTAGCAATACTTCCAAGATGCTAAAAACTTTCTACCATCCCAACTGGTGGTCCAGAAATGCTTACTTGACGGAAAAGTTCCAAAATTGATCCTTTTTGTTATGGCCGTGCTTCTCTCACCACCCTTGTTGTCATTTGATAGAGATCCATGATTCTTTGAGAGCGCCAGCATACTTCTCCTTTGTAGTAAAGGTATTTAATGTGTGATCACTTATCGCCAACCGAAAAAATATTGCCATGCCTTAGCCCAATTTTGATTTCAGATTTCTTTGAAAACATTCCAACATTGTTCTGCGTCAAATGTTTTGGCGAGGTTGTCATTTATTCACTCCAGGACAATTCTTGATTCTGGTAGCACTCAAAGTCCTCTCTAATTTTTGCACTGCTCAAGATTTCCTTATAATGATTTGCTACCGACTACTACACTCTCAGCACCGACTTTGAAAACATTTTTTCACAGCACCCCAATACGGTTGGGTTCCCGATTCTTGTGTAACTTGGTCCTCCAGTTGGCGGAATGTGGGATCTTTAAGTCTATCGGTATTAAATTTAAGCATTCGGCTGTTTTCTCGACATCTCCTGCAGCTGTCATAATCTTACGGTAGTAGCCATCAGACGCTGGTCCCTGGACATGCCACATCCCTATGTCTACCCCTCTTCTTTTTCAGACGTCCTCAAGACTCATTCTAAATCTTCGACTGAACGCAAATTGATCAATTTGTTTGGAAGTTGTTTGTCTCTCCTTCGACACCCAATTGACCTTGTGACATTTCTTGTGTTCAAACATGGTCGTTCCTATAACAAGGTGGTTGGGTTCGTAGGGGAATTTATATATTTTTTTTAAGGTGGCGATTTTTTGACAGACGGAGACGGTACAATCATGAATTGTACGCAATCTACCTTGAAGCAGACATAGTGACAAAAATTAAGCTCGGTAGACTCTGGTGGGCAGGGCACCTAGGTCGCATGAGTGAAGAGGAACCGGCTCGGAAAGTCCTTTGTGCTACATTCTATGGTAGACGGCAGCGTGGTAGACCATGCTTGCGCTGGAGAGATGGCGTAGACCAGGACGCCCGAAGCCTTGGGGTGCGCAACTGGATGGCGGGAGTCGGATCAAGACCGGGATAGGTGGAGAGACTTGTTGAAGGAGGCCAGGACCGGACCCCGGTTGTCGAGCCGATGATGATGATGATTTTTTGACACCCGTGGGACAAGCCGCTATCTATCGGAAGTTGTTTTTTTTGAGAACGGTAGATTATTTTATTTCTCAGGGGTCATATGTTGTCTAAAACACCTTTTGCAAGTCGTTAGTGTGAAATTAAACATGACACCCTGTTTATGCTTCCACATAATACCGAGTCAGTTCCATACATTTTAGCTTTTACTTTTTTTTATAATTAGCGCGCACTAAAGGGGACTTTATGTACCCTTTATATGTCAGAGACACAGTGCGAGCTTTAAATAATTTAATAAATATTTAGAAATCCGTTTTGTATTTTTTTACTATATTTAAATTTCCTTAATTGAATTTTGTTCGAATAAATTCTCATTTCTGCTTCATGTCATTACTGGTACCTTATCACTCTGTGGTTTAACTAATTGCTATACAATAATTCTTATTTTGCACAAAATTGAAAATGTCGTAGTCGTTTTATGTGAAATGAATTTATTCTCGCGGATGGATGGCCCATTCAACCGCAATTAGCTTTATTGAGTTTTCGAATTAACGCATGGCCAGAGTAAATGAGCAGAGACACATAAAATTATAAAATCAAGCGTAATGTTGTTTCTCACTTCATTTACCTTGCAATTTTATATATAACACTATATACCTTCAATTTATATAATATTATATAATCTACTTATGTACATATATAAAATATTATATATTACTTACAGGTACCTACCTATTTGTCTTCCTTTTGCAATTGGTTTTACGTTTTTTTTTTTTTTTAATTTAAATGTTGGGGTTTTAACGTCAGCTTGATTTCGTTTTTGTATTTTTTTTGTCTCTTAAGCAAAATTTTATGCAAAATTGAAAATTACTATACTGGAAAATTACATTCTTTAATGAGAATGTAATTATTTGATGTCAAGCTTTATACTTTCAGAGAATTAAATGTGATAAGGGTTAAATTTTGCGTGCGGAGTTTGGTGTAGCATTTCAAAGAGAATTATAATTTATTTATTTTTGTATCAAAAGCAGTATATTTCATGATGGTGTTAAGATAAATTTTTATTAAAAATAAATTAAAGAGAGAGAGAGGAAATTGAAAGGTATGCATTTTTATATAAATTAGTGAAGTCAACAAAAAATATTTTTAAGATTTTACTGCAGAAATATTAAAATTTACCATGTTCGTGTTAAATTGAAGTATGTAGCTGTGTTTTCTTAAATTGGGTTCGGTGCTCGAGGTCGAAAAATTGTATGAAACATTGACTTAATATCATAAATAAATCAGCAAAAACTCAAAGCTATGGGATTCGCATTCGGAGCAAAGCAAGAGTCTTCCCACGAAACGATAAGATAATTGGACTATATTACTATTACTGTAAAATATCCATAATTTTTTTTTAATGTCCTGAAATCCAATCGTATACATTTATCGAACTTGATCTTTTTTTTACCTATTATTCATATCCAATAAGTTGACTGACTTGACTACTTATAAAGAAATTATATTCTTCCTTCTGAATTTTTATTAAAAAAATTATACTTTGTTTATGCCTTTGCTTTTTTTTTTGTCCACACTTTTTAACCTTTTGTCGTTGCTTGTACCTCTCACAACATTAAACTACACGGGTGAATTTTGATTTTTTTATTTTATTTAGGAACGAGTACCTACAGTAAAAAAAAAATGAAAGAAGCTTTACAAAAAAAAAACCTTCTCTGATATTGCATAAACAACGAAGACAAAGAGTAATATCAATGTGCAACAAGGTAGACGACGACAATCAAGAAGATGCAAGTTTTTTCATAAATAAATAGGTTATGAAAAACATATAAAAAAAAAATGTTAAGTACAAGTTTCCATGGAAACTCCATGGCCTTCTCTCTCTTGTTCAACTTGTTGATTTCATGGTAATGTTTAAGTTCTGATTAAGTTCGGAAGGTACAAAAAAAAACTTTATTTTTTTCTTTTGAGAATAATAAAGAAAAAAAGTTACAAGGAAAAAAATAGTATTTTCGAAGGAGAAAAACAGCTACTTTTAACTTTTGAATTGAATTTTTTTTTTATATTATTAAATTTAAATATCTGGTCCAGGTCCATAAGTGGATGAAGGCTTTACAAAAAAACAAGTATGATTTAATTTTCCTGCAAAAAAAAAGAATGTTTTTGGAGAAAAAAATTAGAAAAGCTTAAAATTATTATTTAAATTTTCAAAAATAAGCTTAACAAGAAAGTTCAAGCTGAAAACTGTAGATGCCATTTGATGCATCGTAAAAATATAAATTGAAAATAAAAATGCGGGGCTTTTTTCAAAAAATTTAAATATTTTGAGGAAAAAAATTCTTCTTAGATAATCTGGAATTTTTTGATTTATCATTTCTCCAACATTAATTATTAGAAGTGATTTTTATAATATTTCAAAAAATTTGCGCAAAAAATTTGTGTTTACAAAATTGAAGTTTAAAACAACGCCAAACATAATATAATTGACACGTTTATAGAATATTAAATTTTCAAAGTAAAAATAAAAAAAAATAAAATAACACAAAATTTATATTCTTTTCCAGAAAATCGAGATTTTGAGAACAATTATTTTAATCTTTGTATGAGAACTACTTTTAATCCTCGGAGCCATTTCCTATAAGTTTTAGGTTTTTGAGAACAGTTTTTTTCACATATGTATGGAAGGCGCTATATTGTTTTCGAGAAAATTAAAATTTTTGAAAGTGGGTTCCTTTGCATGAAATTAACCTGTTTTTAAACTAAAATATTTTTTTTATTAGAATTATTAGAAATGTGATTGAAAAAAAAATTATTTTGAAAATTTAAGTAGGTACCTACTGAAATATTTAATTTATAAAAAATTATTGTATTTGTTTTTCAAAACTGAATTTTCTTAGGAAACTATAGATAGGAATCAATGATCCATTTTGAGAAAATCAAAAAAAAATATTCTTAGTGAGCTAACTTCTTTTTAATTTTTTAAAATTAAAAATAAAATATTGTAGGGGCCATTTCCTAGACAAAAAGGAATTTTCAAAATACCTACGCCAAATATAACGTGAGGAGATACTGCCCAATATACACAAAGTTTCAAGAAAATCTAATATCACTTTTATGCGGTAGCTTAAGAGACAGACAAAATTGCGAGACCCTCTTTCTTCGACCGCCCATCATATTACCCAATGTAAAGTTTAATCAAAATCTCAAGTTCGAATTTTTTCACGAATGCAAAACTTGCTATATAGTTCCAAATAAAAATTAAGTTCAAGGGGAATTTGCAAAAACAAAATAAATAATTCAAATAAAAAATAATTTAATCAAAAAAAAATATCTCTCAATAAAATATAGTATCTGTAAGCAAACTGATGCATTAAAAAAATATTGATTTAGACATTTTAAAAACTGCATTATGCTAATTAAAGGATGTTAATTAATTCTATCTGGATGCATGTTTATCTATTTTATCAACAAAAAAAAATATTTAAACAAATAACCAAAGGAATTAATTCTCTCAGCTTAATTCAATGATATTATGTTGGTTTGTGCGTGACTCAACATATTCACTTTATTTTTTTGTTTATCAATTTAAATTAAATTTACCAATAGGTACATAATTAGTTTATTTATTAAACTAGATAAAAAAAAACTGTAGAGATTAAAAGCAAATATTGTTTAATGTATGTAAATTTTTTTTTATAGGAGAATAAAAAGGATTTCAAATTATACATAATAAAAAAATATATATATTTTTTGAGATAAATAGTTATAAATCAAAACAATTTATTGTCCAGCAAGTGGTTATTTATAAATGAATAATTTATTTTATGTTAAGAACAAAAAAAAACTATAATTTATAAACATTTTTCAGGGTAATATTTTTTTTTGTAGAAACCAAAAAAAATAAAAATCAATATGTTAACAAAATACAAAATTTAGCTTGATTATCATAACTTTTGTGCTCCCACACTTGCCCACACAACAATGCCCCATTCCCTCTCTCACCAATAACTCCTGATTCAAACTCTGACAATGTAAAATAATTTTCCCCATTAATTTGAAGAATTTAAAATCTTGCTGAATTAATTTTTGTTATATTTTGTGGGAATAATATAATTCACTGCTATGGCAATGATGATGATGATAGAACAGGGACAAAGTTTTTCTTCTCACTTAATATTCACTTTCTAGATGAACGAACTTTATACAAAATTATATTTTTGGCAATATTTTAACTCTTTTCAATGAAGACAAGACTTTTGACGAATAAATGTTATCCTTTGAAGAATTTATTGTTAACGTTTTGCATTGGTAAATGGGTCTTCGTCTTCAGGCTATATAGAATTTTACACAGTTCCGTTGGTTTTGGAAGTAAATCATCAAAAAGAGGTTTTTTGTTTCATTTAATAGTTGTCGGAAATTTTGTGTTAATTTGTGTAGAAAATTAAACCAAAAGGAGGTAGGAACTGTACTGATGGATAAAAAACTTGAAGGTGTGATAGTTACCTCCTACTTTTTAATGTTTTGACTGTTTTAAAACAGTTTCGGTTTATTTCCTGAACTTCTATTTTTCTAGATCCACGGTCCTAATATGTCCGTATGGTTTCCACTAATCCTTAACGCCATGGTGAACGGTTCTTTGAGATCTGTTACTCAGTTTATACCGTATGAACTCCTTTTCTAATTGGAGGAATCTGGTATTTTAAGGACCGTCAATATGACTATTGTACCCGGATTGGTTTCTGGAATTTGAAGATGATTCTCGATAACAGGGGTCACATTCCTATTTACATGTACATATAAACAACAACACGAGGACGTAAAACAAGACCGATTGTTTTGCTACTGGCTCAGGCTAAGTTCTAGACAGCCAATAGTTTCTTGATCAGGTCAGTTTATGTTTACTTCATAAAACAAGTTCAGAACCAAAAGATCTATCAAATTTTACATTGAAAATGGAATTTTTTAAGTCAATTAGTAGTCCAGGTAAACAAGATTTTAATACAAAAACGGCTACAACCAAATTTCACCAAAAGGTCATGATTTTAAACCTAGGATACCATAGAACATAGCGTCCTCGAAATGTTAATATTTTAATTTGCATACTATATTCCACCTCTTACAAAATGTTACTCCACACAGAGAGGAGTGTAATAATAGCCTTAATCGGGTAAAAATAAACATATGTGGTTGTTTGGTTTCGGTGCGGCCAAAAAACAACATGAACGGTCATATGTGTGTAACTGCATTGCGACTAAAGTAGCAAATTATATTCATTAGAATGTTCCTGAACCAAATGCTTAGCTTGCTTGCTCTCTCTATCTCTCTCTCTCTACCAACCAACCATTTATTCGCCCTCAAAGTCAACTTGTGCACACTAAAATTTGCTTAATCTCTCACTTAAATTCCCAAAACTAACTCGTACCTACAAACCTATGGTTTTTCTATATTCCTTTCGTATATGTTGTGTTTATTCCTGCCTGATACGTTAGCAACGCGGGGATGGTGTCCTGATGGCTTGACACTGTTTCATGATGCTGCTGAGACTGCTGTTGCTTTAATATTCCTGTTTCCCGCTCTATAGCAAACCATATACAGCAATGTTTATATCTACGTGTAACCGTCTGCTGCTAGTGCTGTGTTGCTGTTTAAGGATCAATAAACAAACTTAAATTAGCTGCTGACATCAATGCCATCTAATTAACGGTTATTGCAAATAGCAGTGTGCGCCAATGTGGTTTAGAAGCTGATTAAAATCTCTGAGCTAAATATAGACAGAGTATATAGGTAAAATTAGTGACTCCTACTCCTCCTCCCTATAATTTGTTGCAAAATACTATGAACAAGCTTTTGTAGGTTACCAGAGTGGCGTCGATTTGGGGCTGTGTTTTGAATTTTTTTTTCTGTAGGAACCTACCAACAACTTGCTTTATTTCAACTCCCGCTTGATATCTGCACTTAGAGAAAATTTACTTAAACTGAAATTAATTCGAATTTACTTTGTATATCAACCTAATACTATAGGTACCAAGACATCGCAGCTCCTTAGAAGAAACTTCTTCATTTTTACGTCTGCATTTCTTCTGAACCGAGTCCAATTGGCCTCGAGTCTAAAGTTAACACACAGGTTAGAAACAGCTGCTATTCATAAAGAAATTCGCAGCTCTTTTTAGTAAAAAACGGAATTCTACTACAATTTTAGTGCTATTACCTGTCAATACATTGTACTCCAATCCACTTTTTGACAGATAGAAAAAAACAACTTAGTCAAAGAGTCAGCCGTTTTTAAAATTAGAGCTCCAGTTTATCTTTTGGACCCGGGTCTAAATTGTCTATGAATAACATAAACTCCAGGTTAGCTTAGAAGAGACAAAGAAACAACTTGTCAGCCGACTATGAATATGCCCCAATGTATTTTTGACCAAGATAATGTTTTTGATCTTAAGGCTTCCTGGGATTTTCTTGCTTCTCATTTCATGACACTTTGTCACTCCTGCTGACATGCGAAACATTTTCATTTCAGCTGCCGCCAATTAACTGTACTTCATTGCACATTGTCTTTTGTCTAACACAGTGATAAATATGCAAGGCTGGATGAACAACTGCCCAACATAGCTTTCCTTTCAGCTTAGGGGGCGTTTTTCGATCAGAGAAGATGGCAGAGTTTTCCCAGTAGTTCATCCAACCTATGCTTACGCGACGTTCATCTGAGTCCCAAGATATTTAAATATTTCGTACTTGGGAAGTACTGTTCCATCCAGATAGATGTCGTGAATAATCATGTGTGGATCAGAAATGGGGAGCTTAGGTTCGTTTTTTTTCGAACTAATGTGGTATCCAGTTCCCTCCAGAACATTCACCTTGCATCATGAAACATGATATTCAATGATGCCTCCACTGTCTTCAAAGAATAACTGATTCATTTTTGGATTTATTACCTTATCCTCAAGCAGAAGCAGAAAGTTAAGGACTGTAATAAAGAGCAAAGGACTCAAAATACTTCCCTGATGTACACCGTCTTTAATTGACAACTCTTCGGTGATCTTTGTGGATCTTATGAGCTTACTATTGCATGATATTCGGCATGTAACACCCCAGAACTCCTCGTTGTCCATAGTCCATGTCCAACCCATATCCGATCTCTTGTTTGCTTTTTCAAAATCAACCAATATTCGGTAGCTGTCACAATACTTAACTTTTCAACCCCTGATTGCACATTTAGTAACCGCAGATAAGTTTGGAGATGTGAACCATGAGTCGTCAAGACCCGATGTCTCCGATCTTTTACCAGAACTCACAACCACTTTTATCTTTTTTACGTTTTTCACGGCAGCACCAATTTATTCGATTATTATGTTAGGTGCAGCTGTTGGAAAGCCTTGAAAACCTTTTGCCATCTGGGGAAAAATCTTATCGCTGTTTATGAATTTTGGTGAACGCTGTTCCTAAGAAGTATGATTTACATCAGAAGTCGGGTCAGATATTTTCTCTAACTCGAAAAACACGTTCGTACACCCTGCTAGAATTTGGCCACACTTGTTTTTTGCTTCTTTCTTCCAACTTCTGAAAACCATTTCTCTAGGTGTACCATCAAGCTATATCGCCGATAAAGTAAACAATTTTAACGACATATTGACTTTGTAAGCTAATATCGTTCATCGTCGTCGTCGTATTTTTGCCTTGAATATAGAGTTCCAAATCGGTGAGTCTATAATATGCTGCCACAGCAGCAGCGGCAGCAGCACCAACAACCGAGGCTTTACCAGCTATACCAACCTTTACCACTATTTAAGGGCGAGACTATGGTCGTCTAATTTGATTTTAATAACCCTCCAATGTTGTTTCTATAATACACAGTCGCACCAAAGTCGCTCGTCGATGCAGGTACTTAAATTCATCGCGCTTTCTACCTCCTGAAAATAAGCTCTTACTCGTAGTCGTTGGCCTCCCTGGCTCCAGCCTCATCGAACTCCTTCCAGGTTTTGTGGTTTATTCCTATATATTGTATTGTTTTTGTTATTTCATATAATAATCCTTGTGTGGGCTGGAGACATCCCTTAAAAAGATCATCATCATCACCATCAAGAATTAAGCATGGTTTGGAGAGGTGATTAGGTTGAATCGTTTTCAAGGTAGGTATAGGTGCCATCCATGCCCACGAAAAACCGGCGCTGGCTGTGTACCCAATATAGGATTTGGGTTTTTGGCATGTTTTTTTTTTTCTTGTTCTATAGAAGAAGACTTAAGTTTCTTGTTGAATAGGTATAGAGCCAAATACCTACGACAACGATGAAATCCATTAACAAAGCAATTTAGGTTTTAACACATTTAAATACTGCAAATGGGTACTTTGCCTTATTGTCTATCCGCATCAGGGAAATAAACTGTTTTCATTGTTCTCGAGACCAAATAAGAAGCAAGCAGCAGCTCTCACTTTTCTTGTCTTGTCTTATCATCATTGTTTTGAAGATAATTGTTATTTTATTTTGATTATGGTATTGTTTTCTACTGGTTAGGAATTAGAACTCCTTAAGTTATATGGGATTGTTTTATTATAATTATTGCGGTGAAGTAGTTTGTAGAAAATGAAACAATACTGATGAGACTACTTGTGGGTTTTTAAATAAAAAGACAATATTTACGAACCTTGTATGGTTTCCTGGGGAATCCTTTCTGCAAATATATTGACATAGTTTTTCGGATTTTAATTTCTTAAAGTGATGTTCAATAGATTTTAAAATGAAAAAGTTCTTGGAACCCTCGAAGAGAGGCAAGCAGGTTATTGTGCTCAAAAAAAACATTTTCAACGTGTTTCGGAAGAAGTGTTATTTTTTTGTTCCCTCTCTGATAATATGTTAAGGTTCTAGATTGCGAATACTTTTGAGACATCCGATCCATGAAAGATCACTATCTGGGGAACGATTGGCTTTCCACGCTTTACGATCCCGAGCGCATCGTTGTCCATTGAGCTCGATGTGACCGAACTAATGTAGTCGATGTGTTTTGACTTTCTGGACTTCATCGGCATCTTTGTACAGCTCATGGAGTTGGTGGTTATATCACCTCAATCATTCCCCATTCTCGTACACAATACCACATATCCCTCGAAAATTTTTTTTTCTTCTTAGTTACTTCGAAGTTGCTGCTAACAGTAGTGACGTTTTGTATTACCCGGTGGATAGATGCTTTTTTATTTGTTAATAGCAGATACTTGATACAAAGCTTCGAGTTTACTTCAAGACCAATGAGTTTTGCTTGTTCTTCAATCGCTGCAAAAAACAATAGCCGCACTTTGGGAGCGGCCGATGATGCCTATGTCTCCCGCATATTCCAGTAGTTGCATAGATCTATTGAACATAGTGCCTTTGGTGTTGACGCCTGAGCCTGACCAGAACGATAAGCCTTAATAGTTCTTGCAAGATCGCCTTTTTTGAAGATGGGCCACTTGGAGCTGATAGTCCAATCATCGTGCTGATGAATGCGCCCTATCAACGCATCTCATGCGTAGAAAGAAGAGTTCCACGGGGAATTCATCCGAACCTACGGGGCTTTTTTTTTAAGCTACATCAACCTCTTCAATAATTAGTGGAAGAACGTAGTCTTCGTTAGCTTAATCTTATTCTATCACTTACTCTTCTTGATGCAAATTCAGCAGCTGCTGGAAATGAGCTTGAATAATATTCCCTTAGGTGACGAGGTTCTCCTCGGTGTTTCGGAGAGTTTTTGAAACCAACAGCCAATTCCTTGGCTTTTTTATAAAACCTCGATCACTGGACTCTTCTATCTCCTTGAGCTGAGAAGATCTTCTTCTCTTTATGTCTCGTTCAGTTGTATTTTAAGAAAATAATAAAATCAGCTTGCCTCAGGTAATCTAGCTCAATGTCTGCTTTTATCGAATATCTTTTTCAGTTATTTCACATTATCCCTATACTTCTACCACTTGAAATTTAAAAAAAGAAAATTATGCTTTTTCCTAGAAGACAAAGATATCACAGTTCTTACTTCCAAAACTTTTCTTCCTTAACAATATAATAGCGCAAAAGTCCCGCACGGCGCCGTTCGTTTATATATAAATAACATTACCACAGGCCTTTCATACACCTATCTACATGGATATCTCCCCAAAGCACAAAGTGTAAAGTCGTTCTTTTGTGAAAAATCTTAAATCCGACAATGACTTGAGTAAACTTTTTGGAACAAATCCAAAACCCAGAGTCAGAGAGCCAGAGCCAAACGAACGTGTGTGTCACATTCTATATAGTATATGTTCGCGTGTAAGAGAGTTTGTTCCTCTTGTTAGCTCTGTGACAATAAGTCGGGAATATTTCTCATTGTCGTTGTTGTCCTTTTTGGAATATACAAACTAAACCTCTGTAACATGATTTTAAAATAGAAGAAATATAAACGACTATAGTAGAAACTAGGAATCCAAAAGGACAAACTTCTTAACATTTTGGCTCTTCAAAAAACCGCTATGCCTTTATACTTGTAAGCAAATCCCGAATTACCTTTGAGCGATTTTCCTTCCTCATTCCCCATCACTTTCATGTTTATACAATATGTAGGGATACAGAATGGGATGTTTTGTAATACAGAACACCTATGCCCAAAACTCTTGCGTCCTTCATTTCCCTAGCGAAATCTTGCTGTTCTTCTACGAGTGTAACAAACATTCAGCCAATTGACTAACAACACACCACATATGGTTAAACCAACTATTTCTACAGCCTTAGAACATTTTGTGTTCCTGTGGTTTCTCTCGTTAGTGTAGGACTTTTCAAAGTTCTACTCTATTGCTTTTTTTTTTGGCAAAAATTAAATTCAATATAGGGTAAATTATGATTGTGTGGCAAAAGAAACTAAGAAAAATTAAATTGGGTGAAATTTTAAAGGGTAGATTTATAGCCGATGTACTGGACATTCTTAATCATTCTGCAAATTTTGGCGTTGCTATTTTTTGAAAATACATAAACCCAAATCGTTGGCCTTCCAAAAAGTCCATTTTTTTAAATGTTGATATTCCTCTCAATGAAATGATTTTATTCAAACTTACATAGGTACTTAAGTTAAGGTAGCGCTAAAGTCCGGATCAGACTAAAGCCTCAACCAAGTGTCTCCAGCCAGCTTGGTTCCTGAATGACTTTCTCAAGTTTCGCCGGCCAAGTGCGCAGTTTCAAATTTTTTTTTCAAACAAACCCGGTATTCAACTGGGCTACTGCACCCTCTTATTGAGGGCTTCAGAACCATTGAGGATTGAGCTACTGTTCAGAAGCTATGTACCGCACGCAGCTAAAGTTGGCACAGCAAAAACAAAAAGATCAGATCAGTCTTGAACGTCTTCATCTCTTTAAATGTATATTTCTGTGCAAACATTTGAGATGGTAGAAAATGTTCAATATCTTGGGAGTACATACTGTCTCTACTGATGACGGAAATGAACTGGACATTAATGGTCACATACTTGTACATCAAAGCCCTTAAAATGGAGAAACAACTGCGACTGTTCCGCTCTAATGTTGAACCCGTACTTTTTTTTGGGTGAAGCACTTGGAGTCACACCCGCTGTCACAAGAAAGCCAACCATATTTCCTATCATGAACCCATTGGCTCTATCATAGTATCAAGTAATTGATTGATTGATGAGAGCTGAATGATATTTCTAGGAACCGTACCCTTTGCCCCTTAAGTTCTAAATAAGGTAAAAGCAACATGTGGTTGGCCAAACAGTTCTCCAAAAATCTAGACTATTTCCTTCACATTGAGAAAAATGTTAGTAATAACATAACTAAATGCTTGTATTAAACTGAAGTGGAGGTACCTCTTCTTCAAAATCTGAAATCTCTAGAAAAACATCGGAAAGTCACCAGTTCTTGGGTCCATAGATTCCTTGATTCTTCTAGAAAAAAATTCGTTTTAAAGTTAAGAGATCACAGATCTCGCAAATCTGACATTTTTCATCTTGACTTCCATTGTGCTCATTATGGTTTCAATACGCCACTGAGCCACGATGTCTCTGACTTAAGTTGAGTAAAAGCTTTATTTAAAAATTTTGGAAATGAAACATTTTAATAATACACTATTTGAAACCACTTTGTATTTCTTTCTTGTGCGAAGGGTTTTCGCTTTTAAAATGTTTGGTGGAAAAGCTTCGCACAATATGGGGGATATGGCCAATGTACGTTTTGCAACAGGACTCTTGATGCACCGTCATGCATAATATGAAGTCTCTGTTTGGTCTATATCGCAGAGAAAGTCCTCGCAACGCGTTTCTATAAATTTATATGAACATCAAAACTCGAAGAAGTCTCTTTTCTGGGTTTTAGTTTTTAGCAGCTAAAATAAACAAACATAAAACTTATTTTACGAGCATCTCTAACAAGAGACGACACAAAAGATGGAAGGAATAAACCCCTCACCCGTTTGACTACTTGCAAAAATAATTTTCTTTCTATACGCTCCGAACTAACTGTACCTAGTGGTACAGTATAAACTACCCCCTGCGAATGTAATACGTACGCTAATTATAATTAGGTGGGTGGCTAAGAGAGGCTTTGGGGCATGGGCAGAGCATAGCAGTAGCAGTAGCAGCAGCAGCTTTGATTGAAGTTTTTTGTTTTTCCTGCCAGAAAACACAGAGGGGGGCCTGGCCATCATACTGTATGTTTTGCTGTGCTTTGCCGTGGTAGTTTATATTTGCGAGGTTTCTGTTCAAGATCCTTTCTCTGATGATGGTCTTTTTGTGCCACCAGCAGGATAGTTGTGTTTATGATGATGGTGCTTGTGCATTTTGCCCGGCTTTTGGATCTCAAAGCGGTATGGGGTTAAATTGCTTATTTAGTACTCGGGACGGACCAAAAATATCCTTACACGCAAGCCGCTACGCTGCCGCACCGCGCCGCGCCACGCCAAAAAGGTTTGCCCTATAATATTTGTGTGGTCGGTGTTTGCATGAATGCGGAGGACTTGAAGACTTAAGGGTTGGAGTTTGGAGTTATAATATAAGAAGGACAACGACCATGATGAGGACGACGACGACGACGACGACGACGACGACAATAGTTTAGTTTTGGGATGAAAAAGAGAAAACGAAATACCTACATTGATGAAACGAAGCTTTTGTATGATGTCCTGCTTCTGGTGTTGATGATGATAAAAGAGATTTTTGTAATTACAATCACGGTTTTGTTAGATACAGGGACTTGCTTTTTTTGGACATGGGGGGGGGTGACTGGCATTTTAATTATTCTTGATTGTGTTGGTTTTTATTTGATTACACACAACACGAAGCTATAGAAGATATACCTACCACCTAGCCAGCTGGGGACTCGCTGACGAATATAGCATTTGTTGTAATCTTTTCGTAACATTTATTGTCGACAACGACGACGTTGTTGTTTTTTTCGTATTCCTCTGTCTTTTTTTTTCTTTCTTATGGTTAACGATGATGGCAACGACGGACGATAATGACAACGAACGACAAAGACGAAGGAGTTTGCTTTTGGCAGCCATAAGAAGATAAAGTAAAGTTTGGTTTAAGTTCTTATTATTCATCTTCTTCGTTAAATGTTGTTGTTGTTGTGAAGTGGTATTCTAGGACAATAAGAACGTTCTCTGATGGATTCTGTTCAAGACAGGTCGGCCATTTTCTTTTTGACTGATACTTGATTTTATTATCATTGCATGAGAATTTGTGAGGATTTTAATTCGATGAAAGGTACTTGAAAAAATAAGGCTGGTTTTGCGAAAGCTATAGAATCACACCTAGAGGAATTGTTTTAATGGAACACGGTCTGTAAGTGGAATGAATGAATGAGCAAAACAATCAAGGAAGCATTGGTAGTTTATTTAAAGTGGATACCTTCCGAAGTATGAAATCTTTCTACCTCTTTACAATCGATAGTTATTCTTCTTTCGACAACGCGATAATTGGTATCTGGACGGTATTATTACTGGGGATTTGCTCCACCTATCGGTATTACCGGTTCGTGGAACCTAATATGTCCCTCAACTTCCCCTTGCGAGCATCGAGCGTATGATATTCATTCCTGTTATTGTATATATTCCTATCGGTTGTTCAAGAAAATCCTCAAGATGTTTCTCAGACATCCTTTTATGAATGTTTGTAACTTTGACTGTCGCTGTTACTTTCCAAGTGCTGGACCCATAAAAAAGCAGGGATTCAACTTTGGAGCAAAAGAGTCGCTTGGTGTTCAAGATTTAAGAATTGTTTCTCCATGTTGTGGAAAGCGTCCATAAAGCTAGGCATACACGGTGAACATGTTGGTGTGATTTGTTGGGCAGCGGTTCGCCATACACGGCCCAACATGTTTATAAACTTAATTTTTTGTGTGACTGTCGTGAAGGCAAGATGTGCTATAGAAGTGCGGATGATGCAATGAAAATAACT
Organism: Syrphus vitripennis; assembly: GCA_958431115.1. Classification (NCBI taxonomy): domain Eukaryota; kingdom Metazoa; phylum Arthropoda; class Insecta; order Diptera; family Syrphidae; genus Syrphus; species Syrphus vitripennis. Next base: position 109,692,799 of record OY288108.1, read on the forward strand.
ACACAAATGACGAATTGTTGTCCCACAACGCCATACACGACGAACATGTTGATAAACTTCGAAACTTGTAAACTTGCCCATACACAGCCAACATGTATGTCGCAACTTCACTTCAAATAGGTATTTCATAAACCGTCGATTTGTTGGCCAACATGCCCATACCTGAATAATTTTCAGCCCAACACCAACAAATCACACCAACATGTTCACCGTGTATGCCTAGCTTAATGCAGCTTTTGCTTTCCCGATTCACACGTGAAACGGGAAGAAGATCTTTCCACTTATGAGGCATTTAGTCACCGCAGATAAGTTTGTAAATTATGAACCATTTAAATCCTATATCTTTATCTTTTTCTACCTATATTTTTTTCCAGAACCCAGAGGATATTTGTTTTCGTCCAATCGCTTTCCGTTTTTGAAATTTTCCACTACAACACTAACTTTTTCGGCTTTGATATAGGTGAGTTCTTCGTTTTTAATTGCAGTTACTAGAATAGTCTAGCCCCGGAAACCTTAAAAGTCAAATACGGATCATCTCTTGATCCGACCCAAATTGCTGGAACCAGAAAAAAATAGAATTCACCGAAGCTTGCTCCAGCTAAAAATGTCAAATAATATGCTACACCTAATCATGCCTCAATTGTACTAACTCATTGGAATCCTAACGGGATATATAAATATAATGGGTATCAATATATCACATCTTTGCAAAGGATATTTAGATAAAGAGGCAAAAGAGGGCTAATTTAAATTCCTCTGTGAATGCCCCAGCCTAGCTAGAACCAGGAAGACTTCCCTCGAACATCTCACTTTTGCATTGAATTCAGGATGGTTTAAAGAGACCCCCCTCAATACCTAAATATCCAACAATACCCCTCCATACTTTCTCTTTATACCTACACACCCATACCAAAAGGAGGACTATAGATCCATGAGAACTGAGTGAGGTGATGGGGCTTGCTGTTTCACCACCCCACTTAACCTAACTTTACCTAAGTAATTCCTCCACAAAGATGATAACAATTCCGTTTATGGTGTTTTCATCTCCATAGTAAAATATCTTGTATGCCTTTGTATTAACAGCTAAGAAACGAGCCCTGCTTCCAGTGTTTGGCCATTTTGTTTCGTTGACACACAAGATGTCTATTCGCCATCTTATCATCTCTTTCAGCTCAAAACTTCTACCGGTACCATAGTACCAACGATCAAAATCTCCATTCTTAAGTGTCGTCCAATTTGTACCGTTACTTATTCTAGCTTCCGTAATCTATATATGTAGTTCTACTCCGATAATTTCTGATCGGTCCAGGATCAGTACCGTGCATAGAACGAGATATCAATAAAAATTAAAGTTACGCTGTTTAAATGCAATATAAATATTAAAGCAATGTCGGCATCAACTGCCTACTATTTATTGTCCTTTTTTTTCTTTCCAAGAAATATCTTCAAATAATAAAATCAGAAATGAAATGACTGCCATGGACATTCTTGATTTAATTTATTCAACCCTTAGGGTCAGTAATAAATTTATAAATAAATCAAATTTATTCCACTCGATTTCAAATGAAACATCATCATCATGAGAAACACCTTTTCCCGTGTGCATTTAATTAAATTAAGAAAATCACAATAATATTTTGTTCTTCATAAACAGTTCTTTTTTTCGGCGGGTGGTGATTGTGTCGTGATGGTGTATACTTATCCCACCATCATTTTCGTGTTTGACCTTTAAATTCCTGTGTAATCTACCAAAGAAACAATGAAACATGAATTAACAAAAAAAAAAAACCAAGAGAAATAATTACACTACCGGAAGTCATCATTGTTCTCGGAAGTTAGGCTCACATTTGCTCGAACTGTTATACCTACTTAGTTTTGCTTTTAATGAATTTACTTTCCACTTCATGCTGCAGAGACCGGAGGAGGAGGTTGAGAGGTGCTTACGGCTTACTGAAGCAAACCGCCTCTCAACCATAGTAAAGTAAGCAGGACACACAGATTCTCTACATAATTATATACCTACATGTATGTAGGTATATTCATAGGCAGGAAGTTTACCAAAGGAACAAAAAATCACATCTACTTTAAGTTGCAAAAAATTTGCGACCAATTCGGATGTATTTGTATCATAAAAAGAGTTACAAATTTAAAGAGTTTTTAAATGAAATTCTAATAAAAATTCAATTTTTAAATCCATAGCTCTTTGGAACAGAATCCATTTTGTGTGAATCTTTAGCTTCTTTGCCTTGGGAATATAAAGGGTATTTTTTTTAAGTTCAGGGCATTAACAGGTCATAAACTGTCAAATAACAGTTGTTATTGCACAGTTCAAATTTGTGTTTCTTTTTTTTTGTCAAAAACATGTTCAGAGTTGCTTCAGAGCGCCCTCTATGAGCTCAGTATAAAATGATAGAGCAGTTGAATGTTTGTGTGTGTTTTAAAAATAAATCAGGGGCCGAATTACCCTATGTATATGAAAACTATAGTACTCTCATGGTGAAAGTCGAATGGGGCGACATCTAATGTATGCCGGCAACCCTTACTCTTTTTTTTTTGCGGAGAGCTTATGGAGGTTTTAAATGATATTTATTGATATTTTTTGGATGCAATTATCCAAAAAATAGTCTCCTCTTGCTCCTACCACCAATTTTCGACGCTTAAAGACTCACCAAATCCAATTTTACACCTCACATTTTGCAGCGCCACCACCAGGATCCGGGCACCCTAAAAAAAAACTCGCCATGAGAGTACTATAGTTTTCATATACAAAGAATTACCGCATCAGTTCACGAGTAATACGTGACTGAATTGTGAGAGTTTGGCATTACCGCTCACGTTATTGAGCAATCTAGTACAGTAGTATACAGATGCGGTAATTCGGCCCCAGGTCTTTGAAAACAGAACTTGTTTAGTTCATAGAATTCACAGGGTAAAAAAATACAATCAAAAAAAAATCGTACTTTGAGACATTATTTACGTAGTGTTGACTAACCTAATATTTTTTTTAATAAAACTGCCCACTTTTAAGATTTCTCAGGAGCTCATTGTTTTTTCCTGTAGCAGTGATTTTGCGACACCCCCACAACTTAACTAGGTTCATTTTTTTATCCAGGTCATGATTTTTTTTTACAAGCTGGACAAAAAAGCAAAAAAATAAAAATAAAATCGGTTAGAAAAAATGCATAATTTTCAATTTTATGAAATATTAACATTGTGTAACTTGAACACAGCCCCTAAGTAATTCATGTTTTCAAATTTTGTTTTTTTTTTAGAACTAAACAGAACTTTAACATTGCTGCAACGCCATCTTTTTTTTTTGAAGAAAACTCAATTTGCTTTATAAATTGAGAATTTGTTAAAAGCGCCACTTCTTGTTATGCGAATATTACAAAAATCAAAAACCAACTATGGACGCGTTGAGTAAAAACTAGATTCAAAGTAGGGGTTTGTCCAAATGATTCCTTTATGATTCGGTGTGAGTAAATTTTATATCCTTAGAGGACAATACCTGGCTTATTATCGTTTTCAGTTTGGACCATAATTACTGGGACACCCTGTATAATATATAAACATATTTTATTTAATCTGATTTTTATTTTAATCTATTTTGTTTAACTTTATACAAAACCAATACGTTACCTTCTACAAACAAAAAAAAATAAAAAGTAACTTAAAAGCACTATATTCACTGCCATATCCCCCTTTAAGCTAAATATTTGCACACCAACTACTAACTGAACTGCCATGTAATTATTTTTTCATTATCCTTGAGGGAAATTCCTTTATTTGCAATATGACTACGTAGTGCTAGAGTAAGAATAACTTAAAAAAAAAGTAGTCATAATAATTGCTAATATTACTTCCTTTGTTAATTCTGTTTGTTTATCTCTCTCACTCTCACTCCCTCTATCTCTCTCTCATTCTTTCACTCCTTCTTCTTGTTTGCCATTAAGCTTCTTAATTGTTGGATAAAAGTTTAAATTTTTGAAATTGCAAGGACATTTCTACAATTCAAAAACAAAACAATAATAAGGAAAAAAATATATATAGAGTTTATTTCGAACATGACATGAAAATACATTTTGTATGTTGGTTTGTGTGATGTGTGTTTATAGAAATGTAGAGGAAGTATATTGTAGAATATTCAGGAAAGGATTTTTTTTTTTACTCCCCACATTATCCTTGTAGGTGTAGTATATGCATGTTTTTGTAGTGTATTCTCGTGTGCATTTTTGTAAGGGAATTTTAATTGGAATTGGAATAATTCCCCGAAGGATGTGGTTGCATATCTATAGTTCTGCTAGTCCCACATTTTTCAAATGCATACATAAACCAGGTAATTAAAATTTGTCTACGCAAAAACAAGGGTGGAAAGATAAAAGGCAAATTAAGGAAAGGGTGGGATTAAAATTTTTACTCAAAGGCTTGTGGGGGCTATTGTGAGCATTTGAAAATTGGAGAACACAATTGTAAAATTCAATTCAATGAAAAATTAAATTCTATCAGAAGTGTAGGTATACCAACATATTTAAACAAGTGCAAATGAAATTTCTGTACCAAATATTCATTGAGAGAGGGTACTTATATTTACAAGTAGTGATTTAATCTGCATCGTCCTTTATCGGAAAATTGTTTACTGTCGAGAACATGGCCTGTGAAAACAGGGCAACAATCAGTCACGATGAAATTTTTGTTTTACTTTCTCGTGGTTGTCCCCGGTCAACTATTTGCGTATTACTATTTGAGCAAATAGGCTATAATTAGGGATGCAAAAAGCCTTTCTTTCTTTCTTTTTTTCGCAACTTAAATCCGTACCGCTACCGAAATCAGCGCTATACCTCGGATGACATCTTTTGGTTATCGTATATATGGTTAGTTACTGGAATTTGAGAATGCTTCTCGACGACGGGAGTGAAGGTCCTCAAAATGCCAGACTCCTCCAAATAGAGAAAGATATCATACGGCATTAGATGGAAATATTAGGATCTAGTGAAAGGCAAGTTTAGGTCTACAACTTGTAGCAAGGTCTGTAGTCTGTTCTGAAAATGCACCTGGAAGCCATCGGGAGTCTGGCTCTCCAAAACATCTATCCAGAGCTTGATCTTCTGGGAGCTTTTAGCTCACAGGCTTCTGAAAGCCAGGTTTTGGAGATATCATAATGGTAATTCTTAGACTGGGTTTAGAAACATGATATTGGAAGCTGCAACGACAAAGGCGAATACTTTCTTGATTTCTGCAACACCAACAACTTTGTTAGAGGAGTGACCATTTTGAACACAAGATGTATCACAAAGTCAGTATTTTGGTATACCTACGGACAGAAAAGCGACCAGGCACTCTTCAGGGTGGGAATAGCTGAGACCACCATCTGAAAGTTGCTACCGTAAGATAACTACAATAGCAGTTCAGAGATTCCAAGAAAACACCAAAATACCTAAGTTTAATACTGATAGACCAAAGGATCCTTCAGTCCGCCAGCAACAAGGGGACAACCTTTCAAAAGTATTGAAGACAATCAGTAGCAAGGAATGCACTTCCATCGAAAACCATTAAGCTGAAAGTAGAGGAGCGGGTGAGCCCAATGCCCAATGAATTGAGGTTCTCCGTCTCTGGAGAAGCGGTTGGTCCAGAAAATTCTCAAGATATTTCGCAGACATTTATTGACGATGTGTGTCTTGTTAATCTTAAATCTTGGTACACAAGTGACAATCAGCTAAATCTAATGCTGAATCTGGTTGATGATTGGCAAAAATTCAAATAGTGAACCCTTTCCGACACGTCAATGGTTGTTTAATGATTCAAACAGGGTCCTGGAGAATAAAACTGCTACAGGACAATAAATCTTAAAAACTCATAAGCGTATGAAAATTTATCAATGTTACTTGTGATTTGAAATTTCAATGTTCCTATTTTATTTATTCAAACTTGTGCCTTGTTAGAACATTAAAAACATTTGTTGATTCAAATCAATTGTTTTTCTATAAACATAAACATCATAGAAGCAACAACAAAAATATCTCCCTTTTATTCAAAGTTGTATCTGACTTATTTTTTTTATTAAAGACATTTCATCATCATTGAATTCTTCTTGATCATTTTTTATCCATAATATTAAATGAACCGCAAAAGAACGATTTTATTATACAAATCTATAAAGCTCATAAAAGTCCACATGTATCCATTAAACTAACTGCACATATAAATGCCTATATACATACCTAGTCTACCTCAAAGTCATATATGTATGTACATACCCTTTTATTTGCCTCATAGGAAACCCAATTTGTATGTTCAACACGCCTTTTACGTAATTGATTTCAGCATTCAAAATATATGTATACATATATTACTGTTGTTCAATACATAGTTTAACTATTGGTGTTCATATCTTATCCTCCCCCCCCCCAAAAAAAAAAAAAAAAAAAAAACTGATGACTCACAATTTTTCCTTAAAACGCATAGACAGAGAGGGATACGAAACTCATATAATAAATAAAAGACTTGCTTTTCTCTGACCACACAAAATATTTCTATTTATAGATAGATGATGATAAATTCGTACTTACACTGAATAGAAAAAACATATTAAAAGTTATGTTCGGTGGCACCAATATTTACAAGCTTTTCGTAAATTGTACGGAACAAACGTCAAAATGCAACCAGCTATCAAACAGTTGCCTAAACTAAAACTGATGGAAGCCTAAGAAGATGCGAAACCGAAAGATCTGGCAAACCTAAAGATTCAAAATTTTTTCTCATGTTGAAGAAATTGCAATGAATTTTGTACAAAAAAATTTCAGGTATTTATGTAAAATAGTGACAGATGCTGTCAAAAACCTTCATCATCTGTACCCTTTTGGACGACCCTAGAAGTTCTAAAACGAAGCAATGGCGATGGAGTGGCAGGGGCAGGGGCAGAGGTGGAAAATTTGACCGCCTTTAACCATAGAAAATGGCCGCAAAATTTTGATAAAATTTCTTTTAAGATAAAGTTTTTCAGTGCTGATAGTAAGAACTGAGAGTGCTAGTAACGTCGATCTCAAGAGTGGATGTAAAGTAGAATGCTGCTGCCGAAATCCAAACTGTATATCTGGAATGGGGTTGTTGATTGCACTGAAAGCTTCAGCCAACAAAGAATAAGCCCTTCCAGGGTTTGACTGGTGTTGTTCGACCTCCCGAAATTGAATTTGTATCACCTTTCCTGGGTAAATGCATATTTTTCCCTTTCTTCTTTTTGGGAATTGGCGATCGTTGATAAAGTTGTTAAATAAGGTCGTGAGGAATAGCATTGTGACTTGGGAAATTGCATAGCTGTAAATCATGTCTGGTCCAGATATCTTTGGTCGTCCACAATAGATAAGTTCAGCTACTTCTTCAGGGTTTATTAAACAGTCTCCTAGGGGTAACTTGAAAGATTGTTCCAATTTCCACCTGCTACAGCTATTGCAAATGCTTCCACCTTATCCTGAAGAGCCATTACTTCTACTTATCTAGGCGGATATTTGCTGTCTTCTGCACCTTGATTTTGTTGACTTCCTTGAATGTAGGGTTTGATGGTTTGCAACCTGTTTTTTGTAGTTCGTTGATGCAGAAGTTTTGAGCGTTCTTCAATATGGTGTGGGTATATTGAGGTTCGCCACTTGGTATCTGCTGTTGTCTGTTTTCCAAAGCCTTAGCTGGATCATTTGCAGACGCTTTTGCAGTCGATGGCGGTGATCATACAATCGAACAATTTCTTCTGGAAGATGCTTGTATCTGCATTCTGCCCCTCGAAGTCTTCGGTCACTTCTGCCCGTTCAAGACATCGTTTATTCCATTACTTCGGTGACTTGTTCAATTTCGTCGTTGTACCGATTTCTCATCGATGTTGCATTTGTTCGCTATCCATTCGGTTGAAGTCGATGAGCTTTAAATAACCTGGATGTTGTTAAAATCGACTGGCCTGGTTTGATATGAAGATAGACGGCTCATTGTCTGTAGTTTCAATCAATATACCTTCAACTTGAGCAAAAATCAAACATGTCAAATATCTTTAAAACAGTTTTTACAATTTACCCAACTAATTATAAAATTATTTAAAAAAAAATCTTAAAACTTAATTTATACTGTAATTTTCCTTCAGTGCAGATATATGGAATACACAAAGAATCTTTTCTGATGTAAGACCCAAAATGTAACGAACGTTTTCGTCGTTAAAACACATGAAATTTCTTGTACGTACCTAAACCTACTTCCTGCCTTCAGGCATGTATATTCTCTTCAACCAGTATCTCAGTATCAATATTTAGTATCCAAAGTCCAAATCAAAGGCTCACCATTCGAATTCAAAAAGATGCCGATTTCTAGAAGTTTTTTCTCCTTTTTTTTGTATTTTGTGATGAGAATTTGTGTCCTGTCGTCCTGCGTCCTGGGTGTATAGTTCTGGATGGTTGTTTTTTGGTTTTGAAATACTGTGTTGTTGATGATGGGTTAAGGGATGGGACGATGGAGTGGAATATGTGCGGTTCGTTCTTCCCTTTGTTCTTCTTTATGTGTTGCCGGTCGGGAGCACTTTGTTGGATGAAAGTTAAGTCACTTGGAAATAACTTGCTTCCACCTCATAAGTCAAAGAATTAATTTCTGTCGAAAGTGGCAACGAGTTCAAGCTTTATACTTGGCCCACTGTTGTTGGTAGGTATGCTCCTTCCTCCTTGTATGCATCCAAAGGCTGGATTCATGACCACTAACTCCACATGCCAATACGTTCAATACCCAAACCCAAACCTATGTCCTTTGAACAGAGAGAGGTAGAGAAAAGAGAGAGTGAGAGTATAAAAAGATGAAGATTTTGGTTAACTTCAAGGATAGGGATATTGTCTGAAGGCAGGGGACTAAAAGATAAATGCAACATGGCAGTTCAATGAGGTAAAAACAACACGACGAAGCCATTTACTTTGGACTATATACACATATGGACCCGGACAGGACTTACCAGAATAGTCTAAGTTGTTTTTCCGATATATGTACATAGATAAAATTGCTATCATGATCCTTTTTGTTTGCAGGTAAGCGGGAATAAGTGGTTGATATTGTAATTAAATTGGAATGAAAATCATTATTACCTTCTATTTTATATCTCCTTAAATACCTACCTAACCCTCCTTATATGTTGTTTCTTTTTTTTTTTTTGGTGAGCAATTGGTGATGGATGAGGTGATGGCAAGGAATAATGGAAGGTGGGCACAAAAAAATAAAATAAAATAAAAGCAAGGCTTTCAAGTAAATTGATGTGAAGTAATTGAATATTATATGTATGTTTTATCGACTTGAAGGATACACATAACAGGTGAAATAACATGAAAGCAAAGCAGTTTGTATGGAGGGTGTATTGTATATATAATATAGAATGTGGGCATGTGGTTTAGAATAATCTAAAGATCAGATACATGCAACCATGCAGAAGCTAAAAGGAAATTTTTTTTATCAGATTTAGAAAAAATTCTAATGAAAGGCAAATGTGTCAGTGAATGGGAAGAGAGGAGAAGTAGTATAATAGAATGAAATGATTTGATTCAATGAACCATAGATGTCATCCCACCACGCCCGCCACCGCACTGCTCCATGTGTTTTGATAGCCAGATATGATTTAAAGATTTCTTTCAATCGATATTAAGTATTAAAAGGGATTTACCTATTTTTTTACAGAAGAGAAAAACTATCGTACATTTAATTGATTAATTTATTTCATTTATACATTTATTGAATCATTGTAACCACATCATGAATATATTTTTTTTATTTTCATTTTAGTCCTTTTTATTGATGTTGTCAAGAACATTTTAAAACATTATGATCTAATGTCGAAGTAATCAGACCATCTACTGATGACCTTATGCAGGAGCCTTATCTTATGCCAATTGATGATGATTTGCTTACTCAATCCAGTATCAGGAAGACATCCTAATATCTTGAGCGATCTCCTATAAAATGTTTCAAAAATGCTATGGGCAGACCACTGGTCAGACCACAACGGTCAATCCTCAAAAAAGCAGATCTAGCCCTGTTCTCCTGGAAAAATAAAATAGAAAGAGTTAAGAATGTCGCAGTTGCACTCTTATCATGCAAAAAAGCCTTTGGTAATAAATTGAGTTGAGCTTGATAAATTCTTTTATCTGACACCCCTGCATATATTCTGTAAGCTGCAAGAACTGGCACCCGTTTCACGGCTTCCTCACAATGAAATTCGCCGCTCTCTTATTTTTAACTTTCTTTTAACAGTCCCTAACAGTCCCTTCAACAACACCATCCCACAACAATCATTCAATTAAACTGACGTATCAAAAACTGATGACGGGGTCGGGGGTGGTGCGTACTCAGACAAGCTTAAACTAAGCCTACCCTTCCGTCTTACTAATCATTGTAGCGTGTTGCAAGCGAACAAAGAAGTTTTGTCTCGGCTTAAAGGATGACATCACTCAACTACTGATATCCGCATTTGACTTGATTCTCTCTCCACAAATTCATTGGCAACTCCTTAACTGTCGATCATTTCTAGCGGAGGAGGCACAGCAGTTCAATATTCCCTAATGCTGGGTGACGGGCCAGAGGAACGTAGGCAATTGTGAGGCTGATGAACTGGCTGGAATTGGAACAATCCTACCGATTACACTTATGCTCATACAAGATGCTATTAGGATAACAAACCTAATGTGGAATAACTTCACTACTTGTGTAGTGACAAAACAGATCTGACCTTAGGCGATATAGATGATCGTTGTCTTTAAGCAGATTGCACATTACCTCCGTAATGTCTAACTGGGAACACGCAGGAAGACTGGGTGTTTTATATAACGATTTCTGCAGAAGCTGTTTGGACGAGGAAAAAACAATTACCCGTCTTCTCTAAAAGTGTCCTCCTTTATTGTATATCTCAAAGACGTATAGACTCCACTTGGGAGAATATTATTATAACGATCACAGCGATCTTATCAACAGTCAACAGTCGATCTTATTACGATCAACAAATAGGTATCATCGAATAGAGAGAAAATATTTAAATTCATAGTGGTATCACAATGGGCTAATCCTTGGCCTAAAAGTATCAGTTCTGCTAACATCTACGTCAACTTAGCCAAACCTCCATCATGGTAATGTAAGGTCTGATTATTATTTCCACACATTTTTTTTTACGACTCCACAACTTGCCATAAGTTCGGTACCTATAGGTGCAATTAAAAAAAAATCTTGCGGGCACCTATTATAGCTTTGTCTATAAGAATTTACTAATATAGAAACGGTTATTTTTTAATTGTTCGTTATTGTTGTATGAGCTTATAATTAATATTTTTTATTTTTTTTTCGCAGATTATTATTTATGACAAATGAACCAACAACGGTGAGTTGTAAGGTGTTTATTTTAGTTTATTATGTTTGTTTTTATTAATTTCAAAGAGAACCCTGTTTTAAATTGATCTCTGTATAATCGTTTCTTTTTCATTAAATTATATTCATACATAGATGAAATTATTCTTCAAATTAAATTAAAGTTTAAAATAGATAGTAATCAAAACAAAATAGTCTTAAGTTGGTTCACCTCAGTCAGAGACAGATATAATTGTATCTTTAATATGATAGAGGAAGAATTTTTAAATTTAATAGGTCCAAAACTCAAGCCATACATAAGTACACCTGTCTGTATTATAAAGTTAAAAGTAAATCCGATCAGGCTTGAAAAAACATCCAATTATATTTTTCCTGTCTGTATATCTGTACATCCTTTCACTCTTGATTCTTCTTGCCTTTAGTAGTTCAGTCATGATCAAAAATTCTCTCCCTTTCTCTATTCTATATTTAAGGTTGTAACTTGTAAGTTGGCAGAGTCAAAAATGAATTTTTATAATGCAAATTCACACTTCTCAAATGATATCATTGATGGATGAATCAATTCTCTGTTTAAAATAAAAATGACGCTGCTGTATTTTGAAAAAAAAAAACGTGAAAATTTAATTATCTTTCTTTTTTGTATTCAAAATTTAATGAGAATGATAGAACTTATACTTTCATCGTTCATTAAAATTGAGATAGATGTTTTTGCAACAAAAAAATCCTCTGTCAACTGGCCTATGTTGTTGTAGTATTCTCAAATTGAATGCAAATGGCGAACAATTATAAAAACGTATCCTTTTATATTTTATTTTTACACAACCTCGGTCCTTCATTTGAGTTTTAAAAAAATCACCTGCGTGTCTGGAACGCTGCCTTACATACGCATATTTTGTATGCATACTTTAAGCAATAACCATCAGCAGTAATTAAATCCTTGCAAACAATTTTATTCTGCAAAAATGAAAAAAAAATAAAAAATTAATTTATCGGTAAATTCGGTAGGATTCGATTTTTGCTGCTGTCGGACAAAAAAAGTTAAGCAAGTGATTTATAAGTAGATATGTATGTAAGTAAATAAGTGTTATGGTACGTGTGTAGGGGGAACAAGGACAATGCTGGTCAGAGGCTGTTGCCTCTTGTGAGAAATTCTCAGAATATCACTTGTCAAAAATAAAGTTATTCTCACCCTAGCCGTTGGTTAAGCATAAAGAATAAAATTGCAGTTCCCCTCCATTCCTGCAATAACACATACAGGAATAGTTGAGAGATGTAAATCACTTACTCCCTGGTTCGAATTTTTCTATTTGCTTTAACACCATTTCCTTATTTGATTTGAAAAAAAATATTCAAAATGTCACTAATTTCTGAAAAATATAGAATTATATAAGGCTCTGTTTTTCTTAAAAATATATTTTTTTCATTGTTAGTTCACCTATTACCCGCCAGATTGCTTGATTTGAAAAATGGACCAATATCTACAAATAAAAATTACATATTTCCGAAAATTTTGGATGGAGGCCTATTTAGTGGCCGGCATTGCTCCCTTGTTCCCTATGTTATTCCTGTAAAGTAAAATGGCAAACTACTTACAGTTTTTCCATGTGTAAACTGCAAAGAGGTACATAATTTTAAAAGGCAAATGTCCTTCTTTTAAAAGTCAGACATCTTTGTTGGGAGAAAATAATGTTGATGTGTGGGGTAGAAAGAAAAATTAAAGAAGAAATGAAAATTAATTCCAAGGCTGGTATTCACCGAGCGCTCTGAAATGTAAGATCAAAATATCCTTGCCCATTTATTTTTGGAAAAGACTTTTTTACGATGGATAATTTTTTACGAGGCTCGGTGCATACTAGCCTTATAGTCTGGATTGCATCTGTGGTTGACTTACCCGAAACAAACCCGCACATTGGTCCCACTACTTGACAACCCTGATTGAAATCACATGAAATATTTGCTTGAAAATTCTATACTCTGTTCAACAAAAATTGTCAGTACAGGGAAGATAGGATGTTTGCCTCTCTGTCTGGTTGCATTGATTTCAATTTATCTATTTCAAGAAAAAGCTCTAACAGGGTTTCCGTCTTTTCATTATAAATTGTAGCAGATCGGAGAGTAATATGCGTATGGTTACCATACACATATTATAGTAATAATAAAAATAAAAATAGTAATAATAAATAATTCATCTTTTTCCACACCACCAAGCGGTAAGATGATAGGCGCGTTTTTTTAAGGATATCCCCGGTAGGCCTAATCCATTTTCAGTAAAAACAAATATGTACATAAAATAAAATAAAATAAAAAAATATAAATTACAATTTACGAGTAGGTATTTCATTTCTTATTTTTGCTGATAAGATTCCGTTCATTTTGTAGGTGTCTATTGTCTATTAATATTGTATATAATAATATTATATATGTTATGCATATTATATATATATATATAAATATATATATAATATGCATATATATATATATATTATTGAAATACAATATCAGGTCGAATAACATTTTCAAAAATTATTCAGTACCTCATGAATGTGAAAACTTCAATAATATACCTAACTTCTTTCCACTTTAATAACCAAAAGCAAAAAAAAAATAGCTGCATTTTAACGATTATCCAAAGATACAATCAAATACACAAATACGACAACACTTACCCTCTCACAATACTAAATTTTGTTCTCAAAAGCTTCAAACCCGAAAGCTCCTTGATAAAAAACCAACGGAAAAGCTCTATAGTATTGCTTTCAATTGGCAAAGGTAACTCTGTTGGAATATGTTTTTTTTTTGTATTCACACAGAAAGGGTAGGTAGAGATACTACGTACAAGAGGGTAAATGATCAAGTCACTTCTATCTCCATCAGCGTTGATGGAGATCGGTTATGGTGGAGTGTACGAATATTTTTTAAAGATTCGCACACAATTCATGTAGGTTAGTCATTGGCGTAGTATGTTTTTTATTTGAAGTTTTCTCAATTCAGTGTCGTGATAGTATACACGCGCGCTACTGCTTTGAAAAAAGCTCGCCCATAAGCCCTGTACTGACAATTTGTGTTGAACAGAGTATAGTAACCCTTAAATTACCTGCAGCGTAAATATTAATTAAAGCTAAACCATTATCGTAATTCACGGTTACTAAGTTATATTAAATTAATAACATATTCATACCTTGTTCAATAAATTTTGTAATAATGATAACAACCCACTCATTTAGCTGTCATTAAAATTGTCCTTAACATTCTAATTCAATAAGCACAAAACACAGCAAACAAAATAATAAAAAAAAATTTAAAAAATTTATTATAACAGGATCTGTCTGTGGTACTACGCACCCACACACAAAAACAATTGAATTGTTAAATGATTCATAAAATAAACTGCGTCCGGCGGAATAGTCCGACGACAAGACCAAAAGCCTACAAAATAATACACTATGCTCAAATAACAATCCATCAATCAATGTCCTTCAAAAGAATAAACATTGTTTACATATTATTAAGTGATCGATATATGTATGTAGGCCAGTTATAAGATATAGGAGTAACGGTATGTACATAGTACACATATTTCACATCATGGTGACAGTGTAGCTCCACATATTTAATGTCTCTTTTACATATTTAATCCGCCTCCTGTTTGTTATGGATTTCTCCCTTTTTTTTTTTTGCTGAATCAGATTGCATTGGATTTTCAAAAATGAACATTTCTGTTGGTGCTTTTCTACTGGGGCAAACGGGTAATAATTCCAGAGTGAAATTTTGATCGACTGGAAATGGAGCATCCATTGTATGAATGTGGTCTTGCTTATGTAACTTGACCGCAGATTTATTTTTATGGAACTTTTAAAGCCTGAGTAATTTTTACGACTTCGACACTTTTGTTATGGAAGCTTTTGTTCAATATTAAAGATCAGTGGTTTCTTAATGAGCCATTGACCCACACGAAACATTTGTCTAATAGAAACAATATGATGTCTTCGAATGATTACTTACCTTTTTAGGTCCTCCAACCTACTTTTTCCATTAGTTTTCCCTTACTTGGCATATGGTCTCCACTTTGCCTCCTGGAGATGTATTTAAGCTCTCTCCAACTCTTCCCCACCTGTTCTGAGTCCTTTTCGACCGTTTTAAACCAAGTCCTTCTTCAGCCCGCTCAGCTGCCTGCCTGTATGAGAGCGACCTGTTCTATTATGAAGTTTAGATACGGTTGGCTTTCTTATGACAGCGGCTGTGAATTTCCAACCCATAAAGAAGCACTGATTCAACATTTAAGTGGGGCAGTCGCAGGTCGCAGCTTAGTATTTAAGCTTTTAGGGTCGTTTCTCTATATTGTGGATAGCATACCGAACGCAGCGTTTGCTTTCCCGATTCGACTGTTGATCTTTCTTCCGTCCGTCGTGCGTCGCGACAACTGACGGGTCGTCTGTATAAAAAGTTCTTCCAAGATATTAAATATTGACTCGAACAGATGAGGACGTTCCAAAGCTGATCTTTTTTCTTTTTGCAGTATTGGTATATGATATTTAGCCTAATGATTTCAGATTCTCTCTTCACCCTTATTGCTTGTTGTCATTTTCTATGGTTATGTAAAATTGGATATAGGATGAGTTATGAAAGGAATTTCAGGTCTCTGATTACTCCCTGAACCATCCTGAAATTTGAACAGATTTAATTATGTTTCTCAGTGGCAAGGATGAGAGGTCATTTAGCTTGTCGAAAAAGTATCCTACAAAAGCTATTTTCTGATTCTTGAGCTAAGAAATTCGCTAAGGAAGTGATATGAGCTCTCTTTCACATCTTCGACATGACTACCTTTACACAAGTCAGATGCCCATTCTGCTTATGTCTCTTCACAAAAGGGACAATTGACGTCTGATTAGGTTAAGCAAAAAATCAGTTTTGTTCTTAGAAAGGGTTGACCAGGGATTCTTTGAAACCCGGCAGTTTCCAACCCGCTTCCAGTGACATAAGTGACCAATATACAATTTTACTATATTTAAGTGTTGATCCGCTCTTTGGTCGGATCATCTGCCGTCTTATTCCCATTTACGGTAACTGTGTTCATTGTGCTCAGAACTCATTACCACACCGGTTGACCAATTTTTTACTTCCTGACAAGTTTGTAAATGGCTTTAAATGCACTCTAAATGTCTCATAAAGATATCAATATTCTTCTTCAAACGTTGAGAAATATTTTGCGGTTTCATAAACTTCCTTTTCCTTCTCGTGCTTCATAATCTCAAGTATACCAAACCAAAAAAAAATGTTTTTAACTGTTTTCAGATAGGAATTACTTGAAAACCAGGTGGGATTTGAATGTTCTGAGTTTGGATTCGTTTAACAAGCCCATTGGGGCTTTAAAAAAAAAAACTCACTTTTTTATAAAACTTTTGAAAATTTAAAAATTCATGCGAAATAACAATGCCAACTGAATGAAAATGTTGCACATCCTTAAAAGTTCTTTTTTATTCAACATCTATTAGTTTATTTGAACTTTAGTTTATTTTGAATTGAAATATTGTTTTCTCTGCAGACTTATGACCCTGTTGTCACTTTATTCTACAAATGTGCTGAAGCCAACACATAAAAGCCCCCAATCCTTTTCACCTGTAATATTATTTAGAGTTTTGTGTGCTCCGTGCTCTGTATGTTTGGTCTGTCTGTCTGACTGTCTATGCTCTGTGTTGTGTACATAGTCTATCTGTCTGTCCACTTGTTGGTTCGTTAAAATAAATTTTAAATAACAGAATAAAAGGGAATAATCCTATAGCAACGCATCCATGAAAAAAAAGAGACAATGAGATTTTTTGCAATTATTTAAAGTATTTCACTTTGTTGTTTAAAAATCAGTGCGTATTATATTTTTTTTTGTGTTTATCATTTGTGTTTTTACTTTTTTATTAATTGTTGTCTTTATTCCAATCGAGTGGCAGTCGGCTTTTGAGGTTATATTTCAGGAAGCTTCATATTGGTTGATGTGCGCTCTATCCCTCTCTCTCTCTCTATTGTTCAAGGATTTAATTTTTTAGGCTGTATTATTTTCATTTTGGACAAATTGGGAAAGGATAATTCTATGTTTGTTTTTCACAATTGAAATTTTTTCCTCAATAAAGTCAGTTCTCAGTTGTTCTTGTTTAACAGTGCGAATATTGGAATAAGCTTAAGGCTTATCTAGAATATTGAAGTCCATTATGACGCATCATGAATTCTGAATTGATGGCTTAAGTTTAAATAAAATTAAACAAAGCTTAACGGAAAATGATGTTTCTAGGTATCATTTTTGGAGCAGACCCTAAGCATGTTGTTCCAATTCTATCGTGAAAGAAGGGAAGGTTCAAGAAGTCCACGATCAAACAAATGCAACAACACCTGTATTTAGTTAACATCAGACATGGAACAATTCAAAATCGGAAGGCCTGCAGACGTTTTCTGAGGTCAACCTTTTGAAACCCACAAGTGGAGCCATTAGTGAAGCAGTGGAGTGGGAGAGTTGTTGACCCAGTTTCCCAGACAGGTGACTCCGGACCATTACCATCGTCGGTTAAAGTTGAAGAAGAAGGGATAAGAAAGTTTACTATTTGTTAGCAAGATCGCTGGGGTCGTTGAAAAAGTATTCTCCCAAATGAGCGCTACTTCTTTGGGATAGAGCAGGGCACGTACAGAGAAGATGAGTAGTTGTTTCTTCCTCCTCATTGGAGAAAACACCCAGCCTTGCTGTGTACTCCCAATTAGACAGGTCCTGTAGTGACACCAATTACGGAGCCAATATGCGATCTACTCAGGGACAACAAGCATTTAGATCGACTCGGATTTAACAATGGCCAGATCTGCTTTGTCGCCACACAAGTGGTGATGGTGTTCCACCTAAGGTTTGTTAACCTAATGACATCTTGCACCAGCATGAGTTTACAAGTAGCGTGAGGTAAACCAATATTTGCCATACATCGTGCGATTGGTAGGATGGTTCCATTTCTAGCAGTTCATCAGCCTTACAGTTGCCTATAAAATTCCTGTGGCCTGGCACCCAACATAGGTGAAGGTTAAACTGCTGCGCCATCTCCACGAGAGATGATCGGCAGTTGAGGGCAGTCAGTGAGTTACTGGAGACAGAATCAAGAGATTTAATGGCAGCTTGGCTGTCAGAGAAAATGCGGATATCAGTGGTTGATATCACGTTTTTTTTAAGCCAAGACAGAACTTCTTTCATCGCTAGAATTTCTGCCTGGAACACGCTACAATGATTGGGAAGACGGAAGGATAGGCTTAATTTAAGCTTGTCAGAGTACACCCTACACCCCACGCCGTCCTCAGTTTTTGATCCATCGGTATAAAAGTGAACGCAATCATCCTCTAGGAATGACAAATTTTTCAGACTGATCTAGAGGGTATTGAAACCTGAAAATTCTTGCCAAACTGAAGTCGCGGAGTGGAGTAGTCGATGTAGCTGGGAATTGTTAATAGTAGCTTCGGAATGACCGAGTGGCCACTTTCATTATTGGTCTACTGTGAGGAAGCTTTGAGACGGATGGCAGTACTCGCAGCTGTATGTTTACAGAATCATGTTTCTCTAATAACTTAATAAATTTGTCAATGTTAAAAAGATACACTAATAATCTCTGACACATGCATACCAACTTGTGTGTCCCTCATTGGATTTGAAACTAGCTTTTGCATTTTGTCAATATCTAATTTCTGTCTCAAATTAAAGTTCAGAATTTATTTTAAGTGTTGCGATCTCTCATATCCCTTACTAACCAACAGCATAATTTAATGACCTGATATTTAACCACTAGCATCAACTAACCACCGCTGTGCTGCTGTTATACGACGAGTAGGTCTGACGTGGTCCTTTAGCATCTATGGATGTTCAAATGTGGGTACTAGAAATTCACTATCACCGCTACTTTGTGCAAGTTAGTTTTGTACTTAGGTCGTCATCGTTATTCTAACCACGCGCATTTGCATCGGTAACCACATACCGCGTTAGCGTATACGACTTTTCATAGCGTTTTAAATACGCCACGCGATTTCCAGGAAGCTATCCATATTTAACACACTTCCAAAACTGCCAATCCTTCCCGACTGGCCGGTCGGGGTTGGCTGACTGACTTGGTCATAGAGACATACACCACGGCACTCCCATATTGTGGTCACCATCATCATCATCATCATCGAAGCCAATGGGATACATTTTCTGCATCCCTGGATGCGAACATACAAAACCGCATACTCATTGCCGTTTGCCATACAAAGCTTGATTGCGGATATCTCGCTTGGTAATGATGATGCTGATGCTGCTGCCGCTTGCTCCAACATATATTCCTGCTGCACGTGCAGTGCAGTTCTCGGTGTAATAATCGATGCAAATTGAAATTTTCTAGTATCACGTTGTGAGAGTAGGTAAATGTCCAAGGACTTCTACATATCGCACCCATCAAAGACCGCGTTAGTATTCTAAAAAAAAAAATAACTATACCATCCTAGGCTATTGCCACTAATGCTGTCATATCCATTGTCATCACTATTGTCATCATCATCATCCTCAATATTGACCACACACAACACACCGACGAACACTATCCTCGATGCTGTTGTGTCTTAATTTTTGTCCATTTTGGTTGTAAGGAACTTCATACCTGAATACCTAAAATAGAATACGCAATGTGAAGTAAAACCCATTAGTCAAGGCTTAGAATGCAATTTGAATTCTTCCATGATAGCTGATGTCCAATGCAATAGCTGGTTATATTGAAATTGTTTCGAACGGCACCGTTTCATTAATTTTAGGTGCATTGAAGGTACCCTTATAAAAGCTTAGCTTGAGTAGATAAATGCAATTTGTTTAATCTGAATATAGTGAACTTAAGTGCAGGTATCAGTTTATAGCTGCACTGTCCTATCATTTTTATTATTAATTTGTACCATTTTTAATCTAAAATTTTACGCTTATTTTGCATATTAATAGACATTGACTTTTGCTGTTGTGGGTGAAGAGCTTTTGATAACAGCTGACTGCAATAAATATTATTAAAATAAAAAAGGCGGCTTTTATCTTCTTCTTCTTTAACCGAAGTGACGATTGTCATGATCCAGAGTCTCCTGATTGGGGCCAATTAAATTGAAATGTCATTGCGGACACACGACAGGACACAGGATCTTCACTTTCACACGTCGTCAGCAAAGAATGTAACTGATTCCCTTTGGGGTCCGTCATCTTATCCTCAAGCAGAAAATCAAGAATTGTAATAAAGAGCAAAGGACTCAAGACGTTCCCCGGGGGCACACCTACTTTAGTTAGCTAACCTTTGTTTTAGCTTGCTCGTACATGTCGATGATCATCCGCACGTAGACTTCTGGTTCTGGAACTGCTCGTTACTAAAGTGCTCATATAAGATCTCGTGGTTGTTTTTCGAATGCTTTTTTAAAATCCCCCAAACACAATATGCAAATCTCCTGAGCAAATGTGGTTGATTTACCCAAAACAAGCCCGCACTGAACGTCAGACAGCCGTATTATCTTACCCATCACCCATCATTGGGATCAATGAATTGGATTCTAGGAAAATATAGAAACTGCTGACAAATGCAATTTAAAAAGGGACCATTTTTTGTTTGCATTGATAGATATAACTTTTTTATCTGTGGTACAACGTTATAAATTCCATTTTTTTTTAAACTTTTATCAAGTTGCACTGCAAACACCACGCATGAACTTTTGCTATGTTATTTGTATATCTTTTTAGTGAGAACTGTTTTTTCTTTATTCCACGAAATTCCCACACTTCATTTGCTTAACGACTTTTCCACAGTCGCTTGCAGTTAAATCTAATAGCTTTTGGATATTGCATTTATAAATTTTTCAGAAGCATTTATTTTAAAAAATCATTCCAAAAAATATCTGCCCAAAACCTACATTTATTTTACACTTCCCTAAGCGTAATGAATAAAGGAGTGAATGAATAATTCTTTTGATTTCAGAGTCGATGAAAATAGATACCACAGTAGAAAACCAAAATGAAAAAAAAAATAAAATCTAATTCTAATCCACTTTCTGTTTGGATTCCTATATATTTCATATATATGCTATGCAAGCATTCGTACTCTTAATTTAACTTCCTATAAAACACATGTATTTTTCATTGCTAAAAATACATCCAATTCAGTAGTTTTCTGCAAAAAAAAAAAAAACATCCAATCTGTAGTCAAAGTGAGTGATGTAGAAGTAGATGAAACATCGAACCTTGTACGATTTTTTTTTTAATGGAGAATAATATTTTTTTTTTTGTAAATTAAAATCGATCGAATTAAAGTTACCGATGCAGGATTTTTGTATTTAATTGTAAATTTGCCATTCTATGACGTTTGCTTGGATTGAATTTTTTAGGATTAAGTTTATGTCATGTTTGCTCAGTTGGTATTCACTTTTCACTCTAATATCTACTGTTAAAATGAAATGGCTTTTCACACTCGATAAAATCATTTCTGATATATTTTAGCTGTTGTTGCCTAAAAACAAAAATTGCCCGGTGTCTTATAAATTCATAATCCTTTCCACCATTTGTTGCCTAGTCTCTTTGACATTAAAGGAAATTAAAAACGAAGCATTCCAATTGAAAATACTCTCTCTCTGTTTTTTTTTTTTTTTTGTAGAAATCTTAGCGAAAACAAGAATTTATTAATTTTAATAAAGTGATTTACTAGACTTCCAAAACCACCTTGAGAACATCGCGAGGAATTAGCTTTTGCTTGTGGGCTGACATTTGAATGGACAACGCGACAAAGAAACATTGTGGTGGAATGATGAAGCCAAAGCTGATGACAAAACGGCTCACAATGCTTGGTTGATGTGCCCCCTTATATTTAAATGAATAAGCACGTTTCGGACTAGGTTATAGAAATAAAGACCTTTCAAGAAAGTAGCAAGGAAAAATTGTGCCCAACTTCAGTCAGTACGAAGACCACGCAGCTGGAGGAAATATCTGCATCGGGAACTTTGACATGCCAACATGAATTAGTGCTCAACTATTTTCAAAATTGCTTCACAGATAAGGAGAAATCCTCAAGAGAATCGTTCACCAAAATTCATTAACAATGCTCAAGACCAAGTCTTTGTGAATTACGATAATTTTCCTGCAGATGGCAATACTATTGTGAAGAACTCTTAAATTATCAATTTCCGAGGCTTTACTTTCCAATGGATGTAGAACAACAAGAACAAGTTTGCCGACATCACAATCGAAGAAGTTATTGCTGCAGTGCCCGGGATAACCGATTGAGCCAGAGTAACCCTCTGCTCTGAGTTCTGGAAAAATATGGGAGATATCTAATTGGCTCATGATTCTCATCTTCAACTTATCTGCCGTGACCAAATGCCTAATCAATGGAGAAAAATTTACCGTCCTACTACGGGAAGATGATACACGAAATTGCGACAGCTACCGTTCAATCACACATCATGAAGATCGTTAAGCGGGTATTGGATGGCCGTCTACGAAAATTATTAAGGCGGTTTGACAAAAATATTATCTTGGACAAAATACAGCATTCAAAAGAAGATGCCCTGAGAAGTGGGAACTCATGTAGCAATCGTAAATTGGGATTCAAGAAATTAGCTTTTTCTAGTCGTCTAGCAAGATTTGGCTTGCCAAACCACGAAATTGCAAGAGTTCTGAACATTTTATGTCGGTCACCCTGGTAATTTTTTTCGTAAATCCTTAAACAATTAGATATAAACGCATTACTGTATTTCCTGAGTAGTCAACGAAAACTACTCTAATTATATGTCTTCCACTTTTTTTATTGAAAGGCCGCAAGCGGCTACCTATAGGTACATAGTGTTTTTAAGTTCTTTTTACAAGTAATATCAAGCACTTCAAAATAAATTTCAATAAAACCGTCAAAAAATCCATTGAAACAAACAACTCTCTTAAGTATCTAGGTACCTACTTTTTGTAATTTTATAAATTATACTTAATTCCAAATTTTATACTACAACCCCTTAACATATCTCGAACAAGTACATTATAAACGCCCATTAAACCGATATCCTATCAAATTTCCTTTCAAGGTCCATTAAAAGCGGACTTTTGTTTTATATACATATTCTTCTCTATAACAACAACAACGAAAAAAAAACACAACTTTCAAATTTTATTATTTTAATTTGGAAGTAGGAAAAAGTCTTCGTCTGATCTTCTAACCAAAACCCATTCCAACCTCAAAAAAAAAAAAATTCATTTATATTCTAGAACGTAGCGAAAAATCTCTCCAATTATAAAACACTCAGCAATTACTTGCAGAAAATCCTCCTATCGTTGTCGACAACGACGACTATGAGCATACATACAGCACAATTCAAACAGAACAAAAAAAAAATATGAAAATAATAATAAAAGAAAACTACTTTGTACCGTTCCAACGCCCCAGCACTGTGGATCATTTGTCATTATTATTACGATTATTGTTATTACTATTACCTATACCACCCTATCTAACGATGACTATACGACTGTACCTACTACGAACGACTGAACGCGTTATTCCAATCCCTGAATTCTCTATATGCATTTGGGTGTCCTTTGTATCTACTGTAGACTTGGCATTGTATCCTACCGCCCACGCAACTCCTCCTTGCAGTCCTTACATATTTGATAGAAGAAGAAGCAGAAGAAAAAAAATGTACACGAAAAGTTACTTCCAATCCCAGGAACGACAAGGACGACGACGACGTCGACAACGGCGCGCTAGGATTTGAAATTGGGATGAGATATATACGAAGTCCCTAGATACATATTTAAGACTTTTTCGAGGAGCAATATTTCTTCTTTTTTTCCGTTCGTTTGCTACTCTCCAAATTGCAACAATGTAATGGTAGGTATAACAGTAATTTAAAGGATGTGCATCCATAGGAATATAGAAGAAATATTCTGAACGACAGATATCTGCAGACTTTATTCATCGCTATACTTTTGTTTGCTCCTTTTTTTTGTGTCCTGTTTTTTCTCTTCTGTTATTATTTTTTTTGTTTTTTTTTTGCTTGTAGTGTTTGGAAAGTTTGCTTGCTTGCTGGTGGCTTCTAGGATTCAGATGAGAAGCTTCGAGCGTAGTGTACCATGGAATGACATTTCATAAAAACACTCACTCTCTGACTTACGGATGAAGTAAAAATACTTATACACACATCACAAAAAAAAAACGGAGAAAAATTGAAAAAAAAATAATTCTCTTGTGGAGGAAGAAACAAGCAATATTATTTTCATCCGACTGTATGCAGAAGGATATCCATAGGAATCCTTCCTTAACATTTCTTCTTCATGCTTGACTTATTCTCAATATAGTTTCAATGTTGTGATGCATTGGGATTCTGTGATGGTGATGTTGATGTTGAAGCTTGCAATAACAAGCCAGAGCAATAGTAAGGTTTCCAGAATTCTTTCTAATACATTTTTCTTCGTCTTTGTGATATTTATAGGAACAGGATTGGTTTTGTTTTTTGTAGATGAATTTTTGTTTTTGGACTTTTTTTTTGCGTTTAGTAAGAAAAACTTCAAATTTTTGTAAGGATGTATCAGACAAAAAAATATCATCCCACTAGAGTTACCAGAGAAATTTGACATTTTGTTGACTAATGGAATTTATTTCTAATGATATAAACAATAATTTCAAACATTGAAGGAATTTTTAATTACGAGTATTTATGTGGGTGAAATGATTTACATAATGAATGACCAGAACAGATGCAAATCAACTATGGAAATCAATCTTAGGGGCTGCCCTCTGGAATATGCGCTTCCATGACATACTCCGAATATAAAGGATGACAACCTTCTTGATAGGCTTTGCAACAGACGTAGTCGCGGTGATAACGACAAGTGCTTCGTATTGGAATTTGGAACCTGAATTAGGTAACATGCCGACACCTTACGAATGCTTAACGTATGCGTAATGTATGCGTGACGACTACACGCTTTACGGTCAGCGTTGTAATATGTCTCTTTCTTTCTTGATTGCCAGTTTTCGTAAAAGTTAATTTGATTGTAATTACAGCCGACTCTTAGATCCTCAGAGTAGAATTACTACCTCTTTAATTTAACTTACATGAATATTAATACCTTTAACTTTTTCTCTCTAACAATTCCCCAATAATCCCACTAATTCGATCTGAATTTGATATCCCCTGAAAATTCGACTCAGAGGAAGTTGACTGTATCTGTAATCTTCGTTTCCTCCGATTACAATGGTCATCACAAATTTTTTTGTTGTTACAAAAACGAAAACATACTTTTCCTGAAATTTTTGGTGTGCCAAATCAGATCCTTGTGTTGTCAAGTGTTACTCCTATTCAAGATTTAAAACTCAATGTTGCACCAGCTGGTTGAGTTTTTTCTTCTTGGATCTATTATGCTTCCATACAACAACTTCTTGTTTCGCCACTTCATTTCTTGAGCTTAGATCGATGGTAGGTACTAAGTTTTCAATTCTTTTGAATTAAACTACACATTCAGAGATTGTCTTAAAAAAACATTAAAAAAAAAAGATTTTTCTCCTTTTTTTTCAAATTGCATTCAAAAACCAAACAACAGAAAAAAACGCAAGTACACTCTTTTTTGTTTCCTTTAAATGTACCACACATTCTCTCAATGCCCACTTGAGGTCGTTTATTTTTTTTTTGTATTATTTTGTTAAAGTGCCCTCGTCTGGTAACACTCTTAAATGTGCCACTTCATTACAATGTTACCATCTTAAAACTTCATAATAGCTTCCCATTGTGGGGAAGTTCTTATATAACGTCTGACAATCAGCTTTGTGGGTGAGGATGTGGAGTGGACTATGATGATGGAGAATCCTAAATTGATACACTTCTTTGTTCTTCTCTTTCTCCTCGTATTGTCGCCTTTTGTCGGTCGCTCGGTCGTATATTATTTTCTTTGTCTGCTTTCATTTGAATTGAAACAGTACACTCGTATGGAATCGTAATGTAACTATCCTAATTATTGTCATTTTGACGACTTAATGTCTTTCTTTCCACACGACCATTCCAATTCCATGTGTCTTTGGCCATAATCTTTCATCCTAAAAAAGGGCTAGTGAATGGTTATTTCTTCAAACTACTCACGACGCGACGAGGACGATGATATACTGCGTCGTCGTCGTTGTCGTTAGGGTTGGACCCATCGTACTCGTTACTTGCAGGCAAATTGCAACAAAACTAACATTATATGACACATATGTATTCTTTTTTGTTCAAACCTTTTATGACCACTGCGAGACTGCCTCCAGCTGAATACAGTGAATAAAGAAAACTGAAGAGACAGTGTGGTTAGTTAATGCTTTGGGAGTATTTCACTCATTTAGAAAAGTACGGGACGGGACACGGGACACAGCTTTTATATTTAACTTCAAATGCGGAAGAGAAAATGTATAGTAAAAATTGTATCCTTTTGAATTTCCTACATATAATTTTTTATGAGCACGTGTAAGTATAACGAAGGAAAATAAAAAGAAACAACAACACTAGAATAGAGAAGAGAGAAAGAAGCGACAAAAAAATAAGAACTAGAAATCTAGAAAATGTTGAAATGTACAAATAAGTAGGCTAATGGGGTAAATTCTGATCATCATCCCCTTGTGATTATTATGAAGATGATGATGATGATGATAGGGGATGATGATAATGATAATGATGTGAAGCATCATATACGGAAGAAAATGAATGCCACAACGTGTGTGGGGAGTAGAAACACAGCGACGAGTTATAGACACGATTCATATATGGAGGCACTCTCGACTCACCATTCATTCACATTATTTCACTACGTGCACCCCAATCCACCCTTATAATAGTCCCTAAGGCTCACTTAATATTCAGAAGAAGAAAAATCTTCTCTAGTTTATGGTTGGGAATGCAATTTTGAAATGTTCATCGTTATTTTTCTTGTGATGTTATTTTCCCACGTTGCACATTTTGTACAGAATGCGGGGTAATTCTTTTGAAGAAATAAAAAAAGAGATGAAAAAGTGGTTGAGGGCTGAGGGCTGAGCCCACAAAAAAAATAATTACGAGTATCATAGTAATTATAAAATACTATATAATGAATAATTATTTGACTTTGAAGGTTGTGGAAACAAATAAATTCAACGACGAAAAAGCAGAGAATTTCTAGGTCAAAAATGTGAAGCAAAACAAATAAAAAAAAAGTATAATTTGAGTTGACCTATGAATACATTAATGCAAAAAAATTATCTTGATGGCCAACCAAGTTATTCAAGATGACACAACTTGAAAGAGGCGCTAAATAGTCACTTGGAAAGAAAAGATGAGACATTTATAGACGATTCATTTACCACACCAAAGTTCATTAACAATGCTCAAGGCCATCATTTTTTTTTTTTGCAAAGGACACTTGCACAGTCTTTGGAAGAGCGACGATGACAGTATAAATTGTATGAGGTGATTTTCTAAAACAGTTTTCTCGGTTACAATTTTCAAGGGTCACCTTCTTTATGCAATGAAGTACACTCAGAATTTAAGACAAGAGAAACCGGGTAAAAAACTTTTAAAGTGAGAAATTCATTTAATTCCGCTAGATAAAGAGTCCGACGACTGCAATAGAAAAACATTTAACAGTTGCTTGCGCTCCTTGAGAGGGACCTACAAGAATTATATCGGGCCTCTGTAGGTATACAAAATTAATCTAGCACAAAAAAGTTAATCTGGCTTAAACTTGACTTGAGTCGAAACTATGTAATTGGGTTTGTCCAATTGGGCAACATAATAGATTAAATGCACGTACAGACACCTGTGTCAAGATTTTGCTACTTTGGCTAATTAAATGAGATGATTAGTCTTACTCGCCGACTCAAATCACTTTACTCGCGAACGCGATTTAAAATTTTAGTGAAATGGGAAAGTCCGAATTTATGATCAAACACTTGAAAAACATGAGTTAGACAGAGAAAACAAATGAAAGCAACGAAAACGTTAAAACAGAACAGAAAATCATTCCCTAATTTTTACTAGCAATTTTCAATGAAAGTGGAAGTGAATATTAGATCCTTAACATTAGACCTTTTGTACTACTCAACAACTTTGCATGGGATTTCACTCAGTCAAAATGGCTGACTTCATTTTGAAATGCGGTTCTGCTTATATCTATGCAGCTCTTTATTTTATATAATTTTATTTTATTGATTTGTACACAAATGAGAGCATAATTAATGGCTATATGAGCTTAGGATTATACTTTCAACGGATCAGTCCCAGTGGCTGATTGAAATTAAAACTTTCAATTTAAAATTTTTTTACATTTCGTATAAATTTATTTATTTAAATTTAACAACATTTTTTATTAGTTTTATCAAGCCACGCGTTTCGGTTTATCTATCATCATCGGGCTTAAATTTGTTGACTTTTTGTTTCAGTGACGTTTTGACATCACTCATAATTATAGTCCTAAAAACAAAGATCAGTTTCTAATAACTGTTATTTTATGAGCTTTATATAAATGCTCACTAAATAACCTTTATTTTCAACCAAAAAAAAAAATATCGGTCAAGATCTGAGAGTAAACTTTATTTTTTTAGGTAACGCATTAACCATTTATTTTCGACGAAAAAGGTTAAATGTTGACCTTTTCCATTAATTTTTTCGTAAAAAACTCAACCATTGAGAGATATTTTTGAAAATGAAAAATAAAGGTCAACCGATAACCTAATTTTTTTTAATCTCAAACCGTAACCAAATTCTTTCTAAAGAAATGTAGTTACTCTCTGAGAAAAACCAATTAAAATTAAAGGCTGACAGTTACTTCTAATCTCTACCTAAAAAACAGATGATAAAAATCCAGGGATGGTTCGCAAACAGTAAGGAGCAATGTTGCAACCCGTACAAATTTATCAGCTCGATAAGTTTTTTAAGCAAGGTTTAGGTGAATCCGCGGTGAGTGTTAGCTATTTAAAAATTTGTAAAACTATACCGAAGGTCAATGCAATAGGAATATTATATAATAGAAAACAAAAACAAAAAATATTAAATATTAATATTCGGTTTAAAATAGATGTAGCAACAAAAAATATTGCACCATAGCTGCAATCAAGAGCAATTAACCAACTATCAATGGATCCAATCAACACACACAAAGGTCATTTTATTTTATTTATTTTTACTAGTTATCCACATATAGACGCTACCTCTTGCTCTACCCAAAAAATTCATTTCCGCCATTGACTATCATCATCATCATCAGCGCAGCGCCGCGCCGCGCCAGATTTTGGCACTTGCCTGAAAATATATATAAAAATAAAACATTTTATGAGTTTTCCTGGTGCACCAAAACGCTTTCTATATAGATATATATAAACATTAGCTCTATACTATACTAGGTACACAAAAAAAAAAAATTGGCAAATTGGTAAATTTCCCGGGACCACTTAAATTTTTCATCCGAAGCGACGTATTAAATTTCGTAATCCCTTCACTGTGCTAATTTTCTTTTAGTAAAAAGCAATATGCGTTGCGTGTTGACCGTCATAGTGTCGAATACACGTTTTGACACACAGCTTGGTGTGGAATTTACTATACTTTATCCACCATTTATATACCATATACGACCCCAAAAAGCCAATGTGCTCTTTTCCTATCCTTAACTTGTTCCATTGATTAAGTTCAGCGTTTATACTCTGCTGACGGGTGCGATATGGGGTCGATGTAATTTTTTGTGTTGGATGTGTTTTTTTTTTTTTTTTTTAATTTCATGTCACTGAGTGCTTAATTGAGGACGAAAAGTGTAAAAATGAAATATAAGGTTTCTACGCTCTTAAAACCCCTCTCCCGCTCTATACTTTTAGTAGTCGATTAAGTAATTAAACCATCTCTCTGAGATACTTTTGGGTAGTAAAAGATTTTTTATAGCACAAAATTTTAACCATTTTTTAATTGAGTAGGATTTATGTATGTACATATAAAAAACAAACAACGACAGAGATGCTGAAGTATTTAAGCAAACTTCACTAAATATTTAAAAAAGCAATTTTAATATTTTAATTATTGACGCGATCATTCTTTAATGGTGGATTTATGGTTTTTAAACCTTATATGTCACTAAAGTGATATATGTTGGGTGACATTTTTCTTAAATATATTTTTTATTGATTTGTTTATGTACATAGGGGTGTCAAAATTTAATTCATGTGATATAATAGTACCAGATTATCCAAATATTTGAATAAAAATACCTTTACATGATCCTGAAAGACAAGTTAAGGACTAGAGTCTCAGAGAACCGTCTCATTGTACTCTGACGTTTTATGTGAAAATACTGTGTTGGCAGCCGTAACGACAATGGCCGAAATTCCACTAAAACCAGTTTTAGCTAAAATATCGAACTGAACGCAAATAGTGAAGGGCAAATTAAGAACTCTAATTTGTCAGGGTTGCACCAATGCCCTTCACTATTTACGAACCATCCCTGGATTCTCATTATCCGTTTTTTTTTTTAAACCTTCCAGAAAACTATATGAGAGATTTCAAACTTCACTGAAGTGCCCTTTCACATTCTGGTACTGAGTATTAAAAAGTTGTCAAGAAAGTTAAAGAAGATGTATTTAAATCTTTAAATCTGACTTTTAAAACTTATTTGGAAGAAAATGGCATTTTGATTTATTAGTTCATTTATTTGACTTTCAGAACTTAAATTGTTTGGTGCAACCGATAAATGTATTTTTGAAATTTATTGAAGCCATAAAATTAAAAAAGCGTTTGGTGCAACGGATTATTAGGACTGCTGAAATCTCCAAGATCTAATTTTCCCGAACAGGAAAATTTTCAAAATTTCTCTTTCTTCCTTTAAAAAAAAAACAGTTAATTTTACAAGAAAAAAACATGTATCTACAAACATAGTATGTATGTACCTACGTAGTTTCACAAATTCAGATCCTTCAAATTTTCATCTCGAATTGATGAAGTCAAAATCTAACAAAATGAACCAAATCTTATTTCTATATCTAATGCACACGAAACATGATACCCTCTCTACTCAGTACTCACTTCATCTTTCGAATGGGTGGTGCTGGAAATAGGATAAGAGTAATCCATATGAATATGAATAAAATAAGCGAATCTCTACAATCGCAGATTTGAGAGTACCTACAAGTAGAAAAGTAGATAAGGCCAACAGTAAAGTATGTAGGTACTTACATATTTCCAGAGCGCAAATCCATTTTTCTCAGAAAAAAAAAAACCAAACGAAAAAAAACTTGAATTGAAAGTGAAAAATTGAAATAACATTCCGCACCAGCAGCACGCGAGCATCCATATAGAGTTAAAAAGAAAACTCTCCACGACGACGACGACGAGGAATAAAGTGAAATAATGATTGACAGATGAATTTATTTTCCGTTTTCCATCCGGTTGCGCCTCACAGAATTTTTCACAGAGGGATTTTACTCTTTCTTATCCTCCAAGGAGCAAGCAAAGCAAGCAATTCGCAGTGCACAATCCATTTATTTACAACACACATTTATAGCGATAAGTAGATATGTGTTTTGTACTTGCGAAAAAATTCAATTCGAGAATCTACATCCCCTTTGGCTTTGGTCGTGCTTTCTATTTTTAGATGCCAATTTTCGAGGCATAAGATGGAACAATGCGTCTTATTTGCAAAATAGTTGTGTCCCTAGAGTTTTTAGGTTTTTTTTTTTTTGTTAAAAAAGTAGAAGGAAAGGGTAAAAGAGAGGTGTTTCAGGATCACATCAAAGAAAAACGAAGACTAGGTAGGTACTTGATTGCATTGATTGTACATAATGTTGTATACCTATCTGAATTCTGAATGAGGTATCATCAATCGCCCGCACAAACACAAAATTCGATCTTCAATCCGTAATTTGTGCAACTTGATTCGGAAACACCTGCTCCGTCAGCAGCAACTGCATCAATTCCGACAAAAATGTTGACATAATAGGACTCATGATATAAACCTCACTTTGCCACCATCATCACAATACTGGGCGTTTTTTAATCTCGAAAAAGGCCCCACGGTGCGGAATATTGGGTATGCTTCTCCTGGCAATTTCTACGCATTGGTGGCGAGGCGAGGATGCAACTTTATTGGTTAGAAATGTAACGCATTTAATCCATCTAATCAGGATGCGGGTATTTGCTGATGTCGAACGTAACGTAATGCCTGGGGAGCTCTAGAAGGCTTTGCGTGTTTGAATTTCACCGAACCGAGCCGAGTCGAGTTGAATTCAGCGCAACCGGCACCGCCTGAAACTAAAGGATTTTTTGCGTTCTGTTTGTCGCAGGAGATGAGTGATATTAAGGTATAGACGTAGGCATTGGTGCATAGGGACAGCGAGTACAACAAACAATTGTATTCAATAGTAGCAATATGAGAGATGCAAGGTATTTACCTGGCTCAGAGATGCTTTTGAATTTGTGTATCTAGACTTTGGATATATGTATGAACGATGTATATGAAATTATTGTTAGTTTGTGGAGCAATATTGTTTCACTTCCTAGTTTGGGAATTAAAGAGATTTTGTGGATACTATGTGGTGCATGATTTAAATTACTATACCAAAGTTAATTAATTAAAAAGCTAACTGAACCAAGTTCAAAAGAACTCGAAACGGTGGGGATACAAAGTTATTAAAATAATTCAATTTATCTCTACAATAGCTTGCTAAAAGTCTGGATAAATTTTAAAGTTGGGGAGAGATATTTTTTTTATTTGTTTATGTTTGTTTTAATTTTTTTAATCCCCACTGTTTCGATTTTCTTTTAACTTTAAAAAAAAATTATTTACTAGAATTACAGTTTAGCCTGTAAACTGTCGGGCTAAATTTCTCTCGCTAAAATGTGTGTTTGGATGAAATTTATACCAACGATAAACTTTTCCATGCTCTGACAACTAGGGTTTTTACTACAAAAAAAATCAATATACCATGCACTACCATATGTATATTTTCTCTTTGTATAGTGAAAAGAAAAATTGAACGTGGCATTATATTCCCCGTGTTTCGGAAAAACTTGCTTTAAGTCACTCTAAGACCCAGTTTTTCAGTGCGAATAAATTAAAGTTAACCTCGAGTTCACTCATTAAATATGTTTGGTTAAACCTGGCTTAACTTCAAAAATGTTTTGTTTATTTATCTTATTCACCACTAAAAAATAGGATTGACATATTATGGCTTAACTCGACACTGAAACACGAACTAAGCCAAAATTGTTCGATAGGCATCTTCGTTTGGAAGTGGAGAAGTACTTATGATGAAAACTAAATCCGCAGTACCTACTTCCATTTACTCATGATTTTATGCTCTGGGAGTAGATAGAGTTTGACAGTTATTTTTCTCTATAGTACTATCATGCTGGAACATCTAAAGTATGGGCAACCCTTTCTCAAATTTTATTGCGGAGATCTTTTGGAGGTTTCAATTGATATTTACCTTTGTATATAAAAAATTATAGTACTCTCATGGCGAGTTTTTTTTAGGGTTGCCCGGATCCTGGTGGTGGCGCTGCAAAATGTGAGGTGTAAAATTCGATTTGGTGAGTCTTTTAGCGTCGAAAATTGGTGGTAGGGGCAAGAGGAGACTATTTTTTGGTTAATTGCATCCAAAAAATATCAATAAATATCATTTAAAACCTCCATAAGCTCTCCGCAAAAAAAAAAAGAGTAAGGGTTGCCGGCATACACTAGATGTCGCCCCATTCGACTTCCACCATGAGAGTACTTTAGTTTTCATATACAAAGTATTTACTGATATCTTTTGGTTACGGAAATAGAAATAATATTCTCCTCTTGCTCCTACTCCCATTTTCCGTGCTTGAAAGATTCCCCAAATCAAATTATACACTTAAAAAATGCAGCGCCACCACAATGGTCTGGGCAACACGAAAGAAACTCGCCATGATAATAGTACTATAATTTATATATACAAAGAAAGTGTACATAACTTTGTTTTCAAACCTTACTGTACCTACCATCTATCAAATACACAAACCACTCAAATTGTCATAATTTACCGAAGCAGCGCGAAAAAATTAACCTCAAAAAATATTTGACTGACGTTTTGTGTTTTTCGCCGTGTGCCGTGTGTGGTGTGCAGCAACGAAGTTCACGCCTTTGGTTCTGTTTTTAATTCACATTTTCCAACGTGCATTCATAATTAATTTAAACAAATTCAACCAAATAACTGAAGAAAAAATGTCACTTGCATTTCAAAATGCCGATTCCATCAAACAAGCTCTTTTTGAAGAGCTCCAAAACATTCTCAGCTCTGAAACCAACATTCGTGTATCGGCTGAAGGACGAATGAAACAATTGGAATTCACTGAAGGTAAGTTCAAATGGAGTTCCTTGAATAGATGTACATATACTAAAGATTCAAAAAAAATCTCAGGCTATGGAGTCTATCTATCTGAATTAATCATGAATCAGTCGTTTGAACTAAGTCTGCGGCAGATGGCTTGTGTTATGTTGAGGCATTACGTTGAAAATCACTGGAACGAAGGTGAAGAGAGTAGTATAGTCACAGAACAAGCTAAGAAAACAATTCGTAATATCCTGCCCAACGGATTGTACGATCCAAATAGCAAAATTCGTTCTGCTGTTGCAAATGTCATATCAACAATTGCTGCCACCGATTGGCCAGGCGTCTGGACAGATCTCTTTCCCATCATAATCAAATGCTTGGGTGGTAATGAAGATTCTATCCACGGAGCAATGCAAATTCTTCAAGAATTCGCTTATGATGAGGGCCAAATCAAAGAACTCGGTCCATTTATCATCTCGGAGGTATACAGAATCTTTGAGAGTGAGCAGACCTACACCATCAAGACAAGAACTTCGGCCATCAAATTACTAAAACCGTTGTTTATGTCGATTGGGTGTAATATTATAAATCGGGAGCAACAGGCTGCTCTAATGGAACCGGTTCTTAACAATTTTATGGATAAATTGTTACAATCATTGGCCATGAACACTGGAACTGCTTCGAATTTTATGCTAAAAACAGAAATTGTCAAAAGTAAGTTGAATTGCATAAAAATGTATATGGATTATACCAGATTTTTTTTTTGTCATTCAAGTGTTCACATTCCTGGTCACCGAAATGCCAAAGTATATTCAACCATTCATGAATCGAATTCTCCCACCAATCTGGCAACTGCTAACTCAAGTTGCTGACATCTATGTCAAGGTTACGGTCAACCAAACCGAAGAGAATCCCTTCCCACAATCAGACAATGAAGGTAAATTAACTTAAAGGATTTTATAGTTGAAGATCGATCTTATTCTTAAAAATTATTTTTATCAGACGAAGATGAACTCACCAACCTATCAACTATGATTATTCAAATCTTCGAATTCATTCAGTGCATTGTGGGTTCAGGAAAATTCCGTTCCATTATCAAAAATGTCCTAACCGATTTAATCTACATCATGATTGTTTACATCCAAGTGTCAGTTGAACAAATCGAATCCTGGAATGAAGATCCGGAGAGATTTGTCGAAGATGAAGATGAGTCTGGAGTTGAACTAACAATTCGTCTGTCGGGACAAGATGTTCTGATGGCTCTTAACGATGAAATTGGACCCAAAGTTTTGCCCTCCCTTTCAGAAGCTCTAGGTCGGCATATGAATGTTGCCGAGGCAGAAAAATCATCTGGAAATCAGAATTGGTGGAAAATCCACGAAGCGTGTATGGTAGCTGTACATACCTATCGTGAATTGATTCTGGAAACTGAAGATCAATTCGATTTATTGAATTATCTCACGTTAGTTCGAAATCTTTTAAGTTATGATGGATCGGCGCATCTTGTTGGGCGGTGTTTGTGGACTTTGAGTTCATATTCAAAGTCATCGTTGTATAATCCACAAATGTTGGAAGAGATTCTTACGGTGACGTTGAATAGTTTGTCGCGGGATCAGCCGATTGTGTTGAAAATATGTGCTGTCAGGTGGGTGAAGTTTTGTCTTTTTCTAAAATAGCTTTGATGTAATGATAAATGTATGACCCTCCTTAGAGCAATACATGGATTTGTCCAAAGTCACGAAAAATCTGATAGTGAAAAACGTCTGCTCATTCAATCAAAACTAACAGGATTTGTGGAAGGAATAATCGATTTGATTCCAGGATGTAAGAGTTCGGTATTGGGGCTTTTGCTTGAGTCTTTGACAACTATCATTACGGTAAGTTTAAGCCTGTAAAATTTCTAGTAGCACACTTATTTACATATCCAAGTTCAATTCTTCCTTTAGTTTGATCAAGCATTCGCTGCATCAGTCCATAACAAACTCATCCCCTTAGCGATTGCAGTGTTCCTTAAATATCCCGAAGATCCATTTGTTTTGGAACTTGTACAGGATATGTTGAAGGTTCTGTCACAGAATCCACATTGTCTGCAACCATTGCAGGAGAAATTCATTCCAACCATAGTAAGTTGAAAGTCCTCTTCTTTAACTTATTGCACTTAAACAAAATTTGAATTTGAAGGTCAGCATTTTAAACCTCCAAGGAGAACAAGCAGCTAACAAAGACATCGCCCTTGATGTTCTTACCACAATCGTTAAATACTCTTCAGCTCCATTGAGCAGCACCCTGATTGACAATGCATTTCCAGCAATGATACAATGTGTCCTTGGTTCGGATGATCATTCGGTAATGCTAAGCGGTGGGGAATGTCTACGGGCGTTTATCTTTGTCTCTCCGGAACAAGTGTGTTCATATAAGAATGGTGAAGGCCTCAATTACATCATGCAGGTGACTACAATGCTCTTAAATCCAATGAACAATGAAATGACAGCTGGACAAATTGGTCGTTTGGTTATCACAATTATTTCTAAAGTTGGAAATCTTCTCGGAGAGAATATCGATCTTCTGTTGAAGGCCGTTATAAGCAAGATGCAACTGGTGGAGTGCCTTAAAGTTATTATGAGTCTTGTTGTTATATTTGCTCATCTCTTCCTAACCCAAATGGATGCAGTTTTGAATTTCCTATCTACAGTACCTGGTCCAACTGGTGAGCCAGCATTGCAATTTGTATTCACAAATTGGCTATCAAAACAAACAATGTTCTTTGGTTCGTACGAACGCAAAGTCACTACAATGGCCCTTTGTAAGCTCTTCGAATATGGTGTTACCACTCAAGATAACCGTCTAACCAGCATCACTGTGAAAGAACTCATGACCACTGAATCAACGGGCAAAGTCAAAACTCGTTCCCAAACAACATCAACATCACATTGGGTAACAATACCAGCTTTGGTGAAAATGTTTAAACTTCTCATCAATGAGTTGGGTCATTTGAGAGAATCCAAATTGGCCGATTTAGAATCGGATGATGAAAACAGCTCTGATGAAGAATCTGCAGCAGGTGAAAAATCATCACCACCCAAAGCTCGTTATGTTTCGGATTTATATTTTAACGATGATGAAGATGAAAATCCCGATGATGATCTATTGATTCAGGAATTAATGAAAGATCCACTATTCCAAGCTAATATGGAAGAAACACTAACTAAATTTTTACAAAACTTTAGCAGTAATGAACATTTTACAATGTTTGTTGAGCATTTGAGTGAAGCTGAGAAAATTATCATGAAATCAATTCAAGTTGATGTTGCTTAGGTATGAGGGGAAAGAGCGAGAGAGAAGAAAAAAGAATATTCATTTGAAGTTGAGCTTCGAAGAAAAACTATATTGTTATTTATTAAAGAAGATTAATGAAATTTATTTTTTTATATTATAAAAGAAAGAAACAAAGTAAAGGAAAAGCTGTATCACTTGTATAAATATTTGTATCTTAATTTCCTGAGAGAGGTGTTTTTTTTTTAGATTGCGTAGGACCACGTTTTATAGATCATATCTGTTTGCCAATTGGACTGTATTTTAGGATTTATAAATAGTGGTTTAAAATAACTATAATCACCCTTGTATTGAATTTCCTTCGAAATCGAACAATAAGAACAGGATTGAATATTTAGAGAATGATAAATACATTATCCCCAATTATATTTTTAATTTGTTATGAATAATGAATTTGCACTTCAAAAGATATTTCAATGACAATTTTAATGACAAAGATTGAAAACAAGCTTAATCAACTTCACAAAGAAAAAAAAACAAAATTCTTGAAAACTGGTTAAAATTCAAACCAATATTTTTTAATAAGTTATTATATTTTAATTTTTATGAAAAAAAAGAACTTTGGTTTCCTTCGAGCCGGATTTGAACCAGCGACCTATGGATATCTACACAACATTTTACTTCTACAGTCCACCGCTCTACCAACTGAGCTATCGAAGGTGTTGCAGATTGCGTGTCAAAGTTTATATTTATATTCTGTGTACCATTAAATACACACGCACATAAATTCTTATCCAATTATTTTTGTTGAACAGAAAATGAAAAAATACGTATACTCCAACTGGAATTTACTCTGGAACTCTGATTGGAAATCAGCCGCAAAACAAAAACAACTTTCTTCTTGACTGTGTATGAAAGTATTGAAGTATCAGTTAAAGGGTGCTCAGGATTGAATTCAAAAAAAATTTAACTAAAAAACTAAACTATCAAAGACACTTTTCTTCTAGTAAATAGGTACAGCTTATAAAAATAAAAAGAAGTTCCAAATTTGGGAACTAGATTTGAAATGATTGGGTGGACAAAATTATGGCTAGAACTATGTACCTAGGTGGGTCTCCCTCTCCTCTATAGTAGGTAGGTACAGTGTATTATAGAGATCAGGAGGTGTACTTGGAAAAATTTTCGGAGAAAACGCAGATTTATGACACTAAACCCCACTTCACGCCCCGTTTAGGACCTAAAATGCTCAATCTTGTACCCAAAATGCAAGTCCAAGGTAACATCGCATTTGACTAGACCCAGTTTTTCAGTGCTCAGTTAAAATAGAGTATGTTAATACTGCAAATGAATTGATAAAGTGGTGGATGAATGCAGAAGCGCCTAAAAAACTCGTGAGATAATGAAATAACAAATTTTTTGAAGTTAATCCCGGTTGAGGTTAGATCGGTTTGAACTTTAATATTACACTCAAAAACTAGGTCTGAGGAGATTTATGTACCTATTTTTTTCCTATACTGCTTCTTAATTCGGTTTTTTTGCTTTATGGCGCTTCTTTGCTTCTAAAAAATAATAAACCTAACATTCATGTCGATTACAGAATCCGCAAAGCTCGATCCGCAGTTAGAGCTCTGTTTCCCACCTATTCATTTATCATGAGAAGAAAAGAGAACACTACACTGTGAATCATTGCGGATCGAGTTTTGCAGATTCTGTAATCGACAGGATTGTATCTAGAGTTTAATCTGATACACCCTATATTTCAAGCTTACCGGCACTTTATAAAATATAGTGGAAAAAAGAGACACAACTTCATGTTCATACGTATTTCACAGTTTATTTTTTATAGTCAGTTCTCAGTTTGCCTGCTTTCGTTCACCGTTCAACAACGACTTGGAATAACTTATACAGCTACTCTTATCAATTTCTTCTTTTTTGTTACCGAGTGAGAAAAGTTTCAATATACCCACCATAATTAATTATTTACTCTTCTTTCTAGAAAATACCTATAATTTTCATTTGTTTTTTGTTTTTAAGTACGTACAATAAAGTCATTTAAATTATGTCATACCATAAGCCAGAAAGTAAAACCATTCAGGAATTGAAGGATATCGCCCACCGTCTTCGTATTCATTCGATTTCGGCAACTGAGGCTTCCAAGTCCGGGTGAGTTATAAAAGAACGCAAACAAAAAAAAAATAACTTCATATCCCCCTTCGAGTTGCGAGCTGCGACCTATGACTTTATTGGCATTGCAATTTTTATTTTTAGATGTAATTTTTTTTCTGTTAGAATATAAAGTGAATGGCTTTACTTTTATAAAGTTATAAAAACACGTGGTTTATTTTGTAATCATGTTGGCCGCGAAATATTGTAATATTGCATGAGAATATAATAATTTAAATAATGTAACTGGGACATGTTATTTAGTTTGCAATTGAATTAATAGATTAGAAAATCAACAACGACCTCTTTGACCTTGATGAGTGTATTTTTATATGGTACTGTCAATTGATGAAAGGTTCCAGCCGGCATTTAATCGAAAGGTTTCAAATGGAACAAAATAACAAGCAGATAGACAGACAGAAACATCAGATGTTTCCATTCACTTTATTAAGATACAAAACAACACGTACATACGTACATAGGTACATAATATCTGTTGAACTTGGACTTAAACAAATTTGCCGGTTAACTATAATTTTGTATCTACTTTTTGTAGCTCATTCATAGGTAAGAAAATAGCAATATGTGCGCAGGTTGTTATCATTATAGCCCGAAAAGAATTCTTATCAAAATCTTCTTTAAAAATTGAATCTACAAAAAAAAAATACATAGTCATTTCGTCATAGATCCCACTTCAACATGATATGGCATGATTTTTATTTGCTTCATATACCTAGCTACATATACATATTATGTTCATTTACAGCTGGGGTGGTGGAACCTCTATAGGCCAGACAGATTTTTTTTTACTTGTTTGAAATAAGAATTTACTGCTTGAATAACGTCATTGAAGCAGTCATCTTGCTAAGATATTAATAATGTGTTTCATATTTTCCTTCCATTGGAAAGTGGGGGATAACGTATAAGTAGGTATAGAATACCGGTTGTTGTATGACAATCAGCTTGGATTTAAAAGGGACATTGATATTGGGTCTCGGGTCTCGCAAAACATTACTTCATCAACAGAAAAAATACCTATATAATACCTAGGTACTTAGATATTTATTTATTTATTTTATTTTATCGGTTGTATTTAGTTGCTTAACAACCTGATCGCAATTATAGGTAGGTACCTATTCTACATACCTATGTATGTAATAACATTCTTCAATATTAATCCAATAACAATTATTAATAGTTGAGCAATAATTAAAGAACGATGTTACGCGTTTCATAAACTCTGTAGTGTTGACCAATGTTTTTTTTTATCTTCGAAATAGCGGGCATATTCCTAAACCCAAGACTTGCGCAAGCTATATACCTACTCATAAACAGTGTGTCAATGTCCCAAAATGCAGTGCATTCTGTCAATTCAAAGGCATTTAAACAAATGTTAAAACAATATCGGATAGTTCACTTGCATTAGCTTTATGTTATCTGTCTAACAAGTGTTTCGCTTTGCAAATATTGCGCTCAGAAATCTGGCTAATTAAAGAGGCTTTTTTAACCATAAATACATTAATTAAATAGGAATGTTTCTATTCGTTTAATTGTTAAAATAATTGGTATCTTCAGTGAATACCTACTAAATTTAATACACGACTGCATCGCACGAACTTACTCTTATGTTAAAATACTAAAATAATTTGGTTTATAATCTAATAAAGGTATTGAATGTGGACACAGTATGTTTTAAAATTGAAACAAAATTGTTTCTCAACTAAAAATTACATTTCTGGCATAGTGTACAAAGGTTTTATTTTCCCTCAATAACATTCAATTCCTTATCAAATTAACTAAATAAGCAAACCACAAACTTTCTGCCTGGGAAATTAAAAAGAAATTTTTTAGCTCTGGGTCTGAAGCCAGTAATTTAATATACCGCAGGTGCTGAGAATCATTTTCACCGAACGTAAAGTACCTACAAACGAAAAATTATGTAAAATAAACCTAAAAACATTCAATGTAATTTCGGTAAATTGCAGCAATTTAGGTTATAGATACCGATTGTAAATTAATAATACATTTAAAAAATATGCATATAGGTACCTACTTCTAGATCCACCATTTTATGCTTTTTACGGATAGATAACTTCTATTTATTTATTCTACTAAACAAATTTATTAAACACATTATAAAAAAATACGGAAGGGTTCATTGAAATTTGTTTGTATGTACCTACCTTGAAATGAGAATTCGTTGAACGATAAAAAGAAAATTCACTTTTTTTCTAAAAATAGAAGCAAACAAAACAAATAAAGACGCGGAGTGTGCCACATTACGTTTTCAATCCTACGCCCACATTTTCTTACAAAAAATAGTTTTTTTTTTTTTAAATAAATAAATGAGGACACACAACCAGTGTTTGCTAATGTCATGCCAGACTGTTTACCTACGACACAGAAACGTGAATCATTTTCATTACCAATGTCCACTTTTACCCTTGATTATATTTAAAGTTTTTTTTCAATTTAATTTTACTAATTTTGATTTATAGACATCCAACATCATGCGCATCCATTGCCGAAATTATGTCGGTTCTCTTCTTCAATACCATGCGTCTCAATTTGAAAGAACCACGCGATCCATCTAGTGATCGGTTTATTCTATCCAAGGGGCATGCTGCTCCAATTCTGTATGCCGCTTGGGCAGAGGCAGGCCTCTTCCCAATTTCAGATTTGCAAAATCTTCGTAAGATCGATAGTGATCTTGAGGGTCATCCAACACCACGTTTGAATTTCATCGATGTGGGTACTGGTTCTTTGGGACAAGGTGTAGCTGTTGCCGCTGGTATGTCCTATGTTGGAAAGAACCTCGACAAGGCTGATTATAGGTTTGTTCTTCTTTCTACATTGACTTGAGTGAAATGTTTTCAATTTTTTTTTTTTTTTAATTTAAAGAACTTACGTTGTTGTCGGTGATGGTGAATCAGCTGAGGGATCAATTTGGGAATCTCTCCACTTTGCTGGACATTACAAATTGGATAATTTGTGCGTTGTGTTCGATGTTAATCGTTTGGGACAATCAGAACCAACATCATTGCAACATCAAATGGAAGTCTATCGCAAACGATTGGATGCCTTTGGGTTTAATGCATTGGTTGTTGATGGACACGATGTTGAGGAATTGTGCAAGGCATTTGCTGAGGCGGCCAACACCAAGAACAAACCCACTGCCATCATTGCCAAAACTTTCAAAGGTAAATTCTTCCCCAACATTGAGGATCTCGACAATTGGCATGGAAAGCCTCTGGGAGCTAAAGCAGCTGAGACCATTAAGCATTTGCAAGGTTTAATTGTGACTGAGCAACGCACTCTGCGCCCTCAATCGCCAGTCAAGGCTAAGCCAGCTCCACAGGTGAACATCAAAAATGTTCAACTTTCATCGCCACCCGCTTACAAACTTGGTGAACAAATTGCAACTCGTTTGGCTTACGGCACAGCTTTGGCTAAGATCGGAGCTAATAACGATCGTGTTGTTGCACTCGATGGAGACACCAAGAACTCTACCTTCTCTGACAAATT
This sequence comes from Syrphus vitripennis, assembly GCA_958431115.1. Lineage (NCBI taxonomy): Eukaryota > Metazoa > Arthropoda > Insecta > Diptera > Syrphidae > Syrphus > Syrphus vitripennis. Next base: position 109,736,445 of record OY288108.1, read on the forward strand.
GAAGCATGCATTCCCAGAGCGATATATTGAGTGCTTTATTGCTGAACAAAATTTGGTTGGTGTTGCTATCGGAGCTGCCTGTCGTGACCGCACAATCGCCTTCGCTTCGACCTTTGCTACCTTCTTCACTAGAGCCTTCGATCAGATCCGAATGGGAGCCATTTCCCAGACAAATGTGAACTTTGTCGGATCCCATTGTGGAGTGAGTATCGGTGAAGATGGACCTAGTCAGATGGGTTTAGAAGACATTGCCATGTTCCGTACAGTTCCTGGCAGCACAATCTTCTACCCATCTGATGCTGTGAGTTGCGAACGGGCTGTTGAATTGGCTGCAAACACAAAAGGAATTTGCTTCATCCGCACATCCCGACCAAACACAGCCATCATTTATCCAAATGAAGAACCATTTGTCATTGGCAAAGGCAAGATTGTCAAAAAATCTGGACAAGATCATGTTTTGCTAATTGGTGCTGGTATCACTTTATACGAGTGTTTGAAGGCTGCCGCTCTATTGGAAAAGAGTGGAATTCATGCACGTGTTATGGATCCATTTACCATCAAGCCAATTGATGCTGCTATGATTTTGGAAAATGGACGTGCATGCGGAGGACGTATTGTTGTTGTCGAAGATCACTACAAGGAGGGTGGTCTTGGTGAAGCTGTAAGCGGAGTTGTTGCTGAACACCGTGACTTTGTGGTCAAACATTTGTATGTTCCAGCCGTACCTAGGTCAGGACCATCTGATGTTCTTATAGATATGTTTGGCATCTCAGCAAATAAGGTTGTAGCTGCCGTTAATGAAGTTTTGAAATTGTAAGCTTAAAGTATCATGAATGGCTCCCCAGATATATAATATTGGGTTGGACTTTATTCAGTTTGTTGAAAGTTTTATTTCAATTTTTTTTTTTGGTACTTAGCTCTTATTGCCGCGCAACTAAAAATTTATTCGCATTTTTTGTCTAAAAATTACCCATTCCTGTAAAGCAATTTATGAAGTTAAATGATATAAGTTTTTTCTAAATAAATGCATCTGCAGTAAACTCTATTTTTTGTTTAATAAGGACTTTTACTCAAGGTTTGCCTCGTGCAATTGTACCTTTTTGCATATATGTAACTTCCTGTGCCCACCATAGTCGCCACGTTTATAGTTAGACTACGCTTGCGATTTGCGGATAACCCACCACGAAGAGCATTGAAAAAAAGAAATTCTCAAGTTAGATTTATGGCCATTTCGATTATTAATCCGGACGATAAACTTAATACGAGTCTCGGAAAATGAGAAGCAAATTAATTTTTTCTTTTCTCTTTCAGAAGAAAAATGATCATTCTGACACCAATCGAAATTGTCGTCTTCGAAATATATAACTATGGTGCCTAGGGCCCAATTGCGAATTTCGATTATATTGCAGTGACTGTATGTACTCGCAAAACAGTAACAAAATATAAATTATAAACTATTTACAAGTTATTGAATACCTCATAAAATTAATAAAAATAATTAATTTTTTCCTGTACGGGAAGTCTTCAAAATCCGCCTAAAACTGGAAAATAGTTGGCAATACCGGCAGCTGATGTAGCACCTTTTTGAGATTAGAATCGGAAATGATTTTTGATTTAAATCGAAAGTAAAATCGATCGACAGGATGTTGTCTGGATTTTTTCTAGCTCTTCCTATTTCCATCCATATATCAAAAAATTGCTAATATGGAAACGGAATAAGAACAATTCTAATATCCTTTTAAATTATATTAATTATTACATTATACTTTTGTTTTAATTTATTTTTAATCATAATACCAATCTAAAAATAACAAAGCGAACGACATAACTAACAGAAAGAATAATGACCAAACTCGAAGGCCTGCATTGCGTTGAATTGCTTGCTGTATCTGTTCATTTGCATCCTTGACATTTTCTGTAGCTCCTATAACTGCGTTAGCTATTCTCTCAATATTGTGTTTTTGTAGAGAAACCTTTAAACAAAAAAGTAAGGATAGAGTAATGGAGGGTACAACAAGTTGTGATGCTTACCTTCTCTGTGAAAATATCTTGCAACTGTGCAATATCAACCACATTCTTTTCAATCAATTCCACCTCTTCAGATAGTCCTTGGAGTTCATGGTAGAGCTGAACATTTTCCTCTTCGAACATTTGTATGTCTTCGGGGCTGAGTTCCTTAGTCTCTTCATCAACTAATTGCTGAGATTTCTGAATGTCTTCATCTAATGCTACTTTTGCTTCGATTGTTTCTAATTTTCGTTTAATTCGACCGTGGCTACTTATTGGAGCACCATCGAAATCATCATCGTCACTGTTGTCGTCGTCGTTGTCATCATCATCACCCTCTGAATTTAACGCTCGATAGGAAGACCGATCTTGTCCATTGGATATCGAAAAGTGTCGCTCATGGTCACTGCCATTAGGAATATACTCTTCACTTGAACCCGACGAAAGTTTGCTTGACAAAGGCTTCTTGGAAATCTCTCCGCCAGGTCGAACTGGAATTTTTTTCTTATCCGAAGCCAACTTGAGCAATCGATAACTATCCAACTCATGTTGAACCCTGTATTTCTTTTGTTCTAGGAATATATCATAGACATTCTTTAGATACTCGGTTAGCAAATCCAGTACAACCTCGATGTGCTGTTGATGTTGTCGTTTTCGTTTGATTTTCTTCCAATCGCTCCGCAACTGAGCCAAATGTACAGTATAAAAATTAACAAACTTTTCCGATTCTCTATCGATTAGATCTCTCTGTCCATCGGTCATTTGAGCTGCGGACTTTAGATGCATTCCGATCTTCATGTAAGCCGAACGATTTTCTAGCAAAACATTTCTCAAAGTGGTTATTTTGTTGCAAGCATCTTTGGCCTGTTTGGCAAACTCATCTCGCTGACGAGTTTGGAGGATACGATTTTTATCCGGAACGGGATGTGTGTCGTCTTTGATGGCGTTAATACAAGCCTTGAAAATGTGCGTTTTGTCCATTTATATATTTTTGTTGGATTACATTTGGAATTGGTGAGTTTTTAATTTAATTATTTTTTCCTAATTTGCAAGAGCTTTCCAATTTAAAAAGAAGAACCACAGTGAGGAAAATGTATATTCCACGTCTGTTGACAGCGATTTTGTTCTTTTTTGGACAGTTCTATGTTGACACATCATTTTGAATTTTGACGTTTTGGGAATGCTGGGAATAGCTTTTTAAAAAAATAAGGTAAAGGTGCATTTGTCGGGCAGTCTATTTTTTGTTCTATAGCCATCATTATTACAATTTATTTTGATTTCTGAGGCTAGACTTGATCACTGAAAGAAAAACTGACAATACCAAGAAACAATTTTTGGTTTAAAAGAGGTTTATAAACCGATAAAATTATTACCGCGGTAATTTGGCTACTGAGGTTATAAATTGTTGCTTTGCAATAGAACTTTGTTGGAACGAAATTCAAATTATCAAAAAGATTCTTAGTTAATTAAAAAAACCGTAATTCAAAGAAAATGGTAACCAATAGAAATCTTTTTGCAAATAAAATAATCAAATACTATGGGGCATATTCATAGTCGTCTCACAAGTTGTTTTTTTTCTCTTCTAAGCTAACCTGGAGTTAATGTTATTCATAGACAAATTAGATGCAGGTCGAAAGATAAACTGGAGCTCAAACCTTAAAAACGGCTGTCAGTCATAGCGAACAGAAAAAAGCATCAGGAAAAGTTTAAACAGAATAAAAGTGAATACATTTTCCCGATGATCGTTTATAGCGACAGTCAGTAAAAAGCTATCATTATTTTGTTTTTTTCTATCTGTCAAAAAAAAAACAAGAAACAGTTATCCTCCCTAGATCTTTTTAAGTTTTCCTTATTATTATGTACTTCTAAAATATGTTTATAAATGTTAATACTAACCCTGTTTTAGTTTCGCCAAGAATTATTCTTGCACTTGCATAAACAAAACATCCACAGCAAATTTATATACAATGCTTGTGTGTTAGGGGCGAGTTATAGCGAACAGGAAAATGGATCAGGAAAATTTTTCTGATGGATTATTTAGTAAGTTCTCGATCGATTTGAAACACATAAACTGAAGTAATCGATGACAAATGACAATTTTAATGCACTATGTAAAAAAAAAAATTTATTGAACGTAGGATTTTCGATAAAAAAGCATTTGTTTATTTTCCTGATGCAAGTTCATCAGGAAAACAAATAAATGCATTTTAATCAAAAGACCTTTGTTCAATCAGTTTTTTTTTTACATAGTGCATTAAAATTGTCATTTGTCATCGATTACTTCAGCTTATGTGTTTCAAATCGATCGAGAACTTACTAAATAATCCATCAGAAAAATTTTCCTGATCCATTTTCCTGTTCGCTATAACTCGCCCCTTAACTTTAGACTCGTGGTCAGTTGGACTCGGATCTAAAGTTTGACGATGAATATGCCCTCACATTGTTTCATTTTTACATCAAAATAAAAACTTAATTAGCTCTTAAAACACCTCGAAATATATAATTAAAATTCAATGAGAACTTTCACGGATATGTATGATTGACGCCTGAAAACAAAAACAGAAAACTGCAAAAATACTCAATCTCACGTCGTCTTCGACTGGGAATTCAATCTGTTTTTATCCGTTCATTCGATTGGTATATAAACAAAAATTGAACACTTCTTGAGCAAATAAGAAGTGAAGGCAGTATTCCTTTTTTTCATATTCCATACGAATGAACAAAAAGTAAACACTGTGGAAGTCCAATGAAAAACGACATGAAACAGACAAAAAGTTCAATTAAAAAAGACATCAGTAATTCATTTCAGATGCAAATGCAGCTTAATGTTTCACTTCTTTGTGTCTCAATTTTGCCTTCTAAAATTTATGACATTTATGACAGGTTGTCAAAAAAGACTCAACGGCCAACAAATCTCCATAATCGTAAACAAATTGTAATAAGAATAAATTACAAATTATCTACATACTACATAGCTGTTTTTTAAAAACGCAATTAAACTTTTTTTTCTTTAATACTCAAATAAATTAACACTTTTCTACTATTAAGTATATGAATTTATCAAAACAAACCGAAAATCTTATAAAACCACAAAACAACTGCTTTTGGTGAAGTTTTGTTTACCAAAAAAAATATAAAATTTATTTAAAATAAATGCTTGCAGGTTATAGGTACGTATAGTATAAATTATTAATTTAAAACATTGTTTTGTCGATTTGTTGTTTTGATAATATGCAAAAAACAACAAAACAGTGTGCTTACGCAACCTTCAGTACGAATACGTTGTTAAATCAACACGCTGGCTAATCTTTATAGTTCACCTCACCGCAATTGAATTGCATTTATCGCTTATTTTCTGTGATTTTTTTTTTTTGTCCAACCCTCAGTGTAAAATATCTCTTTTATAGGTGTTTTTAAATTAATATCTAATCATTCGCTTTCAGATGTTCATACGCATAACAACTGACAAAATACTATTCACTCGAAAATCTCTTAGGACATCTATTCTTCCGGCTGTTTGTAAATTTAGCACGACTAATTGTGTCAAAACTAATCGTATGGACAGATTCGCACTTCCCAAACGATTCCAAGGAAGTACAACAAGTGTTTGGTGTGTTTTTTTCTTTTCTTTTTATTATTTTTATCCCATTAGTTTATATTTATTTATTTTTTAAGGAATGAATATGTTCCTCTCGCATTAAAGTACAAACCTCTTAACTTAGGGCAAGGTTTTCCGGACTTTGCTGCTCCCGAATACGTCACAAACGCTTTGAGTAAAATTGCAACAAGTGAAAATCCATTGATGAATCAATATACGCGAGGATTTGTAAGTCAATTTGAGCTTCTTCATCGAACTAAGATTAACTTGTAAATCATATTTAGGGCCATCCCCGGCTTGTCCAAGCGCTATCGAAGCTTTATTCGAAATTAGTTGGTCGTGATATCGATGGAAACACCGAGGTTATGATTACCTGCGGTGCGTATGAAGCTCTTTTCTGTGCAATTCTAAGTAATGTCGATGCTGGCGATGAAGTAATTATTATTGAACCTTTTTTCGATTGTTACGAACCCATGGTGCGGGCAGCCGATGGAGTTCCTCGATTCATTCCACTGAAACCTGTAAGTTTTGTTTTAGCTTCAAAAAAAAAAAACGTACCCTCAAATTTAACAATTTCACATCTCAGACCAAGAGTGATGGTGTGATAACATCAGCCGATTGGGTCTTGGACGAAAAAGAGTTAGAAAAATTATTTAACGAAAAAACCAAAGCCATCATCATCAATACCCCTCACAATCCAATTGGAAAGGTTTTCAATCGTGAGGAATTGGAAAAAATTGCAGAACTCTGCAAAAAATGGAATGTCCTCTGCATTTCAGATGAAGTCTATGAATGGCTGGTCTTTGATAAAGCCGAACACATTCGCATGTGCACACTTCCGGACATGTGGGAGCGCACAGTAACAATCGGTTCAGCTGGCAAGACATTTTCAGTTACCGGCTGGAAGATTGGTTGGGCCTATGGGCCAGCCAATCTAATAAACAATTTGCAAATGGTACATCAAAATTGTGTGTTCACATGTGCAACCCCACTGCAAGAGGCTGTTGCGCAAGGTTTTGAATTAGAAATGACACGTTTGGATTCGCCAGAATGTTATTTTAATTTTTTGCCAAAAGATTTGAAAAAGAAACGAGATTATATGGCAAAGTTTCTCGAAGAAGCTGGCATGAAGGCAACTATACCCGATGGAGGTTATTTTATGTTAGCTGATTGGTCGAGTTTGGGTAAGCAGTCAAATCTCTTTTTTTAAAGTCTTGTCTCATAGATTTTATGATTTTTTTTTCTCTTCACAGAAAATAAAGTTGATATGGCTTCTGAAACAGACAAATACCGAGATTATCGATTCACCAAATGGATGACTAAAAATATGGGTCTGCAAGGTATTCCTCCGAGTGCATTTTATAGTGAAAAAAATAAACCGCTTGCGGAGAATTATGTTCGTTATTGTTTCATGAAGAAGGATGAAAATTTAGAAAAAGCCGAAGAAGTTTTCAAAAAGTGGAAATGAATTTTTTTTTTTGTTTATTAAAATTGTTTGTTGTTTTTTTTTTTGTCTATCAAAAAATATAAACTTTTGTATGTTTAATAATGGAAATATAAAGTGAGAAAAACAAAACGTTTTATTAGAAATATTTCATGCATAATGCCCAATCAATGCCTTAAACGTTCTTATGCAGTGTCTTTCACTTGACATGCATATTAGGTATTTTGCAGCAAGTAAAGAATTAAAGAATCCGACATACGGACATAACAAGGTAACAGACCTATTTCCAGCAGACGTGTTTTCGACAAACACTGATGACTACTGCACACCTGCTGTGAGCCTCAGTACGAATAAGTGTGCAGCCAGTTCAGGAATTTACTCTCTAGTTCCTTACGGCCTCCTGATTTTTCAAAAACATTAATTACTGGCTTGCAAAATATTGAAACTATTCGCGACTTAAAACCGGAATACGGCTTTTATATTTACAAATAATCCGGCGAATGTTCATTGCCATTTTATAAATTCCGATTGAATAATCAAATGAAGCTACATTATAAGGAAGTTCAACTTAACTGCGACAAGCCTTTACCATCTTTTTTCTTAAACTGTTTTTTTGTTATAAATAGCGTGGAGCAAATTTTTCCAAGATTTTTTTTTAACAAAGCTTTCCAGAAACCAAACTCTTTCAATAAATAAAAGATAATCGGAACTTAATAAATTTTGGACAAATATCGTTTGGCAATTAAGCAATTAATTTTAAGCAGTGAACACCGAAACAAGGAAACATTTATGTAGTTTTCAATTGGCAATCTGGAAGTAGAAAAAAGCATTCTGAATGCGTTCAATTGGGCAAAAGTGACAGTTCTGATTCTAAAAAAAAGAGAATTTCTCTTCTGGATTTGAAATCAGAAGCAAAAACAGAATCACTCAAACATTCAAAGATTTAATGTCACGCTTAATTATTTAATAATTGTCATATTTTTTTTAAATTTACAACTGTGAAGTGATTGCTTGAAATACTAATACTCTCACACCAAACATCAAATTTTTCAGAATCGAAAAAAACTGTTCAATTGGGATTCCGAATCTAAAACCAATTCCGGATTGCCAATTGAAAACGACATTAAACGCTTTAAACACAAAAATCCATTTCAGGAAAAAAAACAACAATAAAACAATAAATTAACCTAACCTCATTCGATGAACAATCATCAGTCCCATTACATAACCAAGTTCTTTTTATCGATTTATTCTGAACACAACTGAGAAAAAAAAAAATTATTTTGTTTTGGAAATCACCATAATTATCTACATTATAGTTTTACACAAGTATTTATTTAACCAAAAAAATAAAATTAAATTACATATCATAGACTGACTTCAAAGCCAATTGTGGTTTATCGTAACCCAATTCTTCGGGTGTGTTGACACCAAGTTCTTGCAATGTTGGTCCAATTTCGCTCAGCAAATATGGATAAACTTCAGCAGTTTTGTCACCGCACTTCTCCTTGCATCCTTCGACCCAACGTGCAGCCAAGGCGTAATCATTGACGCGACGGCAGGCTTTCAAGCCAGCAATGATGATCTTTGGATCTGGGACCAAATCCATACCGAGCAAGTCGTTCATTCCCTTGCGGATTTCCCAGCCATCGATGTCGGAACGATTAAAGTAATCCTCGTAACGCTTGTCGAATTGTTCATCGGTCTCAGAGGAATCATGAGACATACGAACAGCTCCGATAGCTGACATACGGGTGGTGGCAGTCAAGCCCATTGAGCTGCGGAGAATTCCGGAAAATTTGGTAGCAGCTGATCGCAACATTCTGAAAATATTCTATAACTTAGTAATTGGTTCAGTTTGGTTTTCATGATCAAGATCTTATTTTTGATTTGTAAGAAATTTAAAATGATTGAAAAAGAAGTTAAGTAATACCTTGTTGGTTGAAAATTTCTTTAGCACAAATTTGCTTTGAGAAGACTTCAAAATACAGAGCCCTGAAAAAATGTGTAATAATTGACGTTTATGTAGGGGGATGTGTTCGATAAGTTTGATTGTCTTGTTGAAATACTAGAGAGCGCTAGTATATCTTGGGTGAATGTGTTTTATGTTATAGGGTCTGTATTCATCGAGCGCTCATAATATGTTTAATAGGCCTTTTAATAATTTAACAGGCTTATACGGTATTCACACCAAGCCGAAAACACGGTTTTCGCCAAAACATCGGTTTTCGATGAAAACCTAATCGAAAACACAAGTTTTCGCATACATTTTTTGTAGCTTCAGGTTTTCATAAACTACAAGTTTTATATAAAACCGGTCGAAAACTTGTGGAAACTCATAGATGAACTAAATCAAACACACCTATGGAATGTTCAGAGCCCAAAAATCGACAAGAAAGAAATTGATGGAATGCTTTCAAAAGAAATTAAAAACAGCTGACTGTCATATTATTTGAGTTTTTAATTGTTTTGTTGATAAACTTTTTGTGGTAAGTAATTTCTTTCTCCTGATTCTCATGTAAGAGTTTTCAGATAAGAAAAAAAAGTTTAACAAAATATTCATGTTTTCTTCAATTTTCTTTTTATGTATATAAATTAGTTTAATTTGTTTAGCATTCATTTATTGTTGCAAATATGTGAACACAAATAAGTTTTTAATTTTTCAATACAAAATTTGACAGTAGTGTTGTCAAAAAATTGAAATGTCAAACGAAAACATGTAATATGCAGTGTGAACGCATTTCGTGTTTTCGAAAACTTTTAGCTGAAAACTGCGTTTTGAATTTGGTGTGAATAGGCTATAAGTATACAAAAATCTGCGATCGTGTCCAACTATCTTCAAATTGGTGGAAAACTCTTTTTTTTTAGTAAAAGCAAATGTCATATTATTTATTATTGTGTTTAAGTAAGCTATAAGAAAACACATTTTTTGAGCTAATTTCCAAAGTTGGTTGTATAAAGTTAGACATCATTTATAAATACGACTTTGTTTAAAAAAAAAAACAGTTATGACTAAACCTTAAAAGAAAAATACTATTGGCAGCTCTACGTTTTCTCATCTTCCATCAACACTCCCTCCCACACCTAGACGACGCCCTCATCGCTTATTCCACACCTAGACGGCGCCCTCATCGCTTAAAAGCCTTCCCCAATCCATATAATCCAACATCACTCGCTAGTTTTTATTTCTTCCCTACTGCCGATGAGTTTTTTTTCACATTTGTAATTTTGCGGGTGTGATTTTTCCAATATATCGCTTTTAATTTTCTCTGAATTAAATTTAATAATTCAGCGCAATAACCAAAAAATAGAAGGATAAAATAACAATGGCACCAGTGTAAGTTAACAATTCTATTCAACGATTTATTTAAAATTAAAATCCAACCAGCACAAAAGTTGAGAAAATTAAAAAATGTTTTCTGCGGCAGTGTAAATTTAATACGCGTGCTTTCTCCCCCCGGCGTCCATCTTTTAAATAAAAAAAAGTAAAGAATTTTGTATTCTTCTCTTTCTCACCAACGCAAATTTAATGTAATAACTTTTTTTTTTTCATTTCGAAATTGAAATGATTATCAAATTGCAATCAATAATTATCATTCAAATAAAGAAAGAAAAAAAAATTATGATGGCCATCATCATGGTTTTTGTGTAAAGCATATTTTGTTGTAGGTGGACAAATTGTGCACTTATCATTTTCAATATATGTAGTTGACTTTGAATGTGATGCCACTTAGAAAGAAATTAAATTCGTCCCAATGGTTCGGGGTCTTTCTAGACTTTTTTTTTCTTCACTCGCCGCAAGACGATGACGACTATTTTGAGGTTATGTTTCAATTTCGTTGGAAGTAGTTTTCTGGACAGAAATTTTCCTTTCTTCCCATGATATAGGAAGATAAACTTAATGTGAGGAAAATTAACTTAACACATAATATGTAAATTAAATACTTCCGTTTTGTACCTTCTCAGATATAACCTTCCGTGACGACACAATCCATATTTATTACCATTTACTAATCAAACTAGCCCCATGGGACGGGACTAGGTATATGGAATAATGATGTAGTTTTAGATCCCGCTGTCTGCCAACGATGATGAGGGTGGTGGTGCCCCCACTATTGTTCTCGATCAACAAAAGGAAGTCATTGAACTTGTTGCCAGGTGCTTCCTACCTAGTAACAGGGGTGTGTTTTCTGTTCTTAATTTAATCTTACAAACAATCAATAAATATTATGTTAGCGTGTTTTTTGAAGACCTATTCCATTACCGGTTGAATAAATGGATTGTCTTGAATCGAAACTTGATATGGTTCTCGTGAGCATTTATACGCCTCCTTTATGCTATTATCGAAAATTGTTTCGAAGAGATCCTTCTTAGGAGAGAAGAATAAAAATACTAAGCAAGGCTAACAGGCCGAGCACAATACAACACAAATGCAATTCGCAAATTCCCCAATGCAAAACCCTAACAAGAAAGGTATACTAAAAGAAATGCTTGAGTAAAAGTCTCTTCTTCTCGAAAATTCACTTTTAACTTGTATTTGCCTTATTTTTTGAATTTTTTTAACCCACATATTTGGCTAATCTTGTGTTAAGGAATTTGGTATATTGTCGGTGACGCTTGCAAAGTGTGCAACTACAGATTTTTCGAAAATGAGATTTTTATGCCATTTATAAGATTTAATCATATACTATAATACCCTAAACTGGGAATACCCATTTTCTTTATAATAACCGTTAGAATGGCAGTTTAGAAAAATGTAAAACTCCGCGACGTATCAATCTAGTAGAAAAAAGAATAAGAAAACTATGTGAGTCCAGAGCGAGCGACACATTTTTCAAGGTAAAGTGTGTATGCCCAAAAAAACGTCATTAAAATAACACCACTAACTTTGGTTTTTTTTTTTGCTCCTGTAAAATTTAGTACAATGGAGTTTCATTTAAAAGTTAGCTCTGGCGTATTTGTTTGTGGGTATTGTCTTTTCCTTTTGAATGATCTGCCAGATGGGTGCAACTAATGTTTGCTTGCATCCATATTTAGCAGACTTTTAAAATGATGTATTTTGTTTTACCTAACGTCATTATAAGACTTAAATTTGACCCTACGTTTCGTTAACTATTAATCCCCTAAGGCGTTATATTTATTTAGCTTAAAGAAAATTAGAATATAATTAATTTTTGAACACATGTGTTTAAATTGTGTGACCAATGCATAACTGCACTAATAAAAATACATTAAAAAATAACAGCAAAAATTCTCTATTATGTTTATAACCCTTGAGATCGCCAGTATGATCCAACTCTATATAATGATAGGTCTAAAATAAAACGAATAATCTTTGTGGACTTGTTTTTAACACGTAACTTACAACCAAACTCTTTAAAACTTACAATGTGTATTACTAAAAAAATAAAAAATCAGTGAATTAAAATCCTGAATCAAGGCCGAACCATGATTGTACAACAACTGGCCCTTAATAAATTATAATCTGTTATTGCTTTGACCTTCAACGTAAAAATGTCTTATTTTGGTAGCCGACTGCCAAATACTTTTTATACAAATTAAATTTGAATTAATATTTTCAGTGTATCTTATCCTCCGGTTTCCTGGGCTCAAAGGAATGACCTTCTCTTCGTTACTATCGATGTCGAATGCAAGGACATTGACTACAAGTAAGTTAAATTAAATTAAGTTAATTGAATTTTATTTCATTTGTATTTTTGTTTAAAATAGAGTAACAGAAAACTCAATGAAATTCAGCGGTAAAGATGCTCTGGATAGCAATAAGGTATACGACCTGCAGTTGAACTTCCTTAAAAATGTCGATCCCGAGCGAGTATCGAGTAAAAATATCGGCAGATGTTTGGAATTTACCATATACAAAGTAAGAATAACACTAAAAAAAAATAACAACTTCAAAACTAACTTTATTAACAAAATTTTGTAGAAAGAAAGTGGTCCTTACTGGTCATCGTTAACAAACGACAAGACCAAACTGCATTTCCTCAAAGCCAATTTCAACAAATGGAAAGATGAGTCTGATGATGAAGATGTTGAAAATCGTAAGTTTTTTAAAACACAATACATCCAAAATTCATTTTAATAACAATTAAAACTTTCCCAGAAGCGGAATCTGAATGGCCAAATTTCATGAATCAAGCATCCGATTTAAAGAACTTTGACGATTTCGAAGATGACGATGACTCGGAAGATACTATTCCAAGTTTATCGCAAAACGACGAAGACGACGAAGCGGATGATAAAGCAAAGGAGGAAAAAACCGATAAACCAGCAGCAGCAGCAGCAGCAGTGGAGGAAAAGAAATAATTTAGGTCGATAAACTTAATCATTAAATTTTACATAATAATAATAATGAGCGTTAAATAATAATAATAAATACAAAATAAAAGAATTTGCGCGCATGGGATTTATATGAAAGCAAAACATATATTTTGCATGCAAAACAAAATAAGTAACGATCAAGAAAAAAACAATATAAGATGAACTCTATTTACTCTCTTCACCCAAATTCTATTTTTATTATTTTTTGTCATAATGTATTTTTTTTTTTTTAACTTTTACACAATTGTTTATAATTGAATGCATTTTTTAAGATGAGAAAAAAAAACCAAGCAAAAGAATTATTTAGTTGAAAAAAAAGGAAAGAAAACTACTCACGTTATACACAATACAAATAAAAACGAAAAACAATCCTAAAAACAAATAAGATTATTTTTTAAATAAACAGTAACAAAAAAAAAAAACCAAATCTGATCGAATAAAAATTAATTTAACATAGCTAGCTAGTGAAAGGCTCACTTCTTAAACGGTCTAAGAATAATGGTGAAATCAGAAAAATAATAATAAGTTTTTAAAATCATAATTTCTCTTTAAAGGTTAAAAAAAAAACAGAAAAAAATAAAAAGGGGGAAAACAAAGTTTTATAATATTTAAGAAAATATTGAAGCTAAAATTGTTTTTTTATTGAATGATGGTGACAATTTAACACATTTTTTGTTACGATTTCCTGGCTGAACTATTTTAAAAAGGGTGATTGTTTTGTAATATTTTCTGAAAACTGCCTTCTTAATAAGTTATTAGACTTGCATTTTTTACTTAGTTGTTTTATTATGTGAAATCTCCCGCGCAATAAACTTTTCTGGATCAAAAATCTGATGTATTGACAGCTAAATTCCCCAAACAGGTTTTGGGTCAGAAAACCAGATATTTATTCTTAAACGAAGTTTCGAGGAAATGCAGTCATCAGGCAAACATTTGTAAAGACTTTAAAAGTACAACATCCTTACTTTCAAGCACTTTTCAATAATTTTTGGATCGCAATAACTGAAGTACACAAACCTTCGGTATACACGTTCACTTTGCCTGAAGTGAAGAAATCTTAGGCCCCTATTATCTTTGTATATGTTTTTTTTTTAATATTGCCCAGACCCTTGTGGTGGCGCTGCAAAATGTGAGGTGTAAAATCCGATTTTGGGAGTCTTTAAGCGTCGAACTTGGTAGAAGGAGCAAGAGGAGATTTTTTTTGGATTATTGCATCCAAAAAATATCAATAAATATCGATTAAAACCTCCATAAGCTCTCCGCAAAAAAAAAAGAGTAAGGGTCGCCGGGATATTTTAGATGTCGCCCCATTCGACTTCCACGAGAGTACTATAGTAATCACAATCAAAGCACTGAAGACTTTGACTTGACGATATTTCCGCAGAAACCTTACGAGCAGCGCCAAGAATATCGAGCGTGGTTCGCCCAATCATTGAGAGAGTTTGGAAAAATTGATAGCTTTCCTGAAGAGTGAAAAGAGAAATAATATTTCTTACTTTTCACACTTTCAAATGTCTGGAATAGGCCTGTGTGGATAAGAAAATAGGCAGCATAGGTATTCTACAAATTCCATCTAGAACATCCATTCATAAAACAAGTGTTTGTTGTAAAGCTAAATAACACTGCTCTGGTCTGCAAATCCTCGCATAAAAGTTTCAAGTTAACGAGTTTTTACCAAATTTTTCAAAATTATTTGCTTCAAAAAAAATTTAATTCCTGACAGTGATTGTAGTTAATCGGTGGTTGCTTGCTTCTTCCATTTTAATAGATTTTACAAGTGACGGAATCTTATGAATGCAACATTAAAGAATTTTGAACTACATACATTACTCTTGTATTATCTTTATTTCATATGGAAGAGATTTTAAAAAGGATATTGTGGACTAAAGCAAAAAAAAATATTATTCATTTGCGTCCACAATTATCATTATTATGTACTTATTTTCAAACAGTTTTCGAATTATAATAGACTATCGTTTCTTTCCTCCGAATTCGTTTATTATCGCAGTTCAAAAATTGTATATTTAATTGACGAAAATGTTTCTAAACCCTATGCTCTTTTTATCGTACAACTCTCTCTTAGAGTATATATAATGGAGTGCTTGTTCCTATATCCAATACATTGTAACGCCAGAAGCACAGATAGGGGGCGCTAGTATCTACTTTCTTACAGTTTCGGGAAGCACCAGCGCGGACCTGTCAAACTTTAATCATAGTTTTTTTTGTATTTTTTTGAAGAGGGATGGAAATAAAAAAAAAATTGAATTAATTTTAATTAACCACTAATCAGTGGGGATAACGAACTCTTCTTCGATGTCCGCGCTTTTGCTTCCCGAAATTAGTGAAACTAGCGCCTCCTATAAAAGTTTGAAATTGAACAAGCACTCCATGTTTATGCTCTATCCATTTACATGAAATTGAACACTATTCATTATTATGTCTTCGTGTAACTCCCCAAGCTCAAAACTCATTATTTCGAAAAGTGTGTTTCTACCTTAATAGTCATAAACTCGCGAACACATCCCTCATTGGAAGTATGTTTTCCATTTTTGTTCACACTTCCATCTGTCAAAAAAAATTTATGAAAATAAACGAACAAAAAACCAAAGCAATTCCACAAGAAATCCAAGTTGAATATTTCATTCCTTTCTTACATTCGATGGAGAAATGGACGTGCCTCTTCTAACATTGCGGAGAGATAAAAAAAAACTTGTAAAAAAAATCCATTTTTGAAATTCAACGATCAATTTCCAGTCTACGGTTCTCTCCACAACTAAAAAGACGGCGGACACTACACAACTCAAAAGTTACTACATAAAAGTTTAAACTATTCTTTTAACAAGAAAAAAATACAACAGAAAAATATTAAACCTATCGTGTGTGATTTTGTTAATTCTTTTTTAATTTATTTTTATTCGTTCGTTGTGTTATTTTTTCCAATAAATAATTGAAGAAAATAAATTATATTAGTTAAGTTTGTGCGACGACCAATAAATTGGGCAACAAAATTTAGAAGGAAAAGAAGAAAAAGGCACGATTTCCATTCATCAACCAACGGTAAGTACTTAAATGGATGTTAAATGAATTACAAAATGAAATTCCATAATATAAATTATAATCAATTGAAGAGGAACCGTTATTAGTTTTTTTTCTTCTTCTCTATCAATTCAATGTGTGAAGAAATGCGCTTCTAATTTGGAAAACAGGGCGGCTGCCTTGGCGAAAATTCCTTCCTCGTACAGCACATCGTTAAGTTATATTGCGAAATTTTTCCTTCATCATTCCGTGTGGTTACGGGAAAAGGGAACACAATTTGAGGAACCCCCTAAAAATAGCCTCCTATGGCTATAAAGATAGAACTTGCTTGAATCTATCTTAAGAAAATTGCATTTTCTCCAATTGCAAACCCAAGTGTGTATTTTTTTTTAGAGAAAGGTGTGCTGCCCATTAGTTTCTTGCCCGTGTATTCCCACTTCCCTTTATTTTTCGTGCATTGCAAAAATTTATTTAGAAATTAGAAATGCTGTCACCAAATTAGAACACTTGCAGCCGGTTACGGGATTCCTGATCCTCAGAAAAAAATAGCAAAATCTTCATAGCACTTCATCGTAATGAAAATGGAAGAGAAACAAACAGCTGCATTTTGCATTCTGACGAATCTGAAAAAATGCACTTAAATGGATTTTGTCCAAAATCGATGAGAATGAGATAAAGAAATTCTGTTATTTTTTTTTGTTCTTTTTCTTTTGCCTACACTCAATTTCATTTTTTTTTTTATTTTCTTGTTAGTTTGTTTTATTATTTTTCTTTTTGATAGTTTGCGCTCTTTGCTTTTGGCTTTGTTTACTTTTGACAGTTAGATTGTTAAAACAGTTGTATCTAATAAACAAATGACAATTTCTTATTTTTCCCTTATAATATTGGATTTTAGTATTTTTTTTAGTAACATAAAATTTTGACAATTTTTTTTCCACATTCCAAAGCCGTTTTCCAGTGTTGATACATTTAGATCCAGAGTTAACTCAGAATAATTAAATATATTAATTGATTGATTTCGATAGATTTTTGATAAGTAAAGGTTAAAGTTGATTCTCTATTGAAAAACTACTTCTGAGTTAACTCTGTCATAATTATTTGCAGGCTAAACTAACCAAAAGTAAATTCACACTGAAAATCTGAGCCTTATAGGGCATTGTTTATAGCGATGTCTGCCGTCCCACAAGGCAGGTATTTGAGGCCTAATATTTTAATTTTGACAATTTCTTTATCTAGGTAATCTTGTTTAATTTTTGCCTAACGTTTTGTGGACGTGTTTGTTTGGTGTAATGCGAACCGTGAGATAGTTAAAATAATGAAGATGAGATGGAATAGGTGTACCTGTGTATTCTATACAGGTGATGTTTAGGGTTAGGAAAACTTACAAGAAACCCGTTACTTACTAATTAAAAAAAAAATGGAAGTGCTATTAGGAATAGTCCTGTTATAAAAATAAAAAAAATCCCTTATTCGGACACTTAAGTCGACCAAATCAATCTGTCAGGCCTTAGTATTTGATATCACGATTCTTACGATAAACCGTCACCTAAGACTTGTAAGTTCGTCGGGTTGACCTCTAAATGAAGATTGAAAGACCTATAATGTTCAGATTTTTTCGAAGTATTCCGCAATACAAACAGAAATTCAGAAATGGAATTTTAACATTTTTACAAATCTAAATACAAAAAAAAAATTAGTGCAAATTCATGTAACTTTACGAAAAGGAACAGATACACTTTAAAAGAACTTCACCCAAAGGATGAAAATTTACTACGGTACTTTGAGAGACTAATTTTTTGAGCAATCGTTGATCCAGTGTCAAAAAAGAAGAAGATCTAACGATGCGCTTTACGGGCTTTACGAAGTCGACCTGGTCAAAAATGTCAAAAACTCAAAATACAGTGCACATGCGCAGCTTGACTAGTCATTGAATTCAACAAAGATTGTGTCTCTTATTTGTTCACAAAACAAATGCTTGATTTTCCAAAATATGTATTTTGTAAATCTTTTGAAGGAAATATTTTGTATGTAGTGCGGAACTGTGCTAAACAATTCGGGCAGCGAAGTGACTGTAGCTGAGAAATGCTCTACACGGATTTTTCAATGAGTGTTAAAATTTTTGGAAACTCTTATTAAAGCATTCTTCTGAGTAACAAATGAAAAATAAAATAAACAGCGCTTATGGAAGCGTCATTACATTGAAAGCAACTTACTGCTTTGATTTCATCCTTGCGAGTCAGAATCACAAATTAAATATTGAAATGTCGAAATGAGTGATTCGTTTCTGATTTTAAATTTTGTAATTTTTGACTAAAAAATGATCAACTTTTTAACGCAACTGTTGCTTCCTCTTTTCATCAACATACTACGTATCCCACATTGTGATACTTCTTTCAGTTCTTTCACAAAAAAAATAGTTCAGTTGTCAGAGTTGACTTGTCAAGCAAAACCAAAAGAAGGAAGAAGATTTTTTTTTAAATAACTTTTTTTTAATGAAAATGTTTTGATTATTTTGTGGTTTGTCTTGTTTTAATAACCAAGAGACCCACACCCTCTTTGGTTTATATACTTTTTGCAGTTTATCATCGGGTGAGTTATTGTCTGCGGGTATAAGTTTTTTTTTTTTATTTTACAAGGGCTGGGGATGATTATGATGATGAGAGTACCCCCACCCCCAGTGTGCTTATACAAGTTTTGTAGTGTTGTGGGTATAGTTAAGTACAACTAACTTAAAAAGTGTTTGATTTTTCTTGTTCTCTTTTTCACCTGGTTCTGTTATTGTTTTAAATTAATTTCAATAATTAATTTTGTTGTCATTTTGTGGTTCATATAAAGTTTAATATAATCAAAATTATTTTGTGATGGAAAGCGAATTTAATTAGAACGGTGGAGTGGAGGTTTTTTGTTTTTGATGAATCAGAAGTTAATTTTATTAAGAAAAATTATTGATATACTCACGCATGATGAGAAGTGTTCGTCATCATTTTTTTGTTGCATTTTATATTTGAGTAGACTTGGCTGGGGGGTGGTAAGTTTATAGATGTTGTATTTTTTTTTTGGTTTGTTTTGAACGTGCTAGTAAATTTATTGTTATGACTTTATCATTGGTGTTATACTCGTACATATGTTTTTAGAATTTTTTTTTATGAGTATTTACCTAAAGATTTACGTAACGAGTGAAAGAATCTTTTGAATATTTGTCTTCATAATTATTAAATTATGAGCACGAAATTTTGTTTTCAGAATGCGATAAATTGAACACTTTTTCCTAAATGTACTTCCTAATATTTGTTTATGAATTTGCGTTATCGTCAGCTTATTGTGAAAAACAGCTGATTTTATCCGTTCACTAAAAGTATTATAATCAATATTCGAATTCCAAACGTAAAAAAGTTATTGTTCTTTTGGACCGGACTTAAAATAACACCTTAAAACGGAAGAAGGATTAGTTTTATTTTGTTTGTAAACAATTTTTGAAATGATTTTATAATGATAAGTTTTTTTTAAAAAATATTTATAATATTCGCTGTTCATTTAACAGAAACAAATCGTAAAATTAGCTTAAATAAAAAAATGTAAAGGCAACACCTAGACATGAGTATTAAAAACTTGTTCAGGACGCAAGACCTAATTGGATACTTACTAAAAGCGGTATGAAATGCCGCTAGAAACCAAAGGGACCAAGCAAATTATTTCCCAAAAAATCCTTAAATGTGTCCAATCCAACATAGTTCTGTATGCTTAACAATGTGTCAGATTGACGTAATTCAGACACATGTTTTTTGTGGAATTTGTTAATTGTTACCAAAAGATGCCACCAAGCCGTTGCACGCTTTTTGTGCTTTTGGGAAAATTTAACAGGCTGACAATTTTTGCCCGAAAAAATTGGGAACAAAGCTTATATATTAATGATTGTACCCTATAGTCACGAAAAAAAATCCATTCATAACGCCGTCTTAACAAGACACCGACAGTCCCTCTCTCACGTCTTAATATCTACTGAATTCGTACGATGTTGTGTTAACAATATTTCCTTTGGTTGTAAATCAACTAATAACAAAGCCCTTCGAGAAGCCTTAGAGTTGTCTTGAAGGTCGACTGAGGTTAAAAGGTTTTTAAACCTGGTAAGCTTTCTAAATAGTCTTTGTACTGCTGTCATTTCTATTGAGTAGTATAGTACATATGTACATATACATATCTATATGAACTTTATTCCAACTGTATTTCTTTTATTTTGATCAAAAATTATCATTTAATGTACATACTTCTTTGTTATATTTAGAAGCGTTCCGTGTTCTTCTATATTTTATCTCAATTTTTCGAATTTTTTTAAATAATTTTGAAATTAGGAACTCAAATCTTAAATTCGATGCATTGTTTTTTTCATTTTGGATGCGATATTTTTTTGTGTTCTGGTGAAACATCTTAACTATGTCATTCGAAATCTAAAACCGTGTTCAACAACAATATTTCATCAAATACTACATCTTCTTCTCTTTATCTTCTGCGAGAAGAAATATTAAAATAACTGATGGTTGTGTCAGTCAATCAATTAAAATTCGAGCATAAAGTTAAAGACTTACTTGTCCTGCATTTTTTTTAATTTCCGTCTGTTTACTTTTTTTATGTATGTATATATTTTGACGTTCGTGCATGATAAAAATTATTTAGTTTAAATTTTTGCAGTGATGATCTTTAATTAACATTTCGTGTAAATTTATCAATTGCAAATTAACAACATGCCATTTTCTATTTTTAATCTATTTCCATTCCATTTAAGATAATATAAATCTCTATGTGTATGCATTTTTGTTGATTATTTACCATAAAAGTTCAAAAGACTCGAAAAACTATTAACAAGTAGCATCATATCGAATTCTCTTAATCTCCAGCAAAGTTGCTATTAAAAACAAATTAAATTTAAAGAAGTGGTAACTTATTCACAAATAAATTGAACAGCTGTTCAATTTGTCATCCAAATAAACCTGTATTCTAACAAGCATCTTAAAATTGATTTGATTGAGATTGAATAACAATACACCGTATTTGATTTATGTTAAATTTATTGGATTATTCGGCATCATTCAACACTCAGACACTAACCATTCGAAGTCGTCACTATAGGAAGTGAGAGTAAAACATCTAAAAAAAAAAAAAACAAAGTAACTCTGCCCATAAATGTTACCCACTAGTGTTATTATGCAAACATGTAATTCAACTTTTAAGTTAGTTTTTTTTTGGATTTATTCATTTGGCAGCAACCTGCATTCAGTTAGTTTATACCAGCAGCGGACTGTATATGACAGAAGTCCTAAAACCAAAATCATAAAGTATAAAGATTTTGTCGGGTCTATGGGGAGGATTTTGTAATATCCACGTATGAATGGACTTATATATAGATAACCAAACCAACAAAACCTGCAAGTAAACCGCAATATTCCTCAATGTCAATAATAATAACTAAAAATGTTGTATAAAAGATATTACTCTATATAGCTGCAGCTATATCAATCGCATCACTGAATCCTTCAAGCAGTGTCCAGCTCTTAATAATAAGAACTGAGGAAATCAATATCCTTCTCTAAATGGAGCAAATGCAGTTGGAGCTTACTATATTCTCTTGGCAATTGAATGGCATTGCGAATGTTTTTGAGTAGATAATTTTCTTCTTTTGTATCAGAAGTGGGTTTTTTTTTTGTATGTGACTATGTATATCTCATCATATGTTTTATTTTTTTTTTGTTGTTGTTTCGGATAAATAGAATAATTCTGCAAACTCATGTCTACCGATGGTTTGAAATCAGAACAATGCTTCTCCTAGATTAATTGTGAAGAATGCAATCATTATTTCTGCCATAGTTTTATTTTGTTTTATGATTTCAATTGCTTTTAAATTTTTTTTTAATCAGTACTATTCTAGTTATTGAAATAAGCCTTTCTTTTTGAAACCACCATCTGTGGCAAATCACTCCTTCATAGATTCTAAAAAAATCTTTTTTAATTTTCTTTTCTTTTTTTTTAAAGCCAACAAACAGAAAATAAGGCTAAATGCTCATTAGGGTAAATGACCGACATTATGATGGCTTTTTAATGTTGGTTCTAAAAAAGGGAAAAAATCAATACGATAAAAACACCCACCGCCCTTCACGCCCCGCAGTTGCCCCCGACGCATCGTTGTCGTCGTGTAGAATGTCAACACAAAACCATAGCAAAATAATAAGAGTAAAAATGCTAGGTAGGGCTTGATGTAGAATAGGAAGAAAAAACGTGTAGATATTTACTCTCTTCTGCTTTCTGCTTTCTCGTTTCAATGTTAGAATAAAACGCAGTGAAATATAGGTAAAATAAAGCGTCTGAGTGCCGTCGGCATCAGTGGCGGCGGTTTGCAATGACTGCGGTCATCTCCGTTTTAAATCAATTGATTTATTATTATGCAAGCACAGGTTTAAATTTGATATACTTTTTTAATATAAGTTTTGTTGGCGTGTTTCGAATAAATGAACTGTCTCAAAAAATCAATTGATGTAGAACTAGAAACAATAAATAATTATTATTTTTTGTTATTATTATGAAAGCTTGTCATGCTATACCTTTACAAGTTGCGGGAATAAGAGAAAATATTGGATAGAATAATAGTAAATGCAATAGAAAACAAAAATGACCTTGAGCATTTTAAGGCTTAATAATATTGCCTGCAAGGCAGCCATGTGTGCGTCTGTATAGCAATGAAAATTCAAGAGATGTTTTTAATTAGAACTATAGAAAAGAAAAAATAATTTATTCGGATTTTTGCAAGTTTTATTTCAATTGAAAACCAATATAAGGAATTGAAAATTGTTGGCTTTCAAAAAAATGCCTCGAATGAGTGTCTGCATTTTAACTGTTGACAAATCGAATAATTAAATGAAGAGAACAATTTTATTCATAAAACTAAGTTTGAGGTGTAATATTTAAGTGATTTAAATAGTTTTTTTTGTTTTGTTTTTTAATAAATAAGTTTCATAAGTTTTGCATGAAATTTATTAAATTAAAGTGATAAAATATTACAAATCCATCCATCAAATCTTCGTTATAATTGATTCAGTGAGTGTAAGAATAGTACAAGCAAAAAAGGTTAGTTTTGAGAAGGGCTCATACTAATTCCTTTGCGAGTGCAAAGAAACGCAGCTCTTGGAGAGTACTTCTTCGATGAACTGGGTAAAAACTCGCTTTTGGCTCACATAATGAAATTAATCCAGACTTAAGAACGGTTCAGAAGCACCTCACACCCTTACCTAAACTTTCACGAAGTGCTTCCCTTACCTCTCACCTCTCATCACGTATCCTCATTTTTTTTTTTTTTTTTCCAGCGAACAGCATATAAACAATTTAGAATAGAAGTAGGGGACTTTTGTAGGGTAACTCCCGTTTTCAAATTTTTTAATCACTGACCATGGGTACAACAATGAGTTTATTTTCAAATATAAAAAAATCCAATCGAAATGATATCAATTTTCTGCATAAAAAATAATTTTTTTTACAGCAAATTCACCTAACCCGCAAAAAAAAATATACAAAATAGATGATTTAACTTTTTCTTTCTATTTCCAGCTACTTACATAAATATACCAAAGGAAAGGTTACCCCTACCATCACACCTCAAATCCACATCATCTTATCATCTCAATTGTGAGAGTTTTTTTTTTTTTGAATTTCTAAAATTGCTTTCGAAATATAACGCACAATGGCTGAAGACACAGAATACAAAAAACTGCCCGTCGAAGAACGTTGCGTCCACAAACTATGGAAAGCTCGTGTAGATGGCTATGAAGAAGCTGCAAAGATCTTCCGCGAAATTGATGATGAAAAATCTCCCGAATGGAGTAAGTTCATGGGACTCATAAAAAAAATGGTTGTCGATTCCAATGTGGTAGCCCAGGAGAAGGGTCTTGAGGCAGCTTTGATATTTGTTGAAAATTGTGGACATGCTGGAAAAACAGTTGGTGATGTTATGTCGGGCATTGTACAAAAATGTATTGCAGCACCAAAAGCCAAAACAAAAGAACTCTCTGGTCAAATTGCATTGATGTATATAGAAATTGAAAAACACGAAGCTACCCTAGAGGAACTCATCAAGGGCATGGATCATAAAAATCCGAAAATTGTCTCAGCATGTGTGGCAATTGTAACAAATGCCTTAAGAGACTTTGGTAGTAAGGTAATCGCCGTGAAGCCATTGATTAAAAAACTAGCACCATTAATGAGTGACCGTGATAAGACTGTGAGAGAGGAGGGCAAACAGTTGGCTATTGAAATATATCGGTATGTTTTTGAAAATAAAGAAAAACTTTTATTCTGTTTTCCAAAAATAAAAATTGTTCTTCCTTCTATAGGTGGATTGGAGCCGCAATGAAAGCACAAATATCATCATTGCCACAAGTTACCATCACAGAATTGGAAAATGAATTTGAAAAATTAAAAGGAGAAAAACCAGAGCCAACAAGGTATTATTTTCTATTTCATGAATCATTGTTTTTATATTTGTTTTTGTCTATTCAGATATCTTAAATCTCAACAAGAAAAACAACAAGCTATTTCCGCAGCTGCCGCAGAAAATAATGATAATGGCGAGGGTGAGGCTTATTAAATGCTTTTTAATTATTTGCTTCATATTTGTCCTTCTATGTTTTAAATTAAAAATTAAAACGAATATTAGAAGTCCCTTAAGGTTGGGTACAACAATTTCTCCCTATTTTAGTTTGTTGTAGAAATTCGAAAGTTATATTGCATGTTGCTGAGTTAATACTATTTTACATGTATGTAGTATTGGTTAAAATAAGTTTTAAGAAATTGTTAAAGAACGATAAAATAAACTAGTTCCAGCCAGCGGTCGATATACTCAACTAGAAAAAAAATTGTTACAAAAGTCGAATTCCTAAACGCAAAATTTTTGCAAATTATCCTCGGCAAACAGTTCCAAAATGCTTAAACAAGAATTCCTTCTAATCAGAGAAATTTAAAAAAAATGTTGCGTACTTCACTTGAATTTGCTCTATTTAATCTGCTTTGCATACGTTTTTATTTGAAAATCTTTCGTTTAGGAATTTGGCACACACTCTGGTAGCAAAATATAAATTCTAGTGGAAGGAAGCTATGAACCTTTATTTCAGATGTAATATTTAAGAAAGCGTGGTGGATAGTATTGAAAATCTATACCTCTCAATTTTCATTAGTAATTCTTATGAGAGGGATTTTGGCTTGAGAAATATTTGAAATTGTAATCTTTTATATGAAAAACATAGTACTATCATGGCGAGTATTTTTTTAATGGTGCCCCAACTCTTGTGGTGGTGCTGCAAAATTTTAGGTTTAGAATTTCATTTTGGGAGTCTTTAAGCATCGGAAATCGGTAGTAGGAGCAAGAGGAGACTATTATTTCGATTGCCATAACCAAAAAATATCAATAAATATCAATTAAAGCCTACACAAGCTCTCCGCAAGAAAATTTTAGTAAGGGTTACTACTTTTTAGATTTCGCCCCATTCGACTGCCACCATGATAGTACTATGTTTTTGATGTACAAAGCAATATTGAGTTTTTATAGAGAAAAGTGTACTTAAAGATTATCTTAGTGTATTTATAATATACATATACTCGTACATATGTATGTAGTTAGGTATAAACTGTTTCTTTTAAGAAATAATATTTTAAGGTATTTACCTCGAATATGAACAAAAATAGTATTGTGTTTCTGTATGCAAAAACTTTTCAATTTTTATTTTAACTTATAGAAGAAAACTAGTAGATTTTATTAATGTCTTCTACGAAGTCGTTTTCCACTACAATTTATTTAATCTATATATAAGTGGCCTTAACTTTTGATTAAAATAAAAACAATTCGTATACTTTGTATAGTTAATGAAGCATTTTTCAATTGACAGTTAAAATAATTACTCATCGCTTCAATTAAATTGGCGCAGCAATTAATTCTAGGCAACATATAACTCAAAACTTTTTAATACTTCCTATAAGATCATATTTCTATTTTTAAAACTAAATTAAACTTTATCTCTTAATCTCAACGAGAATTATACATTTTTTCTTTATATTTAACCGCAGTCAAAGTCACAAAAACAATACTTTTCGATTTCTGTTTAAAGAAACCTTATAACTCTCAAGATATCAATTATAACCGATGACATTATTCGTTCGTCTTCAATGAAGCATAAATCGATTTACTTGGTGAAACTTTTTCTTCTAAAGTCATCCCAATTCGAAATTCGATTTAATTTTTTCCTCATTTTTTTTATTATTAATTTTTGATTTTGTTTTAAAGACAACAAAATAAAGAAAATCAATGATCCTCGTCGAGAGAGTTGTGTGTTCATGTGAATTGTTCTAAATAATTCACCCCACCCACAAAATTGTTATTCATCTTGATTTTCAATATTTCGAATCTAACACCACTCTCTAGTTGGATCACAATTGAGATTATGCATTTTAGTTTCAAATTTCCATCATCAAGATGAACACTAAAAAAATAATTCGCGCTTCAAAAATTGCAAGACTATATTTTGGCAAATCTTTTATTTTTCCTGCAGTTGACGAAGAGGATGGAGGAGGTGAAGAAATTGATCCCATGGATCTTTTAGACCCAGTTGATATTCTCTCCAAAATACCAAAGGATTTCTTTGAAAAGCTAGAAGACAAAAAATGGACAATTCGTAAGGAATCGCTGACGGCATTGGAAAAACTCTTAACTGAAAATCCAAAGTTAGAGAGTGGTGATTATGGAAATGTTGTGCTGGCTCTGAAAAAAGTAATCACAAAGGATACAAATGTAGTCCTCGTTGCAATGGCTGGCAAGTGCATGGCAATGTTAGCAAAAGGTCTTGGAAAAAGGTTTTCCATCTATGCAACCGTGAGTTTTATAAAGTTCTTTTTTTTTTTAATTGTGAAATCTTTCAAAAACATTTTTTTTTCTTTTAAGGCCTGCGTACCAGCAATACTAGAAAAGTTCAAGGAGAAGAAAGCTAATGTTGTTACTGCTCTTCGAGAAGCTATCGATGCTATTTACCCGTCGACGTCAATGGAAGCAATTCAAGAACACATTATAGAATCACTAAACAATAAAAATCCGAATGTTAAGTCTGAAACAGCATCGTTCATGGCTCGGGCTTTTACCCGGACACAGCCTGCATCGTTAAATAAGAAATTGCTTAAACAATTGATGACACCCTTGGTGAAAACTCTAAATGAACCTGATCCAGTTGTGAGAGATTGTTCGGCAGATGCTATAGGAACATTATTAAAGCTTATGGGTGAGAAGGCTGTGAGTTGCTTTCTCACTGATGTGGATGCTTTGAAAATGGCCAAAATAAAGGAATGTCAAGAGAAAGCTGTTATAACTATCAAAGTAGCTGGTGTCAAAAAGGATCGTCCTGCAACAGCACCAGCCAAATCAGTAGCACCAACTAGAGGCGGTTCAAGCGAACCAAAACCTGTTGCGCGACCAGCAACAGCAGGTGGAAAGAAACCACTTGTAAAAAAATCGACGTCTGGGGGTAGTGGTGGAGGCGGTGGATCGGCGCTAGCTAAATCGGCCAGTTCTGCAAAAATGTTGCCCACTGAAAGAGAAATGTCACCTGAAGAAGTTGCTGGCAAGGCTGAGGAGTTGCTAGATGCAGATATTCTCTCGGGATTGCAGGATTCTATTTGGAAAACCCGATTGGCTGCTGTGGAGAAGTTATTCGACCAAATTAAAGACTTTGATCCAAAGACCCCAGGTATATCACAAATAATTGTGAGAACAATCAGCGGAAGGAAACCTGGACTTAAAGAAATGAACTTTCAAGTGTTGAAAATAAAACTCGACATCATCCGGATGTGCGCAGAAACTTTTCCCTTTACAACTATCACCGCAGAGACTGTCATCAATGAAGTGACTGAAAAACTAGCAGACGTTAAGAATGGCTCAGTTGCTGCTCAGGTTCTAACTACATTTGCTGAAGCTACAAAACTTGAAGTTATTGTTTCGAAAGTTTTGACATTCGCTTTTGAACAGAAATCTCCAAAAGTTCAATCGGAAGCCCTAAATTGGGTCAACCAATCGATTCAAGAATTTGGCTTTCAATTAAATCCAAAAATGCTCATTGAAGATGTAAAGAAAGGGGTACAGAGTACTAATCCCACTGTCCGGGGAGCAGCTATTTCATTAGTCGGCACTATGTCAATGTACATGGGCAATACTCTGATGATGTTCTTTGACAGTGAGAAACCAGCCCTCAAGACTCAGATACAAACTGAGTTTGATAAGAATGTTGGTCAGAAGCCACCGGCAGCTATTCGTGGCGTTAAGAAGTCAGCAGGTGGTGGAGGAAGTGGAAATCCATCGGATGGCGAAGATGACGATGAAGGACCACAGGAAGCAATGAATTTGGCCGATCTCTTGCCACGAATCGATATATCGTCACAGATAACAGAGTCCCTACTTACAGAGATGTCTGACAAAGAGTGGAAAACTCGCGCCGAAGGTTTATCGAAGCTTCAAAATGTGCTCAATGATGCAAAGTTGATCAAACCTTCAATTGGAGACCTACCAACAGCTTTGGCTCATCGTTTGGTCGACAGCAATGCCAAAATTGCACAAACTGCGTTGGCCATTTGCCAGCAATTAGCCACAGCAATGGGGCCATCTTGTAAAACCCATGTGACTACCCTATTTCCTGGTTTCCTTCACGGTTTGGGTGACAATAAAGCTTTTATTCGAACTGCAAGTCTTACCTGCATAAATATTTGGGGAGAACAATGTGGCTACAAAGAATTTTTCGCCGGAGAAATGATTGCCGATGCACTTAAGTCAGGAAGTCCCGCACTAAAAACAGAACTGTGGGGCTGGCTGGCTGAGAAAATGCCCGCTATTCCAACTAAAACAATACCCAAAGATGAGTTACTAGCAATGCTTCCTCATTTATATGCAAATATTTCTGATCGGAATGCAGATGTGAGGAAGAATGCCAATGAAGCGGTTCTCGGCATCATGATTCATCTTGGCTTTGAAGCAATGGTTAAAGCTCTGGATAAACAAAAACCCTCATCGAAGAAAGACATTCAAGCGGCCTTGGACAAGGCCCGACCGAATTTACCAATGAAACCTCTACCGAAGGGCAAACAACAAGCTCCAATTATGGAAGAACCCAGCAAGGCAGTCAAGTCGGGAAGTGGAAAGGCTGCCAAACCACTGGCAAAGGGCGGAGATAAGGTGGCGGCTTCAAAGAAAAAAGAAGAGGATGTTGACACCTCTCCATTACTAGCAATCAACAACACCAAGAATCAACGTCTGATCGATGAGCAGAAATTACGAGTTCTTAAATGGACTTTCACAACACCTCGTGAGGAATTCACAGATTTATTGCGAGAACAGATGAATACAGCCAACGTTAATAAAGGACTTATGGCGAATATGTTTCATGATGATTTTAGGTAAGATATAAAAAGATATGCCTTTTTTTGTGATTTTAAATTTGTAAATCCAGTTGAGATGATGAAAACAAAATAACATTTTTTTCAGATATCACTTAAAAGTGATTGAATCCCTGAACGAAGATTTGCCCAATAACAGCAAAGCCTTAGTTTGTAATTTGGATTTGATACTGAAATGGTTATCGCTCCGTTTCTATGATACCAATCCTTCGGTTTTGCTCAAAGGATTAGAGTATCTTAATTTGGTATTCCAATCGTTGGTTGAGATGGAGTATTTTTTGGCTGAAAATGAAGGAAGTGCTTTTATTCCCCATTTATTACTGAAGGTAATTATTTATTGTTTTTTTTTTTTTATAAACATTAGAATATGATTTTTTATTTAAATTCTCATAGATTGGTGATCCTAAAGATACAGTCCGTAATGGTGTTCGAACACTACTTCGACAAATTGTTCTTGTTTATCCATTTACAAAAGTCTTTGTCTATGTAATGGATGGCCTGAAATCCAAAAATGCTCGGCAAAGGACTGAATGTTTGGATGAGTTGGGATATCTCATTGAAACTTATGGCCTTTCAGTGTGTCAACCTACACAACAAGTAGCATTAAAAGAAATCGCACGACACATCTCTGATCGTGACAATTCAGTGCGAAATGCAGCATTGAACTGCGTTGTTCAGGCGTACTTTTTAGCAGGGGAACGCGTCTACAAACTCATTGGCCAACTTACTGAGAAGGATCTTTCGATGTTGGACGAACGTATCAAACGAGCTAAAAAGACGAAGAAGCCAACACCTCCATTGGAGGTCACGAAAGTTCAACAAACAGCTAGTGCAGTTGTACATCAAGAAAGTATTGAAATTGAAGATCCTGTAGCCAATACCAGTGATGAACTTCCTCTCCCTGATGAACAGCATTCACCCACGGTTCAAAGGTATGTTTGTTTTTCTTTTGTTTAAAATTAATATTGTAATAATTTTGTATTTAAATGAAAAATACAAGGTCTGAGGAAGATGTAAAAGAAGAGCATGAAAATGAGAGTGATTGAAAAAAGCTTGTTTTTATTTTTTTTTATTTTTATTTATTATTTTTAACTAATATTGCATTTGAAATTATTATTTTTGACCACGCATAACTCTATTTTCTCTTCATGGATCTCCTGTTTAGTTCTCAGTATTCGGCCGAAGCGAATAACTCCAACGAAGAGAGAGAAATGAGAAGTTCCCTAATAAGACAAGCGTAATTTTTTTTAACATAATTTTTTTATTTTTAGTTTTTTTGTTTTTATTTTCATTTTCATTTTGTTAACTAACATACATAGAATTTTCATTTTTAATTTTTTTTTTTTGTGGTTTTAAAATTCACTATTAATGTCAAATATATACGATTAAATTATTTTCCCCGTTTCTCAAGAAAGAATGCAAATTGAAAGTTATTTGTTGGTTTTTGATGACATGGTGTATTGTTTTGGTTCCAATAGTGGTTCTTGGTGTCTATATTACACAAAACAAAATTCACAAAAATTGTTGTTCATAATTTATTTTAATGTTAAGTGTTTCGTCTTCCCTTCCCTAAAAAAGAAAAAAAAAGTTTTGTTTATGTATATGTCTGTCCATTTTTCACACACATGCCTTTTGTCACATAATATGCATATATGTACTCGTATATTACCTACATACTATATATATATGTAAAAATTATGTCCCGTTATATAAAGAGTTCTTCTTCTGTGTTATTCAGTCAAGTAAGTAAATAGTTTGTTATTGTTTGTATTTTACATCTTTCATTTCTGGATGGAACTGATTTATATTTTTTCCTTAATTTGTAGAACGTCAATTTTGAGAATGCAGAAATTGTATAACAGGCAATTGTATGAACATGCCAAAGGTTTTGTTTCAAATATGTGAACAATTTTTGCATTTTCTATAAATCCATTCCCGAATTGTTTCTTAAAAGATTTTCTTAGAATAATCAGACCGTAACCCCCATACATTAATAGGTGAGGTGAGCAAAACTAATAGGTTTTGTTTTCATGATGCAAGTTCTGTAAATTTACATTTACGAAGTTCGGCGTGTTTCCTTTAGTATTTTAGAAGATGATTTAAAAAAAAAAACAAAGAGTTTAGGAACCCGTAAACGAAAATATAATATATGTACATACATACATACATAAATATTAAGAGTATTATTTGCTATGAACAATCAAAGAGTACGCTTCCTTTCTAGTGAGGCGTGGTCTGGGATATATTTATTTTTTATTTTTTAATAAATAAAATTTGCGTATGCTTGGCTGTGTTTTTTTTTTATAGTTCAAGTAAGTATTTAGAATATACTAATTTTTGATACTTATATATAACTATACTCAACGAAAATTGTCAGTACAGGATTTACAGGCGAGTTTTATTCTGCAAAGCAGTGATGCCTGCTACTGAAAAAGATACTAACCCACTAACTAACGTACATGAGTTGTTGTGTTAATTCTTTGCAAAATTTGGTATACTCCGCCATAACCGTTCTTTGCATATCACATTTCATAATCACCCCAATTTCGTTTGTAAAAAAATATTTTTATGTTTAAATACCAGCATTGGGTCTGTTCCTATTTTCTCCATAACGTAAATAGTCGTATTTGCAAAATAAATTTTGTTATAGGGGTGAATATTTGCATCTAATAGAGTTGCCATTACCCAATTAAAGCAAAACAAAGGGCTTTTACAAAACTGGAATAGCAAGAAATTGTTTCATTATTCATGGATTTGTTAACTCAAAAATATGTAAGAGTTGAAATTAAAGTTTTTTTTTTATTACATTAGGTAATTTAATGTGATATTAATTGTGGGGCCAACATTGACCAAATCTGCCAACTGTCACAATTTGTCACCAATTTTTGTCACTTAAAAACGTTCACGAGAGAGTAAAACAATTCCCATAACTGACAAATTCTGCCCAAGTGTACGCCAAAGCATTACTGAGAGAGATAAACGTCCTATCTTCCCAGTACTAAACAATTTTTGTTGAAGTATAAACAAGTGTGATCGAATCGCGTCCTCCATAAGTGAATAATAACTCGGGAACTGATGCACTTACATTAATAAATATCCTTTAGTTCTACTCACCTTTCTGCACTGGGGGTAAAAGCACAACTAGTTTTGATTATTTATTGTTCTTCCTTTATAAACGTGGTTTATTTTGTTTACTTAAAATAGTTGCCTTGAAAATCCTAATGTTCTGCGAGGAGCAATTGAAACAACTTTTTTATCACGGTGTTGTTATAGTTACAGCAGGTGTTGCTACAAAACAATTCCCCTTCAACCAACAACAACCGCCTTGAA
Organism: Syrphus vitripennis; assembly: GCA_958431115.1. Classification (NCBI taxonomy): domain Eukaryota; kingdom Metazoa; phylum Arthropoda; class Insecta; order Diptera; family Syrphidae; genus Syrphus; species Syrphus vitripennis. The sequence goes on from OY288108.1 coordinate 109,769,660, forward strand.
TCTTAAATATAAAATAATATTTTATTATACGAAATACCTGCTATAAATGTGTGTATTTTGAAATATACATAGAATATAGTTCTGTTTATGCTCTACAGATAACTCGAAAATAAGAATTTTGATGACCGGAAAAGCTCTTAATATTGTTTGCGTATGATATTTCTATTCAAGTGTGCTTACGTTGTACAGACACACCTACAATACAAACAATAATATTTTACATAAAATTATAAATTCGCCGGTTTATATTTTTTGAGAATGCTGAGATTTGTGAGAATTTTTTTTCTCGGCTATTCGACAGCAAAAGTAGAATCCTCAAAAATTATAAACTATGCAAATTATACAGGGTAAGCCAAAAATAATGAGTGAAATTTAAACTTTTCAATCAATAAAATTTGACAAAATTGAAAGAATATTCAAACATTTTTTGCTATGCGAATATTGTTAGAAATGTTATTTTTCTTCATAAATGTCATTTCAGTCAAAAACTTAATGTTTCTTTTATGACTTGCAAGAGAATGTAGATTTATTTGGGATTTGTGTTGTCAGAATATAGATTAATGTTATGGTAGTTGTTCCGTTTTGCATTCCGTGATAAAAACTCAAATTCTATTTTTGACTTCCTTTTATTTGCATACTTTTTTTCAGATCCAGATTTGGATCATTAAAGAAATTGTAATTCGGGTTTACTTTTGCTTTAATCACAAAATTCAAAAATATAGCAGGAAGAAAAAGTATTTCCTATTTAGCTCAAACAAATTGTAATATTACTTCAACTTTATTTTTCTTACCGAGGCTGGTGGAAAAATTTTTCTCCGTCGCATTAAAACTTCGTTTTCAACTCTTCAAATCGCTCTAGTCTTTTCTACTAAAATCTTTGGTTAAATCGTGCAGTGTCGGAAAATAAATCGGAAAATCTTATTCTAAAATTTTTTCTAAAATTAAAAAAAAAAATTAACACCTTTTACTCAATCTCTACGCTATAGTGAGAAGCTGTATAAACAATTATATTAATTTTTGGCTCTAGGAAACAAAATTCTTGGAACCACGATAGAAAAAAAAAACATCCGGGAATGTTCGTCAATCTGACGTTATTAAAATTGTTGTTTTCTTTTATATACCAATAAAAAGTTCAATGTAATTGATTTTATTTGCTGTGATCAATGAACTATTCTTACAAGATATTTTTCTCTACTAATTCTTAGGAAGTGTTGTTTATTTAATTTTTTTTATCATTTTGATGAATGGATCTTTAAATTTTCCTTCGTATTGTTGTGCAAGTCTGTTTGTTTTTTCTTTTTTTTTTTGTAAAAATTATTTCATATTTATAATTGCGTGTTATAAAATGTATTATATTGCTTTGCTTTGTTTCTTGTTGTTGTCAAAATGTTCCGCCTTTTCTTTTTCGACAAATATCTGTTATTTTAATGAAATAAAATTGATTATTACAGAACTTTCGATCAACCCATAATGTCCAACCTTCCACCAAAACCATCGGGTCCATTCGGTCTCGATCCTAACGTTATTGCTGAAATCGAAAAAGATTGGGTGCGTGTTGATCAAATGAAACAATCCGATCCAGCACGTGTAGACATATCTTTGCTCTACGAACCCATAAATATTATTCCAACTCGTGATGGTGTGCGTTATCCCCAAGATAAATTTGAACAACTAATTTCAAGGTCACGACTTATGCAACCATCGGTTCCGCCGTCTGCGGGACAAGGTTATAACTTAAGTCCTTTGCAACAACAACCCATGACGTATCAACAACGGACTTCTGTAAATAATTCTCCAAAGTAAGATTACAATAAGTTGGAAATACGAAAATATATAAAATAAAAATAATTTAATATAGTTTGGCTGATGTCCTGCCTAAACTTGATCCTAATCTTGTCAAGATTATTAAATCAATTGGCAATCCAGATTCAATTACCGCGCGAGCTGCATTAAATGAACTTACTGATATTATTGAATCCCCCGAGAAACAAGCAGTGCTGCGGGATTATGAGGAGCTTTTTATACAGAGCGTTCTAGCGCAGTTTAAGGTAAGTTGTAAAAATATTCATATTATGTATAAGCTAAGCACTATTGTTTATTTGTTTGTGTTCAACTATAGAATCTCTCACAACAACCACTCTCGGAATCTCTGATAATGTACCAACCGCTTCTATCGATCACCTATGGCTTTTTCTATTCTAAAAATCTGGGCAAAACACTTGGCATTCCATGTTTAAAAAATATTATGTACGTGCTGCTAGGTCTGATGGCCGATCAAAAACTGAATAACGGTGACGATGGTCAGTATACGAAAGTGATGAATGGAATTTGTCTGAAAATTCTGGATAAGACAAATTTTACAAACTTAAATTGGTAAATAGTATTTCTTATTTGCGGCTAGAATTCTTTTCTAAGTATTTATGTTCATTGTTAGTGCTCTTATTCGACTTTTAAAAGAAACCTGTCCCAGTGCTGGCCTTCCAAAATTCACAGATCTCCTAATGAAATGTATATGGCGAAACGTTAAAACAATGCCAGAACGATCAAATGAATTAGACTATGATGCAGTGTTATACGAAGTTCATGATTTTATGTTGGCGTTGCCAAGTGCATGGTGGCAAACAAGACCTTCAGATACTCCATTGAGAACTGTTAAGACAATTATCCATAATATGGCTAAAATAAAAGGCAATGCCATTGTACAACACTTGAGTAAAATCCCAACACATTCTGAACTGCATGCGTACCTCATAAAAATTCTAAAGGTGAGTTGCCGAAAGCATGTGGGTTCCGTGGTTTATTAAATTATTGTTTTTATCAAGAACCTTCAGAAAGATGGCAATATCCCAGGTGCATCACCACAACGCTCATCATCGGCCAAAGATTTGCAAGCCAAGAGGATCTCAAATCATGCTCATGAGGCAATGTCGCAAATATTCAAATTGATTTCCGATAAAGAAACTAGTCAGCAGGGACTGAGAAAACTTTATGATTTTAAGGTAAGTTTGCATTTTTATTGATCCAAGAGAATTATTGATGTTTATATATGAATACTATTTTTTCAAGGTTAAAAATCCAGAAATCGATGTAGTTACGTTTTTAAAAGGGGCTAGTCCCAGCTTTCAGAAATACATCGAAGATGGACTAATTGAAATCGAGCGAACACAAGGACAAGCTCAAACAACTACTAATGGTGACAATAAATTTGGTAAGTGATTGTGTTTTTGTTTTATTAATTTTTCAATAAATTATATCATTGTCATACGAATAATAACAGCATAATTATTACCCTTTTTGTGTGCGACAAATTGGCTATATTATAAAATCGACACCACATCCCTTAGGCTTTTACCTTTCCTGTTCAAAAACAAGTCTACTTTTCCCTGCTTTACTCATAAAGAACGTACAAAAATCTTTATTTACATAGTTTCTGGGGTGAGCTCACATAGTCACAGGGGACCAAATCTCATCCAATTTTGCGACTGCGGATTTGTTCGCAGCAGGGTTGTCTTGATGAAAGTGAACTTGTTTTCTTCTCTTTAAATCTGCGCCGAATCGCAATAGATCACCTTGTTTGTCTATAAAACTACTTTGGCTCTCTTTGGCTTGGATTCACCACGAGAAGCCCACTATCTAGATTGTTATTTGGTGATGATTCCATGTTACCAATAAGCAAAAAAAAAACTGTATTGGATTACGGTTGAACATGGCCAAACGCTCCTTTGAAAAATTTAAATTGTTTCGTTTGTTATCGACTGAAAGCGAATGCGGCAACTAACTTTCGGAAAGATTCATATCGAAATATTTTTGAAAAATTGTAATTCTAGTTTCCTCACTCGCCGATCGTTCAATATCAGACCTTTGATTATATAGACCATTTCTGGTGTGATTACTTCATTCAGGCGACCAGAGTGATCTGCGTCATTTATTACCGTTCCATTTTTTCAACAGACGGAGAAGAGTCCCCATGACATTTTTTGAGATTTTTTTTTTAAGTTTCGCTGTAGCACCAAAACTATTTGATTGATATGAATACAAATTTCAGGACATCCATTTCAAATATCCTTTATACCACTAATTGTTGTGTTTAAAATTGCAAGGTGATAACGATAAGTTAAAATTTTTAGGGACGTATTGATACATCCTTGTAAATCTGGCTCTAAAAGTTTTCAAAATTACGACTCATTCTAATAAAATATTTTTTTTAAATTGCTCATTGTTTCTTGTACATATTACGATATTTTATCAAGACTGTATTTTTATCGGCACTATGAACTAAGGCTTAAATTATAAACCTTATTAAAATGGAAGCCTTCTTAAGCTTCGAAATTCATATGCGCTGGAAAAATGGATATTTAGTAAATCGTTTTTCTTCTTATATTTCTGGCATTCATTATTATATATCCATAGAAATTGATCGAATTTTTTGTGTATATTTATCAAATAGACCCAAATTGGCAAATGTTTTGGTTTGAACAAATGATACGATTCGATACATTTTAGGTTGCTTGTAAAAATATTCTTAGTTTTTTTTTGCACGCAAAATAAATGGGTTGCCAATTTTATTAGTTAATTTGATTTGGAAAAACTTTGTTGTATAAAGTTTAAAGGTTTCATTTCCTTTCATTGCTATCAGGAATCTCCTGCAGAATAAATTTCTTAATCAGAAACCAATAAAATTATAGATAAATTCCGGTGAAAATGTGTTCTCTATATCAATAAATAACGAGGAAATCCTTAGAGTGTCATTAATTTTTCCAATTTTTGAAAAGAGAAATGTTTCCGGAAGATTTCGCGATAAATTAAATCAAAAGTCTTATATTTCATCTCATAAAGTTTTCAATAAAAATTAAAATTGTTCTTATTAAAACACATAAAAATTAACACAGATTAAAAAGTTAATAGAAAACATTCACCTAATAAATTCACTGGTAACATACCCAAATAAAAATCCTATCAAACAAAAAAAAAATGATTCCTAATTTGTATCTTAATATCAAAAAAAAAATTGCTTAAATTTACAACAAAAAACAGAATCGAATTTCCATCAAGCATCGACTGGAAGTAATTTTGGAATGAGCGTAGGAGGAGATAAGGCTGACCCAGACTTCTGGATGGACCGACTTAATCATCTTAGAGCCAAAGCAAATCTTGGACCACATCGTAGTGCAGAAATGGGTGGACATCATATGATTGACAATAAAGTCGCCGATGAGAACTTAAATTTAAATCAACAATCACAAAAAATTTCACTCATTCGAAAGGAAGTAAGTAAATCAACAGAAAAAAACAATAAACTATCAAATAAATTCATAATTTCTTTAAATTTTTTTTTAATCAAGAAACCTGAACTCTCTCCAAATCGCCTGCAACACATTCAAGCTAAATTAGCCCAAATAAAACAGCAACGACAAAGTTAAGTGTTGGAAACATCTTATGAAAGTAATAAAAAAAAGAAACAACTCGTAACATAGATGTATGGAAGAAGACCCCAGCAAAAAAGATATCTTTTAAGTCAAATAAGCCCAAGAAAATAGTATATGAGTAAAATATGCTAAATATATTTATTATGAATACAGGATGAAAAAAAAACCTACATGCAAAATTTAAGAAAAATTACCTAACTTGCTGATATTTAACAATAACAAAAAAAGTATATTCAATTTGTTTTTGTTTAGATACATAAACACAAAAAATGAAAATAATAATTTAACAACAAAAAAAAACTATTTAAAATAATATGAAGGTTCCGTTACCCATTCAAATCATTTTTATTAAATTTCTTATTTTTTAATTACGTTTTAAATATTTATAAACATATAAAAATGATAAAAAACAGTTTGTTAAATAATAATATTACATACAAAAAACATTGCATACTTGTATGATTGTTCTATCTTTATAACGAAAAAACATTGTATACTTGTGTGCATGTTGGTCTTTATATTTCTGTTGAAAAGTGTATTACTACAAAATAATGCTGAGGAGTAACACATCCATCCATCTTACAAAACAATATACCCTTTCACCTAAATATTACATACTTCGAGTATTTGTTAATTTTGTTCCGTGTAAAATTAAAAACAAAAACGTTCGTTTTTTTTTGTTGTTTTGTATTTTTTTTTAATTAAACTCTTTAATTTATATAAATTAAACTTAAAATTCCAATTATGTTATTAATAAATTATAAATTATTATTGTTTTAAACAAATCATTCTTTCATTCAACATCATAATAATTAAAACAAAAGAGAAAATCATAATCACTACTATAGAACAAAAAAAAAACTAAACTAAAACATTAGAAATAAATTTCATTCACTAATGTATTGTTTTTAAACATGAGAATATTTATTTCTCTTTTTTTCTTTCATTAACTGCTCAATTTAATAGAGCAAGATTGATTATTTTAATTTTAAAATGAGAACGAATTTAAATAAATAAATGCAATCTCTCTCACTCTCTCTTTATCTCGTAGTTATAAATGTTTATTTCTTTGTTAAGGTTTAATTTTTGTCTTATAATATTGTTCTACGCTCATTTATCCTTTAAGTTATTAAATATAAACAATTAAAAAAATAAAAAAAATATTCACTGAAGTTGTTTTTAAATTGGTTTATTTGAGGCCGAAAATACTCAATTTTTTTTTTTTAATCTAAAGCCAGGCCTTCACTTTCAAAAGGTCCTGAAAAGGATATCAAGTTTCGTAGAGATTTTCTATTGAAAATGCCAGATTTCTGTTGTGAATAAGCCTCGTGCGACCAGAGACTCGTTAAAAATTTATACACAAATAACTTGCTTAAGTCAAGTCAAATCTTATACCTGCTCTGGAAAATTTTCGAATAATTGATTTTGACCCACAAATAAATTATATATGTGCGCTTCATAACATTTGGTCGTGTATTAGTGTAAAATTATTAGTCATCTTTAAGAAACCTTAATGCTACGTAAATGTATTTATTTCAATAAATATAACATAATTCGCATTCTACTTGTTGTATTTTTGTTTCTTCAAATTCTAAGCAGCGACAATAATCTCAGAACTCTCTGCATTTCCATTCTCATCAGTTGCCTCTTCTTGATCACTTATACTTTTATAACCTCCAAATCGTATAGACACCATAGTCACACGAATCGCTGCCTTAAACATAACTCTTGCCTTCATTTTAGCCAATTTAATTTTCCAACTTTCATCACGAGATGGCAATTCATTTAAATAATCAATCATAGCATCTTTTGTCGGATCAACAATTGCTAAAACTGACATACAACCATCAACAGTTCCCAATACCAAACATTGTCCATCTTTGGTACTCTTAATGGCTGTCAGTTCGGCTTGAAGGCGATAATTGGCAATCATTTCGGTATCCACAGTTCGGAAAACTCGAATAGTCTTTCGGCCACTGTGATAGTAGCATACATATTCGTCATTCTCTGTGAATAGACATATTACTGAAAATACTCCTTCAGCTACTTTTGGAATAAACGTCTTCACTGTGGTTCCTTTTCGTAATTCTAATAGTTCCAAACCACCTCTAGTGGGAGCGTAAAGGCCAAATTTGCCATCTTTTGTAATATTTCCTCCCCATTTGGGTATCGAACGAATATGTTTTTTATTCTTAATATCCATAATGCTACCCTTTTCACTGCTAATAACTGCAACTTGTTGCACCTTATGTGGCATTGGAACTAAAGCTATCACTTCCTGTGGGAAATTTTAACATTGATTTATAAAATTCTTTTTGAAAATAATACTGATATTTACCTTAATTGAACAACCCTTGAGCAAAATCTTCGAAACATGACTTCCACTTGATGCATTATACACTGATATACAATCTTTATTCGATTTGTCTACCGCGCAGCATATTATATGTGCTTCATCAGCCGAAATCACTGATTGCCGAAATGGTAAACCAGGTATTGTCCGAACTGGAAATTCAAAGCGAAACAAAATATTTCCATCTGGGACCGATCTCATTGTCGTAATAGCAGTCAGACGATGATTATCGTCTCCTCCTGCGTCTTTTTGATTTATATTCGGACAAGAAACCGTCATAACCTTAGCGCCATCTTCGAGAAATGTTATTTGTTGAATTCCAGGCTGATCATCTCGAAATATAACCTGCTCTGACACCCTATTCCATATTAAAAATTTCCCAGTCTCTGAGGATATAATGTATTTTCCATCAGGTGTTATTTCAGCATGTGTTACAATGGCCCCCAATGGACTATCGGCCAATTTGGACAACAAACGACCAGATCGTGTCTCCCAAACACCAACACAACTTCTCGTTACAGTGACAGCCAAATCCACCAAAGACAAACTATAACACATCATGACGGCATTAAATTTTTTTTTCTCAAAACTCCACAAAATCTCTTACCTTATACCATCGATCTGAAGTTCATGTCGATCTATAACATGAACCTTCTCAAAAATATTATTTATATTCCAAACTTTCACTGAACGATCAATTGATGATGTTATGACACTATTCCAATTTCCAATTGTCAATGCTTCCAATTGAATTATTCTTCCGAAATGTGCATCCAGGACTTTCGCCAATTGTTTGGATTGCAAACACCAAACGTAAAGATTTTTCCTCACTCCAGCGACAGCATAATTAAGACTCGAACTGACCATTATAGAATTTGATTGCATCATTTTAGTGGCAATATTACGTACCCCATGCGGTAGAGATAGATACATGGCATTCTCATCAATTCTAGTTGAATCTTGGGTACCGAAATCCCATATAACGAAACCTTTACCGGATGTTCCGAGTAACATACGATTGTCTTTGTCTAGACGAAGTTGTAGAAGCATTTCTTTATCATCGTTTTCGAAACGTGGTAGATGTTCTTTGAAGTCCCATGAGATCGCTCCTGTTTCGGTATCTGTATTGAATTCAAAAACACTGACCTATCAGGGAAGAAATGTGTGTTTTAGAGAGGATTGGAAATTAAACTTAACTTAAACTTACTTGGTAAATATCTTTTGTAGCAGAACAGTATATTTTATTTCGCTGTTTATTAATTGCCATAGCGCTATGAAATAGTAATGGTTCACTTCTGTTTGAACCTCTTGTGGAGTCTAGCCTCAATGCTGTTTCACTTATTTTTCCCGTCCAATAAATAATGTTATTTTCGTCAGTGGTGAAAAATTCCATACCTGGTTTCAAAAATTGGTTAATATTTTAGCAGCCAATAGTTCATTCAATAACTTTACTCAATATTTCCCAATTAGCAGCATCACTAGGTGCTGAAAATTGTTCCATCACATTTCCTCTCATATCAAAACGTGCCCATTTCAATTTTGTATTCACAAAAAGACTAAAAATTGAAATTTTAGTTTATTGCAAAAAAATAAAATACGTTTTTCTAGCTAACCTATAGTTCAAGAGATACAATCCAGTAACTTGATCACTTTCATCGAATGGATTGTCAATTACAACGAATTCACTCGATAATGTATTTAACAAGACTGTTTGATTGTTATTTGAATAAGCGGCTGCCCATTTATTATCCTGACTAAGAACCAGCTGTTGCATGATTCCTTCAATTCCAGGATTAACATCTCTTGTCAAATCGGAAGTTGAGAGATCAAAAGTAATAAAATGTGTTGAAATTGAAACCATATAGCGATAGTCACTGGTTAGACAAAATGCAAAAACTGCAAATTGATGACCCTCGAGGGAGTACTTAATTATTTTTTTTCGAAAGGAATTTAATATTAGAATATATTTTTTTAAAGAAATATTGAAAGCACCTTTAAAGGTCCACCAGGAGTATGCAAGCAATGGTTGACTGGAATCAATGAGCAATCTTTTGGTCCACATCGATCACAGGCTCGAAGAAGCATTTTTATATTTGCATTTCCTCCGATTTCTGGCAATAATCGACCAACTAATTGCGGTGCCAACATATTCGGATACACAGCCAATATAGCACCTCCGAGACGTAAGGCATCAGCTACGAGCATAAGTTCACGTTTAGCTTCTTTGTCATCAGTGTTTGCTGAGGCATCTTCGAAATCAGCTAAGACAGCTTGCAGGGGACAACTGGAGAGTTTGGCATGAAGCCACTCATAGTTAAATAGAACATGAACAAAAAGATCCTTAAAACGTCGAGATCGAACAAAGTGGAATGGAAGTTCACCAAACTGTATAAATAATAGATAAATTGGGGTTTCTGTGTTTTTTTAAATCACAATTACCTTTCTCAAGTTGTAGCGTGTAACTGAGCCATCTTTACTGGAAAACATAAGCGGTTGAACTGGGACTTTACGATCAGCTGATCCTTCTTTATCAGTTAGATTAAACCTGTTCTTAAAAATCAATGTAAGGAAACGTCATATATTTCGAACATTCCAAACTTACCTATGTCTTTGAATTTCAGTGAACTTAAAAGGTTTTGGGACACCTCCGCCCCAAATACCTAAATAGTAGTCAGCAATCATCGAATGAAAATACATAGCCATGTTCATATTTTTGAAATATCTCTCTTTGGCAGTATCTCGAAATTGCCTGTGATACCAATTCATTACATTCACTCCATCAGCTTCTCTCTCACTCAGATAGTTGGGTAAATCATTTCTAATACGAGTCCACAATAATGGCGGAATTCTCCGTACCGGTGGTAAATGATACTGATACACATCATCCAATACCTTATCGTCTAAGGATATCAAATCCTCCAACTCACTTTCTGACAATCCTGATTTAGCAGCCGTGATATATGCCAATGCATGAAATACCAAAATTCTTCCGTGCTGTTTCTCGATTCTTTCAAATAGCATCATAATTGAATCCATTACCGTCGATGCCAGATGAGTTTCCTGTGGTCGGGTGTAACTTCGCCAACGACATATCTCAGCAAATACCAGTTTAACGAAAATTGGCAAAGAACACTTGCTAATGGCATTTGCTACCAAACGCCATTGATAATTATTCAAATCTCTGCAAGCTGTCTTCATCCACATTTTGATGACATTGATGGCCAAGTCTTCACCCAATGAGGTGACTTCAATGAAATTCTCATCAATATCAATCATTTTACAAAGAACATGATATTCTTGAGAAACTGTTGGATTTGATTCTTCATTTGCGCAAGAAATAATTATCTGTAATTTGGGATAAAACTTGGAAATTAAAACCGCGAACAATTTTAATTTTATGGAATAAAAACTTTTACTTAGCTTTATTATTTTTGTTTATAAATATAAATGATGTATATTTACAATGCGCATGCATTTCCAAATGGTGGTGTTTTGAAGTATTGTGAACATCACCGTTGTTAGTTTAGTTGGTTATTTAAAAATATTTAACTAGACACAAGCCAGGCAAATGAGAACTTACGCTTATCACCGTCTCGATGATGAATGGAGATATATTTACAATGCATTTGAGAATGATAATATTTACATATGAGAGCTGATAAATATCTTGTATAAAGTTAAAATTGGAACACCACAAGGTTGCCCTTATATTCGATATTATTGTTCTAATCGATTAAAAATTTCTCTTACATTTGCTAATATATTTAAGTCAAAGTAAATCATTAATAAATAAAAATCTTTTAAACGCTCTTAAGCTCAATTAGAAACCTTCAAATTTCTTTAAACTTTGTGAACTGAAAAATTAATATTCAGATATTTAACTCACTCTCAGCTTTGCATTCCTAAATGCAACACTTCCGACATATTACGGTGCCGAATCGGAGTTTAAATTTTCCCAAAATTGTCGGTTTTCATTTGTTGATACAGTCCCTAATTAAACCCACGAAGTTTAAATTATACTTTTTCAGAATTGTTGGGCGCTATTTTGAATTTTTGGTTTTCATTAAATGAAAAATGACATGCAGATTTTTATTTAAGAGTGCTCCAGAGTGTACAAATATTCTTCGTGTTACATCTTAAAGCTTTATTTAAAGTCTGGGCAATTTTGAAAAGGAGTACGCGATTTGAATGCAGAGTTATAACTGAAGTCATTATTAGGTTTAGTTGGCTTTAGGGCAAAATCTGTATCGAAATTTCTAAAAGAAACCAAATGACTTATGTGGAATTTTTTTTAACCAAGAAATCTATTCTAAATTAAATTAATTTTTTCTGTCAAAGCAATGCTAGAAATAGAAATACTTAAAAACAAATTAATTATATTTTTGACCGCGCTTTCTAAGAGCGTGTCACACTGATTGTCATTAACAGACCAAAATTCAATCAAATTAAGCTGGCGTCGCGTCGTAGAAAAAGACATCGACATCGTCCGGTGAAATAAAAGCTAAGCTCTTTAGAATTCGAATTGGAAGAACAAATTCTTGAAAGTTTTAGCGCTCCGGTAGAATTTCAAAATTTGTGTTCCGAAATTCTGGATTTCAAAATTTTGTAAAAGATAAAAGAAAAATTGTTTTGATAGTAAAAAAGTGCGCCCTTTTTAAAATTTCAAACATTTTTTACTTTTATCATTTACAGAATTTTGAAATACAAAATTATGAATTACATACATAATTTTGAAATACAGAATTTTGTTTTTTGTTTAGAGTTTTAGAACACAGAATTTTAGATTTTCAGAATTTTCAGAATTTTGAAACCGACTATATGTTCAAGAATATTTTTAATGTACATATAAATATATCATGATTAAGATTATAATACAAAAGTAAGTTCTTGTCATTCAAATATCCCACTCACAACCAAATGATTTGAATTAGTTTTGTACATTCTAACCTATTGATCAGTCTTGAATCAATTTTTAAATTAACCAATTTTGGTGGATTAGTTGTTGGTCAATAGTTCAAGCTTAAAATTTGCTGTTATCAAACACAAACCAAAACCTCAACTATGCTGGTAAACTTGGAAGATAAAAAGTGATTGAACCATAATTTAAATATTAATGCAATAGAAGAAAGAAAATAAAAAATCTTCCGGAAAGCTAAGTTGGCATAAAAATCAATTTTCGAAAACATGCACGATAAAAAAATTCTATGGTAGAAAACTTAGGTAAACCCAGTAGAATACTCCATTGATTTTGTTATTCTATAAACTGAGTTAAAGAAAGTTCATATTCACGAAAAATTTGGCATTTTTGATTAATTTTAATTTTCAAAAAATCATGCACATGCATATAAAGTTGTAAAAGGGACAGTAGCCTTATATAATAATGATAATCCGTCTTAATGGATTTTTTCCTTTGCTCAAAAATGTCGTTGTTTTGAAAATCTTACCTTACAATGTGGTGGTAATCTAGTTGGTATCCAGGAAACTTTATTTGCATCTTGTGTACCTGTTAATTGATCAACAGAATCAAGATAAAGTGTTAAAGGTTGTGCGGGACTTGCATAAGTTAACAATTGCTTAAAATGTGCTGTTAAAGGTACTAAATCATCGGGTATATTCTCGAAAGGTAACATGTAGTTATAAGATATCTATAAAAATATATATTATAGAAATTAATATCATATTAAGTATTTTATGTATTTTGATATAAAATTTTCTTTTTTTTTCTTACTTGCTGACATATTGATATTAAAGTTGGTGTTAAAGCACTCGAATCTGGTGTTGTACCCAAAAATCTTATCACATTTATTGGTCTTTTAGTAACAAACCAATCACTTGCAACTAATGAGGCACTTTTTGCCAACAGTGAGGTCTTACCACAACCTCCTTCGCCGTAAAGGACAAGTGGCTTATCTGAATCCCCCAGCATATAGCGCTTGATATGTTCGAGATTTTCCTCACGACCATAAAATACTTTAACCGAATTATTACAAGCATGCAAATGCTGAAGGATCTCAGTTACTATTTGCCCCTGTGCACTGGAGTCTTCTTTGCGCATTGCCCTGTCCACAAGTTTAACGATATTTTTATAGAAATGAGCTATGAAATGATTTAGATATTCTTCGTGGGTTTCAATGTCCAGACCTTCACGACCAATCCATTCTACGGTGTACCTTGGAAAAGAGACAGGTGTTTTTTTCGAAATACATACTTTTGTTTGATCTTAACTCTTACTTTTGCATATTGGTTGTTTCAATTTTATTTGGAAGTCTTTCATCACGTAGATTTGCTAGAAGTTTTGAAGATTCAGTATCGAGACTTCGATTGATGATATCAACAAAAAGTGAAGCTTTCTTGAGATTCTGTAGATTAATGTTGTTGATGTAGCGGACATAGGCTAAGCAATGGTTTTTAGTGTTTTTGACGTCAAGAATTCCATTGATAACTTCCCTTTCAGTTACTGCGGTATACAATTTATTTTAAAACTGTTTTGTGTTTGTCTGTTTTCAAATAGTCATTCTGTTACCTGACATAAAATAGTTATGCATTGTTTCCTTGTCCATTTTTCCATTTGTATTCAATGAAAGTGCAGCTTTTCGAAGGAGTTTTTGCATTTTATTAAGTGTATCCCACCAAACTGCTTGATCTTCAGCTTGTAGTTTTGGAACCCTCTGAATATTTAAAAATAAAACTGATATTTTTTTCTTCTATGAAGTGATTTTATAAAATCATATAAACCTTGTTATTGAAATTGATTAGAATTGATGAGATTGGTTGCAATACTGATATTGGTGGAACTGCATTGCTGTCTTTTTTATACCAAAGGTCAAGTAAAGCTCCTTCAACTCCCATTGATGTTAGTTCGTCTCTATAAGATTTTTTGATTTTAAATTAAAATTTTGTATTTACTTTCTTAGTACATACCTTAATAATTGTAGTTCTGCTGAAAAAATATATGTTGGAATAGGTCTATATCCATATTTTTGACCAAGAAACACAACGAAATTCGGTCCCATTGATAAGCGTTGGCAATTTGCAATTTCACGCATGCATAGCTCAGTTGTCATGTGATCATCGGTAGCTTCATCACGAACACCCCAACGCATGTCCACAACCTACAAAAATTAGAAAAAATTAATGGATCAAATTTCAGTATTGTACGGAATATTCTTTTAAAAAAGTTAATATTGGATTTGCCTTAGTCAGCCCAAATAAAGAAAACGAAATTCTCTAATTTGTTCATACTTTTATTTTCATCTTCTGCAATAGCTTTACTCCTAACCAGAATGTGAGACAATGCTTCAGCCGGAGCTGCGAGAGTTGAATAATTTTTAACTAAATTCCAAGTCCGTCTGCGACTTCGCCGCATTCTGTACCATCAAGATTTTATAGGCTGGAGTTATAGCCATTTCACTACTGGACCCGTGTCAAATCTTTCATACAATATCCCTCCCTACATATTCAACTAATTAAAAAAACCGAATGTTTGCAGCTGGTCCAAATACTGGCTTCAAATACTTTTGTAAACGATAAAATCTAATGTGAGATAAACATGATCGCGTTACCTCGGGCTTGCTCTAGGTTCAAGTCCCCGCTGGATGAAAAGTTTAACCTTTGTATATGAAAACATATATAGCATTATATATACAAAGGTTTAACTACAGGATCCTTTTTCATATAAATTCACAATTCGTCAAACCATAAATGAGGAAATCAAAAACCAAAAAACTCGTTCTGGCAGGTACGGTTAATAACATTTAATTGAAAAATATTTTTACTTTTGCAGCAAACAAAATAATATTTCCCCTCTAGGTATTTACCTTAAATTTCGAGATTCGAGTTTGGAGAAAATTGTAACAGTAGCTCCCGTTTTTTTTTTGTCCAAAAGCCACAAATAAAACATTTAAGCCCACACCTCATTTTTCCATCCAATTTTATTGGGACTTGAAAGAAAAACATTTTACATTTAGCCCCGATATCGTGTGACCCCTTGTATGTATATGTTACTGACCGATATATTTTTTTATGAAAAAAGTAGTCCCCCTAGGAAAATGTTGCTTCTCCAAATTTTTTGTCTCAATTTGAAACATAAATTTAAATTATAAAATCCATAAAAAAATTAATTATCTCTCGAAATCCACCTTATCAAAAATTAAATCATACTTGAAACTCTAATCCATGTTTTTCACGACAATAATCCTTAATTCTAGGATAACATTTGGCCATCAAAGTATTTCGTTCCATCGTTGTATCTATAAAAAAGTTATGTACATATGTAAAAAATTATTATGTAATTCATATTTTTTTAGACTCTTGAATTTATTTTCTTACCCGTGAAAGTTGAACTTGTGAAAATTCGAACAATTTTTGAACTCACTGGCGGCAAGGACTCTAGCGAGCCAGTGAAAATCATATCAATTGTTTTATCATCCATTTCTAAAAGAAATTTTATTTACTTTTTATGAAGAATTTTTGGTAAATGCCCTTGAAAAGGACAATTGTATTTTTTTTTGGTTTAATTGATTGATTAAGCTTAGCATGAATTTTTTCATAAAAGAACACAAGAACCTCGAAATGTTGAAACTTAACTGAATGCAAAGTATTTAGGGCGGTTGCTTTTTTGCCTAAAAATTTATGAAATTGTTTGTTTGATCAATAACGATTTTTTTTCATTTGATTACCATTTTTTTTTGTATCATGATAAACAAAAGAAAATAAATCAGCTGGAATTGTTTATATTTTTCATTTGATATTTACTGTGCTTTTTTGGTCTGATGTCTAAATAGAATTTTGTTTGTAAATAAAAAAAAGACTCATTGATATTTTGAAATTTTTTATTAATGAATATCCGGACATGCCAACAAGTTTGTAAATATCAAGCATTTTGCTTTCATTAATGGTTGTCAAGAGCGACATTGAATGAATACAAAAATTAGTAGTTTATTTTTAGCATAAGGTCAAGGATTCTACACAAGTTCAAGTTAAATTGCCACAAGTAAGTTAAAGAGTTGCGTGATTAGAAAATAATATTGGGTTATGAATAAAATTACTTGTTCAAGTCAGGAAACAATGATGTACTCCCATGTACCTATGTATTTTTTAGTTATTTTCATTGAAGGAGCGTGCTTGATCTCAAAGCAAAATTAATAAAATTTGAACAGAGAAAGTCCCCCAGTTTGATAATGATCGATTTTAAAACATTCTCAATTTGACAGGCTTAAGATAGGAAGATATTTCAGGCTTTTGTTACAAAACTTACATTTTAGATTTTTCCTGCCTGTATTGGTCTGTTTCACACTATCACGAAACAAAATAAAAACTGATGCTTTCATCGGATGTTATTGGTATCGGGAATAAATTTTCAGGTGGAATTTAGCGGTCATTTCGTTCAATTTCTCAGAGATAAAAAATTCGAAGGACTACAAAGCTCGATACACCCCATTAATAACAGTGAGTTCCTTGATTAATTTCCTGAGCATTAAATTAAATTAGTTCAGGACATTTACGAATTTAAAATTATAAGCCTTTTTGTATCATAAAAGAAGTTAAATGTTGGATGACTTCTCTATAAAATGCTCCTTTAGAACTTTAAAACTCAACATAATGCTTTTTTTAAATATTTTTAATAAAACGTATAGAAGCGGATTGGTTTCATAATAATTGAGTTAAACGTTATTTTTCTACTACCCGTTCGGATTCGGCAGTTTGTAGTGAATCTCCATTGTTTCTACAAAATGCACACAGAAATAGTTGAGAGTTTCAATTTATTTGGCCCCGCTTTTGAACAAGCTGACCCCAAAAACATAACGTTATCGCTCCTTTTGCATATGTTTAGAAATGCCTGCGAAGGTTAGCTAATAAATAAAAGATTTTTTCATATACTTATTCATATTGCATTTATTTCTTCAAATTTTTTTCCTTTTATATTTTTTTTACATAGAAGTGTAAAACAAAGGTATGAGGATTAGTTGTAAATATGTATGTCATTTATTTCAAGTATCTACGCCTTGAGAATAAAATTTACCGCAATAAAAAAAAGTTTAGAATTTAGCTGCCGACATTTAAAAAGAACTCAATAAATGATTTACATAAAAAAATTATGTTAGACAATAAATTTATTAATAATATATATGTATAAACTAAGTGTGTGGGTATCTCATTAATCAGTATTCATGTAAAAAAAATGGTTTGCAATTAATTAATTTCATATCAATTTTGTTTAATTTTATCTCATTTTTTTATACTATTAACATAATATCTTTTTCGCTTACTATTTTACGAGGATAATACTAAAATGCTATTATCACAATTTTTCGTCAAATCTTTTTTTTTTTTGTTTAACTCTTAAGAATTTGTTCATACAAGTTGTATTAGTGACGACTCAATTAACTTTTTGCATTTTATTCTTAAAAATATTTTATATGATGTTTTTTTTTTGTTTGGGAAAAAAATAATAATTTATAAAACATACAATATGATTTCTGTGTTACATGCAATAACAATAGAGACAAAATACAATAAGTATACATGAACTTATTTATTTAAAAGCACATTAAGTATAATGAACTGTATTTATAATTAATGTTTTTTTTTTTAAATAGAAATCTAATTTTGCACACATTAATATATATATTTTAGCACATCATGCTGCTGCTACTGCCCTAGGGTATATTTTCACTTTCAAGAAGTTAAAAATCTATTGAAATTTTTCCGAGAGACCTCTTGCTATCACAGCAAAATCATTGAGATATTTTTGTATCAGTCGTTTATTGACTTTTTCTCTGCAAAAAAAAAGTCAAAACAAAATCCGTTATTTTATTCTATTACAATCTTTTTTTTTAGTTATATATACGAACTTACCTGATGATTTGTGAGACAAACGCTGATTTTTCCGTATCATTGACCAATGGTGTTGGGAAATTTGGTGTATGTAACACTTTCATCCACGTTACCAATTCAGATGGGTATTTCTTATTGACCGACAAAAATATATCAGCAAATTTATCAACCTGCGCCCGTGGTGTAACACAACCAACACACATAACAACAGTGCGAATAATATTTTCACCAGCATCCAAAACAGCTTGAGTCATTTGTGGATAGTTACGAGATTGCAAAATAAAATGAGATAGAAACTGAACACTTGTTCGAATAGGGCCATTTTCTGGAAGAGTCATTGCTTTGAGAGCATAGAAAATAAGTTTGTCATACGCAATGCATTTGTCATTTAGAGCAATGGGAATTTTTTTAATGATTTGCATTAGACATGCGTAAAACATTTCTATGGTTTCGGCAATATTCGAGAAACTGTTCTCTGGTGTTGTCTGAAAAAATAATAATTATTTTTTTTTTCAATAGATTTTCAACACTAATATTTCTTACCTCAAATAACTTAAAGCTATGCATAACAAATTCTACTAGAAGCTGTTGCATTAGCGATTTTACCGACTCATCTTTGAAGAATATTATGATGGCCTGCAATTTTAAAAATAAAATAAAAAAGTTACTTTTCAACTATGAAAACTTTGAAGAACAAAAGTAAAACTGAACGAGATCTCAACTTACTGTTTTGGAAATTTCTAATGTAGGAGCACAACATCTTGTTTGAAAGATTGCCACAATAAAATAACACAAGTCCTGCAACATTGGTTTAAAGCTAGATTTTAAATTAGTTATTGCATGTTTTAATGCTGTACAAGCGGTCTGGAAATAAAAAAAGAAGAATTAAATTTTTTTGAGAAGAATGTATAACTGTAGGCAATAAAATAAAATAACAAACCTCTAAAACTTCTATCTCCTCAACCCATAATTCAGCAATTTGCCTGAATATTGGCATAGTTTTTTGCATAACAATTAAAACTGGTTGGACATTTTGTAAGTCTTCAATTTGTTCATCATCTTCTAGATCAGTATTGAGTGATGAGAATAAAGTTGAAATCATATTTAAACGAAATATCGTTCTTATTCTTGCCGATGGAGTTTTCTAAATGAAACAAAATTAAACACAGTATTTAAGAATATCCAAGATTTAATATAAATATGTATTTTCGTTTTTGTTTACTTACGATTTCACTTTGGCAAATTGTTTGAAGTTCCTCAAAACAAGGACTCACAATAATATCCAAATACGATGGAATATTATCAGCTGGCAAGAGACTCATTAATTTACCAATACTAAACATCAAACGAACACAATCGGAATTTTTTAGTCTTCCATTGGCCAAGCATGCTTGACATGCATTAAGTAGTGGTTCTGCATAGGGTTTCATTTGCAATTGGCAATTACGACAGAGTTCTTTTAGGCCGAGAGTAGCTTGTGATGACATTGTAGAATTCAAGCCATGAACCAGCAGCTGAATAGCTGGAGCAATATAAGCTGGATTGTAATTTAACCACAAACAATAAGATCCTATTGTTTCGAGTGATGTTCCCAGTAATTTTTCATTCATTTTTTCATATGGAATCTCTGAAAGGACCCGAATTAATTTCGGAATCTGAGTAGATTCGGTGGTGTCAATGTGTTCGGCAACTGAATGAAAGGCATAAATACATGCTTCTAATTTTGTCCATTCTGTTGGATTGGCTTGAATGCCAGCAATTGTTTCATCTAGAACCGAAGCAAAAATATTTAGAATATAATCGTGTAACACATCAAAGCAGTACATCTGAAAAAGAAAGAAAAATCCAAAATTTTAGGTAAATGTTATGAAGGAATTTAATTTTGTTTTACCAATGTATCTGAAATATCCTGTCTGTAACATCTGAATGACTCCAAATCATCTGAATTCCATTTATCAATTGAAGTCTCATCAGGTTGTTCTGATTTCCGAACTAAAATCCTTGTCAAATGAGCATACAATGGTTTAATGAATTCCCAGCATTTATTTCGTTCTTCTGTAATGCGCATGGCAAAAACTTCATCTTGTAACAAATACCAAAATCCCATTGCCAAGCTACTGCATGATTCTTCAACTGGATAGATTCCAGGTTTATCAGTGCATAGAAGAATCTCATTTACTAAACGTCTATTCAGATCTGCAAGCTCTGGATCAGTTGTTGTAATGCCATCGAGCAATAGTTGAGAATGTCTTTCAATAGCCGATACAAATAATGCATAAATATTAACTACAATATCCTCATTGTTGTTATCTTTCTTCCATTCGGCTTTTGTTATGCCACACAAAGAATCAAGGAACATTTTAATTAAAATAAAAGCAGTCTTGGGAAAATTATGGCAATCTGGTTGAATAATTATGCTCAATAGTGTTTTGAGGCAAGTTTCGGATAGTTCATTTTCATCGGCGGACATGCATCCATCAGAATCGGGATCTTGGACACATGGCCAGTAGCATTTGTTTACAATTTTAAGCAGAATTGCTGTGATGTTTTGACAGTTTTCAATTGAGAAACCGATGTTCCTAATTTTGAAATTGGATGAAAAAATATTAAAATATTTATATTTATAAAGATGGAATCAATTATTTTGAATCAATAAGACTTTAATAAAATTCTACTGTTCAAGTGGAATGGATTTTCACTCTTTCTCTATATTTATTTATTCCTATGAATTTATAGCAAAGAGGAATAAAGATCCGGGACTGCCAATTGAGTGACCAATGGGAAACCACATTATTGCAGCAGAAGATTATTTACATCACATTTTCATTTCCATTTTATTTTCATTCACTCAATTTTTTGAAAAATAAATATGTACAAATGTATGTATTAATTTGAAAAATTAATTTTGAAAAAGTGAATAATATTAAAAAATCTTATAATATTATAAACATAAAACCCACCTGACCCAAGTTCCGACACATTTCACAGCCCTTGTCATATTGCTAAAAACCTCTGTATCCCATTCCCTATCAATTTGCATTTGCAAATATGCTTCTGTTGTTTCCATTACTAATGGTGCACGTTTTGCAACTTCTCCACGAAGAGTAGCTCTTTTAACCGATGTATAAATAGCAGTCATCTAATTTAAAAAGAATATAGTTAAAAATTATAACACCCAAGATATCGCAAGCTTACTTCTTCTGGAATTGCTTGTAAAACTTCAAGCATAATCCAAAGTTGCATTTCTTTTGTCACATTTGGAATTTGTTGATTTTGAAAAGTGTTGATGACGTCCTCAATAGCTGTTGGCCATTCTCCCAACATGTGGACAATAAATGCACTTAACTGGAAAAATAAGTAGAACGTTTCGATTTCAAAAAAGTTGAATTGCAAAGAATAAATTTGAATTTAACTCACAGCAATGCACAACCGATTGAGAACTAATTTAGGGCCAGCAGCGAAGGTTATAATGCTTTCGAGAATTTTTTGTTTCAATTCTTCACGATTTTCAGCTGGAACCTCATGCCAAAACTTCATTAGTTTCGAATGCAAAGTTATTGCTCCAAAGAATTGAACTTCTTGAGTCTAGGTTTGGAATAAATAAAGGGTTTATATATGCTTTTAAGAAAAATGTCTCAAGAGTACTTTTCCTGGTTGCATTAATTGCCATGAAAATGACCAAGCTTGTGGGCTTGCTTGGGCTTTTGTTAGCCATTCATGGGTTATTGCTTGTTCTTGAGATGTTGAACGATAGAAAACTACGACAGCTTCTTCAAGTCTAGCTATATCGATGGGTTCCATTGCACAATGTTTATTTTTTTAAAATTATTTTTCTCCTTGGTTGTCTGTCGTCGTCGTTTTCCTTTCGGACTCAGGTGGTTCTGTTCTGTTTTTTCTTTTCTTTTTTTAGAGGCTAATTTTCAAGTTTATTTTGTATGCACTTATTTCAACAGATAAACAACACCTTGTTTTGTGATTTTTACTTAAAATTTATAAATTTTTTAGATTTGTGTTGTATATTTGCTAGCGGCATAGATTTGATAAATTTTAGATTATTTTTTTTTATTATAAATTATTTGTAGAATACACCTTTTTTAACCATTTGACAGTTGAGCCTGTTGGAGGCGGATGGCGAATTTTATCTTTTCTTCTGTTTGACTTTTAGAAACCGGCGAAACTGGCGAATTCGTGTAGTGGCATTCACAATAGGAAGACAGTTTAGTTTTTTCTTAGATTTAATTTTAATAATAAATAATTTATTATTCATGAAGTTACAAATTTAATTTTATTACACTGTTTTTAACTTATAATCGTGTAAATGTTCCAAAATCTGTTATTAAAAAGTACAAAGTACAATTATAAAGTAAAACTGAATACGAGCGGAATTTAATCCTAATTTGTGAGGCCAATTATTCAAACGTTGTTCAGCCTTTATTCAATTACTTACGGACTTCAGTGGACTAGCTGTGGTCCAAAGCTGGTACAAGCATAAAATTGGCTGTTATGAAACACTATAACATTGCACCAGAGCTAACTGAAATTAATTAATTAGCAGAAAAATTAACAGAAAAGATATTAAATACATCTAGATTAGACCGAATTGTATATGGGGGTAATCTTTATTATAGTTTCATACAGTCCTGGGTACCTAAAAATTCAGTACGAATACTTTTCAATTCCTTTAAATGGAATTGAAAAGTATTTGAGAATTAAAAATACAAAAAGAACATAAGAAATTTTCAAAAGTACTCAAGTACCTAATAACTTCATTTTTTAACAAATTTCTTTGATTTAGTTATTACTTAATTACGGAAATGAAATTTAAAGTATTTATAAGGACAAAGAATTGTACTATAACTTAAATTTTTTAATTTTTATTTTGATATTCAAAGAAAAATGCGACATTTATCCTTTTCGTGCATTTTAAGGACCCAATCAGCAAAGACACGACGTTGTTGATGATCGGCCGGCTTGAGTTCTTGTGTAAACTGATCTTTATAAGCTTTAAGACCGAAGTCTTTATGCAAAACACGTTGTAATGACGTTTGTGGAATGCCCAATTCCAAAGAACGACGAGGAATGTACAAACCTGGGTTTTCTTCTACACTGGACTGCAGCAGCAATATTCTCAGTTATTCTTGAGCGACGTGGACGGTTGTTATTCTTTACATCGCTTACTTTACAGCTCAAATTTGTCCACCAATTCATTGTATATAAAACTTATAGTACTATCATCACGATGATTTTTGAGTTGTGTTGTGTGGTCGTCTGGGGGCGCACTTGTATATACACAGAAACAGCAACCAGAAAATTAGTTAGTTGTGTGATCGCCAGGGGGACGACGTGTGGAACGTGCTGATGATAGTACTATCTAAATTCATATACAATGCTAATGGCTTAGTTTCTAGTTTTCAAATGAGAAAAAATTACAGCTTCAAAAATGACAACTACCAAAATAGCGGCCTATGCAAAATAACACCTCTTATTGAAAAACCCTTCACAATTTTACATGTACTTAAGTACGTAAATGCTTAAATATTTTTCAGGTTTAGCTTAAAATGCCTATTATAAATAAAATTTTTGCGCTGAGAGACCTTTTAACTTAGCGCAGGTTGAACAATGCGTTTATAAATATGAGGGCTACTCTTTTCATATGCATGTTGCACAGGTATTTAAACAGTGGTTCAGCAATTGTTATCTTTTGTTAAAGGCTCATGTTTGTGATGTTGCCGTAACACATGCTTGAACTACTTTTGAACCAAGGGTTAATCTGCCAAAATTGATGAGCTAAATACATAAAAAAAGCTGAACCAAACTTTTGCAACTTTGACATAGTTCTCTTTGGGGCTAGCTTTTTCATAGTGAGTGCGAAGCTATTTCAGTTTTAAGAAATTGAGAGCCCTTAGGTTTTCTTTTATTTTCTAATTCTATTCAAATTTTACTTAAAAAATATTCCTATATAGAGCAAAATGTATTATATGCTTTGTTTTTGGCCATAGATCTGTTAAAAATTAAATTTAATTTCTTACTCATGTGTTTATGCATTTATGTGTGTAGTACAGTTAATATTATCGTCATCAATATCATAATAATAATAATAAGTAAATTCGAATGTGTTAATTTATATATTTTAATTGATACTCCAAAATTAATGACAATTATAATTGAACAAAATGATTGTCATAAATATAAAGTTACTAATTAATACATCAAAACATGAATCTATTAAATTTTGTATCGTATTCATTTTCCCCCATTACTATCTTTCGATTGTAGATAGAACACAGTCTTTTTTCAAATTGTGATTAGTATAAGCTTTTTGAAAAGTGATTAATTTATTTCTTTCAAGAATTTGTTGGATTGAATAAAAAAAAACGAAAACAGAGATTTGTCTTTAGGTTCTATAACCAATTCTTATATTTAATTTGCAAAATATATATATATATATACAAATTATATTGCGATACACTTCGCCAGTCACACCCTGTTGTAGGAAAACCAGTAAAGAATCTACGATATAGAAAGTATTCAAACTCGTAAATTCAACATCCTTGACACGAACCCATCAGATGGATATGTAATTCCTTCAATACGATATTTATTGGAGAGATCTTCTGTCAATATTTATTGTCAATTTTCCTAGGTACAACAAAAACTTATACAGTATTGAAAAAGAAATCAATTATTCTTCCGCAAATATAAAATATAAAAATGGAATTGAATACTAACATCAATTACGATAGAGAAAATCTTCGCCAATTTATCATAGTTTATCGTAATCTACCGATTTTATGGGATGCCAAAAGCCCAAATTATTCCAAAAAAGACAAACGCTTTGAGGCATATCAGAAACTTCTTCACATCTTTAGAAAAATCAGACACGATGCTACTATTATGGATGTTAAGAAAAAAATCAATTCGATGCGTAGTAATTTTCGCAAAGAAATGAAAAAAGTCGAAGAATCAGCAGCAATTGGTGTAGAATATCGCCCATCGTCTTGGATGTACGATGAATTAAAATTCCTTAGTGACTCTGATGTTTCACATCCTTGTGCTTATTCGTCAGGAGAAACAGTTTCAATTGTCGCTGTCTCAGATGAAGATTCGGTAAGGAATATTTCTTGCATAATGATGATTTTAGAATTAATGACTGTTTGAATTACGAATTTCAGAAAAATGATATTGATGTAAGCCACTGTCTTGAAAATGATGTACCAGTCGGTTATGACAGTCAGTATTCAGCAAACAAACCCAGATATCAAGATGATATAAGGCACAGTATTGAAAGTGATGAATCACTTAGTTATCACAATAAGTATTCAGCCAGATACTCTGAATCAAATCAAGATGATATGAGCCAGAGCGTTGAAAGTGATGTACCGCTCAGACATCGAAAACAGTATTCAGGTAAAAAATCCCGATACTTTGAATCAACCCAGGATGATATGAGCCACAACGTTGAAAGTGATGTACCACTAAGTTATCACAATCAGTATTCAGCTAAAATACCGAAACACTCTGAATCACATCAAGATGACACTCTAACCTCTTGTACACAGTATTCCAACAAAAGACCAAGAAAAGTCTCTTCTGATCCAATGAATTGCCAGAGTTTACCGCAAAGCATAGTCGTTCCTTCCATCAGCTACAACGATGATTTGGCCAAAGTATGGGCAATAAAGCTAAAGGATTTGGCTCCTTTGCAGAGACTTTTTGCCGAAAAGGCAATTAATGATGTCCTCTTCGAGGCACAACTAGGAACTCTTCATAGAAATTCTGTTAAAATCAACATCGGCGGCGAAAAAACAAAGATAATCGTTGATCAAATCAAAAACTCTGAACCAAGCCAATCTTCGCCAGAATACAAATTTAGCCAAACATATGGGTTTGCCGAAAATGGATCATAAATAGTTTTTGAGTGGTTGATGTATGTATGCACATAAAAATAAATCAAAATAAGATGTATTAATTATTATTTTGCGATTTCATTGTTCATCATGATTTTACTCCAAAGCAGATTCGTTTATTTTCAATTTATCTTAAAGTAACCTATTTTTGGTGTATGGATGATTAAACTCTATCCAATGGAATTATAACCAGCTCTCCTTTTTGTCTATTTCAAAAAGGTAGGCTTTGACTGTTGCTAAATTGAACAGAGCCAGAAAAAAAGATAAACCAGAGATTCATAAAAGTCGCAAATGACCGATGGTGATCACTTGAAATGTGCTTCAGATATAGGCCGACCCTATCTTAAAACAACACAGACTATCGCTTAGTAGCAGGTTGAAGTTTTATAGGTCATAAATTAATAGGAACCCACATGAGCCGAATGGGCATGATCTCATCACACTTGTGCAGAGGGTGTCATGACCAGAAGGCGGTGTAGAGTTCTACGATAGCTAAAACCAGAAAGGCAGCTCTCGGAGATTGCTTTTGCCGATTCATGTAAATTTCCATTTTTCATTCCAAAATTTTCCTCCTTATACCTGCTCATCTTAATTCATGAAATTCAAGATGATTCGACTTGGGCAACCTTAAATTGGATTCACTTTTTATTTTCTTTCAGAAAAATAACAAAGTTCTTTTTTTATTTAAATATTTCTGATGCAAATTTTGAAGCTTCCTAACCATTCTATAAATTATCATACATGAAAGTTAAAATTTTTAGAGTTGATAGGTACTATACCTATACCAAATATGAAAGTTCCTTTTCCTAAAATTACGAGTCGCACGCTTGTTTCACTATTCATAATGAGGGCCTTGGAGTTCCCATTTTTAAGTAATAGGTTCAGTTAATTTTTAAGGGTCCATTCCATTAGTATGTGCGTAGACCATTTTCCTAAAATATTTATTTCAATGTTTTCGAAAATAAAAGGTTGGGATCGAGATATCTCGAATACTTATTGAGACATGTGTTTTGATGTGCGAAAACTTGTCTTACAAATAACTCAAAATTCAAAGAAAAGAAACAAATTTGTTTTTACACACATTTATACACATTTTTATTAAGAAGGTACAAAACTAGAATCAAACTCGGCGTAAACGAAATCAACGATTACAACACCGAGCCTCCACTACAATGAGATACTTAAATAATATATAATTATATATTCTCTTCTACATCGAATAAGCGAGCATGTTCTCGGCTAGTTTCTCAATATCATCCAAGCTCAATTGACGTAATTTCGATTCGAAATCCTTCATGAATTCTTTTGTCAGCTTCTCTGAATGTTCGTCATTATAGTATTTTCGAAACGACCGATATATGACTTCTTTAAGTGGATCTGGTTTCTTCACAGCTAAATTAAGTTTTGTACCATCTTTAATGGTGGGATAGGCGGATATTGTATTTTCATCTATTAGCGATCTCCCTAGATGGACGATCTTTTGATGAATTACGGGAATATCAAGGATTTGAGAGATTTGTTGTTTCATTTCGAGAATTGTGGTTTCTGGATTTACCTGGCGAAAAAGAAATCATAACATAAGTTTTTGTTTTGGTACAATTTTTGTATAATGTCCTTACAGTTACAACACATTCTTTGCCTTTGAGGATTTTTACTGTTATTCTCATGATAAAGTAGTTGTTTTTTGTATTGTGGTTAAATTCTTCAATAAATAAAATAAAATTTATAAACTATTTATTTTTCTTGGGAATTTAGAAAATGATGGATTTTCGGTCTGACAGCTGACAGTTAAAATTGACATATGGATTTCAGACAAATTCACAATACACATTTAAAGGGTACCATTATGGTGTTTTCCAGTTAACGACATATTGGGTGCGTTTGGAAGGTCGAATTTCGCACGAAATCCATGTGATAAAAGTGCAATGCCTACGTTCTGTAATTTCTCACATCGAAAAACATTGAAAAATGGACTAAAATGTATGCGTTTTGTTCCATTTTGTATTGTTTCTTGACCAGTTTTATCGATGTGACAAGTAAAGAAGTTAATAGTAAGTTGAATAACAGCCTAATCTAAATAAGATACACAATTGTTCGATAAAAACTATAATACGGTATTAATGTGTCAAACTATTTGCTCTTTAAAGGCTTCCCCAAACCAATACGAAACAGTTGTGATGGCAAAGAAACAATAACAACATATTGTTTTCAATCATAGCAACGTTGTTACTGTTGTTTCATCTCGAAAATTCGGATTTAAGAAACATTCGGTGGTGACGTCGGAAAAACGTTGTTTTTGTTTGTATTGTTTCTTCGTGGTAACGAATGTTTGGCATTGGCTTGGGAAACCTTTAAACTTCTTTTAAGTTTGAACAGCAGAACAGAAATTGTATCATCTATAACGCACTAAACGGCATCTGAACCAGGCGCAATTTCATACGAATAGGTTGTGAAATGTAGTTTCGTTGCAGTGCAGTTTCTCCGAATGCGGCCTTTTTTTTTTGTTTTTTTAATGAATGAAAAAAAAACTAAATTGACTGGAATAAAAATATACTCTATTGTGAATGCAACCACATATAAATGTCATATTCGAGGTAGGTTTTAATATTATTTTTTTATTAAATTTGTAACACGGTCTCGGTATTTTTCCTTTTTCTTGCTGCTTGTCTGGCAAATGAAAACATTCGTATTTAATTTCAAATAATAAGCTAACTTAACCCCATTAATCGACAAGTAGAAATATTTACTATAAATTCAACTATCTTATGCATTAAAGGTCTGTGTTATTTCAAAGTAAAATAAATAAATAAAAAAACAACTCAAAAGTCAATTACCAATAACAAGTACAAAAAAAAATACAATAAATAAAAACCAGTGAATAAAATCAATTTCCAACTAAAAAACTATTAAATTATACTTAAGATCTAAATAAGGCCTTTAGACGCACACCCATTACAATGTGTGCTACACTTTTGGACGATGTAGAAACCTACAATCCTGATACCCTGGATCTAAACAAAGATAGCGAAGCAGCCGATTATTGGTTTAGTATAATCGATGAAATAATCAATAAATTTGCAAAACAAGCTGTTGCTAGTCAAAAGGAAATCGATCCAACATCTGAGGAAAGGGCTGAACATTTCAAGAAATCATATAAGGATCAAGTGGAAAATATGAGAAATTCAAAAAACGAGTGAGTACCGATAAAATAGGTTTATTCAAGTTGTAGGTTGTTTTTCTTCGAATCAAATAAATTTATTGTTTTTTCATAAATTAAAAATATAAAATAGTCGTAATAATAATTCTTTATAACTAGCTATTATTAGTTCTCGGGAAATTTGATGAAAATCATCGGCTAAAATTTCAGGTTTAGTGGGTAAAGTCCCTGGACAGAAATTTTCACATTCTGTTTGTGGTATTGTAATTTAAGGGGATTCAAGTGCAAGTACTCGTATGATGTTCGAAATATCTATGCCAAAAAATTAATGATTGAACATTTCAGACAGATCAATGTTAGATAGGCACATGTACAAGAAATGAAGTTATGTCTATCATCAGTAGGATCGATTATACATAGGCACTACGGATCAAGTATTGGATTGGTGAAAAAAACCGATTACAAAATATTAATAAAATCTCCTCGATGTTAGGAAAGGCTAAAAATTGGTTCACATTCAACTTTTAAATTCCAAATTGTATACTTTATTTGTCCACGCTGTATGGCCATGTAAAGTAAATTCTACCAAACTCATACATTTTTATTTCTTTAGTTTGCAAAGTTTTAGACGGGTAGAATTGTATAATTAAAAACGACTATGTTCGTAGCAAGTTGTTAGTTCATGTTTCATGACGTCAAAAAATTAGCTGTGTTAACTTAGCCTCGAAAAACGTCCGATTATTCTAATTTTTTGCTAAAAGATTACTACTTTTGACCACCCACAATTTTCGAAAAAATCAATTTTTTGACCAAAAGAACACCGATTCCGTTTGCGAATATAGTACAATTTTAATAACAAGATTTGCAGTAAAGGCCACTACTGCAAAACTTGTTATTAAAATAGTCTGCAAATATTTGAAAAAAAAATGTATTTCAGGAGCTAGAATTTGAATTAATTTAAAAAATAGATAAAGTAAAGTAAGAAACTATGACACCAGTAAAAAATTCAGAGTGATTTGCATAAGATACATTAGGTTATATTAAAACAAGAAAAATCCAGTCGGAAGAGGAATTTTTTTTTTTTTCTAAGCTATAAAAATATAAAAAAGCAACGGGATAAAAAAAATACATGAATAAGTATCTACTACACCTGGGAAACCAAGTAGATGAATGCAAGTGAAAAATATTTTCTATCTTCAAATCCGCACATTTAAAAAAAAAATAATAAAATAAACAAAATTAACAGAATAAACAATAAAAACAAAAATAAAGAACAAAAATTCTCTTTATTTTAATTTTCAGCAATAAACCCTTAACCATAAGAGATCTATTAGAATTAAATGAAACAACATTAAGACTGTATGGATTTCAGGATCCATGGTTAAAACAAAAAAATGACGAGAATGAAGCTTCTATAAAATTATTCAAATCAAGATTGGATGAAATTGATAAATTAAACAATGACGACAAATGGACTGAATTAATTCGTGGTGTATTAGCTGGTAAGTGAAAATAAATAAGAAATATACATAATTTTAAGAAAGAAATGAAATTTCAATTTAGAAATTAAAAGCACGAATAATAATAATATGTTATATGTTCTTATTCATCAAATAATTTAGCCTGAGAAAAAAATTACTTTATCTAACCTAAATTCCGCTATTGTTATCAATGGCTTAAAAAATAGATCAAAGTTTGGTGAGTGGAATTTTTATGGCCATAAAATTCGTAAATATAGACCTAGTCGACCGAACCAGGGTGACTATTATTTTCTTTCTACGGCCAAGTTTCATTTTTGTGAAGGAAGTAAGCTAGAGTTTAGTTTAGTCGGAAGGTTTGAGACGAAATAACTTGAAAACAACATACATATTATAAGGGTAAAATTTTGCTTACAGAAAGATCTATGACTATCAAATATAAAAACAAAAACCCACGCCTGGGTTTGTTGCTGCAAAAAAAAATGTAGTGACCGTGTCCTTTAATATTTTATTTCAAAAGATTTTCCCACGAAAATCACCTTTATCCACCTTTACCAATTATTTTCAATTTAACCTCCCTTGAACCCTTTGTTTAGGTGAATACTGTTGCTGTACCCAGGCTGTAGCCAAGGTTGTTCAAAGAATTTTGTCATTTAGTTTTGTTTGTTTCATTTTAACGTTTACCTACACCTCGACCATGACACATAAAATGAAAACGTGACCCATTAGGTTGTTAGCAAAGGTAATTCATAAAACAATAAACCACAACCTAACCACACATTTTGGGTTTATTTTGTCTTCACTTTCTTTACTTTTTTTTGTTTTATCGGGTACTACACGACACATGTCACATAAATCTTAACAATTTTAGTTGTTGTTATTATTCATTGTATGGATACTTATCTCTTATTATTTTCTAGCATTATCGTCTGTTTAGCTTATCAATGTTTGAATGAAAATAAAAATTGGGGTTAACATATTATAGTTATGATAATCGAGCTGCTGCTGTAATCGAAATAGATAAAAATTAATTTGAATGAAGCTTAGAATCTCAATTTAATTTTGGGTATGAATATTTCTTGTCATTTTATTGTTGTAGGGTAAATAATCTTATTTATTTTGTAATAGATTACACTTTTGATAAAAGCGAACATTTTATTTACTCTTAGTGAAAATAACAAAAACAAGAATGTTTTCACAAGTAATACAAACAATGCAAAATATACATTCATTAACAAATAGAGCTCCAGATTTAGATCAAATATTATATGACGATGGTAGGAAAGTCGATAGAAGATGATTAAAAATTCTGTGATATTTAACTTTTACCTCGGAAACAGGTATAAAGGGTTTTGATTTCTGATTTTTTGTTGGTGGCCTTTAGATTTTGATCATTATTTGCTTTAATTCAAGCTTCAAAGATGTTTAATAAAAACCACAGAAATTGTTGTAATGATTAATTTTTTTTAGGGAATTTCAAAAATGCTTGTCGTAAATGACAGAAGCATAAGTAAGCATTAAATTTCATTTTGTTATAAATAAATATAATTTTATACTTCTTATAAACAAAATACCCTTTTCATATTTTTCATTTTCCAATACCAGTTTGTGGCAGTAGTTTCCTTATTAAAAAAATTGAAATAACGAATAGATATTCATTATTCCAAGTGGAAAGTTTTTGCAGATTTTTATTTTGACGCTAGATGGCGCCCATTGAATGAATGAATTCTCTTATATATGTATGTACATACATATACCATACATACATATAATGTTTTATACATATATATTGCAATATTTAATGTTTTTGAGTCTTTGATTGTAAAAAATTCTTAAAAATAATTGTTTATGTCAAAATATTCGGGACAAAACAATACAAAAAATTGATTTAGGCATTTGCTTATATCTTTCGCTTTTACGTCATTAAGTTCTTGAAAAAAAAAAACAGAAAGGCAAAGCAGACGATTATACTTATTCAAATAGATTCGGAACATCAAAGTTCTTTCTTACAAATTTATAATTAAATACCACTTAAATTTTCAATATTTTAATAATTTCAAGACTTCTATTCTATACATTCTATATTATAGGTAACATATTCGATTGGGGAGCAAAAGAAGTTTCTGATATTTTGGAAAAAAATAAAAACTTTGGTCTGCATGATGCTTTAGATAAAATTCAAAAACGACCATGGCTGGTTGATAATTTGAATGAATGGATCCTCCGAATGCAAGTAAATTAAAAATAAAAAAAAAATTATGAATATTATACGCTAAAGAGAAGTGAAATTTCTACGCACAATTAACTGCTAGGTGACTGATTAATCATTCTTTAATTATCCTATCTTAATTTCAATTCTTATTGTTTTTATTTAAAATTTTTAACAGTGCCCCTGGCTACTTTTCTTTCCCATTTACCGATGGGATAGATTTGTGCTAACAACTTTTGTACTAAATTCTATTTGTATGTACATATAAAAATTTGCATTCCCTTTTAAAAATTGTATAAAGGAAATTAACACATATCCTATTTTATTTTCTAGAGTAGTATACTGCTCACATATTTGTGAAGGTGAGGTAAAAACTTTCTTTCCTGTTCGCTTAGCCTTTTGCCTAAAAAAAAATAACAGAAACACAGATAAATACAATAAGAGCTAGAGTCTTAATATTAGATAATGTTAGGTTAGGTTACCTTTCAACGGTGCTTGTCTGCCCATAAGACATTGTCCGGTTATGACGCCTATTACGGGGCTAATATGCAGTCTATTTAAGAATAGGAAACCTCTGGTTTTCTTCAGATCAAGTTTTGTAAGACAGCTGGACGTAAAATCAACAGAATTTTTAAAAAATAAGTATCAAATGAAAGCTTATTACTATAAAGCATCTAATTTCATAGTATAATTTTTAAAACTGATTAAATCGGAATGTTTTGTTCGTATATTGATTATATATTCGCCCTTTCACTCCTCACCACAGTTTGTATATTATAAACCCTCATACACAACCTTTTAATTTTATTTCTTCTAATTTTAGAAGCTATGTAATTTATTTTATTCTATTGTGCGCAAAGAACTTTCACTTTAAAACATAACATTAACAAAAAAAGAAAGAATTCTTCATAATCTATTTTATTTTAAAAAACTAAAAATTCTAGGAAACTCCACATAAATGTGCAGTGATTTTTGTAGACAACAGCGGTGCGGATGTTATTTTAGGTATTCTACCCTTCGCTAGGGAACTTTTAAAGCGTCAAACCAAAGTCTTACTATGTGCGAATTCTGAACCAGCACTAAATGATGTGACTTATAAAGAACTCGAGGATATATTACAAAAATGTAGTTGTTACTGTGATACGATAAATAGTGCTTTGAAAAATGGTCAACTTTTAGTTTATGCAAATGGTCAAAAGGGACCGTGCTTAGACATGCGACATTTAACTCCAGGTTTGTGAAAAGTAAATATTTTTATATTTTTTTTAACTAATTTTGAAACTCTTTTGTTACAGAACTATGTAATGCAATTGAAAGTAACGAGACTGATTTACTGGTCATTGAAGGAATGGGTCGTGCTTTGCATACAAATCTTTATGCAAAATTTCGTTGTGATACTTTGAAATTGGCAGTAGTAAAAAATAAGTGGTTGGCAAATCGATTAGGTGGTGATACATTTAGTGTTATATGCAAATATGAAAGTTAACTGAAAAATGGAAAAGACAAAAAAAAAAAAAAAACAAATTTCCGACTAAAAGCCCTATAATGTCTCCTTTTCTTTTAATTTATTTTTTGATTAAACGACCGACATGAAAAATAAAACAATAATTTCTGTAAGAAAATAGACATGCATAATAAATAATATATATATTTGTATGTATTTGTATTTGTTGTTGTTAAATAAAATAAAATATGTAATAAGAAAAATAAAATACTATTAAAGCGAAATTCTTCTAAGGAAAAAAAAGTTAAACAAAAAACTTTAATAAACCAAATAAAAATGTATAAAAAGAATACAAAATTATTACAAAGCTAATAAACGATATAGAACTATAAAGAAAAATATGAAAGGAATTTTATTTATTTATATAAACAATCATGGTACATTTTTGGTCAGGGAATAAGAACTTTGCTTATATTTCAGCGTTTTTGAACAGTTTTTAAGAAAAATGGAAAAATGGCTTTTAAGAGGAATCGAGATTTAAAATTGATCTATCTTAAATTATGTATTACTAAGTGATTGAGTATTATGGGACTAGATGGACCAACAAGAAAAAATAACGTGAGACAAATTAGTATCACAAGAGAAAAAATGAAATATCAAATTAAAACTTAAAGTTGAATGTGGGCCAAGGATTTTAAGCACTGCTTTGCTTACGGATCTCCTTGACGATATTCACATTGGCTTCAATCCATTCATTTTGATGTCTTTTCATTTCGACGTACACAGAAGCAGGATCTAAATCGGAGCTTCAGGCAAAAAATTATGAAGCATGGTCGTTGGTCTGTAGGTGCTGGACAGCGTTTTCATTCTATTATTGTAAAAAAGTAAAAGTTCAACGCATTAATATGAGAGCAAAAAGTATAAAGAAAACCATTTGAAATCCTTTGAAACAAATAATTTCCCATCGTAGTGTACGATTCTTGCATAATAATAACTCTGAACAAACTTGCCGTCTGGTACATAAATCTGTGAATTAGTGGCTGACAAATCAATCTTTTGGGTTTTTAAAAACAGAGGTATAACCGTGACATATTATTTCAGTTCAATGTTTTACGCTATCAGATGTTAAAAAGTATTAATTTTTAAGCTATTGCTTACTCCACGCAAATAATATAAAATTTCCATTGTTAGAAGTGCATTACGGCAATAACGAAAAAAATACTGATTATTTTTTTTTTGCTTCCTTAATTGCATTAATTCGAATGCAAGATATTAATTAAAATAATTAAAATATTTTTACAATAATTGCATTTTTTTTCATTCGATCGTGTTCTGATTTTGATCTCTAAATGGAAGTGATGACAAAGAAATTGCATGATTTAATTATGTGCCTCAACGATGTTTCACAAAAATGATTTTTTTTAGACGTTTCAGTTTAAACTATAGTTTAACATTTTACTATTTAAGAACTCATAAATTGTGATAACAGCACAGTTGAACACTAAAGCTTACACAAAATGAAGGTAGCTACTAAACTTGTGATCTTGCTTCTTGGTCTATTGATGTTGATGGTATGGATTTACTAGAAGTATAGAATAAAAGTAAATATTGCAATGATTTTTGTTTTCAAGGATTTGGGAGCTTCTTCTCATATTGTGAAGAGAAGTCCGCAAAATCATGGACAAGGACGTCCGCAGGGTGGAAATCATAGTGGTGGATCACCTACTCCTGGTGGAGGAGGACAGGGCGGAGAAGGTGGAGGCGGTGGCCAAGGCGGAAAAGGCGGTGGTGGTGGTGGTGGTGGTGAAAAATCAAAATAAAGTTTTAATGTTAATTTCAAATTTGAGCAAATAAAATTTTGAATGCATTATAAATAATATTTTTTTTTTTAAAGAAAGGTAGTTGGTCAATTAACATGTCCCAAACATGTAACTGTGGCAAACAAGCTGATATGGGTACAGAGGACGGTAGTGGTGGTGATAGCAGGGAGGGAACCGAAACTAAAAAAGATGGCTTAGTCGATGGTACCGATGGACATAAAAATGAACAATCAGAAATGGAAGATGCTTCTGGACTGACGGGAGAAATCAACGCAAATCCTAGCTTTGAAACAATTACTAGAATAAAAAAAAGTGAAGGAGAGTACAAAACAGATTTGAATGGTGTTGATACATCAGACGGTCAAACATTTAAATTTAGTCCATTGGATCGTTAAATTTTATATTCAATTACATGTCTAAAGAACAAGTTAAAAATAAATATTTTATTTTTTTTTGGTAATCGAAGCTTTAGTGTATTTACATATAAAGATCCTTGAACGGCATTATATTGGGGTCAATTCTTGTTTCGGGACCTCTGTGATTTTTCCGATTGTTGATTTTCATGTATTTTTTTTTTGAAGTAACCAACATTAAAATCGGTTTTGACAAAAAACTTGATACTGCCGATCACTGCTCCACAAGCTAATTTTAGTGGTAGGTGAATGCAAAAGGGCCTACAAAAATAGTAAAATGGTAAAACAAACATCTTTTTGAAGTTAATTCAGGTATGTATGTAACATATTTGGTGAGTTAAGTCGTAGTTAACTTTAATATCGCACTGGAAAACTATTATAAATATTTAATATTAAGCTACCCCCGAACGCTTGGCTTCAAATTCATTACTGAAAACTGCTATAGAGATGTACGAGTAAAGAGCGATGTCGGCTAAGCAGGTTGTAGCGGTGCGTAGAAGATTCTGTAGCTTGCTACTGATTTTGGACCAAAATTTTAATAAGATTTTAAAATCAAAAGGTGTCACAATCTTGAGGTTCTAGTAGCTCAGATCACCTATTCGAAATTCAATCGAACTCTGCCATTTATAAAGAAAATAAAAAACAGTTAATCTTATTTAAAAAAATTTATTATTTTAAAATAACACTATTTCAAAATAACCGAAATGAACGGTTCCGAACGGTCTCTAAATTAATTAAAATATGCAACCACCTGTAGTTACCTTCGATTTGTTAAATTCATAATGAGGAAATAAGATTGTCTTATAACAAATTTAACGGTTCAATGGACTAAATGTAAAAGTTTGTACGATTGCAACAATACCACTGCCTGCATTCTTATCCATTTCATCTACTTTTGTTCCTTCAGTGCTTGTTTCTTCGATGATACCTCTGTTTTCATCAGAAACATTACCGTTTGAAGTTTTTGCATCATCTTCTTTTCCGTCAGCTGCATCTACTTCAGAATCGAAATGTTCATCTTCATTCTTTTTTTTTTCAGCATCTTTCCCATCGACTGCTGCATCTTTAATATTACTTTTAACTCTATTTACTTCTGTTCCATCGTTTTCAGTTTGGGTGTCTTGTCTGCTATTAGTGTTACCATCTTCATCTTTTTCAACATTTCCTCCTTGTTCACCACATGAACATTGTTTTTTGTCGTCTTGCACAATAGAACCATTTTTGGTTACATCACCGCACTGGCTATCCTGCCCTTCGAGTTTACCTAATCCATATTGTTCATCAGTTTTCTCACCACTTCCCTCTTGTCCAAAACCGTCCTGTACTTGCTTTAAATAAGCTTGTTCTTCACCTCCTTTTCCAATCATTCCGTTTTCAGATCCTATATAATCATTTCTACTTCCCTGTCTCTCAAAGACTTCAGTGTCATTCATGGTTTTTTCTTCATTAAAATAATGACTTTCTAGTCCATCTTTTCGAGGCGTATCGTTTATTAAATTTCTATAAACTATCCCTCCAACGAATTCCTATATCCGTTAAAAATTTATTTGTTTAAAAAGAAATTTTGTATAAAAGCTATTTTGCTTACCACCCATAAAACATAACCAAGAAAAATAATCACTTCACTCCAGTTTTTCATTTTGTTATTAAAGAAAACATATTACTGCTTTTGTAGATTTTGCTATTGATGTAAATTATACATTTATATAAATTATAAATTCTTGGTACCGACGTAAAACTTTTGTTAAATGTTAAACATTTCGCGTTATACTGTTCCAAAATGCAAATATCGTTGAAATGTTAGTCATTATCATTTACCTTACCAGCTTTATGGGTTACATGATGTTGTGCAATTATTATTCATTTTGATCAATTTATCATTTTTTTTGTTTGAAACAATAATTAAAATACATTGTTTTTTTTTTATCAATTGCTAACTCGAACGTGTTTGAAGTGCTATGATCAATTTTACTAGAAATGTAGGAATGTTTCATAAATTATCAATTTGAAAAAAAAGAATTTAGAAAAATATAACAAAACTTAAATATTTTTAATTGTTTTATATTTAAATTTAAACTGAAAAAATGCACATGTCTCAAACTAGTCTGGAAATCATGATTATGAATTTAAGATAACAAAAGCCTCTATATATTCAGTTTGCGTGCAAAAAAATTTGAATGAACATCCTCCAATGCAGTTTGAAAGTTAATGGCATGACAGTCTAGCAATAAATTATATTTTGACCCAAACTGAATATTTCGTTGCAAATAACATCCGAAAGCCCTGAAAACACTCTTCTCCTGAGCCAATAATTAAAATTGAAAAATTACAAGTTTTCGAACCGAAAATTCCTATTTTTAAACATTTTTTAAGCCGTCGAAATCACTGCCATGCTACAACCGAATTTGACAGTTTATTAATGTCGTTTTCAATTGGCAATCCGGAATTGGTTTAAGATTCGGAATCCCAATTGAAAATTTTTTTTCGATTCTGAAAAATTTGAAGTTTGGTGTGACTGTATTAGTAAAAGTTACATGTGGGCTTTTTGGGGAACTCCTGCAGAAGAAAATCAACTGCATCACTTGCGTCGTCATCACTTGATGAAGAAGATGAGGAAGACGATTCCAACAATGTTTCTAACAAATTAGGAAAACTTCTTATGATATTTTCAATATTATTTTCCATTTTTTATATTTTAATTTTAATTTCAAGCAATCACTTCACAGTTCGCACAGTTTGTAAATTAAAAATATATAACATTATTAACAAGTGTGACATTTAAATCTTTGAATGTGTGAGTGATTCTGTTTTTGCTTCTGATTTCAAATCCAGAAGAGAAATTCTCTTTTTTTTAGAATCAGAACTGTCACTTTTTCCCAATTGAACGCATTCAGAATGCTTTTTTCTGCTTCCAGATTGCCAATTGAAAACGACATAAGTATCAAATTACATAAGTAACAGGTAGAACCATCTATAGTTTTTGGTGTTCTATGGAGAGCACTTCTGGCTTTCAAAAAAGGATAACATCGTTTTTGCCACTATAACCATTATCACTTGATTTAAGTTTCATCGCTACTGACCAATTTTCTAGAATGGGACCAGGATCCATATGAAAGTGCCCATAGTCATTGGACTTCGTTTGTTAAACAAAAAGCTACCTTTTTTTAAAATTTAGTTTGACTCTTAAAAATAACTCAAGTAATTATTTTCACCACTCTTAAATTTTTATTTATTTTTATAATAATTCATGTAGTAGACGGTTAAATGATTTATTAATCATACTTAATCTGCACTGATTTGATGTGTTACCAAGACGTATTCGTCGGTATAGTTTTCATTTTTCACAAAAGAATCTTTCGATTTCCATGCTGGAATGAATGTCTCATCGTTTGTTTATCCATACTCATTTATTTGGTATTTTTATTAGCTTGTTATTATTATGACTCATAGTTTAATTAATAAATTTAACAATAACAATAATAATAAATTAACTACATGCAGACGATTCTAAACATGTTTTTTTGATAATTTCGTCGTCATTTAGACCTTTGTTCAAGATCTTTCTTCTCGTAAATTAAAATAATAATAAAATCAAATATAAAGATCAGTATACATCCTATTACTGATACCGATTAAAAAGAAGCTTTTTGAATCAAAAAACGTCACTGAAAAATTAAAAACAAATTTAACAAAAAAAGCACATCTTGTATCCATCGCATCCATTCAGTCCAAGTAATATAACTAGCTTTGCACAGTAAAACAACATTTAAGTTTTTTTTTTTATTTTGCTAAACTTTAAAACGACAACGTCTTTTGCTAATAATAATACAAAATACCGGTCTTAGTCTCGGTAGCTTAGTAGACACATTACGTGAATATCTTCGTACAACGTGTGCTATTGACTCTTTTTATTTTAACCAACAACAGATTCCACTGGGGAAATGGTATAGGAGCGCAGTGACCATCAGTTAACTATCAGTTTTTGTTAAAGCCACATTGAAGAAAGAAGGCATTGTAAAGTAGCTAAGAAAAAAAAAATAAATAAATTGAGAATCAATAACTATTTGTTAAAAGTTTATAAATTTTAAACAAAATGAAGTCATTTTTAATCGCAGTAAGTTTTTAAACATTTTTTTTTATTATTATTTTGGAGCACTTGAATTTTTTTGATTTTAGTTGAAATTTTTGAATTGAGGTCATAATATTTTGCCAAACAAGTTGCACAGTACCTTGTGATGCAATTGATTTTTTTTTTCAAATTCCAATAAGAAAGCAAAGTGTATTTTTTTTTTAAATTCAACAGCACTCAATAAAATATGTACTTAAAAATTATCCATTAACGTTATTCAAGGTCACCGTGTTGTACACAGTCTCATCTGCCATCGCCGATGTATCACATATTCTAAATAATGAACATTCCACAACAACACATCCGCCTCCAGCAAATCCATATGTATTTAGTTATGCAGCTGGTAGGGCACCCGGACATGTTGATCGAACCCATACAGAAGTATCAGATGGTTCTGGAGTAATTCGTGGAGCATTTTCATATGTTGATCCTAGACAAGAAGTACGTACAGTCCAATATACTGCTGATGAATATGGATTCCACCCAGAGTTGAGCCATGAAACAGAAGATACTGAAGCAAATAAATTGGCTAAAGAGAGACACTTTGCGCTGTATAATAAGA
The DNA here is from genome assembly GCA_958431115.1 of Syrphus vitripennis. Classification (NCBI taxonomy): domain Eukaryota; kingdom Metazoa; phylum Arthropoda; class Insecta; order Diptera; family Syrphidae; genus Syrphus; species Syrphus vitripennis. The sequence continues at coordinate 109,811,394 of OY288108.1, forward strand.
TTGCCGAACAACATGCTAATCCTGAGCTTCTTCAAGAAGTAAGTTTTAGATTTAAGTTCTTAGAAAAATTCGAAAAATCTGGTGAATTATACTGAAGTCCTCAATTATTTCTTTTATAAATTATAACATAAATTGACCAAGAATGGTGTTAGCTTAGTTTGAAATTTTGAGATTTTTTTTCCAAAAGTTGAAAGATTTAACAAGCGATGATTTTTATTTTTATTGATTAATTCTTAACGTCTGTCTAGAAATCAGAAGAAATCTAAAGGTTTTATCTACTCACAATTGTGATAATTATTTTCAAATCAGAAAAAATACTTAAATCCTACAGAAAATCATGCCTTGTTTCAAAACTTCTCTCGGCATGGATATTAATCAAGCCAATTATTCCAAAACAAGATATTAGCGGGAAAGTCTTTAAATCAGTGAAGTGTACTTAAAAAATATTAGGTACATGAATGCAAAAATAATTGTATCCATTTTGAGTGAAAAACGTTTTTAGAAATAGCACCTTTTTGAAAACTTCTTTTTGTCAACTTTTTAATGTTTTTCAATTTATATTTTTCTTAAAATATAAAAAAGCTAGGTACATATTTCAAACAAAAGAGCTGAGTTGCGAACTTTTTTCTTTTATATCAGCAGCTAAAACCATATCTTATTCATAAAGTGTATTTGGATTTTTAAACAAAAGAGCTGATATAGAAAATTTGAAAAAAAGTGATAAGTTTTCAAAAGAATCTCAACGTAACGCGAATTTTAAGGAAATACAATTTATTTCTTTTGTTGTTCTCGAAGTATTATAGTATATTAAATAGCCTTGGATTGTTGACATTAGTTGATTCATCAATATTTTACTTGTTTGAAATAAATTTATTCAATTTCTCAACGGCACGAAAAAATTAATAATAATGTTAAATTCTGGTTCGGTGACTTAAGATGCTTGTTAGAATATTATTATTTTTCTTTTAAAGTCAGAAAAATGATTATGTGATTTTTGTCTTGTATTTAAATTGGATTTCTTATAAATTATTTATTTCTATTTTTAGAACGCATAGCACCAACTAGATTGCTTAAATTGATCTTGATTCATTATGAATATACATACTGTGTATCAAAATGTTATTGATTAATTGGTTCTTCTACAAAGTGAAGTTTAAAATCGCCATATTGTGTCCCAAATGATTTAGGAACAAAAAATTATAAATAAGTGACTAAACTACTGCTGGGTGCATGAAATGTTAATTCAAATCTGTTAATTCAATCGCTTATCGTATTTACAAAAGATGTTTGCATTTTTTTTTATCAAAAAAAATATGTTCAGTAGAAAAAACGGTTACTAAAGAACCTTAAAAGCTATTTTAAATCATTAGTTCAACATGTCCAATTAAAAACTCCTAAGTCTTTTATATTTTCCTTATTTTTTTTTCAGTACATATTTACAAAAATTTGTATCACAAAAAGAACCGCTTGTTTTTCTTTTTCTTCATATAATTAACAATTTTTTTTAAAAATTTTTAGCAATCTATTGCTGAGGCACCTCAACAAAGTGAAGCTGTTATTCGTGCCACCAACAAACATTTGTCCTTGTTTGATAAAATTGCCCAGGAACATGCAGCTATTGGAGCACAACAATTAGCTGAACGTTTAGCATTTGAGGCAACATCTGAAGCAAATCTATTAGAAGAAGATAAACCATATCATTGAGATCTCTTTTTCAGTTTAAATTAAATTTGTAATTAATAAAAAAAAAACACATCATTGAGATCTCTCTTTCAATTAAAATTAAATTTGTAATTTACAAAAAAAAAAAAAAAAAATAAATAAATAAATCTCAAAAAAGATTGTAAATAAAATATTTTTTTTTAAGAATTAATATAAATGTATATTTTTGTTATTTGTGCAGTAAGGTTCTTGTAAGTATCTACATCGTTTGAATAATATTTTATTTAAAAATGTATTCACATAATTTTTACCATAACAATTGCAACAATTTTAAGAAAAAGTTTTATATGAAAATCAAATATAAAAAAGCAACATGATTATTCAATGGTCTTAAACGTTTATTGCATTACGATTAATCCAACAAGCTAGCTTAATTAAAATAAGCAAGAGGCTAACATTATTGATGGGTACCACCGCATCCAATTATTTGCATACCTCCACTCGGTGCCATTAAATCGTCAGTAACAGAGATCCACCAGGTTGGCCCGGTGGCATTTGAACTTCAAAAATGTCAAAAATCTAAAGCACGAAAAATTTAAGCTTGATACAGATACCAGTCTCGGTATTTGTTCGCTCATTTGCATTTAAATTATAGTACATACATACATAAAATAAAAGTGTTAAAAAAAATGAAGCTTGTTTTATTTTTTTGCAGCAAATGATATTCTGCAAAGAAAACCATATATGTACATATTTATATTTACCGTGAGTACAATAGAACCAAATTTTAGCGGAACATCCATCTTCCTAGACGCGTTCTTAAAAAAAACATTATTCATAACAGAACCAATAAGCCAATAATAACAATTTCAGTGGTCATATGGTCAATCGAAACCAAACCAGCAAAACATAATAAAATGATGAACAACCAATCTAAAATTTCACACAGCGCTGGGTACATCTTCTTTCCATGCTGTTTTCTTTTAGCAAAAAATGCATCATACCCTAATTTATCATAACAAGAATAATTGGGGCAAATTCATAGTCAAACTTAAGAACCGAGTCCAACTGGCCTCGAGTCTAAAGTTAACAGACAGGTTAGAAACAGCTGATATTCATAAAGAATTTGGGAGCTCTGTTTAGTAAAAAACAGAATTCTACTACAACTTTAGTACTATTGCCTCAATACATTTAAATCCAATCCATTTTTTGACAGATAGAAAAAAAAACAACTTAGGCAAAGAGTTTTTAAGGAATGAGCTCAATTATCTTCAAAAATTCTATATGTATCTCTCAAGCGCCCAAAAGTTTCAAAACGCAAATACAATTTTTTCATTGCATTACCCCATATTTATCAACAAAATTTCTTACATATCACCAGGCGACCAGAAATTTCAGAAAGCGAATACAATTTGTTTTTATTGCATACTTTTAGCCAATTTTAATCAACGGAAGTTGATCATTTCAAATTGGTAAATGTAATCGGAAATTAGTTTTAGCAGTTAATTATTTTGATTTAAAAAGTAACGGATTTTTTTTTATTTCCGGTATATTGAGTTCTTTAGGAAAATGTCACCACATACCCAATACCTCATAACGTCCATATTAACACCTCCAACATCACCAGGAGTCAAAAAATCCACAAAAACTTTTAATTAACACCAGGCGTCCAGAAATTTCAGAAAGCAAATAGATTTTTTTCATTGCCTGTACTTGAATTTCCGTTGATCTTTTTGAATTTTTAAATGGAAGCGGAAATTAGATTTGGCAGTTAATTATTTTGATTTAAAAAGTAACGGATTTTTTTTGATTTCCGGTATATTGAGTTCTTTAGGAAAATGTCGCCACATCTCCAATACCTCATAATGTCCATATTTAACACCCAACTTCACCAGGAGTCCAAAAATCCACAAAAACTTTTAATTACACCAGGCCAGGCGTCCAGAAATTTCAGAAGGCAAAAAATATAATTTTTTTTTCACTGCACTTGAATTTCCGTTGATTTTTTTGAATTTTTAAATGGAAGCGGAAATTAGATTTGGCAGTTAATTATTTTAATTTAAGAAGTAACGGAATTGTTTCTTTTTGATTACCGGTAGATTGAAATCACTAGTAAAATGTAACTATATCTTTAATTCATCCTTGACACCTACAAAAGTAATGTGAAGTCCGAAAATTTATAAAAATTCTAAAATCTCACCAGGCGCGCAGAAATTTCAGAAAGCAAATATCATACATTTTAATTGCATACATCCCATAAATTTGAATTTCCGTTTATCATTTTGAATTTATTAAAGGGGACGGGAAGTTAGTTTTGTCCGTTGATAATTCGAATTTAAAAAGCAACATATATTTTTATCGATTTCTAGAAACCTGCAAGCGAATTTTTAACAGATTATAGTGTTTTGTTTTTACCATTAATTAACAACACCAAGTGTTTTTATGATGAAAAACAGTTTGGTCTTCATTTGATACATAAGTAGTTGGTTTCCTAACTGTATAACATTTAATTGGTTATTGATAGAAACAAAAATGGATTTTAAGTATTTGTTTGTTGCAACTTGCGACGTGAATTTGTTTATCATGAAAAGAAAATCTAAAATTATTTATTATTTCTGCATTTCAATTTCGTTCAAAAGTTCTTTTGCTTATGGTTCATCCCAAACTAGAAAAAGGAAAGAACACTTTATAAATGGATAAAAGGTTTTGAATGAAAAATTATACAAAAATACCAACATAAATCCGAAACTGGGCTTTTCTAAGATAATGTCTTTAGGTAACAGGTCTGTTCGATGTTAGCACAGGGTCGCCCTAATTTCGCTCTGAGATGGTTCAACTAAATAGCTCTTTTTCCGCCCAAGGTTATTTACCCTATGTCCGATATGAGCTCCAAGCGCGTTCTGAACGACTCCAAGTTTTTTATTGGGTGTAAAATTCAAAGCTGTTGAAATTTTGTGTCAGATCTTACTAGGAACTACTTAAGCTTACCCGGATTAGGTTTATTTCTTGTACAGAGGTGTTCTCATTGATGCAACTGCTTTCGGGCTAACACATTTAAACACCTTTTGCAACTCGTCCAATTTTAATGGTTCATCAAAAACTAAAACAAGTGATAGGATTTTGAATTAGAAAAATATATAGAAATACCAACATAAACTGAGCTTGTCCGAGAGAGTTGCTTCAGAGAATTATTCTCCTGCTAGGTCTTTGGCAAAATCTCATTCACTTATTTCAAGCGCAAAATAAGGCCGCGATCGGAAAATGAAATTAGGCCACGCTGTATGACTTAATTTTTTGCCTTTAAAACATTTGGGTATTCACAAAAGAAATATCCTTTTTTTGGGGAAAGCGAATAAACACAAAACAAAATTGACATAAAAACTTTTTCTTTGAAGAACAAAAATTGAAAACATTTTTTTCTCTAAATAACACTAGTTTACAAAATTTTGGGTCACCGATGCTACCTAAAAAAAAACAACTTTTTTTTTGTTAATTTGGGGTCGTTGAAAACGAAAATGACATTATTTTTTTTCAAAGAACAGTCTTCGAGATATGCGCAAAAAAAGATTATTTTTGGTCTATTTTTCAAACACTGGCTTATATCTGTTAAGTAATCTTTTTAATTTACATAAAGTAAATATTTCTAGAAAGACACTTTCTGCTTTCCAACGGTATACTGTTTGTTGCTGTGACCCAAAATTTTGTAAATTATAAATTAATTGTTTGTTTTATGTGTAAAAAATGTATTGCTATTCATTTTCTCCAAATCAAGGACACTAATTCAAAGTTCTCAAATTATGTTTATTTCACTGTGGAGCGTAATCAAACAAGAAAGTTTAATTTGAACATTGGAGATTATTTTAAACAAGCTAGACTAACATCAACCATGGCTTCCACCAGCTCCACTACCTAGTTTACTAGCTGCTGCCATGAACTCCTCTGCACCAGGCATACCTCCTGGTGGTCCTCCACCAGGTGACGGTGGCCCTGGTGGCATTTGGGCTTGAGATATGCCGAAATTCTAAAACAAAAACAAAAATTTAATCAAAATAATTCAATAGACAAAAATTCAACAAACCATCAACAAAAGGATTCCCAGAAAAATAGTTAAAAATCCGCTTAAAAGTTTCATATTCAATAGTGCTCAAAAGTGTTAAGTTTACTGCTAAGTACCTACTGACTTTTAGGAATTAAAGAATGTTCTTAAATACTAGAGAAACAATAATAGAATTTATATTGCTATTGCAACATTAATAACGATGTGATAGTATTTATTTTATTAACAATTAAATCAATTAAAATATTATTTCAAACTTGTGATAATATCAGAACATGGTGTATTTGCAAACAAATGCTTTTCGTAATATTAGGTAGGTACTTAATTCTGATGGAAACAAATCTCATTGCAACTAGTTGAAATACTCTTATAAAAGAAGATTGAATTTATATGATAAGTTATTGCATTGTGTTTTATGCTTGTCAAAATTTTAAAAAAGATCTGAGATTAAATAGTAATAGTATTTATTCGCGTTTCGTGCATCTCAGTATGAAGCTAATGCTTCTGTGTTTCACAATGTGTACCTATTTCAAAATTCTCTAAATGATAAAAGAAAAATTGTTGTTATAATGAAAGAAAGTTTGTACTTTTTAAGTGCCGAATACATAAAATAAAATATCAAATCCAAAACATTCACCCGAGTTTTGGCCAGTTTATGACAACCCATCGCATCGCCTTGAACGGATTTATATCTAATCTAAAAAAAAATTGTGTTGAGACTTGACACAGATGCCTAAAAGTTTTAGTAGGCAGATATTGATGCCGAAATTTGTAAGCTTATTGATGATCTTTGAAGGGAACATATTTATTTAAAAGCATAAGTACACAAGTAGCTATAGTTGGGGCAACATATTCTCAAAAGTTGAAAACCTACACCTAAAAATACATATTTGCTTGATTAAAAAAGAAGAGTTTTAAGTTGCACAGAATGTATAAAAAGATTAGTTAAAAATTGTCATCTTTATTAGATTAGCTATTCAATTTGTTTCATTTTTTTATTTTAATAAATATCTATTGTTTACCGGGTACTATTTTAAAGTAGAAGATTATATTTACCGAATTTTGAAAAGCAGAATTATGGATTTAAAGAATTTTAAAATACAGAATTTTGCAATACGGAATAATTAAATACATTTACATTCATACAAAATATTTGATTCATTTACAGAATTTTAATTTTAGCTATGCAGAATTTTAGAATACAAAACAACGACCAGTGTTTTAACGTAAAATAAAAAAAATTGTTTGGTCTTTGGTGAATTTATTTCTATTTCCAAATTGTATACCTACCCACCTAGAAACTATAATCATTTCTTATTTGCAATACTCTTCAATAAAATGCAGAACCTGGCTTTTTTTATTGTAAGAACAGTTTGTAATTAAAAATACTTATTAATTTATTTAAAATAACAAAATCAGTTTGTACAAAATACAATTTAAAAAAAGAAACAAAAATTCGCCTGCACCTTAAACACATAATCAGATCTAAAAATATTAATCACTCCACGCTCAATCGAATTCCAATTTTTTGAAATTTCCTTCCACCCCAAATAAATCCGAAGCATCTTTTGGTTTTCCAGGCCGAAGTTTCTCATTGATTTGATGATTCTTCTCAAGCTCCAAGCTAAATTCTCGATTTGATATTAGATTTTTATACATAGCATCTGGGAGAAAATTTTAAAATTAATCTTTTTTTACATTCTATTATTAAGTGAAAACAAAAAAATGAACAAACTTTTAATTTCACTACTGTCGACATCAAAACCTCCATAATCTGACGGTAGAATATCTCTTGGAACAGATTTGTAAAATGTCTCAATATTACTATGTAATTGAATCATTTGTTGGAGCTCCTTCTTCATAAATGGATTCATTAATGCTAAAACTTTATCGATAAATGGAACGATATTGACAAAATGAAAACCAACCAAGCGAATAGCTGCTGCTTCCTGTTTAAATTTGAAAACAAGAAGAAAAGAAAAAACATTATATAAAAACAATAATTATAATTGTTTACTCAAAACTGCAGGCTTGTATACCAATTTTGTTTCTTAAGTCAACTTTGACAGAACTTTTCACCCAATTTTATAGAAATTAGCTGTGGTCGTTTACTAGTCAAAAACTATCATGATTTCCGTTCTTCCGAAACAGGTCCGAAAACTAAATTGATTTTCATACGGTTAAAAAGAAAGTTTTCTGCATTTCATTAATTATTCAAATTTGTTCATTTTTCAATGGCGGTCTCATTTCCATCCCTCGTAGTTACAGATTAATAATTTTTTTTTTAAATCTCTACAGCTTTCATTCATAGCGAAACAGTTGGGGACTCTACTTGTTTAAGTCTTATCCGTCACTAATGTAAAACAATTAAAACGCTTAAATTTGATAGTTTGGCTCTAGTAAACGAATAGGTACAGCTATTACAGCATATAAAAGCAATCTTGAGGGAAATTTTACTTGCAAAATGACATATTTTTACGAAGAAAATCATTTGCAGGGATATTTTATTCCCGATAGGTAGATGTAGATCTTACTTGTAAATAAACTAAAAATTTCTTCATTGTAAGCAATCCTAATCGTGCAACATGACCCAATGTAACGCCTTTCAAGTCCATTACAATTATGTGTCCTTGTTCAACTCCACCTTCAGTCATCCAAAGATCAAAAATCATGCAATAGCTATTAAAGATAATGATATAGTTAAAGATAATCTGTTTAGAATATTAGTAACAAAAAATATTTTTAACGAAATACGAAATGAAAAATAGTAATAAATAAATCATTTTTCTAATTTAATCTTGAAATTTGAGCAGCGACAAATATTATAGTAGGTAATGAGGGTTTTTTTAGAAGACGGGACATCCGGAGCTATTCGGTTTCTATTAGGTTTTGATTTTTGTCGTTTTCATCCGTTCACGTTTACAGGGGCTGCCGAAAGTGTATTGAATACGAATTCAACAGTAAGAAACTCAAATATGTTTGAAAGAAGGCTGGCTGATCTTTTAAAATTTCAAAATGAAGTACATATTTTGATCGAAAGCTATGGTCAGGCTTATGATAGAATTGAAAGTCTTGCATACTCTGGTCGTAGACCTGTCACACTGTTTGAAAAGCTGTTCTAAAATAACTTTTTGCGTTGGAATATTACCCGAAATATGGGTTTTCGACAATCGATAGATAATGAATCTCTGATTGATAGATTGCAGCCAGAGAAAAATGTGTTCGTTTGAAGAACCGTTCCAAACCAACTATGATAATTCGAAAGTTAACCGAAATTGGTTTAAGCCAATCGATAGATATTGACGACCTGATTAAGAAATGGTAGGTCCAAGACCGAAAGATGGCGGCCAGCTTCGTGCAATCTTAACCGAATAGCTTAAAACCGATCGATAGATACTGCGCACCTGATTATGGAGCGGCAAGTCCAAGACCGAATGTTTGAATTGTTTGAAAAACCGTTTTGAACCACCTTTGGCGGATTTAATGTTTTTCATAGACAATAACGATAGATAATAACGAAATAAAAATAATTGATAGACAATAACTCCCTAAGTACAAAATGGTAGATCCAAGACCGAGAAATGATGGCCAGCACTACCATGTCAAACTATTTTTTATACTTAAAAGTGAGTAATATGTTTCCTTCAAACTTTGAAATTTAGCTTTTAAGGTAGGTTACCTAGAGGCAAAATTGAATTTTTTTTAGCTCCAATCATAACCGTTTAGACAATATACATATATATATGTATTCATATATTCATCTAAAAAAAAACAATCAATCTCTAAAAATGTATGTACTCACAATTTCATTATATCCGCAAAATTAAATTTCGATGTATCAGTATCTGCAAGTCTTCCAATTATCACTCTATACCCCTCTGGTGTTGCATTTGCAAGTGGTATAATTGCACTGAAAAATTGAAAAAGCACACAAGAAAATTAAAACTTTAGGAAATCTTCAATAATCACTATTATCCTTACACTGTATTCATTGCCCTCTTCAACTCAGCCCGTTCGATATCCAAATTTGAAAAAAATTCCGGACAATGCGTTCGAATTGAAAGATTTGTTTCGATTGTACGTTTCGTCAATTCCATGCTATAATAACAAGCATGAAAGAATAGAATCACATCCAGCTCGGATAAAGTCGGCATATGCGGTTGTTGCTTAACCCATTGTATTAATTTGAGGACATCTTGTTTGTCCATTTCCGGAAATCTCCGATATTGTTCCTCCACATTTGCTGGGATCATTTTCATTTTACTTATTTTTTTTTTCAAATAATTACAACCAAAGATTAATTTCTGTTTTTTCTCTTCTGATGATTAGCGTTTTCCACGAGCACTTATCAAGCACTGCATCTAGTTAGTTTGAGGAAAATCTCACCAAGCCTGTAATAAAAAAAGTGAAATGGAAAATTGAAATAGTTACAAAATAAAAAGATATAATAGAAAATTGTGAAAGAAAACCTGTTGGGGGATTTTGTTGCGAGAGTTTTAGTCTAAGCAAGGAAAAGCTTCAAGTCGGTATCTGTATTCATATTTTACGCAACACCACCTCCAGCAATCATGAATGACGTTAGTTTAGTTAGATTTAGAGGAAGCAACAACAAGCATTTGATGCGTGTTTATGATTGTATCATACGAGTTTAATGAATCTCTGCTATATCTTGTAGTTTAATCAAATTCATCACGAAATAATAATCACATGTTGGTGATGGACCAGCAAAGAGGAGTGGGGAGAGTGCAATGGACTTTGACTTTGAAGCGGTAATTTTCTGGTTTTGTTGTTTTCTGTGTTTCAATGAACAACTTTGAACTGGACTAGTTATGCCGTATTTCTGCTCTAAAAAACGGCTTCGAAAAAAATTGATGCTTGACAGAAGATGTCACGGTCTTTCAGCATTGAAACAAAACTATTATAGGCTAATTGTCATTGCTGAACAAAAAAAAAAATATAACAGATAGTATTAATTGTTATTTAATGGTCTACATGATGTGTATTATATGATATACCATTAACGGGTGGTTAAGTATATGAGGTACAGCTCCTACAAAAATAAGTGAAAGTGAAACGGAAACTCACCCAATCGAAAATGAAAAAACTGCTCTAAAGATTTAAAATTTTATTCCAATTCTTAATTTTTGGCATCTTTTCAGTTTGGAGCTCAAACTACTTTTTTTTGTATTATGTTAGTAATTGAAATAAGGAATATAAGGTTTTTTCATATTTTTCTCTTATGTACGATGTACTGGAACCGATGTATTTGCAAATTACACAAAAAAAAGAAAACTTTTCCGGAGGTTATAGATGCGGCGAATTCGAATCCAAGCTCAGAATCATTTCAACACGTCAGATTATTAAGATATTTTCTTAGAAAACTTAAAAAAAAGCGTTTTTGGCATTTTGAAGCTGTTCCATGATCTCAGATTCGGATTCAGCACACCAAACACATTTGGGAAAGTATATGTTTTGCCAAAAAACACATTTTTTAAGTAACTTAAATCAGTTGTCGCAAATTTAGATAACCCTGTTTCGACCCGTGAAAAAAAAACAGACCAATCATCTGAGCAGGCCTGGCCTTTGATGACGACACTTTGGCTGTATATATGTACAGTGAGTCACGAAAGTTAGTATACACTAGACATAATAGAAAACAAGCTCATGGCAATACCGGATTCAGAAATATGCTGTCTCTTTTGTCAAAAAGATATTTGAAGACTTGAAGCTTCTTTTCAGACAAGAGGCAGCGTTTTCAGAATTTGATCTTACCAGAAACCTGGTTTCTACTTTGTCTGGTATATACTAACTTTCGTGACTGAGTGTATGTTCGTACATCTATACTTTCAATATTTACGACGTTGAAAGGGTCGATTTTTATCTTCACTAACTGGAGAAAAATAAATACTATAACAACTTAAAAGAATCTAAAAAGTTATTATTCGAAGTTAACAAAAAAAAGAACAACATTTGCACGTTACCACAATAAAAGTATACGTTATTTCAATGTCAATATAAGTTTCCAATATTTCATAAAACAATTAAAGAAGAATTTATGTACGAACGACTAAGATTATTTTTTTTAAACGTCTTTCGGCATTTATTTTTACTTAACACTTTTCATCTCTTTTAAGTACGAACTAAGTTAAACTATTCAGTCCGGGATTGTTTCGATAACTGTACCTCAATATATAAATTTAGAAAAATTTCCATTTAACCATTCAAGCAAATAACAAACAATAATCTGGATTTACCAGATACCTGTATAGAAGTTCATGTAGTATATGATTTAATAACGATGAAGAGTTTGGGTGGAAGGTTGAATATCAAGCCAAAATTCAACTTTAGATTTTTGGTAATGACATTGAAAATAAAAATTGTTGACTCTTTTTTTTAAAACAAATATTAATAAGAGTTCTTGATGCATAAAGCAATTCATTTATAGGAGGGAACTGTCAATTTGAATATCTTGTACAAATAAAATTGATTTCAAATTTGGACAATCAGTAATAAACGGAGAGCTAGCGATGGATTTATTTACCTCAATTGAGCGAGGAAGAAACTAATGTCAGATGGGAAAGATTTATGTTTTTTTCAAATATAAAAACAAAACAAGTCTTACACTCGGGTTCATTTAATATGGTCTCGTTAATAATTTTGAAAGGCCAGTTTATCCAACGATACGATGTGAAATTTTCAAATAAAAACCAGATACTATTTTTCTCTTATGTTCGGTTGCACGAGTATTTTACAGGCTTTTAAATGCGTTTGGTGGAACTGGCCATTAGAAAAGACAAATTAAATAAATATTTATGTATTTAAATGCGTTTGGCGGAACCGGCCATTAAAAGAGACAAATTAATTGAATATTTATGTATTTATTTCGATTACAAGAGTTGTAAGAAAGCTCTACAGTTGTTGTTTCCGCTGTAAGACATATTGGAGTTAATTGGCGGCTTGGAAGATGATTCGTATGACAGCACTCTTGCTGTAATATTAAGCATCATCATTTCAGCAAAGGTCAAAGCAAAATCGAATAAGAAGCAAGAAAACCCGGGAAGCCTCCACGTCAAAAATATCATTCTTTACAAAATATAGAATGACCATTTGAACTTGTACTTGTCATGTACTAAGAAGATACCCTGAGAACCCAGTTCAAAAGGCAAACGTGGAAGAAGATAGGCGCAAAAACTTCTGAACGTTTTCTGAGGTTAATCCCGGCGAAGCCTACACAAAGAGCCTTAGGATGAGGCAGTGGATTGGGAGAGTTGAAGTCCCCGTTGATATCATAACAAACGTTGGCGAATTAAGTAAAACAAAAAGAGAAGACATTCAAAGAAGACAATAATAATTAGAATAACACTGTAAACAATAAAATATGGAGCTGAATGTATTTTAAAGCATTTACCAGCAGGAAATGATGTATTATTTTCAGCTAATAAATTAAGTTTAATTACTCCATTAAGACATTCGTCATGTTTTCTTGACATGATATTCGTTTTTAAATTGCAATTATAAGTAAAATTATTCCATCAACAGTTTTTTTTTGTGAAATTTATGACAATGCGATGGCCGTGTAGTGAATGTCATTATTAGTAAATTGTTATAACCTTGACATTAAAGGAGTTTAATGCAATTAAAATGGTTACACGATGTGTGAAATACTTATCATTACAAATCAGTTATACGAGGGAAGGCAGATGGGGCGGCGACGGCCACGTCAACCACTTTTTGTTTGCAAATCAAACCACCAATATTGCATAAATATGCACTTGGAATTTGACACGAGCCACCAAATTCACACGAGCCATCTCAAATTCTATTTGAAAGCTTCTACTTTTACAACGCCCAAGGGTCTGGGCGTTTCTTGATAATAAAAAATAATAAAACAAAAAAAAACGGTGTAAATAGAACACAAACTCTCACTTTCGTTGTACAAACTTCAACCAAACGACAACGATGACGACGCAACGTGACAAACGGTCGGTAACACGTCTCGACGTTAATGGTTGGTTGCAAAATATCAAGGATGTTTGATGAAGTACCAGGAGCAGGAATTCCCTCTTTTTCGTCATCATCTGATGGCAGAGTTCTAGAAAAATGCAATCGTAATGAATAACATATATGGAATACACAAAGGAGTTATTGTTTATAATAATGTGGGGTGTGTAACAAAACCCAGAAGAGCACACTTCATGGCGAAGTGAATATGACACTTTAGCGTAAATGTATTTTTTTTTTTTGCTATTTGTCTGTTTAATTTATATGCGTTATCGCAATAATATCAACCGAAATGAAAATGCATCTATGTCTGGTTTTTTTTATTTTTATTTAAGGAGTAAAAGGCTTTTTTTGGATTGACAAGTGATGCGTGTGCCAATGTCGATGAGAGAATTGAAAGGCTCTGATGATGCACATTAGAAACCATTTTTGTTTTGGAGCAACACAAATAACGATGATTATGCTTGAGTTAACATAAGGTGTTGGATAAAGAAAATAACTCTTTTGTGGTTTGAAATTATTATGAAAGGGTTTATGTTTCAAATTTTTCTTAACATACGGTGAAAAGGCTTTTGCTAAACCTAAAAACTTCGATATTTGACTGAAAACATTCCAGGTTTTCGATTATAAAGAAAATTCTACGACCATCTCAACAAAATATTAGTAGTGACCTAGCTTTGATATTAAGATTGTCCTTGGAGATTTTAAGAGTATACATCCTTCTTACGTCAACATCGCCGATAACGGATTCAAGCTGGTAGCTAGTACGCCAACATTGACTCGAACCACCTTCTTGTTGAATTTTATTTTCGATAGCCATAAGGTATTTGATTTATTTAGATTACCAATTGAGAACCATAGGCAACATTCCCAAGCAGCCATAAGAGATTTCGCTTTCGCGCGACCACGCTTGGTTCGACTATGATAAAAGAGGAATACAAAGCGGTGCTGCACAAAGACTAGAAATGCTTGAGGAGATAGAAGGTTGCTGGAACAGGAATGAGCTTCGGAAGTTTTACCATAAGGCAGGCGATGGAAAAATGTCTTGAATTTAACATTCCAAAATACCATCTGTTTACAGACTTTAAGGCCGCACGGCAACAAGAGGGACCATCGTCAACAGGTCCAGCTAGATATTGGCTTACGCAGACGACATCATCGGAAGAACCAAACAAGCTGTACATGATTCCTTCTTTCAGATCGAGCAGGCGGCACAAAATCTGGGGCTGAACATTAGTGAAGGTAAAACAAAGTACATGGTGGCGTCGAATGCGAGAAGAACAGTTGGTCACACAATCAAGGTAGCGGAGCTCTTCAAATTCAGAAATCTCACCATAACTTCAAAACTACTGCTGTACAGGACCATGGTCCTGCCAGTACTCACGTATGGATCCGAGACATGAGTGCTTACCAAAAGATACTCCGACCTCTTAGCCGCGTTCGAGAGAAAAGTATTAAGGAGAATTGTTGTCCCCATATGTGAGGGAGGACGATTCCGGAGACGGTACAATCATGAATTGTAAGCAGTCTACCTTGAAGCAGATATAGTGACAAAAATTAAGCTCGGTAGACTCCGGTGGGAAGGGTACCTAGCGGGCATAGGAACCAGCTCGTAAAGTCCTTTATGGTACATTCTATGGTAGACGGCAGCGTGGTAGACTATGCCTGCGCTAGAGAGATGGCGTAGATCAGGAGGCTCGAAGCCTTGGGGTGCGAAAGACCGGGATATGTGAAGAGACTTGTTGAAGGAGGCCAGGACCGGACTCCGGTTGTCGAGCCGATTATGAAAAATTACATTGTTGCGTTATTAGCCATGCGCCGAAGCCTGCAAGGACGGTAATGCAATCATCGTGGTAGAACCACAACCAATGCGGGGAAGGCGATGATAAACTAAATTTTACTGCTAAAGAGATAGAATCATTCAAGTAAAACAGAACTGCTGGAACTGATGGCCTCACTTCTATGGACCCTTTCAAAGGTAGATGAGAATGCTTAAGGATGCTTCCAAACTCTCCGTGTGTACTTATTTCTTTTTTTCGATCGCATCTTTTTTTCCCGCGGCCTTATTATGTAAATTCACAAATCGGATGTTTTTCTTAAATAAATTATTATTTTTTTACTTTCAAAAAAAATATTGAATAACTTACTCCTACAGATGTAAAAAAAATTATTGTTGACCAACTGCAACTGATTGAAGAAGTGATCCAACCAACCACTAACTGAACTATTAGGGAAAGTTTGGATATACCTACAATTCTTAATGGTTTTCATAATAACTGTTTTTCCCACAATCATGATGAAGGAATGTCTACTAAAGTGTCAGTACTGCAATAGATATAAGCCTCGACCCAACCATGCATTTCTATTTTGCAAAGCACCATCAAAATAAAAATTCATAAGTACATAAATAAAAACTTACATTTTATCAATCATCTGCTCGGACGCGTTCAAAATTTAAATCCATCATGCTTTTCAAAAAAAAAGAAGGAAAACTATGCGTTTACTGCATCGAGTATGCTTCTGATGGTTTTCCGGTTACTCAACCCTAATTGCATTCGAGCACGCGATTTAAAGTACATATTTATTTGGTTTCTTTTTGAGTTTTGAAGAACATCCTGTGAACAGTATTGGAATCTCTTAACAATCGCACCCTCTCTCTAAGACCGTATCGAAATTCGATTTTCCAGGTGTTTCCGTATTTTTGTCCATTTATGTTTCTGCCGCATTACAAGATGGAAGGAGGACACTGTCCACTTAAATACTCCTTCCAATCCGCATAGTCATGAACTTATGATGATATTATGTTGATGATGATGACCCATGAAGGGATGAATGTTTATACATTTTTTTTATTTTAATGCGCGCATTTAGTTCGATTACACTTATTAATGGTTTTACGATGAGTTGGCCCCCTCTTTTTCTATTATGTATATTCTTAGTCCTTGCAATCCAGGAAAAGGACCTTAAAACAATCCTGAAAAGGAATTGTGTTTAAATTGCGTGTGAGTGTGCGGTTAAGTTGCCCGTGGTTACATGCTAAGTTTGTCTTCTGCTACTATACAAAATGCCACGGTGCAAACAAACCGATGACGGTGATGATGATGATGAAACACCCTCGCATTTTACTACAGGAAAATTTACGATGTATGGATATAGGGAAATTGAAAATGAAAAATTCGTATAAATTCAATGAAGCGTTACGAAATCCTTTTGTATTTTATACTTACATTTAATATTATATATGTTGCAAGAGGCGAGATGCATAATATTTAAGTAATTATTCTTCTCAAGCCTCCCTCGGGATATTGGTGGATATTCACTGGTCTGGGGTCTGGGCATAACATTTGTGAGAGGGATGAAAGAAAAAAAGCGTGAAAACGCACACATTTTTTCTTAAATGACAATAAGTGTTCTTAATTGTCTTATATAGTAGGTACGTGTTTTGAGTCCTTCTTCGTCATTATTACAATGGCATTTAAGAAAATAATATCCTTTCTTAATAAGATATAAACCAAACCTATTGCTGGAGGCTTTTTTTTTGTATATATTTAAGGGTTATTGGTACTTCTTGAAATATGCTAAAGCTTTTTTTGTCATACCAAAATTTAATTACATACTCACTGTTAATGCTAACCATGAAATCAACACTTCTAAGGATTGTTAGCCGCAGTCTTTATTATACTTATTCATTTTTTGTTTAACGACTCACGTATGTTACTTCAAATAAAGAGCTTAATTTATTTAATTGTTGGGGTAAATATAACGAAATAGGTAAAATTTGAAAAGAAAAGCTGATAATTTTGTTTAATACTTTATACAAAACTTAAATTTTGAAATGTTAATTTACTCAACAAAAAAAGCGACCAACAAAAAAAGATCTGCAAGCCGCTTTTTATACCGTGGTCTGGGGGGCAATTTTTTTAAATGGTTTTTTTTTTCGAAACAAGTTTTCGTAAGATAACGTTGCTGCGCAATAGCGAGAAATGAAAAAAGCCAAAAAGAATTTTCTTTAATTTTTTTTTTGTTTTGGGTTAATCAAATTAATATATGATCGTCAGATAACTTTATTCAGCTTTCTTTTGACAATATAAAAATACCATTTGGCCTTTGATCATCAATATTTTAGCAAATATGGATTGACAATTTTGAAAGGATAGTAACAAACCGTATAGAGGAATTTTTAAAACATCATCCCTTAAATTTTGTTCACCCCTCGGTGTATTTAAAAAAAAAATCAAAGAAGGTGTTTTTGCAGTCTTTTAGTTGATATTTTTCTAATAGCTGGTAGTTTAAGCCAAAATACAAAAATCAGTTTTCGAAATTTCGACCAATACTTGTAAATCAGATTATCTAAAAACTAGAAAAACATGTTGTTTTAGATACTCCCGATGACGTTTAAAAATTTCTAAGCATTTCAAAACCACCCTAACATTTTTGGTGACGTCAACATCTCCTTAGATTGCTAAATTAAAACTGAATTAACAAGTAATAAAAAAGCGAAAGTGCGGATTTTCAATTTATATATTTTTTTTTTTTTAATTTTGTGCTCATTTTGTAATGGGTCTCAAAAGGAAGTTTATATTGAGTGGATCGATTAAAACAAAAAGCCGTGTATTGAACAAATGTTTATTATTTATTAAAATACTCAATTTGGCAATTTATTTCTTAAAAAAAATCGAATCTCCGAAGACTTCCAGCTCTTCAAATAACATCTTTGGGCAAGAAATTTGAAAAAGATTTAAGAAATAACCTTTCGTTTTGGCCACTGTATAGTTTTGTCAAATTTTTTGTTAATTGAACAATTGCTCAATAAATGAGCTTTAATAATAAAGAAGAACTTTGTTGTGAATTGAAAGCCATTCTGATGATGGTACCGTTATAGTATAAATCAATAGAGTGTCTTTGTAAGTGTCTAATTTAAAATCTTTACCTTAACGGCACTTATTACCAATATAATTATTCAATACAATGTCATATTTTCTCGACTTATTCCATCATTCCATCATTGTTGCAGACTAAACACTCTTAGCTTATTTTAAAAGTTTCAAATTGTTCAAATATATTTTTCATAAAACCATTTCTGCCATTTGAGTGCCTTTATGCTCCTGCATAAAGACTTTCCCTTTTATACCCAACGTAAATAAAAAATTCAATATCCAATAAATTTCCCCAATGGGGTTTTAAAAATAAAAAGAGTGATTTCTTATTAAAGGGCACTCAAGTAAAATCATCAGGCGAAAAGCCATCTCATAAATTCTTAGTACCGGAATAATTGGCCTTCCTTATAAATGCCAAATGTATAATATAAATTGCCATTACAACATAATATAAAATTTTCTATTCCATAAATATAGAATATTCAATTTTATATATTTATTTAAAGGCATTCAATATTAACTGATTACAAAGATTCTATTGTAAGATGCTATAGGAAGGTATAGGTTGGTGAGTATATAGAATGCACATCATCGTCATAATCATATAAACCGACGACGACCCTTAAGTCTAATACAACAACAACAAAAAAATCAAACCCTAAGCTTATACCTACGTTAAATATTTAATTTCATATTTATTCAAATTTAAATGAGAACCAGTTTTAATTTTGCTGATGCACGCGCCGCAACCTCTTAAAAATCTAGGTAGGTATATCCCAATCCCAACCCTAGGAGTATGTTAGCCTGATATTCACCTTTTACTTGAAACGTATTGCATTTAAGTGACTTTTCAGTTTTTTGTTTTGTTTTATGTTTTGTTGTAAAAGAGAGAAGAAAATGAAAGGGTTTTTATTTTTTTTTATGCAACACCATATGCAATGCAACACATAATGTTGTTGTATGCAGAATCAAGTTTTCGTAAAATCAAAGGACATCTCTCAAGCCACCCATACCCCTTCTCCTCCTGCTTCTACTTATTCTAGACCACACAATCAAGATTCCTTCGGTTGAAGAGCTGGTTTTAAGGTTTTTTTTTTTTTTATTTCGAGTACGATAAAGACAGTAAACTTGGAGCATACGCGCCTCCACACACAAGTGGCACATTAATTATTAAATTCTGAGTAAAATAACAATTAAGAAGCGGTGCATTTTAAAACGAAAAAATGAAAATGCACCAAAGGATCTGCATTTGGAGTTAAAGAAAGCAAAATGTCCTGGGTTTTGAAACATATTTTTGAACAAAAGAAATTTGACAAATTAATTTACATCGGATTTTCAGATTCTCGTGTCACAGCTTTTTTTCTACAGTCAGGCACACTCTCTGATGAGATCTGAATTGTGGTTGTTGGCATTTCGGGTTGTCCAGAATGCAATCAGAATAATGTCTCGAATTTCAATCCCTTGCTTTTGTAATAAAATAATATCATTTTGGTTTCATATTACGACGCGCACTTGCACTTTATAGTTAGGGAGGTAGGGTTTCATTTAAGATTTGCTATTTTTTTAAGTTTAAAAATTTTTTAAACAAACCTCGTATGAGCTTTAGAAGCTATTGAGAGGGTTCCGTTGCATAGTTTAACTTGCAGTGCATTCGAAAATATCCAAAAATATTAAAGTTCTGATATGAAGTTGGGCCAAAAAATTCTCTAAGTCTTTCTTAAACATCTATTTACCAACGTTTGCAGTTTTCTTGCGACAGTGACTATCCAAATGCTGTTACCATAAAGAAGCACGTTTTCAAAATTGGAGCGGAAAAGTCGTAACTTGGTCTTTAAGCTTATCTCCATTGTTTGGAAAACATTCCCAACTCTGTCTTTGCTTTCTCCATTCGACTGTTAATAACTACCACACCTGCTTGGAGATTCTTTTGCTTTTGTAGCCAATGCATTGATATGGTTACGCTTATCCCGCCGAACACTTCGGTCCTCACTTGTTTGGCGGAATGATGTATCATTTAGTCTAAAGGTATTGGACTTAGGCATTCTGGTGTTTTCTTGGGATCTCGGAACTGCAGATGTACGTTATCTTACGGTACCCGGAACCTGCCTTTCAGGGGTCTGTCATCTAAAATCAAACCTTTAATAGCTCTTTTGGAGAGCAGCAGCAATGTCAGACTCCCGAGGACTTCCAGGTGCCTTTTCAGAATAAAGTAGTACAGTGCTACGAGTTGGAGACCTTAGTTTACCCGGGCTATCTCACAACAATCACTTCTTATTCTCTTATTGAAGGAATCAGGCTTTTCGAAGACCTTTCGCAGTCGAGAAGCATCCTTACATTCCAGGAACCAAAAATTAGCTTAAATTTTAAATGAATTTTTAACTCACAATTTCCAACACTATCTACTGGACTACTATCAGATTTATACACTACTCACCCTTTTTCTTTTGACATTAGAAAGAAATTTTAGACGTATACTTTTTTCCAAACAAAACAACAGAATTGGCGACGGGATTTGTAGATGTCAGATAATATACGTTCAGCTCAGCTTATGCTCCGAAGCCCAGGTTTTAGATTTCAGAGTGAATGTGATTGCTAATTCTGATGCTAAAAAAAAAGCATCTATCGACATTAGAATCGCTGTTTTTTGTCCTCTTGCATTTGATAAAATATAAAAAAAATCTGTATTACTCTCTCTAGTGTCAGATTCGGGGTGGGTCGATGCTTTAGGTATAGGTAGGGATGAAGGATTTTTATGGTTCGATGGTATTCTTTGGTTTGTATAATTTTTGTATTTTGTCTGTGTCGATGCATGGTGCGTATTAGAGAATTTAATGAAAGTACACGTGCCTTATGTAAAGAGCTAACGACAAATGTACGAATTCCACATCAGTAAAGTGTGCTGTACGGAATGTGCTGCACCTCTCTTGCTGACTGTATTTTTTTTGTTGCCTTGCTATATGCCATGCACCGTTAAATACTTAGTTTCTTTTGTTTTGTTAGAGGAATAGATTTTGTTGTGTAGGAAAAAGGGGTTATGAAAAATTATACAAGTTTACAATTTTATTTCATACAAGCTGCAGATTAAATCAGTCTCTCATTTTGAATTTTAAATAAGTGCCTGATGTATACACTTATTTAAATAGGTTTTTGTTAATTTTCATTGTTGAATTTTAATGCATATGCTCGGAGTCGTTGGGTTTATTAGAGCCCTAGAATAATTTTATTTTTTATGTTTTAAATATTGAGGCACAAAATCTATCCTTGTTTTATTCGGCCTTTTAAAATTCTGAGTTGCCGCATTAAAAATCTATTATTCAAAAGTTTTTTTTTTGCTCCTATTTTGCAAAATAGTTTCAATTCAAAAATAGCAATTTTGTTCCTACTATTGATTAAAGATAAAAAAAAACTAATAACTTTAGTTTGTTATAAATATTTTAAAAATATTTTTCAATACATGTATGTATACATGGTTGTTAGAACAGAGATAATTTAAGTACCATTTAACAAAAATTGACATTTATATTATCTTGACAAGTCCCATTACCGTGTTCAAGTCGTCGCTAGAAAAGAAAAGTGTCATAAGTCGAAAAACATAGTTTTTCAGAAAATCGGTTTCAATTTTTGCTAATTTAAAAAAAATCATTTTCATTTCAAATATACGTAATAGTATATAAATTTTGGAGCTAAAAAAATCAATTTCCCCTCTAGGAAATCTCCTTCAACTCGAAGTCCAAATTTAAAGAAAAATGCCTGATGTAGTTATGTGGCTGTAGGACGAAGGTACGAAAGTGCAAAAGACGGATAGACAGAATTGCGGATGTTGATCAAACCTGACTATTATAGTCGAAAAAAGTGAATCTCGCAATTCCGTATGTCTGTTGAGTTTCAGACTTAAGTGGTAAGTGCATTTTCTTGAAACTTGGTGTATCACTTCACTTTTTTTTTGATTTTTAAAGAACAAAACGGTACCTGTCACACATTCTTTTGACTTTTTCAAAAATCAGAACAATGGTTTTTTTTGAAAAAAAAGAATAATAAATAAATAATTTTAAATCGATATTGGCTCATTTTGAATGAACAAAAATCCTAAACGTTGTACGTTGCCTCTCATCGAATAATTTTTTGATTTTCGATTTTTACAAAAACGGTTCATCTGACGTTTATGCAAGAACATGTGAGATTTATTTTCAATTTCAAAAAACAAGAGTTTTTTAAGTTTTTAATAAAAAACGGTTCGATTTATATTTTTGAAATTTGATACAAAAAGAATTTTGATACTACTTTAAGTAGTTTGAACAAAAATTAACATTAGTTTCAACTAAACATGTTTGGCCCGTGAGATGATTCCAAGTCAAATTATTGTTTTACACTTGATGTGGCCGATTGCACCAAACGCTTTTAAACATTTAACAGGCTTTCAGGTCTTAAAATTACGTTTGTTTCATACAAAATATTTCATATTAAAACTTAATCGCCTGTTAAATGGGCATCAGAACATTAGACTTAAAAAACAACAATGTATAGCATGTATGTATGTATATGTATGTAGAGCAAGTATACATATGTACGTGCGATCCAGTCTTCAGCTTCACTTAATTTTTGTTCTTAAATTCTAAATTATAAAAAAAAATTTAAAATAATTAAAACAACCCTAAATATCAAATTTAACTTTTTTCTAAGATCAAAGGCTTTCTTGTCTGTAATTCAATTTGTGAAAAAATGCATTTCAGACGTCATAAACGTTGTAAAAAAGGAAAGTTCGTAAATCTCTCAAATTTCTATTTTGATAAATTTACGCAGCTTACGACATCTTTACGTCTTTGTATGAATATTCTTAATGTTAGTAAATGCATAAATAATCTTCCAATCATTATACTCGTATTTTACAGTCCTCAAAAAAAAAATGCATTCGTCATTGAGGTTGGCTCTCAAACAAACACAAAAATATACAAAAAAAACGCCCATTTTTTTATTTGTTTCTTTATATTCCAATTATTAAATTGAAACTGTTGAGTACTTAATTAAATTCAAAAATTCTTATTACTCACTTAGAGCCCAACTTATGACAATCTTATTTCTGGTAACGAATAAAAAGCAACCCTTTTTCTTTGAGAAATACATAAATAAATAGGAATTTCAAGTTGAGTCATTCCCCAATCTCCTTTTCCAGGTAAATACTCGAAGGTATATATTTTTGGTTTTAATACATGAATGCAACTCCTTGTATTTCTTGGAATTCTAAAAAAAAAACACCAACATTATTGTCATTGGCCTTATAACAATCTAAAGGCAAACAATGTTTTCTTATCTGAATCTTTTTGCGGTTCGGCCGGCGGCGCGGCGGCCTGCAATGTTATTATTTGAGAAGGGAAGAAATTCCTATAGAAGTTTACCCCTCGTCTTCGACGTAGAGGTGAGTTCTATTTACTATTCTTGGTCTCCCTTAACTTTGCCAGTCATTCTTCTTTGCTTTCTGGTTTTTTTAGATTACACCTCCTTTTACGGAGTAAGGGGTGTTGCTTCTTTTAAGAAAGTAAAATCCATGCACCTCAAGACCAACAATATTCCACAGAAGAAGATCGAAGGAATGTTACGTACATTTGGCAATGAGTTGGTATTTTGTCGCTCGAGGATTTAGATCGCTCGCTGTTCGGTTTTATTGGCGCAGTTGAAAAATAAAAAAATATCTAAATAACTAAAATTAAAAATCAATTATACTTAATAGTGTGATTCATAGGAATTGGATTTTTGTTTTAAAAATAAGAAAAAAAAAGAATTCCCGATTCGCTTGAGTGCTTCAAATTAAAAATTGAAAAAAATCAAAAAAGGGTGAATCAAACAACCCACACTGTGTGGTGTTTATAATTTGTGACAGAGCTGGCAATAGTCACGCAATCATTGTTTTTTTTTTTTTTTTTTTTTGTTAAACGAGAGTTACAAAAATTCTTGTTTTGCATTCTAATTTATTGTAAGCAAGAATGTGTTGTTGTTGTTGTATAAAAGCCCGATAATGAAAAATTGTGAATTTTTCTAGGGGTTGTACGATAATAATTACAGTGAATTACTTTGTTCTTGTGGTTAGGAAATGAAATGTCTAAATTCGCTTTTATATATGCGCACATTACACCAGACACATCATGCAACAAAAGGAACAAGTGCATTTTATATTGCATATGGAATGCAATTTGATGGAAATATAACACATAAAATGTAAATTATTAAACAGAAATGGTAAATACTTTATTAATTGTTGTTGTAATTTGTAACATCCGATTACTAGAATGTGTCTGAAGTTTTAATAAGCGTCGCTCTCATTATTAACTATTACATATGTATATGTTTTTTCATAGCGTTGGTTCAGTGCCCAAATGTGACAAGAAAAGATTAAATAGAATATTTACAGGATAGATTGGTCAATCAATCACGGTTTTGAAATGTTAAACATAGCATTTCAGAATCTGTGTTGAAATTTAGATATTTTTTTGGCGAGTGAAATGAGATGATTCGCCTTACTCGACGACTTATATGACTTCACTCGCAAAATCGATTTAGCTATTTAGTAAAGGGGTACCCGTTCCGAATTAATGTTTGAACACTTCTTAACGTAACAAGAAAACAAATAGATAACTACCTATATTTCAGAAAAAATAATAACATAACAAAATTAAAAGTTTAATGGGCGGTTGCAGAAATCGCTTTTTAAAATTTAACATTCTTTTTTAAGTCTTAAATTGACGTTGTTTTATATAAAATAGGTCATTTTTAAATTTAAAAGCCTATATTGATGCAACAGCACTGAATTAAGAAAAGTTACTCGACGTTTTTGAAATATTGAATTTGACAAAAAAAAAATATTTTTTTTTGAAAATTTTAGTTATGCAATATTAATCTATTATCAAAAAATTTATGAAAATGGCTTGAATGGAAAATCAAACACACCGTCAATAATATATTAATTTAAAATTAGTTCTTTTTAAATAATAGGCTGGTATAATGTAGTATACATAAATATTTTTATCAAAGTTCTTCAAAGCTTTTTCGAGAAATTTAAGATTTGTTTTATTTAACATTTATATGGGAGTTTTTATTTAATCTAAATTGATTTTTGTCCAAAATATTTAAGATACTATTTAAAAAACTGTTAAATACCAAAATATAGTAAAATATTTTAAGCAAAAAACACTTTTTTCAAAACTCAGACAAATAAAACCATAAAATCAAATAAAGTCTTTTGAAAATATCTTAAATAAAAACATAGTTCTATGGGACAGCACTCCCATTCGTGAAAATAAAAACAGATTGGAAATACTGACAGGAGAGAAACTAACGAAAATGTCGCATCAAATGACAGTCTATGCTAGTCAACAATTTTTTCAGAACTTATTTTTTTATCCTGCACTCAAGGGGTTACGCTTAGCGAGCGAGCGTTTAGGATATTTTTCAGATATTGAAATGGGAAGGAAAACAGATTTGGGTAGTTTTTTAAACACCTACATAATGTATGTACATATATAGAATTAGATGTATATTTAAACAACTGCGAACAATTTTTTTACTTATCTTTATAAGAAATTCAGCTCAACTTTATAATTTGTCTCACCGAACGTAATTTGACAGTTTCAGCTAAAAAATTTACAGATATTTCTTTGAAATTTCAAATACCTAATCAGATCTCAACGAATTTAAAAAAAAACTTATTCTATAGATTGGAAATCTTCAAGGTTTTGGCCTGGCACTGCTTAATTTCATTCGGTGGGAACTTTTTCTTTTAAAGAAAATCTGGTGTTCCGGTCAACTTTTAAACAAACAAACCAAACACTTTTCGTATATCAAAACTACCATGCAGATTGAGAGACAAGCATTTATTTTCCTGTTATTACAATTTAGCAGAAAACAAACTACTATCTGATTTGATTTTTTTAAAATTTTCTCAAACATAGCAGTTTTGTGTTTTTGAAAAATGCACTTCCATAAGTTATATCAAAGCTTAATTCAGTATTTTTCATAAATCATAATTCATAGCATTAACATCGTAGTTTAATTTTGTGAAATTCAAAGCATTGAACTGAACTTAAAGAAAATTCAATACTGAATTTTACTTCTCCCCTAAAGGAACAGAAATTATAACCATGTAGAAACATTTATTGTAAAAATACAAAAATACCGGATTCACCCATAGTTTCTATAGCAACATATATAGTAAATATTCACAAAATGCACATAACTGCAGTTAATTTTCATTTCATTTTCATCCAGCTGCAATCTAAACATCATTTTTCAACCCCCTTAAACAAGTGAGAGTGCCTGATTTGGCAGCAGTTCATTTCACTGCAATTGACCGAAATCAACAAAAACCTGATAACCCATAGGAGCACCAAGCACATAACAGCACGACCAGCTGTTCTCGATAAAACAACAAAATTTTCCCCACACTGTGTCTGTGATATACCTTCATCCGATATAAATTTTAACAGATTTGTTTTCTAGAATTTCTAGACTCGTGACTCGTACCCCTAAATACCTATAAAAAAAAATTAGGGAAATCAACAAAAGTTGTTTGACCCCGGGCATACGACAAAATTCGTGGAAAAAACTTGAAATTTCCATAATCATAAGAGTTGCACGCTGCATAGTTTTACACTCCTAAGCAACACCAAACACCACTGGGGTATAATTTAGCTGAACGCCTGGAAATCTAAAAATGAAAAAATTAAAAAAAAAAAAAAAAACGAAAATCCTAAATTACAACCATGTAAAAGGAAATCCTAATCGTCAAGTAAGCACAGCGCACCACTTCGTTTTCGTTTTCGACTTCAGCTTCAGCTTCAGAGCTCAGAACGACCAACAAAAATATTGCGAGTAAGCGCAACATCCCCTATTTGTTGAAAGTATAATGATTTTCTAAGGACACTCCTGCGAAAAAATCTTTTGTTTTGGCATAGAGGCTGACAAAACTCCCTTCGGGGTTCGGGTAATGGTAATGTGCACTTTTGGTATCTCACCCATCGTCGTATTCGTAGTCGTCGTCGTCGATGGGCTTCATCGTCTCGTCGTCGTCGCCGGGGTTTTTGTTGAGTTGAGTTCCCTCAAATCGCATTATGAAACAATTTTTTTTTTGTTGTTCGTCCTTATTCTCGACGAAAAGTGCACCTGGAAGGATTTTTCATGCAGCACATGCCGTAAAACTACAAACAGAGAACACACAACACCGAGAGTAAATTTGAGGTCGCGTGCCCGAAGTGCTACGGCACTCGTCATCGGCGAATAGTCGTCGTCGTCATTGGCATTATGTACATTTTTTTGTGCTCGCTCATCCATCACATAGAGCTAGCAAGCAAAGCAGGGGTCCTTTTTGGTATTCGTATAAGGTGGTTTATGAGAGGTGGTGCAGAATAGAGGACTATAGATTGCTAGAACCGTGATAGATCACGGCACATATCACATGTGTACACTATGGAACTTTCGGGACACCAAAATAAAAGGGTGGTATGTTTGTTTGGATTTTTTTTTTGTGAATTAAAAGCATAGCGCAAGGGCGAATGAGTTGATTTGAATAGAAAGAGAATTGCCATCGGCCTTGAATGGGAGTAGGATTTAACTTTCTACATGATCAGCAAGTTTTACAGGGTGTTTTGATGGGATATGATCTGAATACAAAGAGAATTGCGAGTAGTCTAGATCAAAATTAGAAAAAAAAACTTTTATTTTAACTAATAATAAAAATCAACTCAAAAAACATTTATTAAAAATAAATAAGTGCGTATACGCCCGATGTGCCACACTGTTTTATGATCATAATAACATATTTCAATAGTCTTCAATAAGAATTTGTTTTCGTGGCCAGACCTAGAAAACATTTATGTAAGTACTTCGGTTCTTACGTACAAGTGCAAGTACAATGTACTTAAAAATTTAGTTAAACTGTTTAAAATTTTCTTTGCTTCAACAGAAAATGAGAAAATAAAGAATTAAGTAAACTGCTCTATGAAAAGTACTGTTAATAATTTCTTAATTTAAAATTGTTCAGTGTTTAATGAGTAATCGTTTTAATGTCTATCCACACAAAGATTTTTATCGAAATTCTTAGAGGCGTTTTCAAGAAATTTAAGATTTGTTTCAATGGCTTAATCTAAAATGTATTATTTGCCATATATTTCAGAAATTATTAAAAATAACCGTTAGGTGCCAAATAAAAAAAAAAGACCTAGCTATTTTCGAATTATAAGATTTCCATTAAAAAATTAATTTTTTTTCGAAGTTCCAAACAATATTTTTTTTCAATTTTTATATTGAATACGGGTTATACCTTTTAGATTCTTCTGCAAAAAAACAAAATCAAATAAATAGATTTTGAAAAAGCATAAATTAAGAAATTGGTCCTATGGGATTTAAAGCACCTACATTTTTTTTAAAACAAAACGTACTCAACATTAAATAAAAAGTACTGAATTTTTTTCCAGCCATTTTTGACAATAACGATATAAACTGCTCCAAAAACGATACATACATATATACCAAGTTTGAAGAAAACGTTTAGGCTGAAAAAAACTTAACTAAAGACTTGCCTACAATACCTATTAGTAGCAAGTAAAAGGAAAATTGTGCTTTAAACTGAAGGTGCTAGCTGAAAAATACGAATCGAAAAAATACGAATTTTCGTAGAAAAAAAAAATCAATCAAGTTTTTTAAAAGTATTTTTAAGAAAATATATGGCATGAAAGTTTTAAGTATTGAGAAATATAATAACATATATGTATGTACATTATACATACATATCAAAATATTTGACATTTCAAAAACAAAAATTATTTTTTTTTTCAAAAATCCATAAAAAACGTTTTGCGGAAAATTTTGATATATGTACAATTGTACATACAATATTATTAAGATTATATACATTTATATAGGATTTTATATGAGAAAATCGAAAAGGTGGTTCTATGGCACTAAATAATTTACTTACAAAAACTCATAGGAAAATTTTAATCAAACTCGTAACAGCCTTTTTCGTTAAAATCAGCCCTATCATAAATTATTTTGAAAATCGTAGCAAAGGAGAATGGGCAAAAATACATATATGGGACCTGGTCTACCTGGCGTCCAGAAACGAGACCTACGAAAATGATTGGGTACTATGGAGTGTACCAACGTACTAGTATTTTTTTGGTCCTAAACAATGGGAGGTGGCTTAAATAAGCGACCAAAAAATAAGAAAAACATTTTGCAATGTCGAATAAACAAAGATACTTTATAAGATTATAATGTTTCATCAAGAATTACATTGTTCATGTTGTCAGCTGGGGTATGAAAATGTTTTGATTTCGGGCCCAACATAAATACCACTAAAATGGATATGACATGTGCACAGGTTATAACTTAAAAGTGAATCATCTTTGAAAAGAGTACTATATAGAGTGCATGATCGATGGACAATTTTTTTTTTATTTAATGCACATTGAGATGGTTGAAATAAACTACCAAAAGAAAAGAAAACCACCAAAAGAAAAAAACAACATTTCGCTTCATTGAATAAACAAAGTAGAATTGTATACTGTTAAAAGGAAAAAGTAAGATTTTTCTTTTTTATATACTGCGTGAACCTCATGGTTTACAGATTTGTGTCCAAGTTCAAAAATGAAGCTCTTGAACTAAGCTTTCAAACGTATAAAAGTTCATGTATTTTGGGATCTATTGAGTTCATCGAAAGTGACCAATACTGTTATTTCAATGGAACACTATTGCAATTACTTTTTGCTCTAATTGCAATCTTTGTTGCAATATTCTGGGTAAACCCCATGGTTTACAGCTTTGTGTCCATACAAAAAAATGATGTACTCGGGCTAAGCTTTCCTACGATATATATCTCATTCGTGGACGCTAGGTAGACCAAAATGCCCATTCTCCTTTTCGATTACAATGGAATTAACGGTTATATGACAGGCACCGGTATTTTTGGCCCTTAAAAAATCAAGTTGGCCTCTAAAACCATTTACATAGCTCTAAGTTCGAATGCTTCAGTAGTTCACTCTCTAGGTTGAGGTTCAGAATACTGACAGAATTACACCACCCACTTTTTTAGCGTTCCCTATCATCCTAATTAAGGTATGATTGATACCTCGAGTTCGATGTTTTTTATAAAAAAAAAACTGATCCTATAGGATCTGCAGTCACAAGTAACTAAATATTGTTATTGAATACAACTTTGGTCTTTTTTCCAGACGTATGACTTAAAAACTTATCATGACTTGTTTTCTGAACGTCAATAAAATTATCATAATTAATTCTATGTCAGAAGTCCTGATATGGTGAAGGGCCAAATCCAACTTCCAACTTCCAAAGAAAAAGATAATTGATAAACCTTTCGCTACTTTCTTACCAATCCATCAAAAATAAAAAAACTCACAGGCAACACTTAAATTCGTATCAACGCAGGCGTAACCAAGAGGTTAACTTGACGCCTGCCTAGCAACCCCTTAAATTCACTTACTACGATAAGAATAATCCACAAACTACCCATACACACACAAACTCCTTTTATGTTCTGATCGTCATCGTCATAACAAAAAAAAATAATATTTAAAGTTCTGAAAATTCCTTCTTCCAAAAATGCTTTTTCACAGTTTCCTCAAAGTGTGTCTGTGTGATGTTGTTAAAAAATGTTTTTTATACTAAACCGCTGCACCACCAGCACCACCCTTAGTACATTCAATAGGGTGGAAATGGAATAATAATTTTCAATATTGTTCTAAAGTAAAAATTTCATTCTCTAATCTAAACAATCACCATCAAGTCCAACGAAAAATAACAACAAAAAAAAAAAGAAATAGTCCTTTTGCACCACCATCATCAAAAAGAACTACATAGACCAAAAGACCAAAACCAAACAAAGTATAGTGGTGCAGCAGCACAGTAAGCTGCACAACCCTGAGGGAAGGATTTTTCCACTTTTTTTTTTGTCTCTGTACCTACCCCACCATAGAACAGGATAACAGAGAAAAACACTGTGACGTATTGGGAAAAAGGGTGACTAATATGTCATTAACAATATACCCAAGACCAAGAGATTCCTACGAGACTGCGAGTTGTGGTGATGTTGGTGGAGTGACTGACTACGACGATGACGATGACGATACTATATAATGTGTAAGAGAGCGCTAGCTGTTGTGTAAAAGAAGGAGATTGTGTATAGTATAGTAGTACTTTACACTAGACGACGTACGACGTACGACAACGAGGACGATTACGATTTCGATAAAAGGGGATGTTTTAGAGTCAGGAGTTTTCCATCCACTTCTCCCAATAAATGCAGGACAAACAGATATTGAGTTAGTCATTCATTGCAGAGTCGTGGTCCTGGAAAGTTGGCTCTTTTTATTCTAAGCAAGGAACTTTCACTTTATAAAATTATTTGTTCCTACTGATTTAAAAAAAAAAACTTAATTTTTTTTAAATTCGGTGTTTTGTTTTATTTTTGTTTAAATTCTTTTTTGTTAATAAATAATAAAGTGTTAAATTTATTAAAAGTGTGAATAATGTAACAATGGCAACACTATCTCACCATTCACATCACCATCACAGTATAACTAGTGGACTAGGCCTGTTAACAACTGTTGCCCAGTTACCACCAAAATACCGAAGTCGCTACCTCAATCTCAAGACCAAATTTGAGATTCCCTTGGATTTGTCAGTGAAGCCTTTATCCCCAAATGACCAAATAATTACTACAACTAGCAGCAGCAACACAGTTTCCAACAACAATAACTGCCAACAAAATAATGAACAACAACCACCCATCACACCCCCACCATCACCATCACCACATCAACGGAAACGTAAATTCTCCCAAGCATCCGATGAATCATCGATGTCATCCTCGTCCTTTTCGTCAACACAGTCAGCAGGTGGTAACTTAGCTGTTGATTCAATTTACCCCAAAAGCTCTCAATCGTTGTCATCAATAAGCTACAGTAACCCTGGCAAAATGATGAAGACCGAAATACATTTGACCATCAAGCGTGATGTCACCCCTTCGAAACCGATTAAATGTGAGTCGGCACCAAAAACCGCAAAAGCCCATCCCCCAGCTGCCAAGCCTAGTCGCAATAAAGCAACAAGGAAGCTTAAGTTCGACGAGGATACTAGTTCTCCGGTTTCGGGGACTGTTATTCGACCCTTGGAAGAGATAAACGAGGGGACCCTTCAATATAGTAACGGTGACATCGACCCCAAGTACAACATTGTCGAAATCACCGAAGAGACCAAAGCCGAATTGGCGGCCATTAAAAATGTTATTGGTGATTATGTTTGCAGGCTCTGTCGAATCAAATTCGATGATGCCTTTGGCCTGGCCCAGCATAGATGTTCGTGTATAGTTCTTTTGGAATACCGATGTCCAGAATGCGGAAAACAGTTCAACTGTCCAGCGAATCTGGCTTCTCATCGAAGATGGCACAAGCCCAAGAAGACCAATAATAACGACACCAACAAAACAGAGAACCAAGTTCAAGCGGAAAACAAAGCCGCCACAGTCGTAGCATCCCAATTTAATTGTGACGAATGTGGCAAAAATTTCAAGAGAGCAGCATACCTGAGGAAGCATAAATTAACGCACAAGAAACAAGCTTCCATAAGTGATAGTAATAAAATGATGCCCATTATCAATGTCAAGGAGGAGAATGGTTTGAGTGAAAGTGCCGTCACTGGCTCTATGGGTGGTGGTGGCATCAGAGATGGCAATCAGAGTGTTCATTCAAATGAAGACGAAGGAATCTACACGAATGATTACGATGATGACATGAATTCAATGGACTCCGATTGCAGTTCAAATTCAGGAAGACTTCAAATAGTCGAGCATAATCTAACCGAGGAGGAGAATATCGCAGCGACAGCCCTTACAAATTTGAGAAATTGTACCTCAGTGATACAGCACACGACAGTCGTTGTGGGCATGGCTCATTAAAACATCAGAAAAGAAAAGGGATGATTATAGGAATAAGAAAGTGCGAGAAGGCAATCAATCAAGTGCAAGTATTAAATTAATCCCAAACAAGGGTAAGTTTTTTTTAGGATAGAAAGTCAAGTTAATTTAAGTATTGCCATTGGGAAGTTTTACAGTTCTTTTTGCTTTTCAATTGTTTAAATCAAATTTAAAAAGTTTTTTTTTAATTAATTTTAATATGTTTTAAAAATCCAGTTGATTTAAAAAAATTCAAATGATTAAGTTTTCTGTTTTAAAAATAACACGCTGGCCGGTATTAACGTTGCTCCGCCAGTTATTCCTATTCATATTTTAATGTTTTTAATTGTTTATATTTTTCACATACATAAATCAGTTATTATTTTTACATTAAGTCCAAATTTATTCAGTCATAAAATAAAATATTAAAAACTTTAAATCAATTCAAATAAAGTAAATAAATAAATAAGTAACATAAATAAAATAATGAATATTAAATAAACAAATAAATAACATAAATAAAATAAATAATTAAAATAAATAAAATAAATTAAGCAAATTCAATAAATGAAATAAATAAAATCAATACATAAAATGAATTACCTGAATAAGTAAAATAAAATACAAAAATTACACACATATATAATAAGAGAAAAATAAAATAAACAAATTAAAATAAAATAAAAGTAAATAAAATATAAAAAATGAAATTAATAAAAAAATGAAATTAATAAATTAATAATAAAATTCTAATAATAGGCCAATTAAAATTGAAAGATAAATTAACTAAACGATCAAAAACAAAATGGCGCATCTGTAAATGTTGTACGTTGGCCACCATTTTGAAAACCGCTTTTATCTCGAGAACGACTCATCGTGCAAGAATTTTTAGTTAAAGCGACTAAAAATATAACTTTAATGTTACATTTTCATATAAGAACCGTTTGGGAGATATGTATAAGCAAAAATCAGAAAAAAGTGCTTAAACTCTGAAAATATAAGTCCTATGAAAAAAGAAACATAAAAAGAAATATAAGTAAACTTTCAATTAAAATTATGCTCACAAATTCATTGTAAAATTAATCGTTCTCGATACATGAATTGTAATTCGTTTTTCAAAATGATGCAACATTTAAAGCAGCGTTATTTATGTTCTAAACTAAGAACTGACCCACCTCTATCAATTCCAAACATAAAATTTGAGATAGGTTTTTATAAAATTCTCATTTTCAGTAGAGGCTGAATAAACTAGGACTAAATCAGTTATTTATTCATTTCACCATATTTATTTTTTTTTTTCACTATAACTCTGTTTTAAAATCTGAAATAAATTGAAAAAACGTTATCAGTTTTTAAATTTAAAATTAAATTTAAAACGAAATTATACACATTTATTTTCTTTAAATCAGTGTAGTAGAGTTTAACTATACAGTTTTGTTTAATTTTTTTATACTAATTATAGTTTCCGATTGTTCTTGTTATTTACCAGTGGCATATACATTTTTAGTATTTTTTTTTTTTAAATTATGTTTAAATTTAAAATTATAAATTAAGTTTGTATATTATTTGGAAATACATAATTCCAACAGAGAGAAATGAGTTCAATCTAGTCATGTTTAGTTATTAATTTATCACAATCAATTTATTGTAACTAATCTCGAAATAACATTAAAATATTTTAGTTTTTAGTTTAAGTTTAACACTCAGTAATACAAAATAATAATTAATATATTTTTAAAATTATTTATACCAACCTACATATGTATTTACAAAATAAAACAATCACAATTATTTATAATAATATTCTAGTCAAACAAATCCTAATTTTATACAAACAAAATAGGAAGAAAAAACGTCAAATTAATTATAATTTTAATCATTTAAACTTTGAAATATTTATTTATATAAAAATATTAATAATTTGGTTTGAAAAAAGAAAATATCTAGTCATTCAAAGAAAATTATTCTAGTCATTCCAAATAATTACAATAATAATTACATATAACTACTTTTAATTTTTATATAAACATTTAAAACAGTCTTAAAATTAATTTATATTTAATTTAAATTACTTAATTTAAATTTAATTTATTATAAATAATTTGTATATTTAAATGTGAGAATCTTAAGTCAAAGAGAATTTTGCAAATCGAGTGAAAAATCTAGTCATTTTAGTTTGTAAGAAAGAAAAAATCGTAACAGATAAACCTTTTAAGGCTTGTTTACTTATTTATTTAACTACATAATGTACAAGTATGTACATACATCATTTTAAATTATTTTTATATGTATACTATTTTGTTTAGTTTTAATTGTAAAAACAAACAAACACCAGCTAATTACTACCAAAAAATATGTTAAGCTAAACTACAGCTCAGACCAAAAATTATAATTTTAAGATTAAATATTTAAGTTTAATGAATTATTATTTATGTAACTAATTTAAAAAATAATGAAATCAATTTTTGATAACTGTACAAATAAAAAAGTCAAAAATGATCAAAGTCAACGAACAAAGAAAATATCGCAACTCAACTGTTCCTTAAAAAATTTATGTATTTAAAAACAAAATAAAAATCACACACTTCTGATGATAAAGTACAAGTTTTGTAGTTAACATAAAAAAATAAGGAACTCGTTCTTATATTTTAAAAAATTATAGTTTTCACTAAATCATATCTAAAAAAAATAATTTTTTATAAATTAAAATATTCTTGGAAATAAAATGTATTTTTGTATGGAAAGTAAAAATATTTATAAAATAAAAAAAAAACAGATATATTTTTAGAAAATTTTGAAATCATTTAAGTCAAACGAAAAATATTTTTGTAAGTTTAAAATAATAAAAATAAAAAAAAAATAAAAAAAAATAAAAAAAATATAATGTGATACTAAAAATATAAAATAATGTAGGGTACTTTAAGCGAATTTTAAAAATCATATTTAAATAAAATCATAATTTTAAGTATGTATATTTATATTTTTCTAACTTTATAAAAAAACTAAAAAAACAAATGAATTTGATTGAAAAATAAAGAACTAGTCAAATGAAATCTGAGTTTATTTTTTTTAATATTGGAGTTTTTCGATAAATTTTGCAGTAAACATGACTAAAATATTTTGTTTGTGGGTCGAAATTAAATCACATCTATACGTTTTTTAAAGATTTCTTTTTCAAATACAATCGGGCTCTGATAATGGTTTTTAAAAAATCTTTTGAGAGAAATTAATCATATGTATATTCACGTACACCTTTGAAAAACTAAATAGAGTCAACATTTTTCATAACTTCACCACCGTGTCTCAATAATTTCCTAGCCCAACCGTGTCTCCAAAGATGAACTTTGTGTGAGAAAAGGTTAGGAACCCATTGATTCTATCAGACGAAAACGTGAAAACGTAAGCGGCACTGGATTTGACATATGTAAGCTTATAAAGGGTACATTATAAAATTTCATCGCCAAAATTTCTCAAATTTCCTTATGGCACAATCAGAAAAAAACAAGTCGTATTCAATTTGTGTTCGAACTTGAACTTTAAATTAAGAAGTAAAAAAAATTAACGAGACAACCGAGTGTTATGTATTTTTCTGAAAGTAAGACCCACTTGTGAAATATACCAGTTTTCTATTTTTTTGAAATGATTGTATAAAACAGTTAGATTTCACACTCGTTATCTACGCGTCATGCATTCGTTCTATAGACGCTTAGAGGGTGGGGCAAGAATGGTGAGTTGGCTTTCCCTGGCACTGCAAAATACCACTTTTCAAAAATATTTTTATTTTTTTTTACTATGAACTTTTGAAAAATACGAACTTGACGTTTTCTGCTCGAGATCATGTGCTCCTCAAGGTTAGAAAAATTCTTTTGCTTTGCCCTCTTCTGGAAAAAAAAAATATCACAAGGCTAACCGCTTTGCAAAATTACATGATTCTATGATGTCCTGAAGTGCTCCATAATTTTGATGATCTGTCAGTCAGTAAAGGTTTTTATAATTTATGAATTTCTGGAGCTCAGGAACCACTAATACTTGAGTTTGTTCCTGTAAAAAGGGTGTAGTGATAGAACCTGGCTGGGCACTTCCACTCCATTTGATTTTAAGTTTGAAAAATGGTTTCCATCTACTAAAATTCTCGGTAGGCCTCGGTCCAAAAAATACCTACGTTAACATCTCGATTTCATCTCGGATGCCTAGGAGTTCGAGACGGATATGAAACTGGTATCCGTCTTGTGGCCAGCTTTCGTCTTGTATCGGTCTCGTTTTACAAAATTTTCAAAATAACATTTTTGATTTTTGAATTTTCAATATCTTGGGAGTACTGTCTCTACTGATGGCAAAATTTAACTATATATTAGTGGACGAATCGAGAAATCAAAGACTGTGTTCGGAATGCTGTTCAAAATATGGGGAAACAACTCTATATTAGCTTAAAAAACAAGCTACGACTGTTCCGCTGTAATGTTGAATCCGTGGTTCTTGAAAAATTACATCCGCTCTCACTCAAAAGCTAAAAAAAATTCGTAAATAAATATCAGCGAAATATTTTGAGGACCTTCTGGCCTAACCGCACCTCCAATGATTATGGGTGGATTGGTCATGCTACAAAAAAAAGGAGAAAAATTTTGAAAAACTCTGGAAAAGTTTGTCTGGATTTACAGTAATAAAGTCCGGAAAAAAGTAAAAAAAAAAAACGAGTACAATTTCATCTGCAGTAATTTCCAGTATAAAAGTAAGTCAGAGTTTATAAGTTTTGGAAAAGTGCTTATTATTTAAGGTTATGAAAATAATAAAAAAAAATTGTTTGAATGAGTATTTTAGCTTTTTTCAACAAACATCTGCATTCACCTACAATATGGATAAAAGAACCCTAATCAATATTGATTAACCATAACTTCCCATCAGTCCCACATAACTACATTCACAAATAACATTGTTCTCCCCCGCTTACAAAATTGTTTCCATTATCTATTTTTTTTTGTTCCAAAGACATCCCGTCACATTAATGTACCATCTTATCTTTAACCCCGGAACTCGGATATAACGGCCACAATATTTTAACCGGCTGTATTTACTCAAACTATACTACTAGAAACAACAATCAAACGTTTGCTCTCTCTGACAACACCAAAAATGTAACTTAAACCATTTATAGTTTATTTGGTCCAACCATCAAAGAAAACAACAAAAAAAAATAAGGGTTTCAATTAATTGTGAAACTTCAGGTGGTATATTGAATGTGACTCAGAGGAAACCCATTTAGATGTGCATACTTGTGCGGTGCTGATGCAGTTGACAACATAATAATATTCCTTTTCATTCAAATTTTATACAAAACTAGCCCGTATCAATGTGCGTAAAGGTATACTCCTTAGCCTTACGTCACAAAATGGATCCATTATGAAGAAGGAAAAAAGGTGCAAGCCACTGATCTCTTATCCTTTTTTTTTTTTTTGAGTTACAACATACGGGTGGTTGATAGGGCATGTCATTTACTTACTTAAAAGCAATCCGGCGCATAGAGGATGATTAACATTCTTTTGGGTTCGATTTGAATCTTGAAAACTGCTGATGCTGCAAAAACGAAAAATTAGCACTTTCGAGTTCCGCGATTATGTGCTAGAGATTTTTTTTTTGCTTCGCTTTTCGTATGAAGAGGGCATAACAATGTGAGTCTTGTTTGTATCGGCATATGCAATGGACGAAGGGGGACGAGAAATAAATCGATCAGGAACTAAACATACAACAGAAATTGTTTGGCTGAATTTTCGAGAAGTACAGAGTGTTGGCCGAAGTATAGGGGTGGCACAGAATAATTGTGTTGCCTATTGTATGTTATTTTATAGACGGTGCGCGGTGTCTCTATGCCGACACATTTATTTAACATCTGCCCATATCGCCAAATCACTGAACTACATATTTTGAATACTCGTATAAGTGGCAAGATATTATACGTGCTGATTATTATTTTTTTTTTTGCCTCCTAAGCGAAACACTAGCAACCACATATGGTTGGTTGGTTTTTTTAAAAGAAAAATGAAAATGATTGTTACCAAAAATTAGGTTTAAAAAAAAAAAACAGAGTAACTACTTGGAACATAGGGAAATTTAAGTGAAGTGGGATAGTGAACGGAAATTAGGGTTTGAAAAGAAAGTTTTGTTTCTGTGGAAAGCATATTGTCTATAATCTCGTAGAAATTAGCGTTTTGGGATATTACTAAAAAGACGTCGAAAATGTATAGTAAAAATTACATGGTTCCTTTTTACTTTCAATGTTTTGTGCTAACTGGTTGTCTACTTGTAACTTAATAATAACCAAAATTTGGTGGCGCGACAGTCCATGAAGAACTAGGGCTTAAGTGACTAACAACTCTCAACCATTCCTGTGTACGTGTTGTTGCATTTCAATGCAAGCCGTATTGGATGGATTTAACAAGTCTGATATTCATAAAATAAATGTCTCCCCTTTGGGTCTAGGTGTAATCTATCTCAAATATTTGGGTCGGTGTTCTATTCCTCCCACTTAAACAATTTCACAATAGTATTCGCGTCGATGGAAATGCCCATCAGTTTACCCTTGAGCTTAACTAAGCCAAAACTCTTCGATTCTATCGTAAATGCTGTTGCATGCCTGTCAAACCTGCAAATGTTTCATTGACATGTCGAGCAGATCACGGTAGCACTATCAGTGGATCTTTTGAAAGCGAAATCTTTCAATTTGGTCTAGAAAATGTTTTATCTATGAATAAGCTTACTTGATTAAAAGTATTACGTCACTTAAATATCAAACGAGTTTTATTTATCACTTTTGCCTGAAGTTGGGATTACTTATTGGTGGTGTTATTATTTTTCATCATTTGATTAATGTTATCAAATAACCTGAAAAGTATCTTAAACTCGCAAAATTCTGAAGACTTATCAACATGCATTCCGTTTTGAAAAATATATATTTTTCCCCAAAGATATTTACCAAAAAATATTCTTTAATTTTGATGCAACCATTACTATGGAAGATTTCACCCTGTATGAACGCACATCAGGGATAAAATAGCCTCAGGCTTTTACTAAATGCTTTGAGAATTGCACTTGTTTACCTATGGAATTTAGCTAAGACTTTTTCTAAACTCTGCAAAGGAATCTAAGGACAGAAGCAAAAAAAAAACAACCCTGCGTCGAAATGCTCAACACACAAAGATGGTATCTTCCAAATTCAACCAGTTCTAGTAGTCCTATGCTGGCTAACGGTTTTTCTCTCAGTAAGTATAACCCCTCTTATACGAATCAGAGAATATAATGCATCCCTTTTGGACAAAAAAAAATAAATAAAAATAAAATAAAATCGTTATTGTACTTCCTGTACGGTGGGTTGCGTTTGAATCTTTATTTTTTTTTTGTTTTCTGTTTGCTCACGAACTTTTAATTTGGTGCCACATTTCATTGCATCTGTCATTCGATATATAGGATAGGAATCCTAGCAAGGGTATAAGTGTTTACAACTGGGTATTCTATTTCTTCAATAATTATAATGTTTTTTTTTTCTTAGTCTCTCATGAGAAGAGATAGGAAAATTTCTATGAAAGAAGTGACAAAGAGTGCTTTTGGTGGTGGTGAGTA
The DNA here is from genome assembly GCA_958431115.1 of Syrphus vitripennis. Classification (NCBI taxonomy): domain Eukaryota; kingdom Metazoa; phylum Arthropoda; class Insecta; order Diptera; family Syrphidae; genus Syrphus; species Syrphus vitripennis. The sequence goes on from OY288108.1 coordinate 109,852,558, forward strand.
GTGTTGGCGTGGGAAGACTTAATTGCCGCACACATCATTTTATGAAAGTGTGACCAACGAACTTCCTGTATCGTTTAATTATTATCCTTAGCAATTTAGAAAAGATGTTCATTTGATCATTCTTAAAATCTATTGGGGGTGAGGCGGCTATATGCAGCTTTGTGTAGGGTTTCGGTTCGCTTCTCTTGGTATTCTTCTATCATCATCAACGTCATCCCTTAAAACATAATTAGTTCTCTAACGGTTTTGTTTGCCAACCAAAAATTTAGATAATTGCTTTGTTGCTAAGAAACTTTGTTTTTGTAAGATTTTTCTTTGTCTAAAGAATTTAAATTTTTTTCTTTTACAAATTCTATAGTAGAAAAAGTATTATTAATTTGATATGGTTGCATTTAGAAATATCGATGGTCCTGATATGGCATTCATCTTAGGTAGGGTGAAAATATATGAAAAGGAGTTTAAAAAGGTGCCATAAATCTTTGAAAAGAGTGGCTAGATCTTTTGCACGAATCATCAATTGATTTGCATATATTTGCATGAATGGCAAGGGTATCAAAGAATACTGCAATGTGCACTACTCCGAAGAGCCAAATTTCTTTAATGACTCAAACCCGTGAACTTCTTAATCTAATTAGAAGAGTCCTCCAAAAGGATACTAATGGTTCACTTTGCAATCTAGATACCTCTAAACATATATTTGTTGGAATATGCCCAATCCTTAAAAGGATATTTTTTGGAAATGACTCCCCTTAAATGTTTTAAAATACTTAATCGTAGTGGCAGTTGCTAATTGTTATTTTCATGTTTTGTATACTCATTGAGCGTAATTTTTAATAGTTACTTCTTTTTAACATGACAGTCAATTCAATGTTATTGTAATATGTATATGTATGGTAAGTCGTTCTAAACTGCCAAATTCTGGCACTATACCCTTCTTATAGAAACAAACTCTGAATATTTTCAAAATTCTCGTACTATTAGGTACCAGTTACCGAGGACGTATTTAAATTGACAAATGGGCAGTTGGCACAGATTCCATGTCAAAAGACACTGAGACAGCAAAAATTGAATTGAAATTCTTCGAAAATAATAAAACGAATGATTTATGGGTTTATGTCATTCTGGTTTGAACGCAGAACCCACTATACTCGTAGAGACATAAGAAGATACACAGCATGTATTTGAAAGTACTCACACAAGCTCACAGATAAAATTTGTATCAAAATCGTTAAAGCCGTTTTTGAAATACATAAATTAGTTTTGCTTCAATATTTAAGTGCCATGTACTGTTATTTTTACAAACAAACCCTTAACTTCAATGTTTGAATAAAATCACTTAAGTGGTTAAGGCTGTAGCTATAGCTACACTTTTTTCTTGTTCGATTTGCTAATGTATCTTTAAAACCGATTAAAAAACGTTTAATTTCTGCTGGCCCTACCATTTAAAACGAAAAACTTGGGACGCTTGCTTGTTTAACTTTTTTGCTTGCATACTCTCCCGACGGTGTTTGATACTTGAATTCGAATCATATCTCAGAATCAATCAACTGATCCAGATTTCGAGATCAATCGGGAGAGCATAATGTTTGAGGCAAATAAAATTCACCTTGAAATGTTACCATCCTTCAAAAATTGTAACTTTTTGTTCACGATATTCCACAGTGAATACTATTAAAACTTTAAAAACATTGTAGTTTTCTTTCATCAATATGGAATTTGTCTGAGAAATACAAATTAATTATAATAAATTAATTAATTTTGAATCTTCCAATTGTTTTTCCCTTTCGAGAAATTTTTCTATTTAATTTAACTCTTCTTCCTATGAAACCTATGAAAATTCTAGAACGCATTTTTATTTGAATTCCCCAACAAAAATGTAACATTCTAGATTATCAACAAGAAAATACGGCATTGAGCATCAAAAACTTAAGAAACAGTCATTTCCAAAAAGGCAAATTGTGCTTTTCACATCGTCCATCCGGAAAAGAAATGGATCCAGCCAGAAGACAAAATTGCTTCTCAGACCCAACGTCACTGATTTCCTGTCTAGTTTACTACATCCAAAACCAGTTTGAAGAAGCGAGTTTGCACCGCCAAAGGGGAAGCACCTAAGCAGCTATGGACTCTATGAAGTATCAGGAATCTTACCACTGGACAAATATCACTGCTCCAAAAAAAGCTGATGAGAAACCATCCAAACCTAAGACTGAGAACCAAGACAGACATCCTGAGCCACGCTACCTTAATATGGCGGCACTACTGGATGAATAAATTATTTCACTTAATGACGACGAGGCTATTTAATTCTACGTGGCTACAAGCCACTTATTCCCGCATCCATACAAAGACAACCGGGTTTGAACAACCCGAGATGAATCAACAAATATTATCAGGAACATTAACGCATGTTTAGCCAAACGATGTCATTTTTTTAAAAATATTTTTTTATAAAAGAAATAATGTACAAAATTAGGCCCCTCATGTGCGAAAACAACTCAAAGTACCAAAATTTAATTTTTTAATGAAACATAAAATTCAGAATGTGTTTTATGTTCAATAAGAAAAAAGTTAAACAACCTTCGCTAAAGCAAAATTTGCCTTGGCAACAAGATCCGTATAATTTTTTTAAATAGAAAGATACTTATATTTTTTAGTAGTAACCTGAAATGCACTATTATTACGATAAATTGCTTAGTTAATGTAGGAAGATGCTCTTATATATGTAAGTTTGAAACAAATTTATCGTAGGACAAAATCCATCAAAAACCGCAGCAATCACAAAAAAACAAAAACCAAAAAATTCATTAAACCTCGTTAAATAAATGGCATCACTTTTGTTGTATGGTATTCCTTCTTTTTCAGTTCCATATAAATCAAATCTATATTTTTTTTTAATAATCACAGCTCATGAAAAAGACTCGTTTTCATTTTACCTACTTCCTTATTTTTTTCTATTTGACGAGTAACTTGCAGCCATTATACATTGCAATCTGGCTCGTCCTTTTTTGTTTTGTGTTTGCCATCATCGTATTTCCATTTTCACCCCCAGCGCGGTGACACACAACCAAACGCCCTGGATAAGTTCACCCACCTTAGATAAGTTTTGACAATGCCGAATGTGCTTGGCGAAGGGGTGATTCAAAAATACAGCCGAACACAATGTTTTAAGAAAACAATAGCTTAGCTAGTGTGTGGTGCGCTGCTATGCATTGGGATTTTTTCCGCTTTGTTAAAGGATTTTTTTTGTCTGTTAAACTAAATACAAAGTTATTGGGATTGGGATCTGAACCATGGTAGAGAGGGCGTATGTATTTGGAATTGCAGCATCACTCTGGAGAAAACAACTGTGATATATACAGTTCAGTTCATGGGAACATTTTATGCAGGAATTCAATTTCTTTGGCATTAACTAAGCTCATATGACAAACGAGAGAAGAACAATAGACACAGGGAGTTGGTTGACGTGCAGCGGTGCCGGTGGTCGCATCGTGTCGTGGTAGTTGGAACGTCTGCAACGATGTTTGTTCTGTGTCTTTTTTTTAATCTCTTGGGAATTTTATGTTCTTTTATTATCTGCCAAAGAGTATCATTATTATTTGTATTTACATTTTAGGAATTATTATTTATATTTGTTGCATATTTTGCAGGGTTTTATTGTAAGAAGAGTCTCTATAATATGATATATAAATATCATATAAAGTGAAGCTGTTATTTTGGTGGTTCGTTAAACATCCATAGACATTTTTTTTGGGATAATAGTGGTGTTTTAAGGACATTATCTCGATGTACAATTCCAAGGATTCAAAAGATGGTTTCAATAAAACTTTTCAATGGCAATTATACAAAAACTTTCTGAATTATCATTTTAAAAATATATTTCTATTCAAAAGTGTTTCGAGTTTTATGAAATGGAATTTATATTTTAAGTATAAACTTTAGGCACACTGCGAAAATGTATATGAATATATAAATATAAGCTGCAATATTGTGGACAATATAATTAACGTCCTAAATTTGACACATGTGAATATATTCTAACTTTATGAATACTTTGTAAAAATACTGGAATTTCTTTTTTCTTAAATCAAATACTAAATCCTTATTCTAAATAGCAAAGCACACAGAGGTTAAGATGAACAAAACAAAAAATAATTTAATTCACAACACTTTTAACGCAGGCGGGACTGCAGAAGGGCATGTTGTTCTTGACGCAAAATCTTCCACCAATCAGTGACTTGGCACAGTCAACGCCAGCACAAATAAAACACGATCCATGCCAATGAACACTACCCCAAGCAACTCCTTGATCGGAAGGTCCTATGGGCTGCTTGCAATACTGGCATGCTTCAGCAAAGAATGTATCGTAACACTTCAGGCACAACGGCATATTAGTCTTCTCATCCGGAATGTATTGTTGTCCAGCCAATGGGGTGTCACATTGATAGCAACAAAAATGTTTTATATGGAATGTTGCTCCTTCGGCGGCTGTGTACTCCTTTGTAAAAATAAGTTCGTCACAAGCTTTGCAGCGTGGAATTTTGAGAATGATAGCCAGATCTCGACCACAATAGACTTTGCCGCCATGGAAGAAATAAACCAGATCAGCCAACAATTCGCGGCATTCATGACACTTAAAGCACTCAGGATGCCAAGCGATTTCTTTTCCAGCTCGTTCAGCTTTCACAGCAACTTCTCCACTCATGATGGCATTCTGACAATCGCGACATGAAAGGATTGGCATCGGCGGAAGAGGTGTAGATGAGGCATGTGGTGGTGGTCCGAGATGAAGATTATCAAAGGATTTATTAAGCGAAGGAAATCCAGCACTAGGTTGAACATCGGGGTACATATTCATCTCTTCAATGCCAGGAATAGCAGCAAATTTGCCAGAACTAGCATTCATTCCAAACAACGAATGATCATGTTCTCCGCCAATCAGTTCGGGATGTGTGGCATAGTTTGGCGTTGAAGGTTTTGATCCGAATCCAGAATCACAACTTCGCGATCCGGGCACACCGACACGAGGATTGCTTTCTGAATAAGCAATGTTTTCTGTGTTCGGGATGTGCTCCACGAACTTTATTACTTCATCTCGGAAAGGTTTATTAATCAAAAGTTCTTCCCGGAGGCTTTCAATCGGAGCCAAAATCTTGCAATTGCCATATTCGAGTCCTTTCTCTTTGAGTGCTTCAAAGAGTTTATCATAATAAGGTCCATTTACAATTCCACTTTGCAGAGCATTCACATTTAATCCAAGTTCTTTGAGTTTTTCTTTTGTATCATCGCTTAGTTCTGGTTCATCTTCAAAGTCTGGAGGAAGAGGAGACAGCGAAATAGCTACTTGCCTTCCCCGCCAATGACTTGGATTCATTTGGAGAGCGTTCTTGAGTTGTTCTGAATTCACAACCTTGGCAAAAACTTGATCTTTTTCGTATTCAGCATCAATTGGGAGGCCCAAGTCATAGATAACACTTACCCCGCCGAACTTGACTTTTCTCATTGGGGTATCTTGTTTCATCAAAGCTCCAATTTTTGTTTGTATGGGGTTTTTGAGAGGCAATGGCGAGTTAAAGGCATCAGCTGGATCGTGGCGGCTCTTGATAGGGGTACAATATTGTGGCTGTGGGGGATTAAATGTCTCCACAAAGGAATTCACTTGATGCTTAAATTGTGGGCTAGCCACGTATTCCTTTCTAAAATCTGCAATAGGTCCGAGAACTGGATCTCTAGCAACATCCAAATTCTTTTGCTTCAAATTGTTCAGAATCTTATCGTACATTGGTCCATTTTCAACCAAACTGCTCATAGCAGCTCTATTTAGTTCACGAACCTTTTGACGAATACCAACTGGAGCGCTTTCCGTTTCATCCTGACTCAGAGGCTCTGAAAAAGCCATAAATGTCTTCGGATATGCACTTCCTACTTCACTTACAAGAGCCGAAGTAAGCTTATCCGATTTAAAAATATCCACCAGAATCGGGTCAGCAGTGATGGTTGATGGCAGTTCGTGTAGCATTTCGATTGCCTTTATCTGCTGTGTACTAAGTGGAATATCTTCTTGGATCACTCCAGCGACGTGACCCAATTTACCATGCATAACATTGCCCACTCTCACAACACTTCCTTGGCCAACACAATTTTCTCGAATTTTCTCAACGTACTGCTGCAGTTGATTTGTTTCTGATTCTGTTAAATTGTCACATAGAGCAGCATCCAAATCATGTGGTGGTACTTGGAATTCAAGTTGCTGTTTGCGTTTAGCTGCTGCATCACTTCCAGCAACAGGAATTTGTGAAGTACCCAATTTGTCCATGTAGTCGGAGACGACATCCGGTGTTGTGTTGGGAGGAACCCAATCTAGTTGAACAGGTTGATTGGCTAGAGCTTTGATTTTCATAACTAGAACAAAAAAAAGTCGAGTTAGAAACAGAAATACAAGTTTGCTGGTAGATTAACTTACATGCTGGCTTTGATCTTATCTGGCCAAGAATCTCAAACTGGGCCCAGCCAGAGAGATCATCATCCGGACACATATGCTGATCCTTGCGGCACTTGCAGTTTCTACAAACTTTGCGCCAAAAATGAAGATCTAATCCTGGGCACTTATCGCCTAAGAAGAGGATAACGCAATTTTATAGTAAAGTTTTCTTGGGAATTTGAGTTTCAAAAGATTTTATGTTGCTTGTGAAAATTATTCCATGTCAGTTTGATAATTTAGTTAATATTTTAAAGTAAATTTGTTTTAAGCTTTTCTAGCGCTTTTATAAGTCATTGTGAACGTCATTAGTAAATCATAGTATTCAGATTTCTTGAGATTTGGAGATTTTATTTGAGTTTCTTTTCGAGTTCAGAATTTTACCAGAGTTTCTTGAGAGTTTAAGTGAGTTTTCGAAATTAATTCTTGGATTTATAGAATTTGGTTTAACTGAATTTTTATTTCAGATGATTTGATAATTTTTTGAGTGTAGACATCGGTGATTCTTGTCTTTATACTATTTCTTATTTCTTTTTTACTTGTTCTTCGTTTTGGGTTTTATATTAAAATACATTTTGTATGCAGTCAATTATTCTTGATTTTTTTTTGTTTTGTTTTACTATTTGGACATTTTAATGAGTACTTGTTGTGAGTTTATCTTGAAAATTTAAATTAAATTTCTTGAGTTTCTTGGTTTTGATGTATTTTTGTTTTGTTTAAATTTTTAAATGAATTAGGTAAGATACCCCACAGGAGTCATCGAAGAGTTCCTTACCAAAGTAGGCGTGCACCAGGCAAGTTTTGAGTCATTTGACTATTGCTTGATGAATAACTAATTCTTTGATGGCGATACAGCCATTATAAAAAAAGATCATATGTACTTTCTTGCAATATGCATTTGATGTATAGAAAGTATCCTGTAGGGAAATGCATAGGTAACACTGCCATGTAAAACAAGATGCCCTGATAACCCAGCAACAGCACACGATTTCTGGGATTTAATCAGACAATAAAAATCTTATTTATATTTTATTTTTAAGTGTACACTTGTACATAGAATGTCAGTTTATTAGACTTGACCATTCTTTATTCCGTCAATTTCATTGAATTTTTTGTGAACAACAACAACAACTTAAAGGCACTACCACCAATTGTTTTTGTATGAATTAATTATTCAATTAATTCATTTATATTTTTATTTTTGGCCGGAGTTATAGCTATTTCATGCTTGCCAGGCAATCATCAGACTCCTTAGTGGTGCTGAGCTTTAATCCAATTTTATTTAAAGAACACTTGTAGGATTCGAACCCACGCGTGGGTTCATACAAAAACAATTGGTGGTAGTGCCTTTAAGTTGTTGTTGTTGTTCACAAAAAATTCAATAAAAATCTTATTTCTCAATAAACTGTGTCAACAAAAATCTGTCCTATCCTTCTATTCCTTCCAACAATGCCTAATTTATAAGTCTCTAGGTCTTACTGGCATATAGGTATATGCTTGTGTTTTTTTTTATTTGAAAACACTCAGGATCTTTGTATATGAAAACTATAGTACTATCATGATGGAAGTCGAATGGGGCGACATCTAAAGTGTGCCGGCAACCCTTACTCTTTTTTTTGCGGAGAGCTTATGGAGGTTTTAATCGATATTTATTGATATTTTTTGGATGCAATAATCCAACAAATAGTCTCCTCTTGCAACATTAGAAAAATCTCGCCATGATAGTTCTATAGTTTTCATATGCAAAGCTCAGGATAACATGCTTTAACAAACAATTTTTTTTGCAATTTGGGGCGATAATATATATCCTCAATCATTAACCAGATACATTTTCACATGAGAGTTTCTTTTATCTCTGAATTGCTTTTTATCTACTGCCCTACATCAGGCAAGCAATAGTTATTATCAACTGATCATGCATGGGAAATTGGCAAAGCCTTGAACTTTTTTTGTTGGCATAATAATTAGGTAACATTCAGCTGTTATTTTTTTGCTGTTACATGTTGATTCTTAAATAAATACAATTTGTCACTATATATAAATATAAATTCTATTCTCAAGAAAATTAACTCATTCAAGCTTTTTAAGTAAAACTATTATGTGTACTGACCAAATCATATTTTTCCATTTTTTGTTAAAAAAAAAAAAAAAAAAACAATAAAAACACAAATAATCTAACAAACAAGTAATTGGACTCACCACAATCATTGCATGGAGCACCAGCTCCTGCTTCATGGCCGAGCTTCCCACGCACAAGCTTTTCGCGTCGACTTTCCAATTTCGACAGCCATTCGGGTGCTGCTGGAGTTTCTACACACGAATCTTCTTCTTTGTTCATTGTTTTGTTTGTCCTGTTTTTTTTACTTGCAATGTAATTTTAGTTAGTTAATTCATTCATCAATGATTTTATCAAGCACTTATTTTGAGGAACTTTATTTTTATTTCATAATAATTAAGGCACGAATGTTTTTTTTTGTTTCAGCTTCAGAAGTTTTTAATAAATTCAACAAAAAAATAATGCCAAACAAAAATGACTCATGATCCAGTAAAGTCTCGTTCTTATATTATTTTCTTTATTTTTTGTGTATTTTACAACTGTTGGAAGTAAAGAAAAGAATGAGTTAATTAGCTTTATTGTTTGTTTACGTAAATTTAGATAATTTTTGTAATGAAATTGCTAATAGGAATATATAATTTTACCAAAAAAAAAATGATGACCTAATAAGCCGGTCCGAACACCCAGCACTACATATAGAAAATAAAAATCAAAACAAAAGAAAAACTCAAAACACTTTCCATTTTGTTTTTAACTGAAGTATTCCAATACTTCCAGTGTCAAAGATAATATCGTATTGTTATCAAAAAGGCACGTCCACACCTCGAATAAAATTTAAGATACAAAGTGCCTGGCTACACGGTGATTTTTCAATCGATTGAAAATTCACGTGCGGTGACTACACAGTGTTGTGCCCAATCACGTTCCACTTTTCCATTTCGTTTAGGGGAACGTGAAAATGAATCATTTTTGGTTGACATTATTTGACATTTTACCGTACACTATATCATCATAATATTGAGACATTGTATTGTCGACACAAATTAACATTCATTGACAAGAATCCAGAAAAAAAATAACAAACGTCAAAAAGAGGAATAATTTAGCAATGGAACTGTATTGCGCACTCGGAAAATTCAGTTCCCTTCGTGAGTAGATTCCCTCTTCACTCCTCACCCTCTTGACTACAAACTGGCTGGGTAGGCGATTAAAAAATCACCGTGTAGCCAGGCACTAACAGAAAAAATTTTAATTTTTTCGTAGTTTTAATAGGGAGATTTTTAAAACTTATCAGTCGAATTTTTGTCTACTTAGACACTGTCTAGCTGTTTTCAAACTGAAACGTTTATTTCACCTAACTGTCAAAATTTAATTTCAGTCGCTGAAAACAACATTTTTTTATTGTTTTGTCGTCGCCAGCGAATGTTTTGGTTCGGCGCCATATTTTCATTTTTGTTCAAAGTTCTGTTTTTTTTTTTCAAGATGACCTCGTTAAGAACTCTCTCTTACGAGGCAAAGAAGAGCCTCTGAGTTAAATTTGTTGGTTTCATACATATATGCTGATTTCAAAATAAATTCTGTGAAGTCGAATAAACATCAATGGCCTCGTTTACAAAGTTATCCTAAAGCAATCCAGATTGGTTTGTGTTGTTGTAATATCTTGAGAAAAAACAGCCGCTGTTTATAATCAGCTGTTTTTTCTCAAGACTTACAACAACACAAACCAATCTGGATTGCTTTAGGATAACTTTGTGAACGAGGCCAATGTGAACGCAGGTTAACAAAAACTACCTTATTACACCATATTGTGAATACGTACTACTGTGAATGATGTATAAAAATGACATTTACGACCACAGAAAATTGTGTTATCTACTTACGATGTTCCAATAAATTATTTATAAGAAAAAGTTAAATTGATAAAAAAAAACAATTGAAGAAAAGTTTTCTATTTGTCTTTTTTAGCGTTAAAAAGTCGTTAAATTTATTCGTAACTTTCTTATTCTTTCTTTAACACACAAATCTAAACAGCTCAACTAGAAAAATGTCCTCCGAAAACAATTATTTAAAACCTGTTAATAATCATTTCAACAATGACGATGACGACGTAGACGATGATGCATTCCTAGCAAATTCTCGAACACAACAAAATAATCCACAACGGAGTACAAATCCATTCGATGATGATGTACAACAAGTTTATGCACAAAAACGCAAAGAAATCGAAGATCGTACTTTACAATCAACAAATAAGAGTTTAGGTAAGGAAAATTATATTTTACTTTTTTATTTTTTCTTATCTCACTTTTACACCCCTCTTTTGTTTTAAGGTCTTTTGTATGAAACTGAGGAAGTTGGCAAGGCCACAGCCTCAGAACTAATAAAACAACGAGAACAACTAGAGAAGACATCACGCCAGCTAGAAGAAATCAATCACACGCTGCGATTCAGTCAACGTCATTTAAATGGCCTCAAAAGCGTCTTTGGTGGCTTAAAAAACTATCTCTCAGGCAATCGTGATAACATGAGTCCTCGCACCGCTTCTTCGCCGAGTGGAAGTGTCGGCTTGGCCGAGGATATTCCTTCTTCATCGGTGCCAGTGTCACCCGATGATGTTTTTGACAATCATCCCGTTAATAGAATTCGCTCCGACAACATCCATGGTCAACAAAGATATGCGGAAGAGAGCGGCAGCTATAACAGCAGGCTAGAATCGAATCTTGAAACTATGTGCGATAGCTTGTCGCGTCTCAAAGGTCTGGCCACCGATATGAGAGGAGAAATCGAATCGCAAAATGTTTTACTGGACAATATGAATTACAAAATCGAAGATGTCGACTTGAAAATAGGCAAACAGACCAATACTATGAACAAGTTGTTGGGGAAGAAGTAAATAAATTACTTAGCCCTTCTACTGTTTTTGTATATTATATTTTTTATTATTAAGTTATTCACGATACGCGATTATTATCGATATCCTTCCGCACTAGGTAGGTATTCTATTTTGTTTACAATTTTGTTCGTTAAATACAAATCTCTTCTCCACAACTACATAATGATATTACATAAAACTTAGTTAGTAAGTCGCATTGTTTAATCATATCTAAATAAAGTACACAACAAAATTGCAATATAAATAAAGTATTTGATAAATTATAAAGAAAGCTATTATTTTCCCAGACTTTGAATTTATGTATATTAAGACTTTAAGCCAGAAAACAAAACAGGTATGTATTTTAATTATATTATGTAGGTGATGACTGATGAGCAATTATTTGTAATTTTTATTTTTGTTGAAAATTATGAGACAACAAATGCGAAACATTATGTGAAGACGACGAAACACCATGGTCTGTTGTCAAACAAAGCAACGAAGAAATGAATGAACTTTCCTTAAGAGAATAGGTTCACAAATATTTTGGTATGATGATTAGTTTGCTAGAAATTAATATGTATACTTAAGCAACCCTTACAGCCTGGCCATAAGATTTTCATGCCCAGAAATGACACATACACCACTTTCCAATATAAACGGATTTGGTTGGCACAGGAAATTACAAATCGATTCAGTTATATGAACACTTGAACAGGTATAGACAGGGCGACCGATAGAATTACGGGACACACACATTTCGCATTCACTATGTACTTAATATTTATAGGGACCTAGGTCTGATCAAAATCTACAGTTCGATTTGGAATTGGAATTAAAAGACTCATGTGCTCCATTATATCGTTTATATACAGAATCGAAAGATCGAGTTGAATTTGAAGAATGAGATAGCAGGACTTCGACTCCGCTCGTTATCTGTTTACAAAGTACTTGAAGGGAGCGATTTGAATGGCGGGTTTTTATAATATCCCAAGCATTTCTGCAAATAAGAATATGAATTAGTAGTCCTTGTCCATAGAAATTTAATAAGACAAAACTGAAAGAAATAACTTTCGTTTAATGAGAGAATCGAATCCATAAAAATATGTACCAGGTACATTATATTGACAGCCGTATTTTCTGCAAGGTTTATTGGTTTATAAAAAAAATCTATTCTTCTTTCAACACTGAAACCAAACCTGCATACTATTTTTTTAATTAAAAAGAATTTTATTTCACTACAAGACTAACAAAATATTGCTTAAAATTAAACGTTATACCTAGATTGTTTCTCGATTTATTTTTAATAAGTTTTTTGGTACCTTAGTGCTAAACTATTATCTGGAACGCAAAGTACCTTTCGAATGAGTTTATCTTTATGCTTCGATGAATTTAGTTTCTGCCTAAGAATATCCTTGACTACAGACTTTGAGGCCACTATAGCTGCTGCGCTATCATAATTCCCTCCAATTTTGGTCAAGAGCCCTCTATTGTTCAGAGTATACTTTGTTTCTTCTATTGCTTCTTTAGACTTATCAAATCGTTCCATTTTGTCCACAATTGAAAATCTCTTACAAGAGCTTAAGCATTCATCGGCATTTTGAAGACGAAATTCTTGTAGTTTTGAAATTTGTTCATCATTAAAGAGATCATAGTCTGGAACTGAGAATAGTATGTGCTCTTGTATGTTCCAAGTTCTTACATCGAATTTATGGTTAGATCCTACTTCTAATTTAGATCTCTCATATAGCTCACGTCTTCCTGTAAGCCTTGGGTCAGAACCACTAACTCCGGTTGTCATGGACGAGGCTGATATAGAATTCATCAGTGTAGGAGCTGGACTAAATGAACTTGGGGTAGTACAAAGTGATGTGGTTGATTTGTTTTGTTTGGCTTTGTCTTTGTCACTGCGAACTTTAATAAACTTATGAGAAGACAATCGCCTTAAATTTCTCGAAGGATTTTCAATTCCAGTGCAATAGCAGAGATTACCATTTTGACAATAACACTTATTTTTATGTTGTGCATGAAATTGAAAATGTGTATTTTTTAGCGATGAATTCATTACTATTTTTTTTTTATTCCAAAACACAAATTGATATGATTCTTGTCGATTATTTTTTGTTTACGATTTTATATGCATTCATGACAGTTATCGTCATAGAAACAGCTTTGTATATGAAAACTAAGTACTAGGTATCCTCTAAGAGTACTATCACGGCGAGTTTTTTTTAGGGTTGCCCAGACGCTTGTGGTGGCACTGCAAAATGTGGGGTGTAAAATTCGATTTTGGGAGTCTTTAAGCGTCGGAAATTGGTGATAGGGCAAGAGGAGACTATTTGTTGGATTATTCTTTGTATATAGAAACTATAGTTAGTTTCTATATACAAAGGATTATTGCATACAAAAAATATCGATTAAAACCTTCATAAGCTCTCCGCAACAAAAAAAAGAGTAAGTGTTGCCAGCATACTTTAGATGTCGCCCCATTCGACTTGTGCTGCTAGCTATTCTATTTATTAACAGATGGGGTGCTTTCTAAACACAAATGTTTGTCGTTATTTTCAAAATAGGATTAGTTTTTAAGTGTAGAAAACTTTCATAAACAGACAAAACGAACCAAGATGTTGCTTAAATAAAAATATATTTGATTTGAGTCAAAAAAATATTTTTTTCTATCCACACGGTTCATTTGAAAATGATAAATTTTCAAAAAAGCTCGAAAAAATCGATTTTTATAATCTTTGATTGCTTGTATCTTAATGAATTCGCCACCGATTATAACAAACCGTATACCGTTAGAAAGCAGAAAGTGTTATATTTTCAAAAATATTTACTATATGTAAATTAAAATAATCACTTGAGAGATATAAGCCAGTGTTCGAAAAATAGACCAAAAAAACCTTTTTTGAGTATATCTCGAAAACGGTTCTTTGAAAAAAAAAATTAATGTCATTTTCGTTTTCAGCGACCCCAAATTAGTAAAAAAAAGTTGTTTTTTTTTAGGTAGCATCGGTGACCCAAAATTTTGTAAACTTACTTTTCAGAGACTGATTTTTTCTAGATTAAAGGCGTGAGATATTTTAGTTTTCAAAATTTTTCCAATTCTAGATTTTTGAATTTAAGATTATGTCCTTCTAAACTTTGCGCCGCCGCAATTTTCAGAATTTTACGAGGTCACAAGGGAATACAACACTCTTTAATGATTCATTTATAGTCATCGAAAAATAATTAATTAAGAACCCCAAAGAAACTATTAATTCTTATTATGTATGAAGAACATAATGTTATTTATTTTAATTTAATTTGTATGTACAAAAATTAATATAGAATATAAGTAAAGATTCATGTTTCTCTTTTATGTTTTCTACTAATTTTCTTCTTTGACTTATAATTTTTCTCCAGTAGTCGAATACCCTGCGAGTTGATCTCAGTAATAATTGTTATTGTTGTTAAGTTCGATTGCATACACCTGTGAATTTTATACAACAAGCACCGACCACACATTTTGCAGTACATGAATGTATCATACAAACAAATGTTAACTAAAAACTATAACATTTAAAACAAGAAAATATTGGACATTTTTTTCTGTATTAATATATTAAAATGACAAAGCGCAAATGATGAATCAAAAACTACATTTATAAATTAATTTAGTGATTTATGCATCAAAAAAATAATAAAAAACGTTTACGTTATTTTTTAAATGTATTCTTGTACAAAACAAGAAATTTTTTAATAACAAAAAAAAACTAAATATACATAGTTTTCTTTTTCTAATTAGCAAATTATTTTCTTGGCATCACTTATGTATGTATATACTCCGAAAATTTTACTATGCCAAATCAAAGTTTTTTGTTATTAAAATAATACTAAGTATAAGTATAATTTTTAATAAATTATTTTAACTACATTCTTTTAAATGCAACCCGACTTGCAATCGCACAAGTTAGAACAGTTAATTAAAATTTTAAAAAATAAATAAAAATTGCATGCCTCTTTTTTAATTTTTCTAGCTTTAAGTAACTTTGCTAATTGGAAAAGAGCCGGAAGATGGACTTGGCCTGTTATAACTTAGGGTACCTTAATTGTTTGATTTTTAATTTAATTTAAAGATCTTATTTTAAATATTCTTGTGAAATGTTTAAGAATTTCAAAAAATTATTTATAACTAATGACGGAATATAGTATGTACCAGAATGTATTTCTATTTTTAATACATTTGCAGTGCAACAAATGTTGCACGGTTAAAATTCTTTTTTCTTTTTTGATTTTAATTGTTTAAAACAATAATTGTTTACTTACTTTACTTATCCTAGAATTTTTGTTTTGTTCAAATAAGTTTTTTTTTAAAACAATTATATAAACCTGTTACAATTTGTATTTGTATCATATAATTTGAATTATTTATAAACCTAGATTTAATCTTTATATTATATTTTATGTATATTTAAGGTTTTTCTATAAATTAATTTAATATAATATATATGCTTTTGTTAATTTTTGCATGTTGGAAGGAAATAATGTAGAAATGCACATTTATTTTTGCTTTTTGTAGATTTGTTGTTGGGGTTGTTCTTGGAGTTTTTGTTATTAGAGTTGCTGCCGCCATTGCTGCTGCTGCTATTGAAGTTTCCATTATTTTTGTGTTTCTTACTATTCTTCTTTTCGTTTTTACTTTGTCGATATTCCTCTTTGTTCAGTTGTTTGACACGATCGTTTTCTTTCGTATCTTCTATTGAATTTCAGTTTTTTCTGATTTCTGGTTTTATGTTTTATATTTTTGTTAATTTTGTTTTCAAAGTTTTGATTGAGATCGTACATAAAAAATTGTAAAAATAGAAATATTTGACTTAGTTAACAATTTTTTGTGTATGTATTTTCAAATGTAAAATCAGTAAATCAGAAATAGTTTTTTTTCCTTTTTTCCACAAAAAAAATTGGCTACAAAAAAAAATACAGCTAATGCAATAACTTAACTACATATGTATATACATATATTAAAATTCAAAGAGTTTATTATAGTTAAGATTATTTTGTAGCTGAGTTTGTTGTGTATTTAAGGCTTTAGAAGAAATTAAACTTAAACTTAAAAGGTACAAAAAAATTTCTCAAAAATTAGAGGCCCGATTATGGATTTCGAAGCGAGTCGTATTTCTTATCAGCGGTAAAGTGTGTGCAGAAGTTTTTGGACTTAGTACATGTTTAAGAATTTGATGAATCGTATCGAAATCCATATCAGGGAAATTTGACCATAATATACAAAATTAAAACAAATAATAGAAAATAGGAGTTTTAACAATTCTGACTAAAAAAAAGTTGTCAGAATTTCTCGCATTTACATTTTTTGTTGTTGTAACATAAATCAACATCTTTTCTATACAAAAAAAAATATTTGTTGGCAAAAAACAAGCGATGTTTAAAAATCTGCGATATTTTGTGTTTCTTTTGATTACAAGAGAAACGAGAGAATTGTATGTAATATTAATAATTTTTATTGAGCTTCAATCATCATTTGCGCTTTTGTTTTGTAGTATTTTATTTTTCCTTAATTGTTTTTATTTACTTAAAGAATTATACAACTTTATTTGTTACTAATTTACGGGTTTTACAGAAATAATAATAGTTATCTAATATAAAAATACTAGTTTTTGGATTTTTGCCGACACAGTGGATTGAAAAACAAGACGTTTTCGAACAGCTTCCAGATCTCAGGTTATTTAGGATTTAAGGCGGGGGAAGACTTTACGATAACACGAACAAATATTATAAAATTATTGTTAAAATAAATACCAACCGGAATCAACCCGAATTGATTTTCGTACTTTAAACATGAAGGATTCAATAACTCACAGAAATTCGATCTTTTAATTTCAGCTATTAGTCAATAATAGTAGCTCGAAAACAAATTCCATTTTTTTTAAAGCTATTTATATTCAACAAACATGATTGATTCAAGAAACCAATAAGAAAAACATTCTTTGAGGAGCTATAGTTAAGCTCATTTTGCTCCCGTTTTATATTTTTTTTAAAGAATGGCTACAGAGAAACAATAATCCAATTAATTCTGTAACATACTTCCCAACAATTTAAGTAATCGTCATAAAAATAAAAGAACACATAGTATTATCACTCATCAAAGTACACATATTACAGGTAATATCTTCCGAACGTTTTCAGTCATAGGCCAGAAAAGAAGTTTCCAGACACCTAAATTTCAGAATTGACATAAACAAATTACAAGATTATTATAACGTCGGATTGTGCAAAACAAAATTTTACCTATCAAAATGACACAATTTACAATAAAAACATACAATCTGTTTTTGTAAATTTTTAAATTTAGATCTCTGGAAACTTAATTTGTAACGCAAGCTTTAGACAACTTTCCGAAGTATTACCTTTAATATATGTGCTGTTATCACCCTTATTGTGATAACCAACTATCGATATCTAGTTGATAAATTTGAAGACTTGGCATTTTTAACTCGGTTTAATAAGAAAAACTAGTTATCTTTTCATTTAAAATAATCAATATTCTTCCAATTGACAAGGGTGTCCAATTTTTTTTAATTGCATAGTTTTATATAATTTCAGTTATGATAACTTTCAAATTGTTTCCCAAGATGGGCTATATTTTTATACAAGAGTGTTATCAATAAAAAATAACTTATTTATTTGATAAAAAAAAATTAATGAAAAACAGAAACAATTTAATATTTTTCCGAAGCTTAAATTTAAGAGTTTGCTATCAAAAAAAAAGGACAAAAAAAAAATAAGCCAGTGATGCATCGATTTGGAAATGCTGTTGCTTTATGTTATAAAAAAAATCAAACAAATGGAAGAATCTTCGAGGTCAAATGCTCCAGAAAACTGTTATAAGCTACATCGCCTGGGAACACTTTAAAATTCATTGCTTCATCCATCCTTGCGTGGGATTCATTTACCCATTAAAAATAGTAATTTGGCCCAAAACGTATGTACCTACTATGGACCCTGGACTGCTTATTTCTTACATGAATGGCAGTTAAGTTGAAATCCAGCGCGAAATTCGTATTTTTGTGAATTCTGAACTAAGCTGTTATATAATGAAATGAAGTATAGCGCATAACCTTTCATAAGGTGGAGCCAAAATGCTACAGATCCTTTTCGGAACGATATTTTTTTATATACATACATATTCGTATATACCTATGTCATCAAATACAAAACAGCAGTATGCCATCAAGTTTTTATCGATTAGGTTGTTATTTAAAATTTATTGTAAAAACAAAGGACAAGCCTTCGATTGCCAGTTGTCAGTCTGATAGAAGGAAAACAAGAGGAAACTTAGCGTGTTTGCCATTTAAAATAAACAACAAAAAACGAAAACAAATTATTCAAAATTTGTAGATAATCGTACACAAATTATGTATCTGTGGGTTTTTCATTATGTAAGAAGCTCACCAAATATATTGAGTTAACCCTGTATTAACTTCGCTTTTAGACGCTTCACCATTCACGTACTACTAAAAAGTGGCTTGTGGAATCGGTTATCGTTAGTTTAACTCAGCACTGAAAAACGTAACGTAGATTCTGATTCCACTGCAATGGATCCTATGACATATCATGAAAAACATCATTCCAAAACGATATCTCAATACGGCTTCAAATAAAAAAAAATAAGAACAATGTAAAGCAACATGTGAGTAAATGTGGTTTATTGGTGGTACGTACACTTAAAAAAAAAACGTGTTAATTTAAGAGACAACAAAATCCATGAATCAGAGAAATTTGTTTTAATTATATTAGATGAAAGTAAAAGAAAATTTTATTTGTTGGCCAAATATATTTATTCCTTGTTTTTATTATTTTTGTCGTCATCATTAATTGTTTCTTATCTTTTGTTTGTTTCTTCGTCTTACACAACAACAGTTTATATTTTAAATATTTTTTTTTTAATTTTACTTAGAAGAACATTCAATAGTATATCATAATTTTTGTTTTGTATATATTTATTTTGATTTGCCTTATTTTATTAAAACGTTTATTTTCATTTTGTATGTTGTAAGTTAATATTAATAAACTTCTTTTTCTTTTTTTTCAGAGAGAGAGAGAGGGTAGATTTATTTTTGTTTTAATTTAAAAAAATGTTGCTTTGCATAATCAAATTAAAGAAATGAAATATATTTAAAAATAAAAGTAATTGAAAACAAGATAAGTCGAATTGTCTCCTCATTATTACCACCAGACCAGAGTTCCCATTTTCTTATCAATTCGCTAGTGGCAGCATCTCGATAAAACGTTTGTCTTAAATAATTCTTAATTATTAAAATTTATACTAAATGGTTTTTTTTTTGGCTTAGTTTAAGTTTATTATAAACATGATGACCACTTAACACACGAATGGAGAAAAAGAAAGACCTTAAACATCGTTTGTTAGATACCAACGTTGAATCCTTTTGTTTTCTTCTTTTTTTTGTGAATTTATCAAATATGAATGTAAAAAAAAAGTCTGGCAAAAAATAAATACATAAATAAATACACTGTGAATAATATTTAATTCAGTTTAGTCTCAGACCTAAAAACATACAGTTCACAGAACCACAAAACTCTCGTAATGGAATGCTAACAATTCAAACAAACATATAACACATTTGTTTCGAGTAGTGTATGATGTGTAATGTATATGTTGTGTCATGTGAGTCAATTTATTAAAAAAAAAAAAGGGGGAAGGGCCACGAGTGAGAGAGACAGACGAGAAAAGGAGTTTGTCTTTTTATTTTTTTTTTAACATAACAATAAACATTGTCTACAAATATTAACATTTATTTTTTTTATTTCTTCAAAAAGAAACATGTAATTAACTATTTAAACATAGAATTTTATCGGCATAAAAAAGGAAACAAGAAAATGTATTATTCATATATAATTTTTATTCTTTATTAGTAAATATTTTAAGATCAGAATTATTTTGTTTTGTATGAAAGAAAAAAAAAACATAAAATTAATTCACAAAAAGGTAAGAAAAAAATAATTTATTTTCGTTTTTTTTTTAGTAAATACAAACTGAAAATGAAACAATAAAAAATAATTATAAATGCATGAAAATATAAGAAAACACAAGTATTTTTTGTTTTATTAAGTTTTGTTTCTAATTGTTGTTGTTAAATATTTAATATAATAATGTATGGGGGCATTTCTTAATCAGCATATAAATTATTATATATAAAACAAACAACAACTCACAATAATTTATTGATCAATTGTTTTGTTTTAAGCGACGAAACAGGAGCCGGAGAAAAGAGCAGCAGAGGCAAGGGGGATAAATATACAGTACAAAATATTATTATAGTTTTTTTTTTTTTTTTAAATATTACATCGAATTTAGGTTTTAACAATGGCAAAAAGAAATATTACAGTTCACTATTACATCTTATATAGCATTATATGTAGATAAATTAGTCAAAAATAAAAATTCTATTAATTTAATTTTGTTTTTTGTTTATTATAAAGAATTTTGAAGAAAAAAAAATTCATAAAATCATTGATTTATTTCTTAAGAAAGAGTAACAAGAACTTGAAAAAGAAATATATTTCTATTCAAGTATGTGTGAATTATTATTATCAAAATAAAAAATAATTTAAAAAAGAAGAGTATGTTATTAATCTAATTAAGATTTTTCTTCAATTTAATGTTAATTTCAATTATAAGTATATAATTTCATGGTCTATTTTTTTTTTTCGTTTTTGCTTTTTTTTACTTCTTGAATAATATTTTTTTTATACTTTTCTGTTTAAATTGAAAATGTTTCATTTCTTTTTATATACTTTGTTGTATGTGGATGATTATGAAGAGAAGAGAGAAATTGATTGAAATTTATTTTTTGCCTGTAAGATAGAAAAAAAAAGTTTTCTATTAGAGAACGTTAACTTACGTTGAAAATATTTCATTTTTGTTTTTTTTTTGTTTTTTTTTTTTGATAAAATTGATCAAAAATACTTTAATAATAATAATAAGAAAAAAATAATAAGCTAAAATTAAAAAAAAATTATAAGATAGATTTTTTTATGCCGACAAAATTCTAGTTTAAATTTAGTTTTTTTTTATATTCAAATTTAAATTCTTGATCTTTTTTTAAATTTAATAACATTTGCACGAAAATATTTAGTTATTCGCGAGATATAAATATTTTTTGTTTGTTTTGCTGTTTTGTTGTTTTTTTTTTTATTGGTAGAGTATGGATATTTTGTTTTTAACAATCGGTGATCAAATTCTTCTTTTTGTTTTGGTTTAATTATTGTTTTTTTTTTTCCTGCTGCTTTGTACTTTATTCAATATTTTGTTTAATTTTTCTTAAAAACTATTAATAATTTAGGTATGTTTTTTTGTGTGGCTTCAATGTTTGCTTGAAAATAGAGTATAATTGTTGAGGAAAAATTTGTAAGGATATACATAAGCTACTTCCTCAATTTTAAAACTTATTTAATTTCTCCCTATATTGAGCTTAAATTTCCTGCTTAAGAAAAACCGAATTCACACGAAAATATGATAAGTTAAGAAAATTGTATCCGTTACAATATGGAGCAGTCACTTCCTATTTTTGTTTTATTTTTTTTTTTAGATAATGCAAACTCAGAAATCGTTAATAATATAAATTTATGCTAGGCAGTGACTTCTTACCTGCACTTTATTAGATAAAAACTAAAATCAAATTCAGCATGAACTCATTCACAGCCCGACTTTTGAAAAATTAAAGCATTGAAGTCGTCACTTAGATTTATTGTTAGTAAAACCATTTGTAATTAAATGAAGTCCATTTCATTCTCTAAAATTCAATTGGTAATATCTCGAATAAAATTTCCCACGGAATCATCGAAAATTGCGGATTTGAATTGAGGGCGCAGTTTCTCTTGGAATATATTGCTATCACATGTGACTATTCCATGGCCACTGGGCTATCATTTTGATCGAACAAATTTGAACATACACGGAAGGAACAGTGGAAATTGTTCGCATTTCCAATTTCAGAAGGTGGGAGAAATTCATTGGGAAATTTTATCTACAATAGTTCCCAATAAGCAACACTCGCGACCGTGTAATTATTTTCGGCGAGAGGTAGGACATCGCATTTTTATTGGAAAACAATGTAACTGGTTCCACAAACATGCAGAATAGAGCAACTTTAATGACTTGTAAGAGCTAGGAATAAACATTTTCAAACTATTTGACTTTTGAATTTTGCGTGTAAGCGGTGTCTTGTGTCAAATGTTGCAATTTTTTGCAAAAACTACCTAACTTCTCTTGGGCTCGTTTTTTGAAAATTCTAAAAGAAGTCTAGGAGAAGAGTTGGCAAACTAAATTAAAAAAAATTAATGCACTGAAAGAATTTTTTGCATTAAAAAATGTTAATGCACTCACAAAATTATTTGGACTAAACAAAAATTTTAATGCAAGATGAAAATAATTTACATTAAAAAAAATCTAATTTCGAATGAAATTTTTGGCATTGAAAAAATGTTAATTTGAACGCATTCAGCTTTTTACACCACCCTTTCGGTCATTGTGTCCCGACCCATTTGAAGTTATAAGTCAAGCTTACTGATGATAACCTAGGTATCGAAGGATCTACTAGGACGATACGTCATTTCGATACATACATTTTAATTTAAGAAAGTTCGACTAATAGTTTTGCTCATTTAAATTTGCATTTTTTTTTTTTAACGTAAAAATAAGAATCCAAACAAAAATTTATTTAAAATTTGAATTTTTTTTTCAATGCAAATTTTTTCATCTTGCATTCAAGTTACATTAACTTTTTTTTATGTATGTTCTAGTTGATTTATTTTCTTAAATGCAAATTATTTTCATCTTGCATTAAATTTTTTTAAAGTTTTCTTATTTTTTAAAATTCTTTTTTTGTATTAAAATTTTTACAACCCAGTCCAGGAGTAACTTTCCTTTAGTTTTATGGACTTCAAAAAAATTGTGTAAGAAAATTTGTGTCAATTTCTTTTTACATAAATATAAAACCAGTAATTTTCCTCAAATTAATATAAGAAATAAGCAAGTCCATTTCGTTAGTTAAATGTGTTAGATTGACAAAGAATGATAAAAATGAATATTTTATTTTATTTTTTGAATTGCAATTAAAGTTGAAAATGAATTGTCTATATTATGTATACCATCAAATTAATTAATATGTTTTCTAAAATAAAATGAATAGATGGTTGTTGTTGTTTTTAAATATTTTTTGTAAGCATAATTATGTCTAGCAAATGAATGTTGTACTATGAAACCATGTATGCATATTTTTTTTCAATTTAATCTGTGAATTTATGTTAAAGAAAAAAATGTTATCTTTTAAATGAGTTTTTGTTTTGCTTGCATTTTTTTAAATTCTATATTTTTTTAAAATAATTTCAAACTTAAAATATTCAATTACATAACATTCATTAGTTTTTTTTTTGCTGTGTATATGTATTTATAACCATATTTTTTATATACTTTATTAAGAGACAAAGACTACTACTGTGCATTTGTGATAAAATTCTTCATTAGATATTATATATATTTTTTTCTATGTATATTAAGACTTATTGTTAATAATTGTTTTTTATTTTGTTTTACAAACAAAAAGAGAAATAACGCTTACACATTAACTACCACAATTATTAAACTAAGAATTTTATTTTCAATAAAACAAATAACTTACCCTCTCATACGAGTTCTTTTGTATCCTTATTTTATTTTAATATAATTATACACATAAAGATGTATACTATTAAATACACTTTTATATATATATATTTTTTTTAATTTGAAAAAAAAAATCTTAAAACTGATTCTTAAAATAAAAAGAAAACTTTGATCACCGATATAATTGCTTTAAAACAGTGTTGTGTTTCTTTTTTTTATTGTTTTGTTCAAGTAAATTATTTGTTTGCGTGTATATTTTGTTTGAATAGAAAAAAGTGCGTGTTTTTGTCTATTTTTGTTTAATTAAAAGCTTCGACTTTGAAAAGAAATGCGAAACGAAACAGAAATAAACATAGTTGCTAGCCATCGCGAGAGATCAATTTTAAATTAATTTATTTAATTTTAAGTTAAATTTAAGCTTTGTAGATAAAAAAAAGTGAAGTTAGAAAGCTTTTCTTACTAAATTTTTGATTTAATTTAATTCCCATCTACAAAGAATAATTTAAAAATTGTTAAATAAATATTTTCGTTTATATTCAAAAAATTAAAAAAAAAAATTGGTAGTTATTTTCGGAAAAAAGGAAAGAGAAAACTACTATTTTTGTTACGAAAAAAAAAAAAAACAAAAATAAATATAACAATAATAATAAATATGGTGGTCGGGGGTGGTCATGATACTATTTTTTTTTTATTATTTGTTCACATACATTTTATTTTAAACTTTTTTGTATATTCTTTAATTTTTTCTTTAATTAAAGTTGCAAGAACTTGTTTTTTTTTTTACTTTCGAATATGCAATGCAATTTAAAAAAACAGTAAAAATAAAATGTGAATTTTTAAAAGGTATTTCAATTAAATCTTGTGGCGCAATTAAAAAAAATAAATTCAGCTTATTTTTAAAGAAAATGTTTGTTTTTTTTTTATTTTAAAAATTTTAACTTTACACACAACATACAAAAAAAATTCATACGAGTGTCTCTGTGCATTTTAAAAATTATATATATATATTTTGTATGTACTTTGATTGGATTTTAAATCCTTGTTTTAGTTTATATATATATAATGTATATTTATATATATTATTTATTATTACTATTATCAATACTCTTTTTCGTTCATTACAAAAAATGTCTTATAATTTTTGTGAAGAGAAGAAAAAAAAAACATACAAAATAAAGAAAAAAAAAAACTAAGATAACTAAAATATGTTTATAAAAATATATATTTTATGTATGTGTGTGTATAATTATATACGTATTGCAAGATAAAGCTTAGGAAATGAAATAATTTTGATTTTATTTGCTAGTTCATTTTTTTATTTCTTCTTCTAATATTGTGTTTAGTGTTTAACTTAAATTTAAGCGCGAATTGTTTTCATATTTTGAAATGTTAAAGATATTAGTTTGGTGTGTGTTGGTGTGGAAAACAATATAAAAAGTATATAAACATGCAAGTTAAAAATATGAATTTGATTCTGCAAATGTCCATTTATGTACATGCGTTAAAATTGCATACGAAAGACAAACAAACAACATGCGAATATTTTTCAAAATGTTTTCTGCTGGTTTGCTTTTAAAAGTAAAAAAAATATTGCATTTCAAATTCTCCATTCCAAAATAAATTATGACAACGTTTGAAATAGAACTTGGAAAATGGTTATAACTTTATATCTCTCAATAACTGTGAACTACTTATTCTCAAATACATTTATTGATTTAATATTCGTATTTAATGGCGTATAAAAGCTATATTTTCAATTCCAAAACTCCAATTGAATTGATAAGTTATGGAAAACAAACCATTTTACACGAACAAATTAATTATGCAGTTGGTCGGTAGTTCAACGAGCAAAATAACAGATAACAAAGAACATGTGTCTTAAAAATTTTCGGTCGAATGCGAGTGCTGTTTGGGAAACGTGAATTCAATAAGAAGGATTGTTTGGAAAATTAAGTCAAAATCCAGAAAAAATAAAATGAACATGATCTCAACATGATGGTGTTCGCATTGTCCTAAGTCCTCCAACATTTTTTTTTACGTAAGTCCCTTTAATTTTGTACATATACCAAGCAATGTGAAAACTCACGTCATTCAATATTCGAAAAAAATCTGTTGTCTTTCCAATTCAAGAAAGAAAATAGACAACACAAGGAATCAAAAAAAAAAAATCAAAAACTCCTGTGACTTGTCGCTCTTTCTATTGGAAGTAAGGAAAACCACAGAGGAATCATTGGACTCCATTGGCTGTCAGTTCAATGAGAACATTTTAGAAAATTTCAAAATCCAAAATAATTGCTTTCGTCAATTAGATTTAAATCAATCACTGAATGTTGATGATCCACACTTCCATAAAGCACATGGTGTTTATAGACCATTTACTACTAAGGATCCCAAAGGGAGGAAAAATTTTAATTACATTTTCTTCTTTTTTTTCAAAATGACGTTAAAAATATATGGATTTTATGATGCTGGAAAATCTGAAACTAACATTCATTAAGACTGTATCTTGTGCTTTATTTACTATTATTCCTAGTATTACACAACCAACAATGGGTTCTATAAGAAAAAGGTGTGTTTACTATCAAAATTACATTTTGCTGAACACTCACTTGCATTTACAATTTTTGTCATTATAATTTTGTGTTTAGTGTAGAAGTCATTGTTTTTCGTTTTGTTTGTTCCTCATTCATTTGTGTAATTTATTTTTTTTTTAATCTTTAAAAAAAATAATAATAAGAATCAATTGAAACTAGAAAAAAATTAATTCACAGACAGACTGACAGACAAAAGGGAGATAGTTAGCTTTTGTATTTTTTTTATATATTTTTTTTAAGACATTTCGAGAGAACAGAAAAAAAATATTTAATTACGATTTAAAATTATTATTTAAAAAAAAAAAAAAACATTTATATCTTAAACCAAAAATTTATCTGTATATACGTAATAGTAATAATAAATTTATTTCTTTTTATTTTTATTATTTGCGCCACGTGGTGGAGTCACTGGTCGCCCCGAACCACCAAAGTTAGGATAAACAAATCTACGTTTATCTGCAGGTTTCAATATCTGGAAAGAGCACATCAGCGTATCATCCACGGACATCATTGCACCTGGTTATTGGTATTGGTATGGCATGGCGTTCAAACAGGAATGTAAGAAGTTTTAGAAGATCGATCCCATCAGAAAATACAAAAAAAAATGTAGAAAAAAAGGAATTGCTTGTTTATAATTTTATATAATGTGATAGTAAAGCAATTATTAAATTTATCACAGTTTTACAACTTTTCTCCACAAGGAACCAGACTTTACTTTTAAAAAAGATTTTGAAAGCAATGGAAGGGAAAAGTTTTGACGTTTACTATCTGCAATCAAATCTGTAGAGAAATACATGGCATTTGATAAAATTGATTGTTTGTACGATAAGGGATAATCACGCTACTTTCAAAATCTGTAATCCTTTTTTAGCTCAGACCTAATTTGTGTTTTTTATTTCATAGGAGGCTGCTGGCCCAAATTTTGCTACGTAAGCTCCGAAGAAAATTACTTTGCAAAGTGAATTATACGCTGGGAGCAGCCAACTACGTAAGATTTTGTATGTAATTTGATATACATCAGAGTGTTTGATAATTAAATGGTAGGGCTTTGATTGTATTGTTCTAGGAGCTTGCTCGGATCGCCCGGGCTCCGCTCTATCTCGCAAAAAAGGTTCTACTAGACCATTTATTTTGCAAAATAAGCCTATAAGTAAGAACAAAACTGCCAGAAAAGTATAGTCGGTTTTAGTGGAGAGGTCGGTTGAAATTTGAAAGTTTGTTTATTAACAATTTGAGAAAATCGTTAATTCCATTGATTTTTCAAACAATTGAATCTAAGACACTTACCCGCATTATCAAATTCACCGCAGTAATTGGGAGCCGAGAATAGAGTGACCAATTGTCGCTTGGCAAAGAATTCATAGCCGTCTTCGACGACTTGATGAGCTCGGCATATCAGATCAAAGTCATGCTTTTGCAAGAATTTATTAACCACCTGAAAGAAAATAAACAAATAATTAAAAGATTTTAAAGCTGGGTTGAATATATTTGTTTTTAAAATAAGATTCCCAATAGATTTACATCTTCGGAATAGACGCCTGCAGGTGTCTATCTAACAAAATCTAGCGGAACATGCGTAATCAATGAAGGTTCTCGAAGTACCCTTTTTGAATGTATAAAATGATATCAAGTAAAAATATAAAATTGATCTCGAAACGTGCGTAAACCCACAAACAATGGCTAATTTTCGTAAGCAGAGCGTTTCAGGCTGTTAGTGAGCCCTAAACCTCAAAATTGCAGTTGTTTTTGATAGTTAAGTAAAGAACGCACGAAAAGACACTAACGGAATAAATTGTTACTACTGCTGTCATGATTTTTTAACTTTCTTTGGTGTATCCAAGCACTGCTATTTTCTATTTTTTGATTGCTATAATGCTGTAATTTGTTATATTTTTTACAATTATCATTGATAAATTATATTCGATCATTTTAATCTACCGCTATTTTCGCGTTCACAACTGTAGCATCATGCTAAAAATGCTTAACCTAATACTTAATCCACTAAATTATTGAAAATTCGTCATACAATGATTTTTATTTTTCTTTCATTATATACTCGTAAATAACGAGAAAACTAAATAAAATCTTTCAATTTCAAGTTGATACAAAATGAATGCAAGCTTAATTTATAAAACTGTATCTCATCAATCGGTTCATTGTCTGTAAAAGTGTTGTAAATGCTTACGCTTTGCCATATTGTTTAATAAATGCCATCTGTTTATATGCCACCTTCCCGTGATCGACATGATGTAATATATCATGACTCATACTAAATACAAATTATTAATCTTATTATTGTGAAATCCAATTAACAAAAATTAAAGAAAAACGATGAGGGATTTTAAGCTTTAACTAACCCCGAATGAACTTATCAAAACTAAAGCTCACTCAGATGTTAACCAATTTTTTTAGGATTCCTTTTTGTTAAACAGTCTCTGACTTCCTTAAAGAAAAACACACAAACACACACAAATTAATTCAAGATTGATGACTTAAAATATCAACATCAATTAGATATGCTATAAACTCCGATTGAGTTTTAATAATCGGTCTAGTGATTTTCGAAAATTGCAAAATTATGACAACAACTTTTCTATACGATAACAAAACAAGTTAGAAAAGAAAAATAAATCAAAGCACTTGAGGGTGTAAGGTTAAGTTATGTAAATGTATTCGCGGGGGTTATCAGTTTTCATTGGTCGTGTTAAAAAAAATATTTGTTGACTTTTTGTTTACTCCAATTTTTTAATCATGTTGTCGTCTAGCTCATTACACTTGTGCTTTATTTTTTTATATATTGGAAATTCAAATTAATGTTAATTAATCTAACTACGTAAAAGAGGTATAATACAATATTTATAATTATTGTGATAATATATTATTAAATAAGTTCAAATTTAACAAATAAATAAATAAATGACAAATGCATTCTTGGTTGAGAAAATAATATGTTTTGATGTCTTTATTGCAATATTTGTTCTCTTGGATAACAAGACAAAACGTTTTCAAAACAAGAAATGTTTTGACCAAAGAATGCAGGCCTTTTTGAAATCATATTAATTTTTTTTTTTTTTTTTATAAGAATTCAATCCTTTGGTACTTCGCTCGCCGATGCGCAAAATAAATAAAAGTAAAATTTAAAAGACAATATTTGTCTGTAAGGTGTTAAATATTTGGTATATTTGGTTAAATAAGAAGACTGAAAAG
Organism: Syrphus vitripennis; assembly: GCA_958431115.1. NCBI lineage: Eukaryota > Metazoa > Arthropoda > Insecta > Diptera > Syrphidae > Syrphus > Syrphus vitripennis. The sequence goes on from OY288108.1 coordinate 109,882,444, forward strand.
AAAAACAAAATATGTATAAAAAACGTTTTCTCGTAGAGGAAAAGAGAAAGTGAAAAAAGTATGACTGGATTTTTAAAGAATTTAGTATTTTAAGATCCCGTAACGGGGTTTTAAAAAAAACTTGTTTTTTCGTGTATGTTGACCTCAACAAAATAACCATAAAAAGTGTGTTCTTGCATTTTTAGAATAAAATATTCTGACTCAAACGAGGAAAACGATGTGAACCAGTGAAACATCCCATAAGTTCGAGAATAAAGCAAGATCCACATCTGCAGCTTGCAAAAGTTTTACTATTTAAAAAAAGAACACCAATCAATCAATCAACACGTTATTTACGATGGATGAGTATAGAACTCCGGACAACAATATGACCACACAGAATAAAATAAGTATGAAATGAAATTTCATTAAATTATTTAAAAATACACTTTTGGTTATGGATTTTATATTTGAAAAAAAAGAAGGCAGGTTTTTTCATGCATTTTTTTTCTTTTTAATAAATGTGTTTTTATTCAAGTGACACAAAAAAAACGTTATTTCTTATTTTTTATTTTTGAAATCTAATGAGCACATCGAAATAGTCAACTAGAAAGTTTTCGTTTTCGCAATGATCAACCACATAGCAACAACACAGATGGCTTTTTTAAAATCATCTTTCTGTGGTTTTAACATCACAGTAAAAGAAAAATAAGAAAACATTGTATTTCATCAAACTTACCTCAGCTCCAAAAGTGAAACTAACTCCACGATCATTTTCACCCCAACCCATTGTGTCCTTATCAGGATCAGACCATAAAAGATCACATAACAGTCCTTGATCTGGTACATCTGTCGGTCGCATAATACGTCTAATTTGTTCCATTGATGACAAATCAGGACTTAAGCCACCATGGCAGCAGAAAATTTTTTCATCAACTATCGCCAACAAACAAAAAAAAAATACATATATTTCATTAGAAAAACATGCAAATATCGGCATATCGAGAAACTCACCAATAGCTGCAACTGGCAAGCAATTGAAGCAGTCTGTAAATGTTTTCCATAACTTAATAGTGTAGCGTCTTTTGCATTCATCATAGAAACTGTAATAAAAACCAACAAATTAAAAAATACGTTCTTAAGAAAAAGAAACAGGTTAATAAGTTTAGGGAAATATTGTGAAACAAGTTCTTGATGTTTTAATTAATTACAACTTCTAAGAATAATAGTAAAATCAGTAGATTGAAAGAGAATAATTATAATGTAATCTTTTCTAAGATATTTGGAAATGTATTTACCCATAAATTCTGTTTATGCTGGCACACTCATGATTTCCCCTAAGCAAGAAGAAATTTTCTGAATATTTAATTTTGTATGCAAGCAACAGACATATCGTTTCCAATGATTGCTTGCCACGGTCAACATAATCTCCCAAGAACAAATAATTTGACTCTGGTGGGAATCCACCATACTCAAATAGACGCAACAAGTCATAATACTGTCCGTGAATGTCACCTGAAAAATACAAAAAAAAAATTATAATAAAAATTAATAGAAACCACAAATCAATAAAGAAAAAAAAAGTATAATTATGACATCAGATTATCAATTTTATTATTTTTTTCATATTAAATAGTGATGAAATACATTTTTCAAATAAAAACAACTGTACGTGATGACAAGACTTTGTTTAAATACCTAATATAAACCTGTTTTAGGGAACGGGCATCATTTTAATTACTTAAATCAAAGGATATTCCACGATCTTGTGTGTGATTAAAAATATGTAGTTATATTTTAAACAATGCCTCCTGACTGCCATCCACAAACAAAGCACCATTGGGGCAAGTAATTATCTACTACATACACTTAGTTTTTTTTGTACTAATTACCACGTATTGTATAAACAAAATATTGATTCTATTGTGTTGTTGATTACGCAAAAATACAATGACCCTAGCTACAAAAAAAAATGGAAAGACAGTTGTCGGATGTATTGTGTGTTGTTTGCAATTAAATCAGATAATTCACAGTTGTGCGATGGCAGCACACACTATCTAATATTCTACAGAGATAAGAACATATACGACTAGTTAGGATAGTTTATGTTTTCCATTGTGTTCATTAGGGTTATGTTTACACAAATAACCATCAATTTACGTTGAAAGTTTGTAATAATCTATGCACATGACTCAATTGCATTTGAATGGTTGAGTAAAAATAAAATGAAATTAAATGCGTTAAAAACAAAAAGTACCTTTATACATTGTGGTGTTGAATGTGTTTAAGAAATAGAATGTTCAGTTGTAAGTTAAACTTTAATCATGCTGAGTTTATAAGTGGTGAAGTTTAGATAATTTTCTGTATAGAAAAAGACGAATATTAAAAAAAAATGTAAAATTTGAATATAAAGGGTATCCCGGTATTAACGGATAACCATGCAAATGGTGATGGCAGGTTTTATGACCGCCCAGAAAAAATCTTTTAAAACCTGATAACTAAAACCAGTAGATTAGCCGTAAGATTTTAACACTATACTCTGTTCAATTTATATTTCCAGTACAGGTCTTATGAAAGAGCTTTTTCAAACACACTGGTGAAAAAAATAGAACCACTGAGTTACAATGAAATTGTTTTTGTAATCTTCAAAGAACACACCTACATGCCATTAATTAATTTGTAGGTTAAGTTGAGTGAGTGAAATGATTAACTTTTCATTGAAAATCGCTTTAACTATTAAAAAAGGGGTTAGTGCTTCTTCATGTTTTCAAACATAAATTCAGACAACTATTAATAAATTGTTTTTGGTAACAATTAGAATCTAAGAAATTTAATTGATTTCAGATTATCACTGTTTAGAAGAACTAGTTTTCAAAATAAGATAAATGAACACAATTTATATATAAATATCAAAATCAGAGCCAATATTAATTGATTCAATTATAAATTGCGCAGCGTATTCTAATTTTTTGTAAACATACATAAGTAATTGTTCGTTAAAAAGTTTTTTTTTAACTAATTAAAAATTTAAAGTTAGTACTAAACTTACTGAATTGTTTGTATGATTGGAATAACCAATTGATAAGATAAGATGCCTTCCACTTAAGAAGTGAAATAAGTATATGGACTCAAACCATTAAAAAAAGAACAAGAACGACGACATTGAAATTGACGAAGACACGCTAACTTCTTATCGCATTCCGATGATAATTTTTAATATTTAAATTGTTTTGCTTATCTCGTCATCATAAGTGCCTCAAATTAGTACCTACACGCACAATCTTTCTAATTCCTGCTAAAAAAAAATACTTTAAATTTTCTTGAACAAAGATTCATTGTGCGAATTTGAGAATAGATAAACAGAGAATAAAAAACAATATTTAGAAACAGATTTCCATCACTATAAAATAAACAACGCAATATGTACATAGTTATATACTGTGAACGTCAAAAGGAAGTGTAGGTCTCAAAGTTATATTGAGTAAAATTTAGTTTAAAAAAATTGGATTGGATATTCTTATTAAATATTTTTGAATGTACATTTCAAGGCGTTTGTCCTCGATAAAATTCCGTTTGAAAATTAAGGCCCGAAATCCAAAATTTCGTAATATTAAAAAAACCGAAAAAAGTAATAACTTTTATCGCAATATAAAAATTTGAGTAGGGAAATGAGTGATTTATAATAAATTTCATCATGTAAATTTTGGATCTTTTAATTTCGAGAAAAAACCTATAAATTTTTTTGAACTTAAAAATGTTAACGTTTTTGCTTGATTTTCGACTTAAGAAAATATTCTTGACTTTTTTATAATTTTTGTTATGTTTTTTAATTCATTTATACAATAAAATTGCCTTTACCACACATTTTCTGGTTTTGTCAAATAAACGAAGTGGCAAATCAAGATATTCTAAAAATTGACTACGCTGTTTCCTCGGTATGGCCAATTCTCTAGAAGTTTGATAGATCTATTATATAACAATTTCATTATAATGCTTAAGGTTTATGTCTTATTGAAGGACTCCTGATTGTTGCAACCACAACTTCGTTCAAAACACAGACTATACCTCCCAGACCGCTGCTACCAGTGTAGGATAATAATTATTATTATTGGTTACAGTTGATATAGTGATATTTTCTCTAGATTCCTTATGTTCCCCCAGATTGTAAAGCGGTTTCATAAATCCATAAATTTCGTTGAATACGGCCTTCTAAAAATTATTCCACCGCCACGTACACTTTCTTTTGAAGCTCACAATACATTATGTAGAATAGTTACCGACGCCAAAATGTCTAAATTTCAAATTTGAAAGGAATATCCAAAATCTAGCATCTTGAGCAATAAATGACATTTATTTATATATTCATAACAAAAACATACTCATGTAGATTGGTATAATTATTTCTTTCAACCATTTCCAATAAAAATAATTCAAAATTATTATTTGGAAAATCAAGGTTTTGTTAGGAGCACAACAATAACTAATAGTACATGGGAAAATGGAAAACAATAGTACTTTAGTGTCTATACATTTGTTTAAAAATAAAAAGGCGGGTTTTTAGTCTAGACACTACAACACTCTAGTCCCAATCACTTTTGAAAAAAAAAAACAAAAAAAAATGAACAAAAGACAAACCGACAACCTAAGCAAAACTGAAAACCAAGTAGAATATAAAAAAACATTTTTTTTATTTGGAAGACGACACGTTGCTGTTCTCCACATGGTGTTGGAAATGTGTACATTTTTATATTTTTAGAATTTATTGCGATGGAAATTTTGAACAAGCACAAAAAAAGCATGAAAATCCACACTATTAATATTTATTGGCAGTGATTTGCACTTTTGTGATTTTCCCTCTTCAAAAATATGCCTATAAACAAAAAACAAGAAGACAAAAATTAAACATTGATATACAATTATACACACATATTATGGATCGGTAAATAATACTGTTTTTTATGACCATTATAACATTGATTTATGGATATTTGAATTCGTTCATATGGAGAACACATTAGAATGGCGTCAATATGTATCATATATCATAATCAAATTCTATTTATTTTGAGAAAATACTTGTACAAAAATATTCACTTAAAGTGGAAATTGTGAAATACATTTTTAGATAGATTTTTTTTAATTTCACGTACATCGTACATACGAGAAAGATAAAACACAATAAATGAGAAATTTAAAGGAGAACTTCACAGAAATTGTTTAGAATATTACATTGATATAAGATATAATACTTTTTGAAATATCACACGTGTAATTAATTACTAAGGTAATTAACCAGGTAATAAGCAGTACAATAGAGTTATTAAGTATATGTTAGCCGTGTTTTTTTCTTATGATAATTTTATGAAGCAGACACATATTTTCTCTATACGATGAGAAAGAAAATTCTTCAAATGAACCTGCCTGAAGTTTATTGTTGCTGCACTACGCATTTGATTTTGATGGACTGAGTTCAGAGAGAAAAGATCTATAATTCAAGAAGGATTAACTGAAAATTTACAAACTGTTATTAGATGATTGGCCTTTTTAATAAATAAATTAGAAAAATATTTCATATGTTACAGAAATATATTATCCCATTAAATTAATTCTATTATTTATCCACTTAAAGAAAATATATGGTACATGCTTGCAACCTTCATACACACAATCATATATGTATGCTTAATAATAAACCATCGATTAAAACTCAAATTGGTATTTATTGATTTTTATTCTTACAGGCCACTTACGACAGTGCCAAGAGATTATTTGGCTGCTAGCCTAGTACGCAAAATAGATTTTTTTGAATCATAACAAGAAAATCCAGCACAAAAATATCTCTTTGTCATTAAACTCATTCAAATGCTATACTTCTTCGCTCGTATCGTATCTCAAAGGAATTTGAGATACACTTCATATTTTTTTTTCGCTTAATTGATGACTTGGTTTATTTGTAGGTTTGAAGAAGATTTTCTGTTGAAACCGAAAAAAAAAAAATGAAAACTGTTGACATTTGGTAAGTTGCTTTCCACGCCCCCTGGAAGTCAGCACACGAACCCGCAATTGGAGATAGATTTTTTTCGATTTGACGTTAATGTATTTTCCATAAGAAAAAACCAAAAGAGGGTTCGAAAATCATTAATTTTACTTAAAGAATTCATATGAACGGGTATTAGTATTATGATTGTAAAAGCATAATAAAATGTGTTTATTTCTAATACTTAATAGTTAATACTGACAGGTCGAGCTCTGCCCCATCACCACGTTCAGTCTAAACTATTATTAATGGGACACCCTGTACGTGCAAATTTTTGTAAAAAAAAAAAAAAACATTTCAAACACATATCCACATGAAAAGTAAAAACCATAACAAGTATACATTCATATGACAAACAATTTATTACTTCATACATATATTCTATTTTTAATTTTTCGTTGATTTATAGTGGTTTTTGAATCAATAATTTGAATAATTGATCATCGCGAATAATTTGAATAAATTGCAACAAGATGACAGGTAAATAAATCGACCAAGCGAAAGCTTTGGTCACAACAGCAACAACAACTGTCTATCAAAAAAATTGACACCTTCTTATACAGGGAACGTTCTAGCTGCGACAGATAAACAAAACAGAACGCACAAAGTATTTTATAATGTGCTTGGCTCCTCATTGGGGGTGAAAATCACACATAGGTAAAAATAAATCTAGACAAACAATTAACGTACAAAAAACAGACAACAATTAAATAAAAAAAAAATAAACTTTTTTTCACGAACTTATGCAAGCTGATGGTATGTTGGATTGTTTGTTTAATTTTTGCTGAATTAAAAAAAAAAGATTATTTCGGGCAGTACCCTTCGGGTCAGAATTAAACAGCTCTAAAAATAAAAAAAAAATACGTCTTACGGCTATGGTTTCTTTTATTCAAATGCGAAGCTTAACTTCATTACACTGACATCGAAGATGATAACGAAAAAAACACACATTATAAATTGTGTATAAGATTAATTAAATTTTCTGACTGCGTCATCATGATGTAAACCATTCATTACACACAAATTTAAATAGACCACGAGAACAAAAATGTAAACTGATTCATCAGAATATGGCTTTCCAAAGCTTGTTTTTTTGTGCTCAGAAATAAGTAATGCAAAAAAAAAACGAAGAACGAATAAAAGGATTTTAGCAATTATTTTTGTAAGCTTTTGAATTCAATGACGTTGATTTGTTTTTTGGTTTTGTTATGAAGCCAGAAATGGATTTTGTTAAACAATTATTTATAATTAATTTACTTCGTAAGGTAAAAAAAGGCTGAAAAAGCAAACAATAAACCAGTAATCATAGTTCAACTTGGTTAACGTTTAAGACCAGTTTTTTTTCTTTCAGAATATACTAGTAATCGTTCATACCGAATCATAATGGTTTTCTAGTAACGGCTGTATTTTTTTTTTTTTAATTTGCACAAAGCCCTTAAAAGACTAATAATCCAAAAATATCGCCATAGAATCTCAGTTAAGAAGCATGCAGTATAAAGATTTTAAGATTAAAGAAACTCATATTTTGTCTTCTAAATCTAATATACGCTTGATAAAAATAAAATGCCTTAAAAAGCTAATGGAGTATAAAATTTACTGCGACTGATTTAAAAAAAAAAAAAAACGAAACAGATAGTAGTTTTTATATCCGTAAACATATTTAGGTACACAAATACTATAAGTAAACATATTAAAAGTAAATGTTCATGGTTTAATTCTTGGAATGAAATTTTTTTTATATATAAAATTATTTATTTAAAAAATAAAATGTATACAAATAATTTTGAGAGGAAAGTTCCACCACAAAATGGTCATACAATTCATCCCCATCCACGCATACAATTTATTATTATTTTTGTTTTTTTTTTCAATTCCAACAATTTTTTCTTTGTCTGAATGCTGAGGAATTTTTTTTCAATTTTAAATAAATATTTTTAAACAAACAGCAATAAAGATTAAAAAAAACCATGAGCTCTGATAATTTTAATGTGAGTATTTAAAAAGTATGTATACATTTTTTAAATAAATAGGTTAAAATAGTAGTAAATATATTAATCATTATTAGATGTTCTTAAATTTTTGGAAGGAAATATTAAATAAAGAGACAGTTAATAAATTATTTTTATAAAAAGAAAAATAGAATTATTTCTTTTTCAACAACTTAATAAAACCAACTAACAAAACAAAATGGAATCTAACTAAATTTCCAACCAATAACAAGAATATTTGCAACAATACAAACAAATACAATAATTAAACAAATAAAACCTGCGCGTGCAATACTATTTAATAGAATATTCATTATCTCCTTAACAGTATTGAATTAATTATAAACACATTGCGAATGAAATAAAAACATCTTCAATTGTACGCCCAAATTGATTAAGATCTTATATATTTCACTTGTGTGTGCATCAAAAAAAAAAATATACCGAAAAAAACATCATGAATGAAATTTGAAGGTTATTCGGATTAAAAGAAGTGTTGTAGTGTGCTTGTTTATTTTTTTTTTGATGTTGATGGATGCTAAGAGTAGTTCTAGCTTTATATAGTACAAAAATATTCAAGTTCAAGTAAAAATATAATTATCTATATATTATATATAATTATCTATGTATATACCAGCATGTCTTGTGGTTGTGGGTTTTGTTTTTATTTTTCTTTTGTTCTTTTTTTTTTAAATTAACCGATTCAATATTTCAATGCATGCCATTCCACATACAGTCAATCCATTAAAATATTATTTAAAATGTTTGCAGATTGAAGCGGAAGCTTGTCGGGATTGTAAATGATAGATTGAAAATATAAACACATTAGTTCATTTAGAAAGGAGTACTGTTATAATAGCGTATAGTGTGTACGAATACTGTCAGTTATTTGAGATTTTAAGATGTTTTGCGGAAAGAGTTTAAAAATGATCTATTCAATAACAATGAATATACCTTAAATTTCTATCCGCTGGAATTTTGGAAAATGTTAGTTGCCCTTTGCAGTGCGTTTTTAATGCATAAAAGTCAACAACTTTATTGTGCATACCTAAGCCTTACAGGTCCATGTTCTGATTTTTCAAACTGATTCAAAAAAAAATTGTTCCCAATGTTACTTACATTGTAATCAAACGAAGAAAACTTTTGTTTTTCTGGAATTAATAGGATAAACGGTTCTTATGTACATATACATATATGGCACAAAGGCATGGACCTTGTCAAACGTACATAGATGAAACCGCTTTGATTGCTTCGAAATAATTTTTAGTCCCGTCGGCATAAATGGAGAGTGGATGGAATGATATAACCACGAACTCTACAGCTATACTGAACTGGTCAAATGGATTAAAGTCAAGTCACTTAGATGGCTGGGTCACGTAGAGCGAATGGGCCACAACGCACAGGGCCAAAAAATCTTCGAATCCAATACCGATGAACGTCGCAGTAGGACGAAGACCGAAGTTATAAAATTAGAAATTTAAAACTTTAATAAAATAATTTTTCTATACAAAATTGAAAATAATAAAGTAGGGTTTTTATGAGACTGTCGATACGCCAATATAGACAATGGATAAATCAATACATAGAATTAAACAAAAAAATTAATTGTAGAAGTTAATTTTCCAATGCATTGCCAAACTAGTTTTTATTTATTTCACAGAAATTCTTAGCGTATTATTAAAAGTAACTTTATCTTTAACTTTTTCCAGCTTTGTGGCCCAATGTGCGACATATAGCGGGAGTTATATTCAAACAATATTGCTAACAAAATCGCTTAGGTTTGACGTCTGATTTACAAGATTTTGTTTTGAATACAAGCTCAAAATTGAGAATTTAACTATGATAACTCCTCAAGCTATGAGAGATCCATCTTAGAATAGTTTATATCTTACGTGATTAACTTGATTTTGTATGTACCTTAAGTATTGAAAATTTTTGTCTAAGCTAAAATTTCAAAGTTCGTTAAATTATAAAAAAGTGTACAGATTTTTTTTTCTAACATTGAACATTAACTACTTATTTTATTGTATTATTATTTCAACCAGTCACAAAGATTTGCTTTGTATTACAAATTATTTTTTAGAAAAACAAACTAAACGTGACCTTATTATCGTAAAACCTAATACTAAACACAAACATTTAATGGGGCTTCGTCATCATCACTGCACGCTATTTGAAATTTCTAATGAATTGGGAAGGGCATTAAGTAAACATTTAATTGTTTGTCCATCCAATAATAATCTACACGGCACCTACACTCGAGCTATAAGCTATTGAGGAGGGTTACTTTAACTTATTTTATCGATTGTTAAAACAACTTCCGATTAAAAGTTCGATTTTGCGTTCAAACATTTTTTGTTTAACATGCAAGGCTATGATGTTATCATTTCTTTTTGTCTTTTTGTTTATATCAAAAATTCTATATAACCTTGGAGATGACGGTCACTATCGCTAGCATACACCACCGGCTAAATTTTCTGTGTGCCCTATCCCAATGGAATAATAATAAATAATAAGAACAGCAAAAAAAATATCTCAACATTTCCGCAACACACACAAGCAGATAGTAAGAAAAGATAGCCTATTTTTCCTTTTATTTATTGAAACATTAAAACTCTATAAATAATTTTTATTCAATGTGAGTAAAGTTTATTGTTTTATAATGAAAACGCAGCTGATAAACAAGGCCAAAAACTAAGCAAATCAGTGTGGGTAGTAAAAGATGATAAATGTATATAGATATATCACGAAAAGGAAACAAGAAAATATATATATATAAATATTTATATGTTATGTATAAATTTTAAAATATAACCTTCAATAATGCAATAAGAAAGAATAAAAACATTGGAAAATTTAAACACGCATAGTGACTTTATAAAATATAAATATAAAACATCAAACTTTTTCTCTTCTGATTGTTTTTTTTTTGTTTTACAAATTTTTAAAATGAATATTTTTTTAGTGATATTGTTATCTATTCAATCGTTTGCTATTTGATTTATAAAAAAGGATAAACAAGCCTTGATAACGAAGATAAGATACTATATTTTTATGTCAATCAGGTACTTGTCAGAAAAAAAAATACAATATTAATTAATCAACGAAATCGTTTTTTTTTTGTTTGCTTCTCATACAACACATGCTTCATTGCGTGTATTTAAGTTATTTCAATTATAGTTCATTGTCTTTTTTTTCTTAATTTTGGCATCATGAAATTATTATTGAACTTTTTTTTTTTTGTCAGCCTTAAATTGCTTGCAAAAATAAATAATCCGTGAAAATATATCTTTGACCTACTCGTACATATTTGTTTTAAATCGAAATGAAATTAAGAAGAAGGCATAAAATAAATCAATGATAAATGTCATTGTAAAAAATGTAATCAGCAAGATTGCCATTAGATTGTTTTGATCTTATATCGAAAGCTTAACTTATTTTTGGAATGGAATTTAGAAGGATTTATTAATTTTGAAGTGGAAAAATCTACAAAAATAAATCGACATCAAAGAAATAATGATATGAAGCAGTCTTAGAAAACAAAATAAAGAGTTTTTCAAACGCAGAATAATTGGACTACGAATCCATTTTAATTTTACTGTAGGAGTCCCTTTTGGTCAGCTTCTATTTAATCAAAAAAGGATTCCCAAATAATAATGACTTAAACTCACTCTTCTTAGGGAGTTTTACATGGAAGTGCAGAAATTTCCGATACTGTTGAACTGTGATTAAATGTTCCACATTGAAGAGCATTTTGAACTACTTAATTAACGATTCCCTTAGGTCTCATAAAACTTGAAATTAACAATTATTCATCAAAAATACGTTCTGTGTAATTTAATGAATTTTAAATGGATCAACAATTTATAACTTTCATTTTTTAAAGAATTTATGATTTTATTAATTTCAGTGTAATCTTCCAGCTTGAAGATGACAAACGTACAACTCACTCCGGTCAAAACCTAAACGGATTCAAAGCATTTCGTTTTCCACAACTATACACTCAGTTTTTCACACTCAATTCTACAATGACAAAGTATATTTCACATCATGTAGTCATAGTCAGTCATGGATGTTATTTGTTGTAATCATTTTCATTTCATCGTTGCTGCTCTTGAACCAATATATTTTTGTTTTATTTTCCGACCAACATAACATGAGAAAATTCAATTAGCAATAACAGTATTCATCTCTATACGTATTTCTGTATATTTTGATACACATACATACATATATGTATATTTTTGTTTTCTTCTTTTTTATCATTGTTTTATGGCTGTAGTTCGAGTATATGTATACAAACATAGTATATGCATGTATGTCAGTGGTAATTCTTTTTTTATTTGTTTTAAATCTTTTGCTGTCAACAATCAGCCTTCAAATTAGATTTTTCTTCAATTTTTGAAGATACGTAGTAGGTTTGTGAAAACAAATATAGAAAAACATGCAAGAACCAACCGTATAGTAGGATGTCTCTTTTTGAGAAAATCGAGCTTGAATCAAATTATTGCCACAAACAAAAAAAAAAATGTCAAAACACGAAAAATAAAAGTAGTAAATTTACTTCAAAAGAGCTATATATGTATGTATAAACAAAAAAAGAATAAAGTAACAATGATTACTTCTGTGCAGGAGAGTAAATAAGTAAATTAAAGCTACTCTCACATTGCAACTGATATTGATTTTGCAGAATCCTGAACGTCAGGATTGTTGATTGTGGCACTTGATTTCAAAAATAAAAACATCAAAAACAATAAAAAATCTCTCTGTAACTACACATCTTAAATAATGCCATATAAAATTTATTTTTACGGAGTTCTTTGGGAAAAGCTAGTGAAGGATTTCTTGTGCAGTGTAATTTAATAAAATAAAATCTATAAAAAATTGCTGTTGTATTTTGTATACACACAAAACATCAATAAAATATCGTAGGTGTGAGTCATGCTATTTGATTTATGGCAAATCGTGATTGTATTTTAAGTTGTGGCAATGAAATCAAACTACACCCATCAGTCTCTTGTTAAAGGAAATTGAAGCCATGTTGTTGTTTTTTCGTACATGCACATTTTTATGGACTCGTCGAGACTATAGTAAAATCATTTGCATTTATATTATATGTATTTTAATAGATATGTAGGTAAGGGTGTATTTTATTTCCCTTTGATCTAAATAACCCCTTAAAAAACCCACACTTAAAAGATTTTGCAATAAAAAATAAACAAAAAAAATCATCAAAATCAATACAGTCGTTTTCGAGATCAATAAGTGCTATATAATGCACGTATCATTATTTCTCGGGTTAAAACAAAAAATTCTATTCCAGAGAATCGCTCAAAAGCGTTTATTCTAAGCCTTGAAGAAAATCTCTTAAGTGATTTAAGCTTGAGTCAGGTACAGACGGATGGATAGAATTGCGCGGTCCATTTTTTCTCTATCATTTTAATGTAAGATCCTAAATTTGCCCTATAGTTGAGGATATAACAGATACCCTAATGTTTTATTGTCTTGAAGTTGTTTACTCCTATTGATTGTTTTTCTATTAAAATTCGAATTATTGTGAAGTTCTTCTTAAACCACATCGTGATTCTGAGAACGATGTTTTAATCTCTCAATTAAAAAAAATCAAACCGAAACAACAAGAATTAAGATTTCATAAAAATCAAAACAAACTTAAACAGTATCTGACGAGTAGGATTCTAGGAAATTATATTTTATGAATATTCAGAAATGATTTATGATAGAATCATATTGCTTCATAATTTCAAGGAGTACAAAAAGTTTATCATATTATTGGGGTATTTCCGTACATAAATTTGAACTTAAGTACGTACATATGTATATAGATAAGCTTCGTCAGAACTGCAGAAAATCTTCATTGCTTTTAATTTTTATTTTATATAATTTAATTTTGCTTATCAAGCATGAAATATGCAGAACAGCAAATTGAAAATACATATGTATGTATGTAGATAACTACGGGTAGATGAATGAATGAATTAGAAATTGGAGAATGAACCGTGACCTAAAGACAGATACAATTGTTCTGCCTCCAAACTTATTACTCACAAGAATTTGAGTATTTGGGTCACTTTCTTTTAACTGGTATCATCCCAGATAGTTTTTCCTATCATGCATAAGTGGACCGCATTTGCAAGAATATAGTCCTTAGTTTCACACGTTAACGATCCTATTCAATTTGTATTTATTTTCTTGTAAGATTCTATTTCAAAATTTATTCAGCCCTTCCTACGCCACGCATTTCATCTTTATTCAGAAGCTTGTTATGATTTCCTAAAACATCCATCATAGAATGAAGCGTAGTATATAGAAAATCACATGCATTCTCAGTCATTCTTCACGGATTTTGTGATTTTTTTTTTCGGGATTCGATAGAATTCGTGATCATAAGAACTTTTACGTTTTGAACAGTTACAAACGCAGTGCAATAGTGCATATGTATATCTTGACAAAATGCCAACAGCAGATTTATTTTCTCTATTCTTTTAATTCTCAACCTCAGAAAAAAACGTGCGGTCGTTCACATTTTAAAATAACAGGTACATAAAATGCTTCAGATCATCTACGGTATATTTTCGTTAATATTAAATAAAAAAATATACCTACTTGATATTAAAAAAAAAATACATACCACAGATTTTAAGTGGAGCTTCCAATTCTAATAAAATTGGCTGTGAAAGGAAAATTTCTCGCGATTTAAGACACAATCCACGGATTTCGGTTTCTGAGAGCTGCACATTTTTTCCAGGTCTTGCACCACGAACTGTAAAAAATAGATATCATTAAATAGTATTAAACAAATTTTTGTAAAAATAATAAAAAAAAGAAAAATTTCTTAAGATTTACCTAGTAGTGATAAGTTTACGAGAAAATTAAAAAAAAGCAGTCCCTGAGGAATTTATTCTTTAGGGGTTGATAGAAAATGGTTTTTAGAAAGCGTTGGTCATACATTTATTATTTTGATAAAAAAGGAAAGAGAATACAGTCTGATAAGAAGTTGATAAAATTTACTATTCCAAAATTTAGTGTGATTGAATGTATGGGTCTTTGAAGAATCTTCGGTATTTCGTAAGAAAATATATTTATCTAATAGGTATATATGTAAGCTTCAAGCTTTTCTGAGCTACGCTACACAGACTATACCTACTATACTTTATATTTAACTTAAACGCATACGGGCTACATTTTTTCAATGCGTTACAATTTGCATCCTAATGAGGTGAATATCGAAAAAGCGGTTAGAAAATGAAGATCGAAAAGAGTATAGAACCAATATCCTGTGCGTAACAAAGAGCAGACAGCTAGCTAGGGGCAGAGCTGGCAGGAAAAGCTTGTTGATTGACTGGTTTAAAAAGAATGCGAGTTAGCCGCAGACGGAACTGGAATAAACTGGAATTAAAAGTCAAAAAATGCTGCATTGCGCGAAAGTTCATCATAGTAAAACCTGGGCTGTGAGCGCTATCTAAAGTGAACTAAGTTATAAAAGAATATCGACTTTTTTATTCCAATTAAAACTCCAGTTGTCGTTTCTGGATCCATGTCAGCGTTTTATCAAAACGCCTTACGAAACAATAGTAATTTCCGTTGTCCGTTAAGCGTTCTCCACACTTCGCTGGATTCTTTTTGTCGACTAAACAGATTAGATTAATATTTTTTTACAAAATTTGGAGAAAAATTTTAAAATTATGGTTTTTCTGTAAACTTCCTTTAAAGTAGTCCATAAGGTATAATTATAGTAAGTACCTACACTTCTGTTACCTTCAATATAAAAAAAAAAACATTGCTGTAACTTGGAATTGAGCCTAGACTATCCTGAATTCAAAATAGAACGCTCTCACATCGCGCTCATGATCTCCTTTATCTTCCATCCAAATGTAGGTTAATTCAAAAGAACATCCAATGAATAGCTAGAGGAGTAAAAACACCTTTCTACCTACTTTACTTATAAAAAAAATGTCAACATGTTCATTGCAAAACATCTTGTATTTTTTTTTCGAATAAACTATTCTAGGTACTTATGCATACAATTTGCTTTTATACTCTCTTACAATTTACAAACTGTACTTTTACTTTCAGGACCCTTTCAGATAGCAAGGACTTAAATGCTGTTATTCAATTTGAAGGTTAAGTAAACATACCATCAACCTATACAATTTAATTCATTTCCACCTTAATTATGCTCTTCAATTATTATCTTTTCAAAAAAAAACCTCACAACATCAGCCTCACAACCTCACACATCCATCACAATCTTCAAACAACCTGTCGTCTGCTAATTAGATCTAGTTCAAGGCATTTCATTTAACTCAAAGGTTTTACTTATCAAATTTTACTTGTCACCAATATGTGATCTAATATAAAACGAAACAAATAAAAAAAGGAGATATCAATTAGCGTTTATTTATTAAAAAGGTATTTAACCGTCGAATATCGTTGAAAAAAAAAAACCAACCTCAAAAGAGGTAAGGGGAGTGTAGAATAATAAAAGAAATCTTTCTTTCCCGTTCCTTCTCTGCAAGAAATGAATCTCCCTTTTTATCTCAAGCAAACAAGTATATAGCAGTAATATACCTACATAGCTTGGCATCATCGCCTAGATTTAAAGGTAAACGGAACACGGGGGAGAAGAAAGCGGTTCCAAGTTTCAAGCAGCAACACCAAGCTGACTAGAGATTTCAACAAGAAAATCTTCATTTATTCTTCTTTAGAGAAAATAAAAAAAAAATAACGGCAAACAAAAAAACATATGTAAGAAATGCGTAATGCGCGTGTAGCCATATTTTTTTATCCGCATTTTTATATAAAAATGGGTTAACTCTCTTAACTCATAAAAGGCTCCTTCCGTCGTCGTACCGTAACATAGGCGTTGTCAGCAAAATTATTTTCTTGTTTCTTCAATTATTTATCATATTTTGTTTTTCATAAGAGAAAATAAACAGAAAAATATATAATTACCTTCTAGAAGCCGGGATATTATGCTATCGATATTCATTAGTTCAGCCATGTTATTTCCTTTCTTTTAACTGTTTTCACGAGACCAAAGTATGCAATTATTGTGATTCTAGAGATGCGGCGAATTTAGAGAAGTTATTCTCGTTTTATTTATTCACACACGATTTGCCGTTATGTATTAATAAGAGTCACAATTCACAGTAACAGTTGTGTTGCCTGTGTCAACAGAGGGATGTAAGAAAATTCAATTTAGAAAAATAAATGATGATTTTTTTTTTGTCAAGTACATAAAATTTTCATTCGCCGTGGAAAATTGGAAATTATGATTTTCTTGAGGTTCCTGGACGAGACAGAATTTCAGAGAAAAATTATCAAAAAAACGAATTTCTTCATTGGAAAGCTATTACTCCATTGTGAATGAATAATTCATTTAATTTTTTTGCATGGGAATTTTTTTTTCTTTCAGAGGGTATGGTTTTTTTTTCTTCTCTTCCACACGAAAATGCGTCACGGTTTTCGGATAATTAATCAATTGAACTGATTCAGTTTAAATTTTCTTATTATTTTTAATACAAATCTATTTATCACGCGCGATTTATGGTTGAAATGCGAAAAGAAAAAAATCTTCACTTCGCCCACACGGTCATCGAAAGAACGACGATGGATGGAAGAAAATTGCTGGTTGGAAGAAAATTGAATAAAAAAAGAATTTGCGATATGACACAGGATGGAAATCGAAACACGAAACGAGAAGTGTAGAGAATTTTGTCGTTTCAGATGCGAGCGAAAAGGAGAAAACTATTATTTAATTGAGAAAAAAAAAACTATTTCCATCTTCTTTTGTGTAATGAAATGGAATCAAACTGGAAATCGTAAACGCATTTTTTTTATGGTGTGGAAGAAAGAAAAAATTTTCCCGATTTTTTTTTGTCACTGAATTTTTAATTTCTGTATATATTTTACCAAAAAGCACTTTCGAGAGATTGTTAGCGGATAGTTTTTATCATGTTTATTGAAGCAATATTAAAATTTAATTTATTTCTTTTTTTGTAGCTCTTTTCTTGAAATTTAGTTCACCGACAATTTCTTCGTACAAGCGACTTAAAAAGAACCTCAGAAATGGCGGCGATATGAACGCGTTTTGTTCGGAATTTCGTCGGAAAGATGATGGGATGGGAGTGGAAAATGAATGGTGGAATGACATGGGATTGGGAATTTAGTGGAAAGTTAGGTGCGATTTGACGCGTTGTGCTGCGTTGGTCGACGTCAGATTTGTTTTTTAGAAAGGTATTTCAGTATCAGAATGTAGGTAGCGCTTTCAACAACGGGTGGTGTTCACAAATGCTGTTCCTCAATATGTTTATTTTCACCGCAACCCAAGCTATTTTGGTTCGATTGAATTGTTAAACTTTGTGACTGATTCTCAACAATAAATTGTTGATAACCAAAACACATATTCGTGTTAAACAATAATAAGTGGCATAAACAATATAAATAAATAAAGGAATAATTAAAAAAAATGTAAAAGGACAAAAAAATATATGATTTGTTTACACTTTTTGAGGGCAAATTGCACAGGATTATTTATTTTTTTATATAATATTTTCCACCTGATATGCAAATAAACGCATTTAATCATGCTTTTAGAATCATAATATCGATACCCGTTCATATAAATTTTATTAATAAAGTTAACATTTTTGGAGCCCTTTTCTGGTTTTTTCTTATGGGAAATACATTGAACGTCAAATCGAAAAAAAAATCTATCTCCAATTGAGGTTTCACGCGTTGACTACCAGGTGCCGTGTTAGCAAGTACCAATAGAGTGAAAATAGTTGAAATATTGATGTTTAGATGGCGCTTTTTTAGTGCTAAAAAGAAAATCTTGTAAAAAATGTTGGTACAAGTAAATTTTAGGTTTGAATTTCAAAATCAGTAATCGCGATATTGTCAATATTAATATTTAACAACAGATCATTTGTACCAACATTTTAAAAACGATTTTCCTTGAATTACTAAATAAGCGCCATCTTAGCAGCAATACTTGAACTATTTATTTGTACGCTGAAATTGAGTCGATGTGCAAATGGAAGGAAGTTTAGGATTTCAGATTTGTCCCAGTGCAACAAAGTCTAATCGAATTTAAAGAAAGAAGATAAGAAGTACGTCAAGCATAAACAAACATAAGATTAAAAAAGATAGGACAATAAAAACTGGTGTCACTCTGACCTTTATTGCTTTATTTTCTGAGGATTATCCATATGGATCATTAGCGTTAGTAAAAAAGGGATATTATTCAGTTGTTTAGTCCAGATAAAAACATTAATTCATTAGATGTATTAAGTACCTAGAATTCCATACTATTCATTCTTTAATCTAGTTTTTTGAGCTTCTGTCAGATTAATGTAATTGGATTTAATTTTGAATTAGAAGTTAATTTAAACTTAATTTCAAGTGTTATTTGTATTAGTTGAATACTTTCTCAAAAATTACTCATTAAACGTTTTTCTTTCGAGATGGAAAAGTACTTTTGAGTAAACTGAAATCTAGTACTCTCACTCACGATATCATTTAGAGTAGATGAAAATGTATGATGTAGGATTTTCTACCAAATATTTTGGATTCATTTCCCTTGACGGATCAACAATGTTTTTAACACTGCTATTTCTCCAATGAAATGTTCACCAATATTGCATTTTCAATACTGACAGCTTAATATTAATTACTGGCACATTCAAAATAGGTAACTATTGTAGACAATAAGGGGGAACCATGGTTATTGAAACAAATAATGAGAAAAATTTTGTATTTAATGATAATTTGCTTAAATTTAGTCACTTCAAAAAAAAACAACTCATACTATTTAAAGTAAGAAAATATGAAGTTCATAAGAAAATATGAAGCGAGCTCACATTTAGCGTTGCAAAAGAGGGTTTTTTTTTCAAAAAACAAAAAGCATTTTATTTCGTTCTTTCTATGCTTCCATACTTAGCAGTTGTTTCAATAAACTAATTCCCAATTTTATTTGCATCATATTAGTCACTTTATTTAAATATTTAAGATGTTCCATTGCTTCACTCATTTCAACCCTGAACTTCACAGCACATGTGTTGTGTCAATTGATTTAAATAAATATCATTTAAACACACAAGCTTTCCGATCATTATCACTTTATCAGTATTATAGTTGAATAACCTGATCAAAAAAAAAAAATACGCATTGAGAAATAATAATAACAATATAACTTTTTTAATGCAATTTTGCTGACACAAGAGATTTATTTATACCTTCACTTTATTTAATTTAATTTTAAACTGAATGGAATATCACTAGCGTGATATATTTCCAGATAATCGCTATATGCATAAGACTCTTGCTGTTCAACTCTTTTGTTTTCATTTTAATTTTGCTAAGATACAGTCTATTTTTTTTTTGCATACTCGTATTTCAAAGTCAAATTGAAATGATATAAAGGATGGTGAGTTAAATTGATTGCTGTAAATAATATAATCTTTATGTGAGACTGAGACACCCAAATTAATAATTCTCTTCCTTACTTTGTAGAAGTTGTGGGATCATATACAGCTTAAATTCAAGGAGAATTTAATCAATTCGGATGCAGTAACTACAAGCAAGCGTTAACAGGTTTAAAGATTTTATTTGTTTTTTCTTTACTTCCGGAACTTGTTTATTGGTTTTATATTAACATCGCTTTTCGAAGATAAAATTTTTTATCATCGTCATGATCATAAACAATGGAAGCAATAAAGAAGAATATTTGAGAATGGCCTTTTGTGGATATGGGATTTTTGTGGGATTGTCTGAGGAATGTTGAGGAATGTTGAAGAATTTGTATTTTTTTTTAAAATACAAGGTGAAAAGTGAACAAGCATTATGACTGTGGAATTTTTTTAAATATTTACAAGAATACCTATACCTGCATACCATATTTTGGAATTTTTCTAAGCTTCATTAAATTTTATTTCCATATAAATTCACTGTCTAAACGAGATATTTAAAACAGAATACAGAAACAGTTTCGCTATCAATAGAGATTGTACTCCGAAGATATTGAAAATTTTCTATCATCTCTACTCGTTTCTCAGAAATATTTGATTCAACATAAGATGAAGTTTTCAGCCTGATCCTTTTTGTTTTTTTTTCTTATTGATTATTTAGCCCAACTATTTTAGCTTCTCTCTCGACTCTTATTGTCATTTGATGCGATAGATCGATGTATAATAATGTACATTGACTTCACTGAACTCCTCAATTTCCATCAGACAAAGTTGAATGCAGTATCTACATCTACATCACTGATCACCAACAGAAAAAGTACCCGTCCTCCGCAAAGTAAGTCAGATAAACCCTCTGTTGACACTGTCGAACGCCTTTTCGGTATCAATGCGAACTTTAGGTGATGTACCGATCGATATTCAACGCACTGTTCCATGATGATGCACAAGGTGAAAAAGTATTCCACACAGGAAGGATCATGCTTCTTCGGCAATGAGTGTACTTCTGAGGTGATTCATTAATCACTTTTGAACGATTCTTGCGATTACCTGGTTAATGCACTCCAAATTCCTCTCTAGTTTTAGCACTGTGTCTTATGGCCTTTCTTCGGGAGCTTGACCATCAATTCTTTTTTCCATTCTTCGTTTCCTAAGCTCTTAGGTATAAACATTTGTTAACTTATATTTTTATCACACATTAATTTATAAAAAGTTCGTAACTCTTTTATGAATTCAATTTTTTTTATAGTGAACCAATTCCAGAGAGACCAACTGTTAATTTTCAAATAATTTACATAAGAAATTATCTATCAAGGTATAATTATTCACAAAAAAAACTTGAAGGATGACTAATTATGACAGTTAATGAGTTTAAAATCTAAGATAATTTTTATAAAAATTAACACCATAAGTTCTACCAATTTAACAACCATAAAAAAAAACGACAACAACGAAGTATGATCTTGAATACCTTCGTAATTTTTTTATGGCTTAATTATTTATAGAACGTGTGTAGAGATATTTACTAAAAAAGAACTCTAAACATCTTTTTATATTCATTCAAAAGTCATTAAATCGTCACATAATTAACCTGTCATTTATCATAGAGTTTTCAGAAAATAAAGACATAAATGTGTCATCATGACAGATATGTGACAACTTTTCAATGTCAGTATTGTTACACTAAAAAAAAAAAAACATTATTTTAATAGAAAACAGTGACATTTTCATTTATCTTTTACTTCCGCTTGCCATAGATTTCCAATGGTAAATGTTAGCCTCGCACAACTTAAATTCCACAGCAAAAATACCTACATACAAGTTCATCATCACCATCATCAGCAACAGCCAATATATATGTATGTTTAAATCTTATGATGCAACAACACGCATTAAGGAATTTCAATGTTAGAGTTACCATATCAATCAATAAAAAAAGCTTTGAGTTCATTAGAAAATTAATTATATTTTTTTTTTTTCGTTTTAAACATTTTATTTCAAATGGTAAGTAAACGCCCGAGATGCTGATGTTCCAAGGCTTTTTCTTCTGTCTCTTGTGTGTTGTCTTGGAATGCCGTATTTATTTTTTCAGCATCTTCCGTAGGCCAACGACATTATTATGCTGTCAGAAATAGTTCTGCTCGAGGCATTTTTAATTAAAAATACATTAAAATTATTGCATTAACTTAAAGAAAAGAAAAACTAATAAAATTAAAAATTTGATGTAAATAATGAGGATAGTATTCACTGAACGCTCTTAATTTCAAGAGCCTCTTAACTCAAAAGATGCTCCCTCAGTTTGTTATAAAAATTTCCTTCTCATGATCTGTGTTTCCGTGAATACTAGCCTTACAGTCGTATTTAATAGATTTTTGTCTATTAGATCACTGTCTAATCTAATCTAATCACATTAACCTACTCATGTGCCTAAGTTAGACAACTAAGAGACAACATAAGCCAAGGGTTTTAAACACTATTTCCAAAGTGGCAGTTGTGTAAAGCAAGACAAGTAAGAATAAGATTCTTAACCTCAAGTAACAGTTGAATCATTAACCCAGATGTATTTATTATAATGTCAGATTAAAACAACTGGATTAATGTTTTGATTAAAAGTTGATTTTATAACCAACACTCAAGTTCAGAAGAGTTTTAAATGACGTAACTTGTGTTTGTTTAGTGAAAGGTGAGCCCATGAAAGAGAAATTTTTATGAGCTAATGTGAAAGGATTGGTTCAGCATGTCAAAGTTCAAAAGAAAATTAAATATGGTTTAAACCAATGATTAAGAACTCGTAAAAGAGTTCTCCCAATAGGTCTGTTCGATGCTAGCACGGGTTATTATCTGATTTCGACTTGAGCCCGGGCGAGCTCTGATTGCGCTCTGAATGACCTCGGTTTTTTTTTCATAAAGGGAGAACTCAGAGCTGTCAGAAACCAACTGTTGGTACTTTGTCAAACGGTGCACTTAAAAGAAATTTTTTTTTGGCTTTTATTACAATTTCAGATGGTATAGTGACATTTTGCTAATAATTAAATAGACAAAAGTGAAAGATAAGTATGTGTAACGCCTAAAAAATCAGCTAATGAAACGATTAGCCTTTTAGTGTTCGATGTAAAATAATAACTTTATCAGCCCTGTTTTTTTTTTTTGATAGTTGAAAGATCTTTCTAGGGCGACGCGAACATCGAACACACTCAATATTAATGTCGGTGGGGCATGATCATGTTTCGAAACCTTTAGTTGCGGTCCTTGTACAGTGAAGTGGAAGCAAATCAAGTTGTCAACCATGACGATTCTGCACACGTCAATAATTCCACAAATGACAGAAAATGATAACTTTTTCGAGACAAAAATGCAAGAGAAAAAAAAAATAACAAACCAACGTTAATTATATCTAAATATCTACCATCAACAAACCGCCCAATCATCATCCTAAAAGCTTAAATCATACATTATGTATAGAAGTAGATACTATTATAATCATGTCTTAACTTCTTTGGTCAAGTAAACTACTAACCACAAGATCCACTACACCACCATGTATCGATTGATCCAAGCAATCGATGCAAGCAAAACGAAAGACAACAACGATGGCGGCAACGGCAACAACTAACTACCGACTAGTTATGCTGAACCACTAAACAACTTGGTCTATACTCTTCAGGTTTTGGGCATATATAAAAGCTCAGATTGAGTAACATCCATTTCAGACTCTAGTTATAATTTAAAGTGAGAACTTTGTGCTTCAACGTTAATCTGTTGAGGCCATCATACATCGCATAGAAAACTTTATTGTGGTGGCTCAACGAACATTTAACTGAAAAGAGTCGAAGTGTAAACATTGTTTTTTGAATTTAGCTGTGATTTTTTTCGTTTGGATTAATTTCAGTGATTTAAAAGTTTTATAAATCCATCTGTGATAAATATAAAATAAAAATGATTTTTAAAAAATCTGTAAACAGTGTCGTGGTATTTTTAATCCTTTGCATTGGATTTGTTGTCAGCATTGAATTGCGTACGTATATCTATTGAACAAAACACAAAATTACAACAGTTTTATTTTCTATTACGATAATACTCGTATTATAAACTAACCATAGAAGTGGATACTGGATTTTTGTACTAACAGTTTTACTACCCGTTTTGCCTTAAGAAATCTTTAAAAACTGCACCGCATAATAAGTAGATATTGGTGGTTGCTGGTTATTATTTCTTTTTTCGAAATTAAAACCGATCATTTGGATATTTGCTAACACGCTATCTCTGAACTGAAAACATGATTTCAAAAAAAAAACTTGTCCTAGTTTCTTTGTAATTGCATAATATGTATGCTCCTTGAGATATTATGATTAGCTAATTTTTAATTGCCTTTCGTGATTTGTGATTTTTTTTTCAACTTTATAGTTAATTGAACGGAAAAATCTAGAAAAAGTCATTTTTGGTTTTACTTTTGTGTAGCTACTGGAGTTTTTTGTGACATTATTAATTTAATTTTATTAATTCAAATCATGTAAATTTATTTTTGTGGTTATGTTTGAAATGCAGAGAAGGTGTGTTTGTTTTGCATTATTAATGAATCAAGTTTATTTTAAATATATATGTAAGTAAGGAGATATAGAAATATCGAGATCGAAAAGATAATAAATTCTTCAGAAGGAAGGTCAAGTTTTGTTTGTTTGATTTTTTGTTTAAAGAGATTCAACAAATTTTAATGAGATGTCGAAATGTTGAGTATTGAAGGAGTGTTTAGTACCAATGAATTAGCTCATATTCACATTTTCTACTAAACAAAAAGATTCTAGTTGCAAAAAATAGTAATAGTTTATTTTGGTTTAAAAAGTTTATAAGTAAAAAAAATATTTAAAAAAAAACTAACTACTTCACCAAAAAAGTCCTAACAGTGATAATTTCTAAGCTTTCATAGAGCTAAAGTAATGACTTTGACGTTTGTTTGTAAGCGAAAATGTTGAAGCTGCAATTCGGCCAAAGTGATAACTTTGTCGTTTTTTTTTATAGCTTATTGTGAATTTTAAAAAGGGACAGAAATGTATTGCTTAGTTATTAAAAAGCCATATCGTACTTAATATATAATTACTAACTACCAAGTGTATTTAATAAATTGAAATTTTCTACGAATTTGCTGTCAAAGTCCACAGGAAAAAAAAACTTCCCATGAATAAAATTGCAGAGAAAAAAATTATCAAACAGGTGTATTATTATACATAAATATCTTTACTGCTTTTTATGGGTATTCAAATACATTCAAATGCATATATACACTCATAATATCTGTTTCTTTATTGCATAATATTAAACAGACATGCGTCCAATTTCCCACAATAATTATTTCCGTTACGAATAATTAAAAAACAAATGATTCAAGTCACTAGGCCGTACACAAATCTTCTTCACCGTGTCCGCAACAATTGCATCACAAATAATTTTCTAACTTAGCATATTAACTCTGTCCAACATTGGCCTACGGTAATACACATTTGAGGAAACACAGAATCAAATCTAGAAACAACTTAATTACTGTTTATCACGGAACAATATGTCTAGTAGTGTCCCTAACCGGTTTAATAAAAAAAAAAAAACCAAAACAATTCCGAATTTCTAGTTCAATGTCATTAACCGGCATGGTAGCGGTAGCAGCAGCATCAACAACAAAGCGACGAAGCAGTCACATGAAAGCGAAACCATTTTCCATCAGCTTCAGTCTCTTGAATGTTGGCCAAAAGACCAATAACCTTCTTCCGACAGACGCAGCTCGTCCGGTTTTTATTTATAACTTCATTTTTAACTTCCAATGTATGTTTATTTTTTTTTATTTGTGGCAGGGGGGGGGGGTAAGAGTTTATATCTTATGGTCACGAAAGTGATTAATGGAATTGGAAACCTACCATTATTAATTTTGCAATATCTATTGACTGAAATAGTTGTCATTCATTCAAAATAATACTTCTTTTTTTTTTAATTTAAATATTTAAAAAATTAAGTACGAATGCAATAAATGTTGTTGTTATCCTTGTAATTAATAGTTTATATTGCGTCAAAACTATCTTATTAGCATTAGTAATTATTTAAATAAGACACGAGTATTATGAGTAACATTTTTGATTGGAATTTAATCAATCAACGTGTGTCAATAGATTGGCCATAGAGGCTATCTAATTGAAATTCAATATTTGTTTTAAGAAACATTTACTTTAGTGAAACAAAAATGTACATATATATGGACTTATAAACATATGTAAACAGTTGATCATTTGGAACTATGAGTATTTATTTTAAAAGTTTAGAATGTACTTTTGAAAATCAGTTTGTTCACAGTGAGTTAAATTTCTGATACAACTTTCAGAGGCTCTGGTTAGCTAGCAGTTTGATTAATAACTCAAACTATAGATTCTCTGGAAAAAATATTTACTGTACAAGCTCATTCTAATATTCCGAGTTGGAATAACCATGCATTAAAGATAACTATTGTGAACAAACAACAAACTGACCTTTTAAGACTTTTAAAAAATGGATTATAATAAAAATTGCATGTTTTTTTCTAGTAGGTCTTCAATAGGTCTTCTCTGTCTTGCAAAATTCACAAAAAGATACAAACAAACGTCAAATATCTCACTTTGGCACAATGACAGATATGGAAGGCTTGGTATTAAGACAAAAAAATCTTTTTGCCGAAACATTTATGTCATATAATATATTATTATAAGAAAAGTCACGTTATCAGTAAAAAAAAAAAAACTTTGACGACTGTCACTTTCAGAAAAATCATGGATGCTCCGTTTGTTGGAATCTGATTCTGTAAACAGATTTATCTACGATCTATTTATCATTTGAACTACTATCATACCTCAGCTTAACACAAAGCTTAAATCAATCATTAATCTTTATATATCATTAAGAAGTTTTGTCACGCATAATCACACAAAACTACTTATTACTAATTCAAACTTCGTCGTTGAACTCGAATTTGTCAGATCTATGATAATAAATTTTATTCTTATGTAAATTAATTAAGCATCAGATTAAAAAGCATATCAGAAAAAAGCACTAAAGATTATTTAATTTCCGCATGTTTGCAAATTCTGTTAAAATATTCCGCACTACTTGTAAAACACAAACAAATGTTTGATTTTTAAATTTTTTACTATTGGAACCTAGCCATAATTATTTTGATTAAAAATCTTAAATTTGCATAAACTAGAAGTATTATTTGATCTGGGAATTTAAAATCATTTAGACTTACAAAATGTTTCCGTAGTTTTAAACATTTGATTTATAACTTTTGAAAAGAAGTGCTTATTAGAATATTCCTTCCGGAATGCTGTTATTTTGCAAAGGAAATAAATTGAATTTAAAAATATAGTTAAAAAATAATATAAATTAATAACCAACTAACTGAAATTCATTTAAAATAAATATTTTTTTCTTTTTCAGCTGACACATTTCAGAAATGCCAGAGAGATGCAAACTTTGACAAGTGTCTAGTAGAAGCAGTTAATAAGGCGCTACCAATATTAAAAGATGGTAAGTCAACTTTACTTTAATTTACAGATAAAAGTTTACATATGAAAACTCGGGAAAAAATGTAATTCGATGTCAGCTGAATTTTTATAACACCTGGCAAATCACAAGATTTTTAACTGGCAGTTTTGAACTGTCAAAAGCAGCTATGAAAGCGGCCATTAAAATTTTGAATAATTGTAATCTCTAAATTGAAAATTGAAAAAAAAACTACCATCTAAATTCACTGTTTGTAAACTTCTTCATTTAAAAACTGCATTCAATAGCATTCTATTTCATCTATCAAAGTGACATGGCAATTATTAAAATTTTCTTCTTGAATTTTTGAAAGTAAAATCGTACATTTGAGAAATCTTCTTGTTAACCTTTTTGCCACTTCCGGCTCGCCAATTCCAAGCAAAATATGTACATACTTAGGTACAAACTCATTAACGACATCTGACAGCTAAAAGAAATCAGTCATCTGTGATGTGTAATTTTTTTTAGCGACGAGAAGGTTGTTATGATCTTAAGGCTCCCCCTGTGCACTTTGCCGGGTTGACGTCAGATAACGTCGCGTCGGTAGGCCTCTCAGATTTTGGATAGTTCCATGTCTGAGGCCAACTGTCATTGCATTTGTTTTGATTCAGAAGTTATTGGACTTGGCTTTCTTCCACGATAACATTTTGTTTAACATTTAATACAATTTAAATAAAATGAACACGTTTTTTTTAGGTAATGAAGAGTTTGGTATTCCTGCCCTTGAACCCTTGGAAGTGAAAAGCTTAGTTGTTGACGCTGGCACTCCTCCAATAGTTCTCAAACAAACTCTCAAGGATGTTAAGATTTATGATTTAATCAGCACCAGTAGAGTTACCAAGTATCGGTGAGTATTTTATTTTTTTAGAGGCTTACTAAGGCCGCAATGACAACATCTCTTGTCTTTTTTCTTTCAAAACAGCACTGATTTGGAAAAATATCTCATTATCTGTGACAGCAAAACCGACAGAATGCAAATATTCGGTGATTACACAATGACAGGAAGGATATTATTACTGCCAATTACAGGAAACGGAAAAGCAAACATTACTTTGGTGAATACCAAAATTGAACATCGTTTAATTGGTGAACCCTATGAAAAAGATGGCGTCAAATACATGAAATTGAAAGAATACAAAGTCGAATTTCATCCAAAGCGTGTTTATATGCATTTTGAAAATCTGTTCAACGATAAGACATTATCAGAGACAATGAATAGATTTTTAAATGATAATTGGGAAACTGTATTTAGTGAGTTGAAAATTGGCTATCAAAAGAATATGGGCAAGATCTTTAGAGAATTGTCAAATAAGATCTTTACTAAAGTTCCTTTCGATAGAATATTTTTAAGCTGAGAGTATGGTTTATTTTGAATATGTACTCTATTTTGAAATTAATTTAAATTTTGTCATTTTTGTTTCAATACATAAGAAATATATCACATTGCATCATCGTTATATTAGTTAAGAAGTATTAGACACGAGTTTTTATTCTAATCATTCGTTTATCATTCTTTAAGTTAAAATAATTTAAGTAAAATCTTATGGTTAAAGAAATACATATATGAATTGTTATTTTTGTAAAATGCTGTTTTCTTTGTTTATTATTTTTCAAATTCGATAGTGATGGTTTATTATTTGAAGTAACGACATATTGGTATACAGTATAGTTTGAAACAGATTTTTATTCGATCAAAATTCATTGCACATTTTAAGGCGGATTTGTTTAAAATCAGTATCAAATGTGAAACGGTTGAACAGTTGAGACATCAATTTTATTTTGATTTTAAGAATTGCTTTAATAACTAGAGCCCCGTATATTGGTGGCATTAAACAATGAATATTTGAAAAGTTCATCATTGATATAAAAAAAATTATGGATGGAAATTATTGGGGACCGAAAAAAGACATGCCAATGGATAAGACATACTTATATACGAAAATATCAATAATATATGTATGAAATGGCGGCGTAAAGTTCTCGTAAACGTGGTAATCATAAACTGCGTAAAGCATTCAAATATCCATACATAAACATTTACCACGTTTACGACCACTTTGAGGAATTGCATTACCTTTATAATTTTTTAAGAAGAAGAAAAAAAAACCTCACTCCTAGGCCGGTATTCACCAAGCGCTCATAAATTAATGAGATTCATAATTCAAAAAAATCCTCCTTCATGAAAAAAGAATGAAAATATTTATGAGCTAAGGACAGGGGATTTTTTGAGTTATGAGACTGATAAACTAGTTATGAAACTGATAGGTGAATACTATCCTAAGCAGCTGAAATTTTATATACTATGCTAAAAAAAAAATCCACTAAAAGCGGTTTTTGCTCATAAAATTTATTTGCCTGATGAGTTAGTCTGGGTTGCATCAATGCCCTGCACTTTTTGCGAACCATCCTCTAATTTTATCATCTGTTTGTTAAACTGAACGAAAAATTTTAACTTGTCCGACATACCAATATGAAAGATGTCAAACTTCTCTTCACCCCATCCTACTGAGTATTAACGCAGTGTCAAAAAACCTTAAAGAAATAATGCATATGTTAATACTCATTGGGATGTTGTACTTTAATTTAAATTGATTAGTGCAACTGATAAAATAAAAAAATTTATCAAAGAAAAAATATATTTAAAAGCGTTATGTGGGATCGGTTATCAGTGGACTATTTAATTTTTTGTTTGAATAAAACACGCCTTTTAAAACACAGCAACATAAAAAAGGTAGTGAATTCTTGGCATCACTTACCAATAAACAAAACCGCTCTCTTCAATTGAATTGGTATAAAATTTAATCAAAACAAACCCAAACAAAATACAAAAATTTAACAACAAAAACGAGATAACCGTACTATTTCCCACAACGCATAAATGAGATGCAATGAAACACAACACGTACCTACTGAAAAAAGAGAACACTTTACAGTTAATTTAAGAGCACCGTGGTAAAATCAAATTAGAGAAAAAAAATAAAAACAGAGATGTGAAAAAACCCATTTCTTTCTAAAGTTGAGTTCGCGTATAGTCGTCGTCGTCGGTGGAAGTTGTATCTTTTTCTTCGTCGAAAGAAATAAATAATCGCGAAGAAAAATTAACTTTTTTCACAAATTATCAAAGTTAAAATAGTTAAGTGAAGATAATATCACAAAATAAATTAATTTTTATGTGAAAAAACCATCGAAATAGTGTAAAAAACCAACAACAGAAGGAAGAAAAAAAAACTTGTTCTCTATCGTTGTCTGCATTCCATGCAAAAAAAAAAATTATACCAAAATAAAATACAGTTCCAAGCAGAGAGGGTATTGCACACCTCAATTCACTCACGGATAGCGGTACTTTACCTTGATTGATTGATAAAATTTGGGAAAATATACAATAATTTCGGTTCAAAGTTCGATAATAATAAATATTTTATAAACAAAAATAAAGAATCTAACAAGAAATTCAATTGGAAAGTAGAATTGAAACAATCAAAAAGAAAAGAACTTGTGTGGTGAATAAGTAGAAACCATCTACCACAGTTAAGGGGCGTTTTGCGTTTAACTCGTTTTTGACAGCTCATAATTTTGTTTGTTTTTTTTTCATCTCGTAGTGCTGTTTTTCAACAGAATGAGTGTGGTGTGTTTGTGAATGGCTGCTGTAGTGCTGTTGTTTTTGGTGGCCTACTGCTTCAGGTTCAGATTCAGCTCTTTGGTGAAGAAAAACTAATTTTCTTACATTAAAATCGCAAACGGAATGTTAAAAAATTCGCATTCACCGTAAATAATGGTCGATTGTATCGTCGCACCCAACAGTAACCGAAATAAAAACAACAAAATCACTTGATCCTGTTGTACCTACTATGTGAAATTTTAAAAATTGTTTTCTTTAAATTTTGGAAAATAAATCAAAAATAATAAAAATACAGTTATTTTATTGAATTCGCAAAGAGTGGATTTACCTTTTGGATATCTACAATTTGGTGGTGCATTTCATTTCTAGGAGTGCTCAGCGTTTTTTTGTATGTACCTAACCGGCCGTGGCAACTATCGATTTAGTGCTGCAAATTTTCAATTTTTTTTTTATTTTTGTGTGTACATAAATTTTCGGGTGTGAAATTAAGTGCTAGACGATACACAACAATTTTGTTGAAAAAAAGTCTTTCCCAAAACCCTGATCAATAATTACCCTGCCCATTTGTGTAGTGTCTCTCTCTCTATCTCGTATCTCTCGAAAAAAAAAAATAGTTCAAAATGTTTAACTTTATGAAAAAGGGAACCGGCGAAAAGGACCGGGAAAAATCCGACCGGGAAGAGAAGGAACGCAGGAAAAAGGAGAAAAAACTGCGAAAGGAAGCAAAAGGAGTTTCGGGCAGCATGAGTACAGAAGAACTACTGCGGTTAGATGAGGTAAGAGTTTTTTTTTCTTATTTTTTTTTTTGAAATAGTTTTTCTTATCGTTTTTCTTTTTTGTTATCATTTTTCATTATATAAGAGGGGGTGGAAATCATAAACTGGTAGGAAGATTTAAAAGTCTTGCAAACTTGTTCACAGTAAAGAGATTTTAATGAGTCTACCTACTTACTTCTCGAGGAGGGTAATTAGGAGTCCAAGGAGAAATTTTGTGATGATGTAAAGAGGTTAGTGACCTTTTATTGATGACACTTTTGGTGATGCAAGTTGAATGATGACTAGTGCCTTGAGAACCAGAGCATAACTAATAGATACTTATACGATGGAATTACTGAAAGTAAATAGATTCATAATGTTTGCATGGATCAGTAGGTAGTAGGTGTTTGACGATGACTTTGTCGCATAAAAGACAAATATCAGTTAAGATCGCCACTTACCCAAAAGCATGGAGTCATACCTTCATCCTCGTAAATTTTTTAATATCCAAAACTTCGTCATTTGGAGGCATGTAGATGGAAGAGAAAACTTTCTAGTAGATGTCGGTACTAATGTTCAAAACAGTCAATCTTGTAGGTACAAAATAGCAATTACATACTTTCTTCTCAGTTCTAGTTCAATTTCCAGCAACGCGATATGACGTGTGCCTAATTTTAGTGGCAGTCACAAAATTACAAGTGTCAAAGCCATACGGAAAAGATGGAAGGCTTAGGTACAAACCTGTTAATAGGCAGAGTCTGTCACACTTTCCTACCCTGACGTTTTATCAGTAATTGATTCAAATTACATTGATCCAAACTTGGCAACCTCATAAGAGGAGCTCATTTAGAACTTGTACACTCTTTTCAAATAGTTTATGTTTTTAATGCGTTTTCAAACGCACTGCTGCCTGCTGGTGCTTGCACGATATTCAGCTAAAGAAATAGTCACTGAAATACCATATTAATAAAATAACCAAATCCGCTAATAATATCCGTGAGTTTCCGCCACTGTACTGTTCTTACGCGCCCCGGGTAAGGTTTTTGGAAATGTATTTTAAATATCTACAACTGGTGCTGGAAATTTTTGATTATTTTCTTAGAAGAACACTTGCCATCTATTTGAGGAAGTTTATTTTCGAGTTTGGTTCAAAATTACTTATTTACAAGCCTTCTGATCTCAAAAATGGCACCTTTATCGATACATATGAATTTTTGCTATATTCAGTGGCAGCATAGCATATTTTTAGACGGTTGTCGTCAAAATGACACTTTGCAATGAAAAGTATGGAAAGAAAGTATGTACATTTCTCAAGTTATAGTTCCAAGTACCGAAGTTTAATTTTTCCCGTATACCTCCATTGAACATTGGCCCAGAATTTTGGATAAGAAAATATTTTTGGGAAAATTTTCCATCTAAAAAATTGTTTTGGAAAATTATGTATAACTAAACCTACATAATATTATTCACATTAAATGGAAAACTTTCTTGCCGAAAATCTGTTTCTTTTTAAAAAGTTAATCAAATAAACAATGTCAATGTCATAAGCTATGACCGTTCAAAAACTCTTGCCTAGAAATACTATTTGTGGCGCAGTTAGATACACATACCTATGAAGACACCTAACTAGTAAGACATTATTTTTAATCTTTTTGTTTTTTTTTTTTTTGGTTTTGGCAACCTGCCAACCGGCAATAATAATCACATTAAATGCTAATTTATCAAAATGTATGCCTACCAAAAGGCTTACCATTTGGTTTGGCATCATAAAATACAAATTTTGCAAATTCATTTGTTGAAATTAGCTGTTTTGCACAACAACAACAAAATGGTTTCATAATTTACTCATTGGTTTATGAATTAGATGCGAATTGTGTTATGGTTTATGGTATAAAATTAACGCCTTATTTGGTAGTCAATCACGCAAGACTGGGTTCTCCTATTGCAAATGTTAGAAAGGCATTAATTCTGCTTATGTAGTTGGTACCCCTATTGTGTTTCAAGATTGCAACAAATAAAAATATAATCCATATAAAATTATTTTTGTTTAGTTTTTTTTTTTTTTGTAAATGTAAAATGTAATTATCAAAAAAACTTCTTTTCATACAAATTCTTTAAAATTAAAAAAAAAAAGTTTTTTCTCCCAGTTTCTAGTACATATTAAGTTATGTTCGTTTATTTGCTTAGGTTAGGTTAGGTTCCGGTCCACACTGGCATTCAGGGAAATAAACGGGCTGACGAGCTCGCCCAGCAAATTTTTTTGTTTCTCATAGAATCCAGTTTAACAAACTGTTTAAGAAAATAGATAGATAGATAGATATTCTTTATTTTTTTCATCATAAGGTTTTACAAAATTTTATATAAGAGTAAGGTCGTGGCAATGCTGCCGTCTGCCTGAAATGACATTTCTTATGATATACATAAATTAAAATATAATAAAAATGCAAGTTATCAAAATAAAAAAACTTGTTCAAAAAGCTCAATATTCATTTCTACATAATATATGTTTCTCAATTTTGACGTGATTTGAAACACAAATAAGTTTAGAATAAGTTTTATTGATTTAACAAGCCAAGATTGTTTATAAATACAATATACAGCAGAATAGTTTTTATAATAAAAATTAGTTTATATAATATACAATTTAGGAATACCAATTTTGACATGATTTGGAACACAAGAATAGATTTAATGTTTAATGGATTTATTTTACAGGTATTAGCCTTCTAGATTATGTAATATTAATTTTGAAGTGATTTAAAACACAAAAAAAAAAAAAAAATGTAATTGGACTAAAATACTGTTTTTACAAATTAGATAAATAGGTAATCGAGCCAATCAACTAGGGAATTGATTTTTATAATTAAGAGCGTCTTGAACATATTTGACTAGGCACAACCATCCCATTTCTCCATTTAGGATTTCAAAAAATTTTTCTAAAGTAAGAAAGCTAACTCCAAAGTGTAATCTTCGGAACTCTTGTAGAATGGGATATTTGGCAACGAAGTGGTAAATATCTTCATTTTCTCTTCTATTACATAGATTACAAAGCTGTGGCAAATCTTGTCGATGCGGGATGAAATTAAGATTTAAGATTTCAACTCTCGTTCTAAAAATGAAATTTATTTGAATGGCCGAAAGATTATTACAAAAGTAGTTATGAGCGGTAAGAAGCTGATGGTTCAACCTTTTGTAGTGGATTCTTGAAGCTGATGAAGCTGCTTTGGTTAGATTATCCTGAAATAATTTTTGGTCTACAAGAGCTATAACCTCAGCGAACTGCTTATGCCAGTCTTCAATTCGATCTTCTGACAGATGTAAAACCGATTCGAGGTCAAGTGCCAACTGCTTCCACTCTTTGAACGGAGTCGTATTTCTTAGTAACAAGTTCTTCAAAATAATTCTATGTATTGATCTTTCGTTTCTTTTCATTGTTCTTACTATGTAATCGGCGCTAGTCTTCAAGTCTTTAATGAAGATTGGCGTTATCCCTGATTCGACGTATATTGCATAATTTGGAGTGCAGTTAGGTAAATGAAAAAGTCTTTTGAAGAAATTTCTTTGTACGAGTTCAAAGTTATCAAAATATTTGTAACCAAAGACTTGGACACCGTATGTCATGCAAGTATTAATTGTTGCATTGAAAACCTGATATTTAGATCTTAGATCGATGTTATGGTTTGAAAAAAATTTTGGCCACATTATGTTTAAAGCTAATCTAGCTTCTCGACTTTTTTCTTTAACGTGCTTGCAAAAGTTTAGGTTATAAGTCAAAAGAACACCCAAGTACTTGAATTCCTGTACAATATCAATACTGACAGTGTTGATATACCATTTTTCTTCTGGCCGTCTTGTTGATAGCCTGCCTTCAAAGATTAAAATCTTAGTTTTTAAAGAATTTATATGAAGACCCCAAGTATCACAAAAGACGGTTTATTTGCATTTGAAGTGTTGAAGGTTTATCAGCAAAAATTACTAGATCGTCTGCATATAGCAGAACTTTTATTAGGGTATTTGCGTAACTTACTCCTCCAGGAAGATTGTCACAGACGTCGTCTACATATAAGGCAAACAGTAACGGACTGAGAATACAGCCTTGAGGTACGCCTGCCGAAGTTTCAAATTGGTTTGAGAATCTCAAACCATCCCATACTTTTGCGTCAGTCAAAGAAATGAGACTTTCATACATTTGAAGAAATTTTCGAGATATACCCATACATGATATTTTATAGATAAGGGCTTGTCTGTTGACTTTGTCGTTTAAGAAAATATGGCCCACCTATATGAAACTATCGTTTGGAAGTTTAAAAATTTTGGCAGCTTTGATTTTGTCAACGTCTTTTATCCTTGGTTATTTGATACGTAATCTTAAATCTTGTTATCATGATCAATAGTTTCTCAGTTGTCCTGTCTTTAATCCGGCTCTTCTCAAGTTGGATACTACTTGTTCTTCACATAATACAAAAATTGTTGATGTTGCTATCGTATTTAACCCTCTGATATGGTTTGTAAAATCAGCTCTCAGAAGATAAAACTGCTAAATGTGCCGTTTTTCTTTTTAGTTCCCAAATGAATTCTATGTCGATGTAATAATTCTTATCTTCTATAAATAAGTGTCTTCTTTTTAAATTCAAGAATAGAGACTTCTTTTTCTAAAAACTAAGAAAGTAATGCGCATGACGTTTGCTATCTACATTATGTACCTACCTACTTAAAGTCAATATTTGTCAACCTGATTCACCCTAAATCTTTATATTCTCAAAAGAATCGAAAGCAGACAAATACAATACCTTTTTCTATCTATTTATATTTTTGTTTTTTTCTTGAAAGACAAACCAAACAAAAAATGCGACTCATTGTAAATTCTTAAAAGGTGCGCTAACTTTGAATGCGAAAAGAATTCAGTAGTTCAACAATAAATAAAAATATCCGCCAATTGGTATCAAGAAAGTTTAACTGTTATTTTTTCGCTATAAAGGGAATCTTGATATGAATACTAATATTTTTTCATCGTCTGATGACATTTGAAAAACGTAAATATAAATTATGTATTTTATTGTTCTCGATTTTGTTTCATGTCGTCATTTTCAGCAATACGTCAATTAAACAAAACATTCAAAAGGAAACTTGGCAAATAGAAACTATACTAACTAATTGAAAGATTTAAAAATGGAAAATATAATACAATTACATTTTCGACATAGAGCCATTTTAAGTTAAGAGCTTTTTTTTTAAGCTTGTTAATCCGATTTCCTTGAGGAGAAAACGTTTTATGTAAACAACAATTTATTCGTTCATGATAAGGATGACATAGAAAAAGATTTCCGTATAAACAACGACCTCCAGTCTTTTATTTCGAAGCCATACAAACCTGTTTTTTGTGCGATGAAACATAGAGTACTTGTAACCCTTAAAAATGAGTACCTATGACAATGAAGGGTGGTTAAGTGTTGATTATATATTTTGAAATATCGTTGCCAAAATATATATAGAAGTTTTTTTTTGATGGTTTGTGGAAGTTATTAGGGAAGAAGGCTATTGACTTGGGTTCCCTATTTCATAAAATTTGACTTGAATTTTATTGGGATGGATCATAATAAATATTTTTAGCTATGACGGTCGGAACAGGAGAGATGCAGGCATGGTAAAGGCACGAGACCAGTATCTGATGGTTGGTACCATAAGATTAAATACAAGTGCAGTTCGGAGATACTAAGTAAAAAACAGGGTGTCTTACTTTGGCACCGATTTACCAAAGGATCCCGCAGTCTATCAACGACTAAGTGTTCACCTTTTACAAGGATTGAAAACAATAAGTACATAGCACGGAACCCACCTCAACCGAAAACCATTAGTGTGCTGATGAAAAATGTTTTCATATCCGGTTCTGAAAGTATAGTCGGTCAGTTTCAAATCAATTTGAATTCAATTTCAACTCAATTTCAATTCAATTTTAATTCAATTTCATTTCAATTTTTTCAATTTTTATTCATGTTTATGTTTTATAACCTTCAATTATATTCGTTCTTAATCATATTAAAAAAAAATTGTCTTCACAGATGTGAGCGGGAATAGAATTTTTTTCATTGTGAAACCGGGAGTTAAATGACATTCTGTTTAAACGCACATTTTTCTTTTAATTTTAATTAAACTTTTATTATAACTCTAAAACTCGCTCAGCATGTGGGTATATTCAGTGCCATTAAAAAAGTAACAACCTCTAGAGAACTAAAAAGGAAAAATCTCTTTTTCGCACAAATAACACGAACGCAAATCCACTTAAAATTCACATCTACGAGTAAAAGAAGAACCTCCATCATTTAGTCTTTAATGTAAAAAATAAAATGAAAAAAAAAACGCGTAAAAAACACTAACTCGGGAACTCCCTTGTCGTTAAAAAAAAAAAACATGCACACAAATTTCATTGTCAATGCCCTTGATGCATCCATACCATTCATCGCCAGTGAACTTGAGAATTCTTCTCCCCAAAGAATAACATTCCTTTGTTTAAAAAACAAAAAAAAAATATACAGATCCAACAATGCGCTTTTTATGCCTCCTTTCAGTTCTTTCGCTCGCATTCAGATATTTCAGCAAACATCGATTCCCAAAGTGGTATCCCCTAAAATACAAAAAAAATCCAGATAACGAAAAAACCAAAACAACACACATCACACACAACGAGAACAGTTATTGAAGGAAGATATAGACGAACATGCGCCATCTCGTGGTCGATGAACCCCCTTGTTTTTTCCATTCCATTGGCATATCCACTGCCGAATCCGATATTCAGAACATAACAAGCAGCGAGCACATCATATCATCCAGCATCATATTGGAGTGGGGCAAAATAGATTAAAAAATTAGAAAAAAAAGAAAAAAACTTAGTCCGTTCAGTCTATAGAAAATGCCCATAAAAACGTGGTTAAAAAATAATTATTTACATGTGTATTTTTGAAAGCACGCCTTTGTTTTTTTTTAGTATATTTGATATTTTTTTTTTTTTAAGAAAATTGAGCCATACAAATTAATTACAATTTATGGAATGATTTGGAAAACTAATTGAACTTTTAATTTTTGAAAAAAACCTACATAAGTGGGCGTATTTGGGGGAATTTTCTATTGGAATCATTTACATGAAATTTTTAAGTTCGTAATTACTGTACTCATACTTCTATAATTATAATACTTGTACTTATACTTGTACTTATACTTGTACTTATACTTGTACTTATACTTGTACTTATACTTGTACTTATACTTGTATTTATACTTGTACTTATACTTATCCTTATACTTGTACTTATACTTGTACTTATACATGTACTTATAATTGTACTTATACTTGTACTTCTACTTATCCTTATACTTGTACTTATACTTGTACTTATACTTGTACTTATACTTGTACTTATACTTGTACTTATACTTGTACTTATACTTGTACTTATACTTGTACTTATACTTGTACTTATACTTGTACTTATACTTGTACTTATACTTGTACTTATACTTGTACTTATAGTTGTACTTCTACTTGTACTTATACATAAGTACCGCAATACTTAAATATTTCCGGGTCTCGTTTGAAAAAAATTAATACTTCAATTAGTTTTATAAATTATTCCATAAATTCATCATGTTTGTCCCAAAGTACGACTTCGTCATCATCTTCATTGTACCACGGATCCACTTTGAAATTGTGGTACATTAAAATATCCACTCCAACGCCACCCATTGATGTTGTTTTCCTGTGTTGCCATTTTGTTCCCTGATGTATGCCCCTCTCATGCGCCCGCTGCCTGGGAGTAGTTATTTTTCTCATTCCTTCACCATCACGTCATTAATTGGACGTGTGTTTCTCTATGTATACAGTCTTGAGATGAGTGGAGGCATTTGCATAAGGATATGCGTCGTTTTTTTTTTCATTCTTTGTTTTTTGTTTTCGATTTTTTTTTCTTTCATTTTCTGCGCATTCAAATGGAGAGGAAACTACAATTTTCCATTATCGTCCGATAGAGTTCGCGGAGCTCTCTACTGCTGGCTTCTTGCTTCTTTACTTACCTTCTAAACCAACAATTGAGAGGAAAATAAAATTAAAAACAAACTTTGTAACATCGCAGAACAGATCAATTGATTCCGCTTATTTTTTTTTGTATTAACTTGCGTATAGGTACATTCCATTGCATCTGATGGGTTGTGGTTGTTTTTTTGTTGTTGTTTATTTTTCTATTTTTTTCAATGTGGCAGATAGAGGCAAGGAGGGATTTCCTATATAGCTTCGGTTTATTGTGCTGTACTGTGCTGATTTTAGCTAGTTGATTTAGGAGTTGATGATGCTGGCTGTGACTTGGTCCGTTTACAGAAATAGGCCTTCTTCTTCCTGATTGCATGAAGTTTTTTTTTTGCTTGGTATGTGACATTGTCTCCTGGCTTGTCAATCGAAGTTGAACTTTTCAACGTCTCGTTTTTTGTATGCAAAGATATGTTACGTGTAGATCAGACCTGTGGAGAGTTTATTTTTTGACGTTAGAGACGTCTTTTATTATTTGATCCATTTAAGGTGTCTTGGGCGTCTTCGCGGTCTTCGGCAAATCCTATTTTTAATAACCACCTACAGTATCGTTTGTTCCTCTTTCACAGTTTACTGTAACCAAAGATCTTCACAAAGATCAATAAACTATCTCTTGTTGATCGAACGCTTATGAACTCCATACAGTTGCACGTTGCACCTTAACCCTACTTTTTATCACGACCACCCACTCACATTACTATGACGGGTGTTCTCGATTCAAATAGGTGAAATTTCGATTTCCATTTGCATTTCTAGAAACACCAACCATCATATTCAAGAACTGAAGAAGAAATTTCATTCGTTTCTTATATAAACAACAACGGTCTGGCTCTCCGTCTATCTATCTGTAAAACAACATGACTTAACACAAAAGTCATAAACCCGCACCTGTCTTAATATAATAAAGTGTATCTTCCAACCATGACACCACCAACAAGAAATAAATTATAAAAAACGAAACAGAAAAAAAAAACACGAAAAGAAAATGAAACATAGAAAAGAAAAGCACTTTAAAATTCAGCAGTCGGCCAATTTAATTACTGGGCCAAGAGGGCAACCGTGCTATAGAGACTACCGAAACCCAAACTACCGTAGCCATCCATTCATCCAGAGATTACCTCTATAGATACATATGTATGTATATGTTTCTACATCTATGTTTTTTTTTACGGTAGTAAGTTACGAAGAACATAAAACTTAAAAGCCATAAAAAAAAAAAACTAACAGATAGAAAAACAAAAGCCAAAATGTAAATATATAATGTTCCTTACAAACCTAGAGAGCTCATGAGCATTTTGAGTTGTAGATGACATGTGCTTAGCTTCATCGGCCTACGTAAATTACGTTTATAGAAATGTGATGTTTAGTTGAGAGACAAACACTTGAAACCTAAAAC
This sequence comes from Syrphus vitripennis, assembly GCA_958431115.1. Taxonomy (NCBI): domain Eukaryota; kingdom Metazoa; phylum Arthropoda; class Insecta; order Diptera; family Syrphidae; genus Syrphus; species Syrphus vitripennis. The sequence continues at coordinate 109,924,331 of OY288108.1, forward strand.
AAACATCATCTCTTGAATATACTATGCACGTGAATTACCTTACTACGTCTCTGGTTGTTCGTAGTTAAAAAAAATCTTGTACCTACACTTAGAGAAAATTTTTGTAAAAAATTAATAAACTGGGTTTTCATTAACATTCGCAAATATTAAAAAAAATTCTACATCGATCAACAAATGAAAAAAAAAATGGTGTACCACAAGGTAGTCACTTAGGTCCTGCATTTTTGTTTATTAATTATTTTGTATTAAAAATCATCAGAAGTCATACCTATTTGTTGTCTGTGTAGGTTAAAAATCACTTATGACATTGTAGAATGTAACTTAAAGGCAAAGGGCGTAAGATTCATAAATTTTACGAAAAGTTAAGGTCCACATTTTTAGTCTAAGCTCCAATTCAATATTAGGGTGCTTTTTAAATAAAATTAGTGGCGCGATAGTTCATGAAAAACTGGAGGCTAAGTAACTAACAATTCTCAACCATTCCTGTGTGCGTGTTATTGCAGGAATAGAGAGGTGACCTACAATTTTATGCCGAATCCGAACAGCCAGTGTGAGAAGCACTCTACCCTATTCTTGACGAATGATACTTATGTGGAATTTCTCGCAAGAGGCAGCAGTCTGGAACCCAGACGTTCGTAATGACTACTACTTTTTAGGTTTTGCTTAAGAATTGCGCTAAACCAAAATTCAGCTTTGACGGAATTTTTTTTTCAAAGTCTGGGTTTTTTTTTTTGTTTAATTTTTCCTGATTTTATTTTGTTTTCTCTCAGTGCAATTCAAGTAACTCCAAAGCTATGTCAATTGAGATATTGTGTCATTGACCGTTGTTGTCTCCACTTGGGACTTGGAAGTTGTGCAGAACTGATAGATGAGAGAGACATATAAGATGGGAGTAATATACTCGTAGTACTTACAATTATTATTGCAGTAGGTACTTGTATTATAACAAAGCAAAGAAAAGTAATTTTTTTTTGTCATTTTAATTCCAGCTCTTTGAGCTTGTTGCGTTTCACAAGAAAGTGTAATGTAGGTACTCGTATAAAAATAGAGGTACCTTCTTCTGGTGGTTATGTATATATGTCAAGACTAGGTTTTGTGGGCTTCATATCTGTTTTTTTTAATACCTTTCCAACAGTATATTCAGATGTTTCATGAAGAAGTAAAAACTAATGTGGTTTTCCCATTCCAATGGCATATTAGTTGGAAATGGACAAAAAAAAGTAAATGTGTAAAAAAGAAAAAAAAAAAAACTAGGTTTGTTGTGTAAATTATCCCGAGAAATGTATTCCGTTACTATGAAATCCAAAAAGTGCTATGCGGCTTTGGTTTTGTAATATAGGTATAGGTATAGATAGTTTCTTTGGTCTTGGTCTTTTTTTCTTTGGAGCAATGGAAGATCATCCATGAGACCAAGAGCGACTTACAGACTTCGTGTCGGTCGTCGTCGTCGTTGGCTGATTGCACTTATATCATATAGAGTGTGACTGGAGGTATACAGTATGTACACTTGAGAAATTAAAGCAAATCAAATGTATGTACTATAAGATTGTAATTTGCATGGGAAAATGTATAATAAACTTGTAGTCTAGTCTCCTGAGTTCAGTCCAATAGCGCAATGACAAGTACCTTCCTATATTTGAATAATCAACAGAAGCAGTTTTTTTAAATTTTTATACGAGTTAACGTTGCACTTGGCAAAATGTATTTTTTCTTATTTTCAGTGGATAGTTGACTGGATTTAAATAAATGATCTGTGTGTTTGACTTAAGGTCACCTAATATGAAAAACATTTGCGTAGTTGATGATTTTTTAAAGGTAATATCTTCTGATCAGTTTTCAAAATCATGCCCCTTGAGTGTTGACGCCCGATTTACTCGCTACCTACTCCTGAATGAGGTTGAAGAGGTCACATGATAGCGCATATCTATGCCGAAATCCTCTGCATGTTCGGAAGATCTATTTCCTAATTGCACATTGCATGTAGTTTTTTTTTCTAATTTTATGCAACACAACTGGATAAGTTATCCCGCTATCCCAAGTTCTATATGATCTTAGATGCGACGTCTAGCAAGTAAATATATGTCTCGATAGTTTTTGCGAGATATAGGCTATAGGGTCACCTTTATTGAAGATGAGGAATGGAATGTGGAGCTGATAGTCCAATCATCGGTCATGCTTCCTTCTACGTAATCTTTATTGTTAATATATAATCTTTTTCACGTTGAATGAAACTATCGGGCTTTTAAAAAAAAAGCTTTTATATTGAAAAAACAAAGAATCATATATACAATTTTTTTAACCGATTAAGTTATAGGAAACATGTGAAATCTACAAACCGTAGCAACATGTGTTGAAGCCAATAACAAATGCAATTTTTTCAACAAAAAAAAAAAATTAAAACAATACCTTGCTTGACTTTCATCCAAAGAATGGAAAAATAAAATTTCTTTACAATATGGACAAGTTGATTTTTTTAAGAATTCAAATAGATAAAAACCAACCACTAGACTTAAATTTCCAGGTACATAATGTTCACCATAGAGGTGTAAAGATTCATTCAGTTCCGGAACCTTTTGTAATCATCCATCGTAAGTATTCATACATGCATGTACCTCCATCTTGAGTTTTGTAATAAAACAAAAAAAAAATTAATAAAGAAACGATGTACAGACATACCTACTGTTCGTCTATCTGCAAAAAAAACTTCTCTAGATACTTCTTGCTGAATAAAGAATTCAAAAATGGAGGCACTTAATCCGCGAAGTATTAGTAGAATAAAGTTTTTTTTTTATTGTTTTATGTTTTTGTATTCTTGAAAGATCTTTCAATGCATTCATTCACATTCAAATGAAATCCCCGGTGATGATGATGATGATGTTGATGTTGATGATGGCGGTGATGATGCACTAGAGATATGCACTTCCTGCACTTTTACTTTATGTATGCAAATACTAATTGTAAAATAGAATGGAACGTGCATGCATCATGTAGAAGGTGCATATAAATGAAAAATTATAGAAGTCTGGAATATTGTATCTTTTTATTCAAAGAAATTGTTTCAATATGTTTTCCTCACATTTAGTAAAAATGGTACATATGCTGAGTCTTCTTATCGTTTTAATAGTTTTTTTAACGAAGAAAGTCACACAAATTTTTTTTTCAGCACAATGCTTCAGTTGACGTCAAACGGTTTGGTAATAAAAAGTATTTAAAAGTAATTTTATATTTACTTTATTTCATTCAACTCAAAATGTTGATTCTCTTAACTTAAAATAATTGTCATGATAAAAAAATTTGGTCCGATAAGTTTTTGACAGAAGTTTTCATGTTAACAACAAACCAGAATCGCAAAATTGAGACATTTTCATCGAATTTATCATAGCACCGGAATAATCCCACAGGCAACAAATAATAATAATCAGCATGAAGTTTTGACTGTTTCGTTTCATAGGCCGACTCTATTTAGTCCAATCACAAGGAGATAGAGGGCGACAAAGTTAATAACATGTAAAAAAAGGCGTTAGGCATTACCATCCAAAATTACAGAACTTTTTGCAAAAAAAGTTTTAGACATAAAAATAAAGCTTCACATCGATATTCAGATTTTTAGATTTTTTTAAAATTGAAATTCTAATTATACAAGACTATTTGAAATATTTTTTTTTTATTTTAAAACCATGTTCAGTTGTGCTTGTGTTCCAATTTACGTCTAACTTTGGTAAGATTATATTTTTGGAAAGTGCTGAAGAAAATCAAGTTTTTAAAATAGAACACCAGTATCGAGTCATCGGATTTTTTTTCAAATCAAACTAAGCGATATTGTCTAGTAATTCTTAACCAAAAGCTGAAAACTGTTTAAAAAAAATGTGGGTGCACAAAGTTGAGCCGTTCTCGACATATAGATTGAAATGCGTTTTTTAGATGGCGGCCAACTCACAATACTTGCCGTCGCGCCAATTTTATTGTAAATTCATTTTTGAATCCGCAAAAAGCCACAGACAAGTTTTGTTCTTCGCCAAGTCGAATAATCAACTTTTGTTGAACAAACTTAGAACTCGGTATTCTACATTCAAAGCTTGAAATTTAATTTGTTCTTTTTTTACACACAGTTATCGATTACATTTAACTCATGAAAAATCAATTAGAAGTGAGGAAATAGAAAGTAATATATGTATTTAATTTCTGTGCAAAATAAATCGTATAAAATACACAGCACATTAATTTCTTGGAGTTGGTTTATGTATTTTATATCAACAAAGTTTATTAGGGTGGTTCGAAAGTGTTAACTAATTTTTTTTTTGATTTTGAATAATCGGTCGTGTTTATTTCTTCAAATTGAACACAATGTATTAATTTTCACATTGTATGATCCGCAAAATAGAGCTGTCCAATTTTGAAAAATGTGTTTTAAAATATTGTCTATTGTTGTCTAATATCTGTCTAACTTATACACAGGAAAAGTCTTAAGCTTGTTAATGTGATATTTATTTTCATGAAATAAACCAAATATCTCCATCTCCACAAATTTGTTAGATAGTAGTTTGACAGTCTTAGTAAAGAAAAATCTATTTTTTTTTAATACTCCAATATACCATCTGAAACATTATAAAAGTCATAATCTAGCTGAAATTTCACAATTCTGCAAAACCAAATTTAACATTTTTTTTTACAAAAGTTCTGTAAAAATTAAATTTATAAGGACCACCCTAATGTACATATTTACACGTGTAATTGCATTACTTGTTTCTATTTATACATCATGTCTAGCACTTGAACTTAACAACCTACCTACATTTTTTTTACACAACTATTTTAATTGAAATTGTCGCCATATCATAAATACATCTAGATATAGTTATTGCTAAATATTTAGCACTGCAACGCAGACAATTAGTTTCAATTGCTTCAATAATTATCACGCTATTATGTTATTGGAATTTAATTACCATAATTATACAAGTTATTAGTTTTTTAGAGAATTTCATGAGAAAGTTTCTTATTAGATACTTGGATATTGAAAAATAAAAAAATCTTCAACCATTTTAATTATAAGATCTACAATTATGCAGCTATCTCCAAAAATGATAAAATACGACATTTTTTGGGTTTCTTTTCGAATAATTTTGAAACAATTCTTCCTCTTTTTTTTTTACAAATAATTGTTTTTTGAAGGACACTCCGCAAAGAACTTGCCTACATAAAGCTAGATTACCGACGTTTTCGTTAAGTAAAAAGAAATATAAATATTTATGTATGTAGGTAAGCCTAGGTTGATTATTATTTCTATTTGAAATTGATATCAATAACATTATTTACAAAAGATGATGCTTCATTGAAATCAATATAAATATACAAAAGAAAAACAGATCGAATGCAATCACATAGTACATATACGATTTGTAATTAATCTGTAATCCCGTACACAAGACACCCTACACACATTCAATGACGATTTCAAGTGATTATAAACAACAACTGTATACTTCAATTGAAAATTTCAATCAAGTTCATCAGAATTAATCTAAAAACAAACATCATAAAAAATACAAATTGCACTTCGGCTTCGGTCAAATAGAATTCTCTGAGAATTCGATAGGGTGTCTTAAATAAATTGAAACTTCAAGTGAGTGTGCAAAATAAATAAACAAGAAACAAATCAATGAAAGTGAAATGAAATTTAATAGCTTCAGTGTTATTATGTAGTTTGTTTCTGTCCAAAGGTTGCCTGTCTGACTACAGTTAACTTATAATGGAACCAAAAAAAAAAAATGACATGTGATAGTCTGTATATGTATATATACATACATTGTACATACATATAATATATCTATAAGGACTTAAAGTTTGCTTGAAAATATATTAAAGATTTTTTCTTAGGTCGTATTCAGATTGCACCTAACAATAAGCGCTCAGATTCATATGTGAATAATGGTAAGGCATTGTAGTCGTGTGGAGGTAATGTAAATAATGTTTTGATTAAAATTTACTTTATTTTGGATTATAGGCCGTTATAATTACAGTACACAGAAAAATTTTTATCAGATTTCTTGGAAGCGATTTTGAGAAATATAAGATTTTATTTTAACGGTTTTTAACAATGAGTCATATGGGATAAAATTGATTTTTGTACATAATGTTTAAGATAGTATATTGAAAAATAGTTGGGTGCTAGATTTAATAAAAATATTAATGAAGCTGTAACTAAAAAAGAGGGTTCCCTCATAAAAACTCAAATTTTCTTTTTAGTGCAAAAAATCTAGATAAAAAGTACCCGATGATTTTTTTAAACCTGAAAAAGGATTACGATCCAGTTTATCAAGAAGCCTTTTCTATCAGAGAAACAAATATTAAGACTAAGGCAAATATGTAATGTTTTTGTGTGGGAAATATAGTTGAGGTTATGTCGTTTTCTAAATAATTTGCAAAATAAAAACTATACAGCCCTAAATTTCTAACAATTTTAATTATTTGAGCTGGAAAGTCAGCCAGTTAGTTAAAAATTTATAGATAAAATTTAGTAAATTTTGATTGATTAGGATTAAAAAACTTTTCGAATCAATTTTGCATTGAAATATTTCAAACAGATATTAGCTTTATGTTCATATTTAATTATTTTTTCTATTCAAATTAGGAAAAAAACGTTTGCTTATCTTTTAAGGAAAAATTAAAGGATATGTGCCGGATATGACTTGACTGTTTCAAATTCGATATCAATAGCGTTGGTGCCAAATAAGTCAGTGCAAAGACCAAGCACGTAGACTAGCCTTGTGACATAACTATACGCCTTACCACAGCCCCTTTCGCATTTGTGCGAAATGATTTTTAAAAGGTCCTTCCATTCCGGAATGTCACACATCGTGATCGTAGTGAGACCTTTTTTTATCGTCCATCGTTATTCTACAGGGACTGAGTCATAATCCAACTGCAACTTTTGATGCACTAATAAATATGGTATTGTGTTGCCTCAGTTTATTAAAATGATGTTTTCAGTAAAAAAAATAAATAAATCGGAACTAATATCGGCTTTCCTTATCCATAATATACACTACAGCCAAATATTGTTCCCCAACTATTCTAACGTTACCCAGATCCTCATTTGATTTTCTTAAAATGTTGAGCATTTCGGCAAGATGAGGATGGGGACCCACTGCCACGTAAACCCAACCTTACTTTAATGTGTCTATTAGAGTTCAAGAAGTTGTGACCTTTCAAAAATCAATAAAAAAAATTACAAAATTGATGTTGAGTGAAAGCTTGTTTGGAACCGAGCTGCTTTTTTTTTTTTAATAACTGACTCATCCACATTTCATTTAAAAAAAAAAATTTAGTCATCACACTTGAAGCAATTTATGCACATATATATTTTTATTGATTCAAAAAATTAGCATTTTCATTCACGCTATTATTTGAAGAATAAAAGAAAAAAACAAAAAAAAATACCACCCACGCAAAAATAAAATTCCCATTCCACTCTTCTTCCCATTTCCACTCGGATGGATGTACATATTTATACAACAACTGACTGTTAACTTCTTTTCTAAACAAAAGATACTTTAACTAGCAGATGCAATTAGTATCATACTTACAAGTCTTCTTTAAAAGTTTCGTATATCTTTTATAAAGTCATTGCGGGACAGTAATGTCGGCGGCAGCTCCTTGATTAATGGACTGTCAATTTAAAAATCCACCAACTTTAACATCGTAATCGTAAATTATAGAAACGAAGAAGATGAAGAAATAAAACATCAACACTAAACTATTCTAAAAACGTAGGAAACAAGACATTTTTTAGTCTTGTTTAGCACAGAATTTACTTGCTGTGATCTAAAAACAATAAAATACAACAACAACAAAAAAATAAAAACGATCAGAAACACTATAACACAACACAGAAACATTTTTACGTTTTTTTTTTCTTTTCACAAACAAATTCTTTCTTTTTTTCTTTCTTTCCTCGTTCTATATTTCTAGGTCAGAAAAACACTCAAGATTCGTGGTCGCCACAAAGAAAAAGTAGAGAAACGATCTGGCCTCACAGCCGCCGATATTACTGCAGACTTCTTTGCACACCTGGAAGTCGATCGATCTGCGTCTTCGTTAGGAGTTCTAACAACTGGCAGTGATGGTAGTGTCGGTGGTGGTGGTAATATCGAATTGGATCGTGGTAATGAGGAAATTGTTGCTTCTCCAATAACAATTATCGATCGATCGCCACTATCTACAAATGGTGGCGGACCATCAAGTAGATCGTCGGCAACATCATCGTTTTTAAGTCAAAATCAGCCGGCTGATGGTTCGGAATCATCGGCAATACATTCCACTATGAATAGCATTAAGGTGAGTTGTTGTTGAGTTCGAATTTAAAATGAGGTTTTGAATTATTTTTTTTGCACTTCATTATCTTCATAATGCTTATAAATAATCACAGAGCAAAAAAAAAGATAAAATTATTATTCGATTATTCATTGATCCGTTCTTGCGAGTTTCGTAGAATCGGTAAAGAAATTCTGCTTCTCTTGATGCTTTTTAGAATTGCAAAAATGGAGCTTTATTTGAATACATATCGATGTCAATTAAATCATAAATAAGACTTCTAAATAATGTCCCTTTGCATTTTTCAGCTTATTTTAGAATTTTGGCTTTATAAATTGTTTGAAGTCTTTTGTCTTCAAATCGCTTTAAGTTTTTTTTGGCTGCTTAGATTATTTTGCAAATTCTTTGTTAAATAAAACTTTGAATCTTTTTTTTTGTTTTTATTTTGCTAAGATCTTACTGCATAAAATCTAACAAGCTTAATTTGTTTGTCTGCTCGTAATAAATCGCATATTCTCAAATATTTTAAAAGTGGCAGGATCCTGGGAACTCAAAAGGAAATAATTTAACTTGAGTTGGATTTGCTGCCAAGATCAACTGTATTAGTTACAATCGAATATTTTTTTTTTCAAAACGATGACGTTTTACTAAAACTCTAAATTTTATTAGCTGTCTCTATTACATCTTTCTGAAAATTAAGAGAGCTTAAAAGTCGAAACGATCTTTCAATCTTATTTTGCAAGTGAAATAAAAAAAAGGGGGAGAGTACGATAACTTGGGCGCCAAGATTTTATAACGGTTTCTTATAGAGGGGTCCAAAACAAGTATTTTTTACTATAGGAGGGGGGGGTCTATCTTGCCCCGTTTAGGCGGGAGGGGCAATTTAAAAAATACGTACATCAAATGGAAAAAAAATAATTAAAAAATAACGGTAATACTTACAATTAAATTTAACACTTTTTTTTACAGCCAGTATTCTGTACTATAAGCCATTTTTTAAATCAAGCAAAATGTATGCACAGTTTTCGAAAAAGTGAGTTTCAAACTCAAAATTCGAGAAAAAAAACACAAAAAAAAAAGTTTAAAGTGTAATTTCTCAAAACCATTAAATTTATTATAATATTTTTTTATAGAATTTGATGCTCTTATTAATTTCTAATTAAAAACTGAAAACTAGATGATTTTATGTCTTCTAGTTCTTGAGAAAATTAAATTTTAATTAAATTATTTTTTCCTTGCTTGAGTATTTACGCTAGTCTTATTTTGATAGTAATAATCGAATATGGATTAAGATATACGTGGGATGAATTAGTTTTTATTAAATTCAGCTTATTTAAATGCCAAAGAAACTTTGCGTGCACCCCACCTTGCACCCCGCCCACCTTGCACGCCCCCAAATCCTATAGCGAGCCCAAGAAGGGGGGTTTCACCACCCACACACACCTCGGTGTGGCATACACCCAAACTCGCACCTACCCCAAATCCTACAGTGGCCCCAAGCAGGGGGGTTGCAGGGGGCAGCATGCCCCCCCATACGCACCTCATTGTTGCATACAACCAAACTCGCACACACCCCACTGTTGCATATACCCAAACTCGCATCTACCATTTTTACCATCAAAATAAGACCACTCAAACAAAAAAAAACATAAAAAATTGAAATATTAGTTGTGGTTATTTTCAATTTTCTCAAAAACTAGAAGTCATAAAATAATCTAGTTTTCAGGTTTTGATTAGGAATTAATAAGAGTATTGAATTCTATAAAAAAAAATTATATTAAATTTTATGGTTGTGAGAAATTACACTTCAAAGTTTTTTTTTGTGTGTTTTTTTTTTCGAATTTTGAGTTCAAAACTCAGTTTTTCGAAAACTGTGCATACATTTTGCCTGATTTAAAAAGTGGCTTATAGTACAGAATACTGGCTGTAAAAAAAAGTATCAAATTTAATTGTAAATATTACCGTTATTTTTTAATGATTTTTTTTCCGATTTTTGTTCTTTTTTATAAAATTGCCCCTCCCGCCCAAACGGGGCAAGATAGACCCCCCCCCCCTCCCATAGTAAAAAATACTTGTTTTGGACCCTTCTACCAAAAACCGTTATCAATTCTTGGCGCCCAAGTTATCGTACTCGTGCCAAAAAAAGTACCTACACGGATTTTTCGGCTTTGAATACATTTCTTTTAAGCTTCATTTTGTATTTGAAAAATTGATCTTCAGTTTTAAAGTTCTATTTAAACTGACTCAAATGAGCTGTCATTTATAACTATCGGTCAGAAGTTGTAAAAATTATGATTTTATTGAAAAATGTTTAATTGAATTGAAAAATACTCCAAAAGATATTTAAAAAATTGCAACTTTTACAATTAATTTTAAAACTATTTTTTAAATCGAAAATCGTGAAGAATGTAATTTTTAAACTCACGCACAATTTGTCGACATAAAAATAAAAATTTATGTATAGATATTTTAAATACCTAAAAAAGTGTCACGGACACTTCTGAAACCGTACAAAATTAAGAAATTGTTCAAACCTTAATACCTACATACATTCAACACCGTTTGTTTATAGAATAAACCGAAATTTGGGAGGTTATGAATTTTTTAAAGTGTTATTCTTCAATAATTTGTCCTAAACTTTTAGGATATGGAATTTGGTTGCAATGGGCTTAAAAATATAGAAGACATCATTTTTAAAATGAATCCAATATTATTTTTTTAAGTAGCGACACCTTTTTCATAACTAAAATGGGTACAATTTGGATACGTTGGGATCACTTTAGTAACATAAGAATCCTATATTTTTAAGGTGTTTTTTTTAATGGCTTGCGAGAATCTCTAGATGACGCCCTTTGCCTTTACAAAAAACTTCTATCTTCCTATGTACCTTGCAATCTATTCTACCCTATTCACGTAATAATTTGTTGACTTAAATTCTTAGTTTCAAAGCAATGTGACATAACTTCAAAGTTATGTACCTACATCCGCCAAAGCGCAAATCGTTTCGTCATTGATAAAAATGTTAGGCATCAAAAAAAATCTAAAAGGTATCATATTACAACATGTTGTCAAAAATCACAACATAATTAAAAAATGTCTATCAGAGGGATCCTCTTTGCGAAGGGAAACAAGTTGAAATAATTATTTTAGTTTAACAACTTAGAAGTGAAGTCAGTCACTCACCGGATGCGACATTTTACACCCACCAATTATTATGGATGATCTAAAAGATAATGAAAACGATATCATACTCTTCTTGCTTGTCATTAATTTGCTTTGCTTTTTTCTACTTCGCAATTCAATAATTTAATTGTTAATAATTATTTAGTAATATGCAACTTTATCGTTTGTACTCGTATACGTTAGGTTATGGTTTATTTATGTCCCCGCCTTGCGGCAGGGCACTGTCAAAAATTTATTTTAGACTCATTAGAGTGCCCCTCTCCACGGAAATCTTTAGTAAAAGGCGAAAGATTTATTCGACATTGAAGAGAAGCCAGAGTAACTTTTCAACTGAATCATTGGTTCCCCTTGTTAGTTTTACTACACAAACCAAGTGTGAACTGAGTGAAGAGAAAATACAAAAATGTAGGGAAAAAATCGATCTTTATATTTGTACAGAAAACAACAAAAATAATAAAAGTAATTTTTTGTATTCTCATTCGGTTATTTTATTTTGTTGTTGTTATTAAGTACAACGGAATTTTTGCTGTAGCTAACATTGCTATTGTATTGTATGTATGTAGGTAGCTAGGTATAAAGACATTTTTGCTATGAGAAGTTGTTTGTAGGGAATTGTTTGTTTGGTGTTTTTTTTTTAGTTGTCAAATAGGTGAGTAGATAACATCCTTATCAATTGAAATGTTTTTTTTTTTGTATTGAAATAGGTATACCTATTATAAAGTTAAGATAAATGTATTATTTATCGTTGATTTGCAATGATAACGTGAGGATAGGTGGGTAGGCAGAGAATTCGCATGTTAGTAAATAAGTTGTTAGGTATGTATGAAAGTATATATGTACCTACTAGATGGTGACTTGCAAATTGAGTTAATAATTTTAATAATTTTTTTTTTATTTTTATAGGTAGTAAATTCAATTTATTATTTATTTCTTTAATTAATAATGTAATCAATTTTCAATTGAAAAAGACCACTTTTTGACACAAAATTCTTGTAAATTGAATGCTTAAATCAGTTTAAAAAACGGGGTTTTTCTAAAATAATGTGATGTCCCTCAAGTTAACAGACCAAGGTCAGCAGAACAAACTGTTTTTGATGGCATTAATTAGTGCTTAATCCAAAAATATTAAAAATCACTTAAAAAAAATATAATGCTCCAATAGCTTTGGGAAAAATTATTGTTCTGCTTTGTACCTTGAGTTCAAGTGAGCAGAACAATTTGCGAAAACCCGTAAAAAAAACAAGGAAAGAAATAATTTATCCAGTGTTTATAAGCTATTTAAATGCTCTATGAATAAAAAAAAAATGAAAAATATACAAATTTCAAAAAAAAAAAAATTGAAAAATAAAAATGATTTTTTTTTATTAAAAATTTTTCAAATCAAATATTTTTGACAAAAAGTAATATTTTCTTGCTTAAAAAACAATCTACATTTTCAGAGCTATTTTCCAAGATAAAATAATAATATTTTTTTTTAATAATTTTTTTTTATTCATAGAGCAATTTTTTCTGCTAACTTGAGTTCATAGGATTAATAAAAATAAAAATTAATTGATATCATTAAAAAGTTTGCTGTGCTGACCTTGTTCTGCTTACTTGAGGGACTTAGAAAAAGGTAGTAAATGACTGAATTTGTTCACTTCGGAACACTGTTTGGGGTGGCGTATGTGGAATATTTTTTTTTCATTTAAAAATTATGTATGCAAGTATATCACAATGCCATTAAGCTAAGTGCGTTTTTATTTTTGAGTTTGAGCTCAAAAAGAAAATACCCTCTGGTGTATCGTCAAAAAAAAAAATCAAAATTTTTAGAGACGTTCTGTCAGCAAATCTATTTTCTAAAGTATTCTAAAAAAAAACGCAAGTTTTTGGTTTGAATAGTATATAAGACTTTACCAAATAAGTCTAAGACCAAATTAAAAAAAAGAATCCGTTTTAAAAATCCGTACTAGACCCTCTTTAGTAAAAATGTTGATAAAAATTCGTCAAACGATTTATGCAAAAATCAAAAACCAATTAACCGTTGGAGTGTTTTTTGGAAATATTTTTTAACTACATAACTTAAATTACTTACAAAACCCCACAAAAAATTTTATGTTAAAAAAATGTTTTGTCTTAACGGTTATAGATATAACAGGTACCCTTATTTTTGGAGCAAAAAATAAATCAATTTCACCTCCATGAAATTCCTAAAACCAAATTTAAGGAAAATCGCTTAAGTAGCTTCGATCGATAAACCGGCAGATAGACGGACAGAATTACGGCATCCAATTTTATCGCGTTCTCTATCATAGTTATGTATGTCAGCTCTGATTAATATATCAAATTCGATTGCTTTACGAATCAAAACCTCGCTCTTTACCTATATTTATATAAATATAAGAAAGTAAAAATATGATTGCAAGCAAGGGAAACTTTTACCCATGACTCACGTTTTAACTTAAACTTTGTTTAGATACATGGAGTCATATCACCTAAATCTCATTTATACTTACCTTTAAAGAGAAAAAAACTGCCATTAAAATTAGCAATGCTAAAAACTTGCCTTAGAACCACATTTATGTATTAATTAATTATGTGCATAATTTATGTATACTAACAAGTATATGAATATTTCAAACGAAGTGTAAAGAAATCATTGATAAAAATCTCCGTTCCACTATTCTTCATCAGACAACCCTCAAGAAAAAAAAAAAACAAACAACAGACACCACTATTAGAGACCACATTCCACATCCAGTTTAACCCGTTGAATTTACCACCTCATTTTTTTTTTATTATTTATGAAAGAGAAAAAAACGACAATTAAAAAAAAAAATCACCACTAACCCAACAACCACAACTCAACTTTTTATAAGATAAACCTAAGTCTGTATGTAGAAATAAATAAATAAATAAAAAAAAAACGTGACTAAGTCACCTTTAACATAATGACATAATCTTAATGCCATTTCTAGACTATGTCCGTCCGATAGACTCTACTCTATCACCAAAAACGAAACAAGAATCAAAACAAAAACGAAAATAACTGTACCATGTCAGAGTTACATAGACTTGTAGTACACATTTTACATTTAAACATACAACTTTGTATATACATACATTTTTTAGGTATGTATGTACCTACCTATTCATTCACCGAAGTCTGGAAGTCAGCCAAATGATTCAACATTATTTGCTTTGTTGATGGTTTAGAGAAAGAGACTAAAAAACATTGTTATTCTTCTTCAAAAATGAAACAAAGCAAATCTTGAGCAACCAAAATGGCAAAACAGTGTTACAAGTAGGATATGTATTAAAAATTAAGTAACCAATTCAGAAAGTCAAGAAGTTCAGGAATACATAAAATATCATTTAAATAAAAAAAAATGTAAACATACCTATAACATTTTGGATACTTAGTTTTTTTGCACTTGCATTTATGTCCTTAAAATTTATGTCCATTTTATAAATATTGACCCCTTGTATTCTGCGACTTGAAAATTTCTGGGTCATTGAATAAAATGGTTGGTAAAAAAGAACTTCAGTGACAAAGTTTAAAGAGATCTGTATTTTCAGGGTACAATGAATGTACTTAAATCTCAGTTTTCGACCTTACCCCCTGCAGGTGTCACGCCCATTTTTGTATATGTTTTCTGGGAACGGCGCTAAAGATTTGAATACGATTTTTTGTTTTAGAAGCGTTTGCTGATACGAAACTTAGGTTCAACTTAAGTTCTTAGGTTCAGCTTAAATATCTAAGTTTCGTTTCAAAAAATAACCCTTAAATAGCAAAAAAAAAATAATTTTACTAAAATGCTAAGTGGCAGTGAGTGGAAAGTAATATCACTAATTTCTTAAATTTGCAGTTGCTAATGAGAAAAAATTTTGAAAACTCAATTAGAATGATTTGATCCGATATCGAGAAATCAAAATGTAAAAATGTGTGCGTGGCGGTGACTGAATTTAAATAGAAAGCAATTATAACAAATCCTTTTTGCGTCTTGAAAAACAAATTTTTAATATTTCATCCAAGTCATTGGAGCCGTTTACTCAAGCCGAATATATACGAAAAGTAGGTTTGGCAATGCGTTATTTTTTACAATTTAAATCCTTAAGGATTTTTCCAAATCTAAAAGTACGCCAAGTTTTTCTTTGTAGTTGGAATGATCAGGATCACGTCAATCATAGCTATCCGTTATCCTAAAATTTGATATGTTCAGTGTTTGAAGAGCTTTTAAATTGCGGTCCTTGCGAAAACAATAAAAAAAAATGTCTACGATAAAAATAAATAAATTTTCCTACACATTTTTATCTGTTCTTTTCTGAAAATTTAAGGCTTTACCCACTCTCCTTATGTTTCGATATTTGTTTTTTCCTTCGGCTCATCACAGACCACGGGTTATCTAGGCATTATTTCGAGTATACCCCAATAAAAAAAAACCTATAGGGTTAAGTCTGGAGACCTTAGTATCTACGGGGCGTCCAGAGGGAGGTGGCTGGAGAGTTTTCTTTAAAGTTCTAATGCGTCATTCATATGAGCTGCAACCTGCGTCCGTGAATTGCAAATAGTAGCAGAATTTGACATTTCATTCATATGAGTGGTCGCAGACAGCTGCGAACCAGACAACACAAAAGCAGGCAAACAACTTTTTTTGAGGTTAAAGTCGTGCGAATTAGTTGTTCGCAGCTCTGTGGAATGCGTCTTGGTTTTGTGGACTGCGAATTCACATTTGTGCGTTCGCAGGTCGCAGTTGTTGGTCGCATCGAATATATTGAAATGTGTTTTATTTTATTTAAATTTGTAAATATATTCATTTATTCACTTAATCAAACATTTAAAATAATAAGAATAAGTTTATATTTGATTTAGAAAAAGCTTTAAAATAATTATTCGCAGGTTGCGAACCCTTAACTTAGCAGGTTTTAATGATATGGAGATAAATTCTATTTTTTTTTAAAACCACCAGAGTAAGATAAAAGATCTCGAAAACTTAATAGAACATAATATTTTGTCATCATAATTCTTTCTTTTCAATAAAAGCTCTTCTTTCATAAAAGCTCTCCTAGCCTTTGAGGAATTCTAACAATTGACACCAATTTTTCTCAATCCATTATAAATGCTTATTTTATTAACATTTTTAAATATAACAATTGAATAATCTTTAATGCGTGTTCTACAACTAGCTACCAGAGTATTTCTTTCAGATATGATTAATTGATTGCAAAAATATTTTCCTATCTAACCTCAATGTTCTTCCATCGTATTTCACCCATAAACATTTATTTACTTTTCCAAAATAAAAAATAATAATCTTACAAAAGAATCCCCATCGATTTTTGTTATTGTTGTTCTTTGAACGATTTCGTTCCATTCAAGGCCTAAAATGGAAATATTTCAATTCAAGGTAATTCCCCAGTGAAAAGTGTGCCAGAAATGAGTGCAAAAATAAATAATAAAGTAGAAACAAAATAATAAATCAATATGAATAATAATGAATGCGCGTATGAAATTTAAAAAATTCACGCAAAGTGCATGTCCATTCAATCGTAAATTATACAATAATGTAATAATAAATATTTTAAAACCGGAAAACATTTGTTAGTAATATTTCTTTTTTCTTTTATTTTCAGAGCCGTTTTTTACCTCCCGTTCCGCCAAAACCACCAAAGCGTGGTATTCTCAAAGGATCTCGCGGCAGCATTCAAGAAGAATTCCCGCAAAATCCCTCGCCCGACTCACGACAGCTACTCATGCGAAATACTATACAGAACGAATCCATTGCATTTGATTCGATTGAACATCGCTCTGGCAATCCCGCCTACACTTCTGCCGAAAGTTTACGCAGCGATATTGGTCCCAGTACTGCAATTGGTCCATCGAACTATTATTCCCATCACAACACTGCCGGCGGAGGCGGTGGTGGATACAGTATGTCTTCGCCCCGTTTGGGAACACAATCCCCATTGAGTAATCTCCATGTGATGACATCGCCATCACCAAGTGCTGAAAGCCTCACCGATACAACTAATTCTTCATTTGCCACACCTCCGTTCTCATTGAGTCCGATCGGTGAATCGCAAGGCACCGAACGATGGTCCCGAGTGCACACCTTCGAAGACATCGACCTACCACTGCCACCGATTACACTAGTCAAACTACCGCCACCGCGGGAGTTTGTCATCAAACGGCAGAAGTCGCCACGAAATGATTTTGGTTTTAGTCTGCGCAAGGCAATGTGTCTGGATCGGAGTGAATGCTTGACGGCACCTGTTTTCAAGCCGGTAATTTTTGCTGAGCCTGGTGCTGGTGGTGGTGCTACAGGTTTGCTGCCAGGCGACAGGCTACTCAAAGTAAATGGCACTACTGTGAGTGAGTTGACACGAGAAACAATTATCGAGATGATTAGGAATAGTGGGGATCAAGTAACTGTTGAGGTAAGTTTGTTTGTTTATCGCTCGAGAATGTAATTTTTTTTTTGTTTTATTTACTTGTTATTCTTTTTCATAATATACAGGTGCAACCAGTTTCGGAGCTAGTTGAATTGAGTCGTCGATGTATGATAAGTCCAACCGAACCCGATGAAGTCGATCGTAAAGTTGTTAAAGTCGATTGTAATACATTGAAGAGAAGTGCTAGCAAGCGTTTTAAACAACAGGTGAGTTACTTAAATTGTTTTTTTTTTTTTTAGTTATAAATACATTTTAAAGATTGCCATCCAAAGAAACCAAAATAATAGTCTTTGATCTCAGATCTCGTACGATATAGGAAACGGAAAATTTATTTTTTTTTATTTTCAAATATCATTGACAACAACCATTAACTGATGCCTAGAAGTATGCAATGATTATTTGAATGTTATTTGCCAGAACTCCTCAAAGATTTCATAGTAAAAGTAATAACCGAGAAATTTAAATTCAAAAAGTGAATTAAAAAAAGATAATAACAAATGTGTCGTACAATTTTGTTTTGTATCTTTAAGACCTCTCTACTAACATGGGACTGTTGCGAGGAAAAACAAAGTAGAATAAATGAATAGGTGTGCGTGCAATTGCACTGTGACCTTAGGATCTATTGTGCGCCTCTTTTGAACTGGATGAGATTGCTCATGCTATATTTTTTCCTAAAAATTAATTTCTTTGGGTATTTTTAGAACCTCGGTTATTTTTAGAAGGAGTTTGGCTCTATAAGCTAGACAGCCCAGATATCATTGCTTTTGATGCAGTGAAGTATTTTCTCATGCGTGTTGCAAAATCTGATGAGTTCTTTATTTTACCTTTTCCCCTTAATCATATTTACTCCTAAATCATAGTTCTCTTCTATACTAACTGGGCTCCTGGTCCAGTTAGGGGTGTCGTTGGTTCTATTATTACTAGGGAATCTGCATCTTCATTCCCCTGGCTAGAAACGTGACCCGGTGCCCAGTAAAGTGTGACACTGTTTGTTTTTCCCAATTCGAACAGCACGCTCACACACTTCCATTCTAGTTTTGACCTAATGTTGTATGAGTTTAGTGCTTTGAGTGCTTCCTGTCTGTCTGGCATTATTAAAATGTTTTTGTTTTTTATGTTTTCATTCGGGTTTTCATCCACATTTTCCTATGGCATTGACTTCTGTCTGCAAAATGCTAGTGACCCTCATATCATAGTCTGGTTCTGGGACACCTGCATCAGTCTCCTTAGAAGTCATCGGCCCATCGGGATACCAATTAATACCATCTGCTTTAAAAGCCTATTTCACAGTTTTTGCTACTTAACTCCGTTTTGGAATACCGTTCGAAGTTATATTTTATGATTTATCTTATGCTAGTTCTCTCCTTCGCAAACCTCATGATGGCTTTCTTAGCTGTGTCTTTTTTCTGGGTTTCAATTACTTCTCCAGCCGAATAGGTTGCATACGAGTCAGGAGCCTTTTCTTAGTAAATGGTACTATTTTTTGTTAAGGCTGATGATAATTATCATTTCCTAGTAATTAGAACTTGCCCAACGCCGTTATTACTGTCATTGACGATTCAGCGCATGCCTAGTTTTTCATCCTCTACAAGACCACACAGTAGGGTTTATAGCAACGACCACTCTGTGAGGACAACCTCTTTTTGTGATGATTTCCCGATCTTAGCATCTTTACTCCTAACCCAGTGGGTAAGGGCTTCGACTAACCGCTAAATTATTTTAAGCTTCATAATGAAAATATATCTTATGTGTCGAGCGCATTTAGACGTTGTTAGAAGTCAGTATAAATTTTCTTCTTCTTGATTTTGTGATTGTAAAAGTCGATAGACAGAGGTGGGTTTTGACACTGCTGTTCTCCTAAACTAAATGCACTTAAGAAAATTATAACATTTTTCTATTAACATTTAATTATGGCTCATTTACGCATTTCATTCATCATTGTAGGTTTTCATAACTAAATTCAATTTGAATGAAAAACAAAATTGAGGAAACTATGTGCGTTCACAGTTAACATTTCCATCAAGGTTATTTGCTGTCTGGAAGGTAACAAAGTATGGAGTATGTTCAACAACTACTAACTACTGTAGGCGGATTTAGCTGATGGTTTTAATCGAGAATTTTAATTTTAGAAACCAAAATGATTAATTATTGTCGTTGTTTTATGTAAATAGTGTTTGTCTTAAGAGTTACTTTACACAGAGACAACTTATTCAAATCAAATCCATGTAAATGATTATAAAATATCAAATGACACCATGTTGAAATCATTAGCATTCTAATTAGTTAAGTTACTTGCTACTTTCAAAAGCAAAAAAAAAACTTATTCGCAAAATGTTTGTTTAATTAATTTTATTTATTGAATAGTAGTTAATGTTATATAATATTTTGTATATAAATAAATTTGATTTCGTGGAATTGATATTAAGATTTTTTGCCACGTGCACTTGATTGATATAAAATCACAAGTGTCACAATATTTTTTGCGCAAGTAATAGAGTCGTGCACTTTTCTGAAAGAGATACTTATGAACATTTATATAAAGTTTTATGAAGCAGGCAGTTTATTCTGATGCTCAGTTAAGAATAATTCCTTTTCGTAACCTTTTCATTTGTCTGTGTGTGTACTCTACGAGTTCCATAGAAGGCCAGTTGTTATTGGTATTTCTGAGCCAATCATTTCTGGGGAAATTACAGGCTACCAGTACAAATGAGAATCTTTTTCCAAAGTGCGTTGTTGATAGCTTATTTTATTGCCAGGTAGTTCAGCAATATATGTAGAATGTAGGTGCTCGGGAAAAATCCCATGGTATAAAATACAAGCTTGCTCTGTAATTGTTGCACTGCTATTGCATAAACCGTAGGTATTCCCTTCAGTGAGAGCCATTGATAAACATAATATTTTGAGGCATTGAAAACCAAATTTGGGGTTGAATCCTTGCAGTTTTTTGATATTGTGAATTTGAAAGGTGTTTTTTTCCATGGTGGGTAAATATTAAATTGTTGCATTGTTCTGGTAGGGGTGTTCTCTGCTTTGTTATCTCACTTGAAAAGGCATGTCGCTCAGGCTCTCTGGTTAGTTTTGTAAGTTTCGACGGTCGTCAATTTTCAAGTTATTTTTTTCTTAAATGATTTTGGCTAGGTTGGTTAAGTCTGGGTTATATGAAAATTTATTAAATATTAGTTTTGGGGTGCTACGAAAACTATTGTTCAATATCATGAAGGGAAAATCTATTTACCAAATTGTCTTAGAATCAATTGATGGATCCATAGATTTACCAAAGGTTTCTTTTAACTTTGATGCAAATTTTTCTATAGACAAACAATTTATTTTCATTGGGACTCCTGGGGGACGAAGCTGGTTCTTTCACCTTCTCCTTTTTTGGTTTTTGACAGTCTCTTAGATGCAGCTGTTCAATTTTCTTTATTTTGGCAGCTTGGAGTTAGTGATACAAGGTTTTCTTTAAAGCGTGTATCTGATCTTTTGTTGATTTCTCTCATGTATGTGGATTATGGATTATGATTGCCTTCTCCTTGAAAGATAAACTCCCAGTAGAGCTTGGAAGCTAGTGGTGGCTAATGCATGAGGTGGATTATTGTTTGCGAAACTCCAAAGGCTTTTGGGGGCGTTAAAATCTCCAAGGATTAATTAATGTGAGTTTGAGGGTTTCGGAGTGCCGACCTTGATTTTTCTTGGTTTAGCCACTAAGGGCTAAACAAAATAAATATAAAATTATTCTAGGAGTGAAATAATTGCATTTACTAATTTTAACTTGCAGCGACAATAATTGACTAATATTGATTTTGGATTCTTATTTTACTATATTAAAGTCTTTCAGCCTTCTGCATAGACTACAAAATTTGAAGCAACAACAAAATAGCAGTTTTCCAATCCAATTTGACCCTAGTCGAGATCATGACATGAAAATTATTGGCGTCAATAACAATAAACAATAAAACAAAAGTCAATCAAAAGACATCAAATAAATTGACGTTAAATTTATAACTTACAAGCAAATTACAACAAAATATCACATCCTTTTTGGAACAAAGCCATATTAGCAGTGTTGTGTTCTGTAGTTGGTACCGATATGCCACCCAACCAGTCTTTTGCTTGTCAGATAAAAAAAAAAAAAAAAAAACTAAAAACTAATATTGTGCACGATGATGCAAATTTATATCAAGTCAATCTTAATTAATATGCGTGTGTGTCCAGAGTGCCTGGTGACTACGACACTAAACAACATGCAAGTTCATGCAGTGCAGTCAGTTGGAGTGAAAAATGAATTTTCGATTGGCGTATTATTACGACATAAAAATGATTACGCTTTTTTATTATTTAAACATTCATATTATGCCGCCATTTAATTCCGCATGTAATGCAATGGATTCTCTTTGGGCTCGGACGAGACTCATTGAACCCGAACGTGATGTCTTAGTTTTTTTTTGTTGTTGTTCATTTTTTAAATTAGTTCAAATCTACACGGGGGGAAAAAGCAAATCTTTCACTTGGTCTTATGGGATAAGAGGGTAGCGTGGGGGCATATTTCTCGGGCGATGCATGTAAACAACCTTTAATAATTATGTATTATTATTGTGTGTTTTCTAACAATGACTCTATTTGAGTTTTCTTGGGTAATATGTATAGCTGCTTCACTGCAAACATAGCAGATTCAAACATCGGCATCATTGCGTCCGTCGTAGAGTCGCAGTTATATAGTCCACCTCCAATCAAGTAAGAAAAAAAAATATATAAACAGAACTGCTGTTGTCCAACAACTCACTGTGCGGCTCTGGCTATCCAAGAAGGAGATACATAGATTGACAGACAGGAAGTTTAATCAAGCGCGTTTTGTAGGGTTGTGCGTAGAGTGTGGTTGGGTTGGTTTGATTGTGGCGTGGTGCTGGGCAATTGTGGGAAAACAATTCATGTAATAATTATTATCACCGCTATTCATAGCCAATGAACATTGCACGTAGCTAAACGTCAATCGTTTTATTTTCCCGTCCAACCCGACCCAAAGCGACAGTCGAACAAATCTAATCCGCCACTACACCGCATACAATATATCGTGTGTGTTATTGGAGGTATAGCCGGGACGACAAGACATAATACTAAACGGCGGATTGTTGTGGTTGGTATAGAAGCGTGTAGCACATACAAAATATGAACTCAATTTTTTTTTTATTGTTTGGTTTTCAAGAAGCTAGACGAAATTCCGAAGAGGCAAAAAAGAAGAGGAAATGATTGGGACTGTTTTGGATTTAGGTAGGCACCTATAGGTTTTATGTTTGTTGACTTGTTTTTAGATTCACCATATAAAAGATACTCGTATCTAGATGGAACGGGTTGGTCAGATGTCATCAAGCTGTAGTGATACTGATAGTTTTCATATGTGACTACGTTTGTCTATTTGCACCTTTACACCGAACATGATCTCATCTAGATTTATGTAGATGCAGGGTCTACTGAAGCGATAACTCAACTTCTCGTAAAACGGCAGGTCAGTAGGTGGTACTTCCAAATTGTCTTGTAATGAGCTTTCTTCAATATTATCGCTGATAATGGTTTCCGGCGTTCATTACTATTTTCCTGTGATTCTATTGATGTTTTTGAAAGCATCTCGGGTTCTGGTTTAATCGCTTGAAATCTTTTCTGGTATTGGATGTTGTGGTACTCACTGGAGTTTTGGGACATTATATTGCTGTAGCTTACTCCAAATTGATCACTGGAGTTTTGGAACAACTCCAAGCTGTAGCTTATTCCAAATTTTTCGGTAGTTACTCATTTCCTTAGTCGCTGCCTGTGTGCATATGGACCTCATATGTATTCAGGAAGGTGATGGAACCTTCTTCTTGTCGTCTTAATCTGGTTTTGCTTGTTCGCAGTACTTTAGGTACAGCATGTTCCAGATTGCTAATAGCTGTTTTGATCGTGTTTGAAGACGTAATAGTTATAATTTCTTCGATATCTCTGTCGAGAATTAAATATCCAGCCCCCTGTAGTTGATGAAGGAAACTAGGTACTTTACAGATACTGTTTCAATGCGCCTTAGAATTTAATAAAAACGAAATTCATGGAACTTTCTTAATGGGATATTCTTTTTAAATATGTAGAATCAAATTGGGAATTCGATGTGTTAAATATTGGATTTAATTCTTAGTTCTATAAAATCCACACAAATAGTATCCTTTTAATATAAAAAAAACTTAGTTCAAAGTCTTCTGAAACACATACTTAAAACCGATTCTATTTGCAAGTTAAAACTGACATGACTTACGACGTTGGTTATGAAACATAGAAGAATATATACCAAAATTTGGAAATTGGTACTAATAGCTATGGGAAAAACAACAACTAACGCCAGCTCCAATCCCAGTATTCGCAAACACGCTAACCAAACCTCAACAACATACACGCCTATCCCATCAGAGTCGTAAACAGACAGAATTACATACTTGTATCTACTTACGTATGTACATAGCTATATACTACCTGTGGGAGTTGTAACTTGTAACAATAACACATTGTCACTGTCAGTTTTTTTTTCTACCATTATTTATGTTTTAAATGGCGGATATTGAATTCGTAAAAAAATATTGTTTTTTTTACGAAATTCTGCATTCAAGTTCGATTATGTTTGATATACGAAATACTAGGTGGATTGAGCTAAGGTGATTTTTGATAATAGATCAACGGATTATTATTTGAAATACATTAAAACATTAGTTTAAAAAATAAAAAAATTTATATAATTAAAGAAACCGAATTTTGAAAAACATGAATTTTAATTAGAGGAATCTTGAAAATTATAAAGATTTTAAGTTTAAAGTATTCAATAATTATTAATGAAGAAAATAATAATGTCGAGAATAAAATTTCAAATTATTGAGAAACTTAATAAAAAAATCTTTCGTCTTTAATCAGCCGGAAGTTTTACTAAAAGAAAAAATCAAAAACTACAGTTTTTCAATGAAACTAAAAGAGATTTTGAGAATTAGATTTACAGAAATATTATTTTTTTGTAATTAGAAATTTGCAATTGATTTTGTTTTTATGAAATATTACGAGTGGACATTTGATTTAGAATCAAATTAAGAAAAAATTTTGAGTAATTGATTTAAAAAAATATGTGAACCGGATAAAAAACTTCAAAAGGATATAGATTTTATGAAAACAATAAGTAAATAAAAATTAATTAAGAATGGTAGGGCCGTTATTTAGAAATATAGGAATCTCGAAAAATATTAATAAATATATTTTTTTCGACATAACCTCTTTTTGCATTTGCACCAATTTTTTTAACAAATTTTTTCGACAAAACTTTTTTTGTGAACCGCATTGTATTTTTGGGGTTTCCTTGTCAAATTTTTGTTAGAATTTTTTCGATTTTTTTGACAACTAATTTTCACGATAATTTTTTCACAAATTTTTATTTTCAAAGTTCCTATTATCCTTACTAAAAATAGTTTTGAACAAAATATTTGTACATAGTTAAACAAAGTTGAGAAAAGTTTCAGAAATTACTTCAAAAACTAAATTTCTAATTTTGAAAAGTTTCCGAAAAAAATGAATTCTCATCTTTAAATGCCTACAGAGCTAATACGTGCGCCCCGCATTAAATTTAATTGATATTCCGTGTCTTGAAGTTTTCAATCATTCTGTATTCTTGAACTCAAAGAAAAACCAAACACCTACACCCCAAATTCCCAATCTGCAATCAATTGAGACACATTAAATTCCTCAACCTAAATTTTTGTTTGTTGTTGTCATTCCTATTGTCTTCGGAGTTTTGGATTAATGCCACTTGTACCTACCTAGTAGGTACTTACCTTGTTAACTGAGCCTGCAACAAGATTTTTTTTTTTGGATGCATGCATGTTTTACGTGAGGCATTTTATTCGCAACTTGACTGATTGTTGTTAGCACCTACTACCCATAAAAAAATATATATAAAGCTTAACTCCTTTTCTAAAAAAGGCTAGGCAAAGATTGATAGAAGAAAATTTAACAAAAGAACAAAAGAAACAAAAAAAAATGAAATATTATGATCTGGGTGTTGACATTATAAAAATTGATATTTTTCAATCTTGTTAACAAGAAAATTAAAAAAAAACAATAATTAACCATGAAGTCGAATAACTTGTCACAGCACTAAAGTTGGGTAAGGAGTATATAGTAGTGATTATTATAGCCAACTGTTGTTGTTGATACACTTTAATTTTTCCACGGATTTTTGAGGTTTGACTTATTATTCAGCAATGAACACAAAATTACCCCAAGGCTGTTGTCCTATCTTGCGGCTAGATTCTGTGTGAACACGTAAAGGGTGGATTGATTGCAATTCAAATCGCGAGATATCAGTTGGGCATCATAGGTTAACTATGCTATTAGACAGACAGATATTGCACAAGTGTATATGCACACCCATCAATTTATATTAGACGTGACCACTTGAAAAGGCTTTATGCAGTATACACCGCCCGCCATTAACGATTCATTTTGGCTTGAAAGGAATTATGTATTGGATCTTATCGATGAGTTTTTTTTTTACATTCGGTGGCAGTTTGAGATTAAAAATGTGACTTTTATGAATTTTGACCCAATTTCATTTTTGTACGTCAAGTTATGAGAAAAACGAAAAAAAGAAATAATAGTTTTGGAAGTTTTAATCTCAATTCAAATTAACTTAAAGTGTTCATGTTAAATTTAAATTAAATGTAATTATATTCTGAAAAATGTATGTATATGCCTCTTTTGAAATTAATTTTTATTTTTAAATTAAAAAAATATCTCAATTAAATCTAATTTAACTTATGAAATTAAAACAAAATTTAATTTGAATTTAAATGAATCCTAACCAGGTATTCAAATGACATAAAAAAATTAATTAAAATGAATCTAGCATATATTATTATTTTATACCTCTTCCTTTTAAGCCCATACAAAATTCAATTTGTTTTTATTACTATGCTAATTGTTGAAAAATAGAAACTTAATTTCTGTAAAGAAACAAACAAAAAAAAAATCATAAATTAATTAACAAGTTTTATTTTACAATTATTTATTTTGTTTGTTTATTCAAATTAATTTCTGAATTGGTTTATGTAATCAAAGCTTAAACTTTTGTGGATTTATTCACAATGTTTAACCTCCAAAACCACATATTAACTATGTTTCGATAAATCAATTACTCACAACCGACCTTTTGATGATAATGTACTATGTACATACAAATTTCAGTAGCCCACGTCTTTTCGAAATAAACTTAAACTTGAACTCTCTATGAGAGTGGTTTATTTTAAAAGATTTCTTTGCAAAAAAAAATGTGCTGCAAGTTTTGAGCAAATTTAATACTATAACGATGATTATAGAAAAAGGTGGATTTCGAGCAACCAATTTTCTGTTGAAAGAAAATGTGAAAATGTGGTCTTCTTTATTTAAAGGAACGCGGATATCGAATTATTTTATACTCATTTTTACCCCATTTTTGATTTTCAATTATAGAAAAAAAAACGAAATATGATAAGTCAAAAATTCGATATTTTGATTTTTTTAGCACTTCAATCTACAGCGTGCCACTGTAGCTGTATTTCATTTGGTCCAAGTAAATTTTATGAATTCATTAGTCTTTGAGATTAGGCATCTTTCAATAGTTGATTCACCTCATTGGCATTGCAAGCAAACTATTGACCCTATATTCTCCATTCCTTGATTGAAATTTGTGTACATATCATTCAATCAAAAAATCATCTCAAATTCAACTGTACATATACATTTCAATCAAATTGCGTGAAGGTGTTTCTATGTGGTTTCCGTTTCTCGCTGATTTAAATTAATCTGTTAAATTGATTTGTCAAATGTATGAATTCAACCACAATAACAACACCAGAGCCAGAAGATCGATCTGTGCTTGGTGCAGAAATATTGCATTTCCGCTTCATCGAAATGAACAAAAAAAAAAAAAAAATTAGTCAGCCATTTGAGTTTTTTTTTTTTTTTTTTGGAATTCGTCAACGTTTGTATCTAGTCCGCCTACTGTTTACTGGGGCGCGCTGCTGTAGGTAGGCTAGGTACAACATATACCTATTACACATAATATCTTATTTGTATGTAACGACGGCGATTACTTAAGTTGGAAATGCACATTTCAAGATTCAAAGTGGTCGAACTGGAACTAAACTAAATGACGGTAAAATATTTATATAGAAAAATACCCACGTGCCAAGAAATTGTTGTTGGCTGGCTGGCAATTGGTTTTGTTGTGGTCTTTTTAGATCTCAATGTTTGACAATTCAAATGAAAATAAAAAAAAAATCCTAAAATGGTAAAATAGTATTTATAGGCGTTGTTAATATTTGTGAGATAACTAATTTTTATCTTTTACTTAGAAGCATTTTTTTACGTATAATTTATGTGCGTTAAATGATCGCAAACAGTGGGACAAAGTATAAATTAAAACAAAACTGGAATTTTATTGTTTTGATTTTTATTGTAATGTTCTAATCGTATTCTGCAAATTAATACAACTAAATAACTCCTCCAAAATTTTTACTGAAAATTTGTTTTTCAAAATTAATTTCTTAAACTGTGATATTTCTGAAAATAAATTTTTCTTAGTTCTGGTTCCACTCTCTAAATTGTTTTCGAGATATTTCTCTGTACTTGATATTAAAAATATTTTATTCTAAGCAATCATGATTAACTTCCCTTGGGCTCAAGAGGTATTGTAATGTATGTATCTACTCTTGAGTTATTTAGCTCTACGAGGTATTTATAACAGCAAACACACTTCTATACGTTAAGTTATTTTATTGGTTGAGGGATATTTCTGTTTTCGAAACAACATTTTATTTTATACGGCATTATTAACCTTGCTCAGTTACGATTCAAGGGGCACTGTAATTAATTAACTTTCGAGTTATTTAGTTTTACGAGGTATTTATTATTTGGGTTTAATCCAGTTTCAGACCTACTTTGTACTGATGTTAATTTTTTTGTCGTAGGAAGTTAAATTGATCCCCATCCTCACGATATACAGACTATGACTCCATCCTGCTAGACATCCATCCATCCATCCTATTCCATAAGTGAGAACTTTAATTCAATTAATTTTAGTGAAACAATGCGTTTTGTGACAAAAAGGCTATCAAATCTTTTTTTGTTACTGTCTGAATTTTGTTTTGTTTGTCTTTTGTTTTGAATTACTTGTGGTTTGTGGCTTAGGATTTTTTTTTTCATTTTTATTTGATTCTGTTGTCTATGATTTATGATGATGATGAATGACATAAAAGAAGCTCTTTTACAACATTGTACGCGAGTTTGTTGTTTGAAATAAATTAAATTCGATTGGAAATTCAATTTATTGATTGATAGTTGACATCGCCTAAAAATTTATTAAGCTATTATAATCTTCTTTTTTGAGAGTTACGTAGGAAACGTGCGGTTTAGTTTTAGTTTTTTTTTTTCTGGAAGTTATTCATACGGAAGAATTGTTGGTGAAACAATGGAAGGTTTATAATATGAGTTCAGATCATTCAAGCGTTAAATTTGCGTCAACAACAAGCTTGAATAATTAAAATATTTTAAAAAAATTCAAAATATTGAACGATTGATATCTGTGATTCATAAAAAACCGTTTTACCTAAAATTTTAGAAGACATGAAAATTATGAAAAAAATGTATCTACCTACAATGATTTTTTTTGGTTGATATCTAACCCTACAGCCCTAAAGAACAAAAACTAGGCTTGCGAACCAATTTAAAAAAAAGAAAAAAATATTTGCATTCCCCTCAATTTAGTTATTTCTATCTTTTAATAACTTTTTTTTTTTTGCGTGCGAATTTTATACTTGGCTTCACGTTATAAAAATTAAGTGCATTTGGTGTAATAGTATAGTAATGTAGTAATAAATTGCATGTAGATGAAATAGTTACCCCAACTCAAAAAGTACAGATCGTTTTGAAGAATTTAAAATTAAAAAAAAATTCTTAACTAGATTTGGTCGTCTCCCATTCACCGTGAGTTTAAATCAAGATAAAATAATTAAACTTGTTTATTCCTTACCCATGGCCCTTTTAAATACTAATTTCCAATATAATGTTCATGAGTCAAAAAAGTCCAAATAGAAAATTGTCTACTTAAGCCGCAAGAGATAAAAACTTCTTCGAAACTATCGGCATAGATAGTTCCGGTGTGTGTCCAAAAATTTGTACCTGTGTATTGAATTAAAAAAAAAAAAAAAAAAACGTTGATAACCAAATTCAATTAACATAAACCTTAAACCGAAATTTGGGATTTGATTACTTGATTGGTTTAAGCTATAAAAATTGTAAAAAAAAAAATATCTCAAACTAGGCCCTGTTGTCTTCCATAAGAAATCTATATCTACAGGTCAAACTATTGAAACGTAAACCTATAAAATTTAATAGCTTGTTGTCTATGAAGTCATTAGGCATCATATCATGTTCATGTCTTTTAAATAATTCATTTTTTCTTAGTTGTTTTTTTTTTTTGTACAAACAAACGTGCATGGAATTTGAATGAAAATGCTTTTACGAAGAAAATCTTATTAAAAAAAAAAAAACAAAAAAACAAATAAACTGAACTACATAGCAAGTAGTCAACAAAGGAACAAAAAAAAAACACGCAATCGGAATAATTTCATTGATTAAAATGTTTGTTAATGAACTTTTTTTTTATTTTTCGATTTGTATTTTGTTTTGATTTAAAATTTCACTCAAAATTGGTTTTGTGATTTCCACTCGAAAATTTTCAATCAAAATTTAATTTCCACTCTAAAATTGCAAGAAATAAGTAAGCAGTCAAGACAGACGAATTTCACTCAAAATTAACACTCAATTGTAAAGAAGTAGTAATGCATTACTGCAACAAAAAAAAAAAAACAACAGCACACGTCTGGCTAGGCGAGAAAAACCACTCAAAACTAGACCCATCAACAAAAAAACAGCGGGGGATGGTGCACAGATATACCTACAAATTATGTATCTTTCATAGTGGGATTGCTGATGGGGTACCATAGTGCTATGGGTTGGGTACGTACTCCAAACTCCAATTTGATCGCATTCAGTGCGCTTAGAGTCTCGCTGAAGATCGTTTCGTTTCGTTCGTTGTTTGTCGAGTTAAAGATTCATTAAAAAAGATATACATATCATAGTAGATACAAAACAGACAGTAATAATAATTGTACTGGAGATACTTTTGTATATCTTATAGATCACTCGTTTCGTATTGCATTCGATATATGTTGTCGATGAGTTGTGAATAGTTTAAAAAACATATAAGTGCTGTACAGACATACAAGAAAAAATATAATCCCATAAAGCTTTGTGCTGTGTTAGATACTTTTGTATCTTTTGCATACAGATAACTCCTCATAAATCTCTCGACCGGGTGTCGTTATTATTATTGTTGTTTTGTTTTTGTGAATGCGGGTGAATAAGCTGGAACTCGAATCTTGCTCTGGGCTTGTAATGAACGCTCTTGTCGTGCGAAATGAAAACCATTTATCACAAATTGAATAGCAGAGCGTGGAAGCTTATATTGCATCGCTGGATTTAAAAGTGTGATTTCGATTTCTTGTGGCGCGCGAATACATTTGAATCGATAAATATTTTATGTATCCGAATTAAATTGTGCAATTTTATGAAATAATAAAAATTGGATAAATTTTCTATATAGTTGGTAATAAACCTAAACGAATTAAAATAAAAAAAAAAAAACATAATTAGTGTCACGGTGAAGTTTAATTTTTTTTTTAGTGTGACAAATAGTTGCTTTTATTGTTTTTATTGTTCTTGATCTCTTATTTACGTGTTTTTTTTTTGTTTGTTAAAAAACGACCATTTGTTCATTATTATAGAATATAATGAATGAATAGATAAATGACTGATGTTTAACTGCGGTATTTTGAAGTGTTACTCTGTTTCTTTTTTTATAGCCCTTTTGTGATGAATGATTAGGCATTTTCGTAATTTTGTTTTCAATAGAAAATTCAAGGTGTATTTTTTTTCAAATTTAAACAAAAAAATAAAAAAAAAAGTTGTTAAAAATCATTTTGAAAATCTTGTATTTGATGGGTTCAAAATTAGGTACACATTCAAAACATTGGGAGGTTTCAATTTTTTTTTTGTAACTACCCACCTATTGTTCTTGGTCTTAGAAAAAGAGTGAACAACATGTGCTTATGAAAAAAAATCTGTTGCATTTAATCTTCTTGAATTTACCTCTCTTACAAGAAAAACTATTGAGAAAGGTCGTCATGAAGTTGAATGTATCTATACACATTTTCGACAAGTTTTCTCGTAATTATTTAAGCTTTTATCTCTTGGTATGTATTTTAAAGGAAAAGTCATATCAAGTTCTTTTTAGAAGAATTGTTTCTGCATCAATTAACGCTGACTCTGGTGTACCATAAGGTAGTCTCCTTGGTCCACTGCTCTTCATAGTATCAATCATTGACTTTGTTTCGATAGTAAAATCCTCCTGGGTTCTTATGATATTAAATTATTTAAAATCATCAGCAATTATATGTTTTCTGGAAGGCTCACATGTGAATATTTTTCTAAATGTGTCAAAGTGCCATACGATGTCTTTTTATAATAACAGTATTAATCACTTCGTTCTAACAATGGTAAAAATACATACGAACACATCCACTCAATACTTGGTTTTATTAAGCTTTTGATTAAGAAATTTTCTTGTCGGCTTGTAACATCCTCGTTGTAAAACACATTTATACGTCCCCAATTAAAATATGCGAGTACCTTATGATCAAAAAAAAAAAAAACTTCATGGTGCGCAATTAAAATATCTTTCCAATTTAAAAATAAAAAAAATCATTTTCAATAATCAGATCCTGATAACCCACTTTTCTTCTTTTTTTTATAATTTTTGCACTTACTTTTATTTTGCATAAATTAACAATAATAATTAAAACTTTATATTTATTTTATTCAATTTGTTTGAATAATCAATAAAATTTCACAAGAACTGGAAATACCTATCTAGTAGTAGGTAATTGACATATAAAAACCTGATGACAATCAGATTTTTAAAATTTCAAAAAAAAAAAAAACAAGTTTTAAAGATGTTGATTGCATTTTTGTTTTAAACAAACAAATAACGCCTTCACAACACGGAGATCAGATATTAATCAATAAAAAAATATCACCCTAACGTTTACACTTTAAGGTTTCGAAATATAAATTTCCAAGGAATTCATTACAAAAAAGAATATTGAAGCTTAATGCAACTTAGGGTCGTAACTACCTACTTAATAATTATTGAAGTTTGAATTAATTTTTTCCTGAAATGTTAAATAAAATAACAAGCTACGACAGGATATCCCAATAAGAATGGTCCAAACCAGGTGACACATGGGCTCCCTAAATTTAGTATACTTGTTCCTACATCTTTCCATAAGGCTAAGTTATCTATACATACATTTAAGTTAAAAAATGAAATAAAGACTTTCGCCATATTCAAATGTGTCTACACAGAAATCGGATTGATTTAATGAAGAAAAACTTATGGAAACTTAATAAGATTTTCTTATTATTTTAAGAAGAATACCTGCCACTTGAAATATACATCAATGTTGCTTAACGTGACTCCTGTTTTAATTTCCATAATTTACTTTTTGTAAATTTTGAGGTAAAATGTTAAGTTAAGTAAAAATGAGAAGAAATTCGCATTTCAGGAGAATATTCTAAAACACCCTGTAAATATTTTTTCACAAACTTTATAGCCTTGGAAATGTCCTTCAAGTTAAAAAAAAAGAATCACGATATATTTATCCGTTTAAGAACTATGCTTTTCGCAATCGATAAAATCAATATGAGCCACTGTGCTACGGCCATTTTTATTTGGTCAATAAGATTGTCTCCAGTGTTTTGATACGACTTTCCTCTTCGAAAACCACATTTTTGTTCTTTGTCTATTAATACACAAATATCAACTTCACATAAATCTGGTCTTCGCCGGTAACCTTTTAATTGAAGCACATTTCAATTTTTGTTTGTCTTTAGCTCAGTTCTCAAAAATCTACCTGTCTGTATCACAACTGTAGATAAAAATAGAAAAACCTTATATTTAATTCTTTTTTCTTACAAATCTATAACTAACCTTTATGGCAGCCTACTTTACTATAAGTACCTGCCTATATAGAAAACATTCCCGTCCATACCTTTTACCTTTTTATGCTTCGCGAACGTTAATTATGTGTAAACGTTTCAATTAAAAAGATTCAACAGAAAAAAACAAACTTACATAGAAATTAACAAATATCATAATTCTCTCCGATCGAAGTTTAATATTCTTTTTTTATCTCTGTTGATTGCGCGTTTGATTGTTTAACTTTGAGGTTATATGAATCAATAGTAAACAGTTTTCTGTAAGTTGATGAAATCAATTTACACTTAAACTATAATCAACATCAACATTGACTTCTGTTTTTTTTTTTTTTTTTTTTGCGTTTTCTTTTAAGATACTCTAATGCACTTACTATTTTTTATATCACACGTCCTCTTGAGAAATATCTTTCTTTATTTTTTTTCTTTTGTTCAAAGAAAAGAAAACAATATCATAACATAAAATCGATGTTTTATTGAAGAGGTTTTTGAAGATTTAAAAATGTTTTTTGTGTCTTTTTTGTGATTTGTATTGAGGTTGTTTTCAAGATCTTAAACAAAATAAAAAAAAAACTTTTAATTGTATTTTCAGATTTATAGAAGATTCTCTTTTTTGTATAGATACGAGTATAGTTAAAGTAAATTTCCAAAGGAGATACAATACGATACTGTACATCGTTCCAGTTTTCAATATAAATTCTATTTGTTTTGGGGAACAAAATTAATATTTGCTTTTTGCAAATATTGATCATTTTCGAAATAGAATCGTTTTTTTTTCTTCTTCTTTAATTTAATGGATTCACGTTCTTTTAGTTTTTTTTTTATTTTGTTTCTGTGTAAAGAATACAATTGCACTGCATGGCAAAAAAAAAAGAATATAAGTACAAGAACCGACAAAGGAGTTTAAAGATACAAATTTGTGTCACATGTGTTCTTCGCTATGTTTTTTTTTATTGATGGCGTTTTATATTCTTTGCAGCGTTTTAATGATAAAAAATAAATAGAGGAAAGACACTAAAAAAATAAATTAAATACAAAATTTTCTTCCTTAATGCATTCAAATTATTTTTTATCTGCGAGCATGTTCATGTATATTCAAACAATTGTTTCGCTTTTAATCAAAATCTTAGCAGTGGTTTTAGTTTAAAATGTTTTTTTTTTTAACTGTTTTGACATTTTAAATCCCTTTGGGATTAAACGGCATTTGGGCGGGCAGATATATTAAGTTTAAACATTAAATAAATATATCTAACTCGTTGGTAGGAAGTTACCCAAGGTGCCCGTATCTTTTTTTTACTTTAACTCTGCTTAGAATATGTTCACGTTCAGTAGCCAGACAAGTGCTATTGTTAGTCATTATTTTTTACTGGTTTACAAACAGAAGTGTATAATAGGAAATATTTAAAAATTCTTGTCACAAAATTGATCAAAAATAAAAAAAATTTCAAAAAAAAAAATTATTAAAAATTGAATTATTGAAGAAAAAAAATGTTGTCAGGGAACAAACACTACAATTTCGTTTTGAAGTTTTGAACCGCGTGTAATAAAAATCGGTCAAAAAATAAATTATTGGGAAAAAATTTTGGCCTCAAGAAAAAGATTGTTGAAAAATGTCGAAAAAGAACACAAAAAAAATTGTCAGAGTAAAAGAGTTCTGTCGAAAAAGAATTTATCGAAATTAAGTTTTTAATATAAAAAAAAATTCCCAAAAAAAACTGTCTAAAAGTTTAAGTAGAAATTGAAGTTTGAAACTGTTAATTTTAAGGTAAAAAATGCTAACACCAATTTTTAAAAACTTTAATTTTCTAAACAAAAAAAGTTATGTAAGTTGGGAAACTAATTATTGTTAAGATATAAAAAACATAATTAAGAACGAAAAGTGCTTCAAAGTTAATATTTTGAGCACAAATTTTACAGACGTGTTTTTTTAACAAACCGAAACTTTTGAACCTGAATCGATGGTGCTTTATTTTTTTAAACACCCTAGATATTACAGATATTTCATTTTGGCCATGCTCCACAAACAAAAGTAGACACAGATTTTTGAGTTTCATTGCCGTTCCTTTTGCATAGATATGGAATTTGTTTTGTACTTTAGTTTTTTGCTACTCCTAAGTGAGCGGTGCTTCAAAGTGAAACTAAAAACATATTTAAGAAGCGGATTTTTTTCTCATTGGTTGATGAAATGCTATACTTCCAAAATTGAAAGTGCATAACATTTATTATTCTACAATTCTTCACAAGGTTTCTGTGGCGCCAGAATATTTCAGGGATTCTGTGTTTTTCTTTCTTCAAAGTTACTACCTTCATTTAGCATTTAAATGATTCTTCTTTTTTTTTTCAAACAAAAAAAAAAATATTGAAAGCTAAGTAACCTCCGACAAACATGATGTGATTGTTGTAAGTCTTCAAAAAAAAAAAAAAAAAACATCTCGTACGTCGCCGCGCTGCGGATATGTAAACAAAAACTTTAGAATTACTTTATGTATAAAAAAAATATACGTACAAAGAAGAAGAAGCTAACATCACATGGTCAGTAAAAGCATGTTTAAGCCAAACCAAATGAAACCGTCAAATCCAATATGGAGGAATAATAATAATAATATTTTTTTTTTTTGTCGGTGTTGTTAATTATGACGCACGCCACCCGATTTTACATAGAAGTACGCCACGGCTATAGAGAAGAATCACGATTTGATATCAATTTCATTATGTGGGGCATGAAAAGACGTCCCCGTCGACTCACTGCTCATATGTAGGCCAGTAGGCAGAGGATTTTTTTTATTGCAAAAAGACCCATCTAAAATTTTATAATTGCCATGGAAAGATGAAAGATGGATGGTCTTAGAGTAAAAAAAAAAACAAAATGGCACATCTGTAAATGTTGTGCGTTGGCAACCATTTTGAAACACCGCCTTTTATTGCTTACCTCGAGAACAGCTCATCGAATAAGCAATTTGTAAACACTCTATTGATATACACTTTAATTACCTTTTTTTATGGAAAACATTTTTCATAGGATTTATTTTCCCACTTAAAGCGCCTAAAAGTATACTTTTTTGTTATGTTTTTCCATAATTTTAACCATCAAAAGAAAAAAGTAAACTTTAAACGTGAAAAAAAGTTCTATGCATAAAAGAAATTTACAAAAAAATTGGTATCCATTATGGAGATATTATCAAAATGGCGGTATATTACTTACAGCCCCGCCATTTTTATTTTAATCTAAGCTTTGACCCATCTATCAATTCCAATCATAGAATTTCAGACGGTTGATTTATGAAAATTACTTTGTGACTCCGCCGACTGGCCTGCTACCTCCAAGACGCAGTCGAAACTCAGAGAAGATCTTAGTCGAGTACATGAGAATAATTTTTTCTGCACATTTCTTGATGTTTTTTTTTTAAGTGTGGGCCGGTGAGATAATATCGCCACCATCATCATCATCACAAATTCTGCACCAACGAATGAAATGAAAACGAAACTATTACTTGGGAGTCTTGATGGAGTCGTGTCACCATCTCCGGCGTCGCCGCAGGTCGTCTTAAAATCGGTTGGTTGGTTGGTTGGACGGATATTGCAAAGGTGTTGTTTCATATGTCACTTAATGTTATGGGACTCGCTAAAACATGCGTCCTATACTTTAAAAACCTTAAATAGGAAATCTAATATCAGTTACCAAGATTTAGTATAGACTCTCTTGTCTGTGTCTCCTCTCATCATTACACACCTGAGTGCGTTATTTTGTGTCTGTCCTGTGATATTATACTCGCGTACTATTAACTTGTGTACTTGTCCACCGAAATGATTGTCAAAGGTGTTCTTGGAGCACACAATATCGACCTTGGTCTTAAATTGAAATCCATACAACTGACATTAAGTATTTTTTTTTTATTTTATTGTTATTCTTACACATGGGAGTTCATATACTTGATAGAAAAAACATAATATACCATAGAAATAGAAGTATGTAGGTAGGTTGAAAGAGAATGATTGTTTTATGTGGGTTGTGGATTAAGATACAATTGGCAGATTGGTATAGATATTCTCTAGTTTTGAAAAAAA
The DNA here is from genome assembly GCA_958431115.1 of Syrphus vitripennis. NCBI lineage: Eukaryota > Metazoa > Arthropoda > Insecta > Diptera > Syrphidae > Syrphus > Syrphus vitripennis. Next base: position 109,962,473 of record OY288108.1, read on the forward strand.
TATGTTAGTGATGGATCTCCAAACAGCGAAATAGAACTACCGGAACAAAAAATTAATGGAATAAATGGTTGAATGATGATGATAAATTGAGATGTCAAATTTTGCTAAAGCGAGGGTTAAATTGAAGTTAAAGATTGTAGTAGACAAAGAAGAATGGAAATTCTTTGAAATAACCAATTATACGTGTACATAACTATTAAATACCAATTTCTTGGAAAAAAAAGTGTGTGCTTGAACCTGTGCTGAAAAACTTAGGCCCGAGAATGGGCAAATTCCTAAAATCAAAACTTTCGCAAATTATGCTGAGCAAACAATTCCAAAATGCAAACGTAAACATCCCTGCAAAGCAGATTGTCCCTAAATGTAGTAGATTTTATTTTCATGCGCAAATGTAAATGTATTTAGGTAAATGTCAAAAACATCTTGCGCACTTCACTTGCTTTGTCTTTCCAACTGCATTTTCATTTGCTTTGCATATGTTTTGCTTTGCAAATTTTGCGTTTAGGAATTTGCCCATAGATTTAAATAAGCTTGTGTAGTTCGCAAACAAACTAGTACCTACAGTTTAAGGAACTAGTGAAGTTAGTTGTGCACTAGTTCATTTTAGTTTAAATTTTTGATTGCTTTTTCTAAAATCAACATGGTATTAATGAATCGTTTTGTTGACAAATTTCAGAATTCAATCATGATATGACCCAAAAGCTTGCCTTCATTTTCTCAGATTATGACTATTTGACCGAGCCTCTTGAACAGAATGTGACGTAGTTGAAAACTGTTCACCTATTGCTGCTCCGGCTGCAGTATTTCACTATACTCTGTTTAGTAAGTTTGGCTTCTTTCTAGAATTTAACATTTTTTCCCTTGTCGTTTTTGTTTGGGATTGGGAAGTATGAAAGTATGAAAGTATTTCAACTAGCCAAGTGGATAAGACGAAATACAGAAACTCTGAACATTTGTGGAAAAGTAAGATTATTGCAATTGTCATTATATAGATAAAGTTTCACATTAAGCTCTCTTATCGAAGATGTGTGCATTTGGTATCGACCGCTTAGTACAAGTTCTATTGCATAGTTGCAAGCCTGATATCCATAAAATAATTCCTGTTGTGTCTCAGGGCTCGGTTTTATCTCCGAATCTTTTTCTTATTTTAACCAATTAGTTCATTTAATTGTTTTGCTGACGACAGTACTTTCAGCTTTTCAGATTTACGTACTTGTTGGATGTAGAACTAGAAAGGTGGCGCATGATTAGGTGATTTAATTTTGATCTTACATTGACATTGGGGAATCAGAAATCACGGAGAATTTGCTATTTCTAAAACTTAATGCTGTCTGTCATTAAGAAAGAAAGAAGAAACAGAGCACCTTTTGAATAAAATTATCACTTATTCGACTTCGCCAAAACCGTTGCTAAGTGTTTAAGTTTTCTTAAGCAATACAAAACATTTAACTCCCCTTCTGATATGGCTGGGATTTATAAAGCCTTCATCTACCCAAGGCTCTCTTTGGTCGTAGGTCGGTGATAGAAATGTAATAGAAGTATATAAATATCTGGAACACCGTCGCAAAGTTTCTTATCTTTCACTGTATCATAGCCATTTTTATGAACAATGTTCTATTGAAATATTCAGTTGCATTCCTTCTCTTAAACAATTCTACCGTAATACTTGAACCGCTCGGAATGTCCATCAGTCACCCCTTGAGCCGAACTTTGAAAGTAATGTTAAGTGTAGAGATTCTTTCCTTAGCCGCACTACAAGAATGTGGAATGCTTTAATTTCAATATATCCCTCGAATTGTGATGTTCTAAGCAACGTTCTTCGGTATCGCCTTTAATTTTCTACCGATTTATTTAAACGCTCGCAATGTGTTAAAACATTTTACGGAAAGTCATACCACATTTATTTAGTGCTCGCAAAATATTAAAAAAAAAAAGCATTTCATTTTGTTTCGTAAATGTACATTTTCTAAGTGTACATATTCTGTTTTTTTTTTTTTAGATAAATATTTAGTTTTTGGCGTAGATTTACATTTTCGACTCAACATTTTTTTTCTGTTTAGAAAATTGATAATTTATAGAACCTCTGAAAAAAATTGAAATCACTTGATGTACTTGTGAGTAACATCCTCGTATTACAGGGTTTGTCATGCATATTTTTTGAATTAGACACAACATATCACATTGTACGTGATTCAAATATTTAATCACGTGTCAATATCACAAGAAAAATTGTCGTAATTATTTCCTATACAAACACGCCCCTTCCATAATAAATAATGCTGTTTTCCGTGTTGGAAATAATAAAATTTTTATCAAGTATCTCAGGTTTTATCTACGTTGCAAGAGATTTAAGCCAAACATTTCTTAAGATTAGCTATCAACTGCGATAGATAAATATAAGCGCCACTATTACCACTATCCTTCTAATTGATAATTTCTTAATGTAAACAAACTTAACCTAGGCAAAGGTATTGATCGTCAATCTTTTATCACAAAACTGGCAACTCTTATCTCATCAGATACACACTTCACAAATCCCGTGGTAAACAAAGTTTTTTTTTATATCTTATGATTACCCTTTAAGTTCCTTTATTTATAGAACTAAGTGATAACCGAAATGTAAACACAAAGTTTTTCTTTTTAATTAACAAAAAAAAAAAAAAAAAAGATTTGAGTGAAAATTTAAAAGAACAAAACTGAATGAGTGTAAAAGATTTCCAAAACAAATGTTTATACTACCAAAATCGTTCGAGCAATCGCTCCGTTCATCAATATCACCATCAACACCACACAAACCTGGTTCTGGTTTAAAGCCAGAAATCCATAGAGGATGTACCGGCAAGGCACACGCATGTGGCACACTTAAGTCCAAAGTGGTCACCACTAAAATCCATCAAGACCATCATCATCATAACAACAATACTGTCACTGCTGCGTCCAATCAACATCATCATCAATTCCATGGTGTCCACAGTCCATCACCCTCATCGTCATCTTCGACCACAAATACAAACCATCGGAAGAATAGTGTCAGTTCGGAGACCATAAGCGATAGCGGATCTGAGAACTCCTCATGGAATTCTAATGAGCTGAATCCCCATCATCATCATCAACAACAGTCACAGAAACAACAACCACACCAAGTCTTGCGGAAGCTACCGACAAATGTTAATGGTGGAAGTGGCGGCAGTGGTGGTGGTTGCGGTGGCGGTGGCATAGTCAATGGTTACGGTCAAGAAATGAAGACAATGGCAACTACCAAATTGAGTTTGTTGAATTCCCCGGTGATGGGCTCAAGGCGGAAGAAGATCGTTGACACACTCGTGCCGCAGCCATCAATCGATGAGACCGATCGACGCGCATCGCCTCTCCAACGACGACGTACTCGATTGTATAGCGATGGCGATAAAGAACTCGGCCCAGGTGGCCAACAATCTCCATTGAATGACAAATCGAATTTCCAACGCAATCGAAGTTTTCGAGTTCTGGGGAGCAATAATAAGAATCGAGGCCAGCTGTCGTCAACTACTATTGGCAATGGAAATGTTCTGAGTTTGGTGAGTGTTGGCAGCAAACCACCATGGCAGGGAGTTTTTGCAAAGGGTAAAATTGTGCATTCGCCTAGTAGCGGTAGCATCATCGGGAGTTCTAGAAATGGAAATGGTGGTAGTGGTGGAAATTCGCCAGCCATTGCTTCGAGAACGAATAGCTTCAATAGGACAGTTTCATTGAGGAGTTCGTTGCGGCGCAAAGAGTCTGTGGATTATAATGCGTTGTATGAGAAATCACAAATTATGCGATGTGTAGGAGGTAATGGTGGAGTGCTGAAAGGCTTCGATGGGACAATTGCAAAGAAGGTGAGTTTTCTTTTTAATAACAGATTATTAAAGTATCCCTTTACGGAATACCTGAAATTTCCGATTTGTTCCTTTGTATACCACTCTATCAAATTTTATTATTCTATAGCAATCAGAAGTTTTCCATAAAATTGATAATAATTTTGAGTGAGTAGGCGTATACCACTCTCTCCATACGTTTGATGATCTATCAGTGAGTGAAGTCAGTTAATTAGGGTTTTGAGATTTTTGAAGCTTTATCTAAGGAACCACTAATGCTGGGCTTGATCATCTTAGCAAATATTCCGAAATTGAACTTTCTATCTTAATTGATTCTAATTATTGAAGTTAGAGGGGGTTGAAAATTGCTTGCTTCAGAAAAAAGGTTAGGGTGCAGATTCGCGTCCTTTGATCTAACACTTTGGAACTTCCTAATTATACCAATTTTTTCTTCGACATCCAAAACAAAATTTATAAATCAAATAACAAGATAAAAATCGTATTAAATTCCCTAATGTAATTCTGAACTTGAAAAACATTTCCATTTATGTTTTTTCTTCAATTTAGATGTCAAATTTTTCCTGACTTAAAAATTTATTTTTGAAAATAATAAAAAAAAACCTTGTCAAAAGATGAGTAGGTACATAATGTAGCTTATTAGAGTGTCTTTCAACATTTCTAATATTTCTTCATCTTATTACATTCTTTTCCTCCATCAAAAAAAAAAAATCTAAGAAAAAACAGGAAATGCACTGACAATTTTATCCAGTATACATCTTCAACAAGGGGAGACCTAATTTCTTTTCTCCCCAACTATCCCCAAAACAAAAAAATATTCTAGAAGATAGACCATCTCTTGCTATATGATAGCTCGAAAAGAAGAAACTCCCTAAAGTAAGTATTTTTGTATGTTTTCTATGAGAACTTTTTGCGGTGTAAAAACATTCTTCCCGATTATCTTCTATCCTTATATTTTTGTCGTTCCTTATATCTTTTTTTTTTTATTTGTCCATAATATGGTGGAGTATAGAGGTACATTCCATATACAACAAACTTGCAAGTAAAAACGGCAGACAACTGCCATAAATCTCATTAAATCGTGTACGACAAATTTTTCCCTATCCCGTGTCGTCGCGTCTCAGTCGGCTCCCGAAATAACTGCACATGGAGAATATATCATATAAAAGTTGTATTCTGGTATGTATATAAGAAGTAGTATAGAAGCAGTATAAAGGGTTGAATTTGTCGAAGGAACAGAACATTTTGGTTAATGGGGAGTTGCATTTTAGAGGGCGAAAAATCATAAAACATTATGAGGTCATGCCATATCTGGCTGAACTGAAACTCACGAGTACTCTCTTCTCCCCAAAACTGTCATTTTTTTAATTGTTTGGAAAAAGTTGATGATAATTAGCAGATTTCGCCAGTGTTTGTAGCAAATCAAACCTTATTCTCAAGTTAAATAATAATTATTATTATTATTAAATAATTAATTAATTAATTTTCTTAACTCAATCGAAACAGCAAGGATTTGCTCTTATGTATCCATGGATTAGTTAACCTGAGAATAAGGTTTGAAATGTGTTTTTTTTTTTTAATTAGTAGGACATGCTTACATTAGCTCAGAAATTTGAAAAAAAAAATTCTTAACCACTGTTTAAAGTGCTCTTATTAATTAATAATACGAGTAGAAATTAGCTGATCTGATTTATGCAAGTTGTGTTGATTAATCCATAATTTAAAGCAAAAATCCATAAAAAGATAGGGCCGCCATTGCAGAACAAAATGAAGTTTCAATACAAACTATCGATAAAAAGTAAGAAAATATCGCTGCTGACCCATTTTTTCTTTTTAAGCTTTGATATAAAAAAAACTGCCAAACTAAACAAATGCAATGTCGCTGTCTTGCAAAATATTTCTTCTGTTAATTTTCTGAACAAAGGAATTCTTGAAAAAAATCCCAAAGTTGTTTCCATAATCCGCCCATGCTGAATGTACTTTCATTGCTTTTGTAAATATTCTTTATGTTATTTTTATTTCTGTTTTATTTTTTCTCCATGTTTGTGCCTTTTTTCACAAGATTTTCCTTTCGATTTTCTGTTAAATTGGCCGATTCTTATTTTAAGCCACAAGTTCGAGGAGACGCCCGAGCGCGCGGATAACGGACAGACAGAATGTTATACAAAGTACTTCGTCTTTGGTATTTTTTTTTCTTTTTTAAGCTTCTTCTTCTATCAACAAGAACTCCCTCTGACGGTATTTTGTTATTGTTTTGGTTGTGTTTTTATTTCTTTTTAAGGTAGCTAGGTACTTCTTGAAAGGAATACAAAAAAAAAAAGAAAACATAACCACGAGGCGGCAGCAACAAGTCAGTCACGGTAATTTTCATATTCAACGGAAATTAAAAGAAGCCGGATAATTATAAAAATGTTAAATATAAAGATTAAGGCAGCGAGACATATCTGAGATGCGCACACCGTGAAAATGTACACAAAAGTTTTTTTTTTGGTATCCATTTATGTCAAAGCTGGAGTGGTGAGTTGGGGTTTGGGCGGCGACGGCCGGCGGCGGGAAAAAAGGCATTTCTGATGCAAAGGTGTGCATTAGGTTGGCATTCCTTTTAGCCCGACTCGACGGACGCGGAGCACAAACGCATCAGTTTTTGTTGAATGAAGTTAATTGAAATCTGCGACAGAATCGTTTTTCTTTTTTGATTTTTTGTTTGTTTTTGGTTTTTATGTTACTTGCAATTATTTGTAGATTCTCTATTATAGAGATGAAGAACATAGGCTAATGATGGGTGTCTTGAGTTTAGAACGTGAAATTCTTTAAATTGTTTTGTATCTATAGTAAAAAAAATAGATAAATTAAGGAATACCAACGAAAAAAACAATTTGAAACACAGAATTAATACAGACATTTTGTCGCTTCTGAATGACTGATTTTTTTAAATTATAAACTTTAATTTCTACAGAATTTTTAGTCATAAAATTTTGGAATTATTATTTTTGTATTTAATTAATTTTAGTAAAAAAAATTGTGTTACTATTTTGAATAAAGGAATAAAGAATTTTATGTTCAACAATTCGAACTTGGGGTATAAATCAAACTTGTTATTGTTGTGGTTAGATCCTCGGGACATAGCACCCCCCCTCCCACAGGGTTCCACATCGGCCCTAGTGAGATAGACATAAGTAAGGAAAATGCTTCCATTTCATTCGAATCGGTAAACTTGTGTATAGAACAGCGCTGTTAAAATACCTCGCAATACAATTGTAGAACTTTCCGCTCTGAAAGATTCCTCTTTTGGGCCGATTTATGTGGTCAACACAGGAATTTCAAGAGCAGAATTCTCCTTCTTTGATGTCGAGTGTGTGTTCGAGGTGGTCATTTACACGCGGCAGGACGATTGCTGTGAATATAGTGGACACTATACGTAGCACGCGAATTCCACTCTAATTCCGGCACTACGTAGCCGCTTTAGTAGCTTGACAAATATTCCTTTTTTCTACTCTTCAGAAAAGCTATCTGTTTTCCAAGCCTTCTCAATGAGTGAGTGCAGTAGCTCACTAGATGTAGTTGGCGCCACTAGTAAAAGTTCTGCAGGAAAGCCGTTAGTCCATTTGCTTCGTTGTTCTTCGGTGCTGTAATGCCGGTACAGTGAGTATTCGAGAAATAGTTACTTCGGACGGGTCTGCTGTTTTACCTTATCTGTTTTTTGTTTGTTTTCAAATTCATCATTGTTCACAAAAATAAAAATAAGAAAAAAACAACAAAACAAATATAAACAACTTTCATTTAAATGCTTTAAAAAAAAAAATTCCCATTGCCGAAAAAGGTCAAGGTAAATATAACCTAATTGGTGCGGCTCGGTCAGTTGTCACTTTGTCGGAAGATATACTACACCCAAGGCTATTTCTACTTTCGCCGTTGGTGGTCAATATCAAAGCTATCACAAAATTTATTAAACTTTCAAAAACGGAGATTTATAACAAACTATCATGCTTTCGGGCAGAAAGTTCGTGTTTTTAATTAATTAGCCATATGAAATTCCTTATAAGCTTCTCTCGCCCATATTAATAACGTCTTAATATTTATTCGATTATAGATAAAGCATAATTAATAAAAAAAAAAAATGAGAAATATTTTTTGCATATCTTTAAATCTTCAAAGCAAAAATAAAATAGAAAAAAAATTAATCAAAACAACTAAAGACATAGTTTTAAATAATAAACGAACATAAAAGGTAGCGACCTTTCCAATTAATCAATCTTTTTTCAAATACCTTTTCATTTGTCATTTTTTTTTTGTTTTCTTAAGCAAAAACAAAACAATTTAAATATTAATCTACTCAGCAAAAATGTCAATAGGAGGAATAAATTAATTCAGTATTTTTTTTTTGTTTTTTAATTTACAAACTTCTTTCATGGGGGAAAATAGAAAAAAATAACCCCCAATCAAACAACTATGTAATTAATTCGAAATATAACTAAAACTTGCAACCAGTTTTTTTTTTCTACTAATTCATTAATAAACTTATCTATTGGGCTACAAATAAAAAATGTCAACACATATTTTATCAACAAGAAAAAAAAAAAAAAAAAAACCTTCAAAGAAATATTATGTTAATTTTTGTTCGATAATGCAATCATCAATAAAATCACAACAAAATGTGGTCAAGATAAGAAAATCTCTGGTGATCGGAATTGTCAAAAGAAAATATCTCTTATAGGCGTAATAACCGTCGATAAGAACCGATTATTGACACGGTTTTTTTTTTCTTCTTTTCTTTTAATTAATTAAAGAGCGTAGGTGGGTCACACTGATGACACTGGTTGAAGGGTTAAATTATATGCATTTTAAAATGTAAATGAACTTTTATTATAGCTTTCACTATTTAAATGGATACTTAAATAAGATAAAATACCTTTTTGGAAGTTGTCAATTTTAAGACAGCTGGAAATTTTGAATTTATAATGTGAAATTTTGTAGTGTCTAGGGATTCAGTTGAATTTTTTAATAACAAATTTAATTCGATTTATATTTTATTTGGCATCGTTAATGTTGCACGCGTGCGTTGTCGCCAGTTGCGTTTCCGGTTAAGGGAAATTTCTGAAATATCGATATCAAGAGATTTGTTTCGCTTTGAGTATTTATTATCGTGTTTCATATGAATGCTATAATTTCGTTAAAACTAAAGTAGCAATTTATATTAAATAATTCAATAGACCATAAACTTGTTACTTGCAGGGCACCTGAGGTCGTATCTTTTCTTTACCATTTATTCACTTTTTGGGGGCAACGCCCCGCTCACACAACTCTCTTGTTCCGTTTAGGGTATAGGTTCCGGCAGGCGCCATTAAAAACATATTTGTTTTGATTAAAAGTATTTTGCGGCTTCCAAGGAATTTTCAAACAGAAATGCCTTTTAAACACTTAAAAAATCAGTAGCAAAATAAAAATTTCACTTTCGAGAAATTTAAAATTTTTGATAACGGTTTTAAGATTAGTATGAGAAATACCCGTTATTTTTGAAACCAAAATTAATTTTTGTTCAAAATGGTTAAAAATAGTTTTGTACCAAATTTCAAAATATTTATCGACGCGAAAATTTTAGAGGTACATACATACATATTTCAAAAATTATTTGTTTTTTAAATTTAAGTATCAAATACTTTTTATTAATTTTAGATGCTTGTGTATACAAAATTTAAAAATCCTCTCCAGGACAGCCTTATCTCAAAAATCAATTTTATTATTTTAAAAAGTTGAAAGAAATGTTTTTGTTTTACGTTATATAATTCTATTGTTAGATCTTAGAAAAAACAAAAATATGTAATCGTAAAAGTGTCAAATAGATTTATTTTTATAGCAGTCTCCAGGAACGAAAATCTTTGAGCAGAACATTAAAATACCATCTGTTTTACCTTTTTAAGCTTATACATACATATATGGACTCGAAAAACAGAAACAAAAATCAACATTTAAAAAGCAATAAATGAAGTTTTCTTGTTGGTTTTTTTTGTTTGTTTGTAGATTCATCTTTTACTTCCTACTAGATTTCTTATAGAAAAATCTTCTGATGACTATGAATTTTGTGAATTGAATTTTTACAAATCTTATCTGAAGATGTTTTTTGAATCTGGATGAATAAAAAAACACGTGATAGGCCGTTATAAATTATAAAAATGGACTTAAAACTTTTAAAAAGAAACTTCGCATTTAATACCGTTTTCGTAGATAAAAACCCTACACGATCGGAAAATCACAAATGAAATTAGGAAATTTCGGACGCATGCAGGACGAATCAGGCAAATCTCGGAAGTAAAAAATGCATCTAAAAACCAGGGAACAATCCTATAAACCATGGATCCAACTCAGTAAATCACTGAAGAATATGATAAATAACATAGAAGCCTCCCAAATAATTAACGAATCCGATAAATCACGGACAAGTAAATCGCGGACGAAACCGATAAAATACGGACAGATTCTGAAAATGTCAGAAATCACGAAAGAATCTGGAAAATCACATATGAATCCATCAACAGACAGGAACGAATCTAGAAAACAAGCAAAAATCTGGTAAATCACGGACCAACCCATTTAATCAATGAAGAATCTCGTAAATAACGGAAAACTTCGGCAAATAATTGACAGACCCGGTATATTGTAGACGAATCCGAAAAAAATCTCAGACTATTGTTGAAAAATCGCGAAAGAATCTGGAAAACCACATATGAATCCATCAACAGACAGGAACGAATCTAGAAAACAAGCAAAAATCTGGTAAATCACGGACCAACCCATTTAATCAATGAAGAATCTCGTAAATAACGGAAAACTTCGGCAAATAATTGACAGACCCGGTAAATTGTAGACGAATCCGAATAAAATACGGACGAATTTGGAAAATCTCAGACTATACTTGAAAAATCGCGAAAGAATCTGGAAAACCACGGATAAATACATGAAATTACACACATAGGAATGGATCCAAAATTCAAGAAATAATTTGATAAATCATGGCCCAGTTAATCACTGAAGAATCTCGTAAGCAACCGGAAAGTTCGGCAAATAATTGACATATCCGGTAAATTGTAGATGAATCTGATAAAATACGGACGAATGTGGCAAAAATCGCAACTTATAGACAAATCACTTAAAATTTGGTCAGTTTTTTTAAAATCCCAAACCAATTTTGAAGAATCACGAAACTATCTGAAAAATCGCCGATAAATCCGTCAAATCTTAAAATCACGGATTAATCCGGTAAATACGAAGCAGTCTGTTAAATCACGCAAGAATCTGGTAAATAATGGACGAGTCCGGTAAATCACGGATGGACTCGAAAAACGAATAGAAAATCACACGCAAGAATCCGGAAAATCACTGACGTGTTGTTGCAATTACATATAATCAAGACTAATTTCCAATGTCCATAAATTTAACTTGTCGCAAAAGCTAAAATGGTTTTGAGTACATATCTCCTGCCAAACCTATTCATCTTCAAAAACATAACTGATTGCGCCTAAATCTAAGGAAATTAATAAAAAACATTTTTTTTCTGTCTTTGTTTACTTTCATTTCAAACAACTTCTTATAATTTGTTGCATTTTTGTGCATATCTCTAATAACACAAATCTTATGCCATATAAATTTCACATTAATGTCTAGACTAATTCTTTTGCAGAAGAAGAAAAACTATTTTTAAATCTACACGCGCACGCCATGTCTTTTAATATTTTACCTCTCTGTTATCCGCTCTCGTTTATTTTTTGGCCTCCCTTTGGTAATTTTGAGGCAAGATTATTTGTTTGCAAATAATAATAATAATAATAATGGAATGGTTGAATAGTATGTTCTTTTGTTCTTTAAAAACAAACCCTCAAAAAAAAAAATTGTGCTCGACAAGTGTCACACTAGAGTAAAATTTTGTCCGCACTATACATACATCAACTAGCAAAACACAAAAAAAACATCCCCAGATGGCAAATAGAAGATAGTTGTTGTTGAAGATTCACGAGGCACGCGGCGCGGCCTAAACTGTAATAGTACCATCATCAACCTCGCTTCAATTGGTTTAATGCCAACATTTATGACTTGGCGCCAACTTTAGCGTTCGTGTTGATATTTTGAATAAAACAAAAAAAAAATACAAAACATTCACCCGGAAGAAAATGTTTCTAAGAAAAATTTATCACAGAATTTTGCAATCAAAATAAGAAAACTTGGCCAAAAAATGGCGCAACAAAATTTCAAATTTATTCCCTTCATAAACAAAACATTTGGCCAAATGTATTGGGTGTTTGTGGATTACTATTACTCTACATGAGACGCCCTATAAATTAAGAAATTCAGTATTTTCATAAAATAATTATTTTTGTTGTATTAAAAAATATTCCCATAAAGATAATTCGAAATTGATTTTTATTACAAGTTTTGGATTCTAAAAAAATTAACTCGAGGTATTAATCAGTCCTTACGTTACCATGATATGGAACGCCATTCTGTCTGTATGCACCTCGACCAGCACCATAAACTACTGAAGTGAAATTGTCAGGAAGGTGGAGATGTTTTTGAAGCGCAAAAAAGAAATTGTTCTAACGTTAAAATTCTTTTTATATTTTCAAAACATCAGATGGCCAGTTCTCGATCGGCGATGAAGTGTAAAATGATAAATTTACTCAAATTTTAGCTTGATTCTGGATGTACATATGTAAGTATAGTTAAATCTCAAAATAAAAAAAAAAACATTTAAAATTTGAGATTGATTTCACTTTTTTTTGATACACATTAATAAATCGAGTTACTTGTGTTTGAAGTTTGAACAAATTTATCACTTGCTCCTCAGATGTAATTTTCAGTTTTGAACTAAAAACTTTAAACAATGAATTGTATGCTTTTTCATTTAATCCTTATTTTTATGTTTTACATATTTTGTTTATTCTAAAGTACTTAAGTATAAGAGCAAGTTCGTGCGACCCAGTCGTGCATTTTATTTATGAATCCAAAACATTCATTTGTCGTTACTTGTCTACCAAGAAAAAAAGTGTTAATCATACAACAGGAGGTCACACATATTGACTATTTTTTTTCATCGCAACAATGATAAATATAAGTCATATATGAGAGTAATTGACCAGATAATTACAACAACAACAAAAAAAATTATAACAATTCCAAATTGATTAGTAGGTTCGAATTCGAATTAACTATAATAATATAAAGAAATCCCATAAGGTTGTGCAATAATAAATAATTAATAAATTATACTGTGCAAAGGTGAAGCCATAATGTACCTATTGTTGCAAGTCATGATGGCCGCAACAATTTCATAAGTGTTTAGTTTCTGATGAATGGATCTTGAGTTTGGTTTTGAGTGTATTAAAAAAGGGCGTTTATTTTAATTCAATCAAAAGCTCACACTCTTTTATTGATATAATTATGATAATCAATATAGTGAGAAGAAAAAAAATAAATAAAACCTTAATGAGATTGGATTAAAAAAATATATATTTTGGTGGTCAAGAGTTATTTTAGCCTTGAGCTGATGGCCGGCTGCCTGGCCTGCATAGCATTTACAATAATGTCTATCTGTTGTCTTTTAATAGCTTTCAATTTTTTCTTCTCTCAAAAAAAATATCGAAGTGAATAAAAATGCAGATATTATAATGCTAGTTAGCGCGCTGTGTTTTTATTCTTTTTTTATCAATTGAAATTAATGACAATCGATAATTTCTTTGTCATCTCCATTGTAAATACAGTTGTAGCAGGAAATATTTTACACTGAAGATAAAATGGGGATTTTTTAAAAATCTTCATTGGAATCGATTAAGTTGTTAACGAGAAATTAAGAACTGAAAAAAATGGTTTTATGGCCCCACTGTTATTTTTATTGCTAACACAAAAAATTTAAAAACCCCTTAAAACAATATCAAATATTACAATCAAAAACAGCAAAAAAAAATTGAATACTTGTGCTTGAATGAATATGAATATATGCCAATTTGTATCAGATATTTTTTTCCTCATCTTTCATATCAAAATTTTGAGAATTTCTTATTTTAATTGGAAGATGTCCTATGCCTATCTTTTTCCAACAACAACAAAAATAACCAATTTAGTTAAAAAAAAAATGTATGCTGGTTTTTGAAAAATTTCCCTGCTTGAGTATTTTTATAAAAATTTTTAAATTAAATTCTCAAATTTGTCTTAGTTTTCAAGTTGTAGCTAAAATATTAAAAAATGACCAGTGTGACCATTCTGTCAGAAACGCACGAGTTAAATTTAGTAGCATAAAAATCCTTGCACAAATGTTTCCTTTCTTCGCCCAATTATCTTCACGTTAAAAACACAACCATTGCCAACAATTGATTGCCGCTACCAAATAAAAATTGTAGCAGATAACAAATTGGCCCTTAATCTTAATATTTCCAATTTATTTCTTCTGTAAGATCCAAAAAAAATACAAACAACAAATGAACAAAAAATTGACTATATGTTCAGTTTGTTAAAAAATATGATGATAAATAAAAACTTACAAAAATTTTTAACTTGGATTTTATGATGCAACTGTATAAATACCTACTTTAAAAAAGCTATGCCTGTTATAATTATTTTTCATAAAAACGAAAATGTTTACAAACAAACCAAAAAATTATATTGCTTAAAGACATGATTGCAGAACAACTGTTGAACAAAGAGGCGCATATAAAAAAATTGGTGCAGTGTAAGTAAAATTAATTGCAATATACTTCGATCAATTTGAGCCAAAAAAAAATAGATTTATTTGAAGAGCTACTATGCTGAATGATTAAAATTTTTTTTTTTCGTTTGTCCAAGACAAAAAAGAGACAGTGAACATACGTCAGGGTAAATTTTGAATAGATACACATGTAAACAAAAATATTTGGAATTCGATTTTATGCTTTTAAAAATTTAACAGCCTTAAATATGAAGTCGTTTAAAAATTTAAAAGCTTTTTTAAATATTAATGCAACTGAATATAAATATTTAAATTTCTAATTTTCTGTTAGGGTGTTATTGCTTATTTTTTGTAGAAGTTAAATTTATGTAGTTAATTTTTTTTTTAAACTTCCTGCGATTGGTACATAAATTTTCTTAAAGGCAATCAAGCATTTCATATTAAAATCTCTTCCATGCAACCTCACCTTATTAACGGCTTTAAGTAATTTTTTTTAAAACGTTTAACTATGCCAATCATTGATTAGTGGAAAATTGCCATTATGCCCACCGGGATGCAACAGCGATCAACATTTTTCATCGCCCGCAATTGACTACATGGAATTATTTATTTTTAAGAAATCTACAAACCGCATCATCAAAACGTGAGATTTTTGTTTTAAAAAAAAAAAAATATTAAAATACACCTTACGGCGGCAAACTACTACAGTGGGACAATTAAAATTTATATTTGAAATTTAATAACTTAAAAGCCAAAAATGTTTATATTTTTATAGAAAAAAAAAATAATAATTAGAAATTTTTTAAGACCAACAAACTTTTACTAAATATTTTGATGTTATATACACATATGTATTTTCACAGAATATAACTTCGCACGGCAAATATATATTTTTTTTAAATATTTTAATTTCAAAAACAAAGTTTTAGTTTTTGTCTTTAGCAAAAAACTTTCAAAAATGTGTCAGCCTTTTTTAATTGATTTTGAAAAAATTCACGCGAATTTTAAAAATATTTTATACAATTCATAAACAAATTTTTAACAATTTTGAAATTTTTTATTTTAATTTCTTTCCCATAAAATCCTTATGTTGGACCACCTTTGATTTTCTGAGAAACTTATTAACCATGTTTCAATTTGTAGTCCCCCAATATTACTTTCCCGACTTTTTACCATAACTGCCCCACTATACTGCGAGGGCAACAGTAGGAAAACTTGGACATACCAACCATCCTCACAGAATGCATCAGTATATATTTATTTCGTTCCTTCATCACGATTTTCTATTCCCGTTCATCAAGTTCGTATAATCTTCAATTAAATATGACAGCTTATGTTCGGAATTAAAAAAAAAAAAAATAATGAAGAAATTTCAGTGCAAATTATTATCAAAATAATTTCGGATGGAATATCTTCCAATTCAATCATTTGATAGCAGGAAAATGCATCTTTTTTAATTCAACTAATTAAATTAATTAATGATAAAAATTCAGTGTATCGAATTTCCTTTTCCTAGAATTATATTTTTAGATAAATACCAAAGAGCTAAAATTATAATCTTTGATTTATAGAGGTTTAATATAAATTGCCATCCATCTAGAAATTATCATAAATCTTTGTTTTTTTATATTTCTATAGAAATGTTCCAAAAATGAAGACATAAGTATCTATGGTTGCCAGTATGTAGATGGACTACCTCTGGTGGTATATATATGTAGCTTAAGATTTACCTGCTACAAATTGTGTATGAGATATGACCTTCGAATTGCGACTCCACCTTTAGTCACACCTCAAGAATACCTTAGAATCAAATTGAAATAGTGTGTCGGTAAAACGATAAGTTATAGACTGCCGACAAACGACCAAAAAGAGAAAGATGAGAAGACAACGACCCCACCTTTTTATTTTAAGTTGCATATTTTGCAAACTTGAGGGAAGAATTTTAATCCATTAGAAAAACACATACAGACTGGACGGACTGACGAACGTGTGCAGATTCTAAATTCTGAACAAAATAATGATGTCGATTTTTATTGTTTTGTTTTCATTGCAAATTGAAGAGTTGACCGTTAAAATTTAGATATTTTTTATTATAGTTTAATGCCCGGTTGCACTAAAAGCTTTTGAATATGTATTTCTTCGATATATTTTAAAATGACATTTTTCGGTTGCACTAAACGATTTTAGTTTTGAAAGTCAATAAACTAAAATAAGTGTTAACAAATGCATCATTTTTTTATAATTTTTGAAGATTGAGTTAATGCTCAGGAGGACTGTGTGAAAGGGCTTTTCAGTGAAGTTTGACATCTCCCATGTTGCTATCTCACTTGCACTTGTGAAACTTTTTTTCGTTTATTTCTTAAAACAGACAGGATTTTGGTGCAACAGCCCATAAGCCTAGTATACAACACTAAAAATCTAGGATAGTTTAAAAAAGAGTCATACAATATGTCGAGAGATAGATCTACATATATCAGGCCCACATTGTGAAATATTTTTAAGTGTTGCCACTTTTTTACATTGAAAAAAAAAAAACATAGATTCGTTCTTCAAGTCTTAGAAAACAACAACAGATAAAACAAGACTTGACTTCAATTTCGAAATGTTTTCAACGTTTGCACTTCTCTGCCAATAAAATTTTTTGCATTAGAAACAAATTTTAACATGGTACAGGTATACAAAGAAAAGAACGTACTTCCTTACTTAAATCCACTGACCTATTATGCTCGTGAGTTTCCCATTCGGGAGCATTAGGCCTTCACTACTTCTAAACGCCAGCGTGTAATGTTCCTAAATCTTCATTCCAACTCTTCCTCAGAGGTTGGTTGCTGGTTTCTTTTCGACCATTTGTAGCTAAGTACTTCTCGTCTGCGCCTACGTAAGAGTGTTCCATTGCATCGCTTGACTCGCAATGCACTCGTTAGCCATTTGAAGCGCATGGTGAATCTGCTATTTAAGTCTTCGTACGATTCAGTCAATTGGTTCCCGACCTGTTTTTGCAAGTCATAATTGGAGATATACGGTTGGGTCAGCAAATCCTAAGTCTCAATCTCTTGTCTGACCCCACTTTAGATTTCAAACTTATTTGACAACCTTCTATAACACATCTCATTTTTCCCAATACAAAATTTTTCCCGATCCAGAATTGAAGTTCTATATTAAAATGCAGGTTAACCGGAATTTTTGGATCGAGCATGGGCCATTGTTGTCTCATATTTCTGAGCAACATGCTAAATCTATAATAAATAAGGATTTACAATGAAAAAACAAATAAATCAGTGCTTACAATTAAAAAAAAAAACAATTCTAAACTCCTAATGAAATGTGTTACATAGGTCCTATGATTTAACATCATCATTGACCTCCGCTATCTTGGGTTAATTTGAAAGTGTTGATGGTGTCAAAATATCAATTGAATTCCTCGTCTATAGTTTCCCACATGAAAATCAAGGAAAGATTTTTGACCCCACTTATCAATTCTTTTCAGAGCTGCATCGAAATTTTCCGAAATTAACAATGAAAAAAAAATGCCCTCGATTAAGTGAGAACTAATGAATCATAATCAACCCCACAAGCATTTCTTCGTACCTCGCATATACGTAACTTTCCCCATCTACTGCTTACAAAAACATTGACTACAGGCGATAAAGTTGTGATTTTAAAAATTACACCATCATGTTCGGTTCACATATCAACTGCCAGCACACTGTTATTATTATTATCATTATTATTAATTTTTCGAACATACATTTCTCATCATCTCGCCGTTCGTCGTCGTCGTCATATCATCAAAAATGTGTCAGCTATGTATATCTGGTACATATATCGAATATTACGGAAGTCCCTCTCTCTATCGAAAGCAAACATTTTGGAGCAAAATAGTTGGAGGCACATGGTGATGGTGATGGTCGTCGAACTATTAGAGTTGACTACTTAGACCCGGCATTTATAGTGGTGTTTTTGTTTTTAAATCATTTTTTTTCCTGTTTGGGTGCACCATCAAGCCCCATGTTGATTGCAATCAAAATATTGCGTAAGAACACCACTCATAGCTTTCTGTATATTCAATCGGTCAGTAGGTCTGTGGACTCGTTGCGAGGGAAGATAATAATAATATATCGCTGGAACCGATCGATGCCAAGCATTTTTTTCTTCATTACACAAAAAAAAATGTTGTACGGAGGAGGAGAATCATGGCAGAATTTATTAGAAGCTCTAAATTGTGTGGTGGAAAAAATAGCACTGCAATGCATAATTACTGATTGTCCTAAATAACTGTTACGAACTGAATTGATGTTCTATTTAAATAACAATTCATACAAAAAAAAATAATTCTCCTGTGTGTCACGGAGTCATACTATTATCAATAAGTTTGAAAACCTTCGAAAATTCTTTGGCTTTAGGTTGAAATCCTTTTTTTCCTTGAGCGAGAAGGATAAAACAAATGCTTTATGTACCATAAGCAGGTTAGCGTTGACTCGTTAACCATCTCCGTGTGAGGAGCCTACGTGGTGCTTAGTGGCCAAAACTCCTCTAACTCTTTTTTTCTGGAACTTCTGTTTCGTGAGCTGATTTGCCTCCTTGGATGCCGCATTCCATCTCAATTGATCCATGGACTGCACCTGAAGTTATTTCTTTTCTTCGTTGGCTAAATATGTCACTTTGAAATTTAAAACCCAGAAAAATATTAAACAAACCGAAAAAAGGTCGATTTTTTTTCGGATTCCAGGTCAATCTAGATTTGTTGAAAGTACCAAAACTGTGTTCGTTTTCCAGTCCAGTCTTTAAGATTCTGCCAGGTCTTAACTCAAAATATCCTCCCTCCTAAAGAAAAAGGAGGCGTTTAAACTTAACCCATTTTTCCATTATTAAAAGTTCGTTTTATTCATAGATTTTAATATATATCAATTGAGTTGTTTTTCACAGAAAATGCAATAAAAGTGATGGAATAAAGAATGGTCAAATTTAGTAAAATTGACATTCTAGTTAGAATAGTCAAGTCTACTTAAAAACTGACATTCTAAATTTACATTAAACCTTTTGTACAAACAGAAAGTGAAGAATTGAAAAGGAACAATGTTATTTCAATTTTTTGCTTGTCATTACAAACTCCATAGTTAGATTTTTAGCTATAGTCAAGAAAAAGAACGCAACTCTGCACCACTTCGTTTGCAATTCTTGACATTATGTATTTAACTCCTTCCCACACACTTTCGCACTTGAATGGGAAAGAATTTTTTTTTTTTGTTACAAACCTGTGAAAACGCCATTTTTGCCTTTAATTTCCCTGGAATTTTCCTTTTTTACATTCGTGAAAGGAGTATATAAAATAGCTTATTTTCCCCAAAGGGAAATGACTACTGTAAGAAAATGCTGACTTACCATAAAAAGTAAGATTTTAATAAAAAATGTAGATTTTAATATTCGCAAATGTGCCGTTAACTGATGGATAAATATAGTTTGAATATTTCGTAAATTCATCCAATAATGAAAATAATTCTTATCCTAGGAATCAATTTTATTTTTCTTTGCAGTCCCAATTCAATGACGACTCACAACCAATTGCTGGCGAACAAGTATGGTTGGTGCATCGTGGTGGATTTTGTGCTGCCATAAAATTACCTCAACAAAAAGAGCACATCGATCATCACAAGATCATAGTTCAACTTATGCACAATGGCGAAGAGCTAACCGTAGACGAAGATGATATTGAAAAATCAAATCCTACCCATTTGGATTTGGTTGAAGATATTTGCCAGTTAAAACATCTCAACGAGGCGTCTGTTTTACACTGTTTACGTCAAAGATACGCCAGTAATTTAATTCATACTAAAGCTGGTCCTATATTAATGGTAGTCAATCCAATGGCACCGCTTTCTTTATATTCGGAAAAGGTAAGTTGAGGTATCCTGTGAGACCACAACGACGACGCACGCCTTCTAATAATATTCTTTATAATTCTTCATCCCATCGGTTCTAAATTTTTTTATTTTGGTTTTTGTGTGGATTTTTCAGGTGGTGTCCATGTTCCGTGGATGCAAAACAGAGGATATGCCTCCACATGTCTATTCACTGGCACAAACCGCCTACAGGACAATGTTGGAGACACGTCGCGATCAAAGTTTGATATTCATGGGAAGATCTGGTTCTGGAAAAACAACAAGTTTCAAACATGCTTTATATTATTTGGCATTAGCTGCTGGTGAGTACCTTTATACATTTATATTAAAATAGAAGAATAGGATTTTTTTAAGTAGGTGGATTTGTGGATTTAGTTTGGCGAAAAGGTAGACAGATACTTTTTTTTATCAAGTTGTAGATTTATTGGGCGGTCAGGATATTGGCATTGGGTGTGATATAATATCTGATGACTCATAAATCTTCCATGAGGAGTACTTCCGTTGAGATGTCATCGTATTTATTTTATTTTTTTTTCATGTTTTTGAATGTGTATAAAGAAAGACCTGAGTTAAATATGTATATTAAAGATAAGATCTCCTTGCTTAACGGTTAAAAAATAAGTTTCCGAGTTTCATCCAGATGAACTAATCAGTTTTTTAAAAAAATCCAGGTTCTTTCATCCACAACATTTAAATAAATCAATCAAATCAAAACTAATTCATGCTCTTTTAAAAAAGGTTAAGGAAGCATAATGATTCCATAGAGTAATATACCGCTGCTTGCTGTATCATAGCCCTTTCTACCCAACCTAATATAAAACAACTTCTTTTTCATTGACTATTGTCATAATCTGAAATGGGCCCACAACTCTTCCCACTCCACTGCTTGACCCTTAGGATACACTTGTGGGGCTCGCCTTCGATGGACAGGCCCCTTTGAATTATTCCATGTCTGAGATCAGCTAAATGCACGTGTTGTTGCATTTTGTTCATCCAGGAATTTTTAGCTCCTGCCTTTCTTCCACGATAGTATTGGAACGTCGTGTGATATTGGCTTTTGAACTGAGTTCTCAAGGCAACTACTTTTTTACATAACCGTACCAGCTAAGTTGCTCATTCTGTATTTTGTCCAACATGGTATTTTTGACTTGAAAACTTTCTCCGATTTTCTTGCTTTTTATTCCATTACGCTATGTCACTCCCGCTGTCATGCGAAGCATTTTTATTTCAGCAACCGTCAATACTTCTTGCACATTGTCCAACACTGTAAACGCTGGTTGAATACTCGCCGTGTGGAGATTTCCTTTTAGCTTAGGGAGAATTTTCGGATCAAAAAAGACAGCAGATAATCCCGCCACTTCATCCACCCCTTGTTTGTTGTCGTCATCACAAGATCATTCAATAATGATCACAGATTCAAGACATTTAAACTTTTCTGACTTGGGAACCATTCTTCTGTTCAGGTCGCCCTGAATACGCTCTGAAGCGTTTTATACAGCTCCTTTTTCGCCCTAGTTTATTTGTTCTGTGTTCGATGTGAGCTCTGAGCGAGCTCTGGACGCACTCTAACCGACCCCAGGCTTTTCTTTTCTGTTAATAAATCTACGAATGAAATGTCAAAAAATCAGCTGATAACATTTCTAGCTCTGAAATGTTCGATGTAAAATTAAAACCCGAGCTGACCTGGATTTTTTGACAATTGAATGACATTCTCCAGGGCGCCCTGGAGCGAGTTATGTCGAACAAACCTAATGTCCGCAATAGGCTCGATTAGATCGGGCTCAAAACTATTACATGGTGTACACCCTCTCTAATTGGGAAATCTTCAATTCCTGCGGGCATCTTACTTTGAACTTTCTCGGTCATGTCCATGATGATCATCCGTAGGTGGACTTCCGAAATTCCTCGGTGCCTAAATGCAAACCATATTAGATTTCGTGGTTATCGAATGCAAAATCAACTAATAAAATATGTAAACTTTTGTTATTTAATGTCCAACATTTTTTTTCGAAACAAATGAATAAGAATTAAAATTAAATTTTCTTTCCCTCCCCTCTTCCACAGGTTCTGTTAATAAACTTCTCACTGCCGAAAAAGTAAATGCCATCAATACAATACTCGAAGCCTTTGGCAACACTAAAACTAGTCTCAACTCAAATGCAACACGATTCACACAAATATTAAGTCTTGATTTTGATCAAAGTGGACAGATTGCATCCGCATCGGTTCAGGTAAGTGATTCAGATTCTCTCAAACAAATTCAATATGACGTTAAGAATGAAAAGTTTCATTGTTAATTTTTTTTTTTTTTATTTTATCTTTTCACTCAGGTTTTATTACCAGAACGTCAAAGAGCAGGCAGGCGTTACATGAACGAACATAGTTTTCATATTATGACCAGACTTCTAGCCGGAGCTGAAGGCCAATTGCAAAAAGAATTATGCTTGGAGAATATTTCTTCAGAAGATAATCATCCATTTGTGTCGTTATCACAAAAACTTGAAGATCGTCATCGTGCTGCTTCGGAATTCACACGAACAGCATTGGCTTTTGATACGCTCAATATTGATCCGGTTGCAGTTAAGGGTATTTGGACTATATTAGCATCAATTTATCATTTGGGTATTGCTGGAGTTACCAAACGTAATTAGAATTTTTTTTTTTTTCTAAAAGAATTTTAATTTTGACTTGTTTTCTGTTTTGCAGTTGGATCTGGTCCCACAGCAAGAATTCAATTTGCTAATCCGTCTGCAGCTCGAAAAGCATCAGCCTTACTGGGCATTTCCTTTGAGGATCTTCAAGCTGCAGCATTTTCCATAAACATACAAGGTGGTTCTAGTCCTGCTAAATCGCCGAATGATAGCACCGACATAGCCTGGGAGAGTTTGGAAGGCTTGGTAGTTGGACTTTATGCAGAAGCTATGTCTGCTGTTTCGGCGTTGATAAATAAATCAATTTGCACTTCAACTCATACAATCGCTTCGATTTTGTTAGTTGATACACCTGGATTTCAAAATCCGGCCAGTTGTGGAGTTCAAACTGGAGCTTCGCTATCTGATTTGCGTCACAATTACCTACAGGAACGTTTGCAATTACTCTTCCATCATATGACGCTGGTAGCACCAAGAGATCGTTATGCTCAAGAACTTGTTGAAATTGATACTGAAGGTCTGCCCGAATCACATCCAGGTCCATTGGTATCATTGATAGACAAAGCTCCACAAAATCACGTTGTGCGCACATCGCAGAGAGATTTGCGCGAACAGGATAGAAGAGGATTGCTTTGGTTGCTCGACGAAGAATCTATGTATCCTAATTCAAATGATGACAGTTTCCTAGAGAGATTATTCTCTCACTATGGCGACCGAGAACATCAACATCTTATACGAAAAGCCAGTGGAATGAAGCAATTTATACTGCAACATTTACAGGGCACAAATCCAGTTCTGTACAGTGCCCATGGATGGCTAAAGCATAGTCGAGAACATCCATCGATTCGAAATGCAGTTTCACTACTTCAAGACAGTTCCAAAGACGAAATAAATCGGCTGTATGTTGGCTCTTTAACTCGAGGCAACGGAATGGTATTCTGTGGTTCGATAGTCGGTCTAGAAGGCACCCAGTCTTTGCGAAGAGTTTCGAGTATTCGACGATCCTTTACATCGGCTGGAGTCAAACGAAATTCGGTGATGCTACAAATGAAATTCACTGTCGATGGGGTTATAGACACTTTGCGGCGCACTGGAACACATTTTGTCCATTGCTACTTGCTGCAACATAATGCTGGTTTGAATTCGAATTCAACTGCTGCAGGTTCGCCTATAAGTTCACTCCAGGGTTCTGAAGAGATGGTTAATGTTCCTTTGTTAAGAAGTCAAGTAAGATTGATACAAAATATCTAGAATTAAAGATTGATTAATGGAAATTTCATTTCAAATTAAAGATTCGTGGCTCACAATTGCTAGAAGCAGCACGTTTGCATCGTTTGGGCTTCCCCGAATCAGTTCCTCTTAATGAATTTGTACGCAGATTTGGCCTGCTTGGTGATGTTTCAGTGTCAAAAGATGTTACTGTTGAACAGATATTGAATGCAAATGAAATTGACCCATCAACATATAGAATCGGGCCTAGTCAGGTAAGTGAATAATTTTGAATTATATTGTACTTTTGTTTATGTAATACAAACCAATGCACATTTACGGTTATATCAAAATTAGTTACAAATTGAAAAACATTAATAAGAGACCGTGACAAAAACCTTGCATAATCTTAGGCATTTCTAAAAACTATTTGAAAGTATGCACAAAATTTTGATCGAAAATTGTAAAAAGGTTTATGTCTCAACTAAAATTGGTGTGAGTATATGATAAATTAATATTTTGGTATTGTGAATTGCCACTCTATTTTTTAAACGTTTTTTTTATCGACCGTTACATATAGGAAAAGAAAAATGTTTAAAATAAATTTATGGCGAGCATTTTTTAATGTTGCCCCGGCCCTTGTGATGGCGCTGCAAAATTTTAGGTTTTGAATTTGAATTTGGGGAGTCTAAGCATCGGACGTTGGGAGTAGGAGCAAAAGGAGACCATTATTTCGATTGCCATAACCAAAATATATCTATTTATATCGGTTAAAGCCTCCACAAGCTCTTCGCAAAAAACTTTGAGTAAGGGTTGCCCAGACTTTTTGACTTCCACCATTATAGTACTATGTTTTACAAATACAAAGGTGTCCCTAAAAAAAACTTTGATTTTTTTCAAATTTCAGTTTCATGTCGTTTTTTTTTAAATTTAGAAACGAGCGTTCACTTTATCATTTTTCGGTAGATCATCCCCTTAATTAGGCTTTTCTTTTTTCCTTGACATTAGTTCGTGAATCCTTTCACCTTCTTGCTGTCGATTTTTAAAATAAGGCTGCTGTGCTCTATACGGTTCTGGTATCTGTATTTGTGCAGCTACATTCTCTGCTATATTTTGCATAATGCCCATAATTTTCCTATATACTGTACAATCCTTATTCCAATTTTTCCTCTGAGTGTCATTTATTTAATTAATTCATTAATTTTTTTTTTAACATTTTTTAAGTATTTTATTTCTTATGGTCAAGTTATATTTCACGAAACTCGGGCCTATAATGCTGTCCATACTATACCTCATATTGACATTATAATCTTTTCAAGATCAACATCATGTATTTAACTGAGCTCAGTCGACTCTTGAATGAATATGAGTTTATTTGCAAAAATTTCAAACGGAAACCACATTTTGATAAGGCTTTATGAATCATTCAAAGGAATCCACGTATTTTAAGTGTTATTGCATCTCAGAACACATAAATGTTTACTGGTGGCATTTTTAGAATCAAGGCCTCATTAATATAACAAATAATCCGCCCGGCAAAAAAAAGAAAACCATTTTAAGTGGATATTAATAACGTCCGTGTATAGTAAAATGATTTTTCAGATACCTACCTATGGATTCAATAATTTAATTCAAGTACATATCATAAAAAAATGTTCAAAACCAAATCCTCACGATTTTTATAATAACTTTATTTCTTTCCTTTTCCAAATTGATTTCGCTTTCAATAATTGTTTTCATTAAAAACAAAACAAAAAAATCAACTCTTAATGACACACCTTCAGCAATTAAGAGCCAACACTCAAAGCTCTAATTACTAAAGTCAACAGCTTGAATGAAGATTATTTTTCATCGCTTCATCACTTCTTGAAGCTACCAATGAAACCGTTAATTTTTGTTGTGTATATTTCATAGAAATTCCTTAATAGCCTGGTTCGTATGGATGGTTGTCGTGTTACAGTGTTTTAAAGTTGAGAGGTGTGCAATTGAATCTACTCATCGGATAACACTAAAATAGTTTATGACCCTATGGCACTGACGCTAAATCAGTAGCAATAATCGTTAAACTTCAAACAACCTAAAACTTTCGCTATTTGTATGGACTTGGGGACCTGTCGGGCGATGATAAAAGACAAAAAAGGCCGCCACGGGTGCGACACAAGTCAATAAGATGTTGTCGCCTCTAAATGGTCGTCGTCGAAGGTTTTTTGTTTGCTTTTGCAAACTGCAAATGCGCCAAACATCCCAACGACGACGACGGCAACACAATTGAAAAGATGCGGACAGACAGAATTTACTCTCCTCTTTAAACAAAAAGATTAATAATAAAATTATTTGAGAGATACAAATTTGTGTGTGTGATTTCGTTTGTTTCGTGTGGAAGACGACACAAAAACGATGGCGACGAAGACGAGACTACAATCGGATTGGTGAATCTTTCTATCGTTAGTTTTCAAAACAATATATGAGTGCAGAATGGAAAAGCCTTTTATCCAGCAAAAATCCTGTGTATGAATGGAGGAATGTACTGTAGGAAATTTTTCTCTCAAAAACTTCCAATAGTATCTATAGGTAGATAAAAAAATACCTTTTGACTCCTATTGAAATTGTTGTTTCAAAAGAAGGTGAAACTTAAGTTTTATTTTTCATACCCAATAAATTAAATTCACAAATAGACCTTTTAGCACAAAAAAAAAGAGAAATAGTTGGTACTTTCTTTTGCTAGTTGGGTGTTGTTTGTTTCTTAGCTACCGTATAGATAAATAGTTTTTTTTTTCAATTTTTGTTATGTATGTAGGTACGTGTTCGTAAAAAAAAGATATTCATGTTCTGAATGTTTAATTTTGTTTGAGTACATAGTAGTTTGCAGGTGGACAGACATTTTTTTGTGTAGAATTTATTATTCAGCGAGGAGTTTTCTTTCGTCATTTCATTGGAATGAATAGAAGAAGAAAATATGCCTTTTGTATGTTTATGTACAGTTTAATGAATGGGTGGTTTCCATGTCGCCTCATGAATAGACAAAAAAAAAATAAAAAAAAAACAAACATTGTTTTTTTTAGTTCGTTGAACTTGAGGTTTAAAATTTGAATTTTCTTTTGTGTTTTTTTTTTGTTTGTGTTTTTGTTTAGGAAATCAATTTATTATTGCGGTTTGTAAAAGGAACCTTATGTTTTGTTGTTTGTTATGGTTTAAAGACTGTAAGTGTATAACATAAATAACTACTATGGTTCCTGTGTTGTATTTTGACATGGAATTTCGAATATGTTGAAAGCAGTGTTAATTAAGTTTTTTTTTAAGAAATGAAAAAAAGCTATGACCACAGAAATTAAAGCTTGTTATTTTCTTTTAACACATTCTGCCGAAGATATAAAGAAAAGAATTGTTTAATTTTACCTCAGACTTTTTACTTTTGGAAATTACATGGACATATAAACATGAAGAGACATAATAAAGAATCTTAAAATCTCGGCTTCAGAGACTTATAGGGATTTTGGGTTTTGGAATTCGAGATTTTGGCATTTCCATTCGACCATTCGAGATTGCCAGTGGCAGAATCGTGAATCAATTGGTAGAGGCAGAATCGAGAGATTGGAGAGCTGCTTGAATATCTGAGTAGATTCGGATAACCGAAGATGATATCACGATTTCACTCCGCCAAAATAAAGCGAGAATTTCCTTTTGGAATACGCTACCGTGATTAAGGAATAAGTTACTTTAAATATTTCTTTTCCTTTTATTTTTGCTAAGAGATAATTCTATTGCAATGATTTAAAGTTTTATTTTTATTAGTTTAAAACTGTTTCTAGAGAAATAACATTAATTCCTCCTTGCAAATCAACTTCAAATTTTATTAAACTAAAATGATAATAAAATCACAACTACTCCCTGTTCGAGAAAATCAAACTAAATCTTCTACCTATTTTAACAAAAATCAATGAAAATCAAACAACAAATCAGATAAAACTTGATTTTTCATTTAATTACTTTCACTCTTCTATATGTACATGATGATCATCATCATTTAACAAAATCCGAAGATGTTAAAAAAAACGTAATAAATTACAAAAAAAAAATAGCAAAGAAAAAGTAGTAACTTACTTCTTTCAACCTCCTCTTTTAACTTTGTTGCCAATGTACAGCATCAACATCTTTAAAACAGCAAGTGTATGTACATACTCTCGTACTTCTTCTTCTTCTCTTCGAAAAAAAAAAAACAAGTGGCTACTAAGTACATCTTACTTGTATAGATGGAAGTTGGTCCTCAGGGCAAGAAGCATATACAGAATCTTGTAATAAAGTTAAACATCAGAGAAGTTGATGATGGTCAGTTAACATGGTCATATCCACACTTTTAAGCAAAAGAAGAAGTGAAGTCTTATACAATCTTCTTTGTAAGTTGTTTTCTTTCTTTTCTTTTTTTATTAAACTCTACATTTTTATCAAACAGTTGTTGTGTTAATGTATGTATTTATAATGGATTCACATTCAATCAAGTTTTACTGGTTGATTAGGTTTTGTATGTCCATTGGCAGTGCGCAACGGAAATTTATCGAAGATTGGATTTTTTTTTGTCGTATCTTCTCAAAAATTTTAACCACACATATCAGGCGCAAGGTTGAAGTCTTGAGGATGATGTAGGATGATTATGGTGTTTTCTTATATTAAACAACATAAAATAACAGCAACTGGATATTTTCCTTCGGAATCGGAAAAGACTGGAAAATCGCTATAACCGAAATGTGTTGTGTGTATAGTTGCTTGAAAAGCAATTAACCGATAATATGATAATTGTGATTAAATGTTGCAAATTTATTTATTTATTTTGCTGTTGTTGTTCGTTATTTTTTTTTTTTAATCTAAGATCTATAATAAAAATGTTGTTGATGGTTAAAGTGTCCGTTTAATGATGATTGATTTTTTCCTATACACTTCGCATTATATTTACAAAAAATGAATATTCTGTAAGATAATGAATAAAGGGGTGTGGTTCAATTATTTTTTTAAATTAATTTTACGTTTTTTTGTATTAACAGCTTTTTTGTTGTTAAAATCTTTCAAGGCCACCAAAATTATTGAATTTTAGAAATAGATTTAAATGAATCCTCGCCAAATATCTTTAAAAAGAGATATTTTCTTATAAAAGCTATTTGTCTTTTTTGTGCAGGTTGTAGGTACTAATAAATATTTAATTACTTATCATTGCAAAAAAACTTGTTGATTTAAAGGAAATACAGTTAAGTAGGTAAAATGTTTGATTGGATGTATGATTCCAAAGATTTTGATCTCGAAAGCTGAGCAGAAAAACATTCTGCAGTATTTAGTTACGGCTTTGAAAAACTTTTAGCTACATATTTCTTCGTGGTTGTTGAAAAAATAATATGGTAGACCTACTTTTTTGTGTTGCACTAATTTGAAAATGCACTTTCTCGGTTGTTTTTTATTAGGCTAGTTATAACAGGCAATTTCTGTAAATAGGGTATCAAAATGAGAATGTAGAATGACTTCTTTGCGAACCAAACATTTCTGACACATTTTAGCCATTTATAATCATTAAGTTACGCACAACATTCATTATATGTATGATAAACTGAAAAAATCGGTAGGTGGTTCAATTTTCACATAGTTATTCCAACCAAAAAAATTTAACAATTTTTAAAAATAATTTCTGACGGTTTTTTTTATAAATTTTTTACGCAAAACTTTTTTTGGGGTTCAAAAAATTTCCAATTCGTTGATCCCTGACAATTTTTTTACATTTTTTCCTTTGAACCATTTTGTTTGAGAACATTTTTTTTTCGAAAAAATTTTTCTTTCAATTTTTATTTTCGCGATTCAAAAAATGTCCACAAGGCATGACGGCAATTTTTTTTTTATACCAAAAAAATAGGAATGCATTTTATCAAAATTTCACATGAATTCTAGTATGTAAGTACTCTTTAAGTAAGCACTAAAGAAAAAGGTTTTCGAACAAGATCAACATAACGTAACTCTGCATTTGCATTTTTCTGCTGATGCATTTTTCAGAGACAATTTGTCATTTTATTTCTTTTTTTTTATTAACTGTCATTACATCTCTATCTGGTAATCCTGATTGCTCACTTAATATCTTATACCGATGTCATAATTCATTTTAAAACATCCGTCAATTTACAAAAAAAAAAAACAGGTTATTTAAAAAATGCATACAAGCCACAGTAAAATTCACGTAGGGTACCTGTTATTCCAAAGAGATTTTCTTTTACCCAAATGAAAAAAGATTGATGGAATATCCATCCATTCATTCATCCATCTGTACTCAACTCAACATAACAATGGGTCACTTGAAGCACGTAATTGTACATACTTACTCAGCACCACAGTAAAACTAGATACAAGCCGACACACAAAAACACCACCATTTTCAGAATTTTGTAAAAGAAAGTTTAACCCATTGAGATTGTTGTTGTGTTCCAAAGAGGATTCAAACATCACCAACGAGACAAGAAAAAAAAATACATAAGAGACTCCATTGATGACACGTCCCATAACATTGAACAAGAAAAAAAAAAAGAGGAATCTTTTTGGTCAATGCGTCGCGTCGTCGTCGTTGGTAACGCGTACCCCCAGTAAAACGTGCGCACTCGCACTTTCACTTTCCATCAAAAAGGAATATTGGGTGGTTTAAGGCGATGTTGTTGGATGGTTTAAGGCGATGTTGTTGGATGATTAAAGACGACTACGACGACGACGTAACACAAGCCAACCGCCGATAACACTCTACTTGTCTCGGGGAAGTGTCCCGCATTTGTGGATTTTTTTCTTTAAATTTTCTTCTTTTTGTTTTTGGAGCAGCATGGTGGACTTGTCAAACTGGGCAAAAAATGCATTCATCTTGACAGGTGAAAAGTAACTTATCAGCTGATGACCATCGGTAGACGTGCTTCATCATCTTCATCGCACAGTAATTTTTTTTTGAAATCCCTTCCTTGGCGAGGAACGACTTTCATTTAAATGCGGAAGAAAACTCACTCACAACAATTTCAAAAGGTTTTTCCATTTCAAATTTACTAAAGTGACATTTGAAAAGATGATTTGAGTCTTAACCATTTTTCGCACTTTTCTTCTCCATATACAAATAACATCCATCATGCAACATCCAATCAATAAATGTGGAAGTGTGTTTCCCTAAATGCGGTAATAAAATTTTCAACTATCTTTGTTGTTGTTATTTTTTTGTTTTTGTTCAAAGTTGTGGATAGTTGTTGCACATCTTTTGAAAGCTTGTCAGAGATTAACTAGTTACAACTAGGGAAAGTCAATAAAATCCTAAAGTTGTGTCGTGGATGATGTTTAACCCACTTTGTCGGTTTTTGTTTTGGAATTTTTTATTTACTAGTATCTAAATATTGACTGCTGCTGGCGTGAGCATTAAAAGTTTGCATATTTATTATTTTTTTTTTAAGCTTCTGTTTGATTTGAATGATTGTAAAATATTTATTCAAAACAACGTTGATTATGTCACTCTATCCACCTTACCCAACAATGTTTTTTATTGGTAGTTTACCACCGAAGCTACAATGAAACACGCAATAAAAATCTTTACATTTAATTTTTATTTCTACGACAATGTTTTTAAAGTATACCGACCCGGATTGTGGTCGGACTAGGGCCAGCTGATTCCCTAGCTATCTATCTTCAGTTTTGCACGTCGAGATGGTTGAGGTTCTCTCCCACCTGTGTGTGACCCTGAGTCGTTATCTTCGTGTAGTGTGTCGTATCTTGGGATTGTATTCGAAGACGGATCGTTAAGTTCTATTCGCTTTACATGACCCATGCCATGTTTTAATAAACAGGAAAAAGTGTGAAATAATTATTTTATTTAAATCCGCCCACTGCCACTACCATTTTTTTATATTTTTGCTTCAATGAAAGCAATCGAATGATTTAGATGCATTTTGAAGAATAGAATGAAGAATAATTTTTTAAAATAGATTTAAATTAGATTTAAATAGAACTCGCCCACTACCTTACCCTTTCACGAATACTGCTCCCAATTATCTTGTATTTTGGTTTCTTAGAAGTAGCTTTAGGATTTGAATGAAATTTTCAGGACACCAACATCCATGCCCACTTTACTTATATGTGACAGGCAGTGAAAAGTAATATTAATTTCTAAAATTTATAGTCTCGATCCGCTTGCTGGTCGTTAAAAACACAACTCAAACATTTTTAAGACACTTTGCTAAGTGACTGTCACACCGCACAAATATACCTACATTATATTATGTATGTAGGTAAATATTTCCATGATGAATTTCAACTGTCAAATGATTGTTTGTCTCTCTCACCAAAAAGGAAATGATTATTTCCCTTATTAGCATTTCCAACAGTCTATATGGAGGCATTATTCAAAATCAACAAAAAAAAAAACCATCCAACGCGCATTTAAAGTGCAAATTTGACAAATTTACATACGCGTGTTTCATTTTGTCTGTGAAACATTCCACCACGCCCAAAAGACTCAAGCTTGAATTTATATCACCGAACAAAACGATTAGCTTTAGGCATAAATGTGACAAAAATTCAAATTTTTCAAACTGTCAGTTATTTGATTTAACTGTCGATCACAGGCAAACAAAAAAAATAGACATGTTTTATAACGACATATTGTTCGATAAAAAATTTTAATTTTCGTTTCATTTCATATTACCAACAAAAATGTTCAATTTATGATATAAACAAAAAAATATGTTTAATGTATTGTCTATGTGCAATATCTACGAATTGACATCCACCCTCAAAACTAATTTGAATAATTTATTCGAAATGTGTTCCGACTATGGAATGATATTACTTTGTCATGAGGATATTTTATTTTATTTTTTTATCAACGAATCAAAATAGACAAATAAATTCACGAATCGATTAACATTAATTCAAAGAGATCATAATTAGTAATCATCACTGTCTTAGTTATATCTTAGTGTATGAAGAATGTAGAGTGTAGGATTGTGTAAAAATTTAAAACTTTATGCTGGATGCATGTGACAGAGAAATCAAATAATATTTTCTAATATTTTATTGGTCAACATGAAACATGACTACGTTGACACCTTTACGAATATTGTATAACATTAACGTTGTTTAAATTCGGCATGAAGTTTTAAATAAAACTTAATCGATAAAAATTAAATGATCTCTGTTTTCCTAATTTATTTTAAAGCTGAATAAAAAGTAAACTTTTTTAGAAAAAGCTCAAAAAAGCTTTTCAAACCAAGCTGAATTCATCAAATTGATGTAAAAATTAAAAAAACACAAAATAATGTTTTGTGTAAAAATTTTTTGGTCCCAAAGATTTTTATACAAGACTTAAAAAAAAATTTGGTCGTACAAAATGGAATAAAACAAAAAATGGGGGAAAACTAATATTGATTTTTATTTTTTAAATCCTTGTAATCTGGGATTGAAAATCGAATGTATTCCACAATCGTCCAAAGTTTTTTTTTCTTATTTTTTTTTTTAATTTGACAATTGATAAAGTTAGACTCCTCATCTTTAATCTGGGTTTAAAAAAAAAAAACAAGTTGTGAAATGAAAAATTGTCAATATTACGGTAACGTTCTTAAACTTCAAAGAATTTTTGTAATTTCTTGTTTCTTACATTTTTATATCGTCGCCGTCTGAGAAAGAAAATTCTCATGCCCTCATGTTTGTCGTCATCATTATATTCCCAAAACCACCCCTTTATTTTCTTTAAACAACCTTTTTCACCATAATGACCATAATATTTCCACCTCACGATTATCTTGAATTACAATAGCGTCGTTGAAACCCGCACAACATACATAATTCTTTAGCTTCTTTCAAAAGCAGTATCTTCTCGCTGCAACAGCAATTTCTTTGAGTCTTCTCCACAATAAAAAAAAAATGCTGTATGAAGAAGAAGATTATACTCCTGCCTTGGGGTCTGGAGCTGAAGCTGGAGGAGGAAGAAAAAAAAAAGATCTTTTATAATACGCTCAGCTACTTTGCATCCATGATGGTTTTCATTGTATGCCAATTACTTACTCTTTTTTTCCTCCCATTATAATTTTTTTTTTACACGAAGATGGAAACAATTGCGTTTTTTTTTTTTTAGTATTTTCAATTGCCCAGCTCTCACATGGCTTGAACGAACAATAAACGTGCTAACCAGCGCAGCGCGTCTTGCCGAGGATCGATTTCTCATGTGAAAACATTGTCGCTGTTTTTGTTGTAGTTGTTGTAGCATATGTGACACTCTAGTACTTAGCTCTTGTGATGACAGAGATTAGACTTTGCAACCTTAGATCTAGATACACATCCCTGGATGCCCCGATGATACAGATACACTGATCCTTTGGCCTGCTAAAGCTGTAGAGTTGGAAGCATGGTAGGTTGGATCGAGAGGCGACAACGACGACACCATATCACTATTGTCTCGCGCTTGCATTGTCACTTAAATGAGACACATTTACCCTAGCATGTGATGCGACAAAAAAAAAAGATACATTAGATGCAGTGTATCTTTGCTCCAGTGTAACGACGACGACAATGACGACGACTGACGCTCCAGATTATTGTTTTTTTTTTATCGTTTTCGTCTGTTGATTTTTATCTCCCATAGAAATTGGCAAACAACTTGAAATGATAGTTTTTGTGTGATCCCCACTTCCAGATTTGGTGCTTCCATTTCTTCTTCCATCACTTACGGATGGCACTCGTTTTATTTATTTTTTACGGTCAAGTTCAGGTTAGGAGCACGACAACGTCGCAGCCGCCACCGCCGACCGACAACAACGACAACACGAAACGAATGTCGGATAAGATATTCTCGTTATTCGATTTGATTTGTATCTTTCTAGTTTTAAATTTTTTTTTTTTGCTCAAATCTTTTAATCTATTGATGGAGAGCTTGAAAAACGTGCGTGCGATTCGCTTTCCATTTCATTAAAAAAAAATAAAAAAAAAAATAAAAACAAGATGCGGTTTATCCTCATTGCCACCTCTTCTCCTCATATCAGCTAAAGATACATTATTTAATTTGTTTTATTGGAGTTTTCTTTTGTGATGTGGATCTTTTTTTTTATTTTTATTGTAAATCGATATTTATTTATGAGCAAGTGCTTGTTTTGATTTTTTTTTTTTATAATTTTGTTGTTGTTTTATTGGTGACAATAAAAAAAAAGAAAAAAAGAATTAACAAGAAATTTTAAAATGAAAATATTTGATTGAAAGAAATGTGGATATTGATTTTATTGTGCTATGGATTTTTAATTTTTTATTATGTGAGTCTTTTACTATATTTTGTGTCTTATTTTGACAATATGTTAATTTTTTCACATTTATAATATTTTGTTATTGAATTAACCGCTCTGATAATAATATTTCCCAGAGTATTATTTTTTTTTTGGACAGTGCTGCTTATTAACTCCGATAATTTTTTTTTGGCATAATAGTAAAAATTACTCTGTAATTATTAGACCATTCAATTTTATAGATCTCGTTTATTGTGCGTTGTTTAAAATTAATAAAATAAAAAAAATGCGTATCCGCCCGAGGTACCACTGTTTAACCGTCATTAAGTGACCATGAAAAATATAAGAACACAGAAAATGTTCCCTTTGGGGTGAAATGGTTCAATGGCTTATTTCTTGACAATAGTTGAAGAAAATGTGAAGTCTTCTTAAAAAGATCCAAAAAAAAACTTTGAAGTTATGAAGTTGTTATTTAAAACAATTCATACTTCATCTTTAACTTCACCATGAATGTAGCAAAAAATGGCTTTTTCTCAGTAATCTCTCTCTGTCTATCTCTCTCTCCTTTGGAATTTTTTTTTGAAGGACCAACATTTGGATTATATATTTTCTTAAACTGTAAAATAAACTTCAAATTTGAAGATATTTTTCAAGTGCTTGGACAAGAGATTGTCAAGAAAAATATATTTAAAAAAAAAATATTTTATGCTACATTCATAGTGAAGTCAATATGAAGTTTGATTTTTTTTTTTAAATGACGACTTCAAAGTTCGAATTTAGGTTTTTCTAAAAGTGAAAAACTGCAAATTGTTAAGCCTAATTTCAAGTTACTACTTTAAGTGGTTGCTAGGGAAAAGGGTATGTACTTCTAACATAATATTAATCTTTATAGTAGGTTTGAGATTTTTGAAGTTAACTTTCTTAAAGTGACGTTTTGGATATGCTTACATCTTCTGAACTGGTGAAAATGCGATTTAAAACTTATAGATTTGATTGTTATAAATTATTTAAACATCTATTGGGCTTTACAGTTATTTCCTATAGCTTAATAGACCTACATATATTCAAAAGTCATAAACTTTTCTCCAAAAGCTGCTCCACACATACTCCGTTTCTAAGCAAACTGAAAATGTTAGCAAAGAACTTAAATTTGTATTTTTTATTGTTCTAAAGTATCACAGAAAGCTAATGAACACAATGGGAAACATTTTTTTTTGCCTACACCAAAACAACACGTCTTAAAACTTATTTTGGCCCGAACTATTTATGGAAAACGAATATATTTTTTTGGCTGCAACTCCATTTTTTGGTGACCTGTTTATTTTTATATGCAAACTAATTATTGATTAAAAACCAATAAAACTTGCCTTATTGATAAAAAAAAGTGATCTACTAGTATTTTGTGATTTTGTGACCTGAATATTGAATGAAGTTCTAACCGAAGTGTAGGTCAAGTTTAAATGACAAGAAATAGTTATGCAAATTTTTTAATAAATAAAAATGTGACGAAGTAAGCAGGGTCAGCTAGTTCTTAAACTAAACGCATATATTCGAAGTTAAAATTATTATATTATGTGAAAAATACGTAAATCATTGTAGTAAAATGATAAAAATTTAGCGGCAATAATTTAACACAGGTACCTTAAAAAAAGTTAGAAGAATTTGGCATTAAAGATTAACCCACGATTTACCAAGAATTATTGTTAGTACTTATACTGCACGTCTAAGTCTTCTTATTTTGCATTCCCTTGAGGAGAAAATTTTTTTAACAAAATTCCGTCTTGAATAATATTTAATCGATATTATTAAAGAATAATTGACTTTCTCCGTGAAAGACGACAACAATGATGGCCGCAGCGCGGCGTTTACAATACCAAAGAGACAGTAATAGTTGTTGGCTGTTTTGAATTGCTACTCCAGGCTGTGGCGCGGCGCTATTGTTGCATATTCAATGTTCCATGAAACCCATATTATATCTATGCATCAAAGATATTTGTGGACTCAACGGTTTTCGATTTTTTTTTTCTTTTTAATTTCTTAAGTTGTTGCAAGTTGCCTGTAAATTTGCAACATAGTAGATAATAGTGTATTCTCCACTTTGGTCTCGTCGTTTAATAAACATATTATTTTATTTAAATACCTAGCTGTCATGTGGGGCCATGATGTATAAGAGGTGTTTTTTTTTTTTTTTTTTTTTTTTTTTTGAGAATAACGATACACCCTCTCAGATAGGTAATGATATGATAAACGTATGTACATGCAACTTGTTAAAATAAAATGGTGACAATTTAATCATACATCGTAGGAAAATTGATTTTAGTAAACAATTGTGTATAAACGGATCTTTTTTCGCCATTTTTTTCGCCCGTGGCGTAAAGTGTGGACTGTCATACCGAAGGCCTGGGTTCGATCCCCAGATATGTTTTTTAACGTTCTGCTGCCTTTTAGAGGAAATTGAAAATTTTTGCAAAAGTATCAATTGTTATACGAATAGAGTGCCTCTTACCATAAAATAATATTGTAAGTGCCCTCCATTCTGCAAATAATAATATTTTCTTCAAAAGTTTAATTCTGTTAAGAAAACACGTCTATATAAATTTGAATATTAAAGTTCTTCCTCAACATGTTTTTTACTTGGATCTCTATCTGAATAATATCTGGTTCCCAAAATACCCACATAATTTGTTTGTATAGAAAATTAAACCATCTACAAAAATGGTCTTAACATTTTTTACCATAAACTTAACCGTTTCAAAGTTACAGCTGTAGAAAATCATCGAATAAAATTCACATAAAAATAAATTGCATTATTTTTTACTATTTTACATATTTTAGTAACAATTATAACTTTCATCAAAAAACTACTGAAGACCTTATTTGTAGAGGACTAATTTTCCTTTCGAACGGTAACTACTTTTACTTTTTTACTTCTACAAATACAATTATGTTATATTGCTATGAGAATTGCTCGAATTTTGAAACACTAATTTTAATATTTATTTGCGAATTCGAACGATTTAATTTCGAATTGCTTTGCAGACATCTGATGAATTTCCATCGAAATTGAGTTAAAATCATTTTTCAATGGAAGTCTCTTCGATTAAAATCTATTTGTAGGATGCATACAAAAATGACTGAGACTGGCGAATTTCCTAGAAAATTGTAATTTTTTCAATCTCTTACTTTCCCCTATTCAAGCATACACCTAGTACTACATAAAATAACCCATGTCAAAATCACTTGTCAAACTTATGGTTCATGTGAAATGAATACATAATGGATCATCTAGTCCAAGATGATGATGAAGCCTAGACCTTGGCCTTCAGTACAAACAAATAAAAACTTTAAAATAAATCACGCCGAACGTGGTGATGATGACGAGTATATGCATTACAAAAAAAAAATACATCCGAATGTGCAAATTTAATTTTGCAGTATGGTGTTTTGGTATGGTCAGCAGATAATACTGACTTTCCAGTTAATAATTCAATCTTCAATCAAAAGGAGAATTATAATCAAGTGAAAGCCCATTTTGTGCATTGTTTTGACAGTTGAATACCAAGTCAGTTCGGAACCATCACTCTCCAGCTGATGATGGTGGTGCTATAGACCTCCGCGCCGGGTGATCTTCTCATGCCAATCACTAACATATATGATTACGAGAGAACTTGTAAGATTGCGCACTTGTCTCTTGGTACAACGCGCAATTATTTTTTTTCATATACGAAAAAAAAGCGGTTCCCTAATCTCATTCATTTGATCATCATCCACATCCTATCACATCGTTTCCATCAATCCACAATCCTTTCGCTTTGGTCTTCTTTCGAACTCCTTTGCAGCTGCGTAGCTGCGTTATTGTTTTTTTTTTTCTTTTGTTTCTTTGTTGTTATCCAGGAATGAGGAGAGTAGAATAATATGTATCTTTTTCAAAATCATCATCATTTTTACATTACCCTTGTTCTGGAACTGTGATGCAGAGATTTCATTGTTGAGTCGAATACCTATATGAACAAGGGCAAGGGCAAATCGTAGATCCTTCTCAGGTGTCTGCTGATGGCTCCTTCTTATTCTGCTGGCTATCGATTTTCTATAAGAAGCTCTGTGCGTGTCTGTTTTTTGTTTTTTTGATGCCTTGTACTTACCATCCATCCACTTTGATGATATTAATCACTTTCGTCTTGATATTGCTTTTTATTATTTATTTTTTCCTTTTTTTTGTGTGTTAGTCTAAATTGGCCACCATAAGCGATTCAGGTGTACGCTGTTCAGCCTATAGTGATGGCTTTGTACATTATATTTACGAAGAACTTGAAGTCCTTGAGAATATCTGTATGATATGAAAAGGGCAGCTGAATTGCTTTGAGGAGTAGTAAATTAATGAACTGCATTATCTATAAATGAAGTGTGCCTATATCGGGAAGAAAATCGATATACCAACGAAGACAAGTTTTTTGTTATCGATCTTAGAGTTTAAGAATCTTTTGGTTTCGTTCAGTGCATTAAAAAAAATAATTTCTTTCATTTGAAAACAAAAAAAAATTATTAAAGTATCTCTTTCTTTTGATACACTTGTGAAATTCACCTTTTAGTCGGCAGTTTTCAAAAAATAAAATGTAGAGAATTGATTTTCCAATTTTTTCGATATTTTTAATATTTAAAAAATTACAGAGCAAAAAATTTGAAAATATCGAAATTTTAACATGATCAAAATTTTGAAAATTTTCATTGGTTTAGAAAAAAAAACTTTGGTTTTAGTGCTGAAGTTTCGGTATCGTCAAAATTGAAAAATTTAATTCTCGACTTGGTCTCGTTTGACTAATTCTCGTCTCAATCTCGGGCTCGTCCTGGTACCTACTACGAATATCTCCATAGAAGCTCTGTCTAATATTAACATACATTGACATATTCAATTTTATGTCTTAAAAATACAGTTTTAAATGATTTTTTTTTTGATGGAAAAATTCCTGGTCAGCCCTAGATTTGATTCAAAAATTTTTTAGAACAATTTTTTTTTAATCTTAAAGAGATACAAACTTTATTAAACAATACTGCCATGAAAATTGTATCCAAAATCACCTTCTTTTGCTACTTAATTTTACACGTACATAGGTAAATGAAAAATTGTGTTCCGGTTTGATTATAAGTACATTTAGATACAAACAATTGTCACCACTCACGCATTTTATTCATCAATACAATTCTGACAAAATCTCAAACACACAATCTCAATTATTCAAAATTTAACAAAAGAATCTCACATTTGTAGTTGGTGTGAATTGTCTTTGAACGACAAGAAAGAAAAAAAATTTGTATCTGAAGTGTCAAGGTTATTATAATGATTACTTAAGTGACATTCTAGTGGTAGGCAGCACCGAGAAGTATCTATTAATTGTTTTGAACGACAACAACAAAAAAAGAAAGATAACCATCTTATGTCTTAAAGCGTTGCTGTAATGACTTGATGGAGTTAAGTTAAAAAAAATAATGAATACATGCATTTTACCAATGTCTTTATAATTTATTCTTTTTTCCCACATAAATTCCCTGTTTTGCTAGATTAAGAGGAGTGTCATTAAGGGCAACCCCTTTAAGCTAAACTAATTTAACAGATCATTGACGGAAACGGGGGTCAGTGGTCTTAATTAATGCATGTTAACTTCAAGTTAGTCTATTTCCCACTTTGAATGCCCCGCCATAGCTGTAGGGAATTGAAAACAACAACAACAACAAAAATGCAAAAAACAATGCGCCCACCACAACACTATACAACTCGTTCGGGAACATCAATTAAATCGGATACCTATGTACACTGAATTTACAGTCAGCTGCCCGACATAATTACGGCTTGTCTCATTAATGGATTGCTCACCTCGTTTTTTTTTTGTTGTTGTTGTTGTTATCTTGGTTTTCAATTTTTTTTTTTTTTAATTTAAAAGTTAATTTATATAAGAAAATCATACCGAACGACGGACGAACAAAAACTTCCGGATTGAGAGTAGGAGTTTCTGTGATTGAAGTGCAAGACACAAGTCTATCTTGGAATCATGATGATGATGAAGTCTACGACCTACGACTATCGATTATAGTCTAGGGAGTAGTGTTAAAGAATATTATTATAAATACAAACAATTTTTTTTTGACAATTTTTGAAAAAGGACATGTTTGGGCAAAACTTTTTTTCCCAATTTTAGCCCTCACGGTCCAAAAAATTTCCACATTCTTCAACAAAACTTTTTTTTTCAAAATTTATTTTTCCACTATATTTTGTTCTCGAGGTCAAAAAAAATTCCACTGGTTGGTTTACCCTTTACAATATTTTTGTGGACAATTTTTAACCATTTTTAGAACTTATTTGGCCAGTTTATATTTTTTGGGAATTCTAAGAATTTTCCCAGTTTTGCTGTCACAAATAGCTGAGAAAAAATTCCGTAATTCTCAAAAAATATGAAAAGACCAATTTATATATCACGGTTTTAAAAAAATGTCCACTTGGTTTCAAATGCAACTCGACCTCTCCAACTACTAAAAGCACCATCACAGCTAATTAAGTTCATTTTTTTTTTCTAAAATGAGGCGTGCGTGCAAATGCACATCATGATGCGCACCACCAACAGCAACACCAACTGCCAACTCTGTATTGACTCCGCGAGAATATAAATTTTCTAGCAAATATTTGAATAAAATTAATTTCCTTTGAATAATGAGTAGGGTGTGAATTTAATGTACATAAACATATTTGCGTTTTTGTTTGTTTTCTCGCATGACCCTGTTGCCTAGTCTCGAAAAAAAAGAGGAACTTACATTTTTATATTGTATAAGGTCTTCAGAATTTAGGTTCTGTGCTTGTTTTGCGAAGATTCTTTTCCCATTTTTAAATCAAGGTGAATGGATTTCATGCTTTGAAGTGGAGTAATATGTTCAATGGGTCAGTTACATATGAACTTGAATCTAGGCTATGTGTATAGAACAGAGTCAGAAAATTTTATTTTTAAGGGAATACCTTATGCATGTAGGTGAGTTTAGTAAGTGTGGCTATATGATTTCCAATTGAATAATTTTCAACTTTTCTGGATTTTCGGCCATCTCATGAATGAATTCTGAAATTTGTGAAGAAAACTTATTTTTTAAAAAGTTAAATAATGTAGGTTTCAGGAAATGCACTCATATTAATTGAACTAAAATAAACCTGTGAACTATGTAGATGTCTGAACTAAGTTCACTAGTTCACTGATCTGAAATAGTTCAATAACTAGTTCACACGCGAACTACACAAACCTTGAAATTTGCAAATTCTAGATTTTACTTAGATAAGTGATCAATACATTTAGTTCATATCCCTCTGAACTGAACTAATTTGAAATTTTTGACAAAAAAAAAATACAAAAAATTATTAGAATTAAGAAGGTAGTTCCCTAAATATTTATTTTTTGTGCCAAGAATTAGAAATCTTAAAAAGACAGTATTCGACATCAAGTAGTATGGGTCATGGGCCATTTACCTAAACAAAAATTGAATCCATCTACGAAGATCGACAAATGATTTTTCTTTCTCAATTTCCTTTGGAGGCAAGTTTAAACTTTTAATATTTGCCTATGACTTTAAGACTATTAGCTTTCACGAGGCTTGGTTCTTCTTAAATGTAATCTCGATTTGAGAGTTAAAAACAAATTCAAATTTAATAATAAAATCAACAATCAAGTATAGGAAGTTTTGTCATTTGGAAAAACTTCAAGTTATATCAAACTGCAATGTTTCTGTAATAATGAAACTTCAATTCCTTTTCATACAAAGTGTAGCTAATTAAGGCGGTTAACATTAATGTCTATGTTAAACAGGTTTTCAAGCCAACGTTATTTTAATGTTTCGTTTAAAAAAAAAGAAAATGAGTATAGGAAAATAGCCTAAAATCGCTTACGCCAAAGACACTGAAGATACCCACGATGCTAACGAAAAACTGAAGACGTCCAAGATGATAAAAACATCCAAGATACCGAAGACAGCGAATATGCCGAAAACGATACTGAAGACTAAAAATTGAACTTTCTTCACTCAACTATAGTTCGTTCGCGAATTACAAATACAAAAGTTTATGTTTTTATCGGTCAAAGGTACCAAAGGTAATCGAATCCTTCAACACAAAATATGTCTTCGATGATTTCGTCCACCATTTTAAAAGGTTCCATTTCTTGAATTTGTACGATGAGTTGGTCAAATTTTGTTTTCTTAAAACAACTATTGTAACCAACTCTCCAC
Source organism: Syrphus vitripennis (assembly GCA_958431115.1). Taxonomy (NCBI): domain Eukaryota; kingdom Metazoa; phylum Arthropoda; class Insecta; order Diptera; family Syrphidae; genus Syrphus; species Syrphus vitripennis. Next base: position 110,006,288 of record OY288108.1, read on the forward strand.
TATCATTTTGCTTCTTTGGCGGTCTCAACAAACAAAAAGGTCGCATCACAATCATATTAAAATAAACATAAACCTATTAAATTTTCTTATCAGAAAATATGAAGATAGAAAATTGAACATTTCCGTGAATTATGATCATAGACCGTTCATACAAATGACTTTGAACTATACCTAAAACCAAATTCTAACAACAACAAAAAAACATCCAACCAAATGCGAGTTGGTTCGAACTTCAAATTTGTTTTTGTTTGATTGTTTTATTTTTGTTTCTTTCTCTTCTTTTTTTTTTTTGATTCATTAATCATTTAGTTTTCGTGATTTTCCAAGCCTGACTTTTCTACTTCCACACTACCAGACCATACCATCTTTATATCGTTATAATTTCCCCTGCACACTGCATCAGGTATATTTTCTTTTCCATCTTCTATTTTCTCTTCGCCTCTTTTTTCATCATCATCATAAGCTTCGGTGCTTGCTTATAGGTTGTGGTGGCATAGGCTTTATCGAAATTGATAAGCACCTTCCATCCAACCATCCATCGGATACCCTCATCGCGTACGCGTGTGCACCATAACCAAACTTCAGAGTATGTCTTTTTCTTTATGGTTTCTGTCCACAAACTGAAACCAATTCAATTCAGTTAAACGAAAGACTTCAACAGCGTCGGTCTCTTACGAAAAAACGTAAAATATATTTTGTATTCTGTCTTGAATAAAATTCGTCACACTTGTTTCCTCGACTTCGCTTTGATAACGTTGGACTTGTTCTTATTCAAAAAAAAAATGCCTGGCCATGGTTGTTGAGCTTCTTCTTCAACCCAAGATTGTTAATCTGTATCTTTTGTATGCGCGAGTGATCTGCTGCTGATAGTAATCAATGCAGTATTAACTGATTGATTTAACATAAAAATAGTGAAGCAAAAGATCTCTAGAAAGAAAAAATTAAGGAAAATGTAAATTAATTCATCCATATTAACATAATAGTTTCTCGAGACTTTTAACGTACATCTCGATAATCCAACCCAACCCATAAATTGTGTGTGTTCCCTGATGTGTACTTTGTTAATCGCTCTGCGCAGTTTATACCCAGAATTATGACGCGAGTTAACGTCAAGTAATTTAATACATTTTGTTCTCATTGGATGAACAGGGAATATCGGTTCCTTTTCCAAGAAAAAAAAAATCACTCCTGTTTCGCACTAGAACTAGTTGTCTTTATGTTACATTATTGAAATACAAAAAAAAAAAACCCTATAAATAAAAATGGAGTTGGGAAAATCGCGTAAATCATCTCATTCATCGCCAGCATCAACAACATCTTCACCGTCATCATCGACAACTAAAGGTGTTCAGAAATTCTATACAAAAATTCGTCATAAAATCGAAGATCTTCCACCAAAAATCACAGCAAAATTGCATAAAAATTCCAAACCATCTTCTTCTGGATTAACATCTTCATCTCCGAATGGCAAATTTACACCCTTAACAAATAATGTCACATCGAAGATAACAAAAGCTTCAAAAAATCAATCACAAAAATTGGCCACAAAATATGTTCAAACATCACCGATCAAGGATAGTGGTCGAAAGAACAACAAGGATATAGTGAAGAATTCTACTAAGAATTCTACAGTTAAAGAAGAAGATTCAATATATGAAGATATTCAAGTTGTTTCGTCGAATCCAAACGGCAGTACGAGCATTGTTTATGTCGATAGTGACGAAGAGTGTCGGTTAAGTTTAAATGATTCCAAGATATCACTGGAAGATGAAATTTTTGAGGAACTTGAAAAAGTCGCCCATGACGAAGCTAAATTGAATGCAGTTTTGAAGAATTTTGATAAAATTTTAACTGATTTTAGTCTAACCAACAAACCAATTGAGAGCATGCAGCAGCAACAGTGTAAATCTTTAAATATTTCACTACCTACAGCCAGCAGTATTCCAGTACTCCCTTCACCGAAGAAGCTTCAAAAATCGAAGACCTGCAGTATTATCGAATCTCGTTGTATTCTAAAGAAATCTATTTCCGATCCTCGAGATGATTTCGACAAACTTGCAGTTGGTCTTGGAAAACCAAATCAATTCAACACAACTAAAAGTCTTTGGAATCTCAAGGACTTTGAAAATTTCGCAAAATCAGGAAAAAAATTGGAGAAGATCGAAAATTGTAAGCTGCCTATTTACACAGGACTAAATAAGTCAGTAGGAAGCGCAACAGTTGTTTCGTCTCGACCATCGCCATCGCCTGCCCCACCTTTGAAAATCACTTCTGGCCGATCGAAAAGTGTTTGGGAACTATCAGGATCTTCACTATCTATTGCTGCAGGTGGTCGGAGTAAAATTCCCATAATGAAATCTTCATCGATATTGTCCTTGAGCAGTCGAAGTAATAGTTTTTGTGATGTTGTTCAACAGCAGCAAAAGCAACAACGATCTTCACCGCCAAATGTGAGTAAAATTGTGAAAAATATCAATGATAAATCACCATCGCCAGGTCCCACGAAAATAATGTTGTTCAATGGTGCATCTACATCTACTCCGAAGATGTCATTATCGTCATCCATTGGAACAAATCATAATCATCAACAGCAACAGCAAAGAAGAAGAAATCTTTCGATGGCAGTTTCAACGCCACATTCTCTAAATCGAATTGGTGGTGGTGTTACTGCAAAAATAAGTCCTATTGCTGCTGCATCACGATCAACCATCAAACCAGCCAGCAGTGAAATTTCATTGAAAAAATCCATCACTCCATCGAAACTAATCACCCCCTTGAGGAAGCAACAAAGTAGTGATGTGCTGTTGGATAAATGTCTGGAAAAAGGACACGAGATCTTGCGAAAAGTTGAAGCTATTGGAAGTGCTTCGAAAATAGATCGAAAGCAACGATCATCACTGGGAAATGTTTCTAAGAAATCTTCTCCATCGAACTCACCGGCAGGAAGTATTTCCAAGAAGTCTTCGAATTCAACAATTTCGCCTAGGAGCTATGCCAGAATTAAGGAACAAAGTAATGCGAAAGTGTTGAAGGAAAAGAATCTCAAGATTGTCGATAAAAAAATGTCTCCAACCATTATCAAGACACATCAGAAACCATCATCAATTTCTCCTCCTTGTCCTCCAAATGAAGACACCATCGATGGTACATCAACTTCTGCTCCTCCAGCCATCAAATCACCCGTTCTTTTACTATATGCCAAGGAAGAATCTATTAAATTTCCTCGTCTGGAATCGTGTAAAATTATTCCACCGATCTTGGGCAAGACATCTGAAGAGCATGCTGAGCTACTTGTCAATGTCAAGACCAAACAACCTGCAATCGAACCCCCAACAACAACAGAGACAACAACGACAACAATTCTCATCGAGAAGTTATGCAACAACGAATCATTGCAAAATAATAAAGATTTGTATCCAGATTCAGATCATGATTCAGACGACTCTGGGCATATATCGAATGAAAATGATGAATTACTTACTATTGCTAGTGGTGATTGTGATGGCAGCAGCAGCAGCAGCAGCAGCAGCAGTAGTAGTCACGGCAGTGATAGCTGTAAGGAAGCAAGTCCACCACCATCAGGAATACAACAGCAACAGCAACGTGTAGTGGCAGCATCGACAAAGATCAGTGAACTTTTGGAGAAATTTGAAATAACTAACAACAACAACAACAATAACCTTCAACGACAGCAGATGCATCATCATCAACATCATCCACCACCGTCATCAAAGAAAATTTGCACAGCAATGAAAATCGCTGAAGTAGAACCAGTTAAATGTATCCAGACACACATAGAGATTTTTCCGACTTATAGTAAAGAGGTAATTTTACGGTTAATGTAAAAATAAGGAAAAACAAAAAAAGGAAATTTATGGTTGTTGTTGTTAAATTTATAATTTAAATAATTTTAAGTTGATATAGATAAATCTCGGGGTATTTTTTCTGAACTTGATTAGAAAATATTCTTAGTTTTTGAAAATTATTTTCAAATTAAATTTCTTAAATTAAAAATTAATATTAATTTATAGAAAAAAAAATTCTTAAAATATATTTAATTTTCATTGCTTTATTAATTTGCTAAATAATTTTTAAATTTATTCAAGCTTAAATATCTCTATTTATACATATTATAAAATAATAATATCTTATTTTTTAAACACAAACTTATGTATTATACAAAATAATTTCTTAGTATTTGCTTTATTCTTTATCTAATATTTAAATATAATTTTTTAAAAACATTTAATTTTATATTTATATAATTTAATTCTTATTTCTATAATTTTGCTTTATTTGCTTTCTTTGAAAATAAATAGCTTTTTTACACTATAGACATTTTATTTCTATTCTAAGATATTTAAATTTAATTAGTTATTAAAATATTTAAATAAAAAAAATATATACAAATTATTAAAACAAAAATGCTTTCTTTTTATTTTTATGTAATTTCTTTTGGATGGATTGGCTTTATGCTTGGCTTGGTTTCAAAATTTTTTTTTCAATATTTTCTTAGATTCTGTAATAATAAATTGTTCATAGTTTCTATAGTGTGCTCGGAGTTTTGGGGTAAAAACTACTTAAGTAATATTTTGTTTTATTGAATTTCTTTTTCAATTTACCAACTTTTTCAGGAATAATTTTCTAAAGTTTTTAAAAACTTTACATTTTTGCAAAATAATAATATAAATTGTTCTTATGCAAATTTTATTCGTTGACTTTTTGTAGCTGTGACTTTGAAAAGTTTGAGTTTACGGTTAAAAAAATATTATGACCATTTTTTATTACATAAAAAATATATGTTACAACTAATTGCCATTTCCATTCAAATTGAAATTCCTAAATGTTGGTTCCATCGTTAAACTCAGATAACTCGACGAAATGGTTGGTGAACCAAACATCAAATTTTTAACGACGACGTTATAAAATATTTAATCAATGGTTCAGCAATTTAAACTTACCTACTTTGGCGATTCAATGAAGTTTAATGATCGTTGAACCTAAGGGAATCGGCAGGAATCAACGACTTAAAAGTTCAAACTGTTGATTCAACATTAAAAAAAATTGAACCACGTTGTACAGTCTTTGCTAAAGTTTTGATCCGTTCAGTAAATTCAATTCACTAATGTCCAGTTTCACAGTTTAAACTTAAGTTCAGTTGAACCTTCAGTTCACAGTGTAACCTGAACTTAGGACCAATTCGGCGAATTTTAAGCATGTTTACTTGGCAGCATTGTAGTTTTTAAATTTTATTTTGATTTTTCTTTAAGACTTTTGCATGTTTTGGAACTTCCTTTTGCTTCTTTCACACACAATTTTCCAAAATAAAAATTAGCTGTTAAATTAAAGTTGCGAATAAATGTGTACAGGGGTTGCTCGACGTTGAGTTGAATTTTAATCTATAATTAAGTTAAACTGCATATTAAACTCAATTCAACGTTTAGACGACCACTGTGGAATTTCTATTTCATTGCTGAATTTAAGTTTAAGCCAAAAAAAGTGTTTTAAACTTTCACTGTGAAACTGGCCCTAAATTCAATAGATTAACTGAGGTTTAACGATGGTTCAAGTATGTCATATTAGTCAATTACATTCTTGAACCATCGTTTAGCCTCAGCTGAACTACGGATCAAAATGTCAACAACAATAATTGTATAATTGTATTGAAAAAAGCAACTTTAATGCTTTAACCATTATTGAACCTCAGTGAACTAGGTATAACATGGATCAAATTTTGAAACGTCTTTCTACAATTGGGCCTAAGAATTAATTCTGCAAACGTGGTACAAATTAGAATAGTACCTACGTGGTACGGATCAGAATTTGAACAATGCTTGAATAAAAGCCGATGTAGACTTCTGATCCATACTTATAAGTTATAACTATCGTTGAAATCCGGTTCTAAACTCCTACTTTTCTAAATCTACTTTTGAACAAAAATTTTTCGAAAGTCAATTAAAAAAATGTATTATCTAAGCAAATGGACTGTTATCCCTTAGACATGAGCCCTTGAAAAAAATCATATAACACATCACTACAAATCCAGCCCTGACCACGTGCAGCGGCATTTACTGCATATCACTGTGTCTTCTTTTCTTGCATAATGAGCTTAATTTTGTTTTTGGAAATGTTAAATCGAATAATCAACATAAAAATATACAAACATACATAAGTCAGGTTCGACAACAACGATGACATAATTTATTCTACTCGTACGTCCGTCGTTGTCGTACATCAAAAGTGTTTATTTTGATGACTTACATTTCAACAAGAATGACAGTTTATTAAGATAGAGGGAAATCTTCTTTTTGTTTATCGAACAAAACCAAAAAAAGTCACAGTAGTTGGAAAATGTTAACATTTTGTTGTTTTTTTTTTTATTGCCACTTAAATAAGTATCTCACATAACTTATAGGAAAATTTAAAATTCAAAAAATAGAAAAGTTCAAACATTCTATTTTGATTGTTTATTATTTGTTTTCTTTTTTTTCATTCATTTTACGGATGCATTTTTTGTTTACATCAGATAAGAAACTACGAGTGAAAAAGGCGGAAGAGATGTTTTAAATGTTTTTGCTCGTAACTCGTATGAAGTTTTGTGTGAATTTGTGTAAATGTTGATCAGCAAAATATCACGTTTTATGACTTATTGTATATTTTGATATCAGTAAAAGTTGTAATTTTTTTTTTTTAAATTAAATTTCTTTATTCAATTTTGTGAATATGAGGTATGTATAAAATTTTGCTGGCAATTATTAATCAATCACATCGGAATTGGGAAGCTGATGACTTTCACAAAGCATCAGTTTTATTTATTTTTATTTACTGAACGTGTGAGAAAAATTTGAAAAATTAAGAAAATGATCTTGAATTTTTTTTGTTGTGTACCAGTGAGTGGGTAAGGTTTATAGGAAAAGATAATAAAAATAAAATTTTGTTTATTTTTATTTGTTGCTGGCTTCTTAAGAGTTGATTGATGGCTTATGAACACAAAAAAAAAGTTTAAAAATACATTTTATTTCATTCAAAACAATTTTTTTTGAAAACATACTTTTGTGCAACTGATAAGGCCATAATGAGGTCTTTGATTGTTTTTTTTTTTTTTGTTTGTTTTATATAAATGGATGGCAATTAGTAGAAGTGGATAGTGGAATATCAAACCTCCGTTTTATTTTTCGCTGATTTTGTTTGCTTTTTACTGGCGCTAGAGCGAAAGAAATTTTATTTCAATTTTCCTAATTTTTTAACTAAATTTTTTTGAGTCAAATGTGTAATTGAAGGAATACACATGTTCCAAATGTCTGTTGGAAGGCAAGTACTAATGTCATCAAATCATCACACAATTCCTCATAAAATTGAGCGTCTACCAAAAAAATGCCTATTTTTGTTATTTTGGCAGGTAAAATTTAAACATTTCAATCATTAAAATTTCTGCATTTAAGAAATTAGAAAAACTTATTTTTCGGGGAGTAATTCTGTGTTCGTCTGCCTTTCAAATAATTTCATATAGACGATATGTACTTAATTTTAGCATTGATAAGTTTCAAATGTGTTAGATTAATAGTTCTGTAGTTGTATTTCAAAATTCTAAAATGCTGAAGCACACAAAATTCTGTAAATACACAAATATTATGTATTTTAAAATTAAATGGAATTTATCATTTACAGAATTTTGAAATATAGACTTAGAAAACCTGAATTTTGGTTAGATTCAAAATATCAATTTTCATGGAAATAAAACATCAAATCCAAAATTTTCACTTAAATTTTTGTCACAGAACTGACAGAATTCTGGATTTACAGAATTTTGAAATACAGAATAATAAAAGGGCAGAAAACAGAAAAATGAAAAGACAGAATACGAGAATACGAGAATAGAGAATTATGAATCTATTTACATAATTTTGGTTATAAAGAATTTTGGAATACGGAACAACGACGACGAAATTTATAGTTCGATTCCTCGGTACCGATTCAACTTCATGGTCTCATAAATGTTTTGAATAATGGAAAATAACAATATATGAATCCAGAATTTGACACAATTTTCTTTACTGGAAAGACCAACGAGTCTTGATCAAAAAAAAAACTTTCTCGTCTCCGATTCTCGATTGTTCGTCGAAACACTTTTTCCAGAGCTATACATTTTTTTTGGAATTCACTAAATATTATTGTTTAATCTGTGTAAAATAAAATCTAGCAACTAAAGCTTAAATTCGCTTTCGCTCACTTTCTCACCTTGAGAGAAATTAGCTTACTTTTGCACGACTAAATTTTTAAAACTTTCTCAATTTTTAATTATGCCAATACATACATCATTTTCATTAATTTTACCTTTCAGTTGTGAATTAGTTTTATTATCGACATATTTTATTATTTATTTACTTCATACTAATTGTCAAGAAACTTTACCTACCTACCATATAATTGAAAAACAATAAAAAAAAGAAGTAACAAAACCGGAAACTTAATTATATTCTCTATACAGGAAATAATTTCCGATAAAATTGCACCTTTTGCCCTAAATAGTAGATACCAACCATGACAATCGTTTTAATCTTCTTATTAGTTATATTTTATAATACCATACCTTCGAATAGAAAAACTGGAAATTGATGGAACTGTCCGTAAATGACCATGCACTTGTTGCTGGTTTTCATCAAAAACTACAACATACATCTATGGTTTCTTTACAGGTTTATTTTTTTTTACTGAGTTTACCTTCATTGCGATTAAGATAGAATTTATTGGTATAAGATAGGTAACCCCGTAAACGGGCAATTGCCATAATGAATATGTAGTTCCATCGCAATAAGTATACCAAGTCTCAAGCCCTCCCCATATAATTAGGACTTAAATATAATTTATAATAACACACAACTACTGCATATGGAATCCAACAATTTCCAGAAAGTATTTCCTTATCGAAGTCAAGGATTATCTTAAGTGGAAAACTGACTAAGGTTCGTTGCAAATTAATATTTCAAAAAAAAAAATCAAGGAAAGTCGCGGAAGAAATAAAAGAGCCATAAACGCAAACATCATAAAACATGCCTACTTAAAAAAAAAGCCGGTGGTGACTTATCGGATGTGTCGTTATGATATTCACTTAAGTCTTCTTTTTGTTGTTGTTGTTGTTGTGTTGTTAATGGAACTTTATATGGTTCGAAGAAGACACAGAAATCATCGACTAGGTGTAGCGAAAAAGAAACCTTCATGTTATGCCTTTTATGCCCGCGATATAAGCTCTTGTCGTGTCCATATGCCATACACGCTTTAATCAAAAATAGCAAAGTTTTTTTTTTTCGTTTTCTTCATTCCGTTTCTAATACGTGACAGTATTTTACTTTTTTTAGTCATTCATTGTTATGATTAAATAAAAAGAAATATATTTACTTTTCGTCGTATCTGTGCTGTTCATGATGCGAGTTTATCTTAAATCTGAGTAGAGTTTTGGAATTTGATTTATGATTTATAATTCAAACTTAATCTCTGATGAAATGAAAATTAGGTTCCGTGTGGGTGGTTATCTAAAATGAGATCAGTTAAATTGTCATGTCGCGCATTTGAATATACTTTTGCTGAACTATGAATCTATTTAGGTCAACTGAATTGCATATTGTATGTAGCTGGGCGGAATGGGGAAGTCTTTTCACAGAATTAAACATATCTGGAGAGAAATTAAAGTTAATCCCTTTTACCTTTGATTTTTTAAATAAGGATTAGGATTGTATTGACGGATCACTGCTAATTTCGTATGAGGTTTAGTCGAAAATTGGAAGGAGCAATTTTCTGCGGCCTCAAATCGACTTACCGCCAGTAAACAGGCGAACGCCATCCAAAGTTATAAACTTCCTAAAAACGCACTGTACCCAAATGTCACGTTTTGCATGATGGAAAGTTGCCGGAAGTGTTTGAAATCCAAAGTGGGGTTAAGCAAGGCTGTATACTGTCGCCAATACTTTTCCTCTTGGTGATTATGACTCTCTCATTTGATCATGGATCTCCATCAAATTACAACAAGGGTGAAGAGAGAAGCTGAAATTGTTGGGCTAAAGATCGATTCGGCAAAAACAAAAAAGTTAAGGTCTTTGAACTAAAAAACTGAACTGTGATTTAAGTTCAGAAAAAATTAATTCAAAAAAAACTTTTAATTAACCCTTTACTAACTACAATTTCGCAAAGTTTAACTACATCCCAATTACCATTAAGCGTTTCGTTGCTTAAAAATAAAACAATATGGAATATTCAGTGTGAATAAACGTCCATCAAAGAATTAATAGCCTTATCTAACGAAATGATTGAAAATTTCACATACATAGCTCTATATTTTTATCTTGAATTTATGTCAACAATCAACTTAAAAAAAAAAATCACTATGTTAAACAAGAAAACAACAGATGCTTTACACGCAACATGACACGGCTAACAAATTTTCTTGCAGCTGCACAGTGATCGAGAGAGATTAAGTACTTTTGCTGCAAATTATAATTATTTGTATTATTATTAACTTAAAAGAGAGCAAAGCTTAAAAAAAAAAAACAAGCGAATTAACGGTAACAACACTAATGACAGATAATGAGGGGCATTTTAAAACTTAAAATACCCCAAGAAGATCAACGATTATACGTCTCAACCAACCAACAACATAGTCAGTCACACATTAGTGGCTTTCTTGTTTTTAATATTTTTTTTTTTTTTTTTTTTGAAAATTACAACAGAGTAAACAATTTATATTTAATGCACATCATCAAATTAAATTATAAATGCATCGATTGTGTATGAGAAGAGACAAAGTTGAAATTAATAAATCTTGATTGTTGAGTTGCGTAAAACAACAAACTATGTATGTTACTAGGGCATAAAAATGTCAGATGTCAATGAGAATGCCAGACCAATGATCAGTTATCTTTTTATTTTTGGTATAAAATTTTACTGCACGTTTGTGTATAGTACAACGATAACATTCTTTCGAAAGATTAAACAAAATCAAACATTTAAAATTATGTTATGTAAGAGTAGCAGGCAATTGAATGCGATAACATATTGAAAAGATTTTTTTTTTTAAAGATGAAAGTGAATTTTCCGAAATATTGAAATTTTTCTTTGATGAGATTTTTTTATTAGAAACAATTTAAATTTAAATTTATTTGTGGTTTGATGAAAGTGAGGCATTGCAGATGCAGTTATGTTCGAAGTTGTTAAATTTCTGAAGTTATCAGTTTTGTTGAGTAGAAAATAAAAAAATACCCCACATTTAAATAGACGACAAACAATGCCGTGGAACTTTAAAAATTAGGTCCTCGGAACAATAATATCCGTAAGGGCCACAACTACTTCAACGCGCCATCGTGTACTGGTTCCTAGATATGTGTTTCAGCTCTCTCAAACTCCTCCCTGAAGACTCACCGAAGGTAGAATTTTTCACGAAATTTTTCCCACTTTCGAAAATTGGGAACCTGAATTCAGGTCCGAAATTTCTTTCAGAATTTATTTTCATCGAATTTCCAACTGGGATGTCATTTTGATCGATCAAATTCGAGTCTACAAGGAACAGTGGGAAATTATTGGCATTTTCAACTTTAGAAGCTGAGGGAAATTCTGTGAGAAATTTAATTCCACTTTGAAACTGACAGTTAATGAATTTCCACTTAATAAATATTCGCTATCTAATTCAATCGATTAATAGCTAATTTAAATTATTTCAAGAAGGATGTGCCGGAACTCCTTTATCACGTACATACAGTGATTCTAAAATCTCCACCCCAATTCCATTGAACCCAGACATGCCTTATGCGGTATACTATACAAAACAAACATTAACGGTCAACGAACATTATAAAATATTCTAATACGAGACAACAACAACAACAAAAAAAATGATAATACCATATGCGAATAGTTCCTTAAACGCATGACAAAAATACAAAATTCACAAGAATCGCATCGTTAGAATATTTTATGAATGGTTTACGCATTCAAAACAACAACAACATTGACCAACGACGTCGCTCGACGACGACGCAACAGTGATGACGACTATAAAAAACTAACCTATCACCGTTGATGGTTGCATAATTTATTTTAGCTTTTTTTTGTAGTTTAAATGGTTAAATAGAATATAAATTCAGTAAAATAAACAAGGCGTTGGCGTTGGTTTTTTTTTTTTATAACGATTTTATTTGTATTGCAATTTTATTCTAATGGAATTTTCTTTATGTTATAATTTTCAGGTGTTATTCCGGTCGGGTGTGCTAAGTCAATTGGAAGCAAAACGTGATGAACTTTTATCTGATAGAATTATACAATTGCAAGCATATTGTCGTGGTTATTTAGCAAGGAAAAGAGTATCGCAGCGCAGAGTACAAGTAAGTTTCATTTGAATTTTTTGTATTATACTTAAAAAGAAGACCGGTGTAAGTAAAGTGAGATGACTCACTTTAACTGTCGACCCATCTCATTTCACTTGCAAAAGCGATTTATCTATTTAGTGAAAATGTGCAAGTCCGAATTTATGTTCGAACATTTGAAAGAGATGAGTGAGACAGTCAAAACAAATTAAGTAAATAAAACGTTGAAAACGAAGCAGTCAATGATTTACTAACTTTTACTAGCGTGAATGCTTTCTATTAAAAGCGCCTCATCTCACTCATCAAAAAAAAATGGTTAAAAAATGTCACAAAAATTTGGTGAGAAAAAAAGTTTTTTTCGTCCTCGCAAAAAAAGCAGAAAAAAATGTTATCAAAAAAAAAAACCCTAAAATTGTTTTTTTTTTTCAAAATTTTTGTCTGAGTGATTACCTGATCTCCATCTCTTTCTGTTATTTTTTTTCTTATTAATTAAAAAAAAAAAAAAACATTCTGAAAAATAAAGCCGAACAAAAATTCGATCAAACAAAAAAAAAATTCACACAAATTTTTAAATCGTCAAAAAAAATCTATCACAATGGATAAATAGTAAAATAATAAAATAATTTGTCAAAGGACAACCAAGTGCAAATTGTGAAAAAATTGGTCAACAATAAATTCTGAAAAAAAAATTGCAAATAAATTTTCATCCTCAAAAAAAAAAATAGCAAACAAATTCCAAAAAAAATGTTTGAACCCCCACAAATTCTGTCTCGTCGTCTTCCTTTTTCTTCTATTAGTTTTTTTTTTCCTATCCTTAAGCCTTATCCTCAAACTTATGTAGGTACTAAAGTTTTTTATCCTGTTTGTGTATTTATTAATTTCTAGGAAATAGCCGTCCGCTGTATTCAACGAAATGTCAAAGCATTTTTAACTGTCCGCGATTGGCCATGGTGGCGTCTATTAATTCGTGTTCAACCACTTCTAAACGTCCATCGTACCGAAGAGCAATTAAAATCGGCCAGCGATGAACTACACATTTTACGAGCGAAATTGGAAAAAATCGAGAACGATCGTAACTCACTTAAGACTGAAAACGAAAAGTTGGAAAATAAGGTAAATTTTTCATTTATTTATTTATCTTAATTTAAAAAAAAAAAAAAACTCAAACGGGAACATTTTGGTCAAAGCTATTAAAATTTGTATTATGGTTTTATTTTCTAGATTGAGATACATAATTAAACTTGTACGTTTTTAGATACGTAATTTATATTACTCGAGAGGAAATTTTGTTAGTTTTGATTTTGCTGCGTTTGCATCGGAAGTTTATATGACGGTTTCCTCCCACACATCATCTATGATATTTTTCAAAATATAATTAAAATATCATATAGTGTAGTTTGGTTTTGGCACAGGCAAACTCAAGTAATAACATCCTCCTACGTTTTTAATGGTGTAATGATTCAAATGCCTTAGAATAGCAAGTTTATAATATAGTCAGAGATATTACAAAGTTTTAAATTCAAATTTAATGTATGTAAATATATAATTATAATTCTGACCATCTGACGCAGAATCCTAAAAATATTTCAATTAATAAATTTTATTTTTAGATATTTTTTAAATTTGTTTTATAAACGAGAGGTGGTCTTGTTATAGTCTTTATAGGCAAAATTAGACATCAAAACTTGGAGATCGAATGGGGATAAAAATTGGAATAGACCTTTGGTTAATCATTTTATTACATTAAGAATCAAAGAACTCCCAATCATTCCGAAAACTTAAAAAACTGTTGCTTGTAGAAATCCACAAAATGGCATAATGCTGCTATTTTCGATTTTTTTTAAATGAAAAATGCCGCTGCTAACTTCACGCTGCGCAATATTAGTTGACATAGCGCATTACATTACACCTTTTTTCGACTGAAAATGGCGATGCTAAATTCTATATAAAAAAAATGCAAACAATAAGTAGATTATTAAATTTCTCTATTTTTAAATGGTGGTGCTAAGTTCACGCACATTTCAAAAAAACATTCCAATTTTTTTTCATGAGCCATGAATAAATACAAATACGTAAATAATTGAAGTAAAAATTAATACTAAATATTAAAGTTTAAACAAAAAAAATGTTATACTTTTTTCAAAAAATAAAAAGTCACAAATCATCATTTTCTTTTTCTTTTTTTGTTCTTCTTAACTCTTAAAATTTTGTGTTTTTTTGTAAAATATTGGATTTTGATCAAATATCTTAAGATAAACATTTTTGTCAGATGAAAATTTTGGCACCCTATATATGCAATCGACACTCACCAAAATGCCAATCAACCAACATCTTGATGATGTAACACCACAGTGTTAGTTCTGCACAATTTAAGCACTCAATCGTAAAGCCAAAAAAAAAATGTGGCTTATTCAGTTCAAGATTTTTGTAGGCCAAAAGCGTTCACGCCTCAATTACAAAATACATGCCTACTCATCATCAACCGGTAGCGGTGGCGATGATGGCGGCAGCCACACCGGATGCGAACATTTTTTCTTAATGTTTATTTTATTTATATACAGTTTTTTTTTTATAAAAACGATTGCCAAGAATTAAATAATCTTAAAAGAATAGAATGCAATTTTGTGTTGTCACTAAAAGTTTTTCAACTGACACAGTGACACCAGTCACATAATATAGGGCTAAGAGAATTTAGTTAAACGGATGTAAAGTAGATATTGAGGGTGTATTTTTGTATTTTTTTTAAATGTAGGACATTAAATAATATTTAAATCTTTTCATTAATTTCAAATTAAATGATCTAATCGAATATGAGAGTTTGCACATGTTTGTATTTTAATTTTGTTACATTATGGCCTTGAAATAGTTCAAGGAATTTCAAAATATATTTATTTTCACAGTAGACATTATACGAGTGATAAATAATAGGAATTCTTCTGCATGTGCACTTAATCAACAGGCGCCATCATCTCAAAAAATTCTATGTCTATATGCCAAGGTGTATGTGAGTTTTGAAATTTATAAATCATGCCATAGCAAATTATTTATGAAAAAGACTATTTTTATTGTATCAACCCTTATCCGCAAAAATTAATCCAGCGATAAAAATTGTTTTTTTAAGGATCAATAAAACCAATTGTACCTCTAACATTTAGGAAAAGCGAATTTTCTTGATTTTTTTTTCAAAGAAATCGTCGGAGGCTTTTCGAGAAAAATCTGATTTTCTAAAGAGGATAACAAAAATGCACGACAGTTACCGTTATATTAAGTCTCAAAAAACGTGTAAAAAGACTCTTAAAAATTTGATATCTTTGGTTCTTTTTGTCGTATCGTCATGATAAGTGTTGTCTTAAGAAAAAATGACAGAGAACCAATTTTTGAAATCGTTTTTTTTTCTTATTGAAAATCAAACTTTCTCATGAAGATTGGTAGCTAGTTAGTTTATTTGGAGGATTACATTTCGGAAGACCATGATATTTTTTTATTGAAAATTAAGAACCAAATTTGCAAAACATCGGAAAAATGTGTTCTAAGTTAAGAGACGAAATTCCACTATGTAGAGATCGTTATAACCAACCAAGTTGATCTGACAAAATGGGATATTAAAAATGAATGATAAAAAGTCTACATCTTCAAACAAAGATGATGGAAATGTGGTGGCTGTCATTTGTGGTGATCTTTAGACCCTAAACTCGTTTTTAATTGAATCTATATCTAGTTTAAAGCTTCTTAGACGTTGTCTTAAAAATTTGAATTCTCGTGTACGTAATGCAATATCAACTAATTAATTTAAAAATATTGCGTCCACTATGAAAGTGGATGTCTTAGCCTTTATATTTAATGGAAGCATCTTAGGAATTTTTCCTGAAGAACTAAAATGTTCAAATCTTTAAATAAGGTTCAGAGAAAGAAGTAAGCAATGACAGA
Source organism: Syrphus vitripennis (assembly GCA_958431115.1). Classification (NCBI taxonomy): domain Eukaryota; kingdom Metazoa; phylum Arthropoda; class Insecta; order Diptera; family Syrphidae; genus Syrphus; species Syrphus vitripennis. The sequence goes on from OY288108.1 coordinate 110,022,565, forward strand.
CATGTATCCAGTTTTTCTTCAATTAGTAAAATTTTAGAAAAAAGTATTCAAATTTTTTTGTTTGATTTTGTTTTTTAAATAATTACATCTCCTGTAATTTGGTTGTCAGAGAACCATGATATTAATAATTAGGGGTTCAACAATATTCAACACATAATACACATATGTAATTCTCTAAATTAGATGTACCTATTCAAACAAATTGCTTCAAATGGTACAATTATTATTGTTTTGTTTCTTCTTCACATCTCATTGAGCTTCAAATTTAGTCCTGAAAATATCGACAATCTTTTGGTAATAGAAATAATTAAATTATTTTTGACACACTTTTAGATTCTATTATTCATGCTTGCACTTGAATTTCAAAAACCTCAAAGGGATTATAAATTTTACAAATTCAAATTTATTATCCCTATTAATTATAATAATCATTGACAAGATTATTTAAAAAATAATATAAATGTACCTAAACACATTAAGTACGTATATCAATTTATAAATATCAACATATTGAAACGCATTAAATCAATAGATTTAGTTCATGAAAATTAAAAAAAAAATATATGCCAAAGATGCAACATAAAATACATTCATTCAAATCGAATACAAGAAGGAAGAGACAGAAAATCTATTTTTATTAACATCTGTGCCACAACAACTTAATATATAGAAATAGATGCATGCATAAAAAATATACATTTGTTTTGTTGCAATCGATAGGCGAAACAAATTCTAATGCTTAAAACGAGACAAACAAAAAATGAAAATCGCTCGGCAAAGTATCTATTTGCAGTTTACAAATTAATTTACTATATGAAAAGATTTGTTCGTAAAGTAAAACCCATGACTGGGTCGTATGAACATATCCACATTAGAAATATCATAACTTTTTAAGTTCAATTGAACTAAAAATATTTCAATTTTTTTTTACCACTTGTTAACCAAAAAAACATGGTTTTTGTATAGAAAACATTTTTTTTACATAAACCATCAAAAAATGCAATAGAAAACTGTATTTTTTTTACTGATGGCGCAGCACCCCCAACTTTTGGGAGCATTTTTCTTGAAATCTGTTGTTGTGTAGAAATACATTACAATTGGTACATACAGCTTTTTTTTTTTAATCGAAAATCATCGAAATTAGAGTAATTTTTATGACTTGCTTATCATAATGCACCAAACCAAAATTTAGCTTTGTAGAAATTTTTTTGAAGTTTTCCCATTTTTTGTTTAATTTTCCTGGGCTATAAAAAATCAAGTAAAAAGGCTTACTTTTCTTTAATTGTTTATTTTTTTGTTTCATTTATGTTGGCAAACAAGCCCCTAGAAAAAGAAACCCTATAGATAATGAATTGCCAAATTTGTGCGTAATTCGTTTTGCAATCATCCAAACACTCAACACTCCTTGTTTATTTTTCTAAGCTACACAGTGTTCGGGTACAATAATAGAAAATCACAAAATTATACATTTCGAAATAGATACAAAAAAAAAAAATTCAAAATATATGCATCAACATCTCATTACTGTGTCCCTGGTGGTGCATATACATATATGTATATCTATTTACATTTATATCCATTCACTATACATAATAAAATTGGATTTTTTGGCGAGTGCCAAAGAAATAAAGTTTCTAAATTTTGGCCAGTGGTATCCCAAGTACTTTTCCCTTCTAATTGTTTTTTTTTATTTTTTTTTTTTTTTTTCTTAAACAAAAGAAATTTCTCAAACCTCAGAAAGAACAATTTAAATAGGAAAAGATACAAAAATAAGTATACAAAAATTAACGGACACTAATGATATAAAAATACTCTTCTTAAACATTGTTTAGTTTGATTGTTAGAATTTTTTTTTTGCTTTGCAAACTTTATGTTTTAATGTTGTTCTCTAACAGTGGTGTTTAAAAAAATATACCCGAATGAATTTATTGGGAACTTATTAATTTCACGTTTTGGTCGACATCTTGGATTTAGTTTTACTGTCAGTCACAAAAATTAAAATTAAATTTGACTATTTTAAATTCACTTTCACAAAGCGAAATAAAACCAAATTGTCAAAATTTTGCCTTATTGCACTTGGTCTTATTTCGCAGTACCACAAAGTATATCCACCCGTACAAATTGACGATAGTTGAAAAAACTTTTTTGAAATACAAAATTTCGAGAGATTGCCGATAGACCCCAAAATGAAAAATATTTCGTTCGACAAATAATCAGGTGAAAAGAAAATATACTCATGCGAAAATAGTGCCTGTAATAAAATTGTAATTCGAAAGAAATTCAACGCTAACATTTTAGTTTCTTTTGCTGAAATTCGCGAAATAATAACTGAAGACGAAATATTTCCAGCACTATACTGTTCCCTCTAATTTAAACAATTCAATAAAAACGCTCACGCTAAAATCGCACAAAGCAAAAAAAAAAAAGAGATTATTTTTCAATTCTCAAAAACTTATTTATCTTTTTTTGAAAAATAACACTCTAATGAACGAAATACGAAAAAATCCAAAAAAAAAAAGAAAATGAAAAAAACAATCTGTATATCTTAGCTGGCTCTGGCGCGAAATGATTATTTCAGATTCGGATATGGGGAGATGGATGAATATAAAAAAAATCGGTCGCTTGTTAGTTAGTTGGCGATGAGAAGTGGCCCAGAGAAAAAGCGCGTCGTGTGACGTCTCGAGCAAGAATAAAATAGACTTCTTGGTCGTGTCGTTTTCGTCGGGTTGTTTTTAGCCACAAAAAGAAAAAAAGAGGCAAATTGGATATAACACTTTCTGACCGCAGAGTGCAGTTTTTTTAATTTAAATTATTATTTTTTTTTTAAATTTGTTGTTTGTCAAAAAAATTTATTTTAATTCTACAACCGAAATCTCCTCGAACCCGAAATCCGATATTCTATTATGTATATTTAAAAATATCCCCCACAAAAAAAACCAAGTTGTTGCAAATATGAAAATAATAATATAATCCAAGGCCTTTTATTATTTCAAAATATACTTTCAAAGTGAATTTTTTTTTGTATGATTTATAATCTCAAGTGAAAACAGTTTAAAAAAATAAAAATGCCACCATATCCGCCATCAACGTCAATTGGCTCAGAGCCGTCTAAAAAAGATTCCATAAATAGCCACCACCACCATCAGAGGACATCTGATGTAACAAAACATCAAAGTTTCCTCAATCCTGATTTTTCTAAACTCTCCACCAAGCAACCTTCTTCTTCTTCCACCAGCAGCATGATCAAGGGTGACAACTATAATCAAACACCACATCACCGACCACTACCACCTGTTCCAACAACCACCACCTCATCCTCCCACATTCGAGTTCGCAAACAAATTCGTCTAATTCCGAAAACGCGCGAAAAGAGTCCAACACTCCGAACTGGATTTCTAAATAAAACCCTTCCTACCTTCCAAAAAGACGGCGGCTCTGCTCCGGTTGAGGCGTCTCTGAAACTTCCCATTAGCAGGCGATCATCACGCGATATGAATTCAAGAGAATCATCGGTTCTGACATCTCGTTCGCCGAGTCCATCGATGTCGATGCAGAGCAATGGATCGAGCAGCTACTCAAATCGATCATACATATCCTCGGCATCAATGCCACGACGAATCTTTCCCCAAACCTATTCCCGTGGCGATAATATGGATATTTTCAAACTACGATCTCTCGAACCATCACCCGTGGTTTTCGATGCTAATTTGCAGTTTGTCTTGGGTTGTAAGAAACAACCAGTTCGACAGTCTTTTCGACCATCGCCATCTCATACCGATCCTCAGACAGCCTCCAACTATCTGACAGAAAAAATTGCAAACTTCCTCAAACGCACCGATCATGTGAATGAAGAATGGGCTGCTTTGGGATCATCTAGGAAAAATGGTGGCTCGTCAGGATCGCGATGTTCGTCGGTGGCGTCATCGAGGTTCGATGATTTTGACACGATCAGTTTGATTGAGAAACAACGAGAAAGGAGTGCCGATCGTGGGAGTATGGGTCGATCGAGAAGTGCAACAAATATTTTGATCAAGGGCTTCCAAATGGCACGATCAATGCCACGCACATTGACCAGATCAAGGAGCAGAGATAATTCAATGGCAAGAGATAATTCAGTGCTGAGAGATTATTCGGAAGATGATGATCGTACAATTTTGGAGGAAGACGATAACGATTTGGATGAGGTATTAATTGAAGACAAGGTTCTTTTTTTTCAAAAGGCTAATAGGAATTCGTATTGGACCTTTAAATAGAAGTACAAACAAAACAGTTTAAAAGTTGCCTACAACAAAAATAGATGCCCATCACACTTTCTATAATATAGATTTTCAAACTGTTATACAAAAATTCAGAGTGCCTCAAGTTGTGGTTGAAATCTAAGATTTTCGATGACTTCGAATTCGAAATTATTTAAGTCACAAACCAGTCTTCGTTTCATTATAGAAAACCCCAACTGTTATAAAGCTTGGTTTATAACTGGTATTCCTATAAATTATTTTATTTGTTATACAACAGTGTTGTGGTATGACTCTTCCTAGCATGCAACTTCAAATAAAATAGCAAAAAAAGAAGAAAATAAATTACAAGTCAGGTGAGAGTCTGGGTTGTCAGGTGATTGGCTGCTTTACAAGTAGGGTGAATAAATGTGAAACGAATTTGATGAACTTTTCAGAAATTTTTGAAAAGGCTTTTATGTTGTTTGCTTTTGCTTCTAGAAATTTCTGTTTTCAGTTGCTTGTTTTTTTTTTAAGCTAAGTTGCTTAAGCTGAAGAATAATTTTAAAAAATTCGGCCCATACATAGAGACCTTAATCCTAACAAACAAGAACTTCATGCCTGAAAATGTTGCCAAATTGGTACTTTTTTCAGAAACAAAGGAAATTTTTGTATCGTTAGAGAAAATATCTAGGGATATCTATTACTTCAAATCTCTAAAAAACGTACGCTAAACCCGTTTGAAAAATTTCCTTCGATAATCAATAAGCTTAGACTTAAAACATGGGTAGTTTATTTTGGGTTACGAGCCTTGAAAGCAGCCAATGCTGCCTACCAAAGTACCCGCTCATGTATTTCCATTTTAGTCACATTGAACAAAAAAAAAAAAAATAAGTTCTGGTAGAAGCATAAAATAATAATATTTATAATTTTGATTCATTTGGAATGAAAAGTAAAGAAATATCAATCCTTATTAAGAGTGCATTTCATTCTTTTAAGGCATGTTAGCAGCTGCAGCTATTCCATTTATTTTCCAACCAGATTGAATGAAGCTTATAAGTACATATATTTTTAGAAATATGTATGAAATATAATTAATTATAGTACAGGAAAATTAGACTTTTACTTGGATAAGAAAAATCCGTCGTCTTAAGCAAGACCTAAAAAGTACCCTAATTTTGGATCGGAGCTTAACTTTTTAGGAAGGGTGACAGGGGGTAGAATTTAGTTTTTTTTTTTTTTCTCAAAAAAAGTTTTAAGTATCAATTGTTCTTCATGTTATTCTACACAAAACAGATTGTGATACTTTTTTGTACAATCAATAGTTTTTGAGAAAAATGGCCACAAGCGTGGGCCAAATTTTTGTTTACTACTTTAAAAACCTATCTTAAAAAGTTAAGCTTCGGTCCAAGGTTATGGTACATTTTGGGTCTTGCTTAAGACGTTAAAATAAGCTACTTAGTCAAAATTCAGCTTCATCGAAACTTTTTCGAAGTTTCGGTATTTTTTTTTTTTTTGTCTAATTTTCCTGGGCTATTATAAATGGAAAGATCTTGATTCGATGTTCTATTTTTCCAGAACAGCAAAACAACATTCTGAAGACTTGAAGGTCACCAACGTATAAACCAAATGCAATAATTGCAAAAAGTTTTCTTCTATACGTATGTAAATATTAACCTAATATCACGCAAATTTTGAAATTCTGTAATTCACAAAATCATGCCAATTTCAATGAAATCTGATTAAATATACAATTTTTTTCAAAAATATAATTTGAGATATATTTTTGAGTAGGTATTCATATCTGCGAGTATCGTACGCCTCCACAAATGTTTTTCTTTTTTAGTTCATTTGAATGACATGCAAAATTAATTTAATCGTTTGTGAGACAATTTAGAAAGAAAGAAATTAATTATTGTTAGGTTCTTTTTTTAAGTTTGAAGAGAAGAAGAATTGTTATTGTTTTTTATCTTAAAGGTGTTGAAACATTTTTCAAAAAAAGGTATTTTGATCAAGGTGAATTTGGTGATAATTTCTTTCCCTTGTCTTCAATGTCAAGAACTTACTACGTCTACTTTCTGACATCTTTATGTGATGAGTCAGTATTTGCTTTTTTTTTATAAAAATAAAACATTTTATAGGAATTTATATTTTTATAAAATTTATCTAATATTGTTTTCATAACACATTCAGAACAAAATTAGTATTGTTTTGTTAGCCATGACACAAATTTTAGTTTTAAACTTTTTTGTATGCTTTCGTATACTTTGAGATGACATAATTTGAAATATTTGAAAGTTTTTTTTTTTTTATGCAATGAAAAAAATTACTGTCCAATCACTTCAGAATTTGTTTGCAAAATTTCAATTTTTTTTTGTGGATTTATTTTTTGTATTTCGTCTTCAGGGCAATTTTCTAAAAAACCTTAAATTCAAAGTTGGAAGAAAATTGCTAGCTGTAAGTCGAGATACAGACAGACAGACTGTCAGAAAGAACGTAGTTAATTTAATGTCTGATTAATATCTTAATCTAAACTTTGCCGTATAGTATACAATTAAAGTTGCAAGTAAAAATATATTTCCAGCTAATATTCCCTTCTGTCATATAACTTTGGGTCCTCATCCATAGAATGGCCTTTTATTTAAATACAAAAATAATATTATAGTTACCATCGCAACAGAAATACAAAAAAAAGCTCATTTAACACATTTTATGTTCGAAACAAAATTAGCACAAATTTTACCTGTGCCACGTGAAAAATCTATCCTACCCTTCATCATCACCCCTTATATTATTGATTTTTAAAATGCTAAAACACCTTTTCACACATATGTATATGTGTATGTAGTTCACATGTTTTGCTTGGTAATTTGTTTTCAACTTTAAAATCAACGTCGTACTTATGTAGCTGTTTGATTTTTGTTGTTGTACCTCAATTCAATTGTAGTTGTGATGAACTATCAGGGTTGGATTTATTTACAAAAAAAAAATGTACTTAACGTTTCGATTTGCAAGGGGCACCACTTTTTTTTAGCAAGAAATTAGTGGCGCCATTTTCGATTTTCAAAAAAAAAAATTAAAATTCTAATACAATGTGCTTAACTTAAAAATATTTTGTTTTTGAAAATCGAAATATCGTTGTTTCGCAATATCTATGTTAACCTTTCCAAATAAAATAAATAGGTAAATAGAATAAAATTTTTACTGAGAAGTGAGGTTTTAATTGCGAGATAATGAAAAGGCAGGATTTTCAATTGCGATATTATAAAAAGCCAGATTTCGTAGTCATCTCCTTCTTTTAAGACTGGGAACTGATTTGAAAAATTTTATAATAAGATTTTGTTTATTGGTTTTTGCGATTTTGTTTGCAATGAAGTTGTAGGGATAAGATAAATCTATTGCGAGAATGAGAATTGTTTTTAAAGTGACAAATTTGATGCGTACACTTTAAAAAAGTGGTTGGTAGGTTGGTATTTAAATTTTTGTGAAATTTATTATATGTAAGTTTTCTTTTGTTTTAAATCGTGCCTCAGTCCCTAGTCCCTATGAAATGCGCTCCTGATCTTTCTAACTATTTATCTTACTTGCTGCACATATTGCAATTGTCTCCAGTCGCAATGCAGAACTTTCAGTACATTGTGACCGCATGACATCTTCAGACCGATTTTGAAGAGCGCCTTCTACTAACCTACCTAAGTTTATTCATCTCACGTTTGTCGGGAAATTTTAAAAGAAAACAAAAAAAAATACATAAAACAAGTTCAAGAACAACTATGACAACATTATTGTTGTTATACTAATATACAGGTACGTCATGATATTTTCTTTCATAATTTATAATCTGCCAACAACAGTTAAATAGAAGAAAAACGCTCATTAAAAAAAAAAAAACAGAACAAATATCTTATGCGATAACATCTTTCGGTTCTAGCCCAGCATCTTTAGGTCTATCTCAATCTATTTTTTTTTAAACCATATTTTCTGACATATTTTAATATATACAAATACATATGTACCTAGGAGTATCTCTTATAAGAACAATATAATATAATAACTTAAATCTATAGAAATCTGGTATATATTTATTTTCATTTTCTTCTTTTTTTGTCAGTTATCCGAGATGACAGTCGATTTGGCAGAAGAACGATCTGGCTCACATATGGCCAGTGAGCGACTTGAAGCTGAAACTGCTGAACGTTTAAAGCTAGAGAAAGAACTTCTCGAACAACAGGGCAAAGTAAAAAATCTTCAAGAGACATCGGAAAAACTCGAAATGGAGTTGATATGTGCTAAATCTGAATTAAATGGCATCTCTGAAGATGATGATCCTGACAATGAAGACAGTGGAGGTGTTTATCGATTGAAGTATGAACGGGTGGCCAGGGAGTTGGAATTTACAAAAAGGCGCCTTCAATCACAACATGAACATGATTTAGAGCAATTAGTTGGGCTGAAGAAGCAATTGGAGAAAAAGGTGAGTCATGAAATATGTATACGAGTACCCATGTTTCTTATTGAGAAAGCTGTTGATAGAATTGTTATACTTTTATTATAAAACCTGTGGCACCTTATAATGAGTGGAACTTTATTGACATGATAGTTGAGTTTTATATGATGTAACGGCATTTGATGACAGTTTTAATAATTTATTACTGACATGATTTGTGTTGCCAATTAAAAAAAAAAAATAATATTTATTATTTTATTAGAACTTCTGGTTTCTGAGTTGAAAATAATTCCGCAGATATCAACAGCTGTGTCTATTTGAAATGAGTTTGAATTTATTTAATAAAATCGATTATGTAAACACTGAGTTTTAAACAACACACTTTTCGTTGGTTCACTTCAATTAAATTTTTTATTCTTATCAAAAGTGTGTCTGGAAGTAAGTCTAATTAATTCAGAAACTAGAACACAGTTCGGAAAAAATTTTCAGACAGTTGGGATTGGTGGAATCCATAGATTAATTATTCAATTCACTTGAATGTGGGTGTGTACCGTATAAACATATGATGGATATTTGTTAAAATTCATATTTTTAAGACCTACATTGGGTTTTTCCTATTTTATCAGGTTTTACAGTGAAACGAAAAGAACTAATTAAAACCTATGATTATTTTGAGGCGTCAAACACACGCAACTCCATTGCTCCGCGTAGGGAATGTTTAGTCGCCAAACCGCGAGATTGCTCTGAAAAAAAAAAAAATTAATCAAAAAATTAATGGTGGAAAAAATGTTCGTCATAAAAAACGGGTTGGAATGTATTCAGAATCAAAAAGATATTTGTGAAAAAAAAACTTGTCAATATTTTTTTTGTAGAAACAACCAAGTTGAAATTGAACCGCCTATCATTCGAATAAATTAACACTGGAAAATTAGAACTTTGTGTCTTGCATTGGAGACTAACATTAATGCCATTTCTGTTCCTTAGTAAAACTTTTATAAACAAATTTTACTCCAGATTCAACATTTCCGTTATTTATAAAGGTTTTTTTATTTTTACTTTTAAAATTTACTAATTTATTATTTTTTTTTGTTGTTTATTTTAACAGCTGTCTGATGCATACGAAGAAGTCGAAGAACAACGTCAAGTTGTTGGCCAATGGAAGCGCAAAGCACAAAAAATGACAAACGAAATGAGTGATCTACGTATGCTATTAGAAGAACAAAATGGCCGCAACAATTTGCTGGAAAAGAAACAAAGAAAATTCGATTCAGAATGTTTAGCCTTGCAGGTTTGTTTTATATATTTTTTTTAACATTTTTTTGAATATATTAGGCGTCATGGCAAATTAAGACCACCAATTTCGACTTACATTTTGTATCGGCCGTAAAGTGTTGGTCTTTGACAGTGATTTAACGAAAGTTTTCACTCGGAACCTACGTACTTCAAATTATTTTTATATAATTGAAAAGCCAAGTCAAATCTTTAAGTTTTTACTCAAATCTTACTTGAGTGAAATTTTGTATTTATCAAATGGATTATAATATCGTCTATTTTTTTTTTCTTTTTTTAAGGATGCAGCAAGATTAGAAAGACAATCAAAAGATCGTCTATCAAGAGAAAAAGATGTGCTGATAGCAGAAAAGTTCACATTAGAGCAAACTTTAGCGGTAAGTAATTATCAACCATTTTATAAAACTCTTATAAACAATAACTTTGGTGAATATTATGAATATAATATAAATAAATAAATAGCCCTAGTTTTTCTCAACAAGAGAATATTTTCTCTCAAAAATCAAAAAAGTTATTGTCAAAAAAACTATTAAATCGAACTTAAGAAAAAAGTGCAAGTGGTGCAAATTTAAGCAAATTTTGGAATAAAATAAAAATAAAACTCTACGTGGAAATTCTTTATGCCACTTTTTATCATATCTGAAAGTTTCTATTAAAATCGATCAAATGTTATCCATTCAAATTCTGTTGAATTTTGAACACCTCCATACAGACGAAACTTGTGTACTAAAACGTATACGCACTTTTTGATTTAATCAAAATTGCCAAAGAACCGAATTTTTGGTCTTCGATTTTCTCATAACCAGTTTGACGAATTTTTTATGAGAGGTTGATCTTAATCTTAATATTATTACCAATCAAAATTTAGAAATTTTTTTTTCAAAATATGTAGTTCTTTTGGAAATTTTGTTTTAAAGTAATAAGAACTTATGATTTTCTGGTGATGTTTTCGTTTTCCACAATACCTTCCTGACTATAAAATTCTTCAAAAATCTTGTTAGCAGGATATTATTAAACGTTAATAAAAAAACAACTTAAGCTTGTTCAAGTGCATTTCTACGGCTTCTAAGATTATATAATGAATTTCTTAAAAAACGTTTAAAATAAATTCATACCTAGCCAGAGTTCCAAATAAAATGGTATTTTACTCACTGTTGCATAACAATAAACAATACACTCTAGAAAAAAAAACGCGTTGATTCGATACCTTAGAAATTTCCTCGCACTCACGCGTAACACACACGAAATAACTCACCTCATCTAATTAGTATCCAAAACAAGTACCTTTCATCTATATCGATAAAAAAGTGAATCTAAAAACATTTCAGTATTCCCCCATCGTCGCACGATCTGATCACATACTTTTATTGAATATATATTTTATTTATTCGCAACACACCTCTTCTCAAGCACCCGCGCATGCTTTTCAGCTCTAGCTGCCTGTCATAAGCCAAGTTAAAGTACAATTTTAGTATCTAAACCCTTTCTTTTCGGTTGGCACTTACTTTGTGCCTAACTCTTGATATAAGTATAGAGGCAAGCGCACATAGCGCATAAACGCACAAACAAAAATAATTGTAAATTAAAACGAAAATAAAACAACTACAACAACAACAACAAAAAACTTATTTAAATAAAAAAATATTTTCACGGATCAAAAGATTACAAATTGAGCCGAAGCCAGACTTATGTTGTTTATGGTATAATACAGTTCAACAATGCAGGACGGTTTTGTTGTATATGCTGTTTCAAGGCGCTTTTTTAATGTCGCCCTATTGTTTAAATAATTTCGGGGGGAATTTTGTATTCCTCGCACGAAAATTCATTTTCTGTCATAAAACAAAGGAGAAAGGGTGTGTTCGTAGACCCAAAAAAAAAATAAAATATGCGCATAGTAGAACATTCTACCTTGCCGTAACCACGCATGGTAGAGAAATAAACGGAACTTTGCGAAACTCAATAGATTTTGTTGTTGTTCAAATGTCAAAATTAGGAATAGAAAAAAGGCGCAAAAAGTCCAATTAAAAAACATCCGAAAAATTCGAACTCGAAATTGTTTTAACTGCTGCCGAAAATAGTAGCTTTGGCTTTGGGATGACATTTGCGACGAAGTAGTTTTTCGCCAATCTGTCAAGCCACAAACTGTCAAATTTCACTGAAGGATGTTTACGATCTTAATGGACTAAAAAATCTCCAAATATTGAGGATTTTCCTCAAGAAAATTCGAAAATTGAAAAAATCTGAAAAAGAATGATTTTGGGTTTTGAGACGATATCAAGAACGAAATATTCTACTTACTTCAAAATAAGGTTTTTCACATATCACTATTAAGTGTCTAATTCCATTAAATAAGATTTTTTTTTTAAGATTTATTGAAATATCAATATCAAATTGCATTGAGCGTGGTCACCGGGAAACCACGCTCAACCACGACCACGCTCAATGCAATTTGATGCGAAACTTTCGGAGTGAGTTCTAAATGGCACTCTTTATGTCCTTCACAAGATGACCTACTCTATTAACACAACCATTGCCATCGAGACTCGTGAAAGCATAGTATGCCGATGTTGTACTTGTATTTCATATTAAATTCTATACTATAGACAACTTTCCCAATAAAAACCGAAAATTCACGTTCCCAATTCTTGAGGGAACATTCCTTTCCGCTTCTACTTTTTAAAATTGATTTTTCAATTCCTCAACATTTGGGCCCCTAAAAAAAAATCGCCCTAGACCATCATACAAAAATCCACTCTTTATCACGACTGTTTTGTTGTTTTTATCTTTCCCCCTTTCTTTATTAAACAACAAAACATTAAAAACCCCTCAGCTTAAGCATAAGCAAAAAGCACACATCAAACATTTTTATCACACACTATCCAAACTATTGTCAGAGAAATTAAACAAAAAAAAATGAAAAACGAAAAACCGTCGTCTCGAGCTCTCAAACTTAATGGTTAAAATTTTTTGTGTCCGAAAATTTGTTCAGTTTAACTTTAAGTGCGTGACTGCATTTATCTCTTGTATCGTCGTAGGTCGTTTGTGTTGCACAAACTATTATTTCATAGTCTTACAGTTAATAATTTGTGTGTGTCTGATAAGACGAGCAACATTGTTGTTTAACTTAATTTCCTCCGAGTTTTTTTTTATTATTTATTTACGGAGTAGAATTCTGAGAAAAAGTGAATTAAGTACTTTTTAATCAGGTTTATGATTTGAAATTAAAAAACACGGATGTTTACTTTTTTTATCATAATCTTGTTTTTTTGAAATCGAGAAAAAAGTGATATACCTATTTTGTTCTTAAAGTTGCGAAATATCGTAGTTTTTTTGTGTTTTGTTTTGAAGAAGCGATAAATATCAATTTTAAAACAAACAAAAAACAATTTAAACATCAATTACAATAAATTATAATGATGAGTATAAAGTGCGCAATTTTACAAGTACGTATATCCAAATTGGCTTAAGTTTCTTATATTTCAAAATGTACATTCTAATTCTAGTTAATTAATATTAACTGTAAAATGTGACGACCTCGTGTGAAACAAATGATGCATTAAATTATGATAGTTGCCATCTTCCTATCAATACTAAGATACCTGTATTTGACACAAAATGTTGGTGTCATATTTTATTTATTTCTGGTGAAATTCACGGTCAAAGAAATAATGATTGTGAGGGAACGCAATATTTTGAGGTAGACAGTATTCTATTTATTAGGGTTGGTCATTTGTGGGTCATTTTCTTTAAGCATATTACACTGAGAAAAAAAACACAAATAAAATAGAACAAAAGCTATAAGATTTCGGTATGGTTTTCATTTAAGAATAAAGTAATGATTGATTCCAATATTGTGTCCAGAATTCTCCTCATTTCTCAAAAATTTGTACCTATGCCAAGTCTCTCAACTTCAAAGTTTAGTTTTATGTGAATAATCAATTTTTTTTCTTCTAAAAAACTGACACATTTGCAAATTTATTCCATTGTAATCTCAGCAAAACAGATCCCCTATTATACGATCTCTCTTACAAATTTTAAAAATAAGACAAATTATTATTTCTAAAAAAAAACCATTCTAATGATTAAACGGGTTTTTTCATTGAAGTTGCTGTGGCATTATTTTGTACGGTCTGGATTTCAGTAAAAACCCTTGTTAAAAGAATTTATTAAAAATACTTTATTTAACCCAAGTTGGCAATCATCTTTCTTTACAAATCCGTTAAGAGATTAATAATGTTTATTGTTATGCTGTTGTGCTAAATATTGACTATTTTATCTTCTCAAAGTTCTATTCAGACTTGATAACACCATATTTCTCCATTAAGAGTTCATTTCCCTTTTAAACATAATAATTACTATCATCTATGCTTCTATACATAATTAAGTCATCCATTGAGCTATTTTCCGTTTTGTTTTCTTCTTTAACTTTTTTTTGTCAGTTTGAATTCTTCAAATGAAATTATTTTAATTTGTTTTTTTTTTTTTTTTGTACAATCAAAAATCTGCGTTATTGCTTTTTGTGAAACAAAAAACTAAACAATTAAAACAAAATGCTTTCACTTTAATGTCTAGATATTAAAATATGTAGTTTAAAGACATAATTGTTTGGTATTCATGTTGTTTTTTTTTTTTAACGACAAGAGTGACACATTTAAGTAGTTTTTAATTGTTTTTCTTTTTAAACAATAAAACACCATGAATACAATAAAATGTGTTACAATTATTGAAGTGTTGCTAGTTTAAGCATTTAATTTTTGCAGTTCTTTGCATAAAACTACTTGTCTGGAGGTTAAACGATTTTTTTTAAGTCAAGGATTTTCTAAAGAATGCATTTTTGATGAAGCTTCATTAATATTTTTCGCACTACCTACTAATAAAGAAAAGTTGTTAGATTTTTGCCAATAGGTTGATAAAAACAAATTAATTTTTTTTATTATTTTGCAGAGGATTTTTTTTTGTAATGTTAACCTTTGGTTGATATTATAGACGATATGCAGCTTCATTTTATCATCTTCATTTACTTTAACCGAATATAGTTATATTCCAGAGTCTCCTGTCTTGGAGACTGGGTCCATAATTCTCCACTCCACTGTTTTACGCTAAGGTTCACTTGTATTGTTTGCTAGCGTCATTTTATCTAAAAGAAAAACAAAAGGTATTATATTATTCTGCTTATACTATATAAAGTGTCCGATTGATTGTAACCTGAACTAAGTTGGAATAGGCGTCTTTACTCAGAACAACTAAATTTTTGGTCACAATCATGTTGCAAGAATTCATCATGCTTGCAGCGTTTAAAAATGATTGTTCCTCATTTGAAGCAAAAGAAATGTAATCCAAACTAGGCTTCGCAAATCAAATCATAACAAAACATTTCTCCGAGACAATATATCGTATGAAGAGACAATATGAAGACAATCTAAACCCTTAAAGCAAACAACCAATTGCTTCACACATAAAGGTCAGAGTGGACAATATTCTTCGTAATTAAATGCATAATAAAAACGTTGCATTGTCAGATTATACATAAATTATCGTTTGTCACAGTTTCTTTTGTAACATTTCTGAGACTACTTTAATAGCTTAATTGAAATTAATTAATTTCAAACTCGACGATTAAAAGGGCCTAAAATCCCATTAATAGATTTATTTATTCTTCTTTTTTTTCTCACACACTCTATTAATATATTTATTTTGTTTTTAAATTTATTTTAGGACACTCGTCTTGAGCTTGATCTCAAGGAAGAGAAGTTAGCATCGTTGCAGCGGGAATTGGAAGAAATGACATTTGGTGGTGGCACCGAAGAGGAAATAGCTCAACTCAGACGCTCTAAAATGGATATGGATCGTCGATTGAAGGAACAAGAAGAAGAACTTGATGAAATGGCTGGACAGGTGCAATTGCTTGAACAAGCTAAACTACGTCTGGAGATGACTTTGGAAACAATGCGTAAAGAAGCCAGACGTGAAGCTCAACAAAGAGACGATGAATTGGAAGAGGCACGTGGTAGTGCCTATAAGAAAATCAAAGGTTTGTTAAAATATAACAAAGAGTTTAAGAAAATACTAATAACTTTTTTTTTTGAATTAACATAGCTCTCGAATGCCAATTAGAAACGGAACATGAAGAACGTACACTTTTACTACGAGAGAAACATGAACTAGAACGTCGTTTGGCTTCGATGGAAGACCAAGATCGTGTTGATCGTCAAACCGAGGAAGCAATCACACAAAAACTAAAACGAGATCTACGCAAATATAAAGCTCTTCTCAAAGATGCTCATGCTCAGCTTGAGAGGCTCAAAGCCGATTCACCAGGTAAAACACTCATACGTCAGTTACGTAATCAACTAGAAGATGCTGAATCAACAAGGAGTCTAGCTGTAAAAGCCCGTCAAACAGCTGAAGCAGAATTGGCTGAGGTTCAAGCTATGTTCGAAGAATCACAAAGAGCTCGCAACGATGCCGAAGACAGGGCAACAACATCACAGCGAGATCGGGCTGAACTCCAAGCACAAATCGAGGAAAACGAAGAAGAATTGGCTGAGTTGATGAAGAAATACAGCACAACTGTGAAGCAGTTGAATACGGAACAAATTGCAATGTCTGAATATGAATTCAGGATATCAGAATTAGAAGCTGAACGAAATTCACTCAAGGATAGTGTGAGCGAATTGCAACAGAGATTGGAAAATGTTGAGAACATGAGTGATCCATCAGCTGCTATGCTGTCGAAACGGTAATTATATTATTATTCAAATACGAAAAATCTTTTCATTCGACTAATAATTTTTTTGTCTTATTTAAATACAGCTTGGAAATACGCACCAAAGAATTAGAATCCCGCCTTGAGTTAGAACAAGCTACACGTTCACGTCTTGAGGTGCAAATAACCCGCCACAAAGAAGCCGTTGAGAAAATCCAAAACGAAGTCACACAATCCAAAATGAGAGAACTAAACGCTCAAGATGGTCTTAAAAAGTCACAAAAGTGTTTGCGCGAATTGCGTGAAGAATTCCATGTTATTTCTAATCGAGAACAAGAATCAATAACAAGAAGGAAAGATTTAGAGAAGAAGCTAGAAAATGCTGAATCAGAAGCGGTGTCATTGCGTAATGATCTTCGTTTGGCATTGCAAAGAATTACAGATTTGCAACAAGCTATGGAAGAAGGAGACGATGATGTTAGTGAAAGGTATGTTTTATTTAATTGTATTTTGTTTTAATAAAATAATCATGAATAATGAATTTTTCGTTTTAGTGATGAAAGTGATACTTCAGATGGTTCACTTAGTGATTTAGAAGAACGTCTCAAACCCATTCAAGTTAAACGATCACCAATTTCAACGAAGAACAAAGAAACAACAAATGGTGTGGGTGGCAGTAATGGTGGAAGTGATACAACATTAGTTATAAGAGAAAAAAAGAGTGAGAACAGCCCAAGGTAGGTGCGGTTGGGTGCGTCTAGATATTGTGTTAGACTTTTTTATTTTTCAGTGTTTTATTGCATGTTTAATCATTTATAATTTTTTTATCATCACCACTAGCATGCCACTCTATTTAATTTGTTTGTTTTGTTTTCGAAGACACTGCAATTAGACCTCAGCAAAAATTTTACTTAATTACTTTAGGCCAAACATTATTTGCTCTGAATTCCGGACTGGTCCCCTTCAGACTTAAGCGTAATTTTCTGTATTATTATTATTATGTAAGTTAATTGTTACGCAACGTAACAAAAAAAAACTCTTAAGATAAAAAAAAAAAATTTTAAAGTTAGTCTAGGGTTTTATATTTAGTGAGTTAACTTAAGGTTATCTTTAATCTCGCACTGATCTAAAAACTGTTCCTTAAAACTTAAAGTATTAATTCATTTAATACTTTGAGTACTTGTTGCAAGTATCAAAAAAAATCGCTTTACTGTACTCAAGTAATCTTAATGTGTTAATAAAACTGCTTTCAAGTACTTGTTGGATTATAAATTAAGTGTCTGGGTCGGACCATGTACCCAGCTAACATGCTTCTCCAGTCATATCGGTCCCTAGCTAGCCGAGTTGGTTGAGCTCCTTTTCCACCTGCGTGCACCACATGAGTCGCGGTTTTCTAACTATATATTTCGTGCACTTGCATTGAGTACTTATAGGGAAAAGTGAATTTAAGGACATTTCTTAGCGTATTAATATATGCATTGTTTCCAGGGAAGTGTTAATAATTTTCTCTCGCAAAAAGAGATTTGCGGTTTCTAATTTTTTTCCTTTTTTTGAAAATTGTTTCTGATCTGAGAGTATTACTCGTATATAATATATTGGTGAAAGGCCTGAATATTAGCTAGTTACAGTGGGCTTTAGGTCAATGATCTAGATTCCGTTATAACCACATTTTATTGAGTATCCATTTTCTTTTGTTCCTCATTTTACTATTTTATTAAACACTAATTTTTGTCTCTCTACGTACACGCTTAAACATTTATATTTCTATTAATTTCATAGCACACATATTTAACATAACAATTTCAGCACAGTACAAAATCTAGATCTTCAAACAAACAGTTAGTGATTTCAGAATAATATTTAAAAACAATAAAATCAACAAACAAACATTTTAACTATCATTACTAAAGCGTCATCATCATATACCATTTGTTTTCTCTCTTTTTCCTTTTTTTGTGTTTCTATCTTTTATTCTTTTGTCGCATTCCGCGTGTATGGTAAACACAGCTTTTTCTTGTTATAGGATCACATTGACGTCACCATCGACGACATCTCCAGTCAGCGGCAATACAAATAATAGTATTAGTAATAGTTTAAATAACGGTGAGTCTTCATACGCATAAACAAATAAAAAAATAACAACAGAGATATTTAAAAAAATATTATCGAAAACAAGACAAAAAAAAAACTAAAGAAGAACAGCCAGCTTTTCTACAATTATAATATTCAATTTTATATTAGAATCAATCAAAAATATATCTCAGTAATATAAATAATAATAATAATGCTGCTCCCATAAATAACATAATTTTTTTATATACCTATAAAGAAATAAATTTTTAAATTTATTATGCTAAAATTAATAAATAATACTAAATACTAAATAATAATAATCTTTATCATCATCATCAAATCAAATCAACATTAAAAGTCTAAACATATTGCATATACATTTTTCATAATTATAAGTTTTATTTTATTTCTGATTTTGTTTATTATTTGTTAATCATTATTTCTTTTTGTTTTTTTTTTTATAGTATAACAAATTTGTTAATAATACAAAAATATAGGTAATATATTTTATTTATAAGACAAGTCTCCAAATCGATTTATTATAAATTAAAAAAAAAAAAAGAAAAACCAATCAAATAGGCAATAATATTCAAATCACTTGTAAATTTATTTAAAAACAAACAAAAAAAAATAATTATAAAGAATGTTTTGCATAATAATTACATGTATTTAGAGTTTCTTTACGGAAAAAGAAAAAAAAACAATTTAATAGAACAAGCATAGTTAATTTTGAAATTGAAATAAATCTGAAATATTTAACAATAGATGTGTATTTAATTTTTTTTATTATTTATATTAATTGTTATCTACTGAATAAAATATTTTTAATTAGACTTTTTTTTTGTTTTATTTTTTATTTCGTATATCTTTTATTTTTTTGTTATTATACTATTGCTAAATTGAATTAAGAAAATTTGTTTTTATTGTTTTTAAATTGAATCAACAACATAAAAACTTATTCAAGTAATGCAGAAATAACTTACATGCAATTGGAAGAATATTTATAAAAGAAACCTATATTTTATAATATTGTAATGATTATTTGTTTATATACATACAAAAAAAATAATTATACACATGATTGTGCAAATATATCAATAAATAAACGATTGTTAAAGCGTTGTTGTTATTTTATTATTATACTTTTTTTTACAGATATGGGTTTGTGTTTATTAAGAAGACTTTAGAAAACACAAATAGTTGTAACAACGGAAACCAAATTTGAAGGTGCGTCACGTTTGTTACCAATACTTACTTTAGCTGACTGGCACTTTTCCGTAATTTGCTGCATTTATGCTCCTATAAAAACCGAACTTAATCGGCCCTATCGAGGTAACCGTCGGAGCGGAATTCTCTCCGAAACTCTACGAATCGTAGACATTTAGCTTCGAAGTAGTTCTCCGATCAGCTGATCGGAAATTCTCTCCGACAAAATTAAACGCATGCTATTTGCATGCGATGAAGTACTTCAAATCAGCTACTTCGAACCGAAATAGAATCTCTGACGAAGGATGCGTTGCGGAGAAAGTTCCGCTCCGACGGTTACTTCGATAGGGCCGAATATTTAAAAATGAACTAGGCCACGCCCCAAATATTTAAAAAACCAACTGGACCCCAAATAGTTAAAAAATTACAAATTAACTAGGCCACACCCCTCAGTTAATTTTAAAATTTTTGGGTCATCCTGAAATAAGTTTTAATTTTTTCAAGGTAAACGTAAGAAAATATAAAAAAGCAACAGTTTTTCTGCACAAAAACGCTTATTACTCGAGAACTTCTGGCTGGATATTTATGAATGAGATTTCTTTGGAAAGGTGAATACTATACCTGTGTCCCGATTACAAAACATATAAGTTTCTTCGCAAAATAACGGTTTTACAGCATTAAATAGGTAAAATTCGAAATTTTAAAGAAAATAGTGATGTTTTTGTACGTTTTTGAGCGGATTTTCAAAATTTTAATTTTAATATAAAGCTGAACAACTAGCGGTGATTTTGGTATACAAAACATCATCGTGCGTTAACCACAAGCTTCAATAAAGCGATTTAAAGCTAAATTTAGAAAAATTCTGGAATATCTATCGATGAGAATTGATTTGATAAATTAGCTTCAAAATAAGCCTGTCTCAAATATATGACGCTTAAGAAAAAATAACTAGGCCACACCCAAAATTTTTAAAAATTAACAAGGCCACGCCCCAAATATTTAAAAATTAACTAGGCCACGCCCCAAATGGTTAACAAAATTAACTACGCCACAGCCCAAAAAATGGGCGTGACTTTCTAAATTTTTCAAGGGCGTGTCTGACGTTGTAGGCGTGGTCTTGTTACTCTCTGACGTATAGACGTTTCCTTCTTAATTTTGCTTTTTGGGCCTTGGCTTAGTTAATTTTAAAATTTTTGGGTCATCCTGAAATAAGTTTTAATTTTTTCAAGGTAAACATAAGAAAATATAAAAAAGTAACAGTTTTTCCGCACAAAACCGCTTTTTACTCGAGAACTTCTGGCTGGATATTTATGAATGAGATTTCTTTGGAAAGGTGAATACCATACCTGTTTCCCGATTACAAAACATATAAGTTTCTTCACAAAATAACGGTTTTACAGCATTAAATAGGTAAAATTCGAAATTTTAAAGAAAATAGTGATTTTTTTGTACATTTTTGAGCGGATTTTCAAAATTTTAATTTTAATATAAAGCTGAACAACTAGCGGTGATTTTGGCATACAAAACATCATCGTGCGTTAACCACAAGCTTCAATAAAGCGATTTGAAGCTAAATTTAGAAAAATTGTGGTATATCTATCGATTAGAATTGATTTGATAAATTCGCTTCAAATATATGACGCTTATGAAAAAATAGCTAAGCCACACCTAAATTTTTTTTAAATTATCAAGGCCACGCCCCAAATATTAAAAAAAATTAACTAGGCCACGCCCCAAATGGTTAAAAAAAATTAACTACGCCACACCCCAAAAAAATGGGCGTGACTTTCTAAATTTTTCAAGGGCTTGTCTGACGTTGTAGGCGTGGTCTTGTTACTCTCTGACGTATAGGCGTTTCCTTCTTAATTTTGCTTTTTGGGCCTTGGTTTAGTTAATTTTAAAATTTTTAGGTCATCCTGAAATAAGTTCTAATTTTTTCAAGGTAAACATAAGAAAATATAAAAAAGTAACAGTTTTTCCGCACAAAACCGCTTTTTACTCGAGAACTTCTGGCTTGATATTTATGAATGAGATTTCTTTGGAAAGGTGAATACCATACCTGTGTCCCGATTACAAAACATATAAGTTTCTTCACAAAATAACGGTTTTACAGCATTAAATAGGTAAAATTCGAAATTTTAAAGAAAATAGTGATTTTTTTGTACAGTTTTGAGCGGATTTTCAAAATTTTAATTTTAATATAAAGCTTAGCAACTAGCGGTGATTTTGGTATACAAAACATCATCGTGCGTTAACCACAAGCTTCAATAAAGCGATTTGAAGCTAAATTTAGAAAAATTTTGGAATTATCGATGAGAATTGATTTGATAAATTCGCTTCAAAATAAGCTTGTCTCAAATATATGACGCTTACGAAAAAATAACAAAGCCACACCCAATTTTTTAAAAATTAACAAGGCCACGCCCCAAATATTTAAAAATTAACTAGGCCACGCGCCAAATGGTTAAAAAAATTATATACTCCACTCCTAAAAAATGGGCGTGACTTTCTAAATTTTTCAAGGGCGTGTCTGACGTTGTGGGCGTGGTCTTGTTAATTTTTGCCATTTGGGGCGTGGCTTATGTATTTTTTTAAATATTTGAGGCATCCCAAAATATGAGAAAAGTTCGAAAAAATTAACATTTTTATTTGGATTCTAATGTTCGGTTGCACCAATATAACTGGATTTTAAATTAACATATTTTGTATTAGAAATTGCAGCCAGGAAGAAGAAATACAAATATATGTACATTACATATATCAAAAATTGGCTCAGACCACTTTTATTCTGAAAGACTCGTTTATTTTTGAAATCCAGCAGTATTTTAAAAATATTTCATATTTCGATTCGGAGTTCGAAAACTATAAATGAAATATTTATGTTACAGCCAACATGGATAAAAACAATAAAAAAACATTCATATAAGAATTTTTTGTATTATTTTATTTTTTATAGTTTTCTTATGATAGATTTGTGTTATTATTATTTTTTTTTCAGTACAAACATTTAAAGCAATTTTTATACCAAATTGTATCATTACTAAAATTTATTTTTATTTATTTTATTTTTAAATAATATAGTATATTGGGCGTTTAATATTTTTTTTTTCTTTTATTTTAATATATATGTATATATATATATATATATATATTTTGTTTTATTAAATGTATTTTAACAAACGTGTAAATGTTTATTATCAAATTGTAATCTTAGGTACATTAAATATACATTATAACTTACTAAATATACATATTGTTTTGTTTTTGCTTTATTTTTGATAATAATTTGTATCCAAATTTTTAGAATTTTACAGGGTTTAATTATTTATTTTATTTTTATCAAAACACAATATATCTATCAATTCAGATGTGATAAATCTTGAATAACAATATTTTTTTTGCGATTTTGAGTACCACTTAAAAGATTTTGTATTACTTTTGTTTGTGCGTTTGTATAGAAAATGTTACTATTTGAATAACGTACAACAATAAATTATTATCAATGAGATAGGAAGAAAACAAAAGTAAATTAAATGTTTCGTGTTTCAAATTTTCAAGGGAGGGAAATTCAGTTTAATTTCAAATATAAAAGAGTATCAAAAAATGTGAATATTTAATTTGATATTGTAGAAATGTGTATTGGCTAACGGCTGTATTCAATATCTTTACAAACGCATCATTGAGAGCCATTTGCTGAAAACAAAGTAAACAATCAATATTCAACTTAAGCGCTTATGATCTTCTTTTGCCTCTGAGTAAATTGTCACGTTCTTATGTAGAGAACTTAAATATTTTAAGTAGTTTCAGCAAATGGCCCTGATTAACAAAGTCGTATTTACAAAAATAAAACAAAATATTAATTTACATAGCAGCCATTTTATTTCAAGTGACAAAATAAAGATTTAGCATAAAAACCACTTCCTTAAAAAAATAATGAAATATTTTCAATAACAATAATAATAAATAACTGATAGTTAACAATGACTGATTGGTTAGAATGCTCAGGAAAAAAATAATTCCTTCAAATAACATTTTGCCGTTAGCAAATAAAATGCTGAAATTGGAGGAGCTCGATTTCATTTTAAAAATCATTTAAAAAAAAATACGACGCGGATTTAAATTTTTACGACGGCCGACAATACAAGAGTATTTTAAAGTTTTGTACTTTTTCACAGAAGAAGAATATTGCAATTAATGGAATAATTCATGAAATAATAAATGATTAGTCAGGAATGACAATTATTATTCTATCCTCTCGTCAAAGCAATTTAATAACATAGTCGAAAGAAGGTAAGCATAAGCTAATTTAATTGAGATACTTAATTGTACAAATATCGAGAGTAACATGAAAAGTTCTCGTAAATGATTATGAATAGCGAATCCAACGTCCGACACAAAGCGATCGTTGGAAAATCCAAGATGTCATTATTTTAGGAAAGCGAAATTCAGCTTTCGAATAGAGCAACAATTCCTTTCGGCAAGCTATTGTTTTTAGGTGAAAACGTGAGTCGCGCATCGAGTGATTTAAAAAACCTTAGCTTTTAGTGGAACATTCGATTAGTTATTCATATACTTAATTGTTTTCTGAGTAAAATCCAATGATATCGTTTTGAATAGGCTATAATACGTTGTTCAAAGAAAAAAATAAGAAAAATCATCGTTAACAAGTTTAATATTAATAAGGCCTGTATTAAGCATGATTTAAAAAAAAAAAAAATCTGAATCCAATTGATCTAGTTTTTATGACAATTTTAAAGAGACTCGAGATTTTCTTCCTTCGGGGCATTGTCAGGATACCCTCGCCTCAAGATCCTCTTTTATTTTAATTTGACATCAGCATCTATTGATAAATTAATTCACTTCAATTAAAAATCGTAAAATAAACAATGAAATATAACAATATCATCACTATACGTTTTGATTTAATTGTTTGCAAGGCAATGCAAACTCTTTAAAATCTTTAAAATGATCACTCAAATATATAAAAGAAGCAACAATTAATATAGACAAGAAAATAACAAAAATGTAATCAATACTATAAAATATAAACAAAATCAGTTTTTCTTCTTGAATCAAGCTATAACTTTTAAATCACTGGATTTGTTTTTTTGTTTTTCCTTCATCATCACATTTATTATAAGGGGTTTTAATTCACATCTTTGAAACAATTTAAATTTATTTTGAAAAAAAAATATATATATTTACATAATTCATTTTATTTTATAATTCTTTTTTTATTATTATTATTATCAATTGGTTTCGATTTAAATAATTCAAAACACTTTAGAAGTTTTTATTGAATGTTTTTTTTTTTTATATAAATATTATCTAATTTTAAGTGTAAAAGTAATTTAGCAAGATTTCTTTTCTTTTAACTTTAGTATTGTTTTTTTTTTTTAATATGTATATATTTTATTAAATTAGCAATATTGTATTAGTTATATTATATTTTAGTCTTAATTATTTTTTTTTGTTTAAAAAACTTATTTAAAACTAAAAAAAAAAGAAACTAAAATCAAAGCAAAAATGATTTTAACTTTTTATTTAACGAAAAACTAAACATAAAATAATTATTGTAATAAAAATACGAACATATTTATTTAAAATGATTCATATTATGTGTGTGTTTTGTGTACAGTTAAGAAAACAAAAATAAAAAGATACAAATTATAATAAACAACACTATTATTGATATGTGGTTAAAATTAATATATACAAGATTTTTTTAAATTTAATTTATACATAATATATTAATCGGTATTCAATAATGCAAGGCATTTATTTATTTGTTTTTTTTTTTTATTATTTATTTTTCTTGTATATTTTTTTCTTTTAAATTTAACTTTATTTATTTCTAATTTATGTATTTTTTTAAAAAATATTATTCTCAAGCATTTAACAACTATGCATATGCGCATTAACATAGATTATGGGATTTTTTAAGTTATTTTTTACTATAATTGTTATTTTAGTTTTGTTTGCAAAATAAGTTAAAATCATTATTAAATAATTACCTATATATTAAGTTTTTTGTATATAATATATTTCACTGGAAGAGAAAAAAAATGAAAAGAAAGAAGTTATAATTTTTTTGTATTTTTTAGTTCTGAAAAAATAATATATATCTGTTTTGAAAAATAAAATTGTGTTTTTGTAAATAAAAAAAATATTTTTACCATTTTCTTCTTGTATTCTTAACCTAAAAATAGATGCATTAACAAATTAAACGGGTCGGCAGACTGGGCCATGGGTTTTTGTTTTTAAGTTGAACTTTACAGGCGAAACGTTTCAAATGCGTTATTCACCAAAAAGAGAAGTGCTTGGATTTAGTGATAGACCTGATATCAGAGGTTTTATCAAAAAATCGAAAAAGTTAGAATAAAAAGTTTGCGCAGAATGAGGTTCTATTATTGAACCGTTCAAGTTTGAAATCAACCGCTGTCGATATAATTAAGATTATTATTACCAGGTTATTTTAGGGAGAGTTGTAAAAGATTGCAATATTTAGTAACTTAAATCAAAAAAAAATTGCACTCATCCATTCTTTTTTTTTAAGTCTACTATTTCAATCTGTGTAATCAACATTTTTTTTTTTTGCCTTGGAACAAATTCAGGGAATGCAATCAATTTCAAAAAGAATGTATGAAGTTTCTTTTTAAATCGGAATACTTTTAAAGTACATATTTAATATGCAAATCATTTCGTGGTCAACTCTTCATAAAAACTATAGTACCGTCATCCGAATGCAAAAAAAAAATTAGCTATTATAACTACGTTGTTTACCTTGTTGAATACAATCAGGTGATATTACATATTTGAAAATTTAAAGGCAAAAAATACATTAATTTTAATTCTTTAATCTAGAAGCAAAATTGCATAAATAAATATGAACCTTTTAAACCAACAATTTTATAAAAAAAATACATAAGGCAGCATCAGACAATCACCAAAAAACAGTAATAAAACGAACAAACAAAATAACAAACGAAACTTTTTTTTTGAACCAAATCGAATTTGTAAAAAATAAATTGAAAAACAAACCACAACTATTCTAATAATAGTACTTTACCTTAATTTTGAATAATTGTTACCATTTTAAGGAAATCACATATTTAAAAAAAAAAAAACTGATAACAGCGATAACCTAAAATAAAATTGTCTAACTTCCGCTAACTATTTTGGTTTTTGGTCAGTTTTTTTAGGTCTATCAATTCGGATCACGAGAACGCATTTTTTTATGTATGTATTTGTGAATTTATGCATGTTGAAAAAACAATTAATTTTTCTCCGCAAAATGTAGAATATTGTATATTTTGAAAATCATATTTATCATATATTTTGAAATTCATATTTTAATTTCTGAAAAAACAACGAACAACAGTGAGTTGTGAATTGCTATCAGACGTACTGCAAAACTGCAGGGTCCCAACTCTGTAATTTGATTCACAAATCAAATAGATGGAATCCAAACAGTGTACCGTACAATGAGTTTATCATTTTTTGTTATTTTAATTATAAATAAATAACAACATTCAAATTATAAAGCTACGTGCGTTACACAAACTTTAGAATAAATCATTCATTCTATGAACCGAAATATACTTTTCCGAAGGTGAAATCTTTTTCTAGTTCTAAACCTTCTCTTCAGCCTACCTATTATTTTATTACCATATACTTCATTCGCTGATAGTGTCTCATGTAAGGCTTTCAGATTCATTTCGCTTCCTTAGTACTGTAAATGTAAATTCTTTGGTAATTAGAAGAAAACGGTTAACTCACAAAATTAAAGTTCTGAGATTTCGAAATCATAAATCGAGGAAAAATTCCTCTCATAAAAATAAACATATATTACTCAAACTTAACCAGTTTCTACCAAACGTCAAAGATATGTCGTTCTTCACATTGAACCAGTCAAACTGATTTAATTGAAAATTTTTATATAAGTTGATTATTTCGTGGATTAAAGAATACTTTTTTCACATCACTAAAGTATTACTCGGAGTATGAAGTAGGTGGATAAAAGTTAGGATTACATGCATATATTTTTCCTATTTGGTCATCCTACGATAAGACAATTTTGCAGCAGTTACAGAATCTAAGAATTTTCAAAGCATATCTACTTAATAATAATAAACGTTTCAAGCAGTTTAATCACAGCACACAAATTAAAAATACTTTTGTTCGTAATCGAAACACAATATTTCACATATTTTAAAGTTGTATTAAAAAATAACCTTAATTTTAATAAATTTGATTAAACAACACACAAAAATAATAACATCCAACATAAATTTATAATAAAAACAATAAAACCATTTAACAAACAAAACCCAACTCCAACATGTTTTTTTTTTTTGTGTACCTACCAATTTATGTTTTTGTTTAGCCAATTTCATCGTAAAAGAAATAGTTTCATGCAATTAAATTAATTCTCATTCACAGGAAAGAAAAAGAAAGTTAAAATTTTTAAAAAACAAAACAATTCATTCGTCATTCAAAAGATTTAAAAAAAAAAATATAGAGGAAAGATAGGTTTGGAAAAAATTAAGAACATAATTTTGAACATTTTTTTAAGACATTTATTTTCACTTTATTTGTAATCTGTTAAAATTATTTTAATTTATAAATTTGTGTGTTTTTGTGTATAATAAGTATACAAATATTCTAAGCTAGTATGTATATTTCTAACTTTCACTTTATTCCTTTTTTTTTTGTTGCTTTATAAAATTAAAATAAATCATTAATATAGGTATTTAGATAATTATTTTTTTTTTCAATTTTATTTATTTGTTTGTTTTATATTTGACTTTAAAAATGTTTTCTTTTTTGTAATTTAATTTAATGTTTCTTGTTGATCATTATTTTCTTAAGGTTGTGTAATTTTCTGTTTTTTATTTTTGTTATTTAATGATATCTATACTTTTTATAAGATTAAATTTTGTATTTATTTTTAATAGTAAATTGTAAGTTTTTATTGAATTTTATAGGAAAAGTTCTAGCAAAAAAAATTAATTGTTAATATCAGGTGGTGTTTTCAAATATTCATCAGGTCGTTTGTGTTCAATGAGGGCACGCACAGTGCCGGTATCAGCAGGCAAATCGGACTTTCTTCTAATTAGAGGTTTGTCCTTGTTACGTTCACCTCGTATCTAAAAACGAATATTAGGTTTTTTTGGTGTTGTTTATATCGATATCGTGTTTTTTTTTAAAGCTTGTAATAAAAGGATTTTTTTCTAAAGCACATTAGTGAGATATCTAAGCGTGTGTTAATTAGCATGAAAGATTTTTGTTTAAATAATTGTTTTTTTTTGTTAATCTACAAACAAACAAATAAAAGGCGAATTATTAGCTAAATGACGATTAAGGATGTATTTTCACAGTTGACAATTTTTGTATCTTGATAACATTTAATATTAATGACAATTTTGATTTTGTTATTTACAGTCACTAGTTTTTTTTTTTTGTTAGATTGGAAAATAAAGAAAATGAGTGATAGTAATAATTTAGCATCGTGCTTAGTCTTCTAGACGCAGGAATACTCCTTTTTATATGTTTGGTATTATTTTAACTACAATTTATTTAAAAAGCCTTGTTCAATAGAAAAAAGTTAATAAGAAAGTCAGATTAGATATTTCAAATATCAGTTGAAAATTAGGTGCAGAGAATATCGAATGAATGTTTCGAAGTCAACCATTTTGAAACAGAAATAAATCGGGCTTACCACAGGCCCCGTAGTAATAGATCCACCGAAAAGATGTGTCATAGCTTCCGTCGCAACTTAAATAGCCAGCTACAAGCGGAGCTACGGTACTTTTTTTGTTTGAAATGCTATTGCTTAGTTTTTTTACAACAAAAAGCAATCTGAAATTTGTGAGTATGGACTGTACCATGGAAACGTGTTTAATAGTGCTCCCTGTCGTTGTCGGACACCAGTATCTAGTGATTTTAGTATACAGTGAAACAATACTTGAATGGAGACCTGATAGAATTTGTTGGTCTTTTTGAAAAGAATAAGATTGTCAATATACCCCAAATTTCGCGCCAAAAAACTGTTATTTTGTTCATTTTGAATATACTAGACTAAAACTCTACCATTTTTTAAAGAGATTATTTTTTTAAAATTTTCATAAAAAGAAGCGAAATATACCTTTTTTACATGTCCTGTCGAGAAAGAAAATCATGGTTTTTGAGTCAAAAGAATTTCCAAAATTCATTTTTAACAACAATTTAATATATTACATATGTACATACATACACAAATATATTTTTTTTTGTTTCTATTTTGCTGAAAGCTAAAATTTGTTTAAAGAAAAAATTTGAAAAATTAATGAGCTATTCAAATTTTAAGATTTAAATCCAATAATTAATATTTCTATGAGCAACTAAAATGACAGTTTTAAATCATTTTGGGGAGAGATGCGTGGGATTATTATTTATTTTGCAGAAATCTTGCAAATCTTATAATCTTAAACCTACTAAAGTTGAGTCAATTTTTGGACGATTTGAATCAAAAAGACTTTTGAAAGCAGAATTCAACATAGTTTTGAAAAATTTAAAACAAAAAAAATTGAATGATAATGTTAAACCGTTCTTCCCCTATGCCAGGTCTCGGGATTTTTAGTTTTTTTTGTAACACAGTGTTACCAACAACAGAGGAATTGATCTCGTAAACGTCACTTATAATTATAATGCAAAAACAAATTCGAATTTGATGAGAATTTATTTTTGAAAATAAATACATAATGATCTTTTTTTTTTCTTTTTTTTCATATTAAGTTTTCCTAATAATAAACATTCAAGGTTGTTTGGACCAAGATTATATCTTCTTTCGGTCGACATAAAATGTAAAGACGAAAGTGTCCTTTCGACATTTTTACTCAAATAGCTGGGACGCCAAACACAACCAATCATGGCTTACAAAATACTAACGGTCATACTAACGGGCATTCTGGTTGATAAAATTGCCGATGAAATTTATATTTTTCTCTCAAAAATGAAACTCAATGGTAAACCGTAACTTAAAAAAGATATTTTTTAGGTTGAAAATAAATGTTATCGAGTGAGCAATTTTGAAAAGCACATCAAATAACAATTATTAGAGAACCCTTAAAAAAGTTGAGATTTATTTCTGATCTCTGATTGAAGTTTTTTTTAGAAATTACAAAATACAATTCAAATAATTATGATCTGTTCGAAAAATACGACAAATTCGGTGTATGTGCAGCAATTCGTCCGGCACAGACTCAAACTCGATAAAACACTTTTTTGGTCTTCTACACTATCGGTATGATAATATTGATATCAATTTTTACAATTAGCTATTAAAAATTGGCTCACAAAACGAATAGTAGAATTATAAAAGAATTATAATAAACCATGGAATTGAAGAATTATTATGATTCCATTCAAGAACAAAAAAAATAGATAGGTGAATTGAAAAAGAAAACTAAATAATAACAGATAGGTGATTTAAAGATAAAAAAAACCAAAACGTCGAACTACGAAAAATGTTACAACATTTATACTTTAAAACAAAAAACCAGAAAAAGTCTTCAAGATTATATGAATGTATTTTATTTTGGTTCACAAAAAATAAAATATTCAGGTTAATTTCTTTACGAATATTTTTACTTCATAATTTTGATTCGAATAGTTATCTCAATTCACATTAAATTTTGCATTCAATTTTTGATTCAAGTTTCGTTTTGAGTAATAATTTTCTTTGAAGACATTTAGCATTCCATAAACATTTATTCATCTAGAGAAAATAATAGTTATTTTAGGGTGAATAAAAAAGTGATGAAAAAAACAGTATGTAGAATTAAAATAGAAGAAATAACAAATAAACCAAAACATATAAACACGTATGTATTTATATGTGTTTGACACAAAGGTGATTTTGTTAAAATAAAATAAACACAAAAATACATATTTTGCATTTATGTTTTTGAAACACACAAAATTAATTAAGAAACTATAAAAAAAACATTACTATAAATATAAATGTGTACAAAAATGTGTCTTTTCTTTTTTAATGATAACAACTAGGTAATATTAAAATCAACTTACCTCTCTAGTTTCTTGCCTAGCTTCTTGTTCAAATTTATCATATGTTAAATCACAATTATCCTGAAATTGATCAAATTCAATTTGACTGCTGGAAATGCTTAAGCTCTCCATTTGACCACAAAGTTTTGGCCATTCGGGATTAGTTTTTGCCAAATTTTCAACCTGGGCCCATAATTCTTCACGTTGTGACATACGCTCCCGTTCCCTACAGTTGGTGGGTAAAATAAAATTAAATATGAAGAATTAGATAATAAAATGTTATGGATGTTTTAAAAACAACTACAAAAGCGTACTATATACGCTTTATAAAAAATATAAAAGATTTTCTCTACAAAGTCATGCAATCGGAAAAATTGTCAGCAACTGTGTTTTGTTTTCGACATCAAGTAGGCCGCATTCTTTCTGCATTAAACGTCTAGAATTTATTTTAATTTTCCTTACGAAATTTAATTAAGTCTCCAATTATTTTCCAGATGCTGATGAGAGAGAAGTGTAATAATAGGATTCTGAGGTTTTTTGGTATGTCAGCCAGAAGAAAATGGAAAGCTTACAATAAGGCCATTAATCGAATATAATATATGTAATTTTATTTAGCCGAACATTAATTAACGATGCAATACTAATACCAATACCATAACGGCTGCATTGCCACAACAACACTTGGAACTGGCCACTTAATGAATTATCATTTACACCTTATATTTTCAGTTAATTACATGAATTAGCTCCATGATTGTGTGGAAATCAAACCTTAGAAATTATTTATATCATCATCTCTAGAAAATAAACTTTATTTTTTGCATAAGCATTGGGTAGCTTAGGTTAGGTAGACGTGGCTGTCGGGAAAACGACTGACACACTTAGGGCCATTTGCTGAAACGAATCTTAAATATTTATGTTCAACCTAAGCGCTTATGTTCTACTTTTTCCTCTGCGTAAACTGTCACATAAGAGTTTATGTGAAACATAAGTATAAATGTTCTGTATCAGCAAATGGGCCTTAGACCAATTGTAATACCACATTAGAAGAATGAGGAGATTATCTTCCTACGAACACTATCCTGAGCTTCTAATAAAGCGAGAAAGACAGTATAATGTCTAGTCTATATTGGTTAGATCGTTTGGATCGTTGAAAAACAAATCGGCTAAGTCTTCGAGTCAAAGCCGCTTCTACAGAAATCGTTTGAGAATACGCCAAGTTTAGATATGAGACAATATCCTGTTATGACACTTATGACGGAGCAATTATAACACTTAAGATCCAACGTTGGGCAGATTTATTTGGTAGCTATGTGACGACTGATGTCGTTCTTGAATTTGTTTTCTTTAGAGAATCTTATTTTAGTTATTTTGTAAATGACTAATATACTCACAATTGTTTTTCTTGGCGATAGTTTTTACTGCATTCATCAAACAATTTCTGATTCATTTCCATAAATAATTTCAAAGCATTATAGATCAGTCCATGGATAGTTTTATTCCAATGTGTCTTCGAGTTACGATTTAACGATGGAAACATAATTGGTAAGATCACTTGCGAGTTATCAGCTATTAGCGACATAATATACTCATTATTCCAATAGTATAGTGCACGTTCAGCAACTTGAAAGTGCGGACTCGATACACATTTGGCAATTTGTCGAAATAATGGTATCATAACTTTTTGAAATTCAGCTGGTTCAATTACATCGAGTAATTCTTCTAGTTCATTTAAAAACATCACCTCTTTGGGACTATGGGTTTTTGGCCAGAATTTTAACAGACTCCTAAATATAACAAAAAAAAAATGATTAGTTTATCAAATAAATAAAATAAGTATTATAGTACCTTATAACAGGCTCTGATAGACTTGGATCCTTTTCAAGGAACTGCACCACACAATAAGTTAACTGTGGATGATACACTGATAAGCTTTTTGCCTTGTGCAACGGTAACAGAACTTTCAACAAGAATTGCTTGTGCTCTTCTTTTAATGGCAAAGCAAA
Organism: Syrphus vitripennis; assembly: GCA_958431115.1. Classification (NCBI taxonomy): domain Eukaryota; kingdom Metazoa; phylum Arthropoda; class Insecta; order Diptera; family Syrphidae; genus Syrphus; species Syrphus vitripennis. The sequence continues at coordinate 110,056,555 of OY288108.1, forward strand.
ACCATTTATAATACTGCCTAGAATTTCTAAAAGTTCAGCAATACCATTATGGTGCTCTGTTTCATAGATGAATCTAGAGTAGAGAAAAAAGAAACAAAAGAATTTGTATTTTAAACTTACAAACATACACAAAAAAAGTCTTACCTATAGAATACATTATTTATTTGCTTCCTAATAAATGCTCTCAGTCCAAGAAATTTCCCATAAATTCTATGTAGTACGGTTTTTAGGAAATCCCTTTCTCTAGGATCCTCCGAATCGAACAGCTCTAATAGCTGCAAAACAAATTGATGATCAATATATCGCTTGGCGATGTTTGGTTGAAAATCTGGTGATTCTAAGAATCGCAAAAATAATTCATAAACAAATTGAAGATGTGGCCATGACGATTCCAGCGTTGGCTCATCTTCCTCTGGATCAAATTCAGCACCATTTGGATTAGATGATGGTGGTAGAGTTCGAAATAGATTGACTGCGAACTAAAAAAAATTAAATTAATTAAATTGGAATCAGAAGAATTGCATTCAAGTTATTTACCATGTTTATAGCTTCTGGATATATTTCTGCAGTGATGACACCATTTTGATTTGTCAAATAATCGACCATCTCGTGCAGAGCTGCACGTTTTACTTCTTTCCATTTTAAATCGCTTAATGGCTCGGAAAAATCGAATAGTGTACAACATTGTCTTAGCTTTTGAATGAAAAGCTCCTCTCGTTCGCTATTTGAGGTTTCTGTTAAAAATAGGATATGAAGATTATTATTTTTTGTTTTTAGTAAATATAGAAAACACAAATAGAAATTTTATTTATGAATTTTTGTAAAAATAAAAATTGTCAACTTTTGTTTGTTCATAATATTTGTTTTTTTATGTTTTGATAGAAATTAATGATAAAGCTAAGAGTTTTGTTTTTGTTTGAAGTGCAAAGGAGACTCAATACATTTTGTGTTTGTTTATAGCATACGAAGAAAAACAACTAACAGTCGACATAATCCACAAGATACATAATTAGTATATCGAGTGTTTTTTTTTTTTTGTCTTTTGTTTTGGATATGAAAATGTTGAAGGAAAGTTAAATTTTATTTATGTTACAATGAAAATGCATGAAACTACAAACAAGGTTAATAAACAATTTTGGAACAAAGCTAAGTTAAAAAATGCAAGATAAACACACAAATAATAATTTATAAATAATAGTTTACAAAATTATAATAATTTCAAAATAAATTCCTTTTTTTATAATTTCATAGTTCAGTATTTGGCATTATTGATAAAATAATTTGTGGGATTTTTTCATCATTTAAACAACGTTTAGTTCTATCAAGTCACATCTATTACTTTTATAAATTTGTGTTGTCAGGTTGAGAGTAAAAGTAAATAAGTAAATTTCTTATATTGATATTTTCGACATCTTCAACATTCGACATCTTAAATTAAAAAAAAAATATTTTAGGAATGTAGAAGGTCGTCACATATGGAGGATACTAAATGTAAAACGATATTATAAGTTATTAGAGCAAAAATCAGATATTTCAAACTCCTTTTTTCTCAAAATAAATTTTTTAAATGTGCTTTACGGTAATGTACACGTAGTACATGTTAGTTGCAATAAAAACACAATTAAAGCCTTGCAACGCGCCAGGCGTATTTCTTTCAGGTACTACAAACTTGGCAATACTTATTGTTGGGGATATGAGACATGTGCTATTATGTCTACCAACACCTATTCAATAGCTCTTCGGAGCTTCGGGAAGGAATAATTGTAAAATGGGTAAATAAAATTGAAAAATGTTATAAAGTCAGTGCCTGGGCAACAACTGGTGATCCAAGTTGTGGATGCACAAAATATTGAATTTATCATGTGGTTCTGACTCATTTAGCTTCCCTGTTTTTTAACGAATTTAATGTTAGTTTACTTTAAAGCTCTGCTTTTACGAGAATTTCCATTTCATATCATAAGGTTTGGTTTTCGTTTGTCAAGGAAGCATTAAAATGAACGAACTACATATCAACAGAACATTTAACCAGACGGTCCCCTTGCAGAATAACAATTCTTTGAACTCTCAGAGTCAGAGATTGACTTATTATCTTCAAATTTGGTTGATATGCGTTGTAGAATAAGTATGGATATTGGATACTTCTTAGGTCATAATACTGAAACTGGAATCTTTTTGCGAGATGTTCAACATGTCAAGCTGAATGGTTCTTAAGTAAAATTAAAGGAAATTAGTCGAAATTTATTTCGACAACCTTACATTTTTTTAAGAAGCCCTTAAATGTTTGTTACCTTGTCTTTAAGATAAAATAGTTTGCAGCTTTATGAAGACTTAGCACTATTTAATTTCACTTGTTGAGTTACTGATTCAAAATAGCTTTTTAAACTAACTTTAGTCCACAAATGTTGGATTCCTTGTCTTTAAGTGAGAAAATGGTTATTATACTTCAAGCAAACTGAGGCTTACGAGAGCATTTTTCTAACATTATTCACGTTAATTTCCGGGATTTATTATAGGTGACACATATCTTTTTAGATACAACGCAGTTGGTAATACTGGCCCATCTCTGAATGGAATTTTCTAGAAAAATTCAGAGAATGTTGTCCTTTTTGGTATCAAGAATTGATTATTTAAATTTAAGCTTTCCAATCACTTAACAGGAAACAGTGAACTCAATGGTGGGCCGAACATCATTTTCATTAGCGTCATTTTCATTATTTAATAACAAAATCTTTGCTTTCTGATTGATTCTTTCAGCCAATTCAATGCAACTATTTGATTTATATTCATTTGAATAAATCTTACATAAATTTAAAAAAAAAATCTACAAAACAATACAAAATATTCACCTTCACTTTCTGATGAATAATCCGTTACACAAATAACTGGCACATTTATTGGACATTTTTCTAAACTATCCGTATCCATTCGTCGTATAGAATATACCCACGCAAAATAAAAGTTGTTTTTAATTTGAAATATGTATTTTTTTTTTGCTTGACTTTTGTATATTTTTATTTTATAGAGAATTAAAATATTAATAACAAATGAAGTCTCTTGAAAATAGACAACAGAAAAAAAATTACCAAAACAACATTCAGAACAAGTCAGCGGAAAAGAAATGCACTTCGTACAAAACACACATATTACAAAAACTAACTTAAAACCAACAGCTGCAATGAAAGTTGCTGGTTGGTGGTTTCGAGAAGAAAAAAATATAAAAAAAATAAACAAACAAAAAAATCAAACACGGGACAAGTTCTATGTCTCGAGAAAATTTCAAATACCATCGACACCCCACAATAATATTTTTTGGCAAAGATTCAAAATTTCGAGAGCGAGAAACAAAAGTAAATATACAAAAGTACAAATAAATTTTGAGGAAAAAGAGAGACACAATAATAAAAACACTTGAAAACGCAAATCAAGGTGTTTAAAAGAAAATTACGGTCAAAGGTGATTTTCTATATATCGAAGGAGGAAGGTGAGCAAGTAAAATAGTCAAACACTTTTGCATTTATGTAAGGTTTTGAATGTGGGACAAAATTTAAGTGACAGCTTAAGGTTTTCATGGATTTCAGGAAGGTCAAATTTATGGTGAATGCCATTTTTAGACGATTTAGCTTTTTTATTTTTATTATTAAATCCTTGGCATTTCAGGTGGTGGTCACAAATTCTTCCTGGGACTATTTAGCTTGAAAATTTCATTCGATTGAATTCTCCTTTGATTAGACATCGGAATGACGTATTTAACAATTAAGATTCTTTCAGTTTGATGGGCATTGCCAATATATACAAAAACAAATAAATTGTAAATATTTATCAAGGCTATTTTTGGTTTTATTGGCATTTTGTTTTAAGGCAATTTGTTTTTATAGTTCCGATTTATTTTTCAAGTTCTATTTTGTTTTAAGTTTTTTATTACTTGATATAGTTTATGATTTAAAACTATTATATGGTTCGTTAAATGCATTGCAACCGTTTTAGCTTTGTGTTAGGTAAATATCGCAAGAATTAAAGAGGCAATATTTTTTTGTTTAAATATTTGGTGATTTGAAGAAAGAAAATGAATATCATGAACTACTTGAGTTTCTTTGTTTCAGAGTAAATTTTGTTTTAATATTAAGAAGAAAAATGTTGAAATACAATAATTTATGTGATAAAATTGTGTTAGACAGGACTGCATATTGATTTCCATCAAATGATAAAAAGGGTAGAGAGAATCATTACGGCGAAAACAAAAAGGATCTGCTTTGGAACTTCCTCACAAATTATTCTAGACAACCAGTAGAGATGGTAGAATTGGTCATACATATGATTGGAAAAAGTAACGAGTGCACTGCAATGAAACCATCGCACACAGGCAGGCAGACGAGCGACCGACCTACATAGAAGCAGTTGGTAAAGAATGATCGAAGAGGAACCAATACAACTGGGGAAGAGTTAGAGAGAGCTTCGAGGACCTAAGTAAATAGATGAAACCAAGTGCTATTTTGACTCAAAAAAATTTCAATTTTAGAATTTAGTCTAGTCCAGCTATATTTATCAACAATTGCGAATTGAGAGGCTTACCCAAAACTTTCGGAAATCTGTAATTATTTAGGGATATATATTTTAGTTATGTTTGATTGAGTTAAACAAATGCATTTTTGAAATAAAGTCACCTCGTGGAAAATAGGTGAATTAACAATAAGTAACCGTAAAAAATGATAGGAGAGAAAACATAACCATAACATTTCGAATAATTTTTTTTTTTTGTCAGATCAATTGAAAAATTTTTGTTAAGTAAATAAAATTTGTAGCGAAGAGTTTGTAATATAATTAGAGGTAAAAAATCATTGAAAAAGGAGCCTGATTTTTCAAATTTTTTGTACAATACAGACTATTTACAAGTTCTCTTTAATAAAAATTTGAACCGAAAGCTTTTCAAGCCGTTAAACATCATTCTTTTCATAAAAATTTTGATTCTTTTTACAATACAATATGTTGTATTGACTTTAAAATTCTTGCAAACATTTGACCAATTTCACGTTTTTTTTCAACATTTTGGGTAGAGGCCTCTTTAGAGAATTCGGGATTGAACAAGAAAACTATTAGATTTTTTTTTGTCTAAAAATAAAATATTCTTTGTAAAATACAGAACACCCTACTCAATAAAATAATAAAAAAAAAAAAAAAAAGAATAAACATCTCCAACAACCTTTTTTAATTTACTAAATTCACTCATTTCACTTCAGCACGCACAGGTATAATTAATTAAATAACCATAAATAACAACAACACACATACTGAACTGTTGAACCCCCCCTTGAACTTGAACTTTAGTCGATTTTGATAAAAGAAATATATTTGTAGACATACATTAATTTTTTTTTTTGTTGTGTTGCAGACAAAACAAAAATAAAAAACAACAAAAAGAAGGTAGTCATCTAGAAAATTAGGCTACACTTGTTTTTTTTTGTTGTTGTCATTGAAAGTGAAAGGTTAGTTATTATTATCAAAAATTATATATGTATGTATTTACATAAATGAATATATTTATCATGTTTTACGTCATAAATAATGTTAATGTGCACATTGGGTGAGAATGGAGAATATACAAATTGAGATTATTCTTTTTATGTACATAAACGTATGTAGGTATAATAAATGCATGATTCATTAAATAAATTATTAATTTTTTCATATAAGATGAATACATTTTTAAAATTTTTAAAAACAAAAATTATAAAAATGGCATTTTAGCACATATTTGCTAAGTAAATAAAATTTCTACTTAAAATTAAACAAAAATAAACATGCAAAGTGAATATTTATCATTTTTTGTTCAAATATTGGTAAAACTATATAAAGGAATAATCATTAAGAAGCGAAATCTTTGAAATTAAAAAAATAATTCTATCTATCTTAAAGAAAATTGTGATTTAAAAGAAAGACGAGTTCAATCAATACTTAATTAAATTGAAATTAAATTAAAAAAACGTCTAATTTTTTATTATTTTATTTTTTTCCGACATAATTCCTATAACTATGTTTTTTATAGCCCTATAATTTTTAAATTCATATCCTATCTGATTTTATGAATTATGAGGTTTGTCCAATTAAATAGCAAATAAAATCATTTTAATTGATAATTAAATTCCACAAAGCTGATTTTTTTGTGTTTTTAGGCTTGGAAAAACGGATAATTACAATCGTGTTTTTTTTTAATTGAAAAATGGCAGGTGTGCCAAGAGCTGTCAGAAGAAAAACAAATGAACTTTTTTTGGTTCAAAAAGGTATCTATGACATTCATCGAACTAAAACGAAGAACATATTAATACATTTATATAAAAGATCACTTTTTGCACATATGTTTTCTTTCCTCGCAATTAAAAATATGAAAATTGTATTTTAAACTAAAATGACGCATTTTTCAATGCCAATCGTAGAATTTAAGATGGATTATTTTTTATTAAAGAATTTCACTTTTGACTCTGCCGACAATACTTTGATAACTTCAAGCTCTAATTTTGGTGAAAGTTATATGCCACTTTAAGACGATTAATATTTTTTTAAAGTTCACTAAACTTTAAACTATTTTTGTCTACAGACATCTTAATGGGCTAATTCATCATAGTGGTATTTTGAACTTTATTAAAATTACCAAAATTATTAAATTTATTACAATTATTCAAACTATATTAATAATTATTAAATAACTATAATAGTCCTTAAAATTATAACTAAGAATTTCAAAAAATAAAATTTTGTCTACACAAACTTAAATTTTGTTTCACTACAAAATAAATAAATTTTTAAAAAAATCATTCCGATTTCATGTAAATTTAATGTGTATTAAAAAAAAAAAATATTTATGTATGCTATGTAGGTAAGGTATATATAATATGAAACCTCTAAGTAATGCCAATGAAACAGCTGCTGCTGCTGATGGTGAGTGAAATAAATTGCGATCTCGAGCACGTCCTGGACTTCCAGTTATTTGCTGTAGGGTTTGTGGTGATAGAGCACTATCATTTCCATTAGGAAAATTTCCGGCATTATTTCCACCACTGCCCATCACTAACCCCCCACTGATGCCTCCTCCACCTCCTCCTCCACTTGGTGATATGTTTTTAGAAGATGCATTTATCGTTGTTGATGCAGTCAAACCAAAACTTGTTGTACTATTGTTGCCATTCTCACCGTTATTTCCACCACCAACCCCGCCTCCTACTCCTCCGCCGCCGGCAATATTTTTCGAGTTCAAATTTAAGTGCTGATTTGTTGTTGATTTAATAATACTCTGTGAGGGTGACTTTTGGGGGGTTACACCATGGGATTTATTTAATTTTTTTTTTTCATTTTGTTTTGTTAATTTTGTTTATGATTAGAAAATTAGCAACGAGTGAGAGAAAGAATAAACAAAAACGATGATGTTATTTTTTTTATCGTTATGATAATTAGTGATAATTGATGATATAAGATACTATAATTATGTTAAAAATACATATTTCTTAAGCAATGATTTTTAAGAAGAAAAAAATATTATTTATTGATTTAAGATTTGCTGCAAGTAATTTAAAGAAAAAAGGAAAAAAAATATTTTTTACTCAGCGCTGCGGTAAAAAAAATTTGATTACAATTTTGAAAAATATTTTATGAAAGAAAAAGCATGATGGGATTGATAACCGAAAGTAAGAATATTAGACCCCCACACAACTTTAGGTCATCTGTTACAGTCCGATCCCCCCTTTTTATATAACATTAATACCTTTACATTTTTCTTTCATTGGAATGACTTAAAAAACGAAAGTTATATAAAAAAATACCCGATTTTTATAAGTTTTATTTGTTGTTGATAGAAAAAAAATGGAAAGTGACGAAAAAGCCATGAAAAGTGGAGCTGAACATTTCAGAATGGTTTTCATCTAAAAAGAAAATCGTATTAAAACAAAGTAGAAAATTGTATTGACCAAATAAAAATGACCGCTGACATCGCTTAAATTTTCCAAAAAAGAAGAAAAATAGTTTGGAAATACAACCCGAAATTGGGAGCTAGCGTCCTAAAACAAAAACCATTCATCGAATAACTTGGGAAAATATGAGTTTTGATGATGTTATCATTTTTTGGGAGCTATAAAAATTAAGGCCCAAATTTTAGAAAAAAAAAAGACTTCGAAATATTGACCGAATTGAGGAAAGAACCCAAATTTTACAAATATAATTTGTCGGTATTTCTATTTTCTTCTTGTCCGATTTGGGCGCTTTTTCTTGGGTGTTTTATCAAAATTAAAATTTAAATAAATATTTTGGAATATATGACCTTTAAGGTATAATTAATAATATTTATAATTTATTAATTACACCCAAATAATAAAAATAAAAAAGAATTTTTACACAATATTGATGTACTTGTACATATATAACTTGTATAAAGTTGAACAGCTTAAAAGTTTTTTTTAATTCATGATAATTTAAAAAAAAAATATTACCAAATCTTAAATCAATTGAGTTCATATACAAAAAAAATCTACTTGAAAGCAAACACTATATAAAATAAAATATTGACATTAAAATCTAAACTAAACAAATTAATTTTAAAAATTTTAATTTTTCAAACAAAAAAAAAGTATTCTAACCTTGCTATTACTATTATTAGCAGTTGAAGAATTTGATGATGGCGAAGATGAAGATGATGTTGATGATGTTATCTGATCCTGTTGTAATGATGGCATATTTGTAAAGCTACCTGTCAATCGTGACGAAGTTATAACTTTTGGAAATTTAAAATGTCGACGATCTTGAGTTTGTTGTGTTTTTTCTTTGTCGTCGTCGTGGTCGTCTACGTCTTCGTTTTCGTCGTCCTCTTGTTCGAAATTGTAATGTTCTAAATGTTGTCTGTTAGGTTTTTCAACTTTTTGATTAAGTAAATCTAAATGACGATCATCATCATTGGCAGCGTCGTATTGATCGTCATCGGCTAATAAGTCAAGTCCACTGTGAAATGATGGCGATTTTGGTATTCCTAGACCGTAACCGTTGTTGTTGTTGCTGGTGTTGTTAGATTTTTTTGTGTTGTTTGTATTATTATTATTGCCGGCAATATTGCCGGAATATAACATAGCACTGACAACCATTTCATTAGCACACTCTTAGTGATTATCGTTAATTTCATTGCACGGATTGGTTAGATTTTTTTATTTTCTTTTCTCTTTTTGTTGTTCTTATACATATATTTATAATTGTTATTTAATTTTTTTTTATTATTCAACTTTTATTTTTTAAATAATGATTTTAATGTTCATTTTATTTATGGTTTATTAGGATTTGCTTTAAAAACTTTGTTTACATTGGGAAGAAAAGGGGTTTGTCCAATTTTCAATTTTATAATGATCGATATATTTTTTTTTTCATTTGGGATTTAAAAAATATAATTATAATTTGTTTATATTTTAATCTGGAAATAAAATTTTAATAGAAAGGGTTTGGCTGGGTTATTTTATTTTTTTTTATTTAGGAACACAGTTTTAAAAATAAAATGTTGGTAAAACCACAAGGTCGTTTAACATTCATCAGCGCAGTGTGAATAAATGAAAATTAAATTAAAAAAAAAAATATTTTTTACACAAAAAAAAAAAAAATATATTTCTTAAAGGAAACAAAAAAAACATTTGTTTCAAGGACCAGCGACATCTTTATCTAAACATTGAAAAATCATAATACATCCAATTTATGTTTATATGTATAAATAATATTAAATAAAAAATAAGTAATTTTGAATATGAATATTAAGAAATATGTAAATGTAAATATATTTTTTTACTTCAAGTCAAAAAAGTATAAGTAATTAAAGAAAAAGTGAATTAAATATATAGTTAAATAATAAATATAAAACCAAAAACTTAATAAATGCTAACAAGAAAAATACGTAAAATATGCAGCTCAAAAAGAAATTTTTAAGAAAAATATTCTTGAGGTTTTTGTTGTTTTTTTTAAACAAAAAAGTATTGATTTAACCCCAACTACATAGAAACTCTTATTTTATATTTTTGAGTACATATATTTTTTACCTCACTCGAAAAAAAACTCTTCTAAACTAAAAAAAATATCCTCCCTCATTATTTTACCTACACAGAAAAAAAAAACACAGGAATTACAATAAGAGTTTTCTATGATGGCTTTCATCGAAGAAGAATGTTATATTAAAACTAAAGATAAAATCTTATAATGTCTATAAAAATATCTCATTCTGAAAACTTTCGAAAGATTGATTGAGATCCACCTACGTGATATTATAGATCAAAATTGAATCTCTAAAGCACAACACGCTTGCTGTAAGGCCAGATCGGTAGAAACTGCTCTCCACACGTTAATTAGATCTATCGAATACTGCCTACATCATAAAAATTACAGTGTCTTGTTACACAGCTTGCCTTGATATAGACGACGTTTTCAGTAATGTCGGAAGCCTTGCAAATTAGAGCATCACTTGAAAAAAAAAAAACTGAAGGTAGACATGGACTATGTTGGGGAAAGCTTCTCCACTAGAAGATCAGTCACTAGAGGAACGCCACAGGCTGGGGTTCTTTCATCACTTCTATCGAACTTGGTCGTCAATGACTGATTGATAACTCTGGAAGTCGAGGGATCAAAGTGGTACCCCCAGATTCTTACAGTACTTCATCGAACCGCTCTTAACAAGCTAACAAAATGGACGATCCCGACAAGACAGAACTGTCCTCTTAACAAGGAAATACAAAATTCCACAATTAAGTCTCTCAAAAATCTATGGTGTTATATTTTGACTACTTGAAAATCCCTGAACAAAGTTTCGTTCTTTATATTTTTCCACTCCAATAAAATTGGCAACAAAAAATTAAAGATCTTCGTCAATTCAGAAACTCATAAATCCACCTTTGTTGAAATATTTGTTCAATTCTATGAAAATATTTTTTAATTATTTTACATATACATACATAGTTTTCACGGTAAATTAAACTTTATAAAAGGAATTTCTTTTGAAAAGAGAAAAACAAAGTTATACAAATTTTCCCTTAGGTATACAATTAAACTTTATTATGAAATTTGCTTTCAAAACTTAAAGGGGTCGGTTGGTTGGTCGGTCACAGCTAATATACATAGTATCCTTAGTCAAGATAGTCAAGGTTACCATTTTGGTGCGCTGCTATATGCTTCGTCGTGTAATTAGAATATTTTTTCATCCAGAAGAATGACCTGATTGAATGAAACTAATTAAGCATTATTTTCCATTTCGTGTCAACAGAAAAAAAAAATGTCCTTCGAAACCGAGTGGTATTGTATGCTTTATATTGTTTGTTTGTTTGTTAATTAGAATCATGATGGATTGTTTTTTTTTTTAAAGACAATAGGGAGTGCTGGAAAGTTTCAGAGCTTTTAGTTAACAATAAATTGAATTGACATGAGTACATTTGTACATACATATGTTAAACCCGAAATTGCTGGTTAATTTTTCAGGAACTTTGGTAAAATGTAGAAATTTTTTCTATCTACATATAACTCAGTCTGCATTTTTACAACCATGGGTTAAACAACTTGTTATGGGTTAAGCAACAAGTTTTTTGGAATATTTTGTGTTTAAAAATTTCTAGGAGACCGTGAATCGTAAAAATACAAATTGAACTAATAAAATGTATCTATTTTTTTTTTTCAAATACATATCATAACACTAAAATAACCTAAATGCTGTATAATTTGAAGTTTCGAAAATAAAAAACTACCGGAATGACATAAAAAACTTATTTCTTTTTTCAAAAAAAATTGAAATTTTTTTTCCTAAAATTTATACAGCGTAATATGTCTAACGCTGTATAAATTTGAAGGTTCTCTTAAAAAGATAAAAATCAGTGTCCAAAGATTTAAAAAAAAAATAAACGAAAAAAAAAATACGAAAACAAGAATGTCTTAATAGGAAAAATATGAAAAGCATAAACGATCCAAAACTCATCGAGTCTCTGTAGTTTTTCTAGTAAAGAAAAAAAATTGAAATTTGTTTGACTTGACCGAGACGAGACTCTAAAAGTTTTCTCGCCTTGGTCTCATCTCTGACTGAAAGCTGTATTTTGGATTTAAACTTTGAACTGAATTTTTTCTGATCACAAAATTCAAAAATAAGTTGCAACACAATTCTTGAGATTATGTACTTATGTACTAAACTATTTTTGGCAACAAATTTTTCCATGAATATAATTTTTTGACAGTAATTTTTTTTTACTAATTTTTTTAATTATTTTTTTTTTATTCCATTTATTATAGTAATAAAATACATTTCTGTGAGTGTGTGAGAGAGGTAGTGTCCTAAAAAAGGGAGTTGATGGTAAAAAAAAGACACGGGTACCTTAGAAGGTGCCTTGCTGACAACTAGTCCTCTGAATTAAAACAGTGACCAACGCACACTACTTACAGGCGCGCCATTTTGATTTTAAACTCTAATTTTATTCATCTTTCCATTTTAATCAAAAAACTTGAGATGGGCTTTTTTGCATAAAAAAAATTCATCTGCCAATTGGCCTTTTACATACGGCTCTTAAATTCTAAATTGTGTGACTCTTCAAAGTTACTAGCAACTATGGCTACCTGTTAACCAAGGACTGTAACTTTAATTCAAGGGCGACTATACCCACAGTAGGGTATTTATTTTAAACACCAATCGTTCATTCATCAAACTAATTTTCTTTAAATTACTGTTTACTTCAAAGCTTTTAATCATAACTCACTCATATAATTCACTTACTCTTTCCTACGATTTTCTCAAATTAATTGGGCATAAAATAGGTTAAAAACCACCCACTAAAATAATTAACAAATAAAAACAGAACAAAAGTTCAAAAAAAAAAACTTAAAACCTCCACCCTTTTATAAATCATTCATATGTCAAAAAATAAATACCAACAATACGTGTGGGAGTTTTTGAGGGTCACATAAATAAAATTGAAGTTGTTTTTTTTTTTCTCAAACTTTGTCTATGGATTTTCTCAAGTTGGTTGACGACGACGTCGAACGATTTCATAAAAACAAAAATATAAATAAATAGCAAACAAATAATAATTCTACTTTGGAATCTCGAGGCGTCTACACAAATTAGATCAAAGTTGCTTGACCTCGATCTATTTCAAGAATCAGAATAAATAAGATGTGTGGATGTAGGTTTTATCTACATACCATTTATAAAGAAAAGTACTAGACAGACTTGTTTTTTTTTTTTAGCAAGCCTTTGGAAGCAATCATTGTTTTAGATGGTGTTGAGAATAAGCTTATTTTTATTATTATCCATCATCAAATAACTAGATTGTGGCTTTAATCGGTTTTTTTCTTCGAGTGCGTTTATAATGCCTACATAATTAATTAACGTAGAAGTGTTGTAGGTGTGCAAAAAAAAAATGACAAATAGACTTGCATTTTAGGAGTGAAAATTAAGTTTATTTTGGAGGAATTTTTTAAAGGCAACAACTTTGTGGTTCATTTTTGAAAAAAGCATTTAAAACGCGAAATGTTTAAAAATCTTTATATTAATATATAATACAATTTTCCGAAATCGCACTTGGCTTCGTTTTAAAATTCTTTCTTGGGCATTTTTTAAACTGGCCTCCAGTCTAAAGTTAACACACAGGTTTGAAACAGCTGCTATTCATAAAGAAATTGGCAGCTCAGAGTTCTACTACAATTTCAGAACCATTGCCTGTCAATCCCTTGAAATTCAATTAATTTTTGACAGATAGAAAAAAACAACTTAGTAAAGAGTCAACTGTTTTTAAAGTTTGAGCTCCAGTTTGAGGTGGCAAAAATTTTTTTTTAAATACTCAGTGATATAAATAAAAAGGAGTACCTGCTCAAAACTCAGGTTTCGGAATATGTGCTTCATTTGGTATGAATAAAATACTGGAGAAGGTGCTCAACGATTGAGCATCTACATGTTCGATAAGCACCTCCTCAACTTTGAGCACCTGCTCTAATGAATGATATGAATAAACCGAAGCAGCTGCTCCGTATATGTGAGATAGGTCATTTGCTTGCTCAACGTTCATAAAAATTGTTCTTTTTCTCTTCAATGGCGGAATTCATGCCAACTTTCAAGAAGGGAAGGATATGAAAATAATTATCGGGTTTTATACCGATTCAGCAAGGAAAATGTTGATTTTCTTCCTAATCATTTTCTTGGGTCTAATCAAGAAAGAAGAGGTGGTGCATTGACAAACAATGAAAAAATGCGAATTTCCTTAAGATACCTAGGAGATCCCGGCTTTCAAAGTGGAGTTGCGGAAGACATTGGGTACAACCGTCTAAAAACTTTTCTTCCCATTCTTTAAAAACAATTTTTTTTATTTCCTGTTTCTTTTTATCCGTTTTTTTTACTCTTGATTTGATGTTATTAATTTTTGTCCATATTTGTACATCTGTCATTAATATGCCATGAAAATGATTTTTAATCATTCAAAACAAACTGAAAAAAAAAATGTGATTTGATTTGAAGTATGAGAGTACGTACTCTGTATTATCAGGAAGTGCTCACTGGTTGGTGTAAACATTTTAATCATACGAAATCGGAGCATGTTCTCTTTTGTAGAGCACCTGCTCTGAGAGCCTGCTCTGTGTTATTCATATCACCCAAAAGCACCTTCATTTCGTTTACATTGAATAAAAATTACTGAACTTTTTTTTTGGTCTTAAGAAAATGAAAAAGATAACATGGGTAATGTCCCAAAATGCGATATATGTAATGTAGGTATACGAAGTTTGAAGAAAAACCAGAAACCACAGACAGACCCACTATAAATATGTATACACACTATTTTTTGTTAAAAATTTAAGAAGAAAAAGTGAGTCGGGGTTATAATTCTACATACAATTCTGTAAGTGTCAAAATTCAGTTTCCAAAATTCTGTACTTCAAAACTCATGAAATCTAAAAATTCAAAAAACAAGCAAAAGAAAAAAATAAATAGAAATTTAATTTAAAAAATTTTGGATTGACAGAATTTTGAAATAAAGAATTTTGGAATGCAGAATAATTAAAATGCAGAAAAATTGAATAAAGAATTATTCTACAATATAAGAATTTTGAATCCATATACACAATTTTGGAATACCGAATAACGACCCTGATATAATAACTGACAGAAAAATTTCACATTACAACACATATGCATCTATAAAGGGTAGGATAGGAATGTCGCTTTCAAAAAATTGAAAGCTAACATACATATCTACGTTATTATGACGCAAATTAGCCACTAATGTAAAGTAAAACAAAAACTCTCAACAACTTTATTTGGTATATTAGGAAGTAAGAAAACAAAAACAAAGAACAAAACATCAAATTAAAATAGAAACACACAAAATCGACCTTAATAAGTTTTCCAATGACCGTCGCCGTCGTCATCGGTCGTCGTGGTCTACGTTTGGATTTGGAGAAATACCCAACCATGTCGCCTACCGTTTTACCGTTAAATCTCTAAATTAGTCATACACTATATCGATTTTTCAGTAGTTCATCTATTATGCATGCCTATTTATAAAAAGAACCCAAACTCTTATCTGCCTCAAAGAACAGGTGCATTCGATGTGCTAGAGATGCAGGTGAAAACAACCCAAGAAGACAACATACAAAAAAAGGGAGTACAAGACAAAAAATATATGTATGAAAAAAAAAAAAAACAAATATAAATACATATGCCATCCAGAATATAGCAACAAAATATACAAGTTAATATAAAAGACAACAACAGCACAGAGATAGAAACAAGAAACAACACACCCGAGACCAACCAACCGGGAGTTTGGTGTGGAGTGGTGATACCACCTCTCAGTCAGAGACAAAGTTAAAGGAACCAGGGGAAGATGGACGGTGTTTTTTTTTTTACTTCTTCTGATTGTGGTTATGTACATACACACAGCATTGCTGGGAACTTGGTTCTTCTCTGGGAAGGAATATATTTCTGGAGAAAAAAATAAAATCGATAAAGAAGCAAGTTAAATAGGCAAGAAAATAGGCAAAACTGTAAAAACTACAAAAAAAAAAACCTTTTTTTTTTAAATTTTATTCATGAGTTTACAAAAATATTAACACCTGAGTCTAAGTAGAGATTAAATTAATTAAAAATCAAAATGATATCCCCGAAAAAAACTTAACACCCGCTGCCATACTTGTAAACGACCTTGAACTTATTTTCCCAAAAAAGAATGAAAAAATATATCAAGAATTTTTCACAGAAACTTTTTTCATTTATATTTTTTTTGGGTTTTGAAAAATTTTACATTTTGCTAACCTTTTGATCAATATTTTCTTTTTTTTTTAATATTTATATCAACACAATTTTCACCGCATATATATGTATGACGTAGATTAACCGGGTTTTACTGGCTGGATATGACACCGAAAGGAAGTACTTTTGGATTCCATTTACTTATTTTTATTTTTATGAGTTCAACACAACCGGTTCGGCGAAAGTATTTTCTTTTATGGAAAACAGAAAAATAAAATAAGAAAATAAATATAATTATTTATAACAAAAATCAATACACTTTTTTTTATTTGGTAAGTAACCCCTATTTGCGTATTTTATTTCCTAGCAGACACCCTATTCCAACAGGCGACAGGCGTTAAACTACCTTTACCGTTAACGGAGCAATGGCGCTTTGCCAAAACGGAAATAAATATTTTGTTCATTGCGGCTCTCTATTCCTTCGTTTGTTTCTCTGAGCGAAAGCTACACAAGGTTGTACAAACAAAAAAGGAGATTACTTACTACGATGATGACAGATGAAAAAGAAGAGAAGAGCTTTTTTATTTTCTAGATATTGTTAATTCAGGATATATGGTGGTTTTCAATGTATGAATGAATTTGATACTTTGATAGTCATAGGATTGCCAGCATAGGAATATATTTTTTAATTAAAAAAAAAAGTTTAAACAAATTAAGTAACTTTGAAAATTTGATTTTTCTAAAACTATTCGCAAATTAAATAATTTTTAAAAAAAATTGATTGCTAGTAGGTTCGAGTTTCAAAGTTTGCATTGAAAAGATAAATGCAAGATGAAAATAATAAAAAAAAATTTAATGCATTTGAAAATTATTTCCATTAGGAAAAAGTCATGCACATTGAATACTGTTCATAAAAAAATAATGCTTCTGTTTTGACTTTGTTTTCTTTTTCAATTGGATTCGCATAGTCCGGAGTGCAGAATTTATCCACTTCCTTGCCGAGTTTAAATTTGTTTACGAATCCAAAACGTGTTACAATGTAAATTAAATATTTTTACAATGTTAATTTTCTACAAATAATGTTCTAGTTCAAAAGTTATAGTACATTTTACTAAACAAATGAAGTTGATTTTTTTACATTGGTGATATCATATTTTTGTCACTCAAATCGAAATTACATTGGAGACTTAAATCATTAATATTTTTTTATCATTCGAATAAAAGTTCTCACTTTTCAAAAGCCTATGTATTTTTTTGTTAAAAACAAAATATAATTTTTAAAATTATTTTGGAATCAAATCTGGTGATTCGGTCAAATCTGTATATCAGAAATTTATATCATTTCAGGTTTTCAAGAAACAAAAAAAAATTTAAAAATATACATACTTTGTTGGCAATGATTGCGAGTGATTGTGAGTGAGAACTGAGAATGTAAAAAAATGAACAAATGAACTAACTTCTGAATGAACTAACATCTGAATGAACTAACTTCTAAATAAACCAACTCCCAATGAATTAATCCCAATAAAATTAGGATTTGTTTTGTTATAAACTAAGATCTATTGTTTTTTTAACTAACTCCCAGTCGCAAAATCAAAATGAACTAGGTCCCAGTAGTGAGACCATAAATACTATAGTGTGCCGATGCAGGAGTGTTGCGTATATATTTCAATTTTGCATTTAAACAATCTGGATTTAATGAAACTTTGAATTTAGCTATATCTTAATCCATATTCAATTATTAAAAAATGAACTAACTCTCACTGTTTTTAATTTGTTATTTAGTTCATTGGAATTTATTTCGTATTGAACTCCTAGTCCAAATTTAACACCCAAATTTATGAACTAAATGCCAACAAAATTGCGGTGGGAGTTACTATATATTTGGGAGTAAGTTCACAGGACGAAAAAATATAGATAATTTAAAGCGAACCCAAATAAGTGGTGATGGTGAAGCAGTGGAGTGTCCTAGTGGAGAAACAGTGAATCATGACAATATTTGATTAAAGAAGGAAAACTATTTTATGTGCTCCATTTTTAATTGGCCTAATGGCAACATATTTTCAAAATTAAACACATTGAACGATTAGTCGAATTTCGATCACTGGGCGACACAAATATATTTTAATCGAATAGAAAACGACGATTTGTCTTAAGAACTAATACATACATAACTTTAGCTCCTAAGCACCTTTAAAGCTATTAAAAACAAAATTTATTACTTTTTACCAAACTAAAACCATTGTTCATCGAAATTTTAAACGAATAATTTCATAGAATGAATAAAAAATTATTTTATGAAATAAAATTGAAAAAAAAAAAAAAAAAATGTAACCATAGAGAAAAAAAAACATAAATGCATTTTCTCCTTCAAGTAAAATATCAAAGAGAGAAAAGGTAACAAGTAGCAACACTTGTTATAAGTTGTTCATAGTTCTAAAGTCAAGCTGGGGTGATGCCAGTTTTTTTTTCTATAATAACACTAAGTATCTTGTATCTATATTAATTAACAAGAGAGAGAGAAAGAGAGAGTATTCATAGACGAGATAATTAAATGACATCCTTGGAACTTTTTGATGCAAACTTAAAAGGTCTAAGTGGGATTACTTATATTAAGAAGATGAATGAAATTGTGTAATGAAATATTTAAAAAAAAAAAAACTATAAAAATGGATTCTACACAAAAAAAAAACTATTGTAGAGTGAGAACAAAATATAAGCCTCGTGATGTTACTTGGGAACTTGAATTCGATGTACATGTATGTTTCTAGATGCAGAGCCTCCACTATTTTTTTTTTTTTTCTAAAATGAATATCAATCAAATTTAGCATCATCATAATGCACATTATTTGGTCATTATAAACCCATTAACTAACTGCCATGCAAATACACATCATTGTTTAAATTCATACAATAAGCTGATTTTGGTTTGAAAAAGTTTGAATTATCCAAAGCTGATTTAAATTTATTTTTTCAAATTCTTATTGTTGCAGTATAATTCGAAATATCAAGCTTTGAAAGCTTACACTGAAAATAATTTTTCTCTCTTTATACTTAACTCACTAAATATGTACACACCACATGTACTTATATCTAGTTGATATGAGACGACAGCTTGTCTAGTTTTAAGCAGTAAATTCCAATATGTTTAATGACAAATTTTTATCTCACACCTTCCAACCAAAAAAAAAAATCCCGCTAACGATGTTGTATTTACATACTTAGTGTATTTGCTTTTACGATAACACGAATGATATCTTGAAGAGGTATTGATTTACAACATCCTTAACCACAAAACTTTACATTTTGTTGGACAAACAGGTCGATTAGAGAAACAAAAACAAATCAATGGTAAGAAAATTATTTAAAGAAAAACAAAGGATTGGTTTTTAGTTTGATCCGACTGCTAGGCTTCAAGTTTTAGGAGGATTTGGACGACAGTAAGTCGGTTTTTATGTCAGAAAGTACAAGGGATATTAAAAGAGATATTTTCAGTCGTTAAAACTTCTGTTAATAATATTATACTGCCAAGTATTTTTGTTTTGGCTAAAACAACAAAACCCAAAACCCTTTCGAAGTGCCAAAATACAGATTACAAAATTCTGTAATTTAAATGAAATGAAATGAAATGAAATGAAATGAAATGATATGAAATGAAATGAAATGAAATGAAATGAAATGAAATGAAATGATATTCTATTCCATGAAAATATTTTGAAATCGACCAAAAGTCAGGTTTTCTGTATATGCATTTCAAAATTCTGTAAATGACACACTTTTTCTTTTGTCATTAACAGAATTTTGGAATGCAGAATTTTGAGATACAGAATTTTGGAATACCAAGGAAAGAATAATAACAATATTGCATAGGTATTAAATTAAAAAAATTGGAGTGCAAAATAATTTTTAAACAAACAGTCTTTTGTTTAGAATTTGGAAAAAAGAAACACTATGGCAATCGATTATCTTCCAAAAATAAAATGCACGACTGGGTCGCACGTATATTTGCTCCTATGTGCGATAACATCTTGATTTTAAAGTCTGAGTATGAGTTGTTAGGAAACTGTATATTCGGATTTTAATCAAAACTACCAAAAAATACAATACTACCCGACTACCTACTATCGATTATTATAGTCATAAGTAGAAATATAAAAAACACCTGAAATTCATTATTTAAATTGATAAAATAAAAGAAGAAGTATAATCTTAAAACTGCCATCTTATGTATCATAAAAATACAAATTTTTGAAAAAAAAAAATTCAAAAATCGTTAGCTGTTTTTTCAAAAAATAATTTTTTATACATTTATGTATATAATTTTTTAAGTATTTATTTTTATAAAAAAAAGTTGGTATGTACATTTTTAGTATATGTATATGTACATTGTACCAAATTAAAAAAAACTCGATCTAAAAAATTTCATCAAAATCGTTAGAGCCGTTTTCGAGATAAAAATGTTTCGTTTAAACGGTACTATGACAGGTACCGTCATTTTTGGAGCTAAAAAAAATTTCGATTTCTCCTCTAGGCAATCTCCCCAAAGCCTTATGTCCAAAGTTTGAAGAAAATCGCTTCAGTAGTTTAGGCTGTAGGTCGAGGTACAGAGAGACAGACAGAACGAATTGCGGGACCCACTTTTTTCGCGTTCTCTACCATCGTAATGTTAGGTCTTATTAATATCTCGAGTTCGATTTTTTGCACGAATCCAAAACTTGCCCTATAGTACCTATAATAGTCGCAAGTAAAAATACCGTGCACATTTTTCGATAAGAGAGCTTGATGCCAAACTCTATCAAACGCTTTTGAACGTATCTGATGAATGTAAAAAATATGCCAGAAAACCAAATTTTGGTACTGGATTTTTACTTTTATCAGCTAAAATAAACATAAATGGGTCTATATCCATTGTAGTCACAACAATTCAATAATAAATTAAAAGAAAAATTAGATGTCAAGTTACACAAACACATTGAAAAAAAAATCATAAATTATTTAACTTTACTCCGCAAGAGCTTTACATATTTTGAAGAAGTATTTTTATGTTATTTACACAAACTATATAAAAAAAATGAAAATTCACAAATATAATAAAACAAAAATATTATCATACCCATAAAAACTTTGCGCATGACAAAAAAAAAGAAACAAATTTGTAAGTGAACCAAAATAATAAAAAAAAATAAAAACATCTTTAACTTAAAAAGAAAATAAAGCAAAAACACACAAATAACATACATTTATTGGTAAGAAGTCCTTGAAGTTGAAATAAAAATCGAAACACATTGAGTCGGGGGAAAATGTGAAGAAAAAAGTAACAGAGGAAAATTAACAAAAACAAAACTAAACGAACACAAACACAAACACAAGGAGAAAATCACAGTTAAAACGAAAAGAAACCTATAAACTGCGTGAATGGAATGAATGTCGATTTATAACTTGAACAAACTTTTGAAACGCAAATTACTAATGCGTCTTCATTCATACCATATTATTAGGACTATTAAAAAAAGAATGCATCATTTGTTTTGGCTTTTTCCTTTAATTAAATTCATTCACTTTGAGTTTACTACGAAAATAATAAAATGAATAGAAACAGAACTATTCGTTTGAAAATTTGATTATTTAATAAATTGTATCGATTCATACTTTTCATTTATTTTATTTGATCGAACTTTAAAATAAACATGCATTCTTTTAATAGTCCTATGCTATACAGTATTTTTTTTTAAATATTTTTTTTTATAAATTAATAAATAAAATAAAACATTTTTTTTTTTTTTCAAAAACTTACTTTCATTCAAAGGACTGAGTGCAGTTAATTCACAATTTTTCGAAACATTATATCGAGTACTGCTTTGACGTTTCTCTTTTTTAATGACAGGTGTAGTTGTCAAATTTAAACCTTTAGTTAGTGGCGTTGGGGGTGGAGCATCACGTGGTGGTGTGCCTTTATTTTCTTTGTTGGCCTATAGAAGAAAATTTAAAAAAAAAATTAGTTAAAAATCGATTTATTTGAAAAACAAAAAAAAATTAATAAAAACTGAAAGATTGAATACACAATATCTTATGCTTTTACTACACATATTCAATCAATACAACACTAAAAATTTAAAAAAAAAGTCAGAAATAAAATGTGTTCAAAATGCTTGTTAGCATACTCAATACTCATCAAATTAAAATGCTATAAGTAAAAGAATATTTTGGTCTACGGTTAAAAAGTAAAAAAAAACACTGCGGATAAACATTTATAGATGTAAGGACATAATAATATTCTCACTAATAATTTTTTTTTTGTGGTTTTAATTATGCAGAGGGGAAGATCTTTTTGAATGGGTTTCTTCATTCTAGTTGATTGTGGTTTAATCTCCTTTGTCTAATTTATTAGATTATTATTTTTTGGTTGGCCAACATTACACTGAACATTTAGATGCAACTTCATTTTAAATTTAAATGGTCAAATATCTTAGAAAACTACATTTTTTTTATCGTGGTTGATTTAACAAGAGTGGTTCACATCAAATCAACAAAAAAGCTAACCCTTGAAGATTCTGTTGAGATCACAAAAGGAAATCATATTATTCAAGGGAAAGTTTTTTTTATAAATTTGTATAGTTATTTATAATTATTGCATAATTAGAAATTGATTTAAATTTCATATTTTTATTAAATTAAATTCCTTACGGTTTTATTATTTTAGTCAGTTTGTTTTTTTTTTTCAAATTTCTTATTTAATAATTTATTAGTTTGAAATTTTTTGCAAGTGTCAGATGTTTTTTTTTTAGAACCTGGAACCTTCGGATTGCCAGCCAAAAATTCTACCTGTGTCAATTTGCAATAAATATTCCAATGTTTAAAGTTAATCACCTCGAACCACAGATAAAAGAAACATATTTTTGTACGGCCTGCCCTTAGCATTTGAATTACTAGGGATTAAATTCAAATAAGTAAACTTTTTAAAACAATAAATTTTTCGTATTATTGATATGCATTTTAAGTGGAATTCTTCTTAAAATAAACCAAAATCTTTTTAATAGTTTTTTTTTCTATCTGTACGATATAATTCATTATTTTGGCCACCACTGTTCTTTATGTCGATTTTGAATAGCCATCAATTAATAAATAATATGCGTATTGATAAAAAATAAAGCTTAAATGTTTTCTTTTAATTCTTGAGATAGACGAAACTCGCATTAAATTTTTTATACATAATATAATAAAGTCGTATTAAGACAAAATAGTAAAGTATTTTTAGGCTCATAAAGTCTAGTTTTGAAATATTGAAATTAATAAATTCAATGGATTCCACTCCTTTAATATGGACTAGAATTTCGAACTAGAAATTAAAAAAGCACTTTTTTGGCCAAATAAAAGAAACTAAAAAATATCGCCGTTAGATTTTGCAAAGACGATGCTAATGTGGTTTAGTTTTTTAATCGAACAAGTTTAACGACTTTGGTGACTGTCTAAACTCTATCGTCTAAAAAGTGTATTTTCATTTTTATGTTTGACTAATTTAATTTATTTTTACTTAAATTTTTTAAATTTTTATTTTTATTTTGTTTGTTATTCCTAACCTCAAGCAGCTCATTTAATGTGAACCATTTTGTTATTGGATACCTATATAGGGAAAGCGCGCAATTAAAAAAAAACGGGATGAATACAGAATATATGTATGTATGTATTGTATATAGTTTTATCTGGATGAATGATTTATTATTAAATCCTCATACCTTTGATGCAAATCCTCGCCTTTTAGCTTTTGCAGTCTGACAGAAATACACAAAGACAAAACAAATAAAACAAAAGAAAAAAAATAATAAAATATTGTGTAGTGTATAGAGTATAATGTAAAAAAAATATAACTCTAATTAAGTTAATAACTGGTATTTTTTTTAAGTGTAACCAAATTATTTTTCTAAAATGTCTTTCGTTTAACTTAAAGACGGAGAACTGGCTACGTATTTTTCCACCTTTCGGAGGTTTAGTTCCTATTTTTTTAGACAACAAACCTAAACATGCCTTTCACCTTAAAAAGGAACACTCTTACACCTAAGATATTTGTATGGACTCTCTTGATACTTATGCAAAATTAAACACTTATTCAAAGTTTCGTTAGCAAAAAAAATTACTTTCACTATTTTATAAACTTTTAAACTTAAAAATAAACTCATATTTCATAAAAAGAACAGTTTTTATAAATAAATAAATACATCAATTTGATAAACTGGCACCACTCCCCGACATCGAACCTCTAAAATGCATGTGGACAAAAGGCCAACAAGAGGATTTTGGGGGACTTTGAATATCTATGTTTATCAGGGTGAATTTCAGCATCGATACTAATTATAAAATTCCATGAATCGATGACTTTTTTAAACCGCTATTTTGAATAATGAAAGTGTACCACTTGAAAAAAACGAAAAAAATAGGACTTTTGATTTTCATTTAAATTCAAAACGAAAATGATTTTTTTCAAAAAACTTTAATTCGATTTTCTGAAAATTTATTTTTTTCGACTTATAGAAATGGAAAAATTGTTCCATATTTTTTTTTTTTCGTTTAGGGAAGTAATGGCATTTTTGGAATTGTCAAGCAAATACAAAATGGCCGAAAATTTTGTTAATACTTCAATACGTTTCGATCGGAAACTTTTCAAACAACCCTCGTGATTTAAATTAAATCATTTTTTGGTTTGTTTTTTTTTCTCCACAAACATAATGTAAATTGTAAGAATTTCGAAACACAAATAATACAAAATTACGACCACGTACAGTATATCGAACAAGATTTATTACAATCAGCATCATTACTGTTGGTTACCTCAAACTTTGGTGCTTTTTTTGTTTTTATTATATTACACAATAAAATGTTAATTATTTTATTATTCCTATAAGCGATATGACAAGAAAACCACTTCTATTTGTCATGTATTGTTTTTTTTTTTTGTTTACCTATTCATTTTATGTACAATTGTATGCTAAGTTGGATAAGATAAGATTAAAAACAGATTATCTATGGGACGTGCGAACTGAATAGCAATTTTTGCTGCCACCCCATTTGCAATCGAATCCAGTCTAGAGATCTTTGCTTTATTTTATTTTGAAGAAAATGTAGGAGTAGACATATTTGTTGGTTAAATGTCAATAAAAAAAATTGCCCGATATTTTTTTTTAAACATTTATTTTTTCGTCTGAAATAAAAGAAAATCAATGGAATGTTGAAAAAAGAACGTGAATTTTAAACAGCGACAAAAAATATTCACGTGTTTCACGTGTGTGGCTGGTGGTGCAATTTAAATTTTTTAGAATCTACATTTCATATAAACTGCCAAAAACTATTTATGGTCACTGACAAGAAAAACCAACAAATTATTATTCAAAGTATTGACAAATTAAGTCGGAAACATTCCATACACGAAAAAAAATAATTTTAACAAATGATTTATTGAAGATTAATGAAAAGATTTTCTGCTGACAAAAATAAACAAAGAAGATGATATTGCAGTGATTTTTTTTTTTTGTTAACAATTTCCGTGTTAATTTTTTTTTTCATTTGCATAATCATCAGGGTTGCTTTGTAGAAACAAATTCATATTTCTATTAAATGAATGATGATGACTTTTTGCTTTATGGACTACGGTTCATTATATTAATTATTAGTTCTATAATTGAAGACGATGTTCATTATGAATTATTTTATTTTTTATTTGAACTATCTATGTATGGTACCCCTGAACACTTGTCACAAGTTAAAAGTAGACTTTTTTGGTTTTAAAAAGATGAATGGTACTAACATTATGAACAAAAACTGAATTTCATTCAACTGAAATAGAAAACATAGATATTTATATGTATAATATATAATTCAAGTTCAGTTTGACCATATTTCATCTTTGCTTTTTTTTAATGTCAAAGTTAGAAAGAAATAAAAAAAAATAAATGTGCTAATGGCCCAATTTGAATTTCTTCAAATATAATCGATATTTCGTATGGTAAAGAAGGCAAAAGGAAAATGACTACTTATTTGTATCCTCTGTAATTATTATAAGTATTTTCAAGTAGTATTCGATTCATAATTTACTATTGACCTTTTTTTCCTAGAATTTTTTTTAGTATCTCAGTTGAACGATTGGCAATTTTTTTAAGACGAAGTTCCTAAATCCCGTTACGGTTTTTTTTTTTCATAAAACTCAATAGTGATTTTTAAAAAGCTAACCTTTCCTATTTATGTCAAAACTCAATTGGTCATTCATTTTTCAAATAATAAACTGTTAAATTCCTTTAAATAATTAATAAGTACTTAAATTAGAAAATTGTTTGAAATTTGTTGAAATATCAGTTTCAAAAATTTTAGGTGACAATGACGTCATGATCTTCTATGAAATAACTCCCACGAAATAAGTCCCACTTTTAAAAACGAAATAAGTCCCACCAAAAATTGCTTAAAAAAATGAAATAACTCCCACGAAATAAG
Source organism: Syrphus vitripennis (assembly GCA_958431115.1). Lineage (NCBI taxonomy): Eukaryota > Metazoa > Arthropoda > Insecta > Diptera > Syrphidae > Syrphus > Syrphus vitripennis. Next base: position 110,083,250 of record OY288108.1, read on the forward strand.
TCCCACTTTTGAAAACGAAATAAGTCCCACCAAAATGAAATGATTTAAAAATTTATTTGAAATGAAATAACTCCCACTCAAAATGAAATAACTCCCCCTTGAATAATATATTTCTTAAATGAATTAAGTCCCACTTTCATAAACGAAATAAGTCCTACTTTTTCATTGTTTAATGCGATTTCAAATAAGAAGTATTTGGCTCTTCGAAAAAAAACACACGTCGAATAAGGGGTATGAAATAACTCCCACTTTACAAAACGAATTTATTCCCACTCAAAACGAAATAAGTCCCACTTAAAATAAAAACGCGTAACGAAATAAGTCCCACCAATTGACGAAATAAGTCCCACTTTTAAAAACGAAATAACTCCCACTTTCAAAATAGCAATTTTTGGTGGGACTTATTTCGTTTTTAAAAGTGGGACTTATTTCGTGGGAGTTATTTCATAGACCCGATCTTTCACATGATGACTATTCTCTATGAACATAGCAATTGAGACTCATTAAAGCATCCTACTGACGCCAACATCTAAAAATTAAGCCTCCTCCAACGTAAAATCTCTATCCACAGTATGATTTTAATTTAACTTTTATCGCTAGTATACATATGTACTTTCAATGTTGTATTTGTATTTCATATAAAACCTTATTATATGAATGAAAAACTGTTCAGAATTCAAAAAATATATCTGTTGTCTGTGTATAGTGTGAAAAACTAAAATTATAAGTAAGTTTTAATTGACATTATAAAATATATAAAAAAAAAGAGAATTTCTTATTTTTTTGTATATCCAAAAACATAACCATTTAGAATTTCTGTAGCCACACAAAAATAGACCGCAAATACTAAAATTTTGAAATCAGTTTTACACTGGGTCAATTTATTTTTAAGTTTTTTGTCGTAGGTCAATATTTTAGAAAATATTTATTAAATAATAGAAATTTTAAAATATGGTCACCCTATTATGGCACACAAAATTGTTGCACTCTGTCACAGAGACTTTCAGAATTTAGTTTAAATTTTTTTATTATTGTTACATTCATTTTTGTAACTCATTCATAAAAATAACTATAAAATGAATGCATATTTATTTATATGTATTCTCCCTCAGTTATTTTAATAGTTTATTTCAAAGAGATCGTATTTTGGCGCCAGAGAGTCGATGGCGACAGCTAAAATATATATGTATTTAAAAAAAAAAAAACAAAAATAAACAAATAAACGTCTTGACATTGAAATATATAAAATTCAAGGCAACTTTTATCTACGCCAAGGGTCATTTCGAACAAGCATATAGTAGCGATGGGTTGATGATGATTAATCACAATGATGACGACTTTACAACAATAGAGAACAGAAAATCTCAACAAATCCAATAAGCTTGTTTCTAATATACGCATGACTGAGAAAAAAAAAAACAACAACAAAAATCAACCTCATCTCATTTGATCTCTTAAGTGACATCTAGACAGCAGCACTAGCACTTTGTCAGAAATATGAGAAATTAACTGAAATCAATTTAGGAAGATATTATATTATAACCCAAATAAATAATTTATTACTTTATTCAGTTAAACATAAACTAAGCTATGCTTGACAGATTGATAGTATAATATATTTACAACTTCACATTCCTTACGTTGGAAGTTTTAATTAAAATCAATTTTACTGCCAAATATGAATCTTTTGTATGTAAAGCTTTTAAAAGATTTTTTTCATAAAGAAGAGAGAAGGTGCAGAGATGAGATACTTAGTAATTTTAATTATTCAAGTCTAAAAATGGAATGTGAGAGTTTGGATTCCATAATCTTTTTGTTAGAAGCCAAGGGCAGGTGGAAAAACAGAGAATTTATAAATAAAAAAAATTAATAACAGAATGTTCGTCAATGATTGACGACAGAAACGAACAAATATTGGAAATAATTCATTATAATAGGGTTACCAGATCTTAAAGGTTAAGTTTTGGGTTAATTAAGTTGAGAGTCCTCGGGGAATGTCGATCTGAGTCAGATTTTTCCCATTTTGCAGAAATCTTATTTAATTTAATATTTTGGACTGAACTTGAATAATTAAAACTTAAAATAAACAGTTTATTAAAAAAAATACTTTAATAACAAAAAAAAAAATTTTATTTAAAATGAAATAAAAAAAGGAAAATAGACATTTCTTTAAGAAAATAGCTGGAAAGCGATGTTTCTTTCGTCGTGTTGAATTCAGAAAATTTTTAATCCGTGGATTAGTAAGCCTAAGAATAAGGTTTGAATTTTTATGTCTTGTTAGTGTTTTAACAGTTTCTATATATTTTATTTTGCATACATTTTTTAACTTTTTTAATGTGAGAAAAAATACACATTTGACAAGAAAATTATTTGACAAAGATTTGTCAAACGTTAACATTTATTCCACAAGTTAAATCCAAACCTTATAAAGTTTTGAAACCATTCATTTTTATAACGCAACAGTAAACGAATAATAAACTCTTATAAAACGATTGCAGTCATTACATTTTTATAAACTGCGTGACCCTAAACAACTTCCTCAAATAAAATGATGCAACCGACGGAAATTTCCATCTAAACATTATAAATCTATTGGCAAAGTACAATCGGATAACCATTATGTGTATTACTCATACTCTTTGTACAATAGCCACATAATGAATTTTTGTCATAAATTTTTTTAATGAAAATAGCTATAATACGTTATAAAATGTTTAAAAAAAAAAAGTATTTTTATCTATTGAATTTATTTTAAAATTTCACATGTTTTGCTGTCTTTATGTTTATAAATTATTAATAGAATATCTTTTTTCAGAGACTTTAATAAAAAAAAAACATACATAAATGAAAAATTCTTCATGTATGACATGGTAAATATAGTACAAAATAGTATTAGAAGAGGTTTAGTCCATCTATTTTAGGAATAACCGCAAATCATTTCACAAAGGAAGGAAAATAAACAACATGGGTATAAAATTATATTTATGTATGTTCTCATAGGCACACAGAAATAGTAGATTTATAAGATGCATAGATAAATATGGATTATTTAGATACACCCTCTCTCTCTTTATTGTTGCTTTCAATTGAAGTTTTTTTTTATTTAATGTTTTAAATAGTAACTAATTCTGCCATTATGTATACCATCGTCAGTGTGATTTGCATAAGGTGTCATAAAAAGCTATAGCGTGTTGGTTGATCCAAGACAAAAAAAAAATCGTATTGCTGGATAGTCTATTCGTCCCGTTTCGGTGGGTGCATATATGCATTGTTTTTGAAAAATTAAAAAATAATGATTTTTTTTTTCAAAATTGTACGTTATTAAGTCCCATAATTGATTTAAATATTCAATCTTCTTTTTCCTTTACCAGCGATTGTCATGATCTCGACTGAGACCACAATTCTCCCACTCCCCTCCTTCACCTTTCAATATTCTATCTTTGCAAAAAAAAAAAAAAACAAATTTTCTTTTTAAAAGTTGAGTTTGAAAATCAATTCTTCAAAACCTATGCACTCGAACTCGCCAAATGTGAAACAAAACTGCCTTTCTTTGCACACAAAACTGATATAGATATAACCATGGCTACATATAAATTAATGCTAACGCAGTGTTAAATAGAGAGCAAACCTTAGGTGGAGAGAATGCAAATTAGCTGCATAGGTTACGAACACTCGTCTTATAGGCGGACACGGATCACGACTTGCAGTGTATGCAAAGATTTTTGGAGAAGCTGAATGTACATATGAAGAGGAGGAAGAAACAATTCCTCACAAGCTTCAGAAATTATGCTAGAAGAAAATTTACTACAACTTATCTAGGCATATCATTTTCGACGCGCATATCCTGTACAGCGTGGAAACGCGCTTACCGTAGACGGCGCCGCGTGTGTAGAAACGCGCATGCCACCCAGCACTGTCCCAAAGACGTATACTCCATTTGTTAGCATTCTACTACGGTGAAACTACTGATCTAGTAAATACTAAAATAAATAGTATCGCAAGCTTTGTAAGAAGCTTAAAATGGTTTGACTTGTGGGAATGAAATCTTACAGATCCATTTGGTATCACAACGAACCACTGTAATAGCCTTAGCGCATCAGTCTTCTTCTAACTATAACAACAAATTATTCCAACGTTCCTAATAAAATAAAGAATTTGAATAAAATTTTAATTGAAATCCAGCAAATACACTAAAACGTAAAAGATAACATGGATGGGCTAATCGCTAATGTCGTCAAAAACTAGATGCCAGACAGCGAAAAATAAAATGCATTTAATTCATGGTTAACGAAAGCGGAAATTATAGTTTGCATATTCATTCGACCGCAGACAAGAGCACGATTTTATAAATTGAGATTCATTGTTTTGTTTTGTTTTTTTTTTGTTGTTGTTGTCTTATTTTTAAGTTTTTACAGCATATGATGAGTTATGATTATAGAAATAGCCAGATTGTTGTTATTTTGTAATGTTTTAGTAATTTATTTTTGTTTCAAAAATAATTGCTAAATACCCCTAGACACAACACAACAAAATGGGTATCAGGACGTAGAAGTGGAGAAGGACTGCACTCACTTTCTTTTCTAACTAAAAGCAGGAAGTCAGACCTCCGACAATAATTTTTCAACGAACTGGGTAGCGGCTCATCCATGCTAAACAACCTACTTAAGTTCATTGAACTTTTAGAATAAGTTAGGCACCATCATCCATTTCCCCTCCCTCCTTCTCCTATCTACCTCCTGAAAACCTACCTTAATATAAGATATATGTATATAGTAAATTTTACTCATTTCAAAACCTTTATTTCTTGGAATGAGAGATTATTATATTATAATGAAATAATTTCAATGTAGTTATATGTTACTTAAAATATAAAGAATGCTAACTAGAATTTAAATGGCCTTCGAAAAAAGATCTACATACAACCACAGTGCACATATCAAAGGTTTCAATTAAATTTTGTCATATTGAACAGTAAGACTTGGACTGCGTCCTCCGACTTTTTTTTTTTGACTTTTCAGTATTTACCTCTTGTTTTTGACTATAAAGTGGAGCGAGATATGAATACTGAAACATTGAAAAAAGTCGGGGAAGCAATGTAATGGGAACTGCATTTTGTACAATCAAACAATAACACTCTTGTATTTTGATTTTGTAAAATGTGGAATTTAGGTATAGGAAACTGCAGTTCTGACTCATGATTTTGAAAACGTTTCCCAAATAAGTACTTACAACATTTAATATGTGTACTGTGACATAAAACATTTAAGAGCGAACTCTGGGCGACCCAGTGCTTTTATCGGTTTCTGAACCCAGATGCTCCACCGAATTCACACGATCGAAAAAAAACGATACAAGAAATAAATAATCCCAACTGTAGTAAAACATTTTAAAATTAAATACCTAAATGTTCAAATAATTTATAAATATTGTTGTACATAATATCATCGATTAGTGTGAAAACTAATATTATTTAATTAAATTCTTAACTCACCTCACTAACTGAAGAAGATGTCACTATTGCAATACCACTATTGTTATTCTCTTTTATTCCGTTGTGTTGCTGCTGCTGTTGTTGTTGCTGTTGCTCTGACGTCGTTTGCGTGTTATCCATAATTTTTATTCTTTTCTCTACTTCTTCCTTTTGCTGCTGTTGTGTTGTGGACTGCTATTTTTTTTTTTTTGTTTATTATATTTTGACTTCGTTTATTTTTTTTTTAATTTCTTTTATCGAATCTTCCCCCACTCAAGACATATACAACAACAACAAAAATCAACGGCAAAAATGATAAACAAATTTTAAATTGAAAAAAAAATTACAGAATACGGGGAGAACTCGACGTCAAAACACAACGAAAAGATTTTTTTTTTTATCTTTTTGTTTGCACTATTACTATTTAAAAACTAAAATAAAAAACTTATCTTTTTATATTCTTTCTTACGACACAATGAAAAAAATAAAATGAGTTATTTCAAAAAAAAATTAACTGAAAAAATCACACACAGTTAAAGTAAAGTATTTCAAGTCGTCTGGTTTTTTTTTTGGTTTCGGAAACGATGAGTGAACAATTATTTACTTTAAAAAAATAAACAAAATTATTTAAAGCCAAGCACACAAAAGAACACAAAACAGTAATAGGAATAGGTACAGCGTACAGCTTTAATCAGCTACTACTCGTATAGGTACGTCTTGTGGCGATCGTGAAATACAGACGCGATGGCATTCTACTGCTATCCACATGATCGTTGCTAGGGGAAAGTGGGGCAAATATTTTAAAATCAAAAAAAAATTAAACTGCCGTTTAAACAAGTGTTTAAATCTGAGTTGTATAGAATTGTTATGCATATGCATGGCAGAGATTAGACAGAATCAAATTGAACGATTCCAATCGTTTGGATAATAATTAAAATTATTTTAAGCAGACAACACATTGATAATTGAAACATGGACAAATGGAAACAAACGACACTTAAACCATTCTTTGAACTTAAATTGTATTTTTTTTTTTTTTTTTTTGTAAAACATCATGGATATTGACAAAATTAACTTAATCAATAACCAAGAGAGGAAAAGAATTCCGAGTTCAAATTGCAGGTTCTGGATATACATATGTAGTTTGCATATTATGCGGCTCTTATGATCCCAATGCATTAGAGGTTAAAGCCGTTGTCCGCCCTGGACTGTTGGTACAATAGTACATATTTCCAACTTTGGTTGGCGCTGAAATATTATAGCCTCAAACAAAGACCAATAAATCTGGAAATCCGAAAAAAGGAGGAAAAACTTCCGAAAAGCCCAATTCAAAACGACTTTAGAGTTCTCATCAATAAAGTTTAAATGTATATATCCCGACAATAAAATGCATAACCTGCACAAAATTCAAACAGCTTTTAGAATGAAAAATCTTACCAATCTTATGTGGAATCCCGACAGTAAAATGCATAACCTGCACAAAATTCAAACAGCTTTTAGAATGAAAAATCTTACCAATGTTATGTGGAAATGTTTACCAAATATATTTTCTTATATGTACATATATAAAACTATCCATCCATACCATTGTCAATTTAAAAAAAAAAATGAGAAAAAAAATAACAACCAGCTAACTTTGGAACTTAGTAAAAATCCACGACAGAGATAATTTATTTACCATTTAATAACTAAGTTAATTAATAAAGCGCCATAATTAAATACATACTCGTAAACACTCATAGTTTAGTTTTTAGTTCGGAACATTTTGTTCATATCTATTTAGGTGCGTTTGAACAACAAGATTAGAGAACACCTCATGATTGATTGATTGTTCAAAATTAAAAATAAATAAAATTTGCGATTAAATTTTTTTACAAATGAATTAAGACATGGAGGACAAAGAAATATTTTCAATTGCTATGTGTATGTAGTATGTATGTACGTAATTGGCCAGTTTATATTTTTTAATATTCTGGGATTCAAGAAAATACATGTTTTTTCTCAGCTACTTGACAAAAGTGGGTAAATTCTCAAAAATCTCCTAGATCTCATAAAAATATAAACTTGCCAAATATGAACAAAAATATAAAGTGGTATGAGTGATTTCTTTTTATTCTAATAAGAAAAAAATATGTATGTAGCCATGTACATATATCTACTTATGTATTAATGTCCCTCAAGTTAGCAGTCCAAGGTTAGCAGAACAAACTTAGTGCTATTAAGTGCTCCAATAGTTTTGGAAAAAATTAACTAACTTGAACTCAAGTCAAAAAAACGTAAGAAAAACAACGGAAAAAATGATTTATCCAGTATTTATAATTTTCAGGAATAAAAAAAAAATTTAATGATTTGATGAAAAACAAAAAAAAAATTCATGTAGGTACATATGTATGTAGTATGTACACATAAATCTTGGTGGTTCTGAAAATGGAGCATTTAATTCGAGCCTAGTGATAATTTAAAAGATTTAAGTCGAAAACTTTTCTGATTTTTGAGAAAAATTAAATTAAAGTTAGCAGAACTTGAAAAAAATTAATTTTTATTTTTCAAATTAATTTTTTTTTTGAAATTTTTACATTTTTTTTATTTATTTTTATTCGTAGAGCATTTAAATAGCTTAGAAATACTTGATAAATAATTTTTTTTCGTTGTTTTTTACGGTTTTTCGAAAATTGCTCTGCAAACTTGAACTAAAGTTAGTAGAACATAAAATTTTTCAAAACTATTGAAGCACACATTTTTTTTTTGGAATACTTAAAAGCATTAATTAAGCACTAATTAATGCCATCAAAAAAATTTGTACTGCTGACCTTTGTCTGCTAACTTGAGGGACATTATGTATTTTCCGAGAAGAGAGACGTAACTAAGTAAGCGCCATAAATCGATCTAATCAGACGACAGTTAATTAATAAGGTATTAAGTTTATCACGCAAAAATGTTGCTTCCAAATTAATATTTTGTATAGGCTTTTTCCAAACCAATGCAAAGTAATTAGAACATGTTGTTGTCAAACATATTATCAAAGTTATTGTTTCGTCGTTTTCACCGAATGCTTCGCATTATACTGAATGTGAATGTTCATATTCCCAAGAGATGAATTCCTTAAAGTGCTTTGGCATTTGACACGACCTAAGAATTTAGAATTGTGAATGGTCAAAGATTTTGATTATACACATGCATGGTCGCCGACAATAGCGAGTTTTAGGGCGAACAAATAAAGCTTCTAATTTAAGTTTAAAAATAAAGTGAAATTATTTAAGTGCTAGTTTTCTTAAGTAAATTGAAAAGAAAAGCCACTAGGCAAAATTGAAATGATGGGCAAATAATAACTGGTAGGTATCTTAAAATATGTATGTGAAGTAAAGTAGGTTTAATATTTTTTATTCTTATCAGTTGAGGTTAGTCAAACCATGGAAGTTGACCTAAATAGACCACAAATCACGTTTGGAATACATGGAAACAAAATTTGATTAAAATTATAAAAATAAACAAATAAGTTATTATAAATAAACATTCAAAATTTTTGTACGATAAAATATATTGTCATATCTATACCTACAAAAATTTTAATTTTACTGAACCACCCACCTAAAAAGATAATGTCAACGTCACCGCATTTCGAACCAATTTTTCTTGGCTAAAATTCAACTCTGAAATTTAACTGTCCAAGTTGTGCAAAAGTTTCACTTCAATAAACATTTTCTGGCATTTGAAATCATAATGCCTCGACCCAACTTACACGACCTAGCTTTGATCCTTTTTATGACAATTCTGTAGATTTATGTTTTGGTCGTAGGAGCAAACGTTTGAATCTCGAAAACCTGATCTAAGATATAAGTTGTACTTATAAAGGTCGGTATTCAAAGGATTTGTTGAGTTATGAGCCTCATAAACTTATGAGCGCTCGGGGGAAAACCGGCTTAAGAGTTACTTATTATTATCAATGCTATTTTCATAGTAAAGTCAAAGATTTTTCCTCAAAATCAAGAATTGCCTAAATGAATGAAACATTTTTATTCTTGATGCCAATAAATTCCTAAGGAAACTTCAACCGTATTATACATTCAAAGTTTTCAAAGATGAAACAACTTCCAGCGAAATTGTATTCCCGATAACTTAAATAGGTAGGTATGAGTTTAAAAAAAATATATAAATTCATTTTTTATAACGAGCTACCCATATACATACCTACATATATGTATATTCATAAAATTAAGTTCACATATAAAACATTCTGTTATGTTTATAACTTTGTTTCAATTAAGATTCTACTTTAAAAACAATTTCTTACGGTAGGGAAAACTAAGATTTAGGTTTTTTCACCTCAAATCTTCCTTTATCTCCATAGCTTTAGGGCTTTCGAAGTCCACAACAATTAAAAATATACAATACACATTGAATGTTGCAACTTTTTAAATGAAGACTTGGTAGGTATTAACTGGACTACACCTTCTCAAATGCTAGTTTCTAAAAAACAATTTTCCATTTGGTCTAGCATGGTGTCTGGGCAGGTAGTTTTAGTTGTTGGTTCTTCCTACGCGGCCTCCATAACACTTTGTCGTTCCTCCTTTCGTTGATTTAAAAATATAGGTAGGTAGTTATTCAATTCATGACTACGCCAAGTATACAGTTTATTATTGACACTACAGCTGCGGTTAGAAATTAATTGTGCCCATTTCCGTGACAACTTTGTACAACTTAAGCAGCACATTTTGTTTGTTTTTATATTTAAAACATTCCTAGTGTAGGACCTAGGTGATTATTGAGCTTGCAAAAAAAAATAAAACTAAAAAAAATAACAACTGACTTTCTGACGGAACAGAAGAATACACAAAATTCATTACGAATAAGTATAGCTAAGTCTAGCTAGTGATAGATAACAAAAAGAAGAGATAACGACGAAAAATAGCCCAAAAAGAAAAAAAAAAATCAAAGGTAAATTGTATCTGACAGAGAAATAACCACAAAAAGAATCAACAGTCCCAGAAAAAAATAGCACACAACGACGAGATAACAAAAAAAAACGGCTTCCCTGAGCAAGCAAAATAGCATGAGGAGCAAGAGCAACAGAGCTGAGAAACACACAAAATGCCTACGAGCACATAGTTCAGTTACACACCACAGATCGTGCAGAAAAAAAAATTTCATTAAAACTCAAAAAGATAGAAACAAAAAAAAACTAAATAAAATTAGTCAAATGAACATCTAGAGGCAAAAAGGGGCAATCTTGAATCTTCGTTTTTGCTTGCAAATGCAACAAGAACAAGGCACAGATGATAGTCAAGAACTCAAAGACAGACGACGACAAGAACGAACAAAAAGGCACACTCCACGCTCAACTCTCAACAAACACATCATCCACAAATCCAATCCATGAAACATTTGGAACATGGAACTCGAGATCGGGGCTCCGTTTCGAGTTTCTTTTTTTTTTCTGTTCGTGATTTTTGTGGAAAGGAAAGAGATAGCGAGAAGGTGAAGAGTGAAGTGGTGAAGAAGAAAAAAGGAAGGAGCTGTGTGATGTTATTTCTGAGGTACGCACCGCTAGTAGATGAAAGAATTTATTAAATCTTTCTTTGCCACGATTAAGATTTGAAAACATAAATATACAATTTTGATGTTTATTCCTGGTTCAAGAGATAAAGATGATGAGAGGCCTGTGTGTTGTTTCTGCTTTGTTTTGCCAAACGAAATTATGCAATTTATTAATAAAAAAATTGATGTTTTATTTTATTTCCTCGATTTGTTTTTTTTTTTTTTTTTTTCAAGATCTCCTATTAGAAGAACATGACTTTACAAATTACAAGTTGTGTGTGATTTGATGGTGCACTTGGCGAAAAAAGATTTTTTTTTATATATATTGAGGTATTTTTTTTTCTTTGCGTCGCGGTTTCTTTTTTTTTTCTTATTACTTTTTTTCTCACCAGAAAGAAAAAATTAGAACAAACACACTCTCGCACAAACTAAACTATTAAGTTTTTATTGTAAAATGTTTTAAATCCATTTGTGGGTTGCGCAAATCTTTTTTAAAACACGAAAATGTATGATGAATTCCTTTTTTTTAGAAAAAAGGTGTATTTTTCGAAACTCGGTCGGGTCGGCTCATTCGCACTTTTACAACATTCGTCGCTCAGTTTTCGGCTAAAAAAAATATTTCTAGCCGAAACAGGGGTACCAAAGCTTAAGAGAAAAAAAAGGGTGAAAATGCGGCGTGGCTAGGAGCTAAGGGCGCATACAAGCGGATAGTAAGTCAAGTTGTGCAAGGTAAAATTTCAAATAAGAAAACGTAAAACTTTTAATATTTTGAGGTTTTAAAATATAACTACGAAAGTATATTACTATTATTATTAGGTATACATTTTTTTTTAATCCATACCCACTTGGTAGAAGCATGACTTTTAGAAATGTTTTATTATGGAATTTGTTTTGGAACATTCCTGTGTTGTTAAGGCTAAGTTTACACTGAGTAGTCTTATTCTCCGTTCTCATGTTTTAAATTTTTTCGTGATGGATAGAATGAGTATTTTAAATAAATTAATATTTGATACTATGGCGATATTACACATGAGCTCTATCGCATATTGTGCATTATGTGTATATCTTCAAAAATAAACACTACAATTAGAAGACGAGATCCCCGTTCTCTATCGAGATCACGTTTCATGACCCGAAAAATTGTTTTCGTTTCAGATGTTTACTTTTCTACTAAAATGCTTGGCTAAATTTCAACAATTAAGCCTGATTTGCATACTAGGCAAATAACCTAAGTTACTAACAATTCTGCTTCTATATTAATACTACAAATAACCATATATCTCCGCTGCAGGAGCGGAGTCGAGTCGTAATTTGTGCTGAAAAACCTAAGTTGAGGAGTTGGTATGACATTGGCAAAATGTCTGACGTTTGTGTGAGTGAGGCACCAGCAGCTGTCATCTCAACATATTTTCAACTAAGCTCTAACTGGAGTACTCAACTCAAATGACGAAAAATCTGGGTCGAAAATTCGACCTTAATCCAACTCGAGCTCTCAACTCTGCTTGTAAACGTGGTATATATCACCGCGTTTACTTAAAAAAAACTACGATAGCCAACTTCACATTGATCTAGTTCAAGTGCGAGAAGCGCTTATTGAGCAGAAGTGGATATTACCTGTATATTGTGATATTTTAGTGTTCTGAATTCTACTTTAGAGGCGAGTTATAGCGAACAGGAAAATGGATCAGGAAAATTTTTCTGATGGATTATTTAGTAAGTTCTCGATCGATTTGAAACAAATAAGCTGAAGTAATCGATGACAAATGACAATTTTAATGCACTATGTAAAAAAAAAAATTTATTGAACGTAGGATTTTTGATAAAAAAGCATTTGTTTATTTTCCTGATGCAAGTTCATCAGGAAAACAAATAAATGCATTTTTATCAAAAAACCTTTGTTCAATCAGTTTTTTTTTACATAGTGCATTAAAATTGTCATTTTGTCATCGATTACTTCAGCTTATTTGTTTCAAATCGATCGAGAACTTACTAAATAATCCATCAGAAAAATTTTCCTGATCCATTTTCCTGTTCGCTATAACTCGCCCCTTACTGTCAAACAATCGACTGACAACTTCTTTCGAGTCTTGGAAGCTGTCTTTGTCTTTGTAAAAATGGGAATCCTCGCAGGGCTGATACTTTTTCACACAGAATTTCCCAAAAAATTAAAGTTAACAAAGAAAAAATTGAAAACTAATTTTACAAATATCACTATACAATTAAAATTACAACAGGCGACAGTTTTTTTTTCCAGAAAAAATAAGAAATTTCGTTAGTTCGCATTGGAAAAAGTTTTTTTTTTTAAATATTTTACTTACCACATTTGCGCAATTATTGTTCATGTCGCTTAGGAGAGGGAGGAACCATACTTGTTTGAGTTTCTGTCGTGAGTCGTGACTATTAGTCCATATATAATAAGTCAATGACCTATATAAATATCATCTTTCGTTGAGTTTCCGTAACAATAAAACCGACATTTGGTGAATTAAAAACGAAATAAGAGAAAAGTTATTAATTTCACTTGTGTGTGCAGGTCGCAGCTCATATAAATGACACATTTTCATTTTATTCGAGTTGGATTGAAGATACCTACCCGACACGCAATCGGACGTGCGGGCACTATTGAGAATTTAGCTTTGGAAAATCAAAACAAACAGCTCCGCAATGCACCTGATAAAAAAGAAAAAAAAACCGCTGTACGCCTCACAGCTGATTACAAAATACGGTTATCAGCTGCCATCCCATTTCAGTCAGTACAAAAAAATATAACAAATTAATTTCACAACTTTTCTCTCATGAATATTCTTTGTTTTATTTTTTCAAAATTGTTTTATTTTTCATCTCAATTCTGAATACCTCCTCTTTACTTACATACACACGTTCTTGATTTCAATGTTTCACATATACATGAATTCATTTACTATACTATATCATCTTATCAGTTCAATTAGCAATTTGTAACAAAAAAAAAAAAAAAATTATCTCCAAGGAGAATAGCTATTTTCCACGAAATGTAACAAGTAAATAAAAATATGGAAAATACAACACCAAATGAATTTTATCTCAGTGTTCTCGAGAGAGATATCGCATTGTTATTCGAGGTAAATTAGTGTTACATATTTTGAAAAGTCGAATAGGCAACATTTTTTTTTTCTTTAGAATTTTATTAAAGACTTCAACAGCTACAATCTAAATTACGATCTTCAGACATCACTAGCGAAATGCCTTCTGCGAAAACCATTCCCCTCTATGAAGCTTCTGGACAGTGCAAAAAAGCAGCACCCAGATTGTTTAGATCTCGTCATCCAAATTAAAAGCCTTGCATTACAAATATTTTTGGAATCTAGCCCAGACGATGATAGCATATTGAAATTCATAAATTTTCTTGTCAACCTCGAACACCCCGAGCTAATTCTCAACAAAAAAACAGAAAAGATAATTGAAATCGGAAAGAAAATCGGTGACCGTTTCTATATGGGTCTGCTGGCAAATACCAAACTCGATTTCCTTTTACACCCCGCTTTCTCTAAACAAACCGTTGATTATTTTTCCAAAGAAGTGATTCTTTCGGAAGCCATAAAGAACAATATACACTTTGTTAAATTGGTCATCCAGAGGCAAAAGAATTTCGCTGACATAACCAACGATAGCTACATGCGAAATGCCCTAATTCTTGCCAAAGTAGCAAATGAATTCAATTCATTAAATCAGCCAATCGATGAAGTGGGTAATCTAAAGAAAATGCTTGAACTCTACGATTGCCAAAAAGCATCAGAAGTACAAAATATTTTCTTTAATGATTTTCGTCGTCTCGGAAACAACATTGATTTCCTACGCAAGTACAATTCCTCGGTTATACCCATTGGAACTCTAATAGATACTAATGGCATTCTTCCATTCATTTACGACCATAAGAATATCATACTCATTGGCTATGATGAGATCCGTCAGGTGATCGAGAGCAATCACACATTCGAGAGCCAATCGAGTGTGCTGGCCAGTATGAGAGAATCCGAATTGGAAACTCTCACTTATTTCTTTGTTTTAGCTGGTGTCTATGATGTGATCATCAATCGCAGCAAGGTCCTCGAACATTTCTGTGAATTCGCTCAGGAGAAGATTAGTCGTTTGAAGATCATCATTCGACAGATTCGCAACATTGATGTTCTGTGTAATTTAATGGAAGACATATTTCAACTAGTATTCCTGCGGTGGGAACATTTAGACTCGTCAACAGCTAGTCGGCATTTCGATAAGAAAAAATCCACCTCCAGCACAGATGCGGCAGAAACTCGTGCCGAGTCAGGTTTATCTCTGGGTGCTCGCCATGGATTTATTTGTCAAGGAGCTGCCCTCAAATTTATCTTTAGTTTTCTCAAACACTTCATCACTCAGAAATTACATAGCGAAGAATACAAAATCTGTTCGGAGAGAATCAAACTGCGATTCACCCGAGTCATGGATTGTATAAACGATGGACTTTGGAAGTATTCGGTGCTGGAGAAAATTTGCGACACTGAAGTTGAGAGCTTCCAAATGGAAGCGGAAGATCTATTACAACTAGTACAGTTGCATAGAGAAAATTCCGAAAAGACCAGCAGTGAGGATGAAAGTAAGGAGAGAATCAACTATGCCAGTTTGTCGAGAAGGAAAGCAAAGAAACGAAGAAGAGCCACCTTCGGAGGAGGTGAACAGCAGCGAATCGGAGTGGGAATTCCAAGAAAGGATATGAAAGAAAATGGAGGCGGTGGTGTTCCGTTGACAGACATAACCAATCGAAGAAGTATCATACCAAATATGTTGACCACACCAGAGAATCTCGCCATTATGGCTCTAGCGATGAAGAATTTCAACGATGTTAAGTACATTATTCAGGTAAGTGGAATATATTATATATTTTCTTTTAACATTGATTAATACCTCACATAATTATGTAAATTTAAAGACATTTAATCTTCAAAACACCGAACTCAATCGAGAATTGAAATACGTCGAAAACCAACAGCAAACCAAGCGAAAACTTGAATCCATCTATGAAAGCTATTTGCAACAATCTGTCCGCACTAAAGATCCTCAAGCAACAGTTGAGAAAATCAAAAAAGCCGCCGCCAAAGGTTTTGAAGCTTCGAAAATTATCAGCATTGTTGATAGTTTTGCCAATAACAATACATTCGAGTGCAGCGATGAGATTCAAATGCTTCTTGAAAAATATTCCCATAGTTATCCATTCCTGCAGAACTATCAAGGACCAAATGCTCGAGCAATTGTTGCTGCTGATTTGATCTTGAATTTGAATACCAACTATGATATTATAGCGAATATAGTTCCTGTGATAAGGAGAATGTGTAAATTGCCAAAAATATCATCCTCCTTGTCGATGAATTCAGCGCTGCCCAGTGAAATGGGATGTTTGAATTTTCTAGACAACATCTGTGAGTGTATGAGAATTATTAAGTCACACAATCAAACAGACATTGGCCTCAAGGATCTCCTATGTAATAGTTTCTATTCGTTAAAACCTAAAAAACTTTCCATCGAGTTGAATCGTGAGAAAATTTTTCATAAAATATTCTCGAAATCCGAAGGTGATTTGCAACGCATAGAAGACCTCAAATTGCTGGTCAATGATTTTGCCGAACTAAAGACAAAAAATAACTATTTTGTGAGATTTCTCTCCTACATCGGACATCTTTCGAAATTCGTACAAATAAGAGACAAACATGCCGAATTCTTTACCTCATCTCTGCTTAGATTCGATGCTAGCGATCTAATCGGCGAATTGATATTCGAAGAGAATATGACACCCCTCGAAATTGAATCACATGTTGTGGCTTTGAATTTGAATCTAATCCATGTTATCGCCTTGAATATTTGCCCTGAAGTTTGGGGCAAAGAGAGCAAACAGATTCGGTATAGTGGAATAACCGAAGAGAAATTTCAATCGATCTTTAATTATATATCGAATCAAAATGCTCTGTTAGGTTATATTTTGCAGAAAATCAGGGAACCAATTCAGACACACAGCATCAGCAGTAGCATGATGAATGACGAATTTTTACAGAGATTCATTGAGTTTGAAAGTGTTGTTTGTTTATCGAAGATATATCATGACAATTCTGTCATTGCTGCGCTCCTCTCACAAAACATCGACAAAGTAAGAATGAGAAAGTTGAATAAAAAAATTGAAATCTATGATATTTTACAAAATTGCCAAGAACAAGCTCGCGATAGAGAAGCACATCTCAATGAAAAGGACAAGGTTATCGTTGATTTGATAGCCTCTGACACTAAATATGTTTATTTGGCTGCAGATATTGAAAATATCAACCTTCGGTCAACGTTGATTTTCAAGAATTTCACCCGGGTTCCAAGTTCTGGTTTGGCCAAGGATCTTATCGAAAGCACCTTATTGCACTGGAACGCCAAAAATATTGACAAGGATTTAAGGGTGACTTTGGAAAGAACTCTTTTGGACATCAGCATTTATTCGGAGGTATCGTCAGTGCTTGAATTCGAATCTTGGCCACAAGCTTATGACTTCGGATTGAAAACTCCCAACACTATACTCCAGAAACTGCTTTCACAAGGACATTTTAAACTATGCTACGATTGGTGCTGTGTTGTTCAGCTATCGATTTCATTTGATCATCAAATAAAATCTTTTTTCGCAACTTTTTTGGATATTCTCGTTCAGATGGAAGATGATTTCGATCGACATATAGTTCAAACAATCGAGACCTTTCCCCAACTGGAAGTTTGTCAATTTTACGATGCCAATAAGCATAAATTCCGGTCAGTTAGCTTGCTCAATTATATTATAGATTTTCTAAATAATAACATTAAAAATACTTCGCATTTGCGAAATTACAAAGTTTCTCTGAAGATTTTCGAAAAACTTACACCAATGGAACGCGAGCAAAATTGGAACCTGTTGAGTAAACCCTTGCTTATTATAGAACAATTAATCATGAATGTTAAATTTAAAGAACTCGTTGGGATACTCGAGGCAATAAAACCACTGTTGGAGGATAATCAAACAAATTGCTTAACAGTTGGTGGTTTGTGTAAATATTGTTTTGATAAGCGTGGCAATATTTATGATATTTATTCAAAAAAATCAAGTAATTTTGCACTTGGCAGCGGCGAGAGTAGTTCAGCTTTTATATTGCTCAATTTTAATTTATACCAAAAAGATCATGTTATAACGCTGGAGTGTGTGGATTTGTTATTGAGGATCTATGCAACTAAAGCACTTGATTATCAAATTCGAGAAATTACAGTCAACTCGGAGAGAAATTCTCAATCGACTGATATGGCCTCGTTGGACTCACTTTGTGGGGCATTTGTGATGCCACAGAATGCACCCGAACGAGAAAAGTGGGTGCAGGATGATGAAGCTGCGCATTGTATGTGCTGTCGGCGAGCTGTGTTTACAATGCTAATGCGACGTCATCACTGTCGTCGCTGTGGTAGAGTTGTGTGTTTTGCTTGTTCAACAAATCGAATGCAGATTCCAGAGCTCTATGAAGATGTTGGTGTAAGGGTTTGCAATGATTGTATAAAACAAACTCAAGAGCATGAAGCCAAAGCGAACTCAAACAAGTCATCGAATGGAGCTTCATCTGCAAACAAGAAATATAAATACAATTATAATGATGAAATAGATGCTCGTTGGAAACTAAGTGGAAACATTACACATGACAAGCTTTTACGTGAGGAATTCTGCTATGAACATGCTCCAAGTGTTGCTTTATGTCTATCTATTCTGTCTTATCACAGTGACAACAGAAAATGTGTAGATTTATTGCTATTTCATTGTGGAAAGTTGGAAAAACTTCTTGTTCCAAATCCTGAAGTTGATTATGAGCTTATTGCGAAAATGATGAATTGTCTTGCACTCGCTGCCAAGGTAAGCCACTTTCGAATGACTCTTTTTTTCTATTGATTTTTAACATATAATAACTTTATAGGTTCGCGGTGGTCCTCCTGAAGTCGAAACAATTCGAGAGCATTCGGATATTATTATGTCAGTGGTGCAAAATGGGTGTGAAGCTCTTATTCCTTCCGGGCCGTTGAACAATCAAAATTTACGAAAACTTGCCGATTCTTTGGTTCAAGTAGAAAAATGGCAATTGGCATTAGAAATTCACTGGAAATGTGGATTTCCAACTACCGGTGTTATGGCTGCACATGGTTTAGCGTGTTTACGTGCCGGAAGCTTTGAAACTGCCAAAGAAAAACTAGCACATTGCATGACAAAACACTCTTCCGAACAGGAGAGTTCAATGATAATTAAAATAATCTCAAGCGATTCAGAATTTGTGGATTTGAATAAGAAAATAGACATTCCTACAGTAAAACGACCTAATCGCAGTCCACCGTTGTTACAGGAAGTATTGAAAATTGTCGAATCTATTCCATGTTCTAAACTACAACCAGAAACTCTAGCTAGAGCGTCAATAATTCGAAATTCAAATACATCTCTAGCATCGTTGGTTTCTAAGCGTCGCGAGCACGTTCCATTGCATGAACCCGCCGTCAATATTCTCAATACCTTGTCGAATCTTAAGCAATTAACTAAGGGTCAGTATTCGGATAATGCTAATTTAAACTCACTAGACAATAAAAGACATATTCTAAGACAATCGAAGGTTTTTGAAGAATGCCTTCATTATGTCATTACTTATGGATCACATTCGGATATTGTGGATTTTTTCATAAGACACCAGGAGCTCTCGACGGCTTTAAAGTACTTCATAATTCAAGGACAAGATGTGGATTTATTTATTCACCACATATTCCTGGGATTTCTAAGAACTGGATCAGTTGGTGAACTTATTCAATCGATGATTGATATCGATGAACATCTGGGAATATGGAAGGACGCAATACTCGGCACTTGTCGATTTCTAGAAACTAAGGGTTTATTAAATTGTTTATATGAATTGCAAATTATTTTAAAAGATCCAATAAGAGCCAGTATGACATGTGTGAAATTTTATTCCATGAATTGTACGAATTTTAAACAACTCCATGCGAATTCAATGCATCTACAAAATGCCCATCGTCATTTGCAATCGGAATTAGAAATGAGTCAGTGGGAAAGGATAAACATGGATCAAAGTAAACAACAGCCCCCTAGGTTCAATACCTTTTTGATGCAAATGGATGCAAAAAGCTTGAACGCTCACATTAATACTCTACTTCGACAAATGGATGTAGCAAAATTTTTGGCTCAATGTGAAGAGGAACAGCCAATGGAAAATGGAATGCTTGTCACTGAGTACATTTTGAAACAGGTAAGATAGTTTTTCTTTTGTTATTTTTCTTTTATACAGTTTTGTTTTTTTTTTTTAGATTCGAATTGATACACAGAGTCTTCCGACTTTATTTGATTCACCGCAGGCAAAGATTCAAATTTGTATCTTAATTCTACTTAGTGGTAAGAACATTGAAGAAGGGTTCGGTTTAGCTTATCGGTAATAATATATAAAACATTTGCATCACTCTTAAATTACAACAAATGACTCTAATATTTTTCTAGAATAATTCAAAACTACAAATTACCAATTATGAAAGTATTTGGTGCAACAGCTAAATATTTAGCTCGAAATGGTCGTTTAGATGAAACTGAGAAACTTCTTAACTGCATAATTGGTAACAATGGTACAACAAATCGAGAAATTGATGAAATTCTATCGATTGCGATCAATTCCGCAACTAATAATCATCAACCAGAGGTTAAAACTTCATTAGATAATTTAGCAAAGAAAATAACAAATTTGGAATTGAGAATGTCAAGTTATATTTTCATTGGACAATTAAAATCGGCTTATTTGTTAGCGATACAGCATAATCGATTGAATGATATTAGAAAGATATTGCATCAAGCTGAGGCTACCAATCAGGTGCACATTAAAAAGTTATGTGAGAAAAAGTTAAGCATGAGTAATAAGTAATTTAAATGAAAGATAAAAAGAATGAATAGTTTATTTTTTAATAATATTACATATTGTATAACATATAATCTTAGTTTAGTACATTTATTATACTCGTTATAGGTTTTTTGTTCGTTATAATATTTTTTGTTCTTTTTTTTTAAGTTATGAACTTTGTTTGAATGAAGGATATTTAAACGAAGTTTCGTTCCTTTACGTTATTGAATATTTAAGGGATTTATATTAAAATTATATTTAGCAATTAAATACAAAAATATACATTTTACACGATAAAAAATGGATTTATTTAATTTTTTTTTACTTCAAAAGTGCATTTAAGGACATTTGCCTTGAGTAAAATAACCTATGGGCTCTTAAGTCCTGACTTTTGGTTTCAATTGATGTTTTCTTAACTTTCTTAAAAGTAGTTCAAATTAAAATGAATATAGGTATAGCTGGCTGTACACAAGTTGCAAAGAACGCGACTATGACGAAATCTTACTACCAAGGAGGCTCAACTTTACATACATTTGTATGATAGAGTTTCAGTTTGTGTGAACGACTTTAAACCGATGTTCGTGTCATACTGGGCGCAAGTAAGAGTTTACTTAAACTTGTACATTCAATTAATAGAATATACTAAAGCTTCCTTGAATGAAAAACTCTAATCTATTTATATTCTCTAGATTCCTAGGAAGTATGAACTAGATGTGAGACGAAATTATTTTCAACAAATAGGTATGTATGTTTGAACCCATAAGAAAAAATAGTACCTAAATGTTATTTTGGAGTTTTACAGAAATAATAGAAGACATTATAACTTCTAGATTTTGGTGTTTCACTAAAAATTAATAAAAATAAAAAAATTAAATAGGTATTTTTCGTAAAATTTTGCAAAAAAAAAAACCAATTGAAACAGAGAATTAATTTCAAAATTTTGAGTTTGAAAATAATTTTTTAAACTAGTAAGTACACTGTCTAAACAACTAGATTTAAAAACCAACTGGGGCGATTAAAAAAAACTCCGATCATTGAACTGACGACTTAACTAACCAACAATGCAGGATGGTAAGAGTTTCGTGATCGATCAAAACTCCGTGGCCAAAGCTCCGGCTTTAAAGTATTCTGAACTGAATTCTCCAATTCAAATGAATTTGAATATTCTGAACATACCTATATTGTTAGAGTCGATTACATGTAGATACTTTTATCTAGCACCAACCGCTTGGGAGTTTATATAAATAAAATATTTTACTTACCTTAAAAAATAATTGCTCTGGTGTTTTGAAAATAAACATTTTTAAAAACACAACTAAAATATACTTCAAATACTTTTGAACTTCTAAAAACTTATAACTGTACATTTTCCATAATTTGACAGCAAAATAATTTTTCAAATAAAAAAAAATCAAACGGAACAAAATCCCAAAAATATGACGTCATTCGCTTATTCAGCAATAATTAAGAAAAGGCCGACTAATAAATTTGTCTTCACTACCTTTCTCTTTCAAATAAAAATGCAATGACAGTTCTAAGCAGGTGTTTTGTTTTGGTTTTGGAGAATCGAATGATTTTTTATAAAAGAAATAAATTAAAATAAATAAATAAAAAAGAAATGGAATTAGCCAATTTCTGGAAATGCATTTCTATTCTCTTGAAAAACTATCATGCTGTAAATAAAAAAATATTTGCATGTAAAATAAAGACCGTACACAAAATACTTATTGGCATTGACCGCCTCAATGTTGACGATTCAAGGGAAGTTTACGAGAATCTGGTTCAGGACATTGTAAATGGTTCTTCAGAATTACAAACTTGCAAGTCCTCGGAGGAAGAAATTCTAGAGACTCTGGTTTCGTGTGATGTGGACAAATGTCAGGGATATGTTGTTACACTCAAGTTTCTAACCAAAAATGATAAAGACAGTGTGGAAGCAATAGGAGTTTTGGGTAATCTTAACACAATTGGCTCTAAATTTCCCGGAAGACTAAATTCGTATCCTTTAGATTTCTCGAATAGCCAATACACTTGTACCTTTAAATCTACTGTGTTCGATGATTTCCGACTTGCCCTCACATTGGGAGAATTTGCGGTGAATGCATTGACAAATCGACGACTGGAAGTCGAAGCAAGTCGTTGGGTGGATTTTGTTCTTAAACCTAAACTTTTGAAATGGTCAAACTCGGAAGAAAGGAAGGAAAATGTTTTTGAGTCTTTGCATCTTGTAGATGTAGAAATTTACAATGAATTATACAAAGAATTAAAAACTAAGTACTCGAAAGATCTCATCGATGTATGGTTTGATGCTTTACAATGTTTTATATAAAATTATTTCTTAATTTTGCATTTACTTTTTTTTTAGATATGGGAGGAATCTACTGATCCTCTTAAATTTGTCTATGAAGACCTGGCTATAGCAGCTTATCTAATATGCGTCTGGAAACAACACCATTGCGAACCAGAAGCTTTTGCCGATCTTGGATGTGGCAATGGACTTCTGGTATACATTCTAAACCGAGAAGGTTACAAAGGCTATGGTTACGATGTGAGAAGTCGCAAAATTTGGTCTCTCTTTCCCAAAACAACACTTCTCTTTGAAGAAACCATAACCCCAAACCAGTTCGAACTTCCGCCAGATACCGATTGGGTAATTGGTAATCATTCTGATGAATTATCACCATGGATTCCAGTTCTAGCCGCTCTTCCAGCGTATAAAGTCAAATATTTTCTCCTACCTTGTTGTCCATTTGAATTTTCTGGGATGAAATTTCAACGAAGAAATTCCAAACTTAGCGCATATAATGATTTTCTCAATTACGTAGAAGAGATTTCAAAGAAATGTGGTTTTGTCACACTGAGAGATCGATTAAAAATACCAAGTACCAAAAGAATTGCAATAATTGGAATGAGCCGATCGCATGCACAATTAAACCATCAGCAAATGTGTTCAAGTATTCGAGAATTTGTATCAACAGAAATGCAAGAGCATACTATGAAACTTCGTGAGAAGCAGGAAGTTGTTAGAAATTGCACACAAATCGAGAGCTCAGTTTTGGAGGGGCTAGTGAGGAAAATATTTTTTTATCTTCTCGAATTTTCTGGGGAAATTGATACACAACAACCAACTTGGAACGGAGGCTCCAAACGTTCTATCAAAGAAATTGCTCAGTATCTTAACAAAGATGATTTGAAAAGTATCAAATCGGAGTGTGGAGGTCTTAAAACCTTGCTGAAGAATAAACACGAAATTTTTGAATTTACCACAGGTGATGGTATTCAAATACGACGACCAAAACCGAGAGAAGCTGTAAAGAATGGAAAACAGCTGACAGTTAAGAAACGAATATGTTTTTTTGCAACCAATCATCCCAATGGCTGTCCCCTTTCGGACTCTGATTGTACTTTTATTCACAATTAAATGAATGTATTGTTTTGTTTATTTTTTTTAGAAAATGTTACATTTTATTTTGTTTTATAAGAAAGAAAATCCACACTATTTATGGAAAATAAATAAAAGCAACTTAAGGAATCTGTGTCAATCGACCTTTTTTGAACAATCCACCCCAATCAAAATTCTGTTTCCAAGTTGATTTGATTTTAACTTGCAATAGAATAATGATAAAGAAAATTTTTGCAAAAATTAAGGCCGATTACATTCTGATAAAATTATGATTTTTTTTCCTGGGAGCTAAAAATTATATTATAATTTTATTATGAGACTTAAATATGCTGTCAAGAATGAAAATCTTTAATTTTAAAATATTTGTCCTGTCTCTTCTTCTAACTAACGTGAGCTGTCCGAGCTATTGCTGCGTCTCCGTCTGCGAATTGGGCTGCGGGAACGACGACGTGGGCTGCGACGTCTTATCGGCGAGCGGTTTCTATTCCGATTGTTGAACCGGTTATTGAATGGTGAACGCCAACGTGGTGGTGGTCCTCTACGCATCATCGGTGACATTCGTCGCATGGGTGGACGAATCTTTTGCTGTAGCACCGGTGCAACGGTGATTTCTTGGCCATCAATTTGACCGCCATCCATTTGTTTCATTGCATTCTCGCACTCTTCGGGAGTGGTGAATTCCACATAAGCCATTCCACGTCCGAATGTCGGATGGAAGCGATCGGTTGTGAATTCGACAGCTTTTACTTCACCAAAACAGCTGAATATCTCTGTAACGTGTTCTTTGGTAACGTTACGAGTTAGTCGACCAATGTGAATACGAACGGGCTTTGGAGTTGGTGAACGTTCACGGCGCTTACGACGAGGAGATCTAGATCCGCTGCGAGATCGTGAGCGTACTCGTTCCTTGGATCGAGTTTTGCTGCGCTTTTTGTTGCGGTCATCATCGCGGGGACGATCTTTAGCACGGGCGGAATCTCTTTCTTTTGATTCCTTACGCACTGGAGCTTTTGCAGCTGGGGATTTTGAACGGGAAGCGCTCTTCCTTCGAGTACGACCGCGATCTGAGCCACTAGACGAACTCGAAGAAGACGAACCCGAGGACGATGTGTCTGAGGAACTAGAACGCGATCCAGAACCTGAGCTGCTGCGTGATGATGAGCTGTCTGACGAGCTAATTCAAAATAAATCAATTTATTTTATATTTTCTTGACTTTATGCACTATTTATATTTTTTGTTTGGTCATTTTAGATTCTGAATGAACAACACGAACCAAAATGTCGGTTTTAAAGCAATTTTCTCATACGTTTAAAAGAAATTTAATGGAATTATTAAACGTTTACATACCTTGCGCTACTATCACTGCTGCTACTAGCTGAACCGCGACGCCTGCGGTCACGCTCCCGCCCTCGAACTACTGTTTTTTTATCTTTATCTTTTTCCGCTTCTGCCGATCCTGACCGGTCTCTTGCCCTATATAAATAATGTATGTGTTTTGAATTATGTTTGTTTTTTATTGAAAATATATAATTGTAATTAAACTTACATTTTAATGATTGTTTTTGATTGAATATATATTCAATTTATTGAAAAAATATTAATTTTCCTTGAGAGTGCGACGGTTTTTATACTTATGAATAAAAAATGGCCAAATTCTCGTGGATGCAAAAATGTTTGACGTTTGAAAACTGGTAGAAATGAGATGAGTATATTATATTGATGAAACGAAAAGAATGAATTTTATTCAGCAGAATTCAGAAAGGTAATGCTGGTCTATAGGGTGTATCCTTAAAATGTATTCACATTTCTTTTTAATCATTATCGCTACCGCCACCTCGTGGAATTGCACAAGACTATACTCGCCGATTCATCTCACTTAACTCGTAAAAGAGATTTGCTATTTAATGAAATGGGTTCGTATAGTTAAAAGTAACGAGACAAAGAAAACATTTGAATTAGCTTAATTTCGGTACTGCTCTTAAGGAAATCATAACTTTGATAGTTCAATTAGCTAATTATCCATACAAATCATACTATGGACTTTGCATATGAAATCTGTAGTACTCTCGTCAGCACGTTCCACACATGTTTGTGATGTGGTCGTTTGAGGGCGCACTTGTTTATAAACAGAAACAGCAACAAAAAAATAAGTAAGTGATGTGATCGCTTGGGGCCGACGTGTGGAACGCGCTGATGATAGTACTATGCAAATTTATATACAATGACTATGGAAATAAAACAATACAGACCAGTCTGACAGGAGCGATGTTTGACAGGTTAGTTGAGGTTTATACCTGATTCAAATTTACAACAGATTACATTGGAGCCAAAAAATAATTTTTGAATCCAGAAGTATAATCAAGATATTAGAGGAAATTTTAGTCCGAAATCGTTTGAATTTTGAAAGTGCTGAACCACCCACGACCATAAAACGAATGAATCATCAAAAAAAAAAATTTCTATACACCCTGTACAAAAATGTCTCGCACGACCTCTGCTGTAAAAAATGTTTACAACAAATGTATCCGTTAACTTTTTGACACTTCTCACTTCACAGCACACAAAAACCCCACTCAATACTCAAATCAGTGCAGTCAGAAGCAGCAAATACGAGATGGATACTTCTGTTTTTGTTAAAGTATTTCATAAATTGTTCAATAAAACCAAATAAATCATCAAATTTACGTGTCGTATATTTATTTAGTTAAACTATAATCCAAATTGAACATTCAATAAAACCGCGAGGAGTCATTAAGTTCAATCAGAAAGAAAGAATACATACAATCTTTTGTTTGGTTTTAGGTGGGATGATGTTTTTTGGAACATTTTTTTCTTTTTTTCAGAGCCTATTCCATCACCCGCAATAGTTCCGAAATGACAAACTAAAATCAAGAAAAAAAACGCCAATCTTCTGCTTTAAATATAACTTTTCAAATCTTCTAAGCAAACCATTCATAGCGCCATGGAGAGCAATACATTGGAAGCGAAATATCGAAAGCTAGCAAGCGAATATTCGAAGGTATTTTTTTATCTTTTGATCTTTGCATGCATACGCCCTGCGAATAAACTTTACTTGATGTTATCATTGTTTTATTAGCTTAGAGCCCAAGCTAGTGTACTGAAAACGGCCGTTATCGAGGAACAAACCAAGAGTTCCACATTACGGGAAACCCTAAGGCAAAAAGAGACTTCTCTGCGTCGCTCGGAACATGAAGTAGATAGTTTAGGTTTTCGCAATAAGCAACTAGAGCGTCGAGTGGCTTCACTGCAAGAAGACATTGCCTCCAAAGAGAACCGCAAGACGAATAAGAATCAAAAGTCTGACATTACCAACAATGGTAAGACTAAATCCAGCTCATCATCGTCCAGCAGTAGTGCCGGTCAGCAAGATACAACCGGTTCTAGGTTTGCCGAATACTTTGATAACACTCAGGAGGTTTTGATATTCGAAGAGTTGCAAAAGAAAATACTCGAAAATGCTGAGCTTACTTCATTGGTATGGCAGAAAGATGTTTTTTTTTTTTTTAAGTTTATTTATCAATAATTCTCTATACAGATCGACGACAAAAATCAAGAACTTCAAATGCACGCTGAGCGTATATTCAACTTGGAAAAACAATTAGAAAAACGAACAACAGAAAATATGGAAATTGAAAGACGACTACGAAAGGATATCGATTCTCTGCAAGCTAGAATCTCAGAGTTAGAGACTAAACTAGTTGAAGCAGCCAGCATGGTAAACACAAATCATATATTTTTACTTCAATGTTTTGAAGTTTTTTTTATTAGATTGGAAGTGAAGATGCATTGAGTGCATCTGGGAGTGATAACACTCCCCTTCACACAACAACCAATTCATCCACAACAAGTGAAGATCGAATTGCTTATCTGGAAAAAGAAGTCTCACATTGGCGAACCCAATATGAGATATCACGAATAAGCGATTCTCTGCCACATGAGATATCTCGTCTTGGCAAAGACAAACAATACAATGGACCATTAGTAGTATCGGGTAGTTGCTGTAGTACAGCAGCAACTGGATTGTCTGTGATTGCAGCTAATGCTGCTGCTGCTGGAAGTGATAACAATAAAGGGTTAGTTTATGTTGGTTAGAGGCATAG
The DNA here is from genome assembly GCA_958431115.1 of Syrphus vitripennis. Taxonomy (NCBI): domain Eukaryota; kingdom Metazoa; phylum Arthropoda; class Insecta; order Diptera; family Syrphidae; genus Syrphus; species Syrphus vitripennis. The sequence goes on from OY288108.1 coordinate 110,111,715, forward strand.
TTAAGAGCACAACTAAAACCAGTTTAAAAAAAAATAAACATAATACCTTTTCAGTGTGCAAAATGATAACAACTCACCGCAAACAACATCAACGACAACAATCAAGGAACAACTCATATTCAATAACTTTTCTAAAAAGTTTGAAGATCTTCTCAAGACCAAATGCATGTCAGAATCTCGGCTGACATCATATCAGGTAGAAGCTGACCACTTGCATAATTGTCTAGAAAATTCTACTCAAGAACTTAAAGACAAAGAAACTGAGTTATTGGTTGCAGGACGAACAATACAAACACTCGAAGAAGATTTGGTAATAAATCATTTATGTTTTTTTATCAACGAAAATTAGTATATATTTTAGGCTGCGTGAATAAGACACGATTGATTTATCCGATATATTGGATATCGTTTTTTAAAAATTCGACCTAATTTAAATTTTTGATCGCGGCAATTTTAATAAAATGTCTTATACTTGTGTCCAGGCAGCCTTATTTCATTTTTCGCCAGCGGCGCATGACCTTATTTCATTTTCCAGAATGAACCGCAATCTTATTTATTTTAATTATATCCATCCTCCAATATATTTTCTTTATTTTTTCAGGCTACAACTCGTGTCAACTATGAGGAGCAAATTAGTGTCCTTACAGAGCAAGTAATAAGTCTGAGCGAACAGCTGGCTTCGTGTAAATAAATAATTAAAATCATAAAAATTATTTTTCATAATTAAATATAAATAAATTTATAATTTTTCTTTCAAACTTAAATGTGTGCAAACATAATAAAATAAAGTTAAAGAAAATTTGAAGCAAATTGTTGTGCGATATATTTAAAATCTGATTTGTTGCTATACTTAAAAAGAATTTCAATAATTATAATAAATAAAATTATATATAAAAATGCATATTTTCTGAACCAACAATAAAAAAAACGCATGAAGAAAAATCCTGTTCTGTTATGGAGGTGTATTTCCTTATTGGAGAAAAACTTTATAACTTAAAAAAAAACTTTTTATGTGTATTTATTATATTAATAAAATTTTATTAATGTTCAACCAAAAAACATTTAATTTCTTAAATTTCTAAATATCAACAAACAAATATACCACACAACGAACCCTCCTCTATAATTCTCCATCGAGAAGTCTCAATTCAATTTTAATCCAATTTTATTGCAAACGAAGCCCCACACGAACAACCCTGTTCGGCTTTAGGATTGGCAATTATGCGAAATCCTGATCTTATCAACTCGGTGTGATAATCAACAATTGCGCCGGAGCAATATTCAAGTGATGTTGTATCGATGACGATTTGTGCATTTTCTTTGCCAAACGTTAGATCATCTTCATTCTTTTTATTGTCCAAATCAAATTTGTATTGAAATCCAGAACAACCCCCACCCTCGACTGTGATTCGAAGAAACGAACCATCTTTGCAAATTTCCTTCAAACGTTTATTACATGATTCACTGAGATCGATTTTGAGAGCTTCAGATGGTTCTGGTTTGGACTCGGTATAGTTAATGCCGGTACTAGTTTTGATGTGCCTTGCACAGATTTCTCTAGAATTTGTGTGGATACTGCGTATTGGTGGAGTGACAAAAATTTTATTTAAATAAAGACTTACCTCTGGAGTGTTGGGAGGATTAATTTGCGTAACATATGAGCCATTAATTAATTTTATTTGTTCAAATGAATATTTTATTATTAATTTAATACTTGATTATGAAATTTGTATGTTTTCGATGAACTGTCAAAAACAGATGCTAATCGAATGTCAAGAAAAAAAGAAGTGCCAAAAACAGATGCTAAGCGGATGTCAAGAACAAAGGAAAACAAGAATTTTGTTGTTGTCAAACTGTTTTGGGTTTAAGCTGTGCGCTCACTTAAAATTAAAAAAAAAGAGTATGTTCAGATTTTTAAGATCCACTTTTTTATACAAAAATCGCTCTCATAGGAATACATGTATTTTTTGAAAAACAGTTTTTTGTTTTACGATTTAAATTTAAATTCGGTTTTGTCTAAAACGCTTTTTGTGTTTTCAAGAATGTCAATCACAAATTATAGAGTTTTTTTTAACCTTGTCTAAATTGATATTTTTTTTTAAATAAAGCTTATTTCCACCAAGTTGATAGCAGTAAACAAAAATTCAATAAATAAGAAATTAGATAAATATAAATTCTTGGAGACAGACCATAAATAAGGTTTCAGAGCCTGTGTGTTCCTTTTGCACAATTTTGACGCAAATGGAACATGAGGAATTGAACCGTCAATGTCACACGTGTTTTTGTTTTTCTTCAAGCAAAAATAAACCCCAAATTTGCATCAGGTGCAAAGATTTCTTTTGAGTTTTGTAAATTTGCATTTGTTAGAAAAAAACTTAATCATAATGGCAAGAAGACCAGAACATTCAGCTCCTCCGGAGATCGTAAGAACACAAAATTCATTGGCTCATTTATATGATGCTTCAATTTGTATTTTTAATTTTCGCAGTATTACAACGATGATGAGGCCAAAAAATACTCAAGCAAGTAAGTTTTTTTTTTAACTTTTTGTATAACTGCATGGTTTATTTTGTGTGTAATAATAAAAAAAAAAAAAAATAGCTCACGAATTATCGAGATCCAAGTCGAAATGGCCGAGCGTGCTGTTGAATTGCTAATGTTACCAGAAGATGATTCCTGTCTTGTTCTTGACATTGGTTGTGGCTCCGGTTTGTCTGGAAGTGTTCTTGAAGACAACGATCATGTTTGGATTGGCATGGACATATCCGAAGCAATGTTAAAAATAGCTGTAGAACGTGAAGTTGAAGGTGATTTAATCCTTACAGATATGGGCCAAGGTGTTCCCTTCAAACCGGGTACTTTCGATGCAGCCATATCCATATCGGCACTGCAGTGGCTGTGTAATGCAGACAAAACATCGCATAAACCTCACAAAAGGCTCTATAAGTTCTTCTCTACTTTGTTCTCTGCTTTGACCAGAACCGCCAGAGCTGTATTTCAGTTTTACCCAGAGAATGCTGCACAAATTGAAATGGTTACCGAACAGGCAATGAAAGCGGGTTTCTTTGGAGGTCTTGTTGTTGACTATCCAAATTCAACAAAGGCGAAAAAATACTTCCTAGTTCTTATGACGGGTGGAGTTGGACCAATGCCAAAAGCCTTAGGTATATTAGGACAAAAAGAAAAATTAATAAATTCGTTAATAAATCTTTTTAATTTGCAGGAACTGAGGAAGATGAAAGGCGTATAGCCTACACAAAAAAACGAGAAATGACACGAGATATCCGTGGTAAAGCTCCAAAGAAATCCAGAGACTGGATTTTGGCAAAGAAAGAGCGCCAACGAAGGCAAGGCCGCGAAACCCGCCCAGACACTAAATACACAGGTCGTAAGAGGAGCGGGAGATTCTGAAATCATCTTCTCACAGGAAAATCACTTTATTTAACATTATGTAATTATAGTTTTCTATTTCTATACAAATTTGCTAGCATTTTCTATCGAACCTCGATATTGTTTATTTTTTCTCTTTTTCCTTGGTTCTAGGACTATCGTACGTTTTTTCCATGTTTCCAACAATAAAAAATAAAATTGTTCCTACAACAAGTGTATAAATTACCATTTCACTTTGAAAAGTAAAAGTATCTTGTTTCCTAGCGGCTTCTTTGCGATTAAAACGCTCCTGAGCGTGTTTTTTGCGATTCAAAGAGTTTCCATAATGTGCCTTTGCCCATTCGTCAAAGTTATAGATAGGATTTTGTCCTTGAGGATTGGATACTTTTGATTTTGTAAATCGTGACTTGTAGAACTTCGTTTGTGGATCGTCCTCTGGAACGTCTTCCACATCTGGTTGAACATTATTTGCTTGGGCGTACTGGGATCCTGCTGTGTGGATTATTCCTGCGAGAATTTTGAAATATAATTTAACTAATCATGCTACAAACTCAACTATATACCCTTATCATAGAGTCTCCTCAAGCGGTAGTTACTCAGTACTTCATAGGCCTGGGTAATCTCTCGGAACTTCTTTGCTGCCGAATCACTTCCTTGATTTTTATCCGGATGGTATATCATGGAAAGCTTGTAGTATGCTGCTTTAATTTCATTTTGCGTTGATTGTTTAGGTATCCCGAGTGCTTCGTAATAATCAGCAAGCAATATTGCTGATGTTGTTATGGCTCTTTGATTACCTGGACCACTGGGATTGGGAGAAATTTCTTTTGGCGTCAAAGTTGTTTGTATGTTGTAGAGCGAGCGAATTAGGTGATGACATCGCAAGGAAAACATTGTACACTTTAAAATATTAATAATATTTGTTTCTTTATTGTTTCATAAAAAGCTAAATGAAAACTTTTTAAACATTATTTTTATTACTTTCTTATTTTTCGTTCGTTAAATAGTTTGTTATGTCACATTTTATTTGTTGCGAAGATGTCAAAAGCAGCTGGTCGCATTGTTTTTTAATTTAAATGAAATGGGAAAATGGAACAATGAAATGGGTAAACAATACGCATCAGGGAGCAGTGAGTTTGCACATTACGAATACACCTGGTCTTTATAACTAGGAAATGATTTATTCCCGGGTACTTCTCATAACATCTACAATTTATTTTTAATGCAAAAACAACAATTAGATTCCTCTACCAGCTTTGCACAACTAGCACTTATGTTCCTTAGGAGAATATGAACCATATTTATTTGAGATTTTGTATGGAAACGAAACCCGATTAGCAGTCCACATTATAATAGGTCATGCCATATTTAAAAAAAAATGTATTTTATGAAAAATTTTTAAATCGTGTATTTTTATTGATTCTCACTAGATTTGAGGTAGTTGTCTTGCATTTGTACATTTTCCAAATTTTGGCAATGTCTAATTTTGACAGTCCATCACGTTGGCCCATTTTTGCTGACCCAGTTAATTTCTAAAAAAAAAGCAATAATATCAACCTTTCAAAACCTTACAGAAAACTAATGTAAACTCACCAAAGGAACAAGTGTTGGCTTCAAAGAATCCCTGGCAAAAGCAAAGGGTGAATAATGCAACACACTTTCATAATCATATTTTACTTCAAAAGTATTTGTTGAATTTGGTAATGACTTGCCAAAATTCACATATGAATTGTTTGGGATATTTTTCCAATTAATTTCGACATATTCGTCTCTATCCTCCCGGGTATGTTCATGAGTGAAACCTAAAACATGCATTAGCTCGTGAATGGCAGTTCCCACTTTGATAAAGCACATTGGACTTTGTAGATTTAAAATTTGTTTGCCTCCAATTTTGCCAAGGCTCGACCAGCAGCCTGTTGGATTTTTTGTTATAGTAACGAAGTCTTTTTCAGTGGAATGCTGAATAAATTGAATGCAGGTGTAATTGTGATACATCTCAAACGCTGTATTTATCATAGTAAGTTCCTTAGGGTCTAAGTTAAACAATTGAAAGAAAAACTGTAGAGAAAGTAAAATAAAAAACTTACCAAAATCTCCTCGCACTTCAACTGGAACAATTCCATTTTTCCATCTATAATTTTGGTTTAATAAACCATTTTTTAGCATCACCGTTGGATTATGAATATCACCTTCGAAGTAAATTCCTAGCTCTTCTGGATTTGGTTCAGAATCTTTGTATTTTTCCACTTGCTGACTAAACTCAAAGTTAGACTGAGATATTGATTGAATTATTGATCCAATATCATTCGACTTAAATACGTTTGTGATTTTATCCGATTTGCACAAAACTGTAGAAAGTGCCATAAAACTGGTTAGAATGATAGGAAAAATGTTTCTCTGCATTTTGTTTTCTTTTTAAATAAAATAAAAAAAAAGACCAGTTCTATTTATTTTTTGTGGTGCTAGCAAGTCAGTTGGTGGAAAGATAATTAGGTAGTCAACTTTTGTGGGTTCTTATCTTGGAACAGTAGCTTATTTATACACAAAAATTTGTCAGCTACAAGAACAAGGTTTGTTTTGAATAAATTAAATAGCTTATCAGTATATTAACCTTTTCAGTAACTATACTGGGAATTATAATTTTGACTTACGTCGCTATAAAGGGTTAGTACTGGCTTTGAGAAATAATTTATATAAAGTAGGATATTTTATTTCGTAGATTTAAACGAAACAAAATGAATACAATTAAAAATCAAGCTAACTCAGTTGAATTGAGTGAGATGAGTCACTTTTCATTGTAATCAAAATTGAGTACTGATTTTTTCTGTTTTGTTGTCAACGTTTTTGCTTTCATTTATTTGCTCTGTCTCACTCATGTCTTTCAAGTTTTTCATCATAAATTCAGAAATAATAAGGTGCTTTATTTAATAAAAATAAATACCATTTGGTTGACAGTTAACACAACTACTCTTACGTCCAAGTAAAAACAAATAAAAAAAGGTTTTTGAACACATTTTCTAAAGTAAGACAGCTTTTAAAGGTTAGACAAGTTTGCGCTTGTGCATTGTATATAAATTTGCATAGTATACTCTTATGAACACGTTCCATACGTTAGCCCTTCAGCGATCACACACCTAACTAATTTTCTGGTTCCTGATTCTGTTTATATATAATTGAGCCCTCAAACGACCACACAACACAGCTGTGTGGAACGGGCTCATGAGAGTACTATAGATTTCATATGCAATGCGCATGTGTAAAATCGAATAAAAAAATTTAAATTTTGCGATCCAATGCGAGACATTCCGAGACGTCGATGAATCAACAAAAACAACACATTGCGCAGTGTATAGATATTTATTAATCTATTCAACTTTACGTAAATCATTATTAATAAATAATTGTGTCAAACTGAGTACATAATATATAAAATATAAATTACGACCTAGTACAAACTTGTGCGGCCCCCAGTTTCACTACTTGATGTTTTCTCCACCTTAATTCACCGCTACACTTCCAGTTGTCAGTAACCTGAAACGCACCCCTTATACAAATATCCAAATCCAGCGCATCAAATATCCCAACGGCGCGCCTGACATTTCCAACTGACATTTCTTATTTCTTTATGTTCTGTGCAAAAACCAACTCGTCAGTTCTTAGCTGAGAAGAGTTTGTAAATTTCATAAATTTTTTTCAAAAAAAATAAACAAAAAATATATTTCCATTCTTTAAATTTTATCGAATTTCACTGGCGAAAGGTATAACTAAAATAAAACTTCTATAGAAAAGTTATGCAGGAGAGTTTTAAACAACAAAAGTTGATGGGCGCTAATCATTTGGAGTTGCTGTCGTCGTTGCAATCGTCGTCTTCATCGTTCCGAAACATATCATGGGAATATCAAAAATATTATGTGATTTGGATGTCGTAAAGAATTATCAAAAGTCTATTCTATCTTTGGCTATGCTGACATCAATAGTTACGGCAACTGTTCTGGCTTCTCCTGCTGGACAAGATGTAAATTCCGTCGAACAATTGCCTTTTTGTGGAGAGAAACTAGACCGGACAATCGGACGCAGGTAAATTATTGTTTTTTTTTTCAACCTCCAAATCGGTTTTCGAAATTTTTCTAAAAAGTTCTAAAAGGTATTCAAGGATTTATTTAGGTTAAATAATTTATTTTCTAGTTAGTAAGCTGCATTACGTATGTCTGTTTATTATTTAATTGGATAAATTTTGTGGATGTTTTTTTTTGTCTGTTTGCTATGTGATAACAGGAATGAAGCGCGCAAGCCAAATTTCGGTGACTCAGTTTTCTATCACCTGTTGGATGTTTACATTTTTCTACTTTCATTCGGTTGGTGTGTTGTTATTTGTTGGCATTCTTGCTTTGCTTACAAGTTTCGTTTTTCTTTTAATCAAGTTCATTCGTGTTGAAGCCTGGTTGGCTGGTTGAGAAGGAATATTACCAAAAAAGAATTAAGTTTATAAACGAAGAAGGACAAATTTGATTCTCGAAATGATGCAACTAAAAGAAAGATTTTCTCATGTAATCCTTGTACCCATTTTTTTTAGAACAAAGGTTTATGTTCAAATATTTTATGGAGGATTTATTTATTTAATTCTTGATTAGTTAAATTAAAAAAATAAATATGGTAGCTTATCAATAATAAATAACACTAGGTAGGTAGCAAATTATTTACATACCTAAATCTACCACATAAAGTAGTACTAAAAATAGAATTTGAATTCGTGGTTTGAAAGCGTGACCTAAGAGATTAGACAATACCCAAACAAAATTGAGAGATCTCAATTTTGCAAGAATGCAACTTACACTTACTTTGAGCAGAATATTTATAATGGACAATTCGATTTATCAGATAAAAATCTGGGAATTTTAATAATTTCTGAATTTGAATTCAAATATAATATATGTACATATAAGAACTTAAAACAGAAGTTAAAAAAAAAAAATCATATCATCAAATAACTAGAAGCAAATTCAGTTATTCATAAATCAGAACTTAGGATCATTTTTATTTCAATGAATGAAGCTTTATAAATAAAAAATTGATCACAATTCACAGTAAACAGAATAAAAACATACTCCTATACAGTCATTAAAAATAATTAAAATAAAAAAATATTAAATACATAGATATAAATGAAATTAAATAATCAAAACAAAAACTAAGTATTGTATTGTACTAATAATAATAAAAGGTAAATAAAGTGAAGGAAGAAAAACAACAGAAAAAAAAATTAAGACTCTCGAAAAAAGAAGCTTATCAAACTCATGCCAAGTTAAGTACATATTTCCATGAAAGAGATTAAAAAAATGTTCCGATTTCATTCCCTCCGACACTCATCACTGAAAACCAAGAAAAAAAAAAAAACAGAATTTCGGCTGCGCTATTGGAGCTGTCGGTTGAAGCCTTCCAAAACCTTTATTTTATTCCTACCTATAGGTTTAGGTTACTCTAACTGAGGTCAGTCATTTATTTTTATCAAAGGTAGATATACCAATATAGTAGTCAGTCCCTTTCTACTAAATTCAAAATTCAAGGCTGAATATAGGAACACTTTCTTATATGTACCTAGATAGATTCCTTTAAAATATAAATAAGCGTCTATTTACTGAAAATAATGAAAAATATAACTGAAGAGAGAATAAAATATACATTAATTTTATATATGTAGGTAATGAAAAGTCTGTTTTGAAATAAACAAATTTTACGGACATCATACTCCCACTGCAGAAAATTAAATTAACAAAATACAAAATTTTTATTATTATTATTATTATTATTATTATTATTTATTAACAAGTAATTAAAAATTACATGGTAATAATAGATTAACGAGCCTAGCTGCGGAGACTATTAATACAAAATTTGATTTAAAAAGTAGATTACATTCCCTATATGAAAATTTTACTGATTGAAGGATACATTTTTTTCAAAAATGCCCGAACTGTACCAGCGAAAATCTATTTCATCGTTCCATTCATTCTAATATTAACCAATGTATAAAACCTTAGAACTAACTGACATATAGGCATGTATGTATGTATTATAAACAAGAGTTGGTTCAACAAGACTTAGAATTGAATTGCTAGAAAAGTCAATAAGAAACACCTTATATATATTGTTAAAATTGTTTTTGTTTATGACGTGTTTTGCCATAACAGCCATCATCGGATCAAAATCGACTATTAATTTTCAATTTTATTAAATTAAACGTCTGTAAAAAAAAAATTGTCTGTGCACCAAAATTAAAAAGAAAGCTTTAAATAGAAAAAAAAAATTAATAAATATCAGCTCTGTTTTTTGCAAATCCTAAGCAGCTGCGAGTCAGTAAAACGTCAGCTTTCATTTAAAAAAATGAGTACCACATAATGTTTTTTTTTAGTATTATGTTATCGGCCATCACTCCTTGTTGTATTGTAAAATTTACTTGTAAAAACATTTATTTTTTCTGTTCTGTGAATCGTTTCTGTGGAATTCCATGAAAAAGTGTAGAAAATATTACTTGAGTATTCAAACTATTGCTCCCCACTTCTCCTTTTGATGGTTTTAAAATTAGAACTGCAAAATATTCTAAATACAATATCAAATTAATAATTGAAAAAGGGCGATAAATCTTCATTGGTTATTTTTTGATTAAAAAAAAATGGACAAGCAAAGGACATAAAAACGTTGTCAAAAAATGTTAACGTGAGTTATCATCATATTGTTATTAAGGAAATTCGGAATTTTTTATTTTATCTTAGAATTATACCTTTAAATCTATTTTGTATGAAAAGAAGTACATACATACATATAAAAAAGTTAAGTACAATAGCTCGTAAGTTTTTCCCAAATGTAACGTGAGTCACGATTACCCTCCATTAATGACCGAGGGTCATTCATTCGGAAATACACATTCTAACTCAAATGTGTATTCCCGATTTTCAAGTGACATAGATTTTGGCATCTTATTACCAAGTTGACTTTTTACAATGCAACCAGACTTTTAAGCTAATAAATAATATATTGCGAGCGAGAACATTGAAAATTATATTATTGAGAAACGGATAGTAAGTCATTTTTGCCCACTTGTCCTGTTTGTTTTGTTTTTATTCGTCTTTCCATCTATCAAAAACTTGTCCTACTCTTGTGTAAAACATAATCGCCTGGAAGCTAAGGTAGTAAAAAATTTATTTTTAAAAGAACTTTCCATAAGCAGACACAACAAACAACAAATTAACACACTTGATTTTCAAAAAACCATTAAACCATACACATAAGTAGAATCATTTCGACTCATAATAATTATTTTAATTTTAAGAAAACTGTTTTTTGTTTATATTCCCTCTGTATACCTACTCTTTTTAAATTATTTGAATAAAAAAATGTAAATAAACAAACTAAATCATAAAAAAACAACAATACAAATAAAAACACAAACAGAAACTCACCACATTTAAAATGTATTAAAAACTTCTTATCAAAATTATTATTGCAAAGTTATCGAGAGTGTTCTTGAATTAGTGTATACTTTCATTGTGCTTTCCAAACATGACTTTTATTCATACTTACAATATTATTATGTTTATTATCTTATCTTTCAGTTTTGCAGTTTTTTAACAAGACTTTTTTTTATCGAATCATAAAAAAAATACATACCTATTATAATTAGGTATTTATCTTTTTCTACTTGTAGGCTTTTATACATAACAACACTTGATGGAACACTATCAGCTCTTGATATCACCAAAGGCGGCAAAGTTCGCTGGAGTGTGCCCACCGGACCAGGCCCTTTAATCTCATCGAGTATTCATCGTTTAGAACTGACTAATAATGGACAATTCGTCCGAATGATTCCATCTCTGAGTGGAGGGATTTATAAATTTGATGGAGATTCTATTGATCCTATTCCTATAACCACAGAAAATCTGCTCAGTTCGTCCTTTAAGTTTTCCGATGATTTAGTTATTTCGGGCGGAAAGGAGACACGTTCTTATGGTGTTTCAGCGCGTACAGGTCAATTGTTGTATGAATGTTCCATGAATGGCTGTGTGAATAACACCGATTCGGATTCCTTGAAAAATGGACGAGGAGATGATTCTATAAAAACTCCGAACCCTGAAACTGATCTTTTAGCCGAACATGATCCCCTAATGGATGATGTTATTGTTGTGCGGCGTCAAACTCAGACAGTTCGGGCTGTTGAATCACGTACCGGTGTAGAACGATGGAACTTCAGTGTTGGTCAGCACGAGTTGGATTTGCTCAAGAGTCCCGAATGCCATGACCGGCAATTTAGCGAACTAGATATGGCAGTTTTGGATTTGGATGTTAAGGTTATAGTTCCAGAGGGGGTTGTCTGTGCATATAGTAAATCTAATCCAGGAAATCTGTTATGGAAACATAAGGTTAGTAAAAAAATAATACAAAACCGTTAAAATATTTTAATTGATTGATTTGCGTTGCAGTTCGAACATCCGATTGTAAGTGGTTGGCAAATCGGCTCCAATGACATGCTACAATCAATTGATTTCTTTGGATCTGCTCAATGGCTTTGGAATTCTGATGGTAAAGAATTTGATCCCCCTGCTTCCTTGCATCCATCAATTTATATTGGAATGTACCAAAAACAATTGTATATACAGGTAGGTTAATAATAAAAGTTAATTTATCGGATATTTAATTATTTTTTTTTTAGGAATCTATTGGCCTTCGCAAAGAAATTACCGATAAATCAAATTTATACAATCATCTCATGAATAACGAAGCAAAGCTACCGAAAATACCATGGAAACCTATAGCTGCAAGTAGTAATTCATTGATTATTTTCAACGAGAACAACGCTATTGCCCCTATCGAAAATGACGACGACAAGCACGATTCATCAACTACAACTGGCAAGGAACTGGTACCTTTTGATGTAGATAACACTGCGGTTTCAGCACAATCAGTTCTTTATGCATCTGAATATGTTAACGGCAATGGCTTTTATCTGTATGTTCAAGATGAATCCTCGAATCAAACCAACAATTCTATATGTAACACAGATTCTGCCACTTCTCCGGTAGCTTCTGCCTCAAATATTACTTCCTCAGCACCGAGCAATGTCTCGGTAGTGGATGAATTTGGATTTAGTTTCGATGACGTTGATGCTCCTGTTAAAGTTGTCATAATATCGCTTTGGTTCTGGTGGAAGGAAATTGCTATGATTGTATTTACTACAGCTGTATTGGTAAATTTCCTCTTAGGACCAAGACATCGACCGGAAAGAGAAATAGTTGTAATCGAACGACATATTCCTGTTCCAACCGCCACTGAAGCTATTGAAATGCCAATCGTTAGACCAATGTCCAACTTTGCTGGTCAGCGATCATTCTCCGAATCGACAACACATTCGGGGGATCACTTTTCGTCTCGTTTCCAAGCCGATTTTGATTTGGAGCGATGCCTTGGCCGTGGTGGGTTTGGGGTTGTGTTTGAAGCGAAAAATAAACTCGACGATTGCAGATATGCAATTAAAAGAATAACCCTTCCAAATAAGAAGGAATCTAGAGAACGGGTGATGCGTGAAGTGAAAACACTTGCTAATTGTGAACATCATAATATTGTGAGATATTTCCAAGCTTGGGTTGAAACACCTCCGCCAGGATGGCAAGAAGAAGAAGACAGTAGATGGTTGGCTAAAGGAATGTCCCATTCAATTGAAATAGAAACACCAGATGGAACAACGTTGCCACCTTTCGATGGTCATTCTATAAACAATAACATTTCTACCAAAGATAAAAAGATGCATTTAGAATCATGGATCTCGAGCGTGAATACCAAATGCAGTGCCACAACCAATGGACGAGATGAAGACGATAGCAGCATCTTCGATGATGAATGCGGAAAAATAAATGAAGGAAGTGAAGAAGAAGAAGAAGATGACGATTCATGTGTTGTATTTCGTTCGGAAAGTCAATCGATGGCAATGAAAGACAACCAAATATGCAGTGATTCCATTGCCATTGACATTCACTCCAACGAATTATTGTTCCAGCAAATCAATGGAAGAGTACGTGATATAGATTGCAGCAATTTATCAGATTCGTTCCAGATTGAGTTTGTTCATTCAGCAAATGGAGGGGCTGAAGGAGCTGAAGCAGAAAACATTCAAGCAGATGAGATTTCTTTGAGAAAACGTAAAAGTAGTCTATCGTTGGATTTCAATGGTCGTTCAAGAGCCTTAGTGGCTGCTAAAAATGTGTCATATTATTCACCGAAAATACAAACTAAAGTTTTTCTGTACATTCAAATGCAACTATGTCGCAAAGATAGTTTGCGTGATTGGTTGCGAGAGAATACATCCGAGGCACGAGAAATGCAAATAAGACCAATTTTTGAACAGATTGTGGACGCAGTAGATTATGTTCATTTAAAAGGATTAATTCATCGTGATTTAAAGCCCAGCAACATATTCTTTTCACAAGATGGACAGATTAAGATAGGAGATTTTGGTTTGGTGACTGATATGTCAGAAATACCTAATTTAATAACACCATGTGGCGATGGAACTGGTCTACCTCAATGTGCAAAACATACTCAACAAGTAGGTACCCACTTGTATATGTCACCTGAACAATTGAAAGGACAGCACTACGACTATAAAGTGGATATCTTTTCGCTGGGATTGATCTTTTTTGAGTTGTTGGTTTATTTTTCAACTGAAATGGAACGCATAATCACTTTACGAGATCTCAGAGATGGCAAATTTCCACCGAAATTTTCCAATAAATTTCCCATAGAGTATGAATTGTTGAAATTAATGCTATCATCTGTTCCAGCAAAAAGACCACCAACTGATCAGCTGAAGAGCCAATTAAATCAAATGATGTGGCAAGGAGGTCGCCCCACTTCAGTTCTAGGACAAAAGAAAATAATCGAGTGATAATGCATATATGTACAAAATATAATCTATTCAATCAAGAAGAAGTAAAAAGTATACATTGCATCGTCATGATCTTTTTATGTGCTAATAAAAAGAGGCAAATTCAACCTTTAAAACAAGATAATATACATTAGCTATTATCAGATTTCTAAGTGTTCTCTTTCGGAAAGCATTAGTAACTTGCGTTTTCAAGTTTAATAGCCAGTAGTAAATTAAAAAAAGAGAATATTGTCTAGCATTTTACCTTATGCGCTTTTAAAATTTCTAGAGAATGGAGAAAACCTTAGTTCGAAGTCAATTGTGTGTTTTAAGGTTTTAATGGCCGAACAACAACTTAGAATTGTGTTTTTTTTTTTAAAGAAACTTGTAGGCTACATATCCTGATCATAAAAGCATAAACGATTTCGGGTGATGCCTTAAAAAGTATTCAGCATAAGGCCATTTTTTTTACTTAAGTTTTTATCTTAATTTTTTAATTGATCTTTTTTTTTCATTTTATTTTATCATTTCATTCATACGAAATATCCCGAAATCATTTACCCTATTATTTATCTTTATATGTATGTGTATGTAATTAAACAATTCATTTTCTTAACAAAACAAAAAAGAGAGAGAGAGAAAGGAGGAGAAAGATAAACCCCAAAATTTTTCAAGACTATTTTATAAGCAATAAATATAAATTAAACGAAATATTATTTAAGTTTTTAGTTTTTAAGAAACAATAAAAAAACAAGCCACAAAAATAGCCGTCTAGATTGTTTTTTAAAAAAAATTATAAAATTGAATGAATTTTGTGGTTTTAAAAATAAATAATTGTAATAATGACAGACAAACACAAAATTACACATAAGCTGTGAGATTAATTATAAACAAAAATAAAAAAAATACCTGAAAACAAACACATTTAAGCTTTGTTTTTATTCAAATAATGTAAGGAACTGGCTTTTTGAAGCAGAAAACGCCTCAAAAGAACCACAATTATGGTGTGTATTGACGTACGCGCGATAGAATTAAAATTTCATTTACCACTAGCAAAGCACAAAAACGTGACGCACGAAAAAAATCGATATTACATTAAAAACATCCTAACGATTTACCCATATTCAGTTTAAGACCTTAACCTTGAAGATATGACCATTAGATGATGAGCATATGCCTGGATTTTTTCTATATTCTCCGTTTTTAAATATTCAAAAGGGCGTATGGCAGCCTGTGGTAAGGTTTGGAAATGTTTAATATACAAAAATAACAGGCTAAATTTTGAAGAGTTATTTAATTTTGAAAATCGGTTAGAATATGAGTACGGAATTGTCAACTATGTCCGAAACTCACTTTTTATCTAACCACCAAATTTCTAGAGTAATCTGCATTTTTTGATAATACATATTAAAATTTGTAGTTTGAACTTCCGTTGACACCAACGATCCAACCAATAATTCTCGACTTATAGCTAATTTTGATATTTTTATAAATTTACTTACGTACGAGTATACCTTGAGAAAAAAAAATCGACGAAAATTAATGTTTGCAATATTTTTAATATCACTGTTTATGTAATAAATTTTTGGTCATTTAAAAGTACTTTTGGATAAAAATAAAGGTTAACATATTCGTATTACTTATTGAAATACTGACGTTTTTAATTTTGAAAAAACACACAACACTCGTAAATTCTGAAATACCTCTAAGAATGTAGTTTTTCGACCCTTTCAATAAATTTATTCCACTTTCCTCTACTTTAAATTGGAATATCAAAAAATTACCGTTGATTGTATTTTGTATTGTATAATTTCAAAAAATTTCCAACTCAGCCATATTTAAAAACCGACTTAGTTATAAGCTTAAAAACGTTACGGTGATGGTTTGAAATTGTTTACCCCAAACGAACAACAAAAAACAAAAAAATTTGCCCTAAACTCATACGTTACCTTCCCAATGTTTGAGCAGCAAAAGCAGACGCTTTTCATTTGAGAATCAATAAATGAAACTTTAACAAACCAAATAAATAAAAACAAATTGTAAGCATATGGAGTACGATTAAAATTTTTATTCTCATATTTTCTATAAGTACGGATTCGTATTTAATCTTATCTTGCTTTTCATATTTCTTCCTAATTTTTATTATTCAATAAAGAGTTCCTTTTTTGTTTTATATTTGTATAAATACACTAAACGCTAATGATAATAGTAGTTTAACTGATAAACTAAAATAGTATTTTTTATATTGGTTTTCTTGTTTCGAATACATAACTTAATCCTGAATAGTGTCATGATTTTTAAAAGATCTTAATTGATTTTATTTTATGTGTTCCTTTTGAATTTATGTAAATTTTGTTTTTGTTTAACAAAACTAATGGTGACAATTATTTTATATTTTAAAAGTAGTTACTAGCATTTGATTTTTTTTTTAAATTTCTTTACTTTTATTTCTTTAGGAAAATATATATACATTTTATATATATTTGGAAGAAGCTTTGTTAAGCAACATATTGACCTTTGAACGCTGGAAAATATGTTTTTTATTTTTTTAAATTAACACGTATAGTTTTGTTCAGAAAATATAAAATTAAACGATTTGTTTTCAAATTAGCACTTTATGAAATTAAACCTTCATTACAATGCCTTATTAAACATACAAGTTCAATGCTAATGCAGTAATATTTTTATAAACATTGATTTTTTAAATGCTAGAAGATTCAACAATTTCAAACGTAAAAATACAAACAACAAATTTTTCCAACGAACAAGAGAATTCATGATCATGTTGCTTGGACATAACAAAATAGATACGATTTAAAAGGAAACAAAAAAAAAACGTAATAAAAATAACTTACATTGTGCTTGGAATTCACCGTTTGTAATGATTTTAGTTTATTATGTTTTATATGCTTTAAAATAATGTCTGATATTATTTCTTTTTTTGTATTTACATTTATTTTTCAATTAAATATTCTACAACATAATATAATTTATGCTTGTGTATTTTAATTGTTTTTATTTATTTCTTGATTTTTAATGCTTTTATTTACTTATATCTAAGTTTTTTTTACTGATAATTTCATTGTTTGATTTTTTATTTAATAATTAATAATGAGAACTAAAATAAAATGTCTTTCCATGGATTATAATAATTATAATTAAAGAAAATAATTAACGAAGTTATGAATGAAGCTAAAATAGGGAAACGTTTAAGGTATACATTACGTTCTGCAAACGAGTCATATAAATGAGAATTGAAAGATGCAATACCTAATTGAAATAAATTTTTGTATATTATTTAAATTTTACAATAGAATAAATCTCGCGAAGCTCTCAATTAAGTAGAAACTTACTTAAAACTATGGTTATACGTTTAAAACCCTACAACAAAAATATCAACAACATTGATTAATAATAATACCTATTTGTATACAATTTTGAAAAGTATAAAATCATTATTTTCTTTCTTTCTTTTTTGTTTGTTTGTTTTCTTTTTAATTCAGCTGCATTTAAATTTGTGTCCTTTATTCGGTTAGCTTTCGGATCCGTTTTGGTGGATTGCATCCATCTACTTCGTTGCCGCTTAAGGTGCCTGCACCAGTGCCATTTTCAAGACTTGCAGCAGCTGCAGAAACTGCTGCTGCTGCCGCTGCTAATGCTGCTGCATTTGGTTGTGTTCCATTAGCATTTGTATGGTTGTTACTGTGTGCAAATTTCGGCAACCATTTTACTAATTGTTCCTCGAAGAACATTTCTAAATAGCGGGCGTGTTGGTATGTTTTTGAATCCTCCTGCATTGACTTCTTTAATTTAGAATATGAGTTGTAAAAAATAATATTTTTTTAGAAACCTACCTGGTAAAAGAGGTAGGTGTTTTTGAAGATCAATCGAACATCAGCAATAAAACCGGCGATTTCTTTGTAATGATTGGGACTCGACGGATCCAATCTTGTCCGAATAACATCTAGAGACATTGGGCTGGAAAGATTTTATAATTTTTATTATCATAACTCTTTTGCAAACAATTTTTTTTTTTTTTTTTTTTGAATAAAGAAAATGAAGACCACTACGAACCTGCAAATTATCTCATAGTATGCTGTATTTGTTGGGGATTCTGGTTCACGAAAATGCAAGCTTTGTTCATATTGACAATACAATTCTAGACAAACCCTCTGGATCATCAACAATTCACTTGGTGTTAGATCAGCTCCGATTGGCTTCTGTTGCAATTGTACGGTGTTGGCAAGTTCTCCCATATTAACACACAGAAGACATTGCCAACTTTCGCTTTCGTCTGGTAACGAACTTATTGCTGGAATGTGACAATTCTGATGGAACACCTTTGGACATTTATCGCAGCACATCAATTCACCGCCGTCCAAACAAACAGCACACCAATCCTCATTTGGGTCATCTTTTTGATCATTTTTAACTGAAGGTTAGTTTTTTTTTTTTTTTTTTATTTGACAGAGAAAAAGTTGAAGAGATTGCCAAATTTAAGAAATATATAAGCAGAAAAGATTTTTTTGTTATTCGATTGTGTTTAAATTAATTATGTTAGTTGTGATGAGGATGAAATTAGTTTAAAATACAAGGGTCTTAAAAACAAAAAAAAAACTTGTTTAGTATACATAAAAAATGCTACTTCATGTTAATGAAATGATTAACCAAATTTACCTTCTTGGGTATTGGAGAGGTCTGTCGAGCTATGAACTTGTGGAGAAGTTGTTTTCGTTCGTCCTTCTGGCAAAACTTGTACTCCATTAGAATCGAGTTTGGCTATGGTGGCCATAAGATCGTTAATGGAATCATCACGAACTTTGTCAATTGGTTCTGTAAAGTCTTTTGAGTTCTAAAAAAAACGAGAACTGCTTTTGAGCATTTGAAGAAAATGAAGAACTAAGATTGAATTTACTTCATTTGTACTGGGACTCGGTGTTTTGGGATTTGTTGACGTTACATTTGGCAAAACACTCCCTGGGCCATGCATTTGACCATTTGGTGTTGTATTCTTTAGCGTATTAGGTGATTTAAGTGATATTTTAAAATTTTCACCTTGCCTCCCATTGGCAAATTGCATCATAGGCCCATGTGCTTGACAGGCTATTAAAAAGAAAAAAAAGTCCATCAGATGATACTTGTATGAAAAAGATATTCCACTTACCATTGTTCTGTTGGGCTGATTGTGGTATATGCCATTTAGCCATCCCAGGCATACCCATTCCTCCACCTCCTCCGCCCAAAGGGCTTTGTTGTTGTGGACCGGTGTTAAAACCAGCCTGGCTTCCAGGAAACCCCAAATTCTAAACAAAAGGGAAAACCCCAATTAACAACAAAAAGCAGAAACAATGGTTATTTAAAAATATAATATTTACATTCTGCATTGGATTTTGCATCATATTTGGCCTTGGCATCGGACCCGGTGACGGTATTTGACCACCGCCACCACCCATCGCTGGTTGGTGATTGCTCATACGTTGAAAATTCTGGAATCTTGGCCCATTATTCATAAAATTTGGAGTGTTCGGTCCACCAGGTTGGTTTGGGGGGAAATTTTGATGTTGTTGTCCCGGTGGACCTGCCATAAAATGCGGCCTCATTTGTGGCCCGATGTTTTGGAGTGGTGATGGTGCGCCTTGAGGACCTCCTCCAGGATAATTGGGTGGACCATTGAATGACATGTGAGGCTGGTTGGGACTTTGTCCAGCTGCTTGATTATTGAGAAGACCACGTAAGCTTATATCTTAAATAAATAATGAAAGAAATTGCATTGGTCTTATAAGTATTTAGAGCTGCGCCTTGAATTAAAGACTTAGAATTGCCTTTTTTTTAGGTATTAATCTACTGTTGGCTTAGTTGATTCCTTGATGTTTTTGTTCACATAGCTACTGAGGGTTTGAGCATAAAATACTTTATTTCAACTACCAAACAAAAATAGCCAGACAAATTTTAGGAAATAAGTGACAAAAAAAAATTATTCTTTTCTTTAAGATTTAAATAAGTCATCATTCAGTTTTTAGTTATGTTTGGAACACACAGCTTCGATAAAATTTATTTTATCATACAGCTCATACAAATTTTGGCCATGACTGACAGTTTCTTATCTAGCTATACATAGATTTCAGATTATCAAAATTAAAAAAAAAATTAAGGTGGGAAGATAATAAAAATGACTAACTGTATTTCTCTATATTATTTACAAAGTAAACATTGTGCAATCTTAATCAATATTGATTAAAGATCTTAGAAATTTTTAGTTAACGTCACTGGTTAAACATGAAAATATGAAATAATATCTGTTTTGAGAAAAGTAATTTTGTTGGCGCGACAGCTGGTTGATAACCAGGGCCTAGAAGTCTCACATTTGCAAAATACGAACGGTTAAAGAATGGGGAGATACTTTGATGATAAGAGATATTCTTGGATTTTACACTTTCTTCCAAAAGAAAGTTAGAAACCCATTAAAAAATTTTATAAATTAAAGTATATACCACCAAAAAGATATGCACAGTCAAAGCCAAACCTCACTAGAAAAACTCGTATTGTCTAATTAGTCACTACTTTTATTCTTGTTTTCTAGTGAATTGTGTAAAGGGAATAAACTAAAAATTTAAGCAATTGCGACCAGCTACAAGCTCTAAATGGCACCAAACTTACCCATATTTTGTGGGTGTGTTGATGAGCTGACATGTGGTTGGCCTTGCCTTTGCATACCCACTGGTGGCATCCCCGCAAATCTGACCCCTGTAACAAAATAACACAAAAAAAAAAAAACAGAAAATATCAATTTAGAGCTGCAATCAAAGGAGTGTACAAAATTTACTTCTGTCGTTACCTGGTCCATCTGTGGGGAACGGTCTATTCATTGGCATATTATTGAATTGCTGTTGCGGTGACGTACTGTTGTACATGGGTGGCCCGTTTTGAACGTATTGACCCGGAACGGGGCCGCCGGGGGACAGACCTGTTGTCATACCAGGCGGAAGGCCTGGACGCAGAGGTGGAGCCATATTTGGACTTGGCTGCTGGCGGGGTGGCCCATTTGTTGCCGGCGGTGGAGGGTATGGTTTCCCATCGACAACAATTACACCCAGTTGAGAAATAACTAAACGAAAAACAAAAATGTGTTACTTAAAATATTATTTCAAGACAAAAATAATCACAAAACTAACCTTTCTGAAGCTCATTCACCTGATTAAGTTGAACTTGTATTCTGACTGGAATTTCTGGATTTGGGATATCAGCACGTTGACATTTAAGCTTTTGCAAATGCCTGGCAAGAGATTTTTTACTACTCAATATCGCACAATCGCTTCCCTTATCTAAAGCGCCCTGCACAAAGTCGATACAATGATCTGTGTTTTCCGACAGCAACTGCAACGCCTCTTTCTTCTCATTCAATACTTTCAGCTTGCTATCGCAAACCTCGTTCAGTCGCATGACCAGCTGCTTGCCACGCATATTAACCGTATTTGTGATCTTCACAACCATCGCTGTAATGTCCTTAATGAGGTCCTTTTTCTTGTCCGTTATCAGATTCTGTCGGTCGTCAATAACTTTGCTTGCACTGGTCAGCAGGAAACGCTTATAGTTGATCTCGTTGAGTAGAGCTCCTAGTGAATTTCTTGTCTCTGTGGCAATTTCATGGGCAAACTTATATTTGTGATCACGATGTTCACTCAACTGACAGTCACGACATGTCAGCTTATCGCATGTCTCACAAAACAGTGAAAGCTTCTCCTGCGGATGCAATTGACATCTCAAACTGCGATCAGTTTGTGAGGCTGTTGATGTCTCGCAATTGGCCTCTTCTTTCGGCTTGATTGTGTGATCCTTGGTGATTTTCAGCCGTTGATGTGCTTGCACGCAACTATCACATATATATTCCGAACAATCTACACACCATGAAGTTGCATTTGCATCATCGCTACAACTACTGCATTTAATCATTGATGCTGCAGCACTTTGTTTGTTGTCTGGATCGCTGCTTCCAGCTGTGCTGGCATTCGGATCGCCTGAATTGCATTGCTCTATTAGGAAGTGGTTGTCTATTATGAATTCGGTTTGAGAAGCCATATTGCACACGGGACAGTGTATAAGCGGTGGCATTGTGCGATCGAGCTCGGAGAATTTTGTTGTTACACACTGGCAACAAGCGACATGAAGACATTCCAAAAGTTTTGGCCGATCGGTCGCCACTAGAAATTGCGAACACCAAACGCATTTTGTTGAACTCGATTCACCGATTGTTGATGTGTTTTCAATCTAAAAATTGATACCAAATTGATACTTTAGTATTATAAACAAAATTAGAGATTTAGATTTTTCATATAAAATAGTCTTTTTGAAGTGGATCAAGGAAAGATTAAGATAACCTATTAAAAAGTGTGAAAACGGAATACATTTTAAAAGACCAGAACTATTTTTCAATATAAATGCAAACTTTGACTTACACCAGATTAAGGGAGAAATAAATCAGGCACAAAATCAGAAAAAAATTTCGCAATGTATTATGTACTTATTTTCGGTTACGTATTTGTTATCTTCATCTGACAAAAATTTCTGAGTCACATTAAATTTTAATAGGTTGGTTTAGCTTATTTAAATATGTAACATATTTACATGTAATGTAAATGTAAATGTATTATGTAAATTATTCAAAAACTAGTTTTAAATAGGGTATTTTAAAAAAAATAAATGTCTTTAGATTAAATTTAATTAGAAATTCTAAGGAGGGTAATTTTTTTAAAACTTTGCTTTGTTTAAAAATAACATTTGGTCCGGATTACTAATCGAATTAGCCATAAGTGAAATTGCACAAAATAATATCTTTATAATTTTTTATGCTTGTTGTGCTCTATAAACAATAGTTGGCCGGCATTTATGTACTTGGTAAAGAACAGTCAAAGAGGAATCAGTACAACTGTGGAAGAGCTGCAGGGAGCTGAAGTACATCTACAGGAAGTGTACATTATGGCGCGTATTAGGTCAGAGGAGCTGAGTAAGTAAGCAAGTATGTGGTATCTTAACTGACCCATTTAGTGTTTTAAGGAGTTAGCCCTCCACTGACTGCCACGTTAAAAACTAACCTAACTAGTAGTCTCCAACACGGAAATAGTAATTCTATGTTATATAAAGAATGGAATTTAAAACTATGTATTTTAATCTAGTACAACTATCAATTCACAGTTTTTATTGTTAAACTGCGTAGGTAGGTACTGCACAACAAAAACTAGAGAGACATTTCTCCTCCATGCCATTTTTGTGTCAGCTACTAAAAAAAATCTTTCAAAAATTCCCACATGAAAATTAACGAGTTATTAATTATTGTAATATCACCACCCACGGTCATATGGCAATTTTTCGCATTCTAAAAAATAAATAATATGAAGTCATCAGTTTAAGATTTATATGTATCCTAGATTAATACATATGTGTTTTTTTTTACATATTTTTTAATTGCATTGTATTTTAAATCATTTTCATGGTCAAGTGGAGTTACTAATCAACATCTGGTGGAATGCAAATAATAGTGGGATTTATATTTTCAAACCGTGGAAAGTAATAAATGTGTTCTTGTTCCTTAATCCACTAGTACAAGGAACATGTTCACATCATGAACTGCATTTTATTTATGGTTATTTTAAGTTAAGTTTCTATTTAATACCGCTGTTAGATTTATGGATGTTTTTTCGAACTCAATTGCTAAATAATTCAGCAGGATTTAAGGAAAATATAAAAGCTCTAGTTTCTTTCTTGAACTCACCAAGTAAATATTTGCTTTTCTTAAGATAAAGTGCAAGATTTCTGTCTCATGACCATTTTGGTATCCTTTAATTGTCTTCGATCACAATTTAATTCGCTAACAGAATTTTCGATAAGGACAACTCTTATATATTTTAATTTCTGTAGTCAGTATAAGAGGGGGGGGGGGGGGGAATCGAAGATCGATCCTTGTGGAACACCTTAATAGTTTTACATATCATTTTTGGAGGAAATTTAATTACAGCGGTCAACGATAATTTTTTTTTTTTGTTTTGTTTCAAAGAACAAAATATAATTTTCGCAAGGTTTTTGGTATGCTAAATCTAAATCTAAACTTAGACAAATTCAAGAACATTAGCTTTTTCATACTATTATAAAGATTTATCCTAGATTTAAAGAGCTTATGGAAAGATAAAAACTGATTTTGAAAGATTTTTTTTGTATTCCCCAATAGGTTTATGTATCTCAAAAACCTGACGGGATGGATGAAGGGCAGGCGAGCCTTAGTGTGGAGCACTGAAGTGGGATAATCGTGTTCCCAGTCATATCAACTTTTTAAAGCTATTGTAGCTATGCTCATTGAAGGAAAAAAAATGTGAGAAAATCTAAAAACCAACTTGATATCATAAAAAAAAAATCAATTAAAATTAAATTTTTATCTTTTAGATTCAAATTTACTCGAATAATTTTATCAAAATCGAAAATATGTATATATGTACATACATATGTACTTCTAAATTATTTTTAATTAAATAACTTCTAATCAATGTTGCATTATTTATACGTATACCTAAATATATATTATAACTATATCTAATACATACATATATCTTTGTATACCCTTCAGGATATTCATCAACAATTTTCTTGATTAACGAGACAAAAAACGAAATGAACAAAATAAAATGATTGATGCTTCTGCAGAAAATTACTATCGCACTCAATCAAACAAAAAAAAAAAAATAAAATAAAAAGTTTTCAAGATAAAGTACCCTATACAGTTTTATATTCAATATCCTTTAAATAAAAAGTATATATTTTTGTATATGATGTACAAAGATATTTTTCGTTAGACTGTAAATACAAACTCCTGACTCAAACGCACCAAATAGCTATGTTTGCATTTTGCTAAGCTATCCATATCTTATAGTTTTATTTTTTTTTTTCGTTTGTTTGCTTTGTACTTTCAGTGCAAAAATAAGTTTAAATTTTGCAGACTCATAACTTTGTTTTTTAAAGAGAAGGAGAGAGAGAAACATAGAACATAGTGAGAAATCAGAGAGAAAGAAAAGTAGAAATAAGTGGGTAGCAAAAAAAAACTTTTTGCGAAATCATAAAGTTTCTTCATTTTCATTTTGCAATCGATTGCATTTTCTGGCAGCTGCCTTGTCGTAGCCCGTTGCGAAATGATCTACTCCCTCTTTGTTACGTACACAACTACATAAATATGTATATTTCAAGTTTGCCCTCATTTTTCCTCTTTTTTGAAATTTAACTTAAAGCAGCAAATTCATATTGATTGTATTTTTAATGTTCATTACTTTTATGACACTGCGTTCGTTGGCTATGATAATGAATTCGGAAATTGCTTTTTAATAAATTATGAATAAATTAATTAGTTTTTTTGTCCGTTCTTTTTTTTTTAGTTCGTATTCCTACAGAAGCATTATAACACTTTTGAAACAAAGAAAATCCAATTTACCAAATTATTTAAATTTAGCTCGTAGATATTTTTTTTTTAATGTGAAAATGTATATCTATATAAAACATCCCTGAATTTTTCAATTTGGCAGTCAATTAGATGATGAAATAAAGCAGCCAGAGGATTTTAAATGGAGCCATTAACAAAAGGCAGAGCGAGCTTGGCAAATCAATTCGAGCGATGAATTTGCTACCGAATATGTAATTACAGTATTTTAAACGTTATATATATGTACGAAGTATGTATGTACATACATATATACATTCTGTACAGCAGTGGTGCTATGAAATTGGATAAACGAGTAGATAGAGCAGACAGATAAAGTGAATTGATTGGAAATTTAATTGGAAATAGTTTTTTTTTTTTAATTTTTTAAGTTTAATGTATCTCAACATTTTTAATGTAATCTTTAAAGTAGTTGGTCAAGTAATATTTGAGTCAATATGTAATTATATAAGAATTAATTTGAGAAATGTAAGATGAAATATTGCTGAGAGACATAGATGTTTTTAATGACATCATTTCAAATTGATTGGAAACATATTGTGGCACAATGAACTAATGTCATCTCGTAGACAATTTTATAACCAACAAATTTGCACTGAATGTGTTTTACTTTTATAAGTAATTTAAGGGAAGGTTTTGGATTTTATTTTTCTATTTTCTCATAATTAGTTCTTAGATACCTTGAAAAGATGTTGTATCAGATATTGACCCAAACTTTTTGCAAAACTATCTTAGTTACCCTATAGATACCTTTCAGCCAAACGCTACTATTAATTGCTTCACAATTAATTGCATAACTGAAGAAAATTAGTAAGCTTGAATTCGTCAATTTCGGGTGATTAAATAAATGAACGTAAACCACGAAATTGTGTCCATATAAAGAGAATATGTGAATTAAAATAAATAAGTAAAGTTAGTTTGAATCGAAACTAACGTCAAATACAGTTGTAATGTAATGCAACATTTTTTTGTATTAATTGATCATATTAATGAGGTTATACAGAAAGATTGTGTGTGATGAATCAGGTTTTCCAGCTTTTCATTATGATTCTTTGGAATTTAATCTGAATAAAGACATCAATACCAAGAATTTAATTGATTACATTATAAGATTTTTAGTATACGAAACTTGTTGCTTCCTAAATATTTTTAATGATTCAGAACAATATTTAATAATTGTTAATAATTTTGCATTTATTTATTTCCATATGAGATCAGAAGTGACAAAATTAATTTATTTTGTAAAAAAAAAAACTGGAAATGCTAAACTGTCATTTTTAAGACTTAATACTTTCACCTAGAGGATCGCACAAATAGTCAGTTTTCTAAAGGAAACTAACGAAGTTTATTTTTTCAAAAACTAAGCCGATTTGTCTGATCGTCAAGGTCAAAGTGTTAATAATAATGTAGTTAACCATAATTTTGCAATAAAATAGCCTATTTTTTTTTTTTTGATAATTCTTGCTCTAGGTACGTAGTTCATACGTATAAGGTGACTTAATTTTACAAAAGATGAAAGCTTATTTCCAACAATTTGTTTAGTTATAAAATCTTAATTTCACTTCTCAAAATTTAAATTGAAAACTTTTCAATTCCGCTAACAAATATTTGGCCATCAAACTACCGAACTTTTCAATTAAGCTCGACTAACATAGCTTAAATATTTTATGTACGTTTTTTACTATATTATATTGATAAAATAACAATAAACTGACTTAAACACTAAAAGGTTATCAGCACTTGAGATTACAGATTTTAATGAACCTGATATTTTTTTTTACAACAATTGAATGATAAGGATAATACGAGTATACTTAATTTTATTGATTGCATGTGAAAATTATCTTTAAAAGATGTCATAATTTAAATGTTATTTCAAATAATAATAATAATTGATGACAGATTTCGCAAGAGATTAAAAAAACCTTGCGATTTACTGAGATTTAAAGAGAAGGGAAAGAGACTTCAAGGAACTAAATTACACGAGAAATATATTAAGTGAAAATGTTAACAGAAAAATAAATAACAGAACAGAATTCTATTGTTTTGGCAGTTAGTAGCTCAATCAAGAGTTTATCGAAGATGATTCTTGCAAGGGCCGGCCAATTGAGGCGATTTCCTCAGAAATTGTCGAAAAAGTCACTTCTCCTAAAAGATTCTTGGATAAAGAAAAAACAATTTGCGAAAATGTTTGGAGTATCATTTTGGTATGTCTAGGATCAGATCAAGATGAGTGCCAGTGCTAGAGACTGGCTCACTGTGTTTACGCGAGTTTTTGGATTGGGAATACAATTGAATGGGATTCGGAGGGATCATTGCTAAGGAAATATGTGATATAACTGGCGGCGGATATTACACAAATCTGTAGCACAAACTAAAAGAAGTCATCAGATGTAAAAGCAGTGGAAAGTTGAGGAAAAGCGTTCAAGCGCTTTTGCTTTTGTTGCCAGTACGGCCTTAAAAGTCTGGGATTGAAATATTGAAATATCACTCTTCTTATAAATTAAAAAAAAACATATAATTCTCTAAAAACAAAAAATGAAGTCAGTGTTTTCTTTTCTCAGACAGAATGGCCATTCCAACTCACAATTAGAAATAATTCAACTTCTGCAACCATTTTGACTTTTTTTAACGTATTCATTGTTGTGAATACCCTTACCCAGGCGATAAAATTAGCGTTATCGTTTTATGCGAATTTTTTTCTTAAAATGTATGCTACAGAGTACATTCTAAATGAGAACTCTCTGCACCCTTTATAAAACTTAGATTACTCTCGGCTCGTGTTCAACTACCGCAGTTTCCGCTTACACAAAGCGGGCCTCTGCATTTATCGGATTTTGTTATCGAAAAAATTCATGCAAAAAAAATTGGATTTTGCGATAAAGAAAGTATTTGACAACGAGAGTAGCAAAGCAGACAGAACAAAGATAAGCGAGTTGTTAGCGGTTTAATAATAACCGCACGTCCTGTTCACATGGTTCCGGGTTTTAGCCGATCTTAAGAGTACATTAACCTTCTCGCTTGTAATGTAATTTAATTACAGAACGTAGACTTTTTTTTGTAAAAATATAAAGAGATATTAGCAATTCTGGGTAATCATTTGCAAATGTATTGTTTGAGTATGGATTCATTTTCAAAAATGAAAAATCCTACGGCAACCCGTAAAGTGCGTTGAGAAATGTCTAAACAATAATAACTATGATCTGAAATTTTATCAGACGTGTTTTCTTAACAAATCGAAACTTTTGAGTTTGTATCGAAGGTACTTACTTTTTTTTAAAACACCCTAATGTACATATATGACAACTAACAAAACCGTAAAATAATATTTATCGCATTAAAATACAAGCAATACAGAAAATATGAACTGTTTTTAAAAAAAAAGAAGGTTACTTCATTCCCAAGGACCTGCTGCAGAAAATTTATATATACATATTCCAAAGATAAGTATTATAATATGAAATAATTCTCTCTTATTGTTTCAGGAAAACGAATATCTTATTCAACAATGAAACGACTGACAAAGTTTGTTTTGCATTATGTATTTATTTACTCTTTTCTTCTTCTTTTTTTTGTTCTTTATGTTTTGGGTAAGGTATATACGAAACATGCATTAAAGATTTACCTACTCTATATTGAATTGAATGAGCACGTTTAAAATTGCCTCTTGTTTATTTTAAGTTAAACAAATTAGAATTAATACAGGGTGTCCGGTAATTCTTAAGTCATACTTTGGGATGTGATTTTTGGTCATATTCTAAGAAAAAAATTGTTCTACAATAAAGTCTGATTTTCAACTTTGACATCACTTTTTGACAATTTATAAAAAGGCTAACTTTGTTTTACCTTACTCATGTTAAGTTCAATTGCTCTGTAAGTACTAATGGTAGGGACCTCATTTTACACTTTTTGTTTTTAGTAGAAATACTATCCTTTAAAACTACGTTTAAGTTGAGCTGATATGTTTTTAGGGTTGCCAGATATTCAATTTCAAATGGTGTTCCAAAGTTAGCCTTTTTTTAAATCGTCAAAAAGTGATGTCAAAGTTGAAAATCAGATTTTACTGTACAACAATTTTTTTCTTAGAATATGATCAAGAATAGCATCCCAAGTATTGCTTAAGAATTAGCGGACACCCTGTATTAATTCTAATTCATTTATTTATGAAAGTACCTAAAAATAAACACACATACATATGTACATACATACATTGTGTACTATTGAAACTTTTGTTAAAGTAAAAGACGAAACAATAACTAGTTGAAAAAAGGGGTTCAACTAAAGAAAAATTTACAGTGGTCGACTGCGAATAATCACACGTAAGTATTGTTTTTTCAATATGATTTTATTATATTTTAAGAATGCTTTTGCAATCTGTTCTAATAGCTGATTGACCAGCTTAAAAAGTGAAAGGAGCGTTTGTCTGCGGTTTTAAATCGCGTTTTTGCAAATTAAGTGACTCCAACACCGAATGGCCGTCAGAAGTAAAATTATCTTGAATATGCATTGTTCACCCAAAGCACTAAAGAACAAAAAGGCGGTTGGACTTGATGGTATTTCCGCAGAGCTCTGAAATACCAGTAGAAATGACATCGAGTGAAAGTAACATCCGCTGTCACAAGAATATTATTATTTTATACATGTACAATGTACATACACACATATGTATTTTCAAAAATTAAAAATCACGATATCAGGTTCAATTCATAAAATACACAATTTCTAAGAAAGTCTCTCAGTAGCTGTTAGTTCCTTGGTCAACACTCTACTTATATTAATAACAAAATTAAACCTTTTGTATAGCTTTTTGCCTATGCTTCTCTATATATTTGTCCTCTAAAGAAACTTTATTTGTCTACTATAAGTAATGATCAAACGCTTTCAAAATCTCATTCCAAGTTTCAACAACACAACCTAGACTATATTAACTATATATAGGTATATACATTATGTACATAAATTATTTTTGTTATTTTCTATAAATCAGTTTTGTGAAACTTCTTAAAAGAAAAAAAAAACTATCCACCGATCTCTTAGGCACGATAACCACTCAACTATGAGAGCTAGGTCCTCCAACTTTTTTTTTTCCAAGTAAAGTTTCATGTTCACCCTCACTCAAAAGTACAAACGAATTTAAACAACTACAACAAAACTCGTTTTTTTTGTTCAACCTGAAAATAAGCAAAAAAAAATGTATACAAAACTAATGTAAAGAACAAAAAAATAACAGAAAAACAGGTCACGAACAAAAGCGAGGATCTTTCGTGCTTTAAGTCATCCGTGAAATTGTTAAAATGCATTTTTCCATTAAGACAAAGTACAAGTAGTTATACAAAGGACCGTACAGAAAAAAACTTTCATTGGGGTAGTAATGGAAGTATTTATCATTACAATTATTAGGCAAATACCACAATGGGCCCAGAGAACCACCCTTAGTGGCGTAGAAATTATACCTCATCAAAATCCAATCGACTATAGGGTTTGCAATATTGCCCAACGTGAGATCAATACATTTTATACAATGGCTATTTATACAATATAATGGATAAAACATCTGACTTGAGAGAGAGACACCACCAACTGGGTTTGGGTTCAGATTCAGATCCGATTTGGAAGACCATGTGGAGCAAGCACGGAGGGAATACAAAACACAATGATCACATTTATCTCTATGGGTTTTTTTTTTTTTTGTATTTAGGTAGGTAGGTATATTCATTTTTTTTTTTTTTGGGGGCTGTCAAGAGCAAAAGTGAAACTTCGCAACGTTGTTTTACACTAAGTACTTGTGCTTGGTTGTCAGGTTATGAAAGAGGAAACCATATTAGAAGATGATGTCGAGTAGAGAAGTTGGAGAGTAGATTTGAGTTTCGAATCAACTGACAACCGCCGACAATTATTTTGAAATACTGTTTTAAGTGCTTTTGTCTCACGTGTTTGTCAGTTCCATGTGTTTTGTAACTTATTTTAGAAGGAATCGTCAAACCTACCTACCTACATATTTATTTTTTAATGTAATGCATTTATGTATATTAAAGTACCCATGCATACTTTGAGAATTTCATTGAATTTTAATTACATATTTTTATTTGATAAAAACTCTCTGCAAAGTATAATTTAAAAAGTTTCGATTGCTTTGGTAGAAGTTTTTTTTTTAATTACTATTGATTAGATTTCAAAAGGTTTCCTTATACTTCAAAATGTATAGCTATGTGTACAGATACTATTGATTTTTCAAAATAAAAGGATTCTGAAAAGGTACTTCATCTTCATAACTAAATATTCAAGGAATTTTCTCTCGAATGAAGGAGTTGGTTTGGTATGTGCTTGAAAAGTTGATTTTAAGAGCTCTGTATGTATTTGTAAACGAATGAGGTTCTTTTACATAAGTTGCCCAACTTTATATATAGTTATAGTTGAATAACTTGAAGAGAAGTGTAGGCATGTAATGCAGACAAAATATTAAGGGCATGTAATTTATTGGTAAAAGTAAAAATTTGTGAAAGTTTTCATTTATAGATTACCAATGGTAGTTTGTCAAAATGTTTTATTATTAATAGGAATGAAAATTTCCGATAAAGTGAAAGCTAAAAGTCGCGTTTGATTGGTCTCGATTTGAATTTGTGATTTTGGTAAATTGGTAAAAAATACGAAATATAAGTTTGTGGATAAGTCGAGCACTAATTTACTTCTTCCAAAAAATGAAAATGCCAGTGTTCCTTGTTAACTCAAATTTGTAATATAAAATTGCAGTCCAGTTGCTCGTATTTTAATAAACGCTTTTTTTTTTAGATTAGAGCCGTCATGGTAGTGTACGAAATTTTTCTCAGTATTGCCACAGAAGTTCGTCTACGTACATACATACATAAGTCAATGAGTTATAATTTGTGTTCAGTGGTTTCTCTATTGGGTGCATTAAAACACTACAGAGACGCCGCATAGTATATAGACATTAGACATAATCAAATACCTACAGGATATAATTGAGTAACGTGTGTTTCTTTAATACATTCCACTTAAAATAATGAATAGAATAATTAAACTGTGTTTCCATCTCAACACAGGTATCTTAGAACGTTTCTATCACCAGAAATTAAGAATCAAAATCATTTACCTAAATCAAAGGCAAACCACATTAGATGCTTTTGATCTTTCTTTAACGATGTTTGTTTTGTACAAATGATTCAAACATCTTTTTTTAAAAACCGACCTCTTGGATCTCAAACCGAAGGACACAATAAATAATCCAAATCTAAGACTATATTTTTCTCCTTTAAATATTATTGAAGCTTTATTTATGTGTAGAAACAGTGTTTTTTTTTTTTTGGGAATTAATCTTTTAAGAGCATTAATACGAGTAGTCCAAAAGGGAATCACCAATGCACATTGCACAGGTATACGAATTTGCTTTTAATTTCCTTAAATCGGATTATAGCTTATCTCATGTTTGAAATACAAAAATGTCGATGCCAGGATATTTCAAATTTTGCTGTTTGAAAAAGTGGATTACTATTTTTTATGATATATGTATGTACTTATTTTAATCTCTGTTATGTGTTGAAATATATCCTATGTTTTACGAAACACATAAAATCGCAAATGATATTAAAAATATTTGTATGTATTTTCAACTTAACATAAAAGAAATAAAATTTAACTATCTTGCAATTTAACCTTTTTTATGATTAAAGACTGCATTCCACATAAATCCATACATAGTATATTATACACACAAAAATATGCACATAAAAAGCTTTCTCTTAAAAACAAAAAATACTTCTTTGAATTTTATATAGCTTCTCATTAAATTTTATCGGCGATATTATTGCTCGTAAACAAAATGAATTACTTTGTTTCAAAAATGTTGGATACTGGTGTAGGTACCTATAAATTCAGAGATTCAATAAAACGAAAAAGAATCCTTCGAAGCACGTTTATTATTATAACTAAGTGAAACATAAAACTTTTGAAATACTATAGTGGCGTTGTTTGGCTTCGGGGTATCAATTTTAGAAAAAAATCAATTTTAAATTCAATAGGAAAAATATTTGAAAATTTGTGTATATACAAATACATATAATGAATTTACGATTATGTTTGCTTCGCAACAAGAACAAGTCAGTGAGGTAGGGGGAAAATGCAAAAACATTATAATTATTATACACCCTTATTATAAAACCTGATGAATTGAATGCCTCGGTTCCAACACTCAACAAAAAATGTAAATTGGAAATAGTCTTTTATTCATACTAGTATCGTCCTATCGCATAAATTATTATTTTATTTTCAAAACATAGAACCTGTTTTATGCACATCTACTTAAAATTAACTTTGCATTGATATAGTGTACGACAAATATTTTTGAATTAAACGCACGACTAAATCGCGTGTACTTGCTTTTATATTAAAACTAGCTTTTGTCTAGTTTTACAATGTTCAGTGTTCACCCTGAACTGATTTGATGAAAAAGATTTTATTCAAAAAAATTCGAACAATATTGTGAGAAAACCACTCTAAAAAAATGTATCGCAATCTGTAAAACCATTAATTTGTGAGGAAATGGAAGATCAAAAATAATGTTCTATGGCAGGTAAATTTAGTAACAGGTTTTTGAAAAAAAAAAATTGTTTGACCATTTCCTACAATATTTGGGGAATATTCATAGTCAAATTTTAGAACCGAGTTCAACTGGCCTCGAGTCTAAAGTTAACACACAGGTTAGAAACAGCTGCTATTCATAGAGAATTTTGCAGCTCTGTTTAGTAAAAAACAGAAATCTACTACTACTGCCCGTCAATCTATTGAAATTCAATACATTTTTTGACAGATAGAAAAAACAACTTAGTCAAAGAACCCGTTTTAATAATAATAATAATAATAATAATAGAGTTTCAGCAACCATCTCGGCAAAAGCCAAGAGTACCTATCTCTGCATTGCAGAGATTAGGCTCTATATTTGCCCTAGATTGTAAAGTAAAACTCAATTTATGAGGTCTGTAAACCTTACAAGAAAAAATGAAAATTATATTATTAAATTTAACTATTTTTTAAATGTGCAATAAGTTTATATTTAAAAACATTTACTCTTGACTCAGATTTCAACTCATTTGGGAGGCTGTTAAAAACATAAAATCCCAAAAACATTAACGAATTCTGAGTACTGCTTCTTCTGCATCTATCCGGCCTTAAGTCGTCGTTGTTTCGTAAATTAAAAGGCTGCACCTCTCCAACATTCACAATAATTGATTGTAGATAATCCGGCACTAAATTATTTTTCATTTTGTATATAAACATCATAGCACTATATTTCAGTCTTTGGTCCACATTCATCCAATTCAACGCATTCAACATTAACCTTATTGGTGTGTAAATGTTCACTCTCAAAATAACTCTCATTGCTTTATTCTGAAGTAACTGGAGCCGATTCAATATTTCTCTTTGACAAGCATACAACAACGTTGAACAATAATTAAAATGAGGTAACACTATAGTATTATATAATAGTAAAGAACTTTCAAATGTTAAACTACTTCTAATTCTTTTCAAAAAACCAATCTTTTTAGCAATTTTCGCACACACATACTTTCCATGTTCTTTAAAATTTAAATTTGAATCCAATATCACACCAAGATATTTAAAACTGTCAACGCATTCAATATTGCTTCCATCCATACATAAAGTTATTGATTCAACCATTTTAAACTTCATACACTTTGTCTTTTTCACATTCAATTTCATTTTATTCATTTGAAGCCATTTGTTTATGCTGCTCAAGTCTTCATTAATACATTTATTCATATATTTTGGATCATTTCCACTAATATAAATCAAAGCATCATCTGCAAACAACATAATTTTACAAAATTTTAATTCACTTTTTATATCATTTATATAAAGAAGGAAAAGCAACACTCCCAAAACTGAACCTTGAGGGACACCAAGGTCAATACTCAATGGACCAGAAACAGTATTGCCAACCTTTGTTTTTTGGGTTCTTCCTGTTAGGTACGATTTAAACCATTTCAGTTCTTTATCCCGTATCCCATACATTTCCAACTTTTTCACCAATATATTTCTATCAATCGTCTCAAACGCACGCTTAAAATCTAAAAACACTGCCATTACTGAATTTTTACGATCAATTTCCTTCCTCCACTCATACAATAAACAGTTCAAAGCAGTTTCACAAGAATGACCCTTTCGGAACCCAGACTGCTCTTTTATCAAAATATTGTTTGTTTCCATATAATTTTGTAATTGTCCCGCTACAACTCGCTCTAAAATCTTTTCAAATGTTGGTAACATATTAATTGGACGAAACTCCTCGCATTTCACGGTATTCACTACTTTTTCAACCGGTATAACTGTTGATTCTTTCCAATTGCTTGGAAATATTCCCGCACTAAGCGAATTGTTGACAATTTTTAGAAGTACCGGGCCAATTTCTCCAATTGAATTTAAAACTATATTCTTATTTATCCCAATCAAATCTTTCTTTTTATTCACTTTTTCAATCAGCTTAATTAACGTTTCTGCACTTGCATACTGAAAGTTAAAAACACAATCCGTCTGTAAGTTTGGGGGAACATATTGTCGCAACGGAATAGAATTATTTATTTCATTCACGCTCTCAATAAAATAAGAATTAAACTGATCTGCTATTTGCGCCTCATCACTGAAAGATATTTGATTAAACACTACTGAAATAATATCCTTGCTCTTATTGTTTTTAATTATCAAAGATTTGATCATTTTCCACGTTCCAACTTGGTTACCACTGTTTGCATATATCTGTTGGCGTATATGATTATTTTTAGCTTCCTTGACCTTTCTTTTATAATCATTACGTATTGACTTATATATATTCCAATTTAACAAATCATTACTGTAAATTGCAGTTCTAAATGCATCAATTTTTTGTTGTTTCATTCTCCACAGATCACTATCATACCAATGACAATCACCATTCACACTTATTAATTTTTCAACAGTCATATCTTCACACGCTCTTTCAATTTTGTGACTAAATTGTTCTGTAAGATCATCAAAGTTTTCTAGATAATATAATTCAGAAAAATTCATTTCATTCAAAAGTCTATCAAATTTAGTTTTTGTGTATTTTAAGATTTTCTTTTTCTGTTTTTCACATTTATATTTGTTACATTTTATTTCCAAACGAATCGTTTCATGATCTGAAACTTTAAAATTTTTATCTACACACGCATTATATTCCGTCTTTTGATCATTTTTAACTATGACGTAATCAATTAATGTTTTTGAATTTTCTGTAATTCTCGTTGGTTCCTTAATAAGTTGAGTATCACCTTGATCAGTAATTAAATCTAACATTCTCATTTTATTATTATCATTCACTATCAAATCAATGTTAAAATCACCAAACACCACAATATTTTTTTCATTTTCTAAATGTTCCATGTACCATCTCTCATAAAAATTGAAGAATTCATTTATCGATGAACTCGGTGATCTATATACCGCCACAATCACATTCTTTTTACTTTCAAACCAAACATACAATTTTAGCATCCATACAACATCATTATACTGTGTAACATTCACAACCTCATATCGCAAACCTTTTTTAACATAGGCCGTCACTCCACCTGTATGTCTTGAATGCGAAAAACAATTAATATGAGCATAATTACTTATTTTGTATTCACATTCCTCAATTTCTAACGTAATACGGGTCTCAGAAAGTAATAAAATATCTGGCTGACAATCATTTATCAATAGTTCTATATGATTTTTATTGGAAATAAGACTTTGGGCATTAAGATAATACGCAATGACTTTTCCCTTATTATTGGATTGCTACAAGTGTCTTTTTCTTTCTACCCTAAGTTTGCGAAGATAAACCTCACAACTATTATCTAAGGCATTATGGTTAACATCTAAACTTAGCTTTAATTCAGCATTCATTTTAACACAGTTCACACAACATAGTCTCTCAGCATCACAATCAGCACTTTTATGTTGCCCACCGCATTTAAAGCAAACAGAATTGTCACACTTACAGTCTTTACTAAAATGTCCAAATCCCAAGCACTTGTAACATCTCTTTACGTAAATTGCATCATTCACTTCGCATTTATCCCAACCAACACTTATCTTACCAACTTTCATTACTTCATTGTAACTTTTAACATCCATTTCAACAACCGCTATATAGTATTCAGATCTTTTCCCATTTTTTTTCCACATTGTTTTGAATTCAATTTCTGAATCTTTCAAAAAATCATTTTGTTTACGTATGCACAAAATTAATTCATCTCCCTCAAAATGGTCTGAAATATAACTTATTTTCACTCGCGGTTTTTTACTTATCACATTCACACTATAATCTTTTCCAAGCTTCTCTTTAACGTCACTGGATAACTTCTCTACTGAGTTCTCATTATCACATGAGACTATAACAGCTCCACCATTGAGCGTTTGCATTCCCGACACTTGTAAACCACTAGAAGAAGGATTCACTTTAGCTTTAATTTCAGATTTTGTTTTCTCTGCACTTTGTGTTAATTCTTTAGGAGTAACTTTTATTTTTGAACTTTTTTTTAATTCACTTGCGTATGTTTTCTTGTCAGCTACACTGTTCTTTTTGTTTTTAATTTCTTTGGCAAGCGCATTCACCGATTGAGATATGGAACTAACACTTTTTTTAAACTGTTCATCTCTTTCACTCGTATTGGTAGTTATTTGATCTTTAATAACTGATATTGAATCCGTTGCACTTTTAATTTTATTAACACTGTCACATATTTTATCACTTTGTTCTTTCAAGTTTATATCACTTATTTTATTAATTTCTTTAACACTTTTATTTATTGATTGCTGCATACTATCAAATAATTTAATTTTCTCTGCATGTCTTGCTTCCACTGCGTTTAATAAATTGTCAATATCCTCTTTGTTTTGTTTTAAAGATGCCGCAAACTCCTCTTTGTATTCCTTTAAACACTTGCTATTTTCTTTCACCACTTTTTGCATTTCTTTAATAGCACTGTCCACATTTTCAATTAAACAAAAGCAATCATCACAAATAAATTTAATTTTATCCACTGCTTGTAAAATACCACTGTTGTAATTGTCCAAACCACAGCACTTTAACGAGAGGTGCCATACTTTTTTGCAGACACCATCGCATTTAATTGCTGATTTGCCTACCGTAGAGGCATTGCATTTTTGGCAATCCATCCTTAAAGATGCTTGCCAAAATTAATTATTAATGATTGTATAATTATAACTCAATAAAAGTAACACGACAGGTCGATTTTCACTTTTCAAAGAATTTATATATGTTTGTAACCGTTTGTAACTAAAAACGCGTCCACCCGCAGCAGCAGTCGACAACGTACTTAAAGTTGAGCTCCAGTTTATCTTTTGGACCCGGGGCCAAATTGTCTATGAATAACATAAACTCCAGGTTAGCTTAGAAGAGACAAAGAAACAACTTGTCAGACGACTATGAATATGCCCCATTAACTTTACTTTAGAAAGAGCTTAAAGCCTAGCCGCCTCCAGTTAAACGTAGATTTTTCTCGCCTGGGCGCACCATCAGGGTTGGACTAGTTGGGGTGGTACGTTGGTGTCCATACGATTCACGTGTCTCAGCTTTCTCAGACACATAGCCCGCAAAACCTCGTCGTTGAATCTTCTTCTTTACACTCCTTTGATACAGCAGAACCAAAATTCATACGAAAATCTCTCTCATAGAGTACTCAAGTTGATAAAATCTTGTGTAACGTCTCCTTTGCTCTATTAGAGAGCAGTAAGGTACAAGTATGCCTTCTAAGCCCGAATAAACAGCTGTTTTGCGAGGTAATAGTAGATCCCATATAGACAAAGTAATTGATCGTGACATTTTTAATGGAATCAATGATGCTGATATTCCTTATTTGTGTTCTTTAACAGCCGATCCCATTTTCGTCGCTCATGCTCCAGCCACATACCTAAGTATATGCACAAGCGGGTTATTAAACGGACTTTGACTTGCGATTCGCCTAAAATTGTTTGAAATAGATGTTAAATAGGTTGCATGATAACGCTTGGCCTTAATTCAGTTCAATTTCACCATCATAAGGTTCGCTAGTTTTCTCACTGACTCTGACGGAACAGAGCGGTTTCTCCATCATCATCCTGCACAAGCGGATGAGTTTCGCAGGTATGCCAAAAATGGTTCTATCCTCGGTACTTCAAATTCGATTATTCACATTAGTCTTGAAGCAACACTCACTTCTTCTTCTGGTACTGGGACTGTTCCATGTCTGAGGACTACTAAATACAGGTGTCGTTGTATTTGTTTGATCCAGGAGTTTTTGTGCGATAGTGTTGGACCGTAGTTTGTTATTCATCTTGAACTGGGTTCTGAGGGCATTTTCTTTTTACATGAGAATATTAGATTAGTTGGTCATAGTGTGTATTTTGTCCAAGACTCGGATTTTCTTGCTTCTTGTTGAATCACGTGATTCGAATTTAATAAACAAATCTAAATGGTGCTTTTGGTAATGATTCACTTCGTCAGATGTCTGAATACTATCTGAGGCAATGAACTTTGTGAGTGGCTCACAAAACGATTCACTCGGTGTAGGTCTCTGGGTACAGACTCATTCCTTTTACAAATAGTATTGTGAGGTCTGATTAACATCTCGATCTTATTTACAAATCCAAAACTTGGCCTTACTTTTCATAGTCGGAAGTTAAAATGGAACAGACACCAGTGAACGTGAAGTAAAAAATGTAAAGAAGAAAATACAAAAAATAATCTTTTCATTAATTCATTGCCCTTAATTTTTTA
This sequence comes from Syrphus vitripennis, assembly GCA_958431115.1. Lineage (NCBI taxonomy): Eukaryota > Metazoa > Arthropoda > Insecta > Diptera > Syrphidae > Syrphus > Syrphus vitripennis. The sequence continues at coordinate 110,152,305 of OY288108.1, forward strand.
AGCTCCCATAAAAAAAAAAAACTGAACTGAACTGAAAATAAATATTTTCATCAGAAACATTTTATATATATAAGTATTTTCCAAGGCTTATTATGTTTGGTTGGGTGGGACATAGTTGAAAGTATGCATAATACATCAGATATACAAAAGGTTTCTTTTTGGCATTATCCCTTTTGTTTTTAGCAAAGTTGTTACCTTATTTCTAAAAACAAAAGTTTGTTCATAAAAATAAAACGTAGGTTTTTCTACTTAAAAACAAATTTAATGAACTTTTTTTTATCTTATCAGAGATTATTATGAATTTATCGTTTTGTGAGATTATCTTAGAAAAAATATTGATAAATTAACTGTTATCTTAGATAAAATGTTATCTTCGGGATAATTTTATTTTATGGCAACCAAGAAATACTGACATATACCAATTGTGATTATTTTTGAAATTTTCCGAGTTTTATTGATTTTCTATTTTTTTTTTTATCAATGATAAAACGAAAAGGTCACCAAGAACGTTTGGGAAAATATTTTTTATTTTCCAAAATAAAAAAAAAACTTGTTCATTGGAAATAGTCCTTAGCCATAAAAACAGAATGCAAACATAGTTACATACACAAAGATTCATTTATTCTAGTAGAACAAAAATTGTTTGCATAATAAATAAGTCGACTAGGATGATATTCTTAAAATATGTAGCTGTAGCTACATGCTATTTCAAACTTCAAAAGAAAAACTACCTAATCATCAAGAGAGAGAAGGAGAGTTCGTGAATATATTGAGTTTAAAATTCTATTTCACTAATTTATGTGGATTATTCCCTTGGTGGAAAGCGCTTGGATAGGATACACATAAAAACTACCCTATATTTTTTTAATTTCCTTTTTCATCCTATTTCGAAATTCTTTAACAGATTTTTTTTTTACTTTTCAGATTTTAATGACTTTGACTCAAATGGAGTTTAATTAATGTGGTGTGCGAGTTTTTATCTTCTCAAATAATATATACATACATATGTACATATTATATTGTTTTTCATAATAACGATAACCTCAGAATAACTTTTAGATAGGAAAAGATTTTATAGCACCTCTTCATTGGGGTTGTTTTATTATATTTGTGCTTAACCTTTACAAGTGGACCTTCTAAGAATTTCGAAAATAAATTTTGTACCTGCGAACGAAAACAAAATGGTAAAAAAATGCAGTTTATGTACATTTGTGTATTAATTTTGAATGATTTTTATGTCCCTAAAGTTAGCAGACCAAGGTCAGCAGAACAAACTTTTTTTAATGACATTAATTAGTGCTTAACTAAAGCTTTTAACTGCTCCAAAAAAGTTTTTGCTCCAATTCTTTTGTGTAAAATTAATGTTCTGCTAACTTGAGTTCAAGTTAGTAGAACAATTTGCGAAAAATAAAATATTTTGAAAAAAAAAACTAATTTTTTCGATGTTCTGCTAACTTCAATTTGATTTTTGTTTTAAATTATAAGAATTTTCGACAAAATTTTTTTTGATTATTTAATTGATCACCTACATATGTATGTCGAATTAAATGCTTAATTTCCAAAACTATGTATGTATTTCCCGAGAATTGATAAAAAAAAATTCATAGATACTATATTAAGCACTAATTAATTCCATCAAAAAAAGATTGTTCTGCTGGAATTGGCCTGATAACTTGAGAGATATATGATTTTTCATGGTTGTAATAAAATATTAGCATTTAACTTCCTACAATGTTCGAACGTAGGTTAAAAGTAACAGAAACCAAACGCAGATGTCGAGGAATTCCATATTATCGAATCCGAGACCGGAATTAATTCATCAGAAGGTCAATTCTAGATGTTTGACAATGTGAAATTAAAAATTTAACGTTCTATAAATTTGTCATATAGTTTTTTCTTCTTCTATCAAGACTACGCAAGTTATCTTCAAAAAAACAATAAAAACAAGATGGTAGCCAAATGATACTGAAAAAAATTTAAAAAATGTGGTATTCGAATAAATACAGACGTAAAAAATGGGTACAAATTTGTCTGGACTTTCTTATTTTCTATAGTATTGGTGTGGCATCTGTTAATTTTTTATATTTTTTTCTAATCTAATTAGCATTTTAGGTAATCAGTTACAAAAAAAAAGTAATTATTGCACATTTTTCCACCATTACTTGCTTTGGCTTTCTTCGTATCAAGTTTTTGCCACATTAGTTTTGTAGCCACACATATCTAGGTCTTTTTAGGAGTTTGTGGAGACAGAATCCAAAGATTAAATAGCCGCTTGGCTATCCGAGAAGATGGCGACATCCTTTGTTGATGTCAAAACCTCTTTAATCGTTAAAAATTTCGCTTGGGACAGAGGCGAAAGGAAAGCCCCAAGTTCAGTCTGTCATAGTACACGCCTCCACCAACCCTCTATAAAGTTTTCGTTGAACAGTAACTGGGGGATGGTTTGCTCAATGTTAATAAGATATTATCCGAATGAATTCAGAAAAACAGTGCGGTCCATTCCATTATTGATCTACTGTGATGAGGGCTTAAAACGGAGTGGAGTGCTTGCAGACGTTCGTTTGCTTAATATGTCCAGGGGTATCAGATACAGCAGAATGTCCACCGCAGCAGAAACTAGGTTACCAACTTAACTTGTCCAAAATTACACCCAGATATTTTACTTGATCTGAAAATTTAAGTTTTATATGATTAGTAGAAGGGCGGTCTATTTTCGGAATATTGTATTTTTTAGTGAAGAGGAAAAGATCTGTTTGTGCGGGTTGACAGCCTATCCCCGCCGATATGCCCATTTGTTGGCTTATGAAGAGCGTTTTGTACTTTTGAAATGAAAAAACTCTCATAGATTCGAAAAATTGATAAGTTTTCATTAGATTTTCGAAACAAAATATTTATTGCATGTATCATATGATTGGATCAGCTTCACAGACCATTTTATTTCTTAATTCTAGATTTGTTTTTGTGTTCACTATTATTTTGTCCTTAAATAGATGCTAAGCTTTATCTGCTCAATATAAATTAAAGATAACAAAAAATAAATTGTAAATTGAACCAAGAACAAAACATTTATTAATAAAAGTCCAGTCTTAGAGATTCAATTGAGAGAGATTCACAATAGGTATAACGTGAATCAAGTGGCAAACACAAATATGCAGCCAAGTATGCTGTTTGATGGTCACATTGCATTGGTTAAAGTATTTAATTGATTTTTCCATTTAAAATGAATAAGCAAAAATCTGTTGCGGTTTCGGAAAACCGAATACGTACCACAAAAATAAGGAGAGTCATTGGAAATAAATATATTTTTTTTAAACACTACAATTTACTACGTTGTAAAATTCATAAATTGACCGCAACCCCATTACTAAAATTTAAACGGAAAAACTTGTTCTTAGAAATTAGTAAAAAAAAACTTTGACTTTCTTAAAAGTTTGATTTCCTCCAACAAATAGGTATAAAATTCTAATGCACAGATTTTGTATAGCAAAAAAAGTGGGTAATAGAAAGTAAAATTCATAATTTTAGAGACATCGGAGATATTAAATAACAAAAGTGGCCAATTAATTTCTCTTGTTAACTTTAGTCATCGTTAATTTATTTATTCTTGCAATTACATACTATATACATATGTATGTACTCCTCTCTATCATAAATAATTCTATATTACCTATAAAAAAATCTTTTGAAGTTCATTTTCAGTATTAACACGCCCATCCCATGGGAGAAAAAATTGCTGACAAATATTCATCTATCTTGTTGTATAGATTTGAGAGTTCAAATTCCTTTCAATATTGATTTATTCTGTAATAAGAACTCTTCAGGATATTCAAGTTTTGAGATTTATAATTAAATTCGGAAACAAGAAATTCTTGTTGAGTGCATTTAAGGCTTTTCCATTTTTTCAGTATCTAAGTTAAATTATAATTGGCTTACCAGAAATGACGGTGCTTACATTGGACTGGATCTCGGGTCCTTTTTAAAAATTTTATAAGATTCAAATTTCAAGAATTTTATGATTAAGCAAGGGGTTAAAGAGTTACAAGGTTCGTTAAGTCTCTCCGGTCGAACAAGACTCATTCATGATAGAACCCCTCTCTTTCAATAGAAAATCTCTGCTAATTTTGTTAATGCCTTTGCGTACAATTTTAAGTAAATGACTTGCTTTAAACATTCAAAGCCTATTTTTGGAACAGTTTTATTGCTTTAGATAATAAAGGGGGTAATATGGTCAACTGGGCATAAATGTACTGCGACCTCAAGATCTATTTGAAAGTTCACCCAACTTCGAAATTGCTGGATTCCAAAAGCAGAACAATGTTCATTTCAATTCATATTGGCCTTATAGTAGGTATTTTTTGAAATCCTAAGAATTTCAAATGTCAAATTAAAAAGAAAAAACAAAGTAACCCAATTTGCGAAGAGCCCAAAGAGCACAATGAGTTACAAATAAATTTTAAAGTCATCACTTTGGCACAATATAATCCCCGAAAAACCTTATTTACTCTTGAATTCATACATTCTCTTCAATATGTGTATGGTGCTATAGGAAACATAAAATACTTATATACAGTCTGTCCTATGAAAGTTGGTATATTCAGATTTTTATAGTAAAGGTTTTTCAGAAACCTGAACTAGCAACTTGACAGTACAGAACTGAACAACCTTAAACTAAGACAACAACTCTTATTTCATTGCAAAAAAAAGTTCCTTTCCCTTAAAATCGTCTTTATATTAACAATTTTCTGTAATTGTATGAACATTTGTTTGCAGAAAGGTTTAAAGGCCATACAATTTAAAAAAAAAATACGCATAAAAATCGCTATATCGTTTTTTTTTTCAAAAAAATATATAAAATCATCTGTTTTCAAAATATTGAGTTCTCCGAAAAAAAAAATTTTTTGAAAACATTCATTTGAAACAATGTTAGGATTACTTACTTACTGGCATACATATTATGTACATATATCAATCCGTAAAGCCATTTATGAGAAAATGGAAAACCAAATTCCGGGTTTATTGCATATGCCTACTATAGGTAAATGTTAAAACTTTAAGTTCCAAATTTTAAGAAATTCTCTGCAATAGTTTAGGCTTTAAGCCGAGGTACAGACCGACCGACCGACTGAAAAAAATTCTGGAACCCACTTCTTTCGCGTTCTCTATAATCATAATGTATGGTCTGATTGATACCTATCTGGCTTTTTTTTTTGACAAATCCAAAACTTCTCCATAGTACCTATGGTCGCAAGTAAAAAGAAACCGTAAGTTCGTTTTCACTTAATTTATGAAACACAATCTTCTTGAAATTGCGTGATTTTAAATTACAGAGCTGTTAGTAGATATACATACATACATACATATCTATGCACAGTTGCGTGACCTCAAGCAACTAGATATGTAGTATGTATGTTGATAGCTAGTCACATACTTATGTACGTAGGTACAGTGCTGCTAGAAACATTCCGTATTTTGTTGGTCAGTTTGATGAATTGTTGATTTATTACACAATAATGATCAAACAATTTATTTTATTATTTTATATAATTTGGGTAGAGTCACTAAATTATTAAGAAACTGTAATCAGTAAAGTAAAAATAATACATTCACATAATTATAGTAAATCAAAAATTGAAATAAATTCATAAATTTTCTCGCTCAAAACTAGCCGGATTTCTGGTATTGTTATTGGTGTTTGATTTAAAATTATTGATTTCAAAATGTGCCTGCATAGAAAAATTATTAATGCCTAAAAAAATCAAATAAGACTTTTGAAAAATTAAGCAGTTGAAAAACGAAATAAGGCCGCGCGATCTAATTTCATTTAGTATAAAAGACCTCCTTCTCCTCATCAGAAGAGAGCTCCGTTGGGGCGTAAGACTGTGTCGGAATCCGACTTTCAGCATTCTGTCACCCAAAGGATCCCAAGAAGTCAAGTTCTTGAAAGCTGTTTTGGAGAGCGGCAACGATGTCCATAGATGTGTCTACTTTTCCTCCAAAGTTGCATTTGCATTCATAAATAAATTAAACAAATTCTATTCTTTTACAAGCCAACCAATACAAAAGATTTTTTTTGCAGATTCAACATGTTTTTAAAAAAATTTTTAAGGAAAGCATAATGCACAAGAAAATCACGGTTAAAGCCAAAAATGTTTTTTTTTGCGTCGTGTTTACAAAACAAACAATACCTGTTATGGAATTTTTGAAGCCAATGATTCTAAGACCCCATTTTTCACTGTCAAATTAAACCGTAGTAGATTAGTTATGTAAATTAAATCATCGATAGCTGACTCCACAAGCTATTTTTTTTGTGATGGATGAACGCAGGAGAGCCTAAAAAACTTGCTAGATAATAAAAAAAGATTTGCAGTTAATCCAGCAGTAATTCGGTCTTATGTAACTTTAATCTCGTAATGAATAACTAGGTGTAAACCAACCATTAATAACAATACCAGAAATTCGGTTAGTATTGAAAAAAGAAATATATTTGAATCTACTTCAATTTTTGATTACTACTTTTAGTTTCTTAATTATTTAGTGGCTTTATGCAAAAATAAATAAACTAATTGCTGAAAACAACAATTAATAAAGTTGACCAAAAAATCCGAATAATTCTAGCACCACTGTATGTATAGCTATTCTGTTAAGATCCCTCCGTCTTAACTTTAGATTTCTATATTGATTTCCGGCCAATCAACAACACAAACAAGGAAGAGTAAACTTCAGAAGAACGGAAGGAACTAGAAAGGAAATTAATTTAAGATAAACTTTGAAGAAAAAACAATGTACATAGGTATTTGTCCTTTTATTTTAATTATCAGACAGTGAAACACCTTTAAGTCTCTCGCAATGGTTTTCAAAAATATTTACTTGAAACTACTATTAACTAAAGATCTTCCAGATCGTAGAAAATGATGAGAATGATGCCATCGTAGCTTACCTTTTGATGGCATAGTTAAATGTATTTTGTTTTTTAAATATATGTATACCTACCTATTTAAATCTATATGAGATTGAACTACATAATAATGATCTTTCAAGCAGTTCTATCACAATATTATTCTAGTTTTCTTATAGACAAATACAAAACACGACACACTTTGTTTGTTTGTTTGAACCCAAAACAAAATCAATTTAATTACACAAAAATAATAATATTACCTATTTCACACATCATCCACCGCCCATTTATTAGATTCGTATGTTTTGTGTTTCCTACTATAAAAATTGCAGCAACGAATAGTCCAACAATCAAATAACTATGCGCCACAACCCCTCGCACAAAGTTTTAACCAGCAAACATGCCGCAAGTAAAATTTTTGAATTTACAAATTTTTAAAGAAAAATTAACTCACCCGTTTTTCGGCACTGTCGCAAGGATTGCCAGTTGTGGTGCCAGTGCTGGGAGGCTCATTGGCTTCTAGAAGTTCCTGCTTGATGTTTGGCATCAAAGGAAGAAAGTCATTTTTGGTGATATTGTCCAAATCATCCAATTCCATGGCAGAGTTCATAGCGAAGGAATTTTCGTGAACAATTTTTTTTTGTTTTTTTTTTTTTGTTGCTAAATATTTTTTCTTTTCTTTTTAAACTCCATATACATACATAAATGAGGCATGTATTTGCTTTTTGGCTATTAGTAATTTATAAAATTATATATTTTTTTTTGAAATTTCATTAAATTATTTCCGTTTTCTTCACAAAAAAACTTTCACTGCGAAAAATATATCGTTTTTTTTTCTTTATTTTTTTCCTTCTTTGATTTTCTCACAAACTTGTCGTTTTCCCCCCGAGGAAAAATCCATTAAACCATGAAAATTAAAATTGAGAAAGAAAAAAAAAAGAAACGAAACGAAAAAAAAAATTATGAGAATTAAATTGATAATTCACTTAAAAACACAGCGTATTTTGTTCACATTTTACTACGATAAAATGTAAAAGAGTTTTGGGTAAAAATTTATTGAATAATTCTTGCAAAAATTGTGGTTTTTTGTATTTTTTTATTGATAAATTAGAAACACAGACGCTTTGGCGAGAAAAAAATTGACGAGACGTACGGCCATTTTGAATCTAGAAGTGTGGCGAGAAAGCGAAAAAAACTTTGATGGTTTCTGGGGCGAATTTGTGTTTGTTTGCCGCAAAAAGTGACAGTTCAAATTTTATGGGTGGATTTGTCAGAAGGAAAAACGAGCGAAATGAAAACCAAAGTTCGCAGATAAGTTTTGTTTGATTTTGAAGTTATTTTGAGGGATGATGTGTTTGTTTCAAGATTTTTCTTGATCATTGAAGGCAAAAAAGTTCAGTGAGATGGGTAAATGTCCTACATCACTCCCCAATAGGCATTCCCCGAATTCGATGGAATATTGGATAGGTATCGTGAAGGGTTGCCCAGACCAATGTGAAACATTCGGATACGTCGATGAAACAACAATAATAATACGGTTGCTATATTTGAGAACAACACGTTATTATTAATGTTTTTTCGTCGACACGTCAGTTTTGGTAATCTGGGTGCCATTACTAGTTAGCTAGTTACACATGCAAACTTTTGGGTAGCTAGTAGAGCTGTTAATTATTTGATAAGCTAGTATTCCTAGCCAACTATTAGCCGTTTTTTTCTAAGCCTCAAGGGAATGTGACAAAAAAACGCCAATGTTTGTTAAAAATCCAACAACAACTAATCTCCGGGATGTATCTTAAGCCATAGAGAAAATACTTAACTCAGAAAATTCTAGGGGTATAGGTGAACCATAAATAGAGATGGGGCGCAAGCGATAATTTCATTCTTGTCATCGATAATTTGTATGGAAATTCATGGATCCCTTGCGATCAAGAAATAAAGAATACAAGATTACGCCACTTCTTTGATATGATATCTTCTGGAAGTAGATGAGAAGAGTAGTTACACACTTTAAATCCGCCAGAGGGCATTTGGTATGTTATGCCTTTTGTTTCAGTCAAATTAGATGTAGTTTGACGTCCAGTTCGAATTTAAAAAAATTAACCATTTGAAATTGGCTAGCAAAGTATGTACTCCTAAGCACTTTGACACCTCCAAAGGAAAATGCCTATTATAAACTGCGGAGCGCCTCAAAATATATTGAAACAACAAACGAATATTTCGAACGTTGAAACAAAACACCCGCAGACTGACTGTCCTAACGTTTTCAAAGGTTATGGCCAACCTATTGCCACTTCGTATGGTAGAGCCAATAGGTATCTGACTTATTATCACAGATAGTTCATCATTGCAGATACGGTTGGGTAAGAAAATTTTCAAGATGTTTTGCATGTATCTTACAAAAGCAATATACCATCGACTTCTATTGAATTTAGTAGGTAAGTTTTTAAAAGAATTAAAATTCAATAACAATAATAAATATTTTCATTCATTTATTTTATAATTAATCGAACATTCGTATCGGGATTTAGCTTATTCGACAGAGTGAGATGAGTCACGTTTAATTGAAAATAGACTTAACCAGTAAAAAGTTGTTACCAATTCAGTTCTCTCAGACACTGTTATTCGGCAGTACCAATATTTTTAGAGGTTAGCATCAAAATATTTCAATTTGTTGCACCAGAAAGTCAAATTAAGCAACTAATATCTGCACGCTTAGGTACAGATAGACGGACAACATAATATTGTTCGGTATATTATCTTAGATCTATCATCTTGGAAATCCTTTAATTCATTCAGTCCTTGTATATGCCTCTCAACTATAAAATCTTTGATAATATTACGCCTGAGAGTTTCTCCTGAGTTTTTCTTTGCGTTCTACCACCCCACCCCGAGTACAGACATTATTTATTCTATTCAACTGCGTGAACCTTTAAATTTTTTATACAAATTTTACATTTTTCTTTGTCTTAAGTTCATGAGTTACGCAGAGTCCATAGAAAATCTTAATCAAAACAAAACTAAAAACGATAAAAATTGGGTTTACCCTAATTTAAAAAAAAAATGATCACACGAAAACAGTTACGATTCGATATGAACTAGGATAACTTCAAATATAATGGGTTATTAAAATTTAACGTAATTATAACTTAAATTCAAAATCAAAGTGAAAGTTTTTGAAATCACTGATTTCATGACTTGCATTTTGTCTTCACTTTAAAATGCCAATCTTTGCCAAATTCTTCGTCTTCTATTTTAACCAACTGTGGTCATGGTCCAGAGACTTCAATCAGGGAAACTGTGAACACAACTCTCCCACTTCACTGCTGCACACCAAGGTTCCACTTATGGGTTTCGCCAGTTTAAGGGGCTCCTGGTCTGGCATTATTCCATGTCTCAGACCAACTAAACCATTTGTTTTGGAACGCATTGTACCATTGCCTTTGAAAATTTATTCTCAGGGCATCTTCTTTATACATGACAGTATAAGTCTCTATAATAAAAGATTACAAAAAAATCTCAATGATTTTCTTTTTATCATTTGAAAAATCAGTAGTTTTGAGCTGGAACAAAAATGAAGGTTTACGCAATTTAAAACGTTTAAAAAATTTATTTCAAGTTTGCAAATTTCAAAAATTAAATAAAAACGTGATATACTTATGTAGGTACTATAAACATTTAAACTAACGCATTAATCTTCAACCCAGTCGACTCAATTGTACACAGCGGAAGTAATTTGACCTCTCTGAAACCCCCATTACCATTGTCGTCCTTCTGTAACCATGGAAAGTCCTGCAAAAAACACATTTGAATTTATAGTTTGTATTTCCAAGAGAAATCACAAACCTGAGAGGCAGGGCCACAACATGTCTTCATAAAAGCACCTTGTGTTGTGTGCAACTGAATTCTAAATCTAGCATCTTGAGGCAATTTTTCAAAAGATTTACATCTCTCCGATAATGAATATAATGCTGTTCTTAATTGCTGTTCGAATTCCAATAGATACGAATCATCACCTTTTCTAAGAGTGGCCAAAAGGCAATCATCGGTTATTTCGAAAGCATACTTTTCGTAGTCCCAGCTTTCATCACGGTATATTACCATTTCCACCTTTTTTAATTGATTGTCCTTCTTCAATTGTCGAGCAGTAGTTAGGGCTTCTACGATATAATTTGTTACATTAGGATAGATTGAAACAAATACAGGACAGTCGTAGATTTTTCTTTTGCGAAATATTGCTTCCGGGTAGACATTGCGGACATAGAGAATATGGTTTATAAACACCTCGAGGGCTTCTATTATGATATCTGTGGAATCTTTAAAGATACATGAAAATATAAGGTAAGTGCATTTTGCATAGATTTATGATTTTTTACTCACTATCTTCAATCATTTCTATTTAGAATAAATAAATCAAAAACATTTCTTGTAATTTCACAACGCATCTTTTTTGGTGAGTGTTTTGTTTTGATTTTGAAATTTGTGAATTGTCATCTTCGCAATTAGATCTGTTTGATTTGTTAATTTTAATGCGTGTCGCACAAGAAATAATACCACTTTGAGTTTAGAAAGCGATTTTGAAGTTTTAGTTTCTTTTTGGCTCTGACATTGTATATAAAACTTATAGTACTATCATCACGATGATTTTTGAGCTGTGTGCTGTGGTCGTCTGAGGGCGCACTTGTATATACACAGAAACAGCAACCAAAAAATTAGTAAGTGCTGTGATCGCTTGGGGGCCGACGTTTGGAACGTGCTGATGATAGTACTATGCAAATTTATATACAATAAGGGTATTCATGCAACGAGATAATTTCCCGTTTTGCAGAAAGATATAATTTTCCGCTTTACGAATGCATGAGCACCCCATACAAACTCTTGCATAAATGTGAGAAATAATCAGCTGTCACAACTAAACGTCACAAATTACTTCTTGAAACTTTATGAGGTTTATTTCTTCACTTTCTGCATCAATTTTGTGAGATATTTGCAGAATTTTTTTCCCATACAAATTTTGACAGCTCGTTTCTGCGGAGATAAAATTATCTGGTTTCTGCGTTTATCCAAGTTTTCCACCGTTGCATGAATACCCCTAATGGCTCTGAGCATTAGCCTTAGCAAGTTCCGAATAGAATATGATCAGAGCCTTCAGATTTATTTATGAAACACACAAATATCAAACTACAAGAAAAGTTGTGTCAATTTTGCTACACTCATGGATTCAAACGCTTTTAAAAAATTAAAAGGCTTCTGAGTCTTAAAATCACGTTAGTTTCATACATTTTAAAATTTAAAAGCCGGTTAAATATTGGTGCAACCGATCTTTTGCTCTGCTCAAAAAGAAACCGAATATTTTTTGACAGATCCATGATCTCTTCTAATTAAAAAAAAAACGCCAATTATCTAGCGCAGTTAGTTGAGTCTAGACTTTAATAAGTAAGTAATAGGATTATATTTTCAGCTAAGCCAACTGTGAACTGTGTATTGCAGCCAAAAATTATTATCTGTAGAATAAATTTAAATTTTTGTGCGATCTAGGTTCTTAATTTAAAATTTTATTGAATTACTAGCTTCGCGTATTGAAATATTTTGGCTTGAGCAACAACAGGTATGTACCATCAGCAATCCACTATCGGCCCTATCGAGGTAAGCGGAACTTTTTCCGCAACGCATATGTACTTCGTCGGAGATTCAATTTCGGTTCGAAGTAGCTGTCATCGGAAAAAAGAAAAACTTCCGCTCCAAGAACTTGTCGGATGACTTCGGAGAAAATATTATAAAAAAGAGCGATTTGAAGTACTTTCCGATCATCTGATCGGAGAACTATCTCGAAGCAAAATGTTTCCGATTCGTAAAATTTCGGAGAGAATTCCGCCCCGACGGTTACCTCGATAGGACCGATTGTAAAATATTTACATTTATGTAGTTGAAGTTGGTTATTATTTTGTTCTTTGTCAGCATAACTGTTATCTTCTGTAAACTTTCTGACTAAAATTCACTGTGTCCCAATTTGAAACCAGTTATTTAAAAAAGACGGTAAATAACAAATATTGTTTGATAGTTGTTTTTTTTTTTATATTTCACAATTCCACTTCCTCTTCCTGGCCACTAGAAATTTGAACTATTGGCCTACACACAGACTTATTGTGGTTCTTTAATTTCGAGGCAAATACAAATCCCTTGCCACATGTCTCACAAAAGAATCGATTCTTCTTCTTCTCGTGTGAATCTATGTGTTGCTGGGCATTGTGCTTCAACTTAAACATCATACCGCACACCGGACAAGAAAAAGGTTTCTTCGAATCGTGAGTCCTAAGGTGTCGATTTAATTCTGGTTTTGTAGGGAATTCCTTTTCACACAGTTCACACTTAAGAGCACAACCATCAGAATGTATCTTGTTCATATGGCGTTGTACATCAAACTTTGTGTGATATTTATTAGGACAATAAGCACAGCTAAACTTGCCTTCAGTAAAATGTCTACCTATGTGAGTGCGTAGGTTTTTGAGGTGGATAAAATCTTTTTGGCAGTGAGGACACCTCAAACTACAACTGGTAGGATCGATAGCTGTGGGAATATCAAGTTCTTGGAAAGGGTATACGTTGTTTGTCGGCTCGTCATCTTCGACTTGGACACTTTGGGATTCTAATTCTTTTGTGATGAAGTCAGTTTGATTGTTTTCTTCAGTTTGGTCTATATCGTCGATGTATTCTTTGGTTATGATAGTGCCTTCGAGGATGTTATGAAGGGTGTTATCACTTTGTTGAGTTCTTATCCGAAAACTGTAGCTGTCTTTTAAGCATTCGAGGCAAGCATCGCAAATTTTGTCAGGAAGACAGCTGTTTTCATAAATCTACTTAAATACAAGTATGTATATGTTATTAATTGTAATTTTATTTAATTAATTTGACTCACATTAATTCCACAAATATCTTGTATTGCTTCAGGTACATTCATACTTTCGCACGATATAAACAAATCATTTAAGTTCTCTGATTGAGAAAGACAACAACGACAAATATCGGAGATTTCTAATTTGTTCATATTTTGAAATTTTATGTCGTTTTTACTAAAATAAGCTTGTTTCTAATTTATGAGTGCAGCATTTTCAAGTAAAAATGCAAAACATTTTTGTAAACAAACTTGGCATGTCAAACGTCAAAGAAACATAAGAATGAAGTCGAGACTCGATTCTTACAAAAAATGGAACATGTTCCAGGTTAAGGAAAATAGGTGTGTTTTTTTTGTAAAGCCCCAATGGTTAGGTTCATAAGCTCACCGCTAGGCTAAACAGTTCACGTGTCAAATGCGACAACAACGAAGCCTATTGGCACTTGGTAACACGGCACCTGGTAGTCAACGCGTGAACCCTCAATTGGAGATAGATTTTTTGGCTCTACTTTACTTTACGGGACACCAAATTTGTACACCAAACTATTTTTATATGATAGATAATCACTTAATATCACTTAATTTCACAATTTTAGGTTGAGGAAATATGTTTAAACTATTTTAATTAATTATTAAAGTTTCTCATTTTCACACAAAAATCATCGATAACAACCACCATTTCCATTTTTTTTTTTGACACATGCTGTGTGCATGTCATATTTAATGTTGATAGACTATGGAAATTTTAGGGATGTTTTTGTATTTTTCAATGAATTTTCAGATTTCGGATGGGAAATTGTTGTTTACTTATGGGAAATTTATTGATCCCGACTTCTCGAGTTTGTTTTTGGTATGAAGGTATGATATTTGTACTTTTTAGCTAGATGTCAAATTTTACTTCGAGGTTGAAAACAACAACAATGCGAGAATGTTGTTGTTGTTTCTCTTAATATTTTGCAAAGATTTGGGTAAATAGCCCAATTGTTTATTATATTATAAGAACGGTTAAATTTTAAACGGTTAATAATACGGAATGGAATATTATTAAATACTGCAATGCTTTTAGGACTAGTTAAATAAAATAAATAAAAAATATTATTAAAACTGATGTATTTCTTTAAGTTAAAAACTAAAAAAAAACTATTGACATTGGCGCCTGCCAGGCGACTTTACATACCCTAAGCGGAGCAACGAAGTTGCGTGAGCGGGTGTGTCCCCGAAAAAGGGAGTTAAAATCCTGAGAACCCGCGAAGCGGGCCAGGCAAGGTACTGTTTATTCAAAAAACTGTTGACATTGGCGCCTGCCTGGCGACTTAGCGTACCCTAAGCGGAGCGACGAAGTCGCGTGAGCGGGTGTATCCCCGAAAAAGGGAGTTAAAATCCTGAGAACCCGCGAAGCGGGCCAGGCAAGGTACTGTTTATTCAAAAAACTGTTGACATTGGCGCCTGCCTGGCGACTTAGCGTACCCTAAGCGGAGCGACGAAGTCGCGTGAGCGGGTGTGTCCCCGAAAAAGGGAGTTAAAATCCTGAGAACCCGCGAAGCGGGCCAGGCAAGGTACTGTTTATTCAAAAAACTGTTGACATTGGCGCCTGCCTGGCGACTTAGCGTACCCTAAGCGGAGCGACGAAGTCGCGTGAGCGGGTGTGTCCCCGAAAAAGGGAGTTAAAATCCTGAGAACCCGCGAAGCGGGCCAGGCAAGGTACTGTTTATTCAAAAAACTGTTGACATTGGCGCCTGCCTGGCGACTTAGCGTACCCTAAGCGGAGCGACGAAGTCGCGTGAGCGGGTGTGTCCCCGAAAAAGGGAGTTAAAATCCTGAGAACCCGCGAAGCGGGCCAGGCAAGGTACTGTTTATTCAAAAAACTGTTGACATTGGCGCCTGCCTGGCGACTTAGCGTACCCTAAGCGGAGCGACGAAGTCGCGTGAGCGGGTGTGTCCCCGAAAAAGGGAGTTAAAATCCTGAGAACCCGCGAAGCGGGCCAGGCAAGGTACTGTTTATTCAAAAAACTGTTGACATTGGCACCTGCCAGGCGACTTTACATACGGAACTGCTTGGTCACCGACAAAACGTATTTTATATATATATATATATATGTACATGTATATATATATATGTATATATATATATACATGTATAAATAATATATATATGTACATTTTTTTGACACATTATGTGCAATAATAATGCTCTTATCCAATATGAAATTACAAAAAAAGACCGATTTTTAAAATTTTCAAACTTTTTTTAAACGTATTTAGGGGGGTTTCCTCACCGTAATATTTTGAAGCTGTCCTATAGAAATGCCCCCCTACCCATTAAAAAAAAAATTTTCCCAAAAGGGGGTGGTCTGTAATGTAAAGTCGCCCCGATTTTTTTTTCGATTTTACGTTCGAATGGGAAATACGTAAGAAAAAACCAGAAAAGGGTTCCAAAAATGTTAACTTTATTAATAGAATTTATATGAACGGGTATCAGTATTATGATTTTAAAAGCATAATAAATACCACGTTTACAAGCAGAATTGAGAGCTCGAGTTGGATTAAGGTCGAATTTTCGACCCAGGTTTTTCGTCATTTGAGTTGAGCACTCCAGTTAGAGTTTAGTTGAAAATATGTTGAGATGACAGCTGCTGGTGTCTCACTCACACAAACCTCAGATATTTTGCCAATGCCATACCAACTCCTCAACTCAAGTTTTTCAGCACAAATTACGACTCGGTTTACTTACGGTTGAAGCTCGTTTCAACTCAACACAGGTATACAAAGGGGCGAAGCGAGCTTGAAGCTCGCTTCAATACCTCTTGTAAACATGGTAAAAATGCCTTTATTTGCAAATCAGGTGGAAAATATAAATATATAAAAAAATAAATAATCCTGTGTAATTTGCCCTCAAAAAGTGTAAAAAAATCATATATTTTTTTTCCTTTTACATTTTTTTAATTGTTTCTTTATTTATTTATATTGTTTATCACAATAACTGTTATTGTTTATCACGAATATTTGGGAATCAGTCACAAAGTTTAACAGTTTAATCGAACCAAAATAGCTTCAATTTTTTTTTAGTATTTGTTGTTGTTTCCTTGCGATTTGTTTACACTTTTTGAGGACAAATTACATAGGATATTTTTTCTTTTGATATATTTTTCACCTGATTTAGAAATAAACACATTTCATTATGCTTTTACAATCATAATATTAATACCCGTTCATATAAATTATATTCATGTCAATTACAGAATCCGCAAAACTCGATCCGCAATGATTCACAGTGTAGTGTCCTCTTTTCTTTTCACGATAAATGAATAGGTGGGAAACAGAGCTCTACACTGCGGATCGAGTTTGGCGGATTTTGTAATCGACATGACTATTAAAGTTAATATTTTTCGAGCCCTTTTCTGGTTTTTTCTTATGGGAAATACACTGAAGGCATTGTATATAAAACTTATAGTACTATCATCACGATGATTTTTGAGTTGTGTTGTGTGGTCGTCTGGGGGCGCACTTGTATATACACAGAAACAGCAACCAGAAAATTAGTTAGTTGTGTGATCGCCAGGGGGACGACGTGTGGAACGTGCTGATGATAGTACTATCTAAATTCATATACAATGCTGAAGGTCAAATCGAAAAAAATATATCTCTAATTGCGGGTTCGTGAGCTGACTTCCAGGGGGCGTGGAAAGCAACTTACGAAGTGTCAATAGAGATAAGCCACTAGCGATATTTTTATAGTTGTTATCGATATAGAGATGGTGTCTTTCAGCCCAGCGGTAGTTTTTTTTAATATGCTCATTGAGGTTTTAAAAAACTGATATTACGGTATATGTATAATGAGTTATTTGTTAAAGATTGTTAATGTCTTTTTCCACTGGATTTTCACTCGTGCTCAAAGACGCTCAAAGACGAATTCTGAATGAATTCGAAATGTGATTGCTTCAGTAAAAACCGTTGTAGGAGCCAACGCTGATATAACGCTTTTCTGATGTATTAATTAAATTTGCTCCAATAAGAAAATCTTTTTTGAAGTAAACACGCTGAAAAATGTGAGATTTTGTAAAGTTTTTTATTTTATACCTTTCGATAACTTTTTCAAAAGGTACTAGGTAGGGTTATTTAAAAATACGCTCTTTCTTTTTTATGTCACTACGAAAATTAAAATTCAAAGACCTTTTCTAGGAGTAGAAATTCTATAATTCTATTTATAGCAATAAGAGCAAAGTCGTTCTAGTTTATTTATTTGTTAAAAAATAAACTTAAAAACTTTTATCCGGAATTTATCATTCATTAAAGAAATATAAAATTCGTATTCCCAATATTGTGACTATTTAGGATTACATATTATATAAATTAACTAGTTCTATTTCTAAGGGTATTTTCCTTTACCTGATACGCAAAGTGAAGTCATGCTTGTTTAAACGAAGCAATACTTACAATAGAAATATTTCTAAAAATTGATTCATCTGATTAAATTTGAATAACCGCGAAACCCATTAAAAGGAATATATATTTTAACAATTTGAAACGGAGGATAATAGTGGTGGCGCGGAGATTATATTTTCACTTTTCAATTACTTTCACTACTTATAGATACAAAACGTGGTAATAGTGATGATAAAAATCAGAAGTGGTTTAAGAGGAGCAAAAATGCTCTTTGTTATGTCCTCACTACACACAGATTAAACATTCTGTGAACCAACACAATAGAAGGCTTAGGGGTGTTATTCTGTTCATGGTACACATTTGATTTCCCGTTAATATTTCATAAACGATTAACGATTAGAAAAAAATAAAAATCATAAATGAAAAAATGAAAATCTTAATGTAAATAAAAAAAATTTGAGGGTGGCTATCATACGAGTACGAGTATTTGCCTTTAGGATGCTGATACTTTTGAAGATGTGACCCCAGATTGCAAAAAAATAAAATTAAAACTGTGGGGTGATAGTGAAGTTCAAGTTATACATATGTATGGTGGCATGTATATACATACGTCATATATTTAAGAAAAATGTGGTTGGAACAAAATGGTCTACCAATAAATCATGGGTTTTGAAAAAAAAAAAATATAAGGAAGGTTAGGCACTTACTCGTAATTATTAAAATGACTTATTTTGTATGGAACAAACGTCATTTTAAGACTAAAAAAGCCTGTTAATTTTTCAAAGGCGTTTGGTGCAACCAGCCATTTAGGAAGACTCTTACCCTAAAATTAGTAGTGACTGCCTGCGATAAAATTCCAAACTATTGCACCTGAACAAACAAAAGAGAGCAATCTTTACTTTTCCGAGGTTGAATTCTCAATAATTAGTTCGAGTATTTTAAGATAATCGCAATTTAAAAAATTATAAAACAAAAAATCGATTTGAGTTTCTAATAATTGGGAGGTAATATTTGTATATTTATAATATTTTTAAGTTTGGGTTGACTTTTTTAAAATTTCGTTAACTACCTTTAACACAATTTATTATTATGAACATTGTACATACACGGACTGCACTAAGTGAATTCTTTAAATATTTTAGTTCTACTTATTTCAATTATCATCAAAATTACGTATCTTGCTACCACCTGTTCTTATCTATGTTGTGAGAGACTGTCTGATGTACTCATCATACTAAATCGACCATAAAGTTTAATTTTTTAAACCTGCATTCGTTGTCGCTATTCCTACTCTTTTTCACTTTTCATTATGCTCCATGGTTTTTAATTATTTAATTGTTTTTTATGCAAATCGAGAAAGAATTTGAGGTTTCTTTTTATGAGATTATGCAACCGGAACTAAATTATTCCAAAATATCCTTGCAATATGCACGAATAGCAGACTGGTCATAAAGCTTGACTGTTCTTCACAATTTATGTGCATACATACATAGTTTTTGTACCTATACATAGGTACATGTAATTTTAGGTTAATATTGTGTTGTATACATTTGTGTTCCTTTTTTTTTGCAATTTAATAGAATTTCGCGTTGACATCTGTAGAAAACAATTAGGTCATTGTTGAAATTATTGTTCCTGCTTATGAGACATATGGTTATACTTTTGTGAATTTTAATTTTGAAATTCTTAAATTTTTAACTGTTTCCCTTTTGTATTTTATTTTTATGTTGTTATTTATTTATTTTGTCTGCTTTTGAGCCATATGGATATAGTGTATAAAATATAAAACCAAAAATATAGACATTTTTTTTTTAAACAATTTTCAATAAATAATTAACACTTTAACTGTTTATGAAAAAGAAATATAAAAATGTATCTACATTTAATAAAATAATTTGAAAAAGTACAGTACAATCCACTCGAAACGTGGTAAAACTTTAAAAAAAGTAGTCCTAATCCCGGCCTATCTCGTGAGAAATAGCGCGTTCATTTTAGGCCCCGTTTTTAATATCCATTGTTGAATAACAAACATTATTTTTTTTTTGGAAAATTCTGAAAAATATTAGCACCAATTTTTCCATTAAAAAAAATGTATGCTTGCAGAAACGTGATCGCATACCTATCTTTTGTACCGTCTTTTCTGAGCACAGCGTTAAACTTCTCGGGATGAATAACCAAAATAATTTTTTTTTAATTTTATAATTTTTTTCTATTTAATAAAAATTTGTTTTCTGAATCGTGGCAAAAAATGATTTGAGAATTTAATTTCAGAATTTTTTTAACATTTTTAGGTTTATTTTTGAAATAATTTTTAATAAGTAAATAACACTCCCTAATAATTTTTTATAAATATCAATATTTTGATTCAGATTTAACTGTTTTCCTTCCAAAGAAAATATAATAGCATTTTCTCATTTTGGAGTTACATACATATTTATCTTACTAATTATTTATATTTTTGAAATAAATAATAAATGTAGCATGTATAAGTATATGTATGTAAATGTTTCTGGTATGATGGTTTTGTTTGATTTTTCTCTCTGTACATTGTGTATACATGCTTTATAGATCATCAAAACACTATTCACCTACATTATTTATATCATTTACCTTTTACAAACATTCCAAAATGCATGATCTCTATGTTTAAAATGCTAATTAGTTTAAGAAAACACACATATTTCCCGCCCATGAAGACTATGGAAGACTAAAATCATAACTTAAAATTATTGTATGGATAATGAAATAAATTTCTCCAGAAACAACAAATGTTTTCCATTAAAATCAAAATAGGATGTCTTCCGGCAATGTATATCGTTGCATAACTCACAATAGTACAATTATTATTAATTGATATTTTAATTTACTTAAGAAACATAAGGACGAACATTTCTGCTAAATGAAAAGAAAAATGTTTGATTCTTTTAACATAGAAATAGGGATGATTATAATTAGGGCTATGTGGTAGATACTTACTGTGTGGTACATTATATGGCAGAACGGAATTTGAGAGACAAATAGTATCCTTGAGCCTTGATACTTTGAGTATAGTAAACATTGGAATGTATATACAAAACAACAAGAATGCTGTGTAGAATATATGAACTCATAATAACAAATATAATACAAAATGAAGAGGTTAAACTATTGCTTTAAGAAAATTGTTAAAGCAAAGTATTTTCTTAAGTGTAAGGTCAAATTAATATTTTAAGTTTAAAATTTTTTTAAGAATTTCTAAAATATGATGAAGAATTCCTTAGAATAATTGTTGTTAGTTAATTTTTCATTCCAACTTGTTTTCTACACCAAATCAACAAATTAGCGGTCCACTTGCAGTAGCTAATGTAATAACAAGAAGAGTCCTGGAGCAAATAAAATACCACTTCGAATTCACTCTGGACACCTGGCATTAACATTTTAAGGATCATAATAGAAAAGTGCGTTAAATATTATAGAGGATTTTGATATCCATAGTGGGGTTCGGCAAGACTGTATACTGACATCAATACTGTTCGTGTTGGTGATCAGTGTTGTACTGCACGTCCACGTAGCTATGTCGACTAGGCAAGGAGGAAGTCAGCGAACTATGCAATTATTTCTTTAACACCTGGACGAGTGTCGTATGTATACTTACTCTCTCATAAGATCATGGATCTTCATCAAATGACAACAGGGGTTGAAACAGAAGCAGAAACATTGCTCGGTTAAGATCAACACTGAAGAAACCAAAAGAATCACCCTTGGAGCTTCCTCATCTGTTCAAGCAAATATTTCTGGACAACCCGTTGAGATAGTAGACATTTTTCAATACTTTTAAGGAGTACTCCACTGACGAGGGCTGGTCCGTACTGGACTGTAGCGCCATCTTTAATAATTCTGTCTCTACTGACAACTGAACCGAACTTGATATTGAATCGGGAAAGCAAAAGTCGCGTTATGGAGTATAAACTCGATTAGCTTAAAGACCAAGTTACGGCTGTTCCACCGCAATGCTTCGTTATTAATGAAGAACTTTGAAAGTCGCAGCTGCTGGCTACAAGCATCTTGAGGATTTTCTGGTCCAATCTTATATCCAAAACTTTATACGAAAACATGAACATGGAACCCATTGATATCATACGAAGATGAAAGTGACGTCGGACTTTGCTTCGAAAGGGCAACGAGTGCATTGTGAGTCAAGCGATACAATGTTAACCTCTGACGCAAGTAGAAAGACGAGCTGGCCGACCTAGAAGTAATTGGAGAAGAACAGTCGAAAAAGAATCAGCACAACATGGAAAGAGTTAGAGATAGCTATACAATTTTAAGAACCGTACACAATGGGCCCGTAGGATTAATGGAGGCCCGCCAAGGAAAAACTCACGGAAATTATTAGGTCCGAGAACCTAAGTAAATCAACAAACAAAAATTCAACAAAAAATGACAGAGCACGTGCTTTATCAAATATTGATAGAGTTAAAAAAAAAATTAAAAGTATATTTCCAGTTTGTATAAGGCAATCGTTAAATCCGTAATTCTAGTCCATCAAATCGTTGTCCAAACAAAAAAAGGGTCTAACACCCGACACTTGTATTATGCAGGAGTCCTTCCGCGTGACTGATTCACGCCGCTTCTGGCGTTTTCCTTAAATAAATATACAAATTTTGAAAATAATATAAAATAATATCGCGCAGTGCAATTTTTTACAAAATCAAATCAAATATTAAATCCATGGGCAAGTGTAGGTACAAGGAGCGAACCCTTCTGCCAGTCGGTGGTGCTGTCCATCTTAATTAGAATTTATGCAAATGAGTGTATATTTATTTAAACATATGTATATCCGTATCTATTGCACACTCTAATCCACTTTACCTATCGTAGGAAATGTAATCGCAGAAACAGACCGTATCCCGTACAGAAATGTCCTTTGGTGGTATCATAGTGCATCAGTCATATCCTCATCACATTGCCTGCGGTCAAAAAGTCGGGCGCTGCATGGGGTGGAATAATTTTTATAAAATTTTTCTCTTCATACATGTACCAACGCACCCGCGGTCCTGTAAGGCATTTTGCCTGTTATAAAAATGCAACTGGGTGTTGTATACTTACAGCAACAAAAAAAAAAGGATGCAGAATCATCATTAGTAAATATTTTTAGCTGTCAAATTATTTAGCATAATATTGTATATGCCACCGTTCCGCCGCGGATTATACAGCATGAAGTGTAGGGTATTGTTAACATTTAACAATGAGGGTAACTTATGATTTTGCTGTTTCATTCGAAATGATTATTATATTAATGATGTCTTGGTGTTCCTTCTATTTATATGCGGAAGGAACATTTTTTTTTGGCGTCAAGAAGATAAGTGTGAGAGTCCTTAAAACTCATAATAATTAATTTTAAAAAATTGAATAGTCTGAAATGAGTTGGCGAAAAATAACCCTTCCCCACCTTAAGTTCTAGATTTTTGATTTATGGTAAAGTTTTTTTTGTTATGTAGTACATAGTTAGGTAGAAAATTTACTCTGGTAAGGTACCTATCTTATGAAGTCTTTAATTCGTTCTTGTGAAAAATATTTTTGCAGCTTATGGAAGAAATTGATTTTAATAATGCAAAAATATTGTGTGCATTTATTCTGAGAAACAAAAACATAAAATCTATTCACAGGGTGTCACTTAAAATTTTTGGGCACAAAGGAATAAAATTTGATGTAAATATTTAAGCGAAATTATAAGAACATATATCAATCATCATCATCGGCTCGACAACCGGGGTTCTCCTTCAACAAGTCTCTCCACCTATCTCGGTCTTGAGCCGACCGACGCCATCCAGTTGCGCACCTCAAGGCTTCGGGCGTCCTGGTCTACGCCATCTATCCAGCGCAAGCGTTAGCAATTTTTGGGTAGTCTTATAACTGATATGGCAGCTATAAACTACTTTATCAAAGTCTTACAAAAAAAGGGAATTGAGCTGAATTAAAAAAAAGACCAAAAATAATTCGAATTTTATTTTGTTACGGTTTTCCTAGGATAACCCAAAAATAGCTGGCTCTAAATTAAAATTTGAAGCTAAGAATTTCTTTAATTTTTTGTGTGACCTGTCACCTAAGAATTTGGAATTTTTCTTCATCCAATAAGAAGGTATAGAAGGTAGTTTTTTTAGGTGACGACCTTAGTTACTGCTTGTAGACTATACACTATAAAAATTTAAAGTTTTTTTTGATCCCTTAATATTTTTAATTGATGTGTTTGACTTAAGGCTGTTTCAAAAATTTTTACAGTTTTAAATCAAACTGAAATTGTAACAATACTAAATAGAAATATAAAATAAAACAGTAAAGCAAAGCTAAAACACAATTGTTGTTTTTTAAAAATTTGTTTGTTAAATTTTTCAACTTCATTACGTACTTCGCATTTCACACGTCGTACACGTGTTCACTTCGCATTCCGCTTCTTTCAATACAAATTTCCCATACGTCTTCAGTACAATACTTTATACTACGAATTTCAAAATTCTCAATACGAAAATACTCCTAAGAACCGTTTTGTCAGAGGGCATAATCAAAATTGCAACATGCCTACTTACATTATTTCAATTATGTTTTATTTGTTATACATATTTAAATAGCTATCTGAAATAAAAATTCCTGCAATTGATTGAATGGTTCAACAATGTCCTTAATTTAATTAGATGTTTGACATCGAATGTCCACCGCAGAGTTATAAATTTAAGTAACACCTTCTCTGAGGGCTGGTCAAACAGATGGCCACTTTGTCCAACACTAAATAATGAGTCGTGGTGAATTATGTGATTATTTTTGGTAATCACCCACCATTAACCGCACCAAGTTGCACCGGGCTTTTCAGTGAGGTATTCTATAGAACAGATTTTTTTAAGGTTATGAATAGTGATGGGCATAATCGAATGATTTCAATAATCGAGATATTAGTATTCGAGTAATCAAAATAATCGAATGATCATTCGAATTATGAAATAGTAAGAAAATTGGAAAATTTCATTTGAATTTACATAATGGTAGCATAAAACAATGAGAGAAAAATGTTCCCTTCTAACAAATACATAAGAAAAGATCAAATCCACTGAAATCACTTCATTCCTTCCATCATTTACACGAAATGAAATAGAAATCATTCGATTCTTCCATTTTCTTTCCACACTACCTCTATCTCGAGTGATTTAATATACTCAAGAACTCGAGAAGTTGGTTGTTTGTTTGTAACAAAGTTACGAATTACGAGTGCTACTGCCAATATCAAGAATGAAAAAAAAAATAAAATAAAGAAGAGAAACACAATACACAAGTAAAACAAGTATAAGACAGATACAGATGCACTCTCACTGTATTGAATCGAGTGGTTTAATTTTAATACACATACACAAACAATCAACGTTTCGAGTTCTCGAATTGTTTTTGTTAGTAGATAATAGATACTAGTACTAGATTCATTCGTTCATGATTCATTCGAATGATTTCGGTGAAAGAATCGAGATATCTCGAGATGTTGAGTGAATCGATTATAATCGATTAAATCATTCGAATGCGCCCATCACTAGTTATGAATCATTAGGTGGTTCAAAAAAGCATACAAAATAAGGGGTGATGGTGTTCGAACCATACACTCCGACAGAGAAAAGTCAAAAAACAGTATTTTTTGTCAAGTACACAAAAACCAAAAATATTTTGGAAGCATGGTATTTTTCTGAATCATCAAACAAAAAGATTGCAGTTGTCTTGTAAATTCAATATTTATTTTTTTTCCTTGCAATAAATTCCAAAATCTTCAAACAAATTCAACGATTTTTTTAAAGAGAATTATCGCTATTGTTATTCAAGTCCTGATGGTTAAATTGATTCTCATTATTTCCATATTGCAAAAAAAAATTATCCTTGGCGACGCCTCTATATTCATATAACATAGTGTACTGTACTCTTCTTCTTCTTCTTTAGATGAGGTCCTTCCTTTTTCCTTCCAACAGGATATTGTGGTTTATATTTGCGTGTGCTTCCAAAATATACCCAGGGGCTATATTATTAGCATTTTGCACAATTCTTCGCGATACCCAGCTGATCCTGTTTGAATAGAATAACGAAATAAACAAATCGGCAGCAGCAGACTCACAGACACACTTTGTATTTGGCTATCTTAAAGAAATTTATTAGACTGTTTGTTTGCAGCCGCAAAAATTACGCGGATTTTTATTCTTGTTGTTGTTTGGAAGCAGACACGAAAACGAATTCATATAATAGTTTTTTTTTTGCATAGATTTGTATCTACTCAATTTCTGTCTGATCTCTGATGATGAAACAGGAACAACTTGTTTAAGTTATGCAATGAGAATGAAATTTTGAAATTAGTTGTACGAATTTATAAAAAAAGTTGTCTTGCTGGAATTTCAAGTTTAAATAACGTGGACAAAATTTTAAGTCTTCTGTGCTATAGTTCTAGATGAATCCATTAATTTAGCTTAAGAAATGAGAAAAGGAAGCTTCTTAATTGGCGTTTTTTTTTAAAGAATTTTTCGACAGGACACTAGACCATATACATATAGCCTACCAAAGGCCTACTTATCAACGCGTATCTTATGTAGGTATACATTGCATCTAATTACGAAAATAATGTGTCTAGAATTTTTTGAGAAAATTTTGGTTTCAAAATTTGTATAGGAGGTACCTTGAATAATGTCTTAATTTCAATTTCTTATTGTTTTAATTATAACACATTTAAAATTTTTATCAAAATAGTAGGTTTTCGAAAAATTTGAAATTTGTGAAAACTGTTTTTTGACATTTCTATGGGAGGTATCGTTATTTTCGAAAATAAAATTAATGCTTACTCAAATTATTAAAGATACTATTAAAAACAGTTTCTACCAAATTTCAAAAATACGTATCGAATCTTTTTTGAAATATTTAATTTACAAAAAAATAATTTTATATTTACTTTTTATAAATTTTGGATGCTCTTAGCTATGTACAAATTTTGTTTACAATCAGAGAAACTGTTTTTTTTTGGAAAATCCAAAATAAAAAATAAACAAAAAAAAACGGTAGCTCTTAAATTTTCTAAATTTTCTTTTCACTAAAGTGAGCCTATTTTTATTTTTATTTATTGATTTAAAAAAAATTATAAGAACCTTTTTTTCCTGGTTTTCCAAGAAATCCAGAAAAATGTATGACAGGTACCGTTATTTTTGGTAAACCAAAAAAAGATATACGAGAGGCCTAAAAACACTAACTCGTACATCAATTTTCAAGGAAATCCAACCACCCGTTCATGCAATATCTTAACAGACAGAATTCGAGACCCACTTTTTTCGACTTCAATTTTCTATTTCCCTAATCTATTTTTAGCTTTTAAATGTAGTTGGTAAATGTAGAGACTAGGTTTATGGTTTTGAAAATCCCGGTTTTTGAAAATTCCGAAAAAAAAAAATTTATTCCGTCTTCTTAAAATCGGATTCATTCATCTGCTCGGGCAGTGTGCCATCGTACTCCATACCAAGAGAGTTTATACCTCATCATACTCAACCATCATACCAAGAGAGTTTATACCTCATCATACTCAACCATCATACCAACCCATTTCATACCGAGGGACACTTCATACACAGGGACAGTTCATACCAAAAGTAAACATTCCGATACGTTACTAAGCGTTCCTGTACACACAACCTGCAACATACCCCAAATGTAAAATACACCCAACCTCCAATAATAAAAATAGGGATATCGAACCGAAACTTTTTTCTTACTCCGATTTACACATTGACTTATGATTTTTCTTTTAAATTCATAAGTCACCTACTAGCACAGGACTAAACGTTTTATTTTATTTCATAAGCCTCTAACTCGCTTATGAATTAATATTTTTTTTATTCATGAGTCACCCATTAGTTTGTGAATTAAAGCCAAGCTTATGCTAGGAATTAACTTGAGCTTTTGCAACTCTGTTCTACATTTAATATATAGACCTCCTTCTTTATTCAGTTTTAAGAAAATAAGTCTTCTTATATTTATTTTAAGGATTAAGTGATACCTATCCTTTAAAGAGCATGAAGTTGTTTTGTAAAAAAAAAAAAATAATCCCTGAAACACCATCGCATTCTGCATTCATAAATTTGAAGCTCAAATCGTCGCATTCGCCGCCATAAACAAACAGATTTGTCAAGGAAATTGGTCCTCCATGCTCGCGCATATTTCCTGACTTAATGATTTGCCATTACACCGAAGGGACATGCAACCAGGAAAAGCAATGCAGCAACAGAGTTTAAGATTGGTAATATTAAAACAAAATTTTCAATATACAAATGGGATGGTAACAAAAAATTCATTGGGTGGTTGTTTTCAGCACCGTACGGTGGTGCGGTCCATATAAGTATTATATATTTGATCCTGATTATTCTGATCAAATTCAAATTAGGCAATTTATATGCCTGTTTAAAAATTTTGAATCATACAGAAGGAATTGCCCTTTTTGCTGCGGATTGAAAATCGAAGTACCTACCTATTTATGTTTCTTTCATAGAATAAAATCACATGATTTTTTTTTCTCTTTTTATTTATGGAGTTTAATTTTATGTGATTGCCAATTTGAATTGAAAATCAATTTAAATTTGTCAATCACACATCGATTTGCATATGGATTGGGAAATTATGAAAATATAAAAATTAAAACTTTTCAAAGCTATAAATTTGTCAATTAGGTTGTTTACAACATGTTTTAAATTAAGTGTTACAATGGAAAGAGCTCCTTAGAAGTAGGTAAGTACAATATTTATGGGTTTATTAAATAAATGTTCACTATAAATAAACACAAGTTAAACATAATACATTATACATATGTATATTTATATTCCCATGGGTATGTATGGAAAGTATCTTGGTTCCTGCGATTTTGATTGTTGTTTTATTAAGAGAATTGAAGAGATAAATAATTGCAGACAAACAGATTTTTCATAATTCAGACATACTTATGTTTTATTTTTAAAACTCGCAATTCTAGAATTTTATGCTTAACCTAAAAATTTTTTCCGGAACATTTGTTGTTGGCAAAAGAAAAAAAATGGCACCAGAAAAATAAATAAATTAATTTTTACCAAAAAGTAGTTGTTTAACTGAAAATATTTTTTAAGCAAACACTTGTTCAAGTTTTCGTCATCGATTAGTGTATCTTCTATTTTTTAATAGAATTACCCCTTTTATTAATGTCAAAATTTTCATATGGATATAAATTGATTATTTTAAAAGTAAAACCATTTATAATAATATTTACGTATGTACATACATACATCATGCATGTAAGTATATGTATGCTTTTATATGCATCTAAGGGAATACAAATGTGTTGATTGTACAATATTTCACTTGTTTAAGTGATTTAAGAAACTTTTATAACAATTTCTTAATTTTTTTTGCAGAATGTTGAATGTTGCAACTGGAATATTTAGATACCTACTCTATAATATTAAAGAACAGAAATATCGTGTCTTGACTGTAAGTAAGAGTAAGCCAATATTATGAATGATTTTTAAATGCGCTTTTAGAAAATATTATTCTGGTTTAGAATAAGAAAAGGAAAATTTACTTTCCGTTCTCCTCAAGTAGGCTAGACCATTGCCATATCAAAAATTTTAAAAATTTCTTAGTAGTGATTATGTACACTCTGCAACGAAAGTAAGCACACACTTGACGTAACAGAAAACAAATTTAAAACCGAATTCAGAAGAACGCTGTTTCTTATGTAACAACATACTCTAAAATCTGAAGCTTTCTTTTTACAAAAGAGAACGTTTGTTTAAATTAGGTCTTAACATACATAAATTATCTTTTAGGTCTTTTGTGTACTTACTTATTTTGCTGAATTTTTGTAAGAATGTTATCTTCTAACGATTAAATCTTAAATCCTAGTTTCGATTAAAGCAATCGATAACTTATTTAGTAAAATGCTTCGAAAAAATTGGAACATTTCAAAAGACAATTGTACCACTAACATTGATGATCTTTAATCCACTAGTCATTTTACCTTACTTTGATCAACTCGAAAATTTAGTTTTATAAATAGTAATAAGAATAACATTTACATATAATAAGGCCGGAAATAAAGCTAATTTTTTTTGAAAGAAACGTCAGACGAATTTCAATACTCAAGTAGGTAATCAAGCCAACATTTTCTGGGAGAATTTCCAGAGTTTCTGATTTGATTTTAAATTTTTTCTATTTCTTAATTAAATGAAAAAATGAAGTGGGTAAACAAAAAAAAAATGGAAATAAAATTCCTGGTGTTGTTTTGCCAAACTTCGAAAAAATTCTGACATACACACATGAATTTTGGTTTTGTGCTTCATTTTGACGCCATATCCAAACCTTAAAAATTACTATAGTTTTGGAGCAAAGCTTAATTTTACTACAGAACTAAATGTTTCTCTTGAAAAAAGCTGGTACCAATGTTATTTTAAATAGTGAGTGCCCAGCGGCGGCGGCGGCGGCGGTGGCTTTGCCAGCCACCATGTGCGCCGCCATGTGTATTGTGTATGCATACACTCGTCGTCGTCGTCGCAAATGCAGTTTTACAGGCGGAAGCTTAAGATACATTGTATTGCAAGTTGGCAAACTGGTGATTGCTTGGAAAATTTTTGCTATATAAGATCATTATTTTTGCACTAATTTTTAAATGTTCAGTGATCGTGCGTCGCAACAATCAGATTATGAAACGTGCAGCAGTATCAAAGTCAGGAGGAGCCGCAGCAACAGCAGCAGCAGCACAAGCAGAGACGAATACGGTGACTCCAATTGTAGCAGCAGCAGCAACAGCAATTTCACAAGATTGGATAGTAATAGAGGACAACGAAACATCAAGCGAAGAAGAACAAATTCAATGCGGACAGACAGCAGCAGCAGCAACAGCGAAGCGGAACCGCACCAGCCAGCAGCAGAACATCTCAGCCATAATAAGAGAGCAAACACCAGTAGGCGAAGATTGCCTTCTTTCTTATCTGGGTCTAATGATAATAATGGACAGACGACTTTCTGATGAAGGCACCACCAATATTGAATATAATGATGAACCAAGCAATTCTCGCCAAGCAATTCTCTTCGAAGAGGATTATTTACGAGATCACTCAAGTAGTTTCGTTTATAATCGAAGAGTTCCAACATCGCGGGATAAACTTCAAACAATGCTGTCTGAAGTTAAGTTAATTATTTCTATATTTATTATTTCTTTTTTGTAGAAATTTCTTTAATAAAAATTGACATAATTGTTTATAGGATTTCGTGAAATGCCTTGCAGAAGGAGAATACTACACGATGTGTATGGAGCCAACAATTTCTCTGGACTGCCAAAACTGGATTTTGGAGAATTACACAAGTGCTTCAGCGATAGCTACCTTGCAATCTGATACCACAACAACCACTTTCACATCATCCATGATTGCACCTATTCCAATTCCAGTTGCAGATGCAGCTTTCAGCTCGTCATCACCGAGGGCATATTATATTTGAAATTTTGAAAAAAAAAAAATGGTAGCAAACATGTGGTGTATAACATTTGGTCAAACAAATTTTAAAAAATTGCGATTTTCGACTGCCAATTTTTTTTTGTTGTTGTTTTTAAGAAATATAAAAGAACCATTCTCATTTTTTTTATTAAATTTGACCTTGAACAACGTTTTTTTTGTGAACGACTACTTTTTTTTACGTTTTCTAAGAGTTAACATTTGTCTACATTTTACAAATCTCCATTTCTACACTTTTTTTTTTATTTTCATTTCCATTACCCATGTTCATCAAAAATACCACATACTTCGCCTACAAGACAAATTAAATACACACCTCTTCATCTAAATGCAAATTTATAAAAAGAAAGTTGTAAGAGGCGTTATCCGCCCTGTTTTTGTATTGTTCAAAATATGGTACTTTCTTGAACCTAAGCAGAAGTAAGATATATGGCTTATAATAGTTTACTTCTTGTTGGGCCATATTAGGGTTGAAGTAAAACCTTAAATTACTATTCTGGAAGTCTATAATTTAAAATTTACTCATTATAAATTGAATAATGTATTTCAATTTTATTTTCTGAAAGATTGATTTGAAAAGCAATGGGAAGTAAGTTGGTGCATTGTGTTGTGTTTTGCACATATCCATTTGAAGATCGAATACTAATCATTTAAAATAAAATAATAGAAAAGAAACGTAATTTTGAAGTCGTAAGACTCCCCCCAAACAAAGCGAACCCGATACGAAATATTGCTGTCAACGAAGCAACAATAACAACAACGTGTTGTTGTCAATTTCATTTGAGTTTTTGTGATTAACAACAATCATAGTAACGTGTTGTTATTGTTGTTTCTTCATCGTCGCGAATATTTCGTATCGTTTTCGTATTGGATTTGGGAAAGCCTTAATTTCTATGCTCATACTTAAGAACATTAGGCCCCCCACATTCCTGCCAGCTAGGTCCGGGTTCTTCACCAGAATACGGTATGTGGCGCAACGAATATATTCTTTTTACAAAATTTCTTAAAACCTACTCCTTATCACTATTTCACTAGTTGATCCTCCAGCAAGACAACCATAAGGAAGTTAGGGTCCTATCTACTAATTTTCTAGACTTGACCACTGGTCATTTATTTATGTATGTATGTAGGTAGATTACAAAAAGGAGTGATTTAATTTTTATAAATAATACAAGTAGAAAACGGATTTGAGCCTATCAGAATTTTTGACAAGGGTCAATTCTGGATGAGTATGACCTTTCCATGGTTATTAAGTTTGGTGTTTATTGTTATTGCACTTTTTTTCATTTTTGTTATGTTTATGATCTTCCCATGACTTTCACTTTTATTTATGTACATTGCCCCGAATGTGCAGTCGTGTGGTAAAGGATTCCATATTTTTTTTTGTAGTATTTTATTGTTAATTTGCATACCTTGATTATATTTTTTTTGTTGATAATTTGCCTGTCCACATTAAGTGGTCAAAAGAGAGGGTATACCTAGCGTTAAGCTATGTCAACAGAAACATTTTGATTTGAAGAAATAATTATTCCAGACCGTTGGGTCATATGATAAGATGCACCTACAATTAGTTTTGGTTCAAAGAAATTTTCTAATTTTCTAGAATATTTTGGGATGTTAAAATGTTCACCAAATGTATGTTCCTTTCTTTGTGTTTGTACCTACAGCTCCCGGGTAGCTCTCATGAACTCTGGTTCTTGTCTAAAGCATTGCCTGATTGGCCTCGTTCTTAGTTGCATGCGCCAAACGGCATTCTTCATCAAATCAGAAGCCCACTAGTGACGGCACTTTTATTGGCTTGTAGATAGAGCCCCCACTGGTCATCCCTACTTGTTGCTGGTGGCGGGCTTGTTGAGAGATTCGAAAGAGTTACGCGATCTGAAAAAGTTCTGCGGGTCTCTTGTGATTTCAGCTTCGTGACATTCGTGACGTTCGGACTTACAAAATACTGGAAGTCCGGCGTCTATCGCAATGTGATCAATTTGGTCGAATTTTTTATGATCACCATACTGAAAGAATCGAGTGCTAGCTATGATGATATTCCACCCCGTCGCCGCGCCGTCGCGAAGCCTACCATCCTGTATATCCGTAATCGGAAATTTTTGCATGCAGGCTATGTCCTCCGACTACCGTTGAAGCAAAGATGCTCTTGTTTCCGAATCGGGGATTGAAAACCCTCAGAGTAATTTTAACGTAGTGATTCGGGCACATAACGTACGTATTTTCCTGGAGATCGGCGATTGGTTCTTTGGTCAGATTAGCGTGATGTTCTTGTATTTGCCCTTGAGATTGATTGTGATTGTCTTCCCATTATCATAAAACCACACCGCAAAAGGTCGTTCACCCCTGCTCCTTATATTTAGCATTGGCCGTAGTAGATGTTGCACGATTTCATCCTTCGTGTGCTCTCTCCATTCCATCGTACAGTGCAAATTTGAACTCGAAGCTCATGTAAACAGTACCAACAGGGAAATTCAACCTCTGTTCAATATCTAAAAGCGAGGCTCCCAATCGATTAAAAAAACTAATAAAATTAACATGAAACTCACATAACTTATTTCAAATGCAACAACTCGTCGATAGTTTTATTGCCAAAAAAAACCGCTCATAATTAAATTCATACACATAAATAAAGGCATAGCTTAGGAAATATCTTTTAATGGTGTGAGAAAGATACAAATTCAAAAAGCCAAAAATGATTTTTGGCACAGTTGAAAATTCCATTTGAACTTGTTACAATCAACCAACAATGAAAAAGGTTCTTTTTCTTTCACTACATCTATATCTATAGCTACATAATTTTTGCATATATGAGTGATTCCATTAAGCAAATAGTTGATTTCCGTGTGAAACCATCACCCTTTTATAATTTTATGTAAGTTCTTCCATCGCAGCTATCAAAATGCACCCATTAGCATATTTCGCCCTACATTAACAACATGTTTTTTTTTTAAAGGGTTCTTCTCTATTCTCTTCAATCAAATTCAGGAAAGGATGACAATAAATTGTTGCGAAAAATAATTTAACAAAAAATGAGATCACGCTTCAAGGAGTCCTTTCCTGGTAGATATTTAAAAAAAAATACAAATCAATCTAAAGATGCGGAAGGATATCTACAATATTCATAAAAAAAATGATTGTAATAAAAAAGGAATGACATCGATACGAAAGTGAAGGCAGGTATAATCATTTAAGGGTGACATCTGACATTTTTATGAAATAAAAGGAAGATAATTTTGCACTAGTTTTAATAGGTTGCGAACAGGACTCAATTCGTCAGTAATCAATGTCGCCCAAGATTCAACCATTCATTTGCTTAGAGGTGGTTAAAATTTGATATGAAAAAGATACAATACCTTGGAAAATAACTCAATCATAAGAATAAGGTGCATTATCATTTTGAATTATTTTTCTGAAAAATGTTTTTCTGTTAAATCGAAGAATGAAGTTTTCAACATTTTGTGTCATAGGTCCGAGCCTCTGTAGTTTATACTCAGAGTTGAACACCTGACAAAAAAAGTTCTTGAGATTTTTGTCATCCACTATTTTAGCTGAATATTTGTTTCCTTGAAACCTTATCTCTTTGATCGATGAGAATCGAAATAATTTCGCAAACGGTTAACCGGTTAATTTTAAGAAGCTCAAAATTTTATTGAATTAATCATCATTTTATGTCAAAGCATGATAAATTTTTGTGGGGGTTTATTTTTCTTTGGATACATTTTTTAAAAATTAGTATTTTAAAAAGGAATATCCTTTAAACTTTTGGTTATAGATTTTGAAATTACAGTAGTGGTCCAGTATAACCAACGATATAATGCCCAGAGTCAATTCGTTATATCGAAAATTCGTTATATCGAAACGTTTTTTTATTCAAATCTTCAGGTAATGGCGAGTAGAATTGTATTTTTCACTATTTTATTTCATACTTCATTAAAAAAATAAGTACATACTTTACTTAATAGAATTTAAGAAAAATATATTTAATTCATTTCATACCTAACGAAACATTTAAGTAATAGGCTTATTAGTTTTGTTCAAATTTTGTACGAGTATGTATGAAATTCTTCTTAGATATTAAAACATTTAAAATAATTTTTTTTCATTTTCTGGTATTCATTATTTGTTCATAATATCGATCATTCGTTATATCGGTATTCGTTATACTGGACTACCACTGTATATATATTTTTAAATGAAACCTTTCTTCGTTTGGAATAACGAGAACTTTTCAACAATTATTTATTTTTAAATTTGTAAGTATTTTTACAAATAAGTTATACACTTAAAAATAGAATTTCTAAAAAAAACCACACCAGTTTTTAAAATATAGAGAATATTTTTTTGAGAATTTAGATACTATTAAGATTACTATAAGAGGGCCACTCTTTCATAAAAAATTTGATCACAATTCGTGTTTCCTGAAAAAAAATATTTTTTAACTTCATAATTTTGAGGACTTTCAAAACCCAAATAAAAAAAAATCATTAAAATCGTTAAACCCATTTTCCACATACATAAATACGTTTTGTCTAAATCGTTATACTCGTATGACAGGTACCGTTATTTTTAGAGGTAAAAAAATTCTATTACGGTTCTAGACTGCTACATAAAAATTTCAAGTTCCAATTTGAATAGTTTAGGTTGTAAATAATTGCGGAACCCACTTTTTTTTGCATTCTGTATCATCATAATGTCAGGTGTGATTAATATATCGATTTCAATTTCTTTTACGAATCCAAAACGTGCCCTATAGCCACTACTGTCATAGTCAAAAGAAAGTTTGCATTCTTAAAATTTAATTTTAAAACATGTGTTTCAAAAGTTAGATTGCATATCTTTATATGAAATATTTATGTACGCTTTAAGAAGAGTTTGTCCTTTACATTATTGCATATAAATAATTTAATTAAAAAAAATGAACTAATAAAACAGTAATAAAATAAGAAATGTTAATAAATGATTAAGGATCAATTAACATTTCATTAGGATGGACATGCAATTCGATTATCAAAATTTCAATTTTGTTGATACATATGTAATTTTGGGTTAAAGTCGTAATTAAAATTTTGCACCGATCATGCAAAGTCAAATTTTTTTTGAGTGTTTTAGCAATTTAAATAATGCTTATTACAGCTTTTAAACATAATTCTCTATTGAAATACTTTTCTTTATAAAATTCTCTTAAATTTTAAGCTGCTTCAAAACAGGAGGTAGTACATATACATGAAATCCAGTCGTGCATTTAATTTCTCATAATAATTATTGTTTGTTCCCATTCTTTTTTTTTTGATCTAAATAATCGATCACTTAATGATATTTTTTTTACCGAAACTGATTTTAAGAACACGCATTATTCAAAAATATGTATGAATCAGTTTCTTCACACCTGGCGTTAGAGGTTATTTGCTTTGAACATCAATCATATTATGTATTCCTCTAAAGGAGCAGTTGTCAACCACACACATGCACAAAGTAGTGCTACCAAAATGTGAGACCTGAGAACTGGGACACTCCTATCGTTCAATCCTTCCACTTAAGGACGTTTCATTTACTTAAGGAAGAATGTGTACATTAATATGATGAAAAAAAAAAAATATAAGGACCACAACACACACGGGCACGATTCACCTCAGTGATTTTTATTGCGGTTATCCAAGACTGCACCATCAGGGACCCTTTCTGGACAAAAATTTAAAAAGTCATAAATAAGTGGATCTGTATTGAAGAAAAATATAAATACAATACAAATTTGCTTTTTCGTATACATAGCCTCTCAACTATTGTTAATAATACTTAAAATAACAAAAAGGATTCTTAACACTTTCTGGTGTAATGCTGAATCCCTGAACGCCCTTTAAAGATTTTTATAAACATCGCACGTTTTTAATAAAATCAGAGACCATTACCACTATTTCATTCGCAGACACTATGAATAGCAATAAAAAAAGGAAATCATTTCCTGGATCTTCTTCATAGATTTTTTTTTTATAGTCAAACTATAATTTTGTTGAATTGTTATTATCTTACTTTTGTATTTATTCATATACTTTTTATGGCTCACAGGATTTTATGTTGTTTTTTTGTTTGTTTTGTTTAATTTGCGGTATATCATATATGGTACAAGATTTTCTATTGAAGAGACCTTAAATGAGGATAAATATGGATTTAATGGCATACGTTAAAATAATAAAATGTCATTTATTGACATTCAATTCAAATGGGGCTATTAAAATTTGCTCACTCTATTGATTTTTAAAAAGGAAATTTTACTGCAGAGGTTTGTATCATCGCGTCGTGTGTTGTTATTTATTTGCTGAGATTTTTGTTGTTTTGTAAATAAGGGGTGTTAAGTCTGGATCTCTGGCACATATTGCCAAATAGTCTATTTCACCAAAGACGATATATAGGAATTTCTGATGATATCCTGTTTGGCAATACGCCGCCGCCACTCGGCCTTCAGTGCAGTAAATAAAATGAAGAAGATATTTCAAATTGCATTTCTATTTTTGTTTAAATGTTGATTGTAGAATAATCAGACTTTTCTTCAGTCTAATTTAATTTCTTATGAAATTAATTTTTTATGAAATTAAATTGTCAATTTAAATGGTTTTTTTTCCGGAAATATCAGTAAAACACAGTGATCAACCAACCGTTCATATTTCATAAGTACGAAAGTACCTTCGTTGAACACTTTAGCGTGCGAGTTGCGGAAGGTCAAACATATGGCACACTTTGGTCACAATTGCATATAGGTCCTCTTGCAACTTACAGTAACATTATGACCAACAGAGGCAAGAATTTGACACAATTTATAAATTTAAAAATTATGGCAGAAGTTTGGGAAAGAAACAGGATGTTCGGTAAAAGTACATTTTGCTTAAAATTGACCATACACGACCCATCACAGTCATTGCCAAATGGGTATCTCTAAACTCAATTAATTGTGTGATTGGGCTTCGCTGAGCCATTTGCATTTTCCGAAAATCACATATCATCGTTTTAAATTTGCTCTGAGCCACTTGGCTCCGTCATGTATGGTCAGCTTAATCAAAAAATATAATTGAGATAAATTTATGTGTACAGTTTTGTTAGCATAAACGATGAATTCAAATAAATGATGATACCGAATCCCTTTACAACCTTCATAAGTTCCTGTGTGCCGTACTTTCAAATCACCAAAGAACAATTTTTAGGGTTCGTGATAATTGCATACATAGAATATTCGGCACCATAATTGTTGTGCATTATCGTATAATACAAGACAGAAAATTGGTTTTGTTGTGTCATTATTCTAACTGATCTTAATGACAGATATCATAATATTGATAATGAGGGTGGCAGAGCCATTAAAAATATAAGCGTCGAGTAGGAAGGTATACAAACAAAATATGCATCCTCAATGTTCTGGGTTTAATTTAATTTTTATTTAATTGTGTAACGATCAAATGCTGTTCTTAGGATAAAACAAATAAATAATTCAGAGTTCAGTTATTTTTCAAGGGAGTTATTTTAAGCAGCGTTTTATCTTACAAAATACAATTCTTGTCAGGTGCTGTACTGAAAATATTTGTTGTTCTAGATTATCGAAATCGAAATCGCTCAAGAAACTACTGAGCTTACATTTTTTTTTTGATATTCATTGAAACCTTGGAAGGAGCAACAAATTTTGCAGGTTTTGACATAATTTTTAGTCTTAGCATCTCTGGTTCTCTTTACAAGTTCCTTGGAATTCACTAGTTCTCTAGTTAACTAGTTCTAGAGAGCTATTGAACTACAGAGAGCTATGTAGTTCAATAGCGAGCTTGTTTTTGCTTGTCAGCGAACTATTGAACTATAAATCTACCCAGTTCTATAGTTGGTTGTTGATATACATATAGGTATCAACAATGTGGTTTTGGCTTGATGATGATTATAAATATGAATGAATTTTCGGGAGTGACTTTTGTGAAATTGGCTGGGTAAATTCAAATTCACATTGAATGCGGAACTACTAAACTGGATGAATTTAACGAACGAGGAAAAGTAAACTAGTTCATCTCTATCACTTGCAGGAACTAGTTTATTGAACTAATTAACTAATTCGTTCATGTGCTACACAAGCCTAGGGTGGCAAATGATATTTGTCACCATCATTGACAAAGGGTTCCAATAAATAGATGCGTTTAAAAATCTTCACTTGTATTTATTACCCAGTTATGAATATAATAACTAAATTTTGATGTAATCATTAATAAACACAACATATTGAATTTTTGAACCCCAACTCAATTACATATGTATATACAATAAGTTTGGGTGGTCAAAAGGAATTTTTTACGAAACGGTAAAAAAAAAGAAAAAAACTGACCACATATAATTACCCGAAATTCCAGAATAATTATTTTAGGGGTGATTTTGACTATAGCTAATCAAAAAATAAATAAAAAAAAACACCCCTTGAATTTTAATTTCCATCATCATGAAACGGAAATTGTTGTTTATAAATTTATTTCTTATCTTTCATTCAAGAATTTTGATATAACCTAGGAGACAAAACCTTATCAGCTCAGAGACATCAAAGAGGTCATTAGAGCGAAAAGTTTGAATTAAAGAAGATTCACCTCACACTTGAACTATCTCCTTTAAGTAACAACAGAACCAATTTAAACCTTTGATAATAATTTTGTTAATGTAAGATAAAAGTAAAAGAAAAAAAAAAAACAAGTTTGACCGATTTTTTCCTTTTCACTTGTTCTTATGTGCATATGTTAATTATAAGGACATTTTTTTCATAATTATTGTTGGTGCTAATTTTGAGGTTGTTATCTACCACCAAAATACGATGATTTTCTATTTGGAAAACACGAAACCGCAATTCGACTTTCTGATCCATCAGATAAATATATTTAAAGAACTTCTTCTTAGTGGATATTTAAAGATTCTTCGAACCAAGTTATTCTTATGCACAAAACAACTTTATGGAGTCTCCTCCATAAAAAATGATTTTTTGTTTTTTTTTTCGTCTTCTGGCCTTCTTCGAAACGCGTGCTTGCGGTGCTGATGATTGCAAAACGAACAAAATTTATATATCAAGAATTCTTCAACAAAAAAAAAAAAAAAAAATGCCTACTTAGCTCATATACCAGTATGTAGGTTCGTACATAAGGCTTTTAAAATACATAATAAAAAAATAAAGCAAAAGATTCTCCATTCGTGGAGGAGCCAAATAATCACGTTCAGAGTCGCGGATCGGGTACGCGATTTCAGAAACCAGTCAAGAAATCCAAAAGAAAAAAAACAGAAAAGATTTTTGTTTATTTTTTGGCAATCTTATTTTAAATAATACAACCTGTTGGGTCCCGTGAATTTGCCTTTTTCTTTGAATTGTTAAAGGCTAAACCTTAGAGGGCGTTTTTCTTTATTCGTCCAGAGCAAAGATAGAAGTGTAATCGTCGGACGCTTTAGTGGTCGTTTTTCGTTTTGATGAGTTTCTATTAGTCTTCGTTAACTTTCGCTATCGATATCCAAGAGCGCTCATCGATAACTCCTACGAAAGTGAACTGACAGGTGATGAATCAAAATGGTGGAAATGGTGAGGCTCGGTATGCTACTTTCGTTGGTTTTTTGGCACTAGCTCTTACGACAGCTTCCGATAGTTATAGTTCTACATTAAATAGCTAACCATAATAGACGGGCGATGTCAGAAGCGTACGGATGAAAATGACCGAACACAAGGAAATTGAGTAATATCACTTTTTAACCTTTCGTTGAGTTTCTTTAACTTTTGCTTTCAGAAGTAAAGTTGACATTTGGTGGAATGCAACGAAAAAAGAAAAATATAATGAATTTTACTTCATATGCAATATGGCTAACTTGACTGCTCAAAAAACTACTTTTAGTTAGATTTTGGCATTAGCTTCTAAAAGATTAAAAATATAGAACTGCGTACGTGGTCTTGCAAGACCAAGCAAATACAAGAAAATTAATTAAAATTAAGCCCTGGGCGCCTATATGTATTATATCATCAGCGATATCTCTTTACCGATGCCAATGGTTACCACCAGTGGGTAGTGGATTTAAATTGGTTAAAACTTGGTTAAAGTTTATTTTTTTGCAAAAATAATACATTGCCTTATTGAAAATAACAAGTAAAGTAGATTGACCTTTGAAAGACCACAGTCAAGCACATACCATGTTCCTTCTCTTAAGATTTCATATGTGTATAATGCGTTTTGTACAGTCTGCATCAAGAATGCAACTTGAGGTACGTATGATTTTTAAATGAAAGTCAAACGATTTATAAATACTT
This sequence comes from Syrphus vitripennis, assembly GCA_958431115.1. Taxonomy (NCBI): domain Eukaryota; kingdom Metazoa; phylum Arthropoda; class Insecta; order Diptera; family Syrphidae; genus Syrphus; species Syrphus vitripennis. The sequence continues at coordinate 110,194,283 of OY288108.1, forward strand.
ATTCGCTGGGTTGTAAAACAATAAAAAAATTGGTTTGCAAAGGAAATGGCTGTCAAAGTGTTTTGTTTAATAATCATCCAAACTATGATTTGTTTCGCATAGTAAGAAAAATGACTTTCGACTAACTGACTGAACCAATGGTAGACGTGAAGGTAGAAAAATTTTGACACTGGAGCCACAAGATTCAACTATTTTTGTACTTGGCAGTTTTTCGATTGGCTTTGAGATTTTTCATATTTTCGAAAAGAGAAGTGAGCTTCCGTTTTAGAAATATAAACTTTTATGCTCATACTACTATATTACCTAATTGGGAGCGAGTTGGAAATCTAGTTTTCTGTTTTTTTTTTTCCTAATTTTGCCCGCAATTCTGATTAAAAACGTTGGATCAATTAAAAAACAATACAGGAATTTGTTTGGTTATTTTTCTAAAAAGATTCTACAAAAACTCATTTTTTGTACCTTTTTCAAAAATTCATGCGAAAAGAAAAAAAAACTTTTATTTATAATGTTTTAAAAGAATCTTTAAAGATTTTAGCTTTATAGTTTTTGAAACTGGCCTCAGATTTTGTATAGCATCATTATTTGTCGCGATATTGGTGATCAAACCAAAACTTACCTTTTTCATTCAACATTAAAAAATTTTTAAATTAAAGCTGAATAAGAATCTTATCTCACAGATATGTAGATTTCACAAACTTTAAAATTTTTTGGATTGTGCTATTGCGCAGTAATGGTGTTTTAAAACAAAATCCTTAGAAAAATTAATTGAAAACTAGATACATAAATCTTAATATTGGTTTTTGTTTCATCTCGATCCGACTATTTTTCACAAAGATGCAGATCTTCAAAAAACATTTTTTTTGTGTCGAAAAAGAATAGTTAATTTTTTTCTCTACTTTATTATCAGTTTTGAAAATTTGGCAAATTATGATAAAAGAATCGAAAAAAAATCGCACGGTCGGTTTGATAAGAATATCGAGCATTGAAAACAAAAATTATATTTAACATTTTTGTTCTGAAATACAAAAATAGGATGTAAAAAGTTATTTAATAAAATATGCTTAAAATTCAAAATGGCAGCGAACGCAAATGGAATATATGTACCAGAAACTTGAAAAATATCTATAATTTAGATGTTTTGCTTATAAAAATCCAATTTTTAATTTATTTGATTTCAGATTCCATTTTTGTATATTTCGGTTGCACAAGAGAGCCCAAATTTTTTTTTGTACCGAGGCCTCCGGCTGCCTAGTAACGCCAATGTACAAATCTAATATTATGATGATGACCCGAAGAAAAAAAAAAACATAGTAGTTTTTTAAAATTTTATTAGTCACTACCGCATGTTTGCAGATTCCGGTAAGTACCTACCTATTTATTTCTTTTTCTAATTTCAAATAAAATTAAATGTACATGTACAATGTACATATATTTCTCAAAATGATTATTGTCAAAAACGTTTAACCACAAAGAAAAGTGTTCCTATAGTATCTGTTTGATAACATTTCATTTATACCAAAAACAAACATATAATTTCGTTGTCCTTCTAGGTTTTGCCCTACTCCGTACAAAAGCATGTTACATACAACAAATACAAAATGTTTGTTTCCACAACAATGACTATAAATCATGATGCATATAAAATATATTTTCTGCTAAATCATTACCACACCGTTTATCACAATAATTGGGCACGTGTCAAGTCAATCTTTTTAAAATGTTCACATTTCCATATCAGCCATATCAGCATTTTTATTGTATAGTTGAAAAACCCGATTTATTTTTTTTTTTGTGAAAAATAGACAAAATAAATCCTTTTCTATTCCTTTCAACAGACGAATATATAGGTCTTCTTATATATTCGCAACAAGACTGGTTCTCCGATTAAAAAAGGATTATAGTTGAAAAAAAAGTAGGAATATCATCTATACAGACAATGGATGCAAGAGCATCAAAATAATCATCTAGTACGATGTACCTTTATGTATGGAGGGAGGATTCTATGTGTTTTGGGATTTTGAGAGAGAGCAGTCAAGTCAAATCGTTTGATAGTGATAATGCATTTTTGTTTTATTTGCAAAAAATCGAGGGACTTATTCGTATTAATCTCTGCCAGAGGCAAATTAATACTAGTCAAATATTTTTTAGTTCGTTGCACGCTTTGCACACTTATGGAGATGCTGATAATAGGCAGTCTATAAGGGTTTCATTAATTTGGATAAATAGTGGATTTTTTTTTAGAATTTCTGGATCGGAAATTTTAATCTAAAAACTGGAATTTGATAGTATTTAAAAAAAGCATTTTTTGAGGGATCAAATTAGTTAAAAAAAAATAACTTAAGTTTTTTTTCTAAATAAAAAAAATTATCTCTCACCAAAAAAATTGATATTTAAATACAAACCAATTAAATTCTGTTGGTATACAAAAACTGAACCCCATTTATGTGAGGTTCCCATTTTTTCTTTGCTGTTCACTCATTTTTGGGGGAGAGTATGATAACCGGGGCGCCGAGAAATGATAACGGATTTTTGCAGAAAACGGCAATACAAGCATTTTTTACTATGGGAGGGGGGGTCTATCTCCCCCCGTTTAGGCGGTAGGGGCAATTTAAAATATATGTACGTTAAATGGAAAACAAATAATTAAAAAATAACGGTAATACTTACAACTAAGTTTTATGCATTTTTTTAAAGCCAACACTTTTGTCTATTAGCCAGTTTATGAATCAAGTCAAAACTATGCAGTGTTTTTGAAAAAAAAATTGTTTTAAATTCAGAATTTGGGCAAAAAATAGTTAAAAATAAGGTTTAAAGTGTAATTTTTCAAAACTTTAACATTACCTACTGCTATTTTTTTTTTTAGAATTCATTGCTTTAATTAAATTTTGATCAAAATCTGAAAACTAGATGATTTTATATCTTCTAGTTCTTGAGAAAATTGAAAATTACCAAAAAAAAATATTTTAATTAAATTATTTTTTCCTTGCTTGAGTATTTACGTAGTCTTATTTTGATAGTTATAATCGAATATGGATAAATAAATTTTTCTTAAATCCAGTTTATTTAAATGCAAAAGAAAGTTTGCATGCACCCCACTTAGCACCCACCCCATGTTGCACGCACCCCAAATCCTATAGTGAGGCCAAGCAGGGGGGTTGCACCACCCATTCACACCTCGGTGTGTCATACACCCAACCTCGCACCTACCCCAAATCCTACAGTGGGCCCAAGCAGGGGGGTTGCAGGGGGCAGCATGGCCCCCCATACACACCCCACTGTTGCATACATATAAACTCGCACACACTCCACTGTTGCATGTACTCAAACTCGCACCTACAATTATTATTATATTGAAATATTGAAATTTAAAACTATTTTTTAACTTTTTTTTACTCAAATTTTGAGTTTAAAATTAAATTTTTCAAAATTATGCATAGTTTAGACTTGATTTAAAAACTGGCTAATAGAATAGAATGTTGGCTTTAAAATAACGTATAATACTTAATTTTAAGTATTACCGTTATTTTTTAATTAATTTTTTTCCATTTAACGTACATATTTTTTAAATTGCCCCTACCGCCTAAACGGGGGGAGATAGACCCCCCCCCCTCTCATAGTAAAAAATGCTTGTATTGCCGTGTTCTACAAAAATCCGTTATCATTTCTCGGCGCCTCGGTTATCATACTCTTGCCCATTTTTGGGGCACTCGCACCGATCACGCAAGTCCGTTTCTCTGCTTAGGGTAAACGTATATGTTCAGTCGCTAGGAAGGTGCCATTATAAACATTTGTTTTGATAAGAAGTATTTTTTAAAATCGAAGTTTTTTCAAATGCATGCTAAATGTGTCAAAATTTGCCAGAAAAAATCAAATCGAAATTTTTTGAATCCGGAGAATAAAATTGGTCAACATATATAAATTAGGGAAAAAATGCGAAAAAAGTAATTTTCAGATTGGTACAGAAAGAAAAGTAATGGGTGTAATAGAACAAAAATTGACAAAAGAATAAATGTGAAAAAAAAGTTTTGTCCGCAAAAACAAAATACCGAGAAAAAAATTGTCAAGCTAAAATTTGGTCAGACAAAGAAACAAATTATTTTTGTGAGAAAAACTCAATAACCAAGTTAGGAAATTTTTAAAACCACGAAAATAGAAATTGGTTAAAATAAGAGTTGTGTGGATAAAATGTTCGTTCTCATAATCCTATAAGAGTCAAAATTCTGTGTTCTTAAATTTTGCGTTTTATTTAAATTCTGTATTCTGAAATTCTAAAGAAAAACGCAATTCTATATTTCAAAATTCTATATTTCTGTGATCCAAAATCCAGTGAGGGTCAGATTTCAGTTTCCTAATTTCTGTAAGTTCTCTTAATTTAAAATTCTGTATTGTAAAATTCTAAAACAAAATTCTGTATTGCAAAATTCTTAGATCTGAAAATCCAAAATCTAAAACCAAATTCTGTAGGTACAAAATTCTGTGTGGGTACTGAAGTTCTGTATTTGATAATTCTGTGTTCCAAAAACGAATGTTGTGTATACCGCGTTTTGAAATAAAAAAAGTTTAATTTATAGAATTTAAAGATAGAGAATTTATAGAATTTTGGAATACAGAATACCAAATCTTTCCCAACAATAAAAAGGCGACAAAAACCCTAGGTCGATTCACTTCAATTGCAACTCCATCTTTGGATTCTGCCTATAAACGCCGCCGCCTACGTGATAAGCTTTCTTTACGATTTTAGACATTGTAGCAAAATCAGTGATTTCAAAATGGATCCTCAGCAAAATAGTATAAAGTATTTTCATAAGAATATATGCTAAGAGTTATACCACCACATAATTTCCCCCAAATATAAATATTCCAGGTCGCTTTCCTTCATTGATTCTCAAAAAATATAAATTAGGTCATCAATAAGAAATGCGCAGAATTTGTATATAAACTATGGGAAAATTATTAAATAAAAATAAAAGTCTGAACTGATTCTCCCTATAATTTACGAGCATGTTAAATCACCCAAATATGCATTTCTTACAAAATGGGATCTTATCCGATCTACTCTGTGGGAAAGTCCTTTCAAGGGTCATTGTTTGATGACCTTTTATATACATATAGTGCAACTACTATAGTCATTGCGAAAATTTATTAGAGATGCAAAATCATTGTATCTATTGACATACCTATCCATAAATTAGGGCGAATTTTACCTCAAAATTAGAAATAAATGAAGAAAAGAAAATGATAAAAGAAATATTTCGGGATATTTATGGACTTTCTTTTAGAAATGAAACCAAAATCATTTGTCCATATGTGAGATTTATAAAAATCAACTCATATTTCTTCCATGTTTTTTTTTGAGAATATTCAAAAAATATGCATGGGAAAAGTTTTTGAATAAATTGAAGAGAAAATTTTCTTCATATTAGTTATTTAAATAATGGCAAGACAGCTGCGTTTTTATCTAGGTTAGTATTGGATGGCTTCGAAATCTTGAAAGTTAAAATATTGAAATATATCGCATTACGAAATTACAAACGACCTAGAAACACTTTTGGGGAAGATCGGTCGAATAGGAATCAACATAACTGTTGGGGTGTTGGATAAAGCTGAAATACATCTCCACAAACCGTACTATGCCTGGCTAGGTGGAACTCACGGACGATAAAGAGGTCGAGGAATTCAAGTAAGCAAGTAACAAAAGAACCTTTCCTTGATCCCTACAATTTTATCCAGCCGATTATTTCGAAGGTTTTCTTCATGTCCAAATTGTGTTCTTAAATGTGGGTAGCGGTGTTGTAAAGTTAAATTCCTTCTGCTTAATCCATCAATGAATATTGAATTTTCCATTCAAAAAGGATGTATATAAATCCACAGGTGGCTAATCCTGTTTTCTTCAACAACGAACTGAAATCCTCTAACTAAGTTGATGACAATTTCTTGAATCTAATCAGCTTATAGTAATTGGAAAAAAAAAATAAAACAATTTCCGGAAACAAGAATTTCATTAAGATTCTTGAAGAACCGACACACTTTGACATAATTACCTGTTTTGTAGGTGGCCTAATATTTAGGTACAAGAAAAAACAAGATTTCAGATCTATTTTTTTTGGTCGTGTGCCACATGTTCAAAATTTTCTAAAAATACCCTTTTAGGGATTAGGATTTATTTTTGTTGAAAGTAAAATTCTATTTCAACTTAAAATTTTTTTTTCAAAGAATTTTTCTGCATCGTTGAGCAAGTGATTTGATTAATTTTTGTTTACAGTTGAAATGGTTTCAATTTATTTATTTTTTAAACTTAATCTATCAGTACGAGTATACCTACCTTACGCATTATCTAATGAATTGTAGCGAATTTCTGACTCGTGAACTAATCTGCACATGCACAATAAAAATTGCAATAATAAGGGTTGATATGGCTTGGCGGTTAGAAACACTTTACAAGAATAAATTGCTTTCGTAGGTATAACTAGAATTGTAAGGAAAAAACTATGTCGCATGCAATTGCTTTAATGAACAGGTTTTTTTTAACTTAATTTTAAAGCGTTGTATAAAGAAATAAAATAATCGAAAATTAGATCTTTAGTCTTACTTATTAATTCAATTTATTTGAAAACGGATATGAAATTTGAAAAACTTTGGGAAATCTGACAGAGAAAAAGAAAACTTTATTTTAAAATTATTGGGAATCAAGTCTGAGCAGTAAATGACTGAATTTAAATCACAGCAAGATACTCGTAACGCATGTCGCTGCCATGTGCATATATAAAATTTGTTGGCCTATCGAAATCGTTTAATTTTTTTTTTTGCAAATCAATAACTTATCCTTTAGCTTTATTTTATTAAAAAATTAAAATTCTTATGATTTATGGATGGAAATGGAACATAATATTTTCAAAACGGTTTTCAATCAATTTTTTTATTTATTCAAAATTCCATTCGTTTAATTTGGTTAATAACAATAGGAAAGTAACAGAACATATTGAAAGGATTTGTGGTTATAATGTGGAACCCATATGCTTAGCTTAATATTTCGTAAGTTTTTGTTGATGTTTTGGAATAAGTTCATACCACATACCTACCTACTTGTAGTGCGTTACGTTTTTACGGGAAGTGCTAACTTCTAAGCTGCTTCACTTAGAGGAACAATTTTTTGCCACAATATAGAATGCTATATATTTTAAGAAAGGTGGCATACCCAGTCCAAAATCGTAAAAAAATGAAGTTACGTTCTTGTGTCACATGACAAGCTTGTACAATAAGCGTTCTATTGATTTATATTGTTTACAAAAATTTGAGCTGTACTATGTTGCGTCTCAATATTCTCCGTGCCTAGTGGTTGTATGGCAGATACTCTTATTTTTCACCTAAAAAACTTAAATTCATTGTTTAAATGAATGTTTTGATATTAATTTTAGCTTACATAATTTACAATTGGCAGCTGCTTTGAAATTTCAAGTATTTTAAAATCTTAATATTATAAGCTCATAAGGTATAACAAAAAGAAAAGAACTAAAAAAACCAACAGATCTTCCTTAAATAAACTATCGGATGTTTCAAAATATGAAAATCATTCTTTCACACTTTATGATATGAATCAAAGATAAGAAAGACAAACACGAATGGAACCAATATGCGGATTAAATTGGATATTTGCTAAATGAGTATTTCGCAAAACAAGACTTCTTTCTAAATTTCGTTTCAAATTTTTAAATCTATTGTATTTTTGTTTCTTCACGGATATTTTAAATTAAATTTAATATCGATTAGGGAGGAAAAAAGATACTGATTAGAAAAAATATATATGGAAACTATTTTGGGGTAAAAAATGTGATCTCTTACAGAATATATTTTACTGGATTTTTTTTATAGTATTTTGCTGTTTTTTATATAAAAAAAATGCGTGAAAAATTCTCATTTGTTTTTTTTTTCTTACTAAAACCGATGACAAAAAAAAAATCTTCACAAGAATTCTCTATTCTTTTAACAAAGATTAATGATGTTCGTTTTATAGATACAAAATGATGACAGAACTAGTTATATTGTTACTTTCATGTAGAACAAATTTGTTGTATATATATATTTTTTTTTGGTGACATTGTTAATGATTTTATGATTTCTGTTCTGGTTTCACAGTAACTCACAATAACTCACTTCAACTTGCTTTTGTTCTCATGGGATACATTGTCGAAAGGTCATCTCATCAGGAATAGAATAGAACCTCAGGTTGTCGTCATAAAAAGACACTAACTGAAAAGAATTTCATTCAAAAAAGATTGCATTCTTCTTTAAAAAATCTTTTAGTTTCAAATTTTGTATGGTTGAATGAAAAATAAACAAACGTTATTTTGAAGTTCATTCAATTCTTTTTATTTTTTTTTTGATTTAGTATGGTTGAGTATTTGAGTGAAAAAAATAAACAAACAATCAATAGAAATCTTTACAATATTTTTGCAGTTGCAGGACAAACCATTTTTCAATAATGACATTTCAAATAACATTAAATTAACCGCTGCTGGGTATAATTCACCTGCGATATTTCATCAAGCGTTATTACCCGGATTGAGTTGCTAGCAGTTTCTTATTGTATTTCAATAGACAGAAGGGTGTTCCTTATTTTCCAAACTCATTTTTCTATGTTTCAATAAATACAAAACTGTCGTATTTTAAATCTTGCATTACTAAATCTCGTCTTTCATAATCTCGGAACTAAAAAACCCTGATTTTCATAATTTCGCAATTACAATAACCCGAAAACTAAAAAATCCCATTTTAAATAGAATATTTATCGACTGCGGAATTTATAAATTTTTTATTTGAAATTCGCGATTTTTAATTTACAATAATATTCTTAAAAAAGTAAGAAGATAATTGTGAGATTCAATCAGGATTATTAATTAACGAGATTTTGAAATTTAAAAAAAAGTGAGATTTCTTCATTCGAGATTTTGGTTTGTGGGATATAATAGTGGTCTCTTAATTATTGTATTATTCCATTTGGATGGATAATCATGTTCCAAAAAGAGAAAACAATTTTGCCATTGCAAAAGTTGTGGGTTAAATCGGCATAATAAAATCGTTTATTTGATCCATAAAATAGCTCGCACGTCAGCTCTTTTGTTTCCAAAAAAAAATGTATTTCTTCAAAAAAAGTAATCAATTGGAACGAAAAATGTTGACAATTTTTTCAGGTAACTTAAACTATAAACATATCATACCCTAAACGCAAAATATAACCCATCCGTTACTTTATCTTCATTACGAAATTTACGGAATGTTAAACTTAAAACGTATTGTCAACGCCGAATAAAATCAAACAATTTTTTTTCATAATTTTCCACTTTAAATGCAAATTTAAAATAATAAATTGAAATACATACCAACGGATTCTAAAATTCTATGCAACAATTTGCAGGGTGGAATTATTTATATGCTATTCGATTGAATTAAAAAAAAAATGTGAACAACTTGCTGACAAAAAGACCAATCCCAGATTAACGACAGGCATATAAATTGCCTCATTAGAAAACCTTAACCATCCAGCATACTCGTAATAAGGTTACATTTTATAAAAAAATATACATATAATCGATTTGCAAATACGCTAAATGGGCTAGCAGTACAGTGCTTTCATGGTCCCAAAAGTGAATTAACCAACAACAACCCTCGCTATTCATTTACATTTATCATCCCATTCAGGATGCAAAGTGTCACGTTGTTTTCGGTGTGGGGTGGTTCTGGTTAGTATATTTTATTGTTCACATTTAAATTCCAAAAAGGACATTCTCTGAAAACAACACAAATGGAAAAAAAACTAAGTACAATGCTGAAACAAATGTAGACTTATTTTTTTATATATAATGGGAACCCCCTTCGTATTAGGCTAGATGAGTAGTTGTTGAAAAGTATAATTTATTCCCGAACATGAAAGGACAATTTCGTGGACAGATCTGTTTATTTATTGGGATAAATAAAAGATTTTCACTCATTTGTTGGGTGTTTTTTTTTTTACAGATTGGAAGGTGTCCTTTGTTGATAGAGTTTTTGTTTATAAAAAAAACACACACAATATGTAAGGGATAGTTGAATTCCGTATAAACAATAATTTAGCTAATGTCACAAAATACTTAGGAAAAAGAAACTCCTGTTAAAAAATGACAAATTGCAAATTACATTTACATAAATGTCACACGTGTTTCATATATATGTATATGTACATTCAATAATATACACATTCATCAAAAGAACTTCAATGACCTGAATTCAAAATAAAGAGAAGTATGCTTTTCACTTTTTAAAAATTGGTCAGTGTCCATTAGGGTGTCCGTTATTTGCCAAACTCACTTTTTTTTTAAAGTGACATCGGGAATCTAAAAATGGTTCTGTAAGAAATAACTAAATTTATCCCAGGTCATTAAGTCCGTCTCCAAGTCACACTTAATCCACTTTTCACTTATCTCAACGCGTCTTAGGATTTCAACCTATTTTGATTTTCTTCATTTTATATTTTGTTTGTAGCACTTAAAGTATTCGGACTTATTGTTGTTTCAATTAAAGTATATTGTTAATAATAATTAGATCGTGCTACAAGATGAGACCATGTGAGACGTAATCCTCTTCTCGGTCTCGTAAAAACTAAGTCTAGTATCGGTATGGTCAAATATGGTCGGACAAATATAGAACAACAATATGAATCAACTGGCTATCTACTATTTGAATTTCAATTTTATGATTTTCAAGCACTGCTATTGAATGATTATCCCTCCCGAAGCTCTCAGTGAATCTCGGTCTTATTAACACGGCCTCATATCGGAGGCTAAAAGTCGACAAGATTCCATTCTGCAATAGAAAACTTTTTTTTATCGCTTACGATATAATTTTTTCGATCAGGGTATCATATATCAATTGCTTAAGTCATTTGAAAAAACAATATATTTTTTTAGTTCTAATTAAAATATTTTTTTAGTTCTAATTAAAATATTTTGTTGAAATAAATTTGTACAGAAACAAAAGAACTGACATTCGAACTTTTTTATGGATTAAGAAAAACAGATACTGGGTATTTTGGGTATATATGAGGGCAGTCCTTTTGCTCCTGTTGCAAGGGAAAAAGTAAAATAAATCAACAACAACACTTACAAAGTCATGCTAAAGTTTTTTTCTGAGCCAGATTTGCAAGTGTTGCCGTTGTTTTTCAATAATTTTTAGGTAGTCAGTTTATTTTAGAAAATCGACCTTTCCGCCTCAACTGGAGGAAACAGATCTACCTACAATACAATTTTTTTCCCAATCAACTCACTCTATCTTATGAAAAACACCCTGTATATTTTTTTGTTGTCGTCACTTTTCAATCACATTTTTCTTGTTATTAGATTTGAAATCAACTTGAAAACAGTATGTAAATACAACTTAAGTTTGGCTATTTATTTTGATATGAGCAATTTCGACCCTTGAACTTTTTTAATAAAAACAAAAACTATCGATAGGGCAAAATATAAATTGATTAAATACTCGTATGTACAGAATGGTGAATATATCTACAAAATACTCAGAAACGTTAAATATTTCAGTTTAATTTTACTACTTGGCCATATGTCAACACATGATAATTCCTGAATTTATATATTTTTTTTTTCATATTATTTCCTTTTATCCAGTAGAACGCATTTTCATTCAACACTTTAACACATGTCATTGAAAAACATACAAATTCATAGTGTCAAGTAATAACAGTTTCTGAAAGAAAACAAAATTGAAAATTGTTCAGGTAATACAACAAACAAGAATAAAGTCACACTTGGTTAAGCACAATTATTACACCCTATTACGATTGCACCAACCGTTTATATTTTGCAAATGTGTGTTTTATAAGAACTAATTTAGTTCAATTTTATATTGTTCAGACCGTTTGGTGCGTAGCAGTTTTAGATTTTTTATATTTTTTTTTTATATTTTTTTTTTATATTAAAAAATGTCAAAAAGAAGAAAAAATGATTCCAATGTGTGAAAGTGAAGTTCTGCGAAATAAGTTCGGGCTAAGAAGTTTGTTTGAAATTAAGAATGTTTAAAAACAAAAATTCCCTGAAAGAATGATTTCTCGTATTTGCATTGGTTTTTTTTTAAATCACTGAAAATATACATAAATTTTTGTAATTTCTTTTAATTATTTTTTTCTAATAGAAAATCTAATCCTCTACACAAACTCTCTTAAGGCAAATTGTAAAATTTGATTTAGTCTTTGAGTTTTACCAAAAAAATTAAAAAGATTTAATTAAAAGACCAGTGTGACCATTCTCTTAGGAACACAAGCATGAATTTAATAGTATTTATGGTCTTAAACATCCTTAGATTCCACACAAACATAATCAATCATAAATAAATTTGATCGAATTTGTTCGATAAGTTCTATTCAATATGAACTCATAATAGAATCCTAAAAACTAATGATGTAACGAATTAAATCCATCAGGGATACTTCATTTTATTTTATTTTATTTTATTTTATTTTATTTTATTTTATTTTATTTTATTTTATTTTATTTTATTTTATTTTATTTTATTTTATTTTATTTTATTTTATTTTATTTTATTTTATTTTATTTTATTTTATTTTATTTTATTTTATTTTATTTTATTTTATTTTATTTTATTTTATTTTATTTTATTTTATTTTATTTTATTTTATTCGTCACTCTTCATACATTTTTTTCGCTTGATGATAATCTAATAACCGCTAGAATTTTCTGTAAAGTTTTCCCCCGACAATATTTACAAAGTTTAAAATATATTCCAACCTCAAGACTCCTTCACCTTTTCACTCGATTAACTTTAGACAAAATGTCAGATTAGTTAAATATTATTCCCATTATCCTGTAAACACTCTCAAAGACTATTCAATACTAACTGTCTGCTAAAAATCAAATAGAAATCGCATATAAAAATTATATGTGCATCCTAAATGGAAGGGTTATCAGCCATCGCTTATTTATAGCTTACCACACTTGAATGTAATTTTTGCCTCTAAAATTAGTGCAAAAAACGTCCCTCTCTTTAATATCCAGACAAACCCGAATTCAACCCATAGATAGTAACAAAATCTAACCCTCCAAAATGTATATTATTGTCATTCAAAGTCATTTGATTGATCTTGTCGTTGTCGATTTTAAATTCTTTTGTTTGCGATTTTTATATTTTTTTTTTGCATATCTAAAGGTTTCGTTGAAATCCCAAAATCCATCTGAACAAATGAATGAGTTAAATGAATTTAAGTAAATTCCATTTGCATCGTTTTATCATCACTGATGTTGAGATTCTTTGAAGCATGATCTCATTTAAAAGCAAACCATATTTTTGCATTGTTTTTTTTGCAACAGTGAAATGTCATCCATTTGTGAAGAGATAAACCCTTTTGTGCGAAATGCAATCAACATAGGGCGGAGTATGCTAATATGTTCATTCCGCTGCCGGAGGGTGACACAATTTCACACGGAAGCCAACGATTTGTTTAATGGAGTTTCTCATTTGCAAAAAAAAACACAACAAGCAGGTCACCCTTTTCGATTTGACATTAATTGATCGTTGGTTGTTTTGATTGTTTTCAATTGAATAGGTAATCAAAATACGGAATGAATTTCTGATTTTTAAATAACTTTTTTTCACACGATATAAATCATAAGGCTATGAGTCAATTACTAATTTACTCAAAAAAATGTATCAATATTGGCGGTGTCGTTTTTGAGAAATTTAAAATTAATGAAATCTGTTTTTAACATTTGTGCAGGAAAATTAAACTAAAATTTGTTCAAATTATTAAAAATATTAATGAAAAACCGTGCTGTACCAAATTTCAGAAATATGTATTGAGCCGTTTTTGAAATATTTAATTTTGAAAAAATATTTTCTTTTTACCTCCGACATTTTGGAATTTTTTTTCACTAAAAGTTAGTCAATATCTTTTTAAATTTATAGAATATTCTTCAAAAAATCGTTAAAGCCATTTTTGAAAAAAGTCTGATAACGAATCGTTATTTTTGGTCTTAAAGAAATCAAAAAATCTGTGAAGATACGTCAAATAACACTGTACCTACAGTTTGAAGAAAATCTTCCGATTTATTTCAAGGGTATATCCTCTCAATATTTTTCTCTGTCTGTAAAATTTCAGACGCCTTAAAAAATTGGAGAATGACTGCTTTCGATGGTGTGGCTTGCCAGGGCTATCTTTCAGAGAAATGTTAGATTTTATGTCTGACTTGTAACGTATTGCAAGGTTTGCCGTTACAATTTATCTTAAGTTTAATTTAATAAATCAATTTCAATTATATAAGCATCTTGAAGATTCCGCGTTCTTTACAACCTTGTGTTATTTTTTTTTATTGGTTCAACAATGGCTGTTGGTTTTGGATCATATGGTTGATTTACATTGAAAAATCCAATGTCTTGAATTGTGTCCGCTTCCGTTTTATTATACCAATGCACAATTTATTCTTCTTAAGTTCATTTAAATAAAAAACTATAAAACATCTGCTACAGCTTACAACTCATCCACACTTTTCAAAATTCATTCACAATATGTTTTGTTCGTCACTTATGTAATAAAAAAAAACACATGCCGAGAATTTTTTATTTTTATCTATTGATTTTGAATTCTTCTCCCGCAAAGGGTATGTTAATGTCCTAAAATTAATTTCAAAGTGATATAACTCGTTCATTCTTTTTTTTGGAATTTTTTTTTAATTCCAAAATTTTATTTCTTATCGGAATCATTGTCCTTTAGTAACCTTTGCTGTGTGAGCGCAGGTGGAAACAATTTCGTCCTTTTTTGGCTTAGTTTTTTTTTGTTGCTTTGGATTATTTTTTTTTTTGTATTTTTACCTTTCTTCACCTTTCTTATATGTATAAACGTGTGGGATGTCCACGTGTTTATCATTTGTTCAATCTTGATTGATTAGGTTAGAAACACTTGTTTAAGGATATTAAATAGTTATGGAAGTAGGAATCTGAATTCAATTGGGAGAAAAATAAGAAAAAAAGAAGGATTATTATTGAATATAACGGAGCTAGAAAATAACCACCTGCTACATATTCTAAGTGGAGGGTGTTTTTGATTAATATAAATATTTTCGTTTTCGTTATTATTAATTCGAAAATTTTATTAACTTTAAAATACATCACGATGTTGAAGAAGAAAACCAGTCGAACCTGCGTTTACTTTAAGTCGAAAAAATCAAGAAATAATTCCCTTGTTTCTTTTCCTTTCCGAAATATAACGGTTTTTATGATTTTGAGTCTTTTTTTCTTTGACTTGCTTTTATTTTGCTAAACTAAAACCTTTTTTTTAACTTACTATAGGGTAAGTTTTAGATTCGAAAAAAATAGAACTTTTGCATACATCGAGTGAAAAAAGTGGGTATCGCATTTCTGTCTGTCAAAGTAATTCCCGAGAAGAAAAATTGAAATTTTATTTTTGGCTCAAATATGTAACTAACGGTACTAGTCATATAACCGTTACAAAAAACTTATTTATCTCCAAAATGGCTCTACTGATTTGGCTGACATTTGTTTCCCAAATTGCAAAAATGAAGAAAAATGCCAAATCTCCCAAAAATAATTTTTGGGTGATTTAACATTTTTCATTTTTGGACGATTTAGCATAATGTCCTAAGAATGGTGTAAGTTTTTATAATTTTATTTATTATTTCTTAGGTATTTCCATTTATGTTCATATTAATGAACAAAAAAACGACTAAGTCGTATAAACATTTGTTCGATTATATTGAACATAATATTTTTCAATTTGAGCCCGCAAGCTTTTGAACTGACTACGAATTTGGGTTGAGAAGTGCGTTAAGGCAAGTTTATCCACACGCTAGTTTTTATGGTTGTTGGTTCCACTACTGTCAGGCTCTTCGGCGAAACCTGACAGCAAAAAATAAAAAGCTGGCGCAATTAGTGAGGTTCAACCAAAAAGCTTCAATATTGTTTCACAAATATGAAATGAAATAGCCAGTTGCATTCCTCCCCTTAAACGATTCAACCGTAATACTCGCGCTTCCAGGAATGCTCATCAGTTTGCTCTTGAACCCAATTTCGGTCGTACTGTCAAGTATAGGGATTCGTTCTTTAGCCGTACTACGCGAATGTGGAATTCCCTTCCACGCTCTGTCTTTCCCTCTCATTGTGATTTACTGAAATTTAAGACTAATGTTCACCGACATCTCCTTTCACATCCCCTCCAACTTACCTAAAGCTCATATGTAGACATAAACTCGTATGTACATATGTATATAAAAAGTTGGTAATACTCGTACATGTAAATACATACATATCTGTATGCAGACATATGTATAAAGAAAAAAATAAAATAGGAACTGACACAAATACTGAAAAAATTTGTTTTTTTTTATATTTTGGTCTTATTGCAATAAATATTTTGGGCGATTTGTTAAAAGAACCCTAAATGTTAGTATTTTTGGATTGCGACAAAACGCCCATTTCTACTTTGGGCGATTTGACACTTTTCTTTTTTGGGCGATTTGTCATAGTGTCAAAAGTCAAATAGACAAAAAATTTTGGGCGATGCGACATTTTTCAGATTTGGGCGATTTGGTTTTGGGCGATTTGACACAGGGCCAACTAAAATTGCCGAAACACCAAATCGCCCAAAATTATTTTTTTGGGCATTTTGACATTATGTCAAATCTCCCAAAAAATTGAAATGTCAAAAAAGTTTTTGGGTGATTTGACATTTTTTCGCTTTTTTGCATTTTGGGCGATTTGGTTTTGGGCGATTTGACACCCAACCAAAAATTTGTATTGAAGAGGTCCTATATACCAAATTTTGATAATATGTATTGCATTTCTAGGTTTTTCAAAAAAAATTTTAAATTACAAAAAAAATGACATTACTGAATATTTTGAAAAAGGCTGCATATATTTTTGCAATCTTATTACTAAGCGTACATTGTTTTTTTTCTAAAAAATATTTAAGAAATTTTACATTTCAAAAATAACTTTTTGATAAAATGCTGCAATCGGTTTTGACCTCTTTTTTTTTCTTCAAAAATTCGTATTTTTTCGATACACTATAGATGGCATCTCCAGTTTTTGTGCTTTTTTTTGGTGGCATCATCTCGGGGTTTTGTTTGTGTGGGACTTCTCAAGAGACTATACAAAAACTTGAATGGAACTGAGCCTGGCGATTACAGTCACAGTCTTTACAAATTTGACATCCTTTAATGACACCCCTGATTTGATGGGAGTGACTTTTCCACCGGCCAAAATATGACCAGTGTTGTTATTGGTTGATGATCAGTTTATTTCAATCTCCCCATATCAACAATTTTTTGATCTTATTTCTCATGAATTTATTTCTTTTTGAAGAAAAAAACTTTAAAATTTGGACCCTACTAACGGGTTAAAGAAAATACTTATTTTATTCACATAAGCTTAGGTAAAATTTATTTCTTTATGAAACTTATCTCCATTTAATCCATCATGTTTCGTTTTTTACAGATATGTATGTCATAGGATTAAATTGTAAATTGTGCTATTCCTAGAGACCATCAAGTTGGAAAACACCTTTCTACCCGTATAATTGTCACACGTTTCTTTGCCGCAAATGTGTCATTTCAAAAAAGGGACACCAGTGCAATTCAGAATTACTTTGTACAAAAAATGTTGTTGACATACTAAAACGACTATGGAAAAGCAATTGACATGAACTACAATACTATATACACCATAACACGAGTCACCACCATACCATCAGGCAATGCAATACCACCAGCGCGCTTCAGCGCCAGTGCAATGCACAGCGCTTCCGTTTGGTTTTAGGGGGCTTGCCAAAAATGTGCCCCTAGTGAATGTCAAAAGGTTTCTACTTTCTTTTCTTAAATTGAGAATACAACCATTAAGTATTACTTTTTTTTCTGACAACAGTTGCTATATTAAAATGCATGCAAAATGTATGCTGGTCCTTCAAAAGGTGTACCGAGTGAGTGAGTACCTATGAACCAAACACCTTGTTCTTCTCCAATGACACATACAAAATGTCATGGTCGTCGGTCTATTATAATAGTTTCCACTATCATAGTTTCTGCGTTCAAATGGATAATAAAATTGATTGGTTATTCAGATTTGAGATACATTTTAATGTATCTACTTGTTGTATTTTGTATAGAAGAATAGAGTGGTCGTTACTTTGTGATGATGAGGGCACTATCTTTGTACCTAATCTTGTTATGAAGTGAGCAACACGCTTAATATTACAAGAAGCACGTGTGTGGTTATTGTTGTGTTTCATGAAGGATCTGGTTCGGAAATTAAACATGGTGAGAATTGATGAGAAGATGAATACCTACTTTCAAAATTCACTGTATAAATATAAATAAAGGAAAGAATAAAGAAATAATAAATTTGGACAAAAAATATTAACTAAGTTATGAATGTGTAAAAATGTAATATCTATTCAAACAAAAGAGCTGAGGCACGAACTTTATTACATACTTAGTTGGGTTAGTTAGTCAAAATATAAATTGCCAAAGAAATGTTATATCCAAAAAATTTTCGACTTGAAAAATGTGGTTGAAAAAATGCTCCAAAAAAAATTTGTCAAATAAAATTGTTAAACTTGTGGTTTAATTTAAGTTTGTGTGATCCACTAGTGCCTTTTATTTGAAGCTTCTTAAACTTAATCTAACTAAATTATGACAGTACGAAAAGTATTTTAAAATTTCTACAACATGTTCTAAAAAACTTTCAATGAGCACCTGACGCTATAGCATCCCATCATTATGTATTCTTCACAAATAATTTGTTTCTACACCTTATTCCTAACATCACAAAAGGAAAAAATAAATAATTTAGTTGTTGACACAATTAAACGCCTCCTCAAAATCCATCGACAGCAGGTGAAGAGGCATGATTTGTCGAATGGCGTTATTCCAGGTTCAAGTGTCAAGAGTGTGTCTGTATATGAAGTGGCATTTCATTGTAATTCAACGAATATTTGAGATGTTTTCTTTTGGAACAGCAGGCAGAATTATTTGTTTTTAGATTAACATCAACCATGACCTCTGATGACAATCATACCCGTGAATGTAAAAACAGAGGTCTCAAGATGCAAAATGAACGCGTTGTCTTTTCCAGCTGTGCTAAAAATATTTGTAACAAAAGTAAAAAACACTTGTATCATAATTAGGAAAATTGTGTTGGTTTGAGATCTCAAAGATCCTTCACATTCTGACAAATCTACAGAAAAGAAGATTCCTGAAGAATATTTTCCAGTTTTTGCTGGCGAAATTTTAATAAACTGACCAGAAATGTCCTTGAATATAATAAGGACATAAATTCAAAACTAGGGTTGTTGATCGGCAACAAATTTGTTTAGAACTAGAACTCCATTTTCCTAAAAACCCATCATCAGTTTAAAATGTTTTAATCACTTAGATTAATCAAAACTGACAAAAACCCATTAACCCAGCCACACACAAAAGTTATCGTTTAATTTATTTTATTTTTTATTATGAGTTTAAAGTTTGTGTGGGAAAAAAATTCTTCTAATTGCGGATTTTATTTTAACGTGGTTCTTCCATTTAGAATTATTGCAAAACCAACCAACCAACAATGAAAAATTAAATCGAAGGGTTACCTTGAAACTACTTCTTGAATTTTTTTTTTGCATCTGAGTGATTCTGTTAATTTCCGTGTGAAATCGTCACACACTTCTTCCTTCCTCCTTTATATGTACATATATAGTCTACGCGATGACGACGACCTTTGAAGGCAGACAGAATACAGCCATTAGCATACTCCGCCCTTATGTAGATTGCATGATGTCATGAAAAGGTTCATCTTTTCAAAAAAAAAATATATGACTGACATTAACGTGTTGCAAAAAAAATTATTATTGCAAAAATATGTATATGGATGTTTGAAACGAGATCACGCTTCGAAGGATTGCAAAAGATAAATAGATACTAATTACTTAAGCTCGTAAATTTAATATTTCTGCACATGCAAAAGTGAAGGGAAATTTAAAAAGGCGAAATAATGTTAATCGATTATATCAATCAAGTAGCTTGTAATGACAGTCAAATATAGGTGATTGATAAATAAGGGTGACATTTTTTTTTTTTATAAATGATGGGATGGGTTGAATTTTATTGATTAAATCAAAAGGAATTTTTTTTGGCATCTTCTGAAGTTCAAAATTATTACTCCATTTTATATATTGGTTTTAGTTGTACTGATTTTTGACGATAGGTAGTATAAGGTAAGTTTTGAATTTGTGAAGTCGAAAAATTATGTCTCGCATTTTCGTCTCCGTCTGTCCGTTACCTGCCTTTTTGGCAAATCCGATTTAAAAAAAAAATGTGTAAATGGAAATAGATATTGGTGCAATTTAAATTTTATAAAAACTAAAGTGTGGGAATTACCGTTAATTCCCATAGAATCTTTTATTCTGATTTTCGATCTTCCGAAAAACGGTTCATTCGGTTGTAATCAAAATTTTTATGCAGAAGCACCTTAAATTTATAAAAACTATTCAATATTTAAATTAAAAAAATTGTTTGAGTTCAAATTATTTTTTTTTTTAAATTAATTATTTCAAAATAGGCTCGATACTTATTTTTCAAATTTGGTACAAAACGGAGATGCTATTTTTTGTACTTGGAACAAGTGTTAATTTTATTTTTTAAAACAATAATACCTCCCATACAAGTGTTAAAAACTAACCGTTTTCAAAAATTGAAAATGTCTCGAGAACGGCACCGACAATTTTTATAAATTTTTTCATTTCACTATGTTTTTTTTGTTGAATTTTTTGAAGAACTGTACTTTAAGAAAAATGGTCGTTGAAAGATTAAACAAAAAACAATCTTAATTTTATGTTTCTAATTTTAATTAATTTTTTAAATTATTGTTTTTTTTTTTTTTTTTAAAATATAGTTACAGCGCAATCTCAATAGATAGCACAACCAAAAATTTTCAAAAAGAAAAAAAAATTGAACATCTGCATATTAAAAAGAAAAATTTGTCTGAACCTTTACCGTTAATTTTTGTAGTGTTTTCGTCAACCTTTTTTTAAATTTGCCAATATTGTTCACAATTCTAATCGTAGTACTACGTCTATCAGAAAAATAAGCCAACCAAATTCCTATAAATGTTCAAATTGATTCGTTGAAACGTTTTTATGTTGTGAATGGTCAAAGTCAAAAAAAAAATTTTAAGGAATAAACCTTATTGATTTTTAAAATTGTTTTATTATCATAAAAAGAAAATTCATTTTTTCTAACTTTTTTACAGTTTTTATTAGTTGAACATTCAGAACAATTTTCATAAAAAAATTACTTAAAAAAAAAATTAAAAAATGTTTGAAAAATGGTTTTTTTTTTAAGTTTTTTTTTGGTTTGTGCAATTTTTTGGAATTATATATATAATTAAAAATTAATTGAATCAATCATAAGATTGGTTTTTGTTTCATCTGAATTCGACAATATTCACAAAGATACATTTCTTCAAAAAAAAAAGCCGAAAAAATCGTTTCCTTAATTTATGTGTCTAGTGTAAAGCTAAATTACTAGAGTGATAAACTTAAGAAAAAACAAAAAGTGATCATAGACCTAAGAATTTTTCAACTACATATGTATGTAACTCAATGGAAAAAATAGCTCAGAATGAAAATTCTCAATTTGCTGCGGTCTTTATCACAATCCTCTTAGTCTTTAGCAGATCCATTTTCATGCCCTTAAAAATGCCTACATCTGGAGCTGCCGCAATTTCACACCAAGTATATAAATTCAATAAAAAGGTTTTATTCAGTATATTTATTTATAGCTCCCGCTGTCTTAACAAAAGCATAGCAATTACCAGCCAACTCCATTCGTTATATAATTCATATCAAACGAAGAAAAAAAATATCTGACACACATCTTGGAACTACCAGCTAGGTAACTTTGAAATCTATATAACAACACAAAACAACAACACAAACATACCGACACAATGCACCCTAAGATCGAATTATGAAAGGTTCTATTATCCCATCTACGATGCACACAGCACCCAGTGACTCCCTTAAGTTATTGAAAGTAAAATCCAAATAATAACATTTGCAATCATTGTAAATTATAGACCATTGCTTGCCAATCATGGTTGGCAAATTCCTGTAGTGCCTTAAGGAAAACATTAAAATTAAAAGCCATCTCCATCATCTTCTCTCCTTTTTTGATGGAAGTTAAGGGAAAACCCATTTTCAGCACCCAGAATAAAAAAAAAAAAACTAAAAAAGGAAGGAGGACACAACCCTTGCGACTTTCTTTATTTCATTTTGTTTTGTAGGTGACAGCTCTGATTTTTGAGTGACGCAAGAAGTAAAACATATAAGTTTTTGAGGGAGACTTTCTTTTGTAAGGGGTTAAGAATTTTTTTATTCGATCCATTACGGGGACAAGGAAACGAAGGACAATTATATATAAATTCCAAAAAAAAAGGATCACTGGATGAACTAAATCAAAATACGTCCGCCGCCGTGTAAATGCACAGCAATCATAGATATCAAACTTCATCAACTGAACAATGGGATGTAATTACATCTTAAAATTGGGCTAGCTAAAATTTTTTTTGTCAAGTTCCACAAGACTGATTTTAAAGATTTACGGGATGAGAACTATAATTTTGAAGAAGAGTTGTGTTCTCGAGAAGTTTTGTGGGAAACAAAATTTCAAACGAGTCTATTTACGTTTGCCTCCATTTAACGGCTTAACCTACCTACTTTAGAAAATGTGTGTACCCGTTAGACACAAATTTTGTATTTTTAAATTCCTAATTAGTAAAATTCTCAAGCTAAAAATGGTGTATTTTAAAAATCCTGAAAACTCACAAAACTCGAAAACGAACCCATCACACACCTCAATGCCCAATATAAGTCACAACTTATCATAATAGATGCCTAATGGAAACTAGCTTATAAGAAAAACTCAATCCTTTTTTAAAACCCGAAACATGTCACACGATGTCAATTAGCCGTATAATGTTTACATCCTCGTCAAACAATAACGAAAATACTTGCCTCCGCGGTCATTTCTATTCTTCTATCCGCGATTGCAGAGATGGTCAACCGCGCAAACGCGTGTAAAAATGTCATGTTTATGTCAAATCAATTGTTTCCAAAAAAGAAAAAAACGGAAATACCCGCAGTTTGGAAAACTTGCCTATGAGAAACCATGAAATTCAAGATCTTTATTATACTAATGATGATGGAAAATATCCTTAAGCAATTTCACATGCGCAATAAAAAATAAAGATGACCATGGAGAAAGGGTCAACATTTATTGGACCCTTCTTAAATATATTTATTTTCTTCCTCTCAGAGCGTTTACTGGACTTTCACCTTGTTTCGCGATAAGATATGACCTGACCACTGCCATCACGCAGATTATATCACACAGTTTCTTTAAGGACTAAGACTATAGCTATTTATATAAAAAAAAGGGTTGATGTTTTGGTTTGACAAGGGTCAATCCCGGGTCAATCCTTTTCATGGCAATTAGGTTTTATGTTTTTATTGTTATTTTATTTTTTGTGACAAAAATATGTTGGTCTATCCGTTGCATACTTTCTCTTTGATTTACATGTTAAATAAGATCTTCCCATGATTTACATTTTACAATATCCGCTGATGACCAGTCATGTGTTAAAGCCTCTCTTTTTCTATATAGTATTTATGTTTTGTTAAATTCTAATTGAGTGGATTCCTACAACTTAAAAACATAAGCTATGTAAACAAACTTTTTGATTTTGAACAACGAGTTTATTTCAGGCAAATGAATACCTACGGCGGCGGCGGCATGTCCGAAAATTCGACATTGAAGATTCAATGGGACCATGGATCTTTTAATCAATTTCTTGTTTTTGGACATTAGACATTTTAGATGTTTTAGCATCAACTGAGGGGAAGTATGCAGCCCAGTCATTGCGGTTTTTTGTTTTGAATCTTGTTAAGCCTTCTGGCAACGTATTTGTCGTTACATAATCAGCATGTAAACGTTAATAAGGCACCGGCACGTCGGCGTTTTCGATTCTTCTACGAAGGGATGTTACTTGCAAATTGTCGCTTTTGGGGCACCTACGAATTAAGTTACTGCATATTCGTACATCATTAAATTCCCTTAAACAATTCGAAAACATGGCTAAATACGTTATGATATAGTTGGCATAACTGTTCAATAATTTCTCACAAATAACAGGCGTGACTGGTCTATCTGGGATAAAAAAATCAATTTCTTTTCTAAATTTAAAAGAAATTAAGTTTTTTTTTAATTAAGTACTTTCTCAACTTAAAAACTTGATATATGCCGTTATTTAGGCAAAAAATGTAAACATTTCAACTGTTAAATTTTAAATTCCAGCATTCAAAAATTTTTTTTAAATATTTTTTCATAAGTACATGGTCAATTTTAAGGCACCTAAAAAACATTGCCAAAAAATACCGTTAAGTGAAAAAATAAGCTGTCAAGAATGCTTTTTTTTAAAGGACAAGCATTTTTATTTTGTAAAATTTGCTTCAATAGTTTTTCAACAAAAATAGGAAAAATATAAAAACTGAGCAAGAAGTCAATTTTTTTGTTAGATGAGTTTTTGAGTAAAGAGTTTCTTACACCTTTGAGAGCTCGATAAATGCCAGCCTAAGTGTTTTTCCTAAACTAATGTTCAAGTGTTCCACTTTGAGTCAAAAGATTATGATCACCTTTTCATACCTATAAGAACCTTGTTTTTATGATTTAAAATGATAGAAGAAATATATTTCTATTTTTATTTAACGCTATTTGTCAGCAAAAAATAAATATGTGAAAATCATATGTGAAACACATAAAATAGCATTTCCCTCTTTTTAAAAAAATGTAGAAAGTCCATAAATCTTTTTCTTTATAAAATCGAATATTCTTTTCGATTTTATTTTATAAAATTTCTACCTAATTTTGAGGTAAAATTCAACCTAAATGGCTATACAATTATTTTGCATTTCTAATAAATTTCATCAATAAGAAAAGGTCTCCTCAATATTGACCCCTTGGTTGAACTTTCCCACAGCACGATACCTTCGAGCTATGGCTACTATCTTGCGTCTTGAGTAATAACTATGTCATCCTTACAAATATTTTCTACGTTTATCGTGAGATTTATTTCTTAATCGAAGCGGGAGAAAGCAGACAAATAAAATGAAAGTCAACGATAAATTTTCAGAGTCTAACTTTGCCTGCGATAGAGTCTCAATGAGGGTAGTAAAAATGCATATTCAATTTATAGTTTAAAATTTAATTTAGAAAAAAACAAATTAAAAATTTGAAAAATAATGAATGCAGTTGAAAAGAATTTGTATTATTATAAATTAATTGAATATAAAAAAAATGCAAATTTAAAATAAATTTTTGAAACTGAAAATTAGTACATTCTTCTGTTAAAAATATAAACTTTAATTAAAATCGAAATTGCTCATTTATGACTGCCTAATAGAATGATTAATTGATGGCTCGGTATTTGTAAAAATTGTCTTAAAATTCGTTTCAACAATTTTTTTAGGAGGTACATTTTTTTGGACAAAAAACTTAATTTATTTTGGCCAATTTTTATTCTCATGTTCCAAATATAAACATTTGGTCAGTTTTTTTTTGTGAATTTCTTTTCTGGTCAAATTGTTTTTATTTGATTTTTTTTTTTTGAGAATGAATATTTTCTTTTCGCGATTTAATTTTTGACCAATTTTTATTCTCGTGGTTTGGAATATTTTCCATCGGTTTTTTGACAACTTAAGCAAACTATCGGAAATGATGATCAAAGACTTTGTGTATTTATGTCAACGCGACCAAGTAGTTTTAGCAAACTCCGCGTGACTTTTCTATAAATCCATTATATATTCCAAATTAGTTATAATATCAAAACTGATGCGCGGCGCACTCCAGCGCCAATTGGGTCACTCAGCGAGGTTGCTTGTGATTGCCATTTTCACCTACCCATCTATTAACTATTTTTTGCATTGAAGTTTTAAAAACTTATAAAGTTATACATAAAAAATACGAACTTGAGACTTTATTCAAATTTAACTTTACCATAATATAAAACACGAAGAAAGTGATTCTTAAGTAATTTTGGTAAACAAGTTTGTTATGTGATAATGGGACAAAGTATTATAATTAGAAAATCACATCAAATTTTTTTTTTAAACAAAGAAAGGCATATTTCCAATTAAAAGTGTGGTTTCAACAATATGTAGTAAATTTTTTTTAGAAGCTACTGTTTTAAGGATACCAGCTTGCACGTCATGCTAAAATCATTAACAATGTCATAAGATTCAGCACAATTGTGTCAAATGACCATAACAAAGAATCACGTCTGTCATCACCGTAACCCAAGCATCATTAATCTTTCTATTCAAAACTTTTCATCAGCACAAGGACTCTTTTTTTTCTATTGTGAAAAAAAAAACTAAAACTAACCACAAAGATGACGAAATGACAGATAACCATTTGATTTGAAAAATAAAAGAAAAAAATCATTAGAATCTTTCAAAATGGAAAAAAAAAACTCGCTCCATAACAATCCAAATTACAAGGACATTACCCCACGTTGAATCTTTAAAGATTAATCAGAGCGCATTGTAAACAACAAAAAAAAAATCACATTTTTTTCTACAAAGCTATGTGTGTTCTTTTTTTTTTTAATTTTTTGTCATTCACAGTTCTTCTCATAGTCATTTTAATCTTATAGAGCGATTAATCACACCAAAGGGGCACATACAAATCCAGTATATGTATCTACAGATCCGTAAGTGAACTTAAGATTTCGGTCACATCGGAACATCATGTCTCACATTTGAGTTTTGGCTAAAGGTGAAAAGATGATGGATTTCATGAAAAAAAGTGACAGATCTAGACTATAGAGATCCTTTGGTGTTTTAGATGAATTGAATGTCTATAGGGTGAAAGGAAGGCGCCAATTTTTTGGGAATGAAGAAGGAACACAAAAAAAACATTCATAAGCATTAAGCATAATATTCTTTTGGAAGGACGAAGGAAGATCAAAGAATCGTACAAATATCTTATAATTCATTAAAAAAAAGGATGGGTATACGATTTTGCTCATCTGTTGGTTCGGGGCGCCTGAAAACGAGAGTGAAGCGTGACGGATTGGGTTCATCATTACGAAATATTGAGAGCAATGATGTAGGTAGTTTTCCTACAGAGATTTACTTTGTGAATTATTGTACTTTAGTGTATTTTGGTATGTACTCTACATAGGTAAGATTTGATGTGTTATTTCAACTTGGAAATACCTACATCTGTCGTTGTAGATTTTTTTTTTATTTATAAAATCAACAAAAATATTAAGAATTGTTGGGTACAGATAGGAAATGATATCGTGTGAATTTAGCAATGTGATTCCATTGCTAATATCATCATGATCTTTTATTGATAAGATTTCTTTTAATGATAGTGATCACTCTTAAGGATTTTTTTTATATTTAAAATACTAAAAAAAAAGTTGAAGTTTTTATTATTTTTGGCATGTTTCGTTTTACTTCTTTGACAAAATTTTTTTGATTTATTTTTTAATAAATTCATTAAAAAACTTATTTTTATTTAAAGAAAGGACATACAAAAAAATATTTGTTGACCCATTAAAAATATTTTTAGCTGTGGTGTAAGGGGTGTTTTCTGGTATGCACCTAATTTTTGTGAAAATTCAATTTAAAATTGTTAAATCGATAACAAGTTTAACTTGATTGATTTATTAAGAACGATTTGGAGAATTTTTTTTTTCGTATAATCAATAGATTTAGAAAAAAGTTGTCCGATACATCGGGAATTTGAACATTTTAATGACCTGGGAACGACTTTTACAGAAAATACATTGAAGACAAATGTAATATCAAAGAAGCTGTAGGTTAATTCGTTTTACAGTTATAGAGGCAAAAATATACTTTTTCGTCAAAATTTGGTCTGAAAAGGGCTTTTCTGAGATGTTTGGAATATATTTGAATTTTCTAAAAAAATTATTTTAGAATCAGAGCCATTTGGTGATATGAAACTTAAATATTTATGTTATACTTAAACTCAATAATCCACATTTTAGACTATACTCAAAGTATATAGATGAATATACGTACGATTGAACAGCCTAAAATATGTCGAGTGGACAAAACATTGAATAATATCGACTTTTTGAAAGTTAAAATACCCATCCTTTTTTATTGACTTTAAAAATCTCAACATTCCATGTGAAGATGACAAAATATCGATTAAAATGAAAAAAAGTCGAGAAAAATATCGATTAGTTGATGTTTTTTTTATCTTCAGAAATTTTTATTAAAATTTTATTTAAAGATTTTTTTTGACCAACATTTTTGTGACAAATTTTCTTCTGCTTTTTTTCTTTTAACTTGTTTTCACCTTCGATATTTTAAATAATTAAATCTCGTGGTTCAAAAAATTTGAGCTTCGTTGACAAATTTTATATAAGTGTTTTTTAATAATTTTTTTCTTTTACTTTTTTGTTCAACTATTTTTTTTTTTGAGGAAGAACTTTTTTTTGCTAAAACTCGGTAACTCTCTGACAATTTTATTTTGCCAATTTGTTTTCACAATTTGATTTTTTTCTGACAATATCAATTTTTTTTGAAAAAAATTTAATATGAGAAAAAAAAGTTATATGGACGAAAATTTGTATCGACATCATACATCCCCAACATTTTTTTAAATTTTTGTTTCGGCATTTAGCCATTTTTTTCGCTGGAGTTCCTTAGACAACAAGCTATATGTATGTACATATGAAAGAACAACTACATCTATTCAAGTGTGTCAAATCTGCCAAATATTGCATCTACATAATTTAATTTTATATTGCATTTCTTTGATAATACCCTTTTATTAAGGACGATACACTTGGGCGTATACGTACCTTTCTTTGAAAAAAAACCAAACTCAATGTGACAGTTAAAGAAAAAAAGCAGAATAACTAAGAATAAAATAAGCTGCCAAAAAAAAATTTAAGTCTCATAAACGATCTTAAAACATGCAACAAACTAAATTACATTTGAATTAAAAAAAAAGTATTGTTTCATGGATAACTGCACAACCTGTCTGCTTTACCATTTCTTTATTGTTTCATATTAAACAGACCATAAATATACAATAAGACCTGCACTGCACATACACAATTGCGTTGGTAGCTTAAATTACTATCTATACTCCTTGAAGATCCCATAACGCTTCAAGGACTCTTAAGATATGAATTTTTATGCAAATCAGATGCGGTTTACCATAGTTATGGTGATCAAACAACTGGAACTAAATTATTCCAAAATGTTCTGTCACATGCAAACTTACTTGTTTTTTTTTTTAAGGAAAGTCAAGAGTTAGACTTCAATTCAATTCTGAAGTGTTCATAAGGCTTGACTGCACCATGTGTGTGGTTTAGGTGTTTCTTAGAACAATGACTCTGTGAATGTGAATGATACTGTTTTTATTGCAATTTAACTTACTTTCACGCTGACATATGTACAATGTGTTAAATGAATAAACGGAACAATGGAATAAAAATAAATACTCAAAAACAGATCGAGCAGGTTCGGCGATATTGTGTTCGGGGCATCTGGTGTAGCGAATTTTTAATCGAAATCGTTTAGTTTCAAACAAAAAAAAACCGTTGACCCTACATTACAGCAGATGCTTCGGAACGAATTGTTCCGGAATTGAATTATCCTTTTGAATTTAAAATAAATCTATAACGATCCAACACAAAAAAATATCAAAAGTCTCTTTAAATCGTATAATTCATTTTACACAAAAAAATGTCAACAAAAACATATCATTCCAGATTTTTTTTCTTTTCGTAAAACATTTAACCCTCATTAACAATTTATTGCACTTAAGACTCGCACTTTATTACTCACCCACACTCTCAAGTGTTTTTTTCTTAAGATCCTTTTTGATTTATATATTTCATTCCGACAGATGTCCCCTGTGGCACACATTCATTTATCATTTGGGAATTTGGCGCGTTCTTGGTTTTTTGTTGTTGTTGCGTGTTTTTCTTTTGAGCAACTGAAGACGGAGTAAAGTTGAAATCATATGTGTACATATAAATTGCTCAATAATACACTCGCCATTAAATCTCCTTTGATCCTTCAACATTATTACCGGGTTATTTATTTTTTGTAATTTTTCTTTTAAGCTATGAGGAAGAGCCAGCTGCAGTGGAAGAAGAAGTGTTTTGTTGTCAACAAAAAGAAAAAAGGATTTGTAGTATTACGTTGCTTTGGAGATGACGTTTAGGTTACTAGATTTGACAAGGATCAGTGAAATATGAAGCGTGGGTTGACAATATTTGTGGTCAAGTATATTACACGGAAATCTCAAGTGATGTTCAAGAGGTTCAAGAGTAAAAGGAAAAGTCAGTCTTAAGTGAGTTTTTTTTTAAAGTTTTTTTTTCCAGAATTAAAACCTAAAATTAAATAAACTGGAATTATCTGAGTTATGGGCAGTTTAAGTTCAATTCCATAGATATTTTTTTTTTGTACATAAAGAAGTGCGTTGGAACGGAATCCTGAAATATTTTATACTAACGATATTTCCGATAATTTAACTATGAAAACAGTAGATGAAAAAGTCGAATACCGTCAAGACTAACCGCTTTTTTGTTCTTTAGTGCAGTGATTGCGGTTTAGATTTCTTCTTTCTACTTCATACAGGCCATTGGGCGTTTGACCACAGAAGATTGCTTCTTTCACTACACATTTTGAGCTGTCCTTATCCATAGCTAGTAGCGATAGGTCTGTGTCTTTTACTAGGAGTCGCTTAGAGCTGTGTACAGCTTCGAGCTCTTTGAAAGTTATGTACATTAGTCCTTTAATTCAGCTGCTTTTAAAACGCTGACTGATAGCGAAGTGGTCAATTTTCTTCGAACTTGCCTGTCTGTCTGTCGGCACCCATGGTTACTCCTACAACAAGCCGGTTGGCTTTACAGAAATCAACAAAGAGTCCGTGATTGCGATTGCCAATACCATCCTATTTCTTCGCTTTAAATGTGGAATCCCATCGTTGTCATTGTCCCCACGTGTTGTCTTATAAGAAGCACCTAGTCGGTGGTAAAAGACCTCCTTCTTCTTGTCCGGAAGCGGGGCTTCAGGATCTTGTCACCGAAGTGTTCTCAGGAAATATTGCATTGCCAAACATCAGGAAGTTTCCAGGCGCCTTTCGAGAATAGAATAATACAGTGTTACGAGTTGGAGAATTAAACTTACCCGAGTTCAGCCCATTACTTCGCTAACTCTTAAGATGTCCAATTTTATCTATATTAATTTATTATTTAGCAATTAAACGAATCTTGTATTCCTTCAGTGTGGCTTTTTTCAGTGAGGCACGATGCAGGTACCAGGTTTTCTGTTTGATAAACCAAAACTTCCCACACTTTCCCTCCAAAAAACACCCTTTCAATGCGAATTAATTTCAAGACTCTTTTTGTTCTTCGTTGACATGGTATATGGAACGTTTTCACCAAATTTATTACTGCATCTTTGCAACTGGTATCGTCTTCCATTCATTCATTCCAAAATCTTAAATATGTTTGAATAAGATCCTTTCAATTATCCGTATTTTACCTACAGGTATTTTTTCAACACCTGCGTATTGAATTTAACACCTTAGGTGGCAATATTTTCAGTTTTTATTTTTAAATTGAAAACATTGTGGAAATGTTAATTATTTTTGGTTTGCTTTACATTTTCACAGAAACTAATAAGAGTAACGAGAACGGTTCTGGTGATTGGCTTTGTTTGTAGGTGGATAATCTCCTTGGCTTAAGACAAATAATATTTCTAACCTCAATTTTTAATGATCCTATACCTGTGTCGTGTGCCATGTGTTGAAAAGTCCCTGCGAAGTCTATTGGTGATGATGAAGCAAATAGGATTCATTTCTGCAATTGTTTAACTGAGAAGCAGACATTGAAAGATTTTTTTAAACCATTGGACAAAAAATGATTAGATTTTAAGTATCTAACGGTTGAAATTTTTTTGTTCGGTTAAAGAAACATCGAAACAAATTTTGAAAATAAATCCGATTCGGTAGTCTGTATAGAGAACAAACTAGGATGCAAACATTTGAAATTTCTTCTTTTCAATTTTTCCAATGAGGGTTGGATGTAGTTTTAAGGTTACAAAACTTTCAATTATTCTCTAGTATGGATTCATTGATGAATGGTTTTTTTTTTGTTTACAAGAAATTTACATGGTTCCTGATTTATGTTCAAAAATTATTTTGAATCAATACAAACACATATGTAACTGTATAAAAACTTGGTTATAAAAAATGGGGTTGAACAGTTGAACAGTTTTTATTAATTTGTTGCGGGTTCCGATCATGGTTGTGCAGCGAAATCAAAAATGTGAGGGAGAACATCGGTAACCATATACTCTTGAAAAGTTAATGATGCAGAAATAATTAAAATTGAATTAAAGAGGTTATTTTTTTTTACGAATTGAATGGGAATTGTGTTCAATGTTCATATCCGTATGTATGTACATGTATATGGAATTATGAATAAATTATGTATGTGCATCACAAAACGGTCATGCTTCTACACACTTCAGATTTTATAGTTTCCAAAATGAAAAAAAAATATATTTTTGTTTTAAAGGCCAATTACGTGACTAGTCATTAGGTAAGTCATAAAAAGCTACTGTTTTAAGTTAAAAAAATGGTGGGAAACACGGTTTTCAAGAAATTGAAGTCATTACAACAGTGCATATAGGAAGCTAAGTTTGACACAGGGG
Source organism: Syrphus vitripennis (assembly GCA_958431115.1). Classification (NCBI taxonomy): domain Eukaryota; kingdom Metazoa; phylum Arthropoda; class Insecta; order Diptera; family Syrphidae; genus Syrphus; species Syrphus vitripennis. The sequence continues at coordinate 110,227,110 of OY288108.1, forward strand.
AAAATAGCTAACATATTTGAAACAGGATGAAAAATCAGTTGTCACTTTAAAAAAAAACTAGCTAAACTGTGAATTGGTAAAAAATGTCATTAAGAAAATTTGGTGATTTAGTCGTAGTGGTATGAATCAGACAACCAATAGGGTTACCGACATTGATATTTAAGCCCGTAGACTCCGGGAATTTCCTGTGATTTCCAGGCTCCATGAGATCAGATTTATACTCGTTTGAAAAATTAAAAAAAAAAAACATTTTTTCGTTATGCAACAAAGCGGTTAATTTAAAAAAATACAATGTAGGATTTGTAAAGAACATTATAACATTATATTTGTATTGTAATGTATTTTAATATTTAAAAAAATTGTAAAAACAAAATTATCAGGGAACAAACCAGTGAAATTTTTTTTGAACCCCTGGAATAAAAAAAAATTGGAAAAACTAAATTGTGAATTAAAGTTTTGCTGAAAATTTTCGTCCTTCAAAAAGAAAAATTGTTGAAAAAAATGCAAAAAAGTTCAATCAGAACAAAATTGTCAAAAGAAATTTTTAATTGACTTAACTAACAGTTCAATGTTAGTTAAGTCCATGAAGTCAACATTATAAAAGGATTAACTCAATTAAACAAGCAATCAATTTTATCGGTGGCCAAAAACTAAAAAAAAAAAGTGGAATAATTGTCATGTCCAATTGGTCACCCTTCTATTTCCAAAAAGAAACTGTTGACAATGAAAAATATAGAATAATGAACCGACCAAAAAAATAACTATTAAAAAGCAATATTTACTTTAAATCGCGTTTTTTGGGCAGGAGACTACTTTAAAACAGAGAATAATAAATTTACCATCGTTTAATTGGATTAAGAGATCAGAAAACATTTTCTTAAATCGTAACACATTCATCTTGCATCCTTTGGCACCATTTTTTGCTTTGTTGTTTTTGAAAATATATACTTTTACCTTTATTCGCCTCTCTTCACGGATACCAGGAAATAAACCAAAAAAATTGTTTCTGTTTAAATTAAATTTAATTGAAGCAATAACCCTCCATCAGCTTTGATAGGTACATATCCAGGAAGAAGACGTGGGAATCGGCTATTTGTATCCTTTTTTTGTTTTCTTCAGGTATAATGTTTGTAAGTGGTAAGATCATCAGACTCAACGTATAGCACATATTGCATTCACGTCAAATATTCTTCGTGGTCGAATTGTAGAAAAAGGATTCAATATGAGCCAGGAGAGGTAGCCCGATGATATCGCCTTTCTGATTAGCATAAATTCTTTATTATAAGACCACGACAAACTTCAGCCTCTCGGGGATGTTTATTTAGTTTATATTATAGCAACAACGAAAAAATTTAGATATTCCAAAGATGAAGGAGAAAAAAAAAACGAAAAGCTATTCTTCATGATCAAAGCGGATCCGAATTTCTACTTTCTGATACATGTCCTTTTTTATACCTCACTGAACTTATGCAATGCACGTATAGGCAAGGTAATCACAGTCTCTCGAGGCTATGATTAGCTGGCTAGAAAAAAAAAACTATAGTCTACCTGAGTTTGTCGCTTGAGACGCTTGAGAGATGAATTGAACGAAAAAGGACAAAACAAAAGAGGTCCTGCAAATGTTTTTATTTAAATTTATGTGACATTTATCTTGTGATATTTTGAGACAAGGTTGACATTTTCCCTCGGGCTGAAGGTATTTTTTTTAATACATATTTTTTTGTCACGAAAACAGTTTGCTGTAAGAGATAGTGTGTGCTTTGACGTTAATTGCATGTTTTGAGTTATCTTACGATTTGTTGAAGGAAATTTTCTTTTTTTTGAGATAATTTAATGTGGAAGGCTTAAATTTGGTCTTTCTTTGGAATTTAACAATTTGTTCCAAATGAACGAATGGATAATCAATTTTTTGTTAAATTTTAATTTTACAACTTTGATAAAAACAATTTTTTGTTTAATAAATTGGTCCTTTTGGATCAGTGAGGTAATTGCATCCTGAGACGCGATAATTTATTCTTTAAATTAAAAGATTGTCGCCATATTCTTGTACTGTACTTTAAGAAATAAGTTCGGTACCTGACAGAGAACCTATAACATATTGTTCATGAAAAGAATTTATTAATTGTTTAGTGTGTAGAAACATTTTTAAAAGAGAGGAAAGATCATTGTCAGTCTTCTGGCTGACTGACTATGTAGGAAATTTAAAAGATGTCTACCTACTTGGTGGATCGCTGACAAAATTTTATGTTGAGAATTCTTTTTCGATTGAACTTTTGCCAATTTTTTTCAATTATTTTTTAACTTCCGTTTGAAAATTCTTGGGACCCAAAAAATACTTTAACTCGACTGTCGACTGACGACTGTTTGACGAATGAACATATTCTAACGCGGGCAACGGATTTACGTGAGAGGGACAATGCCTTCAAAAAAAGGATATTAACTGTAAAAAAAAGACGCGGGCACCTTAGATGCCCTGCAACACTTATTTTAAATAATAGTTGCACCCCCTTGAACAAATAAGCTGGAAAATTTTCTTTCTTAGACGAATTTTATGAATGTGCCTTTTAACGAACTTGCTTAAAAGATGTGGTAAAACGTGTTCGCTAAAGCTCTATGAAATAACAACTAACGTATTTAATCTTAACATATAAAGAATGATATAACTCCTAAAATTTCCTAACTCCTAAAATTTCTCGTAGAAAGTTAAAACTGAAAAATTCATAATTATTGATATGTATTTTTTCATTGGTTTATTATTTATTCATTTTGTTAGGACTAGGAGTCGGAGTCATTATATGATGAAATAACTCATAAGATTCAATAGATGAAATAAGATTTGAATTATTTTCACTTGCGACTATAGTGCAAGTTTTAGATTCGTGCAAAAAATCGAACTCGAGATATTAATCAGACCTAACATTACGTTGATAGGGAACGCGAAAAAATTGGGTTCCGCTCTGTCTGTCTGTCTGTACCTCGACCTACAGCCTAAACTACTAAAGTGATTTTCTTCAAAAATTCGACATAAGGTTTTGGGGAGATTGCCTAATAATGGTACCTGTCATAGTACCGTTTAGACAAAACATTTTTATCTCGAAAACTGCTCTAATTTGAAATTTTTTAAATCGGGTTTGTCAAGTAATCTTTAATTTAGTCAAAAAATATTTTTGAAAAAAACGTTATTAACGTACTTGCCATAAAACCGGATTTTTGGTTTTCGTTTCGTAAACTATTGGACGGATTTTGATGAAAATTTTTCTAAAGGAGGTCCTACATAATTTTAATTATATTGCATATGAAAATTTTCAAAAAAATATTTTTTGTATAAAAAACAAAATCAAATTTTTTTTTTGAAAACTCAATATGTACTTTTGAAAACTAATAAATATTTTTTATATGGTTTTAAGAGTATGTTATCATAATACTAAAAATGTTTATAAAAATACTTTAAAAAAAATATTTTTTGAAAAAAACAGGTCTAACGATTTTTGAATTTTTTTTTTAAATTTGTATTTTTATGATACATAAGATGGCATGTTCAGTTTTAAAATTAAACTTCTTTTTTGGCTTATTAATCAATTCAAATAATGAATTTCAGGTTTTTTTTTTCATATTTTTACTTGTGACTATAATCGATAGTAGGTAGTCGGGTGATATTGTATATTTTTTTTTTGATTAAAGCCATGGGGTAATTTTGATTTTTTTTTTCTTTATTTTTATGCTCAGACTTTAAAATCAAGATGTTTTCGCACATAGGAGCAAGTACGTGCGACCCAGTCGTGTATTTTATTTTTACTGCTAGGTGCTGTTTTGGTGTCTTAAAAAAATCGAACTCATCATTTTGATCAAACTTGACAACTTGAACGTGTGAGCGGATTTCCTTGAAACTATAGTATAGTGTAGTGTTTTTTGGTACGTTTTGTTTTATTTTTTTTAAGTAAAAAACGTCACTTGCCATACATTTTTTTTTCTCTTTTGAAAAATCCGATTTTTCACGAAAATGGCTCCGGCGTTTTTTTTTTCAATTCTATAAAATAAATATAGATTTTGACTCACTTTTAATGGAAAAAATATTACAAAATAGAATTCAATACTAAAATCTTACAACAAATTTTTTCTGAGTTTTGCAAAAAAAAAAACTAATAATTTTATTGAAAATTAAATATTTCAAACACGGCTCCATACCTCCCATACAAATTAAAAAAAAATCGTTTTCAAAAATATCAAATTTCACGAAAATGGCTCCCAGAATTTTGATAAAAGCCCTATCACCAAACATTTTGTAAGAAAAAACTTAAATTTGAAAAAAAATTTCAAACTTTTTAACCGGTTGGTTAACAAACTATATTTTGATGCAAAATGAAAGTAATTGTTTTTCTGAGCCAAAAATTATTTTTCAATGCATTTGTAATCCATAGACGTCAAATCAATTTTTTTTTGGCAACTTAATATTTTGAAAATGAGTGGATGTTTTTTAAATTTTGTTTTTAAGTGTATTGATACTATTTTTTAATATAGTACTATAATATATTTTTTTTGAAAAAAACGGCTCTAAAGATTTTTGAAGTTTTTCAAAAATTCATGTTTTTTTACCATAGAAACGTATGTACGTCAGATCAGTTTAGGCTTATGTAAGCAATACAAATAACGAATTTCAGCTTTTTTCATATTTTTCATTAATCGTGTTTTTTTGTTCATTCTAAGGTTTCTTTTTAACATAGAAGCAAAATAAAATAAAATATTTCTATTCCTTAGGCAACTAATTTGCAGTCTCAACTATGTCCTAGTTGAATCTCACTGCACAGCGATTTTCTTTCATCTGTCAGCCTAAGCCACTGTTGAGATTTTCTTCAAATTTTAGAATTTAGTTTGTGTGTATTGAATTTTTATCCAATTGCGGCATAGTTTCCATTTTGTTACAATGTTACTTACTTTTCACATTATAACAACTTTTAAAAATTTGTAAATAATAACACAAAATAATTTTGTTTTTATTTATAAGCATATATATGTATATTTCTCCATTTACTTTTTCATTTAAATAAAAATTTCTTTTGCCAAATAAAGCCACATCATAATTAAAATTTCTCTTATCCAAATTTATAGTTATCTCTTAAAACTAAACAACTTATAAAATAAATTAAATAAAAACAAAAACTTAAGAAGTTACTTAAAAACAAAATTAATAAAACTAATAAGCGCATTTTGCTATTTTTTCATTATTTAAAAATAATTCAACTCAATATAGATTTGACTCCATAGGTAATATTAACAAAATAAATAAATTCATCTGATTGTTTACGTATTTTCAAGTTCAATCAAAACTCATAGTATTAGGAAAAAATTGTTGTTGTTGTTTTTAATTATTCTTTAAATCATTTGGAGAGAAAGATAATCTTCGTTTTGTATAATTTCCACCATCCAAAGTAGAATCTTCAAGATCACTTGATGAATTTCGTCCGCTATCCGGACTAATGTTCCTCAAAGCTTTCATTGTGCCCTTTTTCTTGGGTGTGTCTAAGCGATCACCAAAACTTTTTCGTTTTAACAATTTTTGAGCAGAATTCTTGACACTTGATTTTAGTTCGGTTAGTTTGCGTTTTCGTCTTACCGCTCGCTGTCGCCTCAACTGACAAGAAGCCACAGCGTCTTGAAAATCCAATGGGGCTTGTGCATTTTTATCAAAAGCCTCTGGGGTCCGAACTTCGCGCTCATTGAATGACGCCTTTGGATAGGAAGATGGATCGCGAGGAGGTGGATCCTGTTCTTGTTGGTATTTTTCGTTTTGTGGATCCCAGAACTCATGAAGATCGCTTGCAGGATCATCAGCTGGAGTATAAGTGGGAGACATCACAAAATGCTGATGATTTGTCTGTTTGGCTTTTGGGACCTTGCGATCTTTACGGGCACTTTCTAGAATTGCATCGATCATGCGTTCCAACGTTAGGTCGCCCATTTTTGATGAGCTAAGTGATGATTCTTCCTCTGCTGGTCCTGATGGCGGCGCAGCTAAGGTCGACATCTTTGCACGCTTTTCAGCTCGCTGATTTAGATCCTTGAATTCATTGGTGAGATACCTTGGTTTTTCAAAGTAGTTATCGGCTATTCCTATACCCCGGAGTGCCAATATGGGTCCCGGTACTAATTCACATGGGGAATACTCAACACCGAATGTGGGCAGCGTCGATGCATATTGTGGTCTTGGAGGTGTTTCGATTTTTATTCTCTTTGGTGTCTGCACCACTACTGGCACTGATGATGGACTCGAAACAAACTTATCCGGCGTAATATTGCTGAGGTCCTTCAAGGAACCCAATTTTCTTAAAGGACTTGCGTTGCGCATACTCAATGGCAAGGGTGTTGATGTCAAATGATTTTCTTTGTTGTCCTGATGCCCCACGAGAAGTTTTCTCCTTAGTGAAGAATTATCTGATAATTTCCTGCACACTTTTCGCACTGAGGTAGAATTTGCTGATGGAAGGGAACAACGTCTGTGGCGACTTGAAGACGGCACATCTGCCGTCGTCGTTCCTGCTGCTGTTGTTGTTGTTGTTGTACTCCTACGGCGGATTGTGTAATCTTGATCATGATTTGTGTTGTTGGTGGTGGTGGTTGTGTTTTCTGCAACTGTTGGCAAGTATGTTGGCTTATAAGGACCATTCACTGCCCATTTCAGCATTGTGAAGGAGAATCTGCAAAGATACAAAAAAAAAAATACAACAAATAAATAAGAGTGTGTACAAAAGTGTAAGATACATTTTTTTTGGAATAAAAATAAACTAAGATGATGTTTGAATTGCATAGAGAAAGAAATTGAATGAATCTCATATTTCAAATCGATCAAAAGGAAAAGGATCCTTTTTGAATTGAGTATTTCTACAACAAGGATATCTTTAAGGAAAAAATAAAGAAACTGTCAACGTGTTTTACAATCGAAAAAATGTCTAAAGCAGTGAATGAATGAAGTCCAGGTGTGCTGCTTCTTTTATTTTATTCTGAATATAAAGACTATTTTTTATTGCTTTCTGATCCTGTTTCTGTCTAACGGTTAACGCGAATAAGTTGCAGTTTTTTTTTGTAAAGAATTAACATAAAGTTGCGGACGGAATTTAAATGATAATACAAAACTTTATCGTTTAGAAATGAGACGTCTTTTGGCAATGAAACCGAAAAGGATAAGATACCTTTTGTCGTTGGAAGGTATATATATTTGAAAAGGAGAAACATCATATCTGTCTGCCTGTCCTTACATATTTTTTGCATTACTTTTTATCACTCATTACAAAAAAGGGATGAAAGAAAGGTATTTTTTTGAAGGATCAATTTTTATTGGTCATTTTTTTCTCCCATTTTTTTTTTTTGAAGATGAAATTTTTTTTCTCACAATTTATATTTAATCTAATTTTTATTCTCGCAGTTCAAAAAAAAATCCACTATTTTTTTGGTTTTACTGTTTTTTTTTTAATTTTAGTTCTGAAGGCATTAAAATCAAAACGAAAAAATTCAGAATCGTATAGAAAGTATCGTAGCTTTGCAAAAAACATTAGAAATGCTTCTGGATTTGTATACAATAATCAATGCTTAGGGAAACTTTTATGAGAGGGCTTCGTTATGTTATAATAATTATTTATGAAGGGAAAATTTCGTTTTTCCGCTTACAATTTTCAAATACATATATATCAATTAAGAAAAAATTGCCAAAAAAAAATAAAAGTAGAAATCACACTTCACAGCTAGTGTTCACTTCAAAACAATTTTTGCCAAATGTCAATTCCGTTTCAACAAGTAAACTTTGACATACAATATTGTTAAGTGAGTTAACGAAGCATGAAAATAACAACACTTAACTGGCAAAACAAACACTTTTTCACCAAAATATTTCCTTTTGTTTGCACTTGCGGAAAATGTCCTATTTGTTTTTCCAAACTGGCTATTCATATAAATTCCGCTTTTTCTTTATTTTTTTCTCAACTTGAATGTCCTTTCGTGTTTTTTTTGTAATTTCTTTCAACTTATCCACAATCTTGGAAAATATTTTCTAAACTGAATTGAAAAAATTACTCAACCGTGTTCCCTCTAAATAAAATGCATACAAGGACTCTATTGATATAAAAAAAGGGCATAATAGTTAAAGGTAAACTATTTTGCTTTTTTTCTATTTCTAAATCAAACAATATGGGTCAATGTCTGTCGGCTGATAACTACAACACAAACAGTATGGGCTCACCGGAAACACAAATTCACAACACATTCATATAGTACCCATATTCCATAAAAGGATATCAGTTTTGTCAAATTTTTGATTTGTTTCTGTTAAAATTTTATAACGTTAGGTTTTTTTATGTTGTCCCTTACGCAAAAGATAACAGGGAAAAAACACACATATATATTTGGTTTTATCAAGCAACTGGTCGAAATATAAAATTCAACCAAACTGAAAACATGTTCCAAAACGGGATAGAGAGAGAGAGAGGTACGGTTGGTAGAGTCCTTTTTGAAATATTAAAAAAAAGGGATACAATCACAGAAAGTGGGCATGAGTCAGGGAAAAATGAAAGTAGGATATACGAATTATCTTATTTTCCATGCGTGAAACATTTACCTAGACGTTTTATCAATGTCAAGAAACTATTTGTCAAGAAAAAAAAAAGAAGCGGGTCCTTTGTGTCTTGTTGCTGTTTTTTATTTTATTTTTATTAATTTTTATTTCGTCAAAATTTTAAAGGGGTGAACTCGTTCTTTAAGTATTTTTTCAACTTAGATTTGAGGGTGCGAAAATGTAATTTTGTCATTTAAACAAAATTAAATGTTTCTATGAAATTTGAGATTTTTACCAACTGGTGTGTTTGTTGCTATTAAAGAATCTTTTTGATTTTTTTGTTTATTATTTTATTGACTTTCTATAGCATTGTTTTATCGTTTCTTTTTTAACCAGTGTTCTAGTGAAATTTATTGTTGCATTCTTGACAGAATATTTTTATTTTCGAATGTGTTAAAATACAAAGACTATTATTTACAATAGAAATTTAGTATTTATTGAGGCCGCTAATATAATTAAATTTCTATAGCACTTATATAAGAGCTATACTAAATTTCAATCTGTTCCATGACCAGCTAAACTGTCAAACTTAGATGGGATGGCTACGAAACCTCACAAATCCAAATCTCACATTTGAAATATTGCTTTACAAAATCTCGCAATTACAAAACTTGGTTTTTCATAATCTTGCACTTAAAAATCCCGATTTTCGTATTTCAAAAAAACCCCAAACTAAAATCTCGAAAACTCAAATTTCATGTTGCATATATATATGTACATATGTATATAATATATTACGGGTAGAATAAAAACTAACTGCATTTTACTTTATGTTATTTCACAACTGTTTTTTTTTAATTCCGGGATTTTAATTTGCGGGATTTCGGTGGACATTTACGAGATTTTTTATTGCGATACGTATGTAAATGCGAGATTAGCTACTATTTTCAGCTACTTATACTATGTAAAATATATCACATAACCAGATATTCAAATCTCACTTCAATACAAAATAAGGGTCGCTATATAAAAATAGCAAAAATATTCGCAAAATCCCTGAGACGGTCAACAAGTTTTTTCTTACTAAAAGCTAAAATCAAGTTCCTTTAGAATAGGTATTTAAACCTCAAGGAATCTTCTTTTAAATACCATTCCCATTTTATCTAAAAGATAAACCAGTTGATCCAGTTTATAGAGACAAGTTATATCAATCAGACAGATAACTCGTTCCTTGCAAAAAAAAAATCACACCGCCAATTTTATTTTATTTTTTAAGTTTCATCATCTGCCAATCAAGAAGAAAGAAATCCGCGTAATTTGTGCGGCTGCAAACAAACAGCCCAAAGGACTTTTTCTAAGGGACTTCGCAGATTAAAGCGAAGAAGAAAAAAAAAATAAATGTCTTCAGTCTTTTGTATAAACTTTAAAACTGGATCAGCTGGATATCGCGAAACACAAATATTGTCCTCTGGGTATTTTTTTTTGCTTTGTATTTTTTTTTTTGCAAATATCAAATCATGCTGTATTTCAAAATAATAAAAGACTATACATTATGTGTATCGGAACTCGGAAGGAAGAACACGAACCAAAGAAACGGAAGTACACCCAAAAGAATGAGAAACGAGGCGTCACCAAAGATTTACCTATGCCTTCGTATGTTTGCCAATTTCAAAGGAATGTGAATATTTTTTTTTTGTGTTTACTTAGACGGAACTGGATTTCGCATGTTTTAGTAAAACATAATAGAATTAATTTCCCGCCAAAATGTCCGTTAAAATTCTGGTGTTCGATTTAGCGTAAAGCTTTTCAAGGTAAAGGTTAACAAAAAAAAAGAACAAACATAAAAGAACCCAAAAACTATTCAATCAAAGCAAGTCCACAACTTCTCTTAAAGGGTCGGTCTGCTTGGCTCTACGACACCAAATCGTGATTATTTTTTTCGTGGATAATTTTTGCATGTGATTTTTTTTTTGTTCTTCATTTTTTGAGTTTAATGGTCAGAACTTTATTCGGTTATTTCCAGTTCATTTAGCGCCAGCAGCGGCAGGCCTCTCTGGCAAGGAACTTGAAAGGCCAATACTCCACTCATAATGTTCTTTTTTTTTCATCATTGGTATAGAAAAACCGCAGAAATGCAGATTTAATGGGATTTCAAGTGAGTTTTTGAAGTGGGTATTAAGTGTTTTTTGGTTGGTTTTTATTTTTGTATTTTGAAGTGCTGGCGCGTACCTATATTTATTAAATGGAGAGAGGGATGTTTGGTGGAAAGTAAAAGTTGTACATTTATGGGCTAAATGCTTACTTTTGGAAAAAAGATGTTAATGATGGCTATCGATGTGAATGTTTTTTTTTTGTTAATTTAGTGGGGTCAAGATCAATGAAGTGTAAAAATTATGAGAATTGAATGGGTATGTTTAATGTATAAAGGGGTGATTGGTACAGTGGGGAGGGTAATACAATACACATGTAATAGCCATATTCAAATTTACATAAGTTTGAAGTGAATTCAAAGTACTTTAGAATCGATATGGTCTCTGTTTTCAAAAAATAGTTTTTCATATAGGTATAGATTTTATTTTAATATTTTAAGAAAAAAATTGACAAGTTTTTAGCATTTAACATTTAAAACCAAAATTTAAAAAAAGATATACATTTAAAGGTTAACATTTTTTTTCAAAAATCCAAAAATATTTTTCGGAAAATTTTAATATGCCATGAAACTTTTTCACAAACCAAATGTCTGGTTCTATGGCAGGTACCGTTAATAACTGCTTTTTTTTTTTTTGAAAAATGTGTTTACGTTAATGACTAGGTACTTGTTAACCCCACTAAAAAATGTCATCAAAATAGTTAGAACCTAGTTAGAGCCAGAAACAAATTTCACTTTCACCTTTAAGGATTTAAGTCAGAATCTTAAATTTGAAGAAAACCGCAATTTGTGTTGTAAGTCGAGTTACAGACAGCCAGACAGACATAATTGCGCGTTCTCCATCATCGTAATGTTATCTTAAATTTAGGGCTCATTGATGTTTGTGTAGAAACTTTTACATTTAAACACAAAAATCAATAAATATAACGTTAGTGGACTTTTTATAAAATAATTTTTCTCAAAAATGTTGTATTTTTTTCGCGTATGTAAGTCTTTGTTCTTCTGTTTTGGTTTTTGTACAAAATCTCATTCCTCCAACTTTTCAATTTTTTCATTTCATTTTTTATTGAAATATACCTAGTTGGCTTCAATGAAAATTGTTACAAAAACCGAAACCTACATTAGACAGAATTTTATCTCGTCTTATATCCCAGACCTATTTATCTAATTTTGACTTAAAACACCTGACTATAGAAAGACATTAATCATGTAGTTAGGTCAAATAATGCGTGCAGCAGGACCGCAAAGTAAGTTTGGAATAGTTGTTATAGATTGGTTTTTACTCCACATACGTATATGTACATACGTGGGTATAGAGACTTTTTTGTAATTATTAGAAACGGAAAATTTAATAAGGAAAAATTACGTAGTTGAAGGTTGAACAATTAAATATTCAAAAATTCTTATCTTTTTGGACTATTTTAGCAACCATTGATGGTATTTTATGCTTTTTCGTTTTTTTTTTCTCATTTGTAGGTAGTACTTACTTAACAATAAAAGCAAGTTCGTGCGATCTAGTTACACATTTAATTTTTTGAGGTTTAAGGTCAAATGGATAATTTTCTAGGAAAAAAAAAACTTTTTTTTGCTATTATACTGGCGTTTTGTGCGTTTTCATGCAACAGCTTAAAAAACCGAAAACAGAAACGAACAGTCCTTACTTTTTTGATCTCATTGCATGAATACCCCCACTAATTTTTTTGTTGTTACAAAATCGGTCCAATCGTCAGAAATTATGTTGTGGTATGAATGATTGAATAGAAGTTCCATTTTTGAACTTCGTTCCATTCCGTTCCATTTTTGTCTCCAAAAATGTATTATCAGATGTACTATCAACCCTTTCAAATTTAATAAAAGAATTCTACCTTGCTACAATAAATTATATTATTATCAAGACTTCCTTCACCTATTAATTTAAGGCTACAAGTGAGTTTTTTTATTAACCAAATCACCCCCAAAAAAGAATATTACCGACAAAAAGAAAGAATATTTCCCACAAGAAGTTACAAACAGTATCATAAAATGTATAGATATCCCTAACTAACTAACAAACAAAAATTGTCTCAACTTATGTGAGGATAATACATAATTCTAATTTATTAATAAAACATATTTTAATAAAAAAAAAATATTCATAACAGGGGTACGGTAACTGGCTATCCACATTATTTGTCCACTTCACATAAAAAAAACTGTCTTCAAATCATAAGGGAGGATAATTCCAACTTCCCACACAAACCGAAGGGCGCACATTTTTTGTTCGTATTGGAAAAACGGTAACAGTATAAAACAGTATCCTGAAACCCCGCCAAGTATAATTTTGATATCATTCTACACCTTTGCTTAGGAATTATAATATTTTGTAGGGGTTGAATTTTTCTTATTTTATATTAGATAGGTAGAGGTACATAGGTATGCAAAAGAGAAGAAACGAAACTCACCTTTTTTTGTATGATCAGAAAAAAAGAGATAATCCAAAAAATTGTTCGAAAAACACTCCACACAAATTTTATTTTTTTTTTACTTTTCCACAATTTTTCACAATATCCAATATTCAATGGGAGGTTGGTTGGGCGTTTTAGTATATTTTTTTTGTTTCACTGACTTATAGCCAAAATTATTCTTTGTATCTTCCTTCACTTATTTTCACACAGTATCATAAAATGTATATAGGAATTTCTCAAATTGTTAAGTCTTGAAATTCTTTTTTTATATTAAATTCACCGCGCAGAGATAAAACACATCCGTCCCGCAGAACATACGAAAGGTGAATGATTTCAAAAACTCAGAAAAGAAACTCACTTCAATTTTGGCTACTGTTTGTCTGGTAGTTGAGTTGAGAACGAAACGAAGGATAAAGAGAAAAATATAGAACAAAAAAAAGTTGAATACAGTTGATCGTTTTTTGTCCTTTTCGGAATTCTAATAACCGAATGAGATGGAAAATAAAATTTCTCATTTCACCACTCACACACACTTATGGAATTCTCTCATAAATTGAATTCAAATTGAAAGGTAATTGAATGTGTGTCCTTTCCTTATACGTGTGTCCTTTTTCTTTCCTTTTATCCATTTCGTGTCTCTCTTGTTGCACTCGCTCTTCCAGTTCCAAGTTCAATTTTTGACTCGTGTCCATGTCCACAGTCCACTACAAACGGGCAACAACGGGGCCAAGATTGCTCTGACTCTGACTGAAGACTGCACAAAAGGACGAAACTTCATGTTTATGTATAGGTGATAAGGATCTTTTATTTAACATCTTCTTTGTTCGATTTCTTTTATCCTTCTTGTATATTGTTGTTTTTAAAAATTTGGTTTTTATATTGGCGTTCGTTCGTTTTGATGGGATATCATTTCCTAGGTGTTTTGGAAGCACCACCACCCGCACGTGTTCAATTTTTTTTTGTACTATTAACCTTTGTTATGCAGAATGCAACGGAGGACAAGATATTGTATAACAAGGTAGGCCAACCGATAGACAACCACCAGCATTGTGGAAGGATTGTCTGGCACGCTCTTGGTGATTGTTGTTGTTATGCGGGATTAACGTTTTGAACAGGTGGGTGTCTTTAAGTAGATATTAAATTAATTGTTTTCTAATCATTTGTAAAAAAAGTAGGTTCTTTGAAACTTGGTTAGGGTTTTTAATTGGGAAGAAGAGAAGAAAGTGTAAAACAATTAAAAAGAAAAAAATTTAAAGTGACGATTGGTTTTTTAAAATTGTGAATAAGGTGTCAAGAAAATTTTAATTAGGTTAATAATGTGTGGTACAGTACCAGCCAACTTAAAAAAAAAAAATTATAACTGGTAGGTACCTAATAACAATTTGAATATAATAAGAAATTATTAAACTTATTTCAAGCCTATTCAACCATTTGGTTTGGTTAGCAGTTATGAAATAAATTGGAAACTTTAAATGGTTGGGCTTTTAGTTCTGTGCATGCCAAAATTCAGAATACAAAATTCTAAAAACCTGTTTAAAATTATTTACAGATTGTATAATGCAGAATATTAGATTAACAGCATTTTGAAGTACAGAATTCTGGATTCACAGAATTTTGAAATGCAGAATAATAGAAAAGCTGAATAATAAAATACGTTCCTACAGAATTTTCAATCAATATACAGTAAAAACAACCCGTTCCAAACTAGGAAGCTTCTATCAAATATAAAATATGTGATTTGTAGTCTTTGAATGAAATTAAAAGAAGTTAATTTCAAATATTTTTTTTTGCGTTTAATTGATTTTTCATCTGTTAGATGGCTCAGTTAATGACTTTTTTTGTATTCTAAAAGTATTCTTAATTTGAAAAAAAAACTTCACACTTTTTTGTTTTAGAAGAAAAAAAACTTCAATGAGAAAAAAATAATTTATATAAATAAAACCTTGAATTCAAATAATTTAAATGGTTTGATGTTAAGTGATGAAAAAAAAAATTAAAATTCGCACAAATGTGGTCTCTTATTTGACAGTACATAAATTTGTACTCCAAAAAGCCTTATGTTGGATTGCACCAGTAGTTAACATATAGGCTTTTAAATTTTAAAGTGAAGTAATTTTAATGGAAAAAATGTCGTTTTATGGCTTACAACCCTGTTGATTTTAGAAAACCCCAATTTTCTTACTCTTGCTGAAAATATAAAAAAGATATATTATTTTTTGTCAAAAATAAAAAAAAAAACTGTTATGAGAAATGGGCAATATGATTTTATAAACATCATATAGTGACTATGTTTTTGCTAAAGTTATTAAATGCTAATTTTAATTAATGCTTATAGTCTATTAATTTAAATTCTAAAATTTAGAACTATAAAACTATGGATTTTTGAGATGGTCCCATAACAGACAGACAAAATTATCCGTGCCCTAGACCATCGTAATTAATGTCTGTTCAACATTTTTAGTGGCAAATAAAGACGAAGTCTATATGTTATGAACACATTATGTACGTTGTACGAATACCTCATATTTACGAAAAGGATTCGTCACCAAAAATTACTTTTAATGGATTCTATAGGAATTTGTCAATCGATAGTTAAGTATGTACCGACCTTTTCCTCCTGCCTTTCTTATTCTTATCACACAATTTTAACGCATCGTTCGCTGTTTTGAAAGGTTTGACAAGTTATTTCAGTTTCCTGATAATGTTGTTCCCGCGGAGCCTATATCCGCAAAAAAAGGTATTAGTTTTTCTAAAAAACAAAATAAAAAAGGATTGTGGTAACTTTACGACTACCTAATGCTGCTGTCTACATATTTACACGGGTATTAATATTTTAACTCGGAACAAGAATTTATTATTAAAATATGGTTAGGTACACAAAATGTGCTTATTGTTTATCTAAATGGACCTGTGTCGTAGGTCTAGACAGGTAAACGTTCTCTAAGTGCGAAACAAATTTTGAAAACAATGAAATCGAAACGTGTTTGATAATGTAAAACGTCACATTTTGGACAGTTTTTAAGTACATGTTAATTACGTATTATTTTCAGCCATTTAGGTAGTTATAGGTATCAATATTGTTCAGACTTTTTAGTTAGGTACCTATATTTCACAACAGTGAATTTTTTTCAATTAGTGACTTTTATCTTTGAACGGTCGATTTTTTTTATTTTTCACTTGGTTGAAATGGAAATAATTTAACAAGCATTTAACAAGCATATTATTGACCCTCATCAGTCGTCACATCACTCGTCTGCAGTGCTAACTTCACTGTTAAGATAGCAGAAGATGCCCTTATCTCAGCAGCCGCTTTAGATAAGATTTTGAAATTGCGGTTAATATGCAGTTCAAGAAAATATAAAATTAATTGACAGTACATAAATTTGTACTAAAGTTTAATGTTTGGAAGTCCTCTAACAAAAACCCCAAAATTATATTTTATCCCCCACTTCGCACTGTGAAGGCGTAGATGCTTTCGCAGTAATGCGCTTTAGGTAGGAACTTGAAATAACGCTCAAAAATTTGAAATTAATTTATAGTTCAAGAAAATTAAGTTGAAGTTTTTAAAAACCGAAAAACTATATTATAAAAATGAAGTAAGAGTGCTACTTCCACTTCATTGTTCAATCGGTTGACGAGAGAATAGTATATACTGTAAACTTCAAAGTGAAGTTCGTATTCGTTCCCTGAATTGGTATTTTGCAACTTTCACTATAAAGTGTGATTTCAGAATTCTTAGACCAAATATTAAAAAAAGAAACAGACTGATATTTCTCATTATCCAAAAAGTTATTTTACATTTTAAAGGGCTAATTTGTTTTAACGTTTTTTTTTCTTGTTTTGTTTTCCGTTGTTTATAAATTCATTCATACATATGAACGAGATTTAATTTGGCGGAGGGTTGAACATTTTGTTACCGGATTAATAATCTTCAAGAAAATCCTTTGCAACCACATTATCATACTTGAGTGTTCTCACCTCAGCCGCTAAGAACACATTTTCCCAATTATGTAAGAATCTTCATTCTTTTTTTTTGTTGTTGTTGCAAACACACCTAAGACATTAGCCAGATTATAAAAAAAAATGCTTAGACATACTCTCGCATACAAAAATGCTGGCATAAAAAAAATCTCTTTTCTGACAGCTGATGATAAAACTGACATGTGTTTCATCATTATTTAGGTTATCGGGTGGATTATTTTTTTTTATTTCTTCCTGTAAATTTAAATATTTTTTTTTTTTGAAACTATACATATCCATGTTCTGTTCAGTGGTCCTTGGATAATTATGCTAATAGTATCCAAAATTTCTATACAAAAATTTTTTTCTTCATAGGTATATTGAAAAAAAAAATCTTGACTTGGAAATGTCAAGAGAGATAGAGAGAGCATCTGTATTCCTAGAAAGAAAAAAGAAACACGAAAAGGTATCTATCAATTTTTTTTCGCTTCTCAGGGGTAACAATATTTATGACCGAGTTTCTGTTGGACCTTTTACGCGCCTTCTAATGGAATTCAAATCAAAAATAAATTATATTTTATGTTAATAATATATACCCTTTTCTTGTGACTATATATGTATACTTTAGGGTCTGTTTTGGATTTGTAAGAAGAATTTAAACTCGAGACATTAATCAGACCTTACATTTTACGATCACAGTAAACGCGAAAAAGCGGGTTCGGCAACTCTGTTTGTTGGACTATCTGAACCTCTTCTGAAACTTTTCTTCAAACTTGAAGCTTAAGATTTTTAGGTAATTCCTTAAAAGCGAAATTGAATTTTTATCAGCTCCAATAAAATCGGTACATACTTGAGTAACTGTTAAGATAAAATGCATTTATTTCGAAAATGTCTCTAACGATTTTGATGAAGTTTTTAATTAATTAAAATTATATGGTGGAAAGATATTTTTCAAAAAAGAAAAACTTCACTAACGGTACCTGCCGTATAACCGAACTTTTGGTTTTCGATTATGTCAGAAACACTTTGCCGATTTAATTTTTTGTAGTTGACGTTCTAAATGTAGGGCTCACCGCTGTACCGACCAAAATCATAAGTTCCCCTGCGGGGGGTATAAGACCTTCATTACTCCCACGTGTCATCGTGTATGGTTTCTGGAGATGTCTTTCAACTCTTCCCCAGTTGTGCTGATTCCTGTTCGATCGTTCTTCACCAGGTCGGCCTTCTTGTCCACCTGTCTGAGTGAAATCGTTGTTCCATTGCATTGCTTGACTCGCAATGCACTCGTTTACTTTTTCGAAATGTATGGGCAATCCTCGTGTTCTTATGTCGTTGATCATTAGAGAATAGAGATACCGTTTGAGAAATCTCAAGGTGTTGGGCAACAACTTTTGCAGCTTTCTAGTGACAGCGGCTGTGATATTCGAATTGCACGGTTTTAACCTTATAACTTGGCTTTGACTTCTTCAAATTCATATTTTATAGGTTAATGTTTTTTTTTTTACATTTGGTTCTAGAAACCATTAAATTTAGACTCAGTCGTGCGTGTTGTCCTATTTGTTTAGGCTTCAAAAGATCCGCGTATTTCTTTAAGGTTTTTGTTTGTAATTTCTCAAAACGGTGAAAGTAATTTTCTAGTTGACGAACAACTATAAAAAAAAACAGTTTAAATAAAGAAGCTACAGGAAACAATTATCGAAATATTCAACAAAAAAAATATTTTCTTGTAAATGAAGATAAGCACATGACCTTGTGCTTCTGATGTCCCGAAAGGCAAATTAAACTGAAATTAGGTTTACTATTTTTTAGTTTAATTTTTTTTCGTTTGTTAATCTTGATTGTAAGATCTAATACGCATAATATGTATACAGGAAGACTTATCAGTGCCATCCCATCAGAAGGGATCATTAGAGCGCAAAAGCCCGAGAAAATGTGACAACAAAAGGAGATTCACTTCACTTGCACCGTGTGCACCCTTATTTATAAAAATTTATCGAACTTTGATCGTATTCCCATTGTAAGTTAGTCAAAGGTTGTTGTTTTTTTTTTTGTTATTTTTTGTGCGATTTTACCCTTTTTTCAAAGGGTTTTGATGTGTTTTTTTGTTGTGTTTTTGTTATGTTTGCTGTTTATGGGACAAGGGGTTAAGTAGCTGCTGAGAGGATCCGTGTGATTTATATGGGTTAGAAAAAGAGCCCATATTTTTTTGGTTGTTGGCATTTCGTACACTTGAATGATCAATCTATCATTTTAATAATCAGTTAATAACCCTTTTCATTATGATTCGTTTTTGTGTGCCATTTTGCCAAAAAGAAAAAAAAAACGGGGTAAAATGTAGGTTTTGTGTGTATGAATTTGAATTGTTGTTTTTCTTAATGAAGTGGCATTTATACGTTTATTTGCACTCTCATATTTACTGTCACATAAAGCCATGAGAATTTATTACAATAGAATTAAAAAAAAAAACTCAGATTAGCTATGGATAATATACAAAAAAGTATTATATATGTAACTCGAGATTTTGATCAAACATAACACGACGATGGAATAAATCTTTTATGGCCGACACTATTTTTTTTGTTATGTTTGAAGTTATAACCAGCAGATTCGATTGTCAAAAAAAAGTACTAGACTTAATCACACGAAATTACTTGTTCCATAATGTATATTTAAATATTATAAACATACATACATATGTACATGTATGTACATTTATATAAAATATAAAATATATATTTTATTAAAAAAAAATGAGTAGGTTGGCAAGCTTAAAGCATTTAATAATTCATTCATACATATACATTCAAAAGGAACATTTTTAACAATGTTTTTTCATATTGAGTAATCTTAGTATAATACTGCAGATGCGAAACGAAAAATCCATTAGTGAAATTGAAAAAGTCTCCACTCAATTTTCGGACACAATTATTTAACCAAACCTTTCATTCGGCCTGAAATAATAACATTTAAGCCCTAGGGGCAGTTTTTTCACAGTAGATTAGAAATTTCAGAGGTTTTGTTCAAATGATGCTTATTAAACGAAATTGGCTAATTAGCTTTATCGATGATTAAAAACTAATTTTTTGTCACTTTTACTGTCCCTGAAATTATTTCTTTTTTAAAATTGGGTCTTTGTGTGATTTAAAAAAAAAAATTCCCTTCCATTTTCGATGGCATTTCGTTTTTCTTATGGAGCCCATAAATTAGATTTCTTCCTTTAATTAATTTTTTTTACTTTGACTATTCATAACGTAAAAACAGTATTACGAAACAGTTTCAAAATTTACAGGATTTTGTTTGGTTTATTTTTTTTTGCAAAACGTAGTATTAGAATAAGGATTGGGACCGATATTGACAAATCTCATTAATATTTACTAAAACACTACCAAAACTAATTTTTTTGTAAATTTTTCAAAAACAGGAAACGTAAAAATAATATTAAAAATTCAAAGGAATCTTTTAGGATTTCAACTCTTGGGTTTTGAAACTGGTTTTACATTTTGTGTGTCATGATTTTTGGCGAGATGAAAGACAAAACTCACTTTTTTTTATTCAACTTCAAAAATCAGAAAATCCTAATATAGGTAACAAAAAAGTTGATCAACTTAAACGTAAACCAGAAACAAAAAAAAAAAACAATTTAAAAAATTCGAAAAAAATATCGGTACCTACCTTAAAATTTTTATTTATTTTATTTTTTGGTCTTCGTTGAAAAATTGTTGCTTTTTTACAATTTATTATATTTTTTCGTTTTTTTTCTGAAGTTGTGTTACATCGTTAAGAAAATATGTTGATAAATATAAAACCGGGATGTAATCTGAATATACTATTCTAATTCTTAAAATTCATTACTTTTTGAGACATGAATTTATAAAAAAAATGCCGGCATTTGGTTCTGTAAAAAAATAAAAAAAAAAAAATTTAATGAAGATTAAAATTAGCTTCTTGTCCCTTGGATAAGTGTTCAAACAAGATTTCTTACAACAAAAACCAAACTTAAAGCAGAAACCCTTGCTTTAGCCTACAGTAGGCCACAGTTCTGCTGAAGAAATCTCTTGTTCTGTTTTTTTTTTTTGGAAAATAAATAAATTTCGAAAAAATGCACATAAATCAAGAACGTACCGTGTACGCTTGTCATAATTGTATGCTTGTCACAGTATGCCACTTAAAGTGCTTTTTTGTATTTATGTTGAAATGAACATACCTTACCCACCTATTTCTTCCCTGTATCCCTTTATTGGATATAAGGCAAAACATATAGAAAGTAAATCTAATATAATCTATGAAAAAGGGTTAAAAAGTCCTTTAAAAGAAAACTGTCCCACATTGAACATTGCGCCTATATAATATGTACCTACGAAGAAGGACATATCATACATAAAAGGATCAAATTGTAATTATTTTCTTATTTCGTAAACATGTTCTTCTATTTCAAAATTGTATTTTCATAACAATTCATCCTCATCAAGAGGTTGTCATAATCTTTTAAGAAAATAATTTGCATATTTAATTTCTCCCTCCCAGACCATAGCCGCCACCCAGTTTTCATTTCTTAGACAACAACAACAAAAATCTAACGTTTTGTTATTTTTTTTTTTTTTTGGTGGCGTGATCTTTTTGTTATTTGACAAACAAAAAAAAAGAAATGTCCTAAACGAGAACAATGTCTTGACTTTGATCCTGTTTCTTATTTTTTTTTTGTTGAACGTTTTGTTATTCATGAGATTCTAGAAAAGTATTAAAATGAAATAAATTTGTAGAAATTCAAAATATTGAAGTTTTTGTAAACACCATTTTAGAACATGAAACCGAATAGGATTACGTTAATATTCAAAAAATTAAAGGGGTCTCTAATAAACTGCACATTTTGGAAGTGCTAATGAAGGCATTATAGATGTTAGATGTACTGTACGTGCTGTTAAAGGTGACATCTGTTCACTTTAAAAAAAATTTTAGTTAGGTAATTGGAATCCAAAATTAACTAATAAAATGACAAGCCAACACAAGACCAAACCGCCATGGAAATTTCGATTTTTAGAATCATTAATAATATCCAATTTGGTAAACCAAATGTCAACTCTATCGAACAATTATTGTAGAAGAATTACCTACATATTTACAAAAAATTATTCACGGTCTACACTAATAGCCTCGCAAAAACATGCCATATCCCGCACATTGTCCAGAATCGATTCGCGAGCTATATGGAATCATTAATCAAAAAATTACAGTGCGCAAAAAAAATACATATCTTGATTATTGCAGTTTGTGTAACTGTCACCCTTTTCTAAAATAATTATTAAATGAACAATTACTAATGCGAATGGGTTTTGAAATATCGTTAAAATGCCCTGCGATTCGTATGTCATTCGATGTCTGACATCATTAGTCCTGTCGCACCGAGTCGTGTAGAGAGTGCTCTATACACCTTGAGGCGGCCCGTCATCATTGACATATGGCGCACTTTGTCCACGATTGCACACAAAACCGGTGACTTATGGACTTCAATCAGCGACCATGTCAATTGTCCAGTATTGCACTCGGCATGGTGTATTGCGTTATTGCAGCGAGAAAAAGAGGGTGTTTTTGTCATAATTCATTACTTTCGATCTACTTACACATACATATGTGTATATTTTAAATTTACATTTTATTTTAGAATTTATATTGACAGTTTCATGTTCCAGATAGAAAGGACGATGTGCACTTCTTTATAAACACAGTTTGTAAGTTTTACATAAAAGTTCCAAACGAACAAAATCGATCAAGGGTTTTTAGGATTGATTTTATTTGTCTCGGGCTTCAAAGCAAAAAATGTCACTATGTTCAAACATGCGTTTTTGGGAGAAGCCAAATTTGAGAATTTAACTTAACAGACTTTTTGTAGAGAATTATATTTTCTATTGGAACAAAAAGTTTAAAAAAAAAATTACAAAAATATTGAAGTAGGAAAAATTTGCAAAAACCAGCGTTAAAATTCGATATCGATTTTGAAACGAAGACGAGAACATTACTTCTTAAGTTCTTCGTTATGGGCTCATGGTTTTCATCTGTGAGTGTGATTTAGGACAGGTTGTGCATTTTTATTATTTTATTTCCAAAGGTCAAAAGTTTATTTTGACTAAAGTAATATAGATTCAACAGGTATAATTACATAATTGATAATGGGTTAGTTCAGCAGACGAAGTTAACTTTCTAATTGCAAGTCTCTAACCTGGCAGCTGTCAAAAGTCTGTCTAAAAATGAAAGGAACTTTTGACAACTTACCAATCAGAGACTTAAACTTGTTTTAAATTGCAGTTAACAATTGCAGGTAACAATTTGACAAAAGATATAGTAGATTCAACCGGGTCACTGTAGTAATCTATCAAGTTTTTATTCATATTTAACAATATCAATCATTTTATTTTAACAAACTATCTTGTTAAACCAACCCTATTCCACTATTGATTTATGATTACACAAAATGTTATTCTAACATTTAAAAATGTTAAATAATAGCATGGGAATTCATTGAATTTTGTTTGAGTTTATACTGGTAAAGTATGATTTTTATTCTACGTGTAGTTCTATCAAAAAATAAAATCATTTTGAGATTTTCCATTTATGTTTTAAATACAATGTTTGAATGAGTTTAAATGTTAGTTGTTAAAAAATTCAAATATTAAATTATAATTTACTGGGAAATGGTCAAAATGCTCAATAAAACTCCAAGTACAAGAAAAAACACCCTGTAGGTACCTGAAAAATGTCAAAACACAAGTCATTTGTTTAGTGGAAAATCAATATGCTTGCTTACACTCCAAAAAAATTTGTAATGTTTAAATATAGAGACTTTGCACGTCAAAAGTTTAAAATTTGTCAAAGTATTGACATTTGGTGTGTGGTGAGTTAGATGGAAGGTGGATGCTTAATAAAAAAAAAAATATGCAAATCACTCTTGCGTAACGCTTTTAACATGTTATCGTGGAAGGACCAAAACAAACACGTGCCCTCGTGAAAGCGATAGCATCAGATGTCAAAACATAAAAAAACGAATTTTAGATCAAAAACGCCATAATGCAATTACAATTTGATTGTCTCAATCAACATTAATGACAGACACGAATTAAGACCGCTACTGCACAACAAACTAGTAGCGCGCACCTACATTTACTTTTTGGTATAACATAAACTATGCGTAGGTTGATATGGAAAATGGGATTGAAATTTGAAGGGTTATCTAGACATCATTTCGATTAAAAGGGCTAGAATTTAGAAGAGCATTTGACAAATTTTTAGTGTTTTATGTAATTACTTTATTTTTGATTGAAGATAACGCCACAAACGGTGTCGGGTAGAAGGCGTAACTTGGATACATAAACGCCTTTAGCTCAAGGCCTACTAACTTTTAAATAAAAATGTACTTTAGCTACATATAAAATATGTACATACATAGGTGTGGTGCGGGTTAAAAATATAACAGTAGCTTTGATCTTAATTGATTTTTTATCTTTTTATTGATTGGTTGACCGTTGACAGTTGACTACGACCATATTAAAAAAATTTAATTCGTATATCTGCATAATATACCTACGTTTTTAATTTAATTATTTCTTTGGTTTGTTACAAAAACCTCGTAACTTACTAGGTTTAACAGAACATACATAAGTATGTACTCACATTTTGCCAATGACAACGAGACACGTTATGGAATAGAAACATGGGTTTGGATTGACCATGTTTATAGAGAAGACCTGTCAAAAAGTCAGTTCGGATGTCAACGGACAGTCGGAACCACCGTAAGATCACGTATATAGCTGCAGTTCGGAGATTCCAAGAAAACTATAGACTAAAAGGATTCCGCAGTCTGTCAACAAGTAAGTGATTGAGAAAAACAATAAGCACAGAACTCACCTCCATTGAAAACCGTTGAAAGTAAATTGGGTCGATTGCAATAGTCCTCGGCTATCCGAAGAAACTTGGGTAAGGATCGGAGAAAGGAAACACCTTAGAGATCACAGCTACTCAAGCAAGAGGGAAAAGCGAGCTAGAATCTGTGTATATACCGGATGAAAATAGTAGAAGTTCACTGTAGCGTGTGGTGTGATAGGCGTTACCACATCAGCAGTTGGATCGTCTACAGCTCTAAGAAACACCTAACAAAAGACACAGAATACAGAATAATCCCCAATAGAGAAGAAAATTATTGGAGAAGAACAAAGCGGTAAGACTTGACGGTATTCCCGCATGGCTCTTACAAGCAGCGCCAACAAAAGCGAGTGAGCTACCTCACCCACTCATTGAGATAGCTTGGGAAACAGAGAGCTTCCCTGAAGAGTGGAAAAAGGAAGGGAATGAAAATAAAGAAGAATTTGCGTGAAGCCAAGATTAACGCAAGAACTATCCGGAGTGATAAAAAAACCACCTGAAAGACACACTTGACGTCGAACAAGCAGAGGATCTTTCTGCACTGCACTGCACTGGATCTTTCTGTGTGGACCACATTACCACCATCATCGAACAGTAGGTTGAATATCGATCACCTTTTCAATTCATCGACTTCGAAAAGGTAGGCATCAAAAATCAATTGATTGCTAATTGCTACAATGATGATTCCAAATGTCACGTTCTGCATAGACGAATGTTGACAAAGGATCCAAAGTGGGGCTAGGCAGCTCTGCATACTGTCACTAATATTTTACATAATCCCCAGGAACCTTGGATATATGTATACATATGTAATTTTGTACATATGAACAAAAACAAATGAATTTGTCAACTTCGATAAATCACGAAATCTTCTTCTTTTATTTAAGAAAATATCAATCACAAACCTGAAGAAGCGTGAAATTAAAAAACAAAGTTGTAATAAAAAAATAGGTAGGTACAATTCCTCAAGGACATGTCTATCAATCAATATTCAATTCATCTTTGCTATACATCAGACGCACATCTTCTCTGGATTGTCTTCAACTTGTGTGTGGCGTATCCCTGACATTTCGATCTTGTCACGCGATTGATGATCAAGTCATCATCGTTTCGTTGTCATGAATAATAAATTACAAATTTAAATGTTTCTTTCATTGATTTTATTTTCTCTATTTGATTGCATGTTTTACGTATCTATGTCATTATTCCATTGAATTGTGCCCGGGAGTCATCTCATATCTCCATCATTTTTATTATATGTGCATGCCGCTTCTGATGTTTACCATCGTATAGTTCTCAAAAACCCTGCCATAAGGAAAATGCACAGCCGTAGGCGCTATCCCGAATTATTATTGTTTCTTCAGTTATTCTGTCTCTTGCATTTATTTTATATATATTTTCAAAGTGGTTTGTAAGTGCAGTAGTTCGTTTTTCAAAAAGTCCTTTTAAGGAATGTAGGTAACTATACATCTGGGTATATGTAAGTAAGTAGTAAGTGATCTTCCGGGATTCCTTAAAAATCAGCAGCACCTGGTGCCTATTTGCCTTAAGCAATTTTCCTTATTTCCTTTCTTTATCATCTGCGAAATTAACCAATTCATTGTTGTGCAATAAGGAAAAGAAAGGGCAAGGACATAGAAGCCTTTTTTTTTTTGCTAGTTCTTACGTGTACGTGGTATATAAAGTGAATGTCGTTTCTATGGGTAGGTATATATGGTTTATAGTTTGAAGATTCACATTACTTCAATTCGCCCTCTCTTGTTCATAAAATAGAATCAGGATCGAGATCAATATAAGTCCTTATTTTGAATCAAGAGAGCGCAATAAGAAGTTTTTCTCAGGACTAATGTATTTTTGCAGGATATGATAGATTTCTCATTTCGATATGCTATCGATTTGTCAATAACGAATTTTCCAATACCACGCCGATTTGGATTAATCCGTTAAAAATTGAATATAAAAGAACATTGATTTTATTCTTCCTATATACGTACTCGTATTATGTTGGTGGCTTTGTCACCGTTTAATCCTTGGAAAAATATTATTTCAAGCACCTTTTCAAGGTGATATCTACAATAACAGCTTATATGCAAAAAAAAAAAAAATCTTCACAATAACTGAAAATCCTGCAAAGGGATACTCTTGCTTGAGGTATACACTGTTCATATGTATTTTCCATCAGTGTTTGATCTTTGTTTATCTAAGCCCAAAAGAAGAGCAAATATTTTTTTTCCTTCAGCATTTTTTTTTTCATTTTTTAAAGAAGGATTTTTTTTAATTGTGTATCCTTGTTTGCATTACCTTAAATTTATTTAATTTGTGGTTAATGATTCAAGGAATTGATACTGTGGCAGATTTATGAAACAATAAATTATAGAACAAGTAATGCGTGAGATTTTATAAAGGGATGAAGAAATTTTCTTTTTGTAGACCAAGAAAAGGAGAAATACTTTTTTGAGAAGAAAAGTAAAAAAAAAAAATTAGAATTATTTAGTTCATTTGGCAATCAAGGAATATTTCATAAACTGGACAGATTTTTTTATTGAACAGCTTATGATTCATTGGGAAAGTGTCAATTCAGTGGGTAAATTCAATTGATAGAGGTTTCGAAAAATTCTATATATAAATGAAGAAACAGGCCTTATTCCCTGCGTGTTATTGCAGGAATAGAAGGCCTTACAATTTTAAGCCGAATCCGAACTGGTATAGTAGGAAGCACTCTATTCTTGATATGTGATAATCGTGGAAAAAAAAACGAAAAAAAAGAGATATTGGAAATCTTTTCAATTATAAAGCTTTGTTTCCTGTCATATCACCATTATCGGTTTGGATCGTTATTATTGAGACAGCCTGTATGTACATTTTAAAGATATTGAACATGTTAAAAAATCGTATTAAAAAAAATGTTCAACTTCCGAAAACGACTCGAAAAAAAATTATTTTAAAAATTTTAGTTTTTGTTTTTGAAAACTTGGATATGCAATTATACTAGTTGAACTTTTTAAAATCTTCTGTATAGAAATTGAATTTACTTCTGCCGAAAATTAAATAAATTGCTCTATGCCCAAACTGTCTTTATTTAAAAGTGCTTGTTGTTAAATGATATAATAGATAGTTTAAATGTTCATGGACACAAAAACTTTTATTAAATTCTTTAAGAAGTTTTCGAAAATGTAAGATTTGTTTAACCGGTTTTTTTTTAAATATTTATTTGATAGGTACCATCACCTACTTTTTATTCTAAAATATATTTGTGTGAAAAATCTTTAAAACTGTAAAAAAAAAAGTTATTAGGTGCCAAATATCAAAAAAAAACGGATCAAACTCGAATTTTTTTTTCAAAAACAATTTTTTTTTCAAAAACTTTATTGAATCGGTTCTATTTATAGTTTTAAGGCGCTGTTACAGAAGCAAACATATCAAAATCAAATAAATCGATTTTTTATTTTTATTTTAAGGTACATATATAAAGGTAGTCAACGTTAAAAATATAACTGAACTATGTGTTTAAAAAAAAATCAATAGTTTTGAGAAAATTGATAGGCCCTTTTTTTGGTCTTAGAAGAAAAAAAAATTAAAAAAATTAACCTGTGTGATGCCCAAAAAACGATTTATACTAAGTTTGAAGAAAATCTAGACCCGACTTGGGATGTCGAAACCAAGCCAGAGTGAGTGACAGACAGAATTGCGAGAATTTTCTTTTCAACTTCCACATCATATAGTAATGTCAAGTTTTTATTTTTTATTTATTTTTTTTACTTATTCTCGAGGTCAATTTTTTTATGAATGGAATACTTGCCCAATAATACCTTTAGTCCCAAGTAAAAATCCTTGTATTATACTGTTGTATACCCACATCAGTTCTCAATCAATTTTTATAAAATAAAATAAGAGTGGAATTCTAACTTTACCATTCGAATAAAGTTTTTTTTTTGTAGCAGTCCTTCAAATCATTTAATCTTGATTTAAATTTTGGCGTGTGGTAAATTTATCTCCCTATACCTACAACATTCGCATTATTTAATCCTAATAAATCATCTTTGTGTTCTTAATCCGTTAAAATTATTATCTTGCTTTACTAATATGCCTCATTACAATATGCAAACAATAAATAAACAAAACCATACATAGCTTCACCGCAAAACATACTGTGTACTACATTCAACATTTTATTCAAATCCTGTTTCTTTTGCTTCTTATTATCTATCTCCAACGTCCAGATCCACCCTAAAAATCAAAAATGATATTCTATTCTATTTTCAAAAAAAAAATTATAAATCCAAAAATTCCTAAACAAACAAACAAAACCTAAAAAGCACGCGCTATGTAAACATTAGCCGCTTCAAAAAATTGATAGAAAATTCTCAAAAAAAAAAAAATATTTCAACAGCCTTGATTACGTTATCGCGCACTAGATCTGGAATTATTTTCTTATCCTAAGTTCATCTAACAATGTGATGAAATTAGAAAATGAAAAGGGTCAATTTTAGAGACACACTCTTCTTCTATCGTTGCACATCGAATCGGTTGTTGTTGTTGCCATTCTCTGCTTCCGTTGGACTGGTTCACGCCCTTAATAAATTCTTTATTTAAGTTAACTTAGAAACAAAACCCCGCGGAATCTGAAGGAAAAAGAAAAATAAATAAATATTAATTCCCTTAGCACGCGTTCGCGGACTTTTTTTCTTTTTTTTTTTGTATAAATGTCCACACGGATGAACTTGGACAGCATTAGAATTATAAACAGGACTACACCGCGCGGGTAGGTTGAAGGTATGTGGTCCGTCATAATTAGAATTTATGCAAATAAGGGTTGGTACCTATATCTAGTTATTTGTTTATTAATCCTGGCGTATACATTGCACACCCGTATAATATAACTTTATAGCGTTTCGAATTCAAACGTGAAAACAATGATGTTGAATGCGCAAAGCGTATCTTTAATTCGTCGTCCTTTTTGGTGATGGTGTCATAGAGCATCATATCTGTAGCCATCAAATTATACGTGGTCAGAAAGTCGGTTGCTCTGCATGGGGTGGAAATTTTTCCTTAAAAAAAAATAGAAAAAAAAATATGAGGGACGTAAAAAAACATGCCAATAGCAAATCATCATTTATCAATATTTTTTTAGGCTGCCGAATTATTTTGCATGCCAGTGAATTCCAGGATCCTTGATATAAAGAGTGTGGGTTTATTGATAAATGTATGAATAAGGGAGAATATACTTATATACACGGATTAAGGGCTTTATTTTATTAATGGTACTCAAAGACACCTAAAAGTTCTTCAAATTCATCCATAAGAAGTCTTTCCTGTGATGATTAATATATAAAAAAGCCAACACTGTACAATATAATCGAACTAGGGTCGATGAAACAGATCATCCTTGCTGGGAAAGATTAAGAATAACTCAGCAGTAAATCTAGCTTTTCGTAAGAGGCGACTAAGGAATAAATCACACCTTGCCAAATAGCACTAAAGTGAGACTAGCGAGCCTTGTCCTGGGCTAATGCGTCTGGAGATCACTGGGCATTGTAAAAGAAGAAGATCAAACAATAAAAACAGGAAAATTCCAGTGACGATTTTTTTCGAAAAATTTAGAGCATTATGGAAGTATTATATGGAAGGCATTTCACTGTTATATGCATGGTACTGATCCTGGAGCGATCAGAAATGGTTGGGTCAGGACTATAAGGACTCCAGGGGCTAGCAAAATAATACAAATTTTGATGAAATTAAAGAGTGGCAATTTGGAATGTGGCATCTATGACCGGTAAAAGTTGTGAACTGAAAGAGACGCAGACGGATTAGTATTGTGAAGAACTTTAATGAGCAATTTTCTAGACTATGACTATAGCTATCGTTCGAAGACGTATAAGTACTCCATCATACGACATATGTAAGTATAACAGTGTACATCAAACGAAGGCACGTAGGAGTAATGAAGGCCTTATGGCCCTTAAGTAAGAAAGGCTTTAAAGTGTAAAAGGCAACCCACTATTTTTTTAAACCCCTTTCACAAAGTTCTGCTGAAGAATTTATCAATCTAGAATAAATTCAGTTCTCACTTTATTCGCATGGTAACAAATAAAATTTGATTCGAAGAGCCTAAAACCCCACCGATAATCATCATGACCATCAGTAGACCTAATTTAGATCAAAAAAAGAAGGCATAAACTTCACCCAATAAAAACTACATCAAAAGTGTCATAAAATACAAAAAAAAAAATGAAACAGAGGAAGGAAATCCTTCAAAACAAAACAATATCGAACAATGAAATAATAGCAAAAGACATCATATCTAACAGTAAACGGAGTCTTCCCAGATGCTGCCATTGCATCAGGCGCCTTTACCTTTTTTATTGTAGGTATGTTCTTTCCTTGAGATTGATTAATCTAGGCCGACATTTTAAAGCCATAGACAATAGTGTTTTATTCCTTGTCCAAGTTCCGTATCGCAGGTACCAAACCTTTTGGTTGAAAATCTTTAAGAATTTATGCCACAATTGTGCAATTTTTTTTGTTCCTTCTTTCATTTTCTTCCTGGATGTTTGTGTCCCGTGACACTATTGCACAGCTGAAATTTTTTCTTAACTTTCTTCGGATTTTTGAAAACAATTCCCAGATTTATTACTTTCTCCCCCTCTATATCGTTGGTGAAGAAGATGGCATACGACACGTCAATTCATTTGTTGAATGGTGGCTTCAGCTTCTTCCTGAAAAAAAAAAAAATGTTTCTCAATTTTTTTTTGATAATTGAATCTCTGGTAGAACAAATCCGGGAAACAAATAATTTCTACTCGTACCAACATTTTCTCAGGCGATATTAATCCAGGTGATATGGTAGTTGGCATGGTTGTCCAAAGTATGTTGCATTATTGTAGTTGTTGGTGTTTGGTATTGGATAATGTGGATGAGTAATGCGATCTGACAGATAGGCAAGGGATTCTTTTTTTTTCATTTTTTTCCAACAAAAAAAAAATCCTTTGAATTTTGGCAAATATTCGTATAACAGCGGATTTCATGGTTGATTGAAAAAATAAGTGCAAATAAAGAGACATATAAAAACCCCTAAAAACGACAATATACAAATATGTATTATAAATGGCTGGATTTCTTGGGAAAATGCTGAACATACTAACTGACAGTTTGTTCACAGTGGGGTAAATCTGTAATTTGATTATGATAGACTCCTCCTAATCCTTAGTTAAGCTTCTGTATTAATAAACGAGTGTTTGCCCAAAAAAATAAAAATGAAATTAAGCCCCAGTTGGACTTTTTATATTGAAGTTTTTTTTTTTTTGAATATGAACTACATATACAAAATAACACCCAAAATGTTTAAATAAATACTTAGAGTGTATCCTGTACAGTTTCCCCGCAACAACGACATTTGTCGTTCTTATGCACATAGACTCCCATTGAATCTAAAGGTCGCATTCATTCCAAATTTTCAGTGCGGATTTTTAATAAGTAATAAAATTAATTGTGAATTAAGGATCGTGCTGAATATTTTAAAGAAATCGCACGAAATAAGGCCCAATAATTTATTTTTAAATAAAATAAAATTATTGCTCAAAACCAATGTTGGGTTCTTATAATGTTGGGCTTAAGGTGGCCATAAACGACGAACATGCTCATGCTCGCTAGTTATTCGTCGTGTAGGGGATAGTTCGCGAACGGCTCGTTGTTGGCGAAACATTTCGATTTTCTCGTGTTCGTTGGTTTCAATGTTCGCCGTGTAGGGCCATGTTCGCGAACAAACCTCATTTTTGCTGTGAACTTTGTTGTTGCTCTTCTTTGTCGCACATGATGTTTATTCTTTGAGAATCGGAACGAAATGAATGTTCGCAAACTGTGTTCGTCGTTTATGGCCACCTTTAGCTTCATAATGAAATTATGCCCCACAAAAGAAATGAAACAAGAACCCAAAAGTTGAGAAATTTCGTTGTTTTTATTTTGTGTCCTTTTTTGGGGCATATTTCTTTTTTTGGGCAATTATTTCCTGGGGTCTATTTTTGCGGACCCGTAAAATTAAGAAGAAATTTATATTATCATTTTGGTTTAGCTAAAACTATTCGTCCTAGAACACTGAGAGAAAACATTAGGAATGAAGAACGTGTTTTGACCAACCTGAATAAATATAACTATAAAAATGCATTCACTAATCATTCACTAACTAGTAAAAAAGTTTCACCTCGAGTTTGCAAACGCGCTATTATTTCAATCAAAAAATGCGTCCCTTCAAAAACTGTATTCTGATCTTGATCTTGTTTACACAACTAATCTGTTTAGCCATGTTTTGATTGTTTATCTTCTTAACTGATATTTCATCCGTCAAATTATTTTTTTTTTGCACATCAAGGTTTAGTGTAGGTAACACAGCCTGATTTTTGAGGGTGAATATGATAGCTCACACCACCCTCAGCATAGTTTTTTTCTATTTACATTTTTGAATCAATAGATACCTACATAAATCGTTTATGAAATAAAAAACAACATTTTTGAAACAAACCGTGAAAAAATATACAACCCTTGGCCTCCTATTGAAATGTGTTTAATCTGCGTATATTCAAAGTGGGGTTGAGATTTTCCTCGACCACATTTTTGATTTTTATCTTTCATTCCATAATGCTTAATGTTGTTGGAAAATCGTGTGCGAACAATGTATTGTGATATCGTTTTATCTTTAGAATTTAAAATTCATTTTGAATTTTTTTTAACGGGTTCGCGGTTATTAAAATGCAGTCAAATGAAAATCGCGCACATTAACTTTTTTTTTTGTTTTTTTTTTTTTGGAAAATCAGAAAATGTCCTCCTTTTTCTATGATTGACACGAGCGGAAAGCGGATTCAGGAAATGCATGTGATTGACATCAGTCCGGGTGGTGCATTTGAATGTACATAAAATTCAGTTATGGAATGGAGCGGAATCATATTATATGGGTTCAAAAATTATTTCTATTCGAATGATCTTTTTGTAAAAAAGAGGCAAGAGGGTGTCTTTGATAAGAAGGTGTAGCCGCGTAATGCTAAATGATGTCAATATTTCGTTATTGTGATATAGTTTAGAACGCATGTGACAGTTAAGGTTGAACTTATGTAGGTCGCTTTGCGATTCACATTTTTCAATGAGCGATATGAATCTCTAGATAAGGTCGTACGATTTCGACACCAAATACCTTTTATAGAATAATCGGATCGATTTTATGAAGGAAAAATGTATTAAGGTATACGCATTATTTAAGAACACCGTTTAAAATATAAATCAATCATATGAAGAACTCATGTAACATGTTAACTTATCGAAATTCAATCCCGACAAATGTAAAGTTCAGGAGAGACAAATATTTCTTGTTTCTGTGGTTTAACGTTATTAACTTTTAACATTAGAATTTTCTGTTACAAATTTGCACAGAGGTAGAGTGTATCAATGGGATTTGGAAGTTCCCAGAGGTTCGATACTCTACACTTTTTATATTTGGTGGCCATTTTTATTTATTTAATAAGATTGTCTCCATTGTTTCAATACGACCTTCTTTTTGGATGATAGGTATAGCAAAATTGTACACTTTTTTTTGGTTTAGCATGTAATTCTTTTCTCTGAGTAGTCTTCTAAAATAATTTAAAAAATACTGGGATCGTACGAATTCGCTCCAGTACGTGCTTTAGAATAAACAAAAAAATTACAAAAAACAAGAATTTCATAGGAGAAAAATAATCAAATGCATTTTAAAAGTCCATTACGATTTTAAAAAACACAACTCATGATCAAAATCTTGAGTTCGATTTTTTTTACGAATAAAAAAATTTCCTCTATAGTATGCATTCCTTTAATATTTATTTGGTGCTGTAAAGTGGAAATGTAGTTTTTTATAATATTTATTTGTCCCAATATAAAGAAGATATCCTTCACCACATATTCACCAAAAATATGGCTAGACATTTTAAGTTTTTATGACGCCATTTTACTTAAATTATTTTAACACTGAGAATTTATATTGAAAATTAAAGTTAAATGATTTTAATAATTTGCTTGGTGTGCTCTGTTGTTGCTTATCCTTTTTTCTTTACATAATTCTTTCATAATTATTTTTTTTTTTTGTAAAAAACAACAAGAGAATTTCAGTTTGAGTTTACTGAGTTGTTGAAGAAGTCGTGGTTCTTTTTCCATCGGAACAGGTAAAATAAACACGACTATTTTATTGAATTTCGTTTCCTGAACGCATCGAGTCTCGATTCAAGAACAAACTTTTAAACTGTCAACTGTCATTTCATTCAACCTGCAACAAAAAAAAATAACAAAACATACTCACCTCTTTCGTTTTATTTCGTTTTGTTTAAATGTTTAATTAGTTTTTATTTCGTTTTTCATATTATTTTTAAGTTGTTTAATA
This sequence comes from Syrphus vitripennis, assembly GCA_958431115.1. Lineage (NCBI taxonomy): Eukaryota > Metazoa > Arthropoda > Insecta > Diptera > Syrphidae > Syrphus > Syrphus vitripennis. The sequence goes on from OY288108.1 coordinate 110,262,509, forward strand.
TTAAAGTGTTTTACTTCTTAATTTACTGAATGTATTCTCCCCAAACGAATCTCAAAACTCCTCAAAACTATGCATTCCCCTACGAACCATATCGAATCCAACAAGATCTCATGGAATCCCTCTACGAGATTCTTGAAAATAAACAAATTGGCATATTCGAAAGTCCCACAGGAACTGGGAAATCACTTACCTTAACTTGTGCAGCACTACGGTGGTTGCTTGATCATGAATCATTGATAAAGGATGAACTGCAACAACGAATTGATGAATTATCCGGCGAGATAAAAAAACTCGAATTGGATGGAAGTCGAGCAACAGATTGGATAGAATCCCAATTCCAAACTGGCAAAAAGAAAGAGCAAATGGTAAGTTTGCGAAAAACTTTTGAAATTATCAAGGAATTCGAGAGGAAAATCAAAGATTTAAAAGCAAAGAAAGCTGAAGAGAAGAAACAAGGCGCCAAGAAATCAGTCCCCGTTGAGGATGTCATGTTCGAAATTGAGAAATCACAAGATGACGATGTGGATGACCTGGAAGAATTCGATGCTAATAAAAAAAATGAGGATGAGGAGGAAAAGGAGAAGGAAGATAATTTACATCGAGATGTGAAAATATTCTTCTGTAGTCGCACTCATTCGCAATTGACGCAAGTTGTATCTGAGTTCAGAAAAACCGAATATGGCAAACAAGTGCGTTGCATTTCCCTAGCCTCTCGACAGAATCTCTGCATTCACCCGGAGGTTAAGAAACTCACTTCTGGCGCCTTGATGAATGAACGTTGCTTAGATATGCAACGGTCTCAGTCAAAAAAAACTTCTTCCGATCCCGATGGGCACTGTGCTAAGAAATCGCGTCTCAAACTATCATCACAATCGAAATGCCCATACAAATCCCAAACTCACATTGAACAGCTTCGAGATTCTTCTCTCGTCGACGTTTTGGACATCGAAGATCTGGTCACTGCTGGAAAATCCCTCAAATCCTGTCCCTACTATGCTTCTCGATCATCAGCCCGAGACGCCCAGATTATAATGCTCCCATATCAACTCTTACTACACAAACGCACCCGTCTTCAAACAGGGATCTCCCTCAAAAACAGCATAATCATCATCGATGAAGCCCACAATCTGTTGGATACAATCTCTAATATCTACAGTTCTGAGGTGAGCTTGTTTCAGCTCTCCGCAGCTCTGGCTCAAATCACCGCATACAAAATGAAATACTGTTCCCGATTCAGCACACAGAATCTTCTCAAAATCAATCAAATGATTTTCATCACCAAACGGCTAACAAAAATGTTCTCTACAAGCAACAAAAACTCCAGGATGCTCAGAACACACGAACTGATGGCCGAAGGCGAATTCTTTAATATCAATCTCTTCCATATCTTAGACTTTTGCGAACAGACACGATTCGCTCAGAAGCTGCAAGGATTTGCCAAACGAATGAATTCCGAACCAGCAGCAAGTGAAAATAAAGAACCACCACGAAGTGCTACAGTTCGACTTTTGAAAAAGCTTGAAGAGGAAAAACTATCTAAATCAAAGTCTTCATCCAAGAAGGAAGTTGTGGTTGAGGAAGTCAAAGTGGACGAAAAAATTGAACCTGTCCCAATAGTGATTCGGCCATTGTTGGCATTCTGGGAGTCGTTGACAGAATGCTCAGACGATGGAGGTGTTCTCATTACACAGCATTGTGATCCCAAGCAAGCTACAATGAAATTTATTCTACTAAATCCTGGCGGGCATTTCCAGGAGATCATAAGGGAAGCAAGATCGGTAAGGATGGATGGTTTGAGTATTTTTAAATTTTGCAGGTAGGAAAAAGAGGCTGCAATAATTTTTAAATAAAAGTAGACGCAATTGGCGTTGGAGTGCTCCTATTTGATTCCATACCTCATAGCCATTTCAACCTTTTGAGGAAAGAGTTGAAATCTTCATTCCAGATAGTTCGTTTAAGCCGTCAAGGAATTCTTCTCCAATAGACAGCATTCCTAGCAGTACGGCGATTTTCACGATCTCGAGTGGAAACTTTACTCTCCTGCTCCACTGCTTCAGCCTTGCTTTTGTGTTTTGGAATGTTCCATGTCTGGGGCCAGCTAAATGCAGGTGTCGTTGTCATTTCATCCTGGAGATTTTCTCTTGGAACCTCATGTGCTATTGCACATTGAACTACATAGGTTATCAGTTCTTCTTTCCAAGATGGTGATTTCTCTAACGATTTCTGCAGAAGATATATGGACGAGGAAGAGAAAAAACAGTTCCTAATCTTCTCTGTGCGTGCAGTCCTCTATCCCAAGATATAAACTCCACTTGGAAGAATACTATTTTAACGATCCCAGCGATCTTGTTAACATAGACGTCAACAGTCTCTCTAGATCCATGTGATGACACAGTGGGAGAATCCTTGTCCTAAGGGTGTCAGTTCTTTTGACAGCCACGCACATAACCTTACCATACTGAGCATTGAGATAAATAAAACTACTTAGGAGTTTGTTTCGCAATCTTCAGCTCTTTCTTTATTCCTGCATGGACAAACTAAAGGATTTTTTGAGCTCTCCTAAAAAAAATGAAAAAAATGAAATAGGGTAGAATCTAGCGATGACCAACTGTCATTTCTGGGCGAAATACATTGGCTTATAGGTAGCAAAGAAAATTTTTGCAAAGCAAAATTTATAATTGTATCATTGCTAAAGGATACTCCTTGACTTTAAATAAAGTTGCAGCCGAACCATTACTATAAAAAATCTGTCATTTTTATCAGAAGCTCTAACATGTCCAAAAAAAATATGTAATGTACCAGAAACATTCGAATTCTATTTCGAAAATTTCTATATTAAATTCTTTTCTAATTATATTCTTGTAGATCATTTTAGCTGGAGGAACGATGCGACCAACAGATGAACTCACTGATCAACTTTTCAAATCTTGTCCGGAGCGAGTTCAATTAAAGTTTTATGACCATGTAGTGTCAGACGATGCAGTAGCACCTTTTGTTGTTCAAAAAGGACCAACTGGAAAAAAGTTCCTATTTAATTTTGGCGAAAGAAAAAAAACTGAATTGGTAAGAACACAAATTTGCTTGATTTTAATTCACGTTATCATCGTCTTTTTTTCCTTATAGCTCTCTGAATTGGGTATGACTTTGAGAAATGTTTGTAATGTTATACCAGCTGGTATTGTTTGCTTCTTTCCATCATACGATTACATGGATTTGGTTTACGACCACTTTACCAAGGAGCATTTTATAGAAGCAATATCACAAAAGAAATACATATTCCGTGAATCTCGCGCAACAGGGGGTCAGTCAGTGGAAAAACTGCTAATGGACTATGCTTGTGCCATTAAAAATCCTGATCGCAATGGAGCACTTCTATTTAGTGTTGTTGGAGGGAAGCTAAGTGAAGGCTTGAATTTCGCTGATGATTTGGGGCGGTGTGTTATTGTGGTTGGAATGCCATATCCAAACAAAAACTCGCCAGAATTACAAGAGAAAATGAAATATTTGGATGTGACACTAAAGAACGGAGCTGGTGCTGAATATTATGAAAATCTCTGTATGAAGAGTGTCAATCAATGCATAGGTTTAAAACAAAACGTTTATGTTTGTTAACTTTTTGCATATTGATTTTTTTTTTTTAATTTAAGGTCGTTCAGTTCGTCACATCAACGATTATGCTTCAGTGTTACTGATTGATGAACGTTATGCAAATGAGAAAGTTCGTAAGAAATTGCCTCAGTGGATATCGAGAAATCTGCAAATTCCTGGAGCTTTTGGCTTGGTGCAGGGAGCAACTGCGAAGTTTTTTCGTCAAAAGCGAAGCAGTTGATCTAGAATATTGATTGTGATCAAAACAGTATTATTTTAATTTTATAATTCTTTGTTTTTTTTTTTCGATTGAAAGAAATCCTTAAAGTATTTCCAAAACGATGATGCAGTTGTGAAATTCAACTTTTGACGGCCATCTTAGATTTTAGTTTTTTCTTGTTTGTCAGCAGCTGTGAAACATATCTATTTTAAACAAAGTTTATTTAAATAAATAAAAAACTAAATTTTATTTGTATTTATTAATAGATGCATTGTAATTTATTTTTTTTCTAAACTGAGAACCCTGCTGTGTCAACACCTGCTTGAAGAAAAATCCTGTTTTGGTCTGCTGCAGTAATAATGAATTCCCTGCGTATGCGATATTTTGTTTGTGCAGAAATTTAGAACAAGAATCCTTGAAAAACCTAGAGATAGAAGTCTATAAAGAAAATTATATATTTTATTTTATAAATAAATTCGATTTCTATAATAAAACATGTCAGTTCTTGTTTGAAATGGTGGTATGATTTTTATACTTTCTTACCCACAAGTTTTTTAGATTTAAAATGCGTAGAAAAATCAAGTAGTGAAAAAGCAGACCCATATCATGGCCTTTTTGGTAAGGAATATTTGAAGACGAAAGATAGAAATATGTAGTAATTATGAGAATGAGTGTATGTAAGTATTGAAATATGAAGCAAACAAATTATGAATCCTGCCCTCTCTATTATTTCCTTCAGCCAAACGATAAAGTTAGAATAAAACAACGATGAGAATAAGACAAAATCTGTTGCCAAGTACCTACGGGACTTTACATTTCTTTTTGAACACGTTGAGACGAAACAAAAATACCTACTGCCGAGCATGGTCGCCTAATGATATAATTTAAATTTTTTTACGAACTTGACCGTGTCAAGAAGTTTAGGCCATCCGGGCCTTATCAGTACAGACAGTAAAAATTATTTAAAAAAAGATCAAGAACCAATCAAGAAGTCATCAGGCGACCACGCACGATCAGAAGGTACCTATGATATTTTATTTTTAGTTATCCTTTACTCAAAAATAAAATTGTAAACTCCACCTTCAACCCAATTTATAAAATATTTGCCCTTTTTCTCTAACCGATCAATGGAACAGTCGATATATTCTTACGCCCTTAGGATGTGAACAAAACAGATGTTTATAAGTACATACCTTGTTATTTTCTTCAGCCAAACAATAAGGATGGAACGACAATCAGAATAAGACAAAATTTAATATCGAGTACTTGCTAGTGGCTAGGCGCTTTCTTATTCAACTTCCACACTAATTGTTCGATGAAACAGGCGATTAACTCCCACTCCCACGAATGTAAACAAAGCAGATGTGTGTTTATACTTCATATCGTTGGCTCTCTTTTTTTCTGTTTTATTATTTTCTTCAGACAAACGATAAGGATGATAAGACAATAAGAATAAGACATAATCTGCTATCAAGTAGGTGTAAGGGGTTAGGCTTTACATTTGTTTTGAATGTTGAGAATAAACAAAAAATACCTACTGCCCGTGCATGGTCGCCTGTTGACTTTATTGAAAATATTTTTTCTGAGAACCTCGGCCCTCTGTAGTCTTACTTTACTCTTTGTATATGAAAACTATAGTACTATCATGGTGGAAGTCGAATGGGGCGACATCTAATTTACCTATGCAACCCTTACTCTTTTTTTTTGCGGAGAGCTTATGGAGGTTTTAAATGATATTTATTATTATTTTTTGGATGCAATAATCCAAAAAATAGTCTACTCTTGCCCCTACCACCAATTTTCGACGCTTTAAGGCTCCCCAAATCGAATTTTACACCTCACATTTTGCAGCGCCACCACCAGGACCTCTGCAACCCTAAAAAAAACTCGCCATGATAGTACTATAGTTTTCATATACAAAGCTTTACTATGGACGGTGTTACATCAAGTGTGATGCGGTACAGAAAATGAAAAAAGTCATAATTATGTTAATATAGTCAGCGTTGTGTTAGACTAGAACACTCGTTTTATTTTATATTTGAATAATATTTAAAATATTCACCATAGTAAAACTGAACACAGGAATAAAAAAGAACAACTTTTCACCACGATATTTTTTTCGTACCTATTTTGGTTTGTGCCCTGACTATACAAATGTGGTAGCAATTTAAAATTTAAATAAAAATATTTAATATTAAAACCATTCAAGAAAATAGCATTTGTAAGGTTTTACAAAATATATAAATACTTTTTGTTGATAGTAAATTGTAGGGTTGAGTGGCGTTGATTGTCTAGCCGCGGCCCAAAGTTCTTGTTTCTTTCTGGGTTCGATTCCCACGATTAATTCACATAGAAACTTTAAATTTTCACATATTCCCTCTTCCTGATTACGCCACGCTCTGTCGCTTCTAATTATGGGTGAGCAGAGTGCCAAGGAGGAAAACTATACAACGACATCGAAATTGAAAAGGGAGATCAAATGTCTCGGATTAAGGAAGCCGGAAATCTAGCTACTCGATTTCTGGTGCCAAAGATGGGACACATTTCTTTTTTTTTAATTTTAAGTTCCAACTGTTTCTTTATGTTTTATTGCACAGGTACAGATGAGTATTGTAATTGTTGGTATGTATCAAATAAATCATTCCACGAATTTATTTTAACGCTGGCGCTGCTCCTTGGGTCATTGAGAATACTGCCTTCACAAATCAAATGCCGTTCAAAAAATTTTAATAAAAGAAAAACTTCTTTTTTTTGTTTTTAAATCAATATTTCTTTTCATTTATTTGTTTCCTATGCAATTAGATAAAAAATAAAATAAAATAATAATTAACAATAAGCTGCGAAATAAATTATTACAATTAGTGATTGTAGATTGTGACGTGTACTGTTTTTTTTTTTTTGATTGTTTCTTTTTCTTGTCTTGATTGTGCTTGAAGTAATATTAGATATTAAATAACAAAGTTATATTTTTAAATATAATATATAAAAAAAAAAATAAAATAAAATATAAACAAATCAAAAAAATATATACTGGTTTTATTTTTATTTGTTTTTTAAAATCTGCATTGTGAATTTTCAACAATAAGTATAGTACAACATAAAAATTATAACTAAAGAAAAAAAATAAATAAAAAAATATACATTTATTTTTGTTTTCTTTATAATAAGGTACCTATGGTTTATATAAGTTCAGGTTTATTTTTATAAACACAACAAAAAAAAAAATATTGTAAAAAGCTGGTTAACAATTTTTGTTGTTTTTTTTTTTAATTTTTAGACATTGTTTTGATTGTTTTATACACATTTAAAAATATTTTATTATATTTTTGCTCATGTCAAAAAAGTAATAATATTTTTTTTTAAACTGAAACTTTGGAATATATTTTACTCTTAGTTACATAATTTTTTAAATCTTATTTTTTGATTCCAAACTTTAAAATCTTTCATATACATAGTTTTTGTTTAATTTTTTTTTTAAATCAGAGTATAAAATGGATTAGAAAAAAAAAGAAAAAATTATGTTTTTTTAGTTTTTCAAGGTAGGTTCAAGGAGGTATGTGCAATTAATTCGATTAATTTAATCATATGTTTTGAGTTAAAAAAATTAGTTTTGTTTTGATCAGTTGGTCTTTTTCAATTTTAGGATCGAATGATTTTATTTTGTTTTGCAAGTTTCCTTTATTTTTTTACTTTTTAAAGATAACGCAAATATAGTTTTGAATATATTAAAAGTAACAGGTACTATGTAGCGCCGAAATTATTATTAACTTTTTTTTTCTTCTTTCAAAACATTTATAATAAAAATGGTTGTTGTAAAATAATTTTTTTTAATGATTTTATACTAGTTTCGATACGATATGGTGATGTTGATTTAAGTAAAAAAAAGAAAAAGATTTTTTTCTAAGGGATAGTAAACTAGGGAGTTTTTTTTTCAAAGTCCATGGAAAGAAATAAAAAAATAAATTAAAAACGTGGTATTTTGGTGGAGAACTGACGCCCTTGTCCCAACCATCGGTGGCCTATGCATGTGGCTGTTAAACTACATCATTTTTTTTGTCAAAATTATAACCGTTACTTTTGTTAACGTATATTTTTAATAACAATATTTGGAAAATACGACAAAAATTGAACGTGGTCTAATTGAGTCCATTAAAAAAATATTTGTTGACAAAACTAATGGATCTCAACGATAACCATTAAAAAAAAATATTTTACCATTAAATATTCTATAAATTGTATAATTAATTGAAAAATATTTTAAAATGGATTTAGATCAATTTCATCATTAGGGTTGTAAACAAATTAATTTAACGTTGAAATTATTTGCATAAATAAAAATTAGTGCTACATGAAAATTAATTTTAAATTTGCATTTTTAATTCGCATGTTTCCAATGCAAAAAATTTCATTTAAAATTGTTTTTTTTTTTTTTTCATGCAAGTTATTTTCACTTTGCATTAATGTTTTTTTTTTAATGCATATAATTTTCATGTTGCATTTACTTTGTTTTTCAATGCAAATTATTTTTGTCAATTTTTTTTAATTAACCAAACCACAGCAGCACTCATGAATTTTATCACAATGAACATACATATGTATATCTCAAGGGGTAAATTAAAATGTGGTCAAGATTTTCTTTTACAAATTTGTTTTAAAAATATTAAAAATGAGATGAATATGAATGAATTTTTACAAGTTTTTTTGTTTATTTTTGAAAATTGCAAAACAAAATAAAAAAAATTGATTTTAAAAGACATAAAATCTCACTGGTTTTAATTAATACACATTTCCTTTGATTAAAGAAATAAGATTGCACACAATATCATTGTCCGTTTTTGTTATTTAGTACATAATGGCATCATTTATGATTTAATTTTTTTTTGTTTTGTTTACATTAACAATTATTCTTTTGAGGTTTTTTCTTTTTCTATATAATTTCCATTTTTGATTTAATATTTTTTTTTTGTTTTTTTTTTTACATTGTTTACACATAATATAGTATATGCACACTAAGCCTATTCATTAAAAATAGGAAGGCATTTTAATAACTTAATTTTTTTTTTAATTTTTCAACCGAATTAATAAAAAAAGAATGTTTTTACTTTATATGTTTTTGTTGTTTTACTTAATATTTGTGAGTTGTTTTCTTTTAATTTTTCTTTAATTACATTTTTATGGTGTACAAATACATTAAGATATAAATACAAAGCGTTTTAATCAGAATTAAAAAAAAAAAATAACTAATAAAATTCTGCTTTTGATACAAGATTTTTTTAAATTTGTCATTTCAATAAAAATATTTAAAGCACTGCGTTTTTAGTTTTTTTTTGATGTTTGTTTTTTTTTTTTACATAAGCTTTTACATGTGATTTTAAGTGACCTAGTTTTTTGTTTTTCGTTTAAAAATGCTGCTAAAAAAATATTATCTACATATATGCTTAAGGGTGAATGGAAAATATTTTAATAAAAAAATATATATTTTCCAATCTACCTCATATCTTTTCAATTAAATTTAAAGGGGAAAAAATACTGTTGGGACAAAAACAAAAGCTAAGAACTCATCCGAATAAAAAAAGGCCGTGAGTTGTCATTTTAACGACTAGAAAATAAAAAAAATACAAGGCCAATTTTTGAAAGCACCAACAATCGAACATTGTGAAAAAAATTTAAAGTTTATTTTCTACTCTATTTCGATTGTTTTTTGTGAGTTTTTAAAAATTTAATCAAAACATTTTTTTAGCATATGAACATTTTTGCTCTTCACATCCGTCACAAATAAGTTATAAAAATTTTCAATTTTTTTTTTTTGCTAAAACTAAGTCACATAATTTATCAACAAGCTAATTTCATATAATTTATTTTGTTTTATTCACAGATAAATATCGATTTTTCTTCTTTTTTTTTGTTCAATTATAATTTTTAAGTTCACTAAACAAATAGAGTTATATGCTTACATCAAAATATTTCAAAACTGGTAGACATTAATGTATATAATATATTATATATAAAGCCTAAATATACATACAAGTATATATATATATAAATTTTAGTTGTTTCCTAGATATAATAATATTTTATAGGCAATTTTTACCACAATTAGTTTTTTTTCATGTTTTTTTTTTAATTAATTTAATTATTAATTTTAAAAATAAAATTTTGAATTTTTAAGGACACATTTATTTTTTGTTTGTTCTTGTTTTTTATATGAATTTTGTTTTTAGTTTAGAATTATATCACTTACGAAATATCATCAAAATGTTTTCGCTTTTGTTATACATACATATAATATTTCTTAAATATAAAGTGATTTATATGATTTAAAGCCAAATATAATAAAAGGAAAACAGAAATATGGATTTGAATTTTACGATCATTTTTAATTTTTTTTTATCTCAATAAATTGGATTGCTTAAGCGGGTAGGATTTTATTTTGAAATTTTTAATTTTTGAAGCAACAGTTCTAATTTTAATTTAATTTTTTTTTTGTTTTGATATAATTGTATTTTTATCAAACATTTAGAACGATTTGTAAGGAATGTCACATTTTTTTTTTAGAAAAAGATATTTTACATGTTTCAATAACATTGAATTATATATTTTGTATTTAAGGCATTTTTACAGATTTTTTTTTTATAAACCAAATATATAAATATAAATAAGAATGCAAATCAACAATAATTAAAACAAAAAAACAGTTGCTTGTTTTAATATTATGTATTTGTATAATATTTCATAATGTTTATGTTTATACAACTTCTTTTTTTGTTTCTCTTTGATTTCTTTTACATTTTGAGGTAGTTAAGCCACAGACAATATTTAGAAAACAAATTCGATACTATAATATTCGAGATGATTTTTAGCTTTTGATTGTGTTGAAGTGAGAGGTTAGAAGCAAGAAATAATGATTGTACTGTTGAGTGTTTCTATCCTAATATTTTAAAAGCTTGATTTTTTTTAATCATCCCTGGATATTTTTGATGTTAGTTATTTTTGTTTGAATTTTAAATGTACATAACTTTCTTTTATTAATTGTGAGTCGCCTTGCTTTTAAATTATGCATTAATTGGAACATTTTGTCAAATTTTTTTCTTTCATTGAGAAACCAGCACTTTATAGTGTCATGCTATTAAGCATTTCGCCAATTTATCTTTACATTTTGTCTTTCTTATTTTGACATTTAAACAACAACAAATCTATTGAATTTCGCAAATGACAACTGGAAGCGAACTCGTTTTACATGGTCCATTCAATTCATATTACTGTCAACAGGTATCGCATTCTTTTACATAGCATTCAGTAAGGTAACATTTTCTACCACACACACATTTTGAAGTTTGGGGTAAGTAAAGCCAGAAGAAGCCATTAGTTCAATAGTTCTGTTCGATTTGCAATAAGATATCTTAGACCAGGTTTGAGTGTAAATTTTCTAAGAAACAAACAAAAGTTGAAAGAAGGAGATGTTTTTAATCAAACTCTGCTCAGGACTTTCTTTAAAACAAAAACGTTTCAAATATTAACCTATTGGATCTTTGTTCGAAAATTTTTTAAAGTATCTTTCGCAACAACAATAACACTTGGAAAAGATTTTATTAAAAATAGTCGTTTTTTCATATCATCATTTAAATATAAGCTGGACAAAAACACGTTTTTTTCCTGTTTGTTCATTTGAAATTTTAACCATAAATCACGTTTTGCTTTAACAACTTTTTTTGTCCAAACGCTGAAGCACTGGCGAAGTATTTGTGAGTGATATGCCCATTTTGAGTAGAACGCACCAAAAAAAAAAACATGTCCTTTGCTTTTTAATCGTTTTTCAATTATTCTTTTCTTATAGACGTCAAGCCCTCTAGTGGATTCAAAGTGCGTAACTACTATACTCCGAGAAGATATCATAAGTAGATGAAAGTACTAAATTTTCATTTTCATTTTCATCTTCTCACAAGTATTTGGCCACCTCCAAAGGACAACTCCTGCATAATCAATTGCACGATATCGTCTCTGTGTCTGTCATGCTTGTTGACAGTAATGTAGACGGGTTGGGTTGGTGTGCGAAAGTACTGAGTTTTTAAAAAACATTTAAAAAATTTTCAAAAAAATATGTGTGAGATAGGAATGTAATAGAACAAAATGTAAATTCCTTACACACGTTCCTCGTTAGTCCACTCTCTTTCTCTTTTTTCCTCTCTCTCTCTTTTTACGACAATCAAAAACATCATGCTAGCTTCTTCAAGCAAAAAATAAAAAAATAAAAATGGACGCCATATGCTTGATTGTTTTTTTGACTGCATTCCTGTCTATCTGTGGCTCTTAATGTTTTGTTTTTTTTTTTACATAAAACATTTTTTTTTTCAATATACATAATTAATAGCTATAGAGATACATACTTACAGCGACAAAAAAAATATTAGTTTTTTTTTAAGATAATTGGTAAAAAAACGAATAGTCAAACCACAACTATTCCTAGGGCTCCAACAAGAAGTACTCATCTCACGCCAAGCACCCACCATTTGTCATTTGAGAAAATGCAGCTGCAACCCCAGTATCCAAATCAACATAATCCGAATCTGTTGGATCACCAGTAAGATGTGACAGAAAATCTGCCTCCTGCACCGAGAGCAGATCGTTTTTGATCGAAATGTGATCATGGAAGGGTACAATTGTTGTGGTGCCGCCCATGGGCCCATGGAAGTCCACAATGTTGGCGTTGTGATTGCTAGTGTTGTTGTTATTGCAGGCGTTATTGCTGTGCTTTAAATCAAAGTTTTCCGACTCGAATAGGAAGCGTTCAGCACTTTGAGCTGTGGTATAGGGACTCTGGGAGTCAACCAGCTCGTTTTTGACAAAATCGGAGGTCGTGTCAGAGGTTGGTGTGAGGCTGCTTTCACAATTTGGAATGTAATCTGATATCAGAGCCTGACTGACAACTGGATGGTGTTGTTGCAGATGTTGGTGATGTTGTTGATGATTGCTCTGATGGAGAAGGTGGGATTGTTGCTGTTGCATTTGTGGCAGGCAGACATCTTGGGCAGGCGAGCTCAAATAGCCAAGCTCTTGAGCTGTTGGCGATGGTTTACAATAGCCATTCGGGATGATGTCCGATGAGTGGTGAGTGTTGTTGGATGTTTGATGATGGTGTGGTGAATTGGGTATCGCCGCTGTGGTGGCTTTGAAGACATTACTGCGATTGTTGATTGTTGACATCGGTGGTATAGCAGTTCGTTGTTGTTGTTGTTGTTGTTGATGTTGTGATTGGGTGGGTGTGGATGCTTGACTTGTGACTGGCACCGGTGACTCAGACGTCTGAAATGGTTTAATGTCCAATTCCAAATCAGCCAAATACTTCTGGGCAGGCGAATGCAAAAGTTTTGTCGGAGGATTGAAGCCACCTCGTCGAACACATGATGGTGAGTGAGCTTGCAACATGTCGAAAAGTTGTTGGCGTTCCAATTCCAGAGTTCGCACTTGGTTTTTTAGGTCGATATTTTGCGTGTCTAGTTGTTCGGATTCTTTCATGAGATTTTGGGTGCGTTCACGCTTCTTCATGCGACACTTTGTGGCAGCAATCTTATTGCGTTCACGTCTCCTCCTACGGCGATCTTCATCTTCAGGAGTGAGTCCTTTGATCGATTTGCTATCACAATCTTCTTCATCGCTGGTATCATCGTCCTTGCGTGAGCATTTGGAAGTGGTTTGTTCTGAGCCCGAGCTCGACTCACAAGTCGACAGCTTTCTCTTACTTTGTATGGAGAGCTTCAGGCCAGCCTTGATTAGTTGCGAACACGTCTGAAATTGAACAAAAAAAAAAACAAATTTAAAAACTTTCAAATCAAATTCCTGTTTGGCGAAGGAAATTAATAGATACAAATTGTTCAAACAAATTATAAAATCAGAGTCGTCTTCGTCTGGATTTGCACATTTGCTAATACCACAAACGACGACAAGCAATAAAAAATCCCCAAACATACAAAATCTCAAATTAAATGCAACTGATTTCAATTTGAAAATAAAAAAAAAAAAAAACGTTTCGTGAGTGACCAACAAAAAGACAAGTTGCCATTTTTGGGCCTTGCAGTAACAACGCATGACTGCGCTGTGCGCTGACCAATTTGGTTATTGGTGACAGACATGTTTTGAGATTTTTTCCCCATCGATCCGTTCGTCGATCGTTTGTGTTTTACTTTTAATGTGAATACATTTTTTTTATTATTACTGTTTGTATTATTATTTACGACCGCTCAAACATGAATGCAGTTTGCCTTTTTGGAGATATGTCTCAGTTGAATATTTTTGTTTGTTTGGCTTTCTGAGAATACAAAAAAAAAAAAAATAAAAGAAATTTTTGAAAGGAATCGAAGGGCAAATTCAGAGTGAAAATACCGCAATAATTTAAATAAAAAAGCGAAAGTTAAAAAATTATAGTGTTTTTTATGCGGTGGAATGTGATTATAACGGACCATCTGTTTGAAGAAATGATTGTTTGATGGACAATTTGTCAAGGAATTCAATTGAGATTGAGATAAATCTGTTGAGATCATCAAAATGAACAGAAATTGACCAAAATTCAAATATGTATCTTAGTTATTTTCAGCAACATAATTTATTATGTTTCCACAAAATTTTGAAATCAGTTTGCAAAACAAAAATGTCCAGATAATATTGTTTGGTCTAAAATGGAATAACTTTTATAATAGACTAATGGTTGTATTAGGGGGAATTGAATAAATTAAATAATGACAAATGAATTCAAACAACAGATAACCCTAACAGCAAAAATTTATATTTTAGGAGTTTTGGAGCTGTATTGTTACAATTCAAATTTTCATTATTTGAGAAAAGAACCCGAGTCTGATGGAATTTGGGCTCATACTTTAAATTACACGGACACCTTTTGTTTTAAATTAAAAAAAAACGTCAAAACATTCCGCATTGATGTCAAAATTTGCCATGAAATGAAAGGTATTTCTTAAGGTTCAGTTTTTTTTTAATACCTACCTTAATTTTTTTCAATAAAAAAAAACATGATTAACATGTTACGTGTATTTATAGTTAATGTGTTTCAACTGCTTGTCCTTTTGAATTCAGGGAATAAACATTTGTTTTCCATTATTATTATACCTATTCTTAAGAATTATTTTTTTTTCATTGAGTCAATATAATGAAATTTCGCGATAACAATATTACGAAAAGACATTGCGTTGAGTCGGGTGTATAGTCGTGATCAATAAAAAAAATTGTATTGGCTATAAAAAGGTGTCTAAATCGTGCAATGTTATATGTTGAGTAATATAAAATATTTATAAACATGGAATCAGTCAGTCAGTCTCACAGTTAATTTACCTACCTAGTTCAAATTGCGATGAAATGTTTGCCATGTCGAAGTTTTTTTCAGAAAAATAGTTGATGGTTTAAAATAGGAATAAAAGCGATTTGTGAAATTTGGGATTAGACATCGATTATTTGAGCTTTAGTTTGGATGGAAGCACAGCACCGAAAGTGTAAAAAGCCACTGTCGATTTCAGATGATTTAAAAATTAAAACAAATCTTGTATACAAAAATAGTTTCGAAAATACAACACCACAAAAAAGTCATATCCACTTTGTGTTGTGGAGTAGATTTGTTTTTGCTTCATTCACAGATGTAACTGTCTATCTCATTTCCACTTTGTAAGAAAAAGCTGGAACGCCATTTGCATTTTGAAGGGAACTGCCATATTTAATGTAATCTTATTAAGGAGGAGTCTACACTTCAATTCAATAGTAGGGCTTGCTTACCCCCAGGATTAGGAAAAACAGAAGTAGTATGACAATATACAATTTTTATAAAAACAATTTATAAAAACTACTTAAAATAATTTTACATGCGAAAACCTTCCATTGAAGCTCATCTAAAATAAATCGTGTTATTTTTCTTTTAACAATTTTAAAGAAACTCAAACTCACTGACCACATGGTCAATGGTCATTGTTTTCCGCACTTGTCGACTTGCATCACATAATAATCCTCTTTCATCACTGACCCGTATTCATTTTATTGTCCAATATCCATGTCCACTATAGGTATACGTTTTTGCTGCCGGTCAGTCTATGTGTACCTGTACCTATTGTATGGATTGATCTTCCAAAAATGGTCAAAAGGCATTCAAGTTTTTTTATTTTTTATATTGATTTCATTATTTTGTATGTGAGACACTTAACTGACGACAACGGCAACGATGTTGACCCGCACAAAATAAAATCTAGGTCAGAGTTAAGGTGCGTCGAGTAGTCGTCGTTGTTGTCGTATCGGTCGTCCATAATCAAAACAGAGCCTACGCCATATAGCATTTTTGCCGACTTTCATGCTTGCCGAATTAATATAAAAACAACCAAAACTGTGCAGATTCTTATCGTTTATAATGTTTTAGAGTTATTGTTGCGAGTGTGACCCGTAAAATAATCCGACGCCGCAGACCGACGCCATAAAAGTGAATTATATTTTTTATAACAATATTTCTACAAAATGATAAAACTTTTAGTAAGGAATACGATAAAATAAACCATAGTTCATGACTGGAATAATAACATTGTACGAAAGGGCGCCTCGGTACTCCCAGAGAATAAATCATTTTTTTTGAGCTTTATAGCCCAATGTCTTTTTGTACACTTAAGAAGAAGTCCAACACTTCAAGATGAATAGATAGATTAAATATGTTCTGAATGGTCTAAATAATAAATTTAATCCATCATTGATCTGGATAGCAAAAAGGAAATGATTGTCCAGATGTACAATATGGATAGTCTAAATGCTCCATATTTTCTATACTTTTTATGGTTATGGACTTATGGTCAACATAATGAAAGTAGTCTAAATAGTTTAGATGATCTAATATTTAGTCCAGATGGTTTAGTTACATAATTAGATAGCCTAGAAAGTCAAGTTTTTGTAGATGGTCTATACGTTTTCTTGAATGGTCTAAATATTACTTTAAATCGAAATATTAAGAGAGTCTTCAAAATTATGGTAGTTTTTGTAGATGGTCTTTATTTTTTTATAATAGATGGTCTAAATATTTACAACCATATGCCCATATGGTTTACAAAGCCTGACTTGAATTCCGCATCTAAAAGAAAAAAAAAAAACAGATTTTTACTGACACCGAATTTCAGTTAATTCGCCCCTGTTTCGACACCTTTTTGACACAAGTTTTCAAAATGCAAAAACGTGATTTATAAACCAAACACACGAACTCACTGTATTCTTGACGCGTCAAACATGACTTTTAAGTCAAAATGGCTCAACGTTTTTCTTTTTTATTTTATTTTTAAATTTTGATTGATTAGGAGGTAAGAAATGTAGGCAGATTCTTACTCACGAAATTTCCACAAACTTTCCAAGTTTTTTTTTGTGAAAAAATTTTTCATTTATAAATCATCATCTTTCTTACCGCCGCCGATATCGGGCAACGACGACAAGGGTGCCTCGCCGCGCCGATGAAGCATCCGATTTGTGTTTTTAGTTTACACATTCCCAGACCGCAACTTGGAAACTTCCCCCAAATAAGTAACACATTCATATTTTTACACATCAATTCTTCACGTACGAGTTATATGTACAAAAATAATAATGTTTTATATAATTTCATAACTTTTTAGTTATTTTTTATTTTTGTGTTGTTACTTTGTGTCGATGAATTAAATTTGTTATTCCATGTGCATATGCGATGCGTAACGAGGTCTGGCCTGGCCGGGCCAAACCAGCCAGTGGCAGAGCACAGCGCCTGGCGTTGATATGTTTATTGTGTTTGATTGCATTTAAGTAATTAACCATTGCTCCTTTGCTTTTTTTTCATGCGCACGGACTCGTATTTGTTTATTTTTGTGTTTGCATGTGCGAATATAAATTGCGACAGTTTTGGGTCAAGTCGATCTCAGTTAAGCTAAGGAGTATCAAAATAACAAAAATAATTCAACAAAAATTGTAAGAGATACATATCATAGATTGAAGAGAAGGAGACGACTTATAAAAGCGAGCGGACAATCTTGGGCCCAAAATCAAAGGCTAGGCTGAGTATTTAGCATAAAGTTTTGTTTTGTTGTTGATGAAGATTGCCATATAAATTATATTCAAGAACAACAACAACAAAAAATACACATGGAACATTGGAAGAAAGAGAAATTCCAAAAAAGGCAGGGTCACCGCCCACGCCCAAAATTCAGTGACTCTTTTTTTTGCTGACTTGATTTGTTGTTTTGGCACAAGCGGATTAGGATTTTTTTTAGTTATATCGAATTGAAGAAAAAATTGCTTTGCGGAACGGAACGCCCGTCTTGCATTCGGAATTTATCTATCAGCCAAAAAACGCCTATGGACGGTAGTTTATATGATTAATTTTTATGCGAGAATACTCATTTATTATTTTTTTTTTCTTTTGAAAAAGGATTTTGTTAGTAGGCCAAAAATAAACTTCCATATTGCACGATAACTCTTCTCAAAATTATGTTCTGAAATGCATTTGAGTCCATATCTAACACCCTAATGGTATACTTTTAGGCGTTTTAACTCTTAGTATAAGTCATTTGAAAAATGTTTCATTAAAAAAAAGATGATTAAATTTTATATCCCAATCATCCCAAGATAAGGATTAAAACGTATTTTTCGAAATGGCGACCAATGCACAATAATTAGTAATTACAAAAGTGCCATTTTGTTTTCATACTCAAACACTCGAAGTTCATCTTTCCATTCCAATCATAAAATTTGAGATTTATGTTAGTGGCAAATTTAATAAAAGTTCCCTTAAATTCTTTTTATCTTTAAATCTAATTTTTTTTTAGCCCCTTATATTTTTGGATCCACCAAGACATCCCTGGGTACAAAAACATGATTTTTTTTACCTCAGACTTGCGAAAATGTATAAGAAAGAGTGAAAAGGCATCATAACTGTTTTAAATAAAGGTATTTTAAGAATGAAAACAGTACCCTTTATGTCGCTTTTAAATGTTTTTAGACTGTTTTAAGAATTGGAAGACGCCGAAGATCTCAGTCCAACATATCGAGGATGCCAAAGAAGCCCAAGCCGACGTAAAGCTGCAAAAGACGCCGAAGACTCTGAAACTGCTTTGACCAATCTACATGAACGTTCGCACATATATCTAATAATCTAATGTTTATATACCCTAACTGATCCAATAGATGGGGTTGGAGTCAAATTATTTAAAAAACTAGTCATATTCGTATTCTTTTCAAATCAAATTTAACGCGTCACCTATACATACTTACGGATCAACGACTGCCGAGTCAGCTAGTTTCTTGTAAGATCAATGAAAACTGTACCGCACAGTTTTTTACTTTAATTCATTCTGAAACTGTTTTAGTGTTGAATACAATTTTGCGACAGTTAGATCAACGACATTAGATTATATTTAGTTAAACGTGTTTTAAAAAAAAGATGTTCTTCTTGACACAAATTGCTGTAAAATATCAACAAAAAAGTATTTCACATAAGAATAAATAAACATGTTCACATGTATGTACCATATACATATGTATGTTTATATATTTAAAAAAATCCAATTTGCATTTAATTTCTATCTCAGCGATTAAATTTTTTTTATTGCATCCGTCTTCCTAACAGAAGTCAACCTATAAAATAGCCGATAGGCGTTTCGATTATAATTAAATAATTATCTCAGTAAATGCAGTCAGAGTCTGTCAGTCAGTCAGTCAGTCAGTGCATCGCGAATAAGCTGAGATTTTTCTCTTGATCCTCAGTGGGCACTGCGCAGCCCACGATTAATCAACTTTATTTTATTTCATTTCTATTACCGCGCGGCCGGCCACAGATACTTTTTTAATATATTTCCATATGATGAATTTTGCATATACAGGTCAATGTCGCATCTTTTTATATTTCTGTTAGGATTTTTTTTTTCATTCTTTATTTGCAATTTCAGTAATTTTCGTATATTAAGAGAGATAGAGAGTGATCTTGTGGGCGTTATTATCGTAGGCGGCAGAGAAGGCATCACAACACGAACATGAGCACCGCACCGGTGCGGTACGGCCAGCAGTGTGAAAATCACCATTCATTAAATGCAACACGAATGTCGCCGAGAAGATTTTCAATCTACCGCACACCGCAAACTAAAGGCAAAGGGTATATTCGATTTATCTTCTTTTCTTTTAATGATATTTTTTTTAATTTTTTTTGAATTTTGTTTTGCCTTATTGAATAAAATTAGCATTTTAATTAAAGAGGTACTAATGCATTGAAAAATTGATTTCAATTTGTGTGCTTGACTGGTAATTGATTCGGTTTTGGTTTCGTTCTTTAAATGTTACGTAGTTAGGTATAGAGAAAGATGCAGAAATTGTATAAGCAAAAAAACAAATAAAATAAAAATAATAAATTAATTAATACCTGTTGGACGCTGGGTGTTGTTGCTGTGCCGGCGGGTGAGTCAAGCGGTGAACCTGAACAACTGGAATGACTACTATCCTGTGATATTGCCTGGAATTAATTACATAAAAAAGAAATTGGATTAAATTAGTATCATTTGTTAAGATTAGTTTAAAATAATAAATGTACCTTTGGAGTAAAACAAGGTTCTTTGAAAATTATTTCAAGGTTTTGAGAATAACTTGTGCTTGTTTTTTTTTTAATTTATTATCTATGATGGAGTAAGGTTATAAGGCACATTTACATGTTTGGCAAATTGTAATTTTACTATAAATCATTGGCCAAAAAAGTGACAGAATGAAAATGCCATTCCCCATTTTTAGTTTAAATGTCAAATGAAAATTTTAAGAAAAATTTGGGAAACAAATTTTGTCAGTAAAAAAGTTTGTCTTTGAAAAATAAAAGGAAATTGAACCGTCTACCGGGTTAATACGTCCAACAGGATATCCGTCCATCATCATCGCAACTATTTGCGTTCGCTTTATAATGTGATCATGTACGTGAATCATGACCGCATGACACCCAATTTTTTGATTTTTTTAAGTCTATCAACATTTTGTTATTGTTACTTAAAAAAAAAGTTATTTCTGAATTAATAAACCAAAAAACAATCTACGTTTCCTCTTAGCTTAAATGCGTCCTACCTAATTATTTTTTGTTGAGATGGTCCGGTAATTATTTCGAAAACAAACAACAAAACAAAATAATATCGAATGATTTGCAAAATATTTTCAAGTGGTGATTAATAAATTGATTTATTTTGTTTATTTATTTACAATTTATTTATGGTAATAGATAACGAATTTTCGTTAATTAAACTTTGGAACAAGTTACGAAAATTGGAAAAAAATATCCTTTAGCTGCATTATGAGTCATTCCATATGAAAACGTCAAAAAATATTAAAAATTAATTTTTCACTATTTTTGATTTTTTCAAACATCTTTGGGCACCGAAAAATTAAATCCTGTTGGATTTCAATTTACTTTGGCCCAAAGATGATACCCACAAAGTTAAAAAAAAAAAACAAAAATGTGATAGCTTTTTCGATTTGACGTTTGCATATGGAATGACTCTTATGAAATAGTTTGAAAGCTTTTTGTGTAGGAAATTATTAAATACTAAAAACGTCTGTAACTTGGACCTATTATTTTTTAGTGCGAGATTAAGTCCATTTTCGATTTTTCTGTGCCCAATATTATTTATATTTACTCCGCCATGTCGGCTATGATGGCATCCTAGAAACCGTTGTTCCTTGCGGATATAGTGATAAACAAAGGTTTTTTTTAGCATCATGGAGGTGTACTTTGGATTACAGCTGAGTTTCACAGGTATCAACTACCAACTTGAAACCACGAAATGAATTACCATGTAAATGGAACTGATTGCGCTGTGAGAGCACCCATAGGTTCAGGATTTGTGAATTTATCTCATGAGGCAGTTGACCGTGGAAAAAAATATTTCTGTTTTTTAGACGAACGAGTCTGGGAACCGAACCTAGACTTCCTGCAATTGGTGCAATTTCTTTAAAATATGGCGGTCACATAAAACTGAATATTGAATACAACCAAACGCAATAACACATATTTCAATATCACAAAATTGCCTTAAAAATGTATAGATATAGAAATTCAAATTTTATACAACTCACCTGTGGATTCATGGAATTAAAACTCCGCACCGATATTCCTTGTGCTGCTGTGAAATAATTATCCATTGGGTTTGACATTGCCATTAATGAATTAACAATTTCTGGAGTTTTTGGCGTGGAGCCGGCATCCAGCCCCAGCGTTTGTGGTATATTCAAATTAAACATTCTCATTGAATTGAATTTTTTTTTAAATTTAACTTTGATAAAAAAAAAATTAAATGGAAACCAAAAAAAATTATAAAAACACTGAAATTACTTATAATATGTAACGGAAATTTTTAATAATTTTTTTTTTAATATTTAAACAAAAAAAGTTGACCGTATGTTGTGTTTTCTCTCTTTTTGACGTTTTTTTTTTTGTATAATTATATTAACGTAACTATTTTTTTATTAAGCTTAAATCACAGTTAGATGGTTAGTTTTGGTTGTTTTGGTAAATAAATATATATATTTTTTTTTCTTTCTTCTTTTAAATCACAAAATATACACCTTCTTTTGCTTTTGTTCTTTTTTTTGTATAAATTATTATAAAGGTATTGTATATTTTTTACTCTTTCACTAATAATTTATATTTGTGGCCATTTGAATATAATAAGAACACTTGAGTTGAGTTTTTGACTTTTGTCGTTGCTGCTTTTTCTTTTACCTAAACAAGGTATTTCCTTCGTTTTTTTGTGCAATATAACTGAAAAGATACAAAAAAGAAAATTTAAATTTAATAAAAATTGTTTTCAAGTGTGACATCTCTCTAAAAAATAAATTAATTAATTCTTATTTTAAATTGATTGCACTTTCTTCTTCGTCTTCGTTATACATATACTCAATCCTTTTTCAATTGACTCAAGGTTGTTAGTGGAACAAAATTAAATTTAAACTAGTTTAATGAAAAGCATTAATCATAATTAGAAGTAATTAGAATTTCGAGAACTTCCAAAAAAATTTGTATCGAGTTCCATGAGGGACGAGAGAGAAACAGTGTGTTTGTCTGCTGACTGCGTGCTTTAATTGAACCAATTTAGCTCGCATGTTTTAATTAATGGTTTAATGAAATATTGAGGAGCATGCGGATGGCGCATATGCAAGCGCTTGTGGGAGGAATATACATCACACAAAAAAAATCTGTTTTTTTTTTGGTTGATTCTGTTGATAGAAGATTTATGACACTGAACTTTGGTTACGATTTTTGTTCATAGAGTTAGTTTTTTTTAGGGTTTTAAAAACTGTTCTTTTTTTATGATTCACCATTTCTAATTCAGAGAGAATCTTGAAAGTTTTGTCAAATTTATTCTAAATTATTTCATTACCAGATGTATTTTTTATGTCACTCAATAAATTCAATAACAACCAAAAAAAAACAGCAGTCCACTAGAGTTCCAAAATATGTGAAAAAATAGAATCATTTCTTTAAAAAACTGTGTTCCAGATGTTTCTTGACAGTCGTGCCAATCATATTGGATGTTCTTTTTTTTTATTTATTATTTTTTTTCTTATAGCCTTACCACACTCATTATCTATTGCAAAAGAGAATCCAAAGAAAAAAAAAACTCAAATGGAAACACATTTCTATAAGTTTTTGTTTTGTTTTTTTTTTTTGTCTGTTTTGGACAAGCTAAAATATAAAAATATATTATTGGCTATGTGGTTAGAAGAAGAAGAGGAGGTTTCATCTCTCGTAAAGTTATTTTTGATTTATGGCGCAGAATGATTTTTACTGATGGAATTTGTCTGGATTTTGGCATTTTTTATGGAAAAGAAAATTAATAAATTCAAAGGCATTAATGTGAAATATTTATATGGTGGCTATTAACAATTAAAAAAAAAAGAAGTAATTCGATAGAAACAGAGAACTACTTACTTGAAATAGCTTAGGAAAAAACAATAACGAAATTAATATAATTTCAAAAACATCTGCGATACATAAGCATTGGATAATTTTCAAGTTGAGTTTTATGAATTAATTTTTTTTATGAATTCATTAGAAAATATTTCCAGACAAAAAAAACATTTCAATAATGAGTCAAAATTTAAAATTTTTGTTTCTAAAAGCTATAAAGAGTTAAACAAAATAAATAGTGTTTAGTCTTCTGTTTGGTTAATTAATTTCTGTGCTATAGATTTTTGTTGTCAAAATGTTCACCCATAATCCTGGTTCGATGAAGAGTACCGACTTGCGCATGCAGCTAAGACTAAGGTCCCTTTATCAGAAAATACTGCAGACAAGCAAAAGAGAAGAGTTCAGGAGTTTTATGGCCAAAATAGTAGGGAGGAACGAAAGGGGGTGGGGGTATTCTGGTAAACGCGATGAAAAGTATTTCTCAATGATAAGTCTCAATTTTGCAATTCTGGTTCTGTACAAATGTGGAAACTTCTCTTTAAAAGTCGTCAAATGAAATTTAATTTATCAGAGCTAATTTTATGTTTAAGAAAAATCAACATTTTGGGTAAAATGAAATAAAGTAGTTTGAAAAATGAGATGATAAAAAAATATCATTTTGTTTTATCATAAAACCAAGTTAAAGAGTTATTCTTTTTTATAGAGCTTATATCTAGTCTTTCGACTGATATAAAAATGTATTTGTTATATAAGAAAATAGTTGTTTAAGGAAAAGGTGTTATAACGCTTTCCAGGAGCAGTTTGCTCCAATAACAAAATCTTTATTGAAGTATACGCGTTGATATAACGCTAACCTCTGATATTAATTGGAGTTTTTGACGACATTTCAAGTCTTTATAACACTGTTTTACAAAAAAACATTTCGACTCTGTAATAATTGATTCGAAATACTTTGTTATTATTTTGCGTGAATAAAACAAAATGAAGTTGTAATGTTTTGTGAATACATTATCACGTAATAAGTAGAAGAAGATTCTGGTACAAAATATTTTTTTTTTTTACAAATAATAATTTTTATTCGGGGAACTGCTTTCTTGAAATATGTATGTTGGTAAGACCAGTTGAACTTTCCGCAGCAACATCCATTTTATTAAGGTAGTAAAATATAAAATAAATCTACATCTACGACAAAAGCAAGACACATTAAAATCCATCGATTCTATGACTTAAACAAACTTTATGGCAATATTTCAAGCTAAAACTTCTACTTAAAATTACTTCAATTTTCTAGGAAAACTACTGAAACCAAAATGTACGTATGTACGTTAATAACATTTTAAATCCAATTTAAAATGAATTAGACAGCTCAAAACTAGAGGAGCCAGTAACTTCTTGAATTCTGTTGACGCCACAACATTTGTTCTTTTATTTAACAAACGCACAATAGAATCATAAACTGTTTTACCAAAGTAATTAGGTCAAGTGGGCGAGGTGAAAGAAAAATTAAATAAGTATTATGCATATGCATATGCACTAGCCACAACCACAATCAACCAATTCTTCTATTGCCTTTTACTACCCTTGAATCCTGCTTCTCCATAAACTCTGCTCTTTTGCAAGCTTCATTTACTCACCAAAGTTTTCATTATTTGACATTCAACGACGACGGAGGAGCGTTTGAACTTAAAGCTGTGCGGTTGGGGTGTTATAAGTTACACCCAAACCCCAGTTTGTCACGAAACATATAAGACTGTTTTTGTTTGTAACATTTATAGCCGGTCTGTACTGTACTGGGCGTAATACAGTTTTAGGGGTTAAATTTATGGCCATTTTAAAATGTACTCCGCGTGGTAGTTCGGTTGGAGCTCATTTCAAGCAAAGAATTAAAAAAAAAAAAAAACAGTAAAGTGCACATAAAATGTCAAATGAATGCGCCAACAATATAATATTTTCCAAGAGAGAGGATGTGTTTGTGTTTTTTTTTATTCCAAACCAACACGAATAGTGTTTATGTGGGTCAGACTACAGACAAACTGTCTCGAAACTAAAAAAGGAGAAGCGTGAAGGGTATATCATTAATTACTGTATAAAGTCTCGGAAAGTGCATTTAATTTCACCCTTGTCCATATTCTCCATTGTATGATTTTTTTTTTTGTGTTTTACTCTTTTTTTTTTGTAATTGCTCTGTAGTTTATTTTTCTCTTCTTTTTTTTATTAGTTTGTCTGGTTAAAGTGTGAATTAAAATTAGCACTTCAAAGTAGAAAATATTGTCATTTAGATTAATTTAGATTTTTTTTTGTAGGTATGTTTTGTTGCAGATTCTCTGTTAATTATTATGATTAAAATATGCGTCCAGTTAAAACCTCTTTTATTTATATAAAAAAAAAGAGAAGATAGCTAAGGCCAATATGGATGAGCTACGTGACTAAATCACATGAGTATTTTTTAGACTTATATAGGTGATAAGTGGTTCTGCGTTAAACCAGCTAGATTAAAATCGTGTTTATGAGTCTAAGTTATGGTTATCTATCTATGCATAAATATCAAATTAAAACAAAAAAAAAAAAAAATAAAGAGTGCATTGATATTTAGTTTTTTTTTTTGCAGCTGTTTAAAATTCTATTTGGCATTAAAACAAACAAGATTTTCATTTGATCTATTTGATCAATTTCAAGTTGATGAAGAAGATAAAATGATGTATCATAAAAATACAAATACATAATCTTTTTATAGAAACATACTTTAAAGAAAAAAAAAATGTATGCAAGCCTTAAGCATTTAATTATATATGGATGTATGTACATACCTATATAGAAAAATATTTTTTTCTTCAAAAATCCAAAAAAAAAAATTGAAAATATGATAAAATATAAAAATAGCAGGTACCGTTTAAAACTTTTTTTTTTGTTTTCAGAAATACTTTAAATAATTTTAATCACTTATAAAACCCCACTCAAAAATGTTCATCAAAATCTTTGGGGCAGGAATTTTTTTTTAACTTTTAATTTCGACTTTGGAATTACCTAAAAAGCTTAAGTTTCAAGTTTGAAGAAATCCCTTCAGTGGTTTAGGCACGCGAAAAAGTGTGTCCCGCAATTATGTATGTCTGTCGGTCTTTCTATCTATATCTCATTAAATTGTTTGGTCAAAAATTATTTTTCAAAAAACATTATTAAAAAAAAAATAATAATATTGGAAACCTATAAAATTTAAAAAAAAATATTTTTTGACTTTTTGAAAACACTGATTTTTTTAATCAATATTATGAAAACGAGTGGATATTTTTTTTAAATTTTTGCTCTTAACTGTATATTTTTAAACACTAAAAACTTGGATGCCAATTTTTTTTGTTCAAAAAATGTATTTAAAAAATGTAGGTACATGAAAAATTATTTTTTATTTAAAAAGTCGTATTTTTACGATACATCAGATGGTTAAGTTTTGAGCTCAATCTATTTGACGTAGTTTTTTATCCTAGAATTAATTGATTGACATATTTGCAAAGAAAATGATAAAATCATTTTTAGAGGATGTTTTCTTCTATTTATAGACACCTTTATGGTTATGATCGGTGAGGTATACGTTTCACAATCTTACTTGAAAAAACGCCGTTTCATTTTAAAACGTCGACCAAATCATTTTGGAAACAATATTTTATTGCAAACCTTTGGACACAAGGCCATTGTATATAGATTTGCATAGTACTCTCATGAACACGTTCCACACGTCGGCCACCTAGCGATCACACAACTAACTAATTTTCTGGTTGCTGTTTCTGTGTATATACAAGTGCGCCCCCAGTCGACCACACAACACAACTCAAAAATCATCGTGATGATAGTACTATAAATTTTATATACAATGCACAAGGCCCAAAGTATAAATCCAACCAAAAAGTGCTACCAGCTACCAGGGATGTTACAGAGTTTGAAACAGTCAATGTACAAATCATGCAAACACTTCTTACTAACAGAGATTTTCGCTGATATTAGATAACAATCAACACTTAAAATGGGAGGAATTTATTTTACATTTTTCTTATAATAACACGCTTAGTTAAATTATTTTAAAGAATTTCTAATGAATCACCTTGGTATAGGAAGAGTTATGTCTTATCTTTTTTATTTCGAAATTATCTTCGCATAGAAAATTTACCCAAAGCTTCACATCACACGTGCAATTAACTGGTATTTATAGGATTTATTTATAAATGTATGAACAAATGGTTGTTAGATTTATTTCCTTCATCATCTTCATCACTAATGAAAAAATGACACATTTGAATGAAATTCCACTTTTAAAGAGTTTTTTTTCCACCACACGACACACGATTAGAGAACAGAAAAAAAAACTTTCAAATCATTTTGTTTTTCGCAAAAATTATAATTATTATGATTTTTCTTTTTAATCTCACTATCTATAGGTACAAAATACAAGATTAAAAAACAAATAAAACAAAAATTACCGGCAAACCACAAATTATATTATCATTTAGCTATATCCACAAGTAATTAATTCAAGTATCTACTAGGTAGAATTGTAAAAGCACAAAGTCGAAGTATTAAATAAAAAAAAACAAAAACATTTATAGAAATAAATTTAAATTGTAGGTACATAGGTTCATATATATCTGAATATTATCTTTTGTGTTTCGCATTTTCAACCATATTTGTACATTTATTTACATTTTTAATAAAAATACAAATTCCATCGAGTCGATATTGTGAATTATAAAAGATACCGCCACCGTGGTCGTCGTTATACCGACCGAAGCGTTAGCTAACGATGCTTTAGTAGAGTCAGAGTAATAATCGCGTACTGCGGCAAGCAAGCAGAAATATACAAAACAGAAATAAAAAAAAAAAACTGCCGGTTACCGGCCGGTCGATGCCGATGTGTGCTTTCTTATATTGCAACAATATTTGTTGATCTTTTTTCTCCAAGTTGATTTTTTTCAATAATATTATTTCGGTGTTACTTTGTTGAATTTTAAAAGCTTTTTTTTTTCTTCACATTGCACATTTTCAAAACAAAATTCTAAAGCGTATAAAAAGCACTTAGAGAGGAGAGTTTTTGTGTTTTGTTGTGACGGTGTTAAAATTTCAAATATTTTAAGTGCTCGCAAAAAATTTCCCATGCAAACCGTGACCCCAAAAAACTTGTAGTTTAGATATTATAATTTATATCTACATAAAGTGTACTCGTATCTTTAGGCCTGAACTGAATGCAAATTATAAAGATTCTTTTAATTGAATTGGTATAACAAGCGATTTTCGTGTAATAAGCCTACTCAGTACTCACACTATTGTGTAAATGCGCAGTTAACCTTGCGGAGCGTATAGGAATGCATACGGTGTTATTTATATCCTGGGAGGTAAAGTTAATTTACAATTATGGAAATGAATAAAAACTGATATTTTTATTTGAAGTCTTGCCAAAATTGAAAAGTGTCTCATCTTGGTCTTGTCCTGGTATCAATTCAGAATTTCTTCTTATATTATGTAAGGGTTCCCCAATTATTACTCATTTCTTAATTATAATTTCGAAATTTCTTGGCTGACTCCGAAGTCCTTTGAGGCAGCCACTCTTCTTTTTATTCATATTTTTTACAATTTTTGCATGACTTTAAAATACCTTCTATAATTTTCGTTTTAGTTCAAATTGCGTTTTTAGATATCGGGGTATCCCAAGGCAGCGATTTAGGTCCTATTTTTTTATTTTAACTAGATATTGATTTTATATTTCACGTGATGCCACTGAGACTGGGTAAACTTCGAGAAATCGACCTAAACGTAATCGAATTGAATAATAGTTATTACTAAAACAAAAAAGTGCAACACTAGAAACTTACACATCATGTATGTATATCTAAAAAAGAGCAGGTACCGAAACACATGGTGGTAAATAGAAAATATTCTTTTGGGTCATGACCCTATTCTTCAGTCGGAACCAGTTTGTGTTTCTGTACCTGTTATGGTTGCCTAGATTCTGATGTCCGTCTATGGGATGAAATACTACATTTTCACCAGAGGTCAATCTCGTTCAGATTTAGTAAATCTTCTGAAGTGTTCCCACCGCATTAAAAAGTTTTAAATTAGATTAAATTTGACAGTTCCCTTGAAAATGCAAATGGCGTTCTCTTATTTCTTATGAAGAGGGTTCCATTTCTGTGTCAAACAGAGCAAAAAAAAAAAATCGACTCTCGAAAGAATACGTTCCACAACACAAAGAGAATATAAAATTAGGGATGTTCGGTTTGCGAAACTCTTTGTCCGCATGAAGATTTATTTGAATTCTCAAGATTTATTAATATGGTAAATCTTCGAGATTTGTACAAGATTTATGGATAATTCACTTAAATTGCGATTTAGAGCTTGATGAAAACGTAGTAATAGATGCAGGAGAGATCAACATGTGCAAGATGGGAAACCTGCTTATTATTTCATATAACTTTATGGAACCAGCACTTCTTGCCACATTCCTTCCCAGGCTATTAAATAACACATTATATTTGTATGCGAATTTAAATTGAAGAATTACAATTGTTTAATAAATAATTTGAATATGTCAGCATTTAACCATCAAATCTGTGTGGCGCCACAGTAACATATGCATCATATGGATGATGCACCCCTAAAAGTGATGGGATATCTTGCATAAGTATCTAAATCATCATCATCCCAGAGATGACACGCAGATAATAAGATTGCATCAAAGTTAATCGTTTGTGCAATTTTCCTATCAATGCATTCTCAGTCAAGTAGATGATGATGACGATGTTGATAATGCTTGGGGATATGTATGCACATATTCTAAAAACGAACCCCCTTTAGGCAACAACAACAATCTATTGTCTATAATGCCGGCGGCGGCAACTCAAGCAACGACCGACCGACGACGACAGTGACTCTATGATTTGATTCCCATCCATCTTTTGTGTCATTATTTCTATGCTATATGCCTTAGTTGCTTGTGAATTAGTTGCAGTCCTTCGATTTTATTTTGGATTTCAAATTTATTTCTCTTTCTCTTTACTGAACTAAATTCTTTTTTGTTTTTTAAAATCTAATTGAATTTCAAATTTTTATTTATGGTTCAAGTCATAAACATTACTTGCCAAAAATAACAAACGAACATCAAACGTGGTTGGGGTGGGGTTTCTGTTTTACGCAGCGTAGCGGTTTGTTGTGGTGTTGGGTAGTGGTTATGAGGGCTGCGCGCGGACAGAGCGGATCGGTGGCGGCATTCTCTTCAATCGTATTACGGTTTTAGACAGGGATGTCGTTTTAAATATTTTTAATTGTATAAAGAAAAGCTCCTACTCTAAATTTTTAAATAATCATAATAATTTTGGTTATATTTGTATTTTATATATTACAATGCTAGTTTTAAATTTTACCTCTATAACTTTTTTTTTAAGATATCTAAGGGTTCCTCAAGGTAGCCATTTAGCCCTATTCTTTTTATTTTTATTTTTTTTTCAATTTTCGTTTTACATTTTTAAAATCCTTTGGAATAATTTTCGTTGTGGTTCTGGGGCTCTAGTGACTTTTTAGACATCAATCGAGACATCGATTTACGTCCAATTATTTTTATCTTTGTTAGATGTTGATAACATTTTTGTCGAAACAAGTGACAGTTTCGAAGATGTTTACAGAAAGTTTGGCTTGATTTAAGTTGAATTTTGATTCGGATTATTGTTTTAATAGGGGGTAAATGTAAATTGATTCTAGTCTTTTAATAAATAATCAGAAAAATGACTACTACTGCTCCTATACTCAATATCGACAGCACTGATGGTGCTTTGAAAAAAACGCGAACTTATTCGAATTGATTAGAAAACTCTTTCGGAATTCGTTTGATAATAATTCGAATTTCAATTGAATTAAGAAAAGTTAAAAGAAAAAAAGGCAACACTAAATTGCGGTTTGTTTTCAAGTTGTCGAATATACTTTATGTATAGAAAGATACTTTAAAGAATAGAAGGCAGAATACCACCATCAACAGATAAATATTTCTCTTTTAATTTTTTGTTGTTCTGTGGTATGGTGGTTTGAAGAATTTTTTAATTAAACTAAAGATATGTAAGTGTCGGCAGAGGTCGTTTTTTTTTTTAATTTATTATTAAACCTACTCTTTAAATTTGCATAGCTTAAGAGT
The DNA here is from genome assembly GCA_958431115.1 of Syrphus vitripennis. Lineage (NCBI taxonomy): Eukaryota > Metazoa > Arthropoda > Insecta > Diptera > Syrphidae > Syrphus > Syrphus vitripennis. The sequence goes on from OY288108.1 coordinate 110,294,399, forward strand.
AAGGTGAAAGGGGGTTTTGTTTTTTTTTTCCAAAGGCAGAGAGGATTTCTTTATTGATTTAGATTAAGATAAAGTGAGAAACTGGGTTATATAATTGTGGTGGAAAAGAAGCCAAATACATGTAAGAAATAAATAACTGAGACTGAAAAAAGATTGAGTTATTTTCAATTATAATACACGAAGTGGGTTAAAAGAAATTGGGTACTCCAAGATAACTTTCGAAACCTTAAACTTTATCATTATTTGTCAAATTTAAAATTCTTGTCATATAAAAAAATAACAGAATATACAATTAGCTCCATAAACCATGTTTGTTTTTGGGCTTAGTGCCCGGTTGCACTAAATACTTTTAAATATTAATTGCTTCGATAAATTTTAAAATGACATTTATCTGAAAGCCAATAAACGAAAAAATTAACTAAAACTCTCTTTTCCCCCAGAGAAATTTTTAAGCTAGTTTTTAACGTATTTTTTTTTTTTTTTTGATAAACGGTTTTTTATTAAAATTGGTGAGAAAGTTGCCTTTGTAAAAATTAAAGATTGAAAGGTTTTCTTTCACATTTTTCATATTTGCTAAAACATAAAGGTCGGAAATCGCAAAAACCTTATCTGACTTGCTGGCTGACTGACTCACTGACAGATCACCAAAATTATGGAGCACTTCTCGACATCGTAATTTTGTAATTAAGAACATCGAAGCTTTTGTAGTTTTTGGAATAAGAGGTAATCTATCTAGGGGGCATAGTAGACACCCACATTCCCAGAATGTTGATTACTGTAGAATCATGAAATTTTATTTGAGTTGTATGACTCAAAGTGCATACAAAGGAACCAATCGAGAATTCAAGGTTTTCTGATAGGAGGCATGCACCCGTGCAGTTCTAAAAATGGAACCTACAATTGTTTATCTTCTTTTCTGCAAATGTTATTTTTCAGAATTAAAGTTTTCTCATTAAAAATTGTCGAAGAAAAAAGTGCAAGTTAAAATTTCGAGTCTGAAAAAAGAACGCTTTTGGAAATTTAAAAACTGAAATGTGGCTCTGTGCACTGAAATGTGGTCTATTTACCCCCCAAAATCAAGAGTACAGCAAAGATATAAAAATAAAGCTCTCCAAAAATTCACATTTTTTTAATTTTTTCTGATAATTTGAAATATTTTTATTTGTTTTCAAATCATATTAGATTGCATTTTAATGCTTATAACTTCCAATTTACACCTTATTTTGGTAAAGTTTACAGCTTTTGGAAAATCTATCTTAACATAGGATGTTTTTATTTTTATTTATTTCTATAATTTATCTATTTCGGGAATTTATACATATACGATACAAATTTATATAGTTCCAAAGAAAATTTATTAATTTTGCAATCAGAAATTAATTTATTTTAGGTACGTGATGTTTAACACTTCCCCGAAGACTTCGACCGCAACGAAAAAAAAAATAGTCAGTCATAGTAAATTAATAATAATTCTTTATGCCGATAACAAAATATACTTGTGTGTTATTTTTATTTGCAATATCTTAGGTATAGTTATCAGAAAAAAAAACTCCTGTTGTACGTACACCTATACTTTTTATTTATCTGTTCTTGAAAATTAAACAATCTTAAATTCTCGAAACTAACGAAAAGTTAGTACGAGTGCAAATAGACATCCCTTAAAACATCAATGTTGATATTGTTTAAGTACATTTTTATCATAATAATATCTATAAAGAAAACTGTAATTTTTGTTTGACTTTTTTTTAAGTATTAATTTCGTTTTCATAGAAGTTATAAAACAAAAAAAAATAATGTATGCGAGTAAATGTCTTTTTTACGACCTTGTCAACAACGTTTGATAAGAAATAAATAAAAACAAAACAAGCGAATTGGCTGCTTTTTAATTATCGTATCTACCTATATGAAATTATCTTTATCAAAAAGCATATATGTATACCTATGTACATTGTACATACGTCACAATGGAATTTGTTCGCTAGCTTCTGTTGTATCTATCTATCTATATGTATTTTTTATTTTATCATTGCAATGATGAATAATTGGAGCAGCTATGTATGTACAAACATTTGTATGGTACACTTCCAGGGCCGAATTGGGAAAAACTGATGCATGGGCGACAGGATATCATACTAAATAACACAGAAATAAAACCAAAAAATTCTAGAAGTTTTTTTGTCGCAAATCCCTAAATGTCACTGAAAAGCTGCAACATTACATTTTTTAACACTTCAAAACTATCGCTGTTTAATCCGGAGTTTGCTTATTTATAGGACAGATTTGTAAAAGATTGCATTGTTTTGCGAATGCAGATGAGCTCAATAAATGACACTCAAGCAGGGTTGCAAATGGATTCTTTAACAACTATGAGTGGCTAATTCTTTTGCCTTGCGAAAATTGCAATTGACTTTCAAAAGAATTTAGAGAATTCAAAAAATTCAAAGAATGCAAATAGAATGAAGTCCCAATTGGCGATATAATTGAAGTCTAGTACTTAAGATTGCATTCCCAAAAGATTTCAATCTTTTACAACTCTGCTCTCAAAGATTATGCATTCTCTTGCTCATTTCCTCGTCATCCCTGAATGTCATTTTTGTCAACTTTTATATTTTTATGAAACACGCTTAAATGCTCCTAAAGGCAGAGCACAGGCCCTATATGGACCTTTACTTTCATTACATCAGTATTCCGACACTGAACATTCATGGTGAGAAGTTATTTGTGAGAGGGAACAATCGTTTTTTTTTTTTTGGAAACTAATCGAATTTAATCAACTCTTCAAGCTGAAGTAATTAATCAATTAAGAGAGCTCTACTTTATCTGGAAACAAATTTAAGCTTATTTTGTTTTGCCATTTTTAATTGGTAAGTATATTTTTGTTTACTCCCTCAAAATATATAACGAAAACACACAAAATAAGAACGCCGCCGATTGCATAAAGAATTATTGTTTTTTTTTTATCAAATCTATAAATATAAAGAAAATAATTCAAATCTCGAAACAATTGAATAAATTTGTTATTTTGAGTATCAAATAATACGAGTAAAACAAAAAAAAATTAAAAGCTATTAATAAGCAAGTCACAAAATTGTAATTACAATACGCCATCGCGCAGCAGCGTCTTCAACCTTCAAAAAAGGAGCTCATTAAAATCTAATTTTTTGTTTGCGCTTGCTGCTGTGAGTTTTTTTTTTTTTGTTGTTTGTTTTTTGCGGACATTTATTCGAAATATCTTTTGTGATATGATCAAAATCACGTTTAACCTTTTTTTTTTGCTTCTGTCAATTTATCCTGTTTTTCGCCTACACGTTGTTGCAGAAGTTATTGGCAAATAAAATTTCCACATTTTTTTTTATTTTAAACACCAATATTTGCCTTCAAAAAATTTATTGGTGAACTTAAAAAAAGTGTACAGATGTGAGTCACCAATTTTTTTTCATGGCTTTTGCGTGGGACGTTTTTTGGTAACGATTTGTTGACTTTTTTGTGTGTTTTGATGTTTTTTTTTTTTTGCAACAGCAGAAGCGCAACGGAAGGTGTGCACATAAAAAAATACCAAATTCACTTATTGTTTGTCACACACTCTTTGGAAACTTGTTAAATTTTATATTGTTTACTTTTGACGCAAAACAAAAAAAAATTCAATTAGGTACTTCGACGTTCTCTAACGAATTACGTGTCTGTTTTATTAAATTTTTTCAGAACACAATTTGACAAATAACAAACGTCCAATATTGTATTCTCATTTCATTATAGCTATGCCAAAAATCAATCAATATTACTTATATGTTATTTGCTTCTTGCCAAAAATGAAATTTTTCGTTATGCATGATGGTAGTTGAGTGTGGTTGCATTAGCATGGTCTGCATGTTTTGAGGTTTTGATATTTTTTTTTTAATGTCGCACTTTAGAACTGAGTCAAGACCAAGAGTCATATAAATTTTTATTTTTCTTTTGTATTATGTGAAAGTGTTTGAAGTGGTTGAGGTCGGTGCTAAAAAGATCAGTAACACTTCAAAATAAATTTGAAACCATTATGTACAGAAATTTTGTTGGAAATTAATATTAATGGTTGTTGTTATAAATATGATTGGAAAAATTTTATTTTTATCATCAGGAGAAGCTGTATGCACGATACGAAAATATTTGAAAAAAATATAAACCTTAGTTATTTAAATGGGTGGTTTGCGACCAACTGTGATTTTGAAAAAAAACATATTCTGATAACATTACGCAATCTTACACGTTTGTTTTGCTGGCCCATATCTGAAGAAAAACTACCGTCATGAAAAGCTGGAATTTTTATGTTTCTTCGATAACGACTGGTATCTGATTTGGGTGCTGGAATATGGCATTTTTAAGGGTCTGATAACACGTTATATAAGTCAGAAAGTTATATCTCTGTAACTTTATCAAATAATTGTGAATGGCTGTATTTTTAAAACTATAACGCAGTTATTAAAAATTTTACTTTATAAATCATATTATAGCTAAACAAAAGCTTACTTGACAAAGTTATTTAATTTTATTTAATACCGATAAAGTGAAGAATCCCTCAGTCCGCCAACAATTGAAAGAAATACGTAGCACGGAACCCACTTTCATAGAACACTGTTGGTGTGCTTTGAAAAATTTTTTCACATCGGGTGCTGAAAGTATACTCGATGGATCGCAAAAGAAGCCACCTGGTAATCGATTGGTCACTGTTAGTTTGGGATGCGGACCAGCTCAGGTTTTAAATCATTGTGGTTAAGTTATTCGCCAGTGATTCAGTCCAAGTCCGACGCAAAATTGCTCATATGAAGTAATAATTAATTGGTGGAGAAGAAATATCTTAGCCACAATTAAAGCACTGAAGACCACCCAAACGGCTGAACTGGACTCAAGAGTAAGAAAAAAGATCTTACGCAATGCAAAAGTTGGAGGGGAATTGGCGTGCTACGAGTATTTGCAGTAGCTAAGATAATACCAAGATTAGTCTTGGAGCAGTAGAAGACCACCTTGAAGGTACACTCGACCGTGAACAAGCATGATTCGCATGGGAACTTCCTGAAGTATTTGGTGAAGAACTGTCGAAAAGGAATCAGCACCAACTGGGGAAAAATTGGAGAGAACTGAAAAACATCTTCAAGAACGTACAAGTCATAATAGGTGTGAGGAACTAAGTAAGTATGATCAACACAAAAACTTCATTAGTGCAAACTCAAATCTCGAATTTTGCATCGTCCAAATGTTCGCCTTTATGTCAAACATGATTAATTGTTTTTTCGTTCTAGATTTCCGATTTGCATTAAATTAAAGGTGTTTCCTAGCACTCCACCCATATTAAATGTTTTTTTTTTTTGCTTTTTCCTTAATTTAAGTTGCGTAAATCTGAATATTTTCCCCTTCAGAACAATTTAACTATCCTATACTTGCCTACCTTTTTCCCATGTCCCAAAAAAAAAACACCAAACAATTAATTTGACTTAATCTCTCTTTTCTAATGAACACCATACACCGTAACGAGACGACCAAACGACACCAAAGACGACGCACGTACGGTCGAAGAGGCCATAAAAATTGGCGTCCTTTATGGTCTTAACATGCAAAGCTGAAAATCATTTTTATACTTTATTTGTGCGTTCGTGTAGAAGGGGGGTTAGAAGGGATGGCTAAAGGTGGTAAAGTCATTCATTCGGCGCCATTGTTATTTCCCATCATATATGTATGTACATATGTATATAAAGTTCCTGCTTTTACGCACACACTCATTTTAAAAGGATTGTTGTGATTTGAGGCTCCTCCAACCAAACAATTGAACTCGAAACTCTTCAGCATTTGAATGAAAAATATATAAAATATATTAGATTACAATTTACGTCAAAAACTTAAGAAACAAAAAACCCCACCCTTAAATACGTATGTAGGTAGTGATTAATTGATTTTTCTGGACATTAGAACTAGGTTAAAAATAAAACCCAAGGATAAAATAAAGTGTGTTTGTTAGGATATGATATGGAAAACTGACATCTGCTCTAAGTAGGTATATTATTAAAAAAAAATATAGTGGTGTGTGCAAAATTCCATTAGGTTCAGATTACAATAAATAAACACACATAAGATTAGATATATAGAAAATAGAAATATAAAAAAATTCGAAAAGAAAAAGAAAAACAGGAAAACAAACAAAATAATAAGAATAAGAATAAGGACGACCATATACGAAAAAAAAATTAACAAGTGTTCTTTCAAACTCATTCCACATCACACATTTTACTTCCACTTCCACTTTTATATGTTAAAAGTAAATGAACTCAAAATAAAATCGAAATTTCAAAGTTTCGATGTCAAGGACACTTCGTCGTCGTCCAACGTCCGTCCTATCGAATTCGAGAAGCCCTTCATCAATAATTCCAAAAGTAAAAGTTTTTTGGCTTTTATACCTACACAGCCATCCTTCATTTAGTTTATACCTCTCCTTACCTCCCTACCAGCTATACAACAGCTTTCCTTAAGAAGTCCTACAACCGCGCACCACAGTGGCGCAGCATGGCGTGGGTCTAATGAGTGTCTGTCCACGAGCGAGGAGAGGCAAAAAAACCTCTTTTAAGGTGACAACCACACGCAATGTTCCCATTTCATTGCTAAACATGAAGGTGTGTTATCCTTTTCAAAAAAAAAAAAAAGAAATAATATATTATCGCTGTGGCAGTAAATTGTATTCTTTAACAAGACAAGACGACTATAAGGATATTTCTTAGAATTAGTGTGTTCCCCATATCCGGATGAAAAAGATTTCAAAATAAAAAAAAAATTGATAAAATATACTAAGTATTTATATAAAAATGAAAAGGGAGCAGCAACAGAAATATGCGAATGCCAAGAGGGAACACACATAAGTTAGTGTGAGATGCATGTTATGTATAGAGACAAATTTATTATCATCGATAGAATAGGATTTATTTATGAGAGATATATTTTTTTTTTCTGAAACTGTGATGGTCAGGAGACAGGACGAAGTTTTTTTTTTTTGAAACTGATTAACATTATATTGAGTTGGTTTGGTAGTATATTAATTTTGTATGGAAAGAAGAAAGATACAATTTTTTTTTATTGATTAGTTAATTCCATTTTTGGGGCGAGTTTATGGTAAACAGATTGGAGGTTTATTGGTTTTATTTTTTTTTGAAGAGGGGTGAGTAAATGGCACGTGAATTCGTTTAACGGCTATATGAGTGTGTTGGCCTTTAGAGAGGTTATTATGAAAGTTTTGATTTATTTGAATATTAAATATATAGCTTAACTTTGGGATAAAAAAAAAGAAATAAATTTAGACCCGCATAACTACAATATTGTCTAGGCAATAGAAGGAAATGGTGGAAATTGAAATTAGCCCAGTCAAATGGTAAATAGTTGAATCGAAACCTAATAAAATTTTAACTATAGGTTGTAACTATAGTAGGTTAGAAGTATTACGAGAACACTCTGAATAAACGAATTCCCTTATTTTTTTTTTTTGAAAACTTCACGGTGATCTTGAAATTAATGCATTTAAATATTGTTTATATAGAAAAAAGAGCTACAGCTAAAATTAATCATCTAATACTTCAAGCAACTTTTGTTAAACACTTTTTCTTCTTATTTTGAAATAGTGTCGTGTAAATGTTTCGAGCCGCAAATTGTAAAAAATAATAAATTGAAAATATTTTGTTTTGCCGACAAAAACTTTCTCAAAACAAATTCATTAAAAAAATTGTCAAAATAGCCTTGTCAAACAAAAGTGTCTGAACAACAAAGTGGACATTACGATGAAAGATAACGCGAAAGAAGTGTTTGGTTTTCAATTTTCTCATAAATGACAAATGGTGCCTAAAACTTCTATGAAATATGTATGTCCTACATAATCATAATAACAATGCATATATGTACATATGTACAAATTTTCAAAAAAAAAAAATACTTATTTTGAACACTCAATTTTTGAAAAGGTTGCATATTTTTTTTTGAAATTCAGTTGAACCTTAACCCTGAACTATGCAACTGATCATCATCATTGTGCAAAAGCAGCTTTTATAATATAAAATTTTACAAATTTTACTCTTAAACATCCTCGTCTGAACTATCTTAAATATTGTTTACATATTTGCACGTCGATCGCTGCATCACACCACTGCCGGCCGGTCTGCCACAGCACCATGTTGGCTAAATCGCTTCACGAGAATAACATTAATTCAATTTTATGGTTAATTTGTTTAAATAAACATGATTAGGTACATACTACAACAGCACTGCAATTATTTTTTCTCAAATAATTTTGTATTGTTATTAAAAGTTTTTTCTAGTTCTCATTTTCAATCGAAATTCAAATACACATATGCAAGTAGATTTTTTTTGAAATGAAAACAAAAATTAAATGAATTATGAAATTATTTTAGTTTTTTTTTGTAAACAATTGTGAATTAATGGAAATGATACACGCTTAGAAAGAGAAAAAGACATTTTTAATAATAATAATTGCACACGTATGTAAATATACATGAATTTTAACAGTAAAGTGTATCTAATGCGGGTATTGGAAGATTAAAATACGACAAACTATGTATAAACTCAGTCTAAAAATTAAATTAAAAAAAAACGTTATTCACTATGATGATTTAGATGAACTATTTTTTTTTTTTAGAATTTAACGTTAAATATTTCCCGGAGTACCAAAATTAAGGTAGTGAAGTCGCTGATGATCTTGAAAAAGAAATTGACATTGATTAAAATAAAATTCAATTCAATTCTTCAACTCACTAGGTTGTTCCCTGAGGAATGTCTTTGGCCAGTTTCGTTTTACAAAATTTTTTTTTGTCAATTGTTTTTTTTTTGAAAATTTTCGACAATTTAATTTTTGAACAGTTTTTATTCTCGCTGTTTAATTTTGTTGACCAAAACTTTTGTCTATAAAAAGTTTACCAATTTTTTTGACTTTTTTTTGTGACAAAATGATGAGATGATTAATAAACATTTAGGCGGTTGACATTTTTTTTTTTTGGATAAAATATTTATTTGAAACAAATTTTTGATTAAATTCTTTCATGTGAGAATTTTTTCACAATTGTTTTTAGATCATCCACAAAAAATTTAAAATTTCAACATGTAGCAACATGCATTCTGTTTAGTATTGTTTACTGCCCTGAAAACTACTATAATTTATAAATAAATCTCAAGTTTCGAAATGTTTTAAGAAGTTTTGAGCTTTCCAAATATTAGGAAATTGGAAATTTGACTGTTTATTTCAATATTTGCAAATATTCTGTATTGACCAAAAAAGAAAAAAAAATGCACATTGTTCTATAATGTATAACGAAAAATATTAGAACTTTTCCTTGAGATGAAGAACGTCATTTATAGACATTATAATATGTCTTATATACTAAACATAAGAAGAATTAGATACCTCTATAGTAAGTGTACGTAGCTGGCGCCATTAATGCGAGTATATATAAATACCCATTAAAAGGAACACTTGAAAAGTTTAGTCGAAATAATATCATTTTATTAATATCTTCCTACTTTCTAAATTGATTATTTGTTGTGGTTTAATAGATTTTGTTTTAATCTTGCTAACAGAAAATTTCTGAAGGGTTGAGTTTGAAAGACGGAAACTTACGGCTATTATACCAACTTTGTCAATTTAGAAATCTGTGAAAGTGGTTTTGAATAAAGTCGCAAAACTAATATGAAGGATATAAGATAGAATTCGTTGAGATTTTTATTATTACATTTAAAAATGGTAATATGGATAAATAAGCACCCGTAATCAAGTTAATGTGCCGAAAAATCTTCTCGTTTTGAAAAATTAAAACATATCATTGTTTTTGAAAATATAAAACTTAAATTGAATAATATATTAATTAAAAACGAGTTTTTTATATTTATTTTATAAAACATTATTCGTATGCAAATTTAAGATACCTACGTACACATTCTAATTAGCTAATAAGTTTCAGTCTTGCGTAAAGCTATAACAACAAATATCGATTCCATTAATTTACCATGTCATGTCAAAAATAAAAAAAGAAACAACAACAATTCACAAAATTAAATTTCTTGATTAGCCATCACTAACCCGTAACCGTAACCAAAAATTGGCAATTTCTATCTATTCCCACAATGCTATAATATATACTATATACCGAAGACATAAATAGCACAAAATAAATTTCCTTCAAAGAAGAAGAGTTAGATAATTTATTTTTTCAAACAACTTAATTGCTTTCCCAAAAAAAAAAAAAAAAAAAAAAAAAACAACACACAAAATATACTCCGTATGTTTGCCATATTATCGTGCCCTACCTTATTGCCTTTTTTTGATTTGGTTAATACAGTAGGGTGAAGTTTGTTTTGGACAAATATTAAAACTCAAAATTTCCACCACTGTTCGAAAAAGAAAACTTTGAAAATCATTGAGATTTTGAATTTTTTGAAATTTAAAATATAGTATTTTGGAAAGAAAATTTTCAAACTTACAGATTTTGGGTGATAAATTAAAAAAATCTGTATTATGTGAATCTGAAATTGCATTTCAAAGTTTTTGAAAGTATAATTCTCTGTTTCTAAATTTACGAAACCAAAAATTCCAAAATTTACTATAAAAAAAATGGGACTGAATTTTTTTTTGACAAAACTTATTTTTACATTATTATGTATATTATTTTGACAAATAGAAACTTCACAATTTATTTTTTGCTAATTTTGTTCTGAGGATTTCTTTGGAATCTTTTTTTTAACATCCTTTTCAACCATTTTTTTAAAATTTAATTTTTGACCAATTTTTACTCTAGCGGTTCAATTTTCGCCAAACTTTTGTCGAAAAAATTTTAAGCATTATAAACTTTTTCCAGACCAATGATGTGATTGATACTCCAATTTTATCGAAGAAAGAAAACAAAATTTTTGAACTAGGTAAAAAATTCTTTAACAAAAAAAAAAAATGCACCCTACTCTATGTTAATTTATAAAACTCGCATTCATTAGGAAGTATTGAAGAAATAGAGTTGGGAGGTTTATTCGCTATTTTATACATGTATATAGCTAATTTACATAACGACTTACTTTGTTGACTAACTAATTATCAGATAAAAAAAATAACAACAAAAGCTTAATTGTTTTAAAAATACATAATAATAATCAAACTAATTTTCATTACAATATTTTTTGATGTAGTGTATTAAAATGTATATAATCTCATGAGTATAAGATATTAAAAAAAAACAGTGATTAATCATTTTTTTCGAAAAGTCACAAATAACACACCACTTTGATTGATTTTCAAAGTGCCACAAAATTTGTCAACATATACCTATGCCAATTTTGTGTCTGATTAATTTATTATTCTTAATATCAGTTTTTTTTTTTTACTTCAAACTGATAAAAATCCAAGACATTCAGTCGCCATGATTAAAACTGATTGCGCTGTAAAAGGTATGAAAAGGATAACATCAACAACAACAAAAAAACAAAATCAAATGATTAACGACATTTAATTAAATTTTCGCTTCCTCTATGCCCTTTTTGTTGGACTATACCAAAAACGAAATCAGGCGACACACCCTTACTAAACTTTTTAGTGCAGCATTTCAGTATAGTACACTCGCAGCCCTCTATTGCTGTTATAGCTGAAGCTTACAGCTATAAGTTAGATGGTTTTGATGTGCTCGTCGTTGTAGGTGTTTGTGTCCTTATATTCTCTGTGACCCCACATTGGAAACATCCAGGGAGACCGAGACACTCACATTAGTGAAATCGCCCTTTGGCGTCCAATTGTCTCGAACACCCATACCATCATCACTTGCCACTCTGCCACCACCAACCACCCTATCATCAGCAGCACCAGCCAGCCAGCGCAGCAACTAACAATGGATTTTGGGGTAGAGCTATCGAAATGTTGTTTCCTCCCTTATCCAGTTATTTCTTTTTTGCTTTTTTGTGGAAAAGGAAACACAAAGGAATTAAATGCCAAGGGTTCTGTCTCTATGATGGGGCAGGCAGGGTGACCTCGAAATAAATACTTCAAGTTTTTTATTATTTGTAAATGAGCGAGAGACTGTAAAGCAGTGTTGTCAGATTGTGGGAAAAGTTCCTTGTTGTTGAAACTAGCAGCCATGGGAACAAATTAAGAATTTGGCAACTTTGCGGAGACATCTGTTTTTATAAAATGTTTGTCGCACAAATTAAATTATCGAACTAATGTAAAAAAAAAATTTCTTGACAAAATATAATTTTGGAACTAGCAGACCTCTGGTCTAATTTCGTCTTTTTCAAAAACAATTCAAATTTTAATTAATTTTGTCTTGTGTTTTTCGTCGGTTCTTTTAATGCTGAAATAGAATATGGCACATATGAATAAGCTATCTATTGATAAACAATTTAAGGGAATTTTTTTATCAAACCCGTCTGCGAGCACTTTTTTTTTCTATGGGTAAATGAGTCCACTTTTTCGCATGAGTGGGATGGATTTTTTCCTGCATTTTGAAATATCCTTTTTATCGCACATATCCACACCTACATCTAAATATATTTTAACGAGAACCATTCAAAAGAAAATAAAAAAAACATCAAGAGGAAAAAAAGGGTAAATGAAAAAAAACTGACCCACTGATATAGGGGCAAATAGATTATTTGCATCAATCATTTTTTTTCGACATTCGATTGATGTTGTTGTCTATGAAATTTTATTTCTGCATTTTATATTAATTTGATTGATGATGTTTTGATGGATTTTAATTTTTGTGACGAAAGAGATTTTTGATTGTGGTTCAGGTAACAGCTTTAAGAATTTTTGACAGTTTTGATAAGGTGATTCGGTACAAAACAACACAATATGATATTAATCTGAAATTCGTATAAAAAATTAATATTGAAATAAATGTCTGAGAAATCAAAAGTCTTAGACTGTATTGAAAGTAGGTACAGTTTCTTTAAGTTTATCGAATTTTAATATTTATTTATTTTTCAAATTTCTGTTTCAGCTCAGTTTCGGATGATTTTTTTTTTAATTTTTGGGAAAGAAAAATTCACTAACAAAATTTGCAATTTTGTTTTAAAAAATATTTAATGGACAAGTTGAAGACATTACAGCACTAGTTTTTTGTTAGTTTGCGATGCAATTCGCAAATTTTTTGTTTTGCAATCTATTCATTTTGCATGTAAGTATGTAATTGTAGATTTTACTGATAAATGACTACGTAAAAAATTAAAACCCCATTGTTTTGAATTGCTCACTTTTCTTGGGATAAACATTTCTAGAATTCCATTGTGTCTTATCAAGGAATCGAATAAGTGAACTTATTACAACTTAAATAAATTTTGTTCCAAATTGCATTTTTGTTACTTCTTTTTAATCAATTAAATATTGTTTTTTTTTTTCGCCGCAGAATACAAATACTCAGTGATTTTTTATTTATATTCATTTCAAATCTTGTATTTTACTTAAATTGGAGTTAATATTTCAAACTTATTCTTTCAAATGGCACGACGACGCACGCTTTGATGTTCTGTTCTTAACATTTTATAATGTTTTTTTTTTTTCCTACAATATATTGTTCATGCCTTCCTAACACGTGTTACGTAGTATAATTTTGATATAGGTAGATGGTATTAAATTGAAAAGGGTTATATTCCAAAGAATGCCTATAAATTATTTTTTACAGGTAGTGGTTGAGAATTAAAAGAAATAAAAACCTTAAGTTCCGCCCAGTCGCCACCGCCGCCGCGCCGCGCCGGTAGTTGTATTTTTTATTTGAAGATTATGATCGAATTTTTTAAACAGGTACTTTGTTTTACAAAGCTCGCCCTCTCGTCTATTAAAGTATACATAATTACACATTTTTCTTAAAATAATGGATCTTAGTTCTGAAAATAAGTACTCAAGGTATTTTAATCACCCTTTGGTGGGAAGTTGGCAATCTTAATTAATATGTACGTGAAATACATCAATAAAATTATCAAGCTTCGAATCACACCTTTTTATCATTTAACATTTCTAAGTAATTTATCTATTATCTCTAATAAATAATTTATATGTCATATTTATTGCTTTTAGTGCGAATTATTTCAAAAGGAAAAAACAATTATTGAATGCTTACCATTTTAAGTTCACCGTTTTAGCTCTGAAAAAAATAGAAAAATTTATTTAGTTAAGGTTAAATATCAATTCAAAATTCATAAAACTATTATGTTGGCAGACATTACTGCCATATGGTTTTTGAAGACCATATTTTGCAATATTTCATTATTTATTTAACTGTTTCACACATTTCAATGCTTAGGAATTTCAAAACTATATTTCGAGTTTTAAAAACAAACAAAGCATTTAGGTAGTTACTAAAGTTTAATAAAACAGTGATAAATTTGTTTGCTACGCCTTCGAATACGCAATCATCATTAAAAAAAAAAAAACAATAAACTATATAAAATAACTAATAATTATGACTAAGTATTATTTTTTTTCTTCATATAAAAAGTCAAAATAATTAAGTATAATCATTAATAAAAAAAAAACATCAAGGTAATCTAGGCCATCAGTCGGTGGCTTCTTCATCACACTCCTTTTATTTTTAGACAATGAAAAACAAAATATACGATTTTTTAGATTTCAGTTTTTTTTGTTGACTCAAACATAATTCATTTTTAAATTAAAATAGATTGCAACTTTATTCGACGTTACAAAAAACGAAATATGCAAATTAATTTCAAAAATATATTAATTTTTAGACAATTTTTTCACACTCTTCTTGACCCTGAATTAATAGAAAAAAATATAGCATGAACCTATTTTATTGTTCTTTTCATTCGATTAATGAAAAAAAAAACAAAATTTGCTTGAAAATAACATCAGTGGCATTGATTAATTTATTTAATTCTTGTGATTCTATCAATGTTTCCATGAAACGGCTTCCATTCACAACTTCCTTATGGAAATTCTTTTTTAAACAAAAAAAAAATGTAATTATTTTTTTGTATAAATAACATTTGTATATATATTTTCACACACCTGTGGCACATTGAGCTTCTATATAAAAATAAATTAGTTGTTGTGTTTTTTTTATAAACATCCCATTTTCACTTAAATTCGAAAATTTATTATGGCCTTGTGACAGATTTATATATATTTTTTTTTTAATTTAAAGAAAAAAACAACAAATGTGTTTAATGTCACAATAGAACAAATGAAGAAAATATATTTGTAGCCAATACATTTAAATTTAAGATAAAAAGGAAGTGTTTACAATGTGCAAACTTAAGATAAATTTATTTGTTAAATCCCAAAGTGACATTTAGTTGGTGATATGTGATTAATAAATGTCACAGATGGGATTTGTATTATATTAGAAAAAAAAAACTACAAAAGAAATTCCAACAGTATCAGATGTTTTTTTGTGATGAAAATTTATTGAAATTGTTTGTTTTAGTTTTATGTTTTTAAAAAAATTCATTAAGAACTTTCATGTATTTTAGTTTGATGATTTATTTATATGTAATTGTGTGGCTTAAATAATTATGATTATGTATTCTTGTGCCCGGAGTACTTCAAGGCAGAAATATTGGTCCACTATTGTTTATTCTATTTATTGCTTTCTAAGTGGATTTTCTACTAGGTCATGAATATTATTATAATATGACAAACCGCTTGATTTGTTTGATTTAAACAAATGATGAAACGCCTTCCAGCGTCAAAATAAAAGTCTAAACAAATTAAAGGACTTCATCCAAAAATAACGAACGGTTTTATGTACACATATAAATTTTTAAATTCGTTCCCTAAAAATCCCTAAAAAATGACAACTTCTTAAGAAATCCAATGAAAAATAGAGCTTAAAAAGTTCTCATACGAAAAACAATATGTGATGGTTAATGCGCTTTAAGGAATATCACAAAGTTCATATTTTTTTTATTTGCATTTCTTTGACAAGTTCTAAACTAAAAGTACATATTTCTAACACATGGAGGTTATAGCAAAATGTTCTTTATCCCATGACAATTTCGAAAAGGCGTATCATCATCTAATATTACATCTCAAAGTCATTTCTGTAAACTTACTAGACAGATGTTCTCAAGAATTTTTTTTTTTTTAAGATGACTACTTCTATAATCAACCAGTAGGAAAAAAATGTTTACTCTACCCATGAATATATTAGCCTAATGCATCAACTATTAAAAATCCATCATTGGTTTATACATACATATTTGTTGTAAAAATATAAAATGTACAAATGTGGGGGCTTTTACTATTTCCTTTGTAAAAAAATGTGTATTTTTTTAATTTAAGTTATCTACCACATCATGAATGACCTAATGACTGTATGACTAGACTACTCTACAACTGCACACTTCAAAACCATATTATTTCTCCTCAAAAGCTATGATTACGACTCAAGCTTTGTATATCTAGATTCTAGACTTTTTGAGATTTTTTTTTTGCTGTCTTGTAATACAAATGTGCAGTCTGAAACTACATCATTAATCAGTATTTAGGTAAATAACATGCAAATTAAATTTTCAATGTGAGAACAAATTAAAAGTGATCACAATTTTTTTTGTAATTTGTAAATGAAGAAAAAAAATTAAATGATAATGGAAACAAACAAATCATTGTTAGTATGGAATCCAAGGTCGTGCGTTGGTCAAATAGATTTCTAGGCCATTAAAGATTGCTGTCAGAATTGTATTTTTTTTTTTTAACTTTTACCGATGAAGTAAAATCATTAATTTCTGCCATTTAAAATAACAAAATACGATTAAACAAAAAATAAATCCTATTGCGATATAATTCTTATAGGTATGGAGAAATCAGGACAAGTCTAAGTTTGATTATGTATATATTTCAACACTCCCAATGTACTCCGTATACATAAATGTGTACCTAACGAGAGTCATCAATTAATTGCTCATTGAATTTTAATCACGACTCAATGTGCACGCGCCCTCTTTTTAATGGTGATTAAACAATTTAATTTCGCATGAATTTACGATTTTCACGACACGATAAAGTTTCCCCATCAGAACAACATTCGATATAGTCCGAAATGTTTATCTATACGTTAGGTAGATGTACATTGAAATTACTGTCTCAACACCCTAAATTATAAAAGATACTCTGAATGGGAAGTAAAATAACTTCAAATTACTCCAAAGGCGCCAGAAGAAGCGAGCAAGGAAAATGAAGGTACGAGTAGTACATAAATTTAGAATTTTAAATTGAGCTCATTTTTAATAGCATAAGTCTTTCGTCTGGGTCAAATGGACTGTTTGATAGTCATATAGCTTTAATTTTACATAGATATAGCAGTGTCAATTGTTGTACCTTTTTTTTTGCCCAATGGAATTTGTTTATGCGTCTAGTATGTTATCGTTATCGAGTTTTTTTAACAACCGCCATATTATAAAAACAAACAATGTGTAATTTTATTTTTATTTTTTAATTAAAACAACAACAACAACAACAATAAGAAAATGAATTTATTTACAATGACTAAGAAAAATATATTCAGGTGAATTTCAGTCCGTGTGTTTATTTCGACTTGGTTAAGCAAATACATGTCCATATAATAATATATTTTAACACAGAATGAAATTCATAAGAAGCAAAAAAAAATTTGTTGTTGATTTTTATCACATTTTAATAATAAAAAAGTAGAAAAGTAAATAGTAGCTGGCAGACAGTTAGTCAGTTGAAACGAAACATTCATTTGTTTAAATAACATCATCCAAGCGTAATTTTAAATTTGTATACTTAATATAATTAGAAGAATAGTAAACAAAAAAAAAAAAAACTTAAAAAGCGAATAGTTTTTTGTATATTACTTTATTATGTAGATGTGTATTTGTTAAAAAAAAAAAATAATATTATGCAGCTGAAATGTTTACTTTTGAATTGCGAAGAGTTTATGAGTTTGTTGAGGAAAATTATTTTTTTTCCAGTGTTGGATTGAAAAAGGTGTAATTTTTGAGAAAATTCGAATTGAAGTTAACAGAACATCTGGAAATCAATGAAAATTAAATTATTTTTATTTTAAAATTCAGTATATGGACTAAAAAATATGTAACTCAGTATTCAAAAACTATGTAAATTCAGAATTCAATAAATCCAATATTCCGAATTTTAAAAATTCTTCAAATTCATAGTGCTATATGTACTTTTAAAAATTCTGTAAAAATTCTGAATTTTGAAATTTGAATTTTGACACTTAGAGAATTATGACCCCAAACCCATTGCTTTGATCAAATCATTGAATTTTGTTTGTACATTAAGGATTTTATTCAAACTATAGATAATCTTGAACGTCAATTTTTACCAAAGCTATAGGAGCATTAATTTTTTTTGAGCTCTTAAAAGCATTAATTACGCACCATTAAAAAAATGTATTCTGCTGACTTTGGTCTTCTAACTTGAGGGACAAGTTTGTTCTTATCAATTTTGTGGGGGTCTACAAACTTCTTCATCTGCGGGCATGCTCACAATTCCTTTCTACGCAATAGTTTAGTATATTTTCTTTTCCCCCTTCACCTGGTTTAATTTCTTTTCACAAAGTTTTGTTCATGTTTAACGTATGTACATAGTAGAACCCATCTGTAACTTCTGTCATTTTTTTCCACTGTTTGCATTTATTAGATGGGGTGACCGACGGTTTCGTTGCAATATTGGATGAAACCTCTGATTGTCTACATTTTTTTATAGGAGAAGGGAAAGGTGGACTTCACAACTGAGCGATTATAAGAGATATATTTATAGGTCTGAGTAGGTATATCTAAAAATAATCCCGGTCAAGTCTCATTTGGCAAAAATAAAAATAGTTTCACCAAAATTTGAGTAGAAAGCAATAACCATTAATTTATAGGTCAACACAAGCTTCCTACCTGGACAGCCAAGTTTTCAGTGAGCATTAAAAAAAGGCCAAAACTACCTTCAAGCCAACACTGTTTTCTTTAAACCAGATATATGCATTTTTGAATTCTGCCATAAAAGACAAACAAAAAAGGTGATACACCTTTTCCCCTGATTGTATCTGCCGGTGAAAAAAAAAAAACTAAAAAAAAATCATCTTTAACACGAAAATGGAACTCAAAGAGGATATTGTTAAAACGAGAGAAAAGACACAAAAAACAAACGAAAAATCGTGGGTATAATTATATTAAAGTATCTAATACCCCTGACCTTGAACGAATTTCGTTCTCATCGTCGTCGTCGACGATGTCGACGTCGTGAATTCTCCTCACAAAACTTATTGTATCTTTCGGCTTTTTTTCGTATTTTCTTTATTTTTTTTAGTCTTTTTATTTTGCTGTTGTTTTATTTATGACCCAAGCTGGTTCTTGAATATATGTTTGTAGGTAGTGCTCGCATCTGAAATTCTGAATCAAAAAAAAAAATCAAACAGCAAAAATACTATCTCTTTAGATATTTTGGAGAATATATTATAATTTTTTTTTTATATTATTATTATTTTTTTTAACTTTATTACTCAACACAGAGTGTGTTGTGTATAGACAGATAAAAATGATTGTTTGGGTCATTAAGTTGTTTCAGTTGAATTAATATAGAATTCTTTTTTTTTTTTTGACTTTTTGTATATGACTTGGCTTATTTATTTTCATTTATTTTCACCAGGCAGGAGTAATAAAAAGCTTTTAATTTTTTGGGGAATGTTAAATCCGATTAGGTATGTAGGTAGATGCTAAAGGATATTGCTTCAGTTTTTATATATTTCAGATATCAAGGAAATAAAAAAAAAATTCGAAAGATTGCCTTCTTCAACATCTACTTTCGATTTATTTTTTTTCGGGTTTTCGGATGAAAAACAGAATCATCACAGTTTCCCTGGTTCAAATAAATTTGAAATCCTTAATTTTTTATAAGGAATTGTATCTGTATCCTTCGTTCAAGTAGCAGGGCTGATTTTTAAAATACTTAACTTAAACAAAAAAAAAACTGTACAAAAAAAAATTCAATCATATTTTTTCTTAAAGGGATTTTTATATAATAACCTCGAATTAGACTCCCTATATAAATATATGTTGCTTAGGCTCTACTCTATTCATATTACTTGAAAAACTTCTCTCTGTCAGCAGGATTTTAACCACGGATAAGCTGCGTGCAGAAACTACTTACTAAATTACCTTAGCACATATCTTCGGAAATACAAGTTTTCTTTTGTTTATCAACTGCAATGGCAACATCTGCAATTAGCAACATGTTATAGTCATTCTATACATTTTATAGTTTGCATTTTTTAAACAATTCGTATTTTTTTATAAGTTTCATTTTTTTCGAACTTTATGGCAAACTTAATAGGTTAAAGAATTTTTGATTTAATTTAACGATTACTTTTATATTTTCATATTTTGTATTTTAAAATAAAATAAAAAAGTCAACATTTTTATAGATTTATCGCTTAATTATTTTTTGTTGTTATTTCGTAAATTTAAATAAATTCTTGTTTCCATAAAACTGGATGAATTTTGTTACTGCGTTGGAAGATAAAAATAATAAACAATATCAAAATGCAACTGAAAAAGCTTTTAAATTAAAAGCAACACCTTAAACTATCAACTATCAACACCTTTTCCACTTTGTCAGTCGGTACGTGATGCGCTTTTTCTGAGAAATTCTATTCACTTCATGTCTATATATACAGAACACCCTACTAAAACGCAACACACCCATCAATCGATCCCCAGAAAACGAAGAAAAACAAAAAAATACTTTACAAAACATCAACGAATTCATGTCAAATCTGACACAGTTGTGGCACATTATGGATGTCTCTCAACAATGCAATTCCAAATAGCCAATCAACAAAAAAAAAAAAAAAAACAAATAAAATAAAACAAAAATCAAATTTCAAAAGAAAAACCGCACAAACATTTTTCAAAAGCGATTTTTCGCATGCTTGCATGCACACTTCAGTTTTGGCTCTCCTGCTTGCAGCTCGCAGCTCCATGTTGCAGTTTGTACAGCAGGCGGCAACATACAAACAAAGCTTTGCTGCTCTATTCTATAGTGCTCTGTATAACAACACTGATGCTTGTTTGGCAAAGTGTCAGATTCGCGTGGTGGCAGCATGCGGCGCAACTAAATTGTAGAAAAAAAAACGAGCAAGCGCTATCGCGGTCTCTACTCCATACATTAGGCATATTGAAGTCCATCGATGTATGTTTGTTGTTGCATTACAAGTTTATAAAAAAAAAAATAAGAAATTAGCCAGCCTATGCACTGAAAATTGCTGGCGGTAAAAAGTTGTCGGGCCCAGACCCGCGAGCCACGAGACGGGACTAATACCTTTGTAGTTCTGAAGTGCACCACCCGCACAATGCGCATATTTTACACAAGAAATATAGGGTAAAGTTGGGTAACTCAATACTTGACTTTTGTTTAAATTTTAACGTTTAGCGTTTTTCCTTCTTAGCTCTGAGCATGAGTCTGAGTAAGTTCTGGGCTGAATCTGATCCGAGTCCTCCAATTTAATAATGAAACACATTTGATATTTTGAAGCACAAATATGTCAAATTACATGAAAAGTTGTTTGAATTGCGTTCAAAAAGAAACCCACATTTTTTATTCTGGTGTACGAGTATCTAAGCTTAAAAAAGAACAACTCTTAAGTAAATAGAAAAATGTAAAATTGGCATCTACTCATGCAAATTCAAATAAATACCTACCTATCACTTAATTCGACGAGAATCAACAAGAACGAATATTCGTCTTTTCGTTTGAAATTTGTTTGCCACTGATAGGAATAAAGTAATGTTATTCTGAAATTAAGATATATTTAGCTTGACTCCTCCCCCTCCTTTTTAAAACAGAATATATTTATTTAAGCACTAATAGCCCCTCCGGGCAATAAGGAAACCATTCTGACTTAACGCTCTATACCAACTCTATTACTTTTTTCTCGTAATAAACGAATTCTTATCTTACGTGAAAGACCAACTTTTTCGACTTCACCTTATTAAAAAAAGAAAAAAAAAATAGAAAAAACAAAAACATTCTATTTGGTCTAAAAGAAATGTGTTTGTGTTTTATATGCATGCGGTTATGGGACGCTTATCCATTTAAAAAAGCACACATAGGTACCTAACTAACTAATGTAGTATTATACTGGCCACGGGTTAACAGCGTTCGCCGACATCGTCTCCAAATAAGGGTGCGTTTTTTTTTTGCGCTAAGGCTAGTTCCATATAGAAGAGCCACCATCACATTATACTTTGTATGCCACACCAATGTGCTATGTATACATGGAAAAGGAACAAATAGAAAATGGATAACAAATGGAATACATAATTATTCACATGCAACTCAACTCTAAAGCGGAAGTTAGACTTCGATTTTTTTCTCTGTTTTAGTTTTTTTTTCTTCTCATCTTTCTTAATATTTATTCATTTTGTTTCTTTTTCTTCTTCCTGTTTTTGTGTCCAAACAAAATTATTTAGCTTTTTTTTGAAAAAAACTTTAAATAAATGGTTTGGTGCGAGTTAAAAATGCAATTTTCATCTCTCTGGATAAGTAAAAGTAAATCTATTTTTGTATTCGAAATCGAGGGCGTAAGTTAAATATTTCGTAGTAATTTTTTTTTGTTGTGTATATCTACTTTTGTTGCTGCCGAAGAAATTCACTGTAAAAACGGTTCAGATTTCGAAATGAATTTCCTGGTAAATAATTTTTGATTGTTGATAAGATAAGTACCGCGGATAAATCTTAAGATGTTCTTATTTTGTTAAGTAATGTAAAACAGGAAGAGTTGTGTGTTTGGTTTTGAAATCAACACGGCAATCAAATTGATAAATGTTCTTTTTTCTTTAGAAAGTCAATACCTTATTCTGAAGTTCTGACTTACAAATCGATTCTTTTTCTATTCAACTAAGGACGCCAATTGAGGAATGTACAGAAATGGTGGTGTTCTACAAGAGGGTGCCTTTGGCCCAGTCTTTTTTTTTCTTACGTCAGATTTCAGAATTTGTTTGAATTTTGAACACAAAAACTGTTCATTTATCTACAATGCGTATGGCCATGGAAGCGTTAGCTAAATTTTTGGACTCGAACCTAATCTCTAAGACCGAGAGAAATCGAAATAATTTCAAAAATGGTTAAAGGGAGAAGAATTTTAATGAGAAGGGTATTTAATTAGAAACAATGAAAAACAAAATATTGGAAACAGTGTCGCCCTCTACCTCTTTGAAATTGAACAATTTTTCTCCAATCAACAGGAATTCAAGTTACTCGATTTAAAATATAAAGTGGGAAGTGCTTGGAGGGGAAATATGCTAATTTTATTTTTTTTGTGCCCTAGACATTAATATGCAAAATCAAGGCGATTTAAAAATATACCAAAATTGATTGTGGTATTCTGAATATCTTTCAAGTCTACGTCCTAAAAATTTCACTGCTGTTGCTTAAAAAAATATTTCAAAATCGCTCCTTATTAAAATATTCTTTATCACATCTAACATGACTATAGGTATAAAATCAATAAAAAATATTGGACCCTGCTCCAAGGTTTAAAGCTTTTTAATTTGCACCACTATCAAATTATTACCCGCAGAGATTTTTAATTTCCTTTTTTATACATTTGAAGACAAAATAAAATTTCCCACAGGTATCTTATAAATATCCATCATTAACCTCTCGTAGTCTCTTTTATGACGTCTTTAAAAAAAGTTCTTTAAAAAAAAACTAAAGTTACATTAAATTTTATGATCATCGATTATATAACATCCAGAGTTGTTTATTGCAGTGTACTAGTGTACCGGCTCCAACAAAACATCACACAAAAGTAATTATCGCATGTACTTAAAAAACATAAATTACATTGTCGCCAATTAACACATATAAAAAAGTTTGATTACACTTACTTGACCCATCAAAGTCTAGCTATTCTCTTTATCTTTTTTTTTTTTCATTTATGTCATAAAAATAATTATACATAGAAAATAAAACAATTGCTCATATAACATCTCTCATGTTGTTAAAAAAATAACAATAATAGATACATTGTAACTTTCATGTTTTATGATTGTAAAACAAATGACATTAAAAAAAAATAGAGAGATTCTTTCATTTCAGAATAATGTATCTGTACTTATGTACCGAGGAACCATATAATGTATATTTAATAATTAATATGCAAATTTTATTTTTGCCTTGAAAACCCCATAAAATCTCCTAGTTTTAATGTTTTTTTTTTTTTTTTTTTTTGAGTTTTTGTTCGACTTTTTATGTTCAAGCTGCCATGCAACAATGTTAAATTAAATGAGAAAAACACTGACTATACCAATGTCATTAGCTATATTGCTATATGTAGCTATACTTAAAAACTTAGCGTGTAGGTGGCGATTTTATTATAGCACACTACACTCACTTCACTCAGTCAATGTGATGTGGCTTTGGCTTACATAATTATATTTGTACACTAAATTCATTCATCAATTTCATTCATTTCCTGTGCGCTTTTGATTTTATTATTTTTACTTGAAACTCTCTCACAATTAATTTACAAATAAGAAAAACAAAAAAAAAAATAACCAAGTAAGTTTAATTCAAAGTTGAAACACAAAAATTGACACTTTGCCATTATTTTTCCTTTGCAACAAATTTCAAGCACACGTTCTTTTTTGCTGCTGTTAGAAAACATTTCTTTCAACAAAATAAATCGAAATTCTTTGGCCTGAAAACGATTTGGCTTGATGGTGATTTGAGTTATTTGTTATCGTAATTTTTTTTTTATTTTGTTTGTGGCAGCCAAAGTTCAGATGACACACAGTTATTTGTCGTTGTTTTGTTTTTTGGGAACACTTGCTTGCATTAAACATACCTATGCATATAGGTTCGTTTGGATTTAGAGCATTGAGTGGCGCTAACAATAGTAAAGAAAATTAATCTAAAAATAATTCTTTAGTAATTAAGATACTTATCAGGATTTAAACAAGGTCGAAAATTATGGCATAAAGGTTTTTTTTATCACCATTCAGCTTCTTTGTCTGAAGTCATTAAAAATATAATTTTGAAAAATTTCGATGAAGCATGAAATACGCTAAACGATAGCTTGGGTATCATGTGAATAGAAATCGTCTTCAGTCAGTAATTTTAAAATTTGGATTTTTTTTTTAAATTTATGTTGATTGCTCTCCTTGTCATGTTATTTGTAAGGGAGCTTTAAAGTCAGGCGCAAATCTAAGCGATTGCAGTGGCGACTTTTTTCTTTTGAATTTTGTATTTGTAGGGTTGCGACGAAATGAAAATCAGTTTTGGTTTGCTAATTGTTAAGAGAATGACGAAGTTATACATATATGTTGAAAAATCATCAAAAAACTTCGACAAGAAAAACTGGTCACACTAAAACTTCAAGTTTCAAATCATATAAGGCTGATTTTTAAGATTAAATGTTGTCTCTATACTAAAATGTGTGTATTTGTTTTTAAATTAACTAAATTTACATAAGTTTTAAACCAAATCGATAAAATATTCCGATTGAATCAAAATAATTTTACTTCAATAAGATCAGGACACATTTAAAAACAAGAAAAATTAAGAATTTCTTAGACCTGTTTTGTTGTCATTATCAAAAGTCCTTTAATTTTCCAAAATTCAACTTTTAAATTCCCATACAAAATTTTCCGATATTCAGCTTTTAAATGCTCATGAAAAAATAGCACAATAGAATTTTCTCCAAGAATTTTTCCATTGTTGAACAATAAATCATTTCCTATCTTATATAGTTTTCAATTATGTCCTTCATAATAACATTTACGCGTAGAATAACACATGGGTAGGAGTAGATATTTTGACTTATGCAGAGATGGCGCCCTTCATCTTCATTTTCTATTGAAACAAAAATTACTTAAAAATTCAATTTATATTTTTTTTTGTATTTTCAATGTGGGTAGAAAAAAAAATATTGCAAGACCATTTTTTTTCACGTAGGTGTTTTTTTAAAGATATGAGTATTAACAAAAAAGTTACCTACCTACCCATATCAAATTTTTGTTTTTTTTTCGAGTTAAAATTTTAAAATAATTCAACTAAGAAGCAAACAATACCTACTGTTGGTACTTGATGTAGGTATACTCACAGTATATAGGTGCACAAGAAAATATATTGGCGGAAATAAATGTAGGAAGCCAAAACGGAACAAAACCCACATAACCCCTCAAAAAAAAAAAAAAAAAAACAAAAAAAAAAACACAAGACTGATAGAGATCCAAGAACTGCTTTTTGACCTTCTTGCATATACAAAAGGCAAAGGTTGTTATAAGAGTATAATTTTTGTGTGACTTCGTTTTTTAATGGATGATGTATAAAAAAGTAGGCATACTCGTAGTGTGCATGTTAAGCACACCGCACACGAAATAGGTGTAAAATTTAAGTGGGCACATGGTAATAATACCTACTCGTACTACTGCGTATAGTAGCTATAAGTTTATATTCCCGATTCTTAGAAAAATATATAGAGGAAGCTAATCAGCTTAATTGGCCAAAGGGGATTGTGGTATAATATACCTTACAAAAAAACCTACTTTGTTGGTAGGTAAATTAAGGTAGCTCTCTATACACAAACTCTTACCTCTGAACTTGAAATAACTACTTGCCCATTTGCATTTTCTTCATATCTAATTAGATATTTTTTGTGTTTTTTTTTGTTTTTAGTTAATTAAGGTAGATTTAATTTTAAGGCTTTTGTAATTAAATATGAGGGTAAGAGTATTATATATCTTGCTTAGGAGTTTTTTTTTTTCTTCAAGAAAAGGTGTGGGATAGAAACCTATGTGTACATTTATACACTTACGCGATTTGAAGAATTAACAATTTTGGGCTTCTTTTTCTTGATGTTTATCCAGATCTATGAGGCGTGTTTAATGGGTAAGCTTTAAAGTCATGAAATGAAAAGACCCAAGACCCTTAATAATCAAAGATTGTTTTTTTTTTTAAGTTTGATGCTTGAATTCACCCAGAATAAAGACTATTATGACACTTACTGGTGAAAGAGATCTCATTGAAATAGTTGAAAAATAAAAAAAATCTAGGTTGGTGTAAGAGCGAACATAAAGGATTCAAAATCTCATCGAAGATTTAGGGTTATCCCTAAGAATGCATATTTATTTTTATAAGTATTATAACATCGTTTGCTCTAAAGCAAAAACGATTTTCTTATCTGAGCAAATACTCCCTGCTTCTTTAATATTGGAGCAAATACTCCTGACAAATGTATTTAATGAAAGCTGACTCCAATAACAAAACTCCCTGCCTCTTCAATATTGGAGCAAATACTCCGATAAATAATTGATGGAAGCATTTTATCAGCGTTGACTCCAATATCAATTTTCTTATTGGAGCAAATACTCACTTCTTCTTTGTAATCGGTGCATATATGTACTTCCTGTTTTTTTTTATAGTATGAATATAGTGTGCCTATAAAAAAATCTATTCAGCATACCTGTAACGCTGACTATTAGCTACTGTATAGTGTATATGCTACAAAAAATATCTTAGGTAGAAATTATTTTAACATTCACTCCAATAGAATTTTTATTTGCATTCGGAAGGATTAACAGAACTAAATTCTATCAAATTTCT
Source organism: Syrphus vitripennis (assembly GCA_958431115.1). Lineage (NCBI taxonomy): Eukaryota > Metazoa > Arthropoda > Insecta > Diptera > Syrphidae > Syrphus > Syrphus vitripennis. Next base: position 110,321,994 of record OY288108.1, read on the forward strand.
TGTTTACACTTGCAAAACATCATCTTCATGCAAAACTTTGAAACACCTATATGTATGTACGTAACATTGAAGCGCGACCCACTGTCTTGCCATCTTTAAAAAAATATATATATGTATTTTTCTTCCACACTCTTTTTATTGTATAGTTGCCAGAAAAAAATAAATATACATATAATAATTTTTGTATTATATTTCACATTCGAAATTTTCAAAAATAAACAACTAATATAATTTAGTATGTCAAAAATGACACCTGTCAGAAATGTCTGAAATATTGTAATTGAAAAAAAAGAACAGCCTGTACTAAAAATAAATGAAAATTATGTGTTAAAAAAAAACAACAGCAACATATTTACATTCATACAAACAAAATGATAACAAGAATAAAAATCGAACAAAGTGGGAAAAACCTTCTCAAATTTCGGAAACGTTATCGGGTGACACAGTGGCCCACTACTGTTAGTTAGCGACGCAATGGGGCTGCGGCTGCGGCGGCACTGATGGCAGGCAATGGCGTTAGTAGGTTGTTTTGTTCCTGTCATTAGGGTAGGGTTTCATTTTCGTTTACTTTATCATCAAACTTCGTTTCACGTAGCTCGCTGCTGGCGATGGTATTTTTTTTCTGTCTTCTTCATTAGCATATATGTATGTAGGTACATTTATTTTTCTTCCAAAAATGTTTGCAGTTTTTTTCGTTGGTGTGTTAGAAAAAAATAAATACACAATCAACTTAATCCCAGTAAAAAAGGAAAAAAAAAAACAAACAAAAAACATCTTAACGACAGGGAAAGATTAATGCTTTTATAGAAAAATATTCGCTTTACACAGAGAAAAAAAAAAATATTAAAAAACAATAAGATTCACGTATTAAGATACTTTATGTAATATGAAATATTATTTAAAGCAAAAAAACAAATATTAAAACGAAATAAGATTTCCGTATTGTTCAGGCAAGAATACCACTTAAAGTGTTAATAAATAATACGAAAAACTTATTGTTCTGAAAAGTAAACTTATTAAAATTCATTCCTTACAAATGCAAAGTTCAGGTTCAATACTACAACTGACACATGGAAAAAAAAAAACTAAATGTCAAGCTAGGAAATAAATTAATAGAAAACTAAATAAATTTTTACTTTTTGGAAGCATCTATTTTTATTTATTTAATAAGATTTGCCCTATTGTTTTAATACGACCTTCTTCTTGGATGAAAATCCTACTCAAATCTTATAATTTTTCTTTTATTTTATATGGTTCTTTTTTCTCTGTGTACTGTGCAGATACTTTGTATCTAAAAAAGCCAAATGTATCGTCCATGTGTTTAAAGATTGTATTTTTTTTTTGTAAATAAATTTTTGACTTTAACAGTGCTTTTTTTTGTATGTGGTTCTGGTTGGTTGTTTGTTTTCTTTTGTTTCTTATTTTTATTTTTGCCTCTCTTATTCGCTTAACCTTGAAGAATATCAATTTAGAATCAACCTCCAGGCAATTTTGGGAATAAGTGCGTTTTTTTGTGCTTGGTTTCTTTTTTCTCTCTGACATTTGGTTTAGACCCCGAATTGTTGTGAGTTAAGTAACTAACATTTTGTGTTGTTAATGCTCACTCTTCAGTCATGTCAAAAAAAAAATGCTTCTTGCTGTTTAGCTTTTATATTTAAGTTGATAAGAAAAGAATGGACCGGTTGTGGTTGATGTTAAGTGTTAGCATAAATCGTGTCGTTTTTTTGTTTTTATTATTCTTTTTGTTTATTCGCATAATTTTTTCGTTTATATTTTACAAAAAATCTAGTGAGCTTCAAATTTAATTCAAGAACAAATTTTGGGTAAGAGAAAAAAGGTTTACCTTTATTATGTCTTTTTTTTTAGGTAGAAGGTAGTGTGATAAAGCTTTCAGTCGGTCATCTATTTTTTTACGTTTGAATGTTCCTCAAAATTCAGTTTTTTCAGTTTTGGATATAAAGTTAAGTTTATCTGATTTTCTAATTTTATTTAAAATTCTTAATTTTTTTTAATGAATTTACAATAAAAAAGAAACTATTCACAAAAATTGAAATGAAACCGAGAGACTAAGTCTTCAGTATATTTTCCATCTTTTTGACCAAACTTATTAAAAACAAATAAACAATTAAGAATCTTAGCATTCACAAGAATATTATTTAATGTAGATACAAATGAAAACAAACAAATTTTTGAATCTGGGTTTATCAAATCCATGTCTATATTATCCAATCCTGGATTTTTTTGTTGGAAGCATCTTTGGGATCATATTGAAACCAATTAAATTAATCACAAAACATTAAGTCTGGATTCAGCAACAATACCTTAAATCCAATCCCGGTTGAGCCCCCATAAACAAAATAAACGCACTTTAAGAGTTTTTAAAAAATAAACAATTTTACTTAAAATTCATTTTATTTTCAAGGCAATAGAAGGAAAAATTTCAAAATTCGATTTAGCTGCAAAATTTTGACTATAAGTCTGCTTTGATGCACGAATTTTGTTGTTTCAAAATTTTCAGTGTTTCTTTAAGGATTTCTAAAGAAAAACAAATTATGAAAAGGTGCGAAAAATATTGATTTTAATTATATTAAAATAACCTTCAAATATTTGCAATCAACAAATACGACAATTTTTTTCTTTATTTCGAATTCCGAACAACTTAACACTTTTTTGATGCCTTATACTTTAGGCACCTATGTACCTATATAAAAATACGTTTTTTTTATCTTTAACAAAATTTAAATTTGGCTACCGAGCGAAAACGAAAAAAGTTTTATGTTGCATCTCCAAAACTAATCAAATCGAAAAAATAATACTCATGCAATTATTATTTAATTTTTTTTTTTAATTATTTCAGTCTTCCGGTATCAGTTGTGTTCTTCAATAAAATGTTGTTGATATATCAATTTTTCATGTTTTATTCTTTTTTTTGTTTCTAAATGATTAATTACTACGGCCTTCGTAGATTTTGTTAAAAGTTTCCGGGATATTTTATTTTGTTGTACCTCATTTTTTTTTTTTAAGAATAAAACATTTGATGTTTGAATATTTTTATTTATGAATCAGAAAACGATTGATTAATTACTTTTGAATATTATTAGGACTTAATTTAGGTTTTTTTTTTTATTGTTTTCTCTAATTTTTAACAGCTTTCTCTTCTTGTTAAAAGAAATTCAAATAGCTTAGGAAAAAAAAAACACAAACTAACAATACCATTGATCTCGGCTTTGCTTTTTTTTAAATCATTTTAAATTCTTCACCGTCTTATGTTTTATCATTTTTTTTATTTAACTTTTATTATTTTTTCTTTCTCTTCTTTTTTGTTCACATCAGAACAATAATCTCAATTCATTTTTTATTTTGCAGTGCACAGAAAACCACACAGAAAAAAAAATGGAAGTGAATTTGAAGTAAAAAAAAAAATAAAAATCATAAAAAAAAGTATCACGAAATGACCATTCCAAAACTGAAGTAGTAAAAATAATCTTAAGATGAAAGCAAAAAAATTAAATTTAAGAACTTTACTGATTGACTTTTTTTAGGAAGGATTGTGCGATAAAATTTGAGTGCTGTGCACATTTTTGGAATTTTTTTTTGTTGTTATACATATTGGTATTTAACTTGGATCAAAGATAAAAGCAGAAAAATGTTTGTTCCTTTTTTTGATTGCCGTTGATGGTGTGACAAACATTTTTTTTAAACTTAAATGTTATGGTTTTTTTTATATCAGTTGCACAAATTTTATCTTAGGTTAGGAAATTTTGATTTTTTTATATAAAAATATAAACACGTTTTTAGTTTCATTTCAAGTTTGAAACGTGATTTTTTTTATCAGCATACGTAGCTACCTATACACAAAGCTATGTATAATGTACAATTGAATGTATACACTATATGTATGTACATCTGCACAGTGTCAAGGAAACATTTAAAATTTGATTTTTGGATATTTTATTTGAAGAAAAACATTTATACGATACATATACATATGTATGTATGTATGTATATACTTGCATATCTACAATCATGATATTCTTAATCTTCTATTTTGCAATTCTCTTCCCCATACACCGTTGAAAAGACATCGAACCCAGTCCAAAACAAAATGATTATTATATTTTAACTGTTGGGCGCCATTTCTGACTATTTTTTTAATGACTGGGGAAGAGTTGGATCGGGCTTTAATACATTTCCAGGAACCTACACGATGTTAAATAGAAAATAATAGATCCTAGGAGCTACAAGTAAATAAGAACAAGTTAAGAACATAGTCCCTGCGTTGGGCGCCATTTTTTTTTTGCAAAAAATGTAAACGTTATTTGTATCAAAAGTATACCCTGAATAAAATCTTAATTTTAATATGAATATGAAGAAGCTAAATGAATTTATTTTCATGAGAAACAAACTAAAAATACACCCAGGAAGCCAATATTTTTAATCATTCAATAGACTTTTTTTTCAAATGCGCCATTACTCGTATGTATATCCGGAAGCTCTCCATATGCTTGGCTAGAAAAATTATACTTCTTAACCTACTTCTTTTCAATGCATATACATAAATCTATTATATGCTAAGCTCCCTATTGAAATACAATAAACTGTGAATATAATGCATTGATAGGTAGGTTAATACATTATACAACCACCCTCAACAAATGTGATTACACGGATAACAAAAAGAACGAAAAAAAATTATCAATTTGCAATTTTCCATGTTAAACACGTCGCGAACGTGCCAACTTATGTATTCTTCCCTCGTTTTCAAAGAAAAAAAAAAACAATTAATTGTTTCTTAACTTTTGTCCCATAGGGGAAACTCAAAACTGACTCACAATTGAATTTAAAAAAATAAAAATCAATTTACATACCTACCTGAAAGAAAACTAGTGGAATAGAAGAACTGACCTCTTTGGCTGAACGCAGCTCCATAACTCACTCTATTTTTTTTGTGTTAAATGAAGCAACTCCATCTTTTGTTTAACAACTGAATGACAGCTTAAATGACAGTTGTAAGAGGGCGCCACTATTAAGCTTGGATATTTGGAATCATATTGGATAGAAGTTCAAAAATGCTCTGTTATTTTTGTTGAAACATAGGTTATTCGTCGTCCGCAAGTAATAGATACTCATCATGTGTGCAATTATCTCTTTTGTTGTTATTGAAACTGTCAATGCTCGATTAACATGGTAGCAATTGTGGCGCAGCATTGTCGGCGACGCGACGACGACGCTTCGTCTTCATCAGTGCTGTCGTCGCGATAATGGCGATGGTAACAATACTGACAACCTTGATTAGAAACAAATAGTAATCACTGTTGGTATAAAACTTTTAGTTGTCGCCGTCGTGTCATTTTTGAACTACAGAAATAGAAAACAATGGAATTGTATCTAAATCGCTATTTTTTATATATTCGCTACACGTAAAATTTTGGTTTCTGAAGGTTAAAGATTTTTGTGTGTGCTGTCGAAAGATGATTAAAAGCAGCGTATTGGGAGTTAATTGATGTTTATTTAGCTATTAGTGTGCTTTTAATGTGGTGCTTTGCCTTTTTTTATAACCATTGCTCTACATCAAAATAGAATCGTTTTTTTTTTACTTTTTTTTCCTATGCACGAGCAATTTTGTTTGTGTTACATAAACTTCTATAAGGCCAGTCGGCAGAGGTTTTATTTTTTTTTTGCAAAAACACCCATCTCAAATCTTTTTATATTGGATTGGAAAGATGGATAAATTTAGAGTTTAAAATCAAAATGGCGCGTCAAAAATTAGTTTCAATAATGCAAAATTATCCATCCCAAATTTTATAATTGGTATTCATAAGTGCTTCAAAATGGCGCGGCTGTGCGTCAGCCACAATTTTGAAAAATGCGTTTTAATCCTTATCTCGAAAGCGGCTCACCACACAAAAAGAGTCAAAACGCCTAAAAGTAGATATAATTTCCTTTAACCCTAGATTCATAAACATGGGTCTCACAGACCCTCTCAATTCACTCTTGTAAAGGTCCCATGTGCCGGGAGTATCGCGGGAGTTGTTGTAAAGATTGCGTCGAGTGAAATTTTTTTAGTGTTTTCTTTAATTTGTTTAAAATAAATGTTCCTTTAAGTAAATTAAGTGTATTTTTTGCAAAAATCTTTATAGTTAGTTAATAGGATAACTTTTGAGGTAAGAGGTCTCATAGACTTATATTTATGAACTATGTTACAATGAATATAGTTTATGAATCTAGGGTTAATTTTGTTTTCATTATTTCACCCGTTGGGGAAAATTTAAGTCTTACGAAAAAATTTTACATTAAATTTGAAATTGAAATAGCGCTTACAATTTTTTTTTTGGTAAAATGAGCAGCTCTCGAGATATGGGTTAAAATGCGTTCTTCACAATTGCGGCATCTACCGGGTAATGTTGCACACGAAAATTAATTTTTGACTCCGCCGACTGGCCTATATAGCTTTCTGGACTTATATTTTGGAAGCACAAACACCAAATACAAAAAAAAACGGAAATCCATTTGGACATACATGTACATATATACATACTATACATTATCATAAATCTTGTTTATAATATATATATAAATTATCACAAAATTTTTTCATAAATATAATTAGAATTTTCATTTGAGCCAAAATTATTGCGTGTGTTAAAGCTAATTGAGACAGACATGCTGCTGTGGATTTGTATCAGATTTTCACTTTTTTTTACTAGAACTGCTGGCAGACGCATTATTAAATTACTAGATCTCATGGTTAGGAGGGATATAAATTATATGGTTTTGGTGAATTTTTGGTAACAAAGTTTTATTATGAAAATTATTAGTTGCCTTGGGGTAGTGTTTGGACAATGGTTGGAAGAAATTTATTTTATGTCCTTATAAAAAAAAATGAAATCGTCAATAGTTTTACAATCAAATGGTAACCGAATGGAACTTAAATTCAAAACTAGGCGATAAGAAAAAAAGGTGCACGTCACAAGGTGGGGTTCTTCTATTACTTCTTCAATTGAATTGAATTATTGATTTCCCTAAAAACAGAGTTACAGAGTTATTTGTCTATATGCGGATGACATTGCGCAGTAGACTACTATTGGCAGCTCTTCGCTGTGCATTGGCATTCGAAGAATATAATTTTGCCGTAAGGGTCAGTTTGTTAAGAGTCGTTTAGGTTTCGGATACACAAACGAAGTTGGCTGATAAACTTAATCTTCGCTAAACAACTCAAACTATGGATTTCATGAAAAAAAAATTTATCTTAAAAACACATTCTATGTATTATCATATATAAATCATAGATTAAAGATAAATTAGATGTGAACAAACTAGACTTTAAGCTCAGAATTTAATGCTAACTCCACATCTTTCAAGTAAATTTAGTAAATTTCAGTCGGAACGAAAAGTTCTAAAAATTCGGAAGATGAGAAAAACAACCAATTTTTTGAGTTGATTCAGTGTTTATCTATGACATTTGGTAATTTAACTAGGGTTTATATTTAATCTTACTCTGAACAACTTGACTTCAAGCCTGCCTTATTTTGTGTCACAAATTTAAAAAATACATAGTAGACAACTAAAAGTAAAAACAAATGTATGGGCATGAGAACTTCTAAATCATTTACTTCGGTCAATTTCATAGAATTAATAAAAATAAAAATTCTTAACACGTGCTTAAAGTTTTAATCTGACTTCCTTAAAGTTCCAGATCTATGTATAATAGCTTCAAAGTTTTTTTTCTATAATTAATTAATGAGCAATAATTAATTCAAAATCTTGTCGCAAGGTTATCCGCTATGTGTAGACAATTCTTGAGTTCAACATTCTTCAACAAAGAAACTAAAATTTTGTGTTTGTTTATACAAAACGATATTCAAAATATTCAAATTAAACTATTTTGACTTTAACAACCATCATCATCATTATTATCGATCAGACGTAGTTCGGCTGCATTTTATAATAAACAATCAAATATCAAGTTAATGGGGAAACAAAAAAAAAAAAAAAACAGAGGAGATAGGACTGCTTCACTTTTCATATGGGAAAAATACTTTTAAGTGTGATGTCGCAATAATAAAAGAAAACAAAAATAAAAGAAAATATATATATGGATGCGGGTTAAGTGACAGTTGATGGTGGTGGCATTAGGTTAGACACATTAGAGATGCTGTTCAAATTAAGTGATTTGTCAATTATTGCTCCCAATGTTCTTTCCAATAAATCAATCCCACCGACTTCACAGTCATAATAATCCGAGGAGTAACGTTGTAAGGTATCAACTTGAATTTCAAGATATTGGACTTAGCGAACGGAACCAATTTTTTTTATTTAATGTGAGAGAAATGTCTATCACTATTTTTTATTTTTTTTTGTTTGAAAAAAAAATGCTGCTGTGCCGTAGAAGCGGTCTTTAGGACTCCCAAAACAGAAGAAGTGAAGACATGAACAGCTGCAGTTCAGAGATCTCATCAGAAAGACAACAATCGGTGAGCTGTGATATATGTTTTCATATGCAGAAACCCATAGTCCTTGGCTATCTGAAGAAACTGTGGCAAGGATATCGCCATGCAGCGACACCTAAAAGCTCGTCATGCAGCTTCTGCAGCAGCTGGGAGAAATAAGCTACCGTCTATAGACCGGATAGAAATAAGAGAAGTTGACCGTCATCATAAATAGATGTTTGCGGAACATCTTGATAATTTTCTTCATTCGAAGACGTGATAGTGGATTGGGCACACGCTTCTAAGGACTGCAGATTGCATTGCGAGCTACTCTTAAAGGCAGGCAAGCAGACAAGCAGGCCAACCTGAAAGTACTTGGCGAAGAACGGTCGCAGAGGAATCAGATAAACTGGGGAAAAGAAACCGTTCACGATGGCGCGCAGGAGTACTGAAGTCCCTATGCACCGCAAGTGGAAGCTCACAGAAAATTCAAATGCTCAATACGATTTTTCATAAATTAAGCACATCGCAGCAAAATCTTCATTTTTTTAAAAATCAAAAACGGCTTGCGTTTGCTTTCCTAACTTCACGCACATCGTATAAATAGGCTGTTTCACATACATATTTCGGCATTGTTGCTTATTAATTCGTTCATCAATCTTAAACCATTTCCTTAAATTCAAACACTATCTCATAGAATATACAAACTACCGCTGTCAGCAGAATTAATTTATCCAAGCTGAAAACAACAACAACACTATCTCTTGCTGAATCGATCATAGAGAGAATCCGTGCCCTAACTCTGATGGACGCAGCATAAAAAAAATGTTGTTTGTTGTTGTTTATTTAAGTAGAATTAAAACACAAAATTTAAGGTTAAATACAAAAAAAATGTATACACTAAGGGCAACCGCATTATATGAACGTAAGAAGCAAGCCCTTAACTTTCGGTTTGTATCTAATAACAATAATAAAACTGTCAACAAAGGTTGGGCTTTATCTTAACTTTTGCGGCTGCTGCCTCACCTTGCCCTATAGCCATTGAACTGATCTTCACTTGTAGGTAGGTCTTGAGTGGACTTACATTGAACTTAAAAATAAATGCTGGTATGAATTTTATGATTTTAAAAAGATTATTCGGTCAACTGCCTTTTAATGATGATGATGATTCAGAGGCACTATAAAGGTACCATACAAAAATGTGTCGTAAAATTATTATAATCAAATTCAAACAATCATTCACTGTCAACATTTTGCCGCCATTATATTACTGATCATCCAAAGCCAATGACCAAGGCGTGAGTGTAGAGCATGGTAATATGAGCCATTATTTATACGTGGGACGAATAAAAAAAAAACTTAGAAACAAAAAACTTGAATGAAAAGTGTACGCACATAATATTATTTCAACAAATATTTTAACTCAAAGAAAACAAAAAAAAAATTTAACTTTGAAATCCTGATTTGGAACTCTATGACAATTTAAATCTACACATCCTCAGATTAATATTCTCCAAATAGAAACAAACTATTAGCAAACGTCACTTTATTCAACAACACAAAAAATACTAATTTATTATCACGTTTTGTGACCATTTGAGAAAGGTAAAGTTAGCTTAGAAGTTGTTTTCTTAGAAACAGAACAAAACAGAAAAAGAACAGGTACAACTTAGGGTATGTTGGGGTGTAGCATTTTGAAAACAAAAATTTATCTTTTCAAAACTTTAGAATAATGTTTGTTCTTAGAAGGTAACTTTGGTTAACAGGTTTGATTGAATAATATTCATGCAAAATGCAAAAATGAACATTTTCAGAGATCGATCGCATCAGTGTTGTAAAAGATTGCAATCTTTGCAAATGCATTCTTTAACATTCTTTAACGGAATTGGTCTTGAAGATTGTAATGGTTCATTCTTTTCTGAAGACTTTCACTTCAACCGATCCAATCAGCATTCTTTTAACTTACAAAGGTTTCAATTGCCAATTCTTTTAACTTAAAAAAATGCAATGAATTGATTGCAATATTTATTTTTGTTATTTTACCCATACTGCCCCTATTTTTAAAATAAATGTTCAAAAAGAAAAACTGGTAGAGCACTTTAGAATTTCAAATTTTTTTCTTGCTGAGGTTCTAAGTGTTGGTGGAGGAGAGTGGTTAAATTTATTCAAATGTCCAAAATGGTAGGTAGGTACTGGAAATGGAAAGACCACTTCAATTCAACGATTGCTACCATCATTGGCACTAGTGGGGGCTTGTGATGAGTCAGTATTAAATTGACTGCAAATATTTAACTTATTAAAAAAAAAAGAAGAACGATATTAAAGAAAGTAGTTGCAAAAAAGATTGGATACATAAATAATCTTGATTTGACGCAAGAGATAAAAATTGAGAAAGAATGTAAAAATAAACCTAAACACATACTTTTAATCTATTTGTGTGTCGTATTTTTTATGTTCAAGTCTATTTTGAATTAATTTATATATGTATCATGTTAAGAAACGTCGACGGATCAGCAATGTTCGTCTAAATATAACGGTTTTTTAAATTATTTATTTTTGACGCAATAATTAAGTCAGTAAAGCTATAGTCCTCGGAAAAAAAATCCAAAGAAGCAGCTTCTTGATTGATTGCATAATAACAAAAAAGGCGAAAATGTCATTTTTTTTTTAAGTGTCGAAACAAAAATTGTTAGTTTGTAAAATTCTTTAATATTAAAAATAATAAAATAAAATAAGTCAATTTAGTATGGGACGACATTTCAAGTGAATTACGACTCTCAACCCTTCCTTTATTAATGAAATGAAGGAATCTAAAACTTTCTGTTATAGGTCTTACATTCGGTTGCACCAATATTTAACAGGCTTTTTTAAATTGACGTATTCCGTTTGGTACAAATGTCTCTTTTATACTTAAAATTTCAAATTTTAAAATCGTCTACAGCATAACACAGTCTTAAAAAAAAATAATATCGATAGAAGAAACAACAGAGAACATAAGTGACTACCTTGTGGTACACCAAATAAGATAAAGTAATAATTTCTTAGATGAAAGTATCTGAAACATTTATTTTTCTGGAAATTAATCCCCAGTTAAAGTGCCACCAGATAAGTATACTTGTGTACAAGCTTTAGATTTTGTGTTTCTCTTAAAATACAAGGTTTCAGCTCTTGGAAAAACTTCTAGATCTTTCAAAAAATTTAACTAAAGGTAACTATAGGCTTTAGGTAACTAGGTAGAAAATACATCCATAAATAAACATGAAGAAAACACAAATTAAAAACACGTTATTTCGATTTGAATAAACATTTTTAGTTTTCTACGAAACAGAAAAAAAAATCATCACCTATAAAAATGTTTCATTTAATGAGCGCAATTTAAGATTCGATATATGTATTTCTTTTCATAAGAATTTAATTTAAATTTTGATCCAAAAATTTGCTATTCATGAGATTTATATACCTTTAAATATTATATTTTTTATTCATGTCCTCTGGTCATTTTAAATTTTTATAGCCATTCAGATTTTTGTTGAACTTCGCAAGTAAAATCAGTCTTAGTTGCTGCCAACCTATGTATGTATGAATTTATGTTTGATAACTCCTGCTGTATGAAATGTATATGGTTTAAAGAAGAAGTCTTTTGATAAAGAAATGCATGTTTTTTTTAACCTAAGGCTGTTAGCTCGAATGAATAAAGTTCTTTCATTAAAGATTTCAATGAGATGAGTTGTTCGTTTCGTATTTTTTTTTTTATTCATATTGACATTGACTTCAAAAACACCAATTTTATAGCAACAAATACTCAACCTCACGATGATTTTGAATTTTTTAAAATTCATGTAGAAATTTAAATCTAAACTTAAAGTTCACTACATTTAAATAGCTTAAAGCTAATTAGCAATGGCGAAAGGGGTCTTATGATTCCCCTCTACAACCTAAGAGTTGTAGAAAGCGAGGAAGTCAAATGTTACTTGTGCGTTCTTAGCGAAATGGATTCAAAGAAATCGTAATTTGTGCAGTGTGTGATGGGTTAGAGGAGATGGGAAATATTTCTAGAAAAAGTTCCGAATCTATGATTCCTGCTGACAGTTGGTGCACAAAAATTTTATTTGCGATTTCACGGCGGCGCGCGGCGCGGAAACAATTCTTAGGTTACGAGAAGAACAAGCAGACTGAATTGCAACATCATGAATGCAATAGGTTCGAGTGGAATGAGATATTCGTTTACGCGAGGAAGCTATGGATTGATATTTTAGTCACTTCAAGTTTCGTTTTGGATTAGGATAGAATCAGAGGGAGCAGCAATCACCTTTACTATTTGCATACCATCAGCGTTAATAAGGACAGTTTAATCATTTATAACAATGATAATGAGATTATTGACAAAAATCAAAGCCTAAGGTGGGTCCCTTGAGGAATCCCGAGGTAGCAAAGATGGGATCGGAAATTGAAAACCTTATGATGACTCTATTTTGGCGTTGGAAGAGTGGACTATCGAGGGCTTGTACTCTTGTAGTTTAAGACAAATAATTTGGTGACTATTTGTGTTACTCCAATCTCCAATGCGTGTACCTACAGTTTTAGAAACGAATTCCGTATGGTTCCTTTTAGTGGATCTGCTTTTTAGGCCTAGCTTTTTGTTATTGAGTTAACTCCAAGTTAGTTAATCCTGTGAGAAGCCATAATATTCATAATTCGTTCTTCAAATAATGTGGTTATCTACCTTATTTACCCACAACGCATTATCCAAACTTCCGACTTAAGCACACCATTTAAATTGATTGTCACTTAAGTTAATCCGACTTGTTTGATAACTTAATATTTTTATTTAAAAAGAAATAAAATTTATCAACTTCCCGAATTGGCGCCAGAAATTGATTTTCAGAAATACAAAACCTACATACATATATAATATTAACTCGCACAATTACACATATGTATTAAATTTTTTATAAATCAAGAGTTTTTAATAATAATTTGCATAATCTTCTACGTTTGAAGGTCTTATTTTTTTCAAAAAATTAAATAAGATTATAGATAAATTCCTAGAACATAATAAATAGGCTGTCATTTTTTGGTTCTATTATGAATCCAATTAAAATTCTATTAAGACTTCAATCATAATAATAAAAAAAAACTTTATAGGTATCTAAAGGTATTTTATCCCTAAAGCCTTATTAATAAAAAAAAATAAACATCTGTTGGAATCATATCGAAACAGATGTCTGTTTCCAAGAACATAACAATAAAACGCCATTTAAGTTGCTTATATTAAGAAACAACAACAAAACAAAAAAAAAAAAAAAAAACTCAACCATAACACACAGCCAAAACGTTAAGACCAACAATACAAGGCCCTTTTAATGTCCGAAAAAATAAAATCTAAAAATTATTTAAATTTCAAAATTAAATGAATGAGTCCACTTTTAATTTATTGGTGCATCTAATTTTCTCACTAAAAACACGTTTCTATTAGGTGTTTGTTGCCACTATAAGACTCTAAGACCCCCTGCTTTATAATCACACCTTCTTACGAACCGACAGCGACCCACCATTGTCTTTTGTGTTTTTTTGTTTTGGTGCGTTTTGTTTTTATAGACTTTCCCAAACTTCCGGTGGTCGTTTGTAAAATTTTATATTATTAAAATGATACGACCTGAGGCCTCATAGACGGTTTGTTCGTGACGTGGGAATGAATTACGAAAAATATATTTAAAAAAAAAATTAAAACCACAACAATAGAAATAGAAAATTTGAAGTTAAAGTTGAACAATGGCAGTCAGCAGAGCAGCGTAGGAGAGTATAGGAGGTCAATTTATCAGATGTGATCTTGACAAACTTATTAAAATCCAATTTTGTTAAAAAAAAGTTAAAAATTGTCAGCAGCGACTAATGTAGATTTTAGCCCTTTTTTGATAACCCAACAATAACAAAAAAAAATAAAATTATAAAATTCATATATTTTCTTTTGTTTAACAAATACCCACCAAAAAACAGTGGGAAGTTTCAAAAAATTATATTTTTTTGTTTTGTTTTGGTAAAACAAAATTAATCAAACTCCAGAAAAAAAAAATAGAAGTATAATTTATTATAGGTAGGTTGGCGCTGATTATTATTATGGAGGATATTTTTTATAGTCAAGGTAAAACAGGCGTAACTGCTATGGCTTTGGGTTTTTGGTGGTGATGTTGTTGATTTGGCGGAAATGTATCTAAGAGCGTGTTATTTATGTATTCTTTTCGTGCCATTTGATATAAAGGTATATTTTGTCAATTTGTTGTTAGAAGCAAGAAACTTGATGGAGGAATGTATACAGCATACCTAGACGTGAATTTCAAAAAAAAAATTGTTGTTATTATTTAATAAGAATATGTGAAGTTGTTTCCTCAATTCAGCATTAATTTATCAACTTAATGTGGGGTACAAAATTATAATCATTAATTTGTTAGTTTACCTTTAGGTTGTCAAATTAGTGGCACGTGAATTTAATAAAAGCAAAAATGTTGTTCGATCTAAAAAAAATTAAATTAATGCTTGGATAATTATGATCTCGAGACGAATTTAAGTTAAACAAATTAGAAATTAAATTAAAATACTTTTGCAAGTTAAATGCATAAGCAAGAATAATTAATGTTTCATCAAAATTATAATTGTTTGATGCATTTTTCTTAATTTTGCTGGAAAAATTGTCCAAGAAAATATGTTTAGGTACAGGAAATAACTTCGCACGAGAAATAAATTCATCACTTTACTTGAAGTTGTTTCCTATTAATAGAAATGGGAAATACATAACTTAACTTTTTTTTTGGGAAACTATTTCAGTTTTTAAGGTGAATTTATTACGCATGTCAAACGGGCAGCAACTTCACTTTTCTTGGTAATTTTGAGCGTATTTTATTAAATTGCAAAACGAAGATTTTTGTCAATAAGAACCTTTTGTAGATTTTTCAAAAATAATTTAAGTATACAAAATCCTCATTCCTACGTAAGAAATAACTTCACACAAAATTTCATATACAGTTATGTGAAGTGAAGTTATTTCCCGCGTACATTTTTTTCCCTTGAAATTATTTCCCTACAACGAAAATCTCTCCTCTAGTGAATCATCTTAAAATTTTTGGTTCCATGTTGGAAGTACATCGCTCAAAACTGTCCCAATTGAGTTTCTTATGTTTTCATCTTGAAGTTCTGGATGAGTTTAAGTTTATTTCATTTGGGGTTGCTGTTCATGACCTGTTTGATGATGTTAAATACTTGCTATAATAAAATTTAAATGTTGAATATTTTTTTTAAATAAGGATCAACATCGATTTTTTTATGGATACTTATGAGGAATTTTGCTAAAAATCATAAGTAAAAACTAATTTATAATTCGAGTCCTAATTCGAGACTTAGTGATAATTCGAGACCGCTAGACAACATGCTATAAAAATAATAAATTATATTTAATTTATTAATAGAGGGTGCTAGACGACTTCCTATAAAAATTAAAAATGTGGCATAGTTTTTAATTTGATTAATGATTTTGTTTTATTAGTTTAACATTATAGGCATACTCGTTAAGATTTTCATTTCATGATCCTAGTTTCGCACAGCTAATGGCTATTTCAAAGTCTCCCATAATAATTTCTGAAACTCTTACCCAGCAAAAAAACAAAAAGTTTTCTTTTTAATTAAAAACGACCAAAAATTGTTTAAAAATGCGGAATCATAACATATAGTCTTTTATCTTCTCCATCATAATATAGCTTTTAGATTTACATATATTCTTACTTTGTATATTTGTGTTCAAACAAAAAAAATATATTTTAATCAGCAAACAGGTGTTTTTATTTTCTTATTATTCATTTAGATCTATGTTTGTGAACATACCTACTCCACTCACCGCGTGTCCTATTTTTGTTTTTTTTTTTTGTTTAAAAGTATTTTATCCTCTTAGAAATTCTAGCTAAATTTTGCTGTCTGCTCGTGAGGTAAGGCATCTCACACACGCCGCCGTTGTTCCGACGGATGATGATGCCGCAACGTGCCATGCAACGCCGCCGCCGTTGCCCGCTGCCACTATCGCCACCACCAAACATCACCTAAATTTAGTTTCTCACGCTGAAGAAACATTAAAAGCAAACGTAAGCAAAACACTCGTCCAGCAGACGACCAACCAACTGACGAGTGAAGAATTGATGAACGGACGTATATTCGGGCCGACCGACGCCGACGGATGATGGCCGGCATCTTCAAAAACTGTTCGTTTGTTAAAAATAAAAACAAAAATAATGGAATCAAAATTGTAACATCTAATGTGGTAGCTTGACGGTGGCTATATAGGATTCGGCTTTTCGTGGGCGCATTGATTTCTCTATCCCTCCACAGTGGTGGCTGCCAACAAAAAAAAAATAGTACTTAAAGTTCAAGCATACGAAACCGATTGTATCTCGCGTTTAATTCTTTTAACAACAATGAATATATAGTAGATAGTTGTAAGAAAGCATCACATTATATTATAGTGTTGTGAGATGGGTAAAATATATTTATCCACCCCATTTCTGTGTCCAGAGTGCTATAGGGTTTTCTATGCTCTGAATATCAATTCGATTCTAAAGTGCACAGCATGCACACTATGTATAAATGTACATTGTATATTAATTAAAATAAAAAAGGAAGGTTGATTTATTTAGAGACGCATTGTAGAGGAAGACCAACAAGCAGCAGCCATGCCATAGCGTATTTGGATGCCCTAAATAATATTTTTTATGAACTGGTTTCTTTTTTGAGGGGAGTCATGTCAGAAGTCAATTGATGGCGGACTCATGCTATTCCATGTTTATGCAATTACGTACACACAAATTCATAGTTTTTGGCAACATTATTCAAAATCTCGCTATAAATAACGGCGGCCGCAAATTTTAAGGCGCCCCAAAATAGTTTGGAGTCCACTACTGGATTTCAAAAATATAGCTACTGCCATTATCACTGTTTAATAAATTTATACTCAGTAAATAATGTTGAATATTTTTTTCGAAAATTTCAACTGTGCTGTTAAATCTATTATATGTAAATTGTTTGAGCAAGAATTATTTTTAACAACCACGAAAAAGTTAAGAAAATACCATTGAACCAATATTTGGTGATGCGTACTGCAGCAATGTCAACAGCAAATGAAAATTGCATAGGATACAGAAGTGAAGGGTGTCTTTTAAGGTCTGGGTTATCTGTAATGTTTATACAGATGTTTTTAATTTATTTCATAAACGAGTGCATGAAGATGCACTTTATTAATTTCAATTATTTCAAGAAGACTTCGTAAAACGCATGTCGTCTAGAAGATTTGTGAAATGAAATCCCACAACATTTTCTCATCTTCAGATTATTTTATGGAGTTCATAATGTTTTTTGATTACCAATTATTTGCTAATTTTGAAGAAATTTATTAGAAATTCTGACAAAATAATAAAATTTTGGAAGATGTTTCGTTAACAGAATCTTTTTGATAGGGTAGTACAATTTTGGGCAAGAGTATGATAACCGGGGCGCCGAGAAATAATAACGGATTTTTGTAGAACACGGCAATACAAGCATTTTTTACTATGGAAGGGGGGGGGTCTATCTCCCCCCGTTTAGGCGGTAGGGGCAATTTAAAAAATATATACGTTAAATGGAAAAAAATTAATTAAAAAATAACGGTAATACTTAAAATTAAGTATTATACCTTATTTCAAAGCCAACATTCTATTCTATTAGCCAGTTTTTAAATCAAGTCAAAACTATGCATAGTTTTTGAAAAATTTAATTTTAAACTCAAAATTTGAGTAAAAAAAAGTTAAAAAAAAATTTTAAATTTCAATATTTCAAAACCATAAGTTTATAAATAATTTTTTTTTAATAATTTGTTGCTCTTATTAATTTTCAATCAAAAACTGAAAACTAGATGATTTTCTGCCTTTTAGTTTTTGAGAAAATTGAAAATAACCACAACTACTATTTCAATTTATTTATGTTTTTTTTGTTTGAGTAGTCTTATTTTGATAGTAAAAATGGTAGGTGCGAGTTTGGGTATATGCAACAGTGAGGTGTGTGCGAGTTTGGGTGTATGCAACAGTGGGGTGTGTGCTGCAACCCCCCTGCTTGGGCCCACTGTAAGATTTGGGGTAGGTGCGAGGTTGGGCGTATGACACACCGAGGTGTGTATGGGTGGTGCAAACCCCCTGCTTGGCCTCACGATAGGATTTGGGGTGCGTGCAAGATGGGGTGGGTGCTAGGTGGGGTGAATGCAAAGTTTCTTTTGCATTTAAAAAAGCTGGATTTAAGAAAAAATTATTTATCCTAGGTATATCTCAATCCATATTCGATTATTACTATCAAAACAAGACTACGTAAATACTCAAGCAAGGAAAAAATAATTTAATTAAAATATTTTTTTTTGGTAATTTTCAATTTTCTCAAGAACTAGAAGACATAAAATCATCTAGTTTTCAGTTTTTGACCAAAAACAAATAAGAGCAATGAATTCTAAAAAAAAAATAACAGTAGGTAATGTTAAAGTTTTGAAAAATTACACTTTAAACCTTATTTTTAACTTTTTTTTACCCAAATTTTGAGTTTAAAACTATTTTTTTCAAAAACTATGCATAGTTTTGACTTGATTCAAAAACTAGCTAATAGATAGAAGTGTTGGCTTTAAAAAAATGTATAAAATTTAGTTGTAAGTATTACCGTTATTTTTTAATTATTTGTTTTCCATTTAACGTACATATTTTTTAAATTGCCCATACCGCCTAAACGGGGGGAGATAGACCCCCCCTCCCATAGTAAAAAATGCTTGTATTGCCGTGTTCTACAAAAATCCGTTATCATTTCTCGGCGCCCCGGTTATCATACTCTCCCCCAATTTTGAGAATTTATAGCTTTTCTGCAGTTCTAAAAATTACTGAATGAAAAATGTTTTTTTGTTAGGCACCACCAACTAGTAAAATTATTAAAGCCTGTTTGCAGTAATAGCATAGATACATACAGGTTGACAGATGGAACACCCTCCGCTATGTATGCACCCTAGATCACCAACCCTTATTTCGGTACTTATGTATTTATCATCTTTTTTCATTTTTAAAATCATTCTTTAAACTTTTTAATATGGGTTATATTGGGTTGTTTGTGCGCAGTGTCCTTTAGGGCTTTGATGTGGAATTTGCTCAAAAGCACAAAAACACTTTTTAAAAAATGGATTCAATCAAAATTGAGACTTCAAATATAGTTTAGTAGTATTTTAATAGCTTCAATCTTATTAAATATGTTTTGCTAAAAATAATATTGATTTTATATTTTTTAAATAAAACCTTGAAATTAGATCATATTTACTATAAATAATAATATTTTCTAAGTCATAATGACTCAGTTTATCAGTTCCGACGCTTCATAAGTTCAAAATATGAGTTTAAGGTTTATTTGATTCATAAACTCATGATTTTGACATCTTGAGTATGATTTGAAAAAAAGTCACACATAGGTACTGTTCAAAGTTGTATTCAATTTGTAATTACTTGAAGCTTTGTCAGAAAATTGAAAAAAAATATACAAAACGTTTGTGGTTTGGATAACGAATTGATGATTCAGTTAGATGCCCATTGCAGCCGGAACTTAATCAGCAGTCTTTTTGCGTTCTCCATTAGGCAATATCTTGTAATTTCTAAATAAAAATACAAAACTTATTACATAATGATTTGTTTTATTTACGAGTAACTCCATCAACGACAAATTCCTGTTTCAAATAAATTCTTGCCGATCATTAATCTTATTGCAAATCGTTAATCTTATTGATATTTAATACCTTTCCTTTTTATAGTAACGTGCTTATTTTATTATGAAATGCAGTAAGTTTGTACGTATTATGCATTCATATAAACATTTTATAAAGAAGACGATTTTATAGTATAATGAAGTGTGTTATTTTTTGTTTTTAATTTCTAGTCCAAGAAAAGATCCTTTGGGAATATCACCCACAGCAATATTTTTCGGGTTTGAATGTCAAAGAGACAATTGACAGCCCTTAACTGTTTTTTGAGAACTGAAAAACCCAAGTTTTTTTTGACAACTCTTGGGGCTGTCAAGAAAACCTGGGTCAACCCTGGGTAAAGTTCAACGAACAAACCTAATGTGTCCTAAAACCAAACAGTTCTAGTGACAGGATGTCGAACTGATCGCAGAATTGCTATTATTTGTAAGCGAAAAGCGAAGTTTCTTATTGGATTTTATAATTTCAAACCTATAATTTCAGACCTTGTTATGTAGAATTGTAGAGGTAACAGAAACAGCAGGTTAGTCAAACTAAACTAAACTCAACAGTTTAAGTTCTAATATTTTCATTATTTTTTTTTTAATAACAAGTACACCTATAGAGAACCCGCTTGAGAGAAAACCCCTCTTATCTGAAATACCTTTTTCATCCCGATTATTTGTCGATCTATAAAACATTTCGCTCAAGCAGTCCAGAGAAACTTGCTGCAGTGAAAAACCCGGATACCTATACCTACCTCAGACATATTTTCAGATAAACTTTATAAGAACAATTAATTTTAAATCGTTGTTGGGTAGGTATTCAAACTATTTTATTTAAATTTTTTCCAGGCAACTCCAAGAGACAAGTACATCCGATTAGGTGATTTTTTCCAATGTAATGTAATACCCTATCGAGTGGTTTATCATGTTATACGTAGGTATTCCAATAAGCCCTTCAATATTGTGTTTTGATAACTTTAGTTTCAGAACTTATAACTAACACTCAGAAATAAAAATTGGTGCTTTAAACAAAAAAAAACGATTTCATGTCCATATTGTACAAAATGTGTACATACTATAACGAACAAAATAATTTCAAAATTGGGGAATCACACCTTAAAAAATATTGTCTGTATAAGACAAATCGATATACCACCCTTGACAGCAGCTGTCATCATTTAAAATTCAAATGACACGTGATCGGACTGTATGATTTTTTTTTTTTGCATCTAAACTACCCTTTTAAAAATAAATATTTATGTACCTATCTCCCTATTATCTCACCAACTATAGGTAGCTAGTACATGTCTAAAATTCAAAAGTATCTAATAAGACCAATATGCTCATTAAACAAAAAAAAATCTTATAAGAAAAAAAAAAACTAATTAATCTCTATCTCTATAAACAGGCACATCTTATACCTACTTTTTTTCTTGCTTTTTAAACAAGACGCAGTGTCTACATGATATTTACACAGTGCAACACCACACTGTGGCCAAGGACATTCCCCCAACAACCATATTTCAATTCAATACCTATAATATATTCTTCTTTATTTTACACCCTAGATAATTTTTTTTTTTTCTTTAGATACAAATTGTCGGTGTTATAGATAGAATATAGATAGATTTTAAGTTTAAAAATTTTGTTGTTTTTTTCACACTTACCGGTGAATCAGCTGGATTTGTTTAGCGTTTATAATAACAAAAACAACAACAACAGTGTTTGTGTGTAATTTATGTTATGTAATGCATAAACGGTGTATGGTTTTGAAAAATTATATATTTTTTTTGATTTTGTTATTGTTTCTTTCGAAGAAGAACAGCGGCTAATCCAATACAAATTTTGGGTATACAAATAATACACACTGGGGTTGTCACTGTATAAAAGATACTTTTTGTACATTTACTTTTTTTTCCTTTTATATTTTTTTTTTTTTATAAATATTCCACTTAAATTACGTTTCCAAGAGCACTTCGAATTTGTATATTTTTTTTTTTATTTTTTTACTTAACTTATTTTATTTTTATTTTATAAGAAGAAATATTTTTCACTGTTTTTTTTTTAAGCGAAGAAAAGAGAATTTTTTGTTTTATGATCGTTCCCAAACAATCGATAGATACAAAGGTTTTCTAAAGGACGACACACGACGAAGGAGACAATTTTTGCACCACAACTTATTGTTGTTGGGTAGAATCTTTTTTTCATAATATTTTTTATTTTTTATTTAAACACGCGACGAGTTATCTTTTTTTATTGACAGATTGACAAAATTATCCTTTGGAAGGATATCCTTTAAAAACTACAGCATGACAGATTAAACTGAATCACTGGGAAAGAAAAAAACAAAAAAATCTTTATTTCATATCAAACGAACAAAAAAAAAAACACTTCCGAAAACGGGGATGATTCTTTAAAAAAAAAAGATCAAAACTCTCTTCTATAAACAACCAAAAGAAGATTAAAACTTAATTTAAACAAAAAAAAATCTTAACAAAAAAAAAATTGTGTATAGATTAAGGTAGGTATTTTTTTTTTGAATTTTGACTCTACTTGTATCTGTTGCGTACGGATGCGATACGGTTTTGACGACGCCTTTATGAAAAGATACTTTCAACTCTAGTGCACGATAATAACTGAAGTGCTGTCGAATGAATTGTCTGAATTACCCTAGCGGTACGAATTTTGGTGTAATGGCATAGGAATTGAATAGAAGGCAGCCAAAGCACATGCGGCGAATAATGGGAGAACGCAAACGCAAACTGAAAAGATACACAAAAAGTCGTAGATACACACTAATACAACAGAATACTACCACCAGTGCCAAACATTTTTTTTTTGTTTTATTAATTTTTTTTATTTTGTTGTTGTCGCTCGTCGATGGAAAAGCAACGTGTTTTTCTACATTTTGTTTTAATATTAAAATTCGTATTTGTTGGTGATACTCTTTTATAAGTTGTGAATTTTTCTAATTCTAATGATTCGTTGGTGATTGAAGTGGTAACACAGAATTTTACCCCTAAGCCCTGCCGTCTGCCGTACCCGTTGCATGTTGCTTCTGCTTGCCATAACATCGGGGTCTCAGTCTCAGTCTGAATCTATTATTTATTATATTTAAGCTTCTTACCAGCTGAGAACTGGGATCTGCGAGAGTTTAAACAGAATGATGTGAAGAAGAAGAAGAGATAATGAAAGCTTTCATTTGAAACACTTCGGTTTTGCGGTTCCCTTGTCCAAGGAACACTGAGTGTAGTGTTCCTATCCAGCATATGACATGTACAGTGGGGCGATGGATGTTTTGTTTGTGATTATATTTGTTGTACTTGGCTGTTGACCAAGTTGTTTTGTTAATTCTAACCAGCTAGGTTGGTTATCGAAAATATTAAGAAAATGGCGCCCGAGTTTCGACACTATCTCGAGATCACGTCATTTTAGGTATTTATAAAAAGTTTTTAAAATCTTTTTGACAATATGTACATTTAATTTTCTTTGTAGGTAGGTATTAGTTATAGCTGCATTATTTTATTTTTGGTCTTATACTTTTGTAATTTCGATGAGAACAAAAATTTCATACAAAAAACTTATTAACTCACAAATATATTTTACCGGAGTTTTTTGTCTTTGGTGTAGGTATTTTAGGTTGCCAATTAATTAATGGGGCTCGGTCCAAATTTTCCCCACGAGACCCATGCAGTTTGACGGTCTTCTGAAAATGGAGTATCTTTTATCGTAAAAAAAGGTGTCGTTAAGTACCTTAATAAAATAAAAAATGTATGCAATGCACTAATTTACGTCCAGTCGAAGTTATGCTTTGCCACCACGAATAATACCTATGCAGTTTAACAATCCAAAACAAATACCTCGAGTATTTATGTATTTTACTACGGAACAAAAATTAAAACAATGGGAGTTAATAATTTTAAAAATATGAAAAAGTTGCACTTTCATGCACCTGAAGCAGAAGTTATGATTTTTAACCACGAATGAGACATTTGCGGCTCAAAAAGTTTGCTTCTTGTAGAGTATGTAATTATTACCATGGCACCAATAATAAAAACAGTAGGTAGGAGTAGGTAGGAGTTAAAAGTTACTGAAGAGTTTTCAGGACTTTTCCGCCTTAAAATTCGTTAACGCAACATTATAAAAAAGTGCAGACGCCATTTAAGAAATATTCATCAAAACCATTTGCATCCTTTCTGAAATAAATAAAATTTCTCTTAACTGTTGTTTGGTAGGTACTAAAAATCTTCTCGATTTGGTTTTTTTTATTTTATGTAAAGCTTTTTTTATTTATGCTCACTCTCCTTATAAAACTAAACCACTGTACCATAAAATCGACAACATGACACGAAAGCCAACAAAACTAAAGTGGTTTCGGAGCTGCCGGCTTTTTTTTCTTCAATTTCTGTTATTTTTCTTTTCTTCGTTTTGATTTTGTTAGTGGTTTTTCATTTTTTATATTTTTTAAAAATTTCTTAATGATTTTTCAGAGGGTGGGTGGGTTTGTTTGTGACTGTATAAGTGTGCTATCCAAATGCATTTGTAGTGACATGACATGTACAGTGTACACTGTACTAACACAAAACAGACCGAAATGAAAAATGTATGCTAATAGGGGGTTTCAGTTAGTGGATGGATGGATAATAATAATTAATGAACAGGAGTGTCGAACAAGGTGGCCATTGATTTGATATTCATTGACAGATGACAGTCGATTTGATGATGCGGACATGCTATGGGGTTTGGGACAACACAGAAACTAGGACAATGTAGGAAAGTGTCCGACATCAGCAAGCTTTTAGCGTTTCAATTTCAGTTCAATTCCAACCTTGTATAGAATTTGGGTTCATAGATACATTCCCTATTTACCTAATATTAATAGGTATGTAGGTATACCTATTTTCAGATATATTTGACTTACATATGTAGCTTCGAAGCCCGGGTCAATTTAAGTTAAGTTGGCTGGGGTTAAGTTGTCCAATTGATAGGTATTCGAGTATGTTGCAGCAGTTAGGTATGTAAGCAGAGTATGTTATGTGGTTTAGATTTAAGCTTTTTTTTACTGTTTGTTGATTATTTTGGTTCCTAGTTGTTAATAACATAAAATTCAATATATTTGTTTAAAACTGTTTGAAACAATATTTAAATTTTTCATCTAGTTAGAACTTAAATAATACCAAAAAAAATGTTAGTAAAAAAATGTTTGGCAGTTAATTTTTTTACCTTTTTTTATTTATATTTAATTTATAATCAACGTTTTTTCATTAATTATAAAATCATTATTGCATCATTTTATTTAACAATTTTTAATTGCGAAAAAGTCACTTTTTGAAAGAAAATACATGTAAATTTGAGAATTAAAATCACAAAACGGTTTAAGGGCAATGAAAAATTGATACCTGAAAGTTATCAATTAGTATATCTGACAAAAAAGAAAATAAGCGGTATTATGTATCAGTCTTATCAGCTGGTGGTAAAAATCATTGACTACTTTTACTTGTTTAATCAACTTTCAATGAAAAGTGACTCTTCTCACTGAATCAAATTAGCTAAATATCGGTTTAGAACTTGAAAACTTTTACTTGATGCAACATTTTACATCAGAAATATCGACCACGATCATGAGCAAACCTTGAAAATATTTAAGTACCTATTTCGGTAATTTATTTTATTTCACCGCCAAATTAATTTGTTGCTGCATAATTCGTCTCATGATTTTTTTTCTCAGAAAGCCAAACACAAGAATCGAACAACATAAAATATGAGTGATCCCCAATCAAATTATTGCCGTCGGGATTTTTTTTTTTTCAAAAACAGAAAAGCATTGTGAAATAAGAGTTCATTCTTTCTTTGACGTTATAGGCAAAAAGGTCTTCAGTCAGAAAAAGTTTTCCGAAAAAACCAAGTTTTTCGTTTATACCAAACCAAATATGCATTTTTCTGACTTATTGCGTAAAGACTCAATTACTACGACGGGAAACAGTTATGTTAGACTAAAGTCGTTTATACCAAACGAAAGAGAAAAAAAATTGAGTTGAACCCAATCAAAAACCCAAAATGCAATTTTCTGACTTAAGACCTTTTTGCCTAACGTCAAAAAATTTAATTTAAAATTATAATTGAACTTTTACAATATTTTTTTAATAAAACAAATCGACTGGATAAGTTGCTTGAAATATTTTTGATTTTGCAAAAACTAAAAACTCTTATCACTTCTTGATTAAAAAAACATTAAATTATATATTGATAAGAAGAACATTCGTTGGAGAATAATCTTTTAAGAAAAATTCTAGAATTTTATTTCAAATGCTATAGATAACGATGCTATATCAAAATATTGATGAAATCATCAACACAGTAACTATAGACGAACGATTTCAAAACAATTAAGAAATATGTATGTATTACCAAATAGAAGTAAATGGGGATGGCGAATTCCAAAAGGGTATAAGGATTACAAACTGAAATATTTTAATTTATTTGAGAGGATGAAACTTGCAAAACGATATATCTTCTTACCTTTTAATTTTTATACGGAAATGATAATTTATCATCACACTTCAGGTAGAAAGGTTTCTATTTTTTTTTTTTTTGGTAAAGTAAAGATCTTATATTTGTTTCTGACTCTTGCAATTTTTCTAGAATTCAAACGGTTATATACAGATGTTTCTGTGAATCACACGTTATCAATATTGAACTAGCTGTTGTGTTTTTTTTTAATTCGATGGAATTCTTACTAATATGTACAAATAGATATTTACTTTTAAAAATATAAAAAAGTTTCAAAGAAACAAACGTACTTACCCCATACAAATGATATTCGCGATCTTTTCTTATTGTTAGCAGAAATTTACTCCCAAAAAGATTAGAATAACTATACCGAAAGACTTTTCGTACGCTACACCAGACATATCGGCGTCGTTTTCATTCCTATCTACACAAACAATCTGCACCTTATTTTTTGTTGATTTAAGATTTGTTATACCTACATAGATGTGGATTAACAAAAAAACAAGAGAAAAAGTATTGTACTTACCTTACTTTGAAAAAGTGTTGTTTCTTCTCAAAGTGTTTCTATAAATTTTCAGAAATATAAAAGACAATTAAAAATGATTAGAATAAGTTTTTATTTAGAATTTCGAAGAAACTATCAGTAGGTATGACAGTAAATGAATTGAATTGCGAGAATAAGTTAGGTTTCAGTTCTTTATCAGCAAAATGCCTTTGCTATGATTATTTTGAAGTATGTATGAAGTATAGCATGAACGTCATGAACGAAACAGCTTTCACCGATCGACAAATTCTGGAAGCAGAATTGTTCCCGAAGTGGATTAATTTGCAGCTTGGCAATATCCGGCTCTCTCTTCATTGCCTCTACCATTTTCTCGAATTGCTTTGTTCTTTTTCCGCAAAAAAATGAAAACTCAAATGATTATGAATTAAAACTTACTTTTTAAGCTATCCTTTTTTGTGTTTATTTTTAGATGCATCCACTTTGGCGGGGATTTGAAATGTCAAAAGTCATATGGAGTACGGATGGGCTTATTTCATAATGGAAATACTTTTCAAACTACGTTACCGACATTTCTGAAATTCCTTACGGCCGGCGGCGGATTCTCTAATAGTAAAAACTGAATAAAATGGTCGGAAGCCATTCGCAGGCCATTCATCGGATTCTGTAATCTGAGGTGATTAGTTCAATAATTTGCCGTTTATTTTTCTGTTCTGTTCTGTTCTGTTCTGTTTTTTTTTGGTTCTTCGATAGCTTCGATAACGTTAAATCTGGAGAAGGGTCAAAATCTTCTTATAGTGTATAGTTTATGATTCTCTCGAATTAGTTGTGACAATAACAATTTTGTCAAATAATCTCACGATAAACAAACTACTAAGCACCAGGCCATTGTTTATTAGAAGGGGAATGTTAAGGGGAAGCTTCGATAATTTTCTATGAACTTCGAATGACTCTGATACAACTAATTCACGACTGAGTAAAATCTAATTATTAAGTCAGAATAAGCTTAACTTTTTACCCTTTTCTGACAGTAAGCTAGTGAAGCACCGAAAAAACATAGAAAAAGAATATATAATTTTTCCCAAGAATTATCGACAAATCAACGAAAAATTATGCAACTAATAATTATTACTCGACTGGTGAAAGTTTTTTCGTTTATTGTTTTAGGTATAAGAAATAGATATCAAAAATTCCAAATTATGCCACTTCTTCAAATGAATTTACTAATCATATTTTTATCATGTAGTTTTAGCGGTTAAAGAACTTTAAAAAAGGTTCTTTTTCTGATTACCTAACTATGAATGAAAATATTTCAATAAAAATATTTATTAATTGATTAATGAAATCTAATCAGAATAAAACGGAAAGTAAAACCAATGTCAAATGACACGCGTTTTGAATTGCAAAAAAAAAAATGAATGTAGTTCTTGTTTAATGCAAATAAACATTTGACTTTATAGGTTAAGTACCTAATATATTAAATAGGAATAATTATAGGTATAACATAATTTTAAGTTAAAAATTTGATCTTTTGAACTCAAATGACTCCAAGAAATATATTTTTGTTAATCATACTGCTGATA
This sequence comes from Syrphus vitripennis, assembly GCA_958431115.1. NCBI lineage: Eukaryota > Metazoa > Arthropoda > Insecta > Diptera > Syrphidae > Syrphus > Syrphus vitripennis. The sequence continues at coordinate 110,350,787 of OY288108.1, forward strand.
AAAGCAAGTATGAACTTAAAATATATATCAGTCAAGGGCATTTTGTTGGAAAATAAAACTACCACTTGAAATTGAACATGAAATTTATTATGTACTTCTATTTTGTCAATCCCTTTCGTTGTCATTAAATCTATCAATTGGTAGCTTTAATTACCTACTTTGGGAAATTTTGCTTTAATTTTTTAATTGTAAACATATGGTTCGATAAGATTGTAATAATCGTATAGCTTTTATTCGTTTCGTTAATGGCTTCATTTACAGCTGAAGTGACCGCAGTTGAATACACAGCTTTATGATCATTAACTACTAAGTAGTTAACACTTGAGGAAGCTGCTGCATATGTGCTCACAACATATCCATCAAACAAAATATTTAAGAATGATTTTTTAATAAATTTATTTACCTTTAGTAAAATACCGAACTTTCGAACTAGAAATATGTTAATTTATTGATTTGATAATTTTGTTTATCCAACAAGATTAATTTTCAAAAGCTAGAAAAAAAATGTATAATGGCGGAAACAGCTTATATACCTACTACATAAGAACATTCATCATTATTAAATAATTTATCTACATATTAAGATTAAATTAATACTTAAAAATATTAAAATTGAGCTTTTAAAATCTACACAAAAGTGTCAAAAAAAAATAAGTATACCCAATAAATCTGTCAATTAGAGACATACATATTTTATTTTTTTAAAAGCTGCACCCAAATTTTATATTTATTTATAAAAACATAACAGAGTTATCAAATTACTTTACCAAATATGATTTTTAGTTTTAATTTACACCTACACAATTATTAAAATTTGGTCTTGTAAAACAAACAATAAATAATATGCCACTTACAAAAAAACAATAAAATGTAAATATGTATTAACAAATAGAAAAATAAAAAAGAGCTGTCCACTACAAAATTTATTGCTTCGAAATATTACTTTATGATGACATTATACCTTACAGCATTCCATAAGTTAATCATTTCAATGACAATTCATGGTAAAGAAATTGAAAAATACAAATGACTATTTTAACTACTATAATTCTATGCAGGTAAATAAAACTTTTCAATCCCTTGTTGAAATTTTCATGTTTTTCATATTATTTTACCAAAGAAGCGGGTACTATCTACTATATGGAACCAAATGGAAATCCGTCAAAAAAATTAATTTTGTTGAATTTCGTAATTTTAACGTGGAGAGCCAATAACCTCTACACAAATATGCAAGCCTTATACAATTTGAAACCTACGACATATCAATTTCAATATTTGTAGGCTAAAAGACATACTCGTAGAAGTGTTAGTTGTGTTATCGAGCCTTTAACCTCTATTTAAATTAACAAGAAGTCTTATAGAAGCTTTATACAAATTGAAACCTGCAACAATATTTCTGAAATAGGTAGGTAGGTACATAATAGGTATATAAGAATCAAATATTCTGAAGATCACATCTGAAATCGCTACGATAGCCCACTAATACCAATAATTCCAATCATAAAAGTTTAACTGAATCAGTCATCAAACACTCATATACAAAAATTTAATTCCATTAGATACCTATACCTACATATTTTTGCTTAATCTTAACTTCATGATAAGAAGAGTTGAACTTTGAATTTAAAACTGCACCACTCACAGTCATAGGTATTTAGGTAATTTAATTGGTATAAAATAAAAAAAATCTGGCAAAAAACGAGATAAACATTAATTAAGTGTAACAAAGTAACTGCCTTTATATCAAGCATCTATACCGACTGGCATCGACACAGTTGTTGTTAAATATGTCGTCACAAAAAAAAAAAAAAAACGATAAGAACGATGTCAAAACTCAAGCTCATACTCGAATATTATGTACCTACTTATCTATTTGCTATCTCTCTATCAATTGCACTTTACTATTTTCATTTAAATTTTGAGCTGTCAAAGTCATGTCAAGGAACCAATAAAACCAACAAAAAAAAAATTGCAAAATACTTCTACACTTTAGCAAAAACACAAAAAAAATTGCTATCCATCTGCCTACAATGAGCTTTATTTTTTTTTCTATTTTATCGCTCGCTATAAAGAAACAAGCTCAGTGTTGGAAAAAAACTGTATCTATGTGTGGTGCCGGCGTTTTGTTCTCAAGTGTAGAGGTAAAAGTATCTATGAGTTTCAAACGTTAGATAGTGTGGTAGTCTATCTGATTTTCGGTGCGGGAAGGAAAGAGGACAGAGGAACACTACTACTAGTTGCCTCTCTCTCTTTGCCATCACAATATTCCACTTCTTTAGATCAGTCGGTGGCCATCTAACAGCTAAGACATTTTTGCGTAGCTTATAACTTGTTGGATTAATAGAAGCAGCGCCAACAACGTCGTGTTCGTCGTCGTCGGTCACTTTGTCATTTGGTCCCACGTCCCACCTCATTCACAACCGATTTCAACAAGACAACAGCAACACTCACATAACCTTTCTCTACTCTTTCTCCTCTCGACAATCCTAGAGAGCTGGGGCCTGCTATACGCAAGGCGTCTATATTTAGACGATTCTCTCATCATCGATGGCTAGGTATTGGGTGAATATCACCTCATCGCGAAGTCTCATTGGCTGAGTGCTTAACAGAACAGTAATTGCTTGAACTTAATGTTTTTTTTTTTTTATTATTAATTCTTTATTCTTGCTGTGTTCTTTTCTATTCAGTGTTTTTTTCGTCTGTTTTAGTTTAATTTTCTTGTTATTAGTTTTGATTTGATACTCAAATTCGTTGTTGTTATTTTTTTCTTGTCTACCTATTTTGTTTTCTGTTTTGCATCGTCAATAGACAAATTTATTAGACGAGGCAGGGAAAAAAGAGGTGCAAGAGACCACAAAACTATTGTTGAGTGTTAGAAAGAAAAAAAAACTGCAAGTGTTAAAGTTTGTTGAATGCGAATTGAATTGTTGAAAGAGAATAGGGTTGTTAAGTTATGCACAAATTGTGGAGGGGGTGGGCGGAGTGCGCTTAGTCAAATTGAGCATTTATGAGCTTCTTACTTTATAGCTGTTGCCGTCTGTGATTGACACGGTTTTCTTTACTTTACCTATCGTTGGTGTTTTTTTTTTTTGCAATTTAATTTGACAATTTTGTTTTGTTTTATTGATAATAAATTGATTAGATTGTAGGTAAATGTTTTTTTTTTTTATAGATTAATACATTAAAAGTGGTTCTTTCTAGGTATATTTTTTTTTCAAAGTAGGTACCTACACTTCAAGGAAAAAAAAATTGATAGGTACATATGTACATAGATATAAATATTTGTTTTGTTGTTAAACGACGAGAATGCATTTGCAGAAGAAAAAAATATGTACACGTAAGAATGTGCAACAACAACAAAATACCTACCTTAAAGTTTATAGATTTGCTATTTCTTTTATACATAATTCCCTACATATTTAATATTATAGATGAAAAAGCTGGTTTTAAACAATATTTAATGTTTATTAATGCAAATGGCAGTTATGGATGGCAGAAAGTTTGATTAGGTAGTTTGAAATGAAAAAAAAAACATCAGGAAATAAAAGATCAGTAAGTTGATTGATTAGTTTTTTTTATTACCAAAGTTTAACAAATAGAAGATGGTTGCATAATGACTGGTTTCATAAAAAAAAAATATATTGAAATGACCTTTAACAGGTTCATTGAGAAAGAATAAGGATGTTGGGATGCGTCTTAATGACTCTGTTGAATCATATTTTTTGTTCATATCCACTTACCTCCCTACTTATATAAAAATAATAATTAACATAATTCTGTGTAAATAATTAAAAAAAACGTAAACAAATATGTAATTAATGATTATTATTATTGTTATTAGATTTATAAAAATTTATGAGTAATATAATATGTTAATAAGGTGAATCACTTTTTTTACTAAAGTCATTAAGTTCACGACTGGATTAAACGTGAACATAAATAAATGAGCTTTGCGACGGTTTCAAACCTGAATCCTAATTTTTTTTTAAATAAGTAGGTAACCATTTCATAAAAATTTTACACACAAACAAGAACAGCAAAACAAAAAGTGATTATTATAGTGAAAAAAATAATGTAACAAATATTTATTTTGAGAAAAAGACTTTACTTATCTATCTGAAACATTTAAGCTTCTATTAGCTTAGAAATATTATATGCCAAAGGTTTCACTTTCTATAAGGCTTTTATAAGGCTTGGTTATTTGTATAGAGGTTATAACATCGACAAGAACTTCTTTAAGGACTGTTTAGTAATAAGAAACAGAAGTTTAACGGAGCTAGCATTTTTTTGTTTCTGATAAATCTCTGTAAATGCAATTATAGAAAGTACCTACAACTTGTATAAAGTTTGTGTCACTTATTTTATGGAAGAAGATGCCAGGAGGGCTTTTGAAAGTTTTTTGTTACAAATTTTTAGAAGGGATTTCAGATTTTTAGTAATGACCCTTAATAGAAACTCGGGGAACGGTATACCACTGTTTTCCGAGAGTGTAGAACGTCATTATTTTTTTAAGAGGCAGATATTTACATGAGAAAAGACACTACAGAAGATTTTAAAAACGCGTCTCATTGAAATAAAGATTATGGAAGTCGCTACCTTTGTAACTTCATTCAATTAGAAAAAAAATCTTATTAAAAGCAACAAAATAAATCGTCTTTTTTTTACAAATATTTCTAAAAACAAACGGATTGAATGATTTAATAAGAACTAATACTTGGAAAAACATTTTGAAACTTAATAAACTTAATAAGGGTTCGTATTATTTTAAGAAGAACATCAATTAAAATAATAGGAAAAACTTATTGTTAAAAAAGTTTACTCACAAGTGCAAAGTTCAGGCAGTGATAAATAGTTTTTTTTTTGTTTGTGGTTTAACGAGATAATTTTTTCACATTGGAATATGCTATTGGGTATCGAATGGTTCCAGGTTAAATACCTACTCAGAAAAATAAAGAACTGACACTTGGAAATGATTTCTTCTTTGTATTCATCTAGGTATGTTAAAGTTATTATCTACTTATTCAAGGGTTAAGGTTGAAATTCTGCTTGGCACATACTTAGTTCTGCTTGTCAAAATTCAATTTTTGAAATTTCTGTTTATTCAAAATTCTGTTTTTATAGGACTTTAAATTTGCTTATGTAAAAAAGAATGTAATGTAAAGAATGTAATGTAATAGAGAATTTTTAAATAAAAAAACCCAATTTTCATCCCGCACCAATTTTTTTAATATTTTGCAATTTATGGCTAGGTAGGTATACATCTAGCTGAAAGAATTAAATTCCTACTGTAGTCTCCCCATCTTTTTTTTTTTTTGTAAATAAATTCTCAATTCTAAGCCTTTTTTTGCAACCCTACTTTCTAAAATCTAGACTACTTATTCCCCTTTTACACCACTTTACTTACCTACCGACTTATCAAACAAAAAAATGTATTTTCATGAACGCAGTAACATTTTACTCGTCCATATTTAAAATCCAATACAAAAAAAAAAAAATCCAATAAAACTTTCTCAATTTTGACAAATGTCCTGAAACTTCCTGTTTCCTTAATGTACTTTCTATTCTATTCTATTTTATATATTTCGCTCAAGTTCAGTACATAAAGTTTTACAATAAAACCACTTAAATCCATTTCGCATCCCCATATTGTTAACGCGCAAAACCCACATTCCATTTTCTTACAACACATTCCTTACTCGTAAATCCCATGACGTAAATAATATCTCTTGATCTTCTCCTCTGCCATTCCACTCCTCTTTATGACAATTCCATTGCATACGCATGCACATCAATTTGTCTCGCAAAACTTAGCGTACGCAATAACGCACAGTATACACTGTACAAGAAAGTGATTACACAATAATTATACGATTTCTGCCCTGCGGATTGTTCTTGGACTCTTCCTTACGTTTTTCTTCGCACAACTGTTTTAAATCAATTTACTTTCTGAGAACCACGCGCACTTTATTGCTAAGCTCATCGCGACGCGACGTTCGAATAACGCAAAAAAAAGAAAAATGACAAACAGTATCCACTCCCCGCTCGACACTAACACAGTCTTATATAATAAAATCGTCCTTGCCATATATTATTTCCAGGGAACTCCAACAAAAAAAAAAAAAACTGTTTTTTCCCTTTCCCTTCCACGAATACACAGCCAACAACGAATAAATGAGATTTTTATCACCCAGTACCCTAAATACGTGCTGGGGATATAAAATTCCATTCCGGTTCTTCCTGAGCTCTAGCAGCTATATCGAAGGATAAGGGACTTCGGTTAGAGGTCTCGCAGGGTGGCTGCTGCAAAGCAAGGACGAAGAAATAGGCAGAACGCACAAGAAAGAAGAAGAAGAAGTGGAAGCAATAAGGCATGGCGCCACAATTCTTCTTCACTATTTACCCAAACCCCTGTTGATTCTTCTCCCTGGGTCGTACGTATCGTATATAGGAATAGGAATAGTGTCGAGATACCGTGCAGACAACAGCAACGATGGACGACGATTGTTGTGAGGAGTAGCTGGGTGGCAAGGCAATGGCATTGGCGTCGTGTTCTCTGGACTCAAGGGTGCTAACGGGAATGCTTTTGGTTGCTTTGAGATTGCAAAATACACACTACAACTAGACTTTTGTCGCACATTCCGCGCACAGCAAACAATATACCGACAGAATCGGCTAACGACCGACTGAGAATGAGAAAGAGGATAGGATAGAGTCGTTATGGTGGATGGTGGATGTGGAGGGTGGGAGAGGAAAGCTCAATCTACAACACCCCATTCGAGTGGTAATGTCGAATGGATGCGTGTCTTTTGGGGTTCTGGTTTGGCTTGTGATGGGTTCTTGTGTTCTGCGTTCTGTGGTCTTGGTCTTGGCATGGAAATGCGCAACACTTTCTATGAATATGAGATTAGTTTTGGGATTCTTGCACGACAAACGACGACGACGACGATGAGATGAAAGAGAATATTGGATGAGAATGAGACGCAAATTATATCTTGTAGTAATTTGCACCGAAGTTCCTTGAGTACACTCTGGGTCTTTTTATTGAGATCAATGCGTTTGACATTTTTTTCGGATTGTTTATTTTATATAAAAGGAACGCCAAAAATGGAGCATTAGGTTAGGGTGGAGCAGGGGAGTGTTGGGGTTTCAGTGCATGTCAGAAAATTTTTAATAATTAATTAAAAATAGAAAAAATGTAAATTTTAAAAACTGATGCCATAAAGTTTTTTTTCAAAAAAAACACGATTGCATATTTTCGAAATTTTTGGTGTCTCAAAAAAATTGGGACGCGTACAAACCAAATTTTTTTTAACATAGGTAAACGATTTTCTATCGATTTGCATTGTTCGAGTTTTCGAGCGCTCCTAGTGTTTTGAAAAATTGTATTATATTTTTCGAAATTTAAAAAAAAAAAAACTTTTTTGTCCCAAAAAAATACATATGTGAACGTATGAAAACGAGAATTTTTTTCATGATTTGATTTTCCAATCTATGTCCCAAAACTTTGTAAATGTAATGTAAATTTCAAAAACTGATAACAAGGAAAACTACATGTTTTTCGAAATTTTTATACAAATGTAAAAATTAAAAAAATGCGTCCAAAATCGAATTGGGACGTGCAAAAATGAAAACATTCTTAAACCGGCACGAAATGTACCCTTATCCTTAAAAATGGTACCTATGTGCCACTTTATCAGACAGCGACTGAATCCCAACTACTTTTTGGCAGTTTGGAATCCAGTAGGCGTGTAAGTACTGGAGGCTGTATGACCACAAGCGGAAACTCACAGACATAATTTATGCAAAATATTCCTTGGGGTACCTAACCAATGTCATATTCATTTTTAAATGTCCCCCTAAAATTACTCCCTTTTTTGCGGGTTAAATGCAGAAATGGGGTTGAAGTGAACACCGTGAAAATTGGTAGGTGGGTAACTCAATTCATATTTTTAGAGTTTCATTTACTTTTGCTACATACAGATATTTCTAGTAATTGAAATCCCACTGGTTTACCCCAATATTTATAAAAAAAAGTGGGAAATGTTAACAGCTAACGGCGATTTTTCAATTTACTCTTTTATTAATAGAATTATTGGTATTTTCTTATAAAATATACGTTTTTAAAAGTTAGGAATATTATATAATACCGAAAGAAAGATTTTAATTTTTTAAATAATTGATGTAAAATATTTTTTCTCTAAAGAAAATATATTTCACTCGTTTTCGTTATACGAGCATCATAAAAAGACTTGGAGTGTTTATTGATGGAATAGAATTATTTTCAACTTTTTCTATCGCGTATATACGTATATAGTGATTTAAGTCGACCAAAGTGTTGATTTCAAAATAGGGACTCATGCCCTTAGTTTATTATCGGAAATGCAAAACTTAAATCAACACAATAATTTTAAGTTTATTAAAAATACCATGATACAAACTGGAAAATGTTATAGAAACTTAAAAATTTATTTTTTAAGTAAAAATAAGAACCATACAAGAAAATAAATGCATCCAACTCAAAGCAGAGAAGTCAAACATGTCAAGATGAATAATAAACGCAACTATCACCTTCAAAATTACTTTTCATTAAAGATAAAATGGCCAGGCGAATGAGCGTTTATCAAATTCAACAAATTCTTCTGAATGACGTTAATATTCTTCAAGAAAGTATTTTGATTTGTTAGTGACTTTCAAATGAAAAGTTTCTCAGGAAATACTTTACAAATAAGAACTAGAAGAACTTAAAAAAAAAGGAAAAGTGAAATAAAATCAGAATTTTGGAAAAAGATGTAAGACATCGGTTCTAGATAGCTCATAATTCTGATTTTTAAAGTAATCATCAGGGAGAGTTCTTAGCACGAAACTGTGACAGCTGCAATCAAACTCAGGATTAGCCACAAGACGATACTAGTCCTGGTCTTGTAACGTTCTCGACTTGTAGAAGCCGAGACGAAACTAATTATATTGGATGCGAAAGCCTAACGTGATATCTTTCTGTATTGAAACACTTGCTAACCAGTTTAATTTTATATTCGAGGGGAAATGCTCGTTAATATCTTGCACAAAAAATTCTTCCACATATCTCTCACAGTTTTTTGGTCGTAACTTGAGATTTTGAGAGTCAATTTTTTTTCAGTTGGTAAAATAACAGACATTGGGACAACTCTTATCCGATATTATTTTGTTCACACCTTATAAATATGTACATTTAAACAAAAACTCGTCAACAAAGCTTGCCAGCAATTAAGCGAAAGGTATCTCACTTAATCAGCATTGACATTGTTCATTGTAACATTTTGCCTATCCAATGCCGATTATCTTACCTTTTCCATTAACTAGAGACAACCTTACCAACCCTTGTGTAGATTATCTCGTGAACCAGCTTGACACAACATACTTCCTACAACAATGTACGTCAATTAATATTATTATAAAAAAAAATAAACAACAAACAAAACTGCGCAGCAATGCATAACGATTTGCTATCCAAATTAATATGTTAGGTACATAAACAGATTTTGTGTCTTATTTTTAAGGGGCGAGAATTGGTTTTATGGGAAAAGTTTAAAGAAAAAAAATCAAAACCATGTTTTTGTATTTTATAATTTATTTGCCCGAATTGTGAAGTTTTAAAAATATTTAAGGCACATGGCAGCACATTTTAAAAATTGAAAACGATGCGCAATATGCACTTTCAAAGATTTCTTTTTGAAATGTCAAATGGCAGAACAAGCTAGATATTTTGAGAAATCATAAACTTGCTAAAATTTGTGAAACTTTTATATTACACGGAATTAGCACCGAAATTTATTTTCAGTCGGAAAAGAAGACGAAGTGTTTTTAGAAATTTGCAAATTAAAGAAAAAAATACATTCGTAAAATTTGCAAATTTGCGAAATTCTAAAACATATTTAGTGTCATATAGCAGCACAGGGTAAGCAGGTTATTAAAAATTTTAAAAAATGGTAATCTTCTCAAAAGTTTTTTTTACTGATTTTTAAAAAATCGAGAAAGGTGGTGCCTATTTCACATCCATTAAAAATTCACCTTAGCAAACTATTCGTCTCGCTCCGAGCAAATTCATACGACAAACTCATGTTCCTATTTTATTTTGTCCCGTTCAAGGTAGAATAAAATTGTCAAATTACGATTGTTATTTATTTCTCTCTTAATGCCTATTAAGTAACTATTAGATAACTATTGTCTAAATGGTTTGTTTTTAAACCAAAAAAATAAAACAAAAAAAAATAATTTCAAATACCATAAGCTTACAAAAGTTCTACAATAAACATATTGTATATGTTTTGTGTGTTTAATCATTGAATAAAGCTTAAAAAAAAACTAATGGAATACAGTAAAATACTATACTAATCTCTACAAGGTTAGGGCAAATAAGTATATAAAGAATTTGTCCTAAACTAAATTTAAATTTAAAAAAAAAAATGTATCCTAATATGGTTAGTTAGTTCTTAGGAAAACGTAAATTATTATGTTTTTTTTTATTTAACTCCTAAATATGATATATTCGTTTAAATATTGTAAACATCTCCATTTGTTATATTTATGAAGGCGAATTCTAAGTCACACCTATAAAGTTGATTTATTAAAGAATTTTATCATAAATTAATTAAAAATCAATAAATTTATTTATATATTTATAAATTCACAGTTGTTTTTTTTTTAATAAATTTATATAACAAATAATAAAGATAACAGCTGTTAAACATATTGGTTTGGTTACAATATTATATAATAAAAAATTGAAAATAACGAAATAGTTTCGTTACCTAATAAATAATTAATTTTTTTGTAAGGTACTGATTTATTGACTGTCATTTCAAATTTATAAAAGTGTAAAGTTATTTGCTTATTTATGGATTTTATGGGACACACTTGACATCTTTAAGCACGGAAATAATATTTTGTGAATTTGGCTGCGCTCATCTTTGCTGGGTCAATTTATTCTGGGCGATCATTTAGCTAGCTCCGATGGAAAAAGAAAACACAAATTATTTTCTTTGACATTTTATTGATATGTAAACTTTTTCACTTAGGAAGAGGGCGTTTCATTCGAATAAATAGAATTGTAAGGATCAGAAAAAAGGCAGCATTGTGTGTATTTAGCACTGCTGTGGAATATATTTCTCTCCAGAACATCTACCCTCATATACATAAGTGCTCTTTGTAAGGATATGGGATCTTCACTTATGATGTAGAATAAATAATTCGATTTCGCTTATCCTCTATAACTTCAATAAAAAGTGAAGGACCCAAGATGCTTTCTTGGTGCACACCAACTTTGATAAGGAGATCTAAATTATTTCGAAAACTCAATATTTTGAAAAAGGGTGGACATTTTTTTCCAATTATGGTTGAAGTTTATATTATTAAATACTAAAAATTTGCATTCCAATTTTGTGTTTTAAAAATTAAGAAAAAACTATTATGAAAAATTAGTTTTTGCAAAAAGTACTTGGAAATGTTTGGGAACAATCTGCCTGGCGTCATAGTGTCAATTCATTTAAAAAGAATTATCCCAATTTCAACTTTCAACCTCCACCTACATGAATTTAAATGCTACAAAAATATGTAAATATAATAAACCCGAATTAGTTATTAAATAAAAGAATAAAAGTTTTCAAGAACCCATCAACAAATAGGGTAATAGTTTTTTTTTTTGAGAAATGTTTGCCAGAACATAAAATATCCAAATTAGTATCACACTTACGTACATATGTATATGTACATAGGTAGTTAAATTTGATATTTAGATGATGGGCCTACTTGAAAACAAAATCACTTATATCCTCAACTTAATTATGAATATGAAAAAAAAATGAAATAAAATAAAAGAAAAGAAAAAGAAATAAACTTCCCATGTCTTTTGTTTTAATAGTTTATTTATCGAACCCAATATGATACACAACTCAATCTCCTCAATCTCATTTTAATTTTCAAACCCACAAAAAGAAAATATCAATAAATTTAACAAACTTTTACTTAATGTGTTTCCCATCGAATGATTCATCTCTCGTTTTCATTAAACTTGACATAGGAATTGTATCTATAGAAATGTGGTGCTGTTGTTTCTTCTTCTATAAATGATGGATTGCCAACAACAAACCAACCAACCACACACATTTTACATACTTATCCCTATGATTAAAGTTATTATCAAAGTCAATAAGAGTGTTTGTTTAATTTATTCGATTTCGATGGAAAATGGCTTTAGAATTTATTTGTTTTCTTTTTCTGTCCATAAATCTGATTATTTCGAAAAAAAAGACATTTATTCAAAAAATAAAAACCTCCTATATGTTTTGTGAAGTGGTTTGTTGGTGTTTTTTTTTTTTCTTTTTCGTCACTTTGAGGATCTCGTTATGTTAATGAAAGAGCCTATTTCACGCACAATGCTCTGGCACGTGTCCCAAAAACATTTCACTTTCACAATTTCAAAAAATAATATCAAACAAAAACTATATAAATTATTTAATGTTTTTTTTTTCTGGGTTAGCCAGAGACAGAGAGCCGTGTCGGCGTCGGTGATTTTTGAGAAAAACATCGCTGGTTTTTAGAATTTAAACTAATTTTTTTTGTTTGGTTTAATGTTTCAAAACATTTAATTTAAAACTTTTTCTTAGTAAACAAGATCAGTGATTTTGCCTTTTTAAGTATCCCCAGAGCCCCAGAAGTATCCCAAGTTTGATTAAAAACAACTCATAGCACTGGGTGTTCTACAGGGATAGGTATCGCATTAGAGTGAGAAAGATCATTTTGGAACAGTTCTTCCGCAAGTTCGAAAACTGTAAATATCTTGCAACGAAATCATGTGGTCGCGTCCATTTTCTAAGGTCAACCCGGGAAACCCCAAAATTGTAGCCTGAGTGTGTAGTGGTGGAGTGAAAGGAAATGAAGAAGAAGAAGAATGCTAGCTTGACATCACTGTCAAGTTACCACCCCCACGTCTTGAGCGTCTAAGTTCTAAGTGCTTTGCTTGTCTTGCACGTCTCGAACATTTTGCGTGTCACAGGCATCCTGCGCCAATAAAATGGCTTCAGAGTATTAAACATCTTGAGTCTCTTGGGCGTCTTAAGTGGCTTAGATGTCTTAAGCGTCTGAAGTATCTTTCGAGTCTCGAACATCTTATGCTTTTTGCATTTCTTGAGCGTTTTGAGCGTCTTAAGGTTTAAAGGGACTGACTATGTGTCTTGCGTTGCTTGACCGTCTTGTTCGCCTTTGGAGTCTTTATTGTCTTCCTTGTTACAAGTGTCTTCAGCGTTTTAAGTGCTTAGAGCCTTAAGAAGTTTTAGTGTCTACAGTGCCTTGTGTTTTGGTCTCCATTTATGCATTTCGTTTGAAAACAACTAAAACTAAAACATATCTTCCTTTCATTTGCGTCATTGAGTATTAAACAATTAAATTTACTGAAAATCTTGTTTGCTGCACGAAGGACCTTTTAAGGTATAAAATTTTCATTTTACCAAAAATAATTAAATTAACCCTTTCGATTTCAAAATTATAAAACTTCATCGAATCATAACATTTAATCTTTTTCAAAGACAAAACTTCTGGCTGCGGGTAAAATCATATAGTGTGTATGTTTGTTTCCTGTCCAGACATTTAGCAGACACGAAATGTTAATTTATCTCTAATTGGCTTAAGAACATAAGGTAGTATAACCAGACACGAACGAAGAAAATTTTTCGACCATGTTTTTTTTTTTCGTTTACTTTACTCGCTCTTATATTATTATTATATTTTGTCCGAGGAAATGAAATGAAAATAAACACTAACACACTTTACACAAAGCCATTTTCAAGGATAAATTAAATTTGATGAGAGTTTAGATTTAAAAAAAAAAAATGTGTTGTGATTTGTTTGTATTTGTCAGAGCAAATCAATCATTGAAAGTTGTATGTACACTCATGTGTGTCTTATAAATTAATGGATTCTATTTATAATGAGAAAAGAAAAATCTCACTTCCTATCATTGCAAACAGTGGAACAATTAGCATATGAGAGTAGGTTAAATAATTAATAATAAAAATTTATTAAACTAATCTACACTGGAAGTTAATGTAATAATAGTTTAATAAAATAAATAAATTTTGTAAAATAAAATTAAACTTGTTTTTTTTTTTAAATTCAATAGCTCAAAAGGAGCTCACGAAAATTTGACAAAAAAATCCCAGAACTTTGAAGTAGGTAATTCAAACATGACAAGTGATTGATAAGTGTTGGGGAATATTTATCTCAGGAAACAACGTTATTTTCTTCAATTTTTCAAATCTCTTAAATGCGTTTTTCTTTATTTCGCTGCTTCTATCTAATGTACTGTGTTCCAATGTACATTTTTATTTTGCATTCTCATATTAGTATTAATTCAGCTTTATTTTTTAATCTGAAACAAAACACAAAACTAACTTAAAATATATATTCCCACTCTAGATAATAATAAATCATATTAAATTATAAATGAATCATTATTCATCATGTAGAACTACGTGACCTCTACAGCTGAACTTGCATCACCGGGGAAGATAATTTAAAAATAAAACAAAAAAATTAATAAAACTTAAAAAAAACATCAAAACAAATTCTTATCTTTAACATAATTAGTCGCAGATACTTTGTAGTTCCCCCAGATTTTTATATTTTTTTTCTTGTTTGAAACAATGTTTTGAAATGACACAAATAAACTTAATTTACAATTTTGACATAATGAACCCTACGGACAAATATTATTATTTGATGATGAGTCCGACCCAATTGTTTGATTTGAAATCGTGGATATATATAGTGTTAATTTATTCAACTGTCATTGGGATAAATAAAAACCTACGATTGTCCTCGCTTTGCAAAAATATCAACGAATAGTAATTATAGTTTTGTAAGGTTTATTTTTAAATTATGATCGGTATTTGCCAAAACAAAGATATAAAAAGTCATTAACGGATAATATTGATTTTGATAAAATGTTATATTTTGTTTTTGACAGTTCTCATTTTTGTAAAGTTTGTCATCATTCAGTTTCCCTTTTAATTTCAACGTATAATTTGAAGAATCTTGATAGAAAAAAATTCTTAAATTCCACAACAGTTGTGATAAGATTGATTCGATTAAGACGTGATTTTGTTCCGTTTTTAGCTTTTATTTTTATGTTTAAAGGTTTGTTTAAAACTTGACTCCAAATTGATGGATGGTATAAACTATAAAGTGTAAAAAACAAACGAGAAGCCAATCAAGTTGTTTAGGTTTTCCAGGTGTAATGGGATTTCGGTAGCACACGTGCCATTGGATCCAAAAGGAAAACAAATGAAAAAACACATGAGCATTGGACGTACAACGCTGGTAATTGTGTTGGATATAAGGATTTATAGGTATTATTTAATTATGCTTCGTTGAAAGAAATTTCAATTAGGAAGAAATAAGCAGCTTATTTGTTCAAGAAACGAATTAGGTAGACAAATGCTTCTTTATGTATAACTTTGGAGAAGAATTTAAAAATCTTATTCTTAAGTTTTTCATTTTTCAAAATGGCTTACCGGTTAGTTGTAGAATTCCAATATTTTGGGGTTTTATTAACAAATCGTTCCCTCCACTGATTGGGCATTTGGTCACCGCACATAAGTTTGAATATGAGAGCCCTGAGCCATCTAGACCCGATGCCTGCCATCTGAGCCCCTTCTTCGTTGTTAGGTGTAGCTATTGCAGTGGCTGTAGCCTCGGAAACTGTCAATTTAAAAGTCCTTCACAATACTGTTGCCATCTGTGAAGAATTTTGTATTAATTCACACGAAGTTGAAAGTTGTTAATGAATTTTGGTGAACGAGTCATAGTTGTGCTCTTGTTCATGCCAGCATGATGTTGTGCCAGCAGTGGAGCGTCCGTAAAGCACTCCGGTACATGCTGTCTGCAAGCAAGTTTCTTGTTAAGAATCCCACATTTTTTGTACTTTGCACTTTTTATAATAGAAACTTGATTCCCCTGGAAACTTCTGTTTCGGTCAGAAGACGGCTGGCGACGTTGCGGACGGTTGCTTCACCCAAAATCATTTGCAATCTATAACTTGCAGCTTGATAAAACTGGCTAATAGATGGTAATCGATCTGAGTTTCGTTCTGACCACTTCTTGAGTGCTTCTGCATTTAACACGATCTTCACCAGAAGAGTTCCTAGTTCCATATCCCAAACAACCATGACAGTCCTCATAGTCCTCGTTAAATATCCTTAAATGTCCACAAAAAAAGATCATCCTTCATCAGGATGTTCTTTTAGAAAAAGATAGTTATGAGTTATGAGTTCTGTGGCGACAAAATTTATCCCTTGTTTATCTCTTTAATTTGTTAGCAACATTTCAAGTATTGTAATATTGTTCTCAAAGTCAAAAATTAGCAAACTCAATGTAATTGATGCAATGTACGTTTAAGTTTTTATTCTAGCAGAAATTTACACACAAGAGGTGTCAAAAGCGTCAAAAAAAAATGATTTTTATTACATTGACCGCCTTAGTTGAGATTTATTACTCTCTTCTAAACAGCTTATCACTCACGTTTGCATGAACAAACCATAACAAAAAACAGCAAAAAAAAAAGGTTAACCCATATTGCGGTTAACAAAAAAGGGCACAACACCGCACACCGATCCCATAATCCCAACTTCCCAACCCAACCAAAAGCTCACATAAATTTTATGATATGATTGTAAGATTATACGAGAGCTAGATTGCATAATTAAAAGCAAACGGACGTGCGAATGAGCGTATAAAAAGTCACTGCATGGACGTGATGGAGAGAAAAAATTGAATATAAAATAAATTGCAATTTACATGAAGTAGGTACAAAAAAAAAAATCTGTATGATGTTTGAAGTTAGTGAAACTTGAATTAATGAAGTAATAATAGTTAAAGATATATTGATCCGGCGACGAGTAGGTCGTGGTGAACTGACATTTTATTACTTATATGCATTTGAAATGTTTGAGTTGAAGTTGAATATTCATGTAATGTTCTTTACGATTTTTTATAAAAAGAAAGGTTTTTTTCATGGTTGGTAACATTGACTTGAACTGACATGAACTGATAATAAAATAAAAATGGTTTCTTTTATAACAATTTGACGCAAACATAAATATCTGTCCTATCGAAAAAAAACAAGTCGATATTTTTTTAAATTATATTAAAATGTTTTAGATTATATTAATATCTAAGTGCGATTGGAGAAAATATCAGCGTTTACTCGTACTTCAGTAAGAATTATTTTATTGAAGCAAACTCCGATAAATATATTAGGAAAGCGTTATATCAACGAGTTTGCTCCAATAATAATTTTCTTATTGGAGCAAGCACAATTTTATGTCATTCAGAAGGACTGTATGTGTATAAATACTTTAGCAAAGATATAATCTTTAATAAGAAATTCGACCGATGGAACGATTTTTAAAACAAAATTGTTTGGAATTGGTTAAGCATTTTAAACCAAAAATGTAGAATAAATTTTTATACTTATTTTTAAAACTGATGTTCAGTAAATAAATCGCTGATAAAATCATTCTTAAATATATTTACACTACATATTCCCTAGATATCTTTATTGGAGTGAACACTGATATTAATACTTCCGCAAATATATCGAGCAAATACTGATATAATCGTTCATCAGATATCTTTATCGGAGTAAATGCTGATATAAATCATTCCTCAGATATTTATCGGTGTATTTACTTCAATATAAAAAAAAGGATGGAGTTTTTCACTTTATTTAGTCAAATATTGTGAGGTTATATATGTACAGTAATTTTACTTCTGTTAGTTTTCTGCATTTTGGGTTTTTGTCATTTGGGATATTCGCGTTTTCGGGATTTTGGGATTTTGGCATATCTTATTAATTTCATTAGAAAAAAGGAGTAGGTTACAGGTGATTCAAAACAGAGTCCGAATCTGCTAAGGTGATTTGTGATATGTGACAGTGATTTTTTTGTTTGTGTAAAGCCCTTATAAATGGCTGTCACAACACAAATCACCTTAGACGTTTCGGTCCGGCTTAAGTTATTTCAACTTTCTAGCCAGATTCAAAATTCAACTTCTCTTAGCTGTATACATCCCCTTCCATATAAATATTTGCTTTATCAGCAAAAAATTATAGCATTCAATAAAACTGTTCTTAAAATAAATTAACGACTGCAGTAACATATGCATAACTCACTGACCCATATTTTATTTCTTTTGGCCACTGGCTATACAGCCAGCGCACAATTACAATATAGTCACAGACAATCTATCATACAATTTTGTGCAGTATATACAACATACATAAATGCATAGTTGTTGTGGCAGATGTTATTATTAAGATTTAATTTAGAAAAATGGATCTTCTACTCAAAAGATATGCGATGCATGAAGAATGCATAATTTGCAATTGCAATCGTTCGTATAGACGATATGCACAAAATGTAGTTATACATTTGTTTTTGCTGGATTCATTGGTTAAGGCTATCAATGAATTTCATTTAAAGATGTAAATTAGTCAGAGATTCAACGCACACGCCAAGTATAAGTGAAATGCGTGGGTTTTACATGGTGGTGGATGAAGATAGTTCACCCTGCGTATATATCATAAGCACAGTGCAGAAATACATACTCCTTACAGTAGTGGATTTGTCACTGTGCTATATCTAGGTAGCTTTTTCTTTTTGTTAATTGTCTATGCCAAGTGCTCCTAGATATGCATGCTTGTCTGCCTGCCTTTATGAGAGGGATTCATTGCATTACTTGAATCGCACTGCCCCCGTTACCCTTCTGCAGCGTATGGCCAATCCACTGCCACTTACGTCTTCTTCAATTCCTGACCTGTGCCCAATGATTTTAGCTTTTCTCACCACCTTTGTTGTCGTTTAATGGCAATACATGATCCTATGAATCCATTGAATTTCTCCGTTCCTAGTCGACAAAGCTGCGTGAAACACATCACTAATCACCTACAGGAACAGTGTTGGGGACAGGATTGAACCTTACCTTACCCCAGTTTGAATTTCAGGCTCGTATGATAACCCTTAGTAATAGCAATCAGTTTATTAGTTTATTGCCCCTCCTGGCAAGCAAGATAAATTCTTTTTTGGCACTGGCGAAAGCCTTTTTGAGGTCGAAGTACAGCAGATGATAACGTGATCCATAATGAAAGCACTATTCAATGATGCTCAAGGTTTTAATGTGGTATAATTAGAAAGATCCAGTACGAAATCCCGCTTCTTTGGTGAAGTGTGTTTTTCAGATGTTCCTTTACTTCCTCCGAAACAATGACGAAATAAGAACTTTGTCCTGATGACTTATTAATTTGATTTTCCAAAAATTGTATACGGCCTTAAAATATGCAATATCCAGCTATTTGAACAATGCGCTTCTGTCTTTTTGATCTGAATTCATCTATTAAATAATTTAGCGAAATTGTCACTCTTTGCACATAAGCTGTGACTGATGATATGTGTATTCTTTTTTTTCAGTTAGATGATGGTGGTTAAATTTTTGCCATTAACCCACTTTGGGGAAATGTTCTTTTCTTTGATTAAGCGGGGTATGAGGAGGACGACCAAAGACGACGACGACGAGGAGAGAACACAAAAAAACACAGTGATCATATACATTTTTTTTTTTTTTAATTAGAATAAAATGATAATAATGAATGAGATGAGCGCTTGTCATGATGTTCATTTATATAAATTAACTTGTTGGGATAGATCGAAATCCTACGCAAATCTGTCATTTTTATATCATTGAAGATGTCAGAAATAAATTTTTGTTTTTTAAATTTTATTTTGCTCTGTGTTGATAAAATTAAGAATAAAACAATATAATATTGTGTGGAGCAGAAAAGATAACAAATTTCAATTTAAAAATTAAACTAGATGTTGTACTCTGAGAGTAAGAGGATTAAAATGGTTAAATAATTAAATATAATTTTACAAATACTTAGGTACCTACATAGTATGTACATACATACATATGTACATGTACATATGTATGTACATACATATTTAAATTTATGAATATTGACATCGTGACAATAAGTTTTTATAAAAATTGGAAAGATGAACAGATATTTCTTGCAAAAGGATATTAAAAAATAGAAACAAGATTTTTGTTGGATTGAGGACAGTATCCCGAAAACCCAAAATTTAAAAAACCAGAAAATCCCATAACTACGAGTTACAATAGGCTGCATAATAGGAAGAACATTTCTTGAAGGGTTGGGCTCTGAATACTGAATACTGAAAAATCAAAATCTAGAAAATCTGAATACTCGGAACAGCAAAACCGAATACCCTAAACTTGTAAAGTACGTTTTTTTAACCATCGGGGTTGCTATTTCGAAAGCTCAAAATTTTGAAAAATCATCATCTAGAAAACCAAAATTATTTGTTATATTTACTTAACCAAATCCAGAAACATTATAGTAGAAGTAAATTTCTTGAAAGTCAGAATCCTAAAAAACCCAAAATCTAGAAAATCCAAAAAAAAAACCGAAAACTCTATAAAAATTCACCAAAGCAGGCTGCAAATAACAAAAGCAACATTTTAAGAATGGTTGACGTTAGAATTTCGAAAAACTGTAAGTCTTGAAAAATCATAATCCAGAAAATCCAAATTCTTTGTTATATTTACTAAATCAAAACTTCGAAAAATTGAATAAAATTTTGAATTTCGTGTATTTTGGGATTAGGGTTATTTTTAGATTTTTAGGTTTACTAGTTCGAAACGGAGTGCCTGCGTAAGGTCTCCTTTTTTAATGTTTTTGTTCTTATCAATTTCTGGGTTTTCTATTTCTATTATTTAACCTTAAAGGTTGTAATTCTTTCAGCTGTAACTGTTAGTCTTTTGACATGGCTGGCGGTGGTTTGCTTAGATTTATTAGCGAGGAAATATTGAATGTCAAAAAAAAAATGAATCGATAACAATTGAAATATCATCAATAGGAAAAAGAATAAAGGTCCCAGGTGAGTTCCTTGTGGAACTTTTAACTAATTATTTGAATCTTGTTGTTTATATCAATACAATGTATGTACATGTTTTTAGAATTGTTAAATTACAAATGAGAATAGATATAACTAACATGCCACCGTGTCGCTCTGTCCTTTTACCGCCAGATTTCTTCGACATAATGCCGCGTGTTGCCATTGCGACAGACCACCAAAACAAAAATTTTCAAATACACAGCAATGTCATTTCTAAAAGCATATTTTCATCTGACACTATAGCTACCCAAAAAGAAAATTTAAAAAAAAAAAGAACAAACCATGGCTGTTGCCCAAAAACTCGTCTCAACTAAAATCTCACCGTCCATCCAACCAACACCGTCAACTCTTGTCAATTGAATTAATTACCATTCAGTGTCTTAATATATTTATTTTGGCAGCAGCAAACAAAAAAAATTTTTGCTCAGCAAGAAAATCGCTCATTCTAGAGATACACTCATCATCTGGCAATAATCAACAGCAATACTTATCATAGTCAAAAGTAAACTCATAAAGCGACAGCGCAAAGCGGTCTTGAAAAAAAAATTAGAATTTTTGCACTATTCAGCTGAAATTCTGAGAAATTCATAGTTCTAGCTGCCAGCTAATGTAGAGACCACCAGTGAATGAGTCAAGCGCCTAAACATATCGGCGATGTAAGAGGCAATTTTTCAAAATGCAAATTTTCGAGCGAGTGCACTACGAACGCGGTGCAATGAGGATTTGCAGTTGCATATACGGGAAAATGTGATATGAGTCTTGGCTGCTCATTTATATGCAAATGCAACTTGCAGCGAATATATCAAATAATTATTATTGTTGTTGTTGTTGCATTTAGATGGTAGATGATGATAGTACGTTCATTCGGATTGATCGTGTTGTTGATTTAACAAGGTAGCATTTGATTTTTTTTTTGATTTTATATGACGATGGCTTTTTGATGTTTACGATTTTGTCAGACGATATGACGACACACGCACCGCGACGACGCTATCTTATGGCATGTGGGACATCTTTACAGAACGAATATGGTATATTGAGTGATTTGAATGCTGAATTGTTTGAAAGTTGAGGTTTAACATTGAACACTGTGTTGTGATATGATATAAGTGATAAATATGACAGTATCAACAATCTAGTTACATGACATTTCGACCGAAAACCCTAGAAATGTTTTGTTTTTCTGTTAATTTTAAACATACATATGTACATACATATATGTATGTAGGAAAATTCACTTCGAATAAATTCTCTATTTACGATACTTTAACCAAGAAATTATTTTTACAGAGAGAAAAAAGAAGTACATAAATAGAGCAAAAACAATAATACTTCTCTATAGTTTTCGTCCAAGAAGAAAGTCTTATTAAAACAATGAAGAAAAACTCTTTTATATCATTTTATAAAAATGTCCGCTAACAACATAAAAGAAAATGTATTTGATTCAAAATAACTTTTAACGGCCTTTAGTGCACACAGTAAGCGGTCGGGGAAAAACGCCATTTTTTTGCTAACTAGCCGTTTAAAGGTATTTTAAATCAATAATTCAACACTTCCAATTAATTAGTTCTAAATTTTGGACAAAATTTGAAAAAATGAAGTTGGAGACAAACGCGTGTGCCCTCCATTTTGGTTTTTAAAATTTCCAAATAGAATTGATTAACTTTTTGCTAACTGCAATCAAAAAAAAAAAACTTCGGATGCAACTATCTTCGGCTTTCTCAAAAGATTACTAAAAAATCAGAATAGCATGCCGATTATTCATTTAACAAAAAATAAAATAACAGCCCTGTCCCCAAACGCAAAAAGCTTAAATATCTAGGATATCATCTTCTACGACCGAACAAACATTTTCCCCAAGCTGAAAGAAAGTTCTACACAGCAGGGGTGGAATCGGCTAAGGTGATTACTGATTAGATTACAGATAACACCATTCATGTCGCCGTTTCTGATATCCAATGCAATAAATTCAAAAGACAGTGTACTTCAACACCGCAGAGATAGAAGGTCTTGGAATTTTCTTCAACAGGAAGCGATTAACTCGCCGATTTTATTCAGCATTTAAACCAGCGATTTGATGAGTAGTCTGACTCAGACAATATGGCAACGGTCTCCACTGCGTATACAGAACAGTTCCAAAAGTCGATGCCATCAGAATTCTTTTGCACTTTGATTTTGGCAAAATTCAGCGACATTGTGATTATTGTAAGTCAAATCAACTTTCTGAAATCAAAAACCAATAATGGACATCCACTGGCAAGTAAAAGTGTAATAAAGTACCTTGGCATCATTTTTCGATTGCGGTCTTATTTCCATCCCCTTTACTTAGCTATTGGAAATTTTATTTTTGATTAAGAACCGCACCACCCGCTTTTTTGCCGTCTTTGTCTATAATGTCGTTAAAAAACCTTATTCTCCTTCAAACAACATAAATCATCTTTAAGGTAAACTAATTTCCTTAACGCCATTGATGCAAATATGATCTACCTATTGTGGCGAGTAGGAGGCTCATTAAATTACCCTAGGCACACTGACGACGACGACGACCGACTGACGACGCGACTGCGGCGATTACGCCCGCTACTTAAACAAGAAAAGCAGTCACTTCATGTCACTGATTCACCCACATTTTTCCCGAGAGCTATACACATGCAGTAAGTTTAGAGACAATAAATTATGAATATCCATTGGTTGAAGGAGCGTTGGCGTTGCAACAATATATATATTCGGTGGCATCTCCATCCGTAACCACATATGTCTTCGTTGTCAGTATATCTTTATTATGTTTAACTTGAATTTGTTGTAGTACATTATAGCCCCCTTTGTGCCACCTTTAACAATCCTTTGCTGCACAATAGAGCTACTGCATCATGTGGTATGTCAAAAAGATACAATCAGTGACAGGTTGCACTTTAAGTCAGGGCCGGACTGTCTTTTTAGAGGCCTGGCCCTATTCTGTTTCGAGAAGGGCGCATTTTTTTAGGTTCAATTAATTTTTGTGCAGTTTTCGCTACCATTACTTAATTATATAAAATGTAAAAAAATGTACATAAAGTCAGTGGCAGACTGACTGTCTTTGTAGAGGCCTGGGCCTATTGTGGCTAAAGAGGGGCGCCATTTTTTTTGTTTCAATTAATTTTTTGCAGATTTTCAACCACAATTTACTCATTTAAGGGACAATTTCCCTAAGACCGGCCCTGTTTCAACTGATGGTTGAGTCTTTAGCCATGTGCATCAGCTATATAATTTAACTGATAGGAAAAACTGACAATGATTTTCACTATAGCCGCAGCTTTAACAAGGTATCGATAACGTTTTAAATTCAACAGATACTTTATTTATGAAGTAAAAAGAAAGAAAAGATTCCACACGCAGTTGGTGGAACCTGGGGAGATAAAAAAAATTAAATTTTATTAAAAAAAAACTTAACAAAACACCATCAAGATGATGAGAGAGTGATGGGGACGAATTGATTGTTGTCTGGGTCATACGTGACTAACCATGGAAATTTGTTTATATTTTTTTTTTCATTTTCATTTTATACATAGTTTCTTCATGGATGGATAGACTTGGACGTACGTACTTACAACAGACCGAACAACATCGACGACACTCTATAAAGTTATACAGAATATCTATACATAGTATATTTAATTGGATTGTGCTTTGCTCTAGTGAACCTTTGGCACGTGTGATTTAATTGAATGTAATAAGATGCATGGTGGTTAAATTTATTTGGAATTTTTAAGCTTCCCGAAAAAAATATTTGAAATGAGTCAAAGTTAAACAAAAATTGCTGATATTGAAGATTGAGCAGATTATTTTAAGTTCAAGAGAATTAATTTAATTTTTTTTTTTTGATTTCAATGATTTTTGGTTTTTATTATAACATAGAATATAACATTGAATCAAGATGATCTTAAAATTTTTTTGGAGTATTGAATTGAAAATTATGAAATAAACATTTTGCTCCTGCGCCGCATAAAAACGTACCTGCTTTGTACATATGTATCTCTTGTTGTTCTTAAATTTAATTGCATCACTGATTGGTATAAAGATGATAACACACATAGTTAAATTCAGCTATATTCAAAGTACCATTAAGAAACACTTCCAATTTTCTATAAAGATTTCAAAATTTACAGTCAAAAGAAAATCGTACTTTTTTTGTTTAAAAAACTGTCATTGGTTAGAGTTTCTTGATAGAGACTTTTTCTTTATAGAAACTACTTCATTCGAAGATAACTTTGCATTTCTAAAAGTCAAAATGTTGACGTGTTTTTTGATTCCTTTTTTTTTTAAATTAGCCGCCGATTTTCATTTAAACAAGAATTCCACTTCACTGAAATAAATTTGCTGCAAATTAAGTTTTCCAGTTAAGCGGGATCGACTGTTGTATTTGTTCTTCTAAGACATTTTGAAAAGTAAAGGATAGGATGCCAAAACACGAGTTAGTATTAATAATAATAAAATTAAGTTCAACTAAGAGTCGAAAAATGGGCCAATAATTTAACATAAAAGGGTAATTGTTTCGTTACCGTTATTTTAGAAAATGAAATTAATATTTATTCAAAGTATTAAAAATATTATTACAAAATCGTTTTGTACCAAATTTCAAAAAATATATATTTAAAACACTTAGTTTTCATAAAAAAAAATTTCTAAGACTCAAAAAAAAAAATGAATTTAGTTTTACTTACTTCTTATAATTTTTTGATGCTTTTGCATAAAAAAAGACACTATACACCAACCTTCTAGAAAATCCTTTTAATCGTTTAGGAGTGAGCTTAACTGAAAGGTACAGATGAACAGTAATTCGAGACCTTTTTTTTTCGATTTCCTTGTCAAATGTTAAATTTGATCAAAATCTCGAGTTCAAATATTTTCACGAATCCTAAACTTGTCGTTAAGTAACTAGGTAAATAGGCGCAAGTAAAAATGATTTGAGCTTCTGCAACAATGCGTCCAAAAGCAGTGTTGCCAGGTACCCAAATCAAATATTCTTTTTACCTCTCTCCACTTCAATAAAACAGATTTCCATAAGAAAGTGAAAAATAAATCCATATAATATTTTAACAATCCGAAGTAGTTTACACACTTACCTGTAAGATTTTCGACATTCAACGGTATCATTCACACACAAACCCCAGATACGTATATAAAAAGATACTTTTTCAATTGCAAGCCACAAAAGTCTGAAGCAGTTAGTAATTAGCCCGAGGCTTGACCGAACACCAGTTTATGGTCTTATGTAGATGGATGGCGCATTGACGCAGACAAAGCTTTTTCCATTTCTTTCTATTTTAAATCAAAATTCCATTTTGGCAATTAGTGAATGGTCTTTATTTGTTTATATACTTCCCACAGCCGTGATCGTCTAGTGGTTAGGACCCTACGTTGTGGCCGTAGTAACCCAGGTTCGAATCCTGGTCACGGCAATGTACACAAAATACATTGTCACGGGGGAGGTAATTTTTTTTATTTTAATTTTTTGAGTACATTTTTTTAATACAAATATACTTCAAGTTCAAATGCCATCAATGTCAATTTATATATGAAAATGTAGGTAATAAATTTAATATTCTACAATTACAATATTATGTATATTAAGATTCTTAAAAGCGATATTCTCGTAAAGTTTTGGCACGAAACTGAATTTGATTAACCCACCTTACACAAGATATGAATCTATTTTCTTTTTTATTTGTACCTTTCAGCACAATGTGAGGAGGTATATGAACTTGTACATTTATTGAAAATACTTTTATGTTAAAGTCATCATTCATAATATTAAAGCATGAACAAATTTTATTGAGGCTTTAGGAACTGGAATCGCATTAGGCTGGAATGCTACTGTTAGCGGCAAACGCCATATCTCCGTCCTTGGTTTCAATTTTTTGAATACTGGAAAGGTCAAACTAAGCCTTAACATTAATCAATATGAAAAAGGGAAAGAAAAATAAGTCGAACTTTTGATAACTCAATATTCTAATTCCTTGATCTTGAATGTTATTATTTGCAATGCTGATTGTTAAAACATTCTATGTACCACGAAAAAAAATGACATCAGACAATGTCACAACAATCTGCTTAGAGTTGTCATGTTCTTAAAAAACACACTATACCTATACTTCAACTCACAGCGCATTTCTAAATTTTAATATGTCTTATATTAGAAGGTCACACATGGGACATGGCCACCCCATGTTAAATAAACGTCTACATCTACACATTACCAGCTGTATCCTAAGGCTACTTTAAAATAGATTTAAGAAAATAATAATAATAAAAAAAATATCTATTTTTTTCACAACGCACATTTAATTCTAATTGAAATCTTGTTGATTGTATTTTATAATTGAAGTTGAAGAATGTTCATTTGGAAAACGAAAAAACAATAATAAAAAAAACAGAAACAATAAAAAATAATTCTAATTGTAAAATGCAAATTCCAATTAAGTAAAACATGAACCAAACAAAGTTCAATGACGAATATTACTTAATAAATTTACTTTCGAAAAATAAAATTTTATAATTGTGATTTTGTATAATACTATAAAAGGATTCAAAACATTCTGAAAGTTACTCGAAAGTCGTAAGCGAATGCATGGTTCCAAACTTGATCGCTGCTGATTAGATTAACTCGCAGAATCCTAATTAATTCACCTGGTGTCGCACCAGCCATTCAATGTAGAAGAGTTCTAAGCATTCACGAGGACAATAACAACAACGTATTGCTGCCATACATAGACATAGAAATTATATTTTCTACGTGCGTCGTCGCGAATGTTACGCATTAGTTTGAAGAAGTCTTAAGGCAGCGCGACTTCAGGAAAGGTCACTCTACGATCGGAGATATAGAAGAAGTAGTCAAATCCCTCAACAGAGAAATCACTACTCAAGGAAGATTGTACTCAGCCAGGTGGAGTAATATGTTGAACTTTGTTGTCATTGCAAAAAACCACTGAAAGGGCATAGTATAAACTGAACCGGGATATGCGATGTGTGCAATTTTGGATGTGCTGAGTTAATCCTTCTAATTAAAAATGGAATCTCGCACAGATTGAGTTCCAAACAGGTCATTAGTAAAAACGTGGTGAAGCACTTGGCTCAAAGGTGGTATAAGAGCAAGCAAAAGAAAGCTACTCATATCAACAAGGCATGCCACGAATGCGAGGTCTGGACAGAAACCATAAGACAAGCTTTATTACATGGTGTCGAAACCAGCCGCCATTGTACCTATGTACCTTTAACCGCACAACAGAAAAGGTGGAGTGGAAGCCAAACAAATCAATGAGGCAAAGCAGAGTGATAGCCCGAAAACACGGTTAAGTCAACTGTCATTTTAGCTTGAAATTAGGATTCGTTCCAACTTGACGACTTTTCAGCTTGGCGACTCGGTGATTTGGTTACTCGGTGACTTTCTGGCTTAGCAACTCGGTGACTTCCCAACTAAGAGCTATAATTTATTCCTACAAAACAGATTTTTATGGCGATAAGTCGTAATGGATTGAAAACCAAGAGTTTCGGTAAGGTCCGGTTTTTTAAATCCAACCATTCCGAAATTCTTTTATTCAGTTTTGAACCCATAAGCTTTTACGGTTTCCACTGCTGGCTCAAACACATTTTAAAAAATTTTCCATCTGCATAATTTTGCATTTTGAATTTAAAATTAATTATCACTTTTCCACTAATTTTAACAATTTTCTTTATATTTTTCATTGTATCTAATTCGATTTATTGATAAACCAATATCTATTTTGTAGTGACTGTGACACAACACATATCACATGGTTTGGGCAAGAAGTGAACTATTATTTATTTTTATTACCTACATATTTAAAGTTTGAGAAAATGGTAGGACCTAGTGAAACGAAATTGTGATCATTAGCATTCAAACGTGACTTAAATAAAAAAAAAAACGTGTTAAATTAAAATACACACTTATCGGTCAAACTAATCAGTTATACGTCCAATTTCATTATTTGCTAATGCATTCAAACATTAAAACAAAATAAAACCAATTAATATCTAACTGTTTCCCGCTGTTGAATAACTTTTATTGATCCTCTTAATTTAGTCAACTCAAGGCCAAGAATTTTTGTCAACGAAATACATTTTTTTTTATATAAATGACATTAACATAAATTAAATATTTTTCTTGTATCCCTAATTTGCAATAGAAAGATTTTTTTTTTATTGAAAGAAGATAACCTCAGAAATCAAACCCAAAAAAGTATTAAAACTTTTATAGAATAAACCATTAATGCTTTGATAAAAATAAAACCTGAAAATGATTTATAAGGAAATGATTCTATAAACAAACATAAATTTACATAAGAATAACAAAAATAAAAAAAAAATTATATTCCTATAAAAATAAAGATTCAAATTATGATATTATAATTTCAAAATTTTGTTTTCGTAGATATTTTCATTGAATAAAAAAAGGGTGTTGTTTTGTTTTTTGTTAGAATTCTTCTAATTTCAATTGCAAAATATACTATTTATTAGATTTTTAAATTTTATTAATGTTTGTTTTTTTTTTTCATTTATAATTTTTATTTGATAAAAATGTTTAAGAAGTCAGAAAAGTCAGAAGAAGTCAGATTATGATATATTTATTATAGGCAATTGTTTTTGAAAGGTCTTCGTTGACACGCTTCAAATACATCTTATAGTTTATGTTTAACCTTGTTAAATTATTATTTTTATTATTTATATGTTTTCATTCATATATTTTATTTAATATATTTTTTTGTCATGCTCGAATGGTAACTAGAGGAATTTATAATTTAAACTACAGTAAAAGTTCTCTAAATTAAAACGACATATTTCAAGACAACAAAAATTGCTGCGAGGTCTGTAACCCGTGCTTCTAAGGTCATACATTAAGCATGCATTTTTTTATGGGAATTTCATTTTTTTAGAAAAAAATAATTTTGCATTTAAAAATATATTTAACAGATATTGATGTTAAAAGTATATGTTAATTAAAGAATTATGGTG
The DNA here is from genome assembly GCA_958431115.1 of Syrphus vitripennis. Taxonomy (NCBI): domain Eukaryota; kingdom Metazoa; phylum Arthropoda; class Insecta; order Diptera; family Syrphidae; genus Syrphus; species Syrphus vitripennis. The sequence continues at coordinate 110,380,801 of OY288108.1, forward strand.
ACAACTGGGATTCTAGGTAAATGCGGAGTGGATGCGGTTCAGACATCACCACTTGCTAGAAAGTGAACTAATTGAACAAAAAATATTGAAATAAATTTATACAAATTCTAATTATGTATTTCAAATATGCGTTTCTAAGATTCTCTAAAAAACCACCAAAACAACGTTTGCCGGGTCAGCTAAATTTATCTTAAAAAATAAATCAATTTTAAATTTTCTTGAAAACTCCACAGGTACGAGTAAAAAAAAATGTTCTCAGGGTTTTCGACTGTATTTCAAAAATATAAACAATAGTAAAAATTTTACGATCGTGACACAAATATTTTACTAGCCATTCCAACGTCACGTCGTCGCTCGTTGACGTGAAAACTATTAAAAAAAAAACATTTTTTTCTTAAAAACTGCCATCAACAGATTTTTCAAAAATCATATAAACTATAAATAATTGCACCTACATAAATAAATAAATGTAATAACAAATAAAACGATAAGGTAATTTTTTCTATTCCGTTTTTATTTTCGGCACGCGATTACCTCTAACTTGCCACAAATTGAATAAATAATCCACATCCCACGCAGAGAGCAGCATCCGACTGGTATTATTATTATTATAGAACAAAAAAACTTATTTCTGATTCGTCTATAAAAGAATGAGATGTATGTAAATTGAAATGCTTATAACTAAGAGTGTGAATAAAGATGCTCATAAATAAAATTAAAAAAAAAAAAATAAAAATTGTTCCAAAGTAAGGAAAGACAACATGATGCGATGACGAGAGAAGTTCTATAATCGATAAATAACTATACAAACAGTAATAATAGGCATTTGGAATTTTTATAGGTGATTGGCTAAATGGATATCTCTATATGATGGCTTGTTGTTGCCATTGACCAGCAAGTTGTTGGCAAAAGGCCAAACATTTATCTGGCAACTCATATATCACACTCTTTTTTATATGAATTTATATATTATTTATGTTTGCAGAATTTGTATAGTCGGTACAACAGCAGCAGGCAGCAGGCAGCGAGGCGGGCCGCCAAGTTTACCTTGCTCAGGCAGCGCAAATTATATTATTTGCCATTCAAATGGTGTGTAGATATTTATGCAAGCAGTGTATAATATATGCTGCACCTTTAAACGAACCAAACTCTAAGCAGAACTTGGAATATTATGTACATATAGTTATGAAAACCGATCGGCATTGCCTGAAGCGGCAAATAAATCTTTAAATTTTTGGCTCCTCCCTCTGTCTCAATTTCTATTAAGTTGATTAATTTTATTGATTGGATTTGCCGCCTTCAAATGGACAATCGCGAACAATCCATATCTTCATATATGTATTGTATATGCTGCTTAAAAGGCTAGTCTTATTTTATCAATTTTTCGAATAGTGTTTGTAGGGAAAAATTTGATCTTAGTGAAGGTCAAAATGTGACTTTTTTTGTGTCTTAGAATTGAAAAGTAGAATCTGCACGGTTTGGAGCCTAAGTGCAACATGCTTTTTAGATAGCTCATAGTTCTTCTTTTCAGAGTTGGATCGGAAAGAGCCCGGAAAAACAATCTTTATATTTTGGTCCTTCTAGCCGGATCAAAATGTTTGTCTAGTGATAACTACAAAAAAAAAATGGTTTTCAAAACTTTTTCAACGTGCTCCCATCATAGTACATATGAAAATTCACGCCTCGGAGTACGTTGCAAGAAAGAAGCAATGAAAAAGTGTGCCTAACTTCAAGAGGAAATATCATCACTAGCTGCTGATGCAAATCATATACTAATGTTAAAATTAGGCCATATTTCATTTTTTTAAAGTGAAATAAGGCCAAACTTTAAGGCTCGTCGTTATTTCACGGCACCACTTAAATATCTTGGACTGTAAACATAAGCCAAGGATCTTGGAAGATAACATCAAACATTGCGTAAGTATAGGATGGCTGATCGGCCATCTTCTGTGATCGAAAAATGGCCCCTAAGCTTAAAGCAAAGCTCTATAGCCCATCCCTTACAAACGGTTCACACTTTTGGACAATTTACAAGAAGAAGTAAGATGTTTCGCATGATGTCATGAATGACAAAGAGTGATCGAATAAAAAGCAAGAAAATGCGAGGAATCTCTAACGTGAAAAATATCATCATGGAAAAAATTCAACCTGATCAATTTAGCTAGTTAAGTCATGTTAAAAGAAGATGCCCTGAGAGTCCTGTTCAAAAGACAATAGCACAAAATCATACATATGAAGAGAAGCATCGTCTGCAGAAACCTCGGGATATAGTGGATTCTTCACTCCATGAAGAATTTTGTACCCTTTTGTGACGACGCGACGCAACAAGTTGCTTTGGTTCGCATTTTTTGGAACAGATATATTTATTTATCTTTGTATAATTCAGAGAATAACTAATAAAATACCTAGACTAACGATTATACATTTTTACATTCAACTAACTTTTGTTTAAGGCTGATTGGGGGCTTGTATTATTTTTAATTAAATTTAAAGGAATTTTTTTCTGTTGCCTCTAAGGTCAATTTAAGTTTGATATTGAAAATTCCAATTGAATCTAGTTGGAACTTAGAACACACAGCGCACTCAAAGCCTTATATAAGTAATTACTCATTTTACTGCACTTACCTATGCCAAGCGCACTAGAATATTAAATGAGAAAATTTATTGCTTTTTTTATTCATTATTTATTTTTTTATTTTATTATAAGGTATATGGCAAATGCCCGGTGGCATACAACACAATGTTTATTGTGTACATATATACTAGAAACATTAGCATAAGACTCCGACTCCGACAGTACAATCGTTGTAGACTCTATGGCGTTTCTATAGCCATAGCCCAGCGAGCTTGGGATGTCATGGACTCCCAGCTCTCCCATCATGCAGCCAGCACAGCACCTCTCATCAGTCAAGGTGCGATTTATACTTACATTATACAGCATGGACTTGGAACAGAACTTACTATACAAAACAGATAAACGACAACACAACACAACACAGCGCGGCGGCGGTCGGTGGCGGTGGCGTTGTTCAACGACGAGGACAGTTGTTGTTGACTGTGTGTGGCACGGAGGTGCCTTACAAGAATCATGCTGTGGTTGGTCTTTTGATTCTTGAGTCACTATATTATCTACTCCCAAACAATCCGGTACAAGTTCAACACCATACGACACGATGCAATGACGGAGACGGACGACAACAGCAACGATTGTGTTGTGATGAAGCTTTGGAGGTTAGTATACCAGCGGTCTTTGCAGTTTAAAATGTGGTATTGTTTGTTTACCGAAAGAGGGTATGACAATTTTTTTGATTTGCATAATTGTCATTTAGTATTTATAAACTCAACGATTGTCTGAGTTTTTCTTTTCCTTTATTTTTTTTTTTTAATTGTTGGAAATTCTTTTACATTCGAAATTGATCTGGGTTTTTTAGAAATAGATATTCACGAGGGGCAAAGGGGAAGTTACCTATCTGTCGGTGGAAAATGTGACGTTTTTTGCCCTTTGCTCCATAGAAAAAATCTCCTTGGATTTTGGAGTAAGTCTATCTGAGTTCCTACCTACAAATTTTACTAAAAAAGGCTCTGGAACTGTGCTGCTGCTCGGTCTAACCTCTAAGCTCTACTATCCGGCGTATAGTCCTGCCAGCTGTCCATACATTTGGTATCATTTGATCGAAGGGGCTAAACTAACGTGTTTTGGCATTTGACCGGACATTCGATTTTCGAATGCCTTCAAAAATATTTTCCTTAAAAATCTAAAATTTGTTGCCGTTCAACAATTACCAGGACTGGGTTTGGGGAACGCGAAGCTCTATATTATTCTTATCCTTTAATCAACAAATTTTAAACTAATTTGCTTGTACAAACCAAACGTACACCTAAGTTCGGAATGGTTCGATCGAACGGAAATCAATAAGAGGATGGACAGGTGCCAAAGCTCTCGGTTCAAAAAAAATGCACTTGCATTTTCAGACATGGAACAATTCAAGGCCGTAAGACCTATCGATATTTTCTGAGTTCAAACAGGCAAGATCACAGGTATAAGCCCCTGGTGGCAAGATCCTAGGTATACTCCCTTGATTGGAAGATCACAGATATAAGCCTTGGTGGCAAGACGCTGCTCATGGCCAGATCATAGGTATATGGCCTTAGTGCCAAATTCGTTAGTATTTGTCCCAAGTGACAAGATCGTATGTATAATCGACCTCACTTTTTTTAGGGATTTTTTCATGCAAGAAATTGACCATTTTTCCAACAGTATCACCCCAGCAATTCGGATTCGACATCAAATTGAAGGTCCCCTCCAATCCTGCATAGGTACAGGAATTGTTGATTGGGGAACTGGCGTTCCACTTTTTTTGTAATTTTAATTATATGTCCATTGAATACCCTCAAAAGACCATCGTGTTTTTGAACTGCATGAACAGTGCAAGTTGCATTCCCTGCAGAAAGAAGCTTCCTTCAAAACATCCGCTTTTATAAACAGAAAATAATATGAGCTATGTCATTATGTCAATTATTCCAAAGATTTAATTGAATCTTAATTTGCAACACTCCCTGTCATTTTTATATTATGTTCAAAAGTCTCCACCGATTGAAGTATTTCACACATAATTTCTCAAACTCCATGTGAGTTGATTCTAATAGCAGGTATGTTCAATAACCATAGAGAAACGCCTCACGCATTAATTTGTACATTTGAACTCTTACTATACTGCGCCTGCCTATTCCACTGCGACGACAGACACAGCATTTTAAATCACCAGGGTGATCCACTCTCGGCATAACTTGCAAGTTAAATTTATTGTAAAAAAAAAAGTGATTACCCACGAGGCGTATAGCATAGACACTATGATTATGTCTGTCTCGCTGCATCACGGCAGACCTGTCAATATTGTCAAATTTATTACACGAATTAAACATCACCACCATTTGTGTCAATGACGAATAGAAACGAAAATAGTATGAAAATAGTTACTGCTCATTATTTATTTTAAATTTTGCTGACAGCAAAATATTTAAACAGTTTTGTAATTTTAAAAAATAAATAAAAAGCCAGGAGTATTTTTTGAAAAGTTTTTCCAGAGAAAAATTCTCTCCAAAGGCTTGCAATCTTCAGCCAACATAATAGTGACTAATACAAGTATTTTGTGGAAAGCCTTATGCAAATAAGACATCACTGAATTAGTCATAGTAGGAAAATAAAATATTTGAATGCCGTTGTAGGCGTTGTTGAGAAATCGTTTTTGAATCATTAAATTTTAATGTCGAATAATTTTAATTTTTAATTTAATGGTTTGAGTAGTAATGTGTCGAACACGTCGTGATTTAATTACTTACATAATTTTATATTCTATAAGTACTTAAATTCTTTATAGTATCAATTAAATCAATTAAAAACAGAGTGATCACATTTTTGTATATGGTCGTACTGAAAATTCAAATTAAATAAATGATATAAAATTACTCGTGAGTTTATAATTGCTGCCACTTAAATAAAAGAAATTCATCAAATAAAAGAAATTCAATCCCTTATCACGTACTTATCAGATACTGTTGGAAAGAATTTTAAAAAGAAGTATGCAAATCATCAGAGACGATGGTTCCTTTACATTCCTCATTCAACTTAAAGATCCTAAAAGCCCAAGATACCGAAAACTTATAATTGGTGAAATCCAAATCCATACCAAAAACCCTCATTTGCCTAATGCATCAAAGTTCCATCACTAATCTAAATAGTGAAAACAGATTCAGGCTTAAAATACAACCTTGTTTGGCCCCAGTTAACTATTGAAATAAAGCAGACCATTCATTTCCATCCCAAACTGCAGAGGAACCTTTTGTGGATTTGTTCTAAGTCTGGCCTTTGAAAATCATAATGAGGTGACCAAAACTGACAGGTGTATTTAAGAATGGGTTAGACAAAAGTTATAAATAGTTGTTTTGTATCGAATAGATCGGAAAATTGTCTTGAGTCCCTTTTAATCCAGTTAAAAATTGAATTAGCTTTAATTATATAATAAAGTTGATGTGTTTTGTGGATTCAAGTTCAAATGAAGGATGTTTCGATTAACATTTTTTTCACTACATCAATTTTTCGTCTGTTGTTGAAGTGCTCGGGCGTCCGCATGCCACAGTCACCGATAAACTTGCTTATGTTCAAGTAGCATTTCCGTATCCCACAGTCAACATTCGGAATGCATCCGCGCATTTAATTTCGTTTTCCGCACAAAATTTGATATAGGTTTTTTGATCCAAAAGAGCCTAAAAGTCGACGTGCAGCTGTCAAGAATTAACCGAACATTCAAAATGGCCGATCTTTTCGCCATGAGTACCAACATCATCATCATCATCGGCTCGACAACCGGGGTCCGGTCCTGGCCTCCTTCAACAAGTCTCTCCACCTATCCCGGTCTTGAGCCGACGCCATCCAGTTGCGCACCTCAAGGCTTCGGGCGTCCTGGTCTACGCCATCTCTCCAGCGCAAGCATGGTCTACTACGCTGCCGTCTACCATAGAATGTACCACAAAGGACTTTCCGAACCGGTTCCTCTTCACTCATGCGAGCTAGGTGCCCTGCCCACCGGAGTCTACCGAGCTTAATTTTTGTCACTATGTCTGCTTCAAGGTAGATTGCGTTCAATTCATGATTGTACCGTCTCCGGAATCGTCCTTCCTCACATATGGGGCCAACAATTCTCCTTAAGACTTTTCTCTCGAACGCGGCTAAGAGGTCGGAGTGTCTTTTGCTAAGTACCCAAGTCTCGGATCCATACGTAAGTACTGGCAGGACCATGGTCCTGTACAGCAGCAGTTTTGAAGTTATGGTGAGATTTCTGGATTTGAAGAGCTTTGACAGACTATAGTAGGCTTTGTTGGAAGTAAAAACATAACCCCACAAAAAATCGAAGTTCAAATATACGTAACTCGCGAAAATTCTAAATTCGGGATACTTTTTTAACACCAGTCTCTATTTTGAAAATCCAAAAAACTAACAATTCTGCTTTTCAACCTGCGACACTATTCTGAGTTCTAGGAAAGGTCATATCTGTCATGAACCGAACAACATTCGGGCGAATATTTTTTGTTTTATTTCCATTAACAGCAATAAATATTTTCAAACCAGACTGAAACTTGGATTGCGGAAATTTCAAAAATTTTGGATTTCATAATTTTTGTACCAAAATTCTTTAAATAAAAAAAAAATGTATTAGTCATGAAAAAATTTGTGTATTTTTTTTTCTCCATTATCAAAATATTTTTTCTTTTAGCATTTTCAGAATTTTTTAATAAAAAATTTTAAGAACTAGAATTTTTTTAGATTTTTATAATACCTATATACAGAAATTTAGATTGACAGAATTTTCGAAATTGAATTTTGGCACTTGCAGAATTTTGGATTTACAGAATTTTTAAATGCTGTATTTTGTAATATGAATGAATATAGTCACTTACAAATTTATGACCCACCACTTTGCTCCAAGCACTTACATACTACACAGAATTTCATTGAATTCCATCTAAAAATGTAAAAAGTAGACATTTTGAGACACCCTATTACGAAAATATTTATTTTTTGTCAAAAATTTTTGATCACAAAATTTTTACTTATACGTATGTGTACATATGTATATGAGCTTTCAAAACGAAATTATTTCAGGAAAACGAAATTAGGTCATGTTCGCAGCACTTTTTCTATAGATTTGCATTTCCCATCTAAAAGTAAACCGTCATTCTGATTTAATATTTCTTTTCCATAGATTTTCTGTTAATTTTCTCAAAACTAAAATGTTGCACTTGTTCTATTCTTTAACTCACTGATTGAATTGAAATCTCCATATTTCTATTTTTTTATAAAATAACCTATTGTCCTTAAAACATTTTCCCCCACATTCGAGGCCAATTCGATTTGTGTGAATCCACATAATGTCTGTGCTCTTATTACTTTATGTATTGAGTTGTCTGTCTAACAATAAAATGTGATAGCATCAAGGATATGACCTATTTGTAAACTCGCATTCATCATTTTCAATCAATCAACTCTGCACAATTACCTTCTTATATTATGATTTCCATTTTACTCAACGACTTTATCAATATTTTCAATCTCTTGTGCAATTAACTGTGAAAACTTATTACAGAGTGTAGTGATGCACTTATTAAGTGTAAAATGAAACAGGCGACATACTTATAGTGCATCGATGAATAGAATGTGATGTACAAAGAACCGCATCGCACAAGACACAAACGGACCAGACTTTGTGCCGCTTTATCTATATCTCGTTCCCTCCGCGTACACGAGTACATCCCTTCCCTATATTCACATTTATAAACTATTTAGAAACGTTTTGAAAAGCTGGCTTTGTGTTTTTTTTTCTAGAAATATGTAAGGGCTTAGGTATGTATTTATTTTGTAGGTTCCAGGGTTGCAGCGAGTTACAAAAAGGGGCGACAAGTGTTTAGGGGGCCGTTAACCCCTTTTTCAAGATTTTTTCGTAATCTCAAAAACTGGATTTTGGGACTCGGCTGAAAAAATAAAGTTCATCAATTTCATACAGAATGCATTCCTTAGTTATATTTTTTTGGGTTTGGCAGCTAGAGCCAAATGAAAATCTAAAACAAAAATTGAAAACCCAGTTTCCACGTTAATTTTAAGCTTAGTTTAAGTCGCCAGATGAAGCTAAAACAACGGGTTTGGTTTTTTTGCGTTACCCAAAAATTTCACACAATGCTTCAAATGATAGATCTAGACAAGGTGAATGGAAAACGTATAGTTTTCAGTGTTGCCGGCTTTCCCAAAATATTTTTTTTATCTAAAAAATTAATAATTTTGACTCATTTTTTAAGAAAATGGAATACACAAATCGCGCCTGGAAGTAAAACGGTTGAATCGAAAAATTTTGTTGGTACTCGTATGTCATAGAATATATGTTGAATAATTGGACATTTTGGTAATTTTTTAGTGTTGCCACCCATCCCAAATAATTTTGAATTTCCAGAAATGCCATTTGATTTTGAAAAAAGCGTCAGAAATGTTGTTTTTTTTTGCGATTTTCGTCGTGAAGACATATCTTTGGGGATCGGCAAAGTTGAACGATCAAGAAAAAAAAACAAAATGTGTAAAGATTTTGATGTACATACATATTAAAAAAAAAAAAAAACAATAGCTTACTTAAAAGTGTAAGCTAACAATGGAAGTCTATAAAAACAGCTTTCATTTAATTAAATATGTCTACCATATGTCAGTCTGGGCAACTATGTGACTGTGTCATTATATAAGCGAAAGTGAATTAAAATCTGCGGTGGCTGAAAAACAGATTCGCACCGATCGTCGTTTTAGTGTGGTTCCGCATGATGGTCTGTCTTTTTTGTTTTTTGTTCTGAGCCAGCTTATTTGCTGGCGACAACAGTTTGGATGATTAGGGTAGCAGGGTAGCACGTCGCGTCGTGTCGTCGTCGCCAGTGCGGTGTTCGGAATACCTGAATGTTAAATTGGACATGGTTCATGAACTTCTAAAAACATTAGATTGCCAATCTATGTTTTATAAATAGATATATATATGCAGACTATTTAGGTAGATAATGCTGTATATTTACCGGAAATCCAGTTTGTTTTGAATGGGGTGCCAAAGAGAAATGAAATCTAAACAGTTGAAGGTAGTTATATACTGATGTTCCTAACCCGGATAATATGATAATATAATTTGTTGCACCCGTTCAAGGGCAAAGCTTCACAGCTTATAATTTTATTGTTTTAATTTAATGAGAAACTGAAAAAAAAAACTGTGCGAATTCTGCGTTCGTGTTTGGAACACATTATTCAATATGGAACAAAGAGTTGATCGTAAAAAATGTGCAATGTTGCCTAAGCGCTAAGCATATGAATAAGGAAACATTATACTCACACAAAACCCATCTTATTTCTTCTTGATAAAAAGAATTGAAACAAATAAATGTACACTGTGGCGTATACGTTATATTTTCATTTCGCATTGGTTCACATTTCAATAAAAAAACATTTAGGTAAACCTTTTTTTGTGGAAAAATCACTCCCAAAACTAATTCGAATTTTTTTCTTTATTGAGGAACAGGCTTAAAAATCAAAGTCAAAAAATGTCGACGACACCCAACTGGAAATGTTTTCGAACCACAAGAACAAAAATGTGTCAAAAAAATTATTTTTGAATAAAAGTTTTGTCAAAAAAAAAATGGTTGAAAACAAAAAGGCGAAAAAACAAATGTCGTCAAAAAAGTTCTGTCAAAAAAAATAAAAAAAGATTTTACAAAACGAATAGGTACCTCAAAAACCTGACGTGATGAAATTTCCCTGAGTTTCAGATTCGAATAGAACACACAAGAAACCATTAGAGAAACTCGTCATTAATTTTTATTTTCTGAATCCGACGGAATAGATGGGGGTTTAAAGTTTGTTGACCTATTTTATTAAAACCCAGCTATAACATGCTAGAGCCACAGTTGAACAACAGATAATCCGCCGAAATAGTTTAGTTAGAAAAAACTTTCAGAAAACTGAATGAAAACATATTTTCTAGTAACTTTCTAAACCTGATTTTATTTTGAAATTTAATTTTTTAATTTGAAATTAATTACCATAGAAAAGGATAAATATGTATAACTATGTGCTGTACGAATATTGTGATCTCACCGTAGCTTTGAGCTTTTCACCTCTTGTGTGTAAATCTGTAAAAAAATCACTTAACATTGATATTGATCCTATGTCATTAATTTCCTGATCAAAAAAAAAAAATATAAACACAACATTTTACAATCCACCCACCACCTTCCAATTCCAATTACCATTCCAATTCTTGCCATGCACACCAAATGGCAATGGCAATAATCGTGATCTTGTGCTTCAATGGAAATGGAATGCTGAGTTCAAGAAGCCCTACCCCATTCCTGGTGGTAAACGACTCGAGTAATAAATCACACATGAACATAACAACAACAACACCACTATTCTGGGCACCACGGCAATGACGACCTGTTTGATTAGTGTGATTGTGACCTAATTGAAAGTAGTGTGTCCTTGAATAAAATGGCAATTGTACCCCGACTTACTCTTCCCCAAGAAAGAGAAGTCTGAGTCATAAAGTTTTGAGATCGAGTTGGAGTGATTCAAGTAATTAAGTGAAGTGTGCCATCGTAGCGTCGCGTCGTCGACAACGACAACGACAGCGGAGATCGGATGTGTCATCCGAGACGTCATTTAAATCAGCCTGACTAAGACAACGAACAAATTTGTGCTGTCAAATTTTGTTTGGCTTAACTGCGGGGTTTTTCGCTGCTGTTGGAACTGCAAGAGGGACAACGGAAGCTTTGCGGTTCTATTGACTAAATGATTTGTGTCTTGGGCATGTTAATGTGTTTTTTTTTTCTTCTCTTTTTGCAGTTTTGTTATGGGACAAGGGACCCATAGAAAGGGGATAAGCTTCGGCTTGCGAATAGTCTATAAATAGACGTTATAAAATGTTTTGCGTCGAGCGCGAGATATTGTATCTTTTGAGTAATATGCAAATGCGCAGATTAATATATTCATTCTTGGTCTTGATAGTAAAATTAACGTGATTAGAAACCTACCCACGCTAACCACTTAAGAAAATTTAGCATAAACATTTTTAAGAATGTTATTGAAGAATTGAGAATTGGTGGACGATTATTACTCTTTCATTTTTAAGGAGAGAAGGTGTTTATGTTTTGAATTCGAATTTCGAATGCCTTAAATCTACTTTTCAATTTCCTACTTGATGCTAAATATCAATTTCTTTGTATTCATTCCTAAGCAATCTATTAAAATCTTTTCCTAGAAAAATAAAAAAAATAATTTAGATATTCGTTGAATTTTGTCGAACAACTATTCTAATTTTTGAAGAGAAGAAAAAAAATATTCCAACGGAATTTTATATCGAAGAATTCTAGAAGTTTATCAATCTTATCAACAATAATAAAATGGGCGATGAAGAAGCAACTACAGCTGGTGCAGCAAACTTCGATGATTTCAAGATGTATTTCAGCCAATTTGTAATTTTTGCTGTTTGGATGGCTTATGCAGTTCCGATGTTTGGGAATATTCTAGATGTAAGTTAAAGAAATTAGTTTATAAAAATCAAAAATTAATTTTTTTTATTTAAGAATAAACCAATGGAATGGCGTTCGAAGTTGAGAACTGGTTGGAATTATATCAGCGGACAAGGTGGGAAAGCTATCAAGATCAAAAATAAACAATGAGTTTTTTTCTTAGTTTTTAAAAATTTTGGTTTTGAAAAATTCTACTGATATCCTGTGAAGATTTCAATATTTCAACAAAATTAAATAATGTTTGTGTTTGTTTAAATAATTTGTTCTTTTATTTGTGAACTATCGAGAAATAGTTTATGTGGATGAAAAAATTTTTCAATATGAAAAAATCTTCTGGATCGTTTTACATTTACGAAGTCGTCTGTACGACTGCGATTTCTTTTTAGGATTTTATGTCAAACTTTGTAAGCGACATTAATAATGATATTAAACATAAAATATATTACATTAAACTCTTAAATTTGAGAAGGTATGAAGCTTAAGCATTTGGAATCGAACTTTTGAACATAGCAGTTATTTTTTTGGTCAGACTTGACTTTAGGATTTGATTCGGAACGAATTGCACCGAATCTGTCAACGTTTTAGGCTTTGAGAGATAATTAAATCAAACATTTGAAGAAGGTATGGCCTTTTTTATGACGGTGGCGGTGTTTGGGGGGTTTTCAACATTTATATTTTTGGTCTGATCTCACTTCTTTTTAAAGATTTTAATTTTTTGTCATGTCAAAATCTCGAAAGATACTTGAAATTTTTGATTTGATTCCTTGTTTGTACATTGAGCCCCACCACTCTATGAAATTTATTTATTCTGTGGCATTCGGAAGAGCAAAATTAAATTCTAAACCTAAGTACATTTGTAAGATCCCTGTTTTTAACCCTACTTCTTTTGCTCTTGTGACAAAAAAACAATCTGTCCACACATCACGAGCTTCGATTATACTTCAAAATCAAAAATTTATGGTCGGTTTTTGATATATTTTCATGCCAGAATTTAAAAAAGAGTTGAATTTCAAAGATTAAAAAATCCATGGAGCCGTTTTTCGAAATACATATTAAAAAAAAAATAGTTTTTTGTTCGTTTTTTCTTCGTAATGAACACCATTTATAATTTTTAGATGCTTTTGCATTAGAAAATTAAAGAAATGGTTCAATAGGATTTGAAAGCATTCCCCATTATTTGGAAACATAAATTTTATTTAAAGATAGTCAATATTGAATTTGTTTTCAAAAATATCTGAATTCGTTCTTGAGCTACTACCGTTATTTTTGGCCATAAAAAAACAATGAAAAAGGAACTTTGGTTTATGCCAAAAAAGTGATACATACAAATTTTAAAGAATATCTACACAGACAGACAGAAATAATTTTGAGAAATTTTCCCAAATTCAATGGCTTGGCAACACTGTGCGTGTGCATACTACAAGCGCCGAAAAAATCATAGTACCAAAAAGTTTGAAGTTCATGTAAAACGATGCCACTAGCTCCCAAATCAGTAGTAATGTTTTAGTTACGATGAGGCTGTCCTATTGGCATTACGAATCTATTGCCTCGTACCCTATAATAAGTCCAAACACACAAACTCCTTTCATTTTTATAGTAAAATTTAAAAAAAGCACCGTTTAGTGTAAAAAAGCGTCTGATACTAGTTCCCACAGATCAGTCAGAGTTAGTTATCGACAAACACTGTACAAAACCACAAATGTGCCCACCGCACAGCATCCATTTTTGCGAGACAAACGCCACGATATGCCTCTGAATAGTTATTCTATTTTTAGAAATTATGTCTATTCTCGTTTTTTATATGCATTGTTTTTTTTTTTGTTTAATTGTGCTTATTTGCTTTATAATTAATTATTCACATGCGGTATTATGCCCCATCGTCCGATCGTCTATACCTACACGATGTGAAATTGCAATAAAATTGATAGTTGTAGTTCGTCTGTCCGTCGAACGGTCGCACGGTCGTTGATGATGATGATGGTTGAAATGCTAGATTGCAAGATGGATTGTTTGTTTATATATATTTATTTATTTTGTTTGTTATTAATCCGGACTTTTTACTGCAAAAGCAACAAAAAAAACTTAACTTTTCAGTCAAAGTTAGTTTGCATATTTTTTTTCAACTTACAATTGATTACATTGGTTATAGTGCGGATTTGATCATTTGACAAGAGCCTTGATTTTTATATTTTTATAGAAAGACAAATGAATTATTTTACTCTAAAAATGAAAAACCAGAGGTTTCATAGAAATCTTAATTTATAAAATATTGCAATTAAATATTAGGAATCGAAATTACTCAAATAAAATTTCAGTAACAGTTTTAAAGAATGATTATACGAATAAAACTTCCTTTTCACCATTTTAAATCGTTTTATGTATACAGCACATGAGATCGCTTTGATTTGAGCGGGATGAATTCAACCCCTTCGACATCGCGATCGTTTAAGTTTTTACGCCTGACTTAAAAGCTAAAGCGTTCGACGTCAGATTTCCTAAGTTCCCACATAGAGTGATCATATAATGCTCTTCCAATATTTTGATTTCTGTTGGTAGCTGTCAGTTTATTTTCGCAGGAGCGATTGATGAGCGCTCTTGCTATAAATAACGAAAGTTAACGAAGACTTAACGAAAGGCACCAAATATATAAATAAATTCTTTATATTTGCTTGGTTTCGTACGACAAGATTATTGTTCGCACTATACTGGACGGACACTGTCCAGTACACCAACGAAAAGTAGCTTCCCGAGCATTTAAGTGGAAAAGTCAGATTTATTGCACACAAGGAAATTGAATTATCTTTTCCTTTTTTTTCATTCTCACTTCACCAAATGTCAATTTTACTTCACTCTCGAAAGCAAAAGTTAACGAAACTCAAGAAAAGGTAAGAAAGTATGGTATTATCATTTAATTTCCCTGAGTTTTCTCATTTTCATCCCTTAAGCCCTTGAGTGTCAATGAGGGCTGCATTTAAACGAATTCAAGCAACAAAAAGTTAAAATCAAATCCTATCTTTAAAGTGACTAAAAAATAAATGATTTTTTCGGATTAGCGGCCACTTGTTACGCATATTAGCCCCAAGCAATTGCATATTTGCCTAATCTATTAATCCGTCACTGACAGATTATAAAATTATTGAATAAAACACCTTTTGGCGCAGTAGGAACATGTATAAATAGATAAATAGTTGTTGTGCTTTATAGAGTGCTGCACAGCAAATAGAAATTTGAATTAAGACTAACGACCGGAAATGCCGCCGCTAGTGATTTAATTATTTTATTCACATTTTTTTTTTTTTTAACATCACATCAACTTTTGCACAGGTTACGTTTTTTGTTGTTGTTTTTTTTTCGATTAATACTAAATGATAGACAAATAGCTTTTTGGTTTGATGTGTGTAGGTGTGGGACAAAATAATACGAAGTTTGCGCCGCCTCCGGCATCTTTTCTGATATCGTTTGTATCTACAAAATACATATACTGTACGATACATGGATTGATTCACCTGGAGGCTATTTGGAGTTTAAGACGCAAATTTCTGTGTCTACTCTCAACTTGTTGCTTGAAAACTAGTTTCGGTATTGAACCTAACTTGAACTAAGCTTGCGAGAGGTGGGTAATCCTATATCTACTTCCAGTGTCAAATGAGGAGGCTATGTCATTGAATAACTAAAGTTTAACTTTAAGAGAAAAATAAAAATATCATTTAACACATCACACATGTTGGATGAATGAAGTTCAAGAGATGGTCAATGCTCTAGCTAGCTACAAATCTCCTTTTCAACGATTAAAACTTCCGAAATAGAAGAGACAAGGGAAAGGCTCGTGGCCACCATCTAACGAGTGCTAGCGTAAGATTACGTACAGCTGCGGTTCGGAGATTCCAGGAAAACACCGGAATTATTATCAGCTTGGTGTCTTAGGAATAAATGAGTAATCTTCAGGACTTCCGAAATTGAAGAGGTTCAGACATGGGAATGGCCCATGACCAGCGACCACCATCTGATTGTGCCAATAAAACGCCAGAATGACAAGGTTTAATACAGAGAGACTAAAAGATCCGGCAATCCACCAACAACTACCTTTTACAAGGGTAAGGATTGAAGAATCGAAACACCTCAGAGCTAGCACACTGTTAATCTAGCAGAAGAACATCACCATAGCATGCTACGTGATAATAAACTTTGCCACATCAACACATTGCCTTCAAAAACAGAAGAGGCCGCATTTGGTTCGCAAAAGGAACGCAAATGGAACGCCTTACGAATTACCAAAGAGCTGACAGGTGTCCACAGGTCTAAACAACACCTAATAAAAGCCAGACGAACCAATGCTAGTTTCAGATAAGAATAAGCTCAAACTGTGAAATGAGCATTTTTCTGTAGTTTTAAATCGCGTTTTCGTCAGGAAAGTGAGTTCGACAGTCAATGATCCGTCCGAAGTAACAATTTCCAAAATACGAACTGTACCCAGTAGAAAAAAGACTGTGATGGACGTCAAAGCACTGAAGAAGAACAAATAACCGATTTGACTTGATGGTATTTCCTCAGAGCTATTACGAGCAACGCCAACAAAAACGAGTGAGCTATTCAACCCACTCATGGATGCAGCATGATGGAAAGACACATCTCCTGCCAAAAAAGCTGCAGACGATTGTAAATAAATGTCTGGAAAACATCTTGAGAATTTTTTGTAAAAATCATATCCCTAATGATAAACTTCATTCGAGAAAAGGTCACCTTTCATATAGGAAGACGTAAGTTTCAGTGGATGGTCATACGCCTCGAAAGGCCAACGATTGTATTTCGAGTCAAGCGATCCAATGGAACCCTTTCACATACATATGCATGCAGGCAACCGGGCCTACCTAGGAGCACTTGGGGAAGAACGGTTAAAAAGACTCATGTCAATTGGGGAAAAGTTGGATTGAGCTGAAATGCAGAAACAGTACACGGTGGCTGAGGAAATGGTTAGAAGTTATAAATAATTAAATTTCTTAAAGAAAATAAAAATCCTTCAGCTGAAGGCTTAACTAAAAACCTACCTTGTCTCAGATATGTGCTATATAACTTCAGCTCTTTACTATTTAGGTATATTTAATCCTACGAAAACATATAAATCCATTAAGGCTATTGCAGTTGTTCAAAAAAAATTACATATTAATGTTCCCCTTAGGAGATCACACAAATTCACACCTACCACACATTAAAATAAATTATCCTTCTTTTATGTTGCTATTAACAATTATATACACCATGTCGCTGAATGAAAGTACTACAGGTACACCTAATTTGAATTCTTTTCAATTATGCACGAATTCTAAAGTCTAAGCTTGCCTAACATTGAATCCCCTAATCAGTCAGTTAACCTACATACACCCCCTTTTTGTCAAAAAAAAAACAAAAAAAATGTAAAAAGTTCAACACTATTATAGTAATTAGTTTAGTCACTGGAGACACATTACAAAAAAATTACATAACGTATAAGACTAACCTACAAACTAATTATCAGGATATTTTGTTGTTTTATTTTTTCAGGGAAATATGTAATTCCTTTGACATTAATTAGAAAACATAGAATTAGCTTATAATCAGTTGGTAGTTGGTGCATAATAAGAACTATTTTACGTAAATCATAAATGCAGCACTGCTAAAAATTAGATAGTTTCAAATTATCTAAGACTTAAGACAACTTCAAAACACATTTCAATTTATGTTTCCAGTACAGGGAAGATGGGAAATTAACCTTGCACTCTTAAATGAATTTTAATGAGCTATTTATATTTTTAAAAATACTTAAAATGGTTGTCGTAGTGAGCACTGTAAACTACATGAAATCTCTCAAAGATATAGATAGGGTTACGAACAATGTTTATTGCCATTTGACCAACATAAATTGAATTTGTCTTTTTTCACAATTAGCCAAACAATGTTTCCATAATGCCCGCTGTCCTATTGACTCCCCCAGTTCTTGAGCGCGTAAATGATTTTATGGGACAAATCTTCTTTCGTACTCGACCTGTGGCCAGAGTCCTTAAAGATCTCAACACACATAAATCCGCTGATCCGCTGGCAAAGCCTCTGCGTAAGCTTTTCCATCTTATTTTTATGGGCTTTGTTCCGAGCAGTTGGAAAACAGCATTTGTCCAGCCTATCCCATAAAAGGCGAATCTTCTTCACCCTCTAATTACCAACCAATTGCATTTACATCCCTTCTTTCCAAGGTCATGGAAACGCTGATAAATTACCAGCTCAAGAAATATCTTGAAGATCGAAATTTCTTAATGACCGGCAATACGGCTTTCGCAGCAATAGGTCCACTGGTGACTTATGATTTATCTCACTGAACAGTGGAACAAATCTTTACATCGTTTTGGAGAAAGTAATATTATTGCACTTGATATTTCTAAAGCATTTGATGAAGTTTGGCATCCTGCTCTTTTATCGAAAATGCGTGCTTTTGGTATCGATGAAACCCTTCTTCATTGGATTAATTACTTTCTTTCGAATCGCTCTATACAAGTACTAGTATTAGACGGATTCAAGTTTGAAACCCACAACATAAATGCTGGTGTGCCACAGGGTTCTGTTTCGTCTCCGACCCTCTTTCTCATTTTCATTAATGATCTCCTGTCTGCAACTACTAATCCATTAAATTGTTTCGCTGACGATAGCACCCTAAGCTTTTCATATTCCTTTTCAGATTCACATCCCTGCTCTTCGGACGTGGAACTGAAACGGCTACATATGATAAGTACATTAAATTCTGACATAGACAGCATTGTATGTACATGTACATGTATTTAATGCTTCAAAAACTCAATGCTGCCTTCTGTTGTTAAAGCGAGACGTGCCATTATCTATGAGTGCCACTTGCATCGAAGAAACTAATCACCTTACGATTCTAGGTATGTGTATCAAACCATCTTTTGTGGAATGATCACATACTTAACATCGCCAAAAATGCCGCAAGATGTTTAGGTTTCCTTTGGAGGTGCAAGAAATTCTTTTCCCCTTCTGATCTGGCTATTATCTATAAAAGTTATATACGTCAAAAGCTTGAGTATAACTGCCATTTCTGGGCTGGTGCTCCAGAGAATTTACTTGAACCTCTTGGACAGTATACAATGGCGAGCCTTCAAAATGATCGGAGACAGGAATATCATCGATACCTTTACGTCACTCGAACACAGGCGTAATGTTTTCCGTCTCTCACTCTTTTATCGTTACAGTTGCATTCCTCAACCGTAATACTCGCGCTTCCAGAAATGCCCATCAGTTTACTCTTGAACCCAACTTCGGTCGTACTGTTAATTACAGGGATTCGTTTTTTAGCCGTACAACGCGAATGTGGAATACCCTTCTACGCTCTGTCTTTCCCTCTCATTGTGATGTGACGAAATTCAAGACAAGCTGCCTCTTGCGACAAATTGACAAATGACAATAGTATCACTAATTTGTATTTCTCACCCCAGCCGTTTGAATTTGTAGGCCCTCTCCTTTCTTCTTATAACATGCACACAGAATTGGTTGAATATAATAAGGGTTTTCATGCAACGAGATAATTTTCCGCTTTGCAGAAAGATATAATTTTCCGCTTGATGTCACAACTAAACGTCACAAATTACTTCTCGAAACTTTATGAGGTTTATTTCTTCGCTTTCTGCATCAAATTTGTGAGATAAATTTATCTGGTTTGCAGAATATTTTTCCCATACAAATTTTGACAGCTCGTTTCTGCGGAGATAAAATTATCTGGTTTCCGAGGTTTATCTGAGTTTTCCACCGTTGCATGAATACCCCTAATATGTAAGTCACTTAGGCCTTAAAGAAATCAAAAAACCTTACATACCTAACTCCCAATCTAAAAATCTTTTTGTAATAACTCTCTTTTTTCAAAATACACGCACAATGTTTACACCGAAAGCCCTACCCAAAAGCCTAAAACCATATGTTTGGTAGAAGGTGACATGAAGTATGTGTATGTATTTCCTAAATGTACATCAAATTAACTGTTTACTCAATACCAGTTGTACAATCTGGTTCAGGATGTTAATTCTGTTAATTTCGATGGATAAGCTGTTGCTCAACGCTGGTTAGGTACCTATTTCTTCGATCCTCGATTCAAGCAACTAAAAAGTTTGAGCATTGATACAAACTGAACGATCACCTCAAACTATTTAGTAAGTTTATTTTACAAAGAAAAAAATTTACATTTAATAAATAGATTTTGAATGAACCCTTATATAGGTACATGTATAGAGTTTTTTTTGGATGAAAATAATAATTATTTTCGTCAAAAAAAATTATTTGCTGACCATAATAGACTGACGCTGTCGAAATCGATAAGATGAAAACCATATTTCGGGAATGCAGGGAAATAAAATGATAGGCCCATAATATTATTTTCTTCCCTTTCGATGAATTTCTTTACCTTTCGCTTTGGGAAGTAAAGAGCACAACTAAATCTACACTTTTTATGAACTATGTATGAATTTATCAATTCGAAAATATTCAAATTTTCAGAATGAAATGAGCCAAGTATTATATCAGCGCAATAACCTAATAAAGGTTTTTCCATTGGAGCAAATACTTCTTGCAACTGAAATATTGCAGCAAATACTACAATAAATACCTGAAGAAAGCGTTTATTCCAATAACATTTCTTTATTGTAACTTCCTGTAAATGCCACAGGAAAACATATTAGGAAATCAAAAGCAAAATTGTAATTTGGGACTAGAAAAGACTAATGCCATAATTCAAGCCAGGCATAAGAACTGAGTGAAAATACATCTCCAATCGTCAAAACTAAAAAGAAGTTGGCGGCCAGCTACTGTTAAAAAATCAAGGACTCTGGAAACAGAGAGCGATACGGTGGGCCGGTCTTTAATTTATATGCACATTAGCGATAGCCTCGTTCTTAGTAAAATTATAAAATATTACTGGACCGCGCTCTGTTTGACAATGGCTTTCAGGCAAACCCAAACCAATGCGAAACTGTCTTGACACCGAAAAAACAATAACAACAAGTTATTGCCCGCGTTTGAGTAAAAATCGGATATTTACTTAAACTGAAAAATTTCTCAGATACCTTTTGAAATATTGTTGCATCATTTTTGATTTTAACAGCTGCCGACCACTAGCTCGTATCAAAAATCATTTCAGATACCTTATTTTCCTATGACTCGAACGTGGCCATTCACTCGGACGCGGGCAATTTAATTTACCTCTTCTTTATAACACCCCTGCTTTTAGAAATTCATTCTACTTTTGCAACGCCACCTATCGCCCTATCCTTAAACCAAAAATTATAAACGCCAAACGCATTTCGTTTGTTTTCTTCTTCATCTTCGTACTTCGTTTGTTGGAATTTTTTGCCCCGGCGACACTTTCAAGTGAAATTCGTTGTTGGCGCATTTTTTCTTAATTCCTAAACTATACTCAAAATAAATCCATGAAAAATAACCAATTGAACAATTTTCCATAGTATCAAATTGTGAAAATAATAAATAACCATTTAAAACTTCGATTATATAAAACCGCGCTCCACAATACAGCGCGTCCAAATCTCTGTCCAGCAGAGCAGATAACCTTAAAATAATAAAAAAAAAAAGAATCCAAGAAAAGGAGAAAGAAAAGCGATTGGAGTAATTTATTAAAGTGGAACACACAACTTAGCGACGTTTCTTGCTTGCGTTCTTCTTGTGCTTGTGTTTTAGCTGGTGCTGTGCTTGTGAAAAAGTGCATTTTCTCTAGAATCTAGCTTGGCAAAGGCATTTGCCATTATTAAATTCAACCCAAACGTAGCAGAAAATCTACAATCATTTCGCCCAAACGAAAACAAAGTTTCCATCGCATCCGAATGGAGGTGGACGCCACGATTCCGGATGAAAATGTCGACGATGACGGCGACTACATTGCCGCCATGAAATTGGCTGTATCGGAAGACGAAGACGGTGGCGGGGGTGTTGGTGGAGTTGATGAAGCCGAAGATGGTGGGGACAGTTCCATGGATGCTGCCAACGCCACGGCAAACACAAAATTCGAAAATGGTGGATCTGAAGCTGCTGGCAGCAGCAACAGTCTCAGCAACAGCAACAAACGCAAGTTGTATTATGACCTGCTGCATCAACCGGAGATTGATGATTTGGTGGGCTTTGATGAGGAGACTGGCAAACCGACATATGGTCGCCCAATGGAAGAAGAACCAATCGCCGAAATACCCGAAGAAGCTGACTGCGCTGTTGGGCCGCCCAAGAAGAGTCGACAGTCGATCGAAGAGTGTCTCAGTAAAATGGAAGAAGAAGTGTGTGCATCTCCATCGCCCACACCATCGTCGTCGACTGCCACAACTATCGTCACTCCCCCAGAGGTTGTGGCTGTGCCTGTCGCAGTTTCTCCAATTGCTCCGGTGGTGGTGGTGCCACCAGCTCCGCTACCAACACCGGTAGCTGTAGTCGCCAACAAGTCGCGACTGCCAACTGACGATTTCTACAAGAAACCCTTCGAGTGTGGATGGAAGCGTGAGTTGGTGTATCGCGCCAACCCGGAGGCCAGCAAGGACAAGGCCGACATTTATTTTATAGCTCCTTCGGGTAAGAAGACTCGCTCAAGAAACGAGATCTCAGCACTTCTCGAGGGTGATTTGACCATTGAGCATTTTTGCTTTGCCAAGGAACCACTTGGTGCTAGCCCAGAACAAGAAATAGTTCGCAGTGCAAAGCCAACAAATCGACAAACAGCTGAGGTAAATAGAAAGTATTTTGTGTTCTTTTACAATTTTAAAATAAGAAATCAACCTTAGTTGTTTTTAATTTAAAGCAACAGCGTCCATTGTGGGCTGTGCGACGAATATATTGAACCTTCAACAGAAAACTATCATTTTTGAGACTTTATAAGGCTTTAAGTCTGAACTTTTGTTTATTCTAAAGCCAAATTTCATGATTTAGAGGCTCCCAATTATATGGCTGAAGACCAAGAGAAATGGACATACAGACAAAAATGTTGCATTCAAAAGATAAAAATTGTCAACTCTTTTGCAGCATCTTTGACATCTAATGCAGTTTTGTCTTTCTTTGTGTTCAGCCAATAAGAGAACTCGGTTCTCAGGGCATCTTCTTTTTACGTAGCAAGCAATACCAGCTAAGTTGTGTATGCTGTATTTTGCCAAAATAGTTTTTTTTTTTTTTTGACGTGAAGGCTTATTGCTTCCTATTCGATAGAACATTCTAACAAACTTAGAAATGGTAAGAAAAATTTTAATTTGGATGCTATAATTATTGATTTTCCTATGACCATGTTCCTTATCCGCGTATTCATGTACACAAATAAGGATGCATATTCTAATACCTGCTATATTAAAAAAAAAAAAACTAGAACCTTGTTTCTGAAACAAATTTTTTGACGATCGTATTTCTAAGATTTTGGGGTAGATATAGATAATCCTACTCATCGACAATGACCAAGGACATTTTTTTAGCATCTACAGAGTATTTTCCTCAATAGGTCGACCATTGTAACGTTGATCTAATTTTATGGTTGTTAACGATGAAGAAGATTTCTAGATTCGAATCCATTTTAGTTTTGATATTGATTGGTTTAAACCGTTTCAAATAAAAATGAACGAAGTACCTAATTGTGACTGATTTTTGTAAAAATCAAATCTACCAATATCGTTCACTTTAAATGATTTTGATTTTTTTCTGAACAACCGTGTCTTACGACCTACCACGACAGTTAATACCCAGGGGCAGTTTATACCAAAATGCAAAATACACTCAACCCCAAATCTTATGATGTGTCCAAGCAGGGTGTTGCAGGGGGACGACAGCATGCACTTGCACGTTGTACTGATAATGAGCCATCATATTTTTAGTTACAATACCCGTTGTGGAAACGTGATTGAAATGCTCTGTTTGTATGTTCCATTCAATGTTTTTCTATGAATTTTGTGCAAGTTTCTGTATGCAATGCAGCCTTCATTAAAAAAATGATTAAAAAAAAAATCGATAGAAAAAACCGATCATGGCAAAATTTCAGACCTCTAGCTCAATATTTTCATATGGGAATTTGTTTTTTTTTTCTGTATGCATTATAAAAAACGTAGTTGATGATCTTCTATTAATTACATGATGCTATTTTTCTATCGTAGGTGGTAAGCACTCCGACGAACACAAGCAGTGGCAAGCGCATTTCAAAACCTAAAGCACCAAAAGGAGCTTCACCACCGCCCCAAGGATGGACAGCAACACGCGCCCTCAAGAACTCTTCATCTCTAAATTCGAATTCAAATTCGACAGCAGCCGGCAGCACTGTTTCAGTGGCGTCACCTAAATCTACACCCAAATCATCTAAAAACAGAAAGTAAGTTAAATATGTTATTGTTTTTTTTTTCTTGTTTTGTTTTCAGTGTTATTTCCCAAAATACTTCCCATCCCAAAAAGCTAAAAAAAAAAAAAAATAATCCCTTTTCCCGGACATGGACAAGAAAATCGAGAGATGTTATTCCTCATATATTATGTTGTGTTTAAAATAATTCCTTCTTAGATAGATCCACTTTTGTCTGCCACATTTTTTCTTTTTGTCCACACAAAACACATTTTCATTTCTTTAGAACCGCTGACAGGCCAACTGCGGCCCAACCATGCACTATACAGTGTGCCGCTGCCATGGGATTGATTCCACATTTGCAATGCATCAAGTGTCTTTGTTTGTATCATCATGAGTGCGTTGGCTTGGATCGAAAGGATAATCTATATCGGTTAGATACTGATGGCAGAGGAGCCCTTGGCTACAATCGCAAGGATTATGTCTGTCAGGTAAGTACCGGAATGTTTTTTTTTTTTTTTTGAAAATCGAGAGTCTCTTTCCAAACATTTTTTATGAACCCATACAACCATATGCCCGTGGCGTGGTGTGCCCAGACGGTGCCATTTTTTCCAAGGGCTACTCTAAGAGTATCTAAGTTCAGGCAAAAGTCTGTGAATTTATGGAAAGCCTTGAAATTTTCTAATAGATACCATGTTGAGACTAAGCCACAGCTTCGCATAGGGTGTGACAAAAAGTTTAAGCGTATAAATAGGTTAAACCGAGACACGAAAATGTATTGTAAAATTTTGAGTTCGAAAATTAATTTTAAAAAATCTATTCGGTAAAACGACGAGATTTAAAAAGAAAATCAAAGAATATGTACAGGTATATGTTTTTCTAACAAGTTAAATCGTGACATTGTTTTTAATAATTTGTTTTCTGATGCTTAGAAATAATTATTCTTAAAACTAATTTACAACTAATTTTAATTTAAGCAGTTATAGAACAATGTTTTGAATTTAGGATTTTTAAAATTGTCATTTGGTGGATTTACACGATAATAAAATTTATTAAATGTTTCAATTAATTGATTAAGAGGGCTATGTGCACCATTGTTCGATCTGCTAAAAATTTGATTCAGTGGACTTTCAGACTTGAACCTCCTCCTATAAGTTTTTTCTTTTTCATCGTATCCGTTCGCAGAAATCTCCGATCGCATAGAAGTTTCGATCGGAACGTTTATTTTGTTCATGGTATCCGAATCGTAATTGTAATAACGTATATTTCCAAAAATAAATAATGAAAACAATTATTCGGTAGATAAAACAAAACTAAAAAACTTATTTATTATTTTCCAATAACAATCTCTCGCTATGACTACTCAGTATTTATTTATTAAATGCTTTGCAACCCAAATCAATATGGTACAGTGTATCTACTGACAAGGTCGATACAGTAACAATAAAATATACTCATGCGGAAATTATTCCACAACAATTTTGATGTCGGAGACAATCGGAACTTAAGCATCGTATGTATTTCACACGCGTTGCTCTGATTTGACATTTAATTGCTCATCGCATGAATTCGAGACACGTTAGTTCGATTTTAAAAGTTCCAACGCACATTTCAATTTCTTTCGTAGGAATGTCCGATTTATCAATCTGAACAGCTACCATGATACAAAATTCGTACATTTTGCAGGAATTGGAGAAAGATTTGTTCCGATCGGATACGATGATAGGCCTGTTTGTCTTGGTTTAGCCTTTTGTCATACTATATCCAAGTACATCATGTATACATTTAAAAAAAGTATATTTCCATTTCCTAATATACATATGTAACATTCACGGGAAATATCTTATATTCCCACACTGAAAAAAAAAACATTTTTTTTTTATGTTAAAGTACCTACATATTTACAAAAAATTAATTTTGCACAAAATAACACTTTTTTATGAAAATTTCAAGGAATTAAATTATCTATTGATAATTAAATAGATTTTAATCATTTTTGGCTGAATACTATTTAAGTATTAAAAAAGGAGGTATGAAAAATACACCTAGACGCTATACAAAAATAGATATCAACAAAGGCATGAAATCCAATGTTTAAATTGATAAAGAGTCCAAAAGTACATTTGAAGTAAAAAAATATGTACGTCAGCTGATTTATTGCGCAAATTATTGTGAGTTGCATTAATAATTTTTTTTTTGCTGAATGAGTGCAACAAGTTGTGCTTTTATGGCTTAATAAGCTTTATTGCTCTTTATATTTCTTGAAAACTATGAGAAATGTTGACAGCCAATATTAAGTATTTGGCTGTGTAAAATAATAGAAGTGCACAATCTATTTCAATTTGCACGGTTGTTGTATTTTGCTCTCACCGATATCTTTTTCTTTGATGTACTAGTGCTCCACATTTACCTTTTATATGGTATTATCATGAGCGTTGCAGTATTGGCAAGATGTACTGCTGACCAGCCAATGATTTTTAAGTGTCTTCTCAGTCTACAATTGCCTGTAAGGAGACCCTTTTTTCTCCTGAGGTTATTGCTTCGCTTATTGCTACTTAAGCTTATGTTCTCTGTTATAGTTTTAAGTAAGAGCTTGGCATACTTTTTTGATTTTATGCGTTTTTGTCTGCTTATCATAGTGAAGCAATTACGTTTTTAACTTTTTATTTCAATTTCATATTAAATACTTAACGTAAAAACATTGATAATATTAACAATAAATATTACAGAGTTTGTGGCAAATTTTGCTAAAAAGCAAAAAGTTATTTATTACAGTACCTTTTCAAGACAACTACTCAATGTTGGATAAAATGTATTACTATGATCGTTAATAGAAAAGAAGCTTATGGCAAACCAGAATAAGAAAACCACTGTCTCTTTTGTCAAAAACATACTTGAACATGCTCGCTTTCACAACAGAGACAGCGTTTTCCCGAATTTAATTTTAACATAAACTTGTTTTCTTTAAGGTCTAGTGTATCCCTGTTTTTCGTTAAGTCAAGGAATATTTTTCGTGCTAATAGACACATTCAAAAGAATGTTTGTCCCGTTATTTTTTTAACTCCCGTTTACGGTGTCAGTAAAATGTATTCTTTTCAATATTTCAAAAGATTTAATAAGCTTAAAAATGCTTTTTAACACCTTAACTGTCCCCATACAAAATTATTTAAAACCACCTAACGTCCATTATTTTTCAAGACGTCATCGAAAGTCCCATGTATCATATTTGATACACAAAATTTTCTTTTTCCATGTATCATTTTTGATACATGTCCCTATACAAAGTGATATAAAAGCACCCATACGTCCGGTACGTTTTTTCAGAAAAACATTATTATTTAGTAAGATTCAATGCTTACGTAAATTAATGGTCACTGCTGTTAAAAAAAGGAATTTGGTTTTGTGGACATTTTTGATACATGGACTTATGCTAACTCTATATCATGTCAAAAAGTCCCATGTATCAAGTTTGATAAATAAAATTAGAGTCAAGTAGTCCTATCTATCATATTTGATACAAATAATTATACTTTTGTCAGCACAACACTCAGTGAAATTGTTATATTTTAAAATTGTTATTATTTTTTTAAATTACTCAAGAATTCCTCCATTCACCACCCTAGTACGCCCATGCGCAAACTTCTTAACCAAATTACCACATAAAAATGGTAAAATTATAAGAAAGCGTTGCTTTTCGTGCTACAGCAACCTTATGAGAGACGGTCTTGCAGCTTTCAATTCGAAGCAAGTGTCAACAGATTGCAAACAATGCAGAAAAGCATTCTGCTTGGCATGCTTCAATTTATAACATTGAAATTTTAAAATTTAATTTAAATTATAAATATGCCAGCCTTACCTTATGTACACATATTAAAACAAAAATAAAATAAAACAAAATAAATATTGCATAAAAATGTAAGGATTTACTTTTGAAAAAAGTTTTTCTACTTAAATATTTTTCCAATTTTTTTTAAGTTTCTTAAGGTATCAGTCGTTATTTACAAGTATATAATGAAAATAATGTTTTTTGACAATTTTTATCATATTAAAAATTGGTTTTTAAATACACCCTTTTATGTTTCAAAAATGATATATTTGACTTATTGTTGGTGTATTTTTAAGAACAAATAATGGACGTATGGATGTTCTCAAATCAGTTTGTGTGGGGACTGTGAAGCTGAATGAATGTCTTAAATGGACTTAGGGGGCACCAACAAAAATTAATTTTGTGTATCGAATATGATACATGGGACAGTTAAGTTGTTATTATTATTTTATGACCTTATTATATAATATAATTATAAAAATTCTAACTGCTTTTGAGGGACTGTCAACAGGTTATGTTTTCCTATAGTTTTTATATTTTTAAGCTATTTAATATAATTATGTTTAATTCTTCTTTTTTTTCAGTCTTGCGTTTCGCCAGTAAATACAGCAATCCTTAAGGAAAACACCGCAACTCCTAAAGAACCAGATATGCAAATTTTACTAGCAGCACTTTCCCAGCCGCCTCCACCTCCTCCTCCGCTACCAGCTCCCACACCTATTGTCACACCTCCTATCAGAGCTCCATCTCCAAAACCAATATCTGCACAAGTTATTGCTCCTGTTGCACCGGCTTCAACCACAACAACAATTGCTGCAGTCGTACCAGTTTCAAAACCAAAGTTCACACCTCCTGAGCCCACGGCTGGTGATCTTCCACAGACAATAGCTGTTATAAAAGGCAAAAAATACGTTGTTGTTAAGAAGCCATTGATCCAGCGTTCTTCAGCTGTCGCCGCTGCCGCTGCTGAGTGAGTAGAATGTATAGTGTCTCACAGGATGTATTTATATATATTTTTTTTACTATATTTATCGAAAACCA
This sequence comes from Syrphus vitripennis, assembly GCA_958431115.1. Classification (NCBI taxonomy): domain Eukaryota; kingdom Metazoa; phylum Arthropoda; class Insecta; order Diptera; family Syrphidae; genus Syrphus; species Syrphus vitripennis. Next base: position 110,410,095 of record OY288108.1, read on the forward strand.
TACAACACAAGAAAACGAAATTATTATATATTTATGTCCATGTCCCTAACTTCCACTAACAATTTAAATTTTTCTACACATTTCTGCACTTGCTTTATTTAATATGGTAAACTAAATATATGCTAATTGTTAACTTTTTTTTTACAGAAATAACACTGTTGAAGCAACAGCTGAAAATGATGTTACTACAAATGATCGTTCCAAACGGAATAGCACGTCGAATCTACACAGAAAACAACATACTGCAGTAGGAACTTCAACACAAGCTGTGACAACAGCTACAGCAGCAGTACAGAGCTCACCACCTGGCAATAGTACTGCCCAACCAACAAAGGATTCGACTTCACTATCTGCAGCTGCATCGCTGACGTTTGCGTCAAATTTCTTTGCAAACGTTTCTGTAGGATATGGTGCTATTCTACATATACTGAAGTATCTTAAGATTCATGTAAGTTTCTTCATTTTTTGTTGCAGTCACAAAATAATTAAAAAAAAAAAAAACAATTTAATTTTAGGAACGACCTCGAGCTGCATCTGTTTGCAAGATTTGGAATCTTGTAGCAAAAGATCGATCACTTTGGCAAACTGTGAGAATGAAGAATTCAAAAGTTGGAAACTGGGCAGGCTTTACAGCTGCCCTACGTCGAGGAGAAACAAAGCATTTAGATCTGCGAAAGCTTTTAGTTTCCAGCACTAAATTAGAAGAAACATGGTCAGAGTTTTGCAAACACATTGGGATGGTACCCTCGCTTGAACACATTGATATGTGCCGTTGTTCAGCCAAAGTGGTAGAGAGCATTTTCCTAACAAATCCCAATCTGACGATCTTGAGTGCTTTGGCGATAAACAATGAGAGTTTAAATTTGATAAACCTAGACAATCTAGTGATGTTGCAAGAGCTGCGTCTACGCACATTAGACAAGTGCACACTTGAAGGAGACCTATCACCGCTGCGATCCTTAACAAGCCTTCGGCATCTGTCCTTAACATCTATTCGGGATTTGGGAACCAAGGGAATTGAAGTTATCGGTGAATTGAATAGTCTTGTTTCACTTGAATTGGGAGATTGTAATGACTTTGATTCGCGTTTTACCGATAATGTTCTACCCAAACTATCAAACTTGGAGCGCCTGCGGCTAGAAATCGGTCAGGAACAATGTCGCACATTGGATATTTTAGATTCTGTAGCTAAGCTGGAAAATCTTAGTCAACTTGAATTTGTAAATTTCGACATAAAGCCCGGCTTTGATGATAAATTAGCTCAGTGCACAAATATCCTCAAGCTCTTGATCATCCCCACATACATCTCACAATCAGCCACAACTAATAACATTGTGCTTAATGCAGTTTTAAAACTTCAAGACACATTGGAAGTGTTTACTTGGGGTGTTACTGTGGAGCTCCTTCGTGTTACAGCACTCTACGTGGATCAATGTGAAGATTCTACACGAAAAGAACGTCATCACTTCGATGAATGCATTCCCGTACTGAAGCCAGTGCCTGGCTCGGCTGCTGCAGATACCCCTGGCGATGAACCCAGTCCCGGAGCAAATGCTGTACCACAAATCGAGATCCTGCCGCTGGATAAAGTAGAAGAGATCCTGCGAGACAATCTGGCAACTACGAAATTCACAATAGTAAAAGTGCCGTACCATGCCACATGGAAACAGCAACTTGTAGAATAGTGCTGCATATTTTGAGGGTTCATCTTCCTCTAAACATATCCCCAGAGATGTGCGACAGAATGAATTAATTAATTTCTTTTTTTTTTTGTCTTTAAAAAAAAAATATTATGCTTTTAAGCAAAATGAGTAGGAGGACTTTTGTAGTGCACGATTTGTGATCGTTTTGGTTGGTTAATCAGCCCAAGGATTCCATTTTGTGTAAATTAATCAATGATTTATTTTTTTTATATATATTTTATTATTATTGATCATATATTTCTTTTTTTTTTTGTTTCGAAACAAACACACAGCAATATCTGAGAGAACCAACTAATGAATTTGGTTTCGTTTTTTTTTTAGTTTTTGTGTTTTTTTCGTTAACTTAAAGTTAATAAAGTAAAATCATGAGGAAAAACAAATTAAAACAACAATTAACCGTTGTAGAGTATATGAATATTATAATATTAAATATTGTAGAACGCAATACAATGAGAAAAAGAGCTAAACTTAATCGAAAAATAAAGGAGATTTAATTATCTTATAAATAAATAATGTTTTACTATCGTAATAATTATGAATTATTTAATGTTTTGAATAGGTACATATTTCTTATTAAATCTGTAGTTGATATATCATTATAGAATAAAGAAAAATTACTTATTGACAAGAAAATTAATCGCTTGGCCCTAGCTGTATTACAAATTATTATCATTTCAAAATATGGTCATTTGATTTCGCTTGGTAAATAGTGTTAGTAAATATGAATTGCTCTGACAAATAAAATTAATTCTAATTTCTTTACAGTTTCAAAGACAATTTGAAGTAGAATTTAATCGAAGATTGGAATAAGTCAAAATGCGAAATTTTAGTTTGGAAATTGTAATACACAAATTGAGGAGCTACTTTTTAAAAGAAGAAGAAATGAAGAAAGTCTATTTACAAAGTATGTACGAAGTAGACACTTTTTTAAATCTTTAGAAATAAGGTGGCCTATTTTATTGCAATTTATACTCGCTAATTAATTAGGTTTTTTGAAGATTCTAATTGGCTAAAAATTTCAGTACTGTGTTCTTTATTCTACTCTGATAAACAAACTCGAAGACGTTTTTGGGTAGGTATTCAAAAGGTTTTTTTCTTGTTTTAACTTATTTTACAGAAAATATTTACTGAATCATCTTTTTAATCTTCGCATTGTAATTGTGCAAAATAACTGGTTCTTCCAACATGTGAATAATAAAATTTCTGAGTTTTGCCGTCAAAAAGTTGAGACTAAACTTTTGTAGATTCATTTGCTCCTAATAGAAAAATTCTGGGAGTTATCATTTTCCTGAACTTACCTGTTAACCTAATTTATTTTTTGATACACAGGGATATGCCGATCCGAAGTAGAATAAAATACATACATAGCTATATGAGTATTTTTTGGCAGATTTTAAAATGGCATAATTTTCTATTTAAACTCTAGCGAGTTCAACATCATTGGCGAATGTTTGCAACACGAGTCAATTTAACACCTGGGACTTAAAACGAAAAAGAAATTATTAAAAAATAACGAAAATAGTAACAAAGTCATGCTATACTTTTTTTTAAAGTCAAAGGTCTATTCTTTCATAAATTATTTCTATCTAGTTAATTTAGTAAATAGTTTAAGAAAAATTAATTTTCACGATTAGGGCCTGAATAATAGATGAATTTAGCTTAGGCTTTTAAAGTAATTTCGCAAAAAAAGCAAACTTAAAAATTCAGTGATTTTCAAATAATCTCGATATCTCCCCATAGACTTTGAAAGCTTTGTGTTGAACATTGCTCCGAAAGCAAATCTCAAATTTCAGTGATTTCAAGTGAGATCTTCATATCTCCCCATAGACTGAGCTTTGCGCTGACATGAAATACAACTATCAGTTTGAATAAAAAATTTAAGATTTTGTAGAATTGATTTTTTCTCTGCTTTTGGGGATGCTTAATTCAAATCTGATTGTTCGCAACAAAATTTCGTCACAGTTCATATTATTGCTATAAATTTTTCGGAGATGATATCTCTAGTACAAATGAATACATAAATAATGTGCATAGTTGTATTATACTCCTAAGCGCTAATAATCAGTATCTTCGATTTGTAAATAAACAGAAACCAGAAAATTTGTTAGGTGTGTGATCGCTGGGGGCCGACGTGTGTAACGTGTTCATGAGAGTACTATGCAAATTTATATAAAATGTGCATAGAATGAATATCAGCCAATGTACTAATTGTAAAACAAACATTAAAGTATCGAAAATATGAAAGCACTTGGCGATCATTTTGTTTTCTTTGATACCCTTGTGTGCAAAGATTATCTTCATTTTCAATTAAACTGTATTTTCTACCGCTAGGGGTAATTTGTATTTTTCTTGCTCTGAATACGTGACTTCAGGAAAAGAATTGTTTTCCACTTCTCGTTTCCAACTGCAAATTATTCTCATACCATGCCATATATTACCGTAGACTCATAGCAAATAGTAACTGAACAATTCACCTAATTCAATTACACTTGATTTCTTGTGCCCGGCGCGGCGTTGATAATGTTGGACTCATTTCGAGACGCTCTGAAACAAACTGAATTGGGTATTAAAATTTCGATACGACTTGCATTTCCGCAATAATGGAAAGTGTAACTAAAATTATAAAATTTACTTCAATTATGGTTATCTGCTCATAAAAAATTGTTACAATAATTCATTGAAGAATAAATTAAAAAAAGTCATGTCAGAAGTGGGATTCGAACCCACGCCCACAGAGTGGACTGCGACCTGAACGCAGCGCCTTAGACCACTCGGCCATCCTGACTGGTTGGAATCTCCTTGCATAATATGCTATTTCAAAGGAGCAACCAAAGATTATAAATTTTTGGTTAACATCGATTTTAAATTATTTATCATTTTTGGTAAATTTTTCCGGTATTGCTGGCGGCGCGGGGCGGTTGAATCCTAATAGTGTATAATTTTAGTTTTGTTACATTATTGTAAGCCACTGCTCATGTTCAAGTTGACTTTTTTTCAGCCGACGACGCTGTCGATGGGACAAAAATGCCATGAGCTAAATCGTCTTTATTTATGAATACCTTGCCATTATTTACCTATACAAATTTCAAATTTAATCCCAGTATCCGGTTGATTCTAAGACATTTTACAATCTCTGCATTTTATACCACTTCTGTTGCAGGTACTATTACTAACTGTAATCCTCCCCCAGTCAACGCTGTTGGCCATTTCAGAAGCCATCCGTTTCGTGATTATGACTTGACTTACTGATCTAAAGGAAATGCATACCAATCACTACAACATCAATGAAAGGAGGTCGCGAAATCTGATATTCCATTCGTCCCCTGTTGTATAGCTGTGGACGAGTATTCGAGTGGAACTGGAAGTATTTCACTTGAAGCGCTAAGTTAAGAAAAAAAAATTGACTTACATTTTGGCCAGAGAGCAATGGTGACTCAATCAACCTACTGAACTGGTATGAAAAAATGTATAACAAATTGTGGAGGCCTAAGGCGTGGGAGAAATTCCGAAAATCATTTCAACGCAACGATCGGACAAAAGATAGATACATGGATGCATTTCAAGATTTCCAAAACCAACAGCGCAACGGCACAAACAAAAGGTCTATGGCAAGAGTTGAATATAGTTAATATGAAAATAATAATTTTTTATATGCCATTCGATGCATTCAAGAAAAAAAACTGCGAACAACTATCAAATAGCTTTGTGTTGCAAAGAAAAGTGTAGATAGGTACATGAACTTTCATTGCGGTTTCGAATGAAAAGTGAACTGCATGGCGATGAATCCCACATACAATGTAATACTCGTATGTTTGAGGAAATTACAGGGGGATTTATTTAATATTGAACTCTTAATTTGTAGGTTGAGTCCGGGACCATAATATTTTGACTTGCGACCTTAGGTACTATAGAGCTAGTTTTGGATTCGTTAAAAAAAATTGAACTCGAGAAAATGCAAAACGCTTAAGGAGTTTAATTTAAATTTAATGAAAAAAAAAAAATTTTAACTCAGTAATTTTTTTAAAAAAATTTTAATATTATTTTAAATGTGCAGGGCACCTGGGGTGTCTTTTTTTACAACTTAGTCAATTTTGTCGATAAATTTTTTCATCTATAAATAGGTATACAAATGTATGTACATACATACATATGTATGTATTGTATGTACATTACGTATATACAGTGGACGTCCAGTATAACGAATGATATAATGTTCGAGGTCATTCTCTATATCGAGAGCGTTCGTTATATCGATCGACTTTTCCATTCAAAAAAATTTAAGTAAGTGGTTGATTTATTAATTTATTTATTTGGCACACGGAATTTTATTGAAATTTCCTTAAGTGAAACGCCTTTGTTGCACTCATCAATAATTTTGACTTTGTCCTTTAATGAAAGCCGAGTACGTTGAGATTTTGTATTCATTTTAATATTTTGTACACAAAACTAAATCTACAAAATTATTACGGAGCGTTTCAACCAGACGAGACTTTAAACAACAAAAACACTATTTAACTGCTAACATTATCTTGCCGTCGTGTCATTGAATATGTGTGTGTAAGACCGTACATAAAATTCAAAACTGCATAGCGATAGACAAACCAAAAAATAAGAATTCTAACAAAAATGTTTTAGTAGGCGATGCGAAGACTTAACGAAAAACAGAAAGCTTGTTACAGTTTTGAACCTTTGGCGCACACACATACATATGTACGAGAATAAACTTATGTGTTGACATAAAAATATATGCACAGATCACAATGGCAAGAAAAAAGATCATTTTAAGGCAATATATATACGCGTTCGTTATATCGGATATAAAATTTTTATCATCGTTCGTTATTTAGAGATGTTAATGTAAATTTCAAAAGCGTTCGTTATATCGCAAATTCGCTTTATCGGGCATTCGTTATATTGGACGTCCACTGTACTTACATATTTTGAGAATTTTTTTTTAATTAAGTTGCACAGAACAACCGGATGGAAGTTTTTTTGAGCAACGAAAATAAAAATTGGTCAAAAAATAAATTGTGAAAAAATTGTAAAAAAACATTTCGTTCTCAAAAAAAAATGGTTGAAAAAAATTTGGTGATGATCAAAAAATTAATTGCGAAAAAAAGTTTTTTTTTTTTCAAGAAAAATAATCCTTCCAGTACCTACCTATAAATGATTTGAAAAAAATTATTTTTCAAAAAAAAAACAAATTGTAAAAAAACATTTTACAGTCAAATGTTCAATCAAATTTGTTTAACATTGTTTTTGATAAAAATGTTTTGAACATTTTTTTCTCCATTTTTTGTTTAAGGAGAACAAAATGCTTTTAAAAAAATTTTTATTAATGATTTTTTTTCTGTAATTTTTTCAGCCATTTCTTTTTAGGACAAACTAATTCTGTTTGTCGATCCACAAATATACATAATATACAAACGTACAGTACATAGGTAGGTTAGAGATTTGGAAAATTTATCTTTTTTTTCTAAAAAAGTCCGACGTCTCGTTGGGTACCTACTTTCCAACATTTTCTAGTGCATTTGACCTTTTTTGGATTAATTCATTAATTAATAACTATGTAATTAAAAATTCTTAACAAATTGGTAACTGGTCAACTTTTTCGGCAACTTTTTTTTTGCATGTACTTAATCTATTTTTTTGCCATGTTTTATTTTTTCCGGTTCAGAAAACTTTCCAAATGGTTGTTTCTAACCTGACAACTTTATTTCGTTTTTTTTTGGCAATTTTTTGTTAGGCAGTATATTTGAAATGGTATCGACAAGAATTTTTAAATTCCGACTTTTAGCACCCTGTATGGTTTTATTTTTTATAGGTATACAACGTACCTAACGTATTTTACAAAAAGAAAACTTAAAATTTTTTTGATTGTAAAGTTTTTTTTTAATGAAGGAAGGTAGGTACTGCAAAAAAAAGCTTGGTTTTCGAGAAGTGAACCCAAAAAAAGCGCTCATTTTTTCAAGTTATTTATCATTCAAAAATTCTTCAACAGTTTTCAACAAACTATAATATTTATAGGTATGTAGGTAGGTAGGTATTTGGTTTCTAGTTTTCAAGTCATGTTAATACTTTATTAAATAATCTTCAATTCATCTAGCTAATGAAGCTACTTATTAGTTTTGTTTTACCTTAATACCTACATACGTTCATAATAAAACCTTAAATAATATTTTTTTTTTAATTTTAACAAACCAAACATATGTACCTACTTTCCAGAGCCTTATAAAGTATTCTGCTGTGGCTTATAAACATTAAAACAAATATTTTAAAAATAATTGGCTATGATCATTCTAATACCAATTTGGTACCTATATTCTTCTTCGGGATCTTCATCTTACCAAGGTTCAAACTCATGGAAATATCAACATTTTAACATACCTATTACCTAGGTACCTTCTGGAATTCAAGAGTTACAACCTACTCTTGTTTGGTTGGAATACAAACTAGACTATGGATTGCACTCAAGAAGTCTTTTCCAATATCTAGTTTACCGAGACACTCAATCTGAGCATTTTTTTATATCTACATTAACTTTAACTCCCCTAACAAAAACGTTAAGAAAACAAAAAATAACATCAACCACGAGCACATGAATAAACAAAAAGAAAACAAAACTAAAAACAATTCGTTAATAGATAGGAAAAAAGAGAAAATATTTTTTTTTCAATTATTATTTACTTCAAAGCAAAATGACAAAGAGTGAAAACAGAACTTAACTCAAACCTCATGCAACCAAATTCGAAACCAACACCCAACAGCGACCACTGCACTAAAGTTGAAAGCAGTCAATTGTTGGACGTTGAAACGAAACGGTCTTCTACGCTCAAAAATATATTACAGATTTGAATATCTTTCTCACAAATCCTATTCATCCCACGCTTCGCAAAGTATCGCGCGCAGGTTCATCTACCTAATTTGGTACGGATTTTCAACACAAGAAGTAAGCTTCAAACTTCAGCTCTTCTTTTCTGTAAAGTGTGGTGTGGTGTTGATGTTCTTGTTCATTTTAATAACGGACTCGTGAATTTGTAATTTACATAAATAACGGTAAAATATTTTCATTCGCGAAGAAGTGCATAAAAGAAGAGTCGGTAGATATACCTAGTGTCTGTGTGTTTTGGTTTTGTTGCTTTTTTTTTTTGTTTATTCTTCTCGAGAGGATATCTACTCTTCTGGAAGCTGGACAGTCCAAAGTACCTACCATCGCATAATCTTTCATCTGACAAAAGACATCCGCGTGTAAACGGGGAGCTTAGCTTAGCATCAAATCCAGAACCGCGACTTTAAAACCGATTCGAACCAGAGATCAAGGAAGACAACAAAAATAGAAACTATGAGGCAGATCGGAATTAGTGAGGTGAGTTGTTTTATTGTAACTTATTTTTTTTTTTTTGTACCTATTATATTTATTTTATTTTTGCTTAATTGTGCACCAAAGAGAGAAGAGAACGAGTTTCGAATTTCTTCGATTGATTTCATATCGATGATGCGCTACTGATACGTTGAACGACAAAAAAAAATGTAACCAATACGCTATGGACCACGGGTTCGTTCGATGAGGAAGAAGATAGCGTGGCGATTTGTTTTAACGTTTTTTAAACGTGATGCAGTAGTGTATTAATTAGCATTGAAGTGAGAATCGAGAAAAAGTTGCCAATTATAAAAAAAGTAGCATCGATTGTGTCTGAAGTTAATAAAATGGAGACATTCTTAACATTCTCTTTTATAAAAAAAAAATGTGCCGGTCCATCTGCTGTCTATATGATTTGATAGATGTTAATAACTAGTTAGTCTTGATTTTTGTAAAACTTTTTTTTTGACTTCTTTAGAGAGTGAAATATAATAGGCAACAAGATGATAGTAATATTGTTTTTTTTTAGTAGTTTTTTGATAGTGAAATGATAAAAATAACAAAAAATCAGGTATGGTTGATTAGATTAAAAAAGTAGCAAATTTGTTAAATTTTATTACTTTATATTTGGAAAACGTGCGTAGAATAATAAAAATCCAATCAAACGTATTCAGAATGTGCAAGGGAAATAAACTTTGCAAAGGTAGCAAAGTGGATACGAACGATGCAAACTTACGTTGTTGTATTGAAGTTAATTTTTTTTTTTAATGTTCAAGAAAACAAAATGCTAATAACTTTTCCAAACACTTGGAAAACACCCACAGTGATTAATAACATTGTTGGTAATATCAATTAGGGTTCTTTTTATGTCAAATATTTCTTATTTTTTATCAAATTTGCCTTGAAATATTAACCTTAATAATATGTAGAAATTTTAAATCTGTAAAATAATTTATTACGAAACAATAAACAAACCAACATCTTTCATATCTTATCTTATCTGCCAAAACGCGAGATTGCAATCACTGGAGCAGGAAGCTATTGCTTTATTTTAAAACTTAAGATCTAGATCTAGATATCCAAGTGTTTATAGTTTTGTAATCTTTTGCCTTATACCTACTCCTACATATGTACGTAAAGTCATACATACATACATATATGTATGTATATACCTACTATTAAGCAATTATTCTCACAAAATAAAAGAACGCCGTGCGTCTTTAATCTTAATATCTTATCGATGATTATGATTCACTACACTATCTAAATTCGAAAATGCGGTAAAACTTGAAAAAAAATATTTAATATATTTCTAGAATGCAACGTTTCATTTATTAATTCGTTACCAAACAGAAAATGTTTGCTTCTGATTTTTTTTCCTTTTAAACAGATATTTAAGAACTTAAAAAATGTTGGGCGCAATTTTTTTAAGAGTGATTTTGTTTTAAAGCTTTTAAAATTACTCTTTTTTTTGAATGAGAGAAACAAAAAACTGTTTGAACAAAAGAAAAATTGCACTATGCGGAATATATTTTCTTAGTTGTTACACTATTTTTACCATGAACCTTTGAAAAAAATACAAAAGTCGAATTGTGTGTCAAAAAAATTTTTTTGATATTTTTAATCAAAATTAAAAAGAAATTAAACCCAAGTTTAAAATAATGACTGTTTTACATAAACTTGTTCCTATGTTAAAGTAAAATAAATAGAAATAAAAAATAAAATGCTTAATGATAGATTGTACTAATACAGATACAAACATAAAATTTTATCAAAATTCTAGGAGCCGTTTTCGAGAAATTTGAGATTTTTGAAAATAAAATTAATTCTTGTTAAAATTATTAAATATCATAGTAGGTAATTAAAAAAAATATATACCCAGCCGTTTTTTAAATACTTAATTTTCGAACGATGTATTTTGAATACATGCATACATAATAATGCATAACAATTTTGATGAAAAATCCGATTTTTTCATTTAAATTGAACCAACAATTATTTATTGTCTATTATCTATTGTCGTCGGAGACGTTTTAAAGGCCAAACAAAATTTATGATAGGTTCCGTTATTTTTGGTCTTAAAAATCCAAAAAATACTGCACACCAAGTTTTAAGAAATTCACTTACCCGTTTAGGTTTTAGCTCAATACATACACAATTCTATTACAATTACATAATGTCAAATTCGACTATATAAAACAGCTGTGTCATCGACAATGAAAATGGCTGAGTAAAATATGGGACCCTAAAATGGGCCTTATATAATTTGACTGTGCTATTTTTTTCGAGAATCTGGTTTTTATTTTGCATCAACCAAATCTTAAACTAGCAATCTTCCAGCCAATAAGAATTAAAACCAATTTTAAATTAATTGGTTTTGATAACTAGAGAGGAATAGGTTTCCACCAAATAATACTTTTTTTAAAGTTACTTCCCCGAGTAAAATTGTTCGATTAAAACTGTGCTTTAATGATTAACAAATGATTAGATAATAATCTGCAAAATAATTAGATTCATATTTCATTAAAATATCAGCCTTTTATAAATAATCTTACAATATTTATAGTCCAGCCGCGAGTACATTCACGTTTTCTGCTTGCAATTAATTGGAAATGGAAGTAAGTATTGTATATAATCGTTTTCGTAATAAGGAAGCTAAATCCCGAAATATTGACCATAAACTTATTGAAAATAAAGTAATATAAAAAAGTCCCACAATATACCATCTTATGTTTGTACCTAGTTTATTTGCCAAGGGTGAATTACCTATAAAAAAATTTAAGTAGTCTGAGTTGGTTTTAATTTTTGTTTAAGAAACAAAAATAAACAATTTTTTTTAATAAAAAGATGCAATTGATAGTTGAGTGTTTTTTTTTTTTACAAGGTCGGGGCTTAATAATTAACGAGTTTAATGTGTAGCAACAACTTATTCTTCAGGCTTAGCTAAGCTCTTTATAAGAGAATAAAGAGTAACTTGTGTTTTTACAAGTACTTAGCGATGGTATTTTTTTTAAAGTGAGATGTCTGCAGTGGATATTCATCAATAATTAGACTGAAGCCGTTTCTTTTATTTCAGAAAAGTGTTGATGAGATTTTAAAGATCAGATTTCTACACGAAAGATGCAATTTCAAATTTGGAAGATTTGATCTATATTTTAGTATACATAATTTGCTAGGACTGATATGCTGGCTGGATAAACTTTTTCGTTTGGGTCCAACTCCACAACGGGCCGGGCGGTTGCACTTTAAATAATCAAAACCGCCATTCTAGATTTAAACTTAACTTCAGGAATGTTTATGTTGAACAACCCATTGTAGTATAGAATAGAATAATATGGCAGTGAATAGTTCTGCAAAAATGTTACCAAAAACTGTGTAAATAGCACGTTTACTCGCGGAGAGTGTTATTTTTGCGTTGATTAGTGTTGTTTACATGATGTTTTAAAAATGTTCGGTGTCTCTTCGTGTTGTTTTGCAAATGTTGAATAGTGTGGTCACAACAACTGATGGACCATTTCACATGGCAACTGATGCAAGTTACGCGCAGCGACGTGGCCCGACCTTGTTTTAACTAAAATGAAGTTTCGATTCAAACGTTTCAGATTCGCGGTAAAAATTTCAAATCTTTTGTGCGGTGAATCGAGTGGATTTTTTTGTTGTAAATAACTGACATTCAAATAAGCACAGGGTGAATCTATAGCAGAACCAAAAAACCCTTTTTTGGTTTGAATAGAAGGTTAAATCTGAAAAGGATGAAGAAATACCCGAAAAAGTCGATTTTTTGGTTCCGTTTTCTTTGGCATATCTAATTGATTTATTTATTGAAATGCCAATTGTATAGCTTCAAAGCCATGTTGTTTTCCTGGAAGTTTTAAGAAAACGTCTTAAGAAATAAGATTGAATGTTTTTACGCCCAACACTGATCATATTATGTATGACTGGCTGATGACTCATCATTTCGACAGGCGTTTTACTGCCACTAGCATGTGCCGATAAACATTGATGTTTTTGACGAGCTTTTTTTTTAATTAAATTCAAAAGAGTTTTTTTGACAAATTTGTTTCCGACATTTATTTTAAACATTTTTTTTTTGGCCAAATTTTACTCTCAAAATTTTATTTTGGCGATTTTAATTTTTTGTTTTGACAAAATTTTATTTGCAATTTCTTGGACAAAACTTTGCACTCAAGTTTATTGCAGAATTATTTTGACAATTTTTTTCTGACGAATTTTTTTCGACATTTTTTTGACAATATGTACATATGTATGTATTTAGGTTTGATGACATTATATGTATCTACTAAAATACAAATGTTTAAAAAGTTAATAGCCGCTAAAAAATAGTTTTAATCAGAAAGAAGTATAGCGCCTGTCTGGCGACTGAATCTACCAAATTTATCACTGTTGGAAATATGACGGTTTAAACTATCACAGCCGTTAGTCGTTGTTTGCTAAGAATCTTAATTTTCATAATCGTTTCAAATCAAGTTGGTTCTGATTTTAGGGATTTTCAAAAGTTTTGCAAAAAGTTTTGTTCAGATTTTTTTGTTCTAGACTTAACTTGCACTTCCGCTCAGAAGTACCTACCTATCATGGAATTTCACTTGCACTCGAAATTGCTCGATTCTTCAATAACATTCAACGATAAGATTAAAACTTGTCCCATTAAAGACAAAAAAAAAACTTAAAGCTACGTAACTCGTACGTGGCGTCTAATACTCGATTGCAATAATTATAACTGCTTGCTCTTGACAATCAATGTGAATTGGTTTTTTTTTTGTTTTTTAATTTTCGCAACAAAACAATTGAAACATTCCACTCTTGAAAACAAAATAAATTTTAAATTCAGCCGAAGAAGATAACAAAAGAGAAGGTATATTGTGATAAGATAACGAATATACAACAAACGTTTTTAAGTAATAATTTTAAATTGCTTTCGGTACTTAAATAAATTCTGGTTTTAATTTAAAAATAGGTGGAAACACTCATAACTCTGTTGAAATATTTATTTCTCTTTTTCCATAGTATAATACACTGACTCCATTTAAGCAGGGGCTGGCTGGCTGGGTTTACGATGATGCCGATGCCCCTCAACTATACTATATGGATAATTAAAAGCATCCATTGGAACGCCACGATGAAAATGGAGGCAGGTATATATGGGAATGGGAATGCGTGGCTGAGAACATTAAGTTCAATGGTCATCATCATCCATCCATCCGACAATACAGCTGGCTCCTTATATATATTTATTCAATGTGCTTGAAACTGGCATCTGGCACGACCAATTGCCAGTGCATAGCATTGTTTTTCTTTCTTTATTTTCTGTTGCCGGACATTACCTGTGTTGGGGGCTGTTCGCTTTTTATAAATTAATAAAACACATTTTGTTTATATATAAAGAAAAATAAATAATTTTACTTTCAAAATAATTTGTCCGTGAATGAATTTTATAATAATTTTGTTACGTTTTTCATCAAAAACGCATCATTTAGCTCACATTTGCAGCGGAAGCGGCAGGCATAATAGATGGATATGATTAACCGTTCAAAAACATTCAAGCGGACCATAAATTAAGGAATTAAAACTTGCTAAAAATTATTAAAAATATTAAATTAGTAAAATTCTTATTTTTCTAAAAAAGAAATACATTTGTATAATATATTTATCTACCAATGTACATACAAATATATACAATATACAATATATACTATACATATGATTCTAGTTCTTTTTTGAAACAAAAATCTTGTAACCAAATTTGAAAAAAATATTGTTTAAAAAAAAAATTAGAAATACAATAAGGAGGTACGTTTATTTAGTGACAAAACTCTATTTTCCTTTCCTCTTTCTTTTTTTTTTTTGTTTCAAGAAAGTCAATTGTTTTTTTTTAAGAATTCGAAATTTCTAAAACGAAATTCTGCCCAAGCGATTTTTTAATATTAGCCGTGTTTTATGAACAATTTATAGCAACTCAGTAAAATTTTTACACACAAACAATAACAAATAAATTTATTTTCACTTTTTGTTTTGCTTAGAAACAATAACAAAGTTTTTATAATCACTTTTTTGTTATTGTTTTTGTGTGTAAAATTTTTTGCTGAGTTGCTATCAATTGTTCATAAAACACGGCTATTATTTGAAATATTTTACAAAAACAAATGTTAAAATTAATTTTCTTGAAAACGGCTTGAAGAATTTTGACAAAAAATTGTGCGTGCACAATTCAAAACCAATAATTAATTTAGACATTAACGACGACATGTTACAGCCGGAGCCGCAAAAGTTATAACATTTTCAATTTTTCTAACTCCGACTGCAGCATTTTTGACATACAGCTATGTCTCATTCTGTTCAGCCAGTACCTAACTCACTTTTTTCACAACCCGCGCTTGGTCCGCTTAGGGTAGGCTAAGTGTCAGGAAGACGCTATTGTAAACATTTTTTTTTTTGCTTACAAATATTTTGCGGATTTCAATACTAAACACAATATGTGCTAAAATTCAAAAGATAAATGTTGTCAGAAAAAAATGCGGAAAAAAATAAAATTGTCAAAACAAATTTGTGAGGGAACAGAGTGCAAATTAAACTTGGTCAAAAACTTATTAGAAAAACCATTTTTCGGAAAAAATATTAGTCGCAAAAAATGCTTGGCAGAAAATGCCGAATAAATTTGTCAAGAAAAAAAATCGTCAAAACATCAGGTTATCCATTTGCCAGTCAGTGTTGTGCGTAAATATTATACTTTTCATAGAACTGGTTAGTTGATTTTTGATTATGTTAGTTCTGCTGACATCTTTTATGTCAACCTATTTTTGGCCTCAAGTGGGATTTTCATAAGCACCTTACTATTTTCAAAATTTTAATAATCTGTACCTATATTTACAATCTTCCATTACTTAAAATTTAAAATTTGATTATCATATGCAAATCTTTGAAATCAACTTATCTGCTAACAATAATAATTTATCATTTATTTTAAACAAATTATTTAGTAACACATAACGATTATAAACACAGCATGCTGATTTGATTACACTATACCTAATCTGCTTGCAAAATTTTTAAGAAGCTAACAAAAGGCCCCTTTCGAATCACCAATCGGAACTTAATCGCATTTCATTACAACTGTCATCATCAAAAATTACTTAACCTATTCAAACTATTCAAATAGCAGAAAAACTCTTTTGTATATTGTCATATAATGTTAAATCAAACACCGCACAATGTCGTCGCTAATCGGTTCAAGCTCTCGTAAAATGTTTCTCAAGACACTCGAAAAACTTACATTAAAATTCATTGAGCAATTACACTCATAATGCCTCGTTTAAGTGACATCAATCAATTCACCAAAAATTTTAAAGAAGAAAAAAAAACACGCCATCACGATTTAACTATCTTCTTCATTTCCCGTTATAAAAAAAAAAGCCTGAAAAGTAAAAGTACCTAAAAGAGCTTGAGTGAGACTTATGAAGAAAAAAAAAAAAACATAAAATTAATGTGGATCATCTATAAGTATTCAAGAATATTTTCATAGTCAATTTAAAGTTTTAATGTCTTCCCGACTAGAAATGACTTGGGGATAACCCAGCCTATACATCTGGACCTAATTGGGTCCCGAAGAGGTACGCCCAATAGGGAAATCCCAAGAAGGCCCCAATTAGCCCCCATTCGGGAAACCCCACCGTAAAAATAAAAATTTTTAGTTAATTTTTCCCAATTGGGATCTGAGTGGGACCTAAGTCGGCAAACCCAAAGTAAAAATAAAAATTTTTAGTCATTTTTTTTGCGTTATACTTTGTGTCCGACCACACTTAGAAGTCTCAAAATTATTTCTGGCAGACTACTAACAAAATGTATGAATGATTTTTATCAAGTATCTTATTTAGAAAAAAATCCAGTATTTGCGCATGCGTAGATAAGCGTAAGTATCGCAATACTCAAAAGAGGTCTCTTATTATATTACATTTATCAAGTCGGTTGTTATACACACTGTGTTAGTATACATCTATATTAGTTCAAAGAACTGCGGCGCCTTAATATATCTATGTGTATATGTATATGAATATGTATCAATAGTGCGACACCAAGCGGAAAAAAGAATTAAGTTGACAATCGAGAAAACGCGGTGACAAGTTACGACAGGTTCTTTTTAATTATCGAGTGCTTGTTTTTTATTAAACAGTTTTAGTGTTTTAGATTATTATTATATTTTTATTATAAACATTTACCAATGGCTAGTAATAGAAAAACGTAAGTACTTTTAAAATAATTTAATTGTGTACTTTTAGTATTTAATTGATTCAGTTATTTGTAAATTTTTATATCAAAATATTTCTCTTAGGGCTCGAGTTGGGACACCCTTAATGGGGCCACTTCTGGATTACCTTATTGGGACCATCTTGGGATTTTCCCGTTGGGGCACGAATGGGATTGCCCAATTAGGGCCGCACAGGGCTTTGCGTGACATCCCTATTTGTGGTCCCTATAGGGCAACCCAATGAGGGCCCAATAGGTCTCAGAAAAAAATTTCTAGTCGGGTTAATTTGTAAGCATTTGGACTTGTATTGTTCTTGTCTAAGCCTGAGTTGGGTCATGGGTTTCAGATATCACTGGGATTTAATAAAGCATTTTGGAGCCACAATATGTTCTTCTAGACGAAACATAAAATTCCAAAAACCATTTTTTTTATGAAGGTGAACAGGGAGAAATGGCCCAGTTAGTTCCAGTTCTGTGATACTGATAGCCCTAAAGAAAGTTTAGATGAGAAATCGACAAATAGTAAATCATTAAAATATAACCGACTTTGTCTGAATATGCAAACATGCTCATTTTTGAAATATAAAGAAGTATTTAAAAATTAATGCCGAATAAATTAATATGAAGATAGGTGCTACGATCTTTAACTAGGTATAGGCTATCATCAGCGGACGTTAACTGTGAATCTTATGTAACTGGCTGATGTTAATGATACGATATTTCGGTTAGAGTCTATGTAGTAAGTTGGTCAATGAAACAGATAAGATGGATTAAAGTTAGTAATTAATATTTCTTCTTAGCTTACCTGTTTTTCATCATTAATTTTAACGTTGTTTTTCTTATGTTTTAACATATATTTATATTGCGGTTGATTTTGACTGTTTTTTTTTTTATAAATTTAAATATGAAATGATATGTATATCATAGTTAAATGATACGGTCAGACTTTTAGGTGTTGCTCGATTTAATTGGGCTCTATAGGTATTTTGGAATATTTTATTCAATCGAATTTATGGAATTTAAAATGTCTTTTGTTCTTTTTTTGTATTATTGAAATATGTATGTATTCACATAATTTACAACATGTTTCCCTTTAAATTGCAATTTATTTATCTTTCGGCTGTTGAATTTCATAATAGTGTTTTCAAATGCATTTTCGTTATACTTTTAAGGTTTGATATGAAGGTTAACATGGGATGCAAGGTTAAACTGTTTGAATTATTTGAACTGTAGATTTCAAAAAAATAAGTGTGAAACAGTGGAGTGGAAGAGTTGTGGTCCCAGTCTCTTGGATAGGACAATCTGAGACCATGAACACAGTCGGAGGCTTAAAGTAGAAGTAAAAAGATTCAAAATAGCTTTTTGCGTGATTTGCTTATTTTTGAAAAAAGTTTTCTTTTTTATAATTTCATTTTAGCAAAAGTGAACATGTATCACTCTTTTCAAACAAGAAACCTGATTTTCAGAAATTCTATTTAAGAAAACCAGAATTTTTAAAAAGAAGAATTTTTTTCATGTAAAATTTTGCACGTCCAGAATTTTGAAAGCTGAAATAGAAGAACTATACAGAATTTCGACCCCAAACCCCTTTCAACTATGTATATGGTGGCTGCCCAAGTATCGTTGTTAACAAAAACAGAATTTTCGTCATACAGAATTTTGTACAGCAATACAGTTTTCTACTTAAGCTGTTTTGCATGATAGAAAACGCTTGTGAAGTTTTTTTTTGGATCCTTTCGCCTACTCTTCTGTTCTGGTTTTATTTTTCTTAACCTCTTTAGGGCTCTGCCCCAGTTAGGACTTTCACTACTCCTATTTTTGCTAAGGAGACTGCTTCTTCTTTGCCCTCTACACCAATATGGCCTGGTACCCAATGAAAAGTTTTGAAGATGATCTTTCCGGTCCCAGTACCCGCCTTGGAAATTTTCATGATAGCTCCTTAGCAGAACTTCCTGAATATTTTATATTTATTTTATGGCTGCTGTAGGGCACGTTATCATTGCTCGGGTCATGCAGATGCATACAAGCCTTTGCACTTTTTCTAGATATTCCCTAGTTGGGTTTAATTCGGGTTCTTTTGTCACTGCCACAGAGTGTCGATAGGTTCCATGCGGGTTAAAAGTCATTTCTTGGTAAATGGTACTATTGCTGTCTTCGACGAGTTGATTTTTGATCCCACTGGGATACAGCATTTCCCAGTAATTGCTAGTCGCTTTTTTGGTTCTTTCCAAGTGGGAGATACCAAATCCACCCCCGTATGAGGAAGATCTCAAATTATTCCTTAACCATAAATAAACTTGCAGAAATATAACACTGACGCGACATGGTCTTGTTTAATTGTGCTCTTTTATTGTAATACAATCTGTCACGCACCAAAACCACATTGATTTCTATAACATATTATCAATTAAGTGGTTTGGAATAAATCCGCATAAATATCAATCATAAAAAGCAATAAATGAAAACTTGCGCTCCATAAACTTTCAACTTAAAAAAAAAAATAAACTTACAGAACAAAAATAAAACAACTTGAACTCACAGTATTGAGGTGCAAATATTTTAATTGTTGAAAAAAAGTGAAAATCGTTTAAATATTTTTTTTTTGTATCGTTTGAGTTAAAACAATAAAAAATAATGAAATTGAATATTCAAAGAATTCATCATATAAAAATATGTGAGGGGAGCGGGAAGGGGTTAAGATGGCGGCTCTTTTTAATTGATTGAAACATACACCAGTTATATTATGCATCAGCATGGTGTCTTTCGTGAGAATAAATTTCGAGCAGAGCAGCGAGGAACATGTGAACTGTGAGTTGAATTATTCACTTATCCTATACCTAACTACACCAATGCACGGTATAGATATAATTTATCTTGTGAGGCTTTTATATTTCAAAAACGAAAGTAAACTCGGGGTGTTGTACCACATAGTGCATGGATATTTGCAACGGCTGAATAGAAACGCTTGCTATAATAAATAATTAAAAAAAAGATAATACAACAAAAAAATCCCATAGGTAATGCGACAATGAACTAATATAATAACCATGCTCTTTCGACAACACCATCCAAGATGTAGGTAGATACTTTTAACTTAGCATGATTAACTACTATGCAGCATAATTTATGAATAACTCAACGCAACGGTGCGCGGTGGTGTTGGCAATGAAAGTCACATTGGTTGTTTTGTATTTATGTATATGCAAAATATGGGAACCACTATCTGTGGTGTTGGATTTCTTCGAATATAAAAAAAGGGTTATCCTTAGGGTTTCACCAGCAACTAAACTTTAAAGCGATAATGAAATGAGATATGCATAAATGGGCTTGGGCTTGGTGTATAGTGTAACGTGGAATGAACTGAGTACTTAGTTTCAATTAATGTGTTTCCTTTTCACATGTGAATGGCCTTTTAACGCATTTGTGTGGCATATTTATTTACCGTCAATTTTATTTTTACAAAACCCAAACAGCGGAAATTATTTGTCAATTTTTGTGGTAGGGATTATCTATACAAAATGTGTAGAGGTTTTTTGTTACTTAGTTATTTAGTTCCTCGGTTCTAATATGTCCGTCAATTTCCCCTTGCATGACATTATGACCTCCACTACTCCTACGCGTACGGTTCCCGGAGTTAAGTTTCAGCTCTCTACAACTCTTTCCCAGTTACGCTGATTCCTCTTCGATCGTTCTATTGATCTTAAACCCAACGATTTACGCTTTTCTCTGCATCATTGTTTTCATTTCATGGAGGTCCATTTATTTTAGCTGGGATTTGAAATCCGCAGTGAATCTCTTCGTTTCCAGTCGGTATAACTGTTTGCAGTAAGTACATCACTTACCACCAACAGAAACAATATTGGTGACAGTATATAGCCCTGACTTACTCCGCTAGGGATTCCAAATTCCTCTATTAACCTTCCCTTGATAATAGCAATCAATCTGTTTGGAATGCCCCCTGCGCAAAGGAAGCCAGTGGATTCTGATTTGACACTGATGAACAGCAGTGAAGTGGTGATCGATATTCAACGCACTTTTTGAAATTGTTGTACAATCTAGGTTGACCTCAAAAAATATATTCCAGTGTTTAATCTATGATCAATAATATTTAATATGTGTTGAAGAATACTCCAAAATTTGAAATAAATGACTCAATTTTGAATCTCCAAAGTTTTGGGTGAAAACTTCTTCTCTTGTTCTAATTTTCTTACATAAAAATATGTATAGATATACAATCGCATTATATAATGTGTATAACCTTGTGAAAAACAACGTGATTTTTTGTAAACGATCCTATTAATCTAGAAACCATTTGATGCCAAAAGAGTCCAATTAATTACCCCCATCATTTGAAATGAATGACAGTCGCTGACAGCTTGAACCAAGTTTTTTTTTTTTTAAAGATCTGTCTTTTGCTTTTTTTCACAACTTAAGAGATTCGCTTAACCTCTATGCCAGTATCTACGTCTACGTGACTTTTAATCTAAAACACAAAACCAAAATCGCATGTAAATACGTTTATGATTTTTTTGGTAAGTAGTTTTATTTTTTCATTTACCAAAAGACTCAAGATTTAAAACCTGAGTAATGTTCATTATATATTATATCTCTCAGTATTCAGCAATGACCTTAAAATTGTTCTTGTTTGTATAACCAGATAAATCAAAAAATGAAAGCCATATTTAGTCTTGGAATGTCAGAAATGTAAAAATCTCAACAAAAAAATATAAACAATTTCACTTGGAAATGTACTTAAATATAGAACCGGTGTAAAACTACATATACCTATGCGTAAAGCAAAGTCCCCAAAGGCATTCAAAAAAAATTGAGTTTACTCTCGATCTTAAAAAGTTAAAACAAACTTGATTTTTTTCTTCTTTTTTATTTAGCTTTTTTATATATTTTAAGTAGATATTAGCTCGTACAATCAACAAACTTCTCCTGAGCCAGGAGTCATGGATTTCAATTAATATCAGTGACAGATAAATACAAGTTACACTTCGGATCGATTTGAATGGTCATTGTATAATTATACTTGTATTTTGAGAGTACCTACTTGAGAGTTTTTCATTATATAAATTCAAAAGTAGTAAAAAAAATCTTAAGATTCGAATAATTTTTTCTAGTGCAAGATTTAAGACAAACCACTTTTCATCTTTCAAATTTGGCCGGTTAGTTAAAGTTTAGCTCTGGTTCAAGGTCTGAGATAAACCTAATTCCATGCTTAAACCAGAGTTGAACCGTAGCTATTCTGGTGAAACCTGTCAATTAAAACCCCAAACTAAGGCATGAACAAAGATTCTGAGTTGATCTTCCTCAAATAAGGTTATTTAGCTCTGGATTAACTGAAATTCTTTTATGTTTTATTCTAAGTACCTATTCATGAATGCTTTCGCCGCCTTTAGGGCGGCCAGTTGTAAAAGCCTGTTTCAAACTTGGTTAAACTTTTTAACCCACTGATTTCGGCGGATTAGTAGTGCCAACCCAGATTTAAACCTCATCTAACCCGCTGAATTAGATTAAAAGTGCTGGTCCATGGAAGAAATATTTGTGCAATTGGTACTAAAAAAAACTGCTTCTTGAGTTAATTAAAGATCAATATACCAGTATGTACAGACGAGTATATTTAGAATAAAACTCTTATTGACTTCAGCTACCAATAAAATTTTATCCGTATCCATATTTTACTGAACCAGAGTGTATTGTATATGGAAAAAGTGTGTATTGAACAAAAGTGAAGACCGCAAGTCGTCCATGACCCAATACTTTCTGCTGACCAACAAACGTAGTTGTTGTTCTCTACCTTCAGCCAGTACATATAATATAACCATGTGATTATTGGTTGGTTAGACAGTTTTTTTTTCTGATGGGACATTATGGTAAAATTTTCCCAAGAATTATTTTATTTTTTGAAACTTAACTACCTCCTCTTGGACCACATAATGAGTCAGTTAGTGAGCGGTTTTGATCTGAGATTTTTTCTTGCTTGTTTCTTTTATTTTAATTGTTGTCGGGTCGATGATGCTGCTTTCAAAAGCAAACGATGTGATGGGGAACCTTTTTTTAAGCAAAAGCGTGTCACGGGTTCCGGTTGTTTTGCTTGGAGTTGAACGATTTTTGTGTCAGTGCGCTGATGGTAACATTTTTGGTTTTTGTGAATAAATTGTTGTTTATTTTTTTTAGTTTTTTTTTTTATTAAAGGTAAATGCAAAAGTAAATTGTTGGGTGTATTTTTTTACTTGAAAAAGTTGTGAAGTTAATTAAATTTAAGAGTTGTTGTTAGTTGAGGTCAATGCACTTTTGTCAATACGTCGAACAAAATTATAATACAAAACTTGATCGTATGAACTTTCTTTAGGATTGAAGAAAAAAAAATAAGATGATTGAAATTCGAATTAAGACTGTAAATCTGTGAAGTAAGTCAGATGTTCTAGGAAATACATTTTTTGTATACTGTTTTTAAAATATTGCATCATGTAGTATTTTTTTCAGTTCCAAAAAATTTGAATTCTGAAAAATTTTGGAGTAACCACAAAATAAATAATATATCCTAAGTAAAAAAATAAAAGGTCCAAACAATTTTTCTAGTTTTTAAGGTGATTTTTGAAAGGTTGCAAATTCGTCAATAAAAGACATTTTAAGAAAAAATATAAAAAGCTATAAATAACTACATGAATAAAATTTTCGGATAAAGCACTTGGCAGTTATGGTAAAGTTTACATAAAGCAGACAAAGTAATTTTATTAGGAGGTACTTTTAAGGTTTAACCTCCATTGAGTATGAGGAATAAAATATTTCCTAAGTGTTGGGTTCATAATTCTGTAAGAAAATTCCGTATTCCAAAATTTTGTGTTACATAATTCTGTGAATCCAAAATTCTGTATAAAATTCAGGGAAAATTAAAAATCTGCATTTCAGTGAAAAAATTCGAACAATGGTAGGGAAGTCGAAAAAAATGTGTCTCGCAATTCTGTCTGTCTGTCTATCCATAGAACTACAGCCTAAACGTGTATGGGAATTACTTGAAACTTCTTGAAACTTGGTGTATAATGTTTTTTGGGCCGTATTTCAACAATTGTTTTCTTTTACAAAAGTCGAAAAATCTCAAATTTCTCGCAAACGGCACCAAAAATATTTTTCTATTTGATTTTTCAGTCTATTAGTACTAGTATGGGAAATCATTGCAAATTAATTTTTAAAATACGCCAAATAAGCCTAAACAGCAGTGGATTAAAATTTCAAATATAATAATTAGCTCGCTATATGATGCATACAAACAAATAGGGACTGTTGTATTATTGGTAAAAGTATTTATACAACAGACAATGACGGTAAAACCCCAGAATGGTGAGAAATACTTTGAAACTAAATTTTTCGAAAGTAAAAGATATATTAAGGAAAGAACAGTTGGTTAAAAAGAAACTTTTTTTTAATAGCACATCACTTCACATTCTCCTGATGCGGTTATTGTCATTTAAATTTAAAAGAAACAACACGAAAAAATAATTGTTGATCGCGTATACACTATACAGCCAGTAAAATCATATTATGACAAACAAAACAATTTAGAATACAAAATCTCAAGCACTTAAGACTTAACCCAAGAAAGTGCATATCCAATGATTTAATTTGTTTATTTGCATTTTTATACGCATCTTGACCTAAATTTTTGATGATGATGCTAATTACTCTCAAGTTAAATGAGTAACGTCTTAAAGAAAAGTTAAATACCCATTTGCACTTTTGCACAGATCAGCAGATTATTAATTTACTTGATAATTAATATTTTTGACATTTTAAACCAGATTGACATTTTCAAATGAAAATTTATGCAAAAAATAATTGAAGTTTTTATTGACAGTTTTCTTCATTTCCAAAAAGACAGGGTTATTTATTGGTAGATTTGAGATCTTGTTTGACATTTTTATGTCAAGCATCTAAGAGTAGACGTTTTGCAAAACGTCATTTTTAATTTATGTTATGCAGCTGTAACGTCACTCTTTTTATTATGAAATGTTTTTGCATTATTTTATTTATTAATATGCAGTAGTTTATTATGCTTGGTTGGGTTTACGCCATGCAAGCATCTAAATGCATTATGCAATTGAAGTAATTGATTAGCTTTTATATGATTTAAATATAAGTAAACAATCATCAAAGACAGCAGTTATCGATAAGGTGGTAAGATAGATAGAGATAGATGGATGTATTTTATTTTATTTCGCCTTGAATGAAAGTTCCCAACGGAGGCAATATAGAGCAGTCTCGATGTCCATATGGACTTCTGGTCCATCGAATGTCTAAAAATGATAAGGTCACTTCTATTAAATTGGTCTTTGAATTCGAAATTGTTTCAAAATACTCTTTCCAAAGTTTTTACTATTAAATTTTTTACCTAATTATTTTGATTTGGCATTGCTCCATTTAAAATACATTGTAAACAGAAGTGCCAATTTAAATAATTCAGTGACGTAAGAGCTCATTGATGTGACAATTTACTCAAAATATGGTGTACAATCACATTGACGAAATACACCTGTGACCTGTTTACCACGTTATCTATAACTCTGTGGCATATTTTAATAGCAGTTCAATACTGTTGATATTAGTGGTAACATTGCCACTTTGGCAATCAGCAATCATTAGTCACTTATTTCTCCAATCAATGTGCACCTTTTAATGTCAAATACTTATAGCAAAGTGATTTTATTTTATATTTCCTGAGCAAGCATTCTCCCTAAGTACCGTCATTCTTTTGTCTATACCTAATAATTATTATTGATAAAAAAAATCAATAAAAACAGTTGTTTCTGTTAGCGGTGTTATCATATCTATAGTCTTTTTTTTTTTTGCAAATTGTGATAACAAAATGCGACAGTGAAAAAGTCACTCAACAAATTTATCGAAATTACATTCGCGTTTGTTTAAGTCTATTGTCAAGAAGGGCTACTTTACCTACTTACATCTACGGATTCAAGTAATGCGTATATCTTCCTTTTAAAATTAATATATTTTTTTTCATGTAAATTTAACAAAAAAAATATATAGTAAATCCGAAATTTCCTACGTCATTGTGAGGCTTAAGTGATACTTAATACAATATTATAGTGACAGAGTTTATTATTCTTTTGTTTGTGATCAAGCCAACCATTAAAAAGTGAACAAGAGGTGATATATATCTTTTCTTTTAAAACAGTTGCACGTATTTCACTTAATTTTGAATTTTTCATATTGTATATAGTTTCATATTTTCTTAATGAAAAATAATAAAAGAATATAATGAACAAATATGTTCTAGTAATTGAATTAAAATTGTGACATTTTGAGCTCTAGAATTTCTAGAAGTTTATCATCAAAATCAGTTTTTCTAGGGATTTAATTTTTTACTTTAAATTTTTTTTTTGTTGTTTATCGGTTTTTTAGAAATAATTGCTGAATGCTTAATGACTCGACTAGTTTAATTTTTCAAATTGATCATACTTGCAAATTGCAATGAGTAATCCAAAGTATATTAGATAATTTATTTCTTTAATAATTGTCAAAGATTAAACGATTCATAAATAGTAAAATTAGTAAGAGATTAAAATATAAGTATTGGTGTTATCAGTACCACTGAAATAAAATAAATGCATTGCTGTTTACCAAGTACCTACTCTTCTAGGCTATTATTAATTATACCTAGTGGTGGTGGGTGGATGGGTGAATCTTAGATCAATGTTGATCCATTGGGATACATTGATGAATTGGATCTTAACCTGTGAAATCCAATGGAGCATGAAGTCATTTGGAGGCATTGATGAAGTGAAAATCTTCGAAATTTTTGCATAATTGTGGAAAAAAATTGTATGGCTCTTAAACTTAAGAGCGTTTGGTGAATACCAGCCTAAGTCGTCTGCTTTTTGTTAGTAGTAAAAAATACCAGTTCGGTTTTTTAAGGATTGATTGAAAGTCCACATACTCTCGTCCAGTTACATACTTTTCGACAGAGCGTACATTATCTGTTCATTAGGAACACCAAATTCATCTGCATAGGCAACTACTTTGACACCGCTGTGGTCCAATGCGATCTGAATTACGTTCAGTATCCACAAAAGTGGTGTAAGAACTCCTCCTTGTGGAAAGCTGATCAGTACATCCTCCAATTCTGAGTTAATTAAGTTTATGAGGAAATTATACATCTAGATCTAAAAGCGCTTTTTTACCGCATTGACCATCTTGATGCGATGTCTTCAGAACTGAGAGGCTATCTTATAATTTTCATACCGCAGCAGTAACTTCTTCGATTGTGACATCGTGGATTGGAAAGTATAGCCTCGAAAACCGTTTATTTAAAAGTCTCTTACACAATACTGTCGTCATCTGTGAAGAATTTTGTCGTCAAGCACTAGAAGAATGCACACGAGCAATGCGTTAATGAACTTTGGTCAATTAACAATTTATTTGAATTTGAAAAAGTATCAAAGATAAAAAAGAAATGTTTAAATCGCAGATCGGTACATTTTTTTCATTTTCTTCCGTTAACAATTTCTTTAAAAAAAACTCAATTAATTTACTTACCTATATGCATACATAATTAGACATTTTCTATTAAGAAACAAAAAAAAAATGTTTTTAATAGCAAAATTTTTGGCATTCACTTCTTGATTAATTGTCGTCTGTCAATTCAGATTAAATTCCTATTGCAAATTAATGTCACATCATATACACACGCCATTTTATTAGCTGTTGTCAATTTATTGGCATATTCATTGTTTTGTATTTGCTTTGAAAATTGATATCTTCTTTTATGTATGTATATATTTTTCGTGAAGATCTCCACTCCACTTTTTTTATTTTCAATTCTCTTGTTTTTTATTTTTTGCTTGCGAAACCCAATTTACAGTTACACATTGAAGAGGAGAAATGTTGCACATACGTAAAGAGCAGAGCCCGCATTATAATATTTTTACATAATGAATACCATGATTGGGATTAACAGTTCCTGGATGTGTCGCAATGAAATTTTTGTTTGTTATTTTTTTTTTCTCATCGATCGCTTTTTTTTGCAATTTATTGTTTCGAATGTTATGCATATTGATAGTCATTGTGGCACAAGTAGATGCGCTAAAGTGCGTTGATGAATTTGATGTAGTCGAGATATTGATATCGTTGATGATAGTTGTTTGACATGGACAAGTGATTCCTGAACTGACAACTGAAGGACAGATTTCAAGTCATGTACATAATAGATATTCCATATTACTTTCATATCAAATATCAAAGCCAAAAGTGATTTCGTCAGATAGTGATTTAAGTTTTTCATGTTTTTTTTTATATATTTTTGTTAATGTCTACAAATTAAATTAAAAGTGAATTGAAGTGAATTATTTTCAAAAAAATTTATTGTTGTTATTCTTTAGTGACAAAGGTACGTACATATTGAACGTACTCTTACTTACCTGCTTTTATAATCACGTAGTAAAACATTTTTCTTAATGCTAAGAGTGTTTTTATTGTTTATTTTATTATTTTGAATTTAAATGTAGACAGTCATAAGCTTATGTGTCTGGTGAATAAAATTGGCTGTGCAGTGGTTAATGATTATTACTAAGCAACAAGACAGGGTGCTTAAATAGTTTCCCATTGTGAATAAAAAATTGATCTTCTGAAGTTCATTCTAAAAATAATGTCATATATCTTTATTAGTACAGCCTATTCCAGATGCTTTGTTACATTTTCTTTATTTTTTGAAAAATATTACAGACAGTAGTATTTTTCAAACTAGCTGTGTGAAGTTAAAACCCTGATCTCAAATATTTTGGGTAAGGTTTATTAAATTCGTTTGTCTGTCGTTGTCGTGTCGTTTGTCATAGGGTGAAAATTATTCAATTATTTTTTAAAAGTTCCCTACAGGGGAATTGAATTTTAGTTTCAAAAATAACGGTACCTTTAATATAACCAAACATATTTATCTCAAAAAAGGTTCTTATGAATTTGGCGGAATTTTTTCACTGGTGTTTTGTAGGCAACTGAAATTATTTGTCATTTTTTCAAAAAACCGTTATTAACGGCCCTTGCCATAAAATCGGACGTTTTGTTTTCGATTTTCTCATAAACGGTTTGAGGGATTGTAATCAAATGTTTTTAAATGAAATGAAATTCTATCTTAATATTATACCGATATCAACATTTTTTGAAAACTAACAGAATCTTGTTTTCGATAAAAAAAAATTTCACAACTTTTTATTCCACAATTTTTTTCTCAATTTCTTTGAGGACGAACAGTTTTTTGAAGAAACTTTTTTCACAGTTCAGTTTTTGACCAATTTTTAATCTTGACCATTTTTTTCAAATTTTTTATGAACCAATTTTTTGTTTGCTTTTTCT
This sequence comes from Syrphus vitripennis, assembly GCA_958431115.1. Lineage (NCBI taxonomy): Eukaryota > Metazoa > Arthropoda > Insecta > Diptera > Syrphidae > Syrphus > Syrphus vitripennis. The sequence continues at coordinate 110,439,783 of OY288108.1, forward strand.
TTTGCGATTATTCTTCTATATAATCGATTAAATTTGTTTTCCCAAATGTTTGAACTTTCTTTAATCACAAAAAAAAAAATTTTATTCCTTCCTTAACATACCTTAAGGCCCCAAAAACTGAGTATGTATGTATGTTTGAACATACCTCGGTCTATGGAATACAAAACACCAAATATCAGCATCAGTAGTTCGATCAACCGATTGGATTTTTGAGAAAGATGCAATTTCAATTTCAACTTATACTCGTATGTTTAACTTTGAAACACAGTTTTGAAATATAGTTTTTTTTAATAGTGTTCAATTTTTCAAAACAGCACAAACGTTTGAAATGCCTATGAGTTTTCTTTTATGCACAAAAAGTCCATCAAATTCTTCATGAACTTTGTGTACTCACAATGAAAAGGGCCGTGAACTTTGTGTGCTCTATAGAATCCACATAAAAGCAAAACTCCAAAGTCTAACACTAAAAACGTGAAGCAAAAATGTCGTGATCTACCAATAGAATGAAATTGCTAATTGCGTTATTTTCGTTGATTACCTCTATTATAACAAAAGAAACAAAACTTCTTTCATTCCTGGTGATGGCAACATCAATATTGTTTTTATGTCAAGACATTTGTATATTTGGCGGGACATTTCTCGTTCTTCCTTCTTTTATAACATTTCCTTGTTAAGGTTTTGAGGTTAAGAACATTCGAGCACGATCTATTAAAATGTATATCTTCGAGCAATTGGCCTGGATCACAAAGAGCTAACAATAATACTACCTTTTGAAATGAAAAAACAACAAATTGCGTTTAAATATCTTTGCCAACGATCTCTAAGCATAATCTTGTAGCTCTATTTTTTTTTTTTTTTTTTTGTTTGTTTAGTTAACCGGCCGGCATCAATTTTAATCTCAATGCAAAATGCAACGCACCCGCACGTGGTAGAGTCACATTGGTTGGAGCTCGTTGTATGTATGTATGTAGGAACTAGGAACATACATACTTTATTTGGCGTATTATAACATTATTGGGTCGAATCCGACACACAGGAAAAACAAAGCTATACAGTTTTGTTTCATTCAAAGTGACAACCACGTAACGCAAACATAACAAAAATTATACACGAAGTCTGCTGCATGCATATGATTGAAGCAGAGTGGCATTTATTATTTAAAACGGAATAAGAGGGCTCCAAATTGAATTGAACAGAAAATTCTTCTTAGTAGTGTGGTGAACAGTTTTCGAGGCTATATATATATACAGCTGTATTTAAAAACAAAGAAGTTAGAATTTAGTGCTGCTGCGTTGATCGTTGAAGATACCCTCTGAGTTCTGGGAAAAAATTGGGAGACACCGGGTTTAGATGGTTTTTATCTCCAAACTCATCTGCGTTGACTAAATGGCTAATCAGTGAAATAAAAGTAGCTTCCTCATACAGAAAACTGCTACACCTATTGTTCAGTTATCAATCCATGATGATCGCTGAGTGGGTAAATATTGAATGGTCGTCTGCGAAAAATAATACTGCTGTCTGACTATGAATGGAACAGTGTTTCCCAAATTTGAAAACCATCTTCAGTGATCGAAAAATCAAAAACCAGGAGGCATATCAACGTTTTCTGAGGTAATCCAGCCAAACCCCACTCATGGAGCCTTAGGGTGAAGCAGTGGAGTGGGAAAATTTAGGTCCTACTCGAGCTCAATACAACCGTCGCGTCGCGTCGGTAAATGAGGAAGAAGTCATTAATTATTATTCGTGGAATTTTTGTTTTGAATTCTTCTTTGGAAGTTATCTAGGATTTGTTTTTGCGACATTGCGTAACTTAAGTTAATCACTTAAATATGTAAGTGAATAATGATTCACCTTCAGTTACTCACCAATACACTGTGATATTTTGATACGGTTCGTTCGATGTTTTCTATTTTTAGCAAGATTTCAACATAGAAAATCATCTTTTAGAGAATAATTTAATGCTTAATTATTTGCTAAAAATAAAGTAAAAAAAAAAACATAGAACATAGAAATTCTAAAACGTCCCTTTTTGGTCAAGAAATATTTTTTTTTCAATAAATTGACGCTCATTTTATGTTATAACACAAAATTCGCCCCTGGTCTATATTGACAAATTGTAGAGTGTCTATTGCGGCTTTCCGATGGCTTTCACGCTATTCTGATCAGATTAACTAGTTGTATTTGGGTTTGAGGAGTTTATGTTTACACAATACGATTAAATGTGAGGGATTGATCTAAAAATGCCGCACTAGTGTCAGTCAAATCCATATAACAATTTTAATGAGACTTTCATGCATAAATTGACAGAATTATTATGTTATGCGAGTGCTTGGTGAAGTGAGAAAATAAAAATAAAAATGTTTGTCTATAAAGTCACTGAAATGAAGTGCTATACCAAATAAGATGATGGTAGAGGTACGCACGTGGAAATTGCTCAGAGTAATGAACACCCACATCCGGTCTTAAAACAATTCTCCTTTGTGGTAGACAATAACTCATCTAGGTTGTTGTTTTTTTTTAAATGCAATTGACAACAACAAAACATTACGACCAACAACGAACATGTTTTATCAGTTGTCGGCCTTGACATACAAAACAGCGCTTCCTTTTTAATATGCGGCACCTGGCTCAAGTCAAAAAGTAACAACAAGTAAGCCATACATAGTTAGTATGTTCATAATAACAACAACAACAAACACGACACATAAATAAATTGCATAAATGGGAATGAAGATACGCACTCGTGCTGGTTGCTCAAAATAAAAATGTGAAAAGCTTTCATTGAATACCAAAAACGCCTCCTCCCCCCCAAGTAACATAAATAGTTATTATTCATTTGTGTATTAATTGTCGCAGCCATCATTGAAACAATGTGGGTTTTTGTATAAATCCCGCTGCTTGACGCAATGTTTACTTTCATTTTGGAATAAAGTGATTTGGTAGTGACATTAATTAATAATGATTGTGTTGTGATTATGATAAATTAGTATACTTTCAAAAAGGATTTTTTACTTCTTCAGGGTTAAGATTGAGATGAGAATTGTATGGCTGAAACTTATACAGATTATTTAATTTTCTTTTCTCAATGAAATAGACAATTTATCTATCAAATAGTGATAAAGGTTGGGAACTACTGTTTTCCTCAAGACATACACGCTTCACCGACCAGAACTGACACCCAGAAAAGATCTCTTTTCTTCTCTCATGCTTCTGCTGAAGTCGCAAGAAAATACAACCAGCAGTGCTATTAGATAGTGCCCTGTAGTGAAACCTATTACGGAGCTAATATGTAGCTAATTAAACCAGGATCAACAGAAAAGTGCTCCTTTCGTTTTTAGAGCTGATCTTCGTCAGAAATTCAAAGTGATCCGTCTTTGTCGCTAACCAAGTGTTGTTTAGAGTTTTGGAAACCTGTACGCTTTTTGTTAATTTCATAGACGGCTCTACTGTCTCACGTATTTGCGGCCTCTCCTGCTTCTTTAGGTAATCCACACTTTCAAGTCCCTGAGTTTCAATCAACGGTCTTTTACCAAAGATTTTCTTATCTTGGTGCACGATCTTCGAACTGATAGCAGTGCCTACGAAAAACGTTCATAAGACTGTCTTTGGAATTCTGATTAACTCCTGAATTTTCGAAGGGCTCGGCAGATAAGCAAGATAGTCATACAATGCCATCCATCAGTATTGACTTCATCGCAACTGATATTTCAATTTAATTAGTTTTTCTGATTCCTATAAAAGTACAATGCATCTCCGAATTGGTCTTGTTTAGTAATTTTCAACAAAATATTAGAATTCGTAACAATGATAGCAGTAGCCTGGGCGTAGTAGCTACTGCCTGTTAAGTTGAATTCACAAATTCTCCAAGAGTATTGTTAAGAAAAGTGTGTTTCTCCTAGCCGTTCGGATTCGGCATAAAATTGAAGGTCCCCTCCATTCCTGCAATAACACGCACACAGGAATGGTTGAGAGTTAGAAGCCACTAAGCTCTTCGTGGACTGTCACACCTCCAAATTTTAAATTTAACAACGACAGATCTTACGATTAGGGCTGTCCATGAATCTACTTTTGGGGTTTGCGTATTCACAATGAGAGCAGTTTTAATGGCGCTAGTAAAATGAACTTCCCATAAGCGACAGCTACGATCTCTATACTGGTTCTTGTCTAATTTTACACTAATTTTTATCAAAAGGAATATACGACATTATATTTTCATCGTAGTATCCAATTTCAACTGAAACTCAGGTCCTTTAACATTAGACCTGAATAACTTCTCTAAAATGTTTAGCTGAAAAAAATAACTCCCAATAGAAATATGTAGTAACAGCTGTGCCACAATAAACAATGAAACTCGTTGTTGCCTTTGAACAAAAAAAATTCCGATCTCGAATGTCCTATGTAACATTTCCATAACACCCACACGCTAGCGGGCCACAACAATAACAAACCCAGTGCTCCAGCCCAGCATGATACAGTCAAACCATTTGCTTGATTTAACTGATCTGAATCTATTACTTCCGCTGTTCGTATAAAATATTATATGCACTGCTTTATGTTGTGCGCGAATTGAAATATGCACATGCACACAACCGACTAAGAACTCTAAGGGCATGTTCACCACATTGGGTACAATAATACCACAAAAAAAAATACGATGAAGCGGCTTGCGCTGGGTTCCATTTGCGCTCGACGACCGACAGTGACAGAGAGTTAGGCAGGCCATAAACTAGGTACGTCACGCCCACTAGATTTGCACCATCATCAGGGTCACCGATCTCTGTTTATCTGCCTTGGAAAATGAGAATTGAATCTCCCAGTTACTAAAGGTGTATACTCTATAGGGATTCATCTCTTTTAGAAAAGAGAGTTGAATTTATTGGAATGTGACACAAGCACCTATCTTATATCTAGGGAGTATAGTTAGAAGCATCAGCAGCCAAAGAAGTGCTCCAGCTAAGTTAGAAATGAAGCAATATTCATATAGCGGTATACCTATACCTACTACAAGCGGTATTCTAATTTTCATCCCAAATCAGCCAGGCAGAACTTTATTATTTCTTGTTCTTGCTTGCGAAGCGGAAGTAATGTGAAAACAAGACGACTATGGTGATGTGCGATGTTGAGCAACAGGAAAGCATTGTGTTACAGTTTATTTTTTAAAGAACAGCAGCTGAGTGTATACCTAAGCTCCATCCAGGTGAATGGCTTTGTTGGGTGACCAAGAAAGATCACTACATCGACCGCTGCCGGCTGCTGCAATGTCCGCCACTATACTGCTACCGGTCTGGACCGTAAATTGTTTTATTTTTGTACTGCTGCTGGCCAAGCCAGACAGAGCGAAACGGCTGCGGCTCTAATTGCATTTAGGCGAGCTTATTACAGATTGTTGTTTATACCTTTGAAGTGTACCAATGACCTCAGGAGAGTGCAAACGAACGGAGGTTAAATTTCATATAATGACTTGACCTCAAAATATTAAAAAGAAGAATGGGAATAATGGATTTTCTATTAATTTTGAAAATACCGTACAGTGAATTATAATAAGGAAAATGGTTACTTTTTTCTTCTATATAGTCAAACAATAATCAGCTAGTTACTTTTTTCCAATTTAGGTTTAAGAAAAAAAAATCTGCAAGGGAAATATTTTATGAGTTAATGAGGGAGGATGTTTTTAGCTATAATTGCTCGATGAATACCGGCCTAAAAGTTTATTACTCACTTAAGCCATATGCTTTTATTTGTAAATTGCTGTGCTAGTTAGTGGGAAATTTGTATCAACTACTGCAGACATTTCCAAGTAAAAGCATTTACTTCTTTTTATGCATACGTCCGATTATTAGAACGTTTATGTAGACCTTTCTTTTTACGAGTAAATAGAAATACTTCTTTGGCGCCCAACGTGGGCTCAGTTTCAATTTTAAATGCTTTATACTCCGAGGAACAAAAAAACTAGGTATACATCAAAAACTTGTGAGATGTACCTAGTTTTTTTCAATCTAGAATGAGTCTTAAATATTGAGCTAAATCTGAGAATTGTGGAATTTAGTATTTCCTTGTGATGAGGACTTGTGAAAGGACTTCACCAAGTGACGTGCCTCTACTAGTGATTGATCTTCTACAATTGATGACCCAATTTCTCAACAAAAAGTCTATAAATCTATTCAGTAGCCTGTTCAACATCAGTCTGTAAAGTGATGTTGTAATTGCAGGGCTACAAAGCTCCTTCTATATCAAGAAGAGCTACGATTTTGCTCTACAGCATCATGCAGGCAGATATCAATCAATCTTTTGAAAGTTTTGAAAATTGATGATGATAAACTGATTTGTCCCAACTCTTTTGGACTTATGTGAGAGTATTTACTACTCAGACTTCTCTTTTTCGGGAACAACCAAGGTGTAGAGAAAACGGGAGCAACGAATGTTGAACCTATAAACAGCTTCGAACTCTACAAATCAGCTGGACCAGATGGCAGTATACTTGCTGAGCGGTTCACGCCCCGAACTCCACCGAAGAATTTGTTCTTAACCATAATTTTAATGAGAGGGCACGAAGTTTTGTGAGATCTTGAACGTTAGTGTCGTGATAAATTTTGTTCCATCCTCTATCCTATCCTGACATTAATCTTCTACGTATATACCAAACAATGATCCCTCCTATTAAGACTTTTAACTGTTATTTTTCAAGGTTCTTGGAATTTATTTTTTAAAAATAATCACTTGATTGACAATAACCTGGATTTAATCATAATTAATGTCATTAAGAACAAAAAAAAAATACAAATTCAATAAGAAATTACCAGCCTGGTCTGCAGCATCATGCCGCGGTCTCGGTCTGTCTTGTCAATAAATCATGAAACGTCAGAAGTTTACAACAAGACATACCTATACGTAGGAATATAAATATATTATTAAAATATGTATTTTTATACCCTCTTCTCACAAACATCGTTGCCTATATCTTTTTAACAATTCAAATAGGTAAATGCTAATGCCTTCTTCAAATCTAAAAAAGAAGAAATGTAGTTAATCATGGAAAACTTGTATGGCCCATAGGAGTGCAACAGCCAACAGCAGCAGCTAAGAAACAGCTTCTCTTCTTTTCCATACATTAGCTAACGCTGCTGCTGCTGCTGCTGACTGTTGCTTCCTAACCAGAGAAGAGGGCAAGAACCTTAGCGAACATCACGCAATGCTTGAATCAACTTCACAAGCAAAAGTATAGAGTACCTATAAAATATATATTTTTTTTTTAACAAATAAAGCTGGTTGAATTCCGAAACCAACATAAGATACACATATTATACACAAGATTCTTTTCTTCCTCCCAAGCTTAGAAAGATACAAATAATATCTAAGAAGTAGAATGTTTGTATGTTTGTTTAGACGATAGTTGTTGTTCGTGGCGGAAATGAAATACGGCTGCATGATGTTAAGATGCGGAGAAATGTGTCCAACCATCCCCACACGTCTTTTCTACACGTGTTGGAGCAACCTTATTTTTTTTTTTTTTTCTTCTTTTATCATGACCAAGATCCAACTATACAAACTTTAGCGGAGTCATTTCGCGGTGCAGTAACATTTTTAAAAATATAAACAGTTTTTTTTTGTGTGTTGTGTATATTTCTACTCCCAACACGTTATAGAGCACAAACCTGTCATTATATCGTTATTTTTTGTCTTTCCACACTTGAGTTCTGTTTACACTTGAGTGTTTCGTTGTTTCAATGTTTTTTTTTTTTTTGGTTTTTGATTATTCTATTATGAAGGCATCATCTACCAACTGTTTAAATATTTAAGCAAGAGAGTGTAGTATAACTGTCGGTTTGACTGACAGATATTGTCATCATAATATTTTAAAGGTGAAGCTGTCACGTTATATGTGATTGCTTTATGTGTCACATATAGATAGTTAGGCTTCTTGTTGTTCCAACAGTACATAATGTATAGATCTGTTAGATTGTTTTCAAAGTCTTTAAGACGCACTAATTGGAGTTGTTATATTGATGGCACAGAACGGTGAAAATAGCTTAATTGAAAAATCCAATAGAATGTTTTTTTTTTTGGGAGGGGATTGAAAGTAATGAGGTGTGTAGTTTGTTTAATGTAAAAAAGATTACACTGCTAGATAAATAAAAAAAAATAAATAACTTTACCAAACATAAACTATTATTTTTTCTTGTCATTTTTTTTATCGCAAGACAATGACTTTTTTGAGAAATAAAATTGACGCACATGTCAGAAATAATATCTTTTGAGTAATTGGTAATAACTTAATAATGAAGTAATCATTGCTTTGTGATTAATGGGACAGATAAGAGTTTGCAAAAAAATAGAATTATACTTAGATAGTGATTAAGATTTTTTTGACAACAAACTGAATTTGATTTTAATTTGCTTTGGATGAATCATACTTATAGTGGATTAGTTTCAATGATTTTCATTATAAGATAGGAATATTGTTGCGTACTCCTCGGTGCTTTTATGTCCGTGAGTTTCCGTTGCGGGACATCCATTGGTCATACGCGCCATTGTGTACGGTTCCTGGAGATTTATTTCAACTCTCTTCAACTCTTCCCCAATTGCGCTGCTTTCTCTTTCTGTTGCTTCGTCTTTCGCCAAGTGCTTTTAGTGTTTAGAAAGAGTTCTATTGCAGCGCTTGGCTCGCAATGCACTTGTTGACATTTCGAAGCGTATGTCGAATCCACTGCTAATTACGTCTTCGTATGAAAGAGTCAATGAGTTACCGACCTGTTCTCGTATGAAGTTCATCAGTGGAGGTGCGATTGAACCACAAAATCCTCAAGGTGTTTCACAAATATCTATGAATTTTAAGATTTCCGTTATTAGCAGGGACGAAACGTGATCTAGTTCGTTGAAAAGATATTCGCCGAGGTATGGGTCATCCACAAAGTAATATGAGCTTTACTACTACTACTTAATACCTACTTAAGAAGTATGATTTGACAACATTGATAGGATAATAACTTACAGAGTTGGCTGCCTTTTCATCACCAAACCGTTCCTAATACCCTCAACCCTTTACTAATATCTAAATTTACTTTTCTTGCTGTCCAATAATCACCCCTTCAGAGTCAGAGAAAATGATAACAATTTTTTGCAAAAAAAAATCTCAAGGTTAAAGTAAAACAATACTTTATTTTAGAATTTAATTTTGCAATATGTTCGTTTAATTGAATAATATAGGTACATGTATGTAGGTAGTATTTATGTACATACATATATAATGTATATAATAAATGTATTTTAACTCACATCACAACCTGTTGTGTAAATAAAACATCTCTGATAAGATAAAAATAATGTCTATAAAATCAAACAAAATAAAATATGTCAATTGAAAAAAATTTGGTATGATTCATTTTTCAAGCTCCAGCACTTAGTATTGTTGTTTTTATTTTTACTTTAAAGTTTCTTTTTACGAGTATATAGTTTGTTTCTCATCTGTGAAGTCATAAACTGTTAAATTTCTTTAAGAAATCCCTATGATTTCGATGGATTAAAAAAGCTATCAGAGCTTTCTTTCTTTTATTATATGTACTTAAAAAAAAAGTACTTAATATTTTAAAATCACAAGCAAAAATCACAATGATTTGTCAATCACAATGATTTGTCAATCACGCTTATAATCGCACCAGTGATTGAAAAATCATTACTTGGATCAGCTTCAGCCCAAATAAACAAATTATGATTTTTTTCTGGCACATGAAGTTACATTTTTAGTAAAATTGGTGTTTTTGGGATTTTATCTGTTTAGAGTGTAAAAATCCCAAATAATATATCACAAGTTCTATAAGTTCTAGATGACCATAACATCATAGTCTATGAACACAGCCATCCGAGACTTGTGAAAGCATCCAACTGGTACTAAAATCTAATAGTGAAATGTTTGGCGCAACCTGCCTCTAAATAGTAATGTCTGAATGTAATAAAATTACCTATAAATTTTATATACATTTACATATATAAATGCGCGTGCATTTTTTTTTTAACACGTCAGCATTGAAGGATTATTTTTTTTAACTTTTTGGAAATTAACCCAAAAATGTGATTGTTAAAGGAAAAGTTTATTTGATCATTTTAATTTATGCCTGGCGTGACATGATAAAAGTCTCATCCAATTTTTTTTACATAATTGTTTATTTTTTTTTTCAAAGCTCTTATATCTATTTTTGTTTTATTTATTTCTAGGTAAGTGAAGACATTTGAAATCACGGAAGACTTATTAACAAAAACTATTGCTCAACATACCGACAACCGACCCATCATTTATCTCAAAGGTAAACAAAACAAAAAATTTCCTAGAAAATATTCGACTGTTGTTCCCATTATACGATACCCATTAAAAAAGGTATTTCACCCCAAAAAGTGAACATTATTATTCGAATAACTACACCGCCCGCAAGCCGCAACCACCGCCGCCCGAAACTACTTGCGCACAGTGATTCAACAAACAAAAGTACCTATCACAAAAAGAGTAAACCCCACACAACATTATTATGCAATGTTAAAGATCACACTATGACTATACAAAATTCAATGTGATCGAACGAAGTAACAAACTTAACGGCCATGAATTTGACCGAGCAAAAAATCATGCTCGAAAAATAGTAATAACTTCACGTCACGATTTGTTGTGTTTTTTTTTTTAATTTTTTTTATTGCTTTGCAATTAATTGTTTAAAATAAATGCGCATTCATTAACGTGAGATGAATATTATTTTCTTCTTTACCTGTGAACGAACAAATTGCATTTGAAAACATAACTCTTGTAAAAAAAAAAACGGAAACTTCAAGAAACGATCATCTAATTCCGATTTAGACAAAAAACAAACATTGTTTTCTTCTACAAGATAAACATAATATCATAGCTGTGTACTCGCGGTGATGTAACATTTTGACTTTAATGCGATTTTCCGCACATTCAACACAAAATATGTATAAAACAAATGGATCGCCCAGTGATTGTGGATTCCCTTCACGCAATTCACTTTCATAAATAACATGTCAGCACTTCAGAAAATCAGTAGCGGATTTAGCCTGAAGGTTGTTTTTTTTATTTATAGATTGCTTAGACCTTATAGAAAACATTGTTTATGTATATTCGACAGCTGAAAACTGATATCGTGTAAAAACACTGGCTATGACCATCAACCACAGATTTCTATTACGGAATTTTGGGTTTCTGGATTTTTTTTTCGATAACGTGGGTTTCTGGATTTGAGTCTTTGGAATTAAAATTTTTGGTAATTTAGATTTTATATTTTCGGGATTTCGGAGATCTTAAGTAGGCTAGTTTGAGACTTCCGAGATTTTGAATTTTCAGGAATTTGGTCTTCCAGGTCTTGGGTTTTGACTTTTTGAGGATCTTAAGTTTTCAAAATTTTATGTTGTCTGGATTTTGGAATTTCAAATTTTCGATATCTTGAATTTTCGAAGTCTTGCGTTAATTGTTTTTGGATCTTCAAGATCTTGGGGATTTTTGGGTTTTCAAAATCCGAGATTTCTGGATTTTTTAATCTCTGCAACTTAAGCTTTCAGGTTTTCAGGAATGCCTTTTCTTGATCTGATCCAAATCGGAGACAATTATTGACCTTTTAGATGGTTTACTTTACTTCATTTTTAAAAATCCTCCAAATTAAATCCCAATTATAGAATATTTGGCCTTTGGCATAAAAATTGCAGAAAATTAAATGACCCACATACTTGACTTTGCAAAGTGATGATCAAATTTTCTGTCAAAATTCCAAAAATTAAGAAGTCCGGATGTCGTAAACCCGTTTTTCGAAAATTCTAAAAAAATTAAATTTTTAACTACTTACCGTCTTCTAATAAAACCCGGTTAAGAAAAAAAGATAAAAAACCGTTCATTCGGATCCCTTAAAAATATACTGTAAAATGCGGGATTTAAAAACTTCATTTTATATTCAATTGTTATATTCAATAACATTGAATCATTTGAAGACCTGATGACTATGTGTACCTTTTTTTTTTTGAAAATCCCACAAATAAAATGTTAAAAGAAAACCACTGATCCGGTTTGATTTGGTTTGTATACCTCGCAGGTAATACAACATACTTATTCCACTCCTGGATTTCATTATGGTTATAACGTTTTTGAAAAGTTGAAGATGATATAAAAATCAGACAGATTGAATCGAAAATTCGACAAGTGCGAGTGCTTGAGGTTTTGTAACAAAAAAAATTACATGAGAAACATCAGACACACATGTTACTCCCTTTGTGGAAGATTCAATTTATTTCCTTTTCTGTTTATGCTTTTTTATTTCCTTTATAACAAAAACGTATCGTATTTGGAACAAAAATCACGTCTTGAGTGATGATGTGACATTGGACATAGTAAATATCAAGATGAAAAATATTATGCAACATTATGCAGTTTAAAACAAGATTTGTTGTCAGTAAAAGTACCTTTAGTAAAATAGCAAAAAAAATGACAGTAGGTATGTCATTTATTATGCAATCGATCAATGGGTGGTTTTATTATTTGTATAAGTAGATAAAATTTTATATCGATGTTCGATATTATAGATATGGATGATGTCAACGCAAAGTAACTTATTCACTTGTCATTCTATTAACTCGATCGTAGCTTGCTAACATATAAATTATTTTTTTTTCCTGGAAAAGTTATTATGATCTAATCTCTAGTGGAAACATGGCAAGGCTTTTATTGCTGTCTATCATTAGTTGACATCCGACAGTTTTTTTGTGTATACTATTCCATCAGTGCTTGTATCATATATTATGTAAGAAAGGATAAGGAAGTTGATTTAAGCGATATAAGCCCATACATAACTTCCACCCCTCAGATATTAAGAGGGGACATTTTTTAATTTATTGCGTTTTCAAAAAACACCTTTAATTCCCACGATTCTGACCAAAGTCTATATAAATGTGACTTATTAAGAAGTTTGATCCATTCCCATGTGCGAGTGAGAGTGTCCGCTCTCCCGCGCAGTGGTGTGATAACGGACCACATGCCCTAAGCACACAGTTTCCACCATGACGCCAAGAGCCGGCCACCTTTGTGCATCGAAAAATAAGTTCCTCAAAAATAATTTTAAAGATCGTAAGAGATGTGGTCTATTTCTCCTCTTTAGGTGAGAAGGACAATTTTCTTAAAATTGAAAAAATATTATTTAAAAACTACGGCAACACTTTTAAATTCATGCTATGACTTTTTTTTAAACCAAAGCTCAATCCTTTAATTCAATTTTTAAATCAAGTTTTTTTTTAGTCATAGTTTTTAAAAAATTAATTCTCAATCTCAAAATTAAAAAAAAAAAAACTCAAAACTTTAAAACTTTGAAATTCTGAACTGAAATAAATCACCCAGATAGAAGAACTAACACTATTTAAATGGACTTGTTGATTTAAAAAGGGAGCAACTGGAGAGTCCAAGTGGGGCTGCAAGGACGAAACGCCAAATTTTGTGGACCAAAGCCATTTTTTTTTTTTCAAATTTTACTTTACTGAGTACAGCTTTTTTTGCAATATAAATACAATGCTCTTATACTTTAGCTTTAGCGTCTTCGTCGTCATTATATATATATTTCAAGTTTTCGCACTTGTGGAAGCACTGTTCCATCCATGCAGTAGATGTCTGGAATATGCTTGTGTGGATCAGGAAATGAGCAACAATGACCATCCCTCCAGAACATCAAGTGTTCTTTACAAAAACACTGGATTTCCACTAATGATCGTCAGCAAAGAATAGCTGAAATAAAGAGCAAAGGACTCAATACACTACCCTGGTGTACACCAACTCTAATTGAGAATTCTTCGATAATTTCTGCGGACATCTTACAATTGTTTTGACTTGCTCGTACATGTCCATTATGAATTTTAAGAACTCCTGTTCAAATCGGTTCTTTCAGTATTTTTAAATTTATTTTCTTTCTGAAAAGTAAAATTAATACTTTGAAATCAGTGATAAGGAAATGGTGTTTGGCCTAACTACCGGAATCAGCGAATCCAACAATTTCGAGTATTGAAAGTTACGCAGCCAATACAGGTACCTGCGACCCAGCCATTAGCGATCTAAATATTTTTGTTTGGGTTGGGTAAGATATAATTTCCATAAAAGTCCACGAAATGTCCATAATAATAACTTGTACAGAATAAATTGTCTGCACTGAATTAACCGGTTAAAAAAAATAAGTTAAAAGTACCTTCTCATTGTAGTTATTTATAGGCGGGTATTTACCCATTTATTCGTATTTTACTCAGAAAATTACGTTAACACTTTGAAATTTAGCGTTAATTTAATGAATCAAATCAGCACTTAAGTGTCGTAATCAGGTACATTCTATCATTCGTACACAAATATTTTGCCACGCCAATTATTATAATAAACTAAACTAGGCATGACATTGCTGAAGGCTAAAGGCTTGAAGCACCTCAAGAGCAAGAGAAAATATCATTATTTGTTGTGGGTTTTTGTTTTTTGTTTTATTTTTTGAATTGTAACTGAATTTTTATTGTTAACAACTTGTTTTTATTGTTTAGACATTTTTCGGAGTTTTTGCTTTCTTTTTACAACTTTTATGTTCACAAGTTTTATGTTGCATTTGGATTGAAAGGAATTTTTGTTGTGACGATGACGCGTCTCATCCATCCATCCATCGTCGCGTTGTCGATTGTCTTGTCGGGTAAAATTTAAAAAAAAAAGAACAGGTGGGCATAGTTTTGGCGCAGATGGCAGGTCACAGAGCACGAGTGAAGCGAATCGTTTGGAATGGAAAGGAATTATGTATGCTCCCTCCAGCATTTTTATAAAAAGTTGGAGGAGCATATTCCTCATCGCCTGGTTGATTGTTGATAGTTAGGTTGTTGTTTGGCATTGTGGCAAAAGTAGCAAGACACCAACTGGCCATGGGCCATGAATGACTCAAAGTAGCAGCAGCAACAACATGGTGAAGGTAGAGTGGAAGGAAAAACATTCAGGTTTTCACTTTCGTTGCAACTGCCAACTAACTAGTAATAGGTAGGTATATGCAGGTATACCAAAGTGAAGGTCATGAATATGCGTGGTGTTTGGAGTTTGAAGAAGAAAACAAATTGAAGGGGTGTGATATCTGCACATGTTTTGTTTATTGTAAAACCATATTGAAGTAGGTAGGCATTAATTTTTTTTTTTTTTGAAAATCGAAGTTGTTTGATTCAACACCAATTGGTAGATTGTATATTTTTGGTCAATTTTTATTACAATCATACTTATAATTTAAAAGAAAAGTGTCAGAGCCATACCATAAAAGTAGAAAGTGTGACAGCACTTTCATTGAAAAGTGATGGACGAATTTCGTATCGTGACGAATCATCAAAAAGTTACTCATCTGCATCAAAATAATCAATACATAGCTATGTGGAAAGGAAATCATGATTTTTTGTCAATTTTTTTTTTCTTATTCAGGTCTTTATCTAAATTGTCTTTAGTATATCTTGTGACAGTTGAATTGTTTTTTTCTTGGGTGAACAAAACGAGAAAGAATGTTTATACCGCCATCACAGAAAAAAAATGTAGTTTTTCTAGCTCTGGGAATTGTCTCTGGCTTAACTAAACCCCTGAAGATCACGGATCGTGCTTAATTTTTGAACATTTTGAATGAACAGCAAAACTCATCAACTCATGTTTTGCAGTTACAACACATTTAGCGTCTTCGTCATCTTGAGCGTTTTGGGTTTCTTCAGCGTCTTCGTCGTATTCAGAGCTTTGTGCATCTTCGATGTCTTGATCTTCTTAGGTGCATTCAGCATTTTGAGCGCCTTGAATGTCTTCGAAGTCTTGGGCGTCTTAAGCATCTTCGGCGTCTTGAGCATTTTCGGAATCATAGGCTTATTTTTACTTGTTTTTGGCGTCCTTTTTCGTCTCGGTCATCTTGGGCGTCTTGAGCGTCTTGAACGTACATGCGATTTTAGCTCCTCGTGGTGCATTAAGCTTGTTCAGAGTCTTCAACGTCTTCTTGAGCATTTTCGTCGACGTCGTCTTGAGCATTTTCGGTGGCTTGAACAACTTCACCAAGTATTGGTTTCTTTCACGCTTAAGAATTTCTACGATTTCTTACTCAGCAAAAGGAGGAGTGTCCATCTTTTTCGGTAAAAAAGATTTTTAAACATATTTTTTGGAAAATTTTTTGAATATTTTAAACTTTGAAAGTGAAAATCTTCTAAACTCAAATATAACGGTACTTGTCTTTGGCTTTCTTTGAAAATTCGATTTTTCTCGAATTTTTTTTTCAAAAAAAATTATACATCGAGTTTTTGAAATATTTAATTTTCAAATTTGATACAAACCAGTTTTTGAATACTTTCTTTAATAATTTAAACAAAAATGAATTTTATTTTCGAAAAAAAACGGTAAAATGTAAAAAAACTGTTTTGAAACATTTCAAAAACAATCCAACATCTATAAATTTTTTGACTGTATTAATATGAATACGACCTGTTATAAAATAGTAAAAATTTGAATAAAGACGTTACTAACGTACATACCTCCCATTCAAGTTTTAAGAAAAACCCAAAAATATACATTATCGTCTTATTTAATTTTCATATTTATATAAAAACATACAAAAATATATAATTGTATACATAACCTATATATGTATGTGCTGATTTTTTTCTAAAATAAATTGAAAGATCCAAACAAAGTGTCAGGTCTTAAAGAGTTCTGCTCTCAAGCAACAAAGCACGTTTGGTCCGAGTTATGAAATAGAGGTTCACATTTTTATTTTATGTCAAATTATTGTTTTACACTTTTACTTGAAAACAATTTTTATTTTTACATTAGGTTTTATCCTATTTTTTTTTTTTACTACTATCCGATTTTTCAAATTATGTACTTTATTTCATTTCAATCGAAATGTTGATCGTCGTCGTTGCAAAAAGAATTTGCTACGATAAATGACATTGCATCCGATAAGATATTGACAGAAGTTTCCACCTTGAAAAAGAACCAGAATCGCAAAATTGAGATTTATCATAGAAACAAAACTTCTAATCGCATTTATCATAGAACCGGAATAGCACCCTTTACCATATTGTTCAACGAATCTCTTTTCTTTTTCGAGTAACACAAATTCATATTGAAAAAAGTTAATGACTGTTTAATTGAATGCAAAAATATCAAGATTTAATCAAGACCGGTCAGTTGCCTCACATTAAATTTTAATTGCCGACTGTCGTTCAATGCGAAGTAACTTTTATCGATAATTTATAATATATACGAACAAGAACAACAAAACCAAACAATATTGTTATTGGTTTACCTATCCCCAAAACCATCGCGTGCTTATCTTAAGGAAATGTTATTGTCTCAAAATAAGATCTCGGTCAATAGACGGTGAGTTCTCACAAAATGTATAAGTTAATTTTTTTCCTTACTTCCTCTTTTCTTAGAAGAATTGATAATTTTTTGGTTCTTAGACACACCTTAATTGCTCGATTAAAGAATTTCGTTTCTAATTTCCTTCCGATTCTCGATTCTGTTTTATTTTACATAGGTTTGAATGTTGGGAAAGGCAACTCGTTAGATTTATAGAATACACAAGTTATGAGTTCGAGCTTTGATGGCCAGGTATATTAACATTCTAATTTAAAACAACCTCTGCAATAAAATAAATTAAGTACAGAAGAACAAACAAAAGAAAAACTATGTGATTTGCACAAAATGATACAACTTTTTATTTCAAATTCAACAAGTCTCTAAGTTTTTTTAATAATGAAATATTTTTACATATAGTACTTCAAAAAAAAAAAAAAAAAATGGTTTGAAGTGAATTAATGCGCAGTGATTAAGTTTTGCAGAAATGAAATAGTTTTTTTCTTAATTTCCTGCTGAATCTTCGGCATCGACTTCATTATTTTCTTCTCTAGCTTCTACTGACCCGAAAACCTAATAATAAATAAACGATTTCAAGCTACAATAATTCATTTCTTTTGTTAATGTTTTTTTTTTGTTTTTCTTTGACCATGCAGAAAATCTGTAAGGTCTTCTATTTCTTACATAGTATAATTCCAGGCCATATTACCGCTTTGCCGCGACGACGACGCTGATCTAGTAGCTTTTAATCTTTTGGTCCATTTTACAAAAAAAAAAAGAAAAATTCATTTCAGTGTTAACAGTATGAAGCCGTCACTACAATAAGTCGATTGTTATCGAAAGACCACTTTTATAGATAGTGGTTAGAGAAGTCTATAATAAAAAAGAAAATAAACTACAACGAAAAACGTCTATAAAGATCTTAAAACTGGTAAAAGGCAAATCTAGAACAAAGAAAGAAAATCAGTTCACTGTTTGCAAGTTTTTTTTTTATTGTTGTCCAGTTATTGACGGATTTGTGAGAAGGAAAAGCTAAGCATCTTTTAAGGATTGGTTTCGAGGAGGCTCCACTACATTTATCATTTTAGGGATATCCTTTTTTAAAGTGCATAGGAAAATGGTTGAGAATTGTATTAGGCCCCAGTGCTGCATGGACTGATTAATTTTTTGTTTTTCGTGAATTTATTATTTAAAAAATTAAGTTTCTTTATCTCGATAACAAGTATGCAAATATTATAGAGCCGAAGACGAAGTTGCGAAAATTAAAATAGTTTTACTCCTAAGTGTCTTGCTGATTTCTTACATCTACTGCAGTTCCATATCCCAATACCTCCAATCAGCGTGATGATTTAGACTTTTAAGACGCTTGTTGCTTAAACGCGAAAAATACTCAAGACGCTTAAGAAGTTCAAGACGACCAAGGCCGGGTTCGATAAACCTCTAGTTCAATTATTTTGGGTCTCCGAATCTAACAGATTAGCTGTGGTCCAATTTGAAAGACAAAAAGTGCTGAACCACGATTTAAATATTTGTGCACTAGGCCCTTAGTTTTTTAAGTTCAGTTAATCCTTAACAAAAACTTGGTTTGTTTTAATCTCCCACTGAAAAACTTGTCTTGAGTTTATTCTTGGCTTACTAGGGTTTACAGGGTCAATTTTTGAATCCCGGTTGAGCCTCTAATTCTATTTCGAGGTCAGATTAATTCATTGAATGAACTGTTCATGAAAACATGTTTCAGGAGTCACCTGGGATTAAGCCCCGTATTAAGAATTTAAACCTTTAATCTAGTTCCAAAGGAATATATCCAATGTATTAATACCTGGATTCAAATTTAAATCAGAAATGTCCTTCCAATTAAATAGCCCCAAATACATTGCTTAGAGGGCGGTTAATTGTGTAAATCCAGCGCCGACTGACACTAAGTTGGAGAGAGAAGTAAAGAGAAAAGTGGATACTATTATGAAAAGTAAAACCGCGCTTGTTTTATGTCCAATGTCCACTCCATTTGACATAGACCTTCGATGTTTCAGCAGAGCAAAAATGAAAACCCGTTTTACCTACCTACAATATATTGTAAAAGATGCTATATTTGTTTTTGTTAAATGAGGTTCGTTCTTTCTTGCTAGTGTTCTAGTCGACTTGGTTTTCATTGTTCTGTATGGTGCTACATATCTATATGTATGAAAATCCAAGCACCACCAAACCAAGCACTGCATTGGAGGACTTGGTCATTAAAATAATTGCGATGGTCCATGGACAACTTCTTGGTTGTTGTCGTCGTCGTCGTCGTTTGTGTGGAAGATAACCCAGGCATTCATTCGATTCGATTAGTTGTAGAATGCAGTCCTGTGCTAGTAGAATGGCATCATGGTTAAGTTAACAGCGATATATTTTTGCATTGCACTCTGGTATCAAGATGATCTTAGGTTATTATAAGAGCTCTGAAACAATCTTCTATCTCCCTGATTACAATTAAGTGTCGCAGAAAACTTAAAGCCGATAATAGACTGAGTCAAATGTATCATGTTGTGGTGGAGAATCTTGGTCGGTATGTCATCTTAGCGAGAGATGCAAAATTGTCGATTTAATTATTATTTCTTTTCTAGTTCTTGATTAACAACATGTAAAAGTCGATTCCGGTAGTTTAAAACTGCAACTGTTAAGAATTTTTTTTTGCTAACATGATATTTTAATGCCTTTAAAAAAACGGTGGATAATAATGGGTTGTATATAGATTGAACATCATGAAGCTATCTTAAGTGGTAAGATAGATGGCTTTAATTTTTAAACTAGCTCTCAATTGTAGAGAAAGAGGCATTGTGTGACATAAGAAGATACAACTATGCTTCCACGAACCACTTAACCGAGATTTAAAGCGATTTTTTTTCTTGTTTAATCTTTAAAGATGGAAACAGTTTGAGCTCTGAAAATTACCTGGGTCTAATTAAACCGAATTTTGGCGAAATGCAATCCAATTTTAATATTTGCTGAAATATGTCGTTTGTTGCGACATTTTGCATCTTTATTGTTCGGAAATGTTTCATTATGAATTATCTTCTAAATGTTCGGAATTATTTCATTTTTATGTTAAAAGATGTTGAAGCATCTTTTTTTAGGACTTATTTCATTTTTGGAGTTGAGTTGTTGTACTTATTGTGAGGAACTGTCGCATAAAGAGCTCTTTTCATTATTCAGTAAAATTAAGAGAGAAATAATTTCTGTAAACACTGTGGATTTAAGTGATATAAAAATGTACTACAATTTCCACTGGGAAACTCGAAATCCCCCATCATGAAATCCAGTTTCACAAAATCCCGCATCACACATCACAAAGTCCCGAATTACGAAATTGACAGCATTTTTGTTTCTATAGTAATAGTGACACGATTCGATGAGAATCAACAAGAACGAAGTTTCCTAGTGTTGTACTTGAATATTCAATATGAAGACGTTTGATTTCTTAGATTTTTTAACGAGTTCTGATTGAGTAAAGCGTCGAGAATAATCATTTTTTGTAAGTAATTTACTTCAAATTTCGAATATGATGTTGAAAAAAATATATTAACACATAAACAAAAGGTCTTGACTTAATATTTCAAATGTTCTCCAAGTACATTTATGTCGTCATGTCATGTTGGCATTCTTCTTTTCAAAGTTAATGTCCTTTAATTAAATTGGAAGAAACAACCTCTCCCTTTTTACATTTTCTTACATTAGTCCATTAACTTATCAACAAAAAGAAACCATACAAAATGACCACTATACTGTCTAATTAATAAAAAAACACAAAAAAAAACAACAACCTGATATACTAACCTGCTATTCTCTCTCGCCTTGCAGTTTATTCTTTAAAAACAAAACAAACAAAAAAAAACGCACTAATCTAATCTATAAAGGCATTAACTCTCTAGGTTATACGAAGTGCTTATTAAAATCGATTAGACACACACAGTTCATAAGAAGTTATCGATTTTGGGCGTGGGAAGAAAGCACCTATAGTAACATTTTGTGGTGAAATTCAATAGCCACGATAGAACCTAAGAAAACTAATGTATCCAAACCTATATATATATAACTTAACTTAAGCTTCATGACCCTTGAATATATTCTAATTCCTTGTTTTTTTTTTTGTTGTTGTTGCGAACATAGAAAGACGATCCCTTGAAGCGAATCCAAGAGGAAATCGACGAAGTAGCACGTCGTGAGCGTGAATTACGTGAGAAGATGCATCCACTAGAGGAAAACACCATCATCAAAGGCAACCAGAACGATGCTAACATTTCGATTCTCCCATCATCTGAGCAAATTTCCGTATCGCAGGACGATAACCTTTCTTCATCAGCAGCATCGTCACTGACAACATCCGTCAACAGCAAAGAAGACCATCTTGATGGGCATCATTCAGATGATTCTGGTATTTCAGCATCATCGAGTCCAGTCAATGGAACTTCAACTAACAACAACATCACGAACAACACCAACAACAACATAGTGATCAATGAAAAGAAATACATTCGTCCAAATGGTTACAATTCAATTCCATCACCGCCACCACAGAAGATTCTCACGAGAACCGTGTCGACGCCACAGATTTTTACACCATCACGTCGTATAACATTTGGACCAGCATCCAAGGGTCTCATGCAACGATTTATTGCAACTCGTGGCAAAATAGCCCTTAACAATAATGCCGCAAATAATGGGGGTAATGTTGTCGGCGGTGGAGGTGGTGGTGTGCCCAACTCACAGGCAAACACTCCTTTAGCCCCATCAATGATTTCCGATTTTCCTCGGGCTGCCACATATATACCGCCAGTGACAATTACACCGCCAATCATAGAGCGTGACGCCGATGGGAAACCCATTCGACGTGGATATGTTCCAGTTGAGGAGAAAATTCAAAAGGAGTTGAAGGATCTCAAGAGTCGTGAGAGTGAGTTAAAGAAAATTCGAAAAATTCGACAGTCAACGCCAGATTTATTGGAATCCATTGAAAATGAGTAAGTTTTCTAATACAAAATAATTGGTTTGTTTGTTTATTTCGCCGAATTGTAAAATAAAATTGTCATTTTTGAGAGGTAAACGAATAGAGCTAATATTGTATTTCTAATAAAACCGAAGTAATTAATGGTACCTAATTGTTTTTTTTTTTTAGAGATTTGGAGTCCGATGAAGATTCAGATGTTGAACATTGTTATGGTCCAGGAAAATTGAGATCTGCCAAGTCAATCGGAGAACTCTGTGATTCGTCAAATAACAGTCTATCACCAAGGTGAGTTTTTTTTCAGTTTTTATTCGCGGCTTATTTGAATTTTTTATATTTTGATTATTACGGTTTATTGATAAATTTATAAATAAAGGAAACGCAATTGGAAACATAAATCAATGGTTTTGTGGCCATGGCCACCAGGCAGAAAAAATTTGTGAGTTCGGGTTACTTTTTTTTCTAAAATGCTAGTTGGTAGTTTATATCCACTCATGGATAAAAAATATTAGTTAGATATAGTTTTGCACTGTAAAGTAAAAGTTCGTTAAGTTGGCTGTTGAAAATAGGTATGATTGTGACTGTTCTGACGTTTTATGAATGAGTCAAATTGTGTGTGATTAATGGTCGCGTTCGAATGAAAAGTCGATAGTGTAACATACACTTGCCAGTAGCTGTAAAAAAAATTAGCTGATGCAACAATATCTCAAAATTGGGCACTTTAGTTCAAATTTCAATTTAGCTCAAAATATTTTTTTTTTGTAACAATAAATAACAGAAAAAAATTATTGAAAATCTTAATGATATGAGTTTTGAAATTTGCGCACAAAAAAAATTAGTGAGAGTAAAATTTTGCTCATTATCTGAAAATTTAAGTTCACTCAACTAAACTAGCCAATTGAACTACATATGTAGCTCGTTCGCAAACTACAAAAGCCTAACCTTTAAGGTTTGTATTTTACCTGAAAAGAAAATATTTATGACCATATGAGGGAAGATTTTTTGACTTATAAGTCTCTTAGGCTGGTATAGACATATGTATGTAAGTTTAACTCATACCTACAAACAATTGAAAATATGTAAATTTATTAACAAAACTTTTGTAATTTTGTTTTCCATGTTATTTGATTGTTTTACCTTATTATTTGTTGTTAGTTAAATTAAGTTGGATTTTGTTTAAACGTGTACCGTGCAAATATAAAATATTTAACTTAAAAGTAGGTAAATTATTTTCTTCATTCTGTTTTTGTTCTGTTTAGTTCTGTAATCGTACTTCTCCTCAAGATTTTTTTAACTATTGTTTTTTTAATGAAAAAAGAAATAAAACATCGTTTTTAATACTCTTTCAAATATTTTCCAGAGCAACGCCCAGTCCAGACTTTGAAAGCAAGCATCTATATAATCGCAGTGGCATGCGACCTGCGTTGTCTCTTGCCCAACTTTGTGACCTTGATCCTCAGGAGGCGCCATCTACATCACATCAGCTTATTGCCAAATGGGAAAGCCTTATTCAACAGAATGCATAAAGAGGCACACAAACATTTAGCACGCATAAAAACACAAAACACTAAAAATCATAAAACGAACTGCATGATTTTATAAACGCACTTTAAGAGAACTTAAAAAAAAAATTCAAAAAAAATATACATACCTAGTATCAATTTTTGATGTTTGGCAAGAATCCTATATATTTATCACAAGAAAAAAATATATACATACTTTTAAAACATGGAGTATTAAACCTACATACATTATATATTTAAATATTTTTGAAATTAAGAAGAAAATGTGAAAAACTCCAGCTAAAAAGTAAATTTTTTGTAGTAGTTGTAAACTTGTTTTAAAAAAATATTATATTTATTGAAAAAAAAATTTGTTAAACATATAAAATATGTAAAAGAAATTGCTTATAATGTCAAGTGTTCTTTTTTTTTTGCATGAAATCAATTCGCGTAATCATCGATTTTCCTATTTAAAATTTATTTGTCGACGAAGGAAAATGAAAAAAAAATATTATCTATACTGTGAACTATATATTGTAAATATTTAACAATAAATAATTATACATTTTTATTTTCTTATTTTATAAAAAAAAATTATTGTTTTTGTTTGAATTTTTGAGTTAACTTCAAGCACAGTCAATGAAACATAAGGTGGACGAAGAAAATAAATCTTGTTAGGAGTAGGTTGGTAAAGAATTGAAGTTGGTTATCATTAAGCAGGTAAACTTGAAATTACAGGTAGTCACAATTTTGAACATTTAATTGAATCAAAATTGTTAAATGTTAAAACCTTTCTATAACAAATGTCTACGAGTTTTTGAAAAAAATATCAAAAATCGTCAAAGCCATTTTTTCAAAAATATTTGTAATGTTAGTACCTATGTAGGTACAAAAAAAAATGAATGAAGTGAAGTTTCTAGTATTTAATAATATAAAATTTACAAAAAAATGTTTTTATTCAAGAGTCCGAAAAATAATTACTATAATACGTCTATTATAAAAAAATTTTATCACAGTTCGTCAAACCGTTTATGAGAAAATCAACACAAAATCAACAATCCAGTTCTGTGGCAGTTACCGTAAATAACGGTTTTTTGAAAAATAATTTTTTACATTTAAAAATTTTTTTATCAATATCGTTAGAGTTTCTTTCTAGATAAATAAGTTTTGTCGAAATGGTTATATGATAGGCTCCGTTATTTTGGGAGTTCAAAAAATGTCCTTTTCGCCCCTAGGGAATCAGCTATAAAATCTTTAGGTTCACAGTTTGAAGGAAATCGTTTCAGTAGCTTGGGCTGTAGGTCGAGTTGGAGACAATTACTTTTTTCGCGGTCATAGATTATATTATATTATACTATAGATATATAATATTGATAGATATTGATTTTTTTTACCAATCTAAAACTTGCCCTGTAGTACTTTTAGTCGCAAGTAAAAAATAAGCAAGCTAGGCCCACAAAAAGAAGGCTTACCTGAGTTATCAACACATTTAATCGGTTTATCAGAAAGATCTTTTATTTCTTTGTAGATGAAATGTTTAACATGCGAAATTAATTTATTTTGCTTCTTTAATAAAAACATAAATATTAAAATTAAAATAATTGGTAGGTACAAGATTATTATTTTCACACAAGAAAATTTTGAAGGAAAAAGGTTAATTCTAGCTTAAGTGCCTTTCGTAACTTAAGTCAGATTGATGAATCTTTTTTTCAAATTCATGTTTTCCCTTTTTTGATTTCAATATAAGACGACTGCGAAATAGGAGTACCTATATGTGATTAACATCTTTCTCTGCTTTTTTATAATTTTATACACGTTTCATTTTGTACTTTATTTCTATGATAGGTACCTATGCACAAGAGTGAAAAAGACAATTTTGAAATTTTTAGGGAACCAATTAATTCATCAGAATAAAATTTCACTTCATCAATTAATTAAACAGACTGCAACGCTGCGCATTGTACAAGCGAAATCAAAGCACAATTATAAATAATATAAAAGATATAAAACTATCTTTTCATAGGTAGGTAAGTATAACTATAAAAAATTAATACCAAAAATAAATTAAAGTGACTTACCTAAAAATCTACCAAAATGTTTATATTTTTTTAAAAAACTGCTCCAAATTTCTCCAGAAAATATGAACGTACATTCTTATGTACTCATTGAAATACACATTCCTGAAAATCACCAATTTTTTTTAGACTCTTCACAAATAGAAAGGGGACTAGAGCGCACGACAAAATGTTTTTCCTTAATAATTACTTGCATTAAAAGAAAAATAAAAATAAACTGAATTTAACACAATAGCCATTTAATACATACTGCATAATATGATAAACTTTTGATTTGGGAAACACTTTTTTAAAATTTCAAATTTTCTATAAGAAAAAAAAAACACTTGTTTTGTTCGAAAGAGAATTTCAAATAATTTTTAAAATCAACCGAAACAACGCGACGAATGGAAACAGAACGAAACCACCAATCAACGGTACTTCTCAAAAGAAATAATACGAAATGCACTCAAATGATTGAATTATTGTTTTGCATAAAATTCACCTTTCCCGAATAAAAACTTGAATTTTCTTTGGAAAAATTGTTATTACACTTTAAGTATAAGTTATTGCAAACATTTTATAACAAATATTACCAGTTAACACGCGAAAATAAATTTATTCCTTATATCCCATCGCGGAGCAACGTTAAAAGAAAATGCACTTCACAAACTGAGATTCATATCGATTGTAGCTGTAAGTTTGGGTGCAGGTTGAAACATGAAATTGAAACATGAACAGATATAAAACCCAGGTAGGGTGTGTAAGCTGTGGTTTTTATTATTTTTTTTTTTTTGTGTATTCAAACTACGGGGAGTGCAAATAAAATTCGATTTTGGGAGTCTTTAAGCGTCGGAAATTGGTGGTAGGGGCAAGAGGAGACTATTTTTTGGATTATTGCATTCAAAAAATATCAATAAATATCGAATAAAACCATAAGCTCTCCGCAAAAAAAAAAAGAGTAAGGGTTGCCGGCATACTTTAGATGTCGCCCCATTCGACTTCCACCATGAGAGTACTATGGTTTTCATATACAAAGCATTCAGTTTATTTTGTTCGAACTTTCGGTGTCAAATGAAACGGTAATTTTGAAAAACATAATCAGGATTCAGGAATATAAGAGCTGCTGTTATATCTGACGGTAGATAAGCTAATTTTTACTGAAGGTAGTGAGTATTATGTACAAATATTACAAGAAAACTTTAGAATGTTATGAATTTCAAGGTTTAAGAAAAAAAAAAAGATGATAACAAAAAAATTTTGGTATTAAATTCAATGCGTCGATTGTTTTTTTTATTATTTAAATGTTCAAAATTAGTTTTTAGGGGCTTGCATTATAAAATCAATAAATATTTTAGTGCAAAACGAAACTATTATGACTTTATTATGTAATTATTATTTCTAACAAAAAATATTTTTCATTTCCACTAGCTAGTCTTTTGCATAAATTAAAAATCAAGTTTATAATAGAAATATTGAATTTCGTTTTATTGTAAAGCATTGTACGCAAATCACGCAAATGGATTTTTCAAAGTCTCCACTACATTATTTACCACGAAGCACGCAAATAACCAAAATGAAACAAACAGTAAAACCTAAAACTAAAAACAAAAGTCAAAATTTATCGAGACTTTTTAGCATAGGTTTGTATCTCTACAGCGACCAGCTGCAGTGGTGCTACATATGTGAGCAAAATCAAATAATCTGTGTCGACATTTACATAGCTATTTTGGCGAAAAGAGATGACTTGCCTTGCTTACCGAATCATCTCACTTCATCCGCAAAAGCGGAGCACTGACTAACTTTTATATTTGAGTTTTGAGATTTTTAAGCTTTAATGCAAATATTTTTGTTTTTAATTAAATTTTTTAAATTGAAAAAGTGAAAAACAAAAACATGTGCTAGATATTTCTGGGTGTCGAAAAGCAAAAACACAATTTTCCAAACATTTTTAACACACAAGCATGTCTCATATATATTTAGTTTTTCACTTTCCCAATTATTTATACACTGTGAAAAAAAATATAGTCTCAATAAAATTCAATTCAAATAAATTTGTTGGTATGATTTATCTATCAACTACAAGATGGAGCTAAACTGCCAATGGAGCTGAATACGTTCATTTTGATAATTCGTCTTCGAAAAAAAAAAATTCATTTTCATCGAAAAAATTCACTCGTCATTTCGCAACCGCCATATTGTAAAAAAAAAGATTAATGAAAGTACTTTCAGCAGCAAGTTAGATCGTGATTCGTGACAAATTTTCCTCAGCAAATTTAACTAAAAATCAGAATTATATATTCGTCAAAGGTACTTAAAACTATTCTAAAGACTTTAGTGATAACATAGCTTATGAATATGTCCTTAAGAATATCCTCAGCATTTCTTTTTAATTCGCTTTTGAAAATAATCAGCACCCTAAAATCCATGCCATACCTAACCTCTAAGCTCCCATCCATTTATGTACATAAATTATTTTAATTTTTTTTTTCTTTTGCTCTCTATTTTTCACAGCTTATCTTTGTGCTAAAACGGGATCCCGATTTTCATCTGGAGAAAAGTGTTCGAAGATTATAAATATCAAAAATTGAATTTATAAAAAAATCGTAATCCAAAGTGACAGCAACCCACCACCGCACCACCCCCCAATCAGGCAGTTGGTGTTCATTTCGTTGTTGTTGTCGTGGAAGAAGGGATTAAAAGTTGAATTGGACAAAACAACATCAGAAAAAATCACTTAAATCATCAAGATTCGCATAAATAATTTTATTTTTAATTTGCAATCGTCGTGCTCGTGTTGCAGACGTAGTAAAGTCATATAGAGTGTGGCAAAGAGAAGCAACAAAATCAGAGATTTAAAATTGTGTGTCTGTGTCGTCTTCGATAAAGCAAAAAAAATAGAAAAAAAAAACATTAGTTGCACCGCAAGAACTGATCGTTTACGTCGAGAAGAAGCAAAATACCATTTTTGTTGCCTTAACTTTTTTTTCGTTTAAAATTGGTTCGTTTTTGCCAAAGTGGCAATAATATCATCGCAGTTCAGTTGGCAGTATTGTTGTTGTTTTTTTTTTTTTTGTTTTATTTAAACGTGTAATTTATTGTTCATTACTACTTGGGTCTTTTTGATAAGTGCACATAACAGCAGCGACTAGCAACGAAAAAGTTAACAAGTTTTTTTTTCGTTATTTTGCTTTGTGTTTTTGGATTGTGGAACATTTTCGTGATTGTTTGCCTTAATAACTCGTCGTTTATATTTGAGCTATTTCGAGAAATCTGAACGCACCCCGGCGGGGACTCACATTGTTTTATATGACTTTTGAAAGAATACTTGGTAAGTACTTAATTTATATTATTATTTACATATTTTAATTATTGTTTTATATTTTTTTTTTACCAAATAGGTATGTAACTAACTATTCAATGTAGTTTTAATAGAAAACCAAAAAATCTTGTACCTACTCAAAAGACCTTTCTAGAATGAACAGGGCTTTTCCTGTAGGTATCTTTTGCTAGATTAGTTGAAGTGGATTTTTGAGTTTTGTTCAAGGGTGTGGGGTGTTCTTAAAACATCAACCCTTAGAAGACGTGGCATCATAACTGCTCTGTTGTCCTAGGCAAAATGACGTAAAGTTCCAAAAATTTGAAATTGTGTTTTATGCATTTTTGGAATCTTTGAAGTGTTTTATTTTTGTGAGAAAAAATTTACTAAAATTTTCTTTGCTAAAATTTTTGAATTTATGTATATACCTACATAAGTTAAAGACATGAGGAGCAAACATTTTATAACGCGTTTTAGAACTATGCACATGAAGATATGCCCTTTTTGCTTAGGATGGCAGAATAGCTCCTCGATCTTTGGGGATTTTATTTTATTCATATTCACTCTCTTACTTACATTCTCGTATTTAGATTTCAAAACAATAATTTGAGATAGCTTGAGTTTTGTTTCCCAAAGACATAGATTTCACTTAGGAGAATACTATTTTGACGATCCCAGAGATCTTGTTAATACAGACATTATAAGTCCCTCACGCTTCATAATTCAGTGGAAATCTCTGGATTCATGAGGTATCACAATGAGTTAATCTTTGGTCTGAGTGTGTCAGTTCTGCTGACAACAACGTCAACCTAAGTTAACCCGAGTTTCGTAGCTAAAGCTGTGATCAGCTGTTTTATCTTATATAAGATCACAACAACAAAGCTATCCGAACGTGGCTAATAACAATAAAAAAAAAACCATAAAATCAAAGCTGTCTGTAAGTCTCATAAAATTTGGGTAGGTACATAACATTAAACATTTGCAGTCAGAAAATTAGTATGTAGTTCATATTTTAAGTTCCATATTCTACATATGGGCTTGTTTTATCCCTTTTTATTGTCTTCATGGGTACTAGTAAAAAATATTGAATCATCTCCCTGCAATTCAATTCCGATAAAATAAGCTTTTTGCCAGAAATAGAAGAAAAAACGCTTTAAACTAATATATTTTTTTTATTATTCGTTAAAATCCAAATTCTAAATTCATATTTACATTACACATTTACATTTCGTGTTTTAGTCATACACGATTTCGTCATTAGATAAACGCTTATTAGCAATAGCTCTAAGGGATGGTTTTTGTAATACTATTGATGAATTGGTGGCAGAATATAAGGCATATCTTTCTTCTTTGAAGTATTCCCAAGTCTTCTTAATGTATACAGTAGGTCCTGTGTTTTGTTATCATCTTGATCTGATCCAACAATTTTGAAAATTTTCTGTTATTTTGTATTAAAAGGAAATTCAGTTCAGATGATGTAGATAATAAAACACAACTAAGTAACATAAGATCGTAATTGATCGTCCTTTTTTTTTACTCAGATGAACTTTATATGAAGGGTATGGGTTTAATGTTTCTTTGTATTTAAAATGGAGTGTTTTCTGTTTGGCATTTCTTACTATTACTATTTGATCCATTGTTCTGAGTTATAAATTTGAACATAACGCTCTCAATTATACCAAACTCTTCATCATAGGGAAGATAAGATCGCCCTGATACAAAGAAATTGTAGTTTATAGTCCGTTTTTAAGCTTCAAGAAAAAAATGTATTATTTTGATTTGTTCCCGTGCAAAGATCTGAGAACTTTATTATGCGATGATGTAACGCCGCATGCATGAGATGTTTAATTAGAGCAAAAGCAATATCTTGGTAGTATTCTACCTTCAACTTCTTTTATTAAAACAATGTATTTGAATGAAATTAGGCTCTTTTTGTAGTTGTTGTTTACTTCTGAAAGCCATTGGTGTTTTGCAGATCAAAATTGAGAACGTATGCTTCTTCAGTTTTTTTGTCAAATCATCTTGCAAGCTTATTCTGCTTTTCGCCAATTCATTCATTTTTAATGGTTTCATTGCTTGCTTCTTTTAATTTTATTTTTATTTAGGATTAAATTTGCTATTTTGATTACATTAATAATTATTTTTTGCAAAAATAGTTATTGAACGCTTAAATCTAGCTATATTATTTTGCAATATAGCATTCGAAAGGAGATGATCATAAATTAGCAAGTCCTTGGAAAATCACAAATTTGTAATCTAATATTTCGCTGTCTCATTTCATTTCTGGCGATGTCTTTTTTTGTAAAGTAGAAAAAGAATAAGAATATAAAGAAAAAGACAAATCTAATGGCAATGGGTTGTACTGTCTCTTCTCTTATGGCAATGAACCGTTTCTTAAATCAAGAACCATAATTGTTGTTAGTTTTGAAGGCCGAAGTCTCAGTCGTTCTATTTATTGATACCAATACGTGGAAGCATGTTATGCCAAGTTATGAGAATAAACGTGTCAAAGTTTAATAAGAGAAACAAAAATAAAAGTCTATTGGCATTTACTTTAACTTTTTTCTCCGGTAAGAAAATTATTAAATTCAAAAGCGAGTTAAAATAAAGAAATTGAGTAAATTTCAAGCCTTTACGGCTTTTATAAACGTTTTTGAGGTTCTATAGCAACAAGTTGTCAGTTTGGAAGGGGAAACCGTAAAATAAAAATAAATAAACGAAAAAAAATTCGCATCAGAAAAATACATTTTTAACAACAAACAAATTGTTTGTCTTAAGTAAGTGTATCCTTGATTTTTGAAATTTTATGAGAACATGGAAAATAATCAGAAAGTTGCCGGATTCATTTTGATTTTCCCTGTAATCAAAACGAAATTTAGTTCCTGAACTAAAGTTAAAAATAAAATCTTGCCGTAGTTTCATTTTATTAATTTATTTCTACGAAAAAGGATTTGGTAATTGGTATACAATTCTAAGAGGTTATGGTCTATTCTTTTATTAAAACTAAATTGGAGCCTTAGTTTTTTAAAACCCCTAAGTAATTACAATTTACGTATAAGTGAGTAACGCATAATCCACATTCCTACACCAGGACCAGTGGTTTCTACATCAAAAATTTATGTAACGCCTCCCGGTCTACTTATATTCTGAAATTTTGAAATATATTTTCAATTCCATTATTTATTGATGGATTTATTTGAGCATTGATGAGTATAAAATCATTTGTTTATTTCCTGTCAGACTAGCTGGTTTAATTTATTTGAAAACAACAAAGTGGCAACAAAAATCCAACTCCACGAGTACTTACTGGTTTTTTACAGAAAATTTTGTTTCCATTTTGCACTTTTGTAAATGTTTATCCAATTGTTTTTATATATGTGCATATGTACCTGCATATTATTATCTACTATTTAATTTATTCTTTTTTGGATAAACATTTTTCTATTTACTGAATAAATAAAAACAAAAACACTCATTTGCTGACAAAAAAATTCAAATATACTGTTAATTTTAGAACTTGAATTGTAAATGAACAATTCGCTCGTATGAATACTAATCTTCTTCCTACAGTTATTGTCAAAGATTGGATATAATTGAATTCTCTACAAATTTGATCCCAATAGTGTATGGGGCTATTTATATTTATTTCAATAATTTTTAATTAATTTTCCCCTAACAAAAGGAATGGTTATTTCAACTAATCCGCCATTATTATACTCTTATTAATACAAAGTTTCAATTGTTTTAAATGTCATCATCATGTAATTGCACCCTTCGTTTGTATCGTTTTAAAATGTCTGTTGCAATATTGTTGCCACTGTTACCTACTACAAAACACCTTCGACATAAACGGGAAAGGTAATTCCCTGGAATTAACCGTTTACATTGGTGGTATTATTCCACACCTAATGAAATTGAAAACCTTTTCCCATACATATCTGGTTTTCTATTTATGCTGAGACGATTTTATTGGATTATGGTCTTTGGACAAAAATAGGAGAAGAAAAAGAGAAGTTTCTTTATTGATGCAGTGCAATGCATAGCAGTCCAATCCATTTCAAGAGGTGAATGTGCAATTGAATAATCAAGGACGTATCTTTGTTACGTCGTCTGTGCAGCTTTTTTTTTTGTCTACTCAACTGAAATACGAGAGCATGCCCATGCACATTTTTTTTATAAACTGGTTATCCAACTCTACTTGTGCAGGTACTTGTTTTATCTGAAATGCCATAGATAAGTGTTAAGACCGACACACATACCAAAATCCCTTCATAAGAGTATAGATTGAGAATCAAAAAAAAAAAAAAAAACTACAGAAATAAATAAATAAAAAAGGAACTTGTTTTGTGATATAATTTCGTAATCTGATTTATAAAGTTTGGATTATTTTCTTTGATGGTTCCTCTATTTGTTTATTTTGTTTTTGTTTTTATAAATCATTATGCATGTGCCTGAAAGTGTATATATACTTTCAATTTGTTTACACTGCAATCTTTGATTCACTTAATAAAAAAAACCCTGAAGCTCTGTTGACTTTCCTATTGGATTTCAATTGAAAAGTTGAACGTCCGCTTTTAGCTTTATAGTCATGTAACACTTGACACTTTGGTGTGGTGAGCCACACAGTCGTTGAAGACGAACTTTGTTTTTGTTGCTATCTAAATAGTTATCCATCTAATTTGTGTTTATTTATTTTTTTTTCTGTTGCTACCTAAGTAAATCATGTTTCTTTCAAAGTGTGGAAATGATAAAAGAAATTATGGTTATTTTTTTTAAGGCACTTTTGAGTTTGTTATTGTTACTATCCAATTCTAGTATATTTATTTTTACACACTAGAATTACATCATGTGTTTTTTTTAGATAAGAATGTTATTTGACTTGATTTGCAGTTCATTGCCTGAATCATTTTGTTTTATTCTCTAATAACACATATGAATTGGGAATTTAATGAGTGTAATTGATGGATGGTCACTCGGGTGATAATTATAACTGGCAATTATCACTTAAATCAATGTTATGACTTTCTGCCAGTAAAAATGGATGACTGTAAAAATCGTCTTAAGCTTTAAAGTACCTTCAGTGAAATAAGTAATTTTTTAGATTTTAATTCCAAAAACATACTGAGATATTGTGTCTTTCTGGGTTTTAGGTACATCAAGCTACAGATGCTAAACTACTGAAGTGTTTTTATACAAAAGAAATTTGTATGCTCTAATGAGAGGAGATTTTTTGAATTAACTGCTCTTATGATCACTGATAACTTTTTCAAAAATAGCTCTAATGATTCTAAACAAATTTTAATAAACCATTACTAGATCAAAGCTAATCAACTCTATAGCCTTAATTATCAAATAAGTTTATGAGGTACTGTCAACCCCCATTATATTCATTTTTTAAATAATAACCTCCTCAATGAAACTGGATTATTATTATAAGTCACGGATGTTGGTCACATGAAATTATATACCCATGAAAATCAAAATCCAATCCACCAGCATATTCATATTATTTCAGTTGAATAGAATATTTGTTTGTTTGATCGAATAATTGTGGTTGGAGTGGACGACATTGCTGCACGCAACGATTAAGTGTGACTACAAGCATTGAAAAGAACACACAACCTTTCCCCCTGATATATTTTATTTTAACAAGTCAAGGTTGGATTTTATAGATTGAAAAAAAAAGCACAAATGGAAAATACCTTATTTCAACAATAAGTTTTTTGTATTCTGAATGTGAATACTAACCATTGTTTTTTATTCTTCTTTTTATTTACTTCAGTTGGGTGAAAAGCAAATAATAGTACACTAACTAATAGCTTTTAACACTGTTTACTATTTTATTATTTATTTATTTATCTACCCCCTTGTTTACCTGTCTGTCCTTGGTTATTAGCCAAATGCATTAAAACCATGGAAATTTGGCTTTTGGTGTATGAACAATTAGTTTGTTTACAAAATGGTAACTTTTTTCCTTCTATATATTTTTTCTTTTTTGCAATCATTGAAGGAAAGGATAAGAAAAATTAATTAAAATTGATGTTTTTTTTTAGTTTGTGTGCATAAGAGTGTGTATGCCTGTTTCGCTCCTAAATGTGTTGTTGCTGTGAAATTTTTCCGGGACGCATTATTTTTCCCTTTTTATTATATTAACTGTATATGCTTATGGCTAAGACAGGTAGCAATGGTAAGAGTTAGATATTTTGAACAATATCCTGTTAGCTATTTTCTCCTTTCAAATAGAACATGCGCATTAAATTGGTAAAGAGAAATTGCGAAAATTAAACCTAAACTCTTTTAGAAAATAGTGGTGAGCGAGAAAAAAATCATTAGAAGAAAATAAATAAAAAATGTACAATTCTTTATTCAAAGAGAATATTTTTTGACAACGCTGAAATAAGTGCCCAGTTCATGTTTCTGATCTGAGGTAGTTCAGCGGATAATAAAATAACACGGTACTTCTCATACTTTTATACAATTGAGGTAGGGTCCCCGGGCCCAATCAAAACTGAAAGGTGCGCTTAATACGTGTTAGAATCTTCGGCTTTATTCAAATTCAGAAGCCTGAGACAAATCCTTTAGTATTTCTAGGACTTTCTGTTCTAATTCTTAATGAACGGGTAGCCCCTTTGATTTTTTAGCTGCTTTAGAGTTGAGTTAAGCTTCTCGTCTCATAAAAACTCATCATTCAATTCTTATGGAGTAGATTGCTGTGTATTGCGGTCCCATTAATCTCTTATGTGTGGAAAATGATTATTTGCTTTGGCATTTTCTATTACAAAAGTTTTTGCAATGAAACACCAGTGGTTACATTTGCACTACCCAACGTTTGGGCAGTGTTTGCTGCCTTTTTCAGGGTAACTTTAAAACATTTTAAAATAAAATTAAAACACATTTATTCAATAGCAATTTATATATAAAACATGAAGACCAAACGCTCTTATATATTTTATTCTTTATTCGTTACGATACCAAAAAGGTATAAACCCTTTCTGCAAGTGCGTTAGGATAGCAAGGCCAAAACATGTTCTATTAAAATCAAAGTACTATTCCTTGTTATCGTATTGCACTTACAGAAATGGTTTAGACCTTTTTTAAGTCCTAGTAGTATCTACTTTGAAGAACATCATTAATTTTTAATACCACAAATCAACTCTTCTACGAACGAGCGAAAACACGTCCGATATTTCAATTTTTTTATCATTTTCATAATAAAATAAAAAAATATTAGACCGTAACTTAGCTTGTTCGTAGAAGAGTTGGTTTTTAAGATCAATTATGTTTTAAGAAGTAGATACTATACAGCTACAAACCATATCTGTAGCAATTTGGTAATGTACATATAATAATTTACATTTCTTTTCTCGTTTCACTTTGAAAAGGAATTTTCAGTTCTTCAACCATGCGTAACTGTCATTGTGGCACTGACATTTGGGGTAATCTGAATGCGGGAACAGAGGAAAAAATTTACCATTTTCGGTGAAACATTTTTTGTTTCAAATCTATTAAGCACTAATCAAGTAAAATTTTACTCTTCTGCTAAAATATAACTGTTCGAATTTCTATAGCATCAACTGTTTTGTTATATACCTTCAGTCCTTAAAGAGAAAGAAAAGCTCACCAACCCTTCCAATTAAATTTATATGAAAAACAAAAAATCTCTTTATTCCATTCGCTTTTGGTAAAATCGTTAGCTTTTGATTTTTCCTTTCATCTGCTTTCGTATTGAAAATCTAAAACTTTCTTTTCGCCTACCTTCCTGTCAATATATCCAGCCTGGTGCACTGCAGTCGAAAAGGATAAACGCTTTAAAGCAGACGAAAGTATTCTAAACTCTTGTTATACTACTCAAATAAAAAAAAACCCTACTCTATTCTTGAAAGCAAAAAAAAAATCTTTAAAAATCATAGATACCATATCTTCAAGTGCTTGTGAAAAATTAATTTCAGTGAAAAAAGAAGAAAGAAAAACATTCTTTTTTTGAAGAAGTCATTAAAAAAGTGAGCCGAGCTATTCATTTTCATTGGAAAGCCAAAAAAAAAACTATTGTGACAAATTTTCACAGGAGTTGGAAGCATCATAATTATTATCATCTTGCAGTTGGTTAATTTTGTTCCCCGGTCAGATTTAACTCAATTGTTCTTGCATCATATGGTGGGCGGTTTGTTACCATCTGTGGCACTATTCGCCGACGACGAAATTATTAGTAAGTTTTTGTTTTCATCTAAAAATAGAATAAAGTCTATAAATAATCTATATGTATGTATGTATGTATGTATTTAGTATGTAATATTTGCAAAAATTTGAATTTTGTGTATAACACTCTCAAGAACCGTGTCGCCGGAATGACGTGGCCAAGTTTATTTTATATATTTTTTTTTTTTTGCAGTGCCAGGCATTTTGGTGTGTCTGTGATGTATGTGGAAAATTGTAAAATCAATAGTTTTCATCTAGCAACCTACCACTACGAAACAGCAGCAGCAGGAGAGATGCACATTTTGTTGGGTGGCAGGCTCAATAGCATCTAGTAGTGGTATAGGCCAGGCAGGCGATCTCTCTATGGAATTTTCTATCGTCTATTCTCACTCGTTTTCGTGTTTTTTTTTCATTCATCCCTGAATAGCAGTTTGGATGCTGTGAAGGGATTTGTATTTTGTTGATTTATGATTCGCCGCTATGCGGTTTTTTTTCCTACTTATAATTACTTTTGATAGAAATAGAATGTTGGGTTGAAGGGGACAGGAGAATTTTAATTTTGCCACTTGGCATTTGTTTAACAAACAACAAAAAAAAATATAACACAATACACAAGTGAAGTGTGGTTTGGTGTTATGGAGCAACCATCCCGAGGAAGTCACAACGCATTTGGGAAAATTTGCGTTATTTTTTGCTTTCTCTGTAAGGGGACAAGAGGTATTTGCTTTTGATTATAAGATTAAATATTTGCGCACTGGGTACTAGATGAGTCACTAGAGATGAGATGAAACAAAAAATGAGATACTTCTAAATGATGAAGGTTGTTAAGTATTTTTTTTTTTTTTTGTTGGAAACTAAAATTTTACCATACTATAGAGAAATGCTATTTTTTTAATGAGGCGTTTTGTTGTGTCAGACCAAAAAATTAATTTTTTTAATCCATGAGTTCAATAAATATAAAAAACATCAATGCAAAACAACATTTTACAAAAGCCGATATCAATACTTTTCAAAAAGTAGAACAAAAAACTTCTTAGGGAACAAAAAACTACTTCGGCCCTCGGACCTAATTATGCCCGTGAGAGTCAACCTACGGGACATAGAACCAATACCTGGAGACCTGGAGATGTACATTATGTCAGCTCTCTGAAACTCTTTTTTTTTATTCGAAGGTTCTTCGCCAAGTTCTTCTGGATAGGCCTGCTTGGGTGAAAATTTTACATTGCATCGCTTGACTTGTTTGGGCCAGTAAATCCTCAAGATGTTTCGCATACCATCTACATATATACGAATGTTTGCAGCTTTCTTGTGACAGCGGATGTGAAGTGTTGCACACACAAAAAGGACGGATTGGAGTGGAAGTTGCTTCTCAATATTTTAGACAGCATTCCGATTGCAGCCTTTGCTTTACCGATTGCTTTACCGATTCAGTTAATATCTATTCGGTTCCGCCATTACAAGAGAAAGAACTCTCAAGATATTGAAAATTTTCTACCCTCTAAACTGGTTGTTCAGAAATATTCTTGAACAAATCAAAGTTGTTCAAAGCTGATCCTTAGAACTAAGAACATGCATTTTAATGTAAATTCATAAAGAAGAAAGTATAGCTATGTATCTTTGTCGCTTCAAAACAATAATTTTCATAATGATCTCCCTATCGTCCCATAAAGGTTCAATTATTTCAATAATTTCTTCAAAACTAAATATTCACAATTTGTTCGTTAAGGCAAATTATTATCTGAACCCTTTTCATTGAGTCCTCTCCAATATTATACATACGTAATGCATATTTGTATATGAACAGCTCCAAGCAACTTAAACAAAATCCAATCTAAATATGAAATTTTGCAATTTATTTCGTTTCAAATTTAAATTCATTTACCTCCTTCGCCAGCAACAACTTCAACATCTTCTTCTTGTAAAGGGGAAAAAAAAAACAAATAATTGAAAAGAAAATGATGAAAAAGGATTTCTTTTCAATTTCTTATAATATGGAATAGAGAAACACCAAACTTCTCAATTGCTCCCACCTGCCACCACCACCATCTTCTTTACCAAACATTTTGTAAGCACTACAGTTTCTTACTCATCTTTGAAAACAGAAAGATAAAAAAAAGCTCCTTTTAAGGAAACAATTTATGGATGATTGCGGACAATAGAAGCTGTAAGCACATCAAATGTGCAATTTATGTGTGCGTACTTTAGGTACTGCAATATCATAAATGCCGGGAAAAATATTTCAATCATAATGTCGCACATAAGAGAGCACTTATTTTGTATCCAATGTGGGTGGTTGTACTCGTACGTAGCCGATTTTATGATGGGAGCTCAGTTATCGACGTAAAACGTACTCTAAAAAAAAAAATCTCTTATTCAGAATCAACATTAATTTTCAATTTAATTTTGCTAAAGATGCAAACGAAGATTATTATTCTTTAATAAATTTGAATTTGACTTAAAAAGGAAAAAAACTATACAAAATATATATGTTTAAAAATATAAAATTACAACTAATACCTATTCCACGTGCCAATTATGAACCCAAAGCGACTTTAAAAACTTGTTCACTGAGCCTTTCTCATAATATAGATGAAAAGCAAGCCTCGAAATGGTTTACCGACTCAGCAAACAAAAATTAAAGAAAAAGTATGCCCAACTAACAGCAGAAAGTACGAAGAGCATGCATGCTCAGGACATTTGTTCACAAAAAAATTATTAACAACGCGACAAAATTCTTCACAGAATGAAAAGAACTTTCAAGACTATTTAACCAGACGAAATACTTTCTGAGTTCTAGAAAAAGATTGCTAATGACTGTCATTTCCAAACTTATTTGCGGTGATCAAATGCCATCTTCGGTTATCGAAAAGTCCCCAAAACTGAAAGGAAAGCTCTTCACGGAAGTTATTCGACCAGCGCTTGACGTTTCACATTGTTGGACAATGTACAAGTATGTATATGTACATACATAATGATAGTGAATTGACGGCAGCTGAAATGAAAATGCTTCACATGACAGCAGCAAAATCCGAGTCTTCATGTCAATCATATCATCTTGGACAGAATATAGCATATCATATTCTATTTGTCCTTGGACTTTTTTTTTAAATAGTTCAACATCACTGTACAGTACACATTTGAAGTTTTTTTTTTTTATCTTGTTCTTCACTTTCCATTCAAAAGCTTTCTGATCTAGAGGTTGTTAGAAGTCTTTTAGTAAATCCAATTGTAGTAAGATTTATATTTTGTTTCAAATTAATAGATTATTACTTTGCCCTAAACAGAATCAAAATGTTAATCATCCAATGGGTGATAAAAATGTTAAATGCACCCCGAGTTAACGGGATATTATCCACTTATGCCAGTTTCTATTCCGATTGCCACTTTTCTATTTATAGTCTTTCATTTTAATTGAAAGCAACTTGTAAATACCTCCAAAGCAATTCCTCAACCTAATTTATTTGCCTTTTCTGTTTTCATCTTCTCTCATTTTTTCTCTATATAAATCATTAAGTCAATGACCAAAATCGACCAACTCCACCCGACTTCTCTTATAATTTTCCTATTTTCATAAAAGAAAAAGTTAACGCATAAGGATAATACCCTTAGCTGTTTCCAAGTCTCTCGAGCCAATTCAGAGGTCTTTCAGGAATGATTGGATGGCATAATCAATAGAATCCACTACCTTCTCATACTTCCGGACGAAGACGACAATAACTACGTCGACCGCCGGAAGTACTTTTAGTAGTCATATTCAACTTCACTTCACATGTGGGTGTACCCACCATACCTACCAATGTATTTATTTATATTCATGTCCATGGGATGCGGGAAATTTTTGTTTTCAATTTAAAATGCATTTAGTTCATCATCACTCGTCCATTTTCCATCAGTATATACAAGGTCACACGGCGACGACGTCATGTATTTCTTACTTTTTTTTATTTCTGCAAAAAAAAAAAAACAACCCTCCGTACAGCAAAGTTGAATTAAATTCAAAGCTAGTGTAGTTGAATAATAGCGGTGCCGTTGCAATTAAACGTTCGTTCTTTTTTGAAAAGGAACTATTTTAATGCTTTCGATGCATTTTTTTCCAACCACAGAATGACCTTTGTGTAGAGCAGAAAAATTAACATCATTAACGCTAACTGTGAGTGGTTTGCGTGCACAACAGTTTTGTGTAGTTTTGTTTTTTCTTTATTATATTTTTTTGATAAAAAAAAGGATTTATATTAAATGTATTCATAATTTTTTTTGTTTTCCTTTACAGAAACACCAGTACACAAAGGAGCACCTCCATCTCCACCTCAACGGAGCAAGTTAGTTAGATCGTGCATGAATTCACATAGGCGATACTTAAGTCATAGGTAAGTTTAAAAAGATTTTGTTTTTTTTTTTTTGTTTCTGGTCATTATTTTTGATTTAATTAAGATTTTGGGGTAAAATCACTCAGTAAAATAATTTTTTTTTTATTATAATTAAATCAATACAAGAAATTTTCGATTTAAATAAATTTCCCATTAAACTCATTTAAAATCCGCAATGCAGAGTTAGTTTATAAATAAAATAAAAGTACACCATTGATTTTTAGTTTTAAACCTTGAGAAGAAACGTTATTATAATTTGTGTTTGTACGATATATAAGACTGACTTTTTAATGTTTGAGGAAATAAATTGGTTTGATTTTAACATTAACATTAAATGTAAATTCAATGAAAATTATTTTATGTATTTCATATTTGAATTTACCGTACAAACACAGCCTTTTAGATTCATACATTCTTTTTAATTTTGCCTCATGACCAAGCTGAGGTTAAAGAAGGCGACATCAGGCAAAATGAATTGTCCTGCAAATGCTCCTACTTTATAAAAAATAGTAATTGAAAAGAGTCTAAAATATGACACAGTTACTGCTACTTCATTTAACGTCCAAAATCGGGATTTATGCAACCTGACTTATTATCCTAGAAATGCTCGCCTTTGATAAAAAAAAATGTCTCCTTCAGAGTTATGTGAATTTGTCCAACGGACCGTGAGTTTCCTTTTTCGATCCATAGAGGCATCCACTATACCTACTCAACTCTCTCCAACCAATGGGACGTGTATTTTATCCCGAGGCAAACAATGACTGCTGGAGCGAATTCGAGGCACAGACAAAAATCCGAAATTGGAAATGCACGTATTTTACC
This sequence comes from Syrphus vitripennis, assembly GCA_958431115.1. Taxonomy (NCBI): domain Eukaryota; kingdom Metazoa; phylum Arthropoda; class Insecta; order Diptera; family Syrphidae; genus Syrphus; species Syrphus vitripennis. The sequence continues at coordinate 110,482,389 of OY288108.1, forward strand.
ACTACTATGGAATATTTATTCCTGAGGGAAGCTTCCACCATAACGTTCGCAAATTTCTAAGATGGAACAATTCACGAGGGAAATTTCATTCCCGACATCCCTAGCCATGTTGTGATGGGTAGTGCGTAGGACTGTCATGACAAGGGCTTGGGCTTAGAGTTCTGTCTATGCCACCCAAGAAACAGAATGTTATTTTCACGGTGCTGCCACTTGCGAGAAATTGACAATGTTCTCCACTTGTCAAGTATACTTTTCCTCTCACCCTAGCCGTGGTGTGTAAGACACTTTGGTCTGAGTACTTAATGGACTTTCGCTAGACATTTATACAAATTAAACAATCATATTCAGTCCGTGTACATTTCTGTACTTAAAATCAGTGTCGTAGGGCCCGTCGACTCCTCTTACACTCTGCTCACTCCATTTAAACAGCCGCATTATTTAGAATGTATTTCATAGATATCGAAAAAAAAGTGAAAAACCGAAAAACCAACGGGAAACGACCCTATTCACAAAAAACTATAATTTAATTATGTTGGTTCATCGTAAAAATAGTAAACCACTGTAAAAAACACTGTTCACGTCAGAGCAATTCTACGGTGCCGGCGAGTATACTCCATTATGACAAAAAGAGAGTATTCTAATCGAAACTGTAAAATCTTGTATCATTGAATTTTTGTCTCCGTATTCGGAGACAAAGTCTTCAAAGAGGTCCTAATACGATGAGCCCGTTATAAAAAAATATGATGTAACATAACCTGTCCAGATTGTATGTAAGACGGAAATACCACTTGAATTTGTAAATAAAGAGAATTGAAAAAATGGTTCCTTTCAGTTTGTTCGTGTTTATTCTCTAACGTTGTCTCTATTTTTTTTAAATTTAAATTGAATAGCCTCTCGCATTGTATTATGATAATTTTTAAATCGCTGTACAAACATATACAATCTTTAGGATTTAAATAAGAAATTAATAAAAATTTCATCAGACAAATTTTCAATTCAATTGAATAATAAACTGAAGTCCTCGATGTAAAAAGTTTGGAAAAATTATATTCCAAATTTTTATAATCTAATTTTGTCATAAATTAGTCAGTGATTTACAAAGAGAAAATTAAAATGTGCATTTCTAAAAAACCTCATCAGTAATATTAATACGAAATAAACTGATTAACAAATTAAACATAAAAAAAAATGAAAAAATAACAACTTCAATCAAATCTCTCAAAGGTAATCTTTAATTTTTTTTTATTTTCCTTATTCAATTTCATCAAATTTTCTCATTTATGTTAAATCTTACAAAAATCTCGTTTTTTTTCTTTCTTTCAGGACTTCAAAATTTTCCAGCAACAGACACCGGAAGCTTCAACCTTTTAGAGAAACGTGAGGCAATTACCTTAATAAGGCGCCCGCGTTAACCAATATAAATAAAATAAATATTAATTAACAATATATTGATGTATTTAAAAACCAGTAAAATTTAACAACAAAAAAATCATAAAAAAAATTATAATTTTAAATTAAAAAAAAAAAAACAATAATATAACAACGCAAACTACTACTGTGTGTGGTGGTGTTAATCAAATCAAATTTTTGTCCTTTTGAATTCAAGGAAAGCAAAACAAAAAAAAAAACAAAACAAAATAATTATTTTATTAATTATAAACTCAAATATTAATATTTAAACAAAAAAAAAATATCACACAAAGCTTTAATCTTAAAGCCAGAAAACAAAACACAAAAAGAAAGCAAATCAAACAAACTTCATGAATTTAATAACAAATATCTACAGTAAATCAAAAAATAAAAATTTAAAACCCTTAACCTCTTCAAGAGTGTTACGGCAGCTGCACACTAATGTTAAAATAGATCAAATAGGTTCAATAGCCTAAGCGCGCAGAGCGAGCTCTAAAAAGCCACAGAAAAGCAAAGAAGCAAGCAAGATTAAGTAAGCTCATAGAATTTCAGAAGAAAGCAGGAGAAAATAATATCCAAAACGAAAGAAAGCGGTAAAGTTTGATAACAATCAAAAGTTCTGTTTATAAACATACAAACAAAGATCGTCATTGAAGCACAAAAATAAGAACAATTTTGAAAAGTTTTTAACTTCGAAGAATATAAAAAAGAAAAATCTGTTAAGATGGGTTCAGTAAATGTCAATCGAAATGTCACTGACATTTTCTATCGGTACAAAATGCCGCGCATCAATGCCAAGGTCGAAGGAAAAGGCAACGGCATTAAGACTGTCATTGTGAATATGGCTGAAGTTGCAAAGGCAATTGGACGCCCGGCCACTTATCCGACCAAGTACTTTGGTTGTGAACTCGGAGCTCAGACTCAATTTGATTATAAGGTAAAATTAATATTTCGCTTTATTATTTTGTGCACTATTATTTAATTCCACGTTTTTTTAATTTTAGAACGAACGCTTCATTGTAAACGGTTCTCACGACGCCACTAAACTGCAAGATCTGCTCGATGGGTTCATCCGCAAGTACGTCCTTTGCCCCGAGTGTGATAATCCCGAAACTGATCTAACTGTTTCGGCGAAAAATGGATCCATCTCGCAGTCATGCAAGGCTTGTGGATATCATGGATTGTTAAAGATTCACCACAAGGTGAACACTTTCATTATCAAGAATCCGCCAACTATCAATCCGGCCACTCAGGGATCGTCATTGACCAAAGGCAAGCGTGGAAGGAACTCGAAGAAGAATGGTGAAAATGGCAGCATGTCTGACTCGGTGAATAATTCGATGGCCAATAACTCTGGCGATTCAGATGGAGGCACTAATCAGGCCAGTCAAACTGAAGCCGAAATTAACGCTGCTATTCCGACCAAGAACGAAGATGATGATGATAACTGGACCACGGACACATCGGCTGAAGCTATTCGCGCTCGTTTGCAAGATTTAACCGATGGCGCCAAGACAATGACCATCTCCGATGACTACGATAAGACAGAGAAGGAGCGTATTGATATCTTTTACGAGATGGTTAAGCGTAAGATTGAAGAGAATCAGTTGGACTCTGTTGCTGTCCACAAGGAGCTGGCCATTGAAGCTGAACGCTTGGATATTAATCACAAGGCCACTCTGGTATTGGCTGAATTGCTTTTCTCTGCTAACATCACCAACGAGGTGCGCAAGCATCGTAATCTTCTGTTGCGATTCACTCACAACAATTCTAAGGCACAACGCTACTTGATCGGTGGCATCGAGCAAATCATCGCATTACACTCTGCCAAGCTAATGGATAAAGTTGCTGGAATTCTCAAGCTCTTCTATGACGTCGACATCCTCGAAGAAAAGGCCATTCTTGATTGGGCCCAGAAGGTGAGCAAGAAGTACGTCTCCAAGGAAATTGCCGCTGAAATCCATGAGAAGGCAAAACCTTTTATTCAATGGTTGCAAGAAGCCGAAGAGGAGGATTCCTCTCAAGATGAAGAGGATGATTCCGATTTGGAGATTGAATATGATGATCGAGCTCACATTCAGCCAATGAAGAAGGCTCCAGTTCCAGCCAAGAAGAACATCCATGATGACGATGATGGCGAAGAAATTGATATTGATGGCATCTAAATGACGCGGCTGCGCAAAGACTTAATTCCTGTAGTACTGCTCTTTTAAATGTTTCAATTTTTTTTTCTTTTTAATAATACATAATTTTTTTAAAGCCTTCTATTTCAAACTCTTCAAGATAGTTAAACTCTTTTTCTCCTCTCCTATATCGAAAATCTATAAACATTTTTAATTTTTTTCCTTGAACAAAAAAAAATTACTCTATCAATTGGATTTGGTTTGTAATATTTAGTATTTGTGATTTTAAATTTTACACCAATTTTTGTAAAACAAACAACAATTTTTCTCCATATTTAGAAACAACTTAATTTTATTTTGAAATTCAATAATTTAAAGAACTATAAATGCAATATTTTTTTCTTTTAAAATAAAAATTCCAATTCGTTTGATAAATAGACTTTGAAACAACACAACACACGTATAGATACATATATAATCCAATATATTTTTTGCAGTTTCTTATATACATGTATAATTAATTCAAAGATTTTTAATATGTTTCGGATTACAAATAAATAATTATAAAATGAAAAAAAAACTTTCTTGTAAATTTTCTTTATGAATTTTGTCTCCATAAGTTATAACCAACAGTGCCTACTGGTGGTTATAAGAGACCAAGCCAAACCACAAAATTATATGATCATTCAACCCAATTATGAAATTCTTACTTTCAAATACGAGCCAAATACGACTCTTCACCACATCGTTTGTAAACGGTATTGTCTTGCTTAAAAACCTGAATCATTTTTGTTTCAATATTCTTGAAAACTTAATATCTTAAAATATGACATATTATCAATTAAAAGACCATGGTGAAAAGTCGAACAGTAGTTGCATTTGCAAAATAAATTTCATAATTGTGTTTTTTTTTACGGTTCGATTAAAAAAAAACTTTTTCGCAATTAGACAAACGACTAACATCGCTCTCGGAGGCAATGAAAAACAATTTTCAATTTCATTTAGTTGTTTTGGAGTTATGAGTTAAATGGTGTAGAAATGTACCGTTTCCAAATTGTATCGAAAAAAGGCTTCGTATCTATAATTTCCAAAATATATCCGTTTCAGGTTATTACCGATAATTCACATGAAGGAAATATGATTTTGACGTTTTTTATTGTTCACAATGAAAGTGAATATGAAAATAAACTCTTTAAGTAAAACAATATTGAAAGGACTGGGCTCCAGAAGCGACAATGGGTGTTTGAGGAAAGCGAATAGCTTATAATCGTGATAGTGGTGTAGAGCGGAGTCTTTAAACGCGTCCTCGAGTATATACATACTCGTATACGTTTGCTGACGCAACGTAATCATTAAATTTAAAAATAAGTGTAGAAGATTAATTTCAAAATTGAAGCAAATCAAGTTTTGAACTGAATTCGCTCTGAAGTGTTTTATGCAGCTCCTTTTTCGTCTTAGGCTACTTGCGAAGATCTGTCCATAGCCAAGAACAGCACAGGTCCGCCAAGAGAGCCCGCCATAGCTGAAGAAACTTTTACTTCTGAAAGTGTTCAAAGTCAAAAAAAACCAGAGTTTTTTGATAATTGAATGACATTGCGCCCTGGAGTGGGTAACATGGAATAGATGTTTTTGATTTAAATTAGAATAAATAAAAATAACTTAAAATGGGCGAGGAATATTGAATGAAAGTACGAATAAAAATTATTCGTAAACACCTAAGGGATAAAAGCAATCCCTTTTTACCATCAAAACATGAAAATGCTCTTCTTGCTCTTTATAGATAAAAAGATTTCGTTTAAGGAACCAATATGTTTCTTTTTTCGAAACTTTTTAAAAATTAGCACTCTCCTAATTTTAGAAAGTGGATTATACCAACACTCTGTTGGTAGCTTATATTAAATTTTTAAATTATTGGATGCATTGAAAGCAAGCATATTGGTATTCAAAGCCTGACGGAAAACAAATTCTGTTCTATATATTATATTTTTAGAAAATTACCCCTCCTATACCTACATTGTACATACATTAAAGAAAAAACCCTTTCTTTTTTTCTTTTTAATTGCGAAGCAAAAATTGACATTTTTTAAACTTCAAAATTAATAGTATCTGTCGCCAGTCATATAGCCTAAGACCTGGCTACCTATTGTTTGAAAAAAAAAAATCGTCAAATGGAGGAAACTTTGGTGATGGAAAGGTTGATGGCCATAAAATTCAAAAAAATTACGGTCTTACACTCCGACTCCGAGGCTTAAGCAGTTTTTAAAATAAAGAACTCTTTTATGACAATTTAATAAAGTTTAAACGAAATCTATTTGTTTTTATATCTTGTTTTAAATAGACACGCTTACGGTGACAAATTCTCTTACTTTAAAGTAGCTTATCTTTCTCCCAGTGTGGTATTACAAAATTTAAGTAAAATATGAATGCCATTTTTTTAAAACACTTTTTACTGTATGCCTTCAGATCTTCAAGATTTTATGAAATTTGACTGGTTTTGAATGATATGTACTTGTATATAAAATTTAGTTGGGAATACATAATTTCATGAGTTATTTTTTTTTTGGTTTTAGTTTGCCTGCCATTTATAATTTCTTATCCAACGGAAAGTTTTCCAAATGTATAAATCAACCGATCACAATAATTCTGATGACTCTGGCAGTGGTGTTTCTAGGCGCCTTAGAAGCAGACTTATGGATTTTGAATCCAACAGGTATTAATTTAAGTAATTATTTTTCTATAATCTACATCTTAAGTAATATGTTGTGCTCATGCTAGCGGCACACTTAACAAAATTGTTGTTGTTTGTGTGAAAATGTGTATTTAATCGTATTTATTTTAAGTTTTTAAGTCACCGCTAAAAATTGTAAAGTAACAGCTTTGAAGTGTCTACTGTTCATTTTTTTTTTTTTCAATGTTTTAGGATGAATAAACTTTTATATATTTTTTCCCTGAGCGGAGATAATTAATGAATCACACTTTCATCACTAAAAACAATTTTTCATTCACCTTTCATACATCTAATAAATTTTGTAAAAATAAAAAATATTCAAAATTTAGGAATTGTCATCGCACCTTTTATGCATTCATTTCCTTTCTTGATCTCCTTTTGGGGTAAACTAACAAATTCACTGTTGCAATGAAACTTAAATGACTCCTCAACTATACCTATTATAGTTTGAAGCCAATAGTCAGCTGAAATTCGAGTGTGGTAAATTGCACGTATGCCACTTTATTGGGAGCTAATTGATAAGCAAGAGATGCGGTTGCCAAAAGAAAAAAAAATAAATCTTCCATTGTCCATTATCAAAAATAAACACAAAACTGCAGTTTCGTCATTGCTGCTGTCTGCGGTTGATTTGGTAATGCATTTCTCAACCCGTGAAATTAAGGAAGGTGCATATTTTACGACTATAAGATTTTACTTGCGGCTACAGATTAAAATTTTTTTTTTAATTCTTAATTTTCTATACATCATATTATAGAATCTTCAGTTTTGAACTAAAGCTTCTTTATTGGCTTATTTTAGCAATTCAAATTGTAATGTATTTTTAGGCCTTTCATGTTTTCTCTAATGATATCATTGTTTTTGTATTTTTGTTTTGTTTGTTCTAAAGTACTTTAACATGGGAGCAGGTTCGTACGATCCTACCGCAATAATGTTCTTGAAGTGAAACTTCTTTATGAGCTGAAATAATTCTTACGTTTTTATAGAAGAATTCGAGAAAAAAAAGAAAGCAAAACAAAAATAGATCACCCAACTCATTTTAATTTTTGCCCTCATTCAACTACTACCACCTAATCGATATCTGCCCACCTACCGGAAATATATAACCGAGATTAACTTATGCCAAAAACATATTGTTATCAAACACTAAGAGGCATAATACAAAATAGGTGTTGAATGCAAAGAAAATAAATTGATCGATTGGGACGCACAATTTGGTTCTATTAGTTCAAGGGGATTCGCACTTCCTACTTAAAATCATTAAGCGGGCTGTCGAAAATATTTTAGGATGAATTTGGGGTCTTGTATGGACTAAAATGATTACCTTTAGGTTTGTTGCTTAATTTATCTCTCTAGAGCTAAACAAAGTGATGTGAATTGGAAGCGAGTAATGGTGGGTCTTCTATAAATAGATGAGGTGGCTTGTCAGTACCACTTTTCGTATTTTTAGTCTAGCCAAGCTTATTAAAAAAATACCTTCAAAAGACTGACTTGAATCGTACTAATTTGACCAATTCCACTTGAAAATTAAAAACCAAATATGGGTGTGGTGAGAAGGAAATTGGGATTTGTCCATATTTAAAAAAAAATACCGTTGCTCGAAAACCGTTGATTCAGTATGAACAAGTACACTATTTTGAGGAATCATGACGAGTCACCTTTCATCGAAAATCGATTTAACTAGTAAAAGTGAATGAATGATTTTCTGTTTTTTGTAAATTTTTTCGTTTATTTATTTTCTGGGTCTAACTCATGCCTTTCCAGTGTTTTAATCATGTCGATTACAGAATCCGCAAAACTCGATCCGCAGTTAGAACTCTGTTTCCCACCTATTCATTTATCGTGGGAAGAAAAGAGAACACTACGCTGTGAATCATTGCGGATCGAGTTTTGCGGATTCTGTAATCGACATGAATATAAATTCGGACTCATCTATTTCACTTAACAGCTAAATCGCTTTTGCAAGTGAAGTGAGATGAGTCGATGAGTCGGGCTAGAGAGCATTTCAGTCGCCAAAATAGCATAACATCGATCCTGGCCTTTCACCATATTCAGTTTCGACTGTGATTATATCTAACTAAAGTTTATATTAAGGCTGGTTTCATCGGGCGCTATTAAGCTTAGAAGACTCATGTAACTCAAAAGAGCGCTTGGTGAATACCAGCCTAAATGTTACCTTTGCTAAAAATTAAATAATCGACCCGAGAGCGGAAAAGTCTATAATGGCTTAATTCTCAAATCTATGAAAAACTCAGGTGAACTATAAGAGAAAGAGACTTTGTTTTTGTTCATTTTATGATTTAAAAATGAATGAGTTTTTTTTGTATACCAGACCAGTACAGTAACTACGAGCTACACAACACAGCGCTGCCTGTCGCGCCGGCCGGTACCATCATACCATTCACGACGCAAGAGCACGACAATGACAGGGATAACGAACAGGAGAGGCAGGTCAGCGATCGAAGACAACACATGCGAACTGCGTTCCAACCTTCCAACTGCTGAGAACGAAAAGAAAAACTTGTAGAACCACCCTCATTCTCCGAGCTCATTTATCGCTTTTCATTTTCATTTCCTCAAAATAAAGTAAGCGTTTTTTTCTTTCCTTTTATAAATATTGCAAGTTGCAACAAAAATACTCAATTAATTCATTCATATAAATCAGGTAGCTCATTCTGAATGAATTTTAGTTTTGAGTGAGCTGTCGTACGGTTAACGGTTCGGATAAAGTTCTTCATCATTAGACACAAAACAATCATGTCGTCATAGAAAAGGAACAAATTAAAGTTATATCAACAAAAAAAAAATATCAAACGAAATTTTAAATGTGATAAGTGTTTTGTTCTTAGATAGTGGGAAATTTACTTAACAAATAAAGTTTATTACCACAAGATTTATTTTATACAAACAGTAATAAAATAATCTTTTTTTTTTATTATTATCTTGTGTTCATAAAGACATTTCGTACCGTATTGTCGGCCCCAGAAAATAAATTAAAATAGAAAAGGTTGGTATAGATAGATATACATAGAAGACAAAGTGTGTGTGACGTAAACGCCTAGCCCGGCTGTCTTGGAGTTCTGGCTGATCCAAATTGACTGCATCCCTTACAATAATTAAGATCTCTGATGTAAATTGCTTGGTATTTTTTTCTTTATTGTTTTTGCTTTGCATTTGAAAATTTCAACACTTTTGATTAAGTATTTAATTGTTGTAAGCAATCACAGTGATGACTAGTTTATAAATTTAAAATGTTGTTTGTGTGATTTTTTCTTCAATTTGTCATGGGGTCTGGTTGACTATATTCACCAGGTACATTTTATTTTACATTCTATGATAAGTAGATAAGTTCATGAGTATTCCCTCCCCCATGCTCTCCCAATCTCATCTAATAATTTTATACCTACTATGAGCGTGTCATCTGCCGATAATCTTTAGGTACCATTTCTCGAAAGTACCGCATGTTGAAATCATAGTTGTTGTACGAAAAACATGTGTATATAAAATTGTGTTTTCAACAAAATAAATTTTAGAACAAAACTTAGCGGAACAAAACTTTTTTTCAAATATTCAAAACAAATAACAATAAGAATAGATAAGAGGCTAAACAAATTTAATAGAGGTGCAGCACGAAAATTACTTTTAAAGGTGTTGGCTCAAATCGAGGTAACGATTAAAAACATGAGCATGAACATATAGCTTAGCTTCATATACTGATTTAATTTGTTTAAAATATTTCAAGTTCACTTTCATCTGTTTGTTTAAGCAGCGATCATCGATCAGCGATAATCGATTAATCCCACACTCTAACATTCAATTATTTCAAAAAAGGAAAAGATTTTTTTAGGACTCTCCTCGAATTCCATTCCCCTAAACCGAACAATAAATAGAATAATTTCCAATAAGTGCGTCAAGGGGATATAAGAAATGGATAAAGGACTAGGCATGAACCTGGACATTGTTCAACATTGATGAAACTTTTTTTGTAATTTTTTTTTTCTTCTTTTTTTTGCATTAATTAAAAAAAAAAAAAAAAATTGCACTCGAAAATTTATATAATTTGTTTTTTTACCACTTTTTTTTTGCTTTTGATTACTTTTACATTTTTTTTTTATTTTGAAAATTCCCTGGAACCCGCCAAATACTTTTTTAATCAAGAAATATTTATAATGGCGCTCCGCTAGCTATAGGAACTGAGCGAGGCAATGCCTAGCAAACATGAGTTAACGATGAAAAAACCGGGCACCTTAGGTGCCTTGCCCTCTATAAAATATAACATGATTGCTGTCGCTTGAACTGTATTGCTTTAAATTCAGAGGCCCTTTTCACACTTTCATAGCTAAAAATCAAGGTTTTTTTTTGTAGAACCCGAGTGTTAGATCCTTCTCAATATTAGTCATACATCGAAGATTTCTCTATGTTCAGCCTCTATATTTAGAATTCATTCTAATTGTTACTTAAAATTCATCCATATTTGCGATGTATCAAATATTTTATCAACAACACTGTCCTTCGAAAAAAAAGAAAAATCAAAAATTTGAGTTCGTGGTATAGTTCGGCCCTTTATACTGTGGCTAATTTGTGTTCGAATCTTCATATTTACAACTGCAAATGACATGAATTCCTTAAAAGATGGGAGAAAAATTCAAAATCATAAAAATGCGTTTGTGTCATAACTCCTCAAGTCCTCAAGGCAGCACAATGAGAAAGTAAACATTATGTACATATTAACATATGGACATAATCTTACATACATATTTGCCTACATATATCTATTCAAAATTAATGTCACACCTTAATTTTTCCAATTTATTAATGTAATGTAATTGTTTTCTTTAGTTCATTTCCTCACACAATGAACTCTCCCAACGAACAATCAATCGAAGTTCAGCTAAACAGTTTGGACTCCGAATTAAATCCACAAATGAAAGAAAAAAACCGCCCACCTAGTGTTTATAAGTCTAAAGTGTTTATTGTCACTCTAGCCTTCTCAGCAACTCTTTTGACACTATTATGCATTGCATTTATGATGAACTACGAAAAAGACTCTGAAGTTACGTCCAAAGTAAGCTTCTGGAATGTAAATCTTCCTCCGGAACAAAAAATCTGGTATGATAAAGGTATTGATGAGTTGAAAGAAGCCTTGCATCAACAGATTAACATGAGAAGAGCCAAAAATGTAATACTCTTTATTGGTGATGGCATGGGACCAAATACAGTGACTGCATCAAGAATTTATGGCTTCAAAGAGGAAGGTCTATTGAGCTGGGAGAAATTTCCGCATATGGGACTTCTAAAGGTAAAAGTTACGAGCATTACAAAATTATTCATAAATTTTATGAATTCCTATTTTCAGACATACTGTGCCAACAAACAAGTTCCAGATTCATTTTCTACAGCTACCGCACTCTTTGGTGGAGTCAAAGTGAACTACGAAACTGGTGGAGTTGATTCGACAGTGAACTTGGGAAATTGCTCTGCTGCAATGAATGCTACCCATCATGTGGAAACCATTCTCAAATGGGCACAAGAAGATGGAATGAATACAGGATTTGTTACTACAACTCGAGTTACTCATGCAACTCCAGCTGCTTTGTATGCTCATGTTCCTGATCGTCGATGGGAGTGTGAAGCAAAAGTTCCTGAAAGTGCTAGACATGCCGGTTGTAAGGACATTGGAAGAATCCTTGTTGAAGAGAATCCTGGAAAAAATATCAACGTCATCATGGGAGGTGGACGTCAATGTCTAGTTTCTCATGTTGAATCATCTGATTCTGATCCTCTTGATACCTGGGCTTGCAATTCAAAAGACGGAAGAAATTTAATTCGGGACTGGGAAATGCAGAAGGTCAATGATGGCGAATCCTACGCTGTAGTACAGAATAATGAGGAACTAGCCAATCTTAATGGAGCTGACGTAGACTATGTGTTGGGTAAAATTAAAAAAAGCTTTATTTGTAAAAAATATTCATATTAATTTGTTTTCAGGAGTTTTCGCAAATGGCCATTTAAAGTATGACCATGAACGAGATAGTGGCCCAAAAGGAATGCCTTCCCTAAAAGACATGACCCTTAAGGCTCTGGAAGTCCTCAAAACAAAAGCCAAAGGTTTTCTGTTGGTCGTTGAAGGAGGAATGATCGATCAGGCACATCATAGAGGTGCAGCACGAAAGGCACTTTCAGAGGTATTGGCTTTAAACGAAGCCATCGATGCAACGGTTAAAGATATGAGGTATAACTTACTTAAGCTAAATAATTTGTTGAAAACATTTCGAGTTTAACTTTTTCTATAGTGAACATCTTGCAGAAACGCTTATTATAGTGACTGCCGATCATTCCCATACTCTGACGATGAACGGTTATCCCGAAAAAGGAAACAATATTTTAGGAATTGCCTCGAATTCCAAATCCGACTCAATTCCCTATACAACTTTGACCTATGGAACTGGTTATAAAGCCTTTCAACCGGAATTCGATCCACAAACGAAAGAAACCAAACGACATGATCCGAGCAAGGATGACACAACTTCATTTGAATATGTTCAACAGGCAGCCATCAATACAGATGAGAATACTCATGGAGGTTCAGATACTACAATCTTTGCTAGAGGTATATAAGTAAGGTGCTTCTTATTTTCAAATTTGGTAAAGTATCCCCATTAACCCGCCATTTACTTCTTTCACCTAAATGGAATTTTAGAAATTGCTTAAATTTACCTTTAAAAATGCGATCAAAAATATTTAAGGCGTCTCAGAATCGAAAAGAAAATAAGAAGCACCTTAAAATAAAGTTATATAAGAATACATATTGATCGAAATCTTCTTTTGTTAGCTTTACAAAATTATAATTTAGACGTTTATTGTAATTTATTAATTTTTATTTAAAGGACCTATGGCACATTTATTCCATAATGTTCATGAACAAAGCTATGTAGCGCATGTCATATCATATGCCCTTCGGATTGGACGATTTCGTGATAGCAGTATTGTTGAGTCTTTGGCTGAGATGTTGCCGATATAAGACTGTCGCATCATATTCAAAGAACAAATTTATCAGATTTATGTGATACTAAAAAGTTAAGCAAAAAAAATTCAATTTAAGTACTTATTGACTTGGAAAAGTAAAAGACATTTAAATCGAGCACGATATTTTTTTTTCCTTCAATAATTTTTAATGTTTGTTAATGTATTTTTTACTTATTTTAACAATAATAAAAAAAATCACAATGAAAAAATATGTGGCGGTATATCAACTCATTCAAAGTGCTTCACATCTGAATTGTGCATTTGGATGTCAAGACCAAAGAACTAAGACGATTTTCAACTCATCTATATTTTATAGTTGCTAGGATTTAACCTAGACGCTTTTCAACCCATCTTTTTTATAGTTGCTAGGATTTTACCAACCTCCTAACCTTATTGTTAGCCCTTTTCTACACGAAGCGTTTTTTAATGATAAAATTAACTGTAACTTACTGGTATTTTTTTTTTGGTGAAAAAATTCAACGGAAATATAAAAAATAAAAGATACCGTTAAAATATATTTGCATTACCGTTAGCTTAATTTTTTTGTAGGAAGTAAGATAGCAGACTTTCTTTCAAAAATATCCACTCAAATATTTGGGCAAATTACTAAACTGTCACCCAGAATGCCCGGGTCCGAAAATTATATAAATAAATTAAGTCCAGTTTGTATTTTTCTTTTAAAACCTGAGCACTTGGCTTTGTAAACTCGAAATTCCTCAAGCCCAAAATTCCTATAGACAAAAAAAAAATGCAATTATCGATTGAAATGAGCTGAGTCGGCAAGTCACTTCATTAGCAAAAGTGAGTTAAGCTAAGTATACACGATTGGAAGATCGTCCAATATTGGCCGAAATGTCAAAAGTCTTTCAATAGCAACCAATGAGCTGACAATTGCCAATTTTCTATCAAGTGAAAATTGTCCGTTTATACGGTTGGTTGATTTTATCCAAAAATTAGACAATTTATTGGTAGAAAATTTGCTGACAATTGCCGACAATTTTTTGTCTTCCAATAAAAAATTGTCTGTTTACACGGTTGGAAGACTTTAGAGAAAAAAAAAATTGGTTGACTCATTGGAAGACAATTTTCTTGACAAATGGAAATATGCATTATGTAGGTACCTACATATAAATATAAAAAAGTTTTAGATTTTTGCTTATGTATATCTTTAAAAGTATAAGTCATAGAACATTCTGGTTTTCAACGTTTGACTTTAAATTGAAAAGAGCATGAAATATTGAAATTAAAAATTAAACTTAATAACGGTATATTTAAAAAAAAATTCAGTTTGAACCAACAAAATTAAGGTTTTCTTTTCAAAGTTTGAAAATTAATTTCTCTATCTTTCAATATCTACTCTCGGATATTTGGGTGAAAACGATAACTTTTTCTTGCAAAATGCATGACTTGATTCATCTTGAATGATCTGCCAATTAAAAATTGGATAATGTTGTTGGCAAGAACATCATCCAATGGCCAATTAGTCGACAATCATCCAATTATTTGAAAATAAGAAAAATAGTGTGTTCAGACGAGTTCAAATGATTGCAAGAAGTCGGCCAATTTTTTGATAGAAAATTGGCAGACGATTGGCTGCCAATTTTTTTCCTGTCACTTTTGGCAGATAAAATTGGATGTTTACATGATTGATAGAGAATTGGTGAAATTTTTTTGCAAAAAATCTGCCAATATTGGACAATCTTCCAATCGTGTATACTTAGCTTTAGTGAAATTGGTATGTTCAAATTTACGTTCACAAAATGAGGGAGACAGAAAAAACAAATGAAAGCAACGAAAACTAAACAGAAAACCTCTCGTTCACTTTACTTAAATTTCACAAATTTATCTGATAAAAATAAATCTACTTAATATCTTGTGGGAGTAGCTGAGCAGAATGGTTGAGCATCTAAAATTCACCAGACCGGCGTGTGTTATGTTCAAAATTTTTTGTTCAAGGAAATGAGGTATAGCTTGAGTCTATTTATCCACCCAAAAAATTAACCAAAACTCAAAAGAAGAGAGAGCAAAAAAGAGTAAAGTACAAGGGAAAACTCCTTATGCCTCACATTGTATATATAACCTAATAGTACTACTATGGAACACGATTTTAAGTTACCTATCTCTCTCTTTTGGTGGCGCTGGTGTTGCCTAAAAAGCAGATTGGAGAGTTCGGAATGAAGGTAGGCAGAAAGAATATAAAATAAGTAATAGAGTGAGAGAATTAATTATGTTCATTCTGACAATTGCTGACAACAATTAGGCAGGGTAAGGGAGATAGGTGAGTCAGCTGATGGGTGTCATGGCAACAAGGGGAAAATGAGAAAATGAAAAGAATTCTATTGGCGTGGATTTATTCAACGGTTTTTTTTGCATAGGACGATTTTTGCTATATGTAGAAGTATAGATATAGCTACATTATTTTCAATTTTCAAATAATTTCGTATAGCTATTTTATTTGATTTTGTGAGATATTATGAGAGCTATGTTGCAAATTTTCATGTCTTACAGATACATTCAAACTTTTTTTTTCTTGCTTGTGATAGAATTTACTATACGTATTTGGTTTTTGTGAACTATGTACCTTGCCAAATTTCATGTTTTACAGAAACATTTATATTTTTATGATATCTTTCTTTTTTATAGGTAGGTACATGATATCCTTTTAATTTCTCAAATCTGAAGAAATGACCATTTGAAAATTAAAAGGATAACAAAATTGATGTACCTAAAATCACTAAAAATAGTTTATGCAACAGTTTTTTGTTTTTAATTTTACTGCTTAAAAAAGGTTTCCGTGCAAATTTCCATCAGTAAAATTAAAAAAAGTTTTTTTTACAAAAAATTTCTTGAACAAAATCAAATACATATTTTTAAAAATAAACGTATTTGTATATTTTTTTCAGTAAATTTAAAATATCACGTCAATTTTCAAAATTTTTAAGTAAATTTGAGATACCACGTGAATTTTAGTATTTTAAGCAAATCGAAAAATTCCACCTGGATTTTCAAAAGTTTAAATAATTTTCACGTGAATTTTTGTAACTCAAATGAAGTTAAAAATTTCACGTGGATAGTTCTCAATGAAATTTAAAATTTTAAAACATTTTTTAGTAAATTACGTACCTACATATTTAATTCCAAAAATTTCACGTGAAATTTCAAGTTTTAATTATTTAAAAAAAAAAACACCGAACTTTAAAAAAACACGTAGTTTTAATATTCCAGGTTATTTCTCAAGAAATTACCTCGTTTAATATTTTTCACGTGAATTTTCAAAAAAAAACACGGAACTTTAAAAAACACCTAGGTTTCAAAAAACTTACTTAGTTTTACTAGTCTAGGTGTATTTCCAAAGAATTAGAACATTTTATAAATTTCACGTCAATTTTCCAAAAACACGTCGTTTTATTGCTCACTGTTTTTATATTTTACGGGTATTTTAAGAATTCTTGGATTTTCAAGTCCTAAACAGATTTTAAATACCACGTGAATTTTCAAAAGAATTTAACAATTTTAAATTTTCACGGTGATTTTCATGTTGCTTAAGTAAATTAAGACTTTGACGTGAATTTTTAAAGTTCTTAAGTAAATTCAAAATTTCACTTTAATTTTCAATAGAATTTAATAATTCTAAAAATTAACGTGAATTTTAAACATCTTCAATAACTCACGTTTCAATTTGAAAATGTTACTTGAATTTTCAAATACCTAACTGAAAAAAAAATTTAAATTTACTTCAATTTTCCATAGCAATATTTTTTATGTCGACTTTCAATAATTTTAAAGTATCACGTAAGTATAAACCACTACGTGAAATTAAAAAACAATTGATAAAATATTAAGAAATTCCTTTTATAATTTTTTCAATTTTAAAGAAAAAATAAAATTAAAAATATTTTTCTATGTGCAAAGTCACGAAGTGCATACGGGCCTTTTGCTTGAAAAATTTCAAAACAAAATCGTTTTTTCTTCACGAATTTTCATTGCCCATTCCTTACCTACCCAACAAAAAAAATTCAAATAATTCCCCTTTGCAAAAAAGAAATGAAGAAAAAAGTCTTTTTTCCTAACTCCCTCCAACTCCCATAAATTTCCATTCCAATTTTATACATCGTTCTCTATCTTCTGTTATTTCCTCAACACTCATATTTATTATTCTTTTTCTTTGTGACTACCCCACTCTCAGGTCTACACTCGTCTCCACTTCAAGTCGGAAAAAGCTTCCGTCCGTCTCATCAGAGGTCGCGCCGTTCGTTCCTCTTCATAATAGTACTATTCAATTCCATATACAATGTGTTATGTTCAAAATTTTTTGTTCAAGGAAATGAGGTATAGCTTGAGTCTATTTATCCCCCCAAAAAATTTACCAAAACTCAAAAGAAGAGAGAGCAAAAAAGAGTAAAGTACAAGGGAAAACTCCTTATGCCTCATACATAATTTTGCTCTAAAATAGTGGAGACTGAAAAAGTTCTAGATTATAATTTCGATGAAAATTATCTTTCGAGGAAATACTGTGTGCAATAATATCCAATGAACCGGCTTTGAACCACAGCTAATCCACAAATATCTGCAAACAAAAATCCTAAACCAAGATTTTAGAACAACAAAAGGTCCGATTATTTCAAATATAAATCAATTTCCAATTGTGTTCCATTCTTTAGAAAAATTAAATTTTTATAAGATTCGTACTTTTAACTTGTGTATGAAGCCTAAAACAGTTTGGGAGTCTATGCATTTTATTTTTTGCCATCAAATCTCTCCACTTCTTAGCTGTCATTCGACGAAAAAAGGGGAAACCGGCGGCAATCTGTCATCAGTTTTGCTTTTTGCGCATTATTTTACTTCTGTTTTTTTTTTTCTTTTTATTTATCCCTTTTTTATCTGCTTTATCCATTTTCCAACTTCGAAGCAATTCTTGGAGACTTTCGAATACTAATAAAAATACTTTTAAAAACTTCAAATTAATCCGAGATACCCAACAACCCCAACCAGAACCAAATCCGACTCTCAAAATATATCACCATTCACAGTGAATCCAAGATCCAACCAAATAACTTCCACTTGCTTTGGTATTCATGTTTTCGAAATAAAATCTAAAATACGTACATACTTCTCGTAAAATAACGCACAAGAATTCAAAACAAAACAAAAATTCTGTCCATCGTGTTTAAGTTAAAAGAAAAAGTGTAAGTCAAGAATGAATGACCAAGTGTGTGGAACGCAATTCTAAAATAAAAGCAAATATTCCCTAAGTGATGAAATTTTTTTCAGCATACCTCCATCCTCCACTCAAAATTAGCAGCAGCTGCAACTTGGGAATAAAAATCCAAATTCAATAAAAATTTAAAGAAAAAAATAATTTCCAGACAAAGGTTTTTGGTGTGTGGAGGAGTTTTTCGATTTTGTGTTTTTTACGGGTGGACAAAAACAAAACCACCGCTATTCGGTTCCAAAGCTCACATTCGCATTCCCAGTTTGTTATTTTTCTTTGTTTTTTCTTCTATTCACTTTTCTGATTTTTTTTTCAGTACTCTACGCGATTCTGTCTTTCTTCTGTGCTTCTGTCAGTCTCAGTCGTGTATACGAATTTCTCGGGGGCGTGTGCGTCGTTGTGCTGTTCTCGTTAAAAAAAAAACCATTACTGGCTGTGAAAATCCTGCTCCACACCTGAATCTATTTCAGTGTATCTATCGTTGGGGTGCATCCCATCTATTCCATTTCGATTCGGATTCCCACTAATAGAACAAATGAAAAATCCGTGAAAAAAAAGTGTTGTCATTTTCCCTAAAATTAATTTTTTATTTTTCTAGAATAATTATTACCAAGAGTGTTTGTTGTTTAAGTTGTTTTCTAACGTAAGTGTGATGGGTTCAAAGTCGCTCCAGCATCCGGCTTTGCGGGGTCGTAGGGGGTGCTATTTGTCGTTGGCTTGTTCAATCGGTTCCATAAGCATCGCGTGTGGCAGCTTGCTGCAAATTCAAAACTCCACCGATCGGATCTCTTTGCAACGAGGTCTCTTCCTCACCTCAATGGGATTCATCTATTTTGTCTCGTTGACAGACTTTTTCAACAAGTATTTGTTGGAAACACCACAAGGAATAAAGTTTCGTAAAAAATATCGACTGATGATGTCTGATGTCATGGAAATCACCAATAAGTAAGTATATATATTTTTTTTCTCTTTTCTAGTTCTTACTGCTACCAACCTATACCTAAATCCCTGCTCTGCGTCCTCCACCTTGTCTTAAGTTGTTGTAATTTTAAATAAATAGGGAGGTATGTACAGATGTGTACCTATCCACCTAAATGGTTGCATCATCGAGAATATCATTTATGGAACACCACCATCTGATATAGTATTTTATATACATACCTAAGTACCTACCTACTTATAAAATCTTGTTGTTAATTTTTCTTTACTTTTTATCTTTTCGATTATGCCTGTATTTGCTCTCATGTAGATAGGTACTTGAGTTCAGTTAGGTTTTCATGATTGTTTCTGAAAATTTAATTGCGAAGGTACAAAAAAACGTATTCAGAACATATTATTTTTGCATTTTTAAATGTTTTTATTTTTCGTAAGTACTCGCACCTTGTAGGGTCTACAAAGAACATAAATTAATGAATGGCCTTTCATTTACTTTGTCATATCGTATTTTGTCGTGTGACGTAACACAACAGAGTAAAACGGGTTAATATTATGTTTGTGAGTTGGTTTGTTGTTGAAGAAATGTTTTTTTTTTAAATTTAAACTCGAATGTAAACAAGAATATTGTTTTGTTTTTTTGTTCTTGGAATAAATAATCTGGGTCATAATGTCAAATAAGAATTTGTTATGTAAGACTTAAAAAAAAAGTAAAATTAGGAATAAAGTAGCTTCTTACTTACATGTTGTCAAGCTTTTTAGGTAGATATTTTAAAAATAAAAACTGTGCAAAGTTTTTAAGAGGTCCTTTTTTCAACCTATTACGACATTCGGAATCAAATAAAATTGATTCAAGTGAACGGTGCTCTTTATTAAAGGGTTTCTTCTCTGCCCTTTGAAAGTTTCAAAAAAAAAAAAAAATGGTTGTCGACCACCAGGTTTGGCTCTTTCTTCAAGATGAAACAAATTGAGATAGGGTGATGGCAACTGCACTCTGTTTAACGGTCGGCGGCGTCTAAAAGTCAAACATTAAATCCTTGAGTAGAGTATTTACATATCTTATCTGATTTTTTGGAATGTCTAAATTATTAAATTATACTTACTTAAGTCCTAGGTAGTACCTAATGTCCGTGAGTCCTTGCGGTGCACTACTATTTACGGTTTCTGAATATTCAGCTCCTCAAATACCCCAGTTGTGTTAAATCCTCTTCACCAAGCTTCTAAGCCGGCCCACTGCGTGTCACGGTTCTATTGACTCTCAGTGAACGTTCGCAGCTTTCTTGTGACATCGGATGCTACTGACAGTACTCCCAAATATTGGACATTTTTCGCCATTCTATACGTTGTACGGAAATATTTACTGTAGCAGATGAAGAAGTTCCAAGGCTCATCCTTTCTGTATTTGCCGAATTAAACTTTAGCCCAACGATTTTAGCTTCTTTCTTCATTCCTGTTGTCATTTGATGGAGATCCATGATCCTATGAAAAAGCAAGCATACATTATCCGCGTAGTCAAAGCTTTTGAAGATTGATTGCAGAAGCAGAACCCACTCAATTCCTGCATTTCCATTCGATAAAGCCCCTGTTAAGAACATAACTGATCACGAACAAGAACAATATTAGTGAAAGTATATAACCTTGCCTTACCCAACTTTGGATATCAAATTCCTCTGACAACCTTCTTCATTTTTTATACCACAACGGTCTGCTAAGTAGAATTATAATATTCTCAACAAAAGCAAGTTTGAAAATTGCCAATGATTTCTTTAATATTTTTTTTTAAATTACAACAAGAAATCAGATTTTTTAATATGATGTGAGAGTACTCTAATGCAATGTTTAAAACACTAGTATATTGTTACTCTAACCGGAGATCAAAAACATATTTTCAACGTTAGAATACGACGTACATACATATGTATTCATTCTCATTCAACTATATATCAAGCTTCCAATCCATTTAAAACTGATCTTACTTCCTTTGCTTTTATATTAAAGTACATATATGCAAGTACCCGCAGTGCTTACGTAAAAAAAGTATACAAATATAATAATTGAATAAATAAAACCTCTGAACAATGCTATTCTTACTGCTGTTATCTATTATTTAAATTTAATTAAGAAAATAATGATTTTCTAATTAAATCCAGGCTTGCCAGGTTTCCTGATTTATGTCAAAATCTGCAAATATTTGGTAATACCTACATATAATTTTGATCATACAAATAATTTAGAATATCAAAAAGAAAATTAATTGCCATTTTGACACCATAAGTTTAATATGTAAAAAAAATGCACATGGACAACCATATGAAAAGATGCTGTTTCTTGTTGGCAGCTGAGGTTACTATTTTCCGCTCTAAATTATTATTCTGACGTTTTTCACGAATCTATTCTTTCGATTTAAATTTTTGCTACCTGAACAAAACTATTTTTTGTCAGTAGTCGGATGATAGCCGAGGTTTCTTATATATATTTTGATAATATCTGATTCCGAAGTGATTCACTCCTTTTTGATTCCAATAGACAACGAAAGAGTTGGTGCATTCCTTCGAAAATTTCAAAATAGAAAAACACTCCAAGACCTCAATGACATTCCTTAGAAGTTTTTCAAGTGTTGACTACAGAAAGAGTAAAAAAACAGTTATCTGAGTGACAAAAGGAAAACGAAATTAAAATTCCTGTTTGGTAAGTTAAAATTTTCAGCATCTTTCGTATACTTAGGTTTTTTTTCGTATGGCTTTCGACAGAAAATTTTGAAAATTCAAATTCGCAGATGAAGTTGATGTTACCATCCTAACTCTATGTACATAATGGAGTTACATTTTGTTTCTTTAGCCCTACCGCCGAATCTGTCAAAAAAAAGGAATAAAAAAAAGATCAGATAAGAGAAGAAAATCTAAAGGAACTCAAAGTGTATGTCGTAAAATATAGGACTGTTTGTTTTCAAATCATATGGCATGACCTCCTTTAAGTGTGGCAAGCCTGTAGACGATAAAGTTGAAACGACAAAAATATGAAGTTTTCTGCCAGCGCAGATAGGTACAAAGTTCGTTAATAATAATTGTTTTCTAGATCTTGACGGTTTTAAAACAGCGGACACTGTCATTTTTATTACGTAATTTGATAGTCTTTAGACAATGCCTTGTTTTATTGATTATTTTGTCTTTAAAATAATTATTTTAAATATAGTGACCTCAATTGAAATTGCTTTTGGCTGGCTATTTATGTATTTTCTTGACTCTGGTATCTCATCATAAAGTAAATACTAAACACAAAGACTGTTTTTGGGTAGCTTAGATCAACAAAAGGCCACTATCAGCAACGTGGTTACGATACAATATTGTTGATCATGTTTTTTTTTTTTTTCATTCAAATCTTGAGTTGTTTATAGAGTATTATATGAGTCAGCTCTAACTTTTGGAATATACTAATTCGTATTGCCGATGTACCTATGTACATGTTTTTTACACAACAGTTTTCACAATAATTCAATGAACAAGCCTAAGGGTGATTTAAATATATTTTTTAAATTTGAAGTTAATTATAATGGTTGTTACTCTAACCAACGACACGTGTACGATTTTAAAATCATATAAAAGTTAATTCCATTTTTTTGTCATGACTCATTTGGATCAGGGCCAAGGGTCATTGGCTATGAGAAATTGCATTACATGAAATGAGAAGACTTTATAATATTATGTTGTTTATTTCATAGTTAGATATTTCAATTCTTTTGAAGTGAATGCATCCAAATAAACACAAGGAAATTGTAAAATGTTCTTGAAAGAAGGAAAAAAAATCTTTTTTTTTTTTAATGTTTCCTCCTCTTTAGAATTTACTTTGCGTCCTCGCCCAAATAACGTGAGTAACAACTGTGTGGTAGTTTGAAATAATAAATTTAGGAGGTGGTGGGTTTTATGGCATATTTAGGGTAGACTAATGAGTGCACTCAATCGGATGGAAATAAAACGAAACGAAAACATTTTGGCAATTTTCATGAAATTAAAATACTTTGTTTTTAAAAATCAATAATTGCTTTAAATAATTATTTTCAATTCTATCTTTATATTTCAAGGATTTTTTTTGTCTCAGCTAAATTACATATATAGAGGAAAGTTTGCCATTGTAATAATCTTACGTAATCAATTCTCTAACAACAATACGAAAACACTGTTAGAGAATACTTTCAAAGTAATTTTTTTTAAATGTTGATCACCATTATAAAAGACAATACTTAATATAAAAATAAATTTACTTGTACGTTAATGTATGGAAAGTAGGGTGGATAAAGAGATGGGATAAAATAGAAATAGGCCTCTTAAGCTGAGAGGAAAGCTCTTCACGGCAGTTGTTCGTCCAGCGCTTACATACGGTTCACAGTGTTGGACAATGCACAAGAAGTATGAGATTCAATTGAAGGTATTATTAATGAAGATGCTTCGAATGACAGCAGGAGTAACAGTTTTTTTTTTTATAATAGAGGTTGTTGCCGTCTTGGGCTAAAGGTTTAATGGGAAATACAAAATAATTTTAGATCATTTTTTAAGAAAATAAAATGGGTTAGTCGTGTCTGATGCAACACGCCTAAATCAATGAAATTAAACGTTATATCGAAAAATAAGTCAAGAAGTTTCATAAAGAAAAGTGTTCGTCTTTTTTAAAAACATGCATATGTATGTATTTTCATATATTCGTACTACCGAACTCAAAAATAGAATTCGGTTTGAAATTGTTGAAGTTACAAAATTTTCTGAAAGATCTCGAGAAGAATATAAAGATAAACTGGTCAACAAGGTTTTTGATAGAAAAACTCGAATTCAATTTTGAATTCTGCATCTTGTAAGGTTTTGAGATATTGCTGTTTGAAAATTGAAAAATTCCCGAAAATGCTTAAAAAAATAATAAATTCCTCAATTGTTTACCGATTTCAAAAAGTGATTGTTCATTTGATTATACATTACATTGGTTAAAAAATTACTGAGTTAAATACTTTCGAAGCATTAAAAAACTGTTTATTATCTATAATTTGATATTTTTTCAAGACTCAAGATCTTTTCAGAAGTAAAAAAGCAAAGTTCAATTTTGTAGCACAATGTAATTGATATCTTCAAAGAAATGCTTAATTTTATCATATTGTTTTAGTAGGGTACTTTTACTGCCTAGAACTACAACCAAAAACAAAAAAATCGGAGTTAACTTGTGTACGTCTACTTGTATGAAACAACAAGTCGCCAAACTGACCAGTCAAAAAAAAAAACACCACACGAGACATGTGTGAAAATGGACTTAAGCTAAATTAATTTCCCATATGCTACGTCATCACCCCCGAAATAAAGAGCACATTGTCAAATATAACAAATTGCATTAGGATTCGTGATTCGATGACTTCATAATGTACATACATATGTATGTATGTATACTATATGAAATTTCTTTTTCCAATAGATTGAATTTGAACTTTTTATTGCATATTTATAACTTGTACCTACATTTGAGAATGTTACGTATGGAAAACAACATAATGAGAGACCAATAAAACATACAATACTATATGAAACGTGAAGGAAAACAATTTATTTGATTTCATGTTCATTTAAGCGAAAATTTAAATTGGTAACCTATACGCTATAGTTAATGCAATAAATAATAACTTTGGTTGAGTAAGTTTGTTTAAAGTCTATTATTTCATTCAATTTATTTTATTATAGAATTATTGTTTATCAATACGAAGTACATTATGTAGTTTCTTTTCGTTAAATTCAAAAGAGAAAACGGACAAAAAAGTTTAACATTCAAAGATGTTTTGGACATATTAAAGGGTGTTTTTTTTTAGAGGAATACAGCTTTTAAATGAAACAAAACAAAGATGAATTTGCAAAAAATTCATATGAAATTGACTTTATTCGAAAGATAATCTTTTGGCAATATAAAATATGATTTCTGGCAAATGACCGCCACGGCTTGGTTCGGACGTAATTTAATCTGGAGGTGAAATTTTCGATCACTTTTTCCAACATTGGTTGCCGTATATCAACAATAACGCCGCAAATTTTGTCCTCCAAGTGAACAGAAAGTCTGGCGTTAAATCGCACGCAGCAAGCCAAGGTGCTTTCTCTTACGACTTTTGCAGAAGTCCTGCTCTATCCCTAAAACATGGACTTAACTTGGGAGAATAATTTTAACGATCCCAGCTATCTTGTTAATCATCTCTAGATTCATGTGGTATCACAAGGGCCCAATCCTTAACCTAAGTTGTCAGTTCTGCTGAAAGCCGTATCAACCTAATCAAATCTAACCATTGGCCTAAATATCGGGAATATTAAACATTTTCGATTTTTTTTTATTTTTACTCAGAAGCTCTTAAATCGAAAATAGTCTGCTTGTTGCACGTATTCTTATGTTTTTGTGACACAAAGGCGCAATATATAATCTTTCTCATTACTCTCGAAGAAATCATTTTTTTTTTCTAATTTTATCCAAGTACTCGTATTATCTTTTTAAAATCATTGTAATCATACTCAACCTAATTCTTTTTTTTTTGTTTTGCTTTCATTTAACAAATTAAATTTTGACATGCCTCACCTGGTTTTTGCTCTGATTTTATTTCAATCGATGATACAATATAAATGTTAAGACCTTTTTAGCACGCAATCTTACTCCTCCACTGGTCTATGCTGTAAGCTATAAGAAGTTACAAAATTTCTCATTTCAAAGTAAATCATCGCCTAAAATAAACTCACAAAATTATTATATCATAATACACCTTTTTGCGGTGTATGACGGTTGTTCCTAAATTAGAAAATTGTGTGTGAGTGGATTATCCAACGTCTTCGTCTTAAAAATAATTTCACGTGCATAGCCGGATTTACCAAACCACCAAATAAAGGTAGGCCGTGAAATGGTTTTTGTTTTGAGTTTTAGAAAAATCTTATAATTTCGGGAAGGCTCAACAGGAAAATAAAATTTGTACTTTTTGATAAATATAAATGGAAGGTACCTGGCAAAGAGATTTTTTTTGATAAAGACCCTTACTTTATTATTACAAATAGTATTCATAATAAAACTATCAACATTTAATTTTTAGAATTAAAAAAATCTAATTTTTGAAATTCGTTCTCGAAAACTTCTTAATCGGCATTTTTGAACCTTATAACTAAACGGATTTCAACATTGTCTTAAATATTTTGGACACAAACAGTATTAAAAATAATGGTACCAACTATGTTTAGCAAATGTTAAAAAACATTTTAAATTTTCCATCCTTCCTGGGTGGACATATTAGTTTCGTTAAACAATTCACCAACGAAGTACATAAAACTAGAGAACTATTATAGACCAATTGTTCTAGTTCTAATTCACTAGTTCTAGTTCACTATTTCTAGTTGACTGGTTAGCCCTCAAATGCGGCTCTGTTCACGTCAGTCTATACTTCGTCCATATACATATGGGTCAGATAGCAATGGAAATTCAATATTCGAAGTAGATACCTTAATAATATCGCACCCTAATTCCAGAACCATTACTTTGAATTTGCTGCCATTGAAATAAACATAAAATTATGTCTTTAGTAAGACTTCGTTCTCATCTTGTATAGAATATTCAATGACGGTTTTGCAAATTTCTATTATTTACACATCCTACAATCCTAGGAGTGATTAGATGTAATTATATTTTTTTTTATGGACAATGATGTTAACAATCTCTTTTTATTGTTTTTTTTTTTATTATTTTTGTAATGTAAAGGTATGTCTAGTTTATAGAGCCAACCCGAACCGCCCTCTAATGGTTGCTGGTGTGTTGTTCTGTTATTAATTATTGTTTTGCTGCCATTGCAGAGCATCTAATTTACTTGGCCAACTGTTTATGTCCGCTCACGCAGCAAATGCATGGTCATCGCCGTCGCTACTGCTGTTGTATGGACGGTCAATCCCCCCTCTCAACCTATTTCAATTCTAAAGTATACCTATCTAGATACGTCCGCTCTTAAATGAATCGTGCACGCTAAGGCTCGGTAGAAAGTGCTCAACTCTGACTCTCAATCAAATCACTAAAATATTCATAGTAATTTCTAGTGTGATTAGTGCGCGCGGTAGCTTAAAGCGAGGACGTTTTCAAGGTCAATTCACGATAAAAAAAAGTTCTACCATCGCACACGCGATTGCTTTACAACTTTTACACCATTCTTTTTGATTCGAACATGTATGGCAGGAAGAAATAGCTTTTGTTTTTGTCAAATTTATTTCGAATTTTTTTTTTTTTGAACTCTTAGTAAGCATAAAGAACTTATTGAAGGTGTATGAAATGGCATTTTTAAGTACAGTGCTTTCATGCAATAAAGAGAAAATAATAGGCATGTCTATGTCTAATAATGTAAGTTCTGCTCCTGCTGATGACCTTTTCAAATATAGATTGAAAATTGAATAGTAGATTAAATAAAAAGGGTAATTAAACGATATTTCAAAGTTTCTGTGTTTGTTTTTTTGTCGATTTGTTTGGAATTTGTGTCAAATGTTTAACTTCAGTTTGAACGGAGTGAGAAGAAACAGAATTAAAAATTAATAAATGAACTGACATCTGCTTGTACAGGTTCATTTTATTTTAAATTATCTTGCAAAGCCTATTATACACCAGGTTTAAAGAAAATCCAACCACCCGTTTAGGCTCTAGCTCAACGGACAGATAAGTTTGATCAAAATCTCGAGTTCTAATTATTTCATATTCAAAACATGTCGCCTTTCACTGAGATAAATTTCCCGTAATAGATTTGGGACCTATGTCTCACTCAAATGGGACAAATGCAACATTAGAACTATTGGGCTCGGAACTTATGTCCCTTGCTCCTAAATTCTTTTTTAGCCGCATTATCGGAATATGAAATGCTGCACCCTCTTCCAATCATTTGAGTATTCAGAATTTCTTTTTAAATACTTCGGTATTTTGCTAAAGTTCGCTTTGTACTTAAACATTTTAAGAGTGGTCAAAACCCCTTTAGGACACGTACAAAATATCCTAGGTATTTTCCATAAGAAAATTTAACCGCCTATGGTTCGCCATTCGAGGTATAAATCTGAAAAAATTAGCGAATTTCCTTAAAAAAAAATATATTTTGAAATCCGTTTTCAACTTATAGACTTGATCCTTAAAAAATTTAAATAACGGACGGTCGAATATTTACTACATATCTATGTACTTGTACTGTTTTTGTGGCTAGCAGTGGCGTTATGAAATACTGTCGTGAATGTCAACAATTAATTTGATAAATGGTTTTGTGAAATTAGCATTTCCCATTATTGTATGACAATCCATGACATCCCCAAATACTCAAGTAAAAACAAATTCGAATATCGCAACAACAAATTAAATTTAAATTAATATTTTATCTGTAAACACCTTAAATAAATTGTTTATTTTAAGTAACAAAGGATCGAATAAACAATCAAGTTGAGTACGTACAATTATTGCGTTGTCAATACAAAAATTCATACATGCTATGTATTGGCGCCCGGTGTTTAGGGCAATGGGAATGAAAAATAGTTTTTAAAAATATGACTTTTTTTCAGTTTTTTTTTCATGTTTTGCCCCATTTTGAAAAAAATGTCTTTAGTTTCCCCTTCCCTGGAAAAAATGGTTTCTGTTTACTTCATGTATACCATCATATCGCACCATTCCCTGTATTTGCGGTACGAATTGGAATTATTTGTTTTTATTAGAAAAAAATAAGGCGCTTTATCTGAAGACCAAATTTTTCGTTGCTAGACTTAGGACTATTAAAAATTTAATTTTTAAGATTTATTCATATAGTCCACGAAATTTTAACGGAAACTATTAACTGATAAGAATTACTCAACATTTTTTTTTAAATCCACGTTCTACATTAAAACCCAAATCTAATTTTTTTTAAATATATACATATATTTTGTCCAAAAACTTTGAAAGGTCTGCGTAGATCGAACTGATTTAACACATGCAAAACTATACATTAGGGTCTTCTTATTTATGTTTTATTGTTTGAATTAGAGCTTTGAACATCAGAAGTTATATTTTATTCTGAAAATATACAAAAAATGGAAAATAATAAAACAAAATTTAAAATTATCAATTCTTTTTTTTTTGCGGAGAGCTTGTGGAGGCCTTAACCGATATTTATTGATATTTTTTGCTTATAAAAATAATAGTCTCCTCTTGCTCCTACTACCAATTTCTTAATTTGCTTAAAGACTCCCCAATCAAATTTTACACCTTAAATTTTGCAGCGCCACCACAAGGGTCGGGGCAACATTAAAAAATACTCGCCATGATAGTATGTACTATGTTTTTCATATACATACATACAAAGCAGAATTTAAATTTTAAGAATTTTTGAGTATAGTATACATAGAAAACCAGAATTCGTACCTACTCTACCACTACTTCACTGAATTTTCAGCATTAAATACTATGAAAAATGTCAATAATTCAATGACGTAACTTTTGCTCACTGATGCGAGAATTCGGACCCAGTTCAGTATCCATTCCAATATGTATTTCCAGATCGGTATAATGCTGATATAGAAATCATTAAAACTATTTTATCTTTACCAAAAACAAATTGTAAATTCTACAATAAAACCGATAATATATTGTTCTAATTTGAAAACTAAATTTTTAATGAAGTGTGTTACTTCGTTATTTTAATGAGGCAATGAAAATAAACATTTAACTATGTTGAATAAGTAAACTTTAACAAACATGTCTATAAGAACCCCTTATCTTTCACGTTATTATACAATTTATAAACTTATGCCGCAACACAACAATTGTAGATTTTTTTTTTTAGGTTATAAAAGGAAATAAAATTTCATCTGTTCCTCACTTTGTCGCTTTAATTTTGAGTGTGATCGCCCATTTGTGCGCTCATTCAAAACAAAATTAGAGATATATGTAAGTATGATGTGTTGTTGTGTATTGTAATAATGATGCAGTGCATTTTCATTGCATTGCATTGCTCTGTACAATAAATTGAAATGGAGATGCACATTTTATACAAATTGATGGTTCTTGTAAATGATCAAGTTTATATACATATACAACGATGAGATAGAGCAACAAAAATAACAATTGCAAGTGTGACTATGAAAATTTATTTGTTTAAGATAGACAAAATGTCTTATATGAGATGTTGTTTATTTTTTTATCTCCAGTTCAATGCCAACACTGAGTGTTGTCTTTTCTGACAAAATAGATAATAGTTTTATATATTTACAAAAAAGGTGATTCAACACAAAATTCATTATAATGAAACAAAAAGTTGCATTATGTACGAAAACGGACTAGGTCGTGTTTGTTGCTTTAAGACCAAATAAATTGTAATTGCTAATGCATAGCAAAACAATTTCATAATAAAAAGGCAATAAATTTAATAAAAGAGCTATAAAATAATATATACATTTTTGGGCTTGGGGTCATAATTCTACCTATATATTTGCCAAAATTCGGGTTACAAAATTTTCTTTTTTTTAGAATATAGAATTGTGACACTTGTAGAGTTATGAAATACAGAATTCTAGATTTTCAGGATGTAAAATACAGAATAATGGAAAATCAGAATAATAAAATACAGAAATATGTATGTTCGTATAGAATGTTGCAAAATCTACAACACCAAACTTAACTTACATTATATGAATTAGGGTTTTATAAAAAATTGACCCATTTTTGGGTTCACAATTTTTTGGTCATTTTTCGTTTGTTATAGTATTACATTTAGGCTATATTTCAGAGCTTTTTATTTTACATTTGTGTTGTGTTTATAAAATTGGAATATTGTTAAAAAGTTAAAAATCTCAGAACTAATTAAATGGAACCTGAAAAATAATTTTAAGTTCCAAAAAGAAATGTTTGTTTTAAATTTTGTATTGAATGTTACCTTGAATTTGAAGATGCTTTTTCGAAAAATATTGATCAAAATCAAATAAACCGTTTTTGAGAAAATCAATTGCAATAGCACTGCCCAGCGCATATCTAAGACAAAAACATTTTATTAACAGAAAAATTGCGTCAATAACCGTAAAAAATAAAGTAAACCACTTTGGGAAATATCCAAAAAAAATGATTTGTACAGAGTATTAAGAAAATCCCGCAAACCCGCTATATAAACCCAGACAGACAGAATTGCAAAGCAAATTTTTTTCGTCTTCCCATCATAGTAATGTCTAGTTTGATCACTACTTAAAAAAATTATTTAATATCGCAGTAAGAATGTATTTGGGCTATTGTATTTAAAAATATATTTTTTTTAAATACAACTGAATTTTGATGAGAAAAAGGTCATTCCATGGCCATCGTCATATAAAACAAAATCTCGACGACTACTGTACAAAGAGAGAAGAAAAACTGATTTTCAAAAAATTCGGTTGATAGTTGCTGACACCAATTGTTGACAGAAAAAAATTTTAAAAATATTTTTTAGATAAAATTATTTATAAAATATAATGTTGTAATATCATGTGATGGGCATAATCGCTTAGCGTTAGCGCAAGAGTTTTAAAAAATTCCTCGAAGTTTAAAACGATATTAAATTAATTATGCTAAAAAATAAATTCCTTAATCTAAAATGTCATCTCTTTCGAAGAAATCAAAACCAAAGAAGAATGTTTCAATAATTACTCCAGATGGTTCAAAATGTGTAGCAAGTCATGACAAACAGGGACACTTGGCCTGGAAAAACATGTGCGAATATTTAAGTAAACTTGCAGAATCAAGAACAAACAATCTTAAGATCGAATCGGCTGCTTTTAGGCAAGAAGTTTATATTCCTAAGGTTAAAAAAGAGTTTTTCAAAAATCCCATTGAAGAAAAAAGACAATTTGGTGCTGCCAGTTTTGGAAAAGCGAAGGTAAACGCTACAAAAAACTCAAGGGCACATTTACATCCTTGCAAAGCAGTTCGAATAAAAACTTTTACACCTTCAATCAAAGCTGCTAACAAAATGAATTCAAAAAATCATTTCACATCTGTTGGGGCAGAAGAATTTACACCAAATCTTAAAGTTCGACAATTTATAATCGATAATGATATGAACCAAACTAAAAAAATGGGATCAAGAATTTTAAGAAGTCAATCTAAAATTGAAACCAACGAATCAAAATTGAGCACAGCATCGTTTCATCCACGTTTACATTCAGCTGAGTTTGATTACGAATTTGCTAACAAAAAATTAGGCAAAGTTAAGCATGAAAGCAGTTTCAAACAAGTTTCAATATTGGGACCAAAAATTCGTGGATTCGGAGGAAGTGAGTTCAAACATAAACAAATTGGAATTGCAACGTTTATTCGATCCGATAATCAAAAACAAGTTGAAAAAATAACAAAACAAAAAGTAAAATCCAAAATTTCGGATTTCCAACTAGATGACAGGACGTATCATCCTAGAATTCAGATATGTACACATCTCAAAGAAAAGAAAGAGTCGTTTTTTCAATGATTTTATTTTATAATAAATAAAAATAGTTGAATTAATTGGTATAATTATAGGCCTCGAAGAGTAGTTTGTAGCATTTCATGTAAAAAAAAAATATCAAACTCGGGTCGAACAGAAAGTTTTGAAGAAGTCCGTGAAAGATGGTGACACTGACTGGTTGGAATTTAGTGGAAACTTTTTGTTACGACAAACGAGAAGTATATTTATTTTGCGGGATATGTAATAAGAATCTATTACTTCGAAACCTATGATTAGGCTGAATAATTTCGCTTAAAATCAAATCGCACTAAATTTATTCACAGATTGCTTGACAATTTTAAAGTATTTCATTTCAACTTTAAATATAGCCGGTTTAAAATTCTATTACTAAATTAATAATGAGTAACCTAAGTTCTCGAACCCAAATATGTTTGTCAGTTTCCCTTCTTGGGAAATAAAGTTCCTTAAGTTATGCCATTTACGTTTTCGTACATGGGTTCTGGACCTGTTCTCGTATGAAGTTCAGCATTGGAAATACGGTTGAGCCAGAAAATCCTCAGAATATTTCGCAGTTATCTATTAATGAACGTGTGCAGCTTTCTTAAACAGCGAATGTCACTTTCCAGTTGTGCACTCATAAACAAGCACTGATTCAAAATTGGAGCGGAGCAGTCTTTAAGTTTAGGGGCGAGTTATAGCGAACAGGAAAATGGATCAGGAAAATTTGTCTGATGGATTATTTAGTAAGTTCTCGATCGATTTGAAACACATAAGCTGAAGTAATCGATGACAAATGACAATTTTAATGCACTATGTAAAAAAAAAACTGATTGAACAAAGGTTTTTTGATAAAAATGCATTTATTTGTTTTCCTGATGAACTTGCATCAGGAAAATAAACAAATGCTTTTTTATCAAAAATCCTACGTTCAATAAATTTTTTTTTTACATAGTGCATTAAAATTGTCATTTGTCATCGATTACTTCAGCTTATGTGTTTCAAATCGATCGAGAACTTACTAAATAATCCATCAGAAAAATTTTCCTGATCCATTTTCCTGTTCGCTATAACTCGCCCCTTAAAGAGTTTTTCTCAATATTTTCGACAACATTTCCAACATAGCATTTGCTTTCCCGATTGCACTGTTATTATTAGTTTGGTTCTGTTATCAGTAGAAACAGTAACTGTTCTACCATCTCAATAAATATTAACTTGAACAGATGAAGTTCCAAAAGAAATATTTACTTGAACAGATGAGGAAGTAAAGTTGATCCTTTTTGCTTTTGCCGTGTTGATATTTAGCCCAACGATTTGAGCTTCTATCTCCACACTTACTGTCATTTGTTGAAGATCAGTGATCCTATCAGAGAGTAAGCATGCGTCATCTGCGTTGTACAGATTTTGTGCTGTTTCCACTCCATTCCCAGGCAATTCCCAAAGTGGTATGGTTAAAAAAGCCGATATCCATCTGAATCACCTGTTGCTATAGAATTTTCAACATTTTTTTATTAACGATAACACAATGCTTGGTTTGTATAATTTAACATAATAACAAGTCATGATACTTTTTTGCATTGGACTTTGATTAAAAATAAAACCGATATTTAATTTATAATATTTATAAATATTAACCTAGCAAAGTTTTCATATCTAAAAAATGCCCTCGAAATAGCATCACGAGTCATTATTTAATTGTTTTCAAAATAATAGGAAAGAAAGTGTTGTTGTCTTGTTTTGTTTGACTTTATTAAATAAATAAACAAATAACTCATAAC
This sequence comes from Syrphus vitripennis, assembly GCA_958431115.1. Classification (NCBI taxonomy): domain Eukaryota; kingdom Metazoa; phylum Arthropoda; class Insecta; order Diptera; family Syrphidae; genus Syrphus; species Syrphus vitripennis. The sequence goes on from OY288108.1 coordinate 110,517,034, forward strand.
GGTGACAATTAGTAAATATATCTTCATATGCAAACAGACAAAAAATAATTTCTTCTTTTTCACAAATATAGAAGGTACCTAAAAACATACAAACATACAATTCGGATTGCTTGAATAGATTCAACAATTTCTTAACTTTTAAATATAATAAAAAATACTCAAAAAACAGTTTAAAATTTTCATTTTAATCTGTCAAATCCCAAACTAGGATACTAGGGGACTTAGGAATTAAAAAATCATAAAGTCAAAAGATACTTGGTGGTTTATGAAAAACTACCATTCAAAAGCAAAAGAAAAAATCAAAAAATCAATTTCAAGAAAAATTTATTCAACGATTTTTCAATCATATGTACCTCAATATCGAAAATCTTAATTCCAACGCGATTTCACTCTGAATGAAAAAGTTTTCAATTTTTGAATTTGTATTCGCTTAGAATCGTTCGGCCATAGCAAATTAAATCGATTCCACAGCAGTGGAAATCCATTCGCGACTTGCTCTTTTGTTTGCATATTAAGCCCTATCACTCTACCAAAGTTCGTCCTTCCGCAGCAGAAGTGCTTCATACACTTGATAAAATGGGCGGATAAACGCCCATTGAATGTGAAAAATCAATTTTATTTATGATTTCTTCTGTATGCACATTGAACCTAATCACCTTACCGAATTTCGTCACTCCGCAGCTTTATATAATTTATAACAAATCTGAAAAAGTAGAATGATACCACGCCCTCCGAATAGGAATGATTACTTCTTTTGTCTTTTCCTTTGTATGAACATTATCCTACCTAATTTCATCATTAACTTAGGAAGACTGTTCGTGCTGAGGAAGTGGGCGTTTTTTTTTTTAATTTTTATTATAAATGTCGAAAACCGCCAGAGTTTGTTCCTCAAGGAAGATTGTAGTCACAGAGCTTCGCAGGGTTCTACCATGGCCCTTTGTTTTTTTTTCTAATACTGCACCAGTTTTAATGATCACGAGTGTACTAAAGTACGCTCTGAAATTCATAATCACAATGACGTGCGCTAGAAAACTAATAAAATTATTATTTAATGTTTTTATCTTTTTTATCTACAACGAAAAACGGCACATACCAGAGGTGATTAGACAGTACCTACAAAAAAAAAAAAAAAACAAAAAAAAAATTAATGAATGAAAAGCCAAAAACAAACAAATTAACTTCTAACATTTATATAAATTCATTTTCTATCAGACACTGAATATTAAGTGAGAGGTTAATAATATGAATTTGCTTCCATTAGTTTGGCTATCTCTGATTGAACGTCACATTCACCCGCCGGTATTTTAGTATAACAGCAGTTGTTTGTTGTTTTTGTTTATAAATTATAACTGTATCTGGGTGTACAAATAGACTTTTCTGAATTGATAGATAGATAGATAGTTATGGCCAAGGGTAAATTTGTGTCCACATACAACTATATACATATGCATATAATTGATATACCTACATATGATTTAATTAAAAAGAAACTTCTCTCCAAGCATTCATATGTGTATGATGATAAGCAAACAAAAATATATAATTTTCATTTCACTGAGGTATATTATTATTATGACTTTGATTCAATACCAAAGTCATCAGAATAGTTGATAGAAGCAAGTATAGTTTATACTTTATGCATTTTAATTTGATTCTAAATTGAAAAGGAAAATATAGAAAATGCTTTTGTTTTGTGCGGTTTTTTTTTTTTTTTTTTTTTTTGCTTTAATGTGGGAGATAAGAAAAGAAATAAAATCATTGCATCTTCTTCTGGTTTTGAATTATTTGATTTTAAATTGAAAACGAATACAAAAAAAAATATTAATTTATTTTGAGAGAGGAAAATGTAAACAAAAATAATTGGTTTTGATTTTTTTATTTACCTCACATTTTTTTTCTATAATTATACATTGAAAAACAAAGTGTGACGCATTAAACATTTTTTTGCAAATTAATAAAAATAAAAACTAAACTTATTTTGTTAATAGCATGTGCGTTCACTCAAATGTGCTCTATATTACTATATTATATGTTATGCAATTGTGTTCTTAGCCTTTCACTTTTTATTTGCCGCTCACTACATGAGTATTAGATATTAAATTATGTATATCAAGGCAAGTTTTGGATTCGTACATTATCGAAATCTAGATATTATTCACATCTTACATTACGATGATATAAAACGCGAAAAAAGTGGACACCGCAATTCTTCCTGTCAGGCAAAATTTATTACTTTTAATAATTTTTTTTCTGTGCGTTTTATAAGAAACTGAAAATATTTGGTTAAAAAAAATATTATTCCAAAAATACCGTTATTAACGGAAGGGTGGAGCGCGGATAGTTGTTCGAAGTATTCATAGTACAACTATTACGCTACTATTAAAAGTATAGACTTTAAAATAAGATTTAAAAAAAATATGTTACGGCAGATGAATAATGGAAATAGTATCTTAAAGGTATCAAGTCCAACTAGTTTCTATAAATCAGTCGCCTAAAGATTTTACGATTGGTGAATGTTATTCACAAAACTTAGCCCTTATATAAAAATGTCTGTATATAATAACTCAAGTTTTCCTAACAAAAAAACGTCTTTATTTATATCTTTTCAGAATTGTTTCTGCTGTCCAGGCCGCCTTCTCGTGTCTAGCTGGCTTCATTGTTTGCAAATCAACTTGCAGCAAATCTTTTGTATATGCATCTCATTTTTTCATGGAAGCTTACGCCTGGTTTGGCACAGCTTACTTTATGTACGACATCTGGTCCATGTACAAGGTGCACACTCAAAAAATCTCCGATAAGCTAAAGCTTATGAAATTAACATCGAATCCGGCATTTACACCATCGCCAACCCTAAATCACACTACAAATGGTCTATATGACAAGCATATTGCGGCTAATGCAAGAAAATCATTTGCTTCCTCATCATCATCTTCCATCACTGCATCTCCAACTTCCTCACCAACAGCAAGTCCAATAGATGAAACATCGCCGCTATTTCATAAGCGTCATCATGAGGATGAAATTTATGATTACGATGGCGAACCAATTCAGATTCCAGAAGGTGGTAATTGGGATTTTCTGAAGTATGTGATCACACATCCAGTGATGATGATACATCATGTATTTATTGGAACATTTGGACTTTTGGTTGTAACGGTATGTAAAAACGACACATCGATTAGTTTTTGAACCGTACAAAAAAGCATACGGTATTGGGTTTGTAATAAAATGGTTGAAATAATGTTTAAAAAAAAAATTGTTATAAATTTGTAGGTGGGCGTTGATTTCGTTCGATCTACACACTCAAAGACAGAATTGAGTTTACCAATTTATAATTTAAAAAATGTCTAATTATTTCAAGCTTTACCGTATTTCATTATTTCACTGGTCGTTATTGTATTCCTCCAATTGTTCTAAACAGGTGCCCTTCAACTCGAGCGTAAACTTTTGTGTCTATTGGTCTCTTTACGAGTGGATGGAAAACGGCATTTTACCAGGCTGCAAATCTTCTTCCTCCTGTAAATATCGTTCGATTGCACTTACTATTGTGTATTTTTATTCGATGAATTTCTTCTTCGTTGGACTAGAAATTAACTTTCGGAAGACTCAAAAAAGTTGTATTGGCTGGTTTTAAGTCGGATATGCATAAAATAAATGCTGTTGTATCCCAAGGCTCCGTTTTGTCTACGAATCCTTTCCTTATTTTCATCAATGACCTGAAACTAATCCATCAATCTATGAGTGGCACTTGCATCGAAGAAACCGATAACCTTTCAGTTCTTGATCACGGACCAAATTTTGTGGAATTATCACATATTCACTTCACGAAAAACGCAGCTAAGTGTTTAGGTTTCCTTCGTCGATGCAAGAAGTGTGTCTCCCTGCATTCCTCCCTTCAAGTAATTCAACCCTAACACTCGCGCTTATAAGAATGTACATCTTTTACCCTTGAACCCAACTTCGGACGTTCTGTTAAGTTCAGATAAGTATAATTCTTTTTTATCCGCACAACAAAAATGTGGAATGCTTTACCCGGCTCTATTCTTGCCTCTCATTTGAATATTCAGAACTTCAAAACAAATGTGCACCGGTATCTTCTCTTTAATCCTTTCTTTTTTCCCAATTCTCGCACAATACCTTTACCTTTAACAAAAAATACTTTGTTGTGCTACGAGTACCTAACATCAAACATGCTAGGAACCAGAGTTGTTTATACTTTTCAATTCGAATTAATGCAGTTATGAGCTCAGATGTTGAATCTAAAACCTTAGAATAGCATAGTTCTGATCTTCGGCAAAAAAAACTTTTGTTAGCCAGTGTTATTTGTCTTTGGTTTTTAAGTGTAAGCTCATTCGACTTAGTGATACCCTTAATATTTCTTTTGTGGTTTTTCATTTCCTAAAAAAAATACGTATAAAACAATCAATTTAGGTGAATGCCGTTTTCACTTTCGTTGCAATGGTATAATATGCTCCTCAAAAAGTGTGCCAAGTGATGGCACTAACCTTTGACGAACCATCATCGTGATGGAATATATTCAATAATTTGTTTATTTTTGTTTTCTTCATTCACATGTCTTTCTTCTTTTTGAATTTTCATCAAATTTTCTTCTTGTTTTTTTTTTTTTTTTTTTTGCCGGTGAAAAATGTTTTTGTGCTGATTCGTGTGCTAAATAGGCGGTTGTTTATTTCGCTGCAACAACGATAAAGGAGAATTTGATTTTATGCCATAATATTGTCGAAGTTTTGCTTTTCATTAAAAGCAAACAAAAAATTAACTTATAGATATTTTGAGACAAATTTATAGGCCTCTAAATTTGAACCGATTGGTATTTATTGCCTAACACTTTTAATGAAACTACATTATAAAAAGTGTACATACATATTTGGAAAATGCTTTTAAATTGTCTATGGGGTTTTTACTGTTGCGTTAAATAAAATACCAAAGACGCCGTAAATGTGCAGAGCTTTTGATTCGATTGCATTATCTGAAAGCATGTACTTATTAATATTGAATATCAACATATACTCGTAAAAGCAAAATTACATGGCTTAGCGGCAAAATATACTGTTATGAATAAAAAATTCAAATTATTTCAGAGAGGTCTTCTGTCTTCTTGTCTTCATCTTCTTGGCTTCCGTCTCAATGCTCATAAACGCGCCATTGTCTTCAAACTGTGTGAAAATAACTCTATAATGCATTATTTTGCTTTACCGTCATTCTGTATTTCAAAATTTTGTAAATCGATAGTTCTGTTTTTTAAAATTCTGTAAATCCAAACTTCTACATAAAAATTTTGTCGCCACCCTCAAAACCCCAACGCAATGTAATTGTTTGATACCACTTTCGAAACTCATAGCTCAGAAGAGTCACTTTCGACTTCGAAATTTATGTTAAACATCTTTAAATTCGAATCTCAGTCCTAATTTGTCTAACGAATTAGTGGCTCCTAAAATGTACATATACGGAGGAAAAAAAGAAACCGACTGAACAGTTACAAACTCATGTGGTCTTCTAAAAGTGTTCAATTTATTTGCAATTTGTAAATACCTGGGCAATCGAATTTTCTAGGGGACTGATGCGAGTATGTACGAGTATGTCGCTTCTTGGCTTTTTTCGGAAAAATTATAAAACAAAAATGAACATGCCATGACTAAGCTCCACTTACGAAAAGCAAATGAATCTGATGATAGGCTTGTCAACCTTGAAACAGTCTGTAATTCCAGCCAAGAACTTAGTGGCAGACCACATGAGTCGTTTGTTTTGTTATCTGAATGATGATGAGAGATAGCAAACGTTCCTGGTTGATTTCCAGACTAAACTTTTCGCCCCCTCTTTTTTTTAATCCTCATCACTTTTTCTTCGACGGTTATGACGTTTAACCTGCTTTTTACTACAAATAGCATGTACTTTAAACTTATTTTGTAGTTAACTAATTTTTGTACAATATCTGAGGAATTTATTTAACAAATATTAATGAATATTTATATCGAAGCTAGTTTTGCTGACGATGTAAAAATTTCACAGCTCTCAATGTATCGAATAACACAAATAAAAAATAGCAATACATTTTTACTAAAAATCATTACAATGGAATGCAATTTGTCAATAATATGAAACATCTATCAACTTTCCTTAAAACCTATTTTAAAATTAAATTATAATCTCAATTTATTATTCTTTTCTATTTCACAGTACATTCGTGGAGGTGGTCACTGCATTTATAGTTATATGTTCATGATGGAGTTCTCTACACCCTTTGTATCGTTGCGCAGCATTCTTAGTACATTAGGAATGAAGGATTCACGAGCATATATTGCCAATGGCCTAGTAATGCTTGGTTCATTTTTCCTATGCCGAATTGTGATGTGGCCATACGTATTTTACAAGTACAGCGAAGTGATTAATAGTTCATTTATTGATGTAAGAGAATCAACCTTGATTATGAAAAATTTAATTGATTACATAAACCAGAATTTATTCACTTATTTTTTTTTTTGTATAGTCAATTGCAACATTACCCCGTGGATGCATCATCAGTGTATTAATCCTCTTCCTTCCTCAAGTCTATTGGTTTTTCTTAATGTTAAAAGGAGCATTAAAGGTAAAAAAAAATAGTTAAAAGTCGTCGTAGTATATTTTTTTAAATTCATTTATTTTTTCTTGCAGGTTTTTTTACCTTCAAAAAGCAAATCATTTCCTATAACAAAACACAAAGAATCTAAAAACAATAATCTTTCCCCAATGACAGAAAATTCTCAACAGTTTCTGTCACCACCACTTTTAAAGAACGGTAGTCTATCAAAATTAAACATCACCACCAAACCAACTACCACCGAATTTGACCTTACATCAGCCACAAATGGTAAAAACTAGTGATTGTGTTCTTCACAATCGTCGTTAAATATTTGTTTAGTATTTTTTTTTATTTTCTTGTTCTAAAATCTTAATTTAATTATTTAATTCTTGTTTTTGCTTAGTTTTATACATAAATATTAATTTAATAAAAAAATAAAGAAAACAATTGAAATTAAATTGTCACATAAATTCATGATATAAGCATAAATACAAAAAAGACAATTACCCCTGAATGTAATGAATGTAATAATTGTAATTGTATTTATAATTTTACAAAAAATAATGCATTAAAACAAACTAATTGTGAGGGTGTTAATAGAAAGTTGAATGAAAATTGATTTTACAAAAAAAGAAAATCAAACAGTAACATATGTAATAGAAACTACATCTTCACTTATACACAGATTATGGAACTTTTTCTTTTTAAATCATTCAAATTGTTTAGTTAAGGCTAAGAGTTTGGACTACGCAAAACGATCAATCGGTTCAGTCTTGTTATTGTGCGACCATTCCAAGTTGCCAGGGGTAAACCGAAGTAAACTATGTAGGTAATACTCGTTGAGCGTTTTCGAAAAATAGTAATAAACCAAAAATGTTTAAGAACTACCCATTTTAGGTGAACTAAAATTTCCTTTAGGAAATTAATACTGTGCAACGAATTTGAAGTTGATCGGTTTAATCGTTTTAGTCTGCAGCGAAATGGAAGTTATTTTATTTCTCCATTGAGTAGTTTTTATTTTCTTGCGAAAAAGGTTTTGTTTTGGTAGGAGGTGTCAAAAGACACTTGGCAAAATTCGGCTCAAAGAAGGGTGTGGCTCTTACCTCCTTAAAACCACCTCATAATCTGAACCAATCTATGAAATCGACAACGGTTTTTTTTCTATTCTGAAATTTTCATTTAAAAATAAAGTTCTTTCTAAGTTGACCTTGAATCTATTAATTCATTAAGTTAACCAAGTAGAGGTTTTTGAACAATTGTACAACCTTAATCATAACTCAGAAGTAAAATTACACCTGGTTGCATTTTATTATACATATCGTCGATCCGGAGGAAAACACCTGATTTTTTAGAAGAAATAAAATAATATTGAATAAAACTGGATTTCTAGTGATAAGTTTTAAAATATTGAAACTTTACACAATAAGACTACAGTGAGTTCCTAAAATCGAACTAGAGCTTTGTATTTTTCCATTTGATGTTTTGTTTTTTCCTCTAGATCCACGATATACCTACTGTTCAAACTTTCTATAGAACCCCTAAAATTTTTCCCAATAACATTCATTAAACAACATAAAACAAAATATGAACAAAATAAAAGAATGCCTACAAATACCTGAGAAAAAATAAAAAAGAAAAACAAGAAAAGCAGTTAATATTTTAAGCACAAATACTAAATATAAATTTTTTGAAAAAATAAGAATAAAAAACAAAATACCATAAAAAAACAAAAAACCATAAGTAATAAGTCGAAACAATATAATGATGAGTATAATAGAAACCTAGCAAATAACGAGCTTAATATTTTGCATCAATAACAATCAATAAATTCACATAAAAAAATAGTACTTTTATAAAAAAAAACTACGTTGATTCCATGAATATAGTAGACAAAAACAAGGGTATGTTGTTTTTTTTTTTATAGCAAATGATTCTATAAAAACTAAATTACGTCTTAAATATTCTGCACAATTTGTTCAACTTAACATTAATTTTTTGTTTTAAATTTAACATTAGACAGAATTTTCAAATAAGAATGTTTAGGTGTATTAGATTTTAACACTGTGTCCCGCTTGGTTATTTGTTCTGTGTTCGATGTGCGTTCTGATCCCAAGTTTTTCTTGGCCAGAGAATTCAGAACTGCCAAATTATCTTTTGAAATTTTGTGAAGCAGTCAGTGCACTTTCAAAAAGAATATTGGTGAATTTTGGATGCTAATTCAGGTCGTTCAGATATAAATTGTTGATAAAATTGACAAAATATGTATGTAAAAATATACATAAGTGGATAAGCAAGATATGCGCAAGAGCAAGAAATCAGCTCTAAAAGTGTTCGGTGTCAAATAAAAACCCCCAGAGCTGCCTGGAGTTGGTAACATTGAATCGCCCTTAGGTCGTTTCGATGTTACCTAGGTCGGCTATGCACAGATCTTCCTTTTCGTCCACTTTTGTATTTTTCCACATACTTTACAAATAATTATTTTATGAATTAAATAAATAACACAATAAGTAACTAAATATATCTTTACTATCTGAATTTGTATTGAATATTTCCAAGAATTCTTCTTGAGAGTTCTGATTTCTAAACCTAAGAAAAAACCTCAGTGGAAAAAGCAAAAAGAATTTAATATTTTGTTTCAATTTCCGTTAATAATGAATTATTTTTTTTATACAAGTTTTTCCAAAAAAAAAAAACAACGTATTCAACATCAAACGCATTTTGCATAAAATTTTGTTTAACGATAAAAAAACTATAATAAATTCAGTGCTAGAAAACCATAGTATGAAATTATTGCTGTGATAATAATTCACCAGGATCTATTGCATTCTTACACATAACATATGTATGCATAGCTCTGATAAGCGTAACAAATCAAATAAATCAGTGTCATATGAAATTAAAACACAAATTACGAAACCAACTCACTCATTCTTACTTAAATGAAAAAAACAAAAAAAAGTTATAATTTTTTTAAATGAAAATGACTGCTTCTTTTTACAAATATTGTATACACATATTATTTTATTCCAAAAAGTTTATATTTTTCATTGAAAAAAAAATTGAAAAAAACTTATAATAACGATCTGCTTTATGTTGTTAAAATAAAGACTTACAAAATTACAAAATTGTAGGTAATTTTTACATTAACAGAAAATAAAAATTTATGCTGAGTGTTAAATGTTAATGAACAAAAAAAAAACAAAACTTAAAAGGACTAAAAAAAACTGTTTGATAGAATGTCTTTAACTTTATTCCAATGTTTCTCATAAAAAAATATATATATAAATAGAGCTATATATGTTATTGTTTGTTGTCATGTGTATTTTACTAAAAAAAAAAAGAAGATACATTTGCATAAGAATATATGTTTGTACGACTATATTGAACATTGTTAACGTAAAGACAGAGTCTCAGAATTTGTAGATAATAATAATGAATTATATGATTAGATTTGTAGGTTTAAATACTCCAATGTATGTTTTGGAAAAATTGATCAAGTTGGTGAATTAAATTATTTGTAAATTATTTAAGTAGTACCCAAATGTCTTGTTAAACACTGAGTCAGTTCAATACAGACTGCTCTAATTCGATCGATTTAGAATTACACTCAAGTGTCATCCGAAAGTCGAACAATAATAATGTATCGAAGACTTCTGAAGGGACTGGAGCAGTACTTTTTGGGCCAAGAACCAAGATCTTACCGATCAGTCTAGTAGCATCTTCCAGGAAGAAGTAAACGCCCAGGGAAATGTGTAGAACATAGCGAAAAGAACTACAAAAATCAAAATACATATTACTTTCTTGTCTGACAGCCAGGCCACTCTAAAAGCCTTGAACTCATACGCCATCACCTCAAAACTGATGTGGGAGTGCGTGAATAGGCTAAATGAAATGGACAAAAAAAGTAAGGTTATAGTTTAAAGGAAATTACTGTGACAAAATCCTTGTTCTCGCATGAAGTTTGTCATTGGAGTTACGATTCATCTAGGAAATCTTCAAGATGTTTCGTATACATCTTTTTGCGAACGTTTGCGGCTTTCTAGTGATAGCGGATGTGACTTTGAAACTTTCCCAGAAATAGCAACGATTTGACATTTATATAGCTTGGTCTTTGAGATTATAGAGTTGTTTTTCCATATTTTGGACAGCATTTCGAACGAAGTCTTTGCTTTCCTCATTCGGCTATTAACTTAGTTGAAGAGTTGAGAAAGTCTCAGGCGTGACTCTTTTCTGAGGTTTGAACTTGACATAATTATTAAAAACAATGTTAAAAACATATATTGGAGGAAGCAGGACCCTCGCAGAAGGCAGCTTAACGATTTAATTGTTTGAAAATTGTTCCCGAATGAGGTTAAGTATATAATCTTTGTATTATATAAATTTAAATGTATACAAAAGTTACAACCAGAAAGCTTTTATAGAACAAAAAACTAATAGTCTATCCAAAATAAATTTAAATGTTTGAACAAATTATTATGAACAAATGTTGTATGAGTGAACTACTCAATTATTTTGCAGTGTGTTTTGAAAACACACTTTATAATGTTAAATAAAATAAAACAAAACAAAAAAATAGATTTATGCGCGTATAAGAATGTTTGTGTGTGGCGTTGTTTGGAAAATAAAATATATAATAATAAGTATTATTATTATTGCAATTTAGTTTTGTTTGACTATACTTTCTTTAAAATGACTAGCTAAATGAGAACGATAGAGTAAGTTAGAAACTTTTGAATTGTGGACGTAATTATGGTAAGTACGATAAGAGAATCCTTTGTTTTTCAATACGGGGCTAAGTTTCGAGACAATCCCAGCAGAATATGATTATATTTAATTTACTATGTTACACGCTAATTTGAAACTGGTAATCACCGAGCTTGTCGGTGTCGTAATTCTCTTAATTAACGGAACAGGGAATTAGCCTGTTGTTAACCTGTGTGCATGTTTCTAGCGGTCGCTACAGACACACTTCCACCAATCCCGAATAGCTACGGCACGTGCATGTTTTCGTATACTACATGTTATTCCCCCAATTCGGCTCATGGCAGGAACATGGTTTTGGACAGCACCATAACTTCAAAACTGGTGCTGTACAGGACCATGGTCCTGCCAGTACTCACGTATGGATCCGAGACTTGGATGCTTAGCAAATACACTCAGACCTCCAAGCCGCGTTCGAGAGAGAATTCTTAAGGAGAATTGTTGCCCCTATATGTGAGGAAGGACGATTTCGGAGAAGGTACAATCATGAATTGTACGCAATCTACCTTGAAGCAGTCATAGTGACCAAAATTAAACTCGGTAGACTCCGCGGTGGGCAGGGTACCTCGCTCGCATGAGCGAAGAGAAACCGGCTCCGAAAGTCCCTTGTAGTACATTCTATGGTAGATGGCACCGTGGTAGACCATGCTTGCGTTGGAGAGACGGAGTAGACCAGGATGGCCGATGCATCGGGCTGCGCAACTGGATGGCGTCGGCTCGAGACCGGGAGAGATGGAGGTCAAAATTCTGTTTTTCAAAATTCTGGTTGACCAAAATTCTGTGTGGTCAAAATTCTGTTTTTCAAAGAAACTATAATAAATTTAATATTAGTAGGTATAAACCAAAAACAAGCACTTGGAAATATTGTATGATCGTTGTTACAAATATTTATTTAATGACTCAATGACGAAAACATAAAATCGTCTTGAGGACCCGGCCCATCCAAAGCACTTTTGAACAAAACTATTGACATTGGCGCCTGCCTGACGACTTAACATATTCTAAGCGGAGCGACGAAGTCGCGTGAGCGGGTGTGTCCCCGAAAAAGGGAGTTAAAATCTTGAGGACCCGCGAAGCAGGTCACCCAAGGTACTTTCAATGAAAAAAATCTTTTTTTTACAGCTTTCAAAGAATTTGGGGTTTAAGATCCACTTTTAGTAAAAATATTTGTTTAATTAAGTAATATTCCATTACAAGAAATCAATTTTTTATATTTTGTATTTAAAATTTCTCTAAATCTGTTGTAACAGAGTTATCGCTTTGATAATGTAAAAAAGTGCGCACTTTTTTACATTTTTAAATACAGAATTATGAAAAAAAGAATTCTGGAAAACAGAATTTTGAAAACCAGAATTTTGACCGAGCAGAATTTTGTACAGCCAGAATTTTAACATGCAGAAAGCAGAATTATGACCCATGAAAATGAAATAAGTATGGTTTGTTTTGAGTTAAGAGGCCCTTAAAGTTAAAAGTGCTCTGAGAATACCAGCCTTAAAATTATTTAAAAAAAAAAACTTAAAACGACCTCAGGAACTCATTGTTTTCTTTCATGAATCAAAGAATAAAAGATTACGCCAGCCAAAAGAAAATATTTTTCGTTTATTTTGTATGAAAGGTTCTGAGGCCATATTTTTCTTTTCTTGTTTTATCTCCACTGCTGTAGAAGTGGCGTAATCTTGAATTCTTTTCTTGCTTTCGGGACACCCTGTATATTCCGCTTAACGGATTTATTTGAGAAACCCATTTCCTTTGCGGTTTCAGCCATATTTTCGACGACAGGCCACAAACCAACAACTACAATCCTACATTTCAACTAGCTAAGTAATTTTTTTTACTTCTTTTCTGTAGCTTTAGCTTGGCATCCATATTCCATACTCCATAGTCATTTCATTTGTCATTTTTCATTCAATTCACGTTTCGATTTTTCTCAGTCGAAATCGAAAGAGACATCCAGTTCAGCCAGTGGTATTCTTTCTTCTTTCTTGCAAAAAAAAGGTAGTATTTTTCTCTTTTTCTAATACACAAAAAGATTCTTTACAAATTTTTTTCTCCATTTTCTTCAGAAAAAAAACTGTCATCTTTTTCGCACTCATTTGCTGAAACCAGCTGTTTGAAATTCCCTGAAAAGAGAACTACTTTAGAAGAAACAGGAAAAAAAGAGCACTGCCTACGAACAAAAAAAAATGGAGAAAAATTCATCATTGAAGAGAAATAAAAAAGTGAGTACAAAAAAAAAAGAGGGGAACAATATATTTTAGAGTTTAGATTTTAGAAGCAGAAGCAGCACAAAATCCCACAAAGAAATAAAAGATTTTTTTCTCGTTCTCACTTTGTTCATTACTTTTGGCTCGGTTGTTCGTGTCGTTTCGCGCACGGCTGTTTAAAAGAAAAAAAAACGTGATAAAAAAGAAAAAAAGCATCGAATTTCGTTAATAAAACCGTGAAATTGTTATTATTTTCACAATATAGTTCGGTGATAAAACAAAAAACACCTCGCCTGAATGAATCACATTTTTTTTTAAATCGTAATCGAAGCATGCGGTGCAATTGAAACAGGAAAAAAGTTAACAAAAAAAAATCATTCCGCATTTAAATAATTTTCCTGATTCGACTGGATATCGAATACGAGTATACGCCGTAGAAAAAAAGAAGAAAATTGAACTTTTTCGTCGGAGACGGACGGAGACTATTTTGCTGCAAAAAGTTTTTTTTTTTTAATTATTATTATTTTGTGCAGTGGAGAATTGCAGTTAATTTGATTGGATTACTTTTATATAATTTATTGGATTTATTGTCAAAAGAACACAAGAAGAAAAAATGGTAAATGAAAAACAATTATTTTTTTCTCTCTTTTGGGAAATCTTTTTCATGCTCGCTGTCATTCCTTATTATTTTTTTTGTTCTACAGAAAAAATTTGTGTAACTTCTTTGTTTTGTCTTTGATAGGTTATGTTAAGATTTTAAGGTACTTTGTGTATAATTTATATTTTCCATTCTTTATTTATTTAATTCATTTGTTCAATGGTTTTATTTTGATTTGCAAAATGTTGCATTGGAGTTGAAAAATACAAAAGAAAAAAACATGTGAACCAAACTTCCCTTTTTTTACTGACATGTGATGGGAGGGGAATTTCATGCAGGAAACAAAAAAAAATTTCCCACCTCAAACAAATTTGTTGTTGTTAGTACAGTGACTTACAAAATTTATAAACAAAAAAAGTAAACAAAGCTCATTTTTTTCGATTAAAATTTCAGAGTAGCAATGGTTTGAAAATATGATCTGTATTGATCGAATATTTTATCAAATATACATAGGTATTAACTATTTATAATATGCGCCATTCAACTGATTTTTTTTAATACCAATTAATTTTGATAAGTACAGTGCTGGCAGAAAAATTCCCGCATCTTTTTTGTTAGTTTCATAAATTATTGTTTTGTTGCACAATATTGAGCAATCAATTAATTTATTTTTTTCTGAGTTTTGTAATATGCCAATACATCATTAAAAATTAAAAGAACTAAGAATAATCCATAAACAAAATTGTAGTTATCAAAAATTGGAATAAATTCAGAAATGTTCGTGCTTAAAGCTAACTGGAAGTCTGGTATTGTTATTGGTTGTTGATTTTAAATTATTGGCTTTTTATTTAAAAATTTCCATAATTGCAATTGTTTTATTTTTTGAATACAGGACCAACGTCTGCACCCGAAAAATCAGCCTTAAAACCACATCACCATGATTTTTAAGTATAGGATAATCGGCTAATAATTTTACTAAAACCTGTACAATTTGGATTTATGAATAAAAATATCACTTTCTGTTGGTCTTGGCTCCAATTCAAAAGACTTGCAGATTTAACACATTTTGGTACAATTTAGGAGAAAATTTACGGTGCTCATAAAATTACATCTAAAGGCTTAACCAAACTACCCAAACCAATGCGAAACCTCCACGAAATAGTCATGACGACAATGAAACAATGTTGTTTCATCGTCGGATCCGAATGTTTGGCATCGGTTTGGGTAAGCCTAAAAGTCAAAAAAAAAAAAATTGAGCCCGTTCTCAAAAATCACTGTTTATAATTATTTGCCGATTCACCATTGCTTATGGAAAGCACTATAGTTTTTTTTATCTTTGGCGATAATCCTCTGCTCTGTTCAGTGAGGCTGGTCCGAACAGTTTAGAACAGAAAGTTTCATATTTTTGGTTATCAATGAAGAATACTTAATATCTTGTTTGTCTCCGCTATATTAGAGACAGTTGGCAGGTTGTCCAGAAATGTTTACTTGATAAGACGAAGAAGTTCCAAGGTTCCTTTTTGTTTTTTCATGTTGAACTTTAGCTCAAGGATTTCGGCTTCCCTTGTTGTCATTTGATGGAAATACGAGAAAGGTGTTTGAGGTTTGTCGGCAGAGTCCATTGAATTCCTTCGCTTCCAAAGCTGCATGCAATAATCACGGACAGGAACAATATTGGTGACAGTATTCAACAAGATTTAAAACTCCTCTGACAATCTTCCTGTTTCCAAAATGTGACATCTGGATGGATCTATTTAGCCTTGATAATACAAATCATTTAGCAAGATAAATTCAATAAACTGTTGAAAGCTTTCAAAGTCGATGAACAGAGAAAACTAAATGAAATCACCGAAGCCCCTAAGAGGAAAACATTCACTTATTTTACTAGCTAGATAGCTCAATGAAAAAATGGCTCATCTCACTTAAATGACTCGAAATAGCTGAACTAACCCAACTTAAATACATAATTGAATTTTTGTTGGATCCACAAAATTCATAATCCTGAGAATAAGGTTTTAAAGTTCAGTTCTTTTTATTAATAGGGCATTTAACACGTCAAAATGAGGAAAACATACCGAGGAAATTCATCTTGTCATGTTAACCACTCTATCCAGGTGTGGCATGCCTATAGGATAGGCAAAACAATAAAGACACACCAATCACCGGTTGGTCTAACCCATCTACCAGACGTTGAAGGCAACTGCCTCTACGGGCCTGGGGGAGGGCTGATCTAGGCTGGGTTGTGGGGTAAGGAAGGGGAACATTTCCAGGAAATGCTTGTTGGTACTTTAACCTTTCCTCAATAAGTTTTTGTCTCAGTATACCAATTTAACAAGACAATACAGACAAACGTACACAATCCACCAGTCTTTCAAACCCATCCACTAGTCGTTGCCTCTACGGGCTTAGGGTAGGGCTGATCTATCCTGTAGGATTAAGGAGGGAAACACGCCCAGGAATAACTACTTGGCGCGTCTATCCTCAGCAATGTGTGGCTCAATACGCCGATTCGACAAGACAACACAGCACACCAAACCACCGGTTTACCTCTACCGTCCACAAGACGTTGCATGGGGCCACTGCCCCTACGGTCCTGGAGAAGGTTTTAATCTACAATGTGGGGAAAAAGGACGGGAAGACGCCCAAGGAAAACATCCTGACGCGTTCAACTCTCCTCAACCAGATGGGTCTGTAAGTCTCTGACTAAACAATACACCGACCACCGGTACATCTAACCCATCCACCAGACGTTGAATGAGGCCACTGCCTTTACGGGCCTGGGGGAGGGATGATTTACCCTGGAAGGGTCAGAGAAGGGGAACACGCCCAAGAACCTCTCCTCACCAAGGTGATTATGTAACGACAGAAACTCCTCAATTCAAGTGACTTACAGGCACCTTTCGACTTTTCGGGCTATACCTCGCTGAAACCTCATATTTCACACACCCACAATGGGCTCTGTCATAGGACTTGTCATAGGTTACTCAATAAGGGTATCACAATGGATCTACATTGATCTAAGTATGTCGGTAATAAGATCAACTGTCAGCCCACTTACCTAACCTTACCTAACACGTCACAATGAAGAAAACATAAGGGCTTAGCATACATTTGATACCCAAATAATGATCAAAGTTAAAAAGTTGTTAGCCAAGCCATGAAAGTTGACGCGATTCACATTTTGTTTTAATTTTAAATTTTCGGGGCTATTTTGGACGCTGGTAAAACACTTAAATTTTAAATAAGCAGTGAATAAAATTAGTTTCGTTTATTATAAGTTATCAGTTCTGCTAGTGAAAGCATTTGTAACAATATTTCTTTTGGGTTTTTTTTAAATCCCCATATAGTAGATTTGATTCTTAAAGCAAATCAGAACAGGGGGACAGGAAGTTTCTGAGTTTTAATTCAAAGTTAACATTCCAAAAATCTTCGAAAAAGAAAATGTTTATTTCTAGCCCATTCTAGCATCCAGGCTCGTCTGCCTGCCTTTGGCAGGGGGTTCAATTGCATGACTTGAAAGATGTCTGGCGGTAATTTAAAACAATAATTTGTTGACTGTTTCTTCAGTTACTTAATTTGTTATTTGTACTCATACGACCACAAGTAAATTCTGTGAACAACTTTCTGACATTCGATGCGAAGAATATCAGTAGTAAATTATTGATCGAGGGTGTTTTTTTTCACAATTAAACTGAAATTCTTGTAAATTATCTATTTTAAGAGATTTGTCTAATCATTTTTAAGCCTGGCTAAAGATTTAGAAAAAAATGTGATGCTATTTAAATGCCACCTATATCCTATATACACTTACATATATGTATGTACATAATATGTGTTTATAAATACTATTACGCACCGTTATATTTCAACAATAAAAAATAAAACAAACATATTTGAGGCGTAGATTACACTAGTTTACAAAATTTTGGGTCACCGATGCTACCTAAAAAAAAACAACTTTTTTTTACTAATTCGGGGTCGCTGAAAACGAAAATGACATTAATTTTTTTTTTCAAAGAACCGTTTTCGAGATATGCTCAAAAAAAGGTTTTTTTGGTCCATTTTTTGAAAACTGGCTTATATCTCTTAAATGATCTTTTTAATTTACATATAGTAAATATTTTTGGAAAGATAACACTTTCTGCTTTCCAACGGTATACGGTTTGTTATAATCGGATGCGAATTCATTAAGATACAAGCGATCAAAGATTATAAAAATCGATTTTTTCGAGCTTTTTTGAAAATTTATCATTTTCAATTGAACCGTGTGGATAGAAAAAAAATATAAAAAATATTTTTTTTGGACTCAAATAAAATGTATTTTTATAACAAAAATTTTAAGACCAAATTCATCAAAATTGAACGATAAATGTAGAAGCTATGAAATAATGAAGTCATTGTCTTAAACAGAAAATTTAGTATATTCTATATAAATTTGTTTTTTTATAACATAAAGTAGTAATATGAAAACGATTTCGTATGAAAAAATGACTGACTTGTTTTTCTTATTTATTTCATAGCTTCTACATTTATAGTTCAATTTTGATGAATTTGGTATTAAAATTTTTGTTATAAAAATACATTTTATTTGAGCCCAAAAAAATATTTTTTTTTATTTTTTTTCTATCCACACGGTTCAATTGAAAATGATAAATTTTCAAAAAAGCTCGAAAAAATCGATTTTTATAATCTTTGATCGCTTGTATCTTAATGAATTCGCATCCGACTATAACAAACCGTATACCGTTGGAAAGCAGAAAGTGTTATCTTTCCAAAAATATTTACTATATGTAAATTAAAAAGATCATTTAAGAGATATAAGCCAGTTTTCAAAAAATGGACCAAAAAAACCTTTTTTTGAGCATATCTCGAAAACGGTTCGTTGAAAAAAAAAATTAATGTCATTTTCGTTTTCAGCGACCCCGAATTAGTAAAAAAAAGTTTTTTTTTTTTAGGTAGCATCGGTGACCCAAAATTTTGTAAACTAGTGTTATCCATCTAGGGTTTACAAAATAAATATTTTTGTTGGTCATTGCATCGTCATTGATTTAAATAAAGTCTGCTGCACAGAAATTCAAATGTAAATAATATTTCACTCACGGTTGAAGTTTATCAGTTATACTTAACCGCCCATTATTTACTATTTTATGATATGTTAATTATGTTTATACTTAACTTGATTTGATATCTTTTATGAATAAACACTGACACAAAGGTATTAAATTACTTACGATTTGCTTAGCTGTTGTTTTTTTTTAATTGGTTTATCGTTATTTCAATCTAAACAGTATAATCTTTTACGCAGTTTTTTTTTTTTTGAAACCAAGAATTTATGGTACCCATACTCTAGTTGTTCTCTGAACAATTGTACACTGAGTATTCGCCCAGGGTAAAACGAAGTTTGAAAACGAGAGATTTCAGTATATATTGGAAACACTATTTCGTTCACCTAAATTGTGCGCTTCTAGATGAAAAAAAGATATTGGGAACTTCAATAAATCAATACAGTCGGCGTATCTCCGTAATTGGAAAAATCTTTGAAAGATTGTGCCTCTTATTTTAACGTAGAAGTGGTGCACTATTCTTTTCAGAACCTTGTTTAAAACCTTTTTGACATCAAAGCATCGGTGACATCTTTTCCCGACCCTCATAGAGTAACGTGCATTCTTCATCGTCATGGAAAAATTTGGCAGGGATGCCAAAACTAGGCTTGGCTCTATATAGCTCTCTTCTAAAGATCCTTTCACATCCGGCCTTAAAATCGATAAACGATGGTAGGTCTCGTTTTGAAGTTTCTGGTTTCGGGAAAACAATGCCGGGGTTCCATTCCCGAGCATGCTTTCTTCCAACCATATTTTGCAGATGAGCTGTTGCATACTTCTAACTAAGTCACCACTTGGAACAATGCGTCAGTGAGGCCATCAACTCCAGGAACTTTGATGTTATTTAATGTTCTTTTGTTTTTCTTAGTACGCATTTGAGCGTAGCTGTAGTAGAAGTTAAAGTTTATATTTTTAGTTGCAGTTCTAATGAAATTAGGGTCGTGTTATAGCTATGTACAACTACATTATGGTACTCAACAATTTTCATATTTTTTTAAATAAAATTTACCCCAATCCAACAACACTAACATTGTTTTCTTGATGTCTATTTGCATATACTGCTATAAGAAAGCTATACCCAAAAAATGACATACATAGATAATTCACTTTAACTTTTGACCATAGAGATTCACATATTTAATTTTTGAGAAATAAATCGTTTGGATTTAATTTTCTCTATCCCTAGATCCCAATTAAATATCCGAGCCAAAGCCACCCTCCTACAATATACTCATCATGATGGTGTGCATGTAGCTTTTAGTTTAGGTATAAGAAACGTTCCTCGATGTGTGTCCAAAATTATTGCGTAAAGCCCACTTCACAAAATTCCCTTCCAAAATTAAAACCTTCCTCCCTTCCGTAGAAGAAACTTGGGACATGCGCGCATATAATTTTGGAACTCTCCCAACAAAACAACCCCTGGTTTTTTTTATTTTTGTTCGAGATAGAAAACAAAAAATCTCCCGTTTTTAATAAAAGGGTAGTTTTCCGAGTATAGACTAAAGAGAAAAAAATATCCCTTATTTTTCGTGTTCAGGGAACTGGTCGAAAAAAAATATATGTAAAATGTTTACCCTATATTTGAATTAATTCAAAACTCTCTCATGCTGGGGGGGTGGTGATGGCGATAGGGCGGTGAGGTGTGGGAGGAAATACAGAATATTGGAATAAAAAGGAACGAAAACAGAAAAATAAACAAACATAAATGAAAATAAAAATGAAAACAAAACGCCGGCTTCCATAGAACAGCAGTGTCAACTGATTGTCAGTGATTCGCCTACTTTTTTTTCTTGTTTATTGTTTTGCTTGCTCTGTTCTTGCTTTTTTCCTGTTTATTTTTTTTGTGTTTTTTTTTGTGGAGGTTAATGTTAAATATTGTCCTGGCAGTGTCCTGGATACTAGTAGAGAGACATAAATCACTAGGTGTACTCAATCATCGTGATGAATCGTCTTTTCAGTTTGAATTATGATGCGTGATAAGGACGAACATTCAATTGAATAGGTAGTAGGTAGGTATTTATAAGGTTTTGGGTGTGGCTGCTGCTGGTGCTGCGACTACGACTAACTACTTATATGATGTTGGTGAATTTCAGCGAAGACGGTGGATATAATTGCAAGGAGTTATTTGTATGCCCTCTTATTGATTTTCAAACGTCGTCATCGTCTTCTTCGTCGTCTTCACAGCTATTCTCGTCGTCGTTGTCCTCATTCATTTGCACCTCTCGCTCTCTCGACAACTACGACGACCAAATTTAGAGCCATTTCCCACCGTTTAATATAATTTAACAACGTCTGTCTATGTATGTTGTGGGGCACTTTAAGTCGTCCTTCTGCTGCTAAGTTTGCCAGGACAAGCCTTTTCTGCCTGTCCCCCCATTCCAAAATCCAACACTCCCACCATATCCCACCCCCTACCCAATCATTTATTTATCCCAATCGAATGCACTTGTGCTCGACGAGGCTTGAATTTCCCATCACATTTATAGAGAGATATAACTTAAATATTATCCTTTGGGTGATTACCAACCAACCAACCAACCTTTACTCTGTATATGGTGAAGGCTTCTCTATTGCCGCAGCCGCCGATTGTAGCAATTTTGGGTTGCGATTTGGTAATTCAGGCCAAAAGCATAACGAACGAACTAACGTACCAACAAGGCAACAACGAACGGTACGGAAACGGCACCCTGAAGCCTCTGTGAAAACTGAACATTATAGCAAGAGGAATAGAAGAAGAAGTTGAGTGTAACGGTGTAGGAACGAACATCAGCGAGCTACACTACACAGAGTGTGTCAGGATATTAGTGTTGCTGCTGCTGCTGCTGTTGTTCCTCTATACTTGGGTAGGTACATAGGTAGATATGAAAGGAATCGAGAATTTGCTATCCTTACTGTGTGTGTAAAACATCAGTCCACGGAAAGGGTTCCCTTTTAGTCGAAGAGAATAGTACGTGTGGTGAAGACGTGTTTTTCAGAGATAATAATACAATTTATTCTAAAATAGGGTTATTATTTTTTTGCTCTGTTTTTGTCCCTAAATTGTGAATGTTAAAGAGTAGTCTTTAAAAAAAGGACATTTGAATCTGAATTTAAAAACTGTGCTAACTGTTTGCAGTAGTAAAAGCCTTGTGTTTTTATTTATACTTCTTCCAATAAAATTAAGTGTTACAATTTCAGGATTTATTTTATTTGATGTGCTGGAAAAAAAGTGAGTTATTGTGAAAATTGAATTTTCTTCAGCGAGAGAGTTTTGAGTTATTGGGTTGATTTTTATTGATTTTCTAGGATGGGTATGATGTTTTTCGTCGTCTTCTTCATCATTTTGGTTGTGGTGTGGTCGTTGCTAGTATGTAAAATGGAATATTTTATTTGATTGCAGATGCCCTTACCCCATCATTTTACAACATACCATCAACTTTAAAATTAAAATAAATGTTTATTCAGTGTGCAGTTATGGATTTTTAGAGAGTTTGTCGTTTTTCCCCTTTTTCTTCTTCTTCCACTCATCAGATTAAGGGTTGTATGCGAGTAGAGAACATACATTGGTACATATATAGTATTTATGTTTTCGTCAGAAACAAAATTTGTAAATTTACATATTGGGATCGATTTGAGAATGATGGAATTACATAGAGAACTTGAAACTGGTTAATTTATAAAAGCATTTTTTTTTTAAATCATAAAGTGAATTTAATGCTTAAAATTAATTGAAACGTATATTGTGTACTAAAGAATTCAGGTGCAATTATTGCAATGTTTCGACGTTTTGCATGGTCGAATACAGCTTTGAGAATAGTTCTTAGACGTTTTCAAATTTGTTTCATTATTCGTGTATTCGGAAGCATTAAACTTTCTTCTACATTTTTTCTACTTGATTTGCATATGTGGCATTTTAAGAATCGAAAGAAAGAAATGTTTTCCAAACTATACTAACATAGCAATGTTGCCGACTTATGTAATTTCATCAGACCAGTTTTCGACAAGCTCTGACTGCCTCGGTAAGGATTTTAAAGTTATTTTTCGATGATGATGATGGGATGATGAAGCGACGGTTCAAAGTTGTAGTGTGGTGTCGGTTCAGGAATTTACTCTGCATACTTGAATGCCTCTGAGTCTTTTCGACTCTTTGAATTTGCAACTGTTCTTCAAGCTCAAGTTTTCTCAATTTGTCTCGTTGAATCTAATCAGACTTGGAGCAATCTTATTAACTGCGTTATTTCTAGAAAGATGTGGCCCATCTTTAATAAGTTCCAAAGAAGTGATCTAATATGCGCTCAGATAAGATATTCACCAGAGTTGTTTCAAGATGTACAAAACACACACAAAAAAAGGTTTTTTTGGAGCACTTAAAAGAATTAATTAAGCACTAATTAATGCAATCAAAAAATGTTGGTTCTGCTGAACTTGGCCTGCTAGCTTGAGGGACATGAAATTAATCCAAAAATTGTTTGTCTCAGAAATCAACATACAAATCTCAGTTAAGATTTTTTTTGCCTGCTTAAAAATCTCTAATTGCTCAGAGATCTCAAAGATTTTTTACTCCAAAATTAGATTTTGAGTGATCACACAATAAAGTCGACAAATTATTTTATAAGTGACATTCAAGTGACTAATACCTCTGTAGTTGGTACAGGTTCTAAAATCTGCTTTTATGCCAACCTTTCGTTTATCGGTAATATTTACAGTTTGAGTTGGTGCATGCTGCTTACTAATTCATCTCCCACTGTTTTGAATACTTCGGGTAATCTACCAGCTGGCCCAGCAACTTTGAGCGATTTAAGCTTACAAATTTCGCTACATTAAACTCGATCGGAGGGATATTGTATCATCGTTTAAATTAAATGGATTAAATTTGTCAGCAGCAAAATGTTGTTCCTTCGCGGTTTAGCTTTTTAGAAAGTTCGGAGAGTAGGTATGTATGTATAGCAAGTTCTTAAAGGAGAATAGAAACATTTATTCAAAAGATTTTTTTCATATTTTTTTCATTCAAAAATTAAAGAAAATAAAATCAGTTTATGCATCTCTTCACGCCACTGAATTATTTTAATTGGTACTACTGATCACAATAAAATGAATTTTAAATGAAGTAGTATAATTGCCAAAGCCAAATAAGTCAACCAAGTATATGACTTACCGATGCGAAAATTTAGTCCTGATGTCGATTTTTTTTCAACCATTTGAATTCGATTTTTGTTTGGGGAAAGAACTTGTGAACAAAAATCAATTTTTTTGTAATTTTGTGTATGACTCCTCCGACTCATATTTTTTTACAAAAAAAAAAAAAGATTCACAAGTAGATAATAAGCCGTAAGAAAATTTAAAGAAAGAATAATATTAATGAATAAATTCTCAATAAATTGTACAATTTTTTTTATCTAAAACTGATGTCAGCATTGATATTAAAGAAACAAAAATATCAAATCTTCAAATTATGTTTAGCGATCATGTTCGCATCTATGTTGATTCTGCTTAGAAAACTTTTAATTCTTTTCTTAAAGAATTCAGAAATATTTCTGAACGAATCGATTTTTTTTTAGTTGAAAAGAATTTCACTTTCCATCAACTATCTCAAATAATCCAAATCGTTTTTATACTTTTCTGAAGATTGCCAGAGGCTACGGTTTTTTGTTTCTACTTTTTTTAAAATACTTTTTGGGTCGGACTAGAAAAATGGACGAATACTTACTTCAACCAGTAACACTAATTGTAAGTCGATTTTCAAAGTTATGTAAATATTCCCGGATTAGGAACAATATAATTTCAATTATAAAATACTATCAAAAGCAACTTTCAAACTGTTTTATTTTTGGAATCTAATTACAAAGTGAGGCCGTCCGGAGCCTCAGCATGAAAACAAATTTTTCCTTTGAAAATTAGGTATCTCAGGTAACAGCTTTAATAAAAAAATATATTTTTTTTGTTTCATTGACCTTATTCGTCACTAACAATAATTTGGTTAGGACCGATATCTTTAGAAGCTTACAAGACTTTCTTCATCACAACACATCATTTCGCTATAAAATTGGGCGATTAAAAAATAGGAATAAAAAACAACCAGGCTTAATTTGCGGATTTCTTTATTAAAAAAAATACTCAAGTTCCTCTTTCATTTCATTTTTATTTTATAAATAAAAATCTGAAGAATTAGCAGATCCCCGAAACTACAAAAAGAAAAATCTTTGAACGCCAATGCAAAAGTAAAAAATCCTTTTATGATTTTGAAATGAGTTTCCAATGACTCTCTCAAAGCCCATCTAATAGGCTTCTTTGACTTATGGGGAGTTAATGAAAATCCATAATTATTCAAGGCTCTTAAATTTTGAAACAGTTGACATAGTTCTTTTTTTTGAATTTGTTTTCTACCAAAGGCTTTATCTACTCTATTTTTTTTTTATTTCAGACAACTACCAAGAAAGCCATAGACTTTGGTGATGATGACGTTGACGATTCGTCTGGTTCAGATTTCGATGAAGACGATGACCCAGATAAAATAGAAGTACCAGGTAAGTGTGTGAGCGTTTTATCATGTTTCATCCCTTGAAGTTGTTTTTTTGTGAAAAGTTCGCTTCAAGAAAAAAAAAATTACAATCACAGATTCCATCGTACCTACATATATGAACTCTATCGCAACCCTCTTTGGGCCTTTAGCAGACAATGAGGAATAAATTAGCATATTTTCTCATCCATATCCCTTCGGATTCAGATTCTCTCTTTCTCGCCGCCATCGTCCACACCTTTCTCTGTAACTAGCTATAAACTTTTCGGCCATGATGTATCTGTGTCTTTATATATAGGTAGACCTGTGAAATCGATGATGATGATGATGAATCCCAAAATATACTTGTACATATCGTATGGTCGCCGAGAAGTGCGTGTATGTTTTACTTCCTACTGCACGCATTCGCCTCACTCGCTCTTCGGTGGCGTGGTTGCTGGGGGGAGAATGCTTTCAGAAACTGCTTGCTTGCTTGCTTCCTCTTCGAAAGCGCCGCACTGCAGTGCGGGGAATATAATGCCTATTGTACCAGTCAGTCTCATCTCACTTCCCATGGCATCGTCATCCAACCCGTATCTGGGTGGTTCAACCTGTGTGCACGTTGAATATATAATAATATGATTCCCGTTGTTTTTGCAGAAGCTTAAGGACATGCCGAAATCCGAATGACAATTTTCGCCTCAGCTGAAACACATCAATGATGGCGGAAGGATTGTTCGTTGGTTGTGTGTATTTTTGCGCGTATACATACATACAGTCTAGAATGTTTCTCCGAACTCATAGAATAGAGACTATTGTGCGTTTGATTAAGTCCGAGGTTTTTGGAGTTTGTTTATTTTTTCGGTGGTTTCCTTGATTGCTGTGTTCTGAGGAATGCAAACAGAAAACACTATAGGGACACTCTAACGACATCATACGTACCATGCCTTGTTATACGTACATACCTACATATAAAATGGACATAGAGAAGCTTTGAGGTTATAGAATGGTGATAATGGTTAAATGAATTTGAATAGTAATTGATGGAGCATTTTAAACGAAAGCCATTTAATTTGCAAGTATTGACTTGAAGTAGTTACACTGTGGTGTCACCGGATCAAATAACGATTATTGTTTTGGAACTGCATTTAAGATAGAAAAGTCCATGTTGGTAGGTAAATCCTGTTTTTTTTTCATATCTAATAAATCAAATTGATTCCGTTGGTTCTGGAGGAAAAAGAATACTTACTTAATTATGAGTTTCCCCTTGCGGGGCATAGGGCCTCTGCTACTCCTACTACTACGCGTCAACGTGTGCGGTTCTTGGATATGTATTTCAGTTCTTTCTAACTCTTCCCTAAGTGTTCTGATGTCTCTTCGACTTTTATTTTCCAAATGCTTCTAGGTAAGCCCGCTTGTCCGCCTGCCTTGATGAAAGGGTTCCATTGCATCATTTAACTCATAATGCAACTGTAGCCCTTTCCAAGCGTATGGCCAATCCACTGTCACTTACATATGTTTTCGTATGATAGAGTTAATGAGTTCCTGACCTGTTTTCGTATGAAGTTTATCGGAGATCCGTTTGGGCCAGAAAATACTCAAAATGTTTGGCAAACATCTATTTGATAATTTTTCCAGCTTTCTTGCGAAACATTCGTAGCTTGGCCATTTAGCTTATAGGGTTGTTTCTTCATATTTTGGACAGCATTTCCCGATTGGAATGTCAATATATAATTCTGTTTTAGCCATCAGTAGAGAGAACAAAATAAGTTTTTAAAAATTAATAGTTTTAGTTCAATTCAAAAATGTTCGATGTTAAACTTTTCTTATGTTTATGAAAGTAGTTCATATTTTTCACCGCTTTATTGATTTTTCATACATTTCTTCCATAGAATAATTCCTTCTAGCTTCTACTGATTTCGAAAGTGTTAAATTTTGTATCTTCTCCATAGCATAAACTTATTGTTTATAATTTAGGTTCTTCCAATACTGCGTGCTTGATGCTTTTAAAGGCACATAATAGAAAGGACATTTAACAGCGGGCTCTTGTCATGGTCGGTCGGTATAGGTACAAAAAGAAGAAGATTGTTATATTGTTTGCGTGGTAAAAAGAATGTCTGATTAATACTAATTTAATTTAAAATCGAACACTTTAAAAAATAACAGCAGCAAACGCTCTATCACTGAGTAAAATTCTTAAATCTTTCATACTAAACATAAATACATAGCATGTATTTTTTGTTTGCTCTGAACAGTTTGGCGACCTGCCCTCTTAAAATAGACAACAACTAAAAACAGATAGTCAGCTGACTTTTCATATACATATGTACATACTAGAAGCATAACTTACCTACCTTCGAAATAATGGGAACTACACATTTTTTTTTTGTTGTTGTCTGGCACGGGAATATAGAAGATAGACGATTTGTGCTTGCCACAAATGTATTTTTTCATTCATTGGAATAATTTTACTCACGAACATAATCAATGAATAGACTATTAAAGTCTGAGAGTTAGTGTTGGATAAAAGTAATTTTTGTTAATTGGAATTGTAATTTAGTTTTTTTTCGAAGGATTTATAATTTTGTGAACTTAAGGACCAGTTCCACAAAGTCTGGGTAGTTAAAGTTCTGATTAGTGATGTCATGTATGTTTGCATTTGTTATAAGTTCACAAGTCAAGAGTAAAAATTTTTAATCGTTAACTTCTGGAGTTATGTCAAAAAGATGTGATTTTTTGGACTGTTAATATTGTCATATTTCTTAAATTTTAATTTTTTCCAAAAACCCAATAAACTTCTGATTGAATGGCCAACCGCGTTGTTTTCAAAGCCTGCCATGTAAAAAGAAAAATCTCTGCAGACTAATCTATACACAACTATCTGAAAATAAAAATTACTATCGAAAATTCAACACTACCTCCCATAATATAAGCGAATAGCATAGTTTTACAGAACTATATACACAAAAAAATCATCGGCAGATCCGAAACATTTAAATTTGTCAATGACATTGAAAATCTATCGACACAACCGCCCGCCACCGCTGCCGATGTTTTCTCTGAAATGAGGTATAACACAGTGTGTGTGAGTGTGGTTTGTGGTACGTTTGTTGATTAGGATGATAGAAGGGGAAACATAAAGACTTGGAGGTTTAATTTTAGAAGAAAGAAATCAATTTGCAAAAACGTGCTTTTTTTCGTTTACCTTATTTCCAAGCGGAAGATATAAAGGAAGTATTTATGTAATGTGCTCAAAGATTTAATCATATAGAAGAATAAGGCTTTAAGAATAGGATGGGGAAAAACTCGAATGGTAGTTTAGTTATATTGTCGAATAAAGGCCTAGGCAAGGGTTAAATCAAAGTCGATTGAATTTTTTACTGCAGACAAAAGGTATCACCAGAAAATCTACAAGACTCCACCTTATTTGTTCTTCATTAAAAATGGGAAATTTCAAAAAATTTTATGAGTTTTCATAAATTTCCTTTTTTAAAGCCGAACATAAATTCAATGAATTAAACCTGACTTGTCTTATAGTGAAATTAATTTTTAATGGAATTAAACACATACCTTAAAAAGCAAGCTGATTAGTTTCTTCGATGCAAGTGCCACTCATAGATAATGGCAGGCGTGGTACGTCTCGCTTTAAAGACAGAAGGTAGCATTGTGTTTTCGAACTTCGAAGCATTAAATTCTACGCGATTTTTTAATCCCCATTGTACAATGCTGTCTAAGTCAGAATTTAATGTACTTATCATATTTAGCCCTTTCAGTTCCACGTCCAAAGAGGAGGGATGTGAACCTGGATTCTGGAAACGAATATGAAAAGCTAAGGGTGCTATCGTCAGCTAAACAATTTAATGGATTAGTAGTTGCAGACAGGTCATTAATGAAAATGAGAAAGAAGGCGAGGTACAAAACAGAACCCTGTGGCACACCAGCATTTCTGTTGTGGGTTTCAGAACTTGAAGAAAATACTAATCCAACGAAGAAGGGTTTCATCGATACCAAAACCACGCTTCGATAAAAGAGCAAGATGCCAAACTTTATCAGAATACTTTTGCCCAAGATGGCGAATGCTTCCTCGGATTTTCTTGTTTCTTGTTCGATCACAGGGCATCCGGCTCGGTATCTTACTTTTGTTATAGCTTGCTCGTACATGACCATCATCATCCGCACTTAAGACTTCCGGAGCTCCTCTTATCAGATCTCTTGGATGTCGGTCGAATGCTTTTTCGAAATCAACCCAATATGCAAATCTCTTGAAGAATTCCGATATTTTCCCATTCCGATTCTTTTACTCTGGATTGCATTTGTGGTTGATTTACCCGAAATAAGTTTGCACTGATTGTCCGACGGTCGTTTTGTTCTTCATAGTGTATGAAGCCCCTTTTAGATTGGAAGAGGTTATTTTCTCTCCGCTGAAGATGAGTTCCATCATTTAAAAGTCATTCACCATACTGTTGCCATCTGTAAAGAATTTAGTCGCCAACCGCTTAAGATACAGCATGTCCAACTTGGCTGCTGCTGCCATGTACCAAGAAGATGTCCTGAGAACCGAGTTTAAAAAGCAAGTATACGACGTCCCAACACTACGGAAGAAGTGCACAAAAACTCTTGGATCTAATGATTGCATGAAAAATAATGTGGGATGCGAAACTTGAGATAGCTACCAAACTCGCAGCAAGGAAGTTGTTTGTTTAAGACTCAATCAAGACCACAGCGAAATTAATAAATTGAATGACTGATCAGCCATTTTGTTTTATCAGTTTGACAATAGGGAATATTTTTAAATATGCAAGATGCCTTTGGTTGCCCATCGAAGCCAGTGGATAACAGCTAGGAGGAATAATTATCCTTGAGATTTTTGATTTATCTATTTAAATATGATATGCAATAATATAATATACATAGCTTTAAATCTGACATCAACCACTGAAGAGGATTGGCTAAATTCAAATCTGTAGATTCTAAAATAAACAAGATTTCTGTTATAAAATTCACCAAGAGCTGGTATAGATATAATATAACTAAACATAATTACTACAGCAGTAGCAAATGGAGTAAATAAATCAACAAAAGGTGCATATTGGTTAATTTAATAATTCTCTCTCTGAAATTTCATACAAATTTAAATACATATACATATGTATAACAAATGATTAACCTCGGTGACATCCCCAAAATGTTTCCTCCTTGTTTATAATAAAACATACGTAATTCTATATACTACATATAGGTACATATATATTTAGGGTATACAAAGAGAAGTAAGACCCATGTCTTGTCTTTGGAATATAAGTAGATACGAACGATAATCTCTAAGCTTGGTGCTTGTGTTCATGTCATTTGCATTTCATCCCCGAAATTATTTCAGGGTGGTTGATGGCAGGAGGTGAGGAGGACAACAAGTTCCTCATCTAAACCTACTAATCAAATAATAACATTTCTATGGACATTAATTATTTAGCCAAATTTTCGTCGGATGTTGCAATTTCCCTTGAAATCTCTTATTTGGCTTTGATTTCCACCACATTTTATTAAAGGAGGGATGTTGTACACAAGTAGATAGTTAGGTGGTATTATAGATATGTGTCTTTTGCAATCAGCAGCAGCAGCATAGAGAGAAGATATCGAAAACAATCGATAAAATAATCAAATACCCAATCCAAATCACAAACATTATCCCCCCTTCCAAAGAAGCCCAACCTCCATCACATATCACCCATATCAAATTCAACCAAGAAGATGAAACACATGCCCCAAAAGTCCATCAGACTAAATTAAGCATATGTGGAATGGATCCCAAGAAGATGTCAAGAGGACAATCATTCATGGTGGTTTCACGTTAATTTGATTAGACATTTTAATCGAAATTATATCGAAACACCTATAACACACATGATGCGAAATTTCGGTCCAATGAGCGACATTGGATCAAGTCTATGTTCTATGATGCCTTCAAATGTCCATCTCAAATGCAGCACTTTGAATCAGTTCATCCGCATCTATCTGTATTTCTGTCTTTCTGATGGTTCCTCTGTCTGACCCGACCGACGCCATATCCTGTTTGTTTATTCCTGTCCAGGGCAATAGTATATTATGTATCCAATGGATTTTCGATATCATCGTTGTCATATTTTCAAAATTATATTCATGATGGCAAATTTGATTGGAGGATCTCTATGCTCTCTAGCTCTTTTCGCCTTGCCTCGCCTGCTCAATTGGGTTTCATCATATCGTCCCTATATCGTGCATCGTCGATGTCGTGACCAAAAGCTATGCAACACATCCCACATATACCTATTTATCTATATCCTAAGACAGTGCAGTTGCAGCGCGAAGCCATTTATGTATATCTACTTTGGTTCGCTTAGGCTGGCTCTTTCAAAGTTGCGTGCTTAAGTCATCGCTTATATGCATCAGCTCAATTTCGCACTATTTCCCATTTGGATATAATGTTTATTTATTAATGTATCGCACATACAGACAGGCATACATATGTATGTTTAAATATATCTTATTTATACATATATTTACATATGTATCTACGTTTTATATAATGGCGATTGGCATGTTAGTGTTCGATGTGTTTTCTCAAGCAATTATATTTTGGGGGTTTCTAAGGAGGTGCATGGAAATCAATATTTTCTCATAGCTGGTTTTAGATTAGTGGCTTAATTATTCACTGGAATTTTGTGTGGGAACAATGTTAGAATTTGGCCCCCTAAAAAAAATACGAAGGAATTTATAATTTAGAAGCGACATGCTTCTATGAATAGACTTTGACGTAGCCAATTCCATTGAAATATGGAATTTCTTTGGAACTATTTACGAGTATCGCAAGTTATTAGTGTTGAAATATTTTATTTAATTAATTAACTAGAAATTTCATAACAAACTTAATAAAACTAATTTTTTTTTTAATTTGATTATGGACAGTCAGGTAGTCCCTTCTTACAAAAAGTACCTACACCTAATGTATGTAAGTCTTACTAGGGCCAGTCTAGTCTACTTAAATTATCTATCTCTAGTAACGAATGGGGCCACCAAAATTGGTTCTCCTGCTTCTTCCCATCTCTCCGATACGGTTACGGGTGACGTGTTGGATTAGCGGAATCTCCTCTCTATCCTGGATGAGCACTCGGCTGTATAGAGTAATGGATATAACCACATTAAATAAAACTCTATAAGCTTTGAGACCTAACGGTGAAAAAAGATATGATGTCACTTAAAATTTTTCCGAAATTACTGATTTAAAACAAAAAAAAATTAGTCTCAAAACTTAATTATTGAATATTTCAAAAACTGAAATTTGTAGGCTCATGATTTAAACGCTTTGAAAGGTTGAAAACACACCTTTTATTTGATACCAAAAACATATGCATGTGTCTAACAGTTTCTTTGATATATGCACAAAAAGTGCAAACGTGAAAATCTCGAAATCCCCACCTACGATTTTCCTAAGACTTCACAGTTTTGATGTACAAATAATTACCTTTCTTTTGGTACCACTCTTGTCCCTGTACGCTTATGGCCCAAAAGTGCGTCATCTCCTTTATTGTAAAGAATATTTTTTGAAAAACTAATTCTCAAAGTCAAAATTTTGAATAAAAAAATGAAAAAAAATTCATTCAATTTTTCATTCAATTTTTCAAAATTTTACGTAATTAAGTATTAATGTTAATTTCAAAATTCAATGGTGTTATAAATTTTTTAAGTGAAAAGCAGAAAAACCGGATGTAAAAATTGTACGTCGTTTTCAAGAAAAAACTTTCTTTTTATTTTAACGAGGCTGTGCTTTGAAAGTAATTAACTAATGAAGCATTGAACTTGGTTTCATTACAATTTTTTGAATTGAAGTTTAATGAGAACGAAATAAAATGAAACAGTAGTGGATTAACCCTGTATAAATATTTTTTTCATTGATAACGTTCTGAAAACTGGCCTGTCAATATTTTTGCCTTGGCCTGGCTAAACGGGAGGGGGGGGGGGATGATTTGACTCCCCTCCCATACGATTTTTTCCTTGTCTCAACCCAACCTACACGCTCTAGCATTTTGGCGCACTGCTCAAGACTCACCCTGTATATTTGAACCATGAAGCAAGTTCGTTCGACCACTTCGTTCTGACTTATTTTGTATTATGATTTTTACTGAAAATAAAACAATATGACATGAGCAATAAAATGAGTTTCAAAAGTAGTGTTGTTGACTTGACCTGTGAGAAGCTGAGAACTTGTATCAAAATATTCCAGGGGAAATTTTATTTTCTCTTTTGTTTTTTTGTGAACGAGAAACAAGTTCTCTTAGGTTTTTTTTTTACCTTTTTAAATTGTATCTCTCTAATTCTCTATAAAATCTAAAATATGTACTACATAGAGAGAAAAAAAAAATAATGTGAAATACTTTTACTCTCAAAAAATTAAAGGAGCACTAGTGTAGCAGTGTTTACGTTCTATACGAATATTAAGAAATTCCCCAAAAACACAATTTGTTGTAATTAAAAATTTAGTTGTTTGTCTCTTTCTCTTTCCGTCATAATTATTTTCACCAGATATGTAAATGAGTATGATATTGATATGAAACAAAAGCAAAAAAGAGAATTATAAAATCTACCAAACTAAATAAAATATGTGCCGGCATTTTCACCAAAACAAAAAATAACACGTGGTTTGGTCTCGTCTGGTCTGGCCCTATCATCTGTCTATTATGTACCTACATACATATATATTTTCTTTTTTCATTTTTTTTTTTGTTCCATCGGATTTTCGAAGCAAAGCTAAACTTATGCTGGACTGACCAGACCATGTGGAGATGGTGAGAAAGCATTCATAAATGTGTCTTTTTTTAGCACCATGCAACCACGAGGTTTTTGATATTGATTAAATGTAGGTAAATAGGTAGGTATGTATGTACCTAGCTAATTAATTGAAATTCACGTTTTGTTTATTTTTCGTTTTAAGTGGATTATGTTTCCGGATGGCATTAGTAATAGACCAATATTTATTGTTTAAAGAAGAATATTATTGCACGTTTATGTTTACCATGTGTTTACTCTAGTATTGAATTTGATTTATATACATACACTTTATAATTACCTATTACATATATGTACATATATATATATATATATACTATAAGTAGTATGAAAATAGGTCACCCGCACCATGTTTGATTTTTTTTAAATTAGCGAAGAAGATAATTTAATTAAAAATGAGAGTGTTTTAGAAGTAAGTACCTAGGTACTTGAAATTGAAGCTATGAATGAATGAATGTATTGGGTTAATATTTGCACTGCGACCTTATGATCTATTGTGCCCCCCTTTTAATGTGGATGAGGTTTCTCATCTACAATTCATCCTCCAAATTCGTTCCTTTGAGGAATTTAATGATTTGGGGTATTTTTAGAGAATGTAATTCATTCTCTTCTATATGGTACTTGCCCAGATATTTATGTCTATGATGCATTAGTGCATCACATTTTCCTATTATGTGGTCCGGTGTCTCCTCATGAGCGTTGCAGAATCTGCAGGAAGCGCTGCTCACTAGACCAAGGATACTGAGGTGTCTTCTCAGTTTGCAATGACCGGAGAGGAGACCCGTTACTCTCCTAAGATTGTTCCTACTTAGGCTGATGCAGGATAAGAAACGCTCTCGGTTATATTCCCCGAGTAAGAGTTTTGCCTGTCTCAGTTTGGGGAGTTCTTCCCAGATTTTTGATCTTTTAGCCTTCTCTTCGGATTTGATATTGTTTTTAATTATATTCTCCCCTATACCACAATAGGGCTCTGGTCCCATTAGGGGTGTCATTGCTCCTATTTTTGCTAGGGAGTCAGCCTCTTCATTGCCCAGGACACCGACGTGACCTGGTACCCAATGTAGTGTGACTTTGTTTTCCTTGCCCAGTTCATTGAGCTTATTCACACATTCCCATACTAGTCTAGAAGTAATGGTATATGAATTTAAAGCTTTAAGTGCAGCTTGGCTGTCTGACATGATGGCAATGTTTTGGTTTTTGTATTTTCTATCGATGTTACGTTCTGCGCATTTTCCGATGGCGTTCACTTCCGCCTGGAATATGCTGGTGGACTTCCCCATCGGTATGGAAATTTTGGTTCTAGGCCCAAAAATCCCTACACCAGTCCCGTCAGAAGTTCTCGATCCATCAGTATACCACTTGATGGTGTTTGCATTGAGATTGTAGTTTTCCATCTCACCTACCCAGTCTCTTTTGCAACTTAACTCCGTTCGAAAAAGCTTTTCGAAGTTATATTTTCTAATCATGCTGTCCCTGGGAATGTCGAGAAGGTTCATTTCTGTGGACTTGAGGATCATGTTCTTCTCTCTATGACCAATGATTTTCCCTGTCCCAGTGCCCTCCTTAGCAAACCTCATGATTGCTCCCTTAGCAGCACTTCCTATTGCCACGTGTAGTGGCGCTAGATTTAAGATGTTTTCCATTGCTGCTGTAGGGCATGTTCTCATTGCTCCGGTTATACATATACATGCAAGCCTTTGCAACTTTTCTAATTTTTTCTTAGTGGTTGTTAGTTCGGTTCTTTTGTGCCATGCAACCGCCCCATAGGTAATGATGGGTCTTACCATCATGGTGTACATCCATCTCAGGATGTTTGGTTTGCAACCCCATGATTTTCCTGCAATTCTTTTGCAAATCATCAGGGCTTTTGTGGCTTTTCCGACAGTTATATCGACATGTTTATTCCAAAGGAGCTTGCTATCTAGTGTTATGCCTAGATACTTGACCTCTCTTTGGGTGTCGATTACTTCTCCAGCCAACCGTATTGGTTTCATACGTGGTAGAAGTCTTTTCTTGGTAAATGGTATTATTGCCGTCTTTGTGGGGTTGATATTCAAACCCACTGAAGTACACCATTTCTTTGTTACATTTAGTCCTCTTTGTATTATGTCACAAAGAGTTTCTTCAAACTTCCCCAAGGCAGTTATTACAATGTCATCGGCAAAGCCAATGCAACGTATACCTTGAGAAGTTAGAATTTCAAGTAGTTCATCTACAACAAGGCTCCACAGTAAGGGTGATAGTACCCCTCCCTGAGGGCAACCTCTTGTTGTGATGACTTTCTGAACGTTTTGTCCTGCGTTTGCTTCCGCCGTTCTTGTACCTAGCATTCTACCTATCCATCTAATAATGGTGATGGGTACCCCCTTTCTACTAAGAGCCCTGTCAACAGCTTCATGTGAGGTGTTGTCAAAGGCTCCTTCTATATCCAGGAAGGCACAAATGGCAATTTCCTTGCCATCTAAAGCTATCTGTACATTGTTAATTAGTTCATACAGAGCGGTTTCTGTGGACCTACCCGCTCTGTAGGCATGCTGGTGATGATTTAGAGGCATGCTTGTTAAGACTTCTGTTCTTATGAAGTTATCGATTACCTTTTCCAAAGTTTTCAGTAAAAAAGATGTTAAACTAATTGGCCTGAATGACTTAGGATGGGTTGTATCTTTTTTCCCCACTTTGGGGATAAAAATTACCTTTGCTCTTCTCCATAAACTTGGTATGTACCCAAGTGCAATACTACTTCGAAGCAATTTTATGATGTAAGGCATTACTTCTTCCTTTCCTTTTTGCAGAAGGGCTGGAAAAATGCCGTCTACGCCCGGTGATTTAAAGGGTTGAAAGGTACTTATTGCCCATTCGATCCTATTGCCTGTACAAATAGTCGAAGCTATCTGCCAGTCTATCCGGTTTGGCCTGAGAGGTATTCTCTCTGTCAAGTTATCTACCATAGGTAGACTACCCGGAAAATGAGTGTTTAGCAGTAGGGTAGCCCTTTGCTCCTCGTTTTCCGTGTAGCTACCATCCGAGTAACGAAGTGCTAGTGATGTGATGGTAGTTTCTTTTGCTAGAGCTTTGTGAAGTCTAGCAGCTACCGGAGTAGATGAAACCCCCTCACAGAACATTTCAAAGCTCTTTCTTTTTGCCCTTCTGATTTCCCGGTTATAGTTGGTCAACTCTGCAGAGTAATTATTCCACTCTCCAGTACTCTTTGCCTTATTAAAGAGTTTTCTTACCTTGGATCTTAGTTTTGACAGATTTCTGTTCCACCACGGAGCATCCTTTTGTCTTTTACCTTGCTTTATGGGGCAACTGAGTTCATAAGCCTCAATTATTGCCCCACTAAGCTCGTTTACTAAGTGTTCTAACTCAAGGTTACAATTTGTCGTTTCTACTGGACCTATTCGTTCAAGGTTTGTTTTGAGAACGCTTTTGTACAGGTTCCAGTTAGTTTTCTTAGGGTTCCTGCCAGAGGTATTCTCTGTGAGCAAGTTGTCTAAGGTAAACTCTATAATTCTGTGGTCAGACATGGATGGTTCGTTTGAAACCCTCCAATCCCTAATCAGGTTACCTACGTTCGGGCTTCCAAACGTTAAGTCTAAGACTTCTTTCCTTACTCTAGTTATAAAGGTAGGTGTGTTCCCTACGTTATAAATATCTAGATTTTTTTCGATAATAAAGTCTAAAAGGTACTCACCCCTTTGATTAGTATCGGTACTACCCCATGTTGTATGGTGGGCGTTTGCATCACAACCGACCAACAACGGTAGTCCTTTGCTGCTGCAGTAGTCCGCTAACTTCCGTACTTCGATTGGTGGAATATTTCCCTCATCACCGGCGAAGTAGGCTGCTGCTACCACCATCGTGCTGAGGTTGCCCTCGTTGTCAATCTGGGCTTGGATTGGCACCAGGTCCCTCGTCATAAATTCTGAAAGACATATAAATTTTATGTTATTTCTTATTTTTATGCATGCTCGGGGCGAGTCACTTCTCGTATCCCAAATTAATTTAGAGTTCTTACATGTTAGGCCTCTAATTTGGCCCCCGTAAATCCAGGGTTCTTGGATCAGGACTAGTCCCAGGTCATCAGCTGAAAATTTTCGAGATATAATAGCTGATGCTGCTTTTGCGTGGTGCAAGTTTACCTGGGCTAGTCTGGTTCTGATCCCGCGTCCAGACATAGTCTGTTTAACAGGTGGGGGCTGGTGCCCCCTCATCTGCTAGCAGACTATCTTCCTCCTCGTTTGTGGGAAGCACCTCGTCTAAGTCAGATGAACTAGAAGAGAGGTCAATGCCCTCCATTTCTTCGTCCATCTGACTAGACACTTCCATTGCCAGTTGTTGTTCCTGGCTTTGGAAGGTTGTCTCAGTGGGTTTGGGAGTTACTAGGGAAAGGATGGGTTCGGGAGTAGACGGGATTAGGATGGGTTTGGGAGTTGCGGGGTTTTGGGTGGGATCCGATATTACGGAGGTTGGGATAGGTTGGGTTTTTTGGGTAAGTAATGGAGTGGGGGGTATGTTAGAGCTGGTAGTTGGGGGGATGGGGGGATTGGAAGGATGGGTTTGCGCTACAGTGACTTGGCCTGCTATACGCTTTCGGAGTCCCGTTACTGGGATTTTTCCGAATTTATAGTGAAGCTGGTGTTCTGCTTTCACTATAGCATTCGCGGACTGGTCGTCAACGCCGATCACCATGAGCTGACCTTTGCCTTCAGCTTTACTGGTGAGCACTTTCCATGCGTGTACCAACAGTCCGTCATTTTGTGCCTGGATGAGCGACAGCGATTTTTTATTGTCTTGCCCAGCACTTCTTGGCAAAAACAGGGTGATATTTTGCATCTTGGGGATTTCATCCCCCATGCGTGCTATCAGCTCACTGCCCTTCCAAGTGCTCAATTTGGATGCCTTCTCCTTGAGCCATTCTGCCGTCTCTTGCCCATCGCAATCGACTAACAGCAGCCCCGTTCTGAAGTGCAGGCCATTGAACTTGAGTTTGTGCTTCCACCCAAGAGACACTTCCTCAATAATGGCTTCCTCCAGTGCCGATAATTCATCCGCGCTGAGGGTAACCTGAGGGTATTGCCTTGGTAGAACCGCAATCCTCACACTCCTGGCCGCATTCGCATACGAGAGCTGTTTCTCATCCGCCACGATTTTTGCGGTGCTTGGTCCCGCTTTTTCTGTGGTCGACGTCCTGGATTTTTTGGCATCTTGCCTTTGGGGAGGAGTGATGTTGTCGCTCTTCCTCTTCCCAGTATCCAGGCTACTAACAGGTCCCTTGTTAGGGTCTGCTTTCCTCTCGTCAACCTTTTTCCGGGCTTCCTGCGGGGACATCCCCTGACCCAGGAACCGGAGGTACCACCTGCACCCCGCTCCACTCAGTCCTTTCCTCAGTGGGTCATCGAATGCCCCTGGCATCCCCTTTTGCGGGAGTGGACCAGTGGTTTTCCTGGCCTTTTCACGCCGCAGGTCTTTCGGTGGTGGAGAGGCAATCTTTGCTGGTGTCTTCCCAACTTTTTCGCCTTCTACGGCTTTGGCAACATCTTTAACTTGCACCGGAGATGTTCTCCCAGTACTAGCTCTAGATGTGCTTGGAGTTTCGTCTTCTGCTCGTCTGGGTGTTGTTTTCCCCTGACTTGCTGACGATTCTCCCTGAACTGCCCGGTTCTGTGTTTTATCAAGAGACCTGCTCTTCAAATAAAAACTCATTCCCGGTCTCGAATCGTTAAGAAAGATATTTTCCATGCGATTCGCATACTCATTCGCGGTGACATCCCGCGGAATGTTATATTTTTTGTGGTTGTTGTTGTTTTTTTGTTTTATTTTTTTTGGCATATTTTGTTCCCACGAGTAGCTAGAGAAAGGTTGGTCCGCCATATCAGAGCTCCGCATGATATGGTAAGGTCTAAGTTACTCTCCGATTCGACCTGGTGTCGAAGAGGTACCGTTAGAATACAGCCGGTATACCCCCTGGCTGCAAACCATCCAATGGGCACGGTGCACGTAACACCCTGGATTAGGGGGGGCAGTACTTAGTTCGTAACTCCTCAAGATTACTCCCGGCTTGGGTTATCCCCAATACCGGCAGGTCAAATGAATCTTTGAAACTTAAGCCCCCGCACCACTACAAGGTGACTGCCACGCGAGGGAAATTGAAGCTATACCTAACTATCAGAAGTGCCTCTTTTCAACGAATTATTCAAAATGAGAAAAATCTTGATGAAAATTCAACTAGCTAGATATTGTTTACCTTTTTAAAAGCTAGGTAACTACTATATCAGGTATCACTGATAAGCAAAATATAAATAATGTCCACCAATTAGTAAAAAGGGCAGTTTTTTTCAAGATAATAAATCACAATCAGACACCTGCAATGAGCAATCGTTTAAATATGTAGCTATGCGATGAACCATTTGAACTTATCTTGTGGAGGTTTCCGCGCCGTTGCACAGTGTGGAATTTAATATGAGAACCCGACCATAAACACATTTTTTCAAAAATGGCAATAACTTTAATTAAGCTGTGTTTCTAATTGGCGTTTTTATCAAACTAAATGTTGGCGGGCAATTTTTTCGCTTGCTATCGCCATGTGAGTACTTGTAGTAGGTACATACATAAGTTGATAAGCTTGTGTATGCAAAAATATTTCCTATTTTTCAGATCAAATTATAAAAGCTATTATTACTATTTATTACACAATTTTGAACTTTTTTAAAAATAGAATTAGAAGACCAAAACACAATGGACTCGTTAGTTTAGTTCAAACAAAAAAGGAATTACCGCCTTCACACACCATAGACTTTAAAGCACAGTTAAGATATACTTATTTGTTTTCAGTTTTATTTAGGCCTTTCTTTAATTAAATATTTATTATATATAAAAAAAACTATATTAGGGAGGTCCAATTATTAACTTCACAACTGCCTTTATTCAAATGAACCAAATTTAGTTGCTAACTTTAACAACTCTTTTGAAAACTATGAAAAATTTCAGTTTCTTGGCATACGAAACTCTGTGGAATCCATTGTCTTAAGAAATTCTGAATCCTTACTTCACTTTTCAAAATCCCAAAAACATTCAAACGTTGATTCTTCGAAAATTTCCGTATCTTGCGTATTTTGTATGATTTAGCGATTTGATCTTAAACTTTTCTTTTTTTACATGTCCTAACACTTTTTTTTGTATATTTCAGGTGGCGGTCGTGATCTCCAGACAGCTGTTACATACGCAAAAAATAGCTCCCACAATAACAAAAATTCGTTGCTGCTATCATCTGCAACATCGTCAAATCTTTCATCATCAACACCAGCCGCGAGTACAACAAAAACAATGGCCCAAAGTGCCAATACAAAAAGTAACACAGGTAAATTACCACCTGCACAACCAATGCAAAAGTCACAGCTACAACAACATCAGCAACAACAACAACAACCACAAAAATTACCATCGTTATCACAACTTCAGACAGGAATAAATCCATCTGCATCTGGGTTTGATGCTCTTAAACAGCAACAAATGGCCCAAAGTAGGTTTAATTTTTCTTCCTTCGATTTCAAGTTTATCAACAACAAGTCGACCTCGTCTTTTCTTACCTAAGAAGCTTTAAATAGTCCTTGGTTCTTTTTGAAAATTATTTTTTTTGGTTTCAATTCGATTTCAATTCTAAACCCTTTTTATTTTAACAAGAAATATACATGGCCTGGTTCAAGTTGCAAGTTGGATTTTATATTAACCTTACACTGATTAGCTAGTTGTCATAAATACTAAAAACTAAAAAACACAACTTGCCTTGAATTTGAGCCAAACTATAAACTACTCTTTAAAAAAGAACAAATCAATAAATATAAAAAACAAAAATAATTATATTTAGCCGGAATGTCTTCATATCTTGGTGGTGGACTATTAGGCAATGCCGCCGGTGGAAGTAGTAGCACTGGCGGGATGAACATGAACCCTGCGCAGTTGATGAACATGGCATATGGCAGCGGGCTGCCAGCATATTATCAAAGCAATTCGATGGC
Organism: Syrphus vitripennis; assembly: GCA_958431115.1. Taxonomy (NCBI): domain Eukaryota; kingdom Metazoa; phylum Arthropoda; class Insecta; order Diptera; family Syrphidae; genus Syrphus; species Syrphus vitripennis. The sequence goes on from OY288108.1 coordinate 110,559,589, forward strand.
GTCTATATTGGCGCAGAGTAAGTCGAGTAATGTTGATAGTTGCCGAAAAAAAACAAGCAACTAACACATTTTTTTCCTTCCATCACTGGCTCTTCTCGGGTCGTATTTAATTTTTGTAGATTTTTTTAATATTTTTATTTTCTTAGAATTTGTTTTTGTTTTTTATTGTAGATGATCATTTTTGGAGTAGATAGTTTTTTTTTTTTTGATAATTACTTACGATCCCTACTTATTGTTATAAATAGGAAAGCGTTATGGACTTTACTTGGCTTATCAACATGCCGTCCGCTGAAATTAAAATATAAAACAGTAAACATAAACTTTAATAAAAACAAGTAATTAAAACGCAATGAATGATACCACCTGCAATATGACATTATAATCTGGTACTAGTTTTGAACACGTAAGCCAAATCAACAGTATTGATTAAGAATCAGTATTAGCTTATTTGGTTAAGTTGGCTTCGGGTAGGACCAGGGACTCAAGCAACATTTCTCCGGTTTCGCACAAGTTTGGCAGACTCCCACCTCTAAAATCCCTCGGGATTGGATTGGAAAGCTTTCCAGGCGGGAGCGTTGAGTTCCATTTGCTCTACATGACCCAACCAAAGTCTAAGTCGACTGGATTCGTGTTGAGGGCTGTTTAAGCTTTCTTTTGACACACCAATCATTTAAATCCCTGTACGGGAAAGGTGTATTTAGCTCTAAATGCAAAGAAAAAATTTCATATTTCAATAGAAGAATGAAAAACTGTTTTTGGTATGTTTGGAATAAAGCTATAGGTTGGCATCCCGTTTTTGAAACCCGTTATAAGATAGGTAAACTTACGGTCGCCTTCCGAGGTACCTGATAAACTATGACGCTTCATAAGGAGCTCTATCAGAATTGCCAACTTTTGACCCAAGTGCGTCAGTTTTTTCTGAAAGTCACTTTAACCAAAAATAAAATCCTAACCATCTAAAATAAAATCCAAATCAAATTTGTTTCCTTTACAATCAAAAACTCAATCGTTAACACTGTACTAATAGGTATGGATTTCCATTTTCTTCTCTGCTAACAAAGCACAAATCAAAAAATGGGTGGCAACGTTGGCTCATCTTCTTCTTCATTTACCCACAATTTTCACTTGTTTGGCTAGCCGAGCTGGTGGCTCATAGCTTTTAATAAGCTTACTATTCTCATATTAAAATATTCAAAAATTCCTTTCAACTGTACATTTGAGGAAGATAATTTCTTTAGAATCAATACTATTTTGTATGCGTTCGAATTTTATATTAATTTTCTAGTTATGTACATACATAAATAATAATTTTTCCATGTTTTTATTTTTTTATTAGTATTTTTTTATTTTCTGAATTCTAATTAATCAGAAGTAGCAAAAACCTTAAAATCGTTACTTTATTTCCTTTCTGCTAATTTTTTATTGCTTCATTCGCATTTATTCATTATCTTGTCTTGCTCGAAAAATATTAATATTTTTATTAATATAAATTTTAAATAGTAATAATGTTTGTTTTCAGTGGGTATGGCTGGCTTTGGAAACTTGCTTGCTCCTTCTACAGCTACATCAGCCGGAAGAGCACAGCCAGCTGCAACTCAGCAAATGGCTCAAGATCCAATGGCACGAGTTAATCAGTATGTTTTGCAAAATATACAAGCTCTTTTGGCAGCAAATCCAAGTTTCCTGACGAGTGGGATTCCTAATAAACTTCTATCTCAAATGTGGATGCAGGCTCCAATGAAAGTGAGTTTTATAAATTCAATTCAAAAAAAAAAAAAAAAAAACAAATCTTAATTTTTGTTTTATTTTTTCTTTTAGACAAATCAAGTTGCCGAAGAAGAAGAGGCGGATTTTGAAGAAATGGGTGTTGCTGAGACATATGCTGAGTACTGGCCAGCAAAGTGTAAGCACTTAAAAAGAGAATCCTTTAAAATAAGATGGAATAATATTTGTTGCTTTTATTATAATTTGCAGTAAAATTGGGTAAAAAGCATCCAGATCCTGTAGTCGAAACGGCCTCACTATCATCAGTAGAGCCATGTGATGTCTATTACAAACTGTCCATTCCACAGGAGACCATACAAACTGGTCAATTGAGTGCGTTACAGCTAGAGTCTATAACTTATGCATCACAGGCTCACGATCATCTTTTGACCGATGGCACTCGAGCTGGATTTTTAATAGGTAAGTTTAATGATTCAGGCTTAATTTGGATTTTGGAGTATAATTTGAAACTTCGTTTCTTTTTTTTTTAAGGCGATGGTGCTGGTGTTGGTAAAGGTCGTACTATCGCTGGAATCATTTTTGAAAACTACCAAAAGGGCCGAAAAAAGGCTTTGTGGATCTCAGTTTCAAATGACTTGAAATACGACGCAGAACGTGATCTATCTGACATAGGCGCGACGAAAATTGATGTCCATGCATTGAATAAGGTAAACTACTTTATTTACAAGCTGCTTCAACGAAGAAAATCTATTTAAGACATTTTTGTTTTTCAGTTCAAGTATGCCAAAATCTCATCAGATGTCAACAACAATTGCAAACGTGGAGTAATATTTAGTACCTATTCTGCATTGATAGGGGAATCGAATAACAAGACTGGCAAATATAAGTCCCGACTAAAGCAATTGCTTCAGTGGTGTGGCGAAGACTTTGATGGACTGATTGTTTTTGATGAATGTCACAAAGCAAAAAATCTGTGCCCGGTGGGCTCTGGAAAACCAACAAAAACAGGCTCAACTGTGCTGGAATTACAAAACAAGCTGCCAAAAGCTAGAGTTGTCTATGCATCGGCTACGGGTGCGTCTGAACCAAAAAATATGGCTTATATGGTACGATTAGGAATCTGGGGTCAAGGAACAGCTTTTCCCACATTCAATGACTTTATCATGGCTGTGGAAAAGAGGTTAGTTAGAGATACCATCAAAAAATATTATTCGTGTTACCAATTATTTAACTTTCACAGAGGAATTGGCGCTATGGAAATTGTAGCTATGGACATGAAACTCCGAGGAATGTATATTGCTCGACAATTAAGTTTCCATGGAGTGACTTTCAAAATTGAAGAAGTTCCATTGTCCACCGAATTCCGAAAGATCTATGATGATTCTGTTGAACTCGTAAGTAGCGCATGAATACAACTAAATCGTCCATACAACATTCCATTTATTTTTCTTTAGTGGGTTGAAGCTATGCAAAAGTTCACTGAAGCCGCCGAACTTATTGATGCAGAGAGTCGAATGAAAAAAACAATGTGGGGCCAGTTTTGGTCGTCACATCAGCGTTTCTTTAAATACCTTTGTATTGCTGCTAAAGTAAATCATGCTGTCCAAGTAGCCCGCGAGGCTATAAAATATGGCAAATGTGTAGTAATTGGTTTGCAGTCAACAGGAGAAGCAAGAACTTTGGAGCAATTGGAGAGAGAAGAAGGTGAACTGAGTGATTTTGTATCAACTGCTAAGTGAGTATCTATTCAAAATCATATTATTGATGTATTAACTATGTTTACACTCATATGTTTGATTTATTAGAGGTGTTTTTCAATCACTGGTTGAGAAGCATTTTCCAGCTCCAGATAGAAATCGAATAAATAGAATCCTAGGGCTAGGATCTAATAAAAAGAGTATACAATTGATAATTGAGGAGAGTAAAAAAGAGACAGCAGCTACTGCTTCAACATCCAAGCGAAAAGCCAGTGCCCGGGCGGCAGCTGGAAAAGCGGCGGGCAAAAAGGCTCGACGACGTTCTTCGAGCGATGAATACGACCAAAATTCTGATGATTCGGACTTTAAGATGATGTCTGCATCGGAATCAGAAGAATCCGATCACGGATCGGATAGTGGACAGAGTAGTGACTTTAATCCATTCTATTCGGGCAGTGACAGTGATGCCGATCCATGGGTTAATTCTAGAAAGAAAAAGAAGCCTAAAGAAAAGACAGCTGCAGCGGCAACAGCTGCAACAAAGAAAAAACCCACTTCCACACAAGATAAAATTCAGGAGTTGCTGCAGAAGAAGCAAGAACAAAAAAACACCGTAACCCAGGTGGGAGTTAACGGAATCAAGATGAATTATGGTCCACCACCCAAGGACGCAATTGAGAGGGCATGTAGTATGAAGGAGGAGTTGTTGCGAAAAATCGATCGGCTTGGCGATAAGCTTCCCCCAAACACTTTGGATCAATTGATTGATGAACTTGGTGGGCCGGAGAATGTTGCTGAAATGACTGGTCGTAAGGGACGAGTTGTTCAATCCGATGATGGTTCGATTCAGTATGAATCCCGATCAGAACAAGATGTTCCCCTAGAAACGCTTAATTTGACTGAGAAACAACGCTTCATGGACGGTGAAAAAGATGTTGCAATTATATCAGAAGCTGCATCCAGTGGTATTTCTCTGCAAAGTGACAGAAGAGTACGTAATCAACGCCGACGTGTACACATCACATTAGAGCTGCCGTGGTCTGCAGATCGGGCAGTGCAACAGTTTGGGCGAACACATCGTTCGAATCAGGTAAATGCACCTGAGTATATATTCTTGATCTCAGACTTGGCCGGAGAAAGAAGATTCGCCTCGACAGTGGCCAAACGTTTAGAATCGTTGGGAGCTCTCACCCATGGTGACCGACGTGCCACCGAGACGAGAGATTTGTCACAGTTCAATATTGATAACAAGTACGGCCGAAGTGCTTTAGAATCTGTCATGAAAACAATAATGGGCTATGAGAATCCACTTGTACCACCACCCACCGACTATAAAGGAGATTTCTTCAAAGACATTGCCGGAGCTTTGGTTGGTGTTGGAATCATCGTAAATAGTGAAACAAATCCGGGTGTACTAAGTCTGGACAAGGATTACAACAACATATCAAAGTTCTTAAATAGAATTCTGGGAATGCCTGTAGAACTACAAAATCGATTGTTTAAGTACTTTACGGATACTTTAAATGCGATTATTAGTCAGGCTAAGAAAGGCGGACGCTTTGATTTGGGTATTTTAGGTAAGTGTAGTTTCTTTTTTTAGAATATTTTCAAAGTTGCATATAAAAAAAGCTCATGTTAACTTTTTCTTCTTTCAGATTTGGGTACAGCCGGCGAAAATGTTACCCGAGTTAAGCTGATGAAGTTCATCCGTAAACACGCTACCGGTACTGCCCCAACTGAGTTGCATACAGTTCGTGTAGAACGTGGAATGATTTGGCAGGAGGCTCTCGACAAGTGAGTAACGTATTGAGAGAACAATCCAAAGCGTTTGTGTGAAAATTTGTAGTTTTTGGAAATCATTTGTAATAAATTACTTCTATTATTAATCTTGTTAGGTACGCTGATCTTATTAGTGAAAAGGAAGGATTCTATTTGTCCCATCAACTGCGCAACAACAAGCGAACAGCGATTCTTGCAATTGAAATCGAGTCACCGGTACCACCACAACAACAAAAAAAGAAATCCGACTCAAAACCCAGCAAGAAAGAAATAATGTTCCAGGTTTACCGTCCCAATACTGGTCTCCAATTTCGACCAGAATCTTTGGCTGAGATCGAAAAGAAATATAAAAAGGTAACAGTGGAGGAGGCTGAAAGCCATTGGACTCAGCAATATGACGCGTCGGTAAATACCTGCTCCCATGCTTATTGGAATGGTAACTGTAGAAATGTAAATATGGGCCAGGAATGTGAGGTTAGTTTATTATCAAAATTAAATTATTTAAATTTTCTTCTAATTTAAAAATGTAAAAATGTTGTTAAGGTCGGCTTGCGACAGCGTCTCTACACAGTGTTGGCTGGTTCTGTGCTCTCGGTATGGTCTCGCGTAGAGAATATACTTACAATGCGCAGTGCGATAAATAACAAAATGCAAGTTATTCGATTGAAAACCACCGAAGGAGAGAAGATCGTGGGAACGCTTATACCAAAAACCTGCTCCGAACTACTTGTCCAAGATTTAAAGTCGGACGCTGAAAAAGTAGAGGAGACATCCTTTCAAAAGGCTTAGAGAAGTTAAGAGATCCTTTTCCTATTAGTTTTCCTAATTTGTTAAAAAAAAAAAATTAAACAACTATTTTTATGTTAATTTAATTTTCTTCATATCGCTTAATTTAACTACTTAGGGTTACATCCTAAATTAAATGTGATTTTTTTATATTAAAGAATATAAAAACTTTTGATTTTATTTTTTGAACGAAATAAAAAGAAAAGAAATAAAATGTTGTTGTTCTTTTACTAGAACGCAATTTAAGAATGTTTAAGTTTTCATTTCTTTTTCCTTTTGTTTTATTATTTAAGTTTTATACTAAGTATACAACAAAACAAACAAAATAATAATAAATAATATAAACAAAAACTTTAAATAAAATAATATTAACTAAACTATTCTATTCAATGCAAACATTTTTTTGTTTAGTTTATTTTTAAGAAAAACTTATTGATTTATTTAACGTAAATAAATAATTAAATTTAAAACTATGTCTAAGAAAAATCTCTTTTATTTTAAACTTCATTCATTCATTCAATTTAAATGGCTCTCAAAATAGGATTTGTTTTTAAAGCTGTTCATGGGGATCAGTAAAATGTTTTGTTTTTGCGTAAAATTTTTGGTAAGAAATGAAAGCAGTCAATCTCAATACTTTTCATTCGTTAAAATTCTAGCTTTCTCTGCTAATAAATAAAATTACTGAATACTGATAATACTTTTTATTTTTCAATAAACAAAATTTGAGGAAATCAAAAGAGGACAACTGGATGAAATAAAGAATCATGTAACCACGACGATACATATGTATGTACCTACATGAGTTTTCATCTACTCATAAATATAATTTTTAAGGTTTTCGCGATTGTTTGACATAATTAATAAGTATTTTCGGATTGATCGCGTTATTTAAAAATATAGAGTGCAATTAGGAACTCACCCCGAACGTTTCGCATCAAATTGCATTGAGCGTGGTCACCGGGAAACTGCTGTTGAAAAGTTAATTATCATTAGATTGGCTACGCAGGTTGTAGCGGTGCATAGATCGTTCTATCTCTTCATGTTGTTGTTGAGGTGAAGGTTGTTGGGAGCAAACGATACTCAATACATCGCAGGGTGTGCTGAACAAAAAAGCTTTCTTACCATACGTCAAGGGTGTGACAGATAGAGTTGGTAAAATTCTTAAAAGATATGGAGTAAAATCCATATTTATACCACCAAAAAAGGTAAAAAAAAAACTATCTGGCGTCACCAAAGGATCAATTCGAAAATACTTATTAATTACTCATAAATACTTCACTATCTCCAAGGAAAAACGGCTACAGACGAAAGAAGAAGCAACGAAAAAAAAAATGCTGGGATCAGTGTGTGATGGTTTTCATTTTTGAAACTTGAACATTTCAATCACAGTCCGTAGTCCGAGAAAACTAATGGGGTTTTTCATTGGTAAATAAAGACTTCTTAATAAATTTTTTTTTCATGACGAATGGAACACAATTAATAATAATTAATTTACTTTTGTCACTGTGTTGGTGTTATTTCTTGTCGCATTTAAATTTGTTTTCTTTTGAAAAGTGTTTAACAACAATTTAAAGCAGAATAAAAAAGAAATAAAAATGAATGAACAAGTAAATTTAGACTTTTCAGAGTAATTATTTATTACATCCTTGACGAAATCTTTTACACGGTGTTTTTTTCCTTGTGAAATAGAAGCCTCATCATTTCAAAAAATTAGAATCAAATCACAAACCACTATAATCAAATTGACAGATACAAATTGTTTTAGTGTTAGTGCATGGAGGGGTACATCTCCCGAAAAATTTAGATCTTCAAAATTGATTATAATCATTTATTTCTGCGTAATGAAACGCTATAGTTGTTAAAATCAGATTTTTGACAGATTAAAATCAAAAGTGATTGATTATTTTTGCCAATGGAAAACCCCATAAATGGTCTCAATCTTTCAATAAAAGTAGATATAAAGTAGTGCGTCAATATTTTTTTACGATGGAACAAGCTCTTAAGTTACGCATAAGAGCGGGGCTGACTTTTAAGTGGTAGGTAGATACAAAATAATCCCAAAATCCAAATGTTCATTTCCAATTACATTAGCGGCAGGAATTGGAAAATCTGTGCAACTTCATAAAATCAGCCGATTTATTTTCTGCCTGGAGTGTGTGTTCGATGTAAAATAAGGAGTTGAATATAGCGAGAAATTTAATAATAAGCCCATAATATGACTTTCTTGCCCTTCGAAGAGTTTCGGTAAATTTTGCTATCGGGTGTGAAGAACGCATCTCTCCGCCCAGTAACATTGACATTTGGTGAAGTAAGAAGAAAAAAAGAGATGTATGATTATATTATTTGTGTCACTATGGCCATAGAACATAGAATAAGAAATAGAGGAAGAGGCTTTTGACACAATATTCAGTGCAGGTGAGTGAAGCATTAAAAAGCAAATACAGTTTTAAGACTAGTACATACATACTTGTGAATCGTGTCTCAAATCCATACAATAATTTTCAATTTTTCGCCAAACGTTGGAGATTACTTTCCTCGAATTGGATAAAAAAGGTTGTGAGTTTAACAAAATAAAATTCGAACATTTATTTTTAAATCAAACAAAACTCAAAAAGAAAAACTAAATTTTTTTAAATAGATATGTATAAAGCAAAAAAAAAATTATAATTAAAATATCCGTTCACTTTACATTATAGGTATAGTTTTTTTTTCAAATTACGACTGAATTGTTTAAAAATATTTTCTTTTGTAAAATGTATCTTTTAACAGCACGTAAAACTATTATTAATTTTTATTTGCACTGAAAAAAATCATTTGCCAGCTTTAATTGCATTTGATTTTGTATTACTCTTCAAAAAAGACAGAGACCCGATAAAGACAAAAAAGTAAAAACCCTAACTCCCGAGCGAAATGTACGGCAATTGTAAAGTTAATTTAATTCTAGGTATTTAAAGCATTTGAGTTTTAAAAGTCAAATATTCATATGTACATAACAGCTTCCTAACAAAAAGAATATTGTGCATCATAAAGTTATCTGGCCCATTAGCTCAGTTGGTTAGAGCGTCGTGCTAATAACGCGAAGGTCGTGGGTTCGATCCCCCCATGGGCCAAGTATTTTTTTTCCATGAAATTATGATTCCTATGAAAATTTAGCTTAAATTCGAGACTTAAGCGTAATTTTCCTAACCATAGCAAAGATAAGACCGATACTACTAAAACTAACCAGTGGTCATTGGTACAAATATGATAACTCCAATTTTTGCATTTCTTCCGGAAATGCATTAAAATAAAATTACTTTAAAAAATTCTACAACGCATTAATTTTCAATTTAGTGCATACAATATTTCAAAACATTACTATTTTGCACCCAAAAATGGTTACAGCTAACTATTTTTTAATGAGAATTTATTTGGTATACATTATGCTGTCATGGTTAGATTTTTTGTACTATTTTAACTTGCAGCCATTGCAAACCTGCTATGGGGCAAGTTTTGAATTCATAAAAAGAATCGAATTGGAGATAACTATTTGCTACATTTTACATTACGATGATAAGGAACGCGAAAAAAGTGTGCCCTGCAATTCTGTCTGTCTGTACCAAGACCTGCAGCCGAAACTAAAGAAGCTATTTTCTTCAAATTGGGAATTTAAAGTTTTGTCCGTTATTCCCTGGAGTTTTGTAGTTGCAGTTGCTAGATTCGTGTTCAAAGCTATCCAGAAAGCTTTGAATACAAATCTGAACGTGGCCATTCTGTCTTTTCCAAAAAAAATTTTTGAGCTTTGAAGATAATAGGTTTCTCGATTAAGACGTTTAGGATTTTTGGATTTGGGGCCGTCAAAATACTAGTTGCTTGTTTCTAGAATTTTGGGATTCCTAGATTTGGAGTTTTTGAGTTTTCGGGGCTCAAAAATTTAAGGCTTTGTGGTAGAATTTCAGAATTTAAGATTTTTTAGATGTTTGGCTTTCGGGATTATTAGTTTTCAGGATCTAGGAATTTGCTATGTGCATTTGAAAGTTTCGGAATTTTGGAAATCTGTATTTAAATTTTACAGATTACGCTTTCCAAGAGATTTCGGGCCTTGGAGTTTTCTAGATTTTGGGCTTTTAGTAGTCCATTTTAATGGACTACTAATAACTAGTTTTCAAGATTTTGTGATTCCTGAGTTTAAGATTTTCAGATTTTGAGTTCAGGTTCCGGAATTCCAATTTTTGTAGATTTTCGTGATTATGGGTTCTCAGGATTTTAGAATTTAAGTTTTTCAGGCGCTTGGACTATCGGAATTTTGAGTTTTCATTCAGGATTTCGAGCTTTGCGGATTTCGAGGTTTCGAAATATTACAAATCTGGATTTGAGTTTTAAGGATTAACGGTTCTAAGTGATTTCGGACTTTTTGGTTTTTTTAATGTTTTATGTTTGGGTTTTCTGAATTTAAAGGTTTCAGATATTATGAGTCTGTTCAAATTACCTTGCGTAAACTATAAATGTAAAAAATTACTTTTTTTCTTTACAAAATATGAATGTATTAACTCCCAATTTAAAAGAAGCGTTTGAATTTTTTTCAAATTATTTTTTTTATTATATTATTTTTCAATAAAATATAACCTTAGTACGAATAACATTAACATCAACAATTAAACACTTTGACCGTTAACTGATACAAAACTTAAATTATGTATTTAAATTTAAATTAATCAAACATAATTACATATTTATTTTGAACATTTTTAGAGTTTTGTTTCTGCTAATTTTTGGTCTTTAACAAGCATCAAAAAAAACATACAAGACAAGAAACAACATTTATACAAACTTATTACATATTTATTTTATACTATACACATTTTTCTATCAAAATGTGTTCTTAACTTCTATAGCATTTCCAAAAAATTAAATATTAAAAAACAAGTCTTCTTTATAATCAATCTATTTTCTTAAGTATGAATAGTTTGTTGCGTACATTACATCCATATAAAAAAAAATTAAAAATAAAACTTGTACTTTTACGGATTCGCAAAACAAAGAAATTCATTGGAGCTATAAAAATAATCTTAAAATTTTAGCTAATCATAGCTTGTTGGTCAGCAAAATAAATTGCAATCATGTTGGTAACTTTTACTTCATAGTTTTGTTTGGCACTATTTTCATTCTAAATTTTTAAAAAGAATCTCCAATTTCATATGCGGTGATTCTACTGGCAAAATAGGCTGTCCACACTCATCTGTGTATTTGGCGTAGTGTATTTCGTGAAGAGTTTCAAAACCACATGCTTTGATTATTTTCTGGGAGAAAATTCCCGTTGCATCTGCCTTTAGAACCTTTAAACAAAAATTGACTGTAGTTTTGATAACTTTTTAAAAAATAAATTATAATTTACTTTGAATCCACAACACTCAGCTTGGGCAACACTTCGTTTCACCAGCTCCTTAGCAATTCCTTGTCCGCGGAATTTCGAGTCTACTGATAATATTCTCAAATCGAATATCCTATCGACTTGAAATTTTTCAAATAAGTCATATTTTAAGTTTTGGCTGTATATTAGGTTGAAAATTTTCTTGAAATTCTCATCGTCGCTAATGTTGATTTTTTTCTGTGAGATTTCCATGTCACCAGGTTGTAGAACACCGTTCAATACTACTCCAGCAATCTTAAATTATTTAATTTTATTGGTCTTAGTACACTTTTTAAAAATGGAAGTTTTAAGAAATAACAAACCTCACCGTCTTGAGCTACGGCCATCACACTAAAACCATCCTTCAAAGTTGCATAGCTAAGTTCTTCTAATTCAAAATGGCCTTCACCTTTTTGACACAATCTGGCGGCTTTGTTAAGTGGTTCATCGGCAAAGAAAGTATCTCGTAAATGTTTTATAACATCACCAAAACGTTCTTCGGGGATGCATGTATATTCCATGATGTTTTACTTCGTAGTTACTTTTAAGGTCGATGAATATGTTTTTTAACCTAAAAATACATATAAATGAACAATTCAACAATATTGTTAAGGTTTGGAAAGACATGAAATAAATAAATACTAATGTTCAATTCGTTACGAAATTTCGATTCTTTGATTTTAGAATGTCATTTAATAATATGTACATATTTCACTTTTAACATTGCAACATTTCAAAAATAAAAATGTTGAGCAGACCTTACCATTTTGCCCCATTTTTTTCTTTAAAATTCGGAAAAAAAATTATAAAAGTGGCTGTCCACTCATTTAAATAACATTTAGGAAGCAATTGAGAAAAAATCTCCTAACTCTCTCAAGCTAGTCTAGTAAAGAAATCTCAATTGGGCATTTCTCAGGTACAGGAATACAATTTCCTCCAGCAATCAGTGCAGCAGTTAGAATCATAAAAATTAATTTAAAGCACAAAGCAGGCGCTACAAAATTCGAATTCCATAAAAAAAATTGGTGTTTTGTTTATGAAATTCAGGCAGTTTTCCTTGAAGCTATGGAGTTATCAGCAAATTTAAAGTGCTTTTTATTTAAAATTATTTCATATATAACGGTAAATTATAGACAACTAATTCTAATTTTGATATTACTTTGACTGCCATGATGTTTTGGTAGCGCACTGTGGACCAAAAATCTTGGCAAAAATACAAATTCCGATGTATTTTATAAAGAAATTTCCTAAAAATTTCCAGTGCTTCAAAAGAAATTCACAAAATATTTCGTTATTTTATAAGGCTTTTCAAAGTTGGACAATTTTGAGCTAAAGTAAAAAAAAACTATGTCATATGTATTTCATAAAAAATCTAATCTTTCGTAGCTTGACGTGGTGGTTACTTATGAGTGAATTAAAAATTACAAATAAAATGCATGACTCGATCGCACGAACTTGCTTCTATGTTAAAGTATTTTTAAAGTGGTTTTTTTCAAAAACTTTTTTTGGTATCTGTATAAATTATTTCAATAACAAAAAATCCAGAAAAAATCTTGATTTATTTTTTTAAAACTCCAAACAATACTTTTTTGAAAATTTTGATGTACAATATTATTAAGATTATAAAGGAGCTCTTTCATAAAAATTTTGATTGAGTTCGTCCATTTATGAGAAAATCGAAAACCAAAAGTTTGTTTCTATAACAAGGTACAGTAAATAACGTTAAAAAAAAAAATTTAAAAATTAAAATAAAAAGTTTCTTAAAAACTTAAACTAAACTACCACGTTTGAAGAAAATAGCTACATATGTAGCTTAGGCTGTAGGTCGAGGTGCAGACGGAAAGATTGACGGAGTTGTGGACAAACTTATTTCACGTTCTCTATTAATATCTCGAGTACCTATAGCTACATAATAGTCGCAAGTAAAAAAAGGATTTAGGTAATCTATTCAATGAATAAAACAGAATTTTTATGATTTTTTAAGGTTTCAACAGCTCTAAGATAAAATCGCTAGATGAATAATCAACCGCGGAATAATCAACAAAAATGTTGTGTTGATTTACATAACTTTTACTTTTGTTATCTCTTCTGAAATTTCCTTGCTCTTAGAAAATTTGAATTTAACAAATTTTTTGGAAAAATCCTGTATCTATATTAATTTTTTTGATCAATATTTAAAAAGGTAGGTATTGAAATTTTCTTTAAAAAGAAAAAAAATTGTAACAACATCTTCATGCGTTCAAAAGTTACGTTTTTTGCAAAGAAAAAAGACTTTGTTGACCACTGTTTGCGGTGGGAGTACTGTTCAGTTTGTTTGTTGTTCGAAAAGGCAATTTGGGATGAAAGGCTATATGTTAATAACTAAAATGTACTTAACAATCCCATTCAACACGTCTTATAAAAATTGTATATTTTGATTAATTAAATATCAGTTTATTGAATGAAGGGTGATTTGAGCATAGTGTGACAAAAGACTAAGGCATGTAAGTGGGACCGAGACAAAAAAAAATTGACCCGTCAATGCTGGAGGAGGAATTTTCTAAAAAAAAAAATAAAAAAAAAAATTATTTAAAAATATATGTGCGGCATTAAAGAAAGAAAATCATTATCTTTTATCAGAAATAAATTAAAAGCTCATCATCATAAATAACAAATAAAATTTTCTGAAACTAATTTGTTCATAACGTATGTATGTACCTTGCCTACCTAGTATGTATGTATGTATGTATGTTTATTTTTTAAATGTCATTATTAAATTGTTTTTTTTTTTTAATTGTTGCTAAGTTAATAGTGATTTTAATTGAATTTTCTGATATTACAGTAATTTAAAATTTATGGTTTGTCATATTTATGTTTGAAGTAGAATAATTCAACAAATTTATATGTTCATACCAAGAAAAAATCTGTGGTTTATTGATAGCCATATTTTAAACTGATATCAAACTAACAGCAATTTGCTTAGATTATATTTTTTAATTGGTTTTGTTTATCACGCAAATATTTGAAAATGTGATCACACAATACATAAAATAATTCAATAAACTCATATTTAACTAACAAAAATTAACATTTTTTTTATACGTATGACGTATTGAATGGGATTGAGAAGTACATTTTAGTTATTTACATAATCATTCATCCCAAATGGCCTTTTTAAGACGTTCACATAGTGTTCCAAAATGTCTGTCCCCTGCAAGTATTCGTAACTAATTAATATTATTTGATAAAAAAAAATGTTATTCACAAAAACGTTATTAAGGTTACCTGTCATAGAAACGGATTTTTTGTTTTACATTTTTTCATTAACGGTTTGAAGTATTGCAAAATTTTAATTATAGTTATACGAGTATTATCTTAAAAATATTACATTTAAAATTTTTTGAAAAAGTATTCTTTGGAGTTAAAAAAAACTAGAAACCACCACGTCAATGTCACGAAAGATTAAATTTTTTTTATGAAATCTGCCATAGATTTTTTACTTTAGTACAAAATTGTCCAACTTTTAAAAGCTTTATAAAACAACAAATAATTTTATTTATTACTTTTGATGCATTGTTTATTTCTTTAGGAAATTTCTTAAAGAAAAAAAACATCGGATTTTGTATTTTTGCCAAGACTTTTGACTTTTGGTCCACAGTGCAATGCCAAAACATCATGGCAGTCACGGAAATATCAAAATTATAATTAGTTGCAATTGATTTTCTACACCTTTTAGTGAATTTAGATGTCTATAATTTACCGTTATGTATGAAACATTTTTAAATAAAAAGCACTTTAAATTTTCTGATAACTTCATAGCTTACAGGAAAAACGCCTCATAAACACAACATCAATTTTTATTTATTGAATTCGAATTTGTTTAGCGACCATCATGCGTTTTATATTAATTTCTATAATTCTAACTGCTGCATTGATTGCTGGAGGAAATTGTATTCCTGTACCTGAGAAATGCCCAATTGAGATTTGTTTACCTTACTAGTATGAGAGAGTGAGGTGCCATGCCGTACCGAGTCACCAGCCAGCAGCGGCGGCGTGCCGAAAGCAGCGGCAAAATAAAATATATTACACTATTTCACTATTTTTCTTTAAAATAATTATTAAATAAATATTTTTGCACACAAAAACAATAAATACCTACTTCAAAGTGTTTTGTTTTCTGGGTCTGATAGTTACAGCTCTACTTTTGGCTCACTTTAAAACAAATTTTACGAAAAACCAAATTTAAAGGGGTTTTCGAGTTTTGAAATGTTCTATGTAATAAGGAGCAACGTTGAAGGCATGCACTTGCTACTCTGTGTGATCACATCTTTTTTAAGTCTAACAATAAGTGTAAAACAATAATTTGACTTGAAATAAAAATGTGAACTTTTATTTCATGGAACGATCCAGGTTGAGGCTCAAGGAGAAGAACTTATTTAGACCAGGTATTGGGTGTGTATCTTTCAGTTTATTTAAGATAAAATAATATACAATATACATATACAAATATATGTATATTAATGTTATGTACATAAGTTCCTATGTATGTATTGTTTTACAAAATATGCTTTACAAATACAAACACGCATACAAAATTTTATCAAAACCTTCAGAACCATTTTAAAAAAATATGAGTTTTTGAGAATGATTATTTAACGCCGTTATTTTGGCAAATAAAATTAATTTTTGTTCAAACGGTCTTGTAAGAAATTTCAAAAATATGTATGGGGTATGGTATATGGAATAATATATACATATACATATGAAAGTATAATTTTCAAAAAAAAAAATTTTTTTTCAAAACTCAAAAAAAAATTAATTATTGAATACTTTTATAAATTTAAGATGCTTTTGCATGAAAAATTTGAACACAATCAGATGGATAGAATTTGAACTAGTAAAATTTTTTAAACAATAATTTTTTTGTATTATTGATGTATATTTTAAGTGATATTCTTGTTACAGTAATATGAAAATCTTATTAAATGTCAGTGAGTTGTTCGTCATTGAATAAATCCGATTACACTATAGATTTATTTGGAAATATTATTTGTTTTGTTGCTTTTAAAAAGATTTTATAGTAAAGTATAACTCGAGTATGGGAATCTTATTCCTTTTTTTTTACAGTTATTTGTTTCCCCTGTACAACAACTCTAGGAAGTTGACGGCGCATTCGGGTAACTTATACACATCCACCGCTTCTCAAATTGATCAAATGAAATTGATGTTTTTGAAAAAGAAAAGAATGATATCCGAAATTCCAAAATCAAAGAAACCTGCAGGTTGAAATCCCGCACCCAAATTCTCGAAAATTAAATCTTGAATTCCATATCGTAGAATACGGAGAACAGATTCCCAAATTCGAGAATCATGTCGTATTCTGGGATTCGAAATTATAAAAAATGTTCACGTACTTGTTAAATTTTTTGACAACTTGTTTGATTTATTTTTATTTCTTCAAATATTTTCAAAGCAAAAATAGTAAAATGAGCGGTTTAAATATTAAATAAAGAAAGAAATGACCGAAATCATTTTTTCTCTAATTTAAAATTTAACATCGCAAATATTTCTTGAACAAAAAAAATGAAATTGATAAAATATTGTTTTCTTGTCTACAACTTTTTGGTCCTGATAATTTTTCATCCAAGATCAGTTTTCCAATATGTTCAATTGCACTAGGTGTTCCAAAAAATTGGAATTAAGCTTTTTAAAAGACGTCTTTTAATGTAAGCCGAATCTCACTGGTACCTATACTATAATTGATGAATTCGTTTCAATCAAGCCCAGGAAAAAAAAATGATTATATACTAATTAAATATACTGATTATATTAATTCATACAAAACAATTGGTGGTAGTGCCTTTAAGTTGTTGTTGTTGTTCACAAAAATTCAATGATTATATACTACTTTAGTGAGTAAAATATAATTTTGCTGATTTAATAAAAATATAAAAATTATTTTAAGTAGTGAAATTATATTAACCAAGTTTCATTTTAACCATATTTTGTTTTGGTTGCACTGGGAGACTTCCAACTCCAGTTATGGACGTTCGCATGAATGTGATGGACACCAGGGTGGAGGAATATGACAATATGCTCCAGCAATAAATACAGTTAGAATCAAAGAAATTAATATAAAACGCATTGTAACAATCCGGATGAACCTTTTATTTAATCAAAAAATTTAAAGTTGACGAAAAAAAACTTGGTATTTTGTTTAAATGACACTGGGTGGAATACCTTATGTGTTATGAATATTTCAACGAGTGTACACTGCTTTTTATTTAAAAAATCTTTCATACAAGAAAGTGAAATTATCGAAAGTTTATTTACCTAATCAAAATGTGTGATAAATCAATTTCAACTAATTGTTATTATTTTTTGTATGTTTTTTTAAATTTATAACGAAATTCTGTAAAGCATTTAAAGCGAGAAATTAAATTGTGTGTGGAATTTATTTCTACTTAATAATTTTTTTTCCACAAACAAAAGATCACTCATACGCCTCAGTAAATCTGAAATCTATTAAAATGTGTCAATTAAAATTTGGATTTTCTTTGAGTGTTTTTCAGTGTGTTTTGAAAAATGCGATTAACATATCACTGCATGTACATTATATCATGACGTAAACGTGTCATTCGAAAGAAATTGAAAAAACACTCCCCGCGCGATGTTTTTTTTTGCTTATATATATATTTCCACAGATACTTTTTCTGAATGAAATTAAACCATTCGCAGTATATCTAAAAACATTCCTTTCGCTTGTCCCACTCGATCTGTCTACGAAAGAGGAGGCAGTGGCACTAACTTTCCGTTTCACAAACGTAGATCATGTTTCGGTATTTAATGACGGTTCACATTACACGTAAGGGTGACCCTACCCTTACCCTTTTCAGAAAAACCACCCACAAAACAAAGTCAATTAAACTCCCGAACTTTTACAGCGACTTTCAAGTAGCAGTCCTTGCAGTTTTTACGAAGCTGCATAGCATTTGCGCGTACCTAAGCTTGAATTGACTGGCAGATATGCAATAAAAACCATCTCATCAATTGCCCCAAAATCCAAACTTTATCATTGTTCCCGCTGCGAGAACATAGTCACCCTTAGTTATGTAGATCTCAGGACGTTGTGACGTTTTTGAAAATGTAATGGCAGACGAACTGGCCAAAAACTTTCACCAAATCCTCTCCTCACCTATCATTCCTCCTATTCAACTCCCGAATAGCCCAATGGATTCACTGAGTATCATTAACTCAATCGAACCAAAGCTTGGTCTAGCCAGAGGTTTAAGGTGTATGGCTATTTGTGATTCAAAGTTGACATATTGGTTACATACAAATTAATGGTCAACAGCAAAACAGAATTCAGCTTCTCCAATTCGGTGCATCGAGTGTTAACTTTCTGTGACCAAAGATTTTAATGTTTACCGATTTCAAAAAACCGAATAAACTCTCCCAAAAAGAAACAACTGGCTGGATGTGGCTCTCAATGCAGAAATTAATACTTTCAGCAACAAAATATCATTTCTCCAATTTAGAATCTTAATAACATCTGTTTGATCCTCTTTAATCCCCAACAAATTTATTTGTGATCACATTGCAGTGTTTATGACCAGTTAAATCTTCTTTACCCTAATAAATTCATTTTGTGGCATTTAAAATTTAAAAGCTATTAAACATCTTAAATGCCCGCAAAAAAAAAGAAACGAATCGTTCGCCTGCCTCACTAAACCCACAAAAATAATTTTACTACGATTGTATATAAGCCCGCCTCTGCACGCCCTCTCTACCGCGCCAATTAAATTACAACATGTAAACAACATCATTTTCACCATGTGGATATCATTCATCATGATGCACTCCCAACTTTACTTTCAAGCCCCTCGGTCTTTCCTGGCGCAAAAGTGATGGTGCTTCAACAATTCGAACTCACCCACAAACATTCGATGCAATTTACACTGCTAATAATGTCAACCGAGCAGTTGAGTAAAAAAAAAAAAAAAAATGAAAATAAAAATAAACAAGAAAATGTAAACAATTCCTACTTCCACGTTCCACCCTAAATATATTATGTACTTAATAGACGGACACACCACATCCCCATATAAATATTGCATCCATAGCGATATCATGCAATTCCAAAACAAGCGATAAAATATCCAATTATGAATCTGTCACAATCGGCGATGGCGATGGAATCAATTAATCGCAAGCAATATACGATGGATATGCTAGTGAGTATGAGTAGCATCACGGTACTGATGAGTGTGATATTTGCTTTAAAAAAATCCTTAAACATTTTTAAGGCGACAAAAAAATGAAAGTTTTCCCAAAAGCAGAAGGTCACAGTCACCATAATCATCAGGTAAATTTTTTTTCCGTTTTTGTTTGCTATACCTCCATCATGTGGTGTTGGCACTTCAAATAAGTGGAAATGACATCTTCGTTTAAGAAGAGCTCTCAAGTGTCATCATAACCACAATGGATAGTAAATAATGATGGGTGGCTTTATGGTTCCGTCTATCGCCACCACCCACAACACACCAAGTGTAAAAATAACGTTACCACAAAAGCACAGCACGAACGTGTATCTCCGTGTGCTTGAAAGCTTTTTTAAAAAGTGTAGATATCGAAACAAACGTCACCCTTTCTACATTATTATTCGTCCTAAAAGCCGTGTCGTGTCGCTCGTGGTATAGAAGTTGACATTATGCTTTGGAATTTGTTTTCACTTTTTCTTGAAGAGCCTTGTTGGAACTTGGTCGGATTTTTGCCCCCAATAATAGGTTTTTTTTTACAATCGGGTTAAAGACGTTGTGTACTAATTGATAGTGAGTACGAGAAATGTAGTATGGCAAAAAGCATCATCGAAAAATGGACTTAAAAGGTTTTTTTTTGCATGTATTTCGTAAGGAAGTCTGGCTGGAGACAATAAGGAAGTAGAGGTTAATAATGATGGCTCTTGTACAATAGTGGAGCCAGAGTATACAGAAGAATAATGAAAGCGATTACGTGATGGCAATGGGTAAGGGTAAGAGTATAGCAAATTTCGTTGGCAATGAGGCTAAATAAAAAAAAAAGGCTCTATATTATTTTAAGGAATGTCATTTATTTTGTTAAAGAATTTTCAATTTTTGTGGTACTCATATAAATGAGTACAAATAAAATTTTCAAGGTCGAGGTTTAGTTTCTGTAAATTATAGATTTTAATAAAACTATTATAAAGACATCACTGAAGATTAAAGTGCTTCTGTTTTATTGGGAAAATATATTTGTTTTGCTTGGTTTCTTAAATATTCTTCTTCTATTTTCCGGACAAAGGATCGAAATGTTCGTTTAAAGATAACTTTATCATTCGAATCAGTGGAGGATAATTAATGTTCTGCAATGTTCAAAGGAAATATTATTGAAACGTGAAATTGAATATAGATTTATCTCACAACATTTAAAAATTTTATGGTCTGTAGAACACAGGATGACCTCTGATTTAGTGTGGAGTCATTAGACTCCATTGAATAAGCTCCATCAAATAGCTCCCCAAATATTTATATTGAAAACGTGGTTATTTTAAGTTGAAAATGAAACAATTCTCCAATCTTCTTCTGCATTTACCGGTGATTGTAATGATCTCAAGTAAGACCAAAACTCACCCACTCCACTACTTTACACTAAGCAGCTTGATCTCAGAAAACATCGACAAGTCTCCCGGTTTTGGATTGTTCCATGTCTGAGGCCATATAAATGCAGGTGTCGTTGCAATTAGTTGATCTAGAATTTTTTTGGTTTTGTGCCTGCCTTTCTTCCGCTATGGGATCTCATAGGCTTCTTCTTTTTTACATGACAGTATCAGCTAAGTTGCTCACTGTACTGTATTTTGTCGAAGACGGTATTTTCAAAGTGAAATCTTCCTCGGATTTTCTTGTTTCTGTTTCTACCACGCTTTGTGACTCATAACCCTCAATTTACTCTCACACTTCTGTGATCCGTGTACAAGCACTGGACGAAGATCTCAAGTGGGACCAAAACTCACCCACTTCACTACTTTACACTAAGCAGCTTGATCTCAGAAAACATCGACAAGTCTCCCGGTTTTGGATTGTTCCATGTCTGAGGCCATATAAATGCAGGTGTCGTTGCAATTAGTTGATCTAGAATTTTTTTGGTTTTGTGCCTGCCTTTCTTCCGCTATGGGATCTCATAGGCTTCTTCTTTTTTACATGACAGTATCAGCTAAGTTGATCACTGTACTGTATTTTGTCGAAGACGGTATTTTCAAAGTGAAACCTTCCTCGGATTTTCTTGTTTCTGTTTCTACCACGCTTTGTGACTCATAACCCTCAATTTACTCTCACACTTCTGTGATCCGTGTACAAGCACTGGACGAACAACTGCGGTTTGAGATTTTCTTTCAGTTTGGGGAACATATTTCGATTGCATTAAATAGCAGAGTCTTATATTATGAGAAGTACACGGTGGCCAAGCTTTGAAAGTGATTTTTTTTTCTAGTCATCACAACATTCCACCACCATGTTTCTTTGTTGCATTGGTAGTGTCCTTTTGTCAACTCCTATAGCAATATAGAAACGTTTTCGAAACAAAACCCGCTCAAACGATTAAAAAAAAACACAATGAATCAATATTTCCGTCGCATCGCGCTGTGGGACGAAATGGGATTTTAGCGCCCCGAAAGTCTGATTAGCTTGGATTTGTTTAGGTGGACCCAAGAAAAGAAGCAAAATTCAATGAGAGGAGGTTTATCTCCCCTGTTTTGGCCGGGGAGGGGTGGAATTTTATAAAAAAACATGATTTTAGACCGAATGAAAACAATGGAAACACAATGTTTTAAATTCAAAACTCCATTCTTTACTAATTTGCTTTTTAAATTAACTTATTTTAAATATAGTTTTTTAAAGATTAGTTTCCAAACATAAAATTTTGAAAAAAAATTAAAATTATGTATGTTGTTCTTACTAAGTTTTTTTTCAAATTGCAACTTAATTAAGTTGACTTTTGAATATGTGGATATACCTTAAATAACTTCGTTAAAAAAAATAAGAAAGAAATTTGATTTTACTTTTTGATATTTCTTCTCTTAACGAAGAGTCAATTGATTAAGGGTTATTTAAAAAAATTTAATACCCGTCAAAATTGTCAAAAAATATTCATCTGAAGAACAGTTCTAATGATTTCAATATTAAGTGGACAAATATTTTTCAAAAAACCATTATTAATAGTAGTTTTAAAAAAAGAAAACCAGTATTAAATGATGGGATTTTTTCAGGGTACGATTTTAGCCCAATTTCTAGATAATCTTTTAATTTCTATCTAGATGTTGAAAACAGTAAAAAACACCAACTTTGTTGGTATAACTATTTACCAATGTTTAAATGCAAAAAATCAATAATATAAAAACAATTAAGAACGCGTAAGTCAATAATAAGTAAAAGAGTCGTTTTTCGAAAATCGTTATGATTCAGTATAAACAAGCACTTCATTCTGAGTGACCACGAAATGCCATATCACCATTTTCAGATTGGATAGTGATTTCTGTGAGCTTTAAAAAAAAACGGATGAACTATTTAAAAAATGTATTTAGACACTAAAATTGTAGTTCACAAAAATTACCAATGTCAGGAATTTTTTTTATGATTTTTGGGTTTTTTTCCTCGGTTAGAATGTGTCATATTTAAAATTTATTATATATATGTATGTATGATATATTAAGACCAGTGTTCTTAGTTGTTGCAAGCGGGTGGTTCAGAATATGTACCTATGTATTTCGTTTTAGCAAAATAAGGATTATATCAGGACAGTAAAAAAAAAATAAAATAAAATAAAGTTTCGTCCTCTTGAATATTTTTAATAGTACATTTTTTTTGTTAACTTTTGTGAATAAATCAACAATCTGCAATATTGACCATTGTTGTTTTTTTTTTTTAATTAACCCTTTATCACACAATTTTTATCACACTACCACTTTTCTCAAATTTTTCCCATCAACATTTTTTTTTCTCATTTTCTGAAATCCTCAAATTCCATACTTTGTATCCTCTAATAACATTAACCTCCCCATAACGATTTGATAAAAAAAAAAAAACACTAATGGACAATTACAAATGATTCAATTTACATACCCAAATACAAATGTGTGTGTATAACTCCTCAAAGATTAAATTAAAGCACTTTCTATCAATCTGTTGGGTTATAATATTATGATATTACCCAAAGTCCCTCTAACTGCGAATAAATATAACGAAAAGCGTTTGAAATATCCTTTGAAAGAAAGAATCCCTTGGACTAATTATATTTTTGTCTTTTTCTTTAGAATTTTTCACTTAATACTCCTTTGATGATAAATTGATTTAATTTTATTTGATTTTCGTGAAGGAATACAATTTAGATTTTTACTCCTTTTTTGTTGTTGTTATTGCTTTTTATCTACTATCCTTTTGAAATTCTTGGATAAAATAATGTACTTTTACGGAAAACGTTCAGCTCTACGCGAAGATTGAATCTTTACTGAGGCACAACATAAAATAATATAGAACATGAAATAGAGAAATCAGATGAAAATGTTCTCAGATACTTTACTATCTGGCGAGGGAAGGAAAGAGCTTTTCATCTATTAAATCATAGGTCGGGAACACACCCCCTTTATCTGAGTTTTAATATCAAACTGTTGCATAAAGTTTATTATTATTTATTTTGCTTTTGTTTTGTTTTTGTCATTGAAGTAGCTTTGAAAAGCTTTCAGCTCCTCCTTTAAGGTAAAGAATTCGTTTATCATCATCATCATCATCACCTACCACACCATCATTTCTGCTATAGATACAGATTTAACATGGTTCTGAAACAACATCGTATAAAGAAGGGTGGTATAGTAAAAGCCTTATCTTTTACGTTTGATACGTTTAATAACCCCAAGCTAAAACGAATCTTCGCTTAACTGATTCCTAGAAGGGATATGAGGTTTGGTTGAAGATTAAGGCCGTGTGCAGAGGGAAGGGGAAGAAGAGTTTAGGAATAACCCCCTTTTTGACGAATAATTGTAATGGCCCGGGAAAATGGTCCACCATCTTATCCATTCGAGATTCCCAAGAAAACACCAGAATGGCTAATACCGATAGACTAAAGGATCCCGCAGTGCGTCAACGGCTAGGTAATCACTTTTCACAAAGATTGAATGCAATCAGTAGTACGGAACAAACCTCAATCGAGGTGTGGGGTGTGGTGGGTTCTGAAAAATGTTTACACATCTATTGATGGAACGTATAGTGGTCGGTCGCAACGAAGCCTTCCCGAAGAAGTTTGTTTAAAAATCGAAAAAAGGAAACACCTCAAAGATAGCATCGCAACTACTCTAGAGCTAGAGTGAATTCAACACCCAATGACCAGTATGAAGTAACAATTTCCCGAATATGAATACGCAGAAGAGAAAAAATCTTTACTGCAATCACAGCACTGAAGAATAACAAAGTCGTTGGACTTGACGCAATGGTATTCCCGCAGATCTCTTACGAGCAGCATAATTATGATGGATCTAAACGTCAAAAGGAAACTTTTCAAAGGAGATTGACATCCAAAGTGGAGTTGGACTGTACACAAATACTATTTCTGTTGGTAATTAATCACATAAACCATGGGTGACAAGAAGGTTGAAGAGAGAAGATTCTATCGTTGGGCATCTAGATGTCTGCGAAAGATCTTGAAGATTTTCTAGGCAAATCGCATCACCAATGATAAACTGCATATGAGAACAGGTGAGAAACCCGTTGACTCTATCATACGGAAACGTAACAGTAGATTGACCATATGCTTGGAAATTAACGAGTGCATTGCGTCTCAAGCGATTCAATGGAACCTT
This sequence comes from Syrphus vitripennis, assembly GCA_958431115.1. Lineage (NCBI taxonomy): Eukaryota > Metazoa > Arthropoda > Insecta > Diptera > Syrphidae > Syrphus > Syrphus vitripennis. Next base: position 110,584,808 of record OY288108.1, read on the forward strand.
TCCATTTAGGTTGTAAATTGTCTAGTGAAATTGTCTTAAAAAAGGCATTTGGAAGTATTCTCTGTATTTATCTTCCACAATTTTCATTCCTTTCCTCAATCTCAACCACCCACTAAATCTTTGTTTTTTGTTGCATACGTCCCTGAAAAGAAAATATGGTCTTCATAAATGATGTTATTAAAAAGTATCCCTTTATAAAAAAGAGAGAGGAGACGAATTATCAAAGTCTGTTGCATTAGGTACATATTATATTGAAGATGGTACTTAGGGGCTGCAAAAAAAATACGTTAAAATACATACATATATGCAATTAGTTTCATGCTTTAAGATCAGTTTGAACAAAGGTAGGCAAGTATATTCGTGTACCTAGGTAGTGTAGGTATCCTGTTGCTGTCTACGTTTGAAAAAGCTATTATGTATAGAAATTTTTTTTTTTTAAGTAAGTCGCATGTTGAGCGTCAGTCATTTTCAATATAGATTATGGAAGCCATCAGAAAGATGTTGGCGATTCGATTTTGGTAATATGGAATATTTTCAAATCCGTTACTCTGGACCAAATTTCAGAAAACTATCCCTCTTCAGTTTTTTGAATTAAAACTACTTAAAAAAACGTAGCTGAGGAGACAGAGTTAGAAAGGGGCAGAAATAGTTCCCGGATCTCACATAATTCGTTTTTTAAAACGAAAACAATACTTGCATTTTAAAAATATTTATTGATATCAAAATTTTTCTACACACATAAACGATTTAATTAATATTTAATCCACATCACCTTTCATTTGATACCGATGTCATTAGTGAACGCACTGGGCCCATTGCCCATTTTTAACTAAAATGTATTTAATCCATGGTGATCAATGCCTTTTTGTCGTTAAAAATGCCGAAAAAATAAAATTTTGTTAGAAAATAAATTAAAAATAAAATTGCAAAAAAAAGTATTCTTCCAGTAAACAAAAAATGTTTAAATCGAGTAGCAAAATTGGAACGATAAAAAAATAATTGAAACCAAGAAATCCAATTCAAAGCTACTTAGACATTTTTAAAAAGTTTAGTGTTTTGGGTTAAAGTGGAAAAATGATTCGAAAATAGTAAAACATAACTTGAAGGCTTGATAAAAACAACCATTTGGCTGGTTCATTGTTTAAGAGTGTATTAACTTAAATATCAAGTAAAGAATAAAAAAATGGTAAATTTCAAACAGCCTACGTTTTATTGATTATTGAAATTCATGCCATGCTAAACCCTGTACATTTTATATCCATCCCGACCAATCAGTTATTGTATTTTGTTCCAATAATGAAAGCATTGTTCGGCCTCCCCATATTTTGTTTTAACTTTAAAAGTAATCATTCGGGTTTCCATAATAATTTTACAGAATTTTGAATGCCAAAATTTCGAATTCGATAAATCAAGCCTCACATAACTAAAATCACGCAAACTCATGTTTTAATTTTACATCGACTTTCAGAACTATACACAGTCTATCATTTTATGGAAAAGTACGCATACGTTATAGTGAACCATGGTTTCTCAACTTGGCATATTTGTTCAAAATAAATCTTTGACATGTAATAGGCATGTGGCCCATTAGCTCAGTTGGTTAGAGCGTCGTGCTAATAACGCGAAGGTCGTGGGTTCGATCCCCCCATGGGCCAAAGATTTTTTTTTCATTTTTTTAGTTTGAAAAATTTATTTCCATTATTCGCTTGACAGTTAAATTTTTTAAAGAAACTACAGTTAAAAAAAGATTGGGAATATGAGTTCTTTACCCTTGGAAAGTAAATCATAAAAAGGCCATATATGTATATATTTCGGAAAAGGTAGAAATTCAAGGGTAAAATTTATTCACAATAGCCCTTAATGTTTCTGGAAAACTTTGTCTTTGCCCAAAACTTGACTAGGCACTTATGTCTTAAGTTTAGAGCAGAACATTGTTAAGTGAAAGGAATAACCTATTGGTCAAGATACTTGCAAAGGTAATTTTTCCATCCAATTGAATTTGATTCTTTTAAACGAATTTATAATACAATTCTTTAATTTTTAAAATATATTACTATTTTTTATTATAAGCATTTTTGTATAAAAGAATACACTCAATGATAATTATGATCTTATCTTACTTATAATTCATTGATGTTTTTTTTTTTTTTGCAGAAATGTCCTCCTACAACAATTTAAACCCTGAATGTATACTTACAACGCCGAACGTTAGATTCTCATACTGAACCATATCAAAACCAGCCCCCTCAATCATTTTCTTGAATTCATCTTGACGAGGAAACTTCCGAATGCTCTCCACCAGATACTGGTATGACTGCCATTGCCCTGCTAAGATCTGTCCCATCGGTGGTATAACTTGAAACGAATATTGGTCATACAACCACTGTAGAGTTTCGTTATTGAGGTGGCTGAATTCAAGGCACATGAATCGTCCACCTGGTTTAAGGACACGGTAAGCTTCCGATAACACCTGAAATGAAAAAAAGACTATTATCTTCTGTAAGGATAATGGCCAGACTAATCTGCAAACCTTATCAATGTGCGTACAATTTCTGATACCAAAGGCAATAGTGTACGCGGAGAATGTATTGTCATCAAAGGGAAGTTCTTCTGCGTTGGCACACTTCCATTCGATCGAAATTTTATCAAGTTTTTCTTGAGTCAATCCCAAATTATCCGCTCGCACTTTGCCTACATCCAGCATGTGTTGATTGATATCCGATATTGTGACGTGACTCTCGCGTCTGTTTGGATTTGGTTGCTTGTCTATGTATTTCAAAAATCTAAATGCAATGTCTCCTGTTCCGCCAGCCATGTCGAGTAGACGTGCTCCACGAATCGGTCCCAAACGCTCCATAAAGATATCCTTCCAGATGCGATGGATTCCCATGGACATAGCATCATTCATAATGTCATAAGATTTGGCTACATCCTCAAAGACTTTATGCACTGTAATTAATTGTATTTAATGGTTTTTGAGTAAGATCCTTCATTTTTTCCTAACCTTTTTCTACTTTTTCACTTTCTTTCACTGTTTGATAGCCAAAGTGTGTAGTACCATCTTCCGAGGAGTTCGGTGTCGATGTTTGAGCTTGATTCGCTAGGGTTCGTTTGAAGTTTGATTTGAATACATTACCTAAATAAATATTGATTGTATTGGGATTACTTTTTAATAAAATCCGCGGGATATTCATGATTTAAATAATAAAGTTTGTCGAAAAGTAGATATGCGGTTAATGTGATGAAATGTTGTTGAAGTTGATAAAACAGCTGGTACTTGACAGCACGGCTGACATTAGTTAGTATTGCCAGCCATTAAAATGTATAGAAAATTTTACTACCAGAACACAACAGTCGCGTCGCAGAGTAAGCAGCGGAATCAACACAAAACTAAAGGGCCTAACATAATAGACGGACGCTGTCGGAAGCGATAAATACTTCGTTAACTTTCGCTATCTATAGCCAGAGCGCTCATCAAACTATCTTCCAAAAATTTTACTGGCAGCTTGCAACAGAAATCTAAATGGTTCAATGGCATTATGGCTGACTTTTTTATTTGAGTGATCGGAAAGCTACTTTTCGTTGGTTTTCGACATTAGCTTCTGGCATTAGAATTCCTTGTATCTTTAATCAAATGTCAAAATTAATGTGTGCGCCAAAAGGGCGCTCTATTTGCAAAGGTCTTTAAATAGCAATTTATAGGTCATGAGCACAGACCCTTACATTATATTCATGTTATCGATAAGGTAGTACCATAAAATCATATGGTAACACTTAATTCCTTATCGATAAAAAGTTTTTCTGTCAAATTTTCGATTTCTATTTGTTGTTGTTTGGGTAGGTTTTTCTTTTTTTTTACCAACTAGGTAAACATTTTTGTTTATTGCTAAAAAGGAAATCATTTGATTTTTCATCCTCATTGGACCAGCTTGTTAAGACAACATTTAACAGCACCCGAAATATTGCTTCACTGGTCTATTTAAATGGATGGTAAGCATCTTGAAAGAATTTTGTTTATTTCTGTCTTCCTTTATTTTTTCCTTGAAGAAATCAATGCAAACATTCCTGAAAATTTCACCGACCTACCTGGCCAAAAGCATTACAATCTAACCCACTACCATCAACGCTTCCATTGGGATTGTGGACTCTCTTGTATTCTTATGATTCTCAGCAGTGCTTCACGTAAGAAATTTCTGGCAAATTTCGATCAGATCTGCAAAGAAGAAGGTTTCGGCCATAGCACATGGACCATTGATCTGTGTTACATTTTACAAAAATTCAATGTGCAACATTTGTACCTGACTAAAACCATTGGAGTCGATCCAACTTATAGTCAACACAGTTATTATACTAAAATAATCGATAAGGACGAGGAAAGGATTACGAAAAAGTTCAAGGATGCTCACTCGCATGGGGTGATGGTTGAGCAGAGAACGGTGCCCTTCACGGAAATCATTTACCACCTTGCCCATCGAGGTCCGGTCATAATACTTACGAATGCGTCACTTCTACGATGTGATGTGTGCAAAAAAAACTCATTTGAGCGAATGGGGTAAGTATGTAGAATAGGTTTCTATAATTTCGTCATGTCATGTCGTTGTGTCATGTGCTCACTCATATTCCAACCGACCTACCTACATTTTTGAAAAAAAAAGGATTCAAGGACATGTTTTTCCATTTTGTTTCTCATCCATTTGGCTCTAAATGCGAAATTGATTTTCTTAAAGTTGTTCGTTTTTAAATCAAATTGGCAAACCCAGGCAATATGCCGGTCATTATGTGGTCCTCTGTGGATTTGATCAGACGAAAAAGAGGGTCTTCTACATGAATCCGGAAGTTACCGATGGACGTGAGTATTTTAATTTTTTTTCTTTTTGTTTATTTTTATTAAAAAAAAAATACTATACTATAATATTTCAGATCTTCTTTTCGAGTTAACTGCTCCTCGGGATAGGAATGTTTCAGTCACAACCGGAATAGCAAACAATTTTCTTGATTTGAATCTGGAATATTCGTATTCAGTGGAGTGGTTATCTTTAAGATGAAATAATTTTCTTTGTTTTTTTGAATAGCACAGTAAATAACTGAAATATTTATTTATTCTCTGTAGATGTTTGTACAAGCTCAATGGATTCCATGGATAAAGCTAGAACTGCCTTCGGTACCGATGAAGACGTTATTCTAATTTTTAGTCGATAAATCCAGTCCCAGGATAAAAAACAAGGGATTTTAATTTTAAAAACTCATTGTGATAAACAAGTTATTTTAACGTTCCATTAGTTAATTGTTTAATTATTTTGAAAAAGTATCACCATATTGTTCAGTCTTGGTTAAAATGAACTTTTAATCAAAAAATTGATCCAATTAACTTATCTGACATAAGATCAACAATTTGGATCAATGCTTGGATTAAATTAGTGAATTATATTATGTTTAATGAATAATATCGCGATTAAACTTATTTAGTCAAAAACAGCACAGTACATAGGTATAATAAATGCAATTGAATATATTTCTGCAATAAAAGAATACAAGATTGTTTAAACATAAATACCTATTGGTGAAGTAGAAAGAGTTGATGAGCCTTAAAATTAAATATCCACGTCAGGAATCAAAGAAAATTAAAATCAAGGACAACAGGTAAGAAAAATGCATATAAAAAATGTATACAAAAACAAATTACAATAAAATTGCTTAAACTGAAGCAAAGTTAATATCCTGAAAATTTTGTCTTTGATTTTATTATTTTCCAACAACAAGCCTAAAAAACTGCAGATGGCGATGTTCTACTATTTTGATGATTCTTAAAAAACGTCATGAGCTTCATCGATGATAGTTCTGTTGATTTCATATTCATAACAGAAAACCGCAATGCCTTACAAGGTTGCAGAAATATCGTCATCAAAAACTTTTTAGCCAGTTATTTTGATAATAATTAAAACCAGGCGTCATAGAAATCTGGTTTGAAGAAAATGCACGCTTTAAAAGATTATCTTATTTAAAAAATAGAGTAAGTAGTAAGTACATGTTTAGGTATTGAGTTCTTACTCAGGTAATAAAAAATATATTCTTATGAATTGTTTTAAGAAATAGCTACATTGTATGGCTTTAGTTTTAGATTCTTGATTTTTTTAAAATAATTTTCATTTTCTGTACAACCAAGCGCGTATCCCAATCGTCTCAACCTAAACAGGCCTAGGCACCTAGAAAATTTTTTGACTGAATCATCAGGCGATCATGAATGGGCAGTAGGTATGATATTTTTCTTTATTCTCCGCATTCTTGCCAAAAATGTAAGTACCGCCCTTAACTAACAGATTTTGTCTTTTTCTCGTTCTATCCCTTTCCTTTGGCTTTGTTCACATTCACATCCATCGGCTAAGATGACTCTCCTTCCATATTGGAAAAATAAAAGTTGGCGGCTTTCTCAGTCTTTTTTCATACTTACCGTTTCATGGAACATCCGATAAAGATAAACTCCTGCCAATGTGAACGAAACAAAATATAAATGTTTACTTCGTATTATTATTATTTATTATTTTCTTCTTTTGAATAGGTTAAGAATAAACATATATACCTACTGCTCGTGCAGGTCGCCTGATGATTTAGGTTAAAATTTCAGGTTCTAGTTTTTTATTGCGTATTTTTTTTTAAGCGTCCCCGATCGTGTTAAACAAATAAACAGGACCAGGTGATATTTTAAATTAAATTATTAGGGGACCATGCGCAGGTAGTAGGTATATTTCTGTTTCTCCTAAATGTTCACATTAGCTTTGTTCACATTCATTGGAGTAGATGGGCTTCCAATAGATCAGTTGAGGTGGAAAGAGAATGCTATTAAGTAGGTGTTGGGACGTTAGGGCTAGTGGCTCTCTCATTCTTAGTCAATAGTCACTAAATGTGCGAGTGCGACGGAACAGCCGATTAAGTCCTGCGAATATGAATTAAGCAAATGTTTATGGATACTTCCTATCATTGACTATAAAACGAAATAAATCAATGATACATACATATGTATGTATCTATACATTTTCACCGTTTGATGGAAGGAGAATGAGACAAAAGGAAAACCTGCTATCAGTTGTATTGAAGGTGGAGCTTGTTTATGAGTAGATAAATAACAAACGATAATATCATACCTACTGCTCTTGCATGGTCGCCTGATGATTTAGTTTTTTTTCATTGTTAAGTCCGATAGTGACAGAACCCGACCTACTCAATTTTTTTTTAATACATTATGGATAAAATGAGTTTAATTTTTCAGAGAAACATAATGTTATGGATTCCAAATAATTAACCAAACCACATTATGGTTGATTAGGTATTTAAATATTAAATCTCAATTAAATATTGTAAGGCCATACGATGTACGGTTTGTTTAACATTTCAATGTGGATTTAATTGATAATTTATGGAAAATACAATTCTTCCAGCAAATATTATAAAAAAAACAAATTTTCGTTTTTATTCAAAGAATAAAGATTTTGTTTTTATTTTTGATTCCTTTAAATTTTTGCTTGCATTCTTTGTGTGTGTTTTAAGTATTAAGAATCTAAAATCCAGGTATTCGTTACTGCAATAATAATTTAATCACTTCACAAAATACGTATATACATATATTATTATGTGTGTACTATATATTTTTTTCAATATTGCTCATCTTAAAGGCCGTGCCTTTTCATTTAAAATCAAAAATATTCAAAATCCATTATCAACAATATAAATAGATATTTTTTTTTAAATACATTCTCTTAGTTTATTACATCATTAACATATTTGTTGTTTCCTTGTTCAACTCTCAGTTGCATCTTTTGTACATACTGAACTTTGTGATATAAACATTTTTTTTCTAATTTTAAAAACAATTTATAATTATTATTAAGGCTAGACTTATGAAATTATAAATAAAACTAAAATTGTCAATTCAATAAAATAATTATTAAATAATAGTAACATGTGAGTACTAGAGTAGAAGTAGTGACAACAACAACAATGTATGTAGTGTGCACTTAAATTTTGTTCGTTTTTAATTAAATAATTTACTCCTATCGACTAAGGTTGTTAATGTAAAGTGCATGAAGTTCTGTGCGTGGTGTATTCTCAAATAGGGCCGCCCGATTTTGGCCTTCGCCCTTTTTGACCCAATGTCCGTATACTCGGAAAGCGCATCCATCAATAACCTATTGTGTGAAAAAAAAATGTTTAGTTAGTATTATATGTCTTTTAATATAATAGTGATTTTTTGTTTAATAAATCGCCAGCATTTAGCTTTTTTTAAAAAAATATTATTGTTGAATTTGATTTGTTTAACTTACCTTTCTGAGCACTTTCACCCTGTAAGGATCTCTTATAGCATCATCGACGCATAATGGTTCAGAGGTATACCGAAGCCTTCGTATCCTGATCATTGCACGAACACACAGTATTGCATACTGGAATTTCTTTTTAGCATTGAACCGACTCTGTTTTCGGAGCTACATTCAGAATAAGAAAAAATTAAAAAATTAGTAAATTATTTGAAAAATAGGTTAAACAACAAAAAAACACGTAATTTTTTTGTTGTCTTCTTCAACTTTTTGTTTTGTTTAGACAATTAAATGAACATAACATAATAAATAAAAATAAAACAAAACAAAACAAAAAATGTGGAAACAGAACACGAATCAAAAAGAAAAAAAAAATAGGAGTACAATAAGGCATGCTAAAGCAAACAAAAAAAAAATATTGTATCGACTCTCTGGAAAAAAATATATATTAATTTTTGTTTTAAATATAAAAAAATATAATATAAAATAGTAAATAAAAAATGCACCCATAAAATATTTAGTAAATATCATTAAAAGATTTTCATTCCGTTAGATTTTTGGTTAAGTTACTATCTGAGAGATTGAAGCTGTGAAATCAATATGTATAAAGTGACCAGGCAATATTGGGATTCAAATATTTAAGGAGATAGAGAAAAGCCAAAAGCATTATGAGGTCCTTATTTCAAATCCTGATTCTGCTATTCGTGAGAATCGAATCATTGGTCACCGTTTTTGTTTCCAGAAGATGGTTGAAATGTCATTTTTGACATTTCACAAATTGTATTTGTGTTGGAAAATATATGTAAGTTCTGTACAAATATAATTTAGAATTCAGAATTGGACATACAGACAATTCACGACCCGACTAATCAATCCCAACGTATAGCAGAATAAGACCATACATCATTATTTTGTACATTTGCTTTTTTTATATCTTGACTACCAAAAAATACGTCTTTTTTGTTTTGTTACATCATAATGTATACTCACAAAGGACTTCCCAAAACAGCAACTAGTAACTCGATCAATAGCAGCATTGAAGTTAGAAAACTGGCAAATGGTAGCAAAGAGAAATTCAAAAAGGAGCTCCAATTAGTTTTTTTTTGTTGTTTGTTTTAAGTTAGGTTATGTTGACAGATTTTTTTTTTACTTTTGAGAATTTTGTTGTTTTTGATAATGATCGGTTTTAGTTGCGTTGCCAGTCCCACAAAAAAGGAAATCTACTTCTTATTCCATGGGGTTGTAAGTATTTATGTTAAGGTTAAATTTTAAACTAAACTAATAAGGTTTTGTGAAAATATTTTTTTTACTATGCGACTATTGTTCAAGGTCAGTAAATTTTGTTTATATTGATTTGATTTTGAGCAAATCAATTATAAAAAAAGCCGAGATATGTAATTGACTTTGAACTTCAGTCATTGTCTTAATTGAAAAAAATATTATCATACAGGGTTATGTATTTTGTGCTTGAGTATTTTCACACCTGTTATCGATATTTTGTATGGAAACTCCATTTTTCTCAAGATGTTGAGGCAGAACATCTTTTTTTTTTAACAGATCTTTTTGGACATAAACCCAAAAAAACATATAAAAGTTTAGAGCTCGCTCAGAGTTTACTTCGAGCTGACATCAAATGCAAGGAAATAATCTAGGACGAAAATAGAGCTACATAAAATTTTTTAAAGCCAATTCAGAACGATCCAGTGCTAACATCGTACAGACCTTAAGATAATGCATAATTTTCCAATTTGATAAATATGAAAAATATTGTTGTTTAAAATTGATGCCATTATGTTAATCGAAAATTGAGGCCGAATTAAATTAAAATTTCGAATCGAATTGCTTCCTGCTCAATGAGTTTGTATGAAATTAAGCATCTTATTTTAAAAGCTTATCGAAGATTTTGATATCAATATATTGGATTTTTGAGCATAATATAAGAATATATGTATGTACATATTATGTTTTCTAAAAAATCTCGCGATTTTTAAATATATTTATTTAAATTGCTTCAAAATTTAAAATATTGCTATCAGAACGTTTGATGTGCTTTACTATGTAGGTACTTATAGCTTTTCAAAATGTTTTAAAAGCTTGAAACTTATAAATGTATTTGTAAATTTGGAGAACTTTTGATATAAGAACTTCAAGAATTCTGAGAGTGTGATTTTAAATTTACATTCAAAATTTTTTTTTCATTATTTATCAATAATGAAAAAAAAATCACATAATCACATGAGTGAAATCAACTAAAACAAACCAAAAATATAATTTTTTGTAAACAATTTTATCATCGGGAGTTAACTCCACTTCGCAATATGGAAAAAAAGGGGAATTATTTCACTGCACCAAAATAGATATGAAAATAATAATACACGTAATATTGTACACACCTATGTATGACCATTATCAAGCACAAAAAAAATAACCCTGCAGTTTTGCACTCAACTTCAAAAACCTAATTGAATATAATGTAAGTGCAAATTTGCAGTTTAAGCGTATGAAATAGTGAAAGTATAACATTAGAGCAAGTACTTAGATCGAGAAAAAATTAATATATGTACATAAATAAATTCATGCAAACAACGAATAGCTTGATAGCTACTTTCCAGTACATTTTTTTGGGTAATAGCAAAACTTTAATGTGCAGAAAAATTGTATTTTTTGTTGCTTTGTCTTTCAATACAAGCAAAATGTAGATTGTAATTATATTTTATTTATTTACAAAAACCCTTGAAATTGGGCGTGTCCATAATTATTTTTTGCTAACTTAGGCTCAATTTATTCACTCCCTATCAAATTTATTACTAAATATCGGAAATTTATGAAATCTAATACAAATTGTTGAAATCTCCTATTTGTAATTGCAATATTAAATTAAAAAGAGTCAATAAATTTGGCCTTAAAGAAAAAGAATAAATTCGATTTTTAGAAGCTATGATAAGGTAAGACCTGAACGCATCTATTGTGCCTAAGGATGCAAGCAAGAAAGATTAATAAAGAAGATGGAGGCTTGTTCCGTGATTTAATCTAAATTATAGAATCGTCGATGGGTTTGATTTTTATTTTATAAATTCACTTATAATCGATGAAGACGAAAAAAGAACATTTCTTTGGTGCATTCGTATATATTGAATTGAAATCTATTTTTTTTTTTGTTTTTTAATAAAATTAAAATGATTAACTGAAAATATGGAATTATCGTGTTTATAATAAGATAAGACTTAGTATTTGTGACATTGGGTAAACATTATTTTTTATTATTAAATGTTGTAGAAAAATTCTGAGTCTTTCCGATAAATTCCAGAATTTCAGCATTTTTGGAAATTGCAATAAAATATGTATATAAATTGAATCACTATAAAGGAAATCAGTGATTTTTTCTAATGTATTTTGTAAGAATATTAGTATTTCAAAATATTCATTTTTGATTTTTATGATTCTCTTACCAAACGGGTAAGAAGGTTGTCTGAAAAATGTTGAGCCATGAAAATGTTTCACTTTTATTCGAATCTATCCGGTGGCGTAACCGGTTCGTAGTTGGTTATGTCCGACAAGTATGGCCTAATATACACGTAGCATGTGGGGCCAACAAAAAAAAAATCATTCTGGTTTAGATAACGCAAACTACGCTACTATTTGTTCTTAGCAGGCGCAGTATTATATTGAAAACACGTCATGTTCGTGTCAAGGCTCAATTCTTTTCAGAAAACCCTAATGGATTTTATTGATAGTTAATTTATAGTTTTAAAAGCCAATAATAATTGCATATTACTTCAATAATATACCTACTTTATAAAATAAATTAATATTTTTTAATCATTAAACTATACGATTACTTTTTGTCTAGCGCAGGCGTTTAGAAGCATTACAAAATGATAAAGCGTAATTTCAAAAAAAAAAGTATTTAAATTTTATATATGTACAATCGAAACAACTTAAGTATACAATACAGTAGTAACTTATGTGCTACATAATATTATTTTGCAAAATATAGATAAGTGAAAAATGCGAGTCGTGTGTGTGTGTGTTTTTTTTTAAAGTAAACTTAACATAAATATTTTTTAAAATAATAATTTTTTTTAGAATAAAAAAACAAAAAAAAAACCTGCCTGTGTACTTTGAATATGATTTGTAGATGGTGTTTCTTCACCAATAAGATTATCATAATTCTTTTTGGTGATATACAGTTTAAGAGTGTAGTTTCCATTTTGTATACTCTGCTCTTTTAACTGCTCGTAACTAGTAGGATGTCCAATTGAGCGCTCTGGTTTTGAGATCTAAAAGCAAAATTTTGTTTTTGATGGATGAAATTTAGATGATAACAAAAAATAGTGTGCTGATTGTGAGATTGATGATTATATAAATTTGGGCTTGGGTTTCCTTACTGCATTTCGCAGTGTAAGCAAAAAAAAAAAATAAAGAGAAAAGAATATAAACTAAATAATTCCAGAGGAAGGAAAAAAATAATAAAGAACTAAGAAAGAAGAGAAGGGTGAAGTTTCTACAATTTTTTTCGGATATTCAAAATTATTTATGTAAACCACCAAAGAGGTTTATTCTAAAGAAAAACTTAGGCTTATTATATAGGTATCACTTGTAGATTAATAATAAGATTTAGTGATATGTCAAATAGATAATTGGTTTAACATTATTTATATATGTTTATAAATAATTGTGGTGACCAAGAGCACGAACTACATAACCATTGCCATCGTAAAAATAGAAAAATTTTCCAAATATTGTTACAAATTTGCTAAAATAGAATAAGGGTGTCTTACACCTCAAATTGATCGAGATGATAATATGATCAATATTGTTGAAGTTCCACTGATTAAATAGAGAGTTCTATAGCCTTGGTGCTTAGACATACAAAAAAAAAATGTTTTCAAAATCAAGACTTTAGATTAATTTTTTTTTTTGATATATTGCCAATATTCAAATACATACATGTATTTCGAGAGATCGGATCTATTTAAAAAAAAATGAATGTATTAGAAACAAGATACCTTAAAAAGTTTAAGTGTGAAGTTTTATGATGCTTTATTTTTGACATGGCTGACGTTTGAAATAAATAATATTGTTAGATTTGAAAACATGTCAGTCATCATTGCTTCATTGAATATATTTACTTAAAATGTTTTTGACCAATCAATATCAAAAGTCGACAAGATCCTAGTGATCGACCTTATAAGGACATTCTTTAATTTTTTTTTTTGTATTTTCGATATTTTTTAAAGTCTCAAACGGGAAGTAATGAAAAAACAAGAATCGCTTTACTAACAAATTTTAAGTCGTTCCAACCACTGGATTCATAAAGAGTGTAGATGTAGCTTTCATTTGAATGCCGGAAAAAGTGTAAAATGTTACCAAAAAATTGCATTTTCTAGCCGAAATAACCTGAAAAGGATTATCGAACCAGCAGTTTTGTGTGATTCAAATGAAGCTATCGGTTGGAATACCATTTTTTGAAGACCGACATGAAATAGATAAACATAGGGTTGTCTCCTAAAGGATACATTGCATTCCTAAAGCCGACAACAAGAAAGTAATTAATGCAAATATCAAAAAATAATCAAGGAATGAGAATAAACTAAACAAATAAATTTTTAACTACGAACTGAATCTACCAGATTATTGCTGACGTCTAACAGGGTGTTTGCGTATAAATATTTATGATTGGCAACCCTTTCTTTTATTTCAAAAAAAAAAAACATAAAACAATAAATGGGAACAATATTTATAAATTAATAATAATTTATTATGATTTACTCTTAAATGAACCATAAAACTATTTAAACAAAAATCAGGTTTTAAGCATTTTCGCTTTTCCGGTTGTCTTTGACGCACAAACTATTTGCATTGCAGTAAATTTTTTGAAATAATACTTGAAGTAGGTACAACCTAGTAACAAATTAAACCAATTTAATATTTCACCATATTTATTTTTAAAATACTTATTTCTTTCTAAAATATTACATTATTTCCTATTCTCAACCATTCTGTTTTTGTTGATTAGTCTTGACGCATACATTTTTTGTTTTCAATCAAATGATCAAAATAATTTAAATAAATCTCCTGGGAATAAAATTCAGGAACAGATTTTTTAAAATTAAATTTGGTCTTGGCAATTTCATAAGCATGCTTCTTAATTAAGTGAATATATTTCATATTGTAAACACCTATATTGAAACTTAAATTTAACTTGCATATCATGCATCGATACAAAAAAAAATCAAGTCAAAGACATGCAAGCGTTATTTCCCTCAGATATTTATTTACAATTTTGCAATTTTGTTCTTAGTTTGTAGTATTTTTTTTTTCAGAATGATATTTTTAAAAGTTTAGTAGTTAGCATTTTTGAAAATAGAACAAAAAAAATACAAAACAGTATTGGATTAGTAAAAAATAGATAAAAAGGAAAATAAACGCATCTAAAAAAAAACCCAAAGACAAACAATAAACGATCACTTGTGACCATGATGCGTAGTTTTGCAAAACAAAACTTAACAAACACAAAAAAGAGAGACCGATAAAAAAAACTCAATGAAAAAAGGATTATTTATGATAGTTAAAAAAAAAAAATTATGTGTAAAATGAGAAAACAATCACTCGTCTTTTAATATCGAAACAGTGTTTTGTCCAGAAACGGATCGTTACCAGTGCAATTTCCGTGATACGACTCATTCTCCTCGATTTGTATGAGAGGCTGCGTTTAATTCCATCGATATTTTGCTCAAATAGCTTTTTATTTTAAATATTACATATTTTTTATTTTATATTTAAGAGTGATTTGTTTTTAAGTATCGATTTGAATTATTGTAGATCGTCATATAAAATAATAATAGAAAAAGTAGAAGATAAGAAAATAAATAAATAGAAATAATATGACATAAAATTAGAAATATAAACTTGGTCGTTATTTATTTAACAAAAATAAATATTGTATGTTTGTCGATATGGGCCGATTTAAATAAAATGACAAACTAAATTCTAAAGAAAAAGCAATCTACGCAAAATGAAAAATATATTTAATCTCTTTCGAAAGAATAAATAATAAATAGGAGAAAACAAAAGTGAAAAAGGCTCAAGAAAAAAAAAAGAAATATTTTTTCTAAATCAGAATGTAACTAAAAGAATAGTTATAAAAACAAAGTGCTCGGGAAGTGCAAGGAAGAACAAACGAATACTTACGATTTGGTTGAAGAATGGATGTCTTAATACTTCCTTCACTGTGATCCTTTGAGATGGATCGACGACTAGACACTTTCTAATGAGATCCTTTGGATCTTCTGTAAAATAGATAAATTCAAAATCAAATTAGAAAAGATTGTATTTTATGACAAAATAGAAATTAATATTTCAACGACATTTGTAAACTGAAAGAAAAGTTAAGGGTCCTACACACGATCACCATTACTCGGCAGATATTGTTGACTGTTTTTTATCATTGATGAAAAAATGACTGCCTGATTTTATTCTTTTTGCCTGGTTATTGCTGCTACTTATATGTTTTCTCTTCCTTACAAACAACCAAGTTTAAAAAATATAAACGTATATAGAACATTGTCCCAAATAAGAAATATTTAAACAATAATTTCTTTTCCAAGTATTTAATGACAATTAAAATTTTGTTTAACAAGAACATTGAAGAGTATAACTGAATTGAGATTTGTTCAAGTAATATAATTGTGAGATAATTTTGATGGTGTGCAGGATAAATGAGTGACTGTCGCGACTACGAGGGCTGTTGGATAAGTTAGCGGGTCCTACCAATAAATAAATTTACTTACGAATTAAATATTTTCGAGAAATTAACCATAATAGTATATGCACATCATTAAAAATTAACCATACATTATGTTTATTTTTTTGCGATCCGAGGAAGACCTCCCAACAGATGGCTTACACAAGTAGAAAAAAACCTTAATCAATTTGCTTTGCGTCACTGGAGGCGACTTCTAGCTACTGATAGAGCTCGACGAAAAAGCTTTTTGGTTGAGAAGGCTAATTAGAGGCAGAATTGGATTAAAAGGCTTGTTGGTTGGCTGCAGTTCATCCTGGGATGTGGGCCAGATCAAAAGTAAAATTAATTTAGCGTTTTCCAATAATAGACTCAAGTCATTGAAAGTTTCTATTAATTCGACTTGCCACAAGTTATCTAAGAATGACTCTACTAACAAATTTTATAACCAATAATGATTTTTTAGTTTAGAATTATCGAAATTTTATCGGGAATATACATATTTCATTCTTTCGAAAACTGAGCTTTATCGAGCATATATTTCCGTCGTTCGGAAACTTTTCTAATTTACTAAAATTTGGAATACAATTTTAGGAAACAAATTTTCTGGCGAAGAAAAAAAACAATTTTGTTCTGCACTAAAGTCTGAGGATTCTGTTAGCACATTTTATTATGTTATTAAAGAAGTTGCAATATTTTATTTTTTTTTTTATCATAAGAATATAACGAATCAACACCCCAATTGAAATGATTCGAAAATGCATCAGTTCTACCAAAACATTCATGAAGAAATAATCTGCTTACCTGATATGTCCACCCATTCGGGCGATGTAAAGCTATATTTTCCCTCCATGATATTGCGCAGCATTACCATTTGTTTTCTATGCCAAAAAGGAGGACATCCTACCAGCAGGGTAAACATTATAACACCACACGCCCAACTGTATCAAAAGAATACAAATTTAATTAGTTATACATATTATTGAAAAACTTATATGATCGGCCCTAGTGAGGTATTCGTCGGTACAGAAAATTGTCTAATTTTGTTGCGTGGTATTCTTTCGACAGCGCCAAACAAATTGCGATTCGTATGAAATCAGAGAAATTTCCATTCCGACGAATACCTCCCTAGGCCAATATATATATTACATATCAACTTCCTGTGAGTAACCAGGCGATCCTTCAAACATATTACATCTTAATGTTTCTGGTGCCAAATAGCCCGGTGTACCACATAGATCTGTAAAAAATAAACAAATTTTTTCTCATATTCGTTTTTTTGGAAAAAATAGTTTACTTTCTAACCGTTCAATTTTTCGCCTTCTTTTAATTGACGGGCAAAGCCAAAGTCTGTGATTTTAACATTATGATTCTCGTCCAGCAGAATATTCTCTGGCTTTAAGTCTCTATGGACAATATTTTTACCATGTATATATTCGACGCCTTCGAAAATTTGTCTATATAAAATAATCATTATTAAAATAAGTAGAAGGTATTTGTTAATTTAATGAATTTACCTCATTATGGTTCTAGTCTTTTTTTCTGAAAGCGTTACAACTGTTGTTAAGTAATCGAAAAGTTCACCTTTTGGACAGAGTTCAAATACTAAAAACACGAATGCATCCGATTCGAAAACATCTTGTAAATCAACTGAAATGGTTAATAAAATAAAATGTAGCAACAATTTGTTAATGAAATGGTTTTATAAACAAATTTACTCATACACTTGCCACATTAGCACCACTTTAAAGCAAATTTAGGCTGGATTTTTAAAATTCTCTTGTGGTTTACAACTCTGTTATATAAGATTAGAAAAAAAGAAAAGAACTTACTTATATATGGATGACCCATAACTTGTCTTAATATGGATATTTCTTGCCTAGTGGCTTCTAACATATGCAGGGGATTTGATTCACCAGCTTCTGTGGCACCACCAAGATCTATGATTTTTGCAGCAAACTCCTTGCCGGTTTCTTTTTCAATACATCTTCGAACTGTCGAACTGATACCTCTGAAAAATTAATTAAGAAAAAAAAATTTTATAAAACATCGGATCTTAGATTCACGAGTTAAAAAATTTAATTAAATCAATGGAATTTTTTTGGTTGTATGTATAACCTTTTATTTAGTTTTTTGTTTTCTGGATTGACAGCATTTTGGAAAACAGAATTTTGGATTAAGAATTATGAACTACAGAATTTTGGAATATTGAATAACGAGCAAATAGTTTCAATAGTGAGGATTTATCCTTACAGCGATGGTTATAAATTTGTTTCTTTCTTTTTAAAAGTGAAGTGTTTTATTTAGATAAATAGGAAAATCTGTACAAGGGCAAGAAATCAGCTGATGAAATGTTCTGCTCTAAGAGTGTTCGGTGTCAAATAAAAATCTGGGTAGCCCTGAGTTTTTTGACAATGACATTCCAGAGCACCATTGAATTTGCAACATCGAATAGACAGACCTGTTGTTATGTAAAACAATATGTACATGCAATGAAAATAAATTATCACTCTATTACTAAACTAGGTATTATAAAACTTAAGAATGATTTCCTAATCTAGATCATATACATATAATATATATTTGTTCGTCTTTTTTCTAAAGATATTAATTGAAAACACCGCTTTCGTTTAAAATGGTAATATAAATTCACTTGACCTTGAAATGAACTTGACAATGAAAAGTTAAAGTCATGGTTTCAATAAAGCCACGTTTGTAAGTAATGTAATTACATTATCTTACAAAAATATGGCCATAAAATGTAACTATTATCTTTGATAACAAGAATTAAAGCAATTAAAATGTATAATCTATACAAAGAAAGTGATTAATATGATAGTGTTGTATCTTAAAGGATTTACTTAGAGCCAGTGCAGGTGACAGAAAGATGATTGACTTAATAAATATTTGTTTATGGATTCTTCATGTAAATGGAATTTGGAATATTTGTTTTTCAAATATTAGACATGATTCATTTATATTAAAACTTATTGTAGAGAAAGTATTGCATTCTCTCGAGAAGGCGATGACTTGTTTTTTCTTGGTAAATATGAAGCTTCTGCAAATAAAAAATTCCTGTAATATCCATATAGCTTTGAACCAGAAATAGTTAAGTTCCAAAACTATAACACATTATGGGGGCTGTTATAAATTTTGTTTTTAGAGACAAGACACCAGAGATTCGATGGGGGCAATCGCTAAACAGAATTCATATGTAAATAATTTCCTTCTTAAAATATTGAGAACGTCAAAAGCTATTCTTGGAATTTGTTTGCCATTCAAGTGGTGTGGTATCCACCCACTTTCTCAAAATTGACATCAATTATATGGATTAATGTGATTTAATTTGATTAAGCACTTGTGATCGCTGTGGAAAAATGAAATTTGGTAGAAAGGTATTTGGGCACTCGAGTAAAAAAAAATACAAATGTTAAAACTTCAAATTTTCAGTCAGTGATGGGAGGATCTACCTTTTTTTCTTAGAGTCCATAAGAAAAAATTTTCCTATAATGCGGGATGTGATGTTAGCATTCAAAAATTAACAATAACAATTTAGCAGTGGCTTTTATATACGAAACGCTACAAACAAATGAACGCGTTGTTAGAGTAAGTGTTACATTTTTGGCCCAAGAACGTGAGAACTTATTTTCCATCTGAAAACAATTTAACCGTTATGATCAAACAATCACAAATCTTACTTGAAAATCATTCAATTGTGGTTTACACTATTTAATATGTGTTCAAATGAAGTTTTTAAGAAAAAACAATCTAGAACTTTGAGATATGTATGTGATCAGATTAATTGATTAAAATTGTTAAGCAGTAATATATTTATATCTTAACATTAGGTCGCTCATAATTTAGAGTTTTTTAGTTTAAAATTTTTAAATGGATTTTAAGTGTTGATGAGTAAACACCTCATTGGATTGCATTGCTTATAAACAAATATTATTTTTGGCTAAAAGAATTACGATACATTAAAAAAAAGATATTACAGTAAGAGATGTGTTGCTACAAATCCCGAACCAAGTCACACTTACTGAGAAAAATTAACCAAAATATTTTGTATTTTTTCTCATTGTGGATAATAAATTTAACTTTTAAATATTTTTTCGATCTGATGTGGTCTTTTCGAGTTATTTATTAAGGAAATGCACAACATTCATAAGAAACTGTTAGGTAGTTTATACTTACATATACGATTTATCGAACTTTTTTTTTTAGATCGAGTTCATTTATATCTGTCTAATTTATTATTTGTGAAAAGTTTCCAAGTTCTTCCAAGGACATGAGGATATTTTTGAATTAATATACGAATGAACGAATACAAATTGTTTTTGTTTTTCAAAATGTTTTGACAAAAATTCATTTGAGTAGAATTTACTTCAAATGATTAGCTGTTGTCTTGTCTTATCTTTTGGGTCGAATTTTTGAATATATTGTATAGCAAGAGAGTGTCTATAAAACAGCAACCACTTTGCAGGACAACTATAAAAGAACTACTGTCCAATTCGAATTGTAAATTTATTAAATTTTGTATCTTAGTGCTGTTTGAGTTATCGTTACGAACGAAGCTCTTCACAACAATAATTGTTCATTAATTAAAATCTTGTTCAAAGAGGTTTTAAGGGGACACAACAAAATCACTTTTTTTTTAAATAATTGAAAACGAAATCATCCTTGGAAATAGTGGATATTAAATATTTTTCTTTATTTAGCCTAGATATGTAAGCTATGGTTTGATAAATTACTTTATTGGAAATTGAAAACTAAAAATCGAAACCATTTATTTGATGATTGCGCAATGCATTTAAGTATTAAGATTATCAGTTTTAGCTAGTTTTAATAAACAAATTTTTATAGAAATCGTTATGTATACGAATGATATGATGTTTTAAGCAGTCTTAAGCAGAAGTGAATGAATAAAAAGTAGCATCTTTTTTAATGAGCTTTAATCACGTCGTCGTTTAAATGAAATGATTGCTAGGAAAGGAAAAAATAATTTTTCTTATGAAACTTGTACATATATCTATTATTTAACTGGTCATTTTGGAGGAAGCATTTATATTCTTCTTCTTTTTGTTTCAACTGTTATCAACTAATATCAATGTAAATTCTGAGTTTATTTTCAATAGTTTACTTTGGACTGATAAATAAAAACCCTACGAGCTGGAGGAACAACTGCAGTGCTTTCCTTTCATTTTAAAGAATTCAGGAGATGAGTTTTGGATTATAGACTATTGGACTATTGAAATATTGGAATCCCAAATGAAATTAACGGTTTCTTAGCCCATAAATGGACTTATTCCAAATTTAATAACAAATTATTAAAAAAAAATCGAGACAATCGAGTCCATGTTTTTTTAAAGTTTTTTTTTTTTATTATTATTGGTAGACGAACAATAGTTCTAGAGGGGGTGGAATGAGATACCTTCTTTTAATTCGGGAGGGGAAATTTTCGGAAACATTGGCTCAAATCAAGTTGATTAAGCCCTGAAGACCGTACTGATACTTTTAAAGAATATCTGTCTATTTATAAAAAAAAAAAGTAATTTCAAAGTGAGAATAACGAAGGTTAAAAAGTAATCCATAAATTTAGAGTTTTCTAGACTCAACGCAGAGGCAGTTGCTTTCTGTGAAGACTGAGTTAACAAAAATTTGATCCATGGATTAGTTAACCTGAGAGAAAGATTTTAAACTTCTGTTTTTTTTTTGTTTTTAATAGGACGATATATGTTTATTTAATCCGTTTGTGCTGTTTAATAACTTACATCAAAAATTCAAAACTGCTGATTTATTCTTGATTCATTGAATATTTTTATTATTTACACTTTTGTTGATCCGTGAGCAACCTATACTTCGACACCAAGCATAAAACCGAAAGTCATTGCATTTTCTTTGCTTATTTCGATAGAACTATTTGAGTGCACTTTATTTCTAGTTAGAACACTGTTAACATCAAATCTAATCGATAACAAAAGATTAAGGTTAATTAATTGGTCCCGTTTCAAGAATTTTTTTTTATTTTGTTAGCTCCAGTTTTTTTTATTTTGCAAGGAGGACACTCTTGCAGCAGCTCCAAACTAAACAACACTAGTTAAGTCAAGCCATTTCAGCATTTGGGTAAACACATGATTTACGTGTACATACTCGTATATGCAAAGTAAGCTTACTTATGCAAATGGAATTAATATAATAATGAACCTAACTGGGTCGCATGCATTTGCGTTGATATGGTATGGAAATCAAATAAATAAAAATATGAAATTTACTTCAAAAAACAGCGCTGCGACGCACAGAGGGGTACTAAAAAAAATCTTTTCACATAATCTTGGTGACGAATTGACATCGCCAAAATGTGAAATTATGCCACCAAGAAACTTCTCACGCAATAAAGCCATTATTGGTCCTGTTGTGTAGCTTGTTGCTCTGTCTTTTTGAAACCAAATATTTTCCAAGTCATGATTTTCCATCACCGATCGACGGTACCAAATCCATAAATTGGGATCCTCAGCAACACTTGCAGCTACAATATTTTCGGCTGAGAGTTCATTACGATGATGGTGGCCAAACGATCCATTATCCTAAATGGCACATGCCAGCTGAGTTTGATGGTTGTCAAATACCAAGTTAGTAAGTACGAAATGAATCACCCTGTATTACAGTATTGACACACCGATGTCCAAATTTGGTCTTATTTCGGTTTTGAAAACGCAATAATGCTTAAGTTTTGAAAAATTGGTTTTATTTCTTTTAGCGTCATTTTAAATCATAAGCGTGTTCATTTTTGTTCAATTCTGCGCATCTTACATATCAAATTTTAATAATTATTGTTGTCAATAAATTTTTAACACTCATAGGACTGCACTCATTAATAAGGAATTTATTTCATAAAAATCGTTCTATCTTAAAACATTTCCAATTTTTTTTCAAGAATCCATTGTTTTATCATAAATTTGAAACTTTAACCGTGTAATTACTTGTCAACCTTACTTTCTTTTTAAATTTCCTTCCTAGATTTTTTTGTCTCGAGGCAATTAACAAGTCTTGTATCTATTTCCTATATGGGTGTCTGCAAGCTTTATGATCAACTCACTTCAAACTATAAAAAAAAAATATATAATTAAACACTCATGACGTTCTTTAAACCTTGACCTATAAGTAGTGCCAAATAAAATATTTTTAAATTTAATTACTCACCTACCTAAATCTTGAAATGCGAGTTTGTGTATCAATATGGTGGGTGTTTGTATACATATTTTGTTCTAATTCGTCTAATCTAATTGAGTGCCAAATTTGATGAAAAAAAAACAATGAACAAAGTGTTGATAGTTTATGTTTAATCGTACATACATAAATTATGTATTTCAATTGAAAGACTCATTCAAACATCTTGAACGGAATTTCAAGTATGATTAAAACATTTTTTTTAAATTGCTTATACAAAATTAGATTTGGGAAAGCACGTTGATAAGGGATTTATTTTTTTGTTTTTGTTTATTTCTTTTGCTGTAACTTGACATTCAAATTTAATTGACGTAGGTGGGAACGACTTTCTAAAAAAAAAAATAGTAGAAACACCATGTTAAACAAATTAACGTATGTACAGTGAATCAAGAAACTTTACATCTGTATAAATAAAAGTGTAAAAAATATTCGTTTGTTCCTAATCGACAATCTCCGAAAGTTTATCACCGATTGCTTTTGCCACAATATTGCATTCGAATATGCGAGTGTTTATATCACTCAATAACCTTTATTTTCAACCAAAAAAATATCGGTCAAGCTCTGAGAGTAACCTTTTTTTTGGTATTTTTTAGGTTACAGTTTTATTTTTGAGAGAAAAAAATAATTCTCATTTGCAATTTTATCAATCACAATACCCGTTAGTAGGTATAACCGTTAAAGTATTTTGTAAGCCATTATTCATGCAGATATGCAGGTTATTAGGCTTTTTATTTTTAGTCATCAGTTTGAAAAATAAACACGGTCTCTTCAAATTGAAATTGAAACCGGTAAAAATAACGGTTACTCCCATTTATAGACTCAATGGGTTGGTATTGAAATTTCTGTGTTCAATGCTGTTGCAAATGTAGTAGAAAGTGCACTGGGGAACTATGTATATTAAACATAACTGTATGAGTTTTCGATTTTATTATAATGTTCAAATACATATCTTAAAATATTTCTTCAAATTTATTTTATTTGCATGGTAATATCAGGAAAAATATTCAGAAATGGAACTGCCTAAAGACAGAATCCAGAATGTCAAATTCTCGAAATACAGAATTCCTTCAAATCAATCTGGGATTCGGAATTTTGTCTTTCAGGATTTTGGTGTTTTGGAATTTGGAATTTGGCATTCGGGTTTTGTACTTCGTGATCTTGTCTCTCGGGATTTCGTACTTTACTACTTCATTCTTTAAATCCAGGTTTTCACAAATGTGTGTGCATATACAAATCATGCATATTAATAGTCGTCTGACAAATTGTTTCTTTGTCTTTTCTAAGCTAATTTGGAGTTTATGTTATTCATAGACAATTTAGACCCGGTTCCAAAAGATAAACTGTAGCTCAATACCTAAAAACGCTTGACTATTTGAGTAAGTTGTTTTTTTCTTTTTGTCAAAAAATGGATTGGATTTCTATGAATTGACAGGCAATAGTACTAAAATTGTAGTAGAATTATGTTTTTTACTAAACATAGCTGCCAAATTCTTTATGAATAGCAGCTGTTTCTAACCTGTGTGTTAACTTAAGACTCGAGGCCAGTTGGACTCGATCCAAAAGTTTGGCTATGAATATGTCCCAAAGTGTTCTGAGCTTCCGGTATTAAAAAAAACTTTTCTTTGTGATATTTTCGAATCTTAAATTTAAATTTATGAGCGAAGCCATCAGAAGCCAGGGTGCGCCAGCTAGTATTTTATTAAAAAAATGAATAAAGATATAATATAACACTGGGCTTGAAATTGGCAAAAATCAAACGAACAGATCTAATATTATATTTTGATCATTGTTGATACGTTGCGGAATGAAATGCTGAATACCGAAATGCTTAACTTAGGAATTGTGAATAAATAAAACAATTACAAAATTGTGTTTTCTATTCACGCTTAGTTTTTATTTAAGTCACACTGTTTATTCGACGTCATCCTAAGAATCGGTAGTCGCTTAAATTCTTTGTCATACACTAAATTAGCGCGTATATTTTTTTAAGTGAAACTTTGACAATAAATCTGTGAACGAAACGTTTTTGCTTTCTTAATTAATAAGATCCGTTAAAAAAATTTCTTTAGCATCAGAAGTATTCACGCATATGGGTAATGGTTTTAATTTTAGAAATCTAAAAATAAAACATAACAGGCAGTTTAAAAATTTCGTTGTTTATTATGTACTTGCATGCATAGTAAGCTGTAGCTTAGTATGAAGGCTTGTTTAGAAATGCAGGTTGATGGACTCGATCACAATTGCACATTACCCTGGTCGGCAGGAATTTAATGTGTATGTCATTTTTTATTATATTTCCTCAATGCAAAAATCCGAATCTGATCTCAGAATTTTTCTAGTAGTACGTTAAGTTTTTGGGAAATTAGAGTCTTTGAAGTTTAAAAAAACTTTTTTTAGCTGAAATCATTTTTGGATACAGAAAACCCTTGGAAAAATATATTTTGATTCAAAGTAGGACAAAAAAATTAAATTTTACAGACCAGTGAAATCCCATCTTATATTTGTTTAGATTTTCAAAGGTTTCCTTTTTTTATAGTTGGGTCCTGTTTTTCAGTTCTGAGTTAAACCAGAGTAAGTTAATTATGATGATTAATAATGATCGGTAGCGAAATCCACAAGCTATTTTTTCGTGGTGGTGGATGAAAGAAGAAGGACTTGAAAAACTGAGTCGTGAGTTATGTCTGGGTTAGTTTCAATCCCTGAATTGGGGTTATACTATCACAAAAAAAGTTTTACAAAAGTAAATTTTGTAAAAAAATGACAAAGAAAATTTCGTCAAAAAAATTTAAAAAAATATTGTCAAATTTTTCAATTTCATCATCACTGAAAACAGAAATGGTTGAAAAATGAACGCCGAGCAAATGTCAAACAAAAAAAAATTGGAAGGCAATCAAATAAATTTGGAAATAAAAGCATTGTCAAAAAAATTTGTCAACCAAAAAAACTAAGAACTGGAATTTTTTTTCTTTTGAACCACTGGAACTATAATTATGGAAAAAAGGTTTTGTCAAAAAAATGTTAAAAAAAATTCTAGAAAAAATGTAAAAACAAAACTTTGTCAATTTTTTTTTGTCGAAACTGAAGTGCCGCCGCGCTGCCTACTGAGCTATCGGCTAATCGTTCAATCATTTTATCAGTGGTGTACACTGTCTTGATCTTTTGAACAGAGAGAAAAGAAATCAATACGAGATTTAAAGAAGTTTTATGGTATACAATCTGTTTAGCGATGAGTATACGTTCTAAGTTCAAAACCATCTTTTCACTCTTGTTAATTTGTTTTTTCTTAAATCTTTAACAATTCGTGGATGGATGTTCCCAAGTAAACGATTTTCAGAATTCATAATATGTAATAGTAATTTGATGGCGCATAGCTCATTAATTTAAAAAAGAAAATTGAATCCAACTTGAATTGAAAATTGCGTTTTTTGTTTTTCTTTTTTAAAGATTTTGTAAAAGTGACCCGCAACTACACCAGCAAGACATGACGCATAACAGAAGAATTGAATGTGAACAAGTTTTGAAATTTGATCAGCTTTGGTAGTGTACAATGGATAAATAAGTATCTAGTGTAATTGACTTTTGATGATTTAAAATGATGATATTAGCAATTTAATTTTTAACTACGTGATTTGAGTCATTTACAAAAACAATATATAACAACCTACCTCTTCGCAACATTTTTTTTTTTTTTGCACTACAACAACACTTTTTTTTATAAGACCATTTTTTCGCAGAAAATTGCGAATTTGATCATTTGTGTAACCTGCGGTAAACTCTTCCATTCAATGGGAACAAACATTAATTAATGAATAAACAGAATTAAATGTTCAATTCAAAACTTGTTTTACCGTTCTATTGTTAAAAGTTCTATATCGAATGACAGTGTCATATTGTATATAGTTTGGTTTACATTACCACTTAGGTAGCGCACCTGGGACAATAAACTTGTGAAAATTTTCATTCATAAGGGTTGAGTGGGAGATTCATATTATCGAATCGGTCGTTGAATTGGCCACTCAAAATGTTTACGCTTTTTTTTCTACAAATATTCAATCATTCACCTTTGGTTTTTTTTTTGTGTGGTTTGATGTGGAGAATTACAATTAGTGTATCTCTACTTTAAATAGAATGTACTTATTTTTTGTTTGTTCTTTCTGTTTTGCAATGAACGCCGGCCGGCTGGCGGCTTTTTACTTTGAAGTTAAAATGCTGAATTGAATATTGAATTTTGATAAAAGCAGATTACGCTGAGCTATTGATTTCAATTGAGAACAATTTAAAAAATTTCAACTAATATATTAACAATTAGTTTATTACTTTTATCTTAAGTCTTAGGCTGCAGTTACGTCTGACGGGCGTATTGAGAGGTATTCTTAGCCGCATGGTGTTCTTGAAAGGAACCACGTTTTTCTTGCTAGGACTGGTACACCTACATCTTCGGTCGTAACCTTGCACTTAGTTGAGTAGATTTCATGGCATTTTAGAATGAATAGGGTCGAGCAACTTTTTTTTTTAATTTTCATAAAGAAAAACTAAAATGATAAAAAGAAAAAAAAAAATTTCCAAAATCCAAAAACATTTTGTTTTGCAATAATATCATATACATATTTTTATTTTTGGAGGTAGAAAAATTCAACTGCGTCCAACCCAAAAACCTTAAGTTCGAAGTTTGAAGAAAATAGCTTCAGATGTTAAAAAATTCACCAAACGCTCGTAAATTTAAGAACCCCTTAACTTAAACTCAAAAATCTTCCCTCATTTACTCAAAAAAATAAAACTTTTTGAGAATGCTCAAGAATACCTTCATACAGTTAAAACTCGCAGAGTCTTCAAGGAACTTTAAATGTCCTTGCCAAAATAAGCTCACCAAATATCTTCGATTAAACCTGGGTCAACTGAAAGCAATATTAATTTTTCTTATCTCGTGGGTTTTTCATGCCCTTCCGCATTCATCAAAATATAAAAAAAAAATCTGGAGATACTTAACTGTGTATCATTAAATTTGCAGGATTATCTAACTCTTGTTTGATTCACCACTTAAAAACTGGATGGATTACAAGAATAGAATTCACTTAAAATAAGAATACGTAGATTTATCCAAAAATAAAAAGGACACAATATGCAGGACAAAATAACAAAAGCTTCAAAAATTAAATTCCAAATTCTACGTACTTGAATTGAAAATTGACGAACAAAATTTTGTAATTGACTAAAGACAACAGAGAAATTATTGAAACTAATTTTCTGAGGCACGCGTAACTTACGCATTATTAAAATTCAATTTGCAATAAACTGCAGCACGCGCACTTTAAACGTGTCGTTATCTGGCATTTAATTCTTAAAGTTTCTATAGACAATCTATTCATAAATTTATATTTAATATACGTAGCTAAATATAGGAATTTATATGTGTGTACATACATAAGTATTTATCAACATATTTTTGTGCATTGTAAGGGCGAATTTACACTGAACGAAATCAAATCGACCATAACGAACAAAGTGGTTTTCTTTGTATGAAAACATACAAAATAATAAAATAAAACGCAATCGTAGTTAGGTGTACATTTTTATTTTATTTATTTAATCTGATTATTTATGTATTTGTTTTATTATTTATTTTATTTTAGTTAGTTTTTTTATATTATTTTTTTTTTACTGATTTCCCTAAGGGTGGCTCCGCTCCGTCCATTATTTCCTTCGTTTTTATTAAATTCATTTTCCTAATCCTTGCCTGACCTTCATCTTTCTATCACCTGTTCTCAAGTTTTTTTTTTGTTCACCATCACATATTCAGAACATTATCTATTCTACTCGTTTCCAGTACGATTTTTCTCTGGCCATACCTTCTCTTACACCTGAGCGTCGAACTTGTCGAGTTGTGGAGGCTTCTTCTCCGCCACTCGTGGGATCAAATATACCTTCTCCTATTTCCTCCTACCAATCCCCCATGTTTTCTTCATGACAATTTTTACCTTTTTTATTCTTTTTTTCTTTTGTTTTAGAACACATAAAACAGTTGTTTAAATTCTTTTAATTCTTCTATCTTCTTATCACTCCATCTCCATACAATTGTTATGTTTCTTTCTCCTCCTTTCCTTAACCTCATCACTTTCGTCTATCAAACGTTTACTTCAGTCCTTAAATCTCGAAATACTCTGCCAGATTTCTTGTCATACTTTGCATCTCTTCTTCATTTTTCGCAATTACCCACACATCGGTTGTGTATGTCAGCGAGGAAGTTCCAATCCGCTCATTTTATCCCCAACTCCTTTTGATCATCTGTCATATTGTTATATCCGCCGTTAACAAGTTGAAGAGAATGGGACTCATCGGGCACCCCTGCCTTGCTCCAAAACTCTCATCCAGAATTTCCTCCATCATCGATTTCATTCTACTCCTCGTTGCCTACTCTTTTTATTTATGTTACTTTATTAATAGATATTATTTTATTTAATTAGAAATTTTCCATAATGTCTTACATATTTATATCAACAAAATAGTTTTCCATTTAAAGGCTCGAACTGAAGTAAAACGCATTTTTTTCAATATCAACTATTCGCGTCAAATAATGAGATGACCACACCTGTATTTCTTATTGTAAATACATATATTCCGTTAGATAGCATCAATGAGCCAGTGCCTTTGTTTTCAGATTAAACTACATCTTGATTTTATTCGAAACATTGTTAATTTATAAATTACCCTAGGACACAATCTGATAACACTGATAATAAATAATAAGATGCAACAATGGCGTCTCACAGCAAAAAAAAAATCTCAATAATAGATGTACATAGTATATGTAACCTACCTTGACTATTATAGAGATTATGAGAAAATATCAACTTCCAAATGAATTAAAAACCAACTTTCTTTTAAAACACTCGCGATGCAAGGTTGATTTCATAATTAACTAAAATCAAAATGCAAGTACTTTGCTTGGACAAAGAATACAGAAAAAAAAAATTGTTTATGAACTTAGTACCAAACAACTATAACTCTCGATCACAAGCTGCTTCCCGACACTAATACACTTTTTTTTGTGTAGATTGATTTTATTAAAATAAAAAAAAAATATTCAGTCTGCTGCCTGCGGTGCAAAGAAATAAAAATAAATATATGAACTGATGATAATACATCTATTGATCATGAGCTGATCATGCTAATGAACCTCACCGTCCAAAATTTTATACGTTATTCTAATTAAATAGAGTTTACCGCATAATACGTACATTTGTACATTATGTACATAAAGAAAACTGATTTTTAAAGTCGACACATTCTTATCAATAAAACGAGACTTGGACTTCATAAAGGCAAATAAAAAAAAAAGAAACAAATGATTATACTGGAGATGAGATGAAACACAATAATACCTTCATTAATCTTTTATTCCAGAGGGGTCGTTGAATGTCTGAATCACCAAAAACGGACTGGAACGAAACGCGTTTGTTAAACTTGAACTTTTATGTCAATTTGAAATGTAATCTGATAACACCCGAAACGGTACTTAAATAGATTTCGAACTCTGATATTTCCTTTATTTATAAACAATGGAAACATGCAAACAGAAAAACTAAGAAAGTATGTAATTGGAATTGAGATGTTTGCTTTAAACTTTAATTATGGATTAATAAACACGTATGATTATTGGACAAAATCCTTTATTTTTAGGAATACATATTACAAAAAGGAAGTAGGTACCTGATTTCGAAATATTTTCTAAAATTATCTTCGCAATCCGTAAGTTCGTACATGTTTAAAAAATTTCAAATCAACTCAATTCAAATGTGGTTGAATATAAAATATTTGATTTGGAATTCAAATTTATTTCTAGTGGGTTTGAAATCAGCCATTGTCCCCCCTTTATATATGGAAACGAAATTGTCAGTGACAAATGGCTAAATAGGCCTGAAATAAAAAATAGTAATGAAATATTTTCGAACTTTTTTTTTACACTTTAACAATCTGGTTGTTAATGACAGAATAAGACGCTTAGTACATGTGATATCGCATGTGCATCAGCAACCAAAAAAAAAAAACGATCTGGCTACCTATAGGTAGGTACATATAACAAGATAGACAGGGATTGGAAACAATAATATCGTTCGTGCCAAATCTATACCTTCCCTTTAATTCGAACGAAAAAAGAGGGTGTGTCTCATGATCGTTGGGCATATGAGCATGGACAGGGACACACACCACCCTAACGGTAACATTGACAACAACCACAAAAAAAAAACTCTCCACTAACACAAATTATACCAAATGAATTTAAATTCATTAAGCACGTGCAACCGATCATGCAATACAACAAATCGAAGCCAATAAAAAAGATCAACAAACGAAGGAAATGAACAAAAGCAAAATACAAAAAAAACTTAATTGAAAACAAAATATTTTAATTTTCTAAATTCTGTTTCTCTTCTATTCGTTATCTCGCATGATATAAAACACAACAATGGCGATGGCGACGAACGCAGAAATGTTCAATTTTGAAAATAAACAAAAAATTTACTAAAATGAAGAAAGTTTATATACAAGGACGGAATAACGTAAAAAAAAAGAATTTTAAAATAGATAAAAATTGTTCTAAAGTGCAGAATGTTGCCAGGTGTAAATATGAGAAAAAATTAAATGACACAAAATAAAGCAAGTTTAACCAAAAATCTACAAATACCTAATACCCTTTCATATTTTTAATATTTTATTTAGATATATTTTTTTATAAATCTGGTACACTCTCATATTTTGGAGTCATTTAAACACTAAAAGCTCAAAATCAAGCAGGGTCAAATCAGCACTTTTTATCTTACAAATTCAGCAAGTAAGTGGAGGTTTAGCTCTGGTTCAAGGTTCTAGTGCACAGTGGTTGCTAATCTTTTCTGTCTTGTTTCCGTATGCTATAATGGAATGTTCTCATTCGGTAACTAGAAAATAGAAAATATTCCGCCAGTGATTATATCCTGTATACCGTTTTGAATAAATTTCTCAAAATTCAAAAATATGTAGCTACCTTTTTCATATGCCAGATGGTCCAACTGAATCGGTTATTGTCAAAACATGATATATAACTTTTTCGTTCGTCACAAAATAATATTTTATTTTGATAAAGTAAAAAAGCCAATCGCATGCATGAAATAGCGTTGAACTGCATCGAAATCGGTGAATCAAATCTTGAACAAGGGCTGAATACAGATTGTACGGCTGGCCTTTAATGTTGAATAAAAAATTTTTTCATACTTAGTATCAAAAACTAATTAAATTTCCAAAGTCGCAGAGTCCCTTACAGTTGAATCCTTAAGGTCTTGGTCTAGGTCCCGAGATCATACCAATATACCTTTAGTAAAAATCCTTTTAGTTTTTATTGTTTCCGGATTTTTATAAAAGTGTATGGAAACTTTTACGAGCAATGTTTTCAAAATTAAATTTATTTCGTTTTTCAATTTAAATTCGCAATCTTCATAAAATTTGTCGAGGTAACTCAGGATTAACTGCAGAATTTGTTTGTTTATTTTTGCAAGCAAAATACATTACAAAAAAAAAAAAACAGATTCTAGTTTAGATTCTTGAGTAGATAAGCTCATTTTTTTGACACGCACTTTATAAACAATTGTACAATAACTTTTAGAGTGTTCGAACATAATGCGAACTTTTAGTAACATGAGATGGAAGCTTAGATAACCCCGTTTAGCAAAACACTGATCGTAACAATATTTCCTTGTTTATATTTTTATTCATTAAATTGATCTTGATAAAGAAAGTTAAATATGCAATAAAAAGTTTAATTTTAATTGGTGCGTTAAACATTTGTTTGACTAATATTATATCACTCTGAGCCACAAATGTTTCTTGTTTTCTAGAATATTTCCAGTTGATCGTCACAATTAGATGAATGATCTTCATTTACCGGCGATTGATATGATCTCGAGTGGGACCACAACTTTCCTACTATACTGCTTCACCCTAAGGCTCTACTTGTGGGACTCGTCGGGTTGACCTCAAAAAACATCGATAACTTCATCAACCATTCAATTCAATCAAATATGCCAAAAAATCTTACTTCAGTAGATAATGTAAAAAAAAGGTCTTTATTCAGTTGGTACAGAGTGTAAATCTACTGATTTAGAGTCAAAAACATTTTTGAGAGATTGCAATTTTATGACAGATGAGTTCAAAAATACAACTCAACAAAAAAAAAAAAAATACAATTTGATACGATTAACAGGTAAATAAAATTAAAATATCATAAAACATTGACATATATAACACATAGAATTATGATATTTATATTTTGTTCGTTGTCACTTTATTTTTATTGGCAGTTATGTATTTTATCTTAAAATCACGGTAGACAAATTAATCAAATAAATTTTCAGATGATATTTTTTTCATCGCTTTTCTTAGACGGGTCTATAACATTTGTTTTAATTAACCTTGCAGATTACTTGTATAGTATTGTATAAGAGGGGTAATAATTGTGTCAAGTTGTATAATTTGGTCTTCTATTTTACCATGATAAAACTATTAACTTGGAAAACATCCTTTTATAAAATAAGACATTAAACTTAGTTTTTTTTTTTAGTTTACATTTTAAATAGCTTTATTAGCACTCGTAACGTTCTTCTGTATTGATAGAAAGGATTGTAAAAAACCCATCCAAATTTAGTTTTATAACTGAACCCAGTGTTTTTTTTTTTTTAATTTTTACTCAAAACAAATAATTTGTTTAATTTCCAAAATCTTTTATAACAATACTGTATATACCACAAAACAAATCTAACCAAAATACCGTTATTGTAATCGCGTAAACATAAATACAATATTGCTAATGTATAATCGCATAAGTAACCTAGTAATTTTTGTATTTTATATTATGTGAGAAATTTTATTTGAACAATTACAAAATTACGGTAGCACATGCCAACTGAAAGTAAATAAATTTTAAGCAGTGTTGTAAAAGAATC
This sequence comes from Syrphus vitripennis, assembly GCA_958431115.1. Taxonomy (NCBI): domain Eukaryota; kingdom Metazoa; phylum Arthropoda; class Insecta; order Diptera; family Syrphidae; genus Syrphus; species Syrphus vitripennis. The sequence continues at coordinate 110,619,055 of OY288108.1, forward strand.
AAAAAAGTCTATAAAAAAAATACATTCGTATGTCTACTAAAGATATCCTTCCAAGTTTATTTTTGTTTGAACTCGCAAAAAAAAAGTCAGGAAACCACACACGTGTAGTTGAAAAAGAAACAATGGACCCGGTACAAGAAATCTTTTTAGGGCATTTTTATTTAATTTATTTATAAAGCTTTTTTTGAAGACCTGAGAGCCTATTACTGATTAAAGCAGTATGAAGAAGGTAGCATGTGGAACCATAAACGATTTGGTGTGTGCATAAAATGCAGTGTGCTGTATAATTTTTTTTTGTCAACAAATGATTTGATATGATTAAATAGTTCAAAAGTAACTTGAAGATTTTTAAATTAGAAAAATTGGCAGTTTACATAAATATCTCTGATGTCGGAGGAATCTGTGTTCTCTTGACTACCATACTACTTTCTTTTTTTTTTAAAGGACAATCAATATGTTCATAGTAAATCAGTAACAAAATGGGGAAAACTATTAAGGGATTTTATTTATTAGAAATCATTTAACCGGTATAAACTGTTGGTGTTGCGGATATTCGCATTAAACTCTACATCCGTATCGGCAAAAATCCATTCGGGATTTATGTACCATTTCGGTACAAGATCGACTCCACAGTGGGACTTATTTACGACCCTTTGCGAAATTGCTTTGAAAACAGCCAAGAGGCTTTTCTAAAATATAACGAGGTTTTGTTTACGTTTAAGTTTTAAAAGCTATTTTTTTTTTTAAATAAAAATATCTAATTATAGATCTGCATCCGCTTTATTCCGCGGATGTCAAAAATCTGCAACCACAACATCCCTAGCATAAATCTGCCCACATTCTTGTAAATATCTTTAAATGTACTATTGTATTTATGTATGTGCGCATTATGACATTTTCTTAATTGTTAAGAAATATCTAACTTTCTGTTATGTTTACTCAATTGTATTTGCATGAGTGTAAACTAAGTCGTACAGGATTGACTCCAAAAACAGACTTTCTAAATGTTTTGTTTTAAAAAGTGTGTTTCTCATAAAAAGCTATAGTATTCAATCAACTGGATAAACAAAATAAAAATGTATACTTTAGTTTAGAGATATATAATAGCTTTTAAACGAATTATTAATTCTCTAAGATTTAAACTTGAAGAATTCTGTGTTAGTTAATTAAATGCTATTTGAGAAACAAATTTTTAAAAAAATTAACTGCGTTTTCATTGTTCATATGAACATATGTACAATTGTACATACTATATACATACATATGTAGTATGGATTTTATTTTATTTCGATTTTTGTTTACCAATAATAAGTGAATTTTGCACAAATTATTACAAAGAAAATGGTTCAGAAAATTTGAATCAATCGTTGAGATTTGACACGCTTACAAAATTGTTCTTCAGTACATACCTATATGAAATATCCGAATTGGGGAACGTTATATTTACGAAAGGCTTTATTCAACAATATTAAGCTTGGTTTTTTGTCAGCCCATTTGGAACATCAACAGGTAAATTCTGCATATGATTTCTTGGAAAACTACTTTTCGTTACCTTTTTATGTAATTGCATCTTGTCTGTATTTTTTATTTAGCTACTAAGCCAACTAAAAATAACCTATATACACAGCATTTATGCAATTAAAAATTGAAATGTTTCAAAAATGTTCCTGCTTAGAAAAAAACGCATCTTTTGCATTGTTATTAATGCATGATTTGAATTCATTGACTTCAATTTTTTTAAATTTTATTTGAGCACCGTATTTTTCTTCCAAAATGTTACTTAAACATATGAGTTTGTATTCATCAATAAAAGGAACACTTTCTATTTGTCTCAGGTCGAATTCAAGATTTTCATTCATTTTATAATTGAAACGTTTAAAAAACGTAAAACATTTTTGCATCTTCATATAGTATGAATTATGATGCCCTAATCCTAGGTTTCAACTCTGCAAATTGGTTTGAAAGTTTTTTTGTTCACAATTAAAATAAAAAAAAACAGTCTAAAAGGCCGTTTGCATTATTACATATGTATGTCCAAGTATAGACATTTGCTGGTACAGCATTCTAACACTTGTTTAATATTTGTTGATACGCAGTGGGAAAATATAAAGGGATATGTATTAGGTGTACACCCAAAGCGATGCTTAGTTCTTTACAATTTCATTTAAATTCTCTTTTTAACACATTATACCAATTTTTTAGTGCGATTAAAATAAAGTGCGAAAAAAAAAACAAAATAAAAACCTCTTGGCAACTCCCTACGTTAAATTGCCAACAAAATTAGAGGGCAAAGGAAAGAGAAAAATATGCAAAATCAGCAGAAATAAAAGAAGAAAGGAATACCAAAAATTAATTTAAACAAAAAAAAATCTTTCATTTTTTATCTACTTTGCCACAGTCTAATGGCATCAATAAAAAAATTAATTTACAATTTTAAATTAAATAGGAAAATAATACAAATCAAAATTTCTTACCTTCCGAGAATTTCTTTCGGTTCATATTTGGCATAGAAACCTTTTGCTGCATCTTTGTCGGGCAACAGATCATCCTCTTCGTCCTTGGCCATGTCTCCTCGCCGAATTTTGACCAAAATTTATACAACACTCGCAAAAAGACAAGTCTTTTTTTTTTGTTCACTGGTTCACAAGTTCTTCACAATAATTTAGCAGCCAACTAATCAATTTTATTTAAGTAGGTATATTTTTTTTTCTATAATAAAATAATAAATGTATTATTTTTGTTTCCCCTTTTTTTAAAGAATAAAAAAAGGAACAACTAAAAAGCGCGATGCCGGTTGTTGGATTTTTGTTTCCTTTCAAACGAAAGCGACCCAGAACAACTAAAAAATTGCTCACACAGAATTTAGAATAAGTCACAAAAATTATTTAAATAAAACGTGCAGTGATCTATTTTTATAACAACAAATAAGTAATAACAAGCAAGTAGTAAAGACGGAGTGACAACAATTCGTGAGATGTTCGGCGGCGGTGTGCGCTTGCAGACAAAATTAAATCATAAAAATAAAGTTTTTGTTCTGTGACGTTCACTCTTTTTTTTTTCTTTTATTACACAACTTTTCTTCAATTAAATGATTTTTGTTGTTGTTTTTACTTTTGGTAGTTTAGGGTTTTAGTTAACTATTTTTTTTAGCAATTCGTTGTCAAGATTGAGATGGCAAATCTAATTCAATTTCAATAAAAAAAAAGAAATGTTTTGCAATAATAAAAATAAAATATCATCATTCCGTCGTACACAACAAAATGGACATTAAATGGACAATACGAAAAAAAGAGACACCAACTGAACACAGTACACAGAACAGAAGAAAAAAAATGTTCAATGTCAAAAAAGGTTAATCTTTGGCTACACACTATTTTGCAGAGCGATTTAGTTTTTCTTTGATAATTTACGATGGTTCTAAATTTCAATACACTTAAGAAACAATCATTACCCTAATGTAAATCAGCTCAAGTATTAAAATTATTTATTTAAACTCGAAATATCAACAAATTAAACAGCAATGATAACGCGAAAATAGTACGGGCGAGTTTTAGGTTATTTTTAATTGAAAAAAAATATTGACCTGTTTTTCACACTGTCGCTTGTTAATGGTTTGTACCATGGGCGCGCAATAAATAGATGAATGACAGACAATTGTATAGATAAATATAAAAGGTCAATTAAATTGAAAGAAAATGTTAAATTTACTATGAATTATAAGCAGAAGTAAAAGTAAATCGACCGAATTTATTTGATTGGAAATTTCGTGATACAAGTGCAACAAGAGAGTCAGCAACCGAACCGACTATCAGCAAATGAATTTGGCGAATGACGGTGTAGAGAAAGTGAACGGATAAGTTTTTATGTACTCTTTTTTTTGCTTCTGAAAAAAAAATATAAATAAAATAAACAATGGTGTTTTCTCTGTTGCACGCTGCGACGAATGTCAGTGGAAGGGAAGGGTGAAAATTTATATCATGCTGAAGTGAGCGAAAATTCCATCATACAATATTATTGCATAGTTGTAGGAGGTTAAGTGAAGTTTGTTTGATTTTATTAATTTGTGCACACTGGGTTTGCATAAATAAATGGTGCGTTCGAATAAAAGGCAAGAACGAAAGAATACAAGATTACATCACTTCTATGGGAGTGGAGACAAAACAAGAAAATCAAAATCGAAAAAAATCACTGGAAATGCTTTTCGTGGGAAATTAATTTGATGATTAAATGTGTTTTTCATTTTAAACACAAAAAAATTATTTGGATTTTTACCAGCATTTTAAAAATATCAGTTAAGAGATATAAGCCAGTGTTTGAAATAAACCAAAACTTTTTTTGCACATACATAATATGTATCTCGAAAAAGGTTCTTTGAAAAAAAAAATTAATGTCATTTTCGTTTTCAGCGACCCCAAATTAGTGAACAAGTGTTTTTTTTTGAGATAGCATCGGTGACCCAAAATTTTGTAAACTAGTGTTTTAAGTAGTTTTTGGGCAGAGTGCGATAACTTTGGCGCCAAAGACGGTCAATTTCATGAAAAACGTACTTAAAGTGGAAAATAAAAACGGTAATACTTACAATTAAGTTTAATACTTTTTTTACAGCCAATATTTTGTACTATGCACAGTTTTCGAAAAACTGAGTTTCAAACATACATTTCGGAAAAAGGGCACAAAAAAAGTAAGTGTAATTTCTCAAAACCATAAATTTTATTATAATTTTAAATAAGTGCCAAAAAAAGTAGTTTTAGTAATTTTCAATTTTCTCAAGAACTAGAAGTCAAAAATAATATATTTTCATTTTTTGATTAGAAATTAATAAGAGCATCGAATTATAAAAAAAAATTATATAATTATATTTAATATAATTATAATTTTGAGAAATTAAACTTTACTTTTTTTTTGTTTTTTTTTTTCCACGAATTTTGTGTTTGAAACTCATTTTTCAAAAACTGTGCACAAATTTTACCTGATTTGAAAAGTGGTTTATTGTGCCGTTATTGTTTAATGATTTTTTTCCACTTTTAGTAATTTTTTCTTGAAATTGCCACTCCCGCCCAAACGGAACAAGATAGACCCCCTTCCATAGGAAAAATGATTGTTTTCAACGCCTCACAAAAAAACGTTGTCAATTTTTGCCGCCAAAGTTATCGTACACGTGCCTAGATTTTTAATGAAACTAGGACGATTTTTTTAAAGGTGCTTCTATCCTATCTATATTAAAATCTATGCACAGTTGTTATGTTATGTACGCGTGTCTTTTCAACTTATGTTTGCTTATTTATTTATTGTAATTCCTGAGAACCAAAACCATTTTTCGGATCATAAAACATGAAACCGATAAAAACAGGATCTCGCGTTGTTGTTGTAATGCATATGAAAACAGGGATGTTTGATGATTTATACGAATCAGTCACATAATAAAATCGGGTATTACAATCTATGGTCTGATGTGTTAATTTTATATGGATATCTAAATATTAAAACTAGTTTTTATACTTACACGAACTATATTCCCAAACTACAAAGGAGATGCACCACTTTTGGGCCCAGTGCGTTCACTAATGAAAGTGGTATCAAATGAAAGGTGAAATCTAGCACGTTATGTGGGTGCAATATTTCCAAAATTGTCAATGGGGTTTTCGAGATATTCGCTTTTGAAGTTGTTTAACTCAGAAAAAGAATTTCACTCTTTTTTTTTCAATAATTGCTTATATCGCGCGATATAAGGCACGTAGGAAAATGATATTGGTATCAAATGAAAGATATTTTTTCTATCTTTTTAATGAATTCAAAACTATTTTCCTACCAACAATAGTTTTTGAAATATTTAGTATAAACTTCTTAAAAATTATGTTTTTTTTACTTACCTTTTGAACACAGATATCTTAAAAAAATCAGTAATGACATCTATTTTTTTTGCATTGTTTTAAAGCTCTATATCTCACCTTTAATTTAATATATAATTTAGTACTCATTCTCAAAAAAATACTTACTTTTTAACAAACTTACTCTAAAAAACATTTTAACATGCTATCGGCTGCTATGAACTTGCCCGTTTAGCGCTTTTTAATAATTCTTATACCCAATTATGTTTTTTTTTTATAATTCTGTCTGATTAATAATATTTATATTGATGATTCACAAGTTGGAGGTATGTTATTATATTCCTGATGACGACCAAATTCAAAATACTCAAAATGTTTATGCAAAAACCAAAAGTTCTTATACAACTTTTGCTTTGATGCGATGTTCTTCAACAAAGTATGCCTACTTCTCACTATAGAAATGTTAACCAATCAAGAGAATTCCATAAAAAAGCGCAATGGAATGGAAAGCCTCCATAAATATGTTGTTATTGTTTTAAATAGTATGTTTTTGCACTTAGCAACTGGACTCTTCACCGTTAAATACTTTGGTATATACATAATAATGTTCTTTAATATTACGTTCCTGATTTGAAGATGTCTATCAGACAATATTAAGCGACAATTTGTGATCGAGAGTTCCCATGCCCCTTTCGCTTGAACTTGTAAGTCTCCGGAAAATTAAATTGTTCATCCATTGTTTTTCCATTGGATCAGGAAGAAAATCGTCTTGTCGATTAGCATCATGCAAGCGAATTCTGTTCGCAGCCCTATTAGCACGCAGCCAACAGGGATAACAGACGTTATTTAAATTATGGTGCTAAGATAATATTATTAATAATTTATCATTCAGTACTTTGATTCTTATAAAAAAGTTGTACATTTACCTGATGAATTGGTATCCATTGTAATAAAACTGTCCTTTCCGGGCAGTCTTGTGGTACATGTCGAGATCTAGAAGATCTTAACGAAACTCCACAGCACAGGCAAATTCTAGTGTGACCATATTCGCGTATTGGGTTAGGGTTATTTGTTGAATGGATTCTTTCCAAAATCCGAAAGCAACCACAACATATCGAGTCAGAATCAGATATCTTAAATTATAATTAAACAAAAAGATGGGAGGGGATATAAGGATTTGGGAGATCTAAAACATTTTACACCATTTTTTTTCGTACTCATTCATTACTCGTTTTGTCAAACAAAGCTATTCTAAATTGATCTGACGATCATTTATTCTAAGTAAATTATGTACATGCACTTACATATGTACAATGATTTTAGCTGAAAATAATTTCACTTTACATATGTGCAAAAAATTATTACTTACTTGTTCTGGAGATATCCAAGTAACTAAAATTGATCGAAGAGGATTTAAAAGCGTTTCAATCCTGCGAGCTTGCAATGTATTTACATGGAAACGTATTCTACAATTTACACAAACATTTCTTTGAACACTGTTCATTTTCACTTTTTATAACCATCTTGTGCTTTTAAGTTTATGATTATCAATTTCACTATTGGAAAACACTGAACAATTTAATTTGCCGGAGACTTACACGTTTAAGCGAAAGGTGCATGGGAACTCTCGATCACAAATTGTCGCTTAATATTGTCTGATAGGCATCTTCTAATCACGAACGTAATATTTAAGAACATTATTATGTATATACCAAAGTACTTAACGGTGAAGTCCATTTGCTAAGTGCAAAAACATACTATTTAAGACAATAACAACATATTTATGGAGGCTTTCCATTCCATTGCGCTTTTTTATGGAATTCTCTTGATTGGTTAACATTTCTATAGTGAGAAGTAGGCATACTTTGTTGAAGAACATCGCATCAAAGCAAAAGTTGTATAAGAACTTTTGGTTTTTGCATAAACATTTTGAGTATTTTGAATTTGGTCGTCATCAGGAATATAATAACATACCTCCAACTTGTGAATCATCAATATAAATATTATTAATCAGACAGAATTATAAAAAAAAACATAATTGGGCATAAGAATTAATAAAAAGCGCTAAACGGGCAAGTTCATAGCAGCCGATAGTATGTTAAGGTGTTTTTGAGAGTAAGTTTGTTAAAAAGTAAGTATTTTTTTGAGAATGAGTACTAAATTATATATTAAATTAAAGGTGAGATATAGAGCTTTAAAATAATGCAAAAAAAAATATATGTCATCACTGATTTTTTTCAGATATCTGTGTTCAAAAGGTAAGTAAAAAAAACATAATTTTTAAGAAGTTTATACTAAATATTTGAAAAACTATTGTTGGTAGGAAAATAGTTTTGAATTCATTAAAAAGATAGAAAAAATATCTTTCATTTGATACCAATATCATTTTCCTACGTGCCTTATATCGCGCGATATAAGCAATTATTGAAAAAAAAGAGTGAAATTCTTTTTCTGAGTAAACCAACTTCAAAAGTGAATATCTCGAAAACCCCATTGACAATTTTGAAAATATTGCACCCACATAACGTGCTAGATTTCACCTTTCATTTGATACCACTTTCATTAGTGAACGCACTGGGCCCAGGCTCCATAGAAAAATGGCGCATCTCCTTTGTATTTTTTTCTACGGTGGTTTGTAAAATTCGAAAAATAAAAAAAATCGTATTATTATAAAGCTTCGCCGGTGTACTTTGTTTCTTAAAAAAAGAACACCGATCTAAAACCGAAAGTCTAAATGCGACAAAGCTGATTCAGTACTTAATTATGTGAAATATTGAAAACTAAATTAATATTTAGCATTCTCTTTTATATATGTACTTCAGTTCAACTGAACGCCATCCGTGGGAAATAATGAAATAATTAAAACTTTATTTTGGAATTGTCATACCCAACAAAAATCTATCCTATCATTCTAACATTGCCAAATTTATGAGACGGTCTAACTACCAAATATACATTATGTATGTAATTGTTTGTGTTGTCTTTTTAAAAATCTTTTATCGTGGTTTTAAAAATACAAATGTAGCTTTCGTTGATTTTCATCAACATGTTTAGGGACAAGGATTTATTTTTTATACAAATGATAATACAATTTATAACAATAAAAGATTTCTATGAACATTTTGCATACAATCCTCCTTTCTCTCTCATTTTGATTCAGAACTTTAAAACCAATGTGCATCGGTATATTGTTGTAAATAATTTCATTTAAATTTTTGAAGTGAAACTCTTCTGCGCCCGGTGGAGAGTTACATCTTAAGATTCAATTTTAGCCTTACAAAAACGTCACGAAATTCTGTAACATTGACATGATTGCTAAATGGTAGGCTATCGATAATCAATATAAACAGGAGATACAGGGAAAAAGTAGTTTCACTTCTATTTTCTACTTTCCCTATTCATTTTTTTAAATTGATTGATTTTTTTAAATACCTGCAACTCTAAGAATCTTACTAATTTTTTTTAACTCTTCTAGGGAAGATATTACATAATAATTTAATATTATTTTTTAGTCAGATTTAAAAATGAATTGTACAGTCAGAATCTTTGATTGTTTTTCCAATTTTCTTTCGATTGATTGACTTTAAATTCAAACACTTACCTTAAAGAGGTAGAATAAGGTTGAAAGATTCCAGCATTTCTAATAGAATTATCTGAAGGATTTAGTATCTCTTGACATGAAAAACAAATATATTCTAACAAATATTCTAGAAACTAGTTTTTTTTTCAATATACAAACGAAGCGTTTTGTTAAATTTTAATAATACATATTGATAAAATTAAATTTAATTTTTAAAAAACTTCAATATATTGCGTCATATTTTTGTAGATATATATACTGATTACAATAGTGGCATTAAATAGGATTTTGCTATGTCCTTCAATTTACTCTGTTTAAAAAAACCAAACATAGATTGCTCCAAAAATATTTACAAAGTTTAAAATTGATGATGACTAAACATTAGATGGAACCAAAATTTGTTTATCTCAGAAAAAAAAATTATAGCAATAATTATAATCATAAAATACTGTTTTTAAATGTAAAAGTAGTTTTAATATTTTTTTTTCTTGAAATAAGTGCATAAGAACTTAAAATATAAAGTCATATAAAAATATATAATATATATTGTTTTGTATTTTTTTTTAAATTCTAAATGAAATTTAAGCACTAAATGAGTTATTTTTAAAGGGGATATAAACTTATACACAACACATTCGGTTGCAAAACACCTTTTCCAAATGATGCACGCCTTTATTGTTGGGCTTGCATTTTGGCTTGCATTTGTGCAAGCATTTCCTGCATACGTCTTAATTCCGCCTCTTTTTCAAGAAGTATTCGGTCTTTGTCTGAATGACTTTTATTGTTTTGAACCGAATCACGATCAATTTCTTTAGTTGATCCATTCTTTTTATTATTTATGCCCTTTGCCAGACGCTCTGAACGATAGTTTTCATAATGTACTTCCTGAGTGACCTCTTGAAGGTCTTGCATATGGGTTCTGAAAGAAAAACAAAGGAATCATTAGTCAATTATTTTGTAGAAAAAATAGTTAGAGACTTAAATCAATTTTAAACTCCGCTTTAGCATCCGCAAAAGAACTTGATATACCTATTGCCATTCAAAATCTAAACTCATCCACCTACCCGCCCTGGAACTTATCGAAAGAGTCTATTCTCACCAACCTTAGCAAATATTCCATATTATGAACCAGTAAAGATGTTTTCAACGCCATGTATTTTGACATGGCAGAGAGCCACAAGAAACAGGGATGGCACTTATTGTTTACTGATGCTTCAAAAACACAAGACGGTACATCTTTTGCTGTTGTCGTGCAATTAACAAATTGCATATTTACAGATATCCGTTAAATATATTAATAACATTAATAATAATTGTGAAATTATCGGGTCCATCCGCGATAAACTCATTTCCAGAAATGAGAAGCTAAAGATTGCATGGATTCCAGGGTGCCAAGGTATCAACGGCAACGAAGTTGCAGAAGCTGTAACTAAAACTGCTCTAAAAAAATCTATTGTTACATTATATGCCTACAACAAAAGAGACATGAGAAACCGTCTACTTAAGACATGGAAATACATGAGGAAAGCTAACTGGTTAAATGGTCACACCTACACCAAGTTTAACCCTGATGCTGAAAAATTCTAATAATACATTATTTACATCTATAATTATAACAAAGTATTGACCGAATGATGCATGTTATATAAAAATATAGTAGTCTAGTAGATTGTAAAACATCAAAAGCTGTTTTTTGAAAAATTTGAATGAAACAACAACAACTTGTATGCCCTAATACAACCTCAACCCATGAATGCCATGAATTTTCTGTAAGCGGATGATTCTCTAACATACGTCAAATCTATTTCATACCACAAGACAAAGTTGCTTCTCTGCAAGCAACTTCCCTGACCCATCATTACATAATGCTTTCTTGCCTTTATCTAAAACCAGCGTAAAGAGACTTGAAGAATTTGAAAAGAAAATCCTACTGACTTGCCCGGACTTCACACATAGACTCTAATTGGTATTAGGAATCATGAATTATTACCACTGGACAAATAAATTATCATTGCGTCTAAAAGAGCTGATGAACAACATAAGCAATCATCCTAACGTACTAGAGAGAACTATCACCAAAGAATAGAGACATCCCGAGCATCCACAATATTTTAATACCAAATTATTTATGAATTTCGACCCGCATACATACGATTTAAATCTCACTTTTTTTCGTTACACCAACCCAATTTTTACTAGCCCTATAGGCATTCCATTCAAACTACGTACATACATTTTTAAATAAACTTTAAAAATTTTAATCAGAATCCACGCATAAAAAAATTTTTAAAGTTCAAATTAATAAGTATGATTTCCTTGACGGCGAATTAGAATTTTTGTTTTATATCATCTTGATAAAGCTATCCGTGTAATACAATTTGAGATTTAAATTAAACTGTCTTTCAGATTTTTGAAGAAAAACAAAAAAATTCAAAATTCAAAATGTTTTTTTTTTTAGAAAAAAAAAAATTCAGAAATGATAGGACATCTGAGATACTTCTCTATACAAGTTGGCGGTCAGCAGCTGTTCAAAAATCAGCTGATGCAACAACAATTCAAAGGTATCCGAAACACTTGTGAATTTTAGAAACTTATCTGACATTTCATACAAAACAAACAATTCAAATGTACAAAATGTTTTGTTATGGTCAAATGTCAGTTCTATTACATAATTATTAATATAATTGAAAAACAAATTTTGTTTAAGACCTACAACTTAGGCCAGTTGTACAATCTTCGTTCAGGTTTTTTTGTAATTTGTAGCAATTGCTAACTTAAACATTTATCTGGGTTACATTATTTTAATATCTTTATCCTACAGTTAATTACAGGAAAACCATACTTATTATGAATCTAAGTCTATCAACACATAGAAAACAAACTTACATGAGCATTGTCCTGAGTTTAATAAAGTCACAATGTTCTGGATTCTCTACTTCTACAACACCCCACGGATACAAACGGCCGCGCACTTTTTTTCCTTTTACTTCCAATAGGGTATTTGCACCACACACTGCAAATGGAACAGCTTCCTTAAGCTGTTTCACTTGTTCTTTATAATCTTCATCCTCATCGCTATCACAGTCAGGCAGTGGGTAAATTTTAATTCCATGTTCTTCAATTTCTGCAAGGATGCGACATTTCAAACGAAGAATTTCCTTTTTTGTGAGGCAATCGGCTTTAGCAATAACAGGCACTATATTAACTTTTGAATGAAGTTTCTTCATAAATTCTACATCCAGAGGTTTGAGTCTATCGAACAAAAAAACAATATTATTATTATCTCAAAGATTTGTTTTTGTTGTGATTAAATCATACCCATGACCAAAAGGCGATATAAAATAGAAACAGCAATGTATACGATTGTCAACTATATTACGACGGTTCAAACCACTCTCGTCACGTAAGAAACGTTCGTATTGCTCATCGATGTATTCAAGTATTGCACTAAAACTGTCTGAGTTATCTATGGCATCACCGAATCCCGGTGTATCGACGACGGTTAAACGAAGCTTGACACCCCGTTCTTCGATTTCAACAGTCGATGCTTCAAGTTTCACTGTTTGCTTTTGTTTTTCTAAAACAAAGGAGAAGTTAGTTTCAATGAAAAGGATAAAGTTGTATTATTATAATTAAACATACCAATAGCGTCAGGAATTATTCTTTCTGGATACAAATCTGTGAGAAACAGACTGTTTACTAGAGTAGATTTACCCAAACCGGATTCACCCACAACCATCAGAGTAAATTCGAAGCCTTTTTTCACAGATTTTCTGTGTACTTGATTGGGTAGGTTGGCAAAACCCACATATCCAGGGGTTTCTATGCTGGAAAACTGTAAAATAAACAACAAATTAAAAATTAGATACAGAATGTATACTTTACTTGTAATTTGAAACTCTTAAAGACCACTAAGAAGCTTACAGGTTTTTGGTTGGCTTAAGGTTGGTTTAAGTTGAGGAAATTGTATCCTTAAAAGGGTGTCATTGAGTTGAAATTCAAAGGACGTAAGGAATTGGACGGAATACATACTTATGCTTATGCACTATATGCTTTAGAGAAGACAATTTTTCATAGGGAAAATTAATGCTATTATTCTTAATTTGTATACAGGGTGTCATATAAAAAATGGGTAAGTCTGGAATGCTTTATGGTTGATTTTATAACTAGTAACTGATAGAAACAAAATGTATCCCGAGAACAAAACAAAACATATGTCCTTTTTTTGTTCAAAGTATTCTTATTTGTCTGCCTTACTTAAGGTTTAAATTAAAAGAGATTTATGTTCGGTCGCAACAGGCAAGAGAATTTATTAGGCTTTTAAATTTTAAAATTACGCCCTTTTTTAGAATGAACGTCATTTTATGACTTAAAATGCTTTTAATTGTTTAAAAGCGTTTGATGCAACTGGCTATTAAAGAGATATTCCTAAACGGACCTCCACCCAAATGTACAAATTTGCTATCTGGAGGTCGGGGAGAAATCGTTACAGGTCGTCAACCTTTATCTCAGAGCCTCTACTACGTTTCGTTCAGAAAAGAGATCAAGTCTTTGATCTTCAGTTCAGGAAGTTCGCTAAGTTGTCATTCAGAATGATTTAGTTCTTAATCAAACAACTTCACGCCGTGCTAGAGCCTAATGGTATTCTAGAAAAATTCGAACTCTAAATTTTGATGAGACTTGACATTACTATGATAAGGAAATCGAAAAAACTGGGTTTCGAAATTTTGTCTGTCGGCTTTGCTGATAGTGTTCTTTTTATAAAAAGAAAACAAAAAAATATCTCACGCCGTCTTAGAGAAGAGCCCATTCAAATTTAATTATGTTCAGCTTGACCTCAGCCATAAGAGTTCTTATATGAAAAAGATTAAATGCCTCTGCATTCTTGATTAAATTAAAACTATTACTGTCAGTAATGCAGACAACTTTTCTAATCATCATTTTTTTTATAATAACAAGCTAGGAGAATTATAATTGATCCAATCTACATTATGTTTGAATATATCTTATAGCCTCGTTCAATAGAATACATCAGCTGTCATCTTAATAAATTTTAAATAATTTTAAATCATTCAGTTTGTTATCCTCCCTAAAATATATAAAGAAAAAACGTGACTCAGTTTGTGTTCGCATTCGCATCTTGTCTGAGTTAGATTATTCATTCTAGAGAACATTCAAACTTCTACTACACCAACAGAATATTATGCGTCAGATTTGAGCAGTATTTTTTTTAGTCAGGTCATTTACTTTTACCTCAATTATAAAGCAAACAGCTAACAGCATGAAGCAGCAACAAAATAAAAAAAAAAGTACCAGAACGGCCCCACAACCAGAACTCTTGAATTTAGCCTCATTCGTCAGACATGCAGCACAAATAACTAATGGTTTCCAATTGAAAATGAACCAAAACCGGAGTGGGGAAAGTACTCAAAAAAAAAAAAAACTGAGCAGCGAGCACACACCACAATGTATATAATGTAGGTACCTAGCATGCATAAATAACAGTCAATTAAACGGTGTCAGACTGCGTGTAGCATTTTAATTTAAAAGAAAAAATTATATTCAATTTAGAAGGAAATAGATACTCGTATGTTGGTACCTAATGTTCTGGTGAGAGAATGTACTTCATCATCATCTACGTAGTAATTGAAAACAACAAAAAAGTTGGAAATTAAAGAAAACTGTCAAAGGCACTACAGGGATTCACTACAGCAGAGATGCCAAAATAACTTTCTATTTTCTTGGATAAAGTCTTAAATGCGCTTGTTATAAACTAGGTTAAAGGGATTTGAAAAAAGTAAACAATTTTATTTACGTTCCTATAAGAGTCAACTAATGTATACTCAGACAAAAGAACAGTCAACAAAGAACAAAAAAAAAAGTTTGTCATGTGAGAAATAAATCTTAGAAATGTTTTTTTTTTTTTTGTAGAAAAAATATATCAATGAATTTTCTTGGCAGTTTTGAATTAAAACCATGTCAATGTAGTAAAACCTGGGATTGGCTGTTTCTCCGAGACTCTTGAGTAACTTATGAGTACTCAATTCCCAGGATGTGTCGCCGATATATCTTCTGTGAACGTAGACCTCTACTTAAGTACAGTATCTAACATAGGCAATATAATCGTCATAGCGTACGCAGATGATAAATAATTATCTCAGGTACATTTTCCCGAATTCAAACTGCCATTTCATTCAATGTCGGTACCTGTACTCCACTGCAGTAATGAGCTCAGAAATATATTTGGGTTCATCGTAGAATACACGGAAATGAAATTCGAGATGAATTGGCCAAAAACTTAATCTAAGTCAAACCGAATCCTCGATACTTATGTACTTATGCGCAAGAAAAAAGTATAATACAACAAGTTTTTTTAAATAATTAGGTTGCTGTTCTGCAGACCATCTCATTTTATTAAAACGAAAACTTTCCCTAAGTTGTCTCAAGAAAAAAAATTCGAATCAAATGTAAACTGGAACTCGCAATTAGAATTTTTCTGGCATGAGAGATCATTACGGTTTAAGGACTTTAAATTCTTTAAAAAACATTAACTCCTTGTCAACATTGTTTGCAATCTAAGCTTTCTTCTTAAATACATTCCGTATGTTATTAAATACTTCAACTTTGTTCAAGTGGATGTCTGCATTTCACTTTCGCTCGTGAACGAAAGAATAAAAAAAAAGATTTTCTAACGTTATATTATTCTCTTTTCAAGTTTCCTTTAGATGTTTTCTTTGTGTTTTTACTCTTGTACTCGTCGGCATCTTTTTTTTTTTTTGTTTAATGACGTTGAAAGGACATTACATTACAAAAGAAAAATGTCGTTTTTTCTTCATGCCCATGTTTTCATAAAGTATACCATGTCTCTTCTTCCTCATTCATTTCTGAAGGTTAACAAATTTAAACACTGAAATATATTCATACATTCACCACACAAAGTATGAGTATTTTCAAGTGGATGTAAGGACATTAAGATTACACTCGCGATGGTTTAAAGTATGTACTTAAAAGTACATACTTACACATTTACGTACACTTTTCCTTTAAAGAGAAAGGTCATACACTTTTTTTTAAATCATTTTATGAATTTTTAATGTATAAATAGAATTCACTGTCTCTGTAAGCAAAAATAAATAATTTGAAGAAAAAAACAAAATATTTTAAAGAATTGGGTAATATTTCAGAAATATTTTCGGAAGAAATGTGAAAAGTTGGGTTTTCATGTTCTAAAGAAATTGTTAAATATATGAGTAGCATTTAAAATTTTATGTCCAGTTGACACATTTTTAATCCGTGGTTTATCACTTTTTTTCTTCCAAATTTGGCAGGTTAGTTGGGATTTCGATCTGTTTCAAGGTTCTAGTGGGTCATAACAGCCAATTTTATGCTTGAACCAGCATTGAAACACAGCTAATCCGCTGAAATCAGTGAACTGACCTTTGGAAAATTCCATACTTAAATCTTTTTTAGAACAATTGGTTCTTTTTATAACAATACCTGTTACGAAATTTATTTGCCTATAGGCTGCAGTTATTTTTATCAGAATTTAATTATTGTTTGTCGATATTTATAATCAAATATTGAGAACGTGAATTATGGTCGAAGTTATCCTCGAAATTTGTTGGCCTCAGGAATAAACTTTCAGATGAAACAAGGCTTTCAAGTTAATAAGCAAGATTACCGATAGCAATGGGAAAGTATTAAGGTTTCAAATTTTTAAGATGCGAAAATTTCCAAGAGAAATTCAGCTTTCCATATGATCCTGTTTCAATTGAAGAATACATGCGTTTTAGATTCCAGATTATGCTTATCAGGCTGACATAAGAAAATTATCACGAACCTATTTATATAAGTTAGGATGATGTAACGGTAGATTTTGTTTCCGTCACACTTAAATCAATTTTGATAAATTGTGGTACTCTGATGGATAGGACCATCCCTATGATGGAGCATCTATCAAAAAATTCAGATTTCTCTTTTTCAGGTTCATTATTTTGTCCATTTTTTTCTTTTTGTAGCTAGACCACAGATTTTTTTGTAATGTTGCAAGTTACGAGTGAGTTCCGTCATTGATAAGTTCCATTATCTTTTTAGCAATTATTGTCTCTTTAATAGCACACTCACTTTAATAACATCTTTTTTTCATTTCCTAGAATTCCAGAGTGTCTAGGGATCCAGCAAAGTGTAATGTTGTGCTGCATGGCCCTTTGAAAGAATCCTTTGAAATGAACTTGGATTTTGTTCGGTGTCTGGCTCTCAATGTAAAAATTAAATTGGGAAGAAAAAGTTTGACTGGTGATTAACATAATGTGCGAAACAACCATCAGAGTCCACACTTTTACGGCAAAAAGTTATCAAGGCCACAGAATTTAACTCCAACAAAAGAACATTTGACAAGAAAGAATGATTATTATTCAACTGTTTTCTTACAGAAATACATACATACATGTACCTTTTTTAATCCATTTTAAATAAAGTATTTTTTTTTTGACGTTTTATTAAAATTGAATGGTTATTTAAAATTATTTACCCTGAGTCCAAAATATTTGACCAATGTTTAAAACTTGAATTTGGCGAAATCGGAAAAAAGTGACATTGATCGTTATTCCCCGCGTTCCTTCCTCTATATGTATAATTACAAAATTTTCGCAATGTGAAACAACAACAAATCAGAAACATGAATCCAGTTTATATCACTTCTGTTGCCCACTATCGGCTCTAAATAACGTACATTTGTGGACTACTATCAGGTCTAAATAACGTACTCAATCATCTTAATTCAAACACTAAGTGAAAAATTTTAACACAAATTAAAATACCTATGTCGTTTAATTTTAGAAAAAGTATTAAGTAAAAAGTATTAAGATTTTCAAAATGGTTAGCATACCACAAAAACCAATAAATTTGCCAACATCATCTAATTAGTAATTTTATCAGCTGAATTTAAATTTGTATTCATATGTGTTTATTAGATCAGATAATGTTTAATTTATTTTTTTCAATAAATAGATCTGAAGACAGACGTTCGAAACGTACTTTACAAGAAAAAACTAAACCCAAGTCAACAGCCAAAATAAAAAATCGGATAGTAAATTTTCTTTCATTTACCGGCCGGCGATTGTCATGATCTAAAGTTAAACCACAATTTTCACACTCCACTACTCCACTTGTGGGGTTCGCCGGACTATCGGATAGTATTTAATAACCAAAATAGGAAATATGAATATTCTTGAGTTTCTTTTAAAAATATTTTGAGATTTAGCGCATTAAATCTTACAATTAAAAGAAAAATTATAACACTAGAGATTAAAATATCATATTGCACGCTTTACTTGGGCTTAAAAAATTACATGCTTTAGCTTTGATACCTTTAAAGTGAGTTTCGTTTAGGCAACCAACAAAAATTGACAATCACTGAAATTTTAATTTTTATGGAGGAGCGGAGTAATTATTAACTTCACAAAAAAAAAAAAATGGATATGTGCCCGTATAAAAATTCATGCGGAAGCAATTTTATTGAAATCAGGTCATTGCATAGTCAGAATGCCGATTCTACTCATTTACCGGTATACGATTCTTTATAAATGAATCATTATTCACCCTCGGGATGTATGGCTATACAACTTGGCTCATGTTGTTTCAAAGATAAAGATGTTCATTTGCAGATTCCTTTTAATGAGAACGTTTGTGTTATTTTTAATTAGAAAAATTCAATTAAATAGCATCCGACAGACGTCGGCTTTTTGTCATGATAGTCTAGAAAGTATTCATGTGTTGTATGTATCGTGTTTATATTATGTACAAGTTTATCTATGTTAGGAATCCATTTTCCGGCAGCGCAAATAAAAGTTTCGGATAATATGTATGTTGAGATCAATGTATTATATTGAAAGTGAACTGAGAGGAATTTCAATAGCAGGGGTCTTTTGGTCACACGGAAGTCATTCTTAAATTTTTGTTTTCATTTGAGATGGAAAACTTGTGTTTTAGCTATTTAAGTTTTAATTGTTTCTTTTTTGTTGGTGCAAGTTGTGGAGTAGTTTTGATTTTATGCTGAAACAAAATCTGGGGTTGCGAATAAAATTTAGTGACGCAAATAAGATGGATAGAAATGCAAAATATCACTTTTCTGTTGTTTCTTCATAAATGATGTCCAATTACAGGTCAAAGTTTATAAAATTACCTACAACCAATAGTTAAATTTTTTCCCAATCAAACCATTCCTCCCCAAACGCGATGATATTTTTTACTTGCTTTATGATTTTGAGATGCTGACTTTGAATCTGATGCTTGCGAACGAAATAGAAAAAAATTCAACAAATTTATTTAAAAACTGTTTTTTTTTTTTTTGTTAATAATGTCCGAAAACAACTGGTAGAATATATTTTATGAAACATTAAAAACCAGGAGATATTACTACATATGCTTTTAAAGAGAAAGACAAACATCCAAAACAACTTCATTGTAACAAAAACAACCAGGATAACCAGTTGGTTCTTTCACCCCTACATTTCAGTTTTTGACTTTGAATTGATAACGGCATTAAATATTGACAACGAAAAAAGTTTAATAAATTAAATTTTGGAAAACAAAAGCAGTTTCTTAAAAAAAAAAATTAGAAAAGATAATTACCTCGACCTTATAACCCTGTGAGTACATATTATAGAAAATGTAATACAGGAAAGGGTATATCGAGGCAAAGGGAAGCAATTTTTAAAAGGAGTGAGTTCATAAACGAAAATGCATGGACAAAGGTTTGGAGTGCCCAAAGGAATTTTGGGCTAGTTCTTTGCAGTCGGTAAAGTAGGGATATGTGTGTAGCTCGCATCACATTTGCTTAAAATATATTCGGGTGTCTCCTCATGAGCGTTGCAGAATATGCAAGATTCTAGTCCTAGAATGTTGAGGTACCTTCTTTACTTACAGTGGCCAGTGAGGAGATCTGTTATAATAAGTAGTATCAGTCTCAGCCTAGAGAGTTCTTTCTAGATCTGTGATCTTTTGTACTTTTTCCTATTCCGCCCAGTTCTGGCCCAGTTAGTAGTGAGGTTGCTCCAATTGAAATTATATTTTTTAATCATGCCAGAATGTCAAGAAGGTTTTTATACTGTGGGAATTGAGTCTTTTTCTCTGAGGCTAATGATTTTCATCGTTCCACTACCTTTCTTGGCAAATCTCATAAGGGCTTCTTTAGAGTTAGCGGTGAAGAAGTGATGAAGCGTCATAGAATAAGCAAGAACATCTGAAGAAGCCTCCATGTAGCATCTAGGACAATATACATGACCAACGGGCACCGCTATCCACAAAGAAAATGCCTTAGAGCCTAGTTTGAAACAGCAGCATTCAACGATTCAACATTACCGTTACCGCTGAAGAATGATGGTAGGCGCAAAAACATCGGAATCAAACAAATGCAACAATGAACACCGGGAGACTTCCAGAACTTTTCTCAGGTCAATCCGGCAAAATCAGTTGGAGCTAGATCTTCGATAAAACAAGACTTTCAACCATAAATAATTTAACTCTTTTGGCCAGGTCGGGGTCAATGTACATTTTACAGTATAGAGTTTAGTTACAAATCATCTACTCCACTCTCCATCTATGTAGAAGCTGCTTTCCAAAGAACTATCCGAATAATAATCCTCTTAACAAGTTTTCCCATACCAATTTTTGTCGTTCTAGATAACGTCATGACTCATGAATCCAAACACATCGAATGCAACTTTCTGTTATTTTTATCCATACTTTACATTTTTTTAACTCGACCATACCATATTTCCCACACGTTTCATTTTCGCTTATATTTTTGCATTCGCCCAAAAGATGTTTTTTATAATGTTTAAATTTTTTTTTAAATTATGTTAAAATATTACAATATTTATTGTGACAGTGTAATATGAATCCAGACACCAACTTCTGACGGTAAAATGACTTATACCACATTGGAAATCGAACAATTGCAAGAGGGCGTCATAATACCTACCTACCACAAAAGTGCATTTAAGCCGCGCCCTTGAATTCCTTTTTTTTCTTCGAATTATATTCAACAGAGGAACAGCGAGTCCATGTTGAGTAGTTAAGTGAAAGACCTTGTGCCTCTCTTTTTATCAATAAATTTTTAACATGAAAAACATGTAACAAACAATGAAAATATTAATACATAATTAAATTATGTGTAGAAAATACTTACACTCTTGGTGTCTGACATTTTTTGTTGGAAATTTGCTATTTTCCTTCCTCGGTAGTTAGTTAATTATAATATGCACGACCAAATCAAGCACAGAATAATAATAAAATAAACTTTTCTTTCTTTTTCTCACTTTGTTCTTCTTTTGTGTGGCTTAATTATTAAAGTTTTTTTTGTTGTATATAGAACTTAAAATCCAGATAACACAAATTCCCGAAAGAATAATAATGAAGGAAAAAATATTAAAAACTGCTTCGCATTGATGTTGATGACAAGAGATAACAAAAGGATGAGCAAAATGAACTTCACAACAACAACGAGAACATAAAAAATTCTACCAGCGTGACTTGATTCCCCCGACAAAACAACAAATCACGACTGCATTCGAAAAGCAACTGACAAAATAAAAAATTATTGCTAATGCTTGGTCTTGGTTCGGCTTTTTCGAATATAATTATATATCTGTCTCTCTTTAAAAAAAATTATTTCATATTCGAGGAGTGTTGCCAGGAAATATAAAAAAAATTCCTTAATAATTTAGAAAATTCCTCTTTCCAAAAAATCTTCCATCATTAATTCCTTCTCATGAGCTTAATGAGGGAGGGATATTTATAGTTCCTAATTTCATAAGCTACTAAAGAGTGAATACCAACTTTAGACCTGTCCAGACCATTGTGAAACTTTCGGATACAATAACAATGCGTTGTTGTTTTTTTGCCCTCACGAGTCACGACAGTTTCGCACTGGTTTCACATTGCTATGGGAAAGCCTAAGGGGTAGTTGTTTGCCGTGTAGTAATTCTGGTAATTCGAGCACTCTTTAGTTTAATACTTGTATTGGAGCGCTCTTAAATGAAAATACCCTCACTCAAAAGCTCATAAAAGGGAAATTTGTATGACCATGAGAGCGGATATTTTGAGGCAGAACTGGGTAAATACCAGGCAAAGTCAAGCGGCTGAACGCAGCATCCATAAATATCAAAAATGTCACTGCCACAATCGCTATCGTTTGCCGCCTGACTTGATGAGTCTTTTAAGCCAGTATTCACAAAGCATTCATATGTTTAACAGACTCACAACAAATCCTGAAATCGCCTTAGAAGCTCATTAAAACGTAATTTTCATCAGCTATTTTGAGTTATGTCCATTGTATATGGAACCTATAGTACTATCATCAAGATGGTTTTTGTGTTGTGTGCTGTGGTCGTTTGAGGGCGCACTTGTATATACACAGAAACAGCAACCAAAAAATTAGTAAGTGATGTGATCGCTAAGTGGCCGACGTGTGGAACGTGCTGATGATAGTACTATGCAAATTTATATACAATGGTTATGTCTCTAAAAATTATGTGCTCTTGGTGAATACCGGCCTTAATCTGTTATTCTTCAGTATTTTATGAATTGTATATGATAATTGTGATAGAGGAACAAATAGTTTGTATTAAAAAAAAACTGAATAAAGAAAATATTAAAAAATCATATAAAATAAAATATAATTATGAAGCGTACTATTATTGTAGACCTCAATTTTGCCTTAAAAAATTCCCCCCCTGTATTAGCACTCCTCAAAGAATAAAAAAAAAGAGAAAAAGAGAAAGCAATTTATTCTTTTCCATTTTTCTTTGTCAGGCATGTCAAATATTTCAAATCTAGGTGGCGGTTTACTCAAGAGAAAGATTTTTTAGTTAAATAAATATATTTATCTAAATTGCACAAAATGAAACTATTTTCTATCACTGACTCGAACTGAAATTGAACTATTTAAACTTAAATAATTTAGGTACTACGTCACCACATTTTGCAGATAGTTTAATATCAGCTAAATGATCCGCTCTTGTTTCCCCAATCGTCACAATGGCAACAGGTAAATTCAAATCTTTGTTCTGCAAAACCATCCGATAGCCAGAGAACACCATAAGGCTAGATCCAAGCACTAATAGACCATCGCTATTGTATATCATCTCGGCAACTTTGTGTGCTCTATCCTTAGGAATACTATCGCCAAAGAAAACAATTTCCGGCTTCAGATTTCCGCCACAATCCGGACAAGGAGGTATTTTGAAATTCTCAATGTAATCCAGAGGAATTTCTACATCACCGTCGGGTCGCACCATATCGGGGGCATCTTTGAATTCGGGATTTATTGTGTTAAGGATGTCTTGGAACTCATGCCGGTCAATCCGATATTCGCACGACAAACACTTCACAACATATCCACTGCCATGGAGTTCGACAACATTTTTGGCCCCTGCTTTTGTGTGCAGGCGGTCAACGTTTTGGGTAACAATTCCTTGAATGCGACCCTCCCGCTCGAAGCGCGCTAGGGCGTGGTGGGTGGCATTTGGTTCCGTGCTTGAAAACTTTGGCCAGCCGACAAAGTTGCGCGCCCAGTATCGCTGACGAATAGCTTGAGATTTTACGAATTCCATGTGTTGTACAGGACGATGATCTGAACGGGCATATAGCCCAACACCTGCTGACCGATAATCTGGAATTCCTAAAACACAACACAGTGCTTAATTTTGCTTGTTGAATGTCATATACATTTCGTTTACCTGATTCAGTAGATATTCCTGCTCCAGTGAGAACAACAATGTTTGGCTTGGACAAAAGGAAATCCTCCAGGTGCTTGATATCGCTTTCTTGGACTGGTTTGTGTTTTGGCACAAACTGTAGGGTAGCCCCGAAGTTGGCAAGGCTGGGTCGAAAGCGCAGGATGTTAGTTAAACGCATTTTCTTAAAAAAATATATGCACTTTCAAAATGTAATGTTTACGAAACAAAATGTAAAAATGGAATCACATAACTTTGGCAGAACAAACGACAAAATTGTCTGCCAGTATTTGTGAGCTGACAGCTGAAAGTTAAGATTAGAATCTACAAAAAATGGATTAACAAGATCCACAAAACCCGTGTTCATCAAATCGCAATCCAATAGGTGCGTTCCACGAAGAGAATGTTCAGTTTTTTTTTTAAAGAGAACAAAATATCTCACTTCGTTTCTTTATTGAGGCATAATTTCATAAAATTAAGCCTCTCATAAACCGAAGCGAAACATCCGTTGACGACAAAGAAACACATTTTTTTTTTCAATGAAAATAACACATTATTATTGTTTTATCGTCGATAGTGAATGTGTCGACGTGTCGTTTATGTAAACCAATGTGAAACCTTCGCTGACGATTACAAACAAAACAATGAAAAACATCGCAATCATTGGAAAGTGTAAGTCTGCGTACGAAGACTCGTGAGTCGTGTCGTTTCTGTCTCAATTTCCTTACTCATCTCATCCGTAAGTATTAAGTAATCGGATTTGATTTTTCATTAACAACCACGTGTTGTTATTATTGTATTCGTCGTCGCAGTGACAAAATCGAGTTGATCTGGGAGAGCACCGACAAACAAAGAGTGATTTTTGCTAACCCTAGTGTATTGGATCGTATCTCATCTCTCCACTCTACATTCTAACAACCATTCAAAAACAACTATTTCTCCAAAATTAAAAAAAAAACACCCAAATTTAGTCCTATCTCTTTTTAGTTCGTAATTCAAACGGAATTTCAAAAGAAACAGCGGATTTAATTTAAAAACTTCGCAATTTGCAATGATAGCCAAAAAATAACATTTCAATAGTAAACAAAGGCGATCAAATATCAAAGTCGAGTAACAACAGCTAGATCAGCAAAAAAATAAAAAAAAAATCCAAAAAAGTGAGATTATCATTATATATCTTATTTATCACGTTATAAACTCTTAATTTCCTACGTAGGTACGTACCTATACCAAGATTTATAAAAACCATGAAATACTGCAGAGAAATGTTCCTCAAGTGTCCTCCGCCGGGCAGCGTTTCAGAATCTCAACTTTTGGATGAAGCTCCAAAAGCTATTGAGGATAATGTAACAACAAAAAAGAAAGAAAAAAAATCAAGGCGCAGGAACAAGTTGCACAAAGCTGCTTCTCTGGATGACTCCTTAAATTGGGTGACAGATGATGACCAGGAAAGCTCGGATGGAAGTCTATCTTTATCACCAAGGAGACGAAGGAGGAAGATTCGTGCAGAGGAACACCAAATTCAATTTGCTGTCATGAAACAGATTTTCGATGCGCAGCCACAAGAAGTAAAAGATGTGATAAACGATTTATATAAATTACACTTAAAACAGCAACGGGCTGCGATGCGCAAGAAGGCCCGTTCTGTTTTCGCAAAGAAACACAAAAAAAACTATACCAAGCCCAAAAACATCGTCAAAAAGGTCGAAGGCGATGGGTTGCTCACAACCAACGTAAGATTTTTGACCAACGTTAAAATCCTATCGAGATTACAACGCCGCCGGCGCAATCGTGGAAAACCTCCATCGAAGAGAAACCGCCACAAGAAGTACCCAAGAAGAAGACGTCGAAGAAATGCCAAGAAAGGCAACAGACAAGGGCGAAAACGTTTCCTTCGAGCTCAACGGCTATTTGATAAAGGTATTTTCCTTGCTGGCCGGCAGCTTCTTGATGAAGTCTGGCAGGCTGTTAAGGATCCAAATGCTTCTGCGACTAGTTTTTGCAACAACAACACCCACGGTCTTAGCAAGATCCATAAGAAACAAATCGAACTCTATGAAAGAATAGAAGATGATTTGCATCGATTGGATGCAGCTCGACAAGAAAGAGCCGAAGCTGCCCTTGAAAGAAAAGCTAAAGAGGAACACAAAAAAGAAACGACGTTGAGAGAAGGCTTTAAAAATAAAATAGAAGCTAAACAGGCTGCGCGAGCAGAACAAGATTCATTGAGAAAACAGCGCAGAGCTGCTCGGAAGCAACGAGCGTTAGAAAAAAAAAATCACAAAGAGAGAAAGTCGGTTTCTTTATCTTTAAACCAATCGAGTGACGAAAGTCGATAGCGTCACAAAAGTATTAATTATGTAGGTTAAGAAAGAAAAACTTTATTCAGGTTTAGAAACTAGGATAAGCTCGAGTTTTTTGTTTTCTGTTCGAGGAAAGTTATCATTCTTTTTCGTTGTAGAATTAAGTCTATATTAAAGTAATAAATGTTCATATTATGTAATGCTGTCTTATTAAACACGTTTATGAATAAATGAAGCGTTTGCAGTGATAAGGATTTAAGTTTCTCCTAAAACTGGGAGAGTTTGGGTTAAAGTGCCGCTAATCCACCAAAATATCATCATGGATTAGCATTAATCTACTGTAAACGAACTAGCCCTAAATGGTTACGGGTTTTTCCTAATATGTACATATTTCTTTTCCAAAAGCATCAGAATTTTTTTTTAAATTTCATTGAATATAAAAAAATTCTGTTATTAAGGGTAGGTATATAAACCAATTTTGTTTAAATTAAGTTCAATAGCGTGTTTTTTTTTTACAAAACGTCGCACAATCGCCGATATGCTGAATATCGAAAATTAATATTTTTTTATTAACCAAATATAGTTAAATATTCTAAAAACAGATCTGGTAGCTCAGATGGTTCAATTTAGCTTTAGAGACTTGGGAGAAGAAAAAATCAAATTTAATAGCCTCTTAACTCAAAATACATCCTCATGAGCACATCGAAAGGAAATGATCATGACCTAATAAAAGGATTTTCTGAGTTAACAGGCTCTTAAACTTAAGAGTGTGCGAACGCGAGCGTAACGCGTACGAATTCGTCATATGAATTTAATAAATTTCACATTAATGATAATGGTACATATGTGAGTTTATTAATTTCACTTAAATTTTTAAACTCCAAAAATAAATTTTAAATATATTAAAATTGCACTTGAATTTTTAAAAAATACCTATTTAATAAATTTAAAATTTCACGTGTTTCACATAGATTTAAATACATTACTTGCATTTTGTGTAAATTTATGTAGATAGTTCATAGATTTTAAGTGAATCTTATAATTTTTACTAAAATTTTTAAACACGGAGGAAACTTTTGTGAATTTTCAAAAATTTGATGTGATATTAAAATTTCACATGAGATTTCAAAAAATTATGTAATTTAAAATTCACGTTAATTTTCAGATAAGTAAATTGCACGTTTCTCAAAATTAAAATAATTTTATAAATTTCATGTAAATTATTAAAAACGGTAGTGTATTTTCAAAATTAATTCAAAATGTCAAGGATTGTCCTACTGTATTATTATTTTTTTTTAGTAATTTCATTTTATGGGAACTACACTCAATGTCGAATCGGAAAGATCTTTTTCCCATTCTGTGGAGAGAATGATGCTTAAGCTCAGTTTCACCGGGACACACTTACAATTATGTTTCGAAACTAAAAACCACAACTTTTATTTGTAAGACTTTGTTTTGGTAACCTTGAGGTGAACGTATTGTATTATCAATTCCCCGAGGGAATTGTCCGTCGTGCGTTGAACTCAATGCGCTTCAATTGTTTTGTGCACATCAATTGCCTAATTAATATCTACTTGTATGTAGGTACCTGTACTGATATTGTTTTGAGTCAGTGGGAGACAAAAGTGGATTTTGTCGTTTTTCAAACGTGACGCCAATTATCCACTTCTAATCGGTGTCCGTGTCATATACAATATAGTACAGTACAATATTGGCAGCTGCCAATGCCTAGAGACAAATTTAAATACATTCAACAGACGCTAGATAGATAAATAATTTTATTTCCAATTATAAATGTATAAAAACAGTTGTGGTGGAATTGAAATTAATATGACAATAACTTATAAGTTGCCAGTCAGGTTAAAAAAAGCTTAACTAAATACATGAAGGTATTATAACTTTTTTGAAAAAATTCATTCATTATTTGAAAGCGATATTTAAAGCCGTTTTTAAAAACAGATATAAATTTGAATACCTAGCATTAACCATTTAAGTAATCGAGGAACTGGGTTCTGGTTAACTGATGACTTCTAAGAAACTGCTTCCTGTATTCATTAAATATGGGACAAACTCCAAAAGTGTTATGTATTCTATGTTCTATCGAGGTTACATATCGTGCATAAGCCAATAGTGTGTTTTTGAAAGGATCTTGTGCAATCCACTGCGTGTTTTAAGTATAAAGCTAATCATCTCTTGTGGATGGGAATCTAGAAATAGGGACAATATGTAATATTCATCGTTAAACCGCGATTGATGTATGTTTCATATGAACACGTTTGAAATATAAATAAAACATCGGATAGTGGTGATAAAAGTCAAAGTAAAATCATACTATGAGTAGAGATATGACGTTTTTGGGGGTTTCGTTTTTTAGATGCTGATACCAGTTGTATATAGATTTGCATAGTACTCTCATGAACACGTTCTAGGTTCTATATACAATGTGCATGGTAGAAAATTGTATCTTGGTAAAAGCTACTAGAGCCATTTGTGGTGGAAAAATGTCCGGTATTTTCTTAGAGCATATATAACATGGAGTGTTGTTGAATTTCAAACTTGAAGCTTTTATAGGGGCCGCTAGTTTTTTTTACTATTCTCTATCTTGCCCCGTTTGGGCGGGAGGGGCAATTTTATGAAAAGAGTAGGTACTAAAAGTGGAAAAAAAATCAGTGAAGTTTAATACTGTTTTTTACAGCCAGTATTTTGTACTATAAGCCACTTTTTGAATCAATCAAAAATTATGCACATTTTTCGAGAAAATGAGTTTCAAACAGAAAATTCAAGAAAAAAAACAAAACAAAATTTGAAGTATAATTTCTCAAAACTATAAGATTTAATATAATTTTTTTTTTAATAAAATTCGGTGCCCTTATTGATTCCTAATCAAAAACTGAAAACTAGAACATTTTATGACTTCTAGTTTTTGAGAAAATTGAAAATTACTAATTACTTTTTTGTGAGATTTTTATTTTTGTTGTTGTTTATATAAGATTTCTTATCTATGTAAGCTTTTTTACATGAAAACAATGCTAGCACCCAGCATTACGGTGTATAAACAGTTGAGGTATGTATGGGGGGGCATGCTGCCCCCCTGCAACCGCCCTGCTTGGCCTCACTATAGGATTTTGGGTATGTGCGAGGTTCGATGCATGCAAAATTTGATATTTAAACAGTAGTAAAACTGTGCATACATTTTGTCTGATTTAAAAAGTGGCTTATAGTACAAAATACTGGCTGTAAAAAAACAGTAATAAACTTAACTGTAAGTATTACCGTTATTTTTTAATGATTTTTTTTTTACTTTTAGTACTCTTTTCATAAAATTGCCCCTCCCGCCCAAACGGGGCAAGATAGACCCCCCTCCCATAGTAAAAAATGCTTGTTTTGGACCCCTCTACAAAAAACCGTTATCAATTTTCGGCGCCCAAGTTATCGTACTCTCCCCCGAACTCGCAAACTAAATCTCCAAGACAAAAGGCGTGAAAAAATAAAGGGCCTGGAGTCGTGCGTTTTATTTTAGATACAAAAGTCAAAGAAGTACCTGGCGCTCCCATTTAAATAGGCCCATAAGAAACCATTAATATAATTTATTTAGTGCACAGTACTCAAATATGTAAAGGTATAGCCTTGCACCAAAAGAGCTAGTTCATGCTATCTAATCGTGAGTCTTATATTTAATAGTTTGAAAAATAACGAATCATATCAGGATATAGGTTATTTATAATCTTATAATTTATAGAGATTTATACATTTTTTTCACCTGTTTTATCTGAATACATGACAAATGATTAAAACTGATCCATAATCAATTTTTTATTACTAAAACTTGCCATTTTGGATTAAGAAATCAACAATCCCTTATCAACTATTAGCTTTTCTTTTTCTAACCAAGTTTATATATCTTATAGTATTACAGTAATAATTCCTACTAAGCGTGCTTTTAAATCAACCAGCGCAAACTCCAGTTATGGATAATCACAATCATCATCATCACAATAAAAGTAAAATTGAAACACTTATATTTTAAAATTTATCGTCAGTTTTGCTCGATCTGCAGGCTGAGGCAGGCGTTAAACTCGAAATAAAAATAGTGCAGTCAATTTAAATTAGATAATTTGTTTAAACTGTTCTCAGGGTTGTAGAAGTAATAAGTGCAATATTACCACTATGGATTCCAAATTTATTCGAGTATTGGTTGTTGTATTATCTTTAACATTGGTTCGGTCGGAATTGTTTCCATTGTCTATTATTCACATAAATGATTTCCATGCAAGGTAAATAATGTTCTATCTATTTAAACTATTTATTTAAAATTAATATTACATAAGGTATCAGAAGGGTGATACATTTTTCTTTAAAATGATTTACTCTTGTAACGACAACTCACGACGCGACGTTACTAATTTAGAACGTTTTAAATAAGAGATTACAATTATTTGCTTTTGTGTTAAATTTATTTACTCTATTAATATGTTTATGGTTTTAAATATATTTTCCGTGGTGTAGAAAAAGAAGAAAATACTAAATAAGGCTCAAAATTTCACTTGAACAAAATTATAACAACTGAACTAAATGTGGAATGATTCAACAGTTTCGTGCATATAAATTTATTGAATTAAATGCTAAGTGCGTACACTATCCACCTGTAATGCGATTAACTGGCAGCGGCAAGTAAATGATTGCTTATGGCGATTATAATGTACACAAAAAGGAAACAGAAGCAGGTCGAAATTCTGGTGTTCAGTTTGTTTTTCCTTTTTAAAACGAAATTGTTTTATAAAAACACCATCTGCTTTTCAGTGTTTGGCCAGTTGTGTGAAACGCTTTAAAAAAAATTGAACAGGCTTTTAAGTCTTAAAATTACTTTTGTTGCATACAAAATACGTCATTTTAAAATTTAAGAGCCTGTTAAATATTGGCGCAACCGAACACATAAAAACTAAAATTGTGGAACGTACCCAAGAGGGAGATTTAATTTAATATTTCAGACTCTTTTTTTTTAAATCAAATAAGCAGAACACCTCAGTTGCCCCACTGTTGGTGAATCGTCAAAAAAATTACTAAAATAAAACTATGTATATAATTTAAATAAAATTAGGCCAGATATTTTATATAAGTACTTATTTTTTTCAGAATTCTGAGAAATTACTTTAGCATGATTTTTCTGGATTACCTTTAATAGCTGGCCATTGTTTGGTTGAATAAAAGATTAAAGTTATGCATTTGACAGTTCATTGTTGTTTTCTCTATGCCTCATATTCCAAATTTATGTTCTGCTGAATGCGTTTACCTCCGAGATAATTTCGTACAAATGCGTTAAATAAAAACAGGCTATAATAGAGATTTTTGAAAGCATGTTAGACGTAGCGAATTACAATCGTTCTCGACGACCAATTCGTATTCAATTATTCCAAATTACTTTCTTAAGTGTTTTTTAGCAATAAAAATTAATTTATCAATCATTCATCGGTCGTTTATCATTGTTATGTGAATGGGGGTTTAAAAAACCTTCCGAAATCTAAACAATATATAAAAACACTTATACTCGTATGTAACTATGTATTTGCTCAAAAGTTCGAAGTTAAAATATTTATTTACAGGACTACTTATGTTTGTAATTAGGAGTATAAAGTTATAAAAAAGTAGATTGGAAAAAAAGATGGCAAAAACATAACACGAAAATAATATTTACAATGCCATTTGAACGGAGACTGGTTTAAAAAAAAAATTAAAACGTTATCTGAGACAATTGAAAGAAATAAACGCAGCTGCTTCCCTTTTAAAACAAGAATAAAAAACAAGAATAAAATAAGCTAAAAAGAAGTTTGAGCTCAAAACTGAAGATTTCATCTGATGTACCTATCGTAAATACGAATTTTTGAAAAAAAAAATAAATACATAATAAATAATTTAAAAAATAAATAATTCGTTTTCAAAAATTTGGATATGCAATATTATTTAAATCAAATAGAACCTCTGTTACAGAAAATTTTACAACAATTCGTCAAATCGTCAATGAGAAAATCGAAGTATATAGTTTAGGCTCTGGGTCGTCCAATCGACTCTTCTTTTACACGATCTATCCCCAGAGTATACCACTGCAACGAAACTATTTCGATGTTTCCTAAAAAAAAACTCTATTGCTTATGAAAATTAAGTGCAATGTATTTCTTTTTAAAATAAATTCAAATTAAGAATTTAAAATACGTAGGTATACAATATACTTATCATTGGCAATAATTTAATGCCAACGTTATAATTTTTTGTCTTGATTTTGTTTACTCGTATTTACTAGAATTTAAATTTAATGGCTGTTTTCCATAAAATTTTCGGTAAGATTTACAATACGTTAGGTACTTGATGTTGATAGACATCGCATTTTATAAAATTACTGTGCATTTTTTTTATAAACAGAAGTACGAATTTATTAATAACGATAACACATTTTTCTATTGGAACTGGTTTTGGGTGTACTTTAACTCTATTCGCAATCTGATTTTGATAAGCAAAATAATATAGCAATATTGGATTGGCGTCAAGGAACGTGTTCACAGGAATAAATAATAATAAATGAGGCAATCATGCACAGGATATCCGAACTTTGTTTTGGCTTTTTCTGTTTTACGTAAACAATTGCATGTTCTCAAGAAGGACGAGTTTGATTATAATCATTAATCACGTTTAATTTTATCTGAAGTACGAGTAGGTATATATTAAAACGAATCTCAGATAAAATTTAAAAATCAAAATTTCAATTCCATTCAAATTTGACCTTAATGATAATAGAAATATTATTAAATACAAAATTTTCTATATACTCGTATATCATGGAATAATTTATATTGATTTTCAAGGCCATAAAGTTTTGGATTTAGCTTTCAAGTGCCTTTTTAAGAATACGATTTTTTATCAAAATACCTTTAATCTGTTTAACGTATGTAGTTGTTTTAATTGTAAAATAAATTTTAAATTGATGACTTTAATAGACCAAGTTCAATGTCCAGAAAAATAAAGAGATATAAAAGATATGAACTGATGTTAAATGCACGACTTTATTACACGAGCTTGTCATAGTACAAGAAAAAAGTTTAAAAGTTTTAAAGCAAAGACGCCACACAAAATTTTAATCCGTTTTCTAGAAATTTGAAATTTAGAGAAAGGCTTTTTAACAAAAGATAATGTTTATATTTTAATTTTGCATTGTCTTATAACAGGCCGTACTGATACTAATCCACACAAGCAGTTGTTTTTAGAAAACGTATTTTTAACGTATGGGAGTTACCGTTTTTTTGAAACTAAAATTAATTTTTATTCAAATTATTTAAATTATTAAAGGAAGCCGTTTTGTACCAAACTTCAGAAATATATATAAAATCGTTTTTAAAATATTAAATTTTCAAAAATAATTTAATTTTTTTTTCATACTCAATAATTTTTTTGAAAATTTAAGTATGTATTGAATATTTTTTGAATTTTAGATGATTTTGCATAAAAATTTTGATTACAATCAGATGAACCGTTCTCGAGAAAATTGAAAATCAAACAAATTATTCCTAGAGCTAACGATACTTTGCACATCTTGAATTTTTTTTTCTGTTAAAACGAACATAATTATTTTTAATAATTTACGAGAAGAATCGGATATCCCAAAAATGCAAATGAAAAGGTTCCGTTGTTTTTGGTTTAAAAAATTCAAAATACGTAGGCTGTAGACAGACAGAAATGCGAGACTCACTTTTTTAGACTTCCCTTTTGTTTGAACAAAATCTGAAGTTAGAAATTTTTCACGAATCCAAAACTTGCCCGTTAACAACAAGTAAAAAATTTAGCTGATTTGACATTTTGCTTGCGAAGTAATCGCGTTGCACAAAACGTGTCTATTTTATGGAATGACTGAATTCCAAAATCTGATTTATTTTCAGATTTGAGCCCACCGACACCTTTGGTGGAACTTGCGATCCTGGTGAAGAATGTATCGGAGGATATGCACGAACAGTTTACACTGTTCGCCGTCTACTAGAAGAACAAAAAGACAACAACGCCATTTATTTAAATGCTGGTGATAGTTTTCAAGGAACTCTTTGGTATAACATTGGTCGTTGGAATGTAACAAGCGAGTTTCTTAATATGCTTCCTGCTGATGCCATGGTTTGTTACATCGCATATAGAACTTTAAAAAAATTAATACACTTTTTTTGCAATAAATGATAGACAATTGGAAATCATGAATTTGATCATAAAATCGAAGGATTAGTTCCATTCCTTGAAACAATACAATCACCAATGCTAGCAGCAAATATTGATGCTACAGAAGAGCCAACAATGCAAGGATTATATCAAAATTCTATGATAATTGAACGTAATGGAAGAAAGATTGGCATTATTGGAGTTGTTTTGGCAACATTTTATGTGAGTTAAGATCTACGTAGATTTCAAAATACAACACAATATAATTTATAATTTTTCTGTATAAAGGACCTTGCTGACACAGGAAAGCTCAAGTTTCTCAATGAAAGCGACACAATTATTGAAGAGGCACAAAAATTGAGGCAACAAGGTGCAAATATTATAATTGCACTCACGCACTGTGGTTATGATGAAGATAAGATAATTGCCGAACATGCTGGAGCTGAAATCGATATCATTGTTGGATCTCATTCACATACTTTTCTTTACACTGGTGATGTTATGCCAGGACCTGATGTGGCTAGAGGAAATTATCCAACAGAAATAATTCACAAAGAAAGTGGTCATCGTGTTCTGATTGTTCAAGCGGCTGCTTATGCGAAATATGTA
The DNA here is from genome assembly GCA_958431115.1 of Syrphus vitripennis. NCBI lineage: Eukaryota > Metazoa > Arthropoda > Insecta > Diptera > Syrphidae > Syrphus > Syrphus vitripennis. The sequence goes on from OY288108.1 coordinate 110,654,300, forward strand.
GGAAATATAACGTTGTTCTTTGATGAAGAAGGTGATGTTGTTTCTTATGAAGGTGCTCCGATCTATATGAGCAAGGATGTTAAAGAAGGTGAATTTTTTTTTTTTTAAATGGACTGTCAAGTTGTGTGTTATGAAATTTTATACTTTGATTACACATTGGGGTAAGCGAAGCTCCAATAGGGATCTTTACCAAACCAACCATTGGGCCAAATCGAAAACTCTGACGTTTCTGATCTGCTTATTGGGAATTATAAAAAAGCGAGTGGTTCGAAGATGTCATTGTGCTAAAAAGAGAACTAAGGGACTTCAAAGTCTTCATTTTGGCCTAATGAAACTTTGGTAAAAGTCTTGCTGTTGTTACATTTATTACGTGAATTGTTTAGCCCAGCTGTGTTTTGTTAGCATTAAAAAAAAAATAATTCACATTTTAATTGCACAAACAACTAAGCCTGTTGGTGTTGGTGTTTTGCTTAACCCAAAGATTTCCCAGGGCTTTATCTTAGCTTGTATATGGATGGAAAAATAGCAATATTTTCATGTTTGTTATCGATAGTTTGTATGGAAATTCCTTTTTTTCAAGATGGTGTCGTGAAGCCCAGACTTGTTTTTTTTTTCAGTTCCGTTTCAGTAAATGGCCCTAAGTAATATTTAAAGTAAGTCTTAAATCGCAACGAGCATCTATTCCTACCAATAATATTTAGTGCATTGTGATAGTGCGCAGGAAACCCCAATGCATGGAACATTGTGAGACAGCTCATCTCACCAGTTTTTATTTGCCCATGACGACATTTGAAATAGGTAATACAGGTCCAGGGAATTGTACGTATGGCAGGCCAGTTTACAGTTCCACGCGAAAAGGAAACTGGAAATTAGTCCTCTATCGAAATTTCACTAGACGCACCGTTAACAGACTAAAATGTTTATTTTCAGATGAGGATGTCCTTACGGCAATTGCACCATGGAAAGAAATTGTTGATCAAAAAGGTAACGTTACTGTTGGATCATCTCTTGTGCCCTTAGAAAAATTCTCTTGTGAATCCAGCGAGTGTAATCTAGGAAATTTTTATGCCGACGCAATGGTTCATCCATTTATAAATAATTTCCCATATGATCAACCAAATAGATGGACAAATGTTTCAATTGCGCTTATAAATGCTGGTGCTTTGAGAGTTTCTTTATTCAAAGGCAGTAAGTATTTGTATATTTCTTTTTTTTTTAGTTATGGGAATTTTCCATTTCTTTCAGATCTTACCTATGCACATATTGTGACTATGTCTCCATTTGAAAATACACTAGTAGCTTTTAACTTAAAGGGGCAATACTTATTGGATACGTTAGAATTTAGTGTCAATGAAGTTGAACCCAATAATGGAATTTTTAGTTCTAGACTGATGCTACAAGTATCTGGTCTACGAATAGTATATAATTTCAAGAATCCTCCTGGAAAACGTGTTCTGAGCGTTCAAGTAAAATGTGCAGATTGTGATTTGCCAAAATATGAGCCGTTGGATAAGAATAAAGTTTACCGAATTGTTGCACCAGACTTTCTTGTGAATGGTGGAGATGGATTTACGATGGTGCCTTCGAAAGCAACAGATCTTGAGTAAGTTAAAAAAAAAATATAGTTAATTTCTACATTATTCATTCATTTGAATCCAGACTAAAATTCCACTTAGGTTTGAAGTGAGTTAAACCAATAAAATTAAAACTAAGATCATAATATTCACTGCCCAAACCCGAAATTAAAATTTTTGAAACTGAAAGCGTTTTCAATCGTTAAAACTTAGTATAAAATCATAATCTTATCAAGCTGTCATTGTGCCAGAGTGGAGACTTTAACGTTTAAGATTTGCTCATTGTGAATCATGTAAAGTCCTAATAACGAGCATTTCGTAGCTTTTATTGTGTGTTTTTCTTTATTTCATTTAGAGCAGAGTAATGAACAGACCAAGAACATTTTGAGTATACTCTTAAAATTCTCTGAACTGAACGTGTTCTGTTCTAAAAGTTCTGATTTATTTTTGAAACACACTTTGACAATTAACATTCTACTGCTATTCACTATTCGATTGTGAACTTTTCCTGCTATTTTGAAGTTTGTGAGAACTTACTCATTCAATTAAAATTTGACATATTTCTACTCGAAAAAAGGGAAAAAGATAAAAAATTATGAGAGCAGAAAGAAAAGAAAAAATAATAAAGGGATATAACAATTTAAACCCGGATTTAAAAAAAAATAAACAGTTTCATATATTTTTGGAGTGAATAATATAAATGTGGATTTAACTTATAGGAATTAAAATAATTTATTAATGACCGAGTTTTAATTACACGTAAACCTAAATTACTGGATTTATTTGAATAATTTAGTAGTTAGTGATTTTTAAATATTATATAATTTTTTTTCTTTTTAATTATCTTTTTTGAAGGAAAAGTATAACAGATATAGAAGCTTTAGTTGATTACTTGGGTGTGGCATCACCGATAATCACTGGTCTAGAGGGAAGGATAAAAGTTATAACTTAAAAGATTGCCAGTATTACATGTTCCTAAAATGATTTTATTTACGTTTAAGTAAATTTTGTTAAAATATTATTAATAAGTTTTGAGTTTTTAAGTGTATATACTCTTTACTTATTTTACAAGTAAAAGGCTTTTTATGTACATACATACATAAATTAAAATAAAACAATACATATCTTGAAAATTGAAGTTGTTTACTTTTTTTACTCGTGGAGTACTTGAATGAATTTCAAAAAATAACAATATAAAAGTTACTACTTTTCAATGACAAATTGGCCTGTTTAAAAAAAACGTGACGTCTGGATTGAGTGACGCCATCTTGTAAAAAGAAAATAGAGTTTCCATACAAACTATCGATAAAAAGTATGAAAATATCTCTGAAGACTCCGGGCATAGGTGAAAGCCTGAAAAATCTCTGATACATGAGCCTGGACAATCTTACTAATATACATCAAAATATTAGTTTTTTTTGTGTTCCATATCATATCAAAATCTGTGATATATACACCTGGCTAATCTTAATTTATTGATTTTTTATTAACAATTTTTGTTTTGTATTTATTTGTTCGTTCATTTGAACATTTAATACAAATTGTAAAAAATCTAATATTTAGGAAAATTTCAAAGATCTTCTTTATTTTATTTTTTGTTACATTAATTTTTTTAGATGCAATTGTTTTAAAAGCCCTTCAGCCCTGGAAAGAGATCATAGATGAAGGTGGTAAAAAAATTATTGGTGAAACAAGGGTTAAACTTGAGAAATTCGAATGTTCATCAAAAGAATGCAACTTGGGCAATTTGTTTACGGATGCAATGGTTTATGCGGTATATTGATGATAATATAAAAAGGAGCGATTGTACAAAAGATTTGATCCGCGGATATTTTAATTCAGACATTTCTGTTGATTAAGTTTGGTTTAGCCAGAGAACAGTTATGTAATTGGCTACTATCGAATTCTTGAACCCTTTGTACTCTCATTGAACTCTTTTGTACAAATAACTCTAATAAATAAAGATAAATCACTTAAATCACATTATTTTTTTAAGTTTATCAAACAAACTCCGTATAACTGGAATTATTGGTCCAAGGTTACAATAGCATTGACGACGCAGGGAAATTTTCGGGTACGTCTTGAAAAAGGCAGTAAGTATGCTTACGTTTAAAAAAAATTACAGACAACTCTTTAGTCCAGTTTTTCAGTGCTGAGTTAAACCAGATCAAGTCAATCCCGCAAATTAAATTAACTTTTTTTAGTGGTTACTCCATGGACATTGCATATGAAATTTATATACAATTTCCATAGACTTTAAAAATCCGTAAGGTTAAGAAACAAAATCATTTTTTGAGATTAATCCAGGGTTAACCCATAATATTTGTTGAGGTAACTCGCTCTGAAAATCAAGGCTGGTATACACCGAGCGCCCAAGGTTAAAAACCTCTTGACTCAAAAAAGCCCACTTCATTGGGTCATAGAAATTTCCCTTTCATAAGGGACGATATTAAGAGTTAAACATCTTTTAAATTTACGAGCGCTCGGTGAATACAGATTGTATATATTTTACCGATGAATTTTCTTTATAAGTGTATACTTTTTCAGTTCTTACATACTCGCATTTAGTTACCATGTGCCCTTTCGAGAACAATTTTATCGCTTTAAGTTTATATGGCAAACATCTTTTAGAGACTCTTGAAGTTGGTGTAGCATCGATGAACTCCAATTCACAGAAACCAAGTTCTAGTAGAATGCTTCAAGTTTCAGGACTAAAAGTTATTTACAATATTACCAAACCTGTGGGGAAAAGAGTAGTGGCAGTTGAAGTTCGATGTCAGAAATGTGACTTACCAAAATTTGAAAAATTCTCAGAAGAAACAGTCTATAGAATTGTAGTTGCCGACTATCTGGCCAAAGGAAGTAATGGATTCGGAGTGATAAGAGATAATGCTTTTGATTTGGAGTAAGTTTTGGTTTTTCTGGATTTATGCATGAAACATCTTTTGAGTCAAAAAAAATTCATGAAGTTTTTTTTTATTGGATAAGGTGTTCTCAATTTTAGATTTTCTAAGATGGATATTCACCAAGCGCTTAAACTTTAAGAGTCTCTTAATTCAAAAAGCCTTAAAAGTAATATAATGAAGGATTTCTTTTAATTTAACAGTCTCTTAACCTTATGAGTGCTGAATGCCAGCCTAAAAGACTCGAAAGATGATTCATATAGGTACATACATATATTCAGATATTTATGTATGTGTCTACATTCTATATCTTCTGAATTTAATTAATTTTCCTTGTTTAGAATCGGGCCGAATAATTTGGATGCCTTAATTGAGTATATTGAAGATAATAATCCTATCGTTGCAGTTAAAGAAGATAGGATTAAGGTTTTGGTTTAGTTTCAAAGCTATTGATGATGAGAAAGTAGTTGAGATTTATAAGTAAAATACTTTTTTAAGATTTAAATCTCGTTTTATTGTTACTCCTCTAAAATAAAAAATTGTTATTGCTCTAAATTAAAATAAATCAAAACAACTTGAAACAAATTTTTCCTAATAAACAAAAAATAACGCAGTGGGGTCAAAGTTAACAAAACAAAGTGAAAAAAGTTGTGCTATCCTGTGTTATTTTCGGATAAGATCTATTTGGATTTTTAGCAATAGTAAAATACAGCTGCTGATGTCACTCTGAGCTGTTTGTTTTATTTTCAGACCAAAGATCATGGCGATATGGAAGAGGGCTAAGTTTAATGTCGTTTTCAATTGGCAATCTGGAAGCAGAAAAAAGCATTCTGAATGCGTTCAATTGGGCAAAAGTGACAGTTCTGATTCTAAAAAAAAGAGAATTTCTCTTCTGGATTTGAAATCAAAAGCAAATTCTGTTCACTCCCACATTCAAAGATTTAAATGTCACGCTTGATAAATGACATATTTGATTTAAATTTACAAATTGTGCGAACTGTGAAGTGATTGTTGGAATACTAATACAGTCACACCAAACTTCAAATTTTTCAGAATCGAAAAAAACTGTTCAATTGGGATTCCGAATCTAAAGCCAATTCCGGATTGCCAATTGAAAACGACATAACTCATGATTATTTTAAGTCGTATTTCTTCAAACGTGCATTTTAACAAAAAAAAATTAGTATCGGAATACATGAATTCAGTTAAGCGTAATTCATATAAGCTACGACCTGCGTCTGCGTATTGCAAATGGTCGCAAAATTTGACATTTCATTCATATGAGTGGTCGCAGACAGCTGCGAACCAGACAACACAAAACCAGGCAAACAACTTTTTTTAAAGATTCGTGCGAATTATTTGTTGGCAGCTCTGTGGAATGAGTCTTCGTTTTGTGGACTGTGGATTTAGGTAAACTATTCGCAGACGAAGGTCGCAGCTCATATGAATGGGCCTTTAATCAGCCGAATTTGATTGATTAAACCGATTTCCTTTCAACCAGAACCTCTGAAAGTTACCCCCGAGTCCCAGAAGTGGCCAATTTTGTGTATTTGATCTTGTTTACAAACTTAAGCTAACTGTAGACAACTGTCCAACTTTGAAAAATGTATTCTAAACCCTTCTTATAGCTGCCTAACTTAGACACAACAACTGTAGACTGTCTTAACCGTGAATAATGAGCTATCTACTTTTATTAAATAAAGCATATTTCTACCAATTTAAAAATATAAGACTGTGTCTAAGTAGACAATCTATATAGCCGTATTTAATAGAATTCACTAAAACACCTCTGAACGGGTGAATAGTTACGCAGTGTGTAAACGCTTATTAAGCCTCTATTCAACGTTGCGTAAATGCATATTTAAAAAACATTTTCTGGTCCAATGCCTTTGTGTCAGATAAAGTAGCAAAAAGAGAAATCTATTACATTATGCCTCAACGCGTTTAGCTTAAAATACCTCGATTTAACGTTACATACAGCTAGGTTCCAGAAATCGAGTGAAATGAAACCGAAATCGAAAATGTAAATCGAGTGAATTCGTTTTCAGTGTTCTGCATTTCGAGCGATTTGGTAACTCCGAATTTTTTTCGAAATCACTTTTCGTGAAATTGAAACCGCTGATGTCAGCTGTCATTTGGGATATTATTGAAGTATTTTTATTTTGGCAAATCGTTTTCTTGTAAAAATTTTTATATTGTTCGCGCGTTTAAAAATATAAAAGTAAAAGTAAGTTCCTATAATGAGTTCTGCGTTAATAGTTTTGATGTTGCAGACTGAAAGAAATAAGTACGCACAAGAAAAAATAAAAAGACGAAGGCTGCGAGATGTATCTAATCCCTTGGAAATTGCAGATACCGCGTACGTTATTTTAAGACTGAAAACAAAAGTTAAAGCCTGTCAATTATTATTTTCTTTTGTACATGTAGGTTCATTTCATACTACCGTCTTAATAAAAGTGCCTTTCTAATGGTGCTGGAAACATCTTCAGCTTTGTTATGTGACAGCTTCTTTCTAATTGAACTCTTCCAGTCTGTCCAAACCTTCAATAAAAAATGTAAATCATGACTTTTTTTAATGTTGGTAATTTTTTATTATTATTTACTTTTTTCCAACCAGTCGCGTCCTTCTGCGGTGGACCATGGCTGTTGAGCTCTGTTTTTAATCCGTCCCATAAAGCTTCCGCGACAACCCGATCTCCTTTCATATATCCTCTAGCGAGATCTTTGTGCCGCTCCATAAAGTTGATAATAATGGCTTCTTGTACAGTATTTTTGTGTTTACCCCTGTTTTAAATATGTTTTAAGTGCAATAAACTTATCAAGTTTCATTTAAAAATCGTTTTTGTACTTACATTTTTAATCGCGTCTCTCTTGTTTAACAATTTCACATCGAATGAACAAGATCGTTTTGAAATCGCTTGCAAAACGATAAAATCGAAATGTGGAACACTAAAATTTCACTTTATTTCAATTTCGATAAATTCGGAATTGAAATCGATAAAATCGAATTGTAGAACACCGAATTTTATTTTCGATCGATTTCGATTTCATTTCGCGTGAAAGTGAAATGTAGAACCTAGCTGATAACCTTTATAAATAACTTTTTGACGTTAAGAGCCATTGTAACTTTACGCAGCCTCTATGTGGCGTTTATAAATACGACTGCTAATATATACGACTGATAAAATGGAATATAATCAACGGTTTATCGTATAAATTATTTTTTGTTTTTACTGTACAAAACATTCAAAAAATAAAAGTAACGAACAATTTATAATCATATACACCAACCATTTGCCGATCTACCTTATCGACAGAATCCACATCACACACAAAATTCAAGCCACAGTCCACACAGCTGATTTGCGAAATGTCAAACTTCATATGGTATTTTTTTATTTTTTGGTTGGAACGAGTAAAAAGTGTGAAATAAAGAAATTCAATTTAACATCATTATATGTAATTTTATATTTGCAAAAAATATAAATATAGTAAATTGACTCAAAGGCTTTATTTGTAATTAATAATTCTACGTACAAATCTCCAGAAGTCATGAATTTCTTAAGACAAACATTGAATGTTACGAAACAAATGACATGCCAGGGTAAGTTGCCGGACAAATAAATTAGTTTTATTCTTTTTTGATGAAATCAAAACTAAATAAAGTAATACAGAAAAGCTCTGAATGAAATCGGTTGAAACTAATATAAATATAATGTAATATGCGTAATATATCCAGTTGAAGCACAGTAAGAATTATTGTTATAATCCCAAAGTATTTTTTAATATTGAATTTCTTTGGTAAATTCATCTTTTTGTAAGAACTAAGATATCAATTGAAGCTGTTTACCCCTAAAAGAAATCGCGAATTGTTTTTGAAGATGTTCTAAATTAGATTTTAAAATTCGAAACTAGGAAGTTTTCACGACCTATCTAATTGCTATTCCAGATCATCTACTAAAAGGCTTCTGGTGTTCAGGAGTGGGACAGAATTTGAATAATAGTATCACAAATTTGAAATTATATTGTCTTTTCCTTTTGAGAAATCCTGCATAGTTAGTTATTTAAATTTAAGGTCCAACAAGGAATCAATTTTACTAGCTGAATAAAATGAGTAGAATGCGATCCTTACGTGGAACGAACCAGCCATTTGGCTCGCAGCCTGAAAATCATAAATCGATTTGCTGGAAAACTCCTAATAGCTATAGTACATATCGCAATCTATTTAGATTTCTCATGCATGATTATCTTTAGATATAAGTTAAATCACGTTGCAATTGGGCTCGTTGAACCATTTAAATCGGTCGTGAATGCATTTGCTTTACAGTAATCTAGCTACTTTTAAATGTAATATACTGCCCATCCAGCTACTTTTGAATGAAATATACCTTTGTATATAAAAAACATCTAAAGGCGACATCTAAAGTATCGAAGCAACCCTTTCTCAAATTTTTTTGCGGAGAGCTTGTGGAGGTTCTAATTGATATTTATTGATATTTTTTGGTTGCAATAATCTAAATAATAGTCTTCTCTTGCTCCTACTACCAATTTCTGATGCCTAAAGGCTCTCCATATCAAATTCTAAACCTAAAATTTTGCAGCACCATCACAAGGGTCGGTGCAACATTAAAAAATACTCGCCATGATAGTACTATGCTTTACATATACAAAGGTACATTATGTATGTGTTACTGCTGGGGTAAAATTTTTTTTTACTATTTTTTATTTATAAATGATCTGAATATTGTCAAAAGAGATACCTAATAAAAGAAATTTCATGTATTGAACATTAAAACAAATTTGTTTAGTGATTTTACATCTATAATAGGCCAAAACTTTAACAACATCTTAACAAATTCTTAATACCGCAAAACTTCTTGTTCAATGTATTTTTGAATATTTTTTTCCTACTATTTCAAGTCTAAATTCAATTTTAAACTTTTTTTTTCAAAATTTTCTGTAAAATTCAATAAAAAAAACCGATTTTTTATTTAAAATTAAGTGGCAACCTGATTTAAAAACCTAATAAAAGAATAGAGTTTAGGCTTTGAAAATAGCTATGACATGACTTAGGGATTATCCTTGTTTTTTAATATTTTTTCCGTTTTTTTTTTCAAAAGTTAATTTGAAATACTGAACTAAGAAATAGAGAGATTACCTTAAAAAGGCTACATTGTAAGTCTTACCGTTGTTTTTTTCTTTTTCAATATAGGAAATAGATTCCCTTTTATACAGTTTTTTCTTATCTCGGTGCAACCTATTTTTTTTGGTCTTTTTCTTCATGTCGTTAAGTTAAATGAAGATTGATTAAATTGAAGCTAAATTTTACGTTTCGTTTCAACAAGGATAGCTTTTGCATAAAAAAGTAGAAATCCTTTATCTTATGTCATTTTGTTGAATCGATTGTGAATTCTTCGATTGGAGCAGTAATAAATATCGCCATATGTATTGCTGGAAATTAAACTTAAAAAAAACCATAAAAATTTGTTGAGAATTATTAAATTTTGAAAGCCTGAAAAGTATTGTGTAAAAAAAAATATAATTAAAATTTGTTCACTATCAATTTTGAAAAAGTAAACATTCTGTGTAAGAAGTTTCTGTAATAATGTCTTCGTTTAAATTGATTGGTAGTATGACTAAATCAAAGCTAAGTACAAAAGATTTTTATTATTATTATTACAAAAGATTTTCAAATCTTCGAATATTATCAGACTTAGTGTACTTTAATTTGTGACGCCTGTGGCCTAGTTTTCACTGACAGATCGTGCAATATTGTAAGATCTCACTATCGTCTCTGCACACAAAAGTTTTTGGAAATAACCTTTTAGATATTTTCGATAGATTGCAATGACGTTTTAACGGTTTTTTAACATTTGCATTGATCAAATGTTTCTAAGCCGAAAGGAAAGGGGTTCACATTGTTGGACAATATACAAGAAGTATAAGTATAAATTGACGGCAGCTGAAATAAAGATGCTTCTCATAGCAGGAGAAGTAACAAAGCGTGATCAAATCGAAAAAAGCAAGATAATCCGAAAAACCCTTCACGACAAAAACGCCATCTTGGATAAATGGCTAACCTACTTCAAAAGGCAATGGCACACTACGATCCAACACTATCAAAGAAAAAAGGCAGACTCAAAAACTCCCAGATCAAAAAAAATGGAACGAAACCTGCATATAGCATCTGATATGGGCCTTTCCAAAACCAAGAGGCATGTCGACGTCTTCGGAGGTCAACCCGGCAAACACAACAACATTGGAGTGGGAGAGTTGTGGTCCCAGTCTTTCAGAAAAAATACTAGACTATGACTATGGCCACCGCACCGTCGTCGTTAAATTAGTAGAAGTTTTATACTAAAAAAAAAAGAACGATCAAGCCGCGTTCGAAACTTAAATTTTCAAAACCTCAATTTTTTTTTTAAATATTCTAAAAGATAATTGCGAGACTCACTTTTTATTTTATAACCTCAAGGACAAAATTCTTTTAAGATTTATTTTCTATGTTTCAGTATAAAAAAAAGAAAAGACAGTTTTTTTGAGGCACATAAGCCTATTTCCTTTGTGTACCATAAATCATCTTTTATTCGAATTAAAACATATTTCTTCCATGGAAATCTTTTCAATTCAATATCTGAAAATTCATTGCAATCAATCAAAATGTCCTTTGGTCAGTTTACAATAATTTGCTTGTTTAAAGGCAAATTCCTTGTACCACATCTTCATTGTATGCAACTACACAGAAAACCAAACCAATGCATCTAACAATAGATAATTGACTTCATAGAACAATGTCCCTAAATACATATTTCTTTGTCATTTTTTTTTGTTTAACGTGCAATATCTTTTTTATCTTCACAGTTTCACCCACCGTAGGACAATAAGAAAGCAAATGAGGGAACAAAAATGATGATAATAGATTCGTCATAACACGTCACTTGTGGCATTCACTTATGATTTTTTTTTATGTAGATTCATCGAAAACAAAAAATAAGATATTTTGAACTAACCAAATCTTCAAGAATGACAAAAAACGATTTTCATTTTTATATCGCATATCCCATATCATCATGTCCACAAACTATATACAGGTCACATTAAAAGATTAAACTCCGCCTATAATTTCTTCGAAAATGGCAAAAAATTCTGTCTTGTGCCTTGAGCGTGCCAATGAACATTTTTTTTGGAAATATATTCTTTGGCAAAACATGAAAAATATCATGAAATGTTTGAAATTTTGATAATGATCGTAGCAATGAGTTTAAGAGCACGTGGCTTTGCTTGGGGATTATAAATTTCAATGGGTGCCGATCAAATTTTTTTCTAAGGGAAAATATTTTTGTATTGAAGAAAAGTGCATCTACCCAGCAACAAGTTTCAACGATGAAGGATTTATAATCACACAAAGATCACTCGCAAATAGTTTTCATGAGTTAAAATAATTTAAAAAATAATTTAATTTAAATTTCTTTTTTTTTATCCCAAAAATTACTTTATTTGATAGATACAAAAAATTATTCAGAACAGATCGCATTAAGACGTTTCAGAAAAAGAAGTTTCATTTTCATTGCTTTTGAATAGGATTAGAGGTATTTTGCCAATCGTGCTTTGTTGAAAAATGTTGCAACATATTATTCGTAGATGAACTCAACTATTTATGACCATGATCTTCACAAGCTGTAAGACGCTGTAGACTGCATCAGCATTTATGTTTGGCAGCCGGCAAAATACAACCATGTTCACATTTTTAGCAAAATTTTATGACAAAAGATTTCGAAAAAATAAATAATCATAATAATTCGTTCCGTAGAATATTTCTAGATGCTTATGGCGTTTTCAATTGGCAATCTGGTAGCAGAAAAAAACATTCTAAATGCGTTGGGCAAAAGTGACAGTTTTAAAAAGTAATTAAAAAAATCCAAAAAAGTCTAGGCTCTTCATTATAACATTAATGTGCGCATTTTATACGGAAAAACACTTGTATTTTAAGAAATAAATGTCTAAATTCTTACAGCTTTGGTAATAATTAGTGAAAAAATTTAAAACTTGGTATACAAATGTCACATACGATGAAAAAGTTATGTTCTTACTTATATGTATGTATATATCACCCTGTATACAATTAAAAAGCACAGTTCCGTAACTTCCCCTTCTTACGATTTACCCACCGAGGTAACACTCCTTAAACTTAATATTAGGACATTTTCTATATGTCAACCTGTAAGGTCAATATTCAATGTTTAAGGCACTAACACCCTCTCTAGTCAGACAGCCGAAATTACATAAGTACATTTTCTTTGATACAAGGTTCCAAAGCCAACTGGGACGGTCTCAATAATTTTGTTAGGATCTTTAACTGGTAACTATGCTTCCTCGGTAGTGACGTAGACTCCAATGCGGATATGATTACTAATATGATACTTTTGGGAATGAGAACCTTTATCCCGAACAAGGCTAAGAGCATCAGACCCAAAGAGAAATCATGGTTCGATGCGAGCTGTAAAGAGGTTATTAGGGCCAAAGAAGTTAGCTTCCGTTGTTTTAGAGCCAACCCAACTGAGGAAAGCCGGAAAAAGTTCAAACAAGCCAGGAAGGCCTGAAACCCTTCTTCGTTGGATTAGTTGCTGAAATCCGCAACATAAATGCTGGTGTGCCACAGGGTTCTGTTTTGTCTCCGACCCTCTTTCTCATTTTCATTAATGATCTCCTGTCTGCAACTACTAGTCCATTAAATTGTTTCGCTGACGATAGCACCCTTAGCTTTTCATATTCGTTTCCAGATTCAAATCCCTGCTCTTCGGACGTGGAACTAAAAGGGCTAAATATGATAAGTATATTAAATTCTGACTCAGACAGCATTGTACAATGGGGATTAAAAAATCGCGTAGAATTTAATGCTTCGAAAACTCAATGCTGCCTTCTGTCGTTAAAGCGAGATGTAACCCCCCTGCCATTATCTATGAGTGGTACTTGCTTCGAAGAAACTAATCAGCTTGCGACTTTGGGTATGTGTATCACAAACCATCTTTTGTGAAATGATCACATACTTAAGGTCGCCAGAAATGCCGCAAGATGTTTAGGTTTCCTTTGGAGATGCAAGAAATTATTTTCCCCTTCTGATCTGGCTATTATCTATAAAAGTTATATACGTCACAAGCTTGAGTATAACTCCCATCTCTGGGCTGGTGCTCTTAAGCCTCTTGCACAGTATACAAAGACGAACCTTCAAAATGATCGGAGACAGGAACATCATCGATACTTTTACGTCACTCGAACACCGACGTAACGTTTCCTGCCTCTAATTATTTTATCGTTACTTTTACGGTAAGTGCTCTAATGAAATAGCCAGTTGCATTCCTCCCCTTAAAGGATTCAACCGTAATACTCGCGCTTCCTGGAATGCTCATCAGTTTACTCTTGAACCCAACTTTGGGATTCATTTTTTAGCCGTACTACGCGAATGTAGAACACCCTTCCACGCTCTGTCTTTCCCTCTCATTGTGATGTGACGAAATTCAAGACTAATATTCACCGGCATCTAATTTTAAATCCCCTCCAACTTACCTGAAGCTCGCACTGTGTCTCTGACATAAAAAGGGTACATAAAATCCCCTTTAGTGCGCGCTGAAAATATAAAAAAAAATTTTGAATGTTGAATAAATATCAAAATTGAAAAAAAGATCGGAACAAAAACTTTGTTAATAAAAATTTTCGTCAATAAAAATTAATACAAGAAAAATAATAAAATTAAATAAATTCTGTCAAAAAATGTCGAAAAAATAGTCAGAAATAAAAATTGTCAAATAAAAAAAAATTTTGTGAAAAAAAAATTGCGGAAAAAAGTGTTGTCGAAAAAAATGTTCGCTCCCAAAAAATGTTTGATAAAAATGAAGAAACAAAATTGTCAAAAAAAACAATTTGGTCAGTAATAAATTTAAAAAACATCATCATCATCAAACATATCAGATCAGGGTGGTTGTTCCCTGATAGTGGAATTTTTTTTTTCGACCGCGAGAATACATCGTAATCAAAAATTAAACTGTAAAAAAAATGTATTGAAAAAAAGGTTGGTCCAGGTGTAGTCCAGGGCCAAGCCAAAAATTTGTTTGAACCCCGAAAACAAAACTTGGTCAAAAAATAAATTGTAAAAAACAACCAAGTGGAAATTGAACCGCCTACCGAGTCATTTAGCCTATCAATAACAATGAAATGAAATCATCGTGATCCTTTTCTATGACATACATATGTATAATAATTTTTTGTGATTCATATAAAATCAATTAAAAAATAACGCTTTATAAAGTATTTAGGAAATGCCACCCACCAGGGCATGGCCATTCAAATATAAAAATAATACCATTCTTTAATCCCTTTTGAGCTTCTCGCGACCAAATAAAGTGACAACTCACCAAACATTCACTGCACTGATGTCAGGTGTGTGACCAACATAGCTAGCGATTAAAGGACACATTATGATCTTTTCAATTTCAAGGATTAAAAAAGGATCTTTTCGTCTGTCCACCAAATGAGCATTATAAAATAACAAAACAACAAAATAACCAAATCCACTCACTCACTGTTTGAATGGTTTCTATGGATGTGCTACGGACTGGACCAATTTGCGTATTTAAATTGGTTGTTATTGTTCCTTTTTGTTTTTCTCAGTATGAACAGTGAACAGGAACACCCAGCAGAGGATCATAGCAAAATGTTTTATATGATTCGCTGTGTCACAAGGCTTTATTTAACACTTGCAGATTTGTGAGGTAGGATAAAGTATATTAGAAATGAGTCATAGTTTTTTTTTTAAAGTATGTAGAATATAAAAAATCGAACACGTGTGGATACCTATCCACTTGCTTTCTTTTTTTTGTGAAAGTGTTTTTTTTTCGCGTAGCTCTTTTTATGGTTCGGAGTTAGGTGTGGTTTTTATTAGTTTATAAAACTGATAATAATCCTGTGGATTCAGGTAGAATTGATTTGGTAAAAAAAAAATTATTTTTGAACTGAAGTTATTCTTTATAATAGGAAATCCTTATGTGTACCTACTTAGTATGTTGACGGAGACAGCTAGATGACTGGGTTAAGGCTAAAGTTGGTCAATTTAAGTAACAAGTTTAAATAACGTGTAGAATCATATCTAATAAAATTTATAACCATTTTTGATTGAGATTTGTTTTGAACAAAATTTGTTTAACAGTATTTATTGCACGACAACCGAATAAGGAAATGAATCAACAAAGTTAATGGCAAGAGTATGATAACCGGGGTGCCGAGAAATGATAACGGATTTTTGTAGAACACGACAATACAAGCATTTTTTACTATGGGAAGGGGGGTCTATCTCCCCCCGTTTAGGAGGTAGGGGCAATTTAAAAAATATGCACGTTAAATGGAAAAAAATTAATTAAAAAATAACGGTAATAATTAAAATTAAGCAGTATACGTTTTTTTAAAGCCAACATTCTATTCTATTAACCAGTTTTTAAATCAAGTCAAAACTATGCATGGTTTTTGTAAAAATTAATTTTAAACTCAAAATTTGAGTAAAAAAAAGTTATTTTTAATTTCAATATTTCAAAACCATAAGTTTATAAATAATTTTTTTTTAATAATTTGTTGCTCTTATTAATTTTCAATCAAGAACTGAAAACTAGATGATTTTATGCCTTTTAGTTTTTGAGAAAATTGAAAATAACCACAACTACTATTTTAATTTAATTATGTTTTTTTTTGCTTGAGTGGTCTTATTTTGATAGTAATAAAATAATGGTAGGTGCGAGTTTGGGTATATGCAACAGTGGTGTGTGTGCGAGTTTGTGTGCATGCAACAGTGGGGTGTGCATGCAACCCCCCTGCTTGGGCCCACTGTAGGATTTGGGGTAGGTGCAAGGTTGGGTGTATGCCACACCGAGGTGTTAATTTGTGATGCCCCCTCTGCTTAGGCTCACTATAGGATTTCGGGTGGGTGCAAGGTGGGGTGCATGCAAAGTTTCTTTTGCATTTAAATAAGCTGGATTTAAGAAAAATTAATTTATCCTACGTATTTCTTAATCCATATTCGATTATTACTATCAATATAAGACTACGTAAATACTCAAGCAAGGAAAAAATAATTTAATTAAAGTTTTTTTTTTTGGTAATTTTCAATTTTCTCAAGAACTAGAAGACATAAAATCATCTTGTTTTCAGTTTTTGGTCAAAAACAAATAAGAGCAATGAATTCTAAAAAAACAATAGTAGATAATCTTAAAGTATTAAAAAATTACACTTTAAACCTTTTTTTTTTTAAACTTTTTTTGTCCAAATTTTGAGTTTAAAACAATTTTTATCAAAAACTATGCAAAGTTTTGACTTGATTCAAAAACTAGCTAATAGACAGAAGTGTTGGCTTTAAAAAAATCTATAAAACTTAGTTGTTAGTATTACCGTTATTTTTTAATTAATTGCTTTCCATTTAACGTACATATTTTTCAAATTACCCCTACCCCCTAAACGGGGGGGAGATAGACCCCCCTCCCGTAGTAAAAAAATACTTGTATTGCCTTGTTCTACAAAAATCCGTTATCGTTTCTCGGCGCCCCGGTTATCATACTCTTCCCAAATTAATAACTTAACACTATTAACTTTGTGGGTTATTGAGTTGTCCTTGAGTCAGCTCAATCAAAACAAGAATATTCAGATCGATAGATAGAGGTATAAAATATTTAAAAATTGTTATTTACTGTTTCTCAACAATTACGAAAAGCCAAACAAATGATCCCATGTCTCTCAAATATACTCGTACATATGGGGTAATTAGTAGCGCATTCTAAATTCTTGAAAATAAAACATACAATTCTACAAAATATGTTCTAAATCCAAAAATCATCTTTCATTCTAAGAAACAAAAATGTGAAATAAATAAATAACTGGTTTTTATAATCCGCAACCATTGTGCGGTTCTGCAATATTTGTTTTTCCTTACTAATCCAGGTCTGCATATTTTATTGACGTCATGTTTTCGAAAACATACATTTCTAATGCAATCTGAAGGGAGTAATAAAATGTTGAAATTAGGAAAATTGCACACACAGTGTTCTTTAACGGTAGCTAAAGTTAAGTCTACCAAAAGCCGGTCAAGACGAATTATTGACTTTTTCCTGTGGCAGGTATCTACATAAGAGCATTTTATGAATACAAATTCTTATGAAATACAATATTACTTATGATACATAATATAAAGGCGTGTTTTGTTTGATTAAGCAAACCTTTTAATCTTTTTTACTTTTTTTCTATTATATTGCCGTTATATTGCATCAAACTAAAATTTTCGACAGAAATATTTAGTTGGTAACAGCAATTCAGTTGGAGTGAATTGAATACTTAGGCCCAATTTTAAACATCTATCTCCGGATGGATTCTTTAGAAGCTGGTGAATGCGGAAGGGCCACAAAATCAAAAATTTAATATTTTCTATAATTAAACCAAAATATTTTGTAAGTCAATTCGGAGTTAACTTTGATGCCACACTGAAAAACTGGGCCTCAGGGTATTGACATTATGACATGATAGGGAAGGCAAAAAAGTGGTTCTTGCAATTCTTTCTGTCAGTTTGACTTAGACTGGGTGATTAGATTTTCTTAAAACTTTGTACCTATTTTTTTTTTGCCTGGGATCCACAAGTTTTTTTTTACATTTTTTTTATAAATAAAAATAAAAATATAAGTACCTGCCATACAACGCATCAGCAGCCGTTTTTGAGAATTATAAATTTTTTTGTTAAATTCTCAAAAATTCTGTAATATTTTTCTAAAAAAAATCAATAAGCAACTAAGTTGCAGTTTTTTTTTTTTTTGACTAAGTGTTTAGTGCGTTTCAAGGAATCTTCAAATATAAGTTTATTTTAATATTTTAGAATCCTCCATGCTGCTAAATGCCAAAAAAGTAATTTAAAAAATGTTGGGATAACAAAATTTTCTCAATAAAAATATTTGGTCGAGATTTTGTCAAAAAGAAAATCGTAAAAAATTGTCAGAAAAAAATTGTTTAAAAAATAAGTGTTAGAGAACAACGAAGTGGAGATGTTTTTGAACCGCGAGAATAAAAATTGGTCAAAATTAGATTTTGAAAATAAAGTTCGAAAAAAAACGTCAAAAAAATAATTTATCAAAAAAAATCAAAACCACACAGAAAAAAGTAAGATTGTAGATATAAATTTCTAACTATTCTTGTTCAAATAGCCATTCAAAGGAAAAAAAAGTAAAAATCGTTTTAGGCCAAAACGACAAAATTTCTTGTCTAGTTTTTCGACCCGAAAATGACCTCAGAAACTCATGGTTTTCTTCTGTGGCTGTGATTTCGGTAAACGGTAAACTTAACCGTTTCAAAGTTTTTGTTACAGAAAGTCATGGAAAAAAAATTATTTAAAAATTATTTGAACCATTTTACATATTTTAATTTAAACAGTTTATTTAGTTTAGTTTTTAGTTCGTAAATTTGAGAGTTGGTTCATTTGTGACTTAGTTAATTATGAAATAAATCCCTATGAACTAAATTGAGGTATGTATGGGAAGGCACGCTACCCCCTTGCACTTTATATAGGATTAAGGGAAGGGTGTATGTAAAATATAAATAAAATAAAAAGTCCGATTACTGAGACTTATGTAACTCGTTTTCATTTTAGGATTTAGTTCATTTTGTATTAGGAGTTAGTTCAAAAATGATGGATCTTAGTTCGTGATGAAACAAATCCCAATTTTATTGGGAGTTATGTAGTTTAGTTTAAAGTTAGTTGATATGACCTAAATTTTACTTCTATATAATTACAATTATATCATGAGAATTATTCGAATCTAAATGAATTCTTCATTGAATTTGTGCATTTTGAAATTTTGTATTTTACATTTTCTACCATTTTTGTTTTGCTTACATGTAACGATGTCTTTTACCGATTAATAATTTTTTTAACACTAATTTCAATACTATATACCTACTATTTTTTTTTATAAATCGGAATTATGGATATTTTTTCATGCAGGTAATCATTTTTACAAATAATAGATAAACACACGGAATTATAACTTAAATCCTTTTTATCCTTTTGATATTGTTGCAAATCCAAAAGGTTTTCATTTGTTTCCTATGAAAACATGAAAAAAATAAAAAAGGGATAAGATATCTTTAAGAAGATAATATTCTTATGATGATATCCTGAATCCTGACCATATGCGTATACAAAGAAAGGAGTACTATAATTTAGCATAATTTCGTCCAAGAAAAAAAAATAAAAGAAGAAAAAAAAAGAAGATACTTGAAACGTGCGTATCACATCGCCATTTTATCGGAAACTATATTTATTTTTTTCAAGGGTTGAAACGAAGCGGACAGATGCCAATGCCAACCCAATCAACCCCAGGACATGGACATTTGGACAATGCATAGAAATGCATTGTTTTCTTTTTTATCCTTTTCTACTATTGTGGAAAATGTAATCTGTAGAAAATCTTTCTGTTATGGTCAGCCCATACAAATATGGTTTAATAACGTGCGAGAAAATAAGGAAATGACGACCAAACGGGTTGCCTGTTATTATTATTATTTTTTTTTTTTGTGTTGCGAACTCTTACCCGATGCTTGAAATATTTATATTCACAATGACGAGAGTGGGTGCGGTGCGGTGATTCATATTTTTTTGCACATTGAAAATTGTGGGAAAGAAAGTAAAATCAATTTCAGATCGATGGAAACGATTCAAAGATGGGACCTATATCAGTAACATGCTATTGTTTGCATATAATGAATTTTGATGTGAAAAAAATAATAATGAAAAAGTAGCTGACATCCGACAGAGAGATAATAGAGGACATTCTGTATTTGGAATTCAAGTTCACTGTTTTGATAAAATATGAAATTGAACCAAGATTAAATTCAAAGTGGAATATGAAGCAGGCATTGTCAGGAAAATACGCTGGCAGATATGCGTACAGGTAATACAATGGCAACTGATGTTTTCAAATTCAAAGTTTTTGAATTAAGTCTTCAAGTATACATTTTTTTTTGGAAAAAAAAAATATTTTCGTCAAAAAAATTATCTGTCAAACTCCATTTCGTTGTGCACAATTCGATAAAAAAAAATTAAACGTCAATATTTTTTTCGTTGAGGAACATTAGGCTTAATCCAATCTACAAAAATATTTTGCAACTTTTGATAACTCATTTTAAATTTTGTCCTTTTTTTTATGTATGTACATATGTATGTACATACATAAAAACCGCTCTAACGATTTTCGATGTATGTACATACATATGTACTTATATTTTTTTTAAGTATTTTTATAAAAAAAAGTAGTAGGTACCTATCCAAGTTTTTAGTATTTACCTATTATTATACATTTAAAAATGAAATTTCAAAAATATTTACCCATTTTCAAAATATTGAGTTTTTAAAAATAAAAATTTTGTTTTCAAAAATCGAAAAAAATATTTTTTTGAAATTTCTGATATGGGATACTATTTAAATTATATATGACTTTTTTTATAAAAATTTATATTTATACTTTTCATGAAAAAATTCGGTTCTATATAGCAGGGAGTTCGACTTTTTAAAGAATCCATTTAATTGGAATATTTAAAGGGAAATACCAACAATAATGAAGCCCGCAAGAATGTACTTTAGGCTGTGTTTGATTGTTGATATTTAATCTATTTCTTTGGGTGGCTCCAAATCGATTTCAAATAGTAAAAAAATAACCAGAATATTTAAAGTAATTTTGAGCTTTTTTCATTTTTCTATACTTTATAGCTTACAAATTATTTATAAAAATATCTCCTTTCTTTCTTTATTTAAAGCATTCAACACCACTCTTTCAACAATGCGTGAAATGGCCTCCCTCAACCAAATGCACCGACGTGGACCTCACATCAAAACTCGTCCTCCACGTCAACCGCTCGATGGTAAGCCTTTTGCCAAAGGCGTCATCCTCAAGACGCTCATCAAAAAACCAAAGAAACCTAATTCAGCCAATCGAAAATGTGTACTCGTGCGATTATCAACTGGAAAAGAAATGGTTGCGTACATCCCTGGAATTGGCCACAACCTGCAGGAGCACAATATCGTCCTTTGTCGTGTAGGTCGATTGCAAGATGTCCCCGGTGTCAAACTCAAGTGTGTTCGAGGTGTTTACGATCTTCCTCATGTAATCAAAAAACAATAAAAACATTCAACAAATAAAAAAAAATCCCCTTCCCAAATCAGAGGCAATTTGTTTTTTTTTTTCATTTTTGTTATATAATTTTTGTGGAAGATTTACAACGAGATTATGTTCCTACATTGTATATCTATACATATCGCTTCACATCATCAGGACATCTTATAAGATAACCTCATCTTAAGTCAATAGAAAAATACAGTTTTTGGGTATGTTACTCCTAGAGAACATTTAATACCCATCGAGACGTAACAAAGAGAAGAATTACGAAATTTTACGGTTTTACTTGAACTCTGTATTTGCAACATTATATTGTTGTTGGATATGGATATCTTTTGGGTAGATCCTGAGCAATCACAATACCCTAAACTGCCTAACTGCACACGAATTTCCACTAAGAGATCCTTTTTAAGGATCATAAATGAGTTGTAAATGAAAGGACAAGAAAAAGGAGCCTTTGAACGCAATAATGCGACAACCAAAGAAGTCATTTTGTGGTCATTCCCTGTTCATTGTTATAGGACATTTGGGATAAAAGACACAAAAATATTTCTCTAACGGGAAAAAGTGTCCTGATGGTGCTCATGTCTATGGATCGAAGACGATTAGCATAAAATTATCGTTTTTCATTTATTTTCTTCGGAAAATATGAAAATAAATAATTTTTTTCGGTCAAAAATAAAAGAAAAGGATTGGCGTAGGAAGAATCTTTTTTCTTGGACAAAAAATTAAATAATTTGCTGTTTTTTTTTTCTAAAGATTCCATGTTCCTATGAGTGTAAATGGTGATTCCTTAAGATGCTTACGTTTGTAAAAGGACAATTAATGAGAAGTGAGTTTTTTTTTAGAGATTACAGCACCCACATATTCTTGGAAAAAAAAAACTATGCAACTCATGAAAAATAAGCCGAAAGTACGTATGACATATTTATGCAGGTGATATACATCCCAGTAGAATTCGAATCTGAACTGAACATTAATTGGATTGGTTAAGATTTTCTATACATTCTAGGTAGTTAGTATAGCTAATGTTAGGGACTAGGAATAATGCATTCATTTTCATTTCCACTTTACAAAATATAATTTATTTTTACTTTTGAATGGAAAAAAGCCTAGTGAAATAAGGTCCCTATCCAAAAGGAGATAAGGCCACGTGGCCTGATTTCATTTCAAAAAATCAATTAGGCCGTTATCGAATGACAAAATTAGGAAGCGCAGGCATATTCCATTTTTCAAAATTAAATAAGGTCGCAATTGAAGTGAAAACAGGACGACTATCGATTTTAATTAATTTTTCAATCACGGCCTTATTTTTTTTTTATTTACACTAGAGCAGATACCATTTTTTTTTACAATTACAATTTTTTTAATATGGATAACGGTTTTCCCGCAAAACATTTTTTTTTTTTTGACTTTTGTATTATTTTTTTCGGAAAAACACGTTAGGAAGTAAATTTTTTTCTATTTTATTATGAAAATCCGATTTGTTTTAACAGTTTTTTTTTTTAATGAAAAAATAAGTTACAATAAGTTACATTATGGTTAACCCTTTACAATAAAATAAAGTTACATGTAGTAGCGCCCAGGTCACCTTAGGGTTATAATTGTTTTAGTAACGTCTTTTCCGAAAAAAATGCTAAAGCAAGGTGACTTATAATGAATTGGAAAATCGTTGGCCGAACAGAAAACATTTAAAAATTTGAAGAATCAGGACTGACAATACTAAAAACTGTTAAAAATCAGAAAAGAACGAGAAAATTTTCTCTTAAGTCTTTATTGAAACTCATGGGTCATGGTGCCTTTAAAATATATACATATACAACTGTCACTGAAAAAATTTCGTATTTCGAAATCTTTTAAGTCATTTGATAGATGTGAGGATTGGAGGTTGGGAGCTAGTTTGAAAACGGAATCTCAGAGACATGATTTTCTTCTGCAGCTGACATTGTTACACACCGTGTTTAGACAAAATTGGTCGAGTTGGTCATGTTCGGCGAATAATACCCAAAGATAAAACTCGAAAATCAGAAAAATATTAGTAAAGAATCAAGCAATAAAATAAAATTTAAATTTTTGCAATTTACTCGAAAACTATAAAGTTTTTTTTGAAAAAATTCTAAATGCAAATTGTTCTTTATGTTATTCTAGACAAAAAATATTCAAATCTAATTTTTTAATAGAGATTTTTGATATTGAATGAAAAAGGTGATTTTGTCTTTGCTCACCAATATGTTAAATTTATTTAAGCCTTTGGCTGCCATGGCTATCATTTTTGGTATCATCGTGGCAGTCTACCGGCTTGGCAGTCAATGGGCCTAATGAAAAAATCTCACTGACTTTTACAATAGTTTTATCACAATCAAAAGAAAACGGAAATTAATATTTTTGTTCCAATCCAATCCCTTTCAATTAAAATAAATTTTGAATAAATAATAATAGAAAAACATATATGTTCTTGCAGTTTAAATGAAATAAATGCGCCTAAAAATATAAGTATATGGTTTGCATGCGTATTTTAGAATCATTAGTAAATGCAGTGAAATTCGAAGACACACCATTGATCTTTTCCTTTCGAAAATGAATAATTAATTATTCATTTAGCCTATTGATGTAACTCAGTTAACCAATTACTGCTTGGATCTTATTTCCATTTGCATTTGACCCCCGTGTCGCTGAGATGTCTTTCTCTTGGTCACACATTGCACCTAAATTATCTTTTATGGTTAACATTTAGCGCCCTACCAAATCAATTAGGACAACTCATTTTTTTTTCAAACTCAATAAATATGTGACGTTGAAAACTACATTGCATATGCATCCTACATTACAATTCTCATATGTCCAGAAGTCCAAACAATTAATCAACACGAGATTGCAATGGTCGATAATAATATTCCTTAGGACAATTCCGACAAAACAATACAACGATCACAAAAACCGGAAAGAAAGATCATTAGGGACTTTTCATACAGTCAAAATTAAATCCGTAAGGATAACATCATCAGCATGTGCCAAATGAAAATAAGTGAAAAAGGATTTTGTTTCGTCCATCGCATCGCCCACAAAATGTAAGCAATGTCTCAAGTTGTGGTCAAGGAGTAACATAACAGAGCAGATGTATATTAGGCCTAATGAATTTCACATGTGTGAGCTCTTTCCAAGCCAACAAATAAAAATAAATAAACAAATATTACATTCGAATTTCAGGGAATTTCTAAAAAAAAGTCACACAGAAAATAAATATTAAATAATGAAGGACCGACCCATGCCCCGTTCTCATTGAAATAACATCATCATTCTTGAGCCAAACCATAGATAAACCAAATCTTACAATCCTCTGACTCCTGATGTATTTGTTAGTTTTCCGAGGAAAATTCAATGAGATAGGCACGTGGACAAAAAATAATAAAACCGAGCCTCCTCTCAATCAAAAAATGAAATGAAGGGATTCCCTTTCAATTCAAGAAGAAAGAATGCTCACGAGAGTTGAAGAGAATATACTCGTGTTTGTTGGAAAAAGGGTTTTGATATAATAACAATAAATGGCATCAACATCACTTTCATATTTATTTTCTATTCATGTTCCGATCTCAGTCTTTAGAAGATCGCCTAACTCAATCAAATAATACATACAAATTTAAATTCTTATTTATCATACGAATCTGGTGGGAACAAGAAATGATTAAATACAATTTAGATCAAAAGATTCCTGATTTTCTTGTTATACAAATAATCTGTATAGAAAAATTGATTAAAATCATCAAAAATCCACGACTGAATAGCACAAACAAACAAAAAATTACGAAAATAAGAATTTCATTGGCGAGAAATAGGAAAACGCTTAAAATTCATTATTTGAATTGCAAAAAATAGCCCAAACATTACGGGTGAACTGAAAATTGAAGATGTATCGAAAAAAATACGGATTGTTTTGTTTTTCAAAAAAAAGTTTAGAAAAATAGCTGATTTTAAAATATTGATTTTCAAAAAATGACAAAATTGAAAACCAAATTTAGAAGTTGATGAATGCAAAAGAACTTAAAAAAAAGTCGTTAGGTAAAGAAACAAAACAAAATTTGAAAATAACTCAGGGTTAACTATTTGATTTGAAATTGGAGAGTTAACTTGGTGTTAACTTAAATCTTGTAACGAAAAACCGGATGTAAGAAATTTAACTTTATTAATGAAAAAAAAAAAACTTTATTACACTTTAAAAAATTTAGGAAGAGGAGGTATAAGCATTTGGACTGCGACCAAGGACTAACAGTAACTAGCTTGCCCACTGTGAGATGATAATGAATTTTTTAGGATGTTGTTATATATAATTTTCTCCTACTGCCACACCTTCTTTAAAAATAGAATGAATAACGTCGTCAGAACATCGAACATCCGCCAAAAAAATTTAACATTTGTATGGAGGGTACTTTTGATTGAACCTTTAAATAATTTCTGCAAATATTTAAGATAGTCTTAGTAAAAAGCTTAGTGCCAAATTAAAAAATCGTTTCAAATATTCAATTTTCCAAAAAAAATAAATACTTTTTTTTTAATATCGCTTCATTAAAGTAGCTAAACTGTGTGGATTAAAGATGCTAGTTTTTATTTTCAATATATGATAAAACTTTTCATGTTTTAATAAGATCAGGTACAGATGGGGTGAACACTTGATTGTTTTAAGGATACCTGAGGAGCAAATTTAGCTTTAGAAAGAGATTTTCGAAAAAAACGGACTTGTGATGTTTCGAAAATAAACCATTCAATTATTGATTTAATTTCAAATTTTATTTCTAATGTCTCCAAAAAAAATCTCCCAAATGACTCATAAAATGTATCGCCGCCGAACTTCCCTAAGAATGGCTTTGAAATGTTCTCTTCCGGATTTATCCCAAAAAAATATCGATTTCCGGTTTAGATGCCATAACTGAAAAAAAACATCTCAATTGCCATATATTCCATCATTAAAATTTTTTTCATCGCTCACCATTAAATTTAGAAAAATCTTCCTTTCAAATGCTTGCCAATTGCTTGGCGAAGCTTTAAAAGGCCATAAAAGCCCTCGAAAATCAAAACCCTTCTAAATTCATATTATGGACTAAAAGAAGTATACGTAATCCAAAAACTAAGGGATTCCAAGACCCACCACTTTTCTGTCACTGTCACTGTCCGCTTCACGTGAAATGCTCCGATACCAAAATACACAAAGTTTGCGATTTTGACAGTTTTTTACTTTTATATACCATATTTTCGAAATTATTGCTCTTAGAAAAAAATAAATCATTTTTTTGATAAAGGCAAATAAAATACATACTGTAGAAATTTGGTTGAAAACGTCCCTTATTTCTTAGCCTATTTAAAACCGTTTTTGTAGGAAATTACGTTACATTACAAGTTTTGTATGAAAAACTTTTTAGTAGGTGCCTAAACAAAAATTTATTTGTGAAAAACCAATTTTAGGGGCCTTTACTCCCCCTCCCCTAAAACTGTTAGTAGCGCTTTTAGCGATTGGAACTTTTTATAATTTTGCCTTATTTTGAGTATTGTTTTGTTAAGGGAGATCTTAAGTTGGGCCTTGCTAACTCAATGTAAATTCGAACCACTAAACAAACTATGACAATAAAACATTGGAGTGCACTCGGGCGTATACGAAACCAGAAAGTTTCAATTGGTGTTGGAACACTTGACAGACATGTGAGTGACCGACAGTGACTCATCTCACTCGCCACATTAGTGCAATCCCAAATTAACTAAAAATAGTTTAGGCTAACCTGCATTTCCGATCTCTTTGGCGATGTAGCAAAAGAGATCAAAGTAATACTTGTAACTTCTGAATTTCAAAATTTTATAAATAGAAAATTTTTAATCAAATATTTTGCAAAAGTAAACGCTGAACAATCAACTAAACTGCTACGTATTCGGCTTCAATTAAACAAAATTGTATAAAACAACTTGATTTCCACCATTTTTTCCTTCGCCATTTTAAAGACACAACCATCCAATTATTCGGGGTTGCTATATCTCCCCCATGCGTTCAGTTCTTCAAATCGATATGGTGGCATCATTTCTTATTGCATCGCTACCAATCACAGTCCTTATTACATTTTTCACCCCTAAATGCCAAGAATATACAAGAACATGTAATAAACAAAAAAAAAACACCCAGCTGTAAGTAAAATGCGTATACCTACCTAAGATTATACTGCCTCAAAGTAAATGCAATATTTCGGGCCGGGTTCCAGCTTCATTAATTTGCCCTGTGGTCACTCTCACTTTAGCTAAATGTTGGTTCGTATATATTATAATCCTATAAATTCATTGCAGAGGGAAACTCAATCTTTGTCCCCATTTGATTTTCTGACAAAAGTCTTTCGATTTTGACAAAAGAAGGGTTGAATCAATGGTGGCGGACATTAACCTTTTGTTTTCTCGATGGCACATCTATCATGAAAATCGATTCTTTTTTGCGGAAAAACCATCAGAATTTTTCGATTCTTCCGCATTCATTTGGTTAGAGAGGTTCAGTGTATCGTGGTCTTGAATCTGGATTTATGTATGTGCAAAGTAATCATGCGGGGGTGCGTGACTTAATTGATCAGCAAAGGCAACCCTTCTCAATTTTATTATAAGAGTCTCACAGCCGTATCGTAACCCCTTCCGCATTGCTTCATATTGTTGTATATTTAAAGGTACTTGCGATTCTAACGGGATCCATTCAATATTTGATTATTTTACGACAGAAAAGATTTTTGGAAAATATTGAATAGTCAGTCAGTCTAGCAATTGAAATGATTCAAGTGATAGACACATACTAACGGTGACAGTGTGAATGACAGATGTTTGTTGCAGTTGAGGTTTTGTAAGATCGAAAAGAAAAGGTATTGATAGGATGAGAATCGGGAAACGTTGCAATTATTGTATTATTTCTTTAAATTTGCGTTGGAAATTGTAATTTTTGTTCGGGGAAGTTGACAAAATAGTTCTGATATACATGGGGTGATTGCAAAACATACATACATATGTATGTATTTAAGCTTTTGAAATGAAAATTAAAGCTAGTGAAGAGAATTTATTTATTTTTGATAGGGAGTTAATAGCTTACTTAAGTTCATTCTCGTATTCAGAGAAATAATAATAAGTACGTCATTTTCAATTAAAAAAAAAAAATTACTAAAAAGGTAGATAATTTTGAGGTCGGTTTTGGTGATAGTCTTCAATAGTAGAAATAGCAAGAGTACAATACTGGAATAGTTGGTATACAATTTAAACAAAAACACTACAGCACCTAAGGCACTACCTTGTGGGACACCGTCTTCAATTGTCAAAGTGCCGAACAATTTTTTTTATATTTCATTCTAACGATGTAGGTATGTATGTGCTGCCCAGTAAACTGCCTTTAAATCCAGTATTGCGGTGGTGATACAAATGTGGGGTCATATCTCCTTTTGCTTGGGAGAAATCAAAAGAGCTTTCAATCAGGGAAGAGTTTAGAAATTAATTCGTCATTTTAGAAGTTTGAGTAAGTGAAGAGTATTCTAGCACGAACTAAAAAAAAACTTGGAAGCTATGGAATACAATTAGGAGACTCAATCCCCTTCTTTAAAATAATGTCATCCAATCAAATATTTAAATATTATTTTTTTTTTTTAAATAAAGCGACTATATAAAATGAATAAATGGTTCAAGGAAATAACGGGGAATAACTTCATCATTAGTGTCAAATAATTTCAGTTTTTAAAATGAAAGAAAAAAAAAACGATTTCACTTTTTGGAGTGAAATTATATTTCAATTCAAGTGGTCTTTTTTTAATTCTTCTTGTGGACTCCTGGTCTACCGATTGAGTCAACAATGATTAAGTCCATATGTTCTATCCAAATGTATATTGAGTTATTACGAAAGTTTCCACCATTTAAAAAAAAAAGTTATTTTGAAAAATGAAATTTTCTTTCTCAATTTTTTAGTTTATTATTGAAATTATTTTCCAAGTGAAATCATTTCCAGTGAAGATATTTTTCACTTAATCGAAAAAACGTGTTGATGAGTTTTTTTTGTTGTATTGTATTGTACCTATGCCTGTTTTTTTTTTTTTTTTTTTTTTTGAAAAAAGAAATTTCCGTTAAAAAACCGACCGAATTTAAAAAAAAATTAAGAAATTTCCTTTTTGACAAATTTTTCGGCTTCTGGATGTTCCCTGAGAAAAACATGTTGGCTAATTTTTTTTTCAATTTTATTTTCGACCAATTTTTATTAGGTACTGTCTACCTGTCTGTAAAAATGTCTACCTTTAGTTTTTCCCTGGCAATTTTGTTTAATGCTTTTTTTTAACCATAATTTTTTGACTTTTTTTGGGCATTTTTTTGATAAAATAAATTTACGAAGAAGATTTGTATAGACAAAATTTCCCCAATTACTTTTCAAAAATTTAATTTTGCTACATGCCAGCTAATATAAGTATTAAAACACATATCCATCTAAAAATTCCTTGCAAAAAATTCTTGATCAAAAAAAAATAACGGACACCTTAGATACTTTGCTAAAATAAATAAATAAATCTTTCGGCTTTCGGTTGTCATTTGTCCAAAAAAATACAAGAAAATCTTCTGCCACCAAAATTGAAAAATTTCATAACATAATAAAACTGAGGAAGGAGTCTTCAATATCCATGCAATTTACTTCCTTACATTAAAATTCAAATCTTTTTCAAAATAAGGAACTAAAAATTCGCGTCGGCTCATTCGTTTTGATGGACTGTCATAGTTGTATCCTTAATGGTCAATGTGATATTTTTTCTTTTTCTAATATTTCATCAAACAATATAATGTACCTATCTTAAAATAGGTACAAAGAATTATTCATATCCTTGAAAATCTACAAGCAAATATTTAACAAACGGAAAAAATCGTGTGAACCGTTTTGCGGAAAAGGATTTTCCAGATAACGGTTCCCG
The DNA here is from genome assembly GCA_958431115.1 of Syrphus vitripennis. Lineage (NCBI taxonomy): Eukaryota > Metazoa > Arthropoda > Insecta > Diptera > Syrphidae > Syrphus > Syrphus vitripennis. Next base: position 110,684,908 of record OY288108.1, read on the forward strand.
TTGGTAAGAATATCATTTGATATTTTGTGTCCTTTTACACAAAACTGAAAAAAATATAAAAGGGCATTAAATACAGTGGCCACAAAAACTATAGGTAAAGATTTTTCTGAACACAATTTAATGTATCCTTTTTTAAAATGTTATATCTATTCTCTAGACATAAACACACACCACCTGCTCGGCGAGATGAAGGGAATAAGAAAATAATTTTGGTTTTGATAGGCGCGTGTTGGTTGTTATTGAGGGATGTTGTTCTCATGATAGGTCTTACTTATACGGAGACGGCAAAGAAAAAGGGATTCTTTTGCTAGTGGAAAGGAGACGATGATGTAGATGTTTTTGTGGAGGCGCAATCGAACACTGGCGTCATTTTTGTTTGTACAATCATGTCCTTAAACATTTACCTGCCTAATGCTTGTACATAAATGCAGGTACTTTAGATAATTATTATTTGTTATGTTATTGAAATAACTGAACATCTTTACGTTGTTGACATTAAACTTCGAACGTTGTGATTTTTAAGGTTTGATAAAGTATCTTAAATAGTAAATAGGGGTAATTGACGAAAAGAACGATCACCGCGCCGCGCCGGGTATAAGGACGCCATGACAGAAGAAAAATGTAATTTTCATACAAACTATCGATATTATAATGCATAAATTATAGCTTTTTGTTCATTTCTATCATTGGTTAAGCTAAACCCCGAGAATTCTTTGGGTTTTGCTTAACCCATCTTAATTAATCTACGTCTGGGAGACGTATGGCGCCGGAAAAGTTGTTGGAACTTTCTAATAAATAAATAAATAAACAATAAACGGATTGCATTGGGTGTTTAGATATGCTCTGGATGAAGTTAGGACTTCAACTTGGTATCAGTACTCACCAGTAAAATATCCGTGAGGGCCCGTAATAGCTCTGAGACGTATGATTATCTTTAACGTTCTAAAAAAATGATTAGGTATCTTTATAGGGTTACCAACAAATTCCAGGGATGATCTAAGCAATTGAAGGAGATCCATGATCCCGCTTTTGTGATTGCCAAATCCACAGAGTTCCTTCATTTCCAGTCAACAAAGCTGCGTGCAGTACACTAATTACAAACACGAACAGTATTGGTGACAGTGTACAGCCTTGCCTAAAACCACTTTGGATTTAGAACTCCTTTGCTCTGATCCATCACATTGTCTGCTGAATGCAAAAACTAATAAGTTATTAATAACTAACTGTTAATATATGTTGTTCGGCGTCAAGCGTTCTTTTACTCGGTCGAGAACGATTCTTGCTAAGCAAATTCCTCTCCAGTTTTTACAATGCGTTTCATCTCTCATACTTGTAAGCTTGAAAATCATTCCTTTTTTGCCCTCTCTCAATAAGTGAGTGCAGTAGCTCACTCAATATATTGTTGGCACTATTATAGATTTAAGAGCTTTGGGAGAATACCATCAAGTCCAAACGGACTGCACAAAGATTTTTTTTTTCCAAATATAATTTTCCCATTCAATACACAATTTCAATTCTATTTCGAACGGTTTTAAAACTACAAAAACTTCGGGTGTTGATTGTCTTTCTTATAGATTAACTGTTATCTTTCAAATCCATCATTATGTCCCTATATAACATTGAATTTTTATTATATTGTATTGTATGCATTTTACCTCCTCCACGTCTCAAAACAATTGTTAGATTAGAGATCTCTCTTCAGATTCCTAGAGATTGATGTCAATCAGTGAGAGTAAATAAAATAAAATTGACACTTTGCACCTTTCAACGGTTTATCGACACTCTAATTCTTACAGTTAAGAGCATCATTCAAAAACCACACACAAATCTATATACCCCTTCATACAACCCTTACATTGTGCGGACATCCTTATTTTACGGGACATTGCAGGAAGTTTTTATTCAAACAAAAAAAAAGGTGTGACAATCTGCAATGAGATGAGCATGCAAAATTCATTTTTGGCACAAATCTCTGGGATTAGAACATCTAATCGGGTTTGCAAGAAACGATTGCATTTATTTTTTTCTTCAAATTTCACAGGAGAGAGTAGTTCATTTAGTTTTGAAAAAGTATCTACCTTCTGTACGTACGGAGGAGTGTATTGTTTTGACACAAAAAAATAGCAAAATTGTCATAAATCCGGAAGGGTTGATTGTGTGAAAAAAAAGGAGAATTGGGTTTTCTTCTTTTACAATGAAAGAAGTCCTTCCATAAAATATTCTGTTAAATGTAAGTATAACAATAAATTTTGTTTTGCTGGGAGGATCGCAAAACATTTGCTCAACATCGCGTCGTAGTGAAGATCTTGAGACAATCAATTGAAATGACGATTATGTTGTTTATTTTGGTATAAGATGGAGATCTTAAGCGTTAGTGATGTTAGATGGTTGGGCTTTTGGTATATATAGGTCTCCAACTCATATTACTGCACTCTACCCTATTTTGGAAAGGCACCGGGAAGCCTCTGGTATTCTAGCATTTTGCTGCTTTTCAAAACAGCTTCCAAAAACTTGATTGCCAAGCGAAAAAGGAGGCCTTTTAGTGCGGAGATACACTATGTGGAGATATCACAATGGTAATGGGAGGCTTTAATACCAAGGTTGTTAATGACAACGATGAGTTCAGGCATGTTATGGGAAAATATGATATTGGTACCTATTGATTTCTGCAACGACAGCAGTCTTGTTATTTGATAAGCGCAACCATATCAACAAATTGGCTAAAGAAGCAGAAGAGGTCGCACATAAGTGTGACAGTAGGACCGTCTACAGAACTACCAAAGAGCTCACAGTTGTCCAAAGGTTAAATTAAATCTGGTAAAAGACATAGGTAGATCACTGCTGATTTTGGATATGAACCAGCTCAAGGTTGGAAGCACCATTTTTCTGCGACGTTTTCACGAGTAAAGTAAGCCCAACCTCCAATGAGCCGTACGACGTAACATCTTCCTTAACGGTGGTACCCCCAATCAAAGCATTGAAGAAGAACAAATTGTTTGAACTTGATGGTATTCCCTCAGAGCTCTTAAGAACAGCGCCAACTACATCGAGTGATGTATTGAACGCCACTTATTGAAAAGGCTTAGAATATAGAGAGGAATTTGCTACCAATTAAAGTAGCAACGGTAACACCAAGAATTTTCATGGAGCGGACTACTTAGGAGATACGACGACGCAAAAGCAGAATTCCACACTAGATCTTTCTGTGTGGGCCGTATTAACTCCTTGTGGTCAACATCGAACAGTTCGTTCTATAATATCTTGGTATTATTGGGTCTAATCACGGTGGAAGGAAGCTAGATATTAACAATCAAAAGTGGAAAGTAAAGGCTGCTTTAGGTATGCTGTCCAAAATATGGAGAAACAACTCATAAGTCTAAATACCAAGCTACGATTATTACACTTCAATGTTTTTTTATATGGAGAACCTAAAAGCGTTCTTAAATATTTATATAGATATCTGTGCAACATCTTGAAGATATTTCTACCTAATAGGTATCTCTATTGATTAGTTTCATATGAGAACAGGTCGCAACACATCGGCTCTATAATAAGTTCAAAAGGCAACGCGAATCAAGCGATGTAATGGAACGATATAGAAGCGCTTGTGTGAAGAACGGGGAAAAGTTGGGGAGAGCTGAAATACATCTCCAGGAACCATACACGAAGTAGCGTATGAGTAGTGGAGGCTCTATGTCCCTTAACCGACATAATAGTTCCGAGGACCTAATTAAGTAACAAGCACGTGCTTGTGAGGTCTTTGGAGTAGTTAGGATTACAGCAGTTTTAAAACTCGCGTGCCAATTACGAATACAAATCAATAGATATCCTGCATTGTGAATTGTGATTGAATTGTGATTTCAACTTAATAGTCACAGATACCAAAACGGCCAGGCACAACACAAAAATGCGCAACCACTTTACTATAAACTACAGCACTACAGGTAGTTTATGATCGTTTCTTATCGAAAAAAGGAGCGTGTCGTCGAATCTATTGTTTCAAGAATCATCCAGCTTTGGCGATTAGCCTATTTTTGTCATAAATTAGTTCTAAATTTTTGTGTTCTCAAAGACAACTCTCAACTACCTGACTCTAATTTTGCATTTATTGCATATTCCATTACACGCGGAACAACAAAGAGTTGAAATATTTTGCATTTTTATTGTTTTCTGAAAGGAACAACAACCATCAGCTTCTGTTAACTGTGGCAATGGGTAAGAATCTTTTTGCGAATTAAGAACTTTATTGCCAACATGAAGCAAATGTACAAATTTACTTCCATAAATATTTAAGGTCTTCTGAATTTGAGTCCTATTAAAGGATTTTTGTCAAAACAATACCAGAAAAAAGGGTAGTGGCTATTTTTGCGAAATTACCTATTTTCACATAAGAATGAGAAAGGATTTGAAATATCTATTGCCATTGAATGTGTAACAAAAATATATACTGCCTATAAAATATTTTTAATGGGATACCCTTATTAGTACAACCAAGGTGTTTCATGAAAGAGCGTATGCAAAAATTCTTCCGAGAATAGAAGTTTTAATATTTCTACCTGATTTACCCATAATTTAAGATATTTTGAGAAATGAGTTAGAAAAATCTCTGCGATACTTATAGATTGGTCTTGTTTGATACTGACAAATAGAAAATGTTACTGCATAAATCCATAGCATATATGAATTTAGCAATTAACAAAATAAAACATGGAAAACATAGCACGCCAAATTTGAAATTGTCACAAATAATTCAGGTGTGTAGCTGGAAGAAGTTATAAGAATTGTATACCCCCTGTTTATGATATTGTTCAATAACTAGACAGCAAAATAGAAAATCACCAGAATAAAAACATAGTAAACATAGCACGACAAAATTGAAAATGTCACAAGCACAACAAATTCACGACGATATCAAATTATTATGTTGTTCATTATAATTATAAGACTAACTGTTCATGATAAATCATTATCTTTGAGAAGTTTTGAGCCCTTCTCCAGAGAGTGCTTCGCTAACTTGAAGTCAAGTAATCGAAAAAAAACATAGAAAACATAGAACGACAAAACTAACTTGTCACAACTAATTAATAAAATAATAAAAACACGCCAAGAGTTTTGAATCGAACAAATGCAACGACATACTTCTGCATTTAGTTGACCTCAGACTTGAAACAATCTTAAACCTAGAGGCCTGACGATGTTTCCTGAGATAAGCACGTCGCGGCGAGCTTAACGATGAAGCAGTGGTGTGAGAGATCATGACAGCGCCATTAAATGAAATATTTATAATTTTGAAAAATAAATTAATTTTTTTTTGAAAACTGAAACATTTTTTTTTAATTTGTTGAATTGAATACTTCTTTAGATAGATACATTTGGAATAAAATTTGAATTGCATTTAAATAAAGCTTTTTCGAGAAAGTCAATTTTTTGTTTTTCATTTAAAGTGATCCTATGTATAAAAAAATTGTTGTTTGAGAAAAATTGGATTTTCCGTACCGTACCGTAATTTATGGCCTTGAAAAAGCCAAAAAACGTGTGTATACATCTTAGAGCATATATAACATGGAGTGCTTGTTCAATTTCAAACGTGAAACTTTTATAGGGGGCGCTAGTTTCACTAATTTCGGGAAGCAAAAGCGCGGACCTCGAATAATAGTGCGTTATCCTATCCCCACTGATTAGTGGTTATCCCTCTCCAGAATTTAATTAAATTAAATTTAATTTTTTTTAATTTCCATCCCTCTTCAAAGAAATACAAAAAAAAACTATGATTGAAGTTTGACAGGTCCGCGCTGGTGCTTCCCGAAACTGTAAGAAAGTAGATACTTAGCGCCCCCTATCTGTGCTTCTGGCGTTACAATGTATTTGATATAGGAACAAGCACTCCATATTATATATACTCTAAGGTATACATGCGGCTTCAAAAACACAATTAAAAAAATTCATCCACCCGTTTATGCTTTAACATAAAGAATTGCGAAACTTATTTTTACTCCAAAATTAACTAACTCCCAAAAAATTGGGATTTGGTTCATTATGAACTGAACCATTATTATTTGACTAGTGCGAGTTAATTCATTTGGGAGATAGTTCGTTAGTTCATTAACTGAATAACTTTTTTTTAGAATGTTTATCAAGATCAAGTTTCTTGCAAAATATTGACGATCATCTCAATCTACATACACATAAAAGGAAGAGCATTATAAATAACAGTACGTGAGTATTTAAACATATGTATGTAATAAACCTGTTTGCTCGTTTAGCCAAAAGTCGTAGGTATAGGAATATTTATAATTCCGTCCCAGAAGTATTATTCCATCGGAAGGCAACAGGATCAACTGAGGCTTATGCAAATATGAAAATAGATTCAAAATATTTAATCCCTTTGGACAAGTGATCTACAAACATACATACTTCATTTACCTCAGAATACCACTCATGGTCTAATGATTTTTCAAAGTAGGTACATTTTGAAGTTCTTGAATTCATTATTTTGCATGTCATGATTATAATTGCTTATAACTGTGTATAAGGATTTATAGAATAAAATGAGACTCACCTTACTTATGTGTGCTACCTGTGTCTTAAGATCCATTCTTCATAATTCTCTTTCCGTTTCCTTTTCGGAAATGGTAATTGAGAACGAATTAAAAATGTTAACGCACGGTCGCACATCCATCAGTTCCGTAATCTGAATGTTGTTCACTTATATATGTCTATATTCTATGGATCAATAGGAGAGTTCTTATAATAATTGCTGTGGAATATAAACCTAAAATTCATTCATAAAAATCTGCACAAAAAAATAGAAAAAAAGATTGAAATTGGTGATATTACGCATGATTACTAGACCGTAAGAAATTTTTACATTTTGCTTATCTTGGACGAATTTTGTATCATTCTCAAAAAGATGGTCAATTAGTGGTCGGAGGAAGTTGATATTTTTTTGAGTTTTGAAAAATCATTGTTTCGTTTTTTCTTTTCTTTTTTTTTTGTTTAAATCCTTTGATTGAGGTTTTCTGTCTGGCATTTTGTCAACCAAAGATAGCTGGACATATCTTTTTCTGAATAAAAATCTTGTTCAAAGTAGGTAAATATTTACTAAATTGTTGTTGAAACATTAACCTTTTGTGGGTTGATGGTCATTTTTGAGCCGGATGCTTAAAAATCTTTACTTCATTAGCTATGTACATACATACAAAAATTATGAATGATGTAATGAATCTACATAATTCAGATGTGTGCCTTTTTCCAACAAACTATAATATTTACAAATGAAATGGATAGCTTAAGTTTATTTATGAATGATGACATTAAGCTGACAAAACGAACGTGGGAATCGATTGACAATGATTTTCAAAAACAAAGTTATTATGGATTTTTCTTATCCATGTGTATTTAATAAGCGATGTTTCCTCTTTGATAACTTTGAAGTGTTTTTTTCCGACTTGTTCAATAATTGTTATTATCAAAAAGAAATTGAATTCCCAGTCATACAGTCTGGGAATTTATTTGTTTTTCAAGTCTATAAATTTATTGACAAATACATATAAAGCGATTGTTAGATCTGTAAATAAAATTTAGAAAACATTCATTTGGGGTATATTTTTTGTTTTTGAACCAGGTGCTTTGTAAATGTCTTATGAATTCCAATTTCGCAATAAAATGAGCCTTTCAAAAGCCTTTAATTAAAAAAAGAAATAAAATTCCGTCTGGTTCTAAACAAATATATTTTTTATAAAAAAAGTGAAAAGAAACAACTTTATGTTGAAATAATTTCACTCGGAACATAAATTTACCTCTTGTGGGAATTAATTTCACTTTCTTAAAAGAAAATGTTAGGTTATTTTTCATTCTAGTGTAACACAACTTCACCTGAAAAAAAAGTAAAATTATTTCCCACTAACTGCAAAGTTATTTGCATTTTGAAATTATCTATGCGATGTTAAAATACTTAATTTAACATTTTTTCACCAAAATATATGTCTCACGAACTTTTTGAATTAATAAATGCAAAAACAATGCAAAATATGCAAGAAACCAAAGAATGCATTAAGTTTCAAAAGATTGCAATCAATTGATTTAGAGAAAAAAATTATTGCAATCTTTTTTATCTTTTTTTTTATCAATTAATGCTGATTGAAAAATTTGAAGTCGCAGTCTTCAAAAAGAATAAAAAAGGCAATCTTTTATCTGAAGTCACTAAAGATTGTATTCGCAAAAGATTCAATCTTTAACAACTCTGTTGAATAATACAGTTGATTGGTATTTTAGACTGGCAAATTGGGGCACAAAAAAATACACATACATACAAATAAGGCTTTAAGCAGCCCCGAAGCAGTTTAGAATAAATGAGACGTAGTTTTTGAAAGTAATCCATTTGTTCATGTTTCGAGATATTTAAGGATATATACATACATACATACAGTGATGGAAAAAATAATAGAAACAAGCTTTTTTTTTGACGTTTAATGAAAATTAACGGTTAATGGAAAGAGTACAAAAATCAATAGGCACAGATTAATGCCCTATTATATGTAATACAGACATACAATAATAAATTGCTAAATAAAAGTTAATGGAAGTTTATTAAAAAAATAAATAAGGATTAATGCGTATTTTGTCCTGGAAAAAAATAATAGAAACAAAATGAAAATGGTATTGTTTTTTTAGTAAAAAGGTTACTTAACGGTTAGACTGGTGCATAGCATTTTAGTACTTGGTCGTTGCACCTTTGTTCTTGATGACAGCCTCGCATCTTCTTCCCATGGAATTAACCAAAGTTCTTGTTTTTTTTGGCCCTAGAGTCCCCGATCTGTCTCTTAAGAACGCCCCATAAATGTTCTATTGGATTGAGGTCGGGGGACTGTGATGGCCACTCCATTACATTTATTCCTTGTTGTTGAAAGTATTCCTTCGCCAACTTTGAGGAGTGCTTGGGGTCATTATCCTGCATAAATTGCCATTTAATTGGCATCTCCTCTTCGGCAAAGGGCAACATTACTGTGTTCAGGATGCGAACATAGTCTAGAGCACACATCTTGTCCCTTATCCAAAAAATTGGGCCAACTCCAGATGCAGAAAAGCAACCCCAGATCATTATATTTCCTCCACCGTGCTTAACCGTCTTCTTTGTATATTTTGGGTCGAATTCCATGTTCTTTGGTCGTCTGACAAACATTTTTCCGTCGGAACCGAACAAGTTTATTTTAGTTTCGTCCGACCATAAGACGTTATTCCAATTTGCACGGTGGAGGTGTTGGATGGCAAAAATTATCCTTTTTTGAATATTTTTCTTGCTAAGATATGGAACTTTTCTGGCACTTCTTCCAGGCAACTTTGCTTCTCTTAACCGATTTCGTATTGTTATTATTTAAGGACTTTGGACGATGCAAATGGGTTTTTTTTCACAGTCGCACTAAACGCTTATCGAAATACGGTGATGTTTTCCGCTTTCTGCCTCTGGTTTCTGACTTGGGACTCGAATGGATGGCTGAGAAGACTTTCTTTTTTGAGCACTTTAAAGCCTGTGCTATTTCGTCCATTGTTTTTCCATTAGTTCTTAAGGTTTTTATTAGATCGCGTTCAGCATAAGTGCAATGTACTCCACGACCCATTTTTATAAAAATTCGAATTAATATTAATTTTTTTTTCTTCTAAAACTCTATATCACTTCAAAAACTAATTGTCAAAAAAAAAAAAATAATGTCAGAATCAAAAGCAAAGTACCTTGTTTCTATTATTTTTTCCAGGCCAAACAAGCATTTCATTTGCATTTTTGACCGTAAGTCAAAACAAAAAACTGAACGGCAAATCGCTGGACCACTATTAAGAAATATTTGGTTCAATCAAAATATAAAAGATACATTGGAAAATAACGTTTTTGTATGGAGTTATTAATATATATAGGCAGGTATTAAAGAATCCAGATGGTACATTTTAGATAAGAAACTTGTTGAATTCTTAAATACTTAAATTCTTAAATTGTCGATTTCCCTATTGTCAAGTTTAATCAAAATCTCAAGTTCGAATTTTCTCACGAACCCAAAACTTACAGTCGCAAGTAAAAATCTTAAGTCAAAAGATGAAACAAATACCCGTTGTCCTAAACTGCCCGTCCTAATCTGCCCTCCTCTCTCCTACATACATACATATGTACATATGTATATACAGTCGCGATTTCAGATTTCCTTCAATTTAATTTACATGAATATGAATGAATATCTCTTAACTCGATTTTTTAAAAAATCTCTAAGTCGAATTTATTTTGATTTTGAAAATCCTACTAAGAGGGAGTCAACTGTGGTTTTAAAAAATAATTTTCGATGTTCGCATGCTGAAGCACGCCCATGTGAGAATAAAAGTTATGGGGTGTTTAGCCAGCATTACACCTTATCAAAGAGTACCTGCCTTAACCATGGCTACACTATATTTAAGAGCCGGTTCGTAACGTCCACAATTAAGAAAAGATATTTTCTAAATTAGAGAAAAATTGCAAAATATTTCGATGTTTCCTTAATGAGTTCTGGATTACAATTTGTTAAAATTGGTATTTATTATGTAATGCAAACTAGATTATGTCTTTTCATTTAATACGAGTATATAGAAATTCTAACATCATTCATTAATTGAAATAACTTCAAATTGTTAATGATAGAACGTAGGTAGATAGATACACAACTAATTAAATAGTTTTCACTTTTACAAAAATCTTATACCATTTTGTTAAGATACCTAATGTCGTCTTTCTTAAACATGACACTATACCCAACATATACACTATACAGCCATAAAATCCTAATTTATGTTTTTCTGAGAAGGAGTTGTGTAATAAAACAAAAAACCCTTTTGCTTCTTTTTTAACCAATGCTTTGAGCAAAAAAGATATTATCCATGTAATTTTTTATTTTTTTTTTTTTATTTCAATGTATCAACCAAGATTGTAGTTTATTCAAAGAGGTCTTGCAAAAAACAATGTTTCAAAAGAGCCGCGCACGGTAACATCTTTTATTGCTTTATTTTTGTTTTCCAGGGTTAAACCAAACCAACTGAATAGAGTCAAATTATCAAGAAGGGTTAAATGTCTCTAAACACCTTATTTCATATTTGAATCAACCCTTTTAATAAAGATATGCAAAAATTATTGCATATCATAAAAATTATTTAAAACCGTAGTTCACCAGAAAACCTACAGAACGTTGTTAGTCGAAAAATACATATTTTCGCAAACGCACTCTTTCCTACAACTAATGGTTGCTTTACTTTCGCTTCAAAAATATTGCATTATTATTTTTTTTTTTTGGGAAATTTACTGAGAATGTTGCTACTTTCCTTATTCGACATATTATGGCCATGGAGACAGAATTCACCAGGTTTAGAAGTATGTATTCAAAAAAAAAAAAAAAACAATAGCCTTCTAGCATTAATGTCAACATGAATTTCCTTTCTCAATGAGAACCCAGAAAAGGATTTAACGAACACTCATTGTTTTTCGAAATGTCTTTTCGGCAGAAATCGGAAGGTCAATGAAGAGGATACAGTTATGTTTGCATACAACATTGAATGCAAAATGGACATCCATAGAGTTGAAGAGAGTGGACTGTAAATATTGACCAGGATGCAATTTTCGAGAAAAAAATTCTATAACGGAATGGAAGGCGTAAAATGAATACAACAATCTTAATAAGGAAAGAGTTGTTATATGACCGACGGACGTTTCTAACGTGTCAAGGTTATATAGATAATAATACGTATACCATATACATACCTCTAAATAATAAAGTTTGTTCTGCAAGGGACAGCAGTAGGTACCTATTGATTAATAAAGGGATAGGCGGGCGCCAATTAGATATGCTTGTGTTGTTTAGCTCTTTGATTTTGTTTGAAAGTGTGCTTTGAAAATGGTCAGTTCTCGTTTTTAAAAATCTCAGAAATCAAAGAATTACTAGGTCTGCAACTCAGGCTTTAACAAAAAAAAATGAAAATTGATTTTTCAAAAAGTCTATTTACTAAAAGTAACTTGATTTAAAAAGGAAATTCAAGAATTGAGTTTTGGCTTTAAAAACTATAGCATGATGTTGTCGTGATCCCGTTTTTTTCTATTTGAAATTAAAAAAAAATTGCAGCCTTTTCTCATGTTTTTGCCCCGACCTACACGACCTGTCACATTTCCTGTAAATCAGGCCGTAAGATGTCACAGCCACAATACATTTGAGTATTGTGCCATATTTACATTTGAGTTTGTAACCCATACTGTCAATATCCTGATATGGCCCCACGAACTAACTCGAAAATAATGGATTTTAGTTCACAAAGAACCAAATCCGAATTTTATTGGGAGTTAGTTCTTGCGGATTTAGTTTATTTGGGAGTTAGTTCTTTATGCCCCCTGATTCATCAACCAGGGAAATCTACCGAAAAAATAGGGCTAACACCTAACAAACTGATTCACTGTTTTTTTCATTCGAGTACCAAAACAAGTACCCAAAATTAGTGAAAAAGGTGTCAATTTCGGGAACAAAGGGGCCGTTTTGGTGTTCGCACAAGTTTCAAACAACAATATCTTCTTTAATTAAAGAATATTTTGATTTAAGCTAATAATGCAGTCTTATTTAACTTTTTTATATATGTACGTAGATTTTGGTCTGACACACATCATTCATGCCACAAGAAATTTACTGTAGGTAGAACCGTTTTAAAAGTTAATCCCACATTTATTCATTGAAACAAAATTCAGTTAAAATTACAACAATGTAAGCAAATGAATTTTGGGTTGGTAAAATGTTGTTGCAATTTCCCTATTACACTGGCCAACAATTTCTTTTCCAGAAACCAACATTGACTTTTCCAAGGGTTTTGATGTTTTTGAACTCAATAGTTCCTTAAAGAACTAATCTTTTTTTTTCAAATCAGTTAAAACCTTTCTCATATATGTATGTATGTACATATCTTTTTATTGATCTTAATAATTTATCTCTACAAAATTTAAGAAAAGATAAGATAAGTTAGTGGAATACTATGCTAGAATATTCAATAAAGTATTATAAGGCAAAGTGGATTTTAAAGAACATTGGTACTTTTAAAAATAACGTGGCGCGGACAGTTAATGAACTGAAGCGAAACCTGGTTCTTGTAATAAAAAAAGACGTGACATTTTGATGACCAAGAATTAGCTATTTTACAAGGATATTATTTAGTTTTTAATAGTAAAAAGTTTATTGTTTTTTTTAGCAAAGCAAAAAAACATAACCAACCTGAATCATTTTTATTTTCATTTATTCTGAAAAATTACGTCCTCCTTTGTTTCGATGAAAGTTAAGAACCCAATGGTAGGTACCTAATAATACTGTAATTAAATACATCTGACTACTATTTGACATTTATCTGACTCTAAAGCAACAAAACAAATAGTTTTTTAAATTATTATTTATATAAGAAATCGGATTGATTTAATGAAGAAGAACTTATTGAAATTTAATTAGATTTTCGTGTTATTTTAAGAAGAATTGAGAATAAAAACAATAAAAATATAAGTCAATAATATGAAAAACGTATTGTTTTGAAAATTTTACTTATTAAAATTCAATACTTATACAAAGTTCAGGATGCACACAGGGAATTGTTTCTTTTGTCTGTAATTTAACGTGATTAACTTTTCACATTGATTATTTTTCATCGCCAAAAGGTTTTTTCTGACTGCTAACCGGAAAGTTTTACGTTCAATACTTTTCATACTATATTTGTTTTGTTGTAGATTTTGATTGTCTGCGAATGCTCTTATGTTTTAAACAAATTCCTTAGCACCCCAAGCAACCAATTTTCATTTAAAACTTTAAAAAACTTTAATTCTCTTACCTCTGAAGTCGACTAGGTACATTTCATTAAAATACATTTTTGCTTGCCTGCGACACTTACATATTTTTTATAATCTACACTTTCTAGAATGAAAAAATGAAAGAGTTTAACCTTCACAAATAAAAAAAATCTCTTAAACCCTTTTTAAAAAACACAAATTTCAAGAAAAAAAAATTCTTCAATTGTACCGAAATAGTTTCTTAATGACAATCTTCGTTAAAATCCAGTTAAAATTTAGTTTCTTTAATAGCCAATTCATAATTCTCTACTTTTTTTAAGAAACCATATTACCTAAGATGGTGCATAATAAAAACTTAACTAAAAAGAAAACCCTTTCGCCAAAATTACGCACACACCTATTTTTTTTTTTTTTGTTTCTTTATTCGAGCAATAAAACGAAAGAGTTTCAGCGAGCTATACATTATTCTTCGTGTTTTTTAGCCATTTTATTGCATGATGTCCAACCCTTTCTTAGGTTGCCGTTTTGGCTAAAGATTTTTACAACACCCACCCATCATAAAATAATATTTTCAAAGACCAAAAAATACAATCCATTCTTTCAAATCTCAAAAACACAATGAAAACATCAAGAATAAATGGAAATGTCTACCTAAAAACTCGGATGTGCGCACATGTAACAGCGGAACCACAAAAAAAAAGATGCAACATTTTTCGGGTGTTTTTTTTTGGAATCGGCAATAATCCGCATTAATGGCCTGGTCTTCGTTCTCTTCCTGGTCCTCTAGCATTGATGAGCTTGTAGGATAGACAGGTCAAGAAAAATATGCACACAACCCGAAAACCTCCCTCTACAATGGAAACTCTTTCTGGTTTTCTGTACCCTTTCTACTGTATATCAAACAAAAAAAAACTGTTTGTGTCTCTTTTGTTTGCATGGGTTTTCGAGAACAGAGATAAGAAGTGCAAAAATACACTCTCATTCTCATTCACCCTCTGTCACACACTTGTCACACGTTTCTAGGTAGGCAACGGTTGCTTTTCACCCTCAACGGCACACTATATAAGGTCGATTCAAGTTCCGTATGTCGTTAGTTTCGAAACGACTGCGATAGCACAAAAACCTATTTAGCACAAATAATTTGGTACTCCGATTTTCCAGCTCAACATTTATAAGCTAAGCAAATTTTGATATTTATTTTTTGCGAGAAATATTAAAAACACACAAAATGATGCTACACGAAAAAATGGTACCTGGTCAATTCTTGTTGGATATGAAAAATGGTAAATTAAATTGTTTTTATATTTTTTTCAAAATTTAATTTGAAAACTGCGTAAAATTTCAAAAAAATTGTGAAAAAATTGAAACTTATTGAATTTTTTTTTCTAATTATTCAGATTGTACCAACAACATGCTCCACGGTGGTCAGCCACTTGGATCGAAGTTGGATATCTATAATACCTACAACTATCATCACTACCAGCAAGAACGGTTTTCCATGGATGCTCAAGTTTTGGACCTTTCTCGTCGATGTGATTCAGTTGAGACCCGAAAAACACCTTCGCCATACAATTCAACTTCGAGTTTTGGAACAGCTTCCCCTAGTACACATTGCGGATCTCCGCCAACATCAACTGCACCGCCGTCTAGTGAGGATGTTGCACAAAAGCCTGTCTTCTCGCAATCCAATTCCAGTCCGCCACCATTACCGCAAGGAATCGCTTCGCTCTATCCATTGTATTATCCACATATTAAGCAAGAAATTGCTTCACCGCCTCCTGCATTGCCAATTTTTCCACAACATTCAACGGCTACTATTCAAAAGACTAGGATCCCAATTCCCGCCACACAAAACAGTCCCCAACGAGAAGCCAACAGCATGCCATCGCTCCCATCGGATGCCGGTATTTTGTTCCCGAGCATACTTAACGCTGCTACAACTGGATCAGTAAGTGTGAGCAAGACAACGCGACCATTCAATGCATATCCCCGAGATCCACTGCTGGTGGCTGCCCATTTCGCTGCATCGGATGTTCTCTTCGACAAAACAACTATGGAACGTTACAGCACTTATCGCAAACGAGCCCTAGATGATCTGCGAGATACAAATGGAGGACATCGAATTGTGACAAATCCCAAAATGCGACGAACCAATCATCGCAGTAACAATAACAATAATGGACCAAACAGTGAATGCGACGAAAAAGCTATGGAATCAAGTGACAATGATTCTTACAATGGCAATGGTTCAAGTGCGGAATGCAACAAAAATGACGGTAATAATAATGACAGTATGAATTTTGGAGGCGTGAAAGATGAAGCTTACTTCGAGAGAAGACGAAAAAACAATGCTGCTGCAAAAAAATCGCGAGATCGCCGTCGAATCAAAGAGGACGAGATTGCAATTCGGGCGGCTTATCTAGAACGTCAAAATATTGAATTGCTTTGCCAGATTGATGCATTAAAAAAACAATTGGAGACATTTACAAAGGTGTAGAAATGAAAAAAAAACAGACAACAACAAACACAGTGGTATAATACAAAAAGTGGAAAGCGTTGAACGCCTTAAACGAAGAATCTGGTAGAAATTGTAAATATATATAGATTCAAATTATGTACAGTATTATAAGTATTTTTTATTTAATAAATGGGGGAATAAAATATATCCAGTTTAAACAAAATTAAAAACCTATATTTTTTATAATTCCTTTATACTTTTCTAACTTGATACCAACAAAGGTCCCTATTATTTATAAATAGCGAATATAACTTTCTAAGGCTCTACTCGTGGCGTTCGCTTGGTTGACCTTTTGCTAAAGTAGAAAGTCAAGAACAGTAATAAAAAGCAATTGACTCAAAATGGTCAAGATAAGGAACTCTTCGCAGACTCGAAGTAGACTCCCAGAACACCTGGTTGCCTATGTAAGTGCAACCCATAACATGTCTTCTTGGTTGCCTTTCAAATGCCTTTTCAAAATCAATTAATTCAATATACAAATCTGTTGAAGAATCTCGATATTTTTCGAGTTTTTCACCGCAACACTAACTTTTGGAAAGTATAGCCTCGGAAGCTATTCCTTAAAATTTCTTTACTTTACTGTAGCCATCCATTTCTCTGATGCTAGCAGATGTCGAGGGAAACTTCCATTATAATTAAACTTTCCAATTTTCAAAGATATTCCCGATAATTTTAAATATTACTGCGGGTAACATACATACATACTCGCGGAGTATTTTACTCAGGAAAAGTTCTATAACACTTCAAAAATTCTAGTTTTTTGGAATCGAGTTAAAACAGCTTTTTTATTTCTAATGCAAATCGTCGCATGCTTTTTTTTTATGGTGCCCACTTTACCCAGAATAATTGCTGTTATTTTTGTATCTTAAAACAATGCTTTAAGTTAATAATTACAATTAAAATACCTTTTTAACTTCACTTGAGTCGATGCACTTTTGTTCCCAAATTACATTTAACAAAAAACAAAATTATTAAACACAATTAAAAACAAACGCGACACGTACCTGAATGCATTTCGAAGCAGTTGCGCTTCATCTTCAGCAATCACGACTAAAACATTGCATCGTCATCAAAGCTTAAAGTAGTTTCATTTCTTTTCTTCTTCCTTCTATGCATCATAGCCTTGTGTTGTTGTAAGCTATGACCAACGGTCAATAAATTATGTTGTTGTTAAATATTGTTGTTACATACAATATTAATCAAGCAAGATTCTATATTGCCGTTGTCTAGGTTCAATGCACTTGGGTCTTTTTGGATGAAAATAGATTCATACGCATCTAATCTTCTATGGTCGTTAACTTGTTTTAGAAGAGTTAGATTTTCGATGTTTATGGTTTCATGCCCACTATTTAACACATGAGATGCGATTGCAGATTTGTGTGGTTGATTGAGGCGAATATATGTTAAATGTTCTTTAAACCGAGTTTCGATACTCCGTTTCGTTTGTCCATAATATTTTTGTTTACAATCACTACATTCAATTTCGTAAACACCAGACTTGCTCAAAATAGGTGTTTTGTCTTTTGTAGATCCCAATAGATTTATCATTTTTTTGTCGTTTTTATAAACAATGTCTAATTGTTGTTCATTAAACACTTTTTTTAATTTGTTTGTTATGTGAGGTACAAAAGACAATGAAACCCTTTTATTTTGCGTTATTTCTTTTTGTGAAAAGAAGGTTGACATATTAAAATTATTAACTTTTCGCGAGTGTTTATAGGTAAGTTTATCCACGATTTGTTCGCTAAAACCGTTTATGCAAGCTGTTGTTTTTATGTATTCGTACTCCTTTTTGTAATTTTTTAACGATAAGGGGAGACGACATAATCTGTGTATCATTGAATGATATGCGGCCAATTTGTGTTGGATTGGACAGAACGAATCGCTAGTGATAGTTCTCATGGTGCTTGTTGGCTTATGAAAAACACTAAACTCAATTTTATTTTGTATGTATTGAACTTCCAAATCTAAAAAAGCTAGTTTCCTATCTTGTTCGATTTCATACGTAAATTTTATTGAATCAAATTGGCTGTTCAAAATCTTTAAAGTTTTTTCAATATCATCTTTGTGTACCACCGAAAACACGTCATCCACATAGCGATGCCACACCCGCGGAAGGAGATTTTGTTTTTTCAAATTCATTTCGAAAGCAGACATAAACATTTCAGAAATTAATGGACTGAGTGGGTTACCCATATTAGTACCGAATTCTACACGGTAAATTTTTTCACGAAACTGAAAGAAATTTTGGTCCATGCAAAGTTTTGTTGCTTCGAAATAAACGTTCTTTTTCTCAATGCTTTAAGTGTAGAAGGGAAAGAAAATGTTGCAATTTGGATAGAGTTTTTCGAACTTCATATGTTTTCGATCGAAATCATCAAAGAAAATATTCAAACCAAAAAATAAAAATAAATCACTTACCTACATTTTTGGATGGGGAACTGAGTAGCCTAACAAAATATTATGCATCATTGGACGTGGAATTGAACAGCCTTTTAATATACATACATATGTAGCATTAATTTTCTTCAAATAATAGCAACGCAATTATGAACAAACTAAAAGTCCAAACACTTTTTTATATTTGACACAAATTATTTTTTTTTTCTTTTATATTCAACCAATACCTTTTACACTTCTACCTTCCACAATATTTAAAAAAAAGAATGGAACACATTTTTTAAACGCTTTACTGCTTCAAACAAAAAACATACTTATTTAAAAATAAACGGCAAGCATTTTGAATTAAACGAATTTTTTTTCAACGGACAAAACGACGAAAAGCTACGAAAAACAAAAACACCTCCAAAAGCGACAACCAAAATGGGAATAATCGAATTTTATTTTGTCAAAAAAAATGTACGCTTTTTTCGAATCTTGTAAATTTTTTTGTAAAATTGATATATGTACATATGTATGATAAGTACTGAGAAGTAATCATCGAGTAGATATACTGACCACAACCTGCAGTCTGCCTAGTGCAGACATGAAGCAGCAGGTTAAGACATGAAGCAGCGAATTTATTTGTTGATGTAAGTGGACGGGCTGAGACGGCGAAAAAATCTGAAATGACAAAATTTCATTCTAAAATGCAGAGCCGATTTTTGATGATTATATTTTTTATATAATACTATAAAATTTTGTTTTTTTTTTTATATGTATATTTAGCGCGCACAAAAGGGGATTTTATGTACCCTTTACATGTCAAAAACACAGTGCAAGCTTTAGGTAAGTTGGAGGGGATGTGAAAGGAGATGTCGGTATATCACAATGAGAGGGAAAGACAGAGCGTGGAAGGGAATTCCACATTCGCGTAGTACGGCTAAAGAACGAATCCCTATACTTAACAGTACGACCGAAATTGGGTTCAAGAGCAAACTGATGAACATTCCTGGAAGCGCGAGTATTACGGTTGAATCGTTTAAGGGGAGGAATGCAACTGACTATTTCATTTGAGCACTTACCGTAAAAGTAACGATAAAAGAGCGAGAGACAAGAAACGTTACGCCGGTGTTCGAGTGACGTAAAAGTATCGATGATGTTTCTGTCTCTGATCATTTTGAAGGCTCGTCTTTGTATACTGTCCAAGAGGCTTAAGTAAGTTCCTGGAGCACCAGCCTAGAGATGGGAGTTATACTCAAGCTTTTGACGTATATAACTTTTATAGATAATAGCCAGATCAGAAGGGGAAAAGAATTTCTTGCATCTCCAAAGGAAACCTAAACATCTTGCGGCATTTTTGGCGACGTTAAGTAGGTATGTGATCATTCCACAAAAGATGGTTTGTGATACACATACCTAAAATCGCAAGCTGATTAGTTTCTTCGATGCAAGTGCCACTCATAGATAATGGCAGGAGGGGTACGTCTCGCTTTAACGACAGAAGGCAGCATTGAGTTTTCGAAGCATTAAATTCTACGCGATTTTTTATTCCCCATTGTACAATGCTGTTTAAGTCAGAATTTAATGTACTTATCATATTTAGCCGTTTCAGTTCCACGTCCGAAGAGCAGGGATGTGAATCTGGAAACGAATATGAAAAGCTAAGGGTGCTATCGTCAGCGAAACAATTTAATGGATTAGTAGTTGCAGACAGGATATCATTAATAAAAATGAGAAAGAGGGTCGGAGACAAAACAGAACCCTGTGGCGCACTAGCATTTATGTTGTGGGTTTCAGACTTGAATCCGTCTAATACTTTTTTTTTTATAATAATAAACCATCAAGTCACCAGTGGACCTATTGCTGCGAAAGCCGTATTGCCGGTCATTAAGAAGCTTTCGATCTTCGAGATATTTCTTGAGCTGATAGTTTATCAGCGTTTCCATGGCCTTGGAAAGAAGGGGGACGTAAGTGCAATTGGTCGGTAATTAGAGGGTGAAGAAGATTCGCCTTTTTTTTGGATAGGCTGGACAAATGCTGTTTTCCAACTGCTCGGAACAAGCCCAGAAGAACAGGATAGATGGAAAAGCTTACGCAGGGGCTTTGGCAGCGTGGAAGAACACTTCTTCAGAACAATGGCGGGGATACCATCCGCAACAGCGGATTTATGAATGTTGAGATCTTTTAGGACTCTCGCCACAGTACGAGTACGAAAGAAGATTTGTCCCATAGAATTATTTACGCGCTCAAGAACTGGGGGAGTTATGACACTATCGGACAGTGTAGAGTTGGCGGCGAACTGCCTAACGAATAATTTAGTTTTCTCGAGCGAACTAACGAAGGGAGTGTCATTGACAACGCGTGTTGGGACCGAGGAAGATGTTTTGTTCCTCATGTTTTTTTACAAATGACCAAAAATTTTGGCTCTACTTTACTTTACAGCACACCAAATTTGTACACCAAACTATTTTTATATGATAGATAATCACTTAATATCACTTAATTTCACAATTTTAGGTTGAGGAAATAAGTTTAAACTATTTTAATTAATTATTAAAATTTCTCATTTCCATACAAAAATCATCGATAACAACCACCATTTCTAATTTTTTTACAGCTGTGTGCATGTGTTTTCATATTTAGTGTTGATAGACTATGGATATTTTAGGGAAGTTTTTGTTTTTTTCAATGAATTTTCAGATTTCAGATGGGAAATTGTTGTTTACTTTTGGGAAGTTTATTGATCCCGATTATTAAAACTGATGTATTTCTTTAAGTTAAAAACTAAAAAAAACTGTTGACATTGGCGCCTGCCAGGCGACTTTACATACCCAAAGCGGAGCAACGAAGTTGCGTGATCGGGACAGGGGCCCCAAAAAGGGAGTTAAAATCCTGAGAACCCGCGAAGCGGGCCAGGCAAGGTACTGTTTATTCAAAAAACTGTTGACATTGGCGTATTATTATTACTTTGTATTACTTTGTATTACTTGTATATATATATATATATATATATATATATATATATATATATATATATATATATATATATATATATTGACACATTATGTGCAATAATATTGCTCTTATCCAATATAAAATTAAAAAAAAGACCGATTTTTAAAATTTTCAAACTTTTTTTAAACGTGTTTAGGGGGGTTTCCTCACCGTAATATCTTGAAGCTGTCCTATAGAAATGCC
Source organism: Syrphus vitripennis (assembly GCA_958431115.1). Lineage (NCBI taxonomy): Eukaryota > Metazoa > Arthropoda > Insecta > Diptera > Syrphidae > Syrphus > Syrphus vitripennis. The sequence continues at coordinate 110,706,819 of OY288108.1, forward strand.
CCCCTACTCATTAAAAAAAAAATTTCCCAAAAGGGGGTGTGCTGTAATATAAAGTCCCAAAATTCCCCCAAAATTTTTACTATCTGTGGGACATTGTAGTATTATTTTGCTTTAATTTTTGGTCATGCAAAAAATTGGTCCTTCGAAAATGTTCGTTGCAGGCCTTCCTGGCTTGTTTGAACTTATTCCGATTTTCCTCAGTTGGGTTCGCTCTTAAACATCGGAAGCTAACCTCTTTGACCCTAATAACCTCTTTGCAGCTCGCATCGAACCATGATTTCTCTTTGGATCAGATGCTTCTAGCCCTATTCGAGATAAAAGTTCTCATTCCCAAAAGAATCGTATTAGTAATCATATCCGCGCTGGAGTCTACGTCACTACCGAGGAAGCATACTGACCAGTTAAAGATCCTGAAAAAATTATTGAGACCGTCCCAGTTGGCTTTCTCGTATTGCCAAACGGTTCTCACAAGAGCTCTTTCTCTAACTGGATTTTTTTGGCACGAGAAATTTGCAGAAATGATACTATGGTCTGATGTGTAATACACTAATTGTGTATTTATCGGGGTCAGAGGTTAGAAACAAGTCAAGAGTATTTTTGGCTCGGCCATTAACGTCCGATATTCGGGTAGGCTTGTTGACAAGCTGTGTAAGGTGATTAAACTCAGCGAAGATCTCAGCACACATACATACCTTCGGGTGTTGTCTGGCACAAATGTTGAAGCCAAGAAGAATTGTGAACATTGAAATCGCCCGTAATAACGATTTCAGTGTGAGGATGCAAGGAAACAATTTTTTGGATGGAGTCAGACAGAGCGTCAAATTCACGAGAAGTTGAAACTCTGTCCAAATTGAGGCTTCGATAGAAAAAACAATAATGTATGATGTGCTTGTTTACCGAGAACTTGAACCATAAGAAGTTGAACAAGGGGTTAGTACTAGGACCATATTGTGGTTGAAACTGGTAAGCAACATCATTTCTAACGTAGACGGCGAGACCATGGTGGGGGAGGAATAATCACACTATGTAAGTCATACCCATGAATCTGAAATTCAGCAGGATCAGTATTTTCACCTGCTGTTTATAACAGAATGGGCGTACAAAGCAAGGAAATTTGCTCTAAGCCCACGAATATTACAATAGTCAACCCTGAAATTTACAATCATTGTGATAAAAAAGAAATAAAAAAAGACTAAGACAGACGAAATCTGAGAGAAAAACTGAATATGATTATAAAATTCTTTTTAATACGCAACACTACTAGTGTTATGCCTTAGCAGTGATGTGAATTGATCCGAGCCCTAAAAATCAAACAGTATTTCTCTGTGCATCTGTCGTTATTCGCTTAGCAAGTACATCAATTGAGAGAGCTTAGACAAGCTCAATACAATTCATGTACCCGCTAAGCCAAACAACTGCAGGTGAGGGAGGAAAAGGAAGGAATACTCACTGCGCTCTGTGGGTACGTTCTTGGTTTTTTTTTTTTGGTATTTTTGTTGTTATATTTATTGCGGCACTGAATATATTTTTTTTTTGTTGATTTTTTTTTTGCAGCAGGTATTATTTTTTCTATTTGGTAGGTATTTAGCTTTTTTTTTTTTGATGGGGACACCGAACTATGAAAACAAGAACTAACGAGACAGACATTGGGGGACGAGGGGGCGACATAAACGCACAAACAGAACAGCACACACGAGGTGACCTTCCCGTTCCACCTGCAGACGACAATTACATATATACAAGAGAAATTATTGAATTATTATTAATGGGGTGCAAAAAAAATTTTATTGCAGTTTATTTTAAAAATGGATTATAAAGCAAAAAAATGCGTTTTAAGAATAAAATTTTAACTTGAATATTTTCTCATTAAAAATTTTCTTTAAAGTAGTGTTCTTTATGGGATATAATTCCGCAATACTTTTTAAAGAAAAATTTAAGACATTATGGTATTATTTATGGAAGAATTTTTACCTATTGAAATATTCGTTGTATGGATTTAAGCAACGACCTCTTGATTGACTCAATTGGTAAAAAAAATCAATTTTTAGTTTATTACGTAGTATGAAAAACCTTAGGCTTGTACTCTCCGAGCTCTTTTAAGATTAAGTCTCTTATAAAAGCCCATTAAAGGAAAATATGTATGACCTTAAGTGATGGGATTTTTTTATTTTTTAGTTAAGAGGGTCTTAAAGTCAAGCCTTCGAGCTTCGAGCAAAATCGTCCGATGACGTCCGTCAGATCAACCGGCAGATCCCAACATGTTTGGATTTTTCGTCAGTTGTCGGGTTGACTCACGTTATAAAGTTCATGCAAATAAAAAAAAATTGATACATCACAGTCAGACTCCAGACGGGCACCATCCGAGCTCGGAAGGAGTACATGCAGACGAACGTCCGAGACAGTCGTCCGACCGATATTGGTCGATGATTCGGTTTTAGTGTACGCGTGACTTATATTAATATTTTTTGGTTTTTCTTCTCCAAGTTGTTTGCATACATTTTTTCTTCGTTCTTTTTCGGAAGACTGTAGCTTCGTATATAATGTCTGAGTAAAATAAGACCTCGTGAAATAATTTCATTTTACGATAGGGGGTTTATTTCGTTTCCAAAATGAAATAAGACCACAAGGACTAATTTAATTTTTTATTCTCGGCCTAATTTCATCATGAAAAAAGGCTGCGCGGTCTTATTTCAGTTCTCGATCGTGGTTTTATTTTGACGCGGCCTTATTTCGAAAGCCCGCATGTAATAGCTGTATTGCCAACATATAAAGAGGATTCAGAATTAATGGTCTTTGAGATAGTACCGGGCTCCATTTTTATTTTGTTTTGTACAAAGTTAGACATCCTCTTGTTAATAACGATATAATTTCTAAACCCCTCTTTGGCGCCTGGATTGTATTTCGTTCCGAAAGTCAATACTATTCGAAAGTGCTTATCGTTCTGCTTTAAAACGGTATTCTTTAAAACTTCAAAAAATAGTTTGCCATTTGAATTATTTCATTTAGGTTCTGTAAAATTTAAAAATAAGGCCCCTATTATGACTCGCGAGTCGCGCGAAAAATGTGTCGAATGTGACTTTTTGGCATTACCGTTTGCGACTCGCCTAATAACATTCGCCTCAAATGTCAAAAAATTTGGCGAATTGAAAAGTCATTCTATTATCTTTAGCGAATGTTCGCCTTTATCTGTCAAAATCAGTCGAACTGCAATTCTATGTGACTTTGAAAGGCGAATGTTGAAGCGAGCTTTTAGCAATACCTCGACTAGAGTAATTCGCTAAATCATTCGACTTAAGACGAACGTTCGACTCGCGAGTCATAATAGGGGCCTAACACTTCCACTTTCCGAATGAAATACAAATACAGAGCAGTGCTCCAGGTATTCATCCACACAGTTTTCCTCAAAACGGCTGCTTTCCTGAGTTTGTGAACCACAAACCCGTCAGAACTGTCCGAATTGCATGAAGTGTGACTTTGATTTGTGTTGTTATTGATGTATGCCAAAAAGTAATAAGCAGAAACCAGAGGTACGCTGGTTGTTGCCAAAAAGTTCCTTGTCGAATTCTGAAGTGACGAATCTCTGAATTTTGTTTTTTTTTTTTTTTTCAATCAAGGCAAAATTACTTGTTTTTTCTTGGAACTTTTCTCTGAAATAAATTTGTAATTAATAATCCAAAATTAGCTTACGTTAAATGCACAGTTCGAAAAATGTCGATCATCGATTAGCAATCGACAGCCGCAATCGGGGTCCTTATAACTAACAAGTATTATGCTAATAAAAAATTCCATTTTAATTTTAATGTTTTTTTATTATTTTTGTTCGTACTCGTATGATTTTTTTTATTCCTCGAAAACAAAATCATAAATTTACCATTTTGTATGCATGTACTTTACATTGAAAAATAAGATAAAATAAAAATAAGATGAAACTTTACAAAATTCTTACAGTTGATATAAATATTTTCATACAAATATTCTTTGTTTTTTTTTCTCAAATTTAAAACAGTAAACAATAAAATAAATGTTTCATTTTTTCAAACTTATGATCTAAAAATAAAGAAAATTCAATATTAAAATTTAATTTTTTTCTTATATATTATGTTTTATGTACACCTGTTCTTGTTAGATTGAAAATTATTAAAAGATATATAATTAATAGATATTAACTAAATACAAAGAAAAAACTGTCTCAATATCTCTTGATTTCTTGTTTTATTATTTTTATTTAAATTTGAAAATGAATTACTGAGTAACATTGTAATCTGTCTAAGAAAACGTTTTTTTTTTTTTAATTTTAAGTTTTTTTTATTTTTTTTTTTTGCAATTTCGTTTAACCACACCATATTATTTTTTTAATGTAAAAATGTGTTTATTTTACATACATTTTCTTTTTCAATAATATTATCAATATTTGTTCACGAATTTTCATACATTATACCAGTATACATTTTAACGGTTTCTTTACAATAATTATAATTTTTTTGCGTGCAATTGCTTTATATCCAAGAGAAATTTAAACACTTACTTTTGTTATCTTTGTTTTAACTTTTATTTAATTAAATTTAAGTATATATTTATATATATATATATATATATATAAGTTGTATCACAAAATAATAAACTTAGCAGTAAGGACAGACATTTTTTTGTTTTCTCTATTCATTTACATACATAGTTTTTTTTGCTTTTTTGGAAAATAAAATCAAGAAGAAAAATATGTTTGCACATATTTGTTATATAGTATGTATATGCGTATTTTAATTTCCCCTGCCTTCTTTCATTCGTAGCAATAGTATAAAAAATGGTTTATAGTAATATTTGATTTATATTTTACACAGAAAAAGAAACTTACTTTGTTTTTTTATGAATACCTATGAATATAATAATTTATTTATATATTTTTTCTTTTATTTTAATACAATACGATTCGTATTCTCTAATAGTAAGTTTAATGTATGCTACATAACTTTTTTTTTGTTGTTTAAAAAAAATACAACTGCAAAATAAACAGAAACTAACCACTACATTTTTTTAAGGAAAATTCGCCAGTACTACGGTTTTCTTTTTTTTTTTTTTAACTTTTAAGTGGGTTTCAAAGTTTACTTGTTATCTATACAAAACAGTGAATTAATAAATATATTTTATTTATATTTTTGTCCGTTTCCAACTACGCAAACAAAATGGAGAGACCCCTATCGGTGGTTTACTTTATTAAAAATTTCTTCTTGTTATAGTTCCGAACTTCAAAGTGAAAATTGTTTTTTTTTTTTAATTGTTTTTTGTAGTTTTCATTGTCTGAAAAATAGTAAAAGATTGTGTGTCTGCTTTCGTTTTTTTTTTTTTTTTTAAATAATTTATCGCCATTTTCTTATTATTACATAATATTTTCCTTTTATATAACAAAAATTACAACAATAAATATCTATTTTAAAATAGATAAGTCCATTTAAGAAACAATTATAATTTTTATAATTATTTATGAGTAAAATAAAATTAATATATATATATATATCTAATAAAGTTTTGTGGTTCACTAATTATTGGTATGTGTTAGTTGTGTGTGTTTTCGCAATAATTATATAATAAACATGTGTGTCGATTTTGTTAAGATAGAATAATGTTGGTGTGTGTGTCTTTGTTTTTTTAAGAAGTTTATGCATTGAATCGGTTCTAGGAGACATAACTTAAATTAATTAAAGCGACTCTTCAAATGCTGCCATCAAATCACTCTGCATGTTCATATCTATTTGACCCGCCAGCTGGAAATATAAAAAGTATTTTTGTAAAAAAAAAAAATTTATTACGGTTGAAGTAAAAATAGATAAAACTATGAAACACTATAAAGAAACCTAGTTAACTAATGAAAATATTCATAAGGTACAACTAGTACAAATAGTATTAGTATAAAAAAGGATAGCAGCCACTGCTTGGCGAATGCTCCCTGACTAAAGATACTATACAGAATTGTTAAATCTACTAACTAGGACATAACTCCCTTATAGGTGTGGACACTTTAATGCTAAGCACACCCACTGAGAATCTAGGCTTATAACAAAAAAAAAAAAAGTTTATTTGTCTAATGAAGTTAAACTTCAATCGAGAGTATTATATGAAAACTGTGACGCTGTAGTTATAAAGATTTTGTTTTGTGTCCCCTCTTATTAGGGGGTAAAATGTGCGATGAGAAAATGTGTACTTCTTGTTTTTAGTATGGAAGCTGTACAAAAAAAAAATCGAAATCATCCAAAAGTTCAAAGACTTTGTTTTTCGATCAATTTTTAATGAACCTGGGTGTTTAGTAATAGTGGTCAGGTCACGATATAGTGACCGATGGCTACAAAAGTTGTAGGAAAACAAGCTCTATCACACAACGAGCAACTGCACAGGCATATTAACTCTGAAATGGAGTCCATCTTAAATAGAAGAAACAATGTTCACAGATTAAGGTCTAAAAGTCATAGACAAGTATTAAAAGTTTAAACTTTCCACGAAGCGATTAAAACTAATTGAGAAAGAAATTTTAGTGAGGTAACGGTCCCACACTGCCAAGTGTCTTTAAAAAAAAAAAAAAAAAAGGACTTACCGCCTCTCGCCTTCGTCGGTCCTGTTCCATTCGTCTTAACTCGGCACGGCGAATTGCTGCTCTATCTTGTGGAGATTGCTGTGAACCAGGTGATCCACAGCCTTGTGGAGACGCTTTTATGTCCTCCAAACGTGCCGGTGGAGGTGGTGGTGGTTGTGGTTCATGTGTACTTTTCCTATAATTAAATTTTCAGTTAAATCCCAATAAAAAAAATTAATATTTTTTAAAAACAATACCTTCCAGTATCCACATCTCCCTTTTGTTTATGCTGTTGTTCCTGTTGACGTTTTTGTTCCTTTTCGGCCGCTTCTTTCTGACTTCTTTTTAACTCTTGTTGTTCCAGCAGTTTTAGTCTATCTGCTTTTTCTTTTGCTTTATTACGGAACTGTTGGAAAGAGTCCATGGCGGGTTTCTGTTTCGATGTTGGGGTGTTCTGTGGTGAATGTGCCGAAGCCAATGATGACCATGAACTTGCATTCTTTAAATTTTGCTCATGGGCCGATTTGAAAGCTTGAGCAAAGTTCGTTCCGGTATTTGGGCCACTACCACCCCCCTTGGCGTCAGCAGTTGGTGATTGCTGTGATGGCTGCTGTTGCTGTTGGTTTATCTTTTTCTCTGGCGGACTAGGCATCATCGACTCGATTGGCTTTGGCGTAATCAGCATTGCTGGCTTACCACCATCATCTTTTTTGGTTGTTGCAAGATTGGGATGACTTCCAACTCCACCACCCATCATCATGGGTGCAGATATATTACTTCCCATATTTGGAGGCAAATCAAATATAGATCCCATGTTCATGCCCCCAGACACAAGTGGTGCAGCTGGTGGAGGATGGTGCAATCCGCCCATGCTACTACCACCAATGTGCATGCCATTTCCGGAGGCTGTACTATCCAACATAGTTCCTGCACCGGCGCTTCCATCACCTACACTCACGTACCCATTATTGTGATGCATTCCGTGTGCTGCTGCAACAGCCATCGAAAGATGATTGTTGTAATCAATTCCGAGATGTGGAAACGGAAAGTGGTTACCGTTCATTCCGGATTCCGTTTTCGCCAGAATTTCAGCGATCTCCATGTGTTGTGTGGAGTTCATATGGTGTTGACCCATCGCTGCCTGTTCAATACATGCAAGAGACTGTTCAACTGGATCATCAAACTGGGGTATTTGCTTAAGATTCAAACCAAGTGCATTTGTGGAAGGCGGTGGTGGTTGCTGCAATGAACTCAAATGCGGATTATGGGCAAGGTGACCCAGCGAGAGATCACTCACTAGATTGTCACCACCACCCATTGGAATCGATTGCTGTTGTTGCTGGTGTGGATGCTGCTGATGTTGAAATGTTGATGAGGATGTTGAAGAAGACTGTGTCGTGTTTGTCATCAAACTCGATTGTTGTTGTTGTTGTTGTGTCAGTTTATGCAAATTGCTCGCAACTCTGATCCCACCACCCCCACCACTGCTCATTATCATATTTGGTTGTTGTTGTTGATGGGTAGAGTTCATTTGTGATGTTGATGTGGACATGAAGGATGATTGGGATTGGGAGGAGGATGATGATGTCAACGTCACCGACGAAGAAGGTGTCTGCTGCATTTGCTGTTGTTGCTGCACTGACGTTGTTGATGTCGTTGGAGTCACAGTGACAAGCGACGAAATCGTCGATTTTGTCAAATCATTTGGTCCATTGCTATTACTACTACCACTGCCCCCACTGCTACTACTGCTGCTGCTACTATTACTATTATTACTGCTCATCATTTGCGAAGAAGACCCCACAAACATCTGCTGCATCGGGTTGTTTACACTATTTAACAACGGTGTTATCGGGGTGTTTACCAGATTATTGTTAGTATTTTGGGCTGTTGTCGATGTTGTTGATGTTTTATGCAACGTTGGTGATGGATTTGGTAATGAAATTGTTGTTGTTAAACTACTACTATTGCTATTGCTAGTTGAAAAATTGCCTAATTTATTGTTTATGTTACTATTGTTGTTATTATTGTTTGGATTATTTAAACTGTTCATATTGATATTGTTATTTTGGGTTGTTGTTGTTGTAGTTGAGGATGCGGGTGGTAGAATGATTGGTGATATCGTAGAAGTTGTTGTTGTGGCGGACGTTGATGATATTATTGGCGGAAGTACAGGCACTTTTTTGGTTATACACAAAATAAATGAAAGAAATATACAAAGTTTTGTTTTGTTAATTTGTCGGGCAGATAGAAAAAAATGGTTATTAATTTTTTTTTTTATTTACTTTGTGTATTCTGTGATGTTGCTGCTGTTATTATTGGTGTCTGTTGTTGGAGTTGTGAAGCCAGCATTGATGCAGCTGTTGATGTGGTCGTCGTTGTAGGGGGCATTAGCTACAATTAGAAAAAAAAAATAAAGACAAAACACATAAGAAAACAAAACATAATAGTTAGATGGTAAAATCATGCTGAAATGAGAAGGATGAAAATAAAAAACATGCTCCCAACCTGCCTCAGGATTTTTAAAAACATTTACAAATATATATGTACATATTTAAAAGAAAAAGTTGTATGATATGTTTTATATGCAAAAATAATAACTGTTAACGAGTGTTAAGACATGAAAATCGAATGATGCGCATTGCATCGAGCTGATCTATCTGAAGAATACGAACGCGTATCCAAATTGAAGAATTGAATTCACTATCTTAAACAAAGTAATCTTTAATTGAATATACATTTCTCATGATTTAGACAAACTTCGTTTCTGCAACGTACAAACTTATATTCATGTACATTTATATATAAATAAATATATAAAATAGATTTGCGCTATAGAAATCGTATTAATTCTAGCCAATCAAGGGATTCAGAAAAGAATAACTCCAAAACGAAAATGATATAAAGTCCTATTTTTCTTCTTTAAACGTTCATTTCTTTAAGAGAGATTTTTTTAGGGATTTATTTTCATGTTCGAGACATTTCATTTCCTTAAGTGTTACGCAGCGAACAAAACTAGTCATTGCAAACTTTTTGTTTGCACTTTAAAATCTGTTTTTTTTCACTTTCATAGGATTGCGATTTTGTATTTTTACTAATTGGAGTAGGCGCATTATTGGTCTACAAACCGTTTTGTAAGAGTAACTGATTTTAACACCCAAATGCCCATGAATTTTATATAAAAATGTCTTTTTGAACATCAAAAATTTGTTTTTTTTTTAATAGAATTAAAATGCATTCATTTTGTATTACTCAAATTTTTATTGGGTAAGAAATTAAAAAAATTGCTTCAACATATTAAAATTGTTTCCCTCGTTTTTTAAAGACAAGTAAAAGTAAAAAATTAAAATATTGTTCCAATGACTTTGTAGAGAATATCTTTTGTATTCATCAACACTTAAATTGTTTTGATTGGACTAGTAAAGACTCCACAATCTTACTTATATAATCGCCATTTCACTCCGGAACACTCTTAAACGAACTGGCACCAAGGCTTTTGAATTTGTGGAATGAAGAAAGCAAATTTTTTTTTTTTTTTTGGGGAAATCATCAATTCTTTTTTATAATTATTATAAAAGAATTGCAGCTTATTAAAGTCTACACAATAAAGATTAAAATAGAAAAAAAAAGTGCAAAAATAAACAATAACGAATGTTTTATATATATGTATGTACTATTCTACACACCACCGGTTGTGAATCTGAGCTCGATTGCCCAAGTATTTCAAAAAATCTATCCAGTGCGACAAAACAAAAAAAAAAACCTTGATATAAAATAAATAAATTCCCAATAAATTAATTGCCATTATAAACCCACCCGTGCAGCTCCAAAATACAGCAGACACAATCTTTTTTATGGTGTTATAACTAAGTGAGTAAGTTATTATCAATCGCTCAATTGGTATTTGAATAAACTTATATAATTTATTTAAAATTTATAACTAAACAAAATAAATTATAAAAATATATATTTTATTATTAATAAATCCTGACCTAACTTCTGGTACTGAAACGCAATGGATTAAAGTTAAACTTATAGCAATGGAAAAGTAGTTTTCAAAAGTTCAAAAAGTTTTATAATATTTGTACCATTAAGCGAATGAATAACTATTTAATTTAAATATTTCACGTTATTATTAATACTTACAGTGTTTAATGATGTTATGGCATCTTTTGGTTTCTTCTTCCTGGGTGGTCTGCCAGCTTCACCTGTTAGAAAAAACAATTATACATTTCTATATATATTTTTTTTTAATAAATTCCGAAAATAAAAATCAACAAATTAAATAAATACCTTTATGTGAGAATTATTTTTTGTATGTTCTAAAACCCTGTAAAAGAGTAAAATCGTGAAGCAATTTAATTTGAATTAAACAAATATCCACAAAAACTCATATGTATATATTTATATGCATATGTATCTCTTATTCTGTTTATCGATCATTAATCCTTTGAAGGAGCAGCCAAAAACCTCTTTTATAGAATAATGTTTCTTGTATTCTTTTTTTGTTCTTTAAATGTAAGTAATGTTTATAAAATTCAAGCACATCATCATCATTATCATCATCATCAAAACAAAACAAAAAACAAAAAATAGGCAAAATTATAACTAAAAAATAACAAAAAAAAACAAAACTTTATTTTGTTTTAATATCTTAAAGTTTTATTTTTCCTTTCCATATAATGTTTTAGAAGATTTTTGTTGTTCATAGATAATTTGTGGGACTTTCTATTTTTTCCACTTGTTTCTTGTTTCTTATTTTTTTTTTTTTGTATTTTAGTAACTTAAACATATATTTTATATACTTTCAAGTTTTTTTTTGTTTACGTAAAAGTAAATGTTTTTTTATATAACATATTTTTATGCACTTAAATTACTTTTTTGTTTTTATATCAGCAAATATTTGTAATAATAAAAACTCATAAAAAAAATATAGAACTTCTTAGCCACTAGAAAACTTAAGATTTATGTGTTTTTTTTTTTTTGTTGGTTTTATTAAATTAATTTGTTAAGTTTAATTCATTAATGATAAAAACCTATATACTTCTTCGATTTGAATGTATGTATTTTTTATATTTATAGTTTTCATTGCAATTAGGGTTATTTTGTTGTTTAAACAAAAAATACCGAATAGTTCTTGCTTAATTATTTGTTTTTTTTTTTTAATAGGTTTAATGTATATTTTGCTAATTTTTGTATCAAACATACATGATTATATTTTTTTCGTCAAGTTTTATAAGAAAATGGTGTTTTTTTTTAAATTTATTTACCTAGTTATTTATAAGAATTGATTTTTTTATAATTTATAAACTCATAGTCAAAAACAATAAAAAAAAATATATAATATAATAATCGAGTCCTATGGCTTTCTTTTGTTGTTTCTTTTTTTTTTATTATTATTTTTAAATGGTGTATCACTCATTCGGGATTGACTAATGAAATAAGAATAAATAAAATGCTAAGGCTATGAGAAAAAATTGCATTTTACTCAGGATATACATAATATTATGAGTGGAAATGCATTTAAAAATGCTTCGTCATAGTGAAGCTATATATAATTAAAAAAAATTATTGCAGAACTAGTGGCAGTTAAAAGCGTGCCTATAATAATAAAGGGGACATAGACGCATTATTGCATTGACAATTATATGTAGGTTTGTGAGTGTGTGTTGTAAACAATTTAACCAAACTTTGTTTGATTCATTAATTAAGAACGAAGAATTGGGGACCTAGCACTCTCTCAAATTCTCAATAAAAAAGTCTAGAATTTGAATATCTTAAAAATGTGCAACTCAAGTCAAAAAATGCCCTTAAAATATCTACTTTTTTAAGCTGCGCTGAATTATTGAAAAACATGTTAAAATAAAATGTTCACTTTATCCTACACATTTATGTACATACAGTTAAATAATATATCATCTTTACTTATTATAATATTTATGCATTTAGTTTTCTATTTTTTATTATTTTTTTTGTATCAGTGTTTGATGTAAGGAAATAAAAAAAACTTTACAAACTACTCATGTTTTAATTTTTATAACATTTCTTTTAGGTGGAAAAACGTGCAAACAATGTGTAAAGGGGAAAGCCGACAGCCGAGTTACTCTTCTGGTTATTTTTTTCTTGTAATTTTTTTTACATTTTTTTTATTATTCGTTTATTAAGTTGAAAAAAAATCCGATTGTATTCTTTTTTTTTATAAGTGCTTTAATGTTTGTTCAACTTTGAATAGCTTTATTTTAGATGAGTTTTCTTTATATTTTTTAATTTTTATTCGAAGTAATTATGAAAAGCAACAACAAAAACACAAATAAAATCTCTCTTGTATAGGAAAAAAAACAAAAAAATTTAAACGACACATCAACTCGTATTACACTTTTAACCTTAAGCTCTTTAAGTTGAATTTAATTCTTGCATTTACTTTTAACATTTTTTTTTAAAGATATTTCTCACTTTTACACATTGTCTGCAAGTGTAGTATTGATTAGAGAGTCCTGTCTATGAGTTTATTTATCTACTTTTATTTTAAATTTAGGCAATCTACGTTACAAAAATTGTATTCTTATGTATTTTTGTACTTTCTATTTTCTTTATTTTTATTTTTTATTAAGGGTAATTTTGTAAAAAAAAAAAAAAAAGTTATTTAAATAGGGAAAAAATGATGAAAATTATATTGTTTCTGTCAGACAAATTTTTTGTTGACAAAAAATGAAAACTTTTGTTAATTTTTGTTTATTTTTCTTTAATTATTTAATGGCTAAGAAGTTTTTATGTGCATCTCCCAAATAAAACTTTGAAAGATTTTTTTTGTTTACACTTTTTTCTTGTTTTTTTGTTTTTGTGCTGTTTCAGTATCATTTAAAAGTCAACAACAAAAAAAAGGATTACAAATTATTATTTTGTTTTATTAAAAAAAAAACTCATGGAAAAAATGCTGTAATACGAACCAATTTCTTATTGTTGAATGATAGAATACGGAAAGGTACAAAAAGAATGTATCGAAAAAGCAAGAAAATTTAATGTTTTGATTCTTTTCTTTTTGGTTAACTTTGTTTTTTTTTTAAATTAATAAATATATGAATACTAAAAAAAACTGACTAAGATAATGACGATGTTTTTGTTTAATTTGTATTTGTTTTTAACTCTGTTTCTACATTTTTTTAAATTTTATTAAACTATTGGCTGCCCCCAATACACAATTGCTTCACGATTTTTCTCTTCATGATTTTTTTTTCTCTTACTTTTTTTTATGTTTTGTATTTTTGTCTTATACATGTATACATTATTTTTGTTTCTTTTCTTGATATAAGTACATAATCCCAAATGTCCATCATAAATACTTTACATACATAAAATCTTATTTTTTTTTAATTTATTGTTGATTTTTTGTTTTTATTAAAATTCTTTCATTTGTCAAAATTGAAATCATCCTAAAACTTTATGCTATTTCAAATAAAAATTTCACATAAAACATTTTTTTTTTTGTTTTATGCAATTTATTTTGTGAATTTTTTATGAACTTTTAATTATTTAAAAAAAAAAAACAATTTAAAAGATTATTTGAAAATGTCAAATTGTTTAACAATATGTGGAGACACTTTTAGAGGGGAAGTGAAAAAAATAACATTATGCACTCTAGTGTAATAAAAAAAAAAATACGAAAAAACATACAAAGGAACAAAAATACTGATTAAGTTAGGATATGGGAAAATCAGAATAACTTATCCTAGTCATGGTGTTTAAGGAAATTTTTATAGTATAAATATGATTTGCCCGGAAGACCAATATGAAATTAAGCCCATTTTCAATTTTGTATTATGTTATGATTTTTTTGAATCTAAGTAAGATAAGATGAACTCAAGGTATATTTTTAGTAACAATCTATCTATGCCTCTTAATTATTAATGTATTGAATTTAGAAAATTTACATAGTATAGTATGTATTTGTTTTTAAATTATTAAACTTACTTGACTTGTGTCTCGATAAAATATTCTTTCAAGAGAATAAATGAGAGGATAGAGTATGGATAATGTGATTATACTAATTGTTTCTTCTCTAAGAACATTTTATCTTTTCTGAATATCGCACCATCATGATCCCAATTAGATCTGATGAAAGTAATTGCATTGATTTCTGAGCGACTCATATTATGTATATGTATTAGATTTTGCTTGTTTAAGGTGTGGTCAAACAGAGTAGGAACATATTGCCTGTCACATTCTCTGAACGTGTTGCTATGGATTCAAGTTGTTGATATTTTGGTGCAATAAGAGCAACCCATGTGCTCATAAGAAATTATTTCAATACCTTGAACGACAAATCCTATAAAAAAAAAAACAAAGCTCAGTTTGCCGTTATATTTATTCCCTGCCAACAAGTTCTGAGGGGAACTTCGGCCATAATTCGCGGTTCAAAATTTCGAAGAAAGGAAAAATCGCGTTACTGTTACTACTCTATAGCTCTAATGTATGTATGTACATACAAATTTTTTAAGATTTATACTTCAAAAGTTAAAGCGCACTCAAAATTATATTTTTTTTTTTAGTTTTTACCTCGTAAACAAATGAGCAAAACACTTTAAAATTGTCTATTCTTTTGCCAGCATTCACATTCAACGACTTTCTCACGTAAAGACAAGAAAGAAACGCATCAATTTCATTTTTTTCCGTTGCCTTTTTCGTTGTTTAAATTACATTGCAACCCCCATTCTCTTTAAATCTGAAGTTTAAATTAATAATAAAAAATCCTTAAAAATAAAATTCAGTCGTCGTTGGAAAGAGTAAAATATGCAAAAGCTTCAAATACAGAGCCTAGTCAATCGTAGGTTATTGGACTGTAGGTATATTTGAAAAAAATCTTAAGACACGATTAAAATGTTGCGTCAATGTAAACACCCCTTTTTTAGCGGACGTAGCTCGATATAAGTGGTGCTCGCATTTTAGATATTCACATAATTGATATCGCATTCCAAGTTTTATGGTTTTTCACACAATTCAAATAGTTTTTCTGTGCTGAAGAAGTTTTTTGTGAGTAAATCGATTTACTTTAATTACATTGATTCATACGAGATCTACCAATGACCATTTATCCTGGTCTACGTTTGCCAATTGCGAATGGTCGCAGAATTTGTTAAATTCGTGCGTTCACAGGTCATAGTTGTAAAATTTGTAAAAATGATAATTTATTCAATTAATTAAACAATTAAAATAAGAATAAGTTGGTATTTGATTAAGAAATAGGTTTAAAAGAATTATTCACAGACGCAGGTCGAAGCTCATATGAATGGAACTTTTCAAACAAATATGCATATTTTAAGTAAATTATTTCATATGGATAAATTCACATTTATCATAGATATCAAAACAAGAATATCCAAAAGCAATTAAAAAAACAGATCAAATGGAGCCTAGAGGAAACTTGGCACCATAAATTGGTACCGGTAGGCGTTGAATTTGCGATACCTGATGAAAGTAAATATTCTTTGTTTGATAGGTATGATCCCAAACTAACATAACTTATGTATGCTGCATTAAAATCAATTAAAAAACGTCAATTTTCTTTAAGAAACGAGTTTCACATCAGTTCCTCACTATTGTAATCAAGGCTCCATGTGTAGGTTCAAGCTTCTTTTATACACCCTAGTTACTTAAACCATTTCGTGATACCAAGTCGTTGTGTATATTTAATATATTAATTATATTGAAACTGGAGAAATCCAATTCTGACTTATTTTACAATCAACTCAACCCGAAAAACAAGCACATCGAGAATTGTATTCAAAAATTAGTTGTAAGAGATTGAGAATTATATTTTTTTTATATAAATCTAAACATAGTAAAATCAAACATCGATTTTGTTTCTCCAAGGTTTTTAACGTTAATTTAGCGAAAACTCGATGAAGATCTGAAGGTGACATAGATGTTAATAAATTAGCACATTATTGTTATACATTTAGTGCAGATCGGTGTCAAGAAATATTAACAGATGTGGATTTGGTTCGTTTGGAAAACGGTTACGAAATAAAAAAATATAATGAAGACAAACCAATCCCTGAATTTTATGTTGATTTTTATCATCATAAAGATATCAAAAATTCAGAATTATGTGACGATCCTATCAAGTGTACTGGAAATCTTTTGATACAAGAATTCAAAATATCAAAAAAGTGTTTTACTGGCACACAATATATAAATGGAAATACGACCACAAATGACATAGATCTTGACGAATTTGAAAATCTCTTAGACCAAAGTGTACCAGAGCGTACACGCCAATGTTTGTTCATGTGTTATGTGAAAGAAAAATTTCCATCGACATCATCAACAACACAAATTCCCTCAACAACAAAACCAACGCATCCATCGAATTTAAATAGCTCATGTAGTTCATCGTGTAGTATTTTAGTAGAGCAAATGGAAACACAGCTAAATGCGCGGCATAATCAAGCTATTAAAAAAGTAAAGTATGCAAAAAAAACCTAATCAAAATAAATCGTGTACTTTTATTCATCACATAAACGGAGATCAGTCTTGGACATATAACGATTGCAATGAAATTTATGTCAATTTTAATTACGATTCTAATAATTCAAGACACACAATCGATCCATTAGGTGATTATTGTAAAAGCAAGAGAACACAATATTGTGGTTCTCCAATTAATATTCAAAATCTCGAAACACCTAAAGAATATGTTGATTATCCAATCGATTCACAACAACATCATCAAAATGATGAAAACTATTTACACAATTTGCCTTCTGGCACATCTTGAAGGCTGAAGTCATATAATAGTTGAATTTGTCATATTAGTATTTTTCTTCTTTGAATTGTCTGACTTATCCAAAGAGTTCGGAAAATATTTAATTATATTGAAACTGGAAAAATCCAATTCTGACTTATTTTACAATCAACTCAACCCGAAAAACAAGCACATCGAGAATTGTATTCAAAAATTAGTTGTAAGAGATTGAGAATTATATTTTTTTTATATAAATCTAAACATAGTAAAATCAAACATCGATTTTGTTTCTCCAAGGTTTTTAACGTTAATTTAGCGAAAACTCGATGAAGATCTGAAGGTGACATAGATGTTAATAAATTAGCACATTATTGTTATACATTTAGTGCAGATCGGTGTCAAGAAATATTAACAGATGTGGATTTGGTTCGTTTGGAAAACGGTTACGAAATAAAAAAATATAATGAAGACAAACCAATCCCTGAATTTTATGTTGATTTTTATCATCATAAAGATATCAAAAATTCAGAATTATGTGACGATCCTATCAAGTGTACTGGAAATCTTTTGATACAAGAATTCAAAATATCAAAAAAGTGTTTTACTGGCACACAATATATAAATGGAAATACGACCACAAATGACATAGATCTTGACGAATTTGAAAATCTCTTAGACCAAAGTGTACCAGAGCGTACACGCCAATGTTTGTTCATGTGTTATGTGAAAGAAAACTGTGCCAGAAAACAAGCACAATGTGCAATGGAGAGTACAAACAAAGTTTACGATCTTGTTGCAAATATGCACAATGATATTGTGTCTGAAGAACAAATGGAAAAAGAAAATAGTGGTTGGCAGCGATTTAAAACTTGCAAAAAACAAGAAATAAATTTTGATATGGAAAATAACGAGGAACAATTATTAATAGAAAATAATTTAACTCCAGAGAAAATCAAATCTGAAAATTCTGAACTACAACATCAACATATTATTCGATTTAATTTTACGCTATCGCCAACTTCAACACAATCCCCATCATTTCCATCGACATCATCAACAACACAAATTCCCTCAACAACAAAACCAACGCATCCATCGAATTTAAATAGCTCATGTAGTTCATCGTGTAGTATTTTAGTAGAGCAAATGGAAACACAGCTAAATGCGCGGCATAATCAAGCTATTAAAAAAGTAAAGTATGCAAAAAAACCTAATCAAAATAAATCGTGTACTTTTATTCATCACATAAACGGAGATCAGTCTTGGACATATAACGATTGCAATGAAATTTATGTCAATTTTAATTACGATTCTAATAATTCAAGACACACAATCGATCCATTAGGTGATTATTGTAAAAGCAAGAGAACACAATATTGTGGTTCTCCAATTAATATTCAAAATCTCGAAACACCTAAAGAATATGTTGATTATCCAATCGATTCACAACAACATCATCAAAATGATGAAAACTATTTACACAATTTGCCTTCTGGCACATCTTGAAGGCTGAAGTCATATAATAGTTGAATTTGTCATATTAGTATTTTTCTTCTTTGAATTGTCTGACTTATCCAAAGAGTTCGGAAAATATTTAATTATATTGAAACTGGAGAAATCCAATTCTGACTTATTTTACAATCAACTCAACCCGAAAAACAAGCACATCGAGAATTGTATTCAAAAATTAGTTGTAAGAGATTGAGAATTATATTTTTTTTATATAAATCTAAACATAGTAAAATCAAACATCGATTTTGTTTCTCCAAGGTTTTTAACGTTAATTTAGCGAAAACTCGATGAAGATCTGAAGGTGACATAGATGTTAATAAATTAGCACATTATTGTTATACATTTAGTGCAGATCGGTGTCAAGAAATATTAACAGATGTGGATTTGGTTCGTTTGGAAAACGGTTACGAAATAAAAAAATATAATGAAGACAAACCAATCCCTGAATTTTATGTTGATTTTTATCATCATAAAGATATCAAAAATTCAGAATTATGTGACGATCCTATCAAGTGTACTGGAAATCTTTTGATACAAGAATTCAAAATATCAAAAAAGTGTTTTACTGGCACACAATATATAAATGGAAATACGACCACAAATGACATAGATCTTGACGAATTTGAAAATCTCTTAGACCAAAGTGTACCAGAGCGTACACGCCAATGTTTGTTCATGTGTTATGTGAAAGAAAACTGTGCCAGAAAACAAGCACAATGTGCAATGGAGAGTACAAACAAAGTTTACGATCTTGTTGCAAATATGCACAATGATATTGTGTCTGAAGAACAAATGGAAAAAGAAAATAGTGGTTGGCAGCGATTTAAAACTTGCAAAAAACAAGAAATAAATTTTGATATGGAAAATAACGAGGAACAATTATTAATAGAAAATAATTTAACTCCAGAGAAAATCAAATCTGAAAATTCTGAACTACAACATCAACATATTATTCGATTTAATTTTACGCTATCGCCAACTTCAACACAATCCCCATCATTTCCATCGACATCATCAACAACACAAATTCCCTCAACAACAAAACCAACGCATCCATCGAATTTAAATAGCTCATGTAGTTCATCGTGTAGTATTTTAGTAGAGCAAATGGAAACACAGCTAAATGCGCGGCATAATCAAGCTATTAAAAAAGTAAAGTATGCAAAAAAACCTAATCAAAATAAATCGTGTACTTTTATTCATCACATAAACGGAGATCAGTCTTGGACATATAACGATTGCAATGAAATTTATGTCAATTTTAATTACGATTCTAATAATTCAAGACACACAATCGATCCATTAGGTGATTATTGTAAAAGCAAGAGAACACAATATTGTGGTTCTCCAATTAATATTCAAAATCTCGAAACACCTAAAGAATATGTTGATTATCCAATCGATTCACAACAACATCATCAAAATGATGAAAACTATTTACACAATTTGCCTTCTGGCACAAAAATTCAAACCGATACTGAATATAGCGATTATGAAGATTCAGTAGAATTAGAAGGCAGTGGATTTGAATTAATGGAAAATGATCTTGATCAATCTTTATCGGATACAGTAAAAGACGCTCTAAAAATTAAAATAGAAGACAAATTAATACAAAAAATGACTAAAGAAGACAAAATTAAAATAATCCAACATAATGTCACAAATTCAGGTTGTATCCACAGAAAACCTTTACACAATGCGCAAACACATTAACAGCGAATTTAAATAAATTAAAGATATACGCTCAATACATTTTATATAAACAACAGAGATTGCCCAGAAGAATAGGATTTTTTATAAAAATTTATAAAAAAAAAAAAAAAAAAAAAAAAACGGAGAAGAACGTCAACAATTAAAAACACAAAATCACTTTTTAAAAAGCAAAAATGTACGTATAAAAAATTAAAGCAATAAACCAAAAAAAAAAACTAAAATTAAAAATTTTGAGGGCTTAAATACGTTGTGTATAGCTTTCTGTATATTCCAATGTTTTCTAACCAAAACTTAATAAAAAAATATGTATTTAACTGTGTGTTTTTTCGTGGGAAATAATAATAATAATATAATAGTTTTCTTATATTTACTATGTTTTATAGTAGAATATAATGAGCTGTCTACTACTACTAATAATTACCCAACGTAATTATTTAAAATAAAACAACGTAAACAAAATTAGTAACAATTTGTTGGATAATAATAAAAATGTTAATAGTTTATAAATGACTACGTTTAAAAAATTCACACTTAATTATATGGACAAAATATTTATATAAATGTATATATATCATAATTCTCTCACTTTCGTTCAGTTCTTATTAACAAGAAAATAATACAAATTGAAAAAGTATAAAAGAAAAAATATTCTTATTCTTATCCTTTCTGCACACATTGATTGATCTGTTTTTTTTTTATTATTATTATTATTAATATTTTATGAATTGGTCTGACATGAGTAAATAAGTTAGGTTTCTTTTTTAGTTTTTGTGTCACTTTTGAACTTATTGCGATAAATTTTTTCATTTGTATATAACTTATACAATTTGATAAATAAATATCTTCATTACATATACAAGTATTGTGTATTTGAAATTAGATCTATTAATTAACTAAATAAAATATTAACCGAACAGTAATTGGTAATAGAGAAAAATAATTCATGTTTGGAAAAAAAAGAACAGTCAATCAATTTGTTTGTTTGTTTTTTTTTTTAGTTAAAATAGTTATGTATAGTAAATTTAAAAATGAACTGCGGCCTAACCTGCTTCGCTATCACTTGAATCGCTAGAACTACTGTCGCTCGAACTAGACGACGATGAATCACTAGAGCTAGAACTTGATGACAGGCGATTTGGTTGTACAACATCGACTTTATTCGATGATTCGTCTGAAAAAAAAAAAAAAAAATTGAAATTGGTTTAGTTACAATTTTTTTGAAAAGCTCAAAATATGTAACAACAAGATGAGATAATTAATAGATTAATATTTTCGAGACGAATCGGTTGAAATTTGTAAAAATTAATTGAATTCAAAGCGTTGCTGGAAGATGAAATAAAATCTTCCTATTTTTAATTACATTGTACATAAATCTATAATTATTTTAATTTTTGATTCAAACTGAATTTTAACAGAAATAATCAATTCATAGAAAATATTGTCTTACCTATTAAACAACATTATTTAAAGTATTTAAAATGATTTCTTATTTAAAACACGCGATATACTAAGATAAAAATGCGATAAAACTTTTTCAAACTGGTTTTGAATGGTTTTAACATAAACTGAAATAATGCTTTGACATTTTCGGAGAATAGCTGAGGCATTCATGCCTAATTTTTGTCCAAGGAGCCATTTCTTTATATAGAGAGGATTCTGTATTCTGCCATTGCGAACTGTGACTTGTTGTCAGTAGCGTTGTTTTGATAAAAGAGAACTCATTTTTTTCTCCAAATGAGGTATTTTTGTCTTTAAACCTGCGCCAAATCACTGCAATAGGTCAGAATAGTAAGTACCTCGCTCAACCCAAAAAAAAAAAATGCTTCATTCAAATTGTTTGCCGATAAACCCAATTCGGCATTACATGTTATAAATCAGCACAAAACTGGATTGCATTACGGTTGGAGATGACCAAGCGCCCCTTTGAAATATTTAAACTGTTTCGTTCGTTTTCGATCGAAAAATTATTGTACATGATCGTTCAGGATCGACTGTGCATTTAATGCAACATTTCTAATGATTTGCCCCAAAATACAATAGAAATGAGTTGGCTCTTGGACTATTCAGATATCGCAGCTCCTTAAGCCTGGTATGCAGTTAAAACTAAACTAAACTTTATTTCTACAATTTTTATCACTAAAATTGTTCGCTAAAATTATGAATAATTTTTGAAGAGGGAGATAAAAAGATAATGTAAAACTGGGTGATAACAGCTGATTTATTTACTCAATTCACAAAATTAATAAACTAATTTTTTTTGTATTTCCATACACTTATTGGAAAACATACTCCAAGACACTAAGCTTTAGTACATTAGCACTTTTTTGCTTTATTTTTTCTTTTTTCCAATATATCAATTCAACTATTATTTCATATTATTTATTAATTTCTCTGTTTCTTCAATTTCCATAATTTTTTATCTAATCTGTAGTTCCTTTTCCTATACTTTTCGACATTTTTTTGCGAAATATTTATTTCACGCAAATTGTCAGTTATGGCTTTGTCAATTTGTGTAAATTTATTTTGAAGATAATGTTGACGTCAGTTAAAATGGGAAAATCTATTAATATACATAAATAAATGACTTACCTTTTTTGGCTGCTTTTTTAGCCGTGCCTAATTGTCCAGTTACATCTTGTAACCGTTTTTCTAATTCTTGTTTTTTCTCTGCCATTTGTTCGTCTTTAGATTTTCCAGAAATTTTCTTATCTATTTAGAGAATGAATGTAAAAAAAAAAACAAGAAAAAAAATTATATAGTAAACTATTTTCTAAATGCGCTTACAATAATTGTCTGCGAACAAGCATTTTACATTACAATCAGCTGTGTTATATGAAATAGCAAGGCTTTACCTAGATGTTAATGTCTTTAATTTAAACAATAAATATTTATTCATGAGCAAATTACAATTACATATCAATTAACTAAAACTTGTTCTGCACACGAATATAATAGTTTACAGTAATTTATTTATTTACACAAAAAACAAAACTAATGAAAAATAAACTGTTATACATATGTTAATATGTAAGACATGCAAGATGGAAAAGTTATCTATAATAAAGATAAGGAATATTTTTCCCGCCGCCGTTTGAAGGAATTTATTTATTTATACAAAAAAAAATAGGAAATTGATATTTTTGATATGCAAGTATGTAGTTGAAGAAGTTGTACATGTACATACTAAAAATTTGATAAAGGATATAAAAAAAAAGTGGCTTTAAAGGTTTACACCCATAAGGCTGTAATGATTTCCAATAAATCTGGAAGTTAATATTTCTGCACTATTTTAACAATGTTTTAGTCATAACTTGAAATTATGAAACATTCCTTAACGAAACGTAAAAATTAGTTTTAAAAATATATGAAGGCAAGAGCAATTAGAATAGCATAATAACGACATGATCGCATTTTTTTTTTTGTATTATCACACAATGGTAAATTATAAGCTTATCATGTTTACCACATTTACACAACAAATTTGTTGTTTAAATGCAGATGGTAAGTATGTAAACATTTAATAGCGATACTTTTGATCTTATGTGAAAAGTTCTTGAGTTTTGTAAAAAGTTCTGAGGTTCAAGAGTTCATCTCTGTTAAGAAACTTGTAATTAGAAAAAAATTCTAAGCATTAAAACAAGATATTACAGACAAAATGTTAAAAGCATTAATTGCAGAACTAATATAATTAGTAATATAGGAAAAAAAAAGTAAATAATTACATATTAGAATAACCATTAATGTAAAAAAAAATTAATTACTAAAAACAACTTTTGTAATTAGTTAATTACATACTAAAAAAATAATTAGAAAAAAAATTAGAAATTTTTTTGTAATTATAGTTAAAAACAATAATTAGAGACGAAAATGCCTAACTGTTAAAACATAATGTAATACAAAGTTATTGCTCATGGAATATTACTGATTATGCAGATAACTAGATAATGGAAATACTTTTTTGCCGATCACTGCTATGATTTTTTCAAATTGTTTTTGTTACAATAATACCCTCAATAAACCTTTTTCATTTGATTTGCCTGGTCTGTCATTTCGTCAGTGATTGCAACGAACTCTTTATTATTAAAAAAAAATACTAACGTGTTTATGAGCAAAAATTAAACAAAGTTTTTGCTTTGTGTGATGGGTGTTATTCATGTGTTTTCGGAATTTTTGGTTTGGAGAACTTGACCACACTGAGAACCAGGTAAACGCCGATAACATGAATAATATGAGCCCTTTATTTTAAAAGATAATACAATTAATTTTATATCAACGATATAACCACTTTTGGAGAAAGACAATTAAATTTTTAATTGTGTTAACATTTTAAGAGTGTTTAGAAATATGACCATTTTAAGATGTTTCATATTCTCTACTTAACATGCTCGCATGTACATTAACAACAAAGTTCTATAATTAATATAGCACTTAACTCCCTTAAATACTAAATAATAAATGTTAAATTAATACGAAAGAACTAAATAATAAAATATTCAGTAAAAGTAACTACCACCAAACTAGACTCATTCTCATTAATTTTTTGTTTTGTTTTTTTATGTATTAAAGAATGAAGACTGCAAAAAACAATGCTAATTAACAATGATGCCAATGAAAAATATTAATAGATAATAATCATTATTATAATAATAAAAACTAAAATAGCAACAACTACCATGCCAAAAATATGTTGTGCTTAGTTCATCCAATTAACACAGACACTACTATCATCTATGCATGACTCGTTTTGAATTTCATTTAGGAAAATTGTTTATTTTTTTTGTCTTTTGATGCCAATGTGTTGTTACAAAATAAATAAATAATGCTCTTTCACTTTTGGAAGTTGCTTAAAATCAACACTCAAAAATATATAATATGTAATTATTTATAATCTCTTTCTAGTTAATTTGTATGTCTATTTCTTATTTTTAGTTAAAACTTAGAATCAAATGAACGTTGAAAAAAAAGAAAAAAAAAACAGGAGACAAAAGACAAACAAAAAATTTAATATACATAGATGCTTTAGTCAATTTAACGCCTTTTAAAAATAAATTGATAAAGAAAAAAGTAGAATTCGATGTCAAAAAAGTTGAAATTGAATAAGTCATTTAATAGGGAGGATGGAAATAAAGCCGCGATCGAAATATGAAACACTTAATTTTTGAAATTGACCAGGTTTTATTTCATTTTCAAAATGAAATAATAAGGCAACTATCGAAAAATGTGAGTAGACCATTCGGTCTTATAAAATAAGAATAATTTTTCAAAATCAAAAAAATTTAATAAGACAGCTCGGCCAACTTTTTTCATCAAATGTTAAATACTATAAGGCGCAGTTTTAAAATCTTGGCTCAGTTTCGGTTCAGGATCTTCAATAATTTCGGTGGATAATCTGTCGCTCAGCACTGTTTCAGACATGCAAATTGGTTGTAACCAACAGTGGAACCTTAAACTAGAGCTAAACCTTAACTTACATGCCGAATTCGGATGAACAAGTACTGAACAACTGTTTAAATATGTGTGCAACTGGACCCAAATGTACTGGAAATATCATTTCACTCAGAAGAAGTCCAATCGCCCGTGAAAACTAACAACTCGCGAATAAATCTGTGTTGTTAAAGAGATCAAAGCCTCCGAGCCTGAAATGTGTATTATCTTGGCTTAAATGTAATTACTATATTTTTTTCGTTATTTTACATTGAAATTATTGATATTTGTAGTCCTTTAATTGGATACCGTTTTTTAGACAGAACAGAATTGATCGTCTTCAGAAAGCATTATTAATATACATATTTTTAAAAAAATATTATTTTTGACACCGATTTAAGATAGTTTGTTTATTTAATAAAAAAATAATGTGGTAAGGACTTAGTGAAAAGAGCTATTAAAAACAAAAATTCATCATTTGAACAAAAAATTAAAACAAAACAAATAGCTTTTTTGCTTTTTTTTTTTTTGTTTCTGTTTTCATTATTTGTGTGCGCGTTTTATCATTTTTTCTGGCTAGTAGTGTGTGTTTCATTGGGATAAACTTACAGTAAGGCTTACGAGTTTTTTTACGAAGGCATGATGCCACATAGCTTTCCAGCTCGCGCAGAGTTGATGGCTTCAGGGTTTCAAAATCAATTTCAATCTCATCTGGATTTGAGTCCCTCAGCGATGGTTCCCTGTTCTGAATGATGTGAACAACCCGACCAAGTTTGTCACCTAAAAGTAGTTCAAAACAAAGAAACGTATTCGGACAATTAGTTTTATTCAATTTATTTTTTTTTTATTTTTTTCTACCTGGCAACTTGTTTATGTCCAGTGATAGCTGTCGCTTCTCGTCGTACGACATCGGCTTGGCGGTGTCTTCTTCCTCAGAGTCAAAGTTCATAACTTGGCTTGGTTTCTTTTTGTTGGCGCCTCGTGGTGTTCCACCTGGAGCTGCATTTGCCTTGCCGCGTTTGTTTGGCTGTCCACTGGTTCCAGGTCCACCAGCTCCAGCTGCTCCTGCCTTTGGACCACGTTGGCCCTTCACCTTAGCACCTTTACTGTTGGCCGCACCAGCAGCACCGCCTCCCGTCGCGTTAGCTCCTGCCATGCCAGCGGCTCCAGCCAGCGCCGAATTGAGTCCTCCGGTAGCACTAGGTCCGCCCAGTCCACCTTTACCCTGGGCGCCATGTGCAGACGCCAGTGCATGACCGTGATGCAATTCACCGGGAACTTTTCCTAGGTCAACACCTCCTTGGGCGCCAGCCAAACCAGTCGTCATTCCTCCGCCAATGCCACCCGCTCCTGCAGGGCCACCACTATTTCCGCCGCCCTTTTTCTTTTCCTTTATCTTCTTCTTTGCCTTCTTCTTATTCGATGCTTCTTCCATGAGTCTTCGCATTTCCTCTTGTAGTTCGAGCAGCTTTGCTTCAAGCGTTTTCAGCTTCGCATTACGTTCCTCATCCGAGTTAGACTCGTTTTCGGTTTCGCTCGACTCATCTGAAGAAGAATCTGTTTCATTTTTAGAGAATCCATGCGTGTGTGCATTCGCAACTGGCTCATCAGGAATATTTGCATAACGCATTTCGAAGACATCTTGCAGTTTGCGACCCATCGCAACGACATCATGATCTGGTGGGTTATACTTGTAACAATTGGTGAATATGAGTCGTACATCAGCGGCAAACTCAGGCGCACTCTTGTATTCTCGATTGTCCATTTTTCTTTTCACTGTTCCTAGGTCCATTGGCTTTTTAATAATGTCATGATAATCATGTAGGCCGAGCAACTCAGCATCAACCGGCTTGTAGAATGGCCAGGCATAGCCGGAGTGCTTTTTTGAAAACAGCTCTTTTAAAATTTCATTGCATGACTTTAGAGCGTCCGAAAGTTTTTCTTTGTTCTTCGGAACTGAGCCAGGAGTACCGCTGAGTGGGGACATTGGATACGCTGATGACTGGAACGATGTCAATTCCTAAATGGAATTTTAAAAAAATGATCTTAATGATTTCAAATTTCAGTTATTTTCATGTTTGAAGTAAAAACATCACGACAGAAAAGGATTTGAACTTATATAAGTAATTGAAAGCAACATAATTAAGGTTTGAACTTAAAAAAAGTCTAATGCAAGGCAAGTTCAGTAAAATGAGCTCTCAAAAATCTGTTACCTGCTCAAATTTTGATGAAGCTAAATCTTTAAATTCTCGTTATTTTATAAGTATAATTTATATGCAAGTATATACTTCATTAAAACGTCATGTTCAAATTGGCTTTCCCAGTTAAATACTTATTTGAAATTAATTTCCAAATACAGATTCAAAAAAAAATATTTTCAGAATTAACATTATAAACATAATTCAAAAGCCATAAACATAAACACTGTCAGTTTTTTTTCAAAATGTCTTCAATTTTAATTACCTGTCTGGATGATTCCCGACGCGTCGCAATTTTAGCGCTTTTCGAGTCGATCGACGGGTACGGCGATTCGAAAGCATTAGCAGTCGGGGTAGTAGTATCTGCCTTTCGCTTCACACCTTTCTTCATTTTGGC
Source organism: Syrphus vitripennis (assembly GCA_958431115.1). Taxonomy (NCBI): domain Eukaryota; kingdom Metazoa; phylum Arthropoda; class Insecta; order Diptera; family Syrphidae; genus Syrphus; species Syrphus vitripennis. The sequence goes on from OY288108.1 coordinate 110,735,366, forward strand.
TGGCTGCTGGGGTGGTATCACTGCGTCGAGAGCGCCTGGTTGAGTACTATTTACATGGTAGGCGGCTGCAGCAGCCGCATGTGCAGCAGCTGCCGCGGCAGCCGTGTTCTCTATTAAGTTGGAATTAACCATGGTACTGCCGGCCGTTGCAAGTGGTGCCCCAGCTGCCAAGCCACCACCCAGGGAATTGTGCGATGAATTTGTTCCAGGGGCTGCCCCTGCTGGTAACACATTTGAAGCGGGCCCACCCACTGCTGCTGATGTTGCCACTGTGGCGGATGGTACAACTCCGCTACCAGTCACACCGGTCGGCAATGTGGAACCTGCAACTCCGGTAACAGTTGAGTTTTTCGTATTTCCAGAGGGATGATGTGGAACTCTACCAATTTGTGGGGCACTCGGCACTGTTGTCGCACCCAACGGTGTTACTGGTCCAGCAGCCGTTGATGATACAGCCATTCCACCGCCCATTGCCGACAGGGGTCGTCCTCGCCCAGCACTATTGGGCGTTGGCAGCAGACCGCTACCTGGGGTCGCGGGTACTTTACCAGGAGCACGTGGTTTTTTCTTAGCACCCTTCGGCGTAACAGGCTCTAACTCTAGTTCGGGTTTTTGCATTGCCTCGATTTTAGTGAGAAAAAGTTTCTCTAGCGTCTGAGCCATCACAACAACATCTTCACCAGGCTTATTGTACACATAACAGTTCGTGAACATCGTATTAAAATCTTGAATGCATTCATTCGACGTCCAATAGTAGTTGTTTTCCAAACGCTTCTTTATTGTGCCCAAATCCATTGGCTGTTTGATAATCTTGTGATAGTCGGGCAGGTTAAGTTTTTTCGCATCCACTGGCTGCTGGAATGGCCATGAGAATTGGTGTTTCCAAATTGATTTCATTACTGTCTTTATAATGTACTGCAGCTGATTAGTATTGCGGCCGGGTCGATCAGGTGGTGGTACGGTTGGAGGTTGTACAATTCCGTTGATTGGATCTACGTACGGTTCATTGCGTGGTGGTGGTTCTTTGCTGCCACAACCGCCACCACTTGCGCCGCCACCTGTAGCGGCTACGCCGCTGTTGCTATTTGTATCCATTTTGGGGAAGTAATTTTACTTTCTCTTAATCTGTTTAGGAGACAAAGTTGATATACAAATTGGATTTCCTTCTCTTCTGTAGAAATCTATATAAATTTTTATTTTAATAGAATTTTTTTTTAGAATTTTCTTCTATTTTAAATTTATTTTCTTCTTTTTTTATGTTTTGTTTGGAACTGTTAAGCTTGCTCGCCTATCGATGTGGTAGTTTTTTTTTAATAACGTTACTTATTTTTTTTTAAGTTCGGGGTTTTTGTTGCTTTTAAATTACTCTTTGATGTGAATTTGTTTTGAAGAAAATTAACGAATATGGCGCTTTACTCTCTGTGCTGGAGGCAGTTCGTCTTCTCAAAAAATGCTGCATTTTAAGTTTTGACCCTAAAAAATTAATAATGTTTTTACAAGCCAAAAGAAAAGATTTTTAATGAATTTTTTTTATTGTTGGGCAAATTCCTTACCAGCATTAACTGATTCCAAAAAATTTTATCAGTCAACTATTCCACAACATTGATACAAGTGTTTTAAGAGAATCTGCAAATAAAAAAAAAAAAAAAACAAAAATAAAATTAATAAGAGATAAAATTTAGAGAAAGTCGCTTAAGGTCTATTTTTTTCTAACGTTTTTTGACGTTAATAAAGATCTAAAAAGGGCATGTTCTTTACCTAAAGTGAAATAGAATACGTTTAAAATATTGAAACGAACTTGGTTTGATTTTAATAAGAAAATTATGTTAGCATAATACAAGTTAGCAAATGTTTAAAATTAAGAAAAGTGTTAATCAATTAGCAAAGACGCCCAATATGAAAAAGACACATAAGATCTTAGTCTTAAGCATATTTCGATTCTTGGGGGTCTTGCCTGAATGAGTTCCAAATAAGTTCAAAATTATAATAATGACTAATGTTATAATGCCAAGCAAAATTAAGAGCGGAGAGAATAGCCAACTTTATCGCTTTAGGAGCCAAGTATTTTTAATGCCATTTAAAACTCTAACGGATGAAAGATAATAGGCCGGCTTCTAGAACTAGTATCACACAGACCTTATGGTTCCACTGCTTAGGACAATGATACAAAATATTATACTTTAAATTTGTGTGCAACAAATGTTGCACCCATTCAATAGACATTTTACAAGAGATACAGAACAAAAATCTTCTTTCTGCAATCAAACTTTCAGTTTTTGATTAATTTTTTACTCTGCTGTATTCTTTTCATCAAAACAAAGGCCCTCTTTACTTAATCAAAAGCAAATTCCAAATAGAGCATAGACTGATCTAAATAAACTCCATAAGTAAAGACAATAACTGACAATTAGCTGACAGTGACAATTGGCAATTATATAAAAGTACTAATTTTCTAGTTCACAAGGCCAACTGATTCCATCCAAGATAAAAAAAACAATAACAAATTTTCACTTTAACTACCTATAAAACTGAAAATGGCCTAACACCTAAGATTTTAACAATACTTTCAGGCGGTTTTAAGACATATAGGCCCGTTTTTTTTTTCCTTAAAAAGATCTCACAATATTTTTCCGCCAAAGGTTTCTTTCCATATTCCTACCTAACACACTTTTTTTACAAGTTAAAAAAGTATTGCGTTTATTTTTGTAAGATTTTTTTTTTTTCTTTGCAAATTTCTTTCATGCGTCACAGGATTATGTATGTAATTACATATATGGAATTTCAAGAAAATAGATATTATTTCTCGGAAAACTATGAATTTAAAAATTAAAAAAAGACTGCAAACAATGGCCTCAACCGGCAGGTATTCAAAACAAGCAGCTGGCCTTACTTGACGTAAAAGGCTCATGTCCCCCCAGTTTAGGTAGGATGGTCAATTTTCTTTAAACAAATTATTCATTTGGAAAATATAGAAAATTATTTTTAAAAAACAACGTCAAAACTTACAGTCTCATGCTTAATCTTTTTTTGATGTCATAACCTTATTTACTTTTAAATCAAGTTATTGCAGCTGATACTTTTGAGTTCGTCTATGGGACTTAAATTTTCAACTGACAATTATTTCAATTTTTTTAAATCCATTAAAATACTTACCTACATTCTGATTTTATCTTATTTCTTATGAAAGTTTATTAATTAAATACAAAAGTAGTTGTGAATGAAACGCATCATCATCATAATAATTTATTTTGTAGGCCCATACCTATGTACCTATATTTCTGTGGTTTTTTCATTCGAATCAGTTCAATTTGACACTCAAATCTCCTCCCTAAAACAATTAGTTTCTTTGATACACGAATGTATCTACATTATGTTAGTGATATAGAAATCTAAAGTTCAAAAAATCAAGAAGATACTGCAGCAGAATATGTTCATTGTGTTCATCGAAATTAATATTTTTTCCAGTAACATACATATGAGCATATTTTTCACTACACCATATCAAAAATGCATCGATTTTCCAAGGAGACATACTTGTTGACAATGCCTTATAACAATAAAAAAAACATTACGCGCAAATTAATACATGGTAGGTATACCTTGCTAAATATACATAAATATAAAAACATAATGTAGGTACCTATATATTTTTGTTTTACTTTTTTATCTATTGTTGATACATAGGTACTGTTTTTTGTTCAAATTTGTTTTTATTGCTATCCTTTTTTGTGTCTGTTTCTGTTTGCACATCCAACAAAATATCAGGTGCATTAGAAGAACGAACGAGAAGTCGAGAAACCATCGCCAGAGCCCACATTTTGAGTCATTTATTTGTAATATCGTTGTCGTCTTTCGTCTATGACTCAGGTTAGCTCTCACCAAATGCAGTGGGGGGAATCAGAATTTAATATGTGCGCAGTTCACAAAAGAAGTGAAAAAAGAGCAAAAACAGACATCGACGCTAAAGCAGTAATGTGTGGTGAAGCGAGGACGACCTAGAAATAATTTTTTTCCAGATACATACACATATTTTAGCTCTCTTTTGATACACTAATTCGTCGTTGGTTTTAGTATACCATACCAACGACGACGACGGCGATGATGTTGATGACGACACCTACGTCATCTGAACGAAATTGTGAAATCGAATGGAGATGGCGGATGACGAACATGTGTGCTGGGGATTCCCTGTTCTTCTTGCGAATAATAATAATAATAATGTTCATATTGAAAAGCGGCAGCAACAACGTAAATATGTACATATTTCGAAAATTCAAATGATCAATAATTTAATTATTTTTAATAAAGGTATGTATTGTATTTTTTTGTAAATATCGAATGTAGGTACCTACCTACCTACATTATGAAAAAATATGCTGTTTTTTTTTTTTTTTTTTTTTAAATAATTTTTCCTGTCTATTTTAAAACCATCGTCTCAAAAAAGTAAAACTTTGAAGTAAGGACAATAAGAAAACAGTTGATCGTTTGTTGCGACTTTGTGACAAATTACTTTTACCAAATAAGATTTCATTCGAGAAAAAAGTTACAGTAAATGCCAATAGATTGTTGCATAATTTTTAGCTTCAAAATTTAACAGCTGGTAGGTACAACAACTTATATATATAAAATTGGAGAAGGAAAACTAAAGAATTTGCCAAAACAATTTTTTTCCCTATCCATTTTTTTTTTTAAATATGTTTTTCAAAACATATCTTCGTATTTCCATAAAAAAATCCGCTTTGACCACCACTCTATTATAATAAATTAATTTAAAATGACTACCTAAAGCTTTTAATTAAAAATTAAAATGCATATCCTGAAAAATTGCAAAATTATATTTATACCAAAGGCCAGAGACAACAAATATTAAAACCAACGGAAAAACGACAGTGGTATTTACCCTTTTATAAAGACAAAACTCAATTTCTTAGTTCGATATTGAATGGCTTTCCCAGACCAATGCGAAACATTCGTATACGACGATGAAACAACAATAACAACACGGTGATATGATTGACATCAACACGTTGTTGTTATTGTTTATTCGTCATCACAGCTGTTTGGCACCGACTTCTTATTGGTTTGAGGAAGCCTTAAATCAAGTCGTTTTATGTATGTTGTATGAAAAATGAATTCTCCAACCCATCATTTTTAAAAACATAAAATGTTTTTTTTTATTGAAACTGAAAACAATATTGCAAAGCAAATTGAAGAATGGGATTTCAAAAAAAGATAACTTTCGGCGTTTTCGGCATATTTTAATAATTTTTCCTTTTTTTTCTACCTTTGTCCTTTGGGCGGTCAAACGCTCAATTTTGTTTCCACATTATACAAATCGTTCTGTATATTAATAAAATAGCAATATCCATGCAATTTTTTTCTCATATCTCATGTTTATCAAATGGATTTCCCTATCGCCATTTTGAAGACATTCAGTGCTTATTATAGTTAACCCATTGCTACCTACATGTTTGTGTTTATCGACTAAGGGTTTTTTTGTTAAATCCTTTCAGTTTTTAATTAATAACTTTATTTGTAAAACACTTTTGTTCACCAATGGCATGTTGCAACCTACATGTGTGAATGTATAATTTCTTATTTGAAATTTATTGCCCTGATGATGTCCTAACGAAGAGGTAACGCGTTGGCCTCAAAAGAATAAATTGAATAAAATAATTAATCATTTTCCATCTTTAAAAATATCTAAAATAAATATCCACCAAGTGTTAAACTCTCAACCCATGTTACCTACCTATAAGTATATATGTATGTATTAGTCCAAAAAAAAGCAGTAAATTGCTTCAAATCATGTTGTGCAATCTTGTTTCTGCGTTTTCGACTTTATTAAAAGTAAAAAACATTATCATTTCTAATAATTAACAAAACGTCAAATCTAATAATATAAAAATTAAATATTTGGTTAAATGGATGTCTCTAAAGGACAAGAACTTAAAAAATTAATTTTTTATTTACATATGTACATACATACATATCTATTGGCTGAGTTTAGCAAGAAAGGCTACCTATTTTCCTAATTTTCATTTCCAAAGCTTTGACATTTTATTTAGTTAAAAAAGGATTTAGGAAATATGAAAACTGACTTCTCATCTATTGTATTAATTAAAAACACTTTTCACTGTTTGGCATCGAATTTGTAAAGTTTGCAGTCAAAACAAAATAATGCATTATTAAAACAATTTAATAGATGTTATTCTTATTAGATACCTAACTTAATTATTAATTTAACTGCAGTTGATAATATTACACTAACTATTCGCATAAAGAAATGAAATATGTACATATTGTGTTCCTCAATCTTTTATCAAATACCTAACTTGATATTCAAAAAATATTATTAATTATTTTATTGCTGCAAAAAATAATTAAAAACCTTGTCGGACACAACTTTGTGTATAGAATTTGTTGTACATACTAACTAGGTATAGGCTTTTAGGTGTACCTACATACATCGAAAAATAAAATTTTTTATAAACTTTCTCTTTTGAAATAAAAATGTAGGTACACAAAAAGTTGTAAGGTTGCAATTATGATATGTATATATGCAATGTATATTGTACAAACATTGCAGCACCCACCAAAAACTCCCCCTGAGTTTCTGTTTTAAAACTATTTGGAATTGGAGTTCCTTATTAAAAGAAAGTGAAAATTCATTGCAAATGTTGGCAATTTCGAATTATTTATTTTTGTTTAGGCAACTGGGTGTTAAAATATTTATTCCGCCAAAAAAATATCAAAAGTTTAACCAAAGAATTCATTAAATAAGGTCAAATTGACCGACAACAAATACGACGACGACAACTCACTTTCGAAACTCATAAAAATAAAATTTGCGCGCGAATTTTTTCAGGCATAACCGGATTTTTTTTTTTATTTTGTGCTACTCGAACTTTTAGTACTTGTTTCAACTATTTATTTAAAATAAGCCGGTGAAAATATTTTTGCAGTTTATTTATTTGAGAATGTAGTATATATAAATTTTATTTGCTATTATCCACAATACAAGGCAGACACAAAAAACAGGAAAACTTTTTTTTTTCTATATGGACACCAAATTATCTTAAAAATAAATCTTCTCCATTCTCTGCACCGAAGACCGAACTACGACACTGGCCAGAAAGGGAGGCCGACAACAATCAAGTATATGATAGAAAGAGACTAAACCTAATTTATTTCAAAATATTAAAGGAGAAAGCAAGACAAAAAGTGTCTTCACCAAATGCGACGTTGACAATTTTCTTTTCAACAACACACATTCCATTCCCATTAATTGAAAAAAGATGGAAACGCAGAATACATGATCATGTTTTTTGCAGTAAGGGGTTGAAGAGAGGTTAAAAAGAAACAAATTATTTTTTGTTTGCTCTCTGAAAAGCAAATTAAGACTAATTTATTTGAAAAATTAATAATTGACATATAAATAAAAAAAAATGTACAAGTTTCTACACGGCTGGTATACCCACCAGCTGAAAATCATTCTGGAAAAATAAGATGCACAGCGGAGCACCTCCTCATTAATTGTGGTTGGGGTCGCAGTCGCACATACAATACAACACTTTTCGACTCTTTTTAATAAACGGCATATACCAACACAACTACACACGTGTGTTACCCTTGTTTCTTTTCCATTTGCATTTCACGTCTCATCTCTGTCTGGCGCACAGCAATAAACACAAAATGCACATACAAAACCAATAATGGTGGAGCGAGTAGTGAGATTAAAAGATAGAGTACAGTAACCAAGAAATGTATGAAGAAAATTTTCTTCTTTTCCTCGCACTTTTTTTCGAACAGACTTTTAGCACACAAAACAAAACAAAACTCGTCAAATTCAAGAAAAACACAATCTGCAGTGCTTTAAATTTAATTTTTTGCCAGATTTTTCACAGTTTTTCCACTAATTATTGGTTTATTTTTAAATTGAAAATGCGCTAAAGTAGGAGCGAGATTTTTTGCTTTCCCGACAAACTTCGACGATAGATGATTTTTCTTCCCTTCTTCCATTCGATCACATCAAACCCAAATATGGCGGTCAACTTAACGAAACTCTATGTGGGCTAGAGGAGGATAACTATAATAAAATTCTCTAACTCCCTCTCTGCCATTGTACCCATGGCCGTCGCCTTTCGCCGTACCCCAAAAAATAACGATGGATGACGGTGACAGACAAAATTATTGACAAACGCGGCGAGACCAACAAAATAGGAAAAGCATTCAAAATAAAATTGATTTTTCCATTACCTTAAGCCTGGATTATGTGTTTGATTATTAATATAAATCAATAAATCCAAAGTCCAAATGTACCGCTTGTATTTCCACCGGCTTATTTACTCTATTTTCTTCACCACTTCACGTTTAAGATACAAACAAGCAAGAAACACAAATTTTTATATCTCCCTTTCAACCATACTATTGGGTATTGTATATTTTTGTCCTCTATTTTGCTTTTGAACTTGTCTTTCACGGCGAGGAGGCGAGATTCGAACGAAAGGAGAAGATGGAACAGCGGCGAAAAAAACGATTTCTGAAGAGGGGCACACAATATTTTCTCGTTTTCTTTTTTTCTTTTCGGCACACGATTTTCAATTGTATTTTTCGTGCTTGAACCACACACAAAACTTATGAACTTTATGAAATTTTCACGCTTCAAACACTTAACTTTAAGTTTTTCATAGATTTATTAATATTTTCGGGTTTTTTACGGGAAAAATTAAATAAAATCCAGAGGTAATAGAAGAGACGCGCGTATCCCGTGAACTAGCAAGCCGTCAAATACATTCGCGCACACAAAGGCACAGCAAAACACACATTCAAAAACCCAGCGCGATTAAAATGTATACGAAAATGCGGTAGACCGACAAGGATAGAGCCAACAGTCGTCTACTCTTTTTTCGTTCACTCTCAAATCGCGACCGACCAGTCTCTGTACTGTGTGGAGGTGGTGACAAAATGGCTGATTTTCAGAAGTTTTCCGATCGAGCTAGGTGTGTGATTTGCCAATAAATTGCGGATGAAAATTTTCCCAGTGGAAAATCCTGCAAAATGATTTTAGTTAATGATTCTTTTATATTGGTTAAGTATTCCATTTAGATTTCTGATGCTAAAAAAATTATAATTTTTGGGTTTGTCAGCATATGTATTGGAAGTTCAAGGCTTCCACCATATTGGATTGGAACATTAGCGACCGATAATTTTGCTTACTGCTTTTTTTCTCATGAGGTGCACATTTTCAATTTTTTTTTTGTTTTTCTAATTTTTTTTTCGAATTTTAAAAAAACAATCTACACATTGTGTTATTTGTTCCAAAATTGTTGGATTTATTTCCTTAATTTTATTTCTCGTGTTAAATTGTTTTCACCATAATTTTTTTTCGAAGAGAGAAACGTTTACTTTTCCACAAAAAATTGTTTCGCTGGAGTAGTAAATGTATTAGTGGGTACGTAACAGAAAGTTTGCTGGCTGCAGACGGCGAAAAAAGGGGATGTGTATGCGATGATGCACGTTGTAAATTGTGAACGAAATGCTGGGGAGCGTTCGTGAGGTATGCAGTTTTTAATAGGTGCGTTTTAGAAATAATAAATATGAACTTTACAGCCCGATTCTCCCCCTTGTGAGGTGTCATAAGTCACAAGCTCTTGTGACTATTCCTTGTGAGGATTGTTGTGATTCGATAACATTTTGGTATTCTCCCTCGAATCTCTCTTCTCGAATAAGATGGAATAAAATAAAATCCACTTCCATTATATCTCACAAATGCAAATTCAGAAACTTTTGTACACCGAAATATCAAAACACAAAAAATTTGTGAGTTGTGACCTGCCTATAAGGAGATCACAATTTCGATAGTTTTTGTGACTCTCGCAACTTGTGACCGTGGGGGAGAATACGAAAAAGTCACAAAATCAATTTCACCTCTACTTGTGAGGTATCAGTGATGTTGGGGACAATCGGGCTGTTAATGTAGAAATTCTTGCACTTTTTTGTGTTTTATTTTCTGGTTCAAAAATTGTGGCTATGGGAGTTTGTTTGAATTTTCCGGTTCTTTTGTTGCTGCTGGGTTTGTTTTCCTTTTCTCTGCTGGTACTGGTTCAATTATTTCATGTATCATACCATCATCTTCGTTGTCTTTGTTATTACATGCACGTGCATTATACACACTTAAATAGTCTCTAGAACAGCTTTAAATCCTTTGGTAGACGCAGCTATATTCAAAAAAATGATTGTTAAAATAAGAAGTGTTTGTAATTATGTTCATCTTTTGGACCCGGGTCTAAATTGTCTATGAATAACATAAACTTCAGCCGATTATGAATATGCCCCATTGACTTATTATTGAACTTAGTAACTAAAAACATCTTTCCTCACTAGTTCACGAAAAAAAATTGGTTCTCTACCTTTATACCATGATCTGACCTGCGACTGACTGTTTATATCTTGAACGGGCTCATTTTCGAACATTGAACTCAGCCTTTCGTTCTTTCGCCATTTTCTAGTTTTGTACACGTTCGAAATATCTAACACACATTTTTCTGTCGCAAATTCGTTTCTTTTTTGGCTATTTATTTCCTAAAATACATATATATATATGCTTTAATTTACAATAAAATAAATTTGTCAAAAGTAAACTTCAATTAACAACAGAGACAAAACGGATTTCACTACAAACTTTTCTCCTTCAACCATCACAAATAAATTATAATGCCCAAAGGTAAATACGTAAATCACAAAGGACGTAGCCGTCACTTTACCAGCCCCGAAGAGCTGCAACGTGCTGAAGAAGAAGGCTCCGAAAAGAGCGAGGAAGAATCTGAAAACGAATCCGGATCAGGGGGTTCAGATGATTCAAGTTCTTCCGAAGACGAGAATGCCAAAGGCAAGGGAGTATCGAAACTCATCGAAATCGAAAACCCGAACAGAGTAAGAAAGAAGGCGATTGTCAAGGTTGCTACAGTTGATGAAACTAGCAAGCCAGAATTGACACGTCGCGAACGCGAAGAACTTGCAAAACAAAAAGCCCGTGCCCACTATCAGAAGATGCACGAGCAAGGAAAAACTGCCCAGGCCCGCGCCGATCTGGCACGATTAGCAATTATTCGTCAGCAGCGAGCTGATGCTGCTGCAAAACGGGGTACTCCAGCAAAAACAGCCGATGACCAAAGCCAACCTGGCACCAGCAAGTCGGATAACTAGTGTTGAATGACAAGCTGGCGTGTAACTGTAGTTGAATGTAGCCGACGAGCGACAACGACGACCAAGCAGGATTAAATCAACTGAATTCTGGGATTTCCTCCAGCTTGAAATAAATATTATAATTAAACTAATTGTTATTGCTAGAGATAATTTTTAGTAAGTTTTAATTCTCTCAAGAAATTTTTGTATTTCCTTTGCAATATTAAAAGCAAACAAATGTAAGAAATGATCAAGTAAAAATGCAAACGCGGTGTGTGACACTTCAAGTTTCATAAAAATTAATTTGGTTTTATTTATCGCTTTTTGTGTTTTTGTATACTTCAGGAAATGTTTTAACTTATTATTTTAACAATCTTGACACTTGAATTATCTGCAGTCTTATTGAGCTTATACATTATGTATCCTGCTCCGCCAGTATCGCCCTTTCTTGCATACTAGATTTGGAACATTTTTTTTTTTTTACTAAAAGAGGCACCTTGTCAATTTTGATTAACAACTTTTCTTCATTTTGTGTTAAGTGGTCGATTTCTTGCAACATTCACATAAATGTCATTTATGTTGAGAAGTTTCACGATAATTGCAATATTTCTTAAGTTAACTTTCCTTTTCTAAATGAGTGAAAGATGAAAAATGTTGTTTCATTTTATTACATTATTTATAAAAGCGATTCCTAAATAGCTTTCACCCAAAAAACGTAGCTAAAAGGGGATAGTCAGTTTGATAATCACCTTACGTGGGCCAAAAGATTTAATGTTGGCTATCAACTATCTCCTTAGCCGATTCTACTCTTGAATGGAAGAGTATGGTTAGTAGCCGGCTAGATACTAAGCAAAATTGGTTTAGATCGACTTGGATTTGCATGCACACCTTGCGTTGAGGTTCACGCTAGAGAACCCAAGTATTTCCGGGTCAGAGCACTAATTTTCATGACCTAGCCACCAGTTACTTGGTACCTTTAGCTTTTGTCGCTCTTCATGTCCAGCCCGTAACGATTGTTCCGCATTCTTTGAAATAAATCAAACTGTGCTTATGCACTCTACAAATAATCACATATCGACATCGCTAAGAAATGACTTAGGTGGTGTTTTCTGAGCCAAATTGTATTTTATTTGATTCAAGAATATTCTTCTGAGTAATATAAAAAATTAAAAAAAAAAATATTTCGATAGTTAAAATTAAAATTTATTTATAAAACACCCCAAACCTCCTCGAATGCACTGCATAGCTTAGAACAAGCAATTGCTGCAGAGAGAGGATAGTTACTTATAGAAAATAAACCTTCTGTATAGTCACTTTTTAAATTTCCATGAGCAAATGCTCCAACCACCAAGACGATTGGTTCATCCTCATCTGTAGGTACCAATTCTTTACACGATTTAACTAATTTTCCCGAAAATGACATTGCCAACTTCTTACAACCTACTGGAAGATGATCTGTGATGGGATTTTTTATAACTTTCATCAGTTTCACAGATGTATCATTGGCACGAACGGAGAATTTATGAAGTAGCTGTACCATGAGGCCGGCAAAACGTTTGAACGTTCTTGGTATTCTAGTTTGGGGATTTATTTCAATGAGGACATTCCGTTCTGTTTTCATGTATACCTGAAGCAAACCGGCACGATTGAGGGGCGAATCAAAAAGCATCAATAGACATTGGTGGACAATGTCTGGCCGACACGAGCCTGGATCGCGACTGTTTTTTCTCATAATACCGGCATGGTCGTCACAATTGAGTAATTCAAATGCATTTCCCATCTAAAAGAAATTAGAACGAATAAATACAACTACAACTTATGTTATTATTATGTATAAAACTATGTACTTTAACAGTCTCTAGTTGTGCGCCCTCAAGAACAATAATTAAGCGTTTTTCCATGGATCGAATGTGGCTAGTAACCAAATGTTTTTTCGTGAAATCAAATTCGTTCTCGTCTTTTTTAAATTCTGCTTTACGTTTTTGTGGCTTACCTTTTCCACCCATTTTAATGTATAATTATTTATTTGGTTTATTTTATAAAAAGAATTTTTGTAACCGAGCAGAGCAGAAAATTAGGTGTTTTCACGCCGAAATTGTTTTGACATATAAATTTCGAAGAACCACACGTGCAACAAGCTGATTTCGAAAAATAAGTTTAAGAAGATAAAAGTCAAGGTGGGAATGGGAACACAATAGCCGCTTTCAGGTGTTAAGTCAAACGTAAAAGTGAGCAATCGCGTTGGATACATTTTCTGATTTTATTTGAAAATATAGTCTCGTTCAAACCTACGAAGTGGCGACCACGATAACAAAATTTATGACAAAGAAATCACGAGATAGACATACTTCTTTGTGGGTAGGGTAACAAACACATAGTGCAAGAAGTCTCCCTGCTGAACGCAGCATAAAATATTTTTGCGTTGTTTCGACGCCAAGTACAGCGCCATTCATATGAGCTGGCGACCAGCCTCTGCGAATTGCAAATGCACCGCCATGTACTTAGCAGGCGACTTTTCCAAATTCCAAAATTTTTTGTGCCGAGTTTGGAAAAAAATTGGAAAGTTTGGAAAACCATTTTTAGTTAATTATTTATTAACAATTAAAGTTTTGGCGTATAGCTAGCATGCAAACATGTTAATTATTGACTAAACAAGGGTTTTCCAAATTCTTAAAATGGATTTCCAAGTTTGCTGAAGCCATTCCTGATCGATTGATACCAAAAAAGTCCACTTTTGTTTCCAGACCTGCTAACTATACGCCAAAATTTTAATTGTTAATAACTAACTAACTACGGTTTTCCAAGTTCTTAAAATGGTTTTCCAAATGTTTTCCAAACTCTGGGCAAAAAATTTTTGAAATTCGTGAAAGTCGCCTGTTAAGTAAACATATGGCGGTCATAGACAAATAAATAAAAAAAAAATCTGTCTTTTCAATTTCAAAACTCATCGAGACTTCTAGCAACACATTGTAGAGATAAAATTTTGCAATAAATGCAAAAAAATCAATTTCTACACTTTACAAGGAAGTATATACTCGGCTTAAAAAAAATTAAACCATTTTGGCATCACCGTACCTTACCTCCAAAAACAATTTTTCATCCATCATTCACTTATTGTTCATCCAACGAAACGTCAACGCTAACAGAAAGGCAAAAGAGAAAAAGAATTTTTATTGGCCTACAAGAATCGACCCATTCAAATCGTGAATTCGCGAATAGTGCGGATTTCCGAAAAAAAAAACACAATTGGTTTGTTTCTATCTTCAAATCAATTGCGCGTGAGTGCTTAACTGGTTTTAGGTATATTTACAAAGAGCGAAATAAAAAATAAAAAAACTTCCACATCATTAACAAATGCAGTGTATAAAATGTAAATAAATCATATAATAATTAAAAGTTTACCATTTCGATCAAACGAGAAACACCTACCTCCTCGCTCTACATGGCGACGACGCAGCAAAAAAAATTTGACCTTCGGTTCGGATCTTTCGTGTCTCTGGTGCACATTAAGCAGAGCCAACAACTTTTTTAAACAGCAGCTGGAACCGAAATCAAAACTATTGACCAAACTTAAAGCTCATTTCTTTATATTTATCCTGGGTGTAGGCTCTTGTTTAAGACGATATATATTATATACATTCATTTATTATAGGTACATATTACATATATGCTATTGAAAGTGCTAATTATTTTTCCTTTTTCTAGTGGTTTATTAAAAAAAAAAACGTGGCCTGGCCACCCACGGATCGAGTATATATTTTATAATAGATAAGGCAAGAAGAAATTAAATTGTTTTTTCCTCCGATTAGATGCTGTTCCAAATTGGATTTCTTCAAACTTATATCCACTTCACGGATACTTATCAAATCATACTTATTTAACTATTTGTTTTTTTTTGTCTTTCTTCACGCACCACTGTCAAAAAAAAAAAAAAAAAAATTTAAACACGGTTCTTACCCAAGGTAGAATATCGGCCAGCGTTGTTGCTTTTAAAAATAGGAATCGTCATTCGCTCCCTCAATATTATTATTGTTATTTTCTACATACAGAGACAAGAAAAGACAGACAAATAGACAGATTGGCAATAATATCTGTTCAATGCATTTTGTTGTTTTTTTTTTTAATTTTATAGAAGAAAGTCGGCAGCAGAACAAGATTATTTTGTTTAAATTGATTTTGTGTTTTTCTGTTTCTGCTACTAGAAGAGAGCAATAAAACAAATTATTAAATTAATATTACCGACCAACAACGAGTGCGGCTTGGTCAATTTTGTGAAAAAAAAAATATAAATTTTCTTTTTTTGTCCATGTTTCTCAACAGAAAGACAGTACTAATTGCACTCATTCCCCTCGAAAGAAGTGTAATCAACAAATTAATCGCAAAATAATTCCTGATTTATTATTCAAAAATTATTGGATTAAATTGATTTTGCAAAGCAGAACGAGCAACAGCATTCAAGATGCGTGTCGTTGCAATGGTTAGTGGTGGCAAGGATAGCTGTTACAATATGATGCAGTGTGTTGCAGAGGGACATGAAATAGTTGCGTTGGCAAATCTTCATCCAAAGGACAGAGGTAATTTATAAAAAAATGTTTAATTAATTTCATGTTTAAATGAGTATTATCTTCAAAAATACTTTTTTTTAATTTAACTCTATTTTGTGTCAATTTAATTCATCTTTAAACTTCGAATACCATTATTTACCTATATTTTGATCCTAAATAGATATTTGATTTGATATCTTGTGAATTCCAATTTTCTTCCTTTTCATTTCGTTGTAAGTCTTGTTTATACATCCAAGCACACAATAACAAAATAAAATTTCCATTGCATAAAAATACTAATAAAAATTTGAGAATATCAATTTCAGTTTCAACTGAGTTGGATATTCCTTATCTATTATTCATGATAAAATCAGTCCTGAAGAAAATTGATCTTTGACCTTTTGATGTTCTCATTGGCTTAATCAGTAGATCTTCATTAATCCGAAGTTTGTACATTGCGTGTTAATGCAATTACATATGCACAAAATAAATTTATTTTCTAAGCCTTTCGACAGGACATCTACTGTTGACATTTCGTTTTAATTTTGATTCACCTTTGCATTCATATGTATATAAAATATACCGTAGCACAGTGTGTAATTTAAGCATTCTAGCAAAATTAATGTGCCTGATATTATATGTTATGAGTGGGTCAGATGTAAATAGAAGCCTATTAAGCTCTTTCTTTTATCTCTTGCAATGCTATATCCGGTACACTATCAAAATCTTGTAAAATATGAGCAGTGATTTTATCAAGTTTGTTGGAACCTAAGTTCGCGCACCAAACATAAAAAATGGATTAATAAAAAATTTCACTACAGAACTTGTAGTTTCGCAAACTTTCGCAGAATATTTTTTGGCTTAAATATATTTTGATTTTTTCCCTACTTAATGATGAAAAGCTGACACCGATATTCTGCGATATAACCAACTAAAACTCTATTTTTAATTTCAAATTTCGATTTTTGTTCTATAATTCACTTGACGATTTAACAAAGTAGTGAAGATTCACAAATTATTATTTTTTGATTTGATTTTGAAAATTGACTTTTCCCAACCTAAGTCGGCAAAATTGCACACTGTGCGTAGGCCCCTAAATATTTGAATTTGACTGTTCTTCATAATTTTATTTACTTGTCCGTCACGAAGTGTAAAATATTTTTAATATAATGTTTATAAGGTGTGACAAAAGGCTGAAGTGTGTTTGTTCATTTGGAAAAAAAATTTAAAACAAAACAAAATTTAGGTTGGCCTCAGACATGAAAAAATTCAAAACCTGAAGAAGATTTTTGAGGTCAACGGCGAACACCACAAGCATCTTAATGTTAAACATAAAAAATGACACAAATAACAATATTTATTAAAAAAAAAACTTAAACATATGTACATTTATTAACATCTCAGAAACGGCGAGCTTGCTCCATAATTTCTAGTTGCGACTAAGCAGACAAAAAGACCAAGGCAAATATTCTTTTAGCGGGTTTTGTACATTGCCACAATTTTTTAAAAACTCAAATCGGGTGAGAAAATACCTTTTTTTTGTCAAAATCTCCAAAAATCCCCACCATGTTAATTTCTTTATGTAGTTAACAAAATTTGAATTACGGTTATTATTTGACACATTTTTACTAAGTGTAAGATTTCAGCTCTCCGTAAAAGTAATTATTGAAAAATTTAATTGTTATTTTGAAATTAAAAATCACTGATTGTTTACACGACACTATTGTGCTTATAGCGAAAATCTTATTTCAATCGAAAAAAAATGTTTCTTTTTGGTCCTCACATAAAATGTCATTTTATGTTATTTTAATGATGAACTACCTTAACTCATTGAATTATTAAAAGTAAGTCTATGTGAAATAATAACAATTTCATAATCATTAGGTAAGCATTACTAATTATTGATTTTGCGTTCTACCTCAACTAAGTATTGAAATTTCCTTTTATGATTGTAATTTTTCTATTTGTAAGAAATTTTTCGAATTGTGTTTATTTTTTTTGTCTTTAATGTATAAGGCAAAAAGGATCAGGGAGCATTGTGTTTATTTTAATCTAAACAGAAGTCTAAAGAAAAGTTTAATTATAAAAGTAAAAGAAATAAGTTTTTTTGACGCGTGCTATTTGATTGCTTATGATTCATTTACATGTGGTGCTTATTTTAGGATTTTATTTTCTGTGAGGTTTACTCCTGGGCATTTTGTCTTTGGGTATTTTATTTTTGGGATTATAGTTTTGGAGCTAGGATCATCAACCCATGAGGTAATAAACTTTCAAAATTAAATAAGTTAGTTGTTGAATCTCGAGGTGAATTAGAAATAAGAAGACTCCATAAATTTTATTTAAAAATGATATGATAAATTTCGAAAGCATGAATCTGCACTTTTCCAACTTCTTTTCTTCTCTTCAAATTGTTCTTCATTAAATACATTTAATGTTTGGATTATCTCATTTTTAATCTATTAATGTGTGATCATCTTCGAGGTATTTGTTGTTAACTACGATAAAATCGAAGCTTGAGTCACAGCTTTAAAGTTGTATTTAATTAACACTCTTCAACAAATTGGATCTTGCATCAACGCCATTTTATCATGAAATATTACTTTTTTTTGTTTTTAGTTTTTAAATTTCCTTGATAGGAAATTAGAAAATATAAACGATCATTATTATTATAGCCACACTTGTGCTCTTATCAGTTGTTTATTGCAGCTCAAACACAATGTGTCGCAGTCACTAAAGTTTCCCATTCTGCGGGCGAATTCAACTCGACCGTTATTAAATTTAGGAATTCATAAAACAAGATCGAATTTATCTAATAATTGTGTGTGCATACAGTTACATATATATTAAGAAAATAGGATGAAAACTTACGTCACCTTGTACAAAAAATAATATACATGTACGTGTACATATATAAACTACAAACGTACATAATCTATATATATAGAACCCTCAAGCTATAGCTATATGTAGCATTTACTTAAATCTCCTCACTTTCGAAAAAGAAAAAGTTATCTCTTTTATTTGCTTATTTTTTATAAAATAAACACCGAATTGGCCCAAAATCAAATCAAATATTTATAGTAAGCTTTCATATACTTGTGCCTTTACACCGTCATAGAATATACAATATAATAAAATGTTTCCTTTAAGAATACTTTTTATAAAAATGTTTGCTAAAATATTTTGATTAGGTTACACATGCACATACATACATACGTAGTCGAATTTCTAATTAAATGTTTAAATTACCCTACAGATGAGCTGGACAGCTTTATGTACCAAACCGTAGGTCACATGGGCATCGAGATACTTGCCAAAGCAATGGGACTACCTTTGTATCGGCGCGAAACAAAAGGCAAGAGTACACAAACCGGCAAGTACTATGTACCCACCGATGATGATGAGGTTGAAGATTTATATAGTCTATTGGAGGAAACAAAGGTAAGTCGTCAACGAGGGGCTAATTATTCATTATGAAAATAGTTTGCTATGAAATTTAAAAAGCAAATGTTATTCAGTTGACTCATTTAAATATGAGATTAAAAAAACTCAAGCTCTTAACCTTAAGCTCCAAAAGATTGTGTTATTAATCAAACAATATGTTATGAATTTGTATTTCCTGTAACAGGCGCCTTTTTTTATGATGAGATAAGCTGCGTTGATAAAAAGTCAAATATTTCATGGGTTATTGCTGCATTTTTCGTTTCTTTCAATAATCTTGTCTAAAATAATCAACAAAATTTAAGTAACATTAAAAATATTAATTTAAAAATCAATTTAAAAAAGCTATGGTCTGAAAAACACAGATATAGTCACCCCTATCACAGAGTCCCTCGTAACAAGTCCCCGAAAATTTTTCTACGCTACGAATACGAATATATTTACATCATAGGCCCCGAATGAAATCCAAAAAGCATTGCCACACGAACTCCGAATTTCGTAGCAAATGTTTTTAGTACGACGGGACCAATGATACTTTTTTTCGGGGTTCGTACTACGAATCTATTACGACGGGGCCTGTGATAAGGCTGAGTAATATTAGCCAAGAAGGACTAAACACAAGAAAAAAGCTTTCATCATTCAGAGCGCGCTTAGAGTTCGAGCACAAATCGAGCATAGGGCAAATAATCTAGGGCGAAAAAAGATCTACTTAAACACTTCAGAGTGAAATCAGGGCGACCAAGTGCTGACATCGAACAGATCTAATGTTAAGTTGCGCGAATTTTTATATTTCCTTACATTAATTAATTGATTTAAAGATTAAAGAAGATTTCCGCAGAATTATTTGCCTGAACCTCAATATTTAAAGATTTATTTCAATTGTTAACCGTGTTAAAGTTAAATTCCCGCGAAATTACTCCTCTTCACGAAATATACAATGTACTCAGAAAACTAGCTTGTTAACAATGCAAATATGACATTATGTTAAGGTTTTATAAAATAGACCGATATACTCAAATAAGTTCTTCCCAAAAATGCAGTATCCTGTCGTAGGATTTTTTAACCAATTTAATTTTTTTTTTTTTTGAAATTCAAATAAGCTGCTACATATATTATTGTAGTATGGTAAAAAAAATGTTCGAATATTGTTTTCAAAGATGCGTCAAAACCCTAAAGATACATATATACAATAAGTCAAACGGTGTATTCTTAAATAGTAGTTACCTTTTGTTAAATATTTGTTCTATTTTACAGAAAGAGCTTAACGTTGAAGCAGTTGCTGTGGGCGCTATTCTATCTGACTACCAACGTGTGCGAGTAGAAAATGTTTGCAGCCGCTTAAATCTAGTGTCGTTAGCCTATTTATGGAGGAGAGACCAGACTGAACTTTTACAAGAAATGATCGATTGCCATGTGCATGCAATTATAATCAAGGTTTGTTTAAAATAACTTCGGAATCATTATTATATCTTTTGCATTTTAAAAATCGTTAACTGTTTTTTTTTTAAATATTTGTTGTTGATTTGTGATGACGAAGTGAGACAACTCATCATCAATTTAGTTTCACATAATTACTTTTAGTTTATTTACATATATATTAATACACGTGTTGTAGGTAGCAGCATTGGGACTACTCCCTGATCGTCATTTGGGAAAATCTCTACGTGATATTCAACCCCATTTAATAAAAATGCGGGATAAATATGGACTTAATGTTTGCGGTGAAGGTGGCGAGTATGAGACCTTTACCCTGGACTGTCCACTTTTTAAGCAGAAGATTTTTGTGTATGTATAATTTATGTACATTGTACATGCTGATAAATATTCCTTTTCGGTTCTTTTATTTGATTTATTTTTTTTTTGATACATTTTAAGTGAGGATGTGCAAACTATTATCAGTTCTAATGATCCTGTATGCCCAGTGGGCTATATTAATTTTACCAAATTGAGCCTTCACCCAAAGGAACAATTGCATTCGTGTGATATGCTTGTAAAGAAATCTCTCGACTATATAAGCGACTTAAATGAATCAACATATAGTGACCTAAGTGATCCGGATTTAAGTGAAACTGAACTTGAACTAATAGAGAAGGAGACCCGATTGCGAGAATCGCTAAGTCAAAATGAGCTGATATCGCGAAGCAATTCGTTTGGGCGGAAAATTGCATCTTCTTCACCAATTCCCATTTTAACAAAAAGTGCAAGTGTTGAGGAGCCAACAATTGGTTCAATTACGCTAGCGACTAGTGTCCCAATGACTCTACCACCGAGTCCAATGATCTACGAACGGGAGTTCCGTCCTCTCACCAACAGTCCAGTGGTTGCAATTAACCGAAAAGGCTGGATGTGGGTAGCTGGTATTCAGGGCTGCGCTCCAAACCTCGAAGAGGGGATGACCAATGCCATGACCGAGCTAAAAACCAAGGCGATAGAAAATGGCTATGAGATGAGCGATTACTGTTTTGTGACTGTCTATGTACGATCTATTGCCGAGTACCTGATCCAGAATCAGATATATGCCAATGCAATGAATTTCCAAAATCCCCCAACCCGAGTGTGCGTGGAGTGTCCCCTACCGCAAGATTGTCATGTAGTTATGGAAGCCGTAGCTTTTCGACCGGAAAAAAACGAGGGTAATTCTTAGCCTAAGTCTGAATTATATTGCATAAAAACTTCTTTAGGTATTATATGTATATCGGTGATGTCAGTTTTATTTTACATTTTTAAATATTATTTGTTGTGTTACCGTTTGTTTTATTATGTCCATATAAATATATATATGTATGTATGTGTGTTGCGAACAAAAAGCTCTAAACGAGACTTTTAGGACGGCCAAAAGAGAACAACAACAGCAATGTGAAGAGGCATACAATGCACATCCAAGGAATCTCACACTGGGCACCGGCCAATATTGGGCCCTATAGTCAATCGACAAAGGTTAGTTTTATTTTAGTGTAATATTGTTTATTGTTTTATCTTTTCATTTTTCACGTTTAAGGTCGATGAGATAACTTATATATCTGGCCAAGTGGCCCTAGTACCTGGCAGCATGACAATCATCGATGGAGGTATCCGTCCACAGTGCAAACTTGCCTTAAGACATATAAGTCGAATTGCGAAAGCAATGAATGCTCAGGGACAACTACGCGATGTAGTACAAGGCATTTGCTTTGTTACCCACCCAGCATTTATTTCTGAAGCTCGACGGCAATGGGAGAGACGCACAACGAATGCCATTATGGATTACATTGTTGTACCGGCGCTGCCAAGGAATGCTTTGGTTGAATGGCAAGTGTGGGCGCATACACACAATGATAGTTTCGATTGTAAGTTGTAGAAATATAGTTTTTTTTTATTTTCAACAATGATTTGTACTTTAGACGAAGAGACTGGTTGCTCGGTACGAGAGTACACAATTTCTATTCGACGGCGTTGGAATTACGAAAATAACTGTGCCGCTATTATTTGTTACGTGTCTACAGGTAATTACAAGACGCATTTCACAAAATAAGAACTTTAGCCTCCATTAACTCTTTTCTTCTAGGACTTGCATCTTCAACCACTCAATTAACACAACTTAGTGATGATATCATTACTAATCACCGTCAAGTTGCACAAAACCTTACTGCGGAGAGCTTTGACGAAATACTCACCTATGTTCTCAATCGACTACTAAAAGATTATCCGGCATTAAAACGACTCGATTCCCTTAGTCTTCAGCAAACAGAAGAGCCAACAGCCAGCGATGAACCTGCAACTTCAATGACATCATCGACTAACAATCACTTGCCAAAGAATGCAAATATTCCAGCAATTCACCTTAAAGTCTTCTACCAAGTGACCGCAACACCGTCCGTTGAGCTTCTCCTTAACACTCTACGTGATTTTAGGACCAAAGTAGCCGACACCGCCGAAATAGCCTACACTGTTCTTCCTGCTTGCAGTTTGCATAATTTTAGTACATTTTTATCGATATGCGGTATACGGCACGAATAAGAGATTTAATTCTTTTTGTTGGACCATTTTATCATTATATAACCCTTTTATTTTTGTTAAAAAAATGATTCTAGTGCATTATTAAAGAAAGAAAAACCAGCCGATTGTTATTGTTTGAAATAACTTTTTGCATTATTATAATTATTATTGTTATACACGAAAAACAAAATTATATAAAAAAAAAAAAAACCAAATCTGCAAAAGATATACAAAATTAACACAACTGTGTAGCAACAGAAAAGTAACTTTCAATGTGAAAGAATTAAACACTATTAAACATTTATCCATTGTTACAGTCACTAAAAAAAATATTATGTATGCATGTATAAGTTAAACATTTTTTTCGTAAGCTTTTTAATAAAAAAAAATATGTTAAATATTATATTTAAAAATAAACAACTTTTTGTTTGTATCATGGAAACTAATTAAATAAATGTAAATGGCATTCGTCTATTGGGAAAATTGGAAAGTTTTAAAAATAAATATATTTCGGAATAAATATACATATGAGAAAACAAAATACTACTAGGCTTAATTCCTAAATGCAGCAATGCAAATCAGCAAACAGTACTGCGTTTAGAAATATCAGATTTTTAATTGTTCCTAATGTCTCGACCATACCCTGAATTTAAAAAAAATTTTCTATTAGAAATTCGTGCACAAGAAACCATATTTTAGCAATGTCTCCGAATTCAAGATTCGTAATATAAATTCTTTCCTTTGAAATAAAATATAGTCATAGGAAAAAATCGACTACGATAAAATAACATATGTCCTTTGGGACATATTTTAGTAATTTAGTAAAATAATCGATTTTTGTTCAGTTAGGTTTTTATGACTTTTTGCATTCTTTTTTAGGAAATATTATCTTTCTTTATTCCTTTGAAAAGAAATTTTTTAAATAGGAAAAATGAGGAATACAAAAAAATCTTATCACGGCATATTCATAATCGATCTTTAATTCTAGTTTAATGTATCCCTTGAGTTTAACCATGCAAATAAGATAGGACAAACTCAAAATTTTATTTGCCCATTGTCAATTTAGATTAAAAGGAAATTATTTCAACATATTTTTTGCAGATATTTTTAATTTTAATATAGAAAAAACTTTAAACTGGCAGTTTCATCTAATATACGGCACCTCACCTGATTCCGAACTATAGTGACTTTTAACAAAATGGTTTCTAGATTAGTAGATAAGACTGAATATTCATTTACGAGTATAAAAAACATGAATAAAAGTAAATACAATTTTGTATCAACTTTTTGCAAATATTTATTTTTTATTTTGTCTATTTTTGCTTAAATATTACGATTTGAGTAATAAAATATAATTGCTCATCGTTCAATATTTCTTTATTATTGCATTTGATTCGATTACTTATTTATTTATAATATTTTATTTTATTATTTGTACAAAATAATATAAATTATTATTTTTTTTTCTATAATATCATTACATACTTAATTAAAAAAAATACCCTAAATTATATTTTTCATACTAAAAAAAAATATATCTTGTTCACCAAATATCACATTTTAACAAAAAAATATATTACACATCAAAGATATTAGTATTTATAGATACAGAGTATAGAGTAAAATGTGTGATTGATATTACAATTATTTAAACATTTGTATAAATGTATATAATATACATTAACATACATACATATTTGTTAAACATTTAAAGTGCACTTTTATAAAAAAAAAAAATACCAAGAGAACAGTTAATGATGTAGATGCAACACACTCTATTTAAAACACCCGGACAAGAAAAAATCGAACCAAATTGTTGATACAACACCAGCTATTGAATTGTTTAAAAATCAAACCAAACACAAAAACACATTAGAACTACCCGAATCAAGGTATGTGCACGCTATTTTCGTTTAATTAAAACAGCAGTAAAACGACTTTTGCGACGATTGGTGTTTCAGGAAAGCGAATGGCTTATGACCATGAGAGGCATGTAGAGCGGAGGAAATCCTGGAGTTTTATATTTGTTTCAATCTAAATCGTTGCTTTTAGATGCCAGTCGTTTTAGTTAAACGACTATCGCAATGAAGGTGAATATGTTAAAATGTACTACTATATGAATTTCGTCAAGGATTTTTTTCCTTAGAAAGATTGTCAAAAAAATAAAAATGGTTATTTTGGTAGGGAGAGAAATTACATAAATTGCACCTTAAATAAATCTGGTGTGGAAAAAAAAAATGATCTAGAATGGTAGCATTTCTTTAAATGGTACGTTAAATACATATACTAAATTTTGTTAAATGCTTAAAAGTGTGTCGCAGATCCATCGTATGTCCTGAATATGATTTAAGTGCGTTAATTACTTAATTTAGCTTTTCTGTTCTGTATATGGTAAAAAAATTATAACTCGTACTAAAAGTTACCTAAATAAGAAAATTCTTTAAATTGTTCTATACAGAACAATAAATTAGATAAGAAGAAACATGTATTTCTTCGGCAATTCCTACATTTCACTCCATTTTTAGAAGTGTTGATACCTACAAACAAAATATATTATTTTAATCAAAGTCTAATTCTAACACTGGTTGAGATTTTTTTTAGTTTGCGCCATGATTATCTGTATATACACCCCCTAAATTCTCTTAGAGTCCTTCTACACGTGAAACCATACGCCGGTCTATTATGTTTCGCCCCAGTTTTACGCCTTCGGATAGGTAGGTAATTTGACCGTTTCAACCTTATCCACTACTTTGAACGATGGAAACAGACCCATTTGGTTGGTTCGTTTATTTTTGCCCTTCGAAAAACCATTCCAATGATTACCAGCTACCCCAGCTAGATCTCCCGGTCGCATATGAATCTCGTCGTGATTTTTAGGACTGTGAGCAATTACAGCTTCCCGATCGTGAGGATTTTGCCCTCCATAGTAATATATATCATCTAGAGACTTAAATCGATGCGCTGCATCGGGATAGAGTGTCTGCATAATTTCATAGGCCACCCGACACACTTGCGAACTGAACGTACAGACCAAATAATCACATAGGGATAGCATATGAATATCGAGGATAATTCCATTAAGAGATGAATCGGTATAGCGTGTAGAGACAGCTGCCATTCTAGCAACATCTGGGTCACCCACAATTTCGTAGTTGGGGTACTTTTTCTTGGCTTCTTCAATTACGCGAGCATCATCGGATGCAAGGAATATACGCCGGTCAACCTTGCTGCCATTAGTTTCCATAGTAAGATAGTAGTCCTCAACGTGAGTCATGTACTCTTCCAAGCTATGAAATGCGGCCTCGGTACCCACTTTATCTGTTCGTCGGACATGAACTCTGAAAAAAAAAATGTAAATTAAGCAAATAATAAAAATTATAAAATTCAAAACTAACCCAACAATGGGCTTCTTCCAGCCGAGTTTGTCCATTCCATTCTCCAACATTTCTTTGATTGAGTGCTTAGGTCTCAGAAGATATTTTAAAAACTGTCCCACCCACCACACAATAGGGTCTCCATGTAACCTTTTCAATCGAGGAGCAAGGTCTTCTGGTATTGAAAGTGGCAAATAGGGTGGTCTTGGAATAAGTGAGTCTATTATAGGCAGCACAAGCACTTGAGTATCGTGTTGGCCTGGCCAATTATTGGCATGTACTGCTTCTACGTCTGTGCAAGTATCAGATATAGGTTGAAACACTTCTTCCCATCCCCCTTTATGATATCGCCATCCTTTGGACTTTAAAATCATTGTGCGTTCTGTAGCGTACGCAACAATAAAACAGTAAACTACATGATGCAGCTGACAGCCATACCCGCAGCCCTATCACCAAAAAATATCCAGTATTGATTTACGAAACGAAATGCTATACATTCCTTTAAAAAAAAAACTTACTTTGTTTAGCTTACAAACTAATTTTCGTGCATTTTTACAGTCTTTTGGGTTTTGAAGGTAATGTAGTCGTTTTTGGACCAAATTGCTGAGATTTTCAGATTCTTGATGACGCCAGTTCTCATATCCGTCTACGGATGTCATCCTGTCAATATCATATATAAGAGATCGTTTATTTTCTGCACCCATTTGTAAAATATTTTGTATATCATCAGCTAGGTCAGGCATTTCAGTGAGTACTCGTTTTCGAATTTTTCCCAATGAATCACTAAAATAATTCCAAAGCTCTTGAGTATTAGAACGTATGCGGCGGTGAAGTTGTTCGTATTCTAAACTAGGCTCCAATGAGTGGGAACTTTGTACACCAACTCCGTCGGCGACACGTTGTAATTTGGATTCCAAATTGTCCATTAGTTTTTGAGCAGATTGTTTGTCCACTTGATCACTGAGGGAAAATTTGTTGAAATAAAAGTGTAAAGTAAAGATTTAGATAATAGAAGTAGTTGGAGATCGAGAACTATCAAATTAAAATGAGTTTATATCGTAAAATAATTTTCAGAATAAAAAATTAAAAGCTACAATTTTTTATGAAACTTATAAAAACTGTGAAAAAATTGTCAAAAAATGAATTTTCGCTTTTTTTTTTTACACTCAAGCTTCAACTACAGTCAGAGGCTCATCATAAGTGCATGTGTTAGTGGTTAGTAAATATAATGAAAACTAACACATGCAACACATAAAAATATCTAATTACAAAATAAAAAAAAATTATACAAAATACTAGACATTCAGGATATCTATTGTTAAAAATAAAACAATATCACGACCGAGGAGCACTGGTTCGAAACAAAGTTTTTAGTCTTAATTTACTCATGTTGAAATCGATAGATAAATTGTTTAAATTAAAAAGCTTGCACATACGGTTCAAAAGTTCATGCAAGCCATAGTTGGTTCTATGGAAATCAACGTGTAAAAGTTCAAATCTTCGCAGGTGGTGAGATCCTCCGCGGTAGTTAATGCCGATGCAAGCTAACAAATCGGAAGCATCGATTTGATTATGATTTTGATGATGATTAAACATTTTTCCAAATGAAATTTTGTCCTTTAATTAATTTGTTCGGTTTTGACATAACATACGTTCATAAAATAAAAATGGTTTCACGGATCAACTTAAAAAATTTGTCGGGTTTATTTTTTGGCAAAACGTAGTACCCACTTCGATTCAATATTGGCGAATCTAAAAAAAATTACGAAAGTACTACAATTCATTTTTTTTTTTTCAAAAATTAATGGGAAAGGAAAACAAATTTTGCTTCGTAATAAATTGAGTCTTTTAATAATTTAGCTCTTGTTTTGAAACTGGACTAAGATTTTATGTGTCATTATTATTTGTTGAAATATTGGTGATCAACGACAAGACACCTTTTTCGTGCAACATCAAAAATCTCAATTTAAAAAAACCGAGGATAATAAAATGGTGTAAAATTAAAGCTGAATAGGCATCCGTCAGATAGATACATCAATATGGATTTGGCTACCTTTATACCTATAACTGCCCCTTAGAAAAATGGTTTTTAATTCATATTTGGGATTTTTAGATTTTTTATCAAAAAAAACCATAAATTGTTAGAACTCAAAAATCACATGCGTGACACAAGGTAACTTAAAAACTGACGAACTCGATTTGAAATTTTTTCTGCTCTTTGTTGGCCTTGCACATACATGTAGTTCTCTTTAAAATTAAAATTTGTCTTGTTTGTGATAGTTATTTTTAAAACGTTTAGCCTTACGGCGAATAATGTACGTCAATACATATTATATAAATGACTCCCCGGAAAGAACAAAAAGCAAGCTTAATTTTAATCAAAAATACCCTTTAACAGGAAAACTTAAATGCATACCAAAGAAGAAAAATGCAAATCCAAATGAAATTGAAAATCTTCTATTCTAGGAAGGTATAAAGAAAAAAAAAAATGATTATCACCAACTGGGCGTATAAACTGAGTTACAAAGAAAACAACAAAAGTTAATATTTTTGTTGTAAAAATTCAATTACAAATTAACTCCCATTTCCAGTATTAAATACATCCCCTTCCTTTTACTTACCTCATAAAGTCGGAAATCATTTGCCTGAGTTCATCATTTCTCTGCTTAGAGTGCTCCAACATCTGTAGTGCTTGATTCATTCTTTTGACTGTGCTGTCTTGATCGACATTTGTTGGCTGCGTGCTCAGCTTCGAGACGAAAATGTACACCAAAAATCCCCATGCCACAACGAAAATCATTAATGCACGCACCCAAGAGCTAGAACCCAGAAATTGTCTTAAAACCGACATGAGGACGGCCGGCTAATCAAATAAGGGATGACAAATGATTTCTTAATGCTAAGATGTACGAGGGTTTAGTTCCGTCGCCGTTTATCTTTAGCAATTGCACGTTGTACCCGGCTTATGATGCCTCTTTGTCAACAGGGTGTCATCAAGAGTGAAAATCTCCCGAGATGAGCCTTATCTTTAGATTGATTTTAGTTTAACAAAAATATAATGAATACACACTGATTTTAAAAGTTTCTATTTTACAAAATGATTGATGTTATTTCGTGGCACCAACACAGCTGCTTCATGTGCGTTGTTGTTATGTACACTCCTCTGATTTAGCAAAGAATCGCATCCCTTGATAAAATTGAAATGTTTCTATTCTAATTTGTGCGTTGGGTGTAGTTTTCTTTTTTCGGTTTTTGTTGTTAAAGTTGCTCTAAATGAAGATATATTTAAAGAGATTTGTATAATTTACTAAGTTTATTGCGTGTCCATGCAATAGAAAGAAGAACTCCACCCGACAGGGTATAATCAGAAAAAGTGAAAAATGTGCGGACGAGAAATGGATGAATCGAATTGCAAGGAAATCTGGGGCTGATTTTTTGATAAGTTTCAATGTCAAAAAATTGTAATGACAATTACATAAAGTGATGCCAAATTTCCAAAATTAAATCCAAAAACAAGAGGAAAAAGTGAAAAGTGAATTGATTTGAAGATTGTTGAACTGACTTAGGAAAATTCAACTAGCACAATATTTATTTTATTTTTGAATTTTGTGAAACATAATTTCAATAGAATATTCCATGTTTAATTTACTAAGTTTTATACTCGTATCTAATAAAATACAAAGTCACGATAAAATAGTTAATGTATATTTATTCTACTCATTAAAATTAAGTAAATTTTTCCTAGTAAATTCCTATTTGAAAAAAAAATATATAAAAATTTTTAACAAGTACTTATTTTCCACATCAAAGTTGACTTCAGTGGGCCCAAGAAACATTTCTTTTCACATATTTTTTCTACATCAAGAAAAAGAAATATAACATCAATACGTGACTGGGTATGTGCATTAGGGTGTTACTAAAAATTCTTTGAGAATTTCTAAATGTATGTTCAGTTTTTTCCTAATTATTCATTAAGAAATTCTAAAATTATCTTTAGTTTTTTTTTAAGGTGTTTTTAAGAGTTCTTCGAAATGAGGAAGGATAATAACTTTAGTGTGACTTTTTTCGTGGAAAACAATTTGCATGAATTGCATCAAAAAGAAAATAGTTGCAGTATAATAAATATAATATAATAAAAAATTAAAGATGCTCTTCTGGCATATACTGATATTTTTTTAAAAATATAATTGACGTTTTATTGCTTTGAAAATACGTTAAACTTTTTTAAAGAAATTGCTATTTTATTTTTTTTTTTAACCCTGCTGCTGCGATTTTTATGGAGGTACATGTTTTTACGAGCACCCTAATACATACGAGTGCTCTGGTTCAAGTAATTTGTTTTTCGAATAAAGAATAGTTTCTGAGACTTCAAATGCCTAAAGTCAGTTCTTCAGAATTTTTGATAGGCAGAATTCAGAAATATTAAAATATATTCTCCAAATTTTAGTGAACTTAAAACCAATTTTGAGTGAAATGGGATCAAGTACCTATATCTCTAAACTAAACTCTGAATATCAGTCAACACATTTTAAAATATATTTTAAATGTGCTATAGCTATAGGTAATTCACTTTTCGAAACGCTACGCATGTTTATAATATACCCACATTATGAAAAGCTTTGATCTACAATGTGCACTTGACCGGATAATTATTAAAATTACACAACCAATTTCAAGTCGGCAGTCAGCTATACCCTTATCGCACTGCTGTACAATTTATCAGAATATGTTTTTTTTTATGATATTAAGAGTGCTAGGTTAATTACACTTTCTGATGTCTGACAAATAGATCACCAATATCGATTCATACAACATTTTTAAATGAAGGCTAGAATTCCAGAGCGATCATCTTCCAAAAATGTAAACACCTACATATTATGTACCTATGATAAAGAAACATAATTTTCATCACATTCTTCTGCTATTGTTAGATTTGTATAGGCTTGGACAATACCCCCAACTGGAAAAGGCGATGGACTGATATCAGCGCCATTTGTTGTGTGTAATACATATTACCTAGCTTTTATTGGTGATATCTCTTCTTCCAAAACCGCGCTCACATCGAAGATCGAATGTACCGGAATCTTGTGATTCTTTCAGAGAATGGAAATTATCCATATTCATGGGCAAGTATGGAACTTGCAAACTTTGATGATAACTCATCAAACACATTTAAATTAGTGAAAAAGTTTTATGTTTGTTGAAAATCAATTGTTCTTATTTAATAGAAAAAAGTAACATTAATAATTAACTATCTCTCGGCTCAATCCACCAAAAGATAAGAGAATTTTCATAATCTACTACTCTCCCTTCTGTACATTTTTCATCGATTGGATCAACAAAATGATACTGGCCTGCAGAGCTAGCTATTATTGGTCTGGATGGATGGAAGCTCACGCCATTGCAAGAATCACCATGAATTTGAAACTAAAATAAAAAAAAATAAAAAATCGAAGTGTGACACTTTACTAAAAATGTCAATCTTACGTAATGTCTTTCTTCGAAGTCCTTCATATTCCATGTTCTTATCAAGCCATCAGAGTCACCACTCAGCAACCATTCGTTCTGTGGACTCAAATCAAAGTATATCCTCTGGTTGCTCAATACTGACCGCTTTAGCACTGCCATTGGTTTCGAAAAGTCCCTCATGTCCCATAAACAAAGGCTATTGTCTTTTCTGGCACCACTACAAAGTATATGACCATTTTTCGTGTATTTCAGGAAAGTAACACCACCGTTATGGCCAAATAGAGAATGTAGGCTGCCCATGTTTGGCATTCGCTGATCGAATAAACTGATAACACCATTCCATGAGCCGGTAGTAATAATGCTTGTATTATTTGGGGTCAGCGCGAAACACGATATGGCTTGTTTGGTGACTAACTTTGTGCAACTCCTACCTGGACTGGAAGAGGGGTATTAAAACGTTCCACAAGATATTTATTAATTTAAGCTCACAGATCCGTGTCAAATACACGTATGCACTTCTTGTACCCTCCGAGTACATGATCGCCGTCAGTGGAGAATATCACAGATATTGCGGCTTCAACTTCGTCTACGTCGTCATAACCTCGGTAGGAAGCTCGAAGGTCACCATTAAACGCATCCCACATTTGGATTGGCTCATGCTGTCTTGAAGCTAACCAGCTATTAACAAATAATTGTAAAGAAAATGCCACAACTTAAATATTAACTCTTACCAACATGATTCTGGGAATGCGCTATTCATAAATGGATACCATGCACAATCGTAGACTGTTCCACCTTCCTTAACATGTACGGCGGTGGAAAGCTTGGTAACAGGTCTATTCCGAGAAACTTTTTTTTCATAAAGATCAGAGGGCAATTCAACCAAGTGCATACCTTAAATCGGTTTTTATTATGTAGTTTTATATTTTTTCTTTCGGTATTTACTTACCATCTAGGTGGACAGGTACCAGACAACATGTACCATCTGGCGACCAAAGGCATCCTTTGGTATAACACTGTTTATCATTGTTTGTTTCCCACACATAACGACCAAGTTCTAATAAGTTTTCTTTGAAAAATAAGTTTTCATCACATTCTTCTACCATTGACCGATTTGTTTGGGGATGGTATGCTGGAGCAGCCGATGTTTCCATTAATACGCTGACATCGGAGCTATTTGTTGTCTTTGATATCGAGTTTTCTTCTTCTTCGTTTATGTTTTCGATTTGGCTAGTGTATTGTGTTTCATTATCTATTGATATTTCTTCTTCCAAAACCGCACTTGCATCGAATGTAACCGCTGTTTGTGTTTCTTCCACAGAATGGAAATTATCCATGTCCATGGACAAGTCTGGAACTTCAACAACAGTACTGTTGGTTAGATCAGCTTTGGATGTATCTATAATTGAAGAAATTGATGATTCGTCCATGATTTCAATTGAATTCAGAAAGTTTTTGTTATTTAAAACACCAAAAAAGCCGATATCGGTATTTTAATTTTTTAATGTCAAAAAATGTGTCAACGACAAACATCATTGTGAACAATGTACAAATAAAATAATGGGTGTTTTTCTTCATTAGTTCAGAGAGTCCGAAAAAAAAGCTCAAAGCGTTCAGACCTTCAATTTTTTTGTTTCTTTTTTAGCTCGGAGTATAAATCCAGAGCATGAAATATAATATATATAAGAAGTATACAAAAATATGTGGATGATATTAACAATCCATAGAATTAGAAAAATAGGTGTTTATCACACACAGTACACACAAAGAAGGTAATATCTTGCGCAGGTTTTCGCAAACGAGACCTGTCAAAAGGGTAATAAAGATGGCCGGCATGGTGTATTAACACATAAACACAACAACAAAATTTCAATACGGCCGAATGGGTGATTTTGTAAACAACAATATCCAACAACAACAAGCATGGCAGAACAACAAATGAGGCTACGATTTTGCCAGATGCGCAGTAGAGAACAAAAATGAAACTCTCATGATATTACCTTTTTTTATGTGTACTGTGTTTATCACATATAAAAACTGTCCAAAGTGAATCTTCTCGTTTAGGAACAAATTAGGTCATTGTTGAAATAGAAAGGGTTCAAATCATCATCATCGTATATCTAGATATCAAATGCCAATCGAAATGTCAAATTTTGTGAAAGAAGTTAAGGATCTCCCAAACCAAAGTGGAGCATTGGGAAAATAGCAACACGTTTTACACGTTTTTTTTTACCGTTTTTACACGCTAGTGAATACATGAACTTTTGATGATTAATCCATTGTATATAAAGCTTATAGTACTATCATCACGATGATTTTTGAGTTGTGTGCTGTGTTCGTCTGAAGGCGCACTTGTATATACACAGAAACAGCAACCAGAAAGTTAGTATGTACTGTGATCGCCAGGTTGCCGGCATGTGGAACGTGCTGATGATAGTACTATCTAAATTCATATACAATGGATTAATTCCAATAAATATAATATTTCGTAGAACAAAATATCTCTTTAACATGCCTGTAATGACCTGCAGCTACTGAATATGGATATCAAAACGAAGTGTCAACAAAAGTTCATCCAAAATTCATCTTATAAACCGGCTGTTTTTTCCTTAGAAAGTTCGTCTAGCTAGTAGTCTTGTTTTGGGGTTGTCAATTTCCAAAAAAATATTCTTCATAAACTCGATTAAAATAAGAAAATCTATTTAAAAAATGGTTTTACAAGTTTTGAAGAGTTCATGGACATTACGTTCGGTGCAGCAGTTGAATAGAATCAACTGGGCAACAACGTTTGTTCGATCGATGGTGAGTTAATAAAATTCTAAATGTTATGTAATTTTGTTCATGAATTTTTGTTTCGCAATGAATTAAAAACCATTGAGAAATATTTCCGATCTGTATGCCTTCGTGAAAAGGCTGCGATAAAAAAAAAAACTGTTGCACTTATTCTCATATTAATAACACAATTCTTGTAAGACCATCCCAGAGTGACTTCAAGACTGGACTGGTTCTCTGTTTAGTTATGTTTGCTATTTGTTTAATTGCGTACGGTGGAGAAACGAACCAGTTACAGAACTTGACTTGTGAATGTGGACTCTAACTAAAGAAGTAATCTGTCGATATTTAATTAAGTAGTATACAAGTAAATTTCAAAGTCAATAGATATGGATAGTGTGCTAGACAGAACAAACGGACTAGAAACGGTATGTACCTATGTAGTTTGTACAAATAAGAAATTTATATTTAGCTAAGAAATGAACGATTCTTATTGAATAGCAACATTACCAAAAATATTCAATTTTTCTGTTCTTACGAGAAAGTTACATTTATAATAAAAGTTTACGGGAACATATTTTTTAATTTAAACGAAATATGTATTATGTATCGCACTTCGTACCTATTACATTTGAATAGTTTCCAAAAAATTTGAGTTTCAGAAACATGCTTTATGGTTCATCTTTAGGTTCTTGTTATACCTTATGGGCATAAGGATCTACATAAATAATAATTGAGATAAGAAAAAATTGCAGAATTTTGTACCTATGTATATTTTTAGGATTTGATTGAATTTTCTCAAAAGTAATTTTGTTTTTCAATTCCCGATTTCTTTATTTTGTGAATATTTTTATTGTTTTATTGCGTGAATTTAATTTCCACAAGTCATTTTTATTTTCAAATTGGTGCGAATTAGAAAATGCTAGCCAGTCAGACTCATTATTTGCACAAGGCACAACGTGAGGCATAACAAAAAATTGCCCTTCACTCAATTGGAAGCAAATCAGTTTACTCTTTTCGGCGCCAGCTTGATTTACATTGAACGAACATCTTCTGCATATTTAACCGACGATTGTCATGATCGACTCGTATCAAATTGATTAATATCTTTTTCATCCTTCATATCCTGAAAAAGAGCTTTCTTTGAACTTCACTTTAAAAAGAAGTTGTAGTTTAACCACCTGTTAAAGTTGAATTAGAAATCTTCTATCTCTTTTCCAAGGTCACTAAAAAAGTAACCCTTGTAGGCCATATGTTAAGTTTTTAATAAATTCTAAACTTTTTTCACGAAACGAATACTTATATGTAGGTACTAAAGTGAAAATAAATTAGTATTAGCAAAATATTTGTATTATAGAAACACATTCTTGGGGTGTGGTCGGTAATTTTTAATCTACTGCTGATTAAACAGAAAGATAAATCGATTTTTCTGAGATTAATTATCATTTTTATGTTATGTATTTAATGTCATTAAATATATTTTTCATTATAATTCATTAAAACAATATACAGTAAGCAATTTGGGTTAAACACATTATTGATGGATTTTAAATTGACCTTGAAATAACAACAATAGCGCCTTACTATTTATTTTCTGCAAATCGATTCTGATAAACAATATTCTGTTTAAAAGAGCGCGCTTTTTACATTTTCGTAACTTTTCTTTTATTATTTCTAGAATTATTTTAATTCCAATTACATGTATGAATAAAAAAACAACATTTTATGAATCATTAATTTATAACTTTTCTTATCTTAGAACTAATTTTTATTTCTGCAATGTGATTTTATTATCATGAACTATTTTTAATTTATTGCTATTCCTATAAATACGAACATAAAAAAAAACTTTTTTATAATAATTATACTATCGCAGCTGGATATATGTATAGAAAGATCAAGGGGAGAGTATGATAACCGGGGCGCCGAGAAATGATAACGGATTTTTGTAGAACAAGGCAATACAAGCATTTTTTTACTATGAGAGGGGGGTCTATCTCCCCCCGTTTGGGCGGGAGGGGAAATTTAAAAAAATATGTACGTTAAATGGAAAAAAAATAATTAAAAAGTAACGGTAATACATACAACTTAGTTCTATACTATTTTTTAAAGCCAACACTTTTGTCTATTAGCTTGTTTTTAAATCAAGTTTAAACTGTACATAGTTTTTGAAAAAAAAAATGTTTTAAACTCAAAATTTGGGCAAAAAAAGTTAAAAAAATTTTTAAAATGTAATTTTTCAAAATTTTAAGATTATCTACTACTGTTTTTTTAGAATTTATTGCTCTTATTTGTTTTTGATCAAAAACTGAAAACTAGAAGATGTTATGTCTTCTAGTTCTTGAGAAAATTGAAAATTACCAAAAAATATTTTAATTAAATTATTTTTTTCTTGCTTGCATTTACGTAGTCTTATTTTAATAGTAATAATCGAATATGGATTAAGATATACCTAGGAAAAATTAGTTTTTGTTAAATCCAGCTTATTTAAATGCAAAAGAAACTTTGCATGCACCCCACCTTGCACCCACCCGAAATCCTATAGTGAGCCCAAGCAGGGGGTTGCACCACCCATACACACCTCGGTGTGGCATACACCCAACCTCGCACCTACGCCAAATCCTATAGTGGGCCCAAGCAGGGGGGTTGCAGGGGGCAGCATGCCCCCCCATACACACCCCACTGTTGCATACACCCAAACTCGCACCTACCATTATTACTATCAAAATAAGACCACTCAAGCAAAAAAAAATATAATTAAATTAAAATAGTAGTTGTGGTTATTTTCAATTTTCTCAAAAACTAAAAGGCATAAAATCCTCTAGTTTTCAGTTTTTGATTGAAAATTAATAAGAGCAAAAAATTATTAAAAAAAAAATTATTTATAAACTTATGGTTTTACAATATTGAAATTGAAATTCTTTTTTTTTAACTTTTTTTTATACTCAAATTTTGAGTTTAAAATTGATATTTTCAAAAACTATGCATATTTTTGACTTGATTTAAAAACTGGTTAATAGAAAAAAGTGTTGGCTTTAAAAAATTGTATAAAACTTAGTTGTTGTTTAACGTACATATTTTTTTTAAATTGCCCCTACCGCCTAAACGGGTGGAGATAGACCCCCCTCCCATAGTAAAAAAATGCTTGTATTCACGTGTTCTACAAAAACCCGTTATCATTTCTCGGCGCCCCGGTTATCATACTCTTGCCGATCAAAGAAATACTATTAAGTTTCCAACCTTAGAACAAATATAAAAAAATTAATTGATGAAGTTGTACACGTACATATAATATAAAAGTAAAGATGTAACCCCCAGATGAGGGTTTTCAAATAATTGTGCATTAGAATTTAATTTAAAACCATCAATAAATTATAATTTCATAAATTTATATCTGGTTTGAATTTGAACATCCACTTAATTTTCAAAATAAAATTACGTAACCAAAATCAAAATAAACAAAAAAATAAATAAATAAAAAAATTAAGCTCTTTTTTTTGCTTCTGAAAAACTCGAAAAAAACCAATCCTCCTTGAACTTTCAATCAATTTTTTTACTTCACATATATATGTACATACATAATTTTTGATTGCACGAATGTTTGTAGCAACAAAATTTATAACAAAACGTAGACGAGAATGCATCTGTTCAATTAACACCAAATTATTGTTTCCAATTTCAGACATCATGTATTTGTTTTGTACTTATTGCTGTTGCAAACATATAGAGAAGGTATTTGTTGAGATTAGAATTAGAACTTGTAAGATTATAAAAACAAAAAAGTTCTCCTATCTCACTTTATTCACTTTCGTTGTCTTATCATCCGTGAATGTTATACTCTCTAAGAAAAAAAATTAGTAGCTCTTATTTAAATTTGTTTTACTAAAGCGTTGTTGTAGATATCATGGAAAGTTTTTTTTAATTTTTTTTTTTATTCAGTTTTTAAAGAAGTTGTATTTTTTCTTTGCAGGCATCGGATAAAGGATTCCGTATTGAGTCCGATACTTTCGGCGAGTTGAAAGTGCCCTCCGACAAGTACTATGGGGCTCAGACAATGCGTTCTATGATCAATTTTCCAATTGGTGGAAGAACCGAGAGAATGCCAGTAAGTAGATTACATAATTTTTAAGTTCAAAGCAAAGTTAGTATGAAAAAACAAAAATGTTTTTGCAGAAACCTGTCATTCAGGCAATGGGAGTTCTAAAGAAGGCAGCCGCTGAAGTTAACAAGGAATTTGGTTTAAAGCCAGAAATAGCTGACGCAATATCGAAAGCAGCCGATGATGTTATTTCAGGAGAATTATATGAAGAGCACTTTCCTTTGGTTATTTGGCAAACTGGATCTGGTACCCAATCAAACATGAATGTCAATGAGGTATCAAAGTGATAGTAATTTTTAAAGCATCATAATTCTTGATTGCCTTTTAGGTGATCAGCAATCGTGCAATTAAACTGCTGGGTGGTGAACTTGGATCCAAAAATCCCGTCCACCCTAACGATCACGTTAACAAGTCGCAAAGCTCAAACGACACCTTCCCCACTGCCATACACATTTCCATCGCACTCCAACTGTGCAACAATTTAAAACCAGCACTAAAGATTCTTCATGACGGTTTGGAGGCAAAGTCTAACGAATTCAAAGATATCATAAAAATCGGTCGAACACACACCATGGACGCCGTGCCTCTGACTCTGGGTCAAGAATTCAGTGGATATGCTCAGCAAATGAAAAACGCCATTGAAAGGATTGATTCCGTTATGCCACATATTTTGCAGCTAGCCTTGGGTGGTACTGCTGTCGGTACAGGTTTGAATACTCGCATTGGATTTGCTGAAAAGTGCGCCGCAAAGATCTCACAGCTCACTGGCTTGCCTTTCGTGACTGCTCCCAATAAATTCGAGGCTCTAGCTGCCCGTGACGCAACGGTTGAAGTTTCAGGAGCTTTGAATACTATTGCTGTAAGTCTCATGAAAATCGGAAACGATATTCGTTTCTTAGGATCAGGTCCACGTTGTGGTCTTGGAGAACTGATGCTGCCTGAAAATGAACCTGGTAGTTCAATTATGCCAGGAAAAGTCAATCCCACCCAGTGCGAAGCTCTTACGATGTTGGCTGCTCAGGTAATGGGTAATCATGTTGCTGTTACCATTGGAGGAGCAAATGGACACTTTGAATTGAACGTGTTTAAGCCCCTTATTGTGTCCAATACTCTACGTTCCATTCGACTTCTTGGTGGGTTTATTTTAAATAATCATTCTCTTTAATGAATTTATTTATTATTCAACAGCTGATGGAGCTAGGACATTCAATTCGAATTGCGTAAGTGGTATCGTAGCTAACAGAGATCGTATTGGTAAAATCATGAATGAATCTCTTATGCTTGTAACTGCCCTTAACCCGCATATTGGTTATGACAAAGCTGCTAAAATTGCCAAAACAGCGCATAAAAATGGAACTACGTTAAAGGAAGAAGCCATCAACTTAGGCTACTTAACAGAAGAACAATTCGCGGAATGGGTTAAGCCAAGCGACATGTTGGGACCTAAATAAATAAAAACTATTTATGCTTTTCTAAAAAAAAAAAAAAAACAGGCAAAATACAGTAAAACGAAGAAATAAAAAAGATAATAATTTGGATTGATTGGTTGATTTCTTTGTCTTTTAAAATTACTAACTTGGATGCGATTAAGTTTGCGGTTGAACGCAAACGCATAATGATTTGTATTGCTATCAAAAATTAAGTACATACCAGAAGAAAAGTATTTTCTTAATATTTATTGAGTTGCTGGTAGGCAACTGGTTTTGTTTCTATATTATTTTTTATACAAAACTAAGATAGTAATTCCAGTCATGTTCTCTTTTTTACTTTGAAATTTGAATTCAAAGTAAAAAAGAGTACCTACTATTTGGCTTTTCCATTTGTTAAAAGACTGGAATTATAGGTTTTGACCAAATATGACGTCATAATGACACAAAATCCGTAAGAAGTGTACCCTGAAATTTTAGTTGTCCATTTGTCTATGTGTATGCATCCAAACCTACAAGCTGGATAGATGGATGGACAAAAGAAAAGAAATTAATTTGCTTTGTTATCAAACTAATCGTTCATTTTAATCCACATAAAATCTTAAAATTGAGTGAGAAATATGGATTTAGACATCTGGATTAAACGATTGAATAATACTTGGCTAGAATAGCTAATACACAAAAAAAAAAACGTTTTTGCAATTACATGAAGCAAATCGAAAACGCTTGTTCGTATTATATGCGATACAGAATGTCACAAAAGAGTTATGCCCTCACTGTTAAACCATGAAGATGATTTAAAGGTGACAGCACTGTATTTTAAAAACATGTATAAAAATATGTTAATTAGGTGTTTCTTCATAAGTTTGCAAATGAAACAACACTTTTTTGCAGAAAATGTTGAAATATTCATTCATACCGATATTTCAAATAAAACAAGAGGATATTTTGACTTGTTTCACTTCCCGTTAACATAAGCTTGTGTAGCAAAAATTCATAATTTTTTTAAAGTAATGGCCGGGTTACACGGCTGGCAAACTGCCATTAATTTGCTTCATTGCTTGATAGTTTAATGTCTTAAAATTGGCAAAAAGAATAAAAATTATGTCAATTGTCAGTCGTGTTAATCTGGCTTAAGAGAAAACTACAAAAAAATATCTCCAGCAACTAGTTTCCACGTATAAAAGGAGTCTACGTTTTAGTACATATTCGTATGAAATTTCAAGTTTTCAAACACACCTTACATCGCGCTGACAGTTGGTTAATTTTTGACGTTTTATAAAAAGTGGCAAAACACAAAGCTGCGTACATTTTGGTTTTCCTCAAACGTATTATTTAAAGTTAATCAACTTAACTCAACTTACTTAAAAAACTTAATCATGGAAAAATCCCAGAAAATGCCCAAAGTGGCAAAGGTATATGAATAACATCCAAATCGTAACAACTCTATAAAGTCTCATTTTTCAGGTCAAAAACAAAGCGCCTGCCGAGGTACAAATTACCGCAGAACAGTTGCTCCGGGAAGCTAAAGAACGTGATTTGGAAATTCTTCCACCCCCGCCAAAGCAAAAAATCTCAGATCCAGCAGAATTAGCGGATTACCAACAAAGAAAGCGCAAAGGATTTGAGGATGCCCTTCGCAAAAACCGAATGGTGGTAAGCCATTGGATTAAGTACGCGCAATGGGAGGAATCACAGAAGGAAATCCAAAGGGCTCGTTCGATCTGGGAACGTGCTCTCGACAATGACCATCGAAACATTACCATATGGCTAAAGTACGCTGAAATGGAGATGAAGAATAAGCAGGTCAACCATGCAAGAAATCTGTGGGACCGTGCGGTCGTCATTATGCCGCGGGTGAATCAGTTTTGGTACAAATATACTTATATGGAAGAGATGTTAGAAAATGTAGCTGGAGCGCGAGCCGTGTTTGAGCGTTGGATGGAGTGGCAACCAGAGGAACAAGCCTGGCAAACTTATGTGAACTTTGAACTGCGCTACAAGGAAATCGATAGGGCCCGCACAATCTATGAAAGATTCGTGTATGTACATCCTGATGTCAAGAACTGGATAAAGTTCGCTCGATTCGAAGAGAACCACGGATACATCCGAGGTGCTCGTTCCGTCTACGAGCGAGGTGTCGAATTCTTTGGGGATGAGTATATCGATGAAAAGCTTTTCATTGCCTTTGCCAAGTTCGAAGAGAATCAGAAGGAGCACGACAGAGCAAGGGTCATCTACAAGTACGCTCTTGATCATTTGCCTAAAGAACGCACAAAAGAGCTCTACAAAGCATACACAATTCACGAAAAAAAATACGGTGATCGCGCAGGCATCGAAGATGTAATTGTTTCAAAAAGAAAGTTCCAGTACGAACAGGAAGTTGCCGAAAATCCCCAAAATTATGATGCGTGGTTTGATTACTTACGTCTGATTGAAGGCGAAGGCGATCATGCAAACATTCGAGAGACATACGAACGTGCAATTGCCAACGTTCCGCCAGGAAAAGAGAAGAACCTGTGGAGGCGATACATTTATCTCTGGATAAATTACGCACTCTTCGAGGAGCTAGAAACCGAAGATGAAACCCGAACTCGACAAATCTACCGCACTTGCCTGGAATTGATTCCCCACAAAGTCTTCACCTTCAGCAAATTGTGGCTTCTGTATGCACAGTTTGAGATTCGTTGCAAGCAACTGCAACAAGCTCGAAAAACCCTTGGAATGTCGATTGGCATGTGTCCTCGCGACAAACTATTTCGTGGCTACATTGAGTTGGAAATCCAATTGCGTGAATTCGATCGATGTCGGATTTTGTACGAAAAATTTCTTGAATTCGGTCCCGAGAACTGCGTTACTTGGATGAAATTTGCTGAACTCGAGAATCTCCTTGGAGACACAGATCGTGCGAGGGGAATCTTTGAACTAGCCGTGCAACAACCCAGGTTGGATATGCCAGAACTGCTATGGAAAGCCTATATTGACTTTGAAGTAGCGCAGGGGGAGACCGAGCTTGCAAGACAGTTGTACGAGCGACTTTTGGAGCGAACACATCATGTCAAAGTTTGGATGTCATACGCAAAGTTTGAACTGTCTTCAAATGAAGGCAGTGAAGATAACGACCAGGATATGAATGTTAGACTAGCAAGACGAGTCTATGAGCGTGCCAATGATACTCTGCGACAAACTGGGGACAAAGAATCAAGAGTTCTGTTGTTAGAGGCATGGCGAGATTTTGAAAAAGAAAGTGGCAATGCGGAGACCTTGGAGAAAGTTATGGAGAAGATGCCGCGTAGAGTTAAGAAGCGCCAAAAAATTATTTCGGACACCGGTGCCGAAGAAGGCTGGGAAGAGGTCTTCGATTACATCTTCCCCGAAGATGAAATGTCCAGACCTAATCTTAAACTTCTTGCAGCAGCGAAAATGTGGAAAAAGCAAAAAGAAGTTTTTCCAGAGGAGCCGCCGCAAGCTGATGAAAGAGACGAAGTGGAGGATGATAGTGTGTCATCTACAAGCAGCGATAGCGGAGATGAAGACGAAGAAATGCCATCGGAAAATAAAGCTGAATAAGAATGATGTGTTTATTTTTTTAATTGAACATTTTTTTATTAATAAATTCAAAAAACGGTTAAAATTCAAGTTCTCACAAATTATTTAAAAAAACTTATGTCGTCATAAAGTAACTTTATGACGACAATAAAGTTAACCTAGGTTCCACTTTTCTTTATCAGAGTTGTAAACGGAGTTGATTTATTTTTTAGGGAACATTTGAGTAAATTTCCCTAAATTCTTGAAACTAGATTTAAGGACTGAATAATTATTTTATGTAAATTTTTGTAAAATTACAAATGTGTGTTTCTTAAATGACTCACTTTTGGCAGAATTTTATTGGCATGGGACTTAT
Organism: Syrphus vitripennis; assembly: GCA_958431115.1. Taxonomy (NCBI): domain Eukaryota; kingdom Metazoa; phylum Arthropoda; class Insecta; order Diptera; family Syrphidae; genus Syrphus; species Syrphus vitripennis. The sequence goes on from OY288108.1 coordinate 110,779,558, forward strand.
ACAAAGAAGAACTTCAATCAGTATAAAATTATTTTCGCATCAATATTATTTTAATATCCCACCTACACCCCAATTGAAGGAACAAATTTTTTCAAATCTCAAGCATGCTCCTTTTCGATTGCGTAAAACCTTGTAACTTTAAATTGTAAATAATATCATAACATAATTATAACATTTCATTTTGGTGCTAACAGGGACGATGTGCCAGTGCCGAAATAAACTCCATCACGAATTAAAATTAATAACAGCATTGAAAATCATATTACTATAACTTAAAACCACAGCAAAAAAATAAAGTTTCAAATTCAAAATTAATTCTTTAAAAACCATTTAGTAAAAGAATTTAATTGAAGGATTTGTGGCTTTAAAAAACTACGGCATGTATATTTGCTTATGTTTCTTTTTATTGTTTTAGAAAAATACCAGTTCTATCTATTTGGGGGGATATAAACACTTTCTGTACGATTTTTTTTCTTGTCTCATTTCAACCTACTTACCATTGACTTTTGCTCGACCTTTTTTAAAAAGTCACCCTGACTAATAAATTAAATAGACACACATTAAAAAGTTAATTCCATATATTATTCATAATTATTGTTATTTTTTAATTAACAAAGTTTGTCAATTTTCTCAACTCCGCCATTGTAATCTGAAAAAAAAAGAAAAAAATCAACTTAATACTTTTATTCTTATATGTTCCCGTTTCTGCGTTAACTATTCATCCATAAATTTTGTTTTAAAATAAGCATAGAACTTATGATTACTATGAATTGAGCGCAATATTGTAACAGTTTTTGGGCTTAATTTATCTGAAAATCGTTGAACTCTAGATTATACCAAACAAATTTTAAAATTGTATTGAATCAAGTGAAATTATAAATTTTGACGTGGTGTTCAAAGAAAAGGTATCGTGTAGAAACGCAGAAACGCAGAAACGCGACAATATGCATGTTAAAACAAATTGGTGAAAAAATATTTTGAAAATCAATTTCACACTTACACTAACTCGAGGGGAAAACACAAATCCTGGTTCCTTGCAAAAATCAACGAATATTAAAAACAAAAAGGGAGAGACATGTATATGAAAAGTTAGTTATATAAACTGTGAAAGATACAATTTTTGTTATTTTGTATGTTAAACATTTAAGACAATAAAAACAAACGGGATAATTCAATATCAATCAACATCTTCAAGCCGTACTGGATGTGTAAACGGTATGACAGACTTCTTTTCGACATCTCGCGATAAGGCCTTTCGCATATCTAGAAGACATCGAAAATATATTTATTATATTTTTATGTTTATATTATGTTCAATCATCTACCATAAGCATCTTCGTCTCGATCACCCGAATAATATTCCAGAACTGTTCGATATATTATGTAGCCCAGGTTCCTGTACATGTTGATAGCCACTTTATTGCTTACTCGGACAAAAAGATCCACAAAATAAGCACGTTTTCTAGGAAAGAAACGATACAATTACATTTTCAGTGGTTGCTTTTGAAAAGCTTAGAAAGACACACGACACTCAGGCTTACTTTTCAGAAACATCTTCAAGGAAGTTCATTAACAGGGCTGCCAGTCCCAATCGGCGATAATCTGGAGAAACAGTCAAGCAGGTCACATGTCCATGCCAATTTTCCCTTAATCCTTCCGTTTTTCCCATTACTAAAAAGATCTCATTTAAACGACAAACACTTCAATTAGTTATTGAATCAAACCTACTATATCCCATTATTTCTCCACTTGGAGATTCAGCAACTTGGAAATACTCTGGCCAGCGCGCCAGATATTGAGTATAAAATGTAAGTCCATAAGTTTCGGTCAGCGGATCAAAATTTCTAAAAATATATTGAAGAAAAAAATATTTTAATAAAAGAACAGCGGTCGAGTTTGGTCTTTATCTTTAAGAGGACTTACACGTTATTAAATTTAAACATGTCATCGCAAGTGAATGGACGTAGTGTTGTCATTGTTGATTGTTATTTAGATCGATAGAAATATGCTATTTTAAAAGAAGTATTTAAATAAAATACAGAAATTTTCACAAGAATAATCTGAAATGAAAATAGAAGATATGCAGGAAGCAGGATGAATTTATTTGACAAGTTAAAATACATTTTAGTTGCGCTTACATATGACAGTTTTGTTCAGGGAAACAGAAATAAGCCTTGAACAAAATAGGTGTGTTTTATTTGTACTATTTGAAAATAGGTATTAATTGTTGTAGATACCAATAAATATTCGGGCATAGTCATAGTTGCCTGACAAGTTGTTTCTTTGTCTCTTCTAAGCTAACCTGGAGCTTATGTTATTCATAGACAATTTAGACCTGGTCCAAAAGTTAAACTGGACCTTAAACTTTAAAAACGGCTGACTCGAGCGAGCAATAGCACTAAAATAATAGTAGAATTGCGTTTTTTCACTAAACAAAGCTGCGAATTTCTTTCTGAATAACAGCTGTTTCTAGCCTGTGTTAACTTTAGACTCAAGGCCAGTTGGACTCGGGTGTAAAGTTTTATTATGAATATGCCCCACTATTTTTTTTTTGTTTCAAAATAAATACTCATGTTCAGTTGCGCCAATATTAATAAGGCTTTTAAATTTATAAATGATTTACATTATGGAACAAATGTCATTTTAAGACTCAAAGGCAAAATTTTTGAAAGCGTTTGGTGTAACAAGCCAATCAAAACAATGCATGATAAATGCCGTCAAAAAGATTAAGGCTGGTATTCAACGAGTGATTATAACTCAAAAAACATTTCTTCACAAACTCATAAAAATTTATTTAAATGACCTAATGATGGAGGATATTTTGAGTTGTGAGCGCTTATAAAGTTGTAAGCTCTTCGTGTATATCAGACTTAAAATGTAGTCAAAGATTTAACTTTCACCATATTTGATTAAAAACGTTTTCTTATTTGAGCAAACTCCAAAGAAGCTAACACATTTTTATTTCAATCAGAAGAACTGTATAAGCACTGAACTGTTAAAGATATTATTCTTGACATCTTCCTCGGATTTTCCAATCTCGGTAATGATTTTAATAATAGTCGTATTTACTATTGCTTATGATATTAAATAGATCACGCTCTGAAAATAAAACAAACATTATGTGAACATAGTGCCTGGCTACACGGTGATTTTTCAATCGATTGAAAAATCACGTGCGGTGGCTACACAGTGTTGTGCCCAATCACGTTCCATTTTTCCATTTCGTAAATAATAAACATAAAAAACTTTTGAAAACATTAATCTATACCCTTAAAATTACAATGAATGACAAATTGACCTAGTCATTGACAAAAGGCCGGAAAAAATAAATAAGTTTCAAAAAGAGGAACAATTTAGCAATGGAACTGTATTGCGCACTCGGAAAATTCAGTTTCCTTCGTGAGCATCTTCCCCCTTCACTCCTCATCCCTCTTGACAACAAACTGGCTGGTTAGGCGATTGAAAAATCACCGTGTAGCCAGGCACATACAGAAATGTTGCAACCACATTTCAATTTTTGCCTTAAGTCAATTATAGTCTACACCCGCCCTTATGAACAGATCTAATACATTTTACAATTGACCTCATGGCGCTAAGATCGTCAAAGTGAACCCAAAATCACCGCTGTAATATCTTACACTTAACCAGTCATCTCCGTTCCTCTTGCACAACTTCATATAGCGCTTACTCGCAAAATTGCTCAATTGCTTTTCAAAAATGGCGTACAAAACAAGCCTTTTGTCCGCTGCCGGGTAGTTTTTTCTGAGTGGATAAGTTTTCTCTTCAGGTTTTTTCTTTTTAATTTTTTTTAATAAGATTCTTCCGTGCAACGTCTAATTAAATGTGAATTTAAGAAAAACATGTTATTCAATAACTAATGTGATGAATTGTGAATGTTTTAACAATTAAATGGAATCCGAGAAGAGAAAAAAAACCATTGCGAATGAAAAAATTCCCCACGAATTCAACCTATTTTTTTTTTTAATTTCATTTGTGTTGTTCGCTGTGTGGTGGCTCGCACAAAGTGGGGCACAGCAGCAGTACAAGCTTCTCAGCAGCGCGAACTTAAAATAGAAAACGTCACACTCAATTTTATGAGTTCTTTTTTTCTGAAATGAATTAATTGTATTTATAAAAAAAAAAAAAACAAAAACTATAAAATAACGCAAAAGTTGATTAATTGTGTGCAAAAAGTAATAAACTAATGCTAAATATCGTGTCTTTAATTCCAACAGCAAATAAGGCAGCTGGCTGAGTTGAAAGGCTGAACAAAAAGGAACACAAAAAAAAGATACCAGAAATTCCATCCGTTTTGTGGTTAGGTTATTGCATAAAATATTGTTAATCGTGACGTGAAAGCAGGAAAATATCCTGCTAAAATTGTGCAAAACAATTACAAACCTAAATCGCGGGTAAGTTTGCAACAATTTTTTAAGTTTTTTCTCGGACAGAAATCCGAATTCGATTTAATCTCCCTCCCCGGATGACTGGCAATCGAACAAAATCGAGAACATGGTCGTTGCTCGTTGGTTGTGTTTCGTTCAGCGCGAACAAGGAATTCGCCCGCAACGAGTTTTCGCATCAAAATGCTATCTGGGTGGGACTGGCAAGGATGATAACCTTGTTTGGGTTCCTAAAATATAATTTTCTTTAGTTGAAAAGTTATAAATTTTTACATTTCGTGTGTAATTCTTTATAATTTGCATTTTCTTTTTTATTGCAAATGGCTGATTTACAATATAGACATTTGGGACGACGACGACAACGGGAAAGAAAGAGAAAAACATGGTGTTCGTGTTTTCCTGTCTTCCTACATGACAGCAGACAGAACAAATCCACTACTGAGGCGAATGTGTTATTTTTTTTTTGTTTGTACTTTAATTTTATGTAGGTACCCACATAAAATATATATTCATATATCTATGTTAAGCAAAAGGCAATCATCATAGTATGTACTAATTTTGAGTTAAATTTTCAATTGCAATCAACACGTAATAAAAAAAAAATTGATTCCCAAGAAAACTCCAATTTATTGTTATATTTGACATTTCCCGCCTATTTGGCTAAACAATTGTCATGATTACTTTATTCTACAATTTCTGGAATCGCATCAAGTCAGATAATCACCCTATCGCCTATCGCCTATCGGTCGTCATCGCCACTCTGCTGTTTATTTTCTTCTTAAAATAAATACCTAAATGTTTTGAAAAACGAAAAGAAATGTAGGTATCTGTAGATTTTTTCGCGCGCAATGATTTGTGAAGCAAAATGATGTTAATCGCAGGGCTCGGGTTGATTGGAGTTTGTCTCCTGCCATCGGGTTCATTACACATTTGGCTTCCAATACGAATACATCAATAGCAGAAGCAAAAGTTGATTTTTCTTTTCGTTTTCTGGTATAGTGAGTGTTCTCTCTATACATGGCACATGCTTCTGTGTTTGTTGTATCTTTTTGTTGTTTTAGGTATATATAGGTACATAATTTTATTTCTCCGCCTAAATTGTTGTTGTTGTTTTTGTTTTTGTCTGAACTCTGAATCAATAAATGGAAAGGTACTGTGTTGCCGTGTAAAAGGAATAATAATTTAAATAAAATAATTTCTACGTTAACGATACATTTGAAAATAAATTGAAAAAAAAAACGTAGCTCGATACAAACCGTAAAAAAAGAAATGCGTCTAACAGTTAAAGTTGCACCTAGTTTATAGTTAATTATACCAGAGTTAAACGGGAGTCTTATCCACTAAAATACCTTTGCATACGAGTTGGTGCTCAGCAACTGTTAAGAAAACAGCTGAAAACGAAATTCCAATGGTATTTGAGAATTGCTTGGATTTAAAATACCTACCCTCACCCGAACGCGGGAATTGATATGTACTAAAATTTCAATGAAGAGGTTCCAAAGACCTATTTTTGTTTAATATGTTAACCACAAAAAAAGTTGGTAATTTAGGTAACTCTTAATTGCTACACATTATTGCTGCAAATTATCAATAGATCATACGATTCTTCCATTATATCCAATATATAGGTAAGGTACTACCTAAATCTATATTTTAATGTAAAGTGGGGTTGAAAAGACCTTTACTGTTTTATTGATCATGCCTTAGGGTAAATAAACAGTAAGAAAAGCCATGGCAATGTTCTTAAGAACTTTTTTCAAATATATCTCGAAGAATTTTTACTAATAATCATAGTTTTGTTTGTAAAATACCTAGGTATATGAGAATCGCATAAAATTCATTATTCTGTAAGAACTATTTGTACAATTTGGCTCAGCATTGCTTTAGAATTTAAGCTGTGGTTCAAAGCTGGTGGTTCAAGCATGAAATTATCTGTTATCACACACTACAACCACAAATAATTACCCAGACGTCACAGTTCTTAAGAAGAAACTGTCACAAGATTTTGATATAACTTTAAAGGTTTTTAATTTGTATCCCAAAACCATGGAAAAATCTCTTCCTTGACCTCCTAGGTCAAGATGTGCATAAGTCTACATGAACTGTCAAAAAGATTTTGCGACAATTTGCGAGCTATAATTAATAGGAGCAGTGATATCTGTGTATGGCTATATGTAGTTATATATTTGTTTTGGTAGAAGTGCTGAACCACGGTTTAAATTTGTATGCAACTGGACCTAAAAAAGTATTTTTATAAATAGCTTTTCTAAAATAAAAATTTTAGTATTGCGCAAAATATATAAGCAAAGAGTTTATGAAGAAAACTTAATATTTATATTTATTAATCTATTTATTTTGCTATTTTGTATTTACTTTGCTTGTTTTTTGCAAATCTTGAGTTTCGGTTTCCGTGCGTAAAAAGCAACAGGTGCCAAGTCAACTTATTTAATAAAGCTTTTTTTACTTTTATTTTATGTATTTTCTGTCCCAAACCAAGGGTTCATTAGCTATCTATTTTTGAACAGCACAAAAAACAATCAATTTAATTAAATTCAAACCAATTTAAAGCTATACCTACTAAATGTTTTTGTATACCTACCTACGCACCTACTCAAGAACCTATAACTTTAAATTCATCAATAGTGTTCCATGAACGGGAATTCTTTTAAATTCTACATACCTATAGGCGCGAGGACGTTAACATTTTTCAAATTTCAAAGTATTTTTCAAATTACATAAATTGAACTGTTTTTAGTTCAAATTAATACGAAATAATATTTGAAGTAGTTCTTAATAGTTCTGTTTAACAAACAAACTCATTTATTTTTATATTATTTGTTATTGTAACAAAATTAATTTGAGTTCCAAATTGAAAGAAAATTACTTCTAAACTCACACCAGCAACTCTGTCAAAGAGCCTTTTGCGTGCCGCAAAAAAAAAAACATTGTTCCGCACCACAGTTGGTATTTCAATACGCGCTCTATCAATGTGGTTGATAACAGAATTGGTGATGGTGGTAGTTTTAGTGGAATTTCTTGTTTTTTTTTTTTTACTTATGTACAACAGAGTGTAGACTCATTTTAACACAAAACATAAATAACTACCCTTATTGAGAGAAAGAATTATGTTTTTCTTTGCTGTCTTCATTGTTGTCTGTGAGATAAAAAACATACGGGTTGGGTTTGGGGAAGGCTATTTTATTTTTCTTTTAATGGCTACTCAAAGTTATACCTCCATATGTATTGGAAGATATTTATTTTTTTTTAAACTGTAATATTGATTTCCTGTCTTACCTGCTCAAATGATTTAAACTCTCTTGTCACCCTTATCACTGAATAGTTATTTGCAACGGATGACAACTCCTAGAAATGCTTACCCGCTTTCAATACACGGACTTTAATCGATACGTTTATGTTTAATTAAGGTATACAGTTTAAAGTAAATAAGGACCTTTATGCATAAAATTCAATGTGGGGCCGATTTCCCTCTCTTTTACATCAACTCTATAGGTAAGTGGGTACCATGCTACAATTTAAAAAAAGATGGACATTTCTTTGTTGGGTTAAAAGTATGCATGTACATAGATACATAGATGTATTATCTTCAGACAATATTCTCCCTATAAAATAAAAAAATTTTTTTTCGTGAGCATTAAGAATATAAAAGCAATTTTTTTAAAGAAGTATGAACAAATAGTTTAATTTAGTTCAGCCTTAAATTTTGTATTATTGCAGGGCGTAACAAGTTTAAAAAACAATTGAAATATCCTGAAAGTTTTATGGAAACATAGAAACATCAATACAAAAAAAAAAAAACGAAAAACTACCTGCACTGAGAGTCAAACGTAAATGTACATTTTAAAGTTGTATTATTTATTTATTATTATTTTAGATTGGATCGAAAAATTCCATCGCGTTGATGGTAAACTTTAGAATGTCGTATTAAATGAAAATAATAAATAATTTTTTTTTTAAACCGCGATGAATATTGATAATATCAAAAGATTTTTAAAGAAAAATTCGTAATATTAATTATTGTAACCAATGGAGGGTAACTTACGGTCTGCATCTGCATTTCAACAATATTTTAGAAGTGAAACTTAAGTGTTTAATAAATGGAATTGCACTAAACGGCGATCTTGCGAACAGAAACTGGCCCAAAACATATCGGGTATCTAGAGAGTTAGATCATACTGGAGATCCCAATCCCAATGGATAACCCATGATAAGAACATAAAAATCTGTTCCTAAGTCGAAAGAAAAGCAGAATCAGTAGGTATGTACCTACTGCAGTACCTAAAGAGTGCACTACGCTTGAAAAATTAAGTATTTTATTTTCTGTAATTTTTTGAAATGTAAATAAATCTTACTTGTAAGGATATACAATAGCTCAATCTTACAATAGTGTAATCTTTTTTGACACTCACTCAAAGGTACTTATTTATGTATGTACATATGTACATAAAACTTTAAATTTCTAATTAATTATCCAGTTACCTACAAAAATATGTAATATGTTTCCAATCAAATTAGTCTTCTGACTTACGACTATTAATCTATTTGAATTTAACCTACATAATATAGCTATGTACAAACCTATATTATCCTGGACAGAGCTAATAACCCCTCTTATATTTATTTCGACCTTTCTTTCATTGAGTTTAAATCTTTATACCTACTTGAGTTATGTACTCGAGGGAGCTTGCAAATACTCGTACACTTAACACGATGTTCCTCACCTACCACCCCTTGTTTAACTCATAAGAAAAAACATATTCTTTTTAAATCTTCACAACACAAAGAGAATTTACCTTTTTCGTCATCGAGATGATGGCCATTGTATGTTCCCCAATGTGGCCCCAAATTCTTTCTTAATGGTGGTTACCTACCTTATGTACCTACAACAATGTGCGGTACTTCGTTACAAGCTACCTGTTTATACCAATTACGTAGAAACAAGTTCATATTTATAAAAGAACAAAGTAAACAAGTAGGTAGGTAATTGAAAATTTTGTTCAAAAAAATGTTTCGAGTTCAAAGAAATTTCGTAAATAAAATTCCGTTTATTTTTTCTTATTCTCTTTTTTTTTGACATTTTCGACTCTCGCGCACAGGAACACAAAACACCATATCTCTCACAACACAGCTTTAAGTTGAGTCGACATTCTACTCTACTCATTCATTTAGTAGTACAAGTCAAGTAGATATACTCGACAACTGGTCAACCTACTACAAATAATGTTGGAAATGCATATTCCAAACAAAACACGTACAATGCCTATTAATTTTTTTTTCGTCGCCTTTTGCCTTGACGGAAGACAGGCAGAGAATGAAAAGAATGCATGAAATGCAAATCCATCAGTAACACGAATCACATCCTCAGTCCAATTTCGATTTCCATTAACATGTGTGATTATTTTTAGAGATCAAAAATAATTTTCCACCTCGGCTCATATTGGTCTGTTGGGCTTAGGGATTTGTGGGTACTGGAGTACTGGGTACCCGCTAGCGCTACCCGTTTGCTTGCGTTTTTCTCTTCTCAATAAAAATTTTCACAAACACTACCGAAAACACAAAATAGAAACAACAAAACACGGTGTGGTGAGTTGGTTTATACGTATACATTCATACATCTGACTGGTTAGTGTTACGGAATGGTAGGAAAGAAAAGGGGAGCATTTTTATTTAGCCTGTTTGGGGCGCCTAGCCTTGTATGCGCGGCGCAATGGTTAGTGTTGGTGTGCTGTTGTTATATTTTGTTTTCGTGCACTCAATACTCAATATACCAAGCTGCAACTATAATTTCAGAAAAGTCAGATTTGTGTGAATTGAAAGAAATACACAAAAAACAACAACGTTCGACGTCGACTTTCTGCCTTTTGGAAGATATTTTGTGACGGCAAACTTTTGTTTATTATTATGTTCCCTCTTGTTGGTTTTATATAAACGGCAGTGGTGGGTTTAAATTATATTTATTTTCTTTTCACCAATACAAAAATGATTCTCGGTGTTTTTAAGCAACATAACATCAAAGGGTATTGTTTTACTTTAAAGATTAAAGGGTTTGATGTCTTATTAATAGGTACATCATGTCGTTGGTTATGATTAACAGAAATCGTATGTGAGGTTGAGAGAGCTGTGACGTTACTTTAGGTACTGAACTTGTCCGCTGTGAGATAGAACTGTTTTCCAGTTTCAGTTTTTTGGAGTATCATAACATATAAGCTAAGACTGCCCTCTTTGATGATCATTGATCACCGACCCCTGTGTTTTTTTACTCTGCGTTTAACATGATGGTAGATCATTTTCAATACCTTGGGAATGCTGTCCAAAATATAGAGAAACAACTCTATGAACTTAAGGGGTTTTTGCCTTATAGGATACTGGATTTGTGTTCACTATTGGGGGGCCATCTGAGAATTGTCCGGGAATGTTCGAGCTGCAGTTTAACAATCTCCCAAGCGCTCAATTCGAAAACAGGTTGGTGTCTTTAGTATTTTGAAAGTTTCCAAGTAGATTCACGTCAGTTGTACAAAGTAGAGAGTTCTCTACAGAATTTAAAAAAATAAATCTCATGCAATTTAGATTTTTAAACATTTTTTTTAATTTCACTATTGATAGTGTTGAAAATTGTTCACACTGAAATCTGAGATTTTTTATTTTCGGTTGCAATAATCCAAATAATAGTCTCTCTTGCTCCTACTACCAATTTCCGATGCTTTAAAAATTTAACCGGGTTTTGATTTTTAAAATGACGTTTGATCCATACAAAATACGCCATTTTGAAATTAAAAAGCCTGTTAAATATTGCACCGAACATAAGAAACTTATAGGTAGTTAAAATGAATTCTATTTTTTTTCCACCACTGTACCTTCTTGTGCTTAAACTGTTTTTTAAGCTTAAGTACAAATAGGTGCCTTGAATTTAAAATACTTTGTACAGGGCTGGTGTAAATTATAATCAAAAATAGGTAAAAAAGATATTAATATCCTCGTATAACTGAAAACGATAATAGAAATAATTCATTCTTCAATAGTATGTAGGTAACTATTTTCAGATTCAGCTCAAATGAATTTTGGTGTTAAAGCTTCCTTCAAGTCTTCTCATATTTTTTTTATTTAATTACAACCTCACAGTTTACCTCAGTTGCAAGTAAATCGCAACTTTAAGTCTACTCAATCTAATCACTACAACTTGTTTTAAAAATGAAGCTCCACTGATTCACCGCCCTATTCTGAATTACCTACTTCTGTAAATTTATCTTCCTCTCTACATACATATTGCTCGGCAATTCAATAAAAACTCAGTAAAGTCCAAATTTACAATAACTCACCATAGGGTCAAAGGAACGTGTTATTTGCAAGCTTGCCCAGTTTTTT